>OX383974.1:13276638-15776638 GCA_947532105.1 Athrips mouffetella
TGTTAGGGTAAGTATACAGGGTGTTAGGTTAGGATAAATACACACGGTTTTAGGGTAAGTATACAGGGTGTTAGATTAGGATCACTATATGTATAGGGTCTTATGGTAAGTATACATGGTGTTAGGATAGGATAACTATACAGGGTGTTAGGTTAGGATCACTATATGTACAGGGTTTTAAAGTAAGTATACAGGGTGTTAGGTTAGGATTACTATACAGGGTGTTAGGGTAAGTATACAGGGTGTTAGATTAGGATCACTATATGTACAGAGTCATCTATACCCGTGGGTGTCGTAAGAGGTGACTAAGGGCTTATGAACCGGAGGATGGGCAGCAACAACTTTCTGTGAATCGTACGATCTTACATACTGCGGTCACCAACAACAGCGGTCGCCAGCCGCAACGCTTACATGCGTGGTGACTATGGTAAATCCCCCTCAAAGTACCACGCGATTTTACTGGAGATCTGGTGGGAGCTCCCTGTCGTGCAGTGGACGCGTTTATGGGATGTTATGATGATATTACGATATGTACATCGTGTGGCCTGGAGCAGCGGCAAATAAAATTAATGGACCGTCCATAGGGTATCACTGATCGATTGACAGTACTTGCAGGTATCCTTAACCAATAAATTCTGCACAATAAATACAATAAACTTTTAATTCACTACCCGACTACGGCAAAGAGGAGGGTTATGATTTTGAACGGTATGTATGTATACTGGTCCTTCATAACTTCTAAACTAGTTATCGTAATTTGACAAATGAGGTACCGTTAGGAGCGTCTTGATCAACCGCTGGGTATAGTAGGTAGGACTAGGCCCGCCCCGGCTTCGCACGGGAAGATATAGTGTTTTTTTGTGTCACGGGTTACTAAAAAAGAGTAAAAACGATTTGGATTTATTTTTAATTTGGATTTATTTTTAAATTACTTAGTGGTAGGGATTTTGTGCAAAGTCCTTCTGGTGAAGTACCACCTCCTTGCCTATTTCTGCCGTGAAGCAGCAATTCGAAGGGTAAGGGAGCCAGTAAAACTACCGGCACATGAGACATACCATCTTAGTTCTCAAAGTAAGCAACGCGCTTTGCTATCTTATTAGTTTCCAAATATCCTATACTATTAAACGTGCAATATTTGTACAGTACCTGGTCGACCGAGCTTCGCTCTATAATAGCTGCCTGAACATTAAAATATCATCGGGTGAGCAAGCTATTCTACTCGCCAACAGGTGGCGCTGTAGGTTTCTGTCTTAAAGGCGGCCCCCGAACGCTCTCATATAGTAAATTTCATCGAAATCATTAGAGCCGTTTTCGAGAAACAGATTGCAAACATATAGGTATATTTGTATACAAATATTGCTCGTTAAATAGTATTTTCCCAAGGAACATAGTTCGAAATACGAAAAACCAAATTTGACCTTCCATACAAAATGCGCTATCAGCTGATGCAGTTTCTATGGGAGGTCAAAAATTGATTTTCGTGGGAAAAGTTGTTCCGTTACTGATATTGATCCCTGATCTATGTCAGGCATTCAAATTACCCGGTATATATATATTTGTAAACGGTTTCTCGAAAACGGCTCTAACGATTTCGATGAAATTTACAATTTCTCCGCGATTTAGACGGAAATCTACAGTGCTATCTGTTGGCGGTAAGAATAGCTTGCTTATCCAATGATATTTTAATGTTGTGGCGGCTATTATAGAGCGAAGCTCGGTCGACCAACTACTGCCACTAATATGGGTGCTATGGGCGGTAGTGAACACTTATCAGGTGGCCCACCTGCGCGTTTGCTCACTTGTAACATAAAAAAAATGGTTTAGGTTCATAAGTAATAGACAAAGCTAGATTTCTCATCATCGTATACACTCTTTGATGCTCTACCTATGGGATAAAGGCGTGATGATGCGTTTGATTAATATTAAAATAACTTTAAACATCAAATTCCTCATAATATCTAAGAGAGCCTATACTTTAATTATTTGCCCCTGTTATGTACAGAACTAACGTGCCACACGTTGTAGGTACGAGTATATACCTAATCCGTTTCAAGCTATGGTTTCAAGAGTCAATGCCAACACTTACCAACACATTTTGCAGCCATAGAACCAGACAAACCACCAAGAACCAGACGAACTAGAGTATATTTGACGAAAAAAATAACATTATGTTACAAACTTGTTTTTTTTCTGACAGCTTTAGCTGATTATCTACTATTGATCATGGTGCACAATAGCCTTGATATAGTTAGCTGCAAAATGTGTTGCTAAACTTTGGCATTGACTCGTGAAACAGATTATATTATATTCACTAGTACCTACTCTAGCGCACCTAATGTACTTACGCAGAGCAACAGAGGGGTACTTGCGGTGAAGCGGGGGGAGGGGGGCGGGCATCGTAAATACGGATACGGAGCACCTTGTTTTAAAGGTTGATAACTAAACACTGGCTCTACACGTTGGCTGCGTGACCGCGCCGGCGTAGCCAACGTCTACTAGGCCCGTTTGCGTGAGTTTGCCGTTTGCGACCAACGCTCGCCGGCGTGCCGTCGGTTATCGGTTTTGCCACAAGCCGCAAACGGCGTTCACACGTTGGCCGTGTCCTCATTTCCAATAAGTGGAGTAGATGGACGTTTTAATTTTTTTTAATAAGTAAAAATTATTTCATCTTATTTTTCAAATATGGTGCAGCTGGTAATAAAAATTAAAAGCACTGTAAAAGTACATTGCAGCGGCAGTAATAGTCTCCGCGTCTACGTCCATCTTGCTTGACAGACCTACACGCTACACCTACACACACCAACGTGTGAACGCTGTCATCAAGCTTGCCGAGCCAGCGCGGCCAACGGTTGGCCCAAAGTCTACTGGGGGCTAAAGGCTCATCCACATATTCGGCCATGAACGCCAAATATAAGCCAACACGCATGTGTAGGTATAAGGCATATACAGCGAACAAAATAACTCTTACTGTGGCGCAGAAGTCAAGAAAAGAGTCGCGGGAGTGAGCGCGGTAGTGGGAGAGGATGCGAGTGAATCGTTCATTGGCTCTCCGCCTGTCACCCATGCGCAGAAAATAAGAACCACAGAGCTCTGAAGTCCATCTACTTCTAGAGACGAATTCTTTATGTCATTCAATAGAAATCAGTGTCACCATTTACTAAAACTAACACGTTTTCCTTTGAGTGCGATAAACATAGTACCATTATCGCGAGAGAGTAATATGCAAAAAACCAGTGACAGCGTCTCTATGGCAACGAATGTGTTTATGATGTGCATTCAAAATAAGCACCTAGGAACATAAATTGGAAAGTATACCTATTCAATAAGGAACCAATGTTTTTTACTATATTCGCTTCTATGGGGGGGTGCGCGCGCAGGCGGAGTGGCCCTATCGTAGTTCTGTGGTCAGAACCAAACTTAAGGAGAGATCACACCTGGCTGAATTCAAAGACTAATTCGGCACAGTATATCACGCCCCGTGTGGTGCCGGCAAAAAATAGTACCAACCTATCTCTACCCATGGGTGTCGTAAGAGGCGACTACAGGGCTAATGAACCAGAGGATGTGTATCGTATCATCTCTCTTATATTCTGCGGTCACCAACAACCGCGGTCCATGGTGCCAGCCGTAACGCTAACAAGCGTGGTGACTATGATACTTCTCCTGCACATTGTTTTAGCAAAAACTGGAATTTTGGAGATAAGATAAAGATATTTATTTGCTATAGAAATTTAGGGAGGGAGTTTCCTGTCCTGTAGTGGACGTTTCATGGGATGTCATGATAATATTACGATATACATCGTAATATAGTAAAGGAGCTTTTATTTTTAAGAAGATTTCTGCAACTGGCAGTAAGACGCATATTTATAGAAAAGTGCCTACGTACAGTTGACCGCACTTCAGTGGTAACACTTTGTCCATTGCGGGTCTCTGGTTTCGGGCGTCCTGTTTATGTTTTGACTGACGTGCTGTTGACCGTACCTACCTAGCTAGCTATCCAAACCTGAAACGAAACTAGAAAAAAAAACAATGAAAACCGGTTGTTTCGGTTGTTACAGTCCAAAAACCGACCCTACCCGTAAATAATCCGTTCTTGAATTTTTTTTTCGTAGGTCCCTCGGGGGGTACTGGGAGTGTAAATTTAAAAAGGAGACTGAATTAGGCTCCCGTGTGTATTCGAAAAATGGTTTATTTTTTCAAAAAAAATGGTTTTTCTTGAATAACTCGGCCATTTTTGATTTCACAGTAAAACCGTACGGACAAAAATTGTAGGAAATTTGAATTTCTACAAGTTTAGTCCTTACAATTTTTCTTCAAGGATCGATATTTTTTAAAATTAAACCTGAAAAACGCAACAAATTCAAAATATTACCATTATCTCCTATGTTCCACGTTTTACGGCATGAATAAAAAGAAACAAAGTTGTAGAAAATCAAATTCTGAACAATTTTGGTCCCTACCTTTTTTCTCCCAAAATCGATATTTTGGAAATTAAACCTGAAGAACGCGACAAAAATTCTAAATATTATCATTATCTCCTGTTCTATGTTTTACGGCAAGAATGAAGAGAAACAAAGTTGTAGAGAATCAAATTTTGAACAATTTTGGTTCTTACCTTTTTTCCCCCAAAATCGATATTTTGGAAATTAAACCTGAAAAACGCGACACAAATTCTAAATATTATCATTATCTCCTATGTTCCACGTTTTACGGCATGAATGAAGAGAAACAAAGTTGTAGAGAATCAAATTTTGAACAATTTTGGTTCTTACCTTTTTCCCCCCAAAATCGATATTTTGGAAATTAAACCTGAAGAACGCGACAAAAATTCTAAATATTATCATTATCTCCTGTTCTAAGTTTTACGGCAAGAATGAAGAGAAACAAAGTTGTAGAGAATCAAATTTTGAACAATTTTGGTTCCTACCTTTTTCCCCCAAAATCGATATTTTGGAAATTAAACCTGAAAAACCTGACACAAATTCTAAATATTATCATTATCTCCTAAGTTCCACGTTTTACGGCATGAATGAAGAGAAACAAAGTTGAAGAGAATCAAATTTTGAACAATTTTGGTTTTACCTTTTTCCCCCAAAATCGATATTTTGGAAATTAAACCTGAAAAACCTGACACAAATTCTAAATATTATCATTATCTCCTATGTTCCACGTTTTACGGCATTAATGAAGATAAACAAAGTTGTAGATAATAAAATTCTGAACAATTTTGGTTCTTACCTTTTTCCCCCCAAAATCGATATTTTGGAAATTAAACCTGAAAAACGCGACACAAATTCTAAATATTATCATTATCTCCTTTGTTCTACGTTTTACGGCAAGAATGAAGAGGAACAAAGTTGTAGAGAATCAAATTTTAGACCGCGGTTGTAGGTGACCGCAGTTAGTAAGATACAAAGGAGGATGCTGCTGCCCATCCTCCAGTTTATAACCCTTAGTCGCCTCTTACGACACCCACGAGCATGTATAAGTTGGAACAATTCTTTGCCGGCACCACACTTCCAAAAATACTATGGGTATATCGCAACCCTCGGCGTGCGAGTCCGACTCGCACTTGACCGGCTTTTTTTTGCCACAGAAAACGGGTAATTTCGGGTAATCTTTTATTTGGCTTCGGACTTTTTCTCGTTTGACTGCCGGCAACACTGCTTCTCTCACCAACACTGGGCACCAACATGGACACCGATTGTACGAATCTTATAATAAAGTCCTCAGTTTAATTATTCTAATTTGTGTTTCCATTGCTCATCTTCCTTAAGAGGTTATGGGCAACTGAAGATCGTCGATTAATAAAGTAAAAAGTGCAAAACAAGCAATTTTGTTTGCAACAAGAGCAACGCAAGCAAGCAAGGTAAGAAAATGGCGTCCTCATCGTCCATAAGTTATCCACAATTGTGCCCTGGAAACTACAACAACTGGCTTTTTCGACTATAATGTATACTAGAACACTGTCGGAAGTAGACGAGGTCACTGCAAAAAAGGCCGATTTCATTAAAGACAACGCGAAAGCGAAAAATATCATTGTGCATTGCATATCAGATAAACATTTGAATATAGTCAAAGAGTGCACAACAGCGAAGGAAATGATTGAAGTACTTGAAGAGCTTTTCCAACGAAAGAGCATAATTTCCATTATACATTTGCGTAAAAAACTACTTAACCTAAAACAGCAACAAGACGAAAGCCTAGAAGATTATTTCTTGAGATTTGACAGTTTAGTACGGGAGCTAGAAGCTGCCAAGGACACTCTTAGCGATCGGGACAAGATAGCCTGTCTGTTAACAGGTCTTAAAGAAGTCTATGATAATGTTATAACTGCCATAGAATGCAACACAACAACTGATCTCAAATTGGATTTTGTGAAGGCTAGATTATTGGATGAGGAATTAAAATCTAAAGAAAAACAAAGTAACACAACTCAAGATATCGCATTCATCACATGCTATCATTGTAACAAGCCAGGACACACCGCCAACAGTTGCTACTTGAAAAGAGGTCAAGGACGTGGTCGAGGAACAGGACGAAGGCAGTCTCAGGGAAGAAGAGCAAACGCATCACAACAAACATACTATAGAAATTCAGGTTCCAGAGGAGCAGCAACAGTACCTACCATGAAGAAGAAGAAAATTCTTACTTTAATTTTATTTCAACAGGTTTTGCTAATATTTGTGATTCTTACAGCAATTCAGAAAATGATATAAACTGGGTTATAGATTCTGGATGTACTCATCACCTTATAAATGAAAAACATGAAAAATGTATGACAAATGTATCCAAATTACAAACTCCAATGAAAATCTATATTGCAAACGGGGATTATATTATAGCTGAGAAAAAAGGTAACGTACAAATGTCTCAAAATGGATACAAAATAACAATAGAAGCATTAATAATTAAAGATTTAACCTTTAATCTTTTATCCGTAAAGAAAATGGTAACTAACAATTACAAAGTCGTTTTCACAGCTGATGTAAAAATTTATCACAAAACACAATCATATTTTCTCAAATGTTCAAGCTCTGGTAAACTTTTTTTTTGCAAGCAAAGGTGTGCAACAATGTCCCCATTTGTAACAGCGCAGCACAAGACGGTGATCTCTGGCACAAACGCTTAGGCCATCTTAACAGAAAAGGACTATGCATCCTGAAGCTACCTGCAGGAGAAAAGACGTGTGACGCATGTATGCAAGGTAAGTCAACACGATTACCGTTTTATCCAACAGAAAAGACGCGTTCACATCAAATAGGAGAACTGAAAAATACTATACTTTAGAAGAAAACGAGGACACAGAAATTGAAAAAAAAGAAGACAAAGAAAAGGAAGGACAATTGACAAAGGAAACTGAGGATCATACAGAAGAAGAAAAAGGAAGTAATCTAGAAGAAGAAAGAAAGAAAAGAGAAGAAAATATAAGATTACAATAACAAGAAGAAATAAGACAGAGAAGAAATGAACGAAAGAAAAGAAATTTTAAGAAGATTGAGAGAAGAATATAATATGGAAAGAGAAGAAAATGGAGAAAGTAATAATGAAGAAAATATAAGAAAGTCAGAAAGAACAAAGAAAATACCTACTTATCTACAGGACTATGAATTAAACAATGATGATGATGAATACCAACAAGATGTAAACATAGCATACTGTCTAATCAGTGGAAATGATGACCCTCAAACATATAAAGAAGCTATAAGCAAAGGAGAAGAATGGAAAGGAGCCATAAATAAGAAAATACAATCATTAAAAGAACTAAATACATGGGAAGAAAAATACTTACCTGGAGGGAAGAAAGCAATAGATACAAGATGGATATTTAAAACTAAACAAGATGGAAGGAAGAAAGCTAGACTTGTAGCAAAAGGTTTTCAGACAGAAAACAAGTACAATGTATACTCACCGGTTGCTAGAGTATCTACCATTAGAATGATGTTAAGCCAAGCAGTAGAAGAAGATTTACCTATGCGTCAGCTAGATGTACCTACAGCCTTTTTAAATGGCCGACTAAATGAAGAAGTCTATATTAAAGTACCCGATGGAGTAACAGTAACAAAAGGTAAGGTCCTTAAACTAAAGAAAGCTTTATATGGGCTACGGGAAGCACCTAAATGTTGGAACGACAGATTTCACAATTACATTACACAGCAAGGATTTGAACAGTCTAAATATGACTACTGTCTCTACAAGAAAAAAAATGTATGGATTCTAATATGGGTAGACGACATACTTGTTATGGGAAAAGGATCAACAATAATTCAGAAACTTAAACAGGAATTTTCTGTAAGAGATTTGGGAGAGATAAAGGAATACTTAGGAATGGAAATAACAAGAGAAGAAGGAAAACTAAAATTAAGTCAAAGGAAACTAATAACTAAAATAACAGAAATATTTGGCATGAAAGATTGTAACGGTGTTTGTACTCCAATGGAGCAAGGACTACCAGTCATCGACCAAGAAATCATAAAAGATGTACCATACAGAGAACTTATAGGGTGTCTTGTCTACATAGCACACATATCAAGACCAGATATTGCATTTGCAGTGTCATACCTAAGTAAGTATTTAGACAAACCTACCAAATCACTATGGGTATCAGGAAAGCGAGTGGTAAGATATTTAAAACACACATCACACAAAGCTCTACTGTACACCAGATCTGACAACAGCAGCGGGAAATCATCTCTACTAGCATACACAGATGCCGATTGGTCAGGAGACAAACAAGATAGAAAAAGTGTAAGTGGATGCGCTATATTCCATAACAACAATTTAGATTCTAAAGACAATGTTTCATACCTACTTGTTGACAACCAGAGTGCTATCAAAATGATTGAATGCAATGAAAATAGTAAACGCACTAAACACAGATATTAAATATCACTTTATTAAAGACTGCTTACAAAAACATATGTTTAATATTTCTTATGTACCCACCAATAATAATGTAGCTGACATACTCACAAAACCACTGAACGCAGTAAAAGATACATATCTTACAAAGAAACTTAATATTGATATTTAAAATAAATAAAACTAAACATTTGTTATGATGATAAATATTCTAATTACATAATACATACATAAAGTAAAACAACTTATTTTATTCAAATAATTATGTTAATAAACTACACAAATAAAATGTAAAATCTTAAAATAAACTAAGTTTATTAACATTCTATGATAATTTCGTAACTTACTGTAAAATCCTGTGATCACTTTGTTTACTGATAAGAACTTGACATTTTCAACATGCTCTGTTATCAATAAATATATAGAGCTGATATTACCAAACTTGTAATACATTGTAATGTAATTTTATCAGTACTTATATAGAGTTGTTATAACCACTTCAATTTTGTAATTTTCTGTAATTTGTTTATTAAGTTAGCAATCTTTACTAATAAATGTAAGATTGAGAGGGGGTGTTAGGATTTTAATTTGAATAGTGGCAACACTGCCCCGCTCTCTTCTCTCACCAACATGGACACCGATTGTACGAATCTTATAATAAAGTCCTCAGTTTAATTACTTTAATTTGTGTTTCCATTGCTCATCTTCCTTAAGAAGACCCTTACCGTCTTGTGTGTGCCCCCGTGCCCCGTCGGGTCGGCTATCAACCGAAATGCGCATCGAGTGTGAAGCTCATTCTAGGACTTTAATTAGAGTGATTTTAATATTGTGACATCTTCTAAGATATTCATTTTAATAACATGGTGTCAAGGACAATTTTGATCTATGTTTATTGCTTATTATTACTAACCTTTTAAATTAGATAAGGATCCGTACCTTAAGGGCAAAAATACGTTCAAAATACCTTATTTTGAAAATCAACTTTTTTTGCTTTAAAAAGTTGGTTACTATGGGTAATCCTTTATAGATACGTAGACAAATACTATCGCGGACTTTTCTTTAGAGCTCTTAGAGAGCAACAATTCTTTTATACATAACTTTCATATAATTGAAACCATTTACGCAGCGCACGCCCAGAAAGCTCTCAAGAGGCACGTTTTTTTCCGACTCGATCGACAATCATCATCATAGTTCAGTTAATTTGCAAAAAATATTTATAAGTTATGACCCCAAACCTTACTATTCAATTAATCTATCTATTAGTGAAAACCGTGTCGGAACCGACAACGATCGGAAGTCACCCGAGGTGAGGTTGCACAAAGCGAAGTGCCTCACTACACTATCCTATTCGATTAACTTCAGTCGACTTCGCGAGTAGTGTAGTGGACCTTTAAGATCTAAGGATTGATTTAGATGTGCAGCCACCAACATTTTTTATACAAGTTTTTGTTTTGGGGTTTCAGTTTCCCACCGCCAGCACGGCAGCAAGAAAATGGGTGCCCGCACACGTTAAATCTGCGATCCGGTAGAGATGCAGCTATAGGGAAAAAAGAAATAGTAGTATACACCTAGTCTATGGTCCTATAGCTTTCTCCTTCTTTCTTATAGCTGCATCTCTACCGGATCGCGGATTAAAAGGCCCCATACAAAGCCCTGCCTGCAGGGCCCTGCATGCAGTGCCACTGCCAATCGTACTTTGTGTGGGCATGCAGGGCCGACAAAATGGCCGTTACATCGGCCCTGCAACACCACACACGGTACGATTGGCAGTGCGCACTGCAAGCAGGGCCCTGCAGGCAGGGCTTTGTATGGGGCGTTTTACTGTTAAATCGGCGATACGGTAGAGATGCAGCTATAAGAAAGAAAGAGAAAGCTATAGGACCATAGATGCACCTAGTCTATGGTCATTATAGCTTTCTCTTTCTTTCGCCCATTGGCTTACAATAACACCGTATCAGAACTGTTATCATATCATAATATATATCAAAACAAATCAAACATGGCTGGCACGTAAACTCACCAATAATGATGATATTTAAAATATCTCGGAGAATGAACAAGTGACTTTAAATTAGTTCTTGATAGACGCCGAACAAAATAACTGGCTATGTCAGTTGATGCGCAGAAGTCAAGTCCTACGAAAATAAGTCAGTTTTGACTTCTGTGCATCAATGACATAGCCATAGTTATTTTGTACGACGTTTAGAAAAAGGTATGAATGTATTCGTGATACTGAACAACTTTCCCCAAGGAACATAGGTCGAAATACGAAAATCAACCATAGAAACTGCATCAGCTGATAGCTCATTTTTTACCTATGGGAGTTCCTATATTCCTTGGGAAAAGTTGTTCAGTACCTATCATGAGTACATGTATATCTTTTGCTATCAAGAAAAAAGTCAAAAGTCAACCTATAATCTATATAGTACTAATAAACGGTCGGATCGGACTGCTCTGAATTTAGCACCGTACCACGATTTTGCCCAATAAAATTTAAAAATCGATTTTAACAAAAAGAGCAAGGTGCTAGGCATCTCTATAAAAAAAAAACTTGACCTTATCAAACGTGACGTGAACTATCAGCTGCATATTATCCGAGCGCGCTGTTAATGTGCGACAGATATTACGCAGCATTTATTTGATGTAACGTGACTTCAATTACCAGTTGCGTATTATTTGATGCAAGTTAACGTGTTGTACAGTACCAGATGCTCATTATCTGCTGCATTTTTTAAGTAGCGCATTATTCGAACGCTACAATAATGTGCACCAAGTATTACGCAGCAAATAATGTGCAACGGGTAGTTGACGTCACGACGCGAATTATCAGCTGCACATTATCCCGTTGCGTATTATATGCTGCGCAATATATGTTGCACATTGTAGGCCACCCTGCGTCAGTCAGGCAAGAGACTGTGCGTTCCATTTTGCGCTAACAGACTGCTTTACACTACGGATTGTTTCTTGAACTCAACGCACACATCACATTCACTGAATATAGTCGGTTTATTTCTATATGCGTGCATTCGTCGAATACAATCGAATACAGTTTTAAACCAGACTAGAGCGCGCTTATGTCAATGTCACTGAGAAAAATTAAAATTTTGATTTTGTTTTGCGTTTTAAGAAATTATTGAGAGATAATGATTATTCGATAAGATAATTAAATCTAAAAAACCCAAACAAAGTTGAAAAAAATCTCTCGAAAACGAGATTGATGACAAATGTCTTATGAATTTGACGTTTCGCACATGCTGCACTACCTCATTTTCGTATGCAATAATAGCGCACTAAAGTGACGTCACTGATGACGTCACGTCTCGTTTAACGAGTGAATACGAGCAAGTTTTGACCGACTATTAGCGCGCTAAAACCGCACACAAAGCTCATGGGTTTTAATCCGTAGTGTTAGAGCACTGTGAGCGAGCTTAAGTCGATCCAAATTGACCTAAAGCGTGCTCTATAGCTGTGCGTTCCATTTTGTGCTAACAGACTGCTTTAGAGCACTGTGAGCGCGCTTAGGTCGGTCCAAATTGACCTAAAGCGTGCTCTAAAGCACTCGCTCGTTCACCGCCTTACGTCATTGATGACGTCATTGTTTCTGCTATCAGTGCTTTAGTCAAATAGGTGGAGCAGTGAAAGCGCTAATGTCAAAATCGATTTGACACATATAAAATCCCACACATTTGCAGCCAGCTGACGTTTCTCAAGTTTTAATTTTAATGAGTTTGTCTCTAATGGAAATAAGAGTGGATTTGGCGCACATTTTTCAGCGATTAGCTTAGGCTTTGTTAAAGAAAATAAAAACAAAACTGACATTTTGACAGATGAACACGTGAGCGCGCTTAAATCCATTCCAAATTGACTAGAGCCATTAAAGCAGTGATAACTTTGTGAGCGTGCAAAATCAATTTGGACCGTCTGTCAGCACTGTATACGCTTTTAGCAGCGTTTGTACAATTCGGAACACAGCGTAGCACTCGCTCGTTCACCGCCTTATGTCATTAATGACGTCATCGTTTCTGCTATCAGCGCGGTGTTCCAAATTCATTCAGGCTCCTTTTCATTGAGTTCAAGTCGTATTTGAAAAGTCTTTTTCGCATTTTTTTATGTAAACGACACTGTATTCGTCCATTTTTACAGTAATTAAGCACGTACACTATTAAAAACAATTATTTCTAAATTTTCAAGCAAAATTGCGAACAGTAACTGAAAGCTGTATACGAAAAGTTTGTTTACGTATGATCGGCAACAGCGCCTTGTCACCGAACTGCATGGCAACGTAGCCTTGAGCAGCGCTCCTGATTAGGCTAATTTCTCATAGAAAATCTTTTGTTTCACGCGCTCGAGCGTGTTGATGTTTCTCTTTCACACTCATTGAATTCTGTATAAGGAATTGTACTGAAGATTTCTTCATAGGAGCGGAATCGCTGGCGATCCACTTGGTACAACTTGACTACGTATTTGTTGCGTAATTATTTCTTAGGCTTTTATAAATGTATACAACGTATAGGGTTATGAAAATAGGTACGTAATCGTATGTAACTTAACTAGGTAGGTAATACATCCTAAGTTTGAGTTTTGTGAAAGAGGGAGTGCACTGCACCAGTGCTCTTTAGGACGAGCCGCCTCTGTATATATATATAAAGACAACACATCATGTCATTAAAAATGGACAGAAAGTGGAGTGGACAGAAGCAAAGGGGATGTACATAATTTTAATAAGTAAATATTTATAGTTTTAAGTTGTTAATTTTAATAAATTTACCTAAAATATAAATTAAGGGGGAATGTGCCTGGGTAAGCAGGAAATTTATATCAACAGGACCACTTATCTTGGGGGGAAGCAGGTCATAGAGATGCGTGGATATGAGGGGGCAGCGGAAAAACAGGAGTTCGATATTACCCTTTTCAATGCCACATTCACATAATGAGCTATCGCGGGCGTGAATTTTCGCTAAGAAGACAGGAGAGCAAACGTGGCCAAGACGTAAGCGAATTATCACCGACGTTATTAATTTAATCATCTGGTCGGGCTTGCAGAATGCCACTGCTGCCCTGCGGCAGGGTGAACAATTAAAAAATCGGCCCTGCATGACCACACAAAGTACGATTGGCAGTGGCACTGCAAGCAGGGCCCTGCAGGCAGGGCTTTGTATGGGGCCCTTTAAATGTAGCACACTCTCGCTATGTTCCAAATTGTACAAACGCTGCTAAAAGCATATACAGTACTGACGGACGGTCCAAATTGATTTTGCACGCTCACAAAGCTATCACTGCTTTAATGGCTCTAGTCAATTTGGAATGGATTTAAGCAAGCTCACGTGTTCATCTGTCAAAATGTCAGTTTTGTTTTTATTTTCTTTAACAAAGCCTAAGCTAATCCCTCAAAAATGTGCGCCAAATCCACTCTCATTTCCATTAGAGACAAACTCATTAAAATTAAAACTTGAGAACCGTCAGCTGGCTGCAAATGTGTGGGATTTTATGTGTCAAATCGATTTTGACATTAGCGCTTTCACTGCTCCACCTATTTGACTAAAGCACTGATAGCAGAAACGATGACGTCATCAATGACGTAAGGCGGTGAACGAGCGAGTGCTTTAGAGCACGCTTTTGGTCAATTTGGACCGACTTAAGCGCGCTCACAGTGCTCTAAAGCAGTCTGTTAGCACAAAATGGAACGCACAGTAAGCCGTCTCAAACACTACGGTTCGTCACCCGCATATGAGCACTGTGTGCGGTGTGTGCGTGCTCAAAGTCGGATCATACCTTGCTCGTATTCACTCGTTCAAGCAACGTGACGTCATCGGTGACGTCACATTAGCGCGCTATCATTGCATACGAAAATGAGGTAGTGCAGTGTGTGCGATACGTCAAATTAAACGTCAAAATTAATTTTGGTTGAGTTTCGTGGGATTTTTGTCGGTTTGTTTGGAGTTCGAAAGCAAACTAAACAAATGGATACAATTCACAGGGTCCAAATACTTTGTGGCTAAAAAGTACTTTGATTCGAACAGTAACATTGACATAAGAGCAGTCATATCGGATCGTTTAGATATTCGATTGTGTTCGACGTTTGCACGCTAATGAAAACGATCCGACTCGAATGCGCCGATTGCAGCGTTGGTAAAATATTTCCTTAATGAACCGCACTGAAATGCTTTCAGCGCCTGACATTTGTGACGTCACACTGTTTAAATGTCATAATCAAGTAGTGATGAGGTATTGTCGATTTTTATATCGATGAATTTTGGATACAGGTGACAAAATTTGTGAAAAAGAAAACAAATACTATCAGATTTTTTTTATTATTATGGATTACTTATTTTTAAACTTGTATTATGTAAATAAAAAGGCTAATATAAGTTTATAATTTTATTTTTAGCTTAAAGAAAAAAAGATTCTTAAATAGGTATCCTTAACAATAACTATCATTATGACAATGGATAATCATTTTAATATTTTCCATTAGGCAGTGTATTTTATCCTTAATAATACTACTAATACTTAAATTAAATGTACAAAAAGCTATTATTAGTACAGGTTTCACTCATGATTATTCATGACCAGCAGTTGTCTTTTACACAAGCTTAACAATCATAATAATCTGTAACAAAACGCATTTTTAACTACAATATCATAAGAATATTTTATTTTAACACTTCCTGTGTTCGGATAGATCTACAAAGTAGAAAATTGCAAAATTTCACAACCACAAGCAGGATTCGAACCTGCATCTTCTCCGTCAGTACTGGAGACGCTTTACCAACTAGGCTCAGGGTCCAACATGATGTTGTAAAATTTGCGATCTCTATACGTATTTCTATGTTGCGTTTGTGCTTCCACCTAATAAGCATTAGCTGTACTAGCTCAACAAGTCCTATTTTTGTAAATATAATTCAAGTCGAAAATTGGTAACACTACGTATAATTCCAAATGATTGAATTTTGCAATTTTATACTTGGTACATTTATCCGAACACAGGAAATGTTAAAATAAAATCATTTTCAATCATACGTAGTGTTACCAATTTTCGACTTGAATTCTTTTTGCAATAATAGACTACTTGAGCTAGTAGTCTAGTACAGCTAATGCTTACCAGGTGGCAGCACAAACACAACGTTGAAATGCGTATAGAGGTCGCAGATTTCACAACATCAGCCAGGATCACAGTAGCCTAGTTGGTAAAGCGTCTCCGGTACTGACGGAGAAGACGCAGGTTTGAATCCTTCCTGCGGTTGTAAAATTTTGCTATTTTCTACTTTGTACATCATCATAAGTTCAAAATTATGCTATTAAAGGGTTTAGAACAGAACTCAGTTTATTGGCCTTCCAGGCACCGATATTAATATCACCAACAGTTGTCTTTTTCTCTCCTTATTTAAAATGTACAAACATAAACAATTAAACACCTGTAACAAAATACATTTTAATGTACAATATCATAAGTTAAAAACGGGTGTATTAACGTGCCACCAAATTTGAGTAAATTTTTGCCAAATAATATCCACCAAATTTTGTCTACCAAAATGGATGAATGTACACCAAATTTGCTTCTGGCACTTCGCCGGCAGCGGCCGCGGCACGCTTGCTCCGCTCGCTCGGCTCATGCGTTGTGGTCGCAAGATAACCTAACACAACTAAACCGAACCGGTTACCCAAATTTGGTGTACGTTCAGCCAATTTGGTGTACATTCATCCATTTTGTCTGAAGTGTATTGGGGTATAAAAAAATATTTTGGGAATCATTTAATTTGTTGCCGTAAAAACTATTAAAAAATAACTTACTTTATTGTCCTCTCTATATTGATTCCACCATCAGTTGACTTTTTCACTATGTACTTAAGATTAACAATGATTAACCTGTAACATAATGTATTTTTATGTACAAAGTCATAAGTTATAAACTATGCTATCAAAGGGTAAAGGGTGTATCTCAGTTTATTGGTCTCCCAGGCTACGATATTGTTACAACCAACAGTTGTCTTTTTCAATATAGATATACAATCATAATAGCCTTTAACAAAACGTATTTTATGTACAATACCATCGGTTGAAAATATGGCATCAGTGTTTAAAATTTTACTAAAACCTAGCTGAACAGCCTTATGACACCTCATAAAATTAAAATATATCAAGCCATTTGGTAGTTACGAGATTTATGCTTCGCCTCAGTTGGATAAAAACATATCGATGTAAGAAATCCCATCACTATATCATGTTTTGATATCAATGTTTATCATCATATTTTTATGTAAAATTTACTAATTAAATGCGATATTGAGCATACACCAAATATACCACAATGTATCGAGTACTACACAATATTTCGTGACCAAAATATTGCGTATTATCAAAAATAAACTTAAAAATACTTACGAATGATACGATATGACTTCGGCACTAATTTCTTTGTAATTTTCTCGGGCATTGCAGCCTAATACGCAACAAAACATTTTTCACTAAGTTTCTGAGCAATTTCTGAGCTCAAAACATTGGCTGAAACACACTTATGTACTAAAATTTTGCAAAAACAACCAGTAAGCAAATAAACAACAACTTTTACAGTCTGACAGAAAAATGGAGGCATAAACCTTCCAAATTAAGTGACACCATACAGGAGGGGTTTTGTCCTATGTTTATGGATCCTGCATTTTTAGTCGGATTATGCTTATCATTATAATCCGAACAAAAAATGGCTGTGGCGGGGGAGAATCGAGTATAACCAGACGATATATTTCTAGCTCTTTCTATTACGATGAATCACTTCTAGTTGTAGTGAGATAAAACGTGGTTATGAACCGATGCTCAATACAATCTGTCTTTTACACGTTAGTATTATATAGTCTAAGAGTCAAATAGGTGGGGTAGTGAAAGCGCTAATGTCAAAATCGATTTGACACATATAAAATCCCACACATTTGCAGCCAGCTGACGTTTCTTAATGAATGAATGAATGAATAAATTCTTTATTGCACACATAAACATAAGAACACACAAAGAATAACACTAAGTTTTAATATTAATGAGTTTGTCTCTAATGGAAATGAGAGTGGATTTGACGCACATTTTTGAGGGATTAGCTTAGGCTTTGTTAAAGAAAATAAAAACAAAACTGACATTTTGACAGATGAACACGTGAGCGCGCTTAAATCCATTCCAAATTGACTAGAGCCATGTAGGGATCCCGCACACGACTGAGAATCGGTGACCGATTTTTTGTCGGCATCCCGCTCTGACGTGTTATCACCCGTATCTTCCGTCCTTGTCCTGGCCGATAATCGCCCACCGATTCTCGGTCGTGTACGGGAGCCCTAAAGCACTGTGCGTTCCATATTGCGCTAACAGACTGCTTTAGAGCACTGTGAGCGCGCTTAAGTCGGTCCAAATTGACCAAAAGCGTGCTCTAAAGCACTCGCTCGTTCACCGCCTTACGTCATTGATGACGTCATCGTTTCTGCTATCAGTGCTTTAGTCAAATAGGTGGAGCAGTGAAAGCGCTAATGTCAAAATCGATTTGACACATATAAAATCCCACACATTTGCAGCCAGCTGATGTCTCTTAAGTTTTGATTGTAATGAGTTTGTCTCTAATGGAAATGAGAGTGGATTTGGCGCACATTTTTCAGCGATTAGCTTGGGCTTTGTTAAAGAAAATTAAAACAAAACTGACATTTTGACAGATGAACACGTGAGCGCGCTTAAATCCATTCCAAATTGACTAGAGCCATTAAAGCAGTGATAGCTTTGTGAGCGTGCAAAATCAATTTGGACCGTCCGTCAGTACTGTATACGCTTTTAGCAGCGTTTGTACAATTTGGAACACAGCCGCAGTGATAGCTTTGTGAGCGTGCTAAATCAATTTGGACCGTCCGTCAGTACTGTATACGCTTTTAGCAGCGTTTGTACAATTTGGAACACAGCGAGAGTGTGCTACATTTAAAGGGCCCCATACAAAGCCCTGCCTGCAGGGCCCTGCTTGCAGTGCCACTGCCAATCGTACTTTGTGTGGTCATGCAGGGCCGATTTTTTAATTGTTCACCCTGCCGCAGGGCCGCAGTGGCATTCCCCGACCAGACGATTCTCCCCACTCCACACTGCAAGCAGTGCCATTCGGGCCGATTTGATCCGCCATTTTGTTTGGGTTGCGTTCCGAATCGGGTAGAAATTACCCTGACAGCAGGATAGCGTTATATGACGTCCATCAGTGTGGTCGAGACAGACTGCTGTCAAAGCGTAACTATTACCGTTTTGGAACTCACTCTTGTTTTCGTCATAAAAAAGTTGAAAATCTCTGCTTTATGAGCCAACGGGAGAAAGATGTGTGGAGGGCTTGGAGGAGCTGTGGAGGGACATATTCGAACTATATCGAGATTTTCCGTGCCTCTGTAAGATTAACAACGAGCAATGCCATAACAAGGACATGCGGTCCCAAAAATATAAGACTTTTAATAATGATGCTACATTGTCGGCTTTCAAGATTTTTTAAAGCTATTTTTAAAAAAATATTTTGATAAAACTATTTTAAAATTTTAATTTTTAAAAAGATTTTTTTTTGTTATCATCGGGGTCTAACTCTCTCAGTAAATAAGCGTGACCCAACGTCTCTCGCAGTAGTTAGGTACAGTCAAGCAGGTCAAGCTTGACACTCGTAGTGCGACTTTCCCCTCTATGCTCATTAAGATAAGTGCGGTACAAAGTCCAAAGTGTCAAGCTTGACGTGCTCTTGACTGTACATACACCATTGTTTTCTTTTCGTGTTCTTTCTGCCACATGTACAGCTAACGCAATTTTTGGTGTTTTTTATAATGATGGAGCCATTTTAGTATAGGTAATTGTATGGGAAAGACAGCACTGGACACGTCTGAACGCAACAGCGCAACGCGCTCTTTTGACTTGCAGGGCTTTGTGTGGCAACATCCGCTGCGGCAGTACTGCAAGCAGGGCCCTGCAGGCAGGGCTTTGTATGGGCCCTTTTAAGTAGCAGTAGTATTTTTATACGAACTTTGTTTGAACACTTATTTCCCCCTTTAAAAGATAATTTCTAAAACATGAAGGTTCACATCTCTCTTTATTTCTTAAAGTATTTTATTTATCTATTTTACCTAAGTTTTCAAAACTCTAGAAGTTTCATACGTATATTTTTTTATGAGTTGCGTATCTTCTGTTCGAGTGAACCGATTACAATGATACACCGCTTTTATATTGCAAGAAAGAACGCACAAACATATTATTGAAAACCCCGTTTGTATCAGTTAAGTTGTTTATGAGTTATTGGTGCACAGGCCGTGATAATTTGCATTCTTGTGGCTTCTGTTTGCTTTTTTTTAGTGAACCGATTGCAATGATCTATAGCTAAATATTGTCAAAAATAAGTCAATGAGTTCAGGTTTTCGAGTTACTGGAGCCACCGCTTGAAACTTCACGTATCCTCTGTTTCAGTGAACCGTTCGCATTGAAACAAATCTGAGCAATGAAACAAAATTAAGCCTAATGTGTTATTGTTAACCTTATTTCAAGCGGTTGAGTGGTCTGTGAGTTATTGGCGCCGGCGCTTGAAACTTCGATTGTACTCTGTTTGAGTGAACCGATTGCACCCCCGCGCGCGCGCCCTGCCGTGTCTTCCGGACCGGCCGGCCGGCGTTTTTTATTACCGCGCCGGGTGGTACTTGAGTCAGCTTATCGCTTGTGGCAGCCAAATGTTTACGTTTTGGGTTGATGAATGGCTATATCTTATTTCAAATTGAGTAAGGCTAGCCTCTCAAACGATAACAGTGGCACTTTGAAGTACAGTTTAGTTTTTATAGAGGGTCTTTTTCAAGGAAGAAGAAAAAAATATGTCTCACTTGGATGAATACGCTTATAAAATAAAAACATTACAAAACAGACTTGTTTTTACTATGTATTTAGTGAATTTGTGATATTTTCTATAGAAAAATACAAAAAACTACTTATGCTTACATATAAAATAAACAAGATATCTGGATTTGAATTTTTGCAATAAGTCGCGCTGACTCGCGACAAAATTCGCGAACCCGCGCGCGATTTTTGCAATTTTTTTTTGTTTAGTAATATCGCATGAATCGAGTAAATTTTTATATGTAATTTTTGGAAATTTCATATGTTACGAAAAACAAGCAATAAAAGACCAAAAAAACTTACGTGTAATCCAAAAAACACATAAAAACAACTTAACACAAGACTCAAGGTCAGGGGTCAAAGGTCAACTAGCACAAACTTTTTATTTCGGTTTTTCACTAACTTTTCGCACAATGTTTGTCATTTATTTGTATTATTATCATAAAAGATTGACTAAACAACTATAATTTACCGATTTTTTGTCACTAATACCACAAAACACACACAAATCACTGTAATTTTACGACACGTCAGGTCAACAGCCGCGAATGAACTAACAGAAACTACGCAGCGAACTTCAAACCAAAAAAGAACGCATTCTTATAAGAATGACTTGCCTTTTATCTTCTCTGATTGGCTAGATAATTTCATTCGCTATTGAACGATATATTATTCAACCTATTTTGACCAGTATTTGCGGGTAAATAAGGCAAAAGTTTAAGTGAGGTCGCTGGGCCGCCATTGCGCCGCCATTACGACGACATATGGCGTCACCGGTATACAACGGAGACATCGCGCTGCACGCCATCTGGCGTGGTCGGGGCTGGACAGGTGAAACTAAGCTTATATGTTGCACGGAAATAAGCTTAATACATTGCGTTCCAATAGGTTCAGTGGTTTGCGAGTTTATCGCGAATACACAAAACAGACCAACAGACAAAAATCCAAAAATGAACCGAATGGTTTCTATTACCTTTTTGTGACCCCCCAGATCAAGATCAATTTTTCCCGATAATTTTCAATGATCAGAATCGGCGAGTTATTATATGTATAGAATTGATGATCAATTCACAAGTAAAAATGATATATTTTCACTTTTGCATATAAATTTTGGATTAAACATTACATTTTTTTAAAGATGTTTGTAAAACGTAACCTAGGCCCTAGTTTTTTGACCGACTTGTAATAGTCGACTAGGAGACGCTTTACACGACTATGTTTAGGACGCACTCTACAGTTTTTACTCTGAGGACTGTCAACAACAAAATGACGTTTTCAAAATGACGTAAGTAGTTCCTCTTTTGGCCATTCTACAGAAAAGTTGGTCATGTAATTTATATTTGACAGCAGTCTGTCTCGATCATACATAATATGGACGTCATATAAAGCTATCCTGTTGTCATGGTAATTTTAACCCGATTCGGAACAGATTCATTTAAAAGCTAAACCAAAGATTTTGGAAACTACGCCAGCGTTTTTCTTAAGGGCCCCATACAAAGCCCTGCCTGCAGGGCCCTGCTTCCTGTGCCACTGCCAATCGTACTTTGTGTGGGCATTCAGGGCCGACAAAATTGCCGTTACATCGGCCCTGCAACACCACACACGGTACGATTGGCAGCGTCCTGCAGGCAGGGCTTTGTATGGGCCGTTTTACGTCAATGAGCTAAACCCTCAGAGTAAAAACTATAGAGTCCGCCATATGCATATTCTGTATGAGCTAGTGAAGTGTAAAGCGTCGCCCATGCTAGTCGGTCAAAAAACTCAGTTAAGTTTCACAAAAATCAAGATATCTTTAAAAATCTAACGTTCAAGTATAAACTTTGCAAACAAAAGTGAAAAAATATAGTTTTTTACTTGGGAATTGATCATTAATACTAAGAACGGAAGCGTAAATAATCCGTAATAGCCATTTTATGCGTGATTTTTAACACCGTTTTTTTCCTGAATGGTAAGTGTTTTCACCAGAAAAACTGTGGTAGTAGCATTTATTAGTCCCACGTCACATATTTCTCAGAGAGAAAGATAAAAATTTTACGTTTTTGGATTTGAAAAAAATCCATACATTTTAGTATGGAGGTCCCTCGCAAGAAAGTGCTACGCTTATGGCTCCCTCCTTAGCAGATAGAGGTGCTACTTAAACCTCCTTGGCAAAACCTGTCAGAAAATTGGTCATTGTTTTGAAACGCGACCTTGATTTGTTGATCAATGTCTCGTACGGTGCGAATTTGCTATTGTTCAAAATAAAAGCTAAAAAAAGCTACCACCGGAATTTTCCGTGGAATGTAAATAATTTCGTGTCCAACAAAGTGCTATTCTTAGTACTAAGTATATAAGTTGTCGCAATAGGGCCTTTTAATCTGTGATAGGGCCTATCCTATATCAGCTGTGTTAGAACTGTGATACTCCAAGATGAATTTTTTGTGGTTTTCTAAGGATAATATAACGGCGACCTGGTACGAGATGATTGGTAAGTGTATATGCTTTAGACTTTAGACAAAAACTTGTTTCGCCGAGCCGGTTTGCAAAAAAAAATATGATTATTTTATCTTGGCACAGGAGAACTTTATTCACCTCTCACCAACCTAAACAGTACACCTAAATACCAAGTTTCTATAAATAATAACGAAAATGTTTTGGTTAATGACCTTGAACATGATGTACCTAATTAGCCACAATTAGATAGGTTTATTAAAATGTGAATAAACAATGATTGATATCTCGGTGTGGTAGCTGACCAAAACCGCAGCCCATCCAAAAGTTCATTTTTACCAATATTGGTAAGGTTTAAAATTTTCCTTTTCACAGAAGTTTGGACTATAAGGATGTTAAAAAACCAATATTGTCATCCCAAAGTGGTAGTTTGAGAAAACAATGACCAATCCAAGATGCACATGCATATCTGGAACTATTAGTCTGATTTCATTAATTTTTCTTTATAACTAAAACCATTAAAAAATAACAGTATTGGGTTATATCTGAACTCTTCAATTGACTGCTTTTTTGTTCAGCAACTACTTAAGAGACCTCAATTGTGTGGTTTATTGACATCCTAGGTTGCATTCCAAAATGAGAATTTATTCACTCGGATATTTAGAAAGAGATGGCATGCAGGAGGAAAAGAGAAAGAAAGCATGGTTTTGAAACGCATTTGGGTAATCTGTTTTGGAATGCTCTCGAGTGATACATGTCACTGATGGTGCCGGCCACAGGGTGCCGGCCGAGCCGAGCTAGTACAAGTAAGAAGTCCTTTCAGGATCTTATTCTCCTCGAAGCCTTCGTCCACTCTCTGACTAATAACTGACGATGAATTTGGCCAAAAAGAAAAAATAAAAATAATGCACTTTAATTCATCATTTTCACTTTCAACTTCAACTATTAAATGAAAGTGGCAATCAGCCATCTTAAAATTCAGCACTAGGCATGGAGGCACATATTAATTAACAGCAATAGCTTTGATTTCGATTCCATCACAATTTAATTCAATTAATTTTTAAACTTTTATGGCTCCATCGCTAGCGATATTGATTACGTTTCGATCTCACAGCGTTTCCCACTGTCACTGTCACTTCACTCATCTGTCAGGTAATAATTAATTCTGGAAAATCAGCGTGAATTTTTATTCCTGTCAGAGTAATAATTACCCTTCCCCTGGCTGTTTTGGAATGCTTCTGTGAATTGTTCGGTTACCTTCAGTTTCACTCGGGAGTGTTTTGGAATGTCAAAGAGTAAATTTCGCCCGACGTCGGGTACTTATTCATGTTAAGGAATGCAACCCTAATAAACCTATCACATACATGACCTGGTAAAAACCTACACAATTTGTTAAAAAAAAAATTAAGTTTTTTGTTGAAACCTAGCCTTTTTGCCATTTGTATTTTATAAGATGATATACTTTTTAATGTGAAATACGTTTCGAAAATTAATGTTTACGAGTGTTTCCACTTACGTTAGACAAGTTCCATTTTTTGTACTTTTACACAAACCTTTACTATTTATTGTTAAACACATATTGAAAATTAATGTTTAAAGTATGAGCGGCAACGTCGCATTTCCTGTCATTTTATATTAGGCTATTGTTTTTAATGTGAATATGTGTCTACATTTTTTCATGGCTAAGGGCATGGAGTCTCATTCTGTACTACGGTTTTTTCGACGGAGTAAATAGCCCGAATTCATTTGGCCCTTTTGTTTCTAATAATTAAACTAAATGTTACTACTAGGTTGATAGGTAAAGGTGTAAACTATGACATTAATTCAATTTTAACATCCAGATATCAATTTATTCTAAGAAAATACCTTATGGAAAAAATAGCCCGAACAATTTTCGGCACAAATTCGTTCTATGACGTGAGGCATCTGTACTAGTATAGATTTATATTATCTGTGCTAAGGGCTAGCTTTTCGTATGCAGGGTAATTTTTTCATCACCTAAAATAATTCTTTGATGCGATTTGATGACCTTAGAGTAAATAACTGTTTACGAGTAGTTCCATGTATGGCAATGTTGCATTCCCTTCCCTATAAAGGCTGTGACACGACAGATTTATATGTCAGCCAAGAAAGGGATGGAAAATACTAGTGTTTTAGGGATCACAACCAAAATGGTATAAACGCTACCCTTATGGTGTAACTTTCTCAGCAACCACTCATGCTATCGACTTGAAATTTAAAAGTTTCAGAATAGGATTGCCTAACTTTATTGTGTTATTTGTTTGCTTGTAGTCGAGTGTATTCTATGGGGGACCCCATTGAAACCACCACCTTGTGAATTGCCAGAGAGAAGGTCGATTGACGCCTTATTGCCAGTAGGTATTAGGGTTCTGGATTAGAAGCATTTTGAGCTGCTTGGTGCACTTATTTTCTCTAATACTATATACCCTTACGAGCCAAAATTCTGATGCTTGAGCAGGTGGGGGAATATGTAGGGCACCTGTCGGCGCATGTAGCCTTAGTCCTTTTGCGTTGTTGCTTCTCTCTCCCTAGGCCAATATACTCGTACTTGATTCGGACAACCCATGGCGGCTCCCCGAAGAGGTCTCTGCTGTTGATAATGCTATTCGATCTACCCTGGAAAGCGTCATCAACGTGACTGTTGATGACAACCAGTGGCGACAAGTGGTGTTTACCTATTAGGCTTGGTGGGTTGGACGTTAAGAGCGTGCAGACTGTTGGCTTGCCGGCTTTTCTTGCGTCTTCATATGGGGTCGCTGATCTCGTCGCTAGCACTCTTCAAATACAAGGCGGTGGATGCAGCATCCCATATCAAAGCGACGGCTTGGCAGCTTGTTTGACGACGTATCCTGGTGTCCAGCCCCCTGAAAAATCCGCATTACATAGAGCCTGGGATGACCTGAGCACTTAGTTTTCTTTCTCGGAGTGGTCCGAAATACTTAAGGGCATAGATATGGCGCGAATAAACGCAGCAATGTGTCCCGAAGCAGGTGCTTGGCTCCATGCCCTTCCTGCGCCTCAGCTTGGGACGCACCTTGACAATACCTCTGTACGGGTGGCAGTGGCGCTGAGGTTGGGCTGTACGGTTTGTGAACCACATCGCTGTCCCAGACTGTCCCTGCGGTGTCACGATGGATGCATGCGGCCATCATGGTCTCAGTTGCACGAGAAGCGCAGGTAGATTTTCTAGACACCACGCCCTCAACGACATTCTTCGTAGGACGTAACGTGCCCTGCGTCCTAGAGCCTCCAGGCCTCTGTCGTACAGACGGAAAGCGCCCGGATGGCCTTACCTTAGTACCCTGCGAGAAAGGACGAAGCCTACTCTGGGACGCTACTTGCATGCTAAATATTCCGAACTGCAACAACAATACGCGTTCGTACCCTTTGCTGTAGAAACGGGTGGATCGTGTTGCAAACAGGCAATATCTTTTGTACACGCGATCGGCCGTCGCCTGTGAGATCACGGTGCGATCCCTGCTCCGGAGCGTACCTGGTTCAGCACATCTCGCTGGCCATCCAGCGAGGCAACGCGGCTAGCGTGAACCTTCGAGCCTGGTGCGCTCCGTGGCGTTATGACGTAAGTACTATTTAACGTTAAGTTTGAGTTAATTTCCTTTGACTTGTGTTATTTTTAATAAAAACTTTGAATCTGATAACCAATTCATCATAATAAAAAAAATGTAATTGGACTCCACACAAACTCCATATATAACAAAACAAAGACTTCTATTTTGGGTTTTTGGCTAATATTTCTTTGGGCAAGTTTTTCAATTGTATGTTCTGTTACATACATAACCCTGAGGATGCTGAGCCTGCTCTATGGGCATTCAGTTCAAAATCCCATACGCGAACCGACTGGACGTGTCGCTTTGTTTTATGTTATATTATTATGAAATCTTTAATATAGTCGTAATAAGTTGGACTTAATATTTCTTTTCTCCCTTCACAGTTCTGAGACAATCCTTATGTGTCTTGTATTTTACTTGTGCTGCTGCTTATTTATTACATCAAAATATTTATGACATATTTACTTAAGCAAATAAATATATAGAAAATGTTATAAAGCTGTTGTGGCTTATTCAGGTTTAAATAAAGCATCTTTTTTAGATTTTTTGGCTGTGCGTTGATTCTGTTAGAGTTGAGTCAGTAACTCAATCAGTCAGCTTATCCTTTTATTTCTATACATCATAACAAAAACCTTAACAGACCTAGAGTTAAGAATAATGTTCTCTCGAAGGTTCACTTTAGGAGCACAATACAATAACCTATACCTATCCTACCTGCACAGCATCATTTAACGTCACGTTATCGTCAGCCTATCCGAAAACTTGCAACATAATAGCTACAATGAAATTCTTGATTATTCGTCGCTGTAATACTAGTTCTTCAATCACCCATTGTTTTCTTGTTGCGATTAACATTTGAGCAGTTTGTAGACGCGTGATCGTTTTCAAGATCTATTGTTGGTATACTAGGGGAAATGGGCTAGGCTAGGTGCCGGAAAACTCTGGAGTCAAAACAAATCCACAATGGGGTCTCTGTTAAAATGTTTTGCAGGTGGCATGCTTATCTAGAGTCTAGTGAGTCACCTAGATATCGGTTCAACATATTGCCGCCTGGCGAGTATTTAGGAGTAGTACGAGTAACTACGCATAAGTGTAGGCTCCAAGC
Source organism: Athrips mouffetella (assembly GCA_947532105.1). NCBI lineage: Eukaryota > Metazoa > Arthropoda > Insecta > Lepidoptera > Gelechiidae > Athrips > Athrips mouffetella. The sequence goes on from OX383974.1 coordinate 13,304,488, forward strand.
GACTCACCTCCACTCCAGAGCGGTCACCGTGTTATCTCCAACCAAGCGACTCACTAGACTCCAGGCACAGTAAATATATAAGCTAAAGCAGTATGGAAACTCGGGCCTTTTTTTGAAAAAACATCTATTCTGCGTCGGAGCGTCAGGGTTGTAACCCAGAAGTTTTGAACTAAGAATAGTATGATGAACACAAATATTGGGTGCTTCTATCAACTGTGTTCCTTAAAGCATGTTTTCGGACCGTAAAACTAAACAACTTTCCGTAAGAAGTCAAAATACGAAATTTTTTTTAATGTCCATTAGCATTACTCGTAGAAACTGCGTCAGCCGATAGCGCGTTTTGTATGGGGGGACAATTTTGTTCGTCTCTTGACCTAGGTTCTTTAAGGAAAGTTATTCAATTTTATGGTCCTGGGACACCTGATCGTGTCAAGTTAAAATTAAATTTAGCAGATAATCTTGCATAAAATGTTAAGTCAGAAAGTTAAGCCACTTAGTCGCCTTTTAGCACCCAAGGGAAGGTTAAGTTACCTCTATCACACAAGGGCAGATCGAAACACTTAGTCGCCTTTTACGACACAAGGAAAGGTTAAGTCACTTAGTCGCCTTTTATGACACAAGGGCAGATAAAGACACTTAGTCGCGTTTTATGACACAAGGGCAGATGATGACACTTAGTCGCCTTTTATCACGCAAGGGTAGATTACGACACTTAGTCGCCTTTTATCACGCAAGGGTAGATTAAGACACTTAGTCGCCTTTTATCACGCAAGTGTAGATTAAGACACTTAGTCGCCTTTTATGACACAAGGGCAGATTAAGATACTTAGTCGCCTTTTATCGCACAAGGACAGATACATACTTATAGGGACCCTAACCTATTTGTTTGTATTAAGTATGGTTTTTGCACCCACGAATGACTGTAGCGGTGTGCGCACGTGTGAGTGCGCCTGTTTTGGACGTTTCTTAGGAGTTTCCATACTGCTTTAGCTTATATATTTACTGTGCTCCAGGCGTTGATCAAGTCACCTGCATTGCGAAAATAGCCTTTACCGCAGTTTGGAAACAACCTATGCGGCAAGCTCGTGCAGGCAACTAAGCTCCGCTAGCTGACTTCCTTTCTGCGGACACAGCAGCCAGTGAGGCCGAATGGATGGCGCAAGTCTCTCGGGCAACTCTGCCTCTTATACTGCATACTAGGAAACGCAATCATCTTCATATCGTGTGGGTTGCAAGCCCGATGATCGAACTCAAGAACACTGGTGTCAGAGGTATTGAGCAGCCTTCGACATGATACATTTGACGATTTCGAGCCGCGACCAAAACGGCTCAACGTGCCTTTCGAACATCAAGCACGTTTTACAATAAGAGAAGATTCATTTATTGATGTTATTATGATCTATAGACAATATCGGTATATTCATCATAACATCCCATGAAACGTTCACTTCTTCTTCTTCTTCTTTTCGTATCAATGGCAAATTATTGCCAAAATGTGGCTACAGCAATAGCTTTTTGGTTGCCTTCAAAAAGGTCCTCCCTGGTGCAAGAAACTGAGGAGGTAGGGCACGAAAGCAAGTGTGTCATGGATTGCAAAATGCCGCATTCACACTCGTCATTATCAGAGAAGCCCCACCTCTTCTTTAGTTCTCCGCACCTGCCAGCGCCCGATCGCAGTCTATTAAGTGACTTCCATATGGGCCAGGGAAGATCATGTCCTGGTGGAAGATTTTCGGCAATGGGAATATATGGGCTATCAGGGGGGTACCTTTTTGACCACAGTTCTATCCTAGCCTTTGATGGATCTGATTCGAGGGGTACGGTGTTTCTTATAAAACTGTGGCGGCTTTTGAGGCGTATGGGAGGTGGAGTATGTCCGTGTAGTGGGTGTCTGCTATCTAGTTCCTGTTTATGTTTTTTAATGGAGCAGGCCACCCGACGTCCACTACAGGACAGAGAGCTCCCTCCAGAATTCTAGCTTTTGCTGGAAAAATGTGGAAGGGGAGTACCATAGTCACCTCGCTTGTTAGCGTTACGGCTGGCACCATGGACCGCGGTTGTAGGTGACCGCAGTATAAGTAAGATGTAAGATACAAAGGAGGATGCTGCTGCCCATCCTCCAGTTAACCCTTAGTCGCCTCTTACGACACCCACGGGTATGTATGGGTTGGTACTATTCTTTGCCGGCACCACACGGGAGGTCGGTCGGTATCATAGAATACATGAAACAGAGTTTCATGTATTCTATGGTCGGTATAATAATACTAGCCGTTGCCCGCGGCTTCGCTCGCGTGGATTTCGTATTTATGTTGTTACCAGTTTTCCGAAGCAATAAGATATTTTCCCGTCATTTCGGGGTAATTTTAAACTAAGGAAAAACAGGACTAACCCTGCGCAAATCAATGAGTACTGAATTTCATATAATATACAGACGTTACTCATAAATTACTCAGAACAGAGGAACTTGGCAGCAGTATTATTCCTTAATTTTTTTACTTAACCTAACAAATATAAAGAGAGAGATTAGAGACACCTTTATGTAATATTTCAAAACAGAGCCAATTTGCAGAAGTAATTGAGAAAAACTAAAACCCTCTCCCTCTCCCCCTTCCTCTACCCCTCCCCCTCCCTCTGTCTCTCCCCCCCTCCTCCCTCTCCCCCTGCCCCTCCCTCTCCCCCTACCCCTACCCCTCCCTCTACCTCCCCTTCCCCCTTCCCTCTGCCCCTCCTTCTCCCCCTGCCCCCTCCCTCTCTCCCTCCCCCGCCCCTTTTCCCTCCCTCTCCCTCTACCTGTACCTCTACCTCTTTACCTCTCTACCTCTACCTCTATCTCTTTACCTCTCTACCTCTACCTCTCCCTGCCCCTATCCCTACCCCTTGCACCAATTTAACCGCTATCCCCAACAAAGAAAAGACACCCATATTGATTTTAAGACATTTCAAACCTATCGCACCCCAACCCCATCCCCAGAGGATGATGGTATTTCACGTCCATCACGTTGGATTTCAAAACTGTTGTACTTTTCGTAATCAGCGACCCGATAAACCATACAAATGACACCCATATTGATTTTTAGACATTTCAACCCTATCGCACTCCAACCCCATCTCTAAGGGATGATGGTATTTCACGTCCACCACGTTGGATTTCAAAATTTTTGTAGTTTTTGTAATCAGCGACCCGATAAACCATACAAACGACACCCATATTGATTTTAAGACATTTCAACCCTATCGCACCCCAACCCCATCCCCAGGGGATGATGATATTTCACGTCCACCACGTTGGATTTCAAAATTGTTGTAGTTTTCGTAATCAGCGAATCGATAAACCATACAAACGATACCCATATTGGTTTTGAGACTTTTTCACCCCATTTCCCTTTTTAGGGGTTGAATTTGGGGTGTAATTTCAATAACAGTGATGAACGTTGCATAGAATTACATTATTAATGCCTAAATAATAAATTATGTGGATTTTACTTTAAAAATAAAGAATTTTCCACTTCATCCCCCTTTTCACCCTTAAGGGTGTCGAATTTTCAAAAACCCTGAGAAACGTAAATATTAATTTTTAGTCGTCAGCCTAAATACAAATTTTGAAGATCCTAACTTCAAAACTGACGGACTTTCATACAAACTTTCATCCCCTATTTTACCCCCTTAGGGGTGGAATTTTGTAAAATCCTTTCTTAGTGCACCCCTAGGTCTCATAAGGAACCTACATGCCAAATTTGGAATCTATAGACCCAGCGGTTTGGGCTGTGCGTTGATATGTCAGTCAGTCAGTCAGTCAGTCAGTCACCTTCTTCTTTTATATATATAGATGTATACCATCGGTATATTATATCAAAATTAAAAATTTTATATGACGTCGATAAGCATTGATGTTGCTTTATCCACTCGCGTGTAACGGCAAAAAGGTTAAAAATTATCTACATTGTTAAACAATTTTAAAATTGCAATCAATACAACATTGTCTTCCACCTTTAATCTATAATTGTGTTGACCGTGTTGACGATTACAAGCAATTATACATACCCAAATAAAAACAGGGCAAGTACGAAATGTACTTTTACTTACATGGAGGATTTCGTAACACCACACAGTATATTTTTGATAGACGAAATTTTTGTGGCAGGCTTAAAACTACTGTGGCATGTTTGTTGAGTCCGACTTGCATTCAACAATTATTTTTTGTCTCCAGTTTTCGCAACTATCACTTGGTATATCTAGCGACTCGTGTGGCTAATGTATATGGAAACGCGACATCCCTATTCACAGCTCACTTGGCACTCTACGCATCAGTCTGCGTCTGTCGGCTTTTCCGTCCATTAGGTTTGTTGCTAATGGGTTTGGATGTATGTTTAACTTAGATCTGTATTTACCTGAATAACTTTTTATTTCCTCCTTTATTGTTTTTATTTTAAGATCTCTATGTGCATTATCTCATTGGTGACATACCAGGATGCTCGTGTTATTTGTCTAAGTACTTTAGATTGGAATGTTTGAAGTATTTCCAAGTTTCAGTTAGCAGCACTAGTGCATTTTTCAAAATTTGTATCAGTTTCAGTGCAGGCTTTATTGTAAGTCTTTTTGAGTATATGTGTTTGCGCCATGTGAGTCGCCTGTCGAGATGCATACCAAGATATTTAGTTTGACTGGGGTACATGTATTCTTGCGAAGTGTAAGGGCTCCCGCACACGACCGAGAATCGGTGGGCGATTATCGGCCAGGACAAGGACGGAAGATTCAGGTGATAACACGTCAGAGCGGGATGCCGACAAAAATCGGTCACCGATTCTCGGTCGTGTGCGGGATCCCTAAATGTGATATGTCCGGATTACGTACGCGTGGAACTCAGAAAAAAACCGGCTAAGTGCGAGTACGACTCGCGCACCGAGAGTTCCGTACCACTAAGGTAAAAATACCGTCTTAGTTATGATAAAATTTTAACTGTTTCTCTACTACGGTGAATGAGATACAGCCCGTTGACAGACAGACATCGGAGGCATATTAATAGGGTCCCGTTTTTCACCCTTTGGGTGCGGATCCCTTAAAAGGAATGTCCTTTCCCATGGTTCAAACTCTATCTTATGAAATTTTATCAAATTCGGTTTAGAGGAGCAGCCGTGAGTGAAAGCATAACAGACAGACAGACATTGCATAAGTATGTACAGTCAAGAGCACGTCAAGCTTGACACATTGGACTTTGTACCGTTCTTATTTCAATCTCCGTTGGAGCTAGAGTCGCGCTGCAAGTGTCAAGCTTGACCTGCTTTTGACTGTACACACGGCCGCAGCGCACATCACTTTGACCTTGAGCAGGTCTCTGGTTTCGTGCGTTAGTAGCGTAAAGCTAGTTCAGCTTGTACTGGTTTTGTTTCGTTCTACTTCTTGGCGGCCGTACGTACTACTAGTTTGGATTACGCGGTAATAGGGTCCCGTCCACACCCTTTCGGTTTAGAACCCTAGTTCGAAAAATTCAGGATCTATCGACTAAAAAACCAGGATCTATCGATAATGTTTACAACATGATTAGTAATGTGCGATGATTTCCATCATGTAAATCCTTAATATTATTCTGAATCAGAGTGTTATCTGATTATCTTGTCAGTTATTAGAGGCCAGTAGACAGTAATATTTTATATTTGATGTATTTGATAGCAAATATGCGTAATAAATGTTTAGATTTTTGAAACTATTATTATCATTACTCTAGTTGCCTTTATCCGTTTTATGGAGTAGGCTACCTAAAACAGGGGATTTGACGAAGCGACTGTTGTCGTCTGACTTGCGCAAAACTAAACCCAATCCTAGATTAAGTCAGGTTAGTGTCCAACCTCCTGATCTGCTGACAGTAGATGGGTCCAAAGGCTAAGTAAGCTCTAGTACTCATCGTTCAGTACTAAAATGTTGAATTAATCAAAGAATCCTAATATGAATAAAGTATACTTTGACTTAAACTGTTGAATTTGCAAAGTGTTAAAACCCAAAATTTTGATTTCGCAAAAAGTTAAACTCTCAATTCCAAAAAATTTAGAATTTTGTAATTGTAGTCAGTTTCCTATTATCTATTCTGTACTTGTATTTACCTACTCATAAGCCAGCGGTCACCACCGACAATGTAGTTTGACATGGGTTTTGAATCATCACCCGAAGTCGCCAATAAAACGATGATGGTCGTTTACGTTTTTAGCTGAGAACCGCATGTAACCAATACACCGGAATAATTTATCAAATTGTGAAAAGTATTTCAGTGTAGTATTGCGTCGCATTCGCAGAAGATAAGTTGTTGTAAGTATTTACAAACAAAAATACACCTCCTGCCTTCTACTAAAAAAAGTGCAAATACTTTCGAACAAAAACAACTTTCCATAGAAACTGCATCAGCTGATTTTTTAAGTAGCTACTTTGCGTCGTGGAGAATATGGGTATTATTTGGCTTTACACATTACAATTGTGTTACTTCGTACACTTGCTTCCTAGTCTTATTAGAGCAATTTGAATCGGAGCACTGGAAATTCGATTGAGGTATAGAAGATTTATGACGTCATAATTTTTTGTATGGATTTCTTTATTTCTTTTACTGAAACGTACCATGAGGACTCCTTGAGCTGATTCTACAATTACAGTACATCATTACATTTTATTCAATCTTGAACGATATTTTATTTCGACCTGTTGTTTATTGTTATTAAAAGTTTTTCATAGTTGGTTGAGGGTCTACGTACGGAACATATCTCGGTGGGTTTTTTCTTTTCACTTCTTTTTTAGAGTTCCGTACCCAAAGGGTAAAAAACGGGGCCCTATTGTTATGCCTCCGATGTCTGTCTGTCCGTCAGCGGGCTGTATCTCATGAACCGTAATAGATAGAAATTTGAAATTTTCACAAATTGTGTAAGTATATATGAAGTGTGTATGTGTGTGACACTGACCTCTATATATACAACTTGTATATATAGAGGTCAGTGGTGTGTGAAGTGACCTAACTTTTAGTTTAATTGATGTCATATAGTGATCAAAGAATTCTAATATCAATAAAGTATACGGCGTGCAAAATAACACTGTCTGTGACAGTTAATGCACAAAAGTCAAAAAATTTGTCGCGGGGGTGATGTGCGGCATGTGAGGGAGGCGAGCGAGTCGTTCATTGGCTATCCGCCTGTCACCCATGCGCAGAAAAGAACCGTCATAGCGTGACTTGTCCTGAACGCGCTGTACATACTTTGCGTCCGTGTGGTGGCAAAGAATAGTACCAACCCATCTCTACCCGTGGGTGTCGTAAGAGGCGACTAAGGGATTATGAACCGGAGGACGGGCAGCAGCATCTTTCTGTGTATCGTACCACCTTACATACTGCGGTCGCCAGCCGCAACGCTTATATGGAAGATCCCCTCCAAAGTACCTCGCGTTTCTGTTGGAGTTCTGGAGAGAGTTCCCTGTTCTGTAGTGAACGTTTCATGGGATGCTATGATGTGATGATGACACTTTAACTTTGATCTAGATACTAAAATTGTGTGCACTATTTCAAAAAGACTATGTACACGTGTAGGAACAAATTTTTTTTTAAAGCTATTCTCAAACACGAGTAGATCTATCTATAGTTTATTACCTAATGTGTCTCTTCAAAACATGGATAACATATTTTTTATAGAACTGATAAACACATGATAAACGTCCAAGAGTTCGAGTAGCTATAAAAACTGTTCGTTGTGAAAATATTGTTAGATGTTTAGGCGTTTGCAGACGTTCGGACTTACACGGATAAAAACGATTTCTCAAAATAAGACACATTATCTTGTACCAAGATAAATTGCATTGAACCAAGAACATGGTGCTCTCATATATAGTGAAACTAATATTTACTTGCTGCAAGAAAAATATTTAGTTGAATTGAAAATTATTTTCATTTGTATTAAGAAAATTAAGACTTGATCAGAGACAATGTATCTATCATCAAGAATAATTTGTTTTCTGTAACTCAGTTCTCTTAATACAAGAGTTAATTATTTCTTAGTTCAAGAAAATATTGATTTGTAATAAGAGTTATGTAACTTTTCATAAAATTGTATTTTCTTAATTTAAGAAACCACGAATTAATATCAAGATAGTATAAATGTCATTACGAGATAATATTTGTTTTTAGATGTGTAAATATCTTCTTTTAACATTATTTTATTAGCTCCAATGATAAAAAATAAAAAATCTTACAACATTACAGACAAATCTTACAACCTTATTCTTACAAATATCTTACAACATTTTGCGGTTAGGAAAACCCTAGGATTACAGACAGAGAGAAGAAGATTACACGAGGTACGTTTGTAACTACACACAGGAAAACCCACACAGGAAAACCCACACAGAAAATATCCACATTTTGAATACGTTTTACATTTGTCGTAGAACTCTCTCAGATAACTTTTTGTAATTTAAGCGTCGTTCATTGGTGATGCCCGTAAATAAATTCTACCGTAAAAATATTTACTTATTTTAAATGAAAAAAGAAGTAAATCTAAGTCATTTTTTTCTCTCATAAAGTAAAATCACATTTTAAAATAAGAAAGATATTCAAATTCAACTGAGATACGGTTACATTATTTTGAAAGTGTAATATCTTTAAATAAGAATTTTTTTTCTTGGTAGCTAAGAAGATAAAAATTTTTGCCATAAGAACATTTCTTATTAATTTAGAGAATATCTTGTGTCAGATTAAGATTTATAATAAGTTGATATAAGGAATATTGGTGTTCTTAGATTAAGACACTTTTCGTTTAGTTGAAGATTGGTTTCTTTGGTTGGAACAAATATGTCAAGTAAATTTTATTATTGTTTTAAGAACGTTGTGCTCTTTAATTAAATTAATATTTCTTAAACAGAGACATATTTCCTTAGTATTACGAAATATTTCAAGAAAATATATTTTCTTGGTCCGAGAAATCCTTTTTATCCGTGTAGTATTTGAAATACTTGGCTTTAGCCCGTACCTATATGTTTTAGATTTTTCGGTGGAAAAGAAGTGTTTTGTGTCAAATTTAATGATATCTATTGAGCAAACACCCCCGATCTGGAGATCCTTGCTCAAAAATTTCATAATGTCATAGGTTAATATTATCCCAAAAAATAAAAATCACAGTCTTTTAAAAAGTAAAGAATAGCATTTGCAATTTATAACAAAGTTTTTGGGTTATGTGAACAGGCTGTTTGTTTTTAAATTTCGTAAGTTAGGTGATTATTCAAAAATAAAACTCGTCTCAGCAGGAACTTGTATTAAAAAAAATAAAGATTATGTATAGAGGTAGTGATGACATTTACACATGAAACAAAATATGGACGACTTAGCTAGCAACGCACAAAAAAATTTCATCTTCCCTTACAAAATATGTTGGTCAATTACGTTACTGAGTTGATTTTTTTTATGCGTTGCTAGCAAAGTCGTAGAACAAAAGTTGTTGCTTTTGGCCTCACTAATAAGTGGGCAAACGGATGTCAAGTACAAAAAATAACCTAGTATAATGCCAATCGACGACTTGACCGATACGAGATATTCCCTTCACATTGTCTAAGTCCAGAACGACCTTATAATAGGGTCCTACAGAAATAGTGAACATAATAGCATGTAACTTAGACCATGAACCAACTTTGGACCAACCATGAACCAACTTTGGACCAACCATGAACCAACTTTGGACCAACCATGGACCAACTTTCCCTAAAAACAAAGAGAACAGCTGATGAAGTTTCTATGGGAGGTCAAAGAATTATTTTCTTATTTCGACCTATTTTCCTTGGGGAAAGTTGTTCAGTTTCATGGTCTGAGTAACATATTAAAATTACGACCGCGTCTAAGTCGCTTTGTGTACCATTAAGATGGCAGAACTACTATAATATTTGAATACAAAGATAATGAGATCAATTTGCAAATTGTTCTAATTTCAGTTTATTTCTACATGTTATTTGTTATATTATAACTTTATCATATCAGAAATAAGGAGGTATTCGTATCTAATGGTGACAGTGAGGGATTAAAGGTTTATGCAGTCACCGACCTGAGTTTTTATGATTAGTATGATTACAGAAACATAGTAGAGTAATTTTATCATAGGAGTTTGAACCGTGCCCTAACTGCGTACACGCAGTAAATATTTTTTATCGATAAGTATTCTCGTCTTACATGTTACGAACGTTTCTTTGAGTAATACGTCAAGAGATGAGTGCCATCAAGTGCCATAATATGTGGCTGTACTAAATGTATGGAAGCTGGAAACAAAGAATTGAATTGAACATTGAATTTTCGAATAGATCCAGTTTATTCTGTAACCTATTATTGATATTGCTCGTGAAGCACTTTTAGGATCAAAATCAGTTTTTCGATAGCTTGTAGAGTTTAGAAATAATAAGTGAGATCACTTATCGTTTCCACCTTGTGTATTCTGTGGCTCTATACTGAACTACTTGATACCTACCTGCTTTTGATTCGCAATTTTGTTTTTGCTTATTTTGAAATGTTGTAAAACAAAAGTTGTCCAGTTTCATAAGTAGAGCCATCAGGAGAGCTTATTTCGGATACACCAGAAACCATGAAAGTTCACCACGCAGCACGTCAGTAGAAAAACTTTGGACTTAATGGCATGGCAATAGAGTTGCAAATGTTTCTACTGACGTGCGGTTGACCGTACGACAAAAAAATTGTTTATTCCGTATTTAGTTATACTGAAAAGTTATCCTTCCTGTTAAGTATTTTATTTATTTCTAGCTGGGGTACTCGGCTTCGCTCAGGGAGTTGATATGAAATGGGTTGGTTCCCCCACCCATACGAAAAAGGTTTCAAATGAACATACCATTGCCCAACATTCGAGAGTGTTTTGTAATGTTCTACAATGACCTGGGATTTTCCCAAATATTCCTGACTATAAAAATTCCGATTGACAAAATTCCGAGATGTTCTGGAATGTTTTGTAATGCTCTCGAATGTGCTGGATTGTTCTATAAATTTCTACAGGACTAAACTTTTAGCCCATATACGAGTATGTTCCGAGATGTTCCCGAACGTTCAAGACCATTCCCCAACCTATCCTATGTTATGCATTTTCTATTAGAAGTATTTTTTTGTATAGTACTTCATACATGTTTATACTGTCTTGAGACTTTCAAATTATCTGTCGCTTTTTATTTATACCGATCGATGCACAGCGGATATAATACAATAAGTGTAAAGCACTGAGTTTGCTCGTCTGCAACTCGCTTTAAATAGATAAGACAAGGGTCGTTAAGTGTCGCAGCCTACACTTTCATGCTGAGCTGAACTTCATTCTCGCACTCGTCGCGTGAACAATCGAACGCGTTTTAATTATATATATTTTATTTTAAATTATGTTTTATATGAATCGATTGCATGCATTCGGTTGATGCAAGTCTATCTCTCGGTTAAAGGTTATCGGTGCATTTCGGTATCTCTCGTTTTTTTAAATAAATGTTTTTTTATTCTAAAATAGTTATTGATAATTTTTGAGAATGGTTGAGAATCAGTGCAACGCGAGGACTGTTAAGGCATACATCATGAGTGATTTGCTGAAGAAATTTGATTTTGACACTACTAACGATGTGGTCAAAATTTTCATTGCGGTCGCCGGTTTCTATGTGGGGATGTTCTATCGTACGTATCACAGATTTTTATTTATTTTTCTTCATTGTAATAATGGTTTTGTAAGCATAATTTTATGAAATCTTGAGGTCCAAAACAAGATGCTGTTTCTATTAATTCTAGCTTTAAAAGAATCAAATGTAAAATTTTATTCATAACTTTTTTATCATAAGCGTCTAATTTAAAAATTTGTTTAATATATTAGAAGATCCTAAATGTCTACATTAGTACGTCATAATTATTTCGTTCATACAAAATCTTTGCTTACCAAGGTGCTTAACGTTTAATGAACAAAGTACGTAAATTGCGAATTGCGGATTATATTTTCAATGTGACCCATGTCTGTACATAAATACCTACCTAAAACATCATTGTGATCCAAAACACGTGCACTACTAACGTATAAAAACTTCTCATACATGTAAATAAATCCGTATTTTAATCAAATCAATTTGCTTCTTTAATCAAAACCGACCTGTTGGTTGTAGACCCTGCCTTGTACGCCGTAGATCACGGGTTCGAACCTCGTCTTTTTTATGGGCGGTGGACTTGCTCTTAACATCAATCTAGCCCTGAGGGCAAAGATGAGGTCGACGATGGAACGAGCTTGCCCAGAAAAAGTCTATAGACTCGCGACTTAAATAGATTCGGGTTATACAGCGTATAACGGAAATGTGTGAACTGATAATACTACAGGGTTTGAATCTGCCCATGGTACTGAACAACTTTTCCCAAGAAACACAAGTTACAAGTCACAGAACAAAATTAATTTTTGACCTCCTATAAAAACTGCATCAGCTGATAGCGCATTTTGTATGGGAGTTCAAATTTGGTTTTTGTTATTTCGACCTATGGTCCTTGGGAAAAGTTGTTCAGTTTCATAGGCAGATTCACACCCTTCAGTATTATCACACCTTTCCGTTACACGTTGTATAAGAAACATTAGAGAAGAGAAATTTAGGAGGTGGTAGGGCTTTTGTGCAAAGTCCGTCTGGGGAAGTACTACCCTCTTGCTTTTTTCTGCCGTGAAGCAGCAGTGTTTGCACTGCTGTGTTTCGGTTTGAAGGGCAAGGGAGTCAAGGAAATTACTGGCACATGAGACATACCATCTTAGTTCTCAGGGTGGGTAACGCGCATTGCTGTCTTATTAGTGTCAAATTATTTCACTAATAAGACAGTAGGTATCATGGGCGGTGGTGACCACTTACCATCAGGTGGCCCACCTGTTCGGTTAGCCACTTTTGAGCAATGCTTACGAGCAATGTTTACGTCCTTGTAAGTACGTTTTTCGAGCAAATGTATTGAAAATTACTTTTAAAAAGTTTATTAGTGATTATTTAATTTTCTTAAATCACGTATGGCATTCTGATATTCAAAAATCAGTCCTTAGATTCGGTTCGGTTTTCTCGTAGTTTCCATCCATGTATAGAACGCGACAGCTCGACTAGAGTGCGGGCGAAATGTATGACGCGAAATACTGTACTTTATCGTAACGCATTGTCTGATCAGACTATGGACATGATAAACAATGATCTCAAGAATATTCATGATTGGTCCGTGCGAAATTCTTTGGTACTTAATCCTTCGAAGTCGAAATTCCTAATTATTGGAACTAGACATCAAGTTGATAATATTCGAAATCTTCAACCCAAAATTTTTATTAATGGCGAGCCTATAGAAGAAATTGATAAAGCTCGTAATTTAGGCCTATTGATGGATAATGGACTAAAGTTTCATGATCATGTGCTTGAGCTGGTGAGAAATTGTTTCTTTAGGCTCAAAGTCCTATATAAAATAAGAGATTTTCTATCATTGGATTTACGTATCACACTTTGCGAAACACTTGTTTTATCAAAGTTGAACCACTGCATAGCCGTTTATGGACCCTGTCTATTAAAAAAGTCCCTCGCACTTGCTCAGCGTATTCAAAATGCTTGCGCTCGATACTGTTTTAAGATTCCTCCTCGTACCCATGTAACTCCATTCCTCAATGGGGCAAATATCCTTAGAATGGAAGGGCGTATAAAATTACATTTGGCCTGCTTACTATTCGATGTAATTTTGACAAAGCAACCGGAGTATCTATATCGCAAACTAACCTGGCGTTATTCGGATCATCGTTATGTGGCGCGTTTCTTGTCTATTGCGTTGGAAATTCCTAATCATAGAACTGCGCTTTTCCGGGGTAGTTTTAGGTACGCGGCAACAAAAATCTGGAACGATATACCGCCGCCTATTCGTTCTATCACTTCCAAAGTCACCTTTAAACTTCATTACCGTAAATGGCTCATGGAAGCACAAATGCTACGAGCGACGCGTACCTAAAAATAAATTACTATAACGTTATTTCTTTATTTCTTCCTTTTTTTGATAATATTTGTTATAAATTGTTTTTAATTAGTATTTAGTTTTACGGTTTTTCTTATTTTATTTTTGAATTTATTTTTAAAATTTAGCCTGTTTGCTCTGTGACGAGAGAGAAGTTTACGGTTCTGGCAGAATATCAGCGCTGCAGTGCCGTTGCCGGTGCTGTATGCATTATGCTGAGCCAGCGCCTATACAATAGGCATACCACATACAGCATGCAAAAGGTCGGCTGCCTGTAGAATAAACTTTGTCTTCTTGATGTTACGCGCGACTAAAATGTGAAACTACCTAATCTACCTATTTATTTTGAGTTGTGTATGTTAATATTTGTAAACTCCTGTGATCTGTTTTATGTGTTATGTTTATTGAATAAAGGTTTTATCTATCTATCTATCTATCTATCTATCTATTGTTGATTTGACACATGCGATATTTATTATGTAAGGAGTTAAAATGTCGCAACAACTGACAACTTTCACAAATTCGGTCGAAAAATATGTAACCATCTCAAAAATCCGGACAAAAAGCCATTGGTAACGTGACTCTAGTTTGAATCAAAGCTGTAGAGCCTATACGAAGTAGCCTGCTTGTCAGTATTTTACTGGATAGTATATTTCGGGGAGTGGGCGTCTGATTTGTGCAACTTTATTCCACCTCCTTTATTCAGACGTCAGTTGACTTATCCCATCTGTCCGCACCATTAGTATTATAATAATCTAAGGTCCGCACGAAGCGCTTTGCTTCATTCTTTCTAGTCGCAAAGCCAAGGAGTGGAACCTTTATATGATTTTTTTTTGCTGAAAGGGTGGAACTTCCTTTCAGCCAGTCTATTCCTCGAACAATATAATCTGGATCTATTCAAGGTCAAGGCAAGGGCGAATAGGCTTTATCAGGTGGAATTGGCGTCAAATTCGCATAAAAAATCCGGAAATTTCGTTAAAGTCCGCACATTAACGTAGGTAACGGTAACAATAGTCCAGGCAAATTAAAAAGTCGGACAAAGTCCAGTCAAGCGGCTGAAAGTTGTGACATAGGTATCTGGACGCTAGATGTAACTATGGTAGCCGTAGTTACGTACAATACTTGATGAGATAATCAAGGCATTGTTTGATGAATAAGTGGTCCTTCAAATGACAAAGGTGTCGTACGTACATAATTTGATATCGTATAAAAAGTACGCATAGCCAAAGCAACGAAACGCACTTGCTCATGCCTGCCTAAAGCCGCTATCATACCTTCCTAAATTCAGAGACTAATTCGGCATACATTGCTGGTTGAAATAAGGATATGGGAATTAACAGAACCAAGCTTTCCAGCAATGCATGCCGAATTAGTCATTGAATTTATGAAGGTGTGATAACGGCTTAATATTTGGGCTGGCTTTTTCGACAGACGTCAGACATGCCTGACTGACAGATAGACAAAAAGCTAAGAATAAACCAAGACCGAATTCAGGACGTTTAAAATAAAGGCCAGGTTAAAAGTACCCTAAACCGACGAGCGTGTATGAAACGGTTGATGAAAGTAGAGAAAGCGAGGGTAGTATGTCAAGATCGTAGCAGGTGGAGGGCTGTGGTCTCTGCCTACTTCGACGGGAAAGAGGCTTAATTTTATTATAAATCCAAATCGAACAGCGTACGCAACCCTAAGCTAATAGGCCTGTTTCAATTTCAACTGCTAAACCAGAATATATAATAAGATACCGGACATAATACATAGTAATACCTTACCCTCCATTATTAATTACAAGTTTGCGATGCGACGAGCTAGCATTTTTTGCTAATTTAGCCTTTACTGGTACTTACACTCAAGGAATGTGGAACGCATCCTATGATCCACCTGATATTAGTTCAGACAAGTAAAACCTGTATGGAAGATATAAATAACCTACAATTTTGTAATACTTAGGTAACGACGGTGGATATTCTACGGTTAACTTTCAATAATATCCTTCCAGTTATTAATTTTGGTTTGATAAATCCGGCCAAGTATGTGTCGGGCCACGCGTAATGTGGGGTTCCGTAGTAAAGTTGATTTAGGTATTATTATGTTTAAGCAGGTTTTATTCTTTAGCAGGAACTATTACTTTTTTCATAAACTTTTCCGTTCTAGCGACCAGCGAAGCCCAGCCGCCTGATTACTATTTATAAGTATTTCTATTATTTTCAGTTTTTCGACTATTACTCTTTAACCTGTAAATCCTACTTAGCTGTGATCTCCTTTTGATTTTATAATATATGCCAATACTATGATTTTTTCTACATTCCCAGTAACAACCGTTTAGCTGGCAGGGTGAGGGTTTTTGTTACTTGACTGTAACAATTTGCGCTTCTAATCTAAAAATTTCGCAAACGTATCCCTAAATCAAAAAAATAGTCTTTGCAAAGTCACAATATTTTATAAAGATCTATCTAACGACCCCTCACACTGGGGTCGACGAGAATTTTTTTATTATCCCTAATTGTGAGGGACATATTAAATTTTTTTTTTTTAAAGATTTTACTATACCACTTTGTCGGCGGCGTGACTAATATATATGTACATCAATACCAAATTACAGCTTTTTAGTACTAAGGGTCACTGAGCTAAGCCGCGGACAGACAGACAGACAGACTGACAAGCAGACGGACATGATGAAACTACAAGGATTCTTTGTTGACTACGGAACCCTAAAAAGGTCACCTACATTTAAATATTTCGATCTAAGTAGATGCAAACCAATTAAAAAACGCGTAGCGAACAGGTAATCGCCCAGCAATGGATTTTGTTCTGCTGTTTAAAAATACGAATAAGTCGAGAAAGTACAATTATTACTTGTAAACATTTTTTTTCTTTTTAAAAGAGGCCCATTCACTCAAACAAATAATCTTAATTAAAATGCCTACTTACCTACTTAAATTCGGTGAGGTCATTCGTGAATTTGATAAGGTCCCATCTCTTCTGTAAACATGATTCCACCTACCGTAAACATACCTTCACATGGAAACATAACAATTTTGTTATTGCATAAAATTATCTCCATGAAACGATCTTACAAAAGCTGTACTTACACAATACTATCCAAACACTGCGAATCAAGCAAAGTTTTTGGAAACCTATGCGCGGGGTGTTTAGAAGCGGAGCGCACATTTTCTTTCGTCAATGGAATCAACAGTTATGGATGGAGGAAAGCTGGGACGAATATAAAGGACAATGCTGATGGATCACGGGAGAGGACTTCTCTTTTGTATTAAGTATGTAAAAATTCATAGTCAATCTGAACAAAGTTTAGGTTGGTCGGCTAAGATATCAAGTCACATATTATTACTATCTTCTTATGTTCTTTCCAGTTCAAAGCTGAGATATCCTCTCAAGTGAATATTTTAAAATAGTCGTCATCTAAAGTCACTAAAGGTAAGCTGTTCGACTGCCCCACATATCAACGCGTAGCATAAGCTACGGACCTTATAAACTTAAAAAAATTCAGCGCTTATTAAATAACGATTTTGCAGAACAATGTTTTTTTTGTGTCGGGCCTTAGTCTAGTGCATTAAAGGCAAATTAATTTTCTTTACCTTTTTGCCTTTTAATAATCACAGAAAAAGCCTCATGCGAGCGAAGCTAGCCTTAAATTCATCCGTTACATAAAACAACCACCTGCATTTTTTGCACTAAATGCTCTAAAGGTTAATAATGGCTGGCGATGTAGAGCACTTGATGAGTTGTTGAACGTGTAATTTTCTGCCATTTGCAGTTTATTCGTAGTCAACGGTAACGGTCATACAAACTTGTTATGAAAACGTGAAATTTTTCTCATAAACTGCGTTCCCACACCTGTCCTCACCCTGACCCTGAGTTTGTGGCGGGCATACTTGATACTATTGTAAACCCTCGATGTAGCTTTACGTTTTATCGAATAAATGATTTCTTTTTTTTCTATGGATGTAAAATGCATAAACAAAACGGAGACGAAAGCAGATCTGACCGGCCCGAATAAAATCAGAACTCTGCTTTTAGAAAATAAACACTTTTCCAGCAAAATGTATACAGACATTGTTTATTGCTGATTTCATCCTTTTTTTACCTTTTCTCTTGTTTCTTTTCGCTATCCTCAACATCTCCTTTCTATTATATTTAAATAGTAGAATGTAAAGAGTTTAAATATTGTACGAAAAGCCCTACAGCTATAGTTTTTCATATTCGACCACTAAAGTACCGCGTTGCGTGGCTGTATGCTGTTTATTTACTTATTTATTTTGTTTATCTATACGTCAAGATAAAGCCGCTATCAAACCGTCCTTAATTCAGAAACTAAATCGACATACATTGCTTTTGAAGTAAGGATATTGAAATTAACAGAACCAAGCCTCCCAGCAATGTACGCCGAATTATTCTTTGAATTTAGTAGGTGTGATTGCGGCTTAAGGAAAAAGCGCACGAAACTCCAAAGTTCAACACACTAAGTTCAAGCATGACTCACTTCAAATCGTCCTTGGTTTATATTTCTTATTCATATGAATTGAGAACGGTTATTTTGGTACAAAACCGCGACTTGCGGTAGATTTCGTAATTATTGTATGATCATATTAATACGTTAACCACATGCGGTACGGACAGGACCAAGATATTACTGGCTACCAATGAAGCTAAAAAGCGCCCATTGCTAGATAAAATCTCCCACGGGGATCTCCATAGCGTTTTTCTGCCTACCGTGTCATCTCGTCCATTATATCCTCTGGAAGAAATTCCATACCATCTAGAGATTGGTCTGCTTTAGCATGTATTTTTCATTTTGCAATGTGTCTCCTTATCTTGTGATTCATATGCACATATTGCTTTGTAGTGCGGACTATAAGCAAAACTTATAATTGAAGTAAAGCAGAGAGACATTTTAATTTTTGAAAAGAGATTTAGTCCTGTACGATTAGCACAGATAGGGTGGCCAACTAGGAGGTATACAAGTTTTTTTTGTAACGGCGAAATATTTGTCGAATTTTTTGGTAACAATTATTTCGTGTAAACATGGCAATTTATTTATGGATAGTTTTTTGCTTGAGGATCTAAAAGTTCTACGCAAATATGCTACTATTGCGGAAAAGCTAAGAAAATTATGATCAGTTTCCGGTAAAACCATCGAATTTCACGTCAAAAAACGTTTTTTGAATAAAAAGCAACATGGAGGTGTGAAATACACAAATTAACAATTCCAAGCTGCTCTTTATTCACCAAACATGTACCGTCTTACTACAAAAAAGTTAGACATCTGTTGAACACTTGATTAAAAAAATCGTACAAAATAACTCTGGCTATGTCATTGATGCGCAGAAGTAAAAAATGACTTATTTTCGACTTCTGCGCATCAATTGACATAGCCAGTTATTTTGTGCGCATTTTTTAAATCAAGTGTTCAACAGATGTCTAACTTTTTTGTAGTAATACCCCTCTTGTTTCTTTTTGTCGCGAAGGTCAGTAGTTTTTACCCAAACATGGTTTGTGTAGACCGTTTACATTATTAAACACGTTGTTTAATTTGCCATCTTTTCACGAAATAAATGTTACATAAAACTCACAACTATTGCGCCGATACAAATAAACGAAAAAAAAATAGTAATCTCCTTGTTGGCCACCCTGTACGTACATCACGTCACCTACAGGAACAGAAAAAGGTAGGCTCTGTTCTAATCCTGGGAACAACACGGCCTGATAAAAAAAGAACACTAATACCTACCTAGATATATAACATCACGCTACTTTTCCGTCTGGTAGTTCACTATTATCTAATCTGTGGTCTCGGTACAGAGACCACGGTCCTCGACCTACTACGATCTTGAAATACTTCCCTTGCTCCTTGTACCATCATCATCACTGTACTTTCATAATCATCATCATTTCATCATCCTTTCATACATGCTCGTCGGTTTAGGGTACACCGTCCTGAACAAACACACAGTTTTGGGTTTGGAGTCGTTGTAGTAAAGAACTTCGGTTCAATACTTTAGCGTTTTAAATTCAAACAAAAATATGCAACAAAAATGCTTATTACCTAAAGTTATGCGTTTTATTGGAGCAGTCGAGCGTGTTTCTAGTTCAATGCTAAAATCAGCTGACGGACGCGTTATACCGTATAAATAGTAATCAATGCAAAAAAACGTTAGGTAATACTCTGCGATTCATACAGTTTCATTACTTACGCTGTTTACGTTGACATTGATATGTTTCTGTAAATGAAGCTCAAACTAGGCTATGTTTTATTCCTAATTAATTTCTAAGATTGGTTAATTAATTTCTAAGATTGGCTAATTAATTTCTAAGATTGGATTCTGAGATAATTTTTATTTACTGGCAAAGTCTAGAATTTAGCACTGTCCGGGCTATTACAGTAACAGATACATAAAAACTAGCCGCACTGGCTGGAAATTTGGAATATATACCTCTCTCTTCTAACCAAGAACCGAAACTAGATTATAATAATACTAACGTTCATTGCTTTGACATGTAAATCGTTTTAAGGGTTTTAATAATTTGATCCACATCACGAAGACGAGCGCCTGTGTACTATGATGACTCCTGATAGGAGAAATTATTGAAGTCAATTTTTTTTTGTAGTGGACTTCTGTTGTTAGCCTGAGGGGCTGTTACAACTTCACCGGGCGTTTGGGGAGCGGATGGCTCTACCCAGAATATTGAAGTCACTATGACAGCCGCTTTCCACCATCCAAAACTTTCAGTAAATGAATGTATTTCTATCTTCTTTTATATGTTCACTTTGAAAGTCGTTTACTCGATAACGCCCTATAAAAGTTATACATTAAACTCTCACATACACAGGTAAAACTAAAATTGAAACAGATACATGACCGCCATCTTCAAAAGCTGACAAACGACAGTTTTAAAGGTAACCAAATGTTAGTAGGAGCTGACAGTCAACAGAAATTAAAAACAATGACGCTGCAACACTTTCTAGACTATCGGGGTTACATTGACAAAGTTATCTTATAAACTTTATCAAAATAATAACATATATTTTTATAACGGCCAGAACATCCTTTTTATTATCTGTGCTCCGAACGAGTGTTATCACTTGTTTATCATTTATTGTTTTCAAATCATCCCGTCGTCATGAACTTGAAGAGTTGAAGGACGTTGCGTGCGATCACTTCTAATGTTCTACTCGTATCTAACAAACTTGGGTTTGTGAGAGACACTTTTTATATTAATAAGATATATTTTTATACAGTTCTTAAAATACAGAGCAATAAACATTAAAATAATCGTATTAAACGGAAGTAAAGAAAAAGTGGCCAAGTGCGTGATGGACTCGCGCACCGAGGGTTCCTTGACCTCCCTTACAAAATTCGCTATTAGCTGGTGTAGCTTCTATGGGTGTTGAAATTTTTGTTCGTATAAATACGAAATTTCGACCTATTTCCTAATGGAAAGTTGTTCAGTTTTATGGACCGAATAATATGCATAACTAGGAAGCACCGCACATTTATACCAGCAACTTAAAGCATTAATGCTCTTAGACCAACAAGCATATTTTAAATAGATGCAATTTTATTGGCAGTCTTTAAACTATTTTGATTATTTCATAGCTTATGTATTTCATACCAAGCTTGACGCTCCTATGTGTAACCGTTTAACGATGGAGCTAAAACAAAAAAATAACGCTGAAGAAACTTGTTTCATGTAAGAGACCCTCCTTATTTGTTGATATGCAATTGCTTTTATTATCTGTTGGGATATTCGCTGTAATAACTCATATTTTATTAATGCCATCTATTACGGTTGAAAAGATAGAGCCCTTCAGGGCGGACGGCGTAGACTTAACGTACGAGTCAACTACATGGAACAACACTCTCGATCGAATAACGTAGAAATACAGTGCGTACCCGAGGACAAAAACGAGAACCTGTACACTATTGTTTTGCAACTAGCTCTCACTGTGGGCTGTAATCTCACCGAGAACGGAATTTTGCATGCGACTCGTGTTGCCAAGCGCAAAAAGGAAAATATCCGCTCACGGTCCATAGTAGTGCAGCTTGCATCGCCACGTCTTCGTGACCAGCTACTGGCATCCACTCTTAAATACAACAAGACTCACGCAGAAGAAAAATTGAATACGTTTCATCTCGGGTTTGGCAAAAAACCAGTCTACGTAATTGAGCATTTGTCTCCTTTTAACAAAGAACTTCACGCAGCTGCTAGAAGCCAGACCAAGATTAAGCAGTACAAGTTTGTGTGGGTGAGAGGAGGCAAAGTCTTTGTCCGAAAAAACGAAGAATCGGATGTCATCTACATAAAAAATGAAGATAGTCTTAAAAAAATTACATAACTTACTTTTATCTATTAAATTCTTGCATGTGATAATTTTTTATTGAACTTTAAATTCGCTTCCTTCAATCTGTACTATCAGAACTGTAGGGGCCTGCGCACTAAAACTAATACTTTTTATCGTAATATCTGCTGTAGTAATTACGACGTAATCATCTTGACAGAGACTTGGTTGAACGATTCAATACTATCCAGTGAACAATTTGATAATAGGTATATAGTTCACAGACGAGACAGGGACCTAGATAAAAATGGTGGTGGTGTAGCTATTGCTGTACTTAGGCATTTGGAATCGAAACGGATCAAGGAGTGGGAGAGTAACTGCGAAGACCTTTGGGTTACATTGAGTGTACCACACGGACAAACTGTGCGACAAATAGCTTTGTGCGCAGTCTACCTCCCCCCTCCTGTGAGAAGTATCACTTTAAAAAACTTCTTGGACAACTGTAACGCTGCCTTAGAGGAAATGGAGATGGATGTGTGTATAATTGGAGACTTCAATTTAAGTATGATTGATTGGAACTTAGTCAATAATGCAGTAAATAACAACTACACAGTATCTGCTTTATGTCAAATGTTATTAGACTTTACCTATGTTAACAAGCTTGAGCAATTAAATCTTGTACCCAATAAGTCAGGTCGCATACTAGATTTAGTGTTAACTACATTGCAATCTTGTAAGGTCATAGAAAATTTTACCCCTTTAACGGTTGTAGATAACCTACACCCCCCTTTAGATATAGTTTTATTAATGTATGACAAACCGACCTTACCCTATAACAATATCCCAAGACCTAACTTTTACAAGGCAGATTATGAAGCCATTTGTCAACACCTTGAAAAAATTAATTGGGATGAATTATTTAAAGGGCTAAACGATGTTAATGATATGTTAGATATTTTTTATATGATTTTAAGAAACACAATCGAAAAGTTTGTACCTTATAAGCGTCCAAAGAAACATAAATACCCACCATGGTTTGATCGTGTATTAATAAAGATGTTGAACAACAAGAATAGACTGAGAATACGATATAATACATATACAAATCCGTTAGATAAAATTGAATTAAATATCGTTAGTACCCGGTGTGAGTCTCTAGCTAAGGGTCGTTATAATAGTTATAAAATAAAATTAGAACAAAGCCTTATTAAAAATCCAAAGCTCTTCTGGTCTCATGTGAAATCAAAACGTGGCGGCTCCAGTAACTATCCCCAAACGATGACCGATGGTTCAACTACGTCCTCGGACAGTACAAATATATGTGAAATGTTCGCATCTTATTTCTCTTCTGTATACAATGACGATGTTCCAATATATAAAGAGCACAAATCTCCATTGTTGAAGTCACTGGAGGCTAATAGTCAATGTTTAACTATACCAATAATAAGTAGAGAGTCTTTATTTCACAAACTTAAACATATTGATTGCACAAAGGGAGCTGGTCCTGATGATATACCACCCATTTTAGTTTCTTCGTGTGCTTCAGTTTTGGTTCAGCCTCTACTAGCTATTTACAATAAATCACTATGTACTGGCGTATTTCCTCGCCTTTGGAAAACAGCTAAAGTTGTGCCTATTTATAAAGCAAATGACAATGACTTAATATCTAATTACCGCCCAATATCAATTCTTTGTCATTTTGGAAAAATATTTGAATCACTAGTCTGCCCTTATATTCAACAACATTTAAAGTTGTACCTAAGTGACTCTCAGCATGGTTTTGTTGCTTCCAGATCAACTTGTACAAATTTAGTAACATTTACTGAAACCCTGATAAACGCTGTAGATTCTAACAAGCAAATAGATGTGATCTACACCGACTTCAGTAAAGCCTTCGACAAAGTTTCTCACAATATACTAATCAAAAAATTATCTGCGTACGGATTAGCGGGGTCTTTGCTGGAGTGGGTGAGATCATATTTAGTAAAAAGAACATTTTATGTAGTTTTGAACGGGTTTAAGTCAACGTGTCGTCTAGTATCGTCTGGAGTCCCACAAGGATCTCACATGGGCCCTATCCTTTTTAATTATTTTATAAACGATATTCCAGAGTGTTTTCAGTTTTCTAAAGTTTTTATGTATGCTGATGACCTGAAATTTTCAAGAATAATTGAAACCGTAGAAGACTCTTTCCTTCTCCAAAGCGATCTAAATAGACTAACTCAATGGTGTACCATAAATAACATGAACCTGAACCATAATAAATGCTACTTCCTTAAATTCTCGAGGAAACATAAAATGATCAATTTTGAATACAACATTAACAATAATAAAATAAAAGAAGTTCAGACAATTAGGGATTTAGGGGTGATTTATGATACACAGTTGACGTTTAAGCCACATATGGAGTCTGTAATAAAGAAGGCATCAAAAATACTAGGGTTCGTCATAAGAAACACTAAAGAGTTTCATAATGTAAAAATGAAGATTTTGCTGTATAACACATTAGTAAGAAGCATTATGGAGTACTGCAGCGTTGTATGGAGACCGCATTATGCTGTACACACCTTGCGATTAGAACGCATACAAAAGCGTTTCTTATGGCATCTATCATTCTCGATTGGAAGAACTAAAAAGGAAAAATCTTACCATTCAAGGCTGCAGTACTTCAGGATGGATTCATTAGATAAGCGAAGAGAATTATTAGATGCTTTATTTTTGTACAAAATTGTGACAAGCCAAGTTGATTGTCCTCCACTTTTAGGTTGCATTCATTTTCGTGCCCCCGCTCGTATGCCTCGAAATGCTATAACACCACTTTGTCCCCTCCCCAGATCTACTGTATTAGGTTGTAATTCACCCGTCTTAAGGATGGTCAAGATTATAAATAGTTGTAGTGATAAAATTGATATAAACTGTGATTCTAAATGTAAATTCTATAAGTCTGTACACAATATCATCTGCATTTAAAAACACAAATAGGTATTAAAATATAGCTACGGTTGACTGCCCGCCGGTGGTTGCGGTTTGGCCTTGAATATGCCTTATTTTCTTGCAGTAAGGTTGGTGTTCATGGTTGACTGTTTCCCTCGGCGTGCGGTTGACCGTACCTTATCTATCTTAAGAATACTTGGCCTTTTGGATTAAGAGTGTCGAATGATTTCGGTGCTGTGTATACCGTCTTCTAATGTAATTTTAAGCATGTGGTGTTTACCTGTAAGTGATTGTTACACGTATAAAGATATTTAAATACTTGTGTTAGTATGTAAGAAACAGTGTAAACAATTGTTGGTAAACCTAATAAAATAAAATAAAAATAGTTTATGGGGTCCTCTTGGCACCCTTTCGTTACTGAACCCTAACAATTATAAGATGTTATGTTATGTTTGTTGATGCTAGAAATGGAAATTTTGCTGTCTGTCTGAACGATAATAAGACACAACATTCTGAATCCCAAAAAATCTATGTGATATTCTTATTATTATTATTATTCCTAGCCTGTTGTGTCCCACTGCTGGGCAATGGCCTCCCCCTCCTTCGTCCTGTGCAAGTTCCCACCAATCCCGGCAGAAGGCGTTTCGATTGTCACTCCATCTTTTGCGGGGTCGTCCCTTGCGATGTAGTCCGTCCGATGTGACATAAATAAATAAAACGGAAATTTCCTATGACCTATGTAATATCCCTCATATATACCACTCTGTTAAACTTACTATAAATAGGAATGTCTACCAGCCATCATTCCATATAATTTTCCTAACAATAACATCGTTTATCAAATTTGACCTGTTCATTATTTCAAACCTTTTTCACCTTTTCGACGTAGGTTCATAATTATATAGATATAAATTATTTGCTGACTACTTTCCGCCTTCTGCTCTGTTCGCGTAAATATTAATCCCACCAAAAACATAACTGTTAAATAGGGCCAAGTACGATTCAACGGCTGCGCCAATAAAAAGGTGAGATTTAATAGGTACCAAGTTCTACAGTTACTAAATCGTAACTGTAAAAATGCTTACCGTTTTTCAGTTGACTTAAAGCAAAACTTGTTGTGATCTGAGATCTGTGTTACTTAACTGCGTAACTTGGGAATTTACGCCATTTAATGACACAGATCTCATAAGTCGATCCCAGAGACGCCGTAAGAATGGAAGCAGGTCAAGCAGGCCTTTGCCCTGCAGTGGGCCCCTGAAATAAGATAAAGAGGAAATAAAACTTTCCGTTTTAAGTCAAACGTCCTCTAACTTCTTATTTAGGGTGCTGGCTGCAATTTGGGTATATGATTTGCTCATGATTCATATTAATAGGGATGATAGGTCAGCTCAATACGAATCGATTTGGTCCTAACTAGTTTTTCTTTGCGTCGCTCCGTTTTTGAGTTAAAGCAAAAAAAATAAAAATTAGATACTAAATAATGTTTTTTTGTCTGCCTTTGGGGCTCCTGTTTAAAATACTTCTGAAAATGTAGTAAATCGAAGAGGCAGACATGCAGGGCTCTGCATTATCACGGGAGGAAGTAGTGAATTTTTGCATTTTGAAGCGCTGTAACTTTACGACGCAGGGCTATTATGGTGGCAGACCATTTTTCTGGGGTTTTATACATTGTATTTAATCAGATAGTCATAGTCTGCCAGGTAGACGTTTCATTGTCAAATTTAAAAATAGTTAAAACTTAATTCCTCAAAAACGCAGGGGTGTGGATGTCCGCCAATACTTTTTGTATCTTTTAGAGGATGCTCCTTATCATCAGTTATAGAGGCAGACATGAGCAAATCATATAGAAATTTGTCCTTCATCACCCTTACTATCTGGCAGAGCTAAATGGGGCCTTTTTACCAATGCTGTGAGATGGGAAAATTCCAACCAATAGGATTGCTCCATATTCCTAGCTTAGAGCTTGCACTGCGCATGCGCTAGGCTAGGAAAATAGAGCAATTGTATTGGTTGGAATTTTCCAGCATTTTCCAGGAATGCCAAGGAATTAAGTAAAACGACGAATTATACAATTTGCATGCAACATGTGCACAACCATACATATTTATAACGGTAAATTTGTCGTGTCCCGCATCGTTCTCCTGATTTAACATGCCCTATGGTTGCGTGGAACAGATTGCTACCCTAACAGTAAGGCCGCCTTTTGCACTATGTTTTGTACATTTCTTTTGTCGTCTGTCCTTTTGGTGTGATTTTTATATTAGTTTATTTTGAGTTTTTTATTTGTTTGGTGAGAGACGAGAGTGCCCGATATTTTGCTGCAGTAACTTGCCATACTCGTATAATAACGGGACAACAAAATACTCGTATTTTTACAACCGCTAAATGTTTCAAATAAGGGTGTGGCTATCCTTATCTCCTAGAAAATAATTGCTAGGTATAGGCGCAAAATATCTTATAGTTCCGCCTGATGCATAGCAGTTCAATTCTATTTCTCCTCGGTCGAATGGATAAAACGATTGATAAATGACATACAATTCCACTGTTATAGTATGAGTGCGATAAAGTTGCTTTTTTATGGCATCTCGTAGTACCAACTCTCAACAAAGGTTAAGTAATTTTCCATTGAATGACTTTAAAAAAACCTGTACGCTATATACAGGATGTTAATTTAATTGCGTGCCATAGCTCAGGGGGTGTTTCAGTAACGATAAAGGAACACAAAAAAATAAAAAAAAACCTACTTAAAAAAAATTAAACTCCATTGAAAC
Organism: Athrips mouffetella; assembly: GCA_947532105.1. Lineage (NCBI taxonomy): Eukaryota > Metazoa > Arthropoda > Insecta > Lepidoptera > Gelechiidae > Athrips > Athrips mouffetella. Next base: position 13,332,464 of record OX383974.1, read on the forward strand.
TAAACTAACGCGGAGGGCCACCGCGCTATCACCGAGCCAGCGCGAGAGTATCAAGAAATCCTTTCTTTTTTTTTTGTGTGTGACTCTAATTTTCCCTTCATACTTTAACGGGCTTAGGACCGTCAAAATGTAATATCTGATAAATTATAAAATAAAATCATTGATGATAAAAAAATAAGTAGGATTTTTTTATATTTTTTTGTGTTCCTTCATCGTTACTAAAACACCCCCTAAGCTATGGCACGCAATTAAATTAACACCCTGTATAAAGTATTATTTAACCGTACCTGTACTTACCTAATTTAGAGGCTCCGCTCGTGGTCGAGAGGCTGCTCCCATCTTTCCGATCTAAAAAGTTAAGCAGTGTCGGCCGTGGTATGACTGGGATAGGTGAACGCCAGTGGTAAAAAAAAATCGCGTTTTTTCGTGTTTCAGAAGGCAAGTTAAGCAGTTGGTCCCGCCAACTGACTTTGATATTACTTGCTAAACCAAGTCAGACAAAAGTCATTTGGCGCCTTGAAAACTGACTGCTATGTTGGTTGGTCAATGAACCGAGAAAGCCTCATTTGGTATTGGTTCAGGTTTGCTCTTTAGGTTACCAAGTCGCAATTCTTTTTAACAAGATGCTTAGAATTAAAATTGATTAGTAAGAGTGCTTATAGGGAAAAATTGAAATCGTTGCTTTTATGGAAATGTTTTTACGGTATTCAATTGATGAATTCTAATGATTATTTTTATTGATGGTTTGGAAACTTTATTTTAAGCAGATGGATAATAAACTTTAGTTTTGTTTCGTTGTATTAGGATGCTTTGATTAATTCCTTTTGTTTAAATTTCTAATAAGTACTAATATGTTCGAATACGAATAATTATGATGATCAGACGCAAATAATTTGTCTGTGTAAAACCAATACCTACATCAAATCCCCTAGGTTACGTGGCCGTCTGACTTAATAAAACAAAATAGGACTTGGGCATTGATGATGATGGCCTTTCATTATAATACCACGACTCCGAACGTAGTAGCCTAGTAGGGTTACTTTTTGCAAGTTATGATACTTATAATAGGTCTTTACCTTTGAAATTGCCGAAATTTTCTTACAGATTAATGAGATCGTAATTCCTATAATTCTAATGCTATCTTTTTAATTTGTCTTATATTTGAAAGTTGACTTCAAGGTTATCAATTTACGCATAAAATAAAGTTTTTATTTTTAGTTTGATATATAAAATTAAATTTTCGAAAATTATTCGTCTTAAATGTCGTCCGATTTCATCATTAGATTTGTTATATTTTTTTACAGATAATATTTTTCGAAAGTTAAATTTAAGTTTCTGTTAGCTTAATGTCTTCCCAATAATGCTTAAAAAAATGGATTTATGATTCCTAAGAAAAATGCAAAAATGTTAGTAGTGAAAATTGAGTTTACCTAAAATTCGCCATACAAAACGGCAATTTAATAGGTAAAGACCTAATATGTCTTCAATACGTATTCCGTATTAAACGAAACATGACGTAATTAAACCATACCAAATGAGCGATATTCCGAGAAGGTGGAAACTTCTCGTAAAATTTTATTGGCTACTAAAATGTTCCGCTATTAATTGATTTTTGGGTTATTCTAGTTACAAAAGTAATTAGTTGCTAATAGTATTAAATATATGATTAGAAGGTTATAGAAAAGCTAATTGGCCTACTGCTGGATCTAATTATTCGTGACAAGTTCCTCAACATTCTGATTTCATAGTTTTCTATATTTAAGTCTATTTATAAATGAACTGGTCGCACGGAAGGAAAACGAAGTAGAGGCTAAATAACCAATCAGTGGAATGACACAAAGGCTGCTTTTCCACCAGTGCTGTACGAAGGAGCTAGCCAAGGAGGTTTAAGTGGCAGCTCTTTCTGCTAAGGAGAGAGCCATAAGCGTATCACTTTCTTGCGAGGGACCTCCATACTAAAATGTATGGATTTTTATCAAATCCTTAAAACGTAAAATTTTTATCTTTCTCTCTGAGAAATATGTGACATGGGACTAATAAATGCTACAACCACAGTTTTTCTGGTAAAAACACTTAGTATTCAAGAATAAAACGGTGTTAAAAATCACGCATAAAATGACTATTACGGATTATTTACGCTTCCGTTCTTAGTATGAATGATCAATTCACAAGTAAAAAAGATATATTTTCACTTTCGCAAACAAAGTTTATACTAAAACATTAGATTTTTTAAAATTTCTTGATTTTGGTAAAACTTAACTGAGTTTTTTGACCGACTAGTATAGACGACAGTGAGACGCTTTACACTTCACTAGTTCATACAGAATATGTATATGACGGACTCTATAGTTTTTTACTCTGGGGAGCTAGCCCTCGCACAGCGACAGATTACATAATAGTAAACTGAGGCACAGCACTGATGGAAATTCAGCCTACGGGCCAACATTCATTGTGCTCAGGCGATAAAAGGAGGTAGCGACTAAAAATAATTTTTGTCATTCACTCTCAAAATTTACGCTGTTTTGTTGACTAAACTTCCGACACTCTCGTGGTAACCTCTTTACAAAGAAAACGTTTCCATTACTTTAAAAAGACCCGGTCAAGTGCGAGTCGGACTCGCGCGCCTAGGATTCCGATATACCTATAGTATTTTTAGAAACAATAAAATCCATTTTTAAGACCGTAAAACTAAGTTTGTAAATGTTTCTTAAAAATATACTATTTAGATAGATCGTTATATTTTTGCTGCAATATTTACCTATACTACTTCTATCGACTATAATTAGTTAAGTTTATTTCGTTTAGAAAACTTAGGAGATAAGAGGGGAATGGTATTTTTTTACAATCCAAAATTTCGCTGAACCCTGGGCTCCATGCCCCATTTACAATACATATTAATAAAAATATTTTTTTAATTATTTCGTGTCCACTAAAGTTTGGCAAGCATATTTTAAAAGTATTCCTTTGAGCAGTTTCTGGGATAAACAAGTGTGACAGACAGAGAGGCGAAGTCGCACCATAAGGTTTCTCTTTTCACCATTTTGGTTTAGAACCCCAAAAAGGGTATTTTATTTATGTAAGAATTTATTGAGTAGATAAACCTTGTATCTAGAGCGTTCTTCTCTACTATAACCGCACGCAGAAATACATTGTCATATCGTCGGTCTAGATGTGACACCTCGTATGTGCGAACTGACCAACTTTTCAGGAGAGACAAAAAACTGATTTTACAAGTTAGTATAACACATATCTTTTATTTTTTTATTAGTTTTCACTTAAAATATTATCATCTACATTAAGAATGAAAAGAAAAAATCAGTTTTTAATATATGAGCTAAAAATTTGCACTTACGTGCTATCACTACTATTTCTCTTAATGTTGCAGGTTACTTACGAGGTATCTAGGTCTTCAATGAGTACTTAACTTACCTAAAAAGAATTAAGAAATAAAATAAAACACTTTTTACTATAAATTATTAATAATTCCAGGGCCTCGTTAAGAGAGCTCTGGCCACTACTGTGACTTGAAATAACAATGCACGCTAAAAATCTAATTAAAAGTATCTAAAAAGGAGGTGTCGCCAACATGGCACCCCGCGACAGTGGGCAAAGGGGCCAGCTTCTTAACAGGCCGTCTCAGTATTCTGCCTTCGTGGCTATATCTGCGACACGAACAGTGCCTCTGCGGCCAGGCCAGGCCGCCACAATTCTCCCTCGGGGCCAGGTACCTCTTGGCAGGGACCCATCAGCAATAAAAACAAGATCCCTTATCTTCAATTGATGTTTTGGTTGAGGTGGTATTGTTCTTCTCGGAATCAATAAAGGCAAATATTCCTCAACCCAGTACCTCCAAAAATGATCAGCCAGCCTCAAACCTTTTTTCCATTGTGTTCGGCTCTTTAAACCATCCTCTGACAGGGGTCGTAGTGGTGGTTCTATGGTTGCTGACCCTATTAAAAATGAAATGGTGTCAGTGCCTCGTCCTCCGAAGGCTCCACAGACACATGAGTAAGAGGCCGAGAATTTATTATGGCTTCAGCTTCCAACTGTAGGGTATGAAACGTTTCTTCTCGAGGAGACCGTTCACGTAATGTTACAGATAAAGCAGACGTAACGGACCTCACGAGCCTTTCCCAGGCTCCTCCCATTGAAAGCGACGCCGGAGGGATGAATTTATAATGAATCCTCAAATTGTCTGCGATTGTCTGAATAAATAACTGCCGGACAACCACGTCGTCCTATAAATCTCTTTAAAGCCATTATTGCAGAATCTGTAGTTAAACTTCCGACAATCTCCGAATGAACAGCTCGGACCGTCATACAGGTAAACAGTGCGACATACCGCTTTTCAGTTCTTCTACCGATACTAACAGTGACTGGACTGAAGTAGTCAACGCCAACACAAGTAAAGGCCCTTTGGTGCTGGGCAAGTCTCTCCTCAGGTAGGTCTCCAGTAATCAGTGATAAGGGCAGAGAGTTTCTTATCCGACAAAAGAGGCATGACTTTGAAACTTTTTTAACGGATGGACGCAAATTAATGATGTAGGAACGGCGGCGGAGTTGATTGATCACAGTCTCGTTGTTTGCGTGTGCGGCTTTTCTGTGCAAATGTGCAATAAACAGGTGTATAATATAATGTTGACCGCCTAGAATGATTGGGTTAACTTCATTCTGTACTCCTTGAATGCGAGAAATCCTCCCAACGTGCCGAAGCAGTTTGTCTGAATCCAAGTGAACTTCTAAGTTTTTCAGTCTCGAGTCTGAGATGTGTTAAAGTTGAGTAAATTCGTAAGGAAAACTATCTAACTGAGATTTATGCAGCAGTCTCTTTTCATCTTCGTTGATGAGTTCCGCAGTCAAAGGTAGGAAGTTTTTCGTTCTTGAAAGTTCTTTCTTGACGTTTAATTTAGAATTTTGACGCTTCAACTTAACATGAGTCCGAACTATTTCTACGAATTGTTGGACGCGAGCCGTAGAACGGACCAAACGTAACCACTCTGAGGACCTTGAGTGGTCCGCAACAACCGGTGAAGGTAGTTCATGCGGTTGAACGGTGATTTGACTCACTAACTCCGAAAGAGTGCTACGTTTTATCTCTTCCTGAGGTAATAGGACTTCGCTAGAAGGTTCACTTGGACAGCGATGAGGTGGTTCCAACAAAAAAGAAGGTCCGGTGAACCAACGAGTACTCGTAGATTGATTAAATGGAGATGCATTAAAACGCGTAGCATCATCACGACATTATCAGAAGACGGAACGTAGTACCAATTTGCAACGTCAGAAATTTCTGTGATCTCACCGACCCTGTGGGCAACAAATGGCTTAAAAGTTCGCATCACTACGCAGCCATCTGATAACTGTCATTGAATCAGACCAGAAGGCGATTCGACTCGGAATGAATTCATGAACTCGAATGATAAAATTGGCGAACCTAGCTGCTATTAGGGCTGCTTGAAGTTCAAGTCTAGGCATAGACACAGGTTTCAGCAAACACGTGGTCAGGTTTGTCAGGCCACGGCGGGGAATCGAATAAGAACTAACTTTAGAAAGTACTTGATACCAGGAGAGCCAATTAGCCAACATGTCGGGAGAGATAATCTCCATTATTGGATACTTGTTCTCCAAAGTTCTTGGAACATAATTCTTCCTTGAACAATGATTGGGCCAAGGAAACCTAAAGGATTGTACACGCATCTAAAGTGAAAGAGCAGATCGTTTTGTTAAAGGAGATGGAAGTCGCTCTGGTAAACCGGTACGAAAATACAGGTTATCCTCGACTATATTCCAAGATAAACCTAGAACTTTGACACAACTTGGTGATGATGGATTTGAAGATGTCGATGATGGACCCAATTTTTTTTTTTACTTTTCTTTGTTTTTATAATTTTTTGGGTAATACACCTTAAAAACACATATACATTGAAAAATTCAATCAATTTCAAGAGATTCAGTTAGGTGTTTAAAGGCCGGACATGGCCGGACAGACAGACAGACGGCGTAGGCTAAGCAGTAGTTCTTTTGACTACCTTTTGGTACGGATCCAAAAAAATCTCGTTCATCCCTTGCTGCATGAAAGAAAGAAAAACCAGAAAACACTTATGCATCTAAAATATTATTAAGATACACGAATCACATTAGAAGTAACTAAGAAAAACTTCAAAACTGGCAATAAAGTTAGTCAAGTGTTTACTCGTATCTACATAATTTTACTACCAACTGCTAACCGTCAACATGACACTTCAGTTGTATTAAGAATACCTCGTAAATACACTACCAACCGTTATTAACACATTAAGTTACAAATCAATGTAAAGAACAGCATAAATTATTCTTAAAAATACTTGTCAACTATAGCAGAATAAAAAAAAATGTACCTCAGCTTGAAACTGATGGTGCAAATTTAATAAAAAACAAGACTATTTTGAAAGACTGCGCACTTACGAGCTCTCACCAAATGAATATATCAAGGTGCAGTTACAAGTAATCACAGTAAGTCACTTACGAGCTCTCACCTTAACCAATCAGTACCGTGATTTTTACCAAGATGTCAATAGTTGAGCTTACGAGGTAACACCAATAAAATTGTTATCAATGTTTGTTACGAGATGTCACTGCAAATCGTTTTTTGCCGTCCAAATGAATTGGAATACAGGAGACACTTACGAGGTATCACCAGAAATACTTTTTGAATCATTTTGCATAAAAATCTCATTTTGACTAAAAATTGTAGTTACGAGGTGTCACATCTAGACCGACGATATTAAGCTTTAAAATGATAAATTGATAACCAAGTGCCGAACAGCACTTACTTTTCTGTGCAGATTCTATGGCAAAAGTACCTACTGCGATCCGATAGGTTGTTAGTCCATGAATCGTTTAGGGTCTTACTACAAAAAAGTTAGACATCTGTTGAACACTTGATTAAAAGATGCGCACAAAATAACTGGCTATGTCAGTTGATGCGCAGAAGTCAAGTCATAAGAAAACTTAGATTATGAATAACGGCAGCTTACTGCCTATTAAGAAAATAAGCAATTTTTTACTTCTGCGCATCAATGACATAGACAGAGTTATTTGGTACGATTTTTTTAATCAAGTGTTCAACAGATGTCTAACCTTTTTTGTAGTAAGACGGTTAAAGTTTAAACTGAAAACAATGCGAATGTTTAGAATTTTTATGAAAGTTACTTTTTTACAATATTTTTTTATATTTTATCATCCCGGTTATTTTAAGAGGTGGTTCTGTCCATGAAACTGAACAACTTTTCCCAAGGAATATAGGTGGAAATACGAAAAAAAAATTTCGACCTCCCGTACATACTGAAACAGCTGACAGCACAATTTGTATGGGAAGTCGAAATTTTCTTTTCGTATTTTGACCTAAGTCCATGAGAAAAGTTGTTCAGTTTTATCGACAGAACCACTTCTTAAAATATCCGGGGAAGAAAAATAACGCTGTATAGTTTTAGCAAATTTAGTGTTAAATAGAAGTGTCTAGAAAGCTACAAATCATGATCTATCTCACTAATTATTATGTAAGTAAGTGCAATATTGAGATTACTCGGTCGTTTAGATAATTTATTGCACATGATAATTTGTTGGCGACGATTAATGTTATTTGTCGATAGCTTCTGACTCCAATTGATCACTGGGGTGCATGCTGACTCATTTTAGTAAATCTGTTGATACTATGGGCACAGAATAAAGTAATAGCACTATCATACAGAACGCACACTCTCCGCCCCCCGCCCGCAATCCACCCCCCTTGCAATCACCCCCGGACCCTCATTTTTCAACGCCCTATAAAACGTACATGATAACAGGCCTTGTTCCCTTCGGGGTAGGCAGACACCACAGTTCTCCACCTGCTACGATCTTGATATACTTCCCTTGCTTCCTGTACTTTCATCAATCCTTTCATACATGTTCGTCGGTTTAGGGTACTTTTAACCTGGCCTTTATTCAGAACGTACTTAATTTGGTCCTGGTATGTTCGCCGAGGCCTTCCCCTTCCAACGTTTCCATTCACTCTCGCCTTGTAGATCTCTTTCGTCAATCTTCCTTCATTCATCCTCTCTACATGACCAAACCATCTCAGCATCCCTTTCTCAATTTTAGTCACTATGTCTTCTTTTACGCCACAACGTTCTCTTATCACACTATTTCTAATCCTGTCACTCAATTTTACACCAATCATACTCCTCAACGCTCTCATTTCTACTGCATTAATTCTACTTTCATGCTTTTTCTGCCATACCCAGCTTTCAGCTTTTTTATAAAACTATGTTATTTAAACAAGTCACTGATCTTTCTGACTTCCCCACATCCGCCTTATCCGCCTACTGCTGGGCATCTTCTTTTGTTTTGCCACACACTCACTCCGGTCCCAACTCTCTTAAAAATACAAAGTGAAACTTAGGTGTTATTTCAAACCCTTAGTTTAGGACCTTAAGAAAATATCCCCTAAAAGATTGGCAAAGTGAAGGTTCTAGTGCAAAATAAGAGATTCAGAGCAAGAAAGGCTAATGAACTTATAAAATAAACATTAATTAATAGGTGTTCTTAATTACTTAACCGAGTGACGTTATTCGTAAGATATCTTGTTGCGTCTCTTGAATGATGCACGCGTGATTACTGTTTCATTACCGTTTTATTGCTAAGTTACGCAGTTAACCGGATGTTTATAATCATCAGTACTTGGGCAACGGAGCTTTGCTCTGTTAAATGATAACCAAAGACCACTAACAGGTGCGCTGTAGACATTCTGTTCTGAAGCGCTCTGTTTTCAATAAATGTTCAAAGATATGGAGAAAACAATTTTTTTCACAGACATGAGACCGAGCTACGTCGAGCGAGCGAGCTTTGTCGTCCCCTGAAACCCCCGTACAGTAAATTTCATCGAAATCGTTTGAGCCGTTTTCGAGAACCCGATTACAATTAATATAGGCTCAGACCTCCTCACTTAATAGTATAGGATAACATCTCATGAAACGTCAACTGCTGGACAGGGAGAATCCCTCCAGAATTCTAGTTTTTGCTGGGATTATGGAAGTAGTTACCATGCTTGTTAGCGTTGCGGCTGGCACAAAGGACCGCGGCACAGAAGGATGCTGCTGCCCCACCTCCGGTTCATAATCCCTAGGTCGCACCATACGACACCCACGGGTAGATATGGGTTGGTATTATTCTTTGCCGGCACCATATACGGGCGTTTATACCGGCAGGTGGGGGATGTTTGTTTATAATATTTTTATACAAGGAATAAGGTAGGGCAATAAGGAGTTAATGATCGACGTATTTGCCCCATGAAACCTTGTATTTGTCTATATTCTGTTTAAGTGAACCGACTGATAAAGAACCACGATTGTAAGTCCGCAGGCACAACATTTACATGCATGAAAAACATACAAAAATAATATAGCACGGAGGGAAATGGTGTGCGATAATGAAAGTCACGTGAGCTTTGATAAGGTTAGTCTACTAGACCCTTCGACCCCGGAAGTGAATGCAATCGCTGGGCCTTACCACGTTAAAGCGTGGAGATCTAACTGAACTTATAAGAGGCTAACTGGTTGCTACAATGTGCCAAAGTTAGAAAATATTTGAGTCATGAATAAAAACTAAAACTTGAGAGGACACACCCTGAAACTTTCAGAATCCTCGGTGCAATTTCCTACCGAACCGTGCAGTGAAAGTTTGAACCAAACTACCACCGACAGTGATCAGTGCCCCCTCAGTAAATGCATTTAAAAACGGACTAGATAAACATTTGACGCGAGTGACACGCATCAGCACCATTGCTCCTAATGTATTAAAATTAATAAATAAATAAAAAAAGCATTATCACGAAGAGAAGAGGATACTATGATAACATAACTCGTTACAGTGAATGGTTGTTGCTAAACGGTCATATAACTCGCCTATCTGAAACAATAAGACACGGTTTATATGAACGCTCATTCAGATCGTGGGACTTTCTATAGATTCATTTCTTGTTTTGAGAAAGTCTTTACATTACGTTATTAAACATGAAGCAAAAAGGGTATAAGAAGTATAACATAACAACTTTTCCTCAGAATATATAAGGCATTAAAATCTTCAAAACTTCCCATTAAAAGTGCATCACCTGATAGGACACATTGAATGGGACAAAAACTAATATTGGGTCTTTAACTATGAAATTGCCGTATTGTATGGCGAATTTTAGGTAAACTCAATTTTCAGTACATTCAGTACATTTTTTTGCAATTTTATTAGGAATTAAAAATCCAAATTTTAATATTTTTTTAAGTATGATTGGGAAGACCTGTGAGGAAGACTGTGAGCTGTGTGTGTGTCTGTGAGCTTACAGAAGCTTAAATTTAATTTTCGAAAAATATTACCTATAAAAAAATGTAACAAATCTAATGATGAAATCGGACGACATTTAAGACGAACAATTTTCGAACCTTTAATTTTATGTCTTCTTTAAACTTAAGAGCTGTGCTCTTTTGGGTGGAGTAATCGCCAATGTTTCCTTGTTTCCGCCAGTTCCTTTACCTCCTGATACGACTCGACCTGTACTTTTTCTTTTATTTGTTCCATAAAGGTTCTCCTCGGTCGGCCCCTTCCTCTCTTTCCCTCAATTTTCCCTTCTATGATGTTCTTAATAAACGAATCGTGTCGTATCAGGTGGCCAATCATATTTCCTCTCCGGTTCTCTATAGTTTGTACGATAGATCTCTTTTCTTTAACCCTTTCAAGTACCCTTTCATTTGACACCATTTCTGTCCAGCTTATGCCTTCCATCCTTCGCCAACACCACATCTCAATCGCCTCCAGCCTCTCTCTGTCTCTTTGTATCATTGTCCATTATATATCAAACTAAAAATAAAAATTGCGTAAATTGATGACCTTGAATTCAACTTTCAAATATAAGACGAATGAAAAAAATAACTTTAGAATTATAGGAATTGTGATATCACTAGCTGGTGCCCGCGACTTCGTCTTCGCAGGTTTATAAATTGCAGTCTATGTGTTACTCTGATGTACCTATAAAAGCTATATTATTGTAAAGTTTCATTAAAATCCATTCAGTAGTTTTTACGTGAAAGAGTAACAAACATCCATACTTACAAACTTTCGCGTTTATAATAGTAGGAAAATTTCGGCAATTTCATAGTTGAAGACCTACTCGTATTATTAAGCCTCTCGAAGTGGCATTCCACGTGTGTCGAGCATGATTTTTGACCCGGTGACTACGGTCCAGACAGAGCCCAGACGGTGAACGCTGACCCGGATGCCGCCTACTGGAATAATCAGTACTAACGTATTGTTATTATTTATTTATAATTGTTTCTCGATAGCGGCCGCATCCTGTGAACAGATAATTTATCCTTGCGCTTCTGTCAGTAGGTACTAACGTGGTACTGTAAAAATGAAATGGGATCGTAATGATAAATTATTCGATTAAGTTTACAACTAGGAGAGAGTTTTTGGATTGGACTGCCGCCGATCCCACGAGATTGGCTAGCCTAGGTTAGTTGGATGTAAGCAGGCGCAAAGGTGGTTTTGGTCGTTCCTCTGGCCGGATAGCAGTTTATCCATGTGGAACTTCGAACTCTGGATTATTTGGGGCTTTGACAGTGAAGTATAAAATAGCAAAGAGATTTGAACCTCGCTGCCCTCGGTCATTTATCTGAGTAAAATAATGTCGCTGCTTTGTTTTTTTTTCTCTATGATAAGATTAACTGGATAAGTTCGGGATCTTTCTTCAGTGTTGAGCGAAATTTCACACTTTAAGGCGATCCGTTTTCCATACAAATTCAAATGCGGGACATAAAATTCTGTTGAAAAACGAGTACTGCTATTTTTAGTTAAATTTCTCGCTGATTTATACAAAGATACAACTAATGCATCGAAAGTACTAGTAAGCAATTTTAGGATCAATATTACCATTGTGGGTGTGCGATCTATACTGTAGTACTTTCGGTGCATTAGCTGTATCTTTATATTAGTCAGCGAAAAATTTAACTAAAAATAGCAGTATACACATATACACTCGTTTTTCAACAGCATTTATGTCAGTAAGTCATTTGAATTTAGTATGGAAAACGGATCGCCTCTGATCGTAGGTATAAGCATGGGGTCTCATTCCGTACTACGGTTTTTTCGACGGAGTAAATAGCCCGAATTCATTTGGCCCTTTTGTTTCTAATAATTAAACTAAATGTTACTACTAGGTTGGTAGGTAAAGGTGTAAACTATGACATTAATTCAATTTTAACATCCAGATATCAATTTATTCTAAGAAAATACTTTATGGAAAAATAGCCCGAACAATTTTCGGCACAAATTCGTTCTATGACGTGAGGCATCTGTACTAGTATAGTATTACTCGTATATTATCTGTGGTATAAGCTATTGACTACTCAACGAGCACACTTACATATTCCACCCACAATCTAAGGTTACATTATTATTGTACTTTAATGTTTAATGGAACCTAATAACAAACAATTTTTTTTATTGTTTCCAGTGGAATACGTGGACACGGAGTACAGTCTGTGGCTGACGTGGTTCCTGACGCCTGTGATAGTGACCTTCCTTCTGCCAGCAGTCATAATAGTTCTCATCTACGTCAGCAGCATCATCTTTCATCTATACAGGCTCTACAGGTGAGCATAATAGTCGAACCAGAGATTGTTTATGTTAGCAGACGGTGGGTCTATAAATAATGAACATAATTGTAGCATGTTACTGAGACCATGAAACTGAATATCTTTTCCTAAGAAACCTAGGTCGAAATACGAAAATAAATTTTCAACTTCCCATAGACTCTGCGTGAACTGATAGCGCATTTTGTTTGGGAGGTCAAAAATTTTTTTTCGTATTTCGACCTATGTTTCTTGGGAAAAGTTGTCAAATACTGGTAAAGAAAAGTGTAAGTGTTGCCATCCACTGGACATGGAAGAAGAGACAGTAAATGCGAAAAATGAACGTCAAAACGGACTTCTTATGTTGGCCCACAGATTAAACAAGCGTTAGCACTACTTTAACAAACTATCGCACATACTCGTAAGAAGTGTTAAAAGTATTTTATTAACTGAAACTTTATCGGTTTGTAAACACCTTCCAAGGTATATGTAGATCAGCGTGCTTTGCGTTAACAGTCTCCGTGGTGTAGTGGTTAGGCGCTCGGCTCTCGATCCGGTGGACCTGGGATCGATTCCCGGTGGGGACACTGTCAAACAAAAATCGCTTTGTGCGACCTCCCCAGTTTGGTTAGGACGTTGCAGGATGAATCACCTGATTGTCCGAAAATTTTGATGATTCCGGCTTCGGAAGGCACGTTAAGCCGTTGGTCCCGACTACTATCTACGGATGTAGTCGTTAATGAGCCATGTCAGAGGCCTGTGTCGGTTCAACAACTCTGACAGCTTTCACGATATGATGATGATGAACACAATTTTTATTTTATCACCAAACAAATGGCTTGTGAATGTTACACAATGATATTGTTTTATAAACGATCGATGAATACTCATGTTGCCGTCGCCGTCCACAGACAACGTGAATAATTGAGTAAATCCGCGTATAAAATAATAACACAGTCGTTAAGTAAGACAGATAAGAATAATTGGTTGCAAGCTATCACGGCCTACTTAGTGATTCACTTTGCCATTAATTTGTAACAAGCAGTGTTCGGCGGTGCGGTGAGGTAAATCAGCGCGGTGATAAGTTTGAGACTAAACAACGGATCAGCCGCGTGATCGTGGGGCGATCATGATTCGACCATGCGTGCCTGATTTGTTACCAACTGCAAATAGGATGAAAGGGCATGATCAGGCAACGAAACTGAACAAAATTTTCAGAAAAATAAAATCGGCCCTTCCATACTGTCCAATCAAGTTTACAATTTTGTAAAGAGGTTTTTTTGTAGCCGGGACTTTGAGAGCTGAAAAAACGCTCTAAGTAAACTATTACTGATTTGCGCTGGTTGGCTGCGAAATTAGAAGACGGCTCCTCAGGTTAATAAAATATAATTAAAAACAGTAAAACACACAGTATTTACAAGCAAACCAAGTAGAGACTGCCAAACTAATCAAGGTCGTAATTTGGAATTTGCTTACGTCTAAGTTTAAATATACATCATTTATCATTTATTTATCATTTATTTATGAAAACATACAAGATACAATTTTTGTTCTCTAGCATTTAAACTAGGCCGAGCCTGTGTCTTAAATACTAGACTCTTCCTCAATGACTTAAATTAAGTATGTTACAGACAAATAAATAAATAGAATAGAATAGAAAATCGATAATTTCACAAATAACATAATTAAGTTTTTACAAAAGTTTAACAAACATTTGGTAGCTGTTATAGCGAAAAAGGACATACTCAGCCTTGTGCCGCAACTATATTGTACATAATATTTTAAAATAATTAAATATATTAAATAATATAAATAGTACATATTATGTTATTTTATATAAGTACATATTTTTAAATACCTATAATTATTTATATATATATGTAGCAAACATACATCAATAGAAATATAATAGAAATATATATAACACATAATCTGTAAGTGAGTGTGTGTGTATGTGCGTGTGTGTGTATATCTGTTTGTGTTTGTTTATAGGTTTTACTCATTTATAAAGTGTTTTATCATTATTAAGTCTATTTTAAAACAGTAAATAACCCTTCAATGTCTTCATAGCTTTGTGTTTTTAGCCACAATGAAAGTTTCTTTTTGCAATTATTCTGATTTAGTGGATAAAGGTCAAGTTTATTATTCAGTTTATTATACAGCATAGGACCTAAGTAGCATTGGAATTTATTTATGAAAAAAGTTCTATACTGCGCAGTGGGACAAACTACATTAATGCGACGACGTGCATTATGATCCTGCCTAAAAGGTAGGTTTTTGTGCTGATTGAGTACTGTTTCACGCACAAATAACTGCCTCACAGTGAGAAGGTCACAATAAAGGTACAACTCTCGAGTAGAGGTTCTATAGGGCTTAAAAGTCATTACCTTCAGCAAGGCCCTTTGGGCTCTTTCCAATTTTATTAATGACGTTTTGCTTGCACCTCCCCAAGATGTTACACAATAGGTAAGGAGAGATTGTGACATTGCATAATAGACAGTTTTTAATAGTTTTAGGTCGGCAACGTAACGTAAACATCTGAAAACATATATCAATCTACGAATTCTATCTGATAACGCGTCAATGTGCGAAGTCCACGTTAATGCTTGGTCCATAGTAACTCCAAGATATTTGATGTTAGTTGCTCTTTCCAGATATTCACAATTGCATATAAAGTTGTCGAAAGTCGTACAAGTATGAGCTTTAATTTTAAATTGGTTATTAGGAACAAGTGCACTATTAATACCAAATGTAATAAATTTGGTTTTTGATACGTTCAGGGCGAGCACGTTTTCATTTAACCATTCAACCACTACCTTGATTCCGTTTTCAGCCATGGTCCTAGCCTCTTCCCAATTATTGCCATGAAAAACCAGTGCGGTGTCATCAGCAAATGTAAAAATTCGGCAATTATTTATTTTTAATTGACATAAATCATTAATGTAAATGAGGAAGAGGCTAGGACCAAGGACACTACCTTGTGGGACACCGTAAGTCACAGGGCAATCCTTGCTAATAAACTCCCCAATTTTGACCCTCTGTAGACGATTAGACAAATAATCTTTAAAAAGATCTACAGAACATATTTACAGAAGCCTGCCAGCATCAGGCTAGCAGGCAACCTCCGTCGTCGACATAAACCATCTCAGTTCAGGGCGACGGTTTGAAAACTGACTTTATGTTGTTCAAAAAGAAGACTTATTCCGCCTGTTGCACAAAGCGTTTTTAAAGTTGCAGCAAATGGACTGATTAAAATACCGAGTAATAGATGATAGGACTGTAATTAGTAGAAATTGAGGGGCACAAGTAGCTATGATAATTTTTTTCGTTTATTCCAACGCTTACCAATCAATTTTGCAGCCATGACACTAAAACCAGAGTATATTTGACGGAAAGAGTAACATTGTTTTACAAACTTACTTTTTTCTGACAGTTTTAGCTGATTGCTCTTGACTTAGCTGCAAAATGTGTTGGTAAGCGTTGAAATAAACGAAAAAAAAATTGATTATAGTTGAAAAGTTAAAGACAGAGTGATCGAATTTGAAAATAAAATAATAGGTCTTTACCTATGAAATTGCCGAAATTTTCTTACAGATTAATGAGATCATTATTCCTATAATTCTAATGCAATTTTTTTCATTTGTCTTATATTTGAAAGTTGACTTCAAGGTTATCAATTTACGCATAAAATAAAGTTTTTATTTTTAGTTTGATATATAAAATTAAAGATTGGAAAATTGTTCGTCTTAAATGTCGTCCGATTTCATCATTATATTTGTTATATTTTTTTTTCAGATAATATTTTTCGAAAATTAAATTTAAGCTTCTGTAAGCTTAATGTCTTCCCAATAATGCCAAAAAAAATTGATTTATAATTCCTAAGAAAAATGCAAAAATGTTAGTCCTGAAAATTGAGTTTACCTAAAATTCGCCATACAAAACGGCAATTTCATAGGTAAAGACCTATAATGTAAAAAACAAAATAAGTTAACGAAGCAAGGAGTATGCGACAGGCTGTTTATCGATGTATTTTTATACGTTTACAGAATGCGCGTGGTAGACGGCGTTCCATATGACTGGCGACAAGCCGCGAGGCTGGCTATAATGGCGTTATGGGACGCGCACGGGTGGCTATGGCACGGTATGGTATTCCAGTGTTTTATTTAATACAAGGTGTAACAGAAAGGGTATATCAACCCTGAAGGATGTGATTCTTCCCATGAAACTGAACAACTTTCCCTAAGGAACATAGGTCGAAATACGAAAAAAATTTTTTGACCTCCCATGCAAAATGCGCAATCAGCTGATGCAGTTTCTATGGGAGGTCAAAACTTGATTTTCGTATTTCGATCTATGTACTTTAGGGAAAGTTGTTCAGTTTCATGGGCAGAATCACATCCTTCAGGGTTGATATACCCTTTTTGTTACACCTTGTATAAAGGAAATATGCTGTTTAAAACTCTGTTAGATTGAAGTCAACCATCATTTAGGAGCCCTGGGGACAGACGAAATCGGCAATGTCAGTCGCGACTTCAATGGATTCGAGTTATATGGACAGACGCAAGCAGCGAATTCGTCTCCTTATATTGCAAAACGCTGTGTGATAAATTAAATAATAGTAAATGTGCGAATGTGTGGAATATAAATCAAGTTGGCTTATTCCATCCAAATATCACCTATTCGAGACAAGCGCTTTGATTCTTAATTTTTAATGCGCACAGCTCCTTCCTTGCCAATCTTTCCCCGAATAATATAATCTGGATCTTTTTAAGGCTAGAGTGAGAACAGGCATTATACAGGGTGTTAATTTAATTACGTGCCATAGCACAGGGGCGGGTTCAGCATCCGTAACTGAACAACTTTTCCCAAGGAACATAGGTCAAAAACTGAAAAATAATTATGAACTTCCCATACTAAGTGACCAACACAATTGTATGGGAAGTTCAAGTTTTTGTCCTTTATCGACCTATGTTTCTTTGGGAAAGTCGTTCAGTTACTGATGCTGAACCCGCCCCTGTGCTATGGCACGCAATTTAATTAACACCCTGTATAGGTAGGTAATCATCCTATCCCATCGTCACTTACCACTAAGTAAAATCGGGGTCAAATGCTCGCCTATATCACATAAAAAAAATATTGACGGAGGTTGATAATAGACGGAATCTTTTACTAATATTTTAAGGGTTAAGGGATCGGGCTTCCAGTTCCCAACGGATTATTTAAGGTGCAAGCCAGACAGAACGGGCGCGGCGCGCATCGGGTGTGTCTGTGGCACGCTACGAGCGCACATAGTTTGCGCCCATGGCGCGCTTCGGGTGCTACGTCTGAACCGGCGCCGAACCGGCGCGTCACTTACAGCAGACTGTGCTGTGCGGCGGCGTGCTCCACCGGCGCACCGCCGGCGTAACCGCCGATGCGCCGGTGGTGCACCGACAGTGCGCCTATGGCATGCCGTCTCGTTGCCTGTTCAAATCACTTGCATACAAAATGTAGGAGAACGACGCGGCGCAAGCCAGACAGAAGAGGTGCGCTGAAGGCGTGACGTACGGTGCACCGCTGCTGTCTGGCCTACGCCTAAGCATTCAACACCAAGTAATACGAAATGTTCGTTCAAGTTATAAAGATATTTTAACAAAACAATTGTTGGCCCAGAAAAATCTGCTTTACACATTTTGGTCGAGTTAGGAATTAAAAATGTATGAAACAGATGAAATGTGTTTTAAAAGATTTTAATATACTTGTTTATTTGTTCGTTTCCAGCCTACGAGATCAGGGGTTTAGAAAACATCCCGGATGGTCCGTTCCTGGTGATCTACTATCACGGAGCTCTGCCGATAGACATGTACTACTTTACAGCTCGTATGCTGCTGTATTCACGAATACACGTACATACGGTCGCCGACCGGCTCCTATTTAAAATACCTGGTGGGTTTTATTCTAGATAAAATATAGGTGTGCTAAAAATTGGTTTGAAAACTTTAATAATCAAGGTATCTGTTTTTACAAGTCTACTATTTTTATAGTTTCACCTGTCTCGGTGTCTGTCTGTGATCAAATCTTGTGACTGAAAGACCCACTGTCAGATTTCTGATCGAGCAGAAATTATGCACGTATATGTACTTTAATCGGACCACAATGCAATAGTTATGATCGAGCCGGAGGTGGCTCTTGGAGCTCCGTAATATAACGAACGACGTATCTTTAATTTGGTTCGGCTCATCTGATTCGTCATGAAATACTGGTTTTTTTTGTAGTTTTGACATCGTAAATAAATATTAAAAAGTATAAAAATTATAAACTTAAAAAGAAATTTTAAAATCAAGCTATCAAGCTTAAATGTGACTAAGTCTTTGTGTAGGTACAGTCAAGAGCACATCAAGCTTGACACATTGGACTTTGTACCGTTCTTATATCAAAAGACGTATAGGCTAGAGTAGCACTGCGAGTGTCAAGCTTGACCTGTCGTTGACTGTACTCACTATATAATCAAGTTTTTTAAAAAAAACGTGTGACATTAAAACGACGAGGGATACTTGAAAAAATCGGCCAAGTGCGAGTCGGACTCGCGCACCGAGGGTTCCGTACCACTAAGGTATAAATACCGTCTTTGTTATGAATGCGCAGTCACGCAGAAGTGTATTAAAATGCGCGAGTCCGAGACTCATTTGACCAGTTTTTATTATTTGTTGTTATTTTATAGCTTATGCACAATAAATATACCAATTTTCACGCTTGAGTACTAAAATCGAGCAAATATCGCCTAACAAACAGGTTTTTAGTAGGGGAGCCTCCATTAATTTATAACTTTTTTTATTTTTAGTATTTCTTGTTATAGCGGCAACAGAAATACATAATCTGTGAAAATTTCAACAGTCTACCTATTATGGTTCATGAGATACAGCCCGCTGATAGACAGACAGACATCGGAGGTATATTAAGAGGGTCCCGTTTTTCACCCTTTGGGTACGGAACCCTAAAAAAAGAGCACGTAATACTTTTTTATCTGTAAAAGCTTGATTTCTAAACTTGTTTTCTTTTATATTTTTGTCTATGTACGTAGGTTGGGCGACGCTCTTGGAAGGTCTGTGCGTGATCCCGGGCACGGTGCAGACGTGCGCAGGAGTGCTCCGCGCCGGCAACCCGCTCGCCATCTCGCCGGGCGGCGTGTACGAGGCGCAGTTCGGGGACCACTACTACCGGCTCAACTGGAAGAACCGGGTCGGCTTCGCCAAGGTGGCGCAGGAGGCTAAAGTGGTCAGTACTATACTTAAAGTGGCCAGTACTAAATACATATTTAGGGACATTTCACACAATGTCATTTGATCCCAAACTAGGCAAAGCCTGTTGTAGGGATATCAGAGACTGATATACATACATAAATAGATAAATAACACCCAGACACAGAACAAACGCTTGTGCTCATCATACAAATGTTTGCCCTGAGCAAGGATCGAACCCGCGGCCCACGGCGTGAAAGGCAGGCTCACTACCAACCACACCAACGGGCTGGTCAGTACTACACTAAAGTGGTCAGTACTACACAAAAGTAGACAGTCCTATACTAAAGTGGTCAGTCCTACACTAAAGTAGTTAGTACTACACTAAAGTGGTAAGTATTACACTGAAGTGGTCAGTACTACACTAAAGTGGTCAGTACTACACTAAAGAAGTCAGTACTATACTAAAGTGGTCAGTACTACACTAAAGTGGTCAGTACTACACTAAAGTGGTCAGTACTACACTAAAGTAGTTAGTACTATACTAAAGTGGTCAGTCCTACACTAAAGTAGTTAGTACTACACTAAAGTGGTCAGTACTACACTAAAGTGGTCAGTACTCCACTAAAGTGGCCAATACTACACTAAACTGGTCAGTACTACACTAAAGTAGTTAGTACTACACTAAAGTGGTAAGTATTACACTGAAGTGGTCAGTACTACACTAAAGTGGTCAGTACTACACTAAAGTAGTCAGTACTATACTAAAGTGGTCAGTACTACACTAAAGTGGTCAGTACTACACTAAAGTGGTCAGTACTACACTAAAGTAGTCAGTACTATACTAAAGTGGTCAGTACTACACTAAAGTGGTCAGTACTACACTAAAGTAGTTAGTACTATACTAAAGTGGTCAGTCCTACACTAAAGTAGTTAGTACTACACTAAAGGGGTCAGTACTACACTAAAGTGGTCAGTACTCCACTAAAGTGGCCAATACTACACTAAAGTGGTCAGTACTACACTAAAGTAGTCAGTACTATACTAAAGTGGTCAGTACTACACTAAAGTAGTTAGTACTACACTAAAGTGGTAAGTATTACACTGAAGTGGTCAGTACTACACTAAAGTGGTCAGTACTACACTAAAGTAGTCAGTACTATACTAAAGTGGTCAGTACTACATTAAAGTGGTCAGTACTACACTAAAGTAGTTAGTACTATACTAAAGTGGTCAGTCCTACACTAAAGTAGTTAGTACTACACTAAAGTGGTCAGTACTACACTAAAGTGGTCAGTACTCCACTAAAGTGGCCAATACTACACTAAAGTGGTCAGTACTACACTAAAGTAGTCAGTACTCTACTAAAGTGGTCAGTACTACACTAAAGTAGTTAGTACTACACTAAAGTGGTAAGTATTACACTGAAGTGGTCAGTACTACACTAAAGTGGTCAGTACTACACTAAAGTAGTCAGTACTATACTAAAGTGGTCAGTACAACACTAAAGTGGTCAGTACTACACTAAAGTGGTCAGTACTACACTAAAGTGGTCAGTACTACACTAAAGTAGTCAGTACTATACTAAAGTGGTCAGTACTACACTAAAGTGGTCAGTACTACACTAAAGTAGTTAGTACTATACTAAAGTGGTCAGTCCTACACTAAAGTAGTTAGTACTACACTAAAGTGGTCAGTACTACACTAAAGTGGTCAGTACTCCACTAAAGTGGCCAATACTACACTAAAGTGGTCAGTACTACACTAAAGTAGTCAGTACTATACTAAAGTGGTCAGTACTACACTAAAGTAGTTAGTACTACACTAAAGTGGTAAGTATTACACTGAAGTGGTCAGTACTACACTAAAGTGGTCAGTACTACACTAAAGTAGTCAGTACTATACTAAAGTGGTCAGTACTACATTAAAGTGGTCAGTACTACACTAAAGTAGTTAGTACTATACTAAAGTGGTCAGTCCTACACTAAAGTAGTTAGTACTACACTTAATTGGTCAGTACTACACTAAAGTGGTCAGTACTCCACTAAAGTGGCCAATACTACACTAAAGTGGTCAGTACTACACTAAAGTAGTCAGTACTATACTAAAGTGGTCAGTACTACACTAAAGTGGCCAATACTACACTAAAGTGGTCAGTACTACACTAAAGTGGTCAGTACTACACTAAAGTGGTCAGTACTACACTAAAGTGGTCAGTACTACACTGAAGTGGTCAGTACTACACTACCACAGTAAATATATAAGCTAAAGCAGTATGGAAACTCCTAACATACATACATAACATCACGCCTCTTTCCCGTTGGGGTAGGCAGAGACCACAGTCCTCCACCTGCTACGATCTTGACATACTTCCCTTGCTTCCTGTACTTTCATCAATCCTTTCATACATGCTCGTCGGTTTAGGGTACTTTTAACCTGGCCTTTATTCAGAACGTCCTGAATTTGGTCCTGGTACGTTCGCCTAGGCCTTCCCCTTCCAACGTTTCCATTCACTCTCGCCTGGTAGATCTCTTTCGTCAATCTTCGTTCATTCATCCTCTCTACATGACCAAACCATCTCAGCATCCCTTTCTCGATTTTGGTCACTACGTCTTCTTTTACGCCACACCGTTCTCTTATCACACTATTTCTTATCCTGTCACTCAATTTAACACCAATCATACTCCTTAGCGCTCTCATTTCCACTGCATTAATTCTACTTT
This sequence comes from Athrips mouffetella, assembly GCA_947532105.1. Taxonomy (NCBI): domain Eukaryota; kingdom Metazoa; phylum Arthropoda; class Insecta; order Lepidoptera; family Gelechiidae; genus Athrips; species Athrips mouffetella. Next base: position 13,355,039 of record OX383974.1, read on the forward strand.
CATGCTTCTTCTGCCATACCCAGCTTTCACTGCCATACATCAGTGTTGGTACCAAAACTCCCCCATGAACAGCCAAACGAGCCTTGTGAGACACCTTCTGACTCTTCATAAAGGCGTGCAGGGCACCATTCACCATGTTTCCAGCATTCACTCTTCTTTCAATATCACTTTCACACTTTCCATCTCTTTCCTTCTCAACTTTGAGCCCAGATACACAAACTCCTTCACTTGTTCGACTTGTTCACCATCTATTAATATAGTACACTCTGTCATACATTCTTCTCTTTCAAGTACCATTACTTTAGTCTTGCTTACATTTACTTTCATTCCTTTCTTGTCCAAAGCCACATTCATTATTGTTACCATCTCCTGCAACTCGTCAGCAGATGACGCAAGTACAACTTGGTCATCAGCGTAGAGAAGACATTTGATGAGTAACTCATTCATTCTCAGTCCACACATACTCTCTTTCAGATCAATCAAACAATTATCCATGAACAGGTTAAACAGCCAAGGTGACGCTACACATCCCTGCCTAACACCTTTTTCGATGCTAAACCATTCAGTGTACGCCCCGTTTATTCTGACACAAGCACTGGAATCCTCATAGAGAGATTTCAGTGCTTGAATCAGATGACCGTTTACCCCATACATAGACAATGCTGACCACAATTCATTCCTCACCACTCGGTCATAGGCCTTTTCCAAATCCACGAACGCGCAGTAGACTTTTTGGTTTTTAGCCAAAAACTTTTCAGCTATGCACCGCAAGGAAAAGACCTGATCTGTACATCCCATTCCCTTTCTAAATCCCGCTTGTACATCCCATATTTTATCGTCAGTATCTTTCATCACTCTTTCAATCAAAACCTTTGCATACAGTTTGCCGACGACACTGAGAAGGCTTATCCCGCGATAATTTTTGCAGTCCTGTTGTGACCCTTTTCCCTTGTACAGCGGCACAATCACAGCCTTGCACCAGTCACCTGGTACTTGGCCGTTCGTCCAACACAAGTTGAAAAGGCGGTACAACTGACTAGCCACAATGCCTCGCCCAGCCTTCAACATCTCGACCGACACTCTATCATACCCAGCTGCTTTACCTGATTTCATACTTTTCATCGCTTTCATAATCTCATCCATACTTATCTCACTTACACAATTCTCCTCTTCATTCTCATTCATTTCCACAGAAGACCTAGGTTCGCTGGCCTCTGCTTTTTCTCTCTCAAACAGACTTTCAAAATATTCCTTCCACCTCCTCAGAACACATTCTTCACCTTTTATAATACTTCCATCCTGGCTTCTGATTTTACTCAGCTCCGATGTTCCAAACTTTCCTCGGGCTGTCCGTATGGATTTCCAGAAAAACTTTTGGTTGGACTGGAAATCTTCAGTAAGCCTTCTGTCAAACTCATCCTTACACTCCTCTTTCTTTCTCTCAACAGCTTCCTTAACAATACCTTTCGCTCTTTTATATACCTTTCATGCTACACTTACGTCATCACTTGTTGCCCTCTGCATTCTTTGGTTAGCTTTTACTGCTAACCAATCTGACCATGCTTTCTTCTTCTCACAAACAGCTGCCTGTACACTTTTATCCATCCACATATTCTTCTTCTTTCCACCCTTTTTCCTTTTTGACACCCCACAAACATTGACAGCTATACCTACTACTCCATCTTTAAATTCATTCCACAAACATTCAATATCATTTACTTCATCCAGGTTCTCAAATCTTTCACTCAAGTCTTTCAAGTATTCTTTTCTGACATCCTCCTCTTGCAATCTCTCTACTTTGATACGTTCTAGAACGCTCGTCTGCTCTTGTGGTCTATGCCGCCACCGGTTAAATAGACCACCAATTCGGGTCACAACCAGGTGGTGGTCTGTGTCGATGGCGGCTCCACGATATGCGCGAGCTCCTAACAAAAACTCACTCAAACTCCTGAAACTCCTAACAAACGTCCAAAACTGGCGCACTCACACATGCGCACACCGCTACAGGAAAATAAGCAGTTTTCGGGCTGAAGAAAGTCATGGGCGCCAAATTTTTACAGCATACAGCTTAGCTCTCTCGCACAGCACTGGCGGAAACACATTCACGTCATTACAATCATACAAATATGCGGGATGGAATATTGTATGAAAATCCATTGTTAACGTGCTGAGCGGGATGGAAAATTGTATGAAAATCAATTTTAAACGTGCTGAGCGGGATGAAATATTGTTTGGAAATAAATTTCTAACGTGCTGAGCGGGATGGAATATTGTATGGAAATTAATTTCTAACGTCACATCATCATCATCATCAGCCGAAAGACGTCCACTGCTGGACATAGGCCTCCCCTAACGTAATGTGTTTTTTTTTAATATTTAGGTCAATGTCAGTCGATGGCCTTCTTTTAATATTATAATGCCAAAAGACAAAAAGTTTTTATATGTGAATGCCATAAAAAATATAAGAAGAGAATCAAGTTCTGAATCTTTAATTTTGCGTCGTTTTTTCTCTATAGGTGAAATATAAAGCATTTTGCATCATTCGAAAGAAAATATGATTCCCACCTCGGGCGTATTGAGGCCTTCGACTGCGTTTTAGGTCTCAAAATACACCCTTGTTGGGAATCGGTCCCTTTCTCTTCTCGATGAGCAATGTACTATTGTTTTTGATTTAATAAATGTTTGTGTGTGTTGCAGCCTATCGTCCCGATGTTCACGCAGAACGTGCGCGAGGCGTTCCGCACGGTGGGCTGGCTGCGCGGCGTGTGCCTGCGCGTGTACGCGGCCACCCGCATCCCGCTCGCGCCCGTGTACGGGGGCTTCCCCGTCAAGCTCATCACGCACCTCGGCGCGCCCATACCGCACGACCCGCGCCTCACGCCGCACCAGCTGCAGGCGAAGGTACCGCCCCGTCCACCGTCCACCCCACTCACTACTCCTATCCTACTGTGTACGGGGGCTTCCCCGTCAAGCTCATCACGCACCTCGGCGCGCCCATAGCGCACGACCCGCGCCTCACGCCGCACCAGCTGCAGGCGAAGGTACCGCCCGTCCACCGTCCACCCCACTCACTAGTCCTATCCTACTGTGTACGGGGGCTTCCCCGTCAAGCTCATCACGCACCTCGGCGCGCCCATACCGCACGACCCGCGCCTCACGCCGCACCAGCTGCAGGCGAAGGTACCGCCCGTCCACCGTCCACCCCACTCACTACTCCTATCCTACTGTGTACGGGGGCTTCCCCGTCAAGCTCATCACGCACCTCGGCGCGCCCATACCGCACGACCCGCGCCTCACGCCGCACCAGCTGCAGGCGAAGGTACCGCCCGTCCACCGTCCACCCCACTCACTACTCCTATCCTACTGTGTACGGGGGCTTCCCCGTCAAGCTCATCACGCACCTCGGCGCGCCCATAGCGCACGACCCGCGCCTCACGCCGCACCAGCTGCAGGCGAAGGTACCGCCCGTCCACCGTCCACCCCACTCACTACTCCTATCCTACTGTGTACGGGGGCTTCCCCGTCAAGCTCATCACGCACCTCGGCGCGCCCATAGCGCACGACCCGCGCCTCACGCCGCACCAGCTGCAGGCGAAGGTACCGCCCGTCCACCGTCCACCCCACTCACTACTCCTATCCTACTGTGTACGGGGGCTTCCCCGTCAAGCTCATCACGCACCTCGGCGCGCCCATAGCGCACGACCCGCGCCTCACGCCGCACCAGCTGCAGGCGAAGGTACCGCCCGTCCACCGTCCACCCCACTCACTACTCCTATCCTACTGTGTACGGGGGCTTCCCCGTCAAGCTCATCACGCACCTCGGCGCGCCCATAGCGCACGACCCGCGCCTCACGCCGCACCAGCTGCAGGCGAAGGTACCGCCCGTCCACCGTCCACCCCACTCACTACTCCTATCCTACTATGTATGGGGGGTTTCCTGTGCTCATAACATCACACACCTCAGCCTACCCTGCCTCACGCCAAAATTGCTGCAGCTAAAAGAAGGGTAGTCACTAATCATTTACAGTCAAAAGGCAGCAGTGCGAGAGCAAGACGTAGGGATACGTGAAACGACCTTCATTAAGCCCGAGTCACACTGAGGCGGTAGTGGAAGCGTTCCGGGGGCGGTATTTTTTTTGTAAAGTATGAGTTTTTATACACCCTGTCACATTGAAAACCGGTCGCCGGCGATATTTTCTTCCCGCACCACCGGATAGCTTTCGCAATCATACCGCCTGTGTGTGACTTGGGCTTAAATCTTATAAAATTCATAGAAATATTCATCTCCCTCCACCCTTTTCATAGACCGTGTGGTGCCGTCAAAGAATAGTACCAACCCATTGGTGACGTAAGAGGCGACTAAGTGATTGTGAACTAGAAGATGGGCAGCAGCGTCCTCCTGTGTGTCGTATCATCTTTCATATTGCAGTCACCAACTACCGCGGTCCATAGTGCCAGCCGTAACGCTAACAAGCGTTGTTACTATGTTACTCCAGCAAAAGCTGGAATTTAGGATGTAATTCCCTGTCTTGCAGTGGACTTTTCATGGGATGTTATGATGATGTTGTTCATTCGTACAACTACGTTCGTACAAATTCGTTCTACAACCCCTATTGTTCATTCGGTCATTCCCTTTTCATTCACTCAGTTCTTCAACATGATCACTTAATCTTGCAGGTCGCGAACGCAATAGAGAACCTAGTGAACGAACACCAACGAGTCCCGGGAAGCATTCTCCTAGCGCTCATAGAAAGAGTGTACGAAATGCCCAAACACAAGCGAAAACCAGAATCGACCTCAACGGACCAGCCACAACCGGTTACCAACGGAAAATGCCACAACGGAAATGCCAAACTACCGCACAGTGACAGTGAAAATTATAATGACAGTGTAACAACGAGTTCCAAAAGTGATGAATCAAAACACGAAGACAGTGATGAAATTAAACCTAGCAATGTAGAAGGTTTCAGTGAAAATATGGATGGTGTTAAGTTGAAAGTTACTTAGAGGATTGTAGTATGTGTGAGTGAATTGATCTGTTTATTAGAAGAGGAATGTAATGGTCTTGTGTCACATAGCAGATATGGTACTACAAATACCCGAATCATGGAAAATCTTAGGATTGCAGCCGTTGGTGTCATATTTCTGAGGTATTAACTGAATTTGACATGTGTAAAAGTGTTGCCGTCTTACTACAAAAAAGTTGAACATCTGTTGAACACTTGATTAAAAAAATGCGCACAAAATATCTGGCTACTTAGCACTACTGACATCAGTTGATGCGCAGAAGTCAAGTCATAAGAAAATAAGTCATTTTTGACTTCTGCGCATCAATGACATAGACAGCGTTATTTGGTACGATTTTTTTAATCAAGTGTCTTTTTGTAGTAAGACGGTTGATGTCTATGTTAACCCCTATTGGCTAAAGAAAGACGACAACACATATAGACCTGTCAAATTCAATCTAGTTTTCGGCTTTTTTATTATCATAGAATTATTATTGTAAACTAATTTAACAAGCAGTGATAGACGACTGGAATAGCGTGGTTGGTAGTTAATCTTTCTAGTAAACCGATGGCCACGGCTTCGAATTCTGGTTGGGGCAAACATTTGTATGATGATTGGTGAGAATGTTTGTACTTCATGTCTTAAACTTTTAAACAGGGTTTTAATAAATTGGTGTAAAAAAAATTTAGGACTTATTCTGGGGCTGAATGGAGCAACTTTTGTTCTACAATTTTTTCAAATTCGTAAAGAAAAAAAATTCGACTCCATACAAAATGATCGGTCCAATTTGTATGAAATGTCAATTTTTCTTTTTTGCGAACTTAGAAAACTCGCAGTACAATGTTGTTACTTTCAGCCCCCAGTTTACTTTGGGGACTTCTTCATTCTTCTTTCTGAGGACTTATGTCCTTAAAGGGTTTTACGCAAAGTTATTAAAGCCTTCGTTTATTTATTCTTTTTTGTCCGCTTAGTGTAAGTTTAACTGACCGACACGTGTCAGATGGACCCTGAAGAAGCCGAAAAAGTCATATAAACTCGTAAACCCAAAGCCGTAGACTAAGGGCCCGTCTCATCGCTTGCTGCTAAGTTCCAGATAGCCTATCTACTAATACACTCACCGGCAGATTTAGCGAATTAAAATGTTTTAAGTCGCACGGGTTTTCTTCAAAATTTTAGATATACCTAATCTATGACAATATTGTTAATAAGGTTCTTATCTAAAGACCTCATCAATCAGATTTGTATTTTTATTCAATTTAGGTAAGATATTGACGCTTCGTTTGCCCCCATATTTGTATGAAAATATATGAAAGAAAACAGACCGGCCGGTTATTTCTGCCGGTGAGTGCAGGTATTTCTGTCAAATAGTGAAAATGTTTTGTTTCACAGGTGCCTGATTGCTCTTACTGACAGATTAACACAGGCAAAAATCAGTGATATTTATCTGGCAGATATTATATCTGTCAGCTTACTATCTGGAACTTTAGCAGCAAGCGGTGAGACGGGCCCTAAGTATCTTATTGACAGTGATGCATAATGATGATAAAAATTTACAACATTATGCTTGAGTGCCTTTTTTATGCTAATATTTTTGTGGTAAATAAAATAAAATAATCAACGATTCCGCAATGTAAGCTTGTGCTAATTTTATTAAAATCAAGTCCAATTCTCTTCAAAAACTAATTAGCTAATAAGAGATCTACAAATGTAATGTGCAGAATAGTACAAAATAATAGTCATCTCAAATTCCACGACTTCAAAAAAGTAATAAAAAAAGATCACAAAATTAATGTAAAACCTTTTTTGCTTGGTAGGTATGGAAATGAAATTAAACTACACTTTGTACTACGAATTTTTGAAAGCTGATAGAATTGAAAATTTTAAATTATCATAATTCATAATGAAAGGCGCGACTCGAACCCTTGTCTTCTTCGTTTATAGCGAAGACGCTATACCAACTTAGGTCGTTTGTCCATCGAGACGATAACGGCGCCGATATCGTCCCGGAACACATCACAGTTGACAACAGTATTTTCTTGTCGTATCGTCGCAGCAGACAAACGGCCGGAATCGAATTCTATCTCAATAGATAGTTGGACTAATCCAACTAGTACAGCGAAGCTCGGCGCGTCGCTTAAGCTTTAGGGGATTAATAATTTCGCTACACCCAGGGCAGGACAGTACCACAATGGCTCAGTTGGTATAGCCGCTATCTATACTATAGCGTATTCGATATAAGCAAATAAGATACGAGTTAGAATTCAGCCTGTGGTTGTGATTTTTCAATATTTTCTTAGTTCAGTTGAAATCCCCACAGGAGTAAAGGCGTCCACTTAAACTCGCGCGGGCGCCCGCACGCGTGTTAAATAGTATGAACAGCGTAACCGGCGCGGGCGCGTGTGGCGCGTTTTCATACTATTTCCGCACGCGGCGGGCGCCCGCGCGAGTTTTAACGAACGCCCTCTTACAACAAAAGTTTTTACTTCCATGAAAGAATAAGCGAAAAAAGGTTTTACACCAGTTTTGTTACTCTGTTATTTATATTTTTATTTATAATATTTTCTCATGTTCTTCTTAGTCCTCATATAGGGTGACTTTTAATTAGTTCTTGATAGAAAAAGGGAATGTACTCATGATACTGAACAACTTTCCCCAAGGAACATAGGTCTAAATACGAAAATCGAGTTTTGATCTTGGATAGAAACTGCACCAGCTGACAGCGCATTTTGTATTAGAGGTCAAATATGGTTTTTCGTATTTCGACCTATGTTCCTTGGGGAAAGTTGTTCAGTATCATGAGTACATGCATATCTTTTGCTATCATGAACTAATTAAAATGCATTTATGAGATGGGACAGCAAGGTACCTGCACCTAAACCAGCTACATGAAAATGGTCTTAGGAGACTTACCACGTTTTGTAAAATTTAAATCCCCATTAATAGATTTTCGAAAGAATGTACAGTTAGCAAGAAAATGGCAATTAACACAAAAAAAGTTTTTTGATTCAAATCCATCCTATTTCTAATACTTATCAAAAACTTCCAAGGGACCAACCCTGGTAGTACTAGAAAAGTCAGAAACTGTAAGAAACTTTTCCTGTATATTTTGTATGAAAAATTTTACACATTTTTTTATGTAAATCGATCCTGTTCCTAAAACTCATCAAAAACTAAAAAAGTCAGAAATTGCAAAACTGAATTGGAAAAGTTTTTTGCTATTTCTGGCTTATTAGTCCTAAAACCTTAGTTAGCCCTATTGAAGTTTTTGAGCAGTTTTAGAAACAAGATCGAACTTTTTGTTGCTAACTGTACTTACATGTTTTTGAAAATTTGTAAATGGAGATCCAAATTTTATGAAATGTTGTGGTAAGTATCCTAAGACCATTTTCGTCAGATCTCAAAAATCCACCCTGTATATGATCTAAGAGGAGTTCGTAATTTTGTTCGGTACTATTCACAAATTATTACTGAAATGATTAGTTTTAGATTGGTCAACAATGCATCAAAAATAACATAAAGCTTTTTCTCGACCAATCAAAAGCTCGCTTAAATATTTCGATAGTTTCGATCGCCATCGAATTGAAATAGGTTTCACACAAAGGGCCTCTTTTATCGCGGAGACAAACCTTGGCGCGTGAACCAAACGTAGCGACACACCTGCAGAAATTCCGACGCGGAAAGTTCTGCGGCCGAAAAGTCAGCCAAGTATGACACTAAAGAAAATTCATTGAGTCAGTCAGTTGAGTCATAGGTAACCTAAAAAGCATAAGAGGGAATAGCAGTTGGATTTTTCCATACAAATGTTTTCCCCTGTTTTGTAATGCCCGTAGGGCAATGGTTTTTTTTATAAAATCTAGGTCTACTTTAGGCATGCCCCTATGTTATATTTTTGCGCAAAAACAATTACCAAAAGAAATCTAAATTTCCAAAAAACCTAAAATATGCCCCAATTTGCCGCCCTATTTAGACGACTACCATTAAAATTTTAAATGGTTTTAAAATAAAAGAAAAACATAGGAGCAAAGATCTACTCTTTCTTTAAATATTGGTATCAAAATTATTCGAATCGGCTCAGATTTGAAGGAGAAAATAGGGGAAAACAGAACGCCGATCTGGTCAAGGTTTTAGTAGACAAAAGCGTAGTTGTCCCTATCGCACATGATAAAGTGGTTACTCGGGCGCAGCGCGATGGCTATAGTTTGTTCAAATACCTATTTCTCGATTTATTCACTGGTACGATTCCCTCTTAATGAGCGGATCTTTCCGCGTCGGAATTTCTGCAGATGTGTCGCTACACTAATACCTACCTGAAGTTTCAAATACTTACAGAATCCTGATCGCAGGAAGTTGTCTAGAGTTAAGTCGCCGAAAAGACAAAAATATTTATTAAATTGATAAATACTTGAAAAAACATACTAATAAACATGTGGTGTGTAGTTTTAGTTAGTTTTAAAATACTATATGTTTATTATTTACTTATTGTGTATAAGTATGCAATAATATTCTGAACCTAAGATTAAAATTTGTCTATGTGATAGATAGTGATATACGTATCAATGTGTTTAGAAATCGCCTTAATATTTGTATTCTATAGAAATTGTGGGTGTCACAGGATCATTTGTAGGTAAATTTATTCTTTAATCATTCCATTCTTTCCCACTATGTACAGTGCTAATATTTTTATTTAGCAGAGAATTTTTTTTACAAATATTTTGCGAATCCATTGATGAATTATTTATGATTCTAATATCAATTTTTTTTTAAATATTTTTGCTTTGACGTATCTTATCACAAGTTTTTGATAAGATATGTGCGTCTTGCTGACCTTTGTTAGCAATAACAACTAGAGTTTTATATAAAAGAATTGTGCAATTGGCAGTTAGTCATTTAATTTAAATAAATGAAATGTAATCAAAAGAAACATGGCCATGTCAAACGAGCAAGAAACAAATAGGGTCCGTTTCGTGCCGTAATGAACACTTCCTAAAACGACCACATTCCCACAATGACCGCTTCCCACGCCGACCGAGTTGTAATACCCTCCTCTCATATTAAAATAGCTAATATCGGTACACTCAAGATCGCATCAAGCTTGACATATTGGCCTTTATATCGTTCTTACTTCAATAGCCGTTAGGACTAAAGTCGCGCTGCTAGTTTCAAGCTTGACCGTCTCTTGACTGTACAATACCTACTGCTTTTACTTATTGGTTGCACTAAAAGTTGGCTATCCTGAATTAAATGCAACCAGAAGGTGTAAAAAGATTTTTAAGTTAACTGAAATATCAATCAAATAAGTTTTGGTTAGATTACAAAAAAAATACAGCATTAAGAGGCTACCTTCCGTCCACTAGCGCGCCCATCAGTTAAAAAAATATTACTCGCTAAATACAAAACTTATCGAAAATCCAAAAAGACAGATTGAAGTTAAAGTACCCTAGTTTATTGAGAACCTATCAATTCTGAAAAATATAGTTCACTGTAGTTACAGATACAAAAAGTGCGAAAAACGGCCACTTTTAACAGTTTTTGTATCTGTAACTATAGAGAACTTTATTTTAGATCGTAAATATTTTCTAAATAAACAAAGTTACCTTTACTTCAATCTGTCTTTCCGGATTTTTGATAAGTTTTGTATTTAGCGAGTAATATTTTTTTAACTGATGGGGGCGCTAGTGGACCGGAGGTAGCCCCTTAGATTTTAACAGTTTCAAGTAAAAAAACTGCAACTTATTAAATTTTTAATAAGTAAGTGTGATTGAATGGCCAATATTATCTCGTTATTTCATAAAATTAGGATGGTTTAAAATGCATTTAAATCAAGTATGAAATTGTCGCAAATTAGCATTGTATTTATTTATGTATTGATTATAGTTGTTTACGACTCATTATTTAAGACTATAAATTTATTCCATTAATTTCTTTGAATTTACTATTAGTGCGCCAAATTGTGATTTTATTTGTTCCATAAAGTTTTGTGATTTGATTATTTGAAATCGAATTATTTATGATGAAATTAATATTTAGCCAAAATCTGTGTTAATAAAATTACATACAAAAGTGCATTTAGCAATATGTATTTAATAATAAAAAGTTTTTCTTGTAAAAACGAAATTAATTTTAGTAGATATTATGATTATTTTTAGCTATGATGTAAGTAGTACCTAAGGTGCCAGAGTTTTTTACCAAAATTAAAATATATTTACTATGTATTTTAATAGACTGCCTGTGTGTTTGTATGTATAGCTACTTACCTTGCAAACAAATACTTAAATAAAATATATCAAAATATTTTCAACTCTTGACTTTCAATTTAAAAATAGCGGTCCTCAGATGAAAGAAATAGATTTTTTAACATTCTTTATTATGAGAAAATTTACAAAAATTAATTACTATAATCACATTTTAACTTACAACACAAATGAAAGATTCATATTTTCTAAGATAACAAATAGACAATTTTGAAATATTACATACACTTCTTTCAAATCAACGTTTTGAATCCGGCGCAAGCACAACATTTGGTATAGCGTGCGTTTACTCTGCCTTCGTCGTTTTACAATTTGTCGAACGTATAAATATGCCGGCCGTTTGTAAACGGCGAATAGTACGATTTGCCTGCGACATAAAGGTGCCCACTTCGCTGCGTCAGGCGTGACCACGCCGCGAGATGGCGTCTCTCATGAACTCTCATCATCTTGCTAAGTACTCAATGTATGCCATAAAATCTTGAAATTGAAACTCAATGGGAATCGTTTTGAAGCCCATTGAATGCAAATAGTATGAAGGTGGATCCTTTTTATGGCGTAAATGGGATCCAGTTTCAAGATGAGAAGTGCCATCACGCGTCGTGGTCACGCCTGACGCAGCAAAGTGGGCATCTATATGTCGCAGGCAAATCGTATTATTCGCCGTTCACAAACGGCCGGCATATTGTCCACGTAAGCACGTCGGTGGAAACACTTTGACCTGGAGCGGGTCTGGTTTCGGGCGTTTGTAGCGTAGCGCTGGTTCAGATTATACTGGTTTCGTTTCTTCGTGCTTTATGCCGTCGGTACATAACATGTTAGCGCCCATGGGCGTAGCCACGGTGGGGCGGGGTGGGGCGCTTGCCCCACCCTGGCTCTGACCTGTAAGGTACCTAAGAAAACCTAAAAAAACTAAATTATCTAGGTACTACAATACTTAATATCCGTAAGAAAATTCACACTCGACAGTCGACAAAAAAAAAGCGCACGCGCGATTGACACATTGAAAAAACATTGTGAAAATGTGATGATTACAGCGGCAGTATCATAGCTGAAGGTCAAGTGATCGCTGACGCTCTAGAAGTTGATTTTACAATGCCACGCGTTACAATGACAGACGCACCGGGCAAATCCTCCGGCAGAGAGTCCTACCAAGTTTCGGAAACAATCGTTGATTATTCCCTACCTAGACTCACCAATTATGTCATTGGAAGAGCGTTTCTCGGAGAACAACTTACCGGCATATTCTTTGATCTCATTGCACCCATATAACATGTTGCAAATAACATTCGAAGAATTTTTGAAAAAAAGCAGAGGCCTTTCGCGAGTTTTATAACTTAAGTGGTAATTTCCACAGCGAGGCAGAATTCTGGTACCACTTGTGGGAAAAAAATATGGCATTGAATGTTCTGAAAGACATAGTGGCAGAACTGATGAAGGATTCAGAAATGTTTTATCCGAGCATAAAAACTGCGCTTGCTATTTTACTGGGGCATGTATTTAACGCGGCGACAAATTAATCTGAATTAGGGTTTCAAAAAATATTAAAGCAGGTAGCAAAAATAATAGGTTGGCAGCTACAGTGAAGTATCATTTTAAGCAGAAAATGGCAGCTTTATAATCAGTTGTAAGATTTGTTTTAATTTAAACTGGCATCGATTTTTTGTTTTGGCAACTGAATTTATTGTTAAGCGAACACTTAACGGCGGATAAAAACTAGAATAAATAATAAAATGAGGTTGTATATAAAGTTAACTAAGGTCATAAAAAACATACTTTGTGCGACATTTTGCTCTAAATAAAGCAAATAGTGACATGCATAAAAAAATTGTTTGACTTAGAATTTTTATTATATGGCTTAAAATTTTCCTACAATGGCGAAAGAGTAAAAGGTATAAAGGTACAATAATTGTCTTTATTTATTCAACCCGCAATATTTATTTATTTATGCCGAGCTGAGTGTTCCTCTTAGTTCATTGTTTATAATTAAAGCTCCATTAAAATCCTCTTGACTGTAGGTTAGTTCGACGAGAACCCACTGTGCGAGTTCCCTATTTCTGTCTGCGAGGGGTCACAAGGGAACCTAACATAACCTACCGTGTATGTGTTGTCCTGTCTGGAGTTTGTTTTTTGATGGCGGGGGGCTCTGCCCCCCGAACCCCCCATTCTGGGGAGCTGCGCCCCCTCGTCCCCCCGCTTCTTGATGGTAGTGGTCATTTAGAGAAAAGCAGTAGTCATTGTAAAAAGGTTAGGAAGCACGCGGAAGTATGATTAATTGATTACAAAGTAAAGCGAATTTATAATTAAAGCTCCAAGGTCATGTTCCTAAGGTCATGTTCCAAGGCCAAGTTCCCTCACAAGGAGACCCTCTCATAGCACAAAAAAATATAAAATCGTTAAATATATTCGACCCGCACTCTGTTTCTATGCAATGACTTACCTTGTCGCCGTTTTCATTAAATTATGACTCTACAAACAAAAATACTGAAATCCAAATACTTAATAATAGTACCTGTTTTAATTTTTACAGCTGCCTACAAATCGCAGCCCGAAAGTGTATTGTTAATATCGGAGCCTGTTGTTGCCAATAATACAATCTTTGTTATCCCACTGTTAAAATTAGTCGCCAAGTCATTATTTATAGTACCTCGCTTATGATTTCATTGCCCCTGTTTAATATTTTTGCTACCTTAAAGAATCTGCCATTATTTAGTTTTATAAATCCTTGCTTATGAAGCTCATCTTTTATAATTGTTGCTAAAATATTTAATCGCTGCCAGATTAATTTATCAGATGCAAGCTGTTAGTTGCCGTTTCATTTGTTAGTTGCCTCAAAAATAATAAGCCTTTTACTGGCCCTACCGTGTACGACCTGTATGTACTAATAGAGAGGTCTTTCAGTACCTTACAGCGTGTCAAGACGTGGTTTCGCTGCACCATGAGTGAAAATCATCTGAGCGGTCTCTGTATGCTGAATGATGAGGATCGCCGAAGCGAAAAATTAATTGGAAGAAATACGCTCAGAGCCCAAACGACTGTAGTCAGAGACACATTTTTGGATGGAAGATTTCGTAGTGTAGGTGCAGGGTGCTATATGGTGTAACCTTTTTGTATGAAAAAATTAACCGGGGTAAGACCGCGAGTATAGTTTGCTAGTTAAATATTATTTGAGACTGCTGCCCCACCCTGAGCCCACGGCTGGCTACGCCCATGAGCGCCAGCAGCGGACGCCTCTAGACCATTTGAGCGGCCGCCTAACAGTTGTCTATAGGAAGTCGTACTGGTTGACGTCATCGAACTGTTGTCCCTGCGTGTTGGGGCGAGGCCCCCCGCCTCCAGGCCGGTACTGTGGCTGCTAAACATACAATCACACCAATATTACACTTACAGCCTGTTGCGCTAAGTGTCTTTAAAGTTAAAACTCCTTAAAATATATTGCTGTCACTTTCTTTACGAACAAAACAGAGTCAGCAATAGACTTAAGGAACTTGAACTTTCAAGACGCTTAGTGCAAGTGGCGGTTACAGTTCCGCATTAAAATTTTGTGAACATGGGTAAATAATATACACTCACCGGCAGAAATAACCGGCCAGTCTGTTTTCTTTCATATATTTTCATACAAATATGGGGGCAAATGAAGCGTCAATATCTTACCTAAATTGAATAAAAATACAAATCTGATTGATGAGGTGTTTAGCTAAGAACCTTATTAAGGCGGTTGCTGGGTGGCAGCACCTTACTTTAAGAAATAAATTTATTGCGTCGCAAATACAAAACTTTTCAGTAGTATTGTTCGTTTGGCGGCAATATATGGTAGTTATATATGTTATAACCCATGACATCATAGCTTAGCTTATCATTTATAGCTTTGTATTGGTAAAGTGCTAAAAGTGGCCGTTTTTGGCAGTTTTACAATACAAAGCTATTCACGATTAGCTAAGGTGTGATGTGATGGATAATAAAATATAGAACTACCCCAAATTGCCGCCAATCAAACAATCCTTATTAAATGTTTTGTATTTATGACGCAATAAATTTATTTCTCAAAGTGGCAGCACTTCTGCTCTTCAACCACCTTAACAATATTGTCAAAGATTAGGTATATCTAAAATGCTAAAGAAAACCCGTGCGACTCTTAAAACATTTAAATTCGCTAAATGTAAGAGATTTCTCCGAGAGAGAGAGAGAGAGATTTCTCTACATTTTTCCAGCAAAAACTAGAATTCTAGAGGGAGCTCCCTGTCCTGTAGTGGACGTTTAATGGGATGTTATGATGAAGAGATTTCTGACAAAATTACGTATATTTTCTGAACGATGCACGGAATTTCCTGGATACCGTGCACAGGTCTAATCTTCAAGAATCGGTAGTCAGACACCTTATTTAATGATCTCACTGTTCATTGACGGATATTTATTTCGTTTAGGAAATATATTGACGCTTCATTTGATCCCTTACTTATTTCTGCCGGTGAGTGTATATAATATTACGCTAGCGACGTGGGACTCTCTCAGTCTGGCAACATATTGCTGCTAAAGCGTATTCCACGAGAGAATATGACGTCAAAACTTCAATTTTGAACTTGAAAAATTGACATCAATCTTCATAGTTTCGACTGGTAATATGTTAAACGATAGTGAAAACGGTAAACCCCTTTGGACTATCGTGTAAGATAAAAGAGAAATCTCATATTGCTGGTAAAATGGTTGTTAACTAAAAATATGACTGTCTCGTGGAATCCATTTAACGGTGTACGGCGAACTATTACCAGCGTACACAATCGTGTCTAGGCAGTATCTTGTTGCTTTTGACCTCTGTAATAAGGTGGGCATACGCATATCAGGTCCAAAAAAATAACCTTTACCTGTTTAGATTGATTGATTATTATTCAAATTTGGGGGTTTAAAAATAACCCGTGTATCGCGTATTATGATAAAAATCAGGAATATGGTAAAACGGAGCCTTGATATTATATTCCTGATTTTATCATAATCTAGTGATATCTGCATCCCTTTGAGCAATTATAATTTCTATGTGTCTTTCCTGAACGATCAGTTAAGAGTGTTGCTGTCTGTACCCCTCCAGCCTGACAACCTATTGTTCAAATATTGATTTTTTTGGGTTAGTGTTATGACAATGGTAGTAATGATGACGTAAGAGTAGATGTGATGGAAGAAAAGTGCATGCAAAATAAATTATTGAAATTCTTATACTAGTATAACGATTCAACTAAAATTCATATGTCGGGATTCTATCTACAAGGTGTAACAGAAAGGGTGTAACAAGCCTTAAGTACGTGACCATGAAACTGAACAACTTTTATATAGGGTGACTTTTAATTAGTTCTTGATAGAAAAAGGTATGAACGTACTCATGATACTGAACAACTTTCCCCAAGGAACATAGGTCGAAATACGAAAATCAAGTTTTGACCTCCCATAGAAACTGCATCAGCTGATAGCGCATTTTGTATGGGAGGTCAAGTTTGGTTTTTCGTATTTCGACCTATGTTCCTTGGGAAAAGTTGTTCAGTATCATGAGTACATGCATATATTTTGCTATCAAGAACTAATTAAAAGTCACCCTATATACTTAGGTAAATATTTTTTTGGCCTACCATACAAAATGAGCTATTAGCTGATCCTGTTTTTAAGGACAGATTCACTCTTTCAGGGTTTGTTCTGTATATCAGTTATCTGTCCTGCCGGGCTAGGATGCGAACTGCGACTAACACGATAACAGCATGTCTATACGGCGCGAGGAGACATATGCGGTTTAGTGTATGAAGACTAGCCAAGTCGCGGTGATAGGAGCATATTCGTACGAACCTCTTCCCTTGTGAAGTACAGCCAGTGGATAAAACTAGGATTTTTTTGTTAAAACCAGGAAGGTGCATTTATTTTTTGATCTTCTTCTTCGTGCCAATGTACAAATACTGAATCAAATAATTTCCTCCCAAAACCTTGCCACTTCTACGGCTTTACTCGACGCCTCGCGCAGGTCCTCGCCAGTGCAGGTGGAGGAGCACAGTGGACGAGAGAGCAAGTGCGCCATGTCCTGAGATGGAGCTCCACACTCACAGTGCCTTAGCAACTGGTCTGCGACGCCCCACCTCACCATGTTTTCTCTGCAGCGGCCATAATAAATTCCTACATTTAGCCGCGTAAATTGAGAGCTATATTTTATTGTTTTTCCTATCAAACAATACAGCGTGTAATAGAAAGGTGTGATGATACTGAAGGGTGTGAATCTGCTCAGGAAACTGAACAAGTTTTCCTAAGGAATATCAGCTCATGCAGTTTCTATGGAAGGTCCAAAATTTATTTTGTTCTAAGAACTTTGTTCCTTGGTAAAAGTTGTTCAATTTAATGGGCAGAATCACACCCTTTAGTATAATCACACCTATCCGTTACACGCTGTATAACTAAGTTTTATGAATTTTTATTATTGTATTCACGTCTGGTTTTAAAATAAAATAATAAAATGTATTAAATAATAATTTGAATTTTTCCGGACATGAGACCTACAGTAGAAATAATGTAGATTGATTAAATGACAGCAATGTGACAGGAGGACAGAGCGATGCGTAAGATATTGGAGCGACAGAGACAGACTTATTGCTTCGACCTGCTCTCACGCATAGCCACAACACACACAAATTTGAAATTGAAAGCGCGCGTACGCCTGCATATTCAGTATAGTCTGACCGCAAACGCTGTACCGCGCCTTAGGTATGCGTGGGGAGGTGGGGGAAAGAAAAGAAAAGATCAAGAACTAGTTGCCGCCGTAGGTGATGACGAGCGATGCCTGAGCCTCGCCGTCAGCAAACCTATACAGAGGTACAGTGGTTGCGGTCAGACTATACAACTGTTCTGTGGCATCTGCTGTAATTCTAATTATAATACATTTTTTTTTGTCGATGGGCTTGCTCCTCCCTGGCTTGCTCTAAACCTGAACTGTTAATAAATGTTTCGCCCAAACTTAACCCTTATATTCTGGCTGTTGCACGCGACTTCGTAAGAGTAAAATTCAGAAACCAAGTATCCTATATCCTTCTTCATGATTCAAACTATCTTAATACCAAATTTTATCAAAATCGGTTCTGCAGTGAAGCAGTTACAGACAGACAGAGTTACTTTCGTATTTGTAATATTAGTTGAGATTTCGAAAACTATGACAAATAAGTGAGAATTTCTTCGGAAGAAGTACAGAGGGAATCGTTATACCAGTAGAAGCGAGACGCGATTAGTAACAGAAAGAGCAAGCATTACTTGTGCAGGGTGCGCGAGCGTGCGGGTGCGAGCAGGACGGCTATAGTCGCCGCGCTCCGACTCACATGTGAGGGCGCGGCCCGCGAGACCCCTGTTGCTGCTAAAAGATACACATTGTAGCCAATCAAGGACAATTCCAAGTATAAAATTTCCAATTCAATTTATAAGGAGTGCGTTTTGATTTCCAACAACTTGAAAAAACGTAATGACGAGAGGATGGATATGGTGGTGTACTATAGCGAACTCCTCTACCTGTCCAATCAAGAAGTTTAAGGCCCGACCTGAGCCTTAATTTTTGGCCTATTCAAGCTCATCACATCAGGGATTAGAAAACACTTCCACTTTTCGAGAGCAAGCAAAAATTTGCTCAGTGATGGTAAGGCAGATAGATGTCCGCGATAGTACTTCTGATCACCAACTCCACTGTTAAGGCTGATATGATTATGAAGTAACTAAGCTGCCCATAAAACTGAACAACTCTCCCAAAGAAATGGCGGCGGTTGAATTTTCTTCCGTAAAATTGAACTTTATCTGTCCATGCACAATTTGTATGTTGGTACATAGTAGCTATCTTTGGCTAAGTTTTTCAGTTTCATGGGATGACTTAACTCGCCTATCTGCAGGTTATTGGAAATCAAAAAGAGCACAATCCTGAATAGGGGCCTACACCCATTTCGGGGACGATATGGGATTTCGGAGATAAAAGTGAGTGATATTTATGTACAAATTTATTTCCATGGCGAGCGAATGCAATGAAAAGCCGCTAGAAAAGGAAATGAAAAATTAGTCATGAAATGTTATGTACAGGGTGAAGTATAAATTATAGGGTGCTAGGGAGGATTAGCTTATCTGTTAAACGTCACAATTTGTCACTTATACTACTAAAAACTATTTGTAAACAAAGCCAGAGGACATTTGATGAATTTTTATAGGCAATTCATAAGTTGTGTCTTTGGTAGAGTTTATTTAATTAATGTCACATCGAGTTTCATGCGAAACATTTCTGATAGGAAATAAAAGGTCTAATTTAAGTAGGACTTACTGTGACTTACTATTTGCCGTTTAACGGATCGTAGGACTTATCCTTACACCCTATGTTAAATATTATTTACTAATGAAATTATGAGTCAATGTAAAAGAGAGATATTTTGTGTCCCTGTCTGTGACACGTTAAGCCTGTTTGTAAGTAAGTGTTTTAAGACTACGAGTATGTTCGCCCTGCAGGTGGCTAGCTATACACCTGGCTTCTCGTTAGTTAGAATAACACGGTAATTTAACTGAAGGTGTGCGCTTGGAGCCTACATTTATTTGAGGTTACTTGTTAACTCACTAGTCTAGGTATCCGCCAGGAGACTAGCCAGACGCCAAGCCCATAGCGCAGTCAGTTTCTATAATCCCGAACGTTTGTATACATACTTTCGCTGGTTCAGGGAGCCTTTTGGCTCCTTCCTTCTTTCTTGCGATATTTAAGCCGCGCAAGTCGTCCCTCTTTGCAACTCATCACGCCAGCGCTAATCGGATCTGCGTGATGATTGCGAAAATACTAGGAAATACAAGATCTGGTAGTTGAATCCAATTACTGGAGGAAGTAAATCGGTCCGATTTCGCTGGCTCGGCCACGTAGATAGGATGGAGGAAGATCGTGCAGTGAAGAGAGCGTACCTGGGATGACCTACGGGAAAACGGCTGGTTCGACGGCACAAGGTACCACAGAAGTAATAAATGGCAGAGTAACTCGAATGTTCTCCAATATATGTAATTCTGATATTTAGACGACTCAATAGGCTTTAGGCGCTAAGCAAGCCACCTGGAGTGCGAACTTAGTCTACAACTACCTTGTAAAGGTATGGTGCATAGTTGAGTAGGTTCCCTCGTTAGCTAAGGGGAGATGTTGGGAGTGACAGGGACAACCTATACATCTGCACTGCTTACTCCAATAATGTAACCACCCCTCTTATGCGCTATGCGTGTAGTGAGGTGGTGCGATGGTGTGTGGCAGTTACCTGCTGCAAGAGATGTCGCAGCCCCGGGTTCTGCGGCATCATGGGGCGCATGAGCCGCGGGGGGTGCTGGCCGCCCCCCGCGCCCCCCACGCCCGCGGCCCCCACGCCCCCCACCCCCACCGTGCCTCGCAACTGCTGCTGTAGCTGTTGCTGCAACTGGTGCTTGCGCTGTTGCTCCTGCAAACACAAACGATAACAACAACGAATTATAAGAAGGGCTGATACCTGAAATCGTAATCTGGAAGTGTATAAAGCTAGATGACACTAAATAATATTTAGAAAGTTTTTACAGTCTATCGAGTATTCTACTTTAAAATACATACGTTGAAAATATGTTAACTTTGCAGAAAAATCCCTACCACCTTTAAAAGTATATCTACTTCCTAAGCAAGTTTTTGAAGGAAAGGCCTGCTAATGCACTCTACATCTCCTTTATTTATTGCCAAACCATTGAAATTCCTATAAGGGAAAACAGACATTTTATTTAGAGGATTGGTAAACTCAATTTTCAGTACAAACACTTGCATTTTTTTAAAATTTACAAATCATTATTGTTTTTTTAAGTACGAATGAGAAGACATTCATAAAGCTTACAGCAGCTTTAATTAATCGTTAAGACAGAGCTATCGTACTCACTTCCATTTGTTTGTAGGTCAGCTCTTGCTGCTGAGCCGCATGTAGATGCGACATGATGTCCATCTGCGACTTGAACTGCGCTTCCTGCGAACACAACGCGTAAACAACACGACCACCCATCGCGCCATTTGGGAACAGCTCTGGGCGACACAGATTTGCTATACAAGCCCAAATGTTAGGACCCTCGAAACTTAAAAACTTTTTATTTTTTATTCTATTGGATAAAATGTTTTAAATGTTCCATTCTGCCATAAATATATCGATATTTTACGAAACTAAAAATCTAACTGCGTTATTAATAATCGAGAAAAAATTATAATTTTGAAAATAATTTAGGGAATAAATTAAACGTTTTTTTTTAAATAATTTTTTCACCTCCAAAGCTCGGAAACATTTGTTTTGTCGGTTAAATTCTGCGGCCAAAAGCGATTTTTGGCCCCTAGCGGGCAAAAGGTTTTTCTGCGGCCAAAAGCGATTTTTGGCCGCTAGCGGGCAAAAGGTTTTTGAAATTCGAACGTAATGCAGTATGGCAGACCTCCACGCTGCGGTACTGGCTGCTTCCTCGCTTTAGTGAGGTGAAAAACTTTGTGTTTCGCTCGGCAGCAAAGTTATTTTGCGTTTCGTGCCTTGAAACCTTCGCTACGCTCAGGATTCTTCTTTTGGACCACTCGCTTCGCTCGTGGTTCAATTCTAGAATCCTTCGCTTGCTCAGGTTTCAATACAAGGCACTCACGCCAAATAACGCTTTTGCTGCCTTGCATAACAAATAACTATTTATACCCCAATACACTTCAGACAAAATGGATGAATGTACACCAAAAATGGATGAATGTACACCAAATTTGGGTAATTGGTTACCAAATTTATGCTGGTCAAAATTAGCCGGTTCGGTTATCTTGCAACCACAACGCACGAGCCGAGCGAGCGGAGCGAGCGTGCCGCGGCAGCGGCCGGCGAAGTGCCAAAAGCAAATTTGGTGATCATTTAATCATTTTTGGAAACAAAATTTGGTGAACATTTATTTGGTAAAAATTTACTCAAATTTGGTGGCACGTTAATACACAGCCAATAATTTAATGACCCTATCTCTATTTATGGGCCAAGTTTCGAGGTTTCTTATATTTGGGTTTCTGTTGCGAATTAATAGAAACAGTTATTTATGATTTTAGAGTTCAACCGAGAAATTGAATAACTTTTTATAGGCAACATAGGTCAAAACACGATTTTTATTTACACTTCACACAAGACTTGTGTGTGTTGTATTTTTTATGTGTCTTGTTGAAATTTTTTATTTCGTATTTCGGCCACGAGAAAGTTGTTCAGTTTCATGGTCTAAATCCTTTGAAATTTTGAAAATTTGAATTGAAACAAGAAATCATTGAAAAAAAAATATCAAAAAAGAATAGGACGTATAGTAAACCAAAAATTTATAGGATAGATTTTTCTTCAACTAATCGAATCAAAAGTTTGAAATGAAAAATCTACAACCGTCAAGCCTGGTGTGCGCCTTCCTTTATATATAACTTCGTGTAATAATTACATTTTATCACTTTTTAATTTAAAATTAAGATTATTGTTTGTTCACTAAATATCATATTGTATATATAGAAAGAAAATTAACATAATATTACAAATATGAAAAAGAGAAGAGAAAGTTGAACGAGTCTGTTGAATAAGCCAAAGCTCAGTTGGAAGACCGTTGGCACGGTATGCCAAATGTCGCTGGTTCAATCCTGGCTTGCGTCAAATTTTCCTTCTCTTTAGCTGGGGGCTGGAAGGGTGGGACAGGGTCGTGCACACATTATAAATGCATATCATGGACATCCGACTGGTAAATGTGACGTTGGACGTCCTAAGTATCGCTAAAATGACCAAGGCCAGAAAGACTTTAGTGTGGGCAACGAAGCAGTTGACCCTAACATAAACTTCTCAGGCAGATTTTATTTGACAGGATGATAAAGAATCATGAATTAAATGTAAATTTAGAATATAAAAAAAAATAAAAAAAAAATTTTCATAGAAGTTTGTCTCATGTAAGTTTCATCGACTGAAGATTTAATGCGGGGGTCTTCATACAACGATCCGCTGCGTTGCCTACAATACTTGTGGAGCCAAATAGTCAATTGGCAACAACACAAACAGAGAAAAATCGCGCCTTTTAAGGTCGCATTGATAAATTCCTCTCATCGCTCTCAAGTACTTCTTCTTCTTTCATTATTCCTTGAGAGCAACTTGAGAGGAATTCATCAATACCATCCTAAGTGGACGAGGTCCTAGACCCTCTTCGGGTCGCTGTGCCAGCATACAGGTGGATTTCCACAAGAGCTGTGCCCATTTTCCTGGCTTAAAGCTGCGCTCCAAAATGGAGCATATACGTCGTACAAAACAACTCTGGCTATAACTGTTAATGCGCAGGCTCAAAGAATTAATTCCGGGGCTGCGCGCGGCAGGCAGGTGGGGGGAGGAGGCGAGCGAATTGAGTGGCTCTCCGCCTGTCCGCCATGCGCAGAAAATAACCGCCAGAGCCAAACTTATCCCGTGCATGCTATACAGTAGTATACAGTTACTATACAGGGTGTTAATTTGATTGCGTGCCATAGCTCAGGGGCGGGATCAGTGTCAGTAACTGAACAACTTTTCCCACGGAACATAGGTCGAAATACGAAAAACCAAATTTGACCTTCCATACAAAATGCGCTATCAGCTGATGCAGTTTCTATGGGAGGTCAAAAATTTATTTTCGTATTTCGACCTATGTTCCTTGGGAAAAGTTGTTCAGTTACTGATACTGATCCCGCCCCTGAGCTATGGCACGCAATCAAATTAACACCCTGTATAGTTACTACAGTAGCTACTTAGCAAAGTTCTGGTGGAAAACCATCCAAAGCCCTAATTTCACCAGTCTGTTTGTCAACTATTTGACCGTTAGCAAATTTTTACCGTGCCTTTTCTTTTTATCCATCATTTAATAGGTCAATTAGTTTACAAACAGTGTATGGTGAGATCAGGGCTAAGTAAATAAGTAGAGTAAGGGCTTGTATCACAGCTTCTCCATAAACTTTCAGATAGCCTGTTTGCTAGTTCTCCTGTTAGATAGTGAATATGTTTTTCATCCCATCTATTCGAAAATCGCTGAACGGTTCGTCAATAAAGGCGAACAAAATAGCTGTTTTCTCCAAGACACTTTCGTAGCGGGTAAAAATGGGATTTAAATTAGAATTTGAATTTAGGTCCACCATAGGGATATTTTAGGTCAACCATAGAGATCGAACCAAAATATTGTATGAAAAATGATACTGGCCGGTTGTACTATTAAAATTATTCTGAATATAAAAAAACCGGTCAAGTGCGAGTCGGACTCGCGCACTGAGGGTTCCGTACCACCACATAATCATAAGTGTATTAGTTGAAATTTCAGTAAGTTAATGTGCTAGATTTTTTGAGTCTGACACGCGCTTGACCAAATTTTATTATTTGTTGTTATTTTATAGCTTTTGAACTATAAACATACCAATTTTCAATTTTGTAAGTGTTCTTTGTAAAATAGAACTAAAACAAAAATCGTCTCCGCGACCATCCAACTTGACCCCTCTCTCATATGAATGTTCTTGAAACGGGAGCTCACCACAATTGGTTACTCTTAGTTGTGAGTAAAGTTGTAATATTTAATGATTTCAGACTTTTCCCTTTATTTGTACTGTGAGACCTAGGTTCTTGCCAAATTTCATAATTTTAGGTCAACGGGAAGTACCCTGTAGGTTTTGCGTTTTTGCATAAATGTATGGAGATGAGCACATAAAAAGCCATATCTTTTGATTGCGTCGTTGTAAAAAATTTAAATTTTCAGATCTTGTGTAGTCCACGGACCTTAACATTCATTATCAATTTCAATCTGATACCTCTACCCGTTCGTGAGATAAAGGGTCTTGACAGACAGACAGACAGACGGACAACAAAGTGATCCTATAAGGGTACCGTTTTTTTCTTTTGAGGTACGGAACCCTAAAAATATGCTTGAAATGTAAACAAGACTACCAACCAAAGAGGTTCTGTTCCTGTTTGATACAAAAATGTCAATAACATTTTCAGTTGTTAAAAATAATACTTAATATGATTTTTAGTATTGTTTCATCAAATAATAATATTGTAATGGTATATCTCAATGAGCCTCTTATTCTTTTCTCATAGAGGGAGATGAAAAGTAGAGTGTATTACGCGGCTGCAAAAATATTTTTACCTTGGGCGACCTATTGAATCCCTCGCTACATTCAGGATTCTACTTTAGAATCCCTCGCCATGCTCGGGATTCTACTCAAGAATCCTTCACTTCGCTCTGGATTCAAAATAGCGCCCTCGCCTTAAAAATATTATTTTACAGCCTTGTGATACAATCTACTATTGTTTCACAAGTGCCTGATTGCTTTAATTGACAGATAAACAGGTAGGTAAATGGTACTTATGAAATAGTGAACATAATTTTAGCATGTTACTCAGACCATGAAACTGAACAACTTTCCCCAAGGAACATAGGGCGAAATACAAAAAAAAAATCCGTATCAGCTGCAGCGCATTTTGTACGGGAGGTCAAAAATAGCTTTTCGTATTTTGACCTATGTTCCTTGGGAAAAGTTGTTCAGTTTCATGGTTTAAGTAATATGCTAAAATTATATTCACTATTTCTGTAAGACCCTATATTTAGCAGACAGCTATTTTATCTGTCAGCTATCGGAAACTTTAGCAGCAAGCGGTGAGACGGGCCCCTACAGTAGAAATAATGTAGCTTGATTAGAATGACAGCAGTGTAAGAGCAGGACGGAGCGATGCGGAAGATATAGGAGCGACAGAGATACGTATCGCTCCGTCCTGTTCCACACAAGGTTTGCTGAAAAACATGATTTTCTAGGATGCCTATTATACAAGGTTATTTCTTTGGACCTGATATGCGTATGCCTACCTTATTACAGAGGTCAAAAGCAGCAACTTTTGTTCTGCGACTTTGCTAACAACTCACGAAAAATTTTCGAGTATAAAGTGGTCACGTGACCAACCCATTTTGTATATGAAGTTGAAAATTTTTCGTGAGTTAGCAAAGTAGTAGAACAAAAGCTGTTGCTTTTGACCTCTGTAATAAGGTGGGCATACGCGTATCAGGTCCAAAAAAATAACCTTGTATAAGCTGTAGTAGCTCGTTACGAGTAGAAAGGAAACATCAAGAAGTATTTGGAGAAACAACACGTAACCACTAGAAGTGTCCTGGAGTCATTCTAATCAAGCCACATAATCTGGATTGTAGTTTATAAATAAAAGTAGGTTGTAGTGGTAAAGGTGATAGTTTACTTGTCGTCTGACCTGCTGGTGCGCCGCCTCCAGCGTCTGCTGCAGGTGCTGGATCTTCTCCAGGTTCTGCTGGCGCGCCGCCTCCAGCCCGCCCAGGTTCTTCTGTCCCCCCACCTGCATCCCCCCCACCCCCACCTGGGGGTGCGACGCCCCACTGCCGCCCATCATCATACCCTGAGGGGAAATTGAAACATTTGGAAAAGACGCAAATAGCGATAAACTCTGAGGACACTGTAGATTATCCTACGTCATCTAATATAGTGCCAACGTAAGAAATCCGTTTTGATGTTTCCTTATCACCAACAAACACGAGTTTATTTTTCCTTACATGTCGTATTTTTATCATACGTTTGACTGTCACAACGGACCTATTACGATGGCCTTACTACAAGAAATTTGCAGCTTTGTGGCGAGAGTAGTGGCCTAATAAATCCATATAACGTTGAACTGCCAATGCGCAATTTGGCAGGTTCATTACAGACGGAGAGAAAAGTGGTTACATTACGTCATAGAGAACACGACAGAACCCTGTTCGTACTAATAGAAGGTAACCCATATACTTAAGTATAAAACAACAGGCCTGCCTGAAATCCTCTTCGCAATTCCGCTAGTCCGACCACGCTAGTTATGAACCCTTTAAATTGTCTTCTATAAGCCTATAACAGTTCTGTGCATGTGGTTGGACCTGTCACCGGCCCTCCAATAGCCCTGTCTGTATACACCCTTACTTTTCTATTACCTCCGATATTTTAAGAGTTGGTTCTGCCCATGAAACAACTAAACATTTTTTCACAAGGAACATACTACGAGATATGAAAAAAGATTTTGACTTCCCATTCAAAACTGTCATTATTGAGCAGTGTGTTGAATGGCAAGCCGAAATCTACTTGTACTTTATGGACTTCGAAAAAGCCTTTGACACCATCAAGTGGAGTGCTTTGTGGCATAGCCTAGAAGGAAGAGGAGTACCGTCCAGGGTGGTTAACATCATAAAGTCACTATACCGGAATAGCACCTGCAGAGTAGTGCATGAACAGACTATGAGCGACCCGATTGGGATAACCGTGGGAGTGAAGCAAGGATTTCTACTGTCGCCGCTTCATCATATTGAATGATGACATCGTGAGGGAGGTAGTGAAACAACTATCAAGGTGCCTCGACTGGGGCAATGGAACCCTAGATGAGTTGGACTACGCTGACGATTTAGTGTTGATCTCCATCTGCAAGCGAAACTTCGGAGATTGCAAGTAGCTGCTCGTCGGAGTGGGTTGCGTTGCGAATCAAAGCTCGCAAGACGCAGTGCTGCTGGGTAAGAACCCACAAGCTACCGTCAATTCGTTCTCGTATCTGGGTAGTACGGTAGCCGACACAGGTGGGTCCGATGAGGACGAAGAGGCGAAGTTACAGAAAGCCGAAGCAGTCTTTGCCCAGTTAATACCAGTGTGGCAATAAAATGTTCTCACCAGACGCATAAAACTTTCTCTCTCCGAGTCCATTGTGAAGTCGGTGCTCCTCTACGGCTGCGAGAGGTGGAGTGTGACAAAGGCCTGACAAACAAGATTCAGGTCTTCATCAAAAATCTCTGCGGATCATCCTCCGTATCTTCTGGCCGAGCACCACTTCCAACGAAGAGCTGTGGTCCAAATGCCAGTTAACCCCGATTGCACAAGAAATTTCCCAGCGCAAATGGAGGTGGATTGGTCACTCTCTAAGGGTTCTATTGATGAATCCTTCTTAAGTCTGAGATGATGACGATGTTTAATTTGTATGTAAAAAGTATATTTTGAGAGCAGTCTCACACTTGAGTGGGATTTATCAATACAACCCTAAGAGAGGAAAATTCGGCCAGCATTGGCTTCGTATGGCAGCCGGGAGGCAGATGGAGACGTGGACGTCCCACCCACACTTGGAGGCGCTCTGTGGACAAGGAGCTGAAGGAAGCTGGGCTGTCGTGAAGCCAAACTAGGATAATTGCGTAGGGCCGGCCGGCGGGGAGACAACTTATTGAGGCCCTCTGTACCAGCGGGGTGGCATAGGACTAGAACATACAAACCGTGCTGTCAGCTGACGCAGTTTGTATGGGTAGACGAATTTTTTTTTCGTATTTTGTCCTACGTTTCTTGGGAAAGATTGCTCATTTTCATGGGCCGAACCTCCTTATTAAAATATCCGGGGTGATAAAAAATCATGGTATACAGCTAGAAACATCCACCGACCTGCGGGTGCTGCGGCCCCGGCGGCTGCAGCGGTGCGCCCCCCGCGCCCCCCAGCCCCCCCGCGCCCGGCATGCCCCCCGCGCCCCCCACCATCCCCGCGGACGAGATGCCCGGGGTCGGCATCGCCACTGTACCTGCAACACAACACCCAAACACGCTTAGTTTCATTTTAAACACACAGTAAATTTTCATTGTACTCCAGGGTATTTAGAAACTTTTATATGAATGGGTTTGAAGTAAATATAAATGTGACTTTTTAGGGTTCCGATACCAAAATGGTAAAAAAAAGGAACCCTTATGGTGCCGCTCTGTCTGTCTGTCTGTCCGTCTGTCTGTCACACCTCTATATCTCAGCAACCACTTATGCTATCGACCTGAAATTTGGAATAGTTTTAGAATATAGTTGCCCAACTTAATTGCACATGATTTTTTTTTGAAAAAAGTATGATTATTAATGTTAAGGGGGCCAAAATGGGGGGGGGCCAAATTTCAAATTGACGCTACTAGGTCGAGTGGGGTGTCATATGAAAGGGCTTTACTTGTACATTTTAGAATATATTTTTGTATTTTTTTATATTTCTTAGTTTTCAAGTTATGATGAAAAATTTCAAAAAAAATACCATTCCCCCCCCTTATCTCCGAAGTTTGAGTAAGAAAAAATCTGAATTAATTACAGTTAACAGAGGTTTATGTAAACTTTACAGCAAAAATAAAACGATCTTTCTAAGTTGCACAGTTTTTCAGAAATCTGCAAAAAACATTTACAAACAAATTTAGTTTTGCGGTCCTTAAAATGGACTTTATTGCTTCCAAAAATACTATAGGTATATCGGAACCCTCGGCGCGCGAGTCCGACTCGCACTTGACCGGTTTTTTTTATTATTATTGACAAAATTAAGTTTAAATACATATATGTAAAATAGTATAAAAGAAAAAAAAATATAGGGAAGATGACGAAAAACACATTTTAAACCGAAAATTTCAAAAATAAAGTTTATCATTGCAGTAGACATTTTAATTTTGTATCAAATGTATTGAAATAAAACATTAAACTAACTTCCATTACATATTATCCTTTAAGTGCAATTTCGAGTTAACATATTACCTTACCGAAACTCCGAATTTCAGCAATTCCAATGGGAATTTTTTTTAATTTTTAGGTAAACTACCTATGATTATAGTTCTATTAACAATGCTAATCGATTGATTGCATTAGCATTTTAGTATACATAAAAAATAAAAATATATGTTCCCGAGGTCATACAATTTTAATAATTATACATTTATAGGAGAGATTAGTTGTTTAACAAGAATCCGAGAAAAAACAGCCATACTTAATTACTTCCAGGTCAAATAATAATGGACGTTTTGCTGCCGAAGCCCAGCAACGCAACATTCGACAAGAAACTTTCATAAAAAAAATTCATCTCCCCATAGTAAAGTGGTCACGTGATCGACTCATTTTGTATGGGAAAGTACAAAAATTTTTTTCGAGAAAAAAAAATAATTTCTCCGGGAAAATTGCTTGTTTTCACGAGTAGAATCACTGGGCTTCGGGAGCGAAACCAATACAAATTCACGCTGTATATTGAATCGCGCCTCTTTCCCGTCGGGGTAGCAGGCTCCAAGCTACATTATTTCAACTGTCAAAAAATTATGCACATGCACCATAAATAGTAAATTTATGCCTACCGACATGCTAACGACTATTAAGAGATAGCTTCAGAATGGAAACGTTCTTTGGAGCATCATCGTCTTTGCCAAGGAATACCCAAACACTAAGAATATATATTTTTTTTTATTACCTGTTATTAAGGTTTAATTTTAAAACTATGAAATTTAACAAGAGCCCGGGAGAGGATGGTGTCACGACAGAAGCACTCAAAATTGGAGAACCAACTCTACTACCGCATCTTACAAAATTATATAATTCCATTTTTTGAAACAGGTCAACTTCCAGAAAAATTTTGCCACTCTAATACAGGGTGTTAATTTAATTGCGTGCCATAGCTTAGGGGGTGTTTCAGTAACGATAAAGGAACACAAAAAAAAATATTTTAAAAATCCATTTTTTTTTCATAATTTTTTCGTATTTTATTATTATTATTTTTGTTTACTTTTTTGATAATAGGTTAGTGTGTGTATCTGCCCTTGACACTGAACAACTTTAACATACTAAAAATGTGCTGTCAGCTGATGCAGTTTGTATGGGAAGTCGAAAAATGTTTTTCGTATTTCGACCTATGTTCCTTGGGAAAAGTTGTTCAGTGTCTTGGGCAGATGCACATCCTAAAATATTATCAAGAAAATAAAATAAGAAAAAAAAATTGAAAAAAAAAGGAATTATTTCATATTTTTTTTGTGTTCCTTTATTGTTACTGAAACACCCCTTAAGCTATGGCACGCAATTAAATTAACACCCTGTATAATCCTTTTACATAAAAAGGGCAGTAAACACGATATAGGAAATTATAGACCAATTAGTTTAATCTCTCATCTGTATAAAACGTTTATTAAAATTATTCAAAACCGCATAGATGGAATACTAGACAGTCACCAACCTCCAGAGCAAGCAGGATTCCGTCCCAGTTTTTCCACCACTGATCACTTACACACTCTGAATCAGCTTGTGGAAAAGTCTGTCGAACACAAAAAGCCCTTATATCTTGCGTTTGTGGATTATAGCAAGGCGTTCGACAGTCTTTATCACAATGCACTGTTTGATTCCCTCTCCAGCCAAGAAATCGAATATACATACATAACTTTACTCAAAATCATTTATGCTCAAAGTACCGCCAACATCAAACTTCAGTCGTCTGGACCTACGTTTAACATTCAAAAAGGAGTCAAACAAGGAGACCCTCTCTCACCTAAGTTGTTCACTAGCACCCTCGAAGAGGTATTTAAAAGATTAACCGTTTCATGGGAACAGAAGGGAATTGACGTTGGCGAAAAGAAGCTTACAAACTTGCGATTTGCCGACGACATTGTACTTTTTGCGTCGACCGCTCAGGAACTTCAGACTATGCTACAAGATCTGAGCTTGGCAAGTCGCGAGGTTGGACTTCAGATGAACCGGTCAAAGACCAAACTAATGACAAACAGTACCAAATATAGGGTAGCGGTAGACGGGCAAGAAATACTTTACGTCGATGAGTACATTTACTTGGGCCAGCTAGTCTCTTTCAATAACCGGCAGGACAAAGAAGTCGATCGTCGTGTTGAAAATGCATGGAAGAGCTACTGGTCCATGAAAGACTTAATGAAAGGAGACCTTCCTTTATCTCTAAAACGCAAACTCGTCGACATGTGTATATTGCCCGTCCTAACCTATGGTGCACAGGTCTGGTCTTTGACTGCTTCTCAGAGGTCCAAACTGGCGGTTTGTCAACGGGCGATAGAGCGCAGTATTCTCGGAGTAAAAAGAACGGATAGAGTCCGAAATACCACTCTGCGCTCCAAGACCAAAATAGCTGATGTCACCGAGAAAACTGCAAAACTGAAGTGGGAGTGGGCAGGTCACGTATGTAGAATGCATCCGGAGAGATGGGCTAGAATTACAACCCAATGGGTTCCCCTTGATGGCCGACGCGGTAGAGGAAGGCCTAAAAAACGGTGGCGCGACGACCTCGATGCCTTCATGAAAGGTTGGCAGGGCATGGCTCATGACCGTGACAATTGGAAAGAAAAAGGGGAGGCCTTTGCCCTGCAGTGGGACAAACCAGGCTAAAGAAAAAAAAAAGGTTTAATTTTATTAATTCATAAACTCTTTTTCTGGAAATATTAGTAATTGGTGTCTACAAAAAAAAATATAAACTAGGAACCACTCCGAGGGGATAGAATTTGTGCAGAAAATTGGATGTGGAATAACAAAGAGGGATGGTGTTCCTCGCACAGGGGTATCCCAATTGTAAAGGTTGTCCCTCGCTATTCAACGAGAGAACACTAGTAGCTTAAAATGGGCTCCTTTACACTAGGATCCTCTAGAGGAGGACTTTTAACTAATGCAGCTTGGAACAGATTTTTATTTTAGCTAAAGTTAAAATAAAGGAACAAAAAGCTATTTATAGTAGTTTAATATACAAGTGCCGTAAGTAGGGTTATTACAAACGTGTTGACGTTTTGTAAACCCGAGACGAAGTCGAGCGAGAACTCTTACGGCCGTGTATCTTACGACGGTTTTCAATACATTTGTGAGAAAACGGGTAGGTATAAGTAATACACTATTTGTATTTATTACAAGTCTTGTTAAAGGAACCAACCATGGGTACTGTCAGCCTCTTGTCGATTTATGTTCTCCTGGTACTCTCCATTTTATTTTAAATATAGGTAGCCAGTCGTCACCCAAGTAAAAAAGTCACCTCTGTAGTGTTTTTACAAAATAATTTTATGATCAGAGTGTAAAATCTCCTTTTTTTACTTACCGCACTGTTCCGTAAGTAACTACTTACGAGCAATGTTTACGTCCTTGTAAACAAGTACGTTTTTCGAGCAAATGTATTGAAAAATCTGTTTCCAGCTAGTGTAGAAAGAAGGAATAGTAGGGGTTTGAGTGAATGCTCACCAGTCATGGTGCTGGTTGGCATCGTTTGAGGCATGGTTCCGCCGGGGACTTGCTTGTTGATGATCTGAGTTATCTTCTGTTGCTGGATCACCTGCACAATACCATTCAAATACAAGGTTATTTCATAAACATCAAGACCAAATTATGAGATGTTTCTGTCCATGTAACTGTTAGCATGCACATCGCAACTTGGCTAGTCTTAATAGATTAAACGTGAGTTGCGGTGTGCATCCTAATACAGCTGAATAACTTTTCGAAAGCAACATAAGTCAAATTACGTTAAAATCATTTATACAAAATATACTATTTACTAACTGAAGCAATTTATATTGGAAGTCAAAATTTCTTATTCGAAAAACTATTTATTTTCAAAGGCAGAATCACCTCCTAAAACTTATTTCTAGCTTAGTAGCTAGTCTATCAATTATTATTATGACAACACATATTCTTTTCGTGTCAATGGCGTCGTCTTCGTTGTCACTTTTTTTAGGCAAGAATTCAGCCACATGAACTGCATTTCGTGTGGCGTCCATTAATTCTTGCTGCGTGCAGGTGGAAGGGGACGCAGGACATAAGTTTAGGTGGGCCATAGTTTGTATCACAGGTTAGGATTCTTTGAGAAACTCCAGCTGGACATATTGTCTTTGTTGCAGCCAACCTGAGTCCGAAGTCTATTTAAAGACTTCCAGGTCAGCAACGGCAAATTGCTAACGTTGAACATCAGTAGTGTCGGGACCGAAAACTAACCTTATTAAATTAACTTCAACCGTAAGGTGGAAGACCACACTTTTAACCTACTGTAGATACTAATACCCTCTAGATTTGCTTTTTCGATACAAATGGCACCTAGATTGCGTGCAAGTTTGAAACGCTCACAATTAGAATACCGTGAGCAAAGACGTATCTGCCACATGTATAACGGAGCATAATTGAGTACGGCTGAACCGATTTGGCTGATTCTTTTTTTTGTTGTATTAATAATTTCAAGAACAATGTTTGTAAAAAAAAAAAAATAAAGGTTCCCGGAAAAATTACAAAATGGGGAAAAACAAAAGTACTTACTTTTTTCTATGGGATTTTTGTATGACGGGTACGGATAATATGCTAGCGAAGCCGCAAGGCAGAACTTATAAATAGCACAGATACGTCGGGTGGTTTTAGTTCCATGGACACTACACTCATACACCTCGACGTGTACATCGCCAAAATAGCCTCGTTCAAAAAATCCCTGGCTGACTGTTTCCTTGATACACCCCGTGGATACACTCCGCACTCTAGGTATGCAACGCGGCTCTGGAAGTCGACTGGGTGAGGCAGTCGATTTTACTTTTCTTTATGTCATCTTAAGCTTATGGCGGCGAAATAGGTAAGTAAGTATTTGATTTTTGATTGAACAATATTACATACCTACTTACATCTCGCTCATTATCTCATAGTGACAAAATCATCGCCTTAGTCCACCTGTCCGCGATCACCCTTGATTTAAAAACGTGTCCTAAGCGGTGCACTGCAAGTATCGACTTTATGCTAAACCGTAAGGTTGAAATTTGTCGGCACCCCGCCTGAGAGTGTTGGATCTGTAAACGTTAGTTTACTATTATGTAATCTGTGGTCAAGCTTCAAACTTCCACTCACCCTCCCCTCCCACCTATGATTCATCCAAAGCTCGATGTAGTACCAATTATTGCCGCCAGAGGGCCTACATCCACTTTGCACGAAATGACCCCCCAAACGAAAGCATAAACGTATCCACGTCAAAATAGACAGCGGCTAATCTCGTGTAAGTTAATGGGGTAAGCAAACAGATCTCACCTTGCGCAGCCTGTCAACGAAGGTGGCCTGGTTGTTGGGTATGAATCCAAGATAGGCCTTCTTGTCCGGCGTGTACAGGAGAATAAGCACCTTGATGTCGCACTGAGGAGGTGATGAGAAGTGTACGCATCCGGCCTGAAAACCAACAAACATTAAACAATTTTTGTTAAAAATTCTCATCATCATCATATCAGCCGAAAGACCTCCACTGCTGGACATAGGCCTCCCCTAAAGTTCTCCATGACGACCGGTCCTGCGCCGCTCGCATCCAGCGGCTTCCCGCGACCTTGACCAGATCGTCGGTCCACCTTGTGGGGGGCCTGCCAACGCTTCGTCTTCCGGTACGTGGTCGCCACTCTAGAACCCTCACGCCCCATCGGCCATCGGTTCTTCTTGCGATGTGCCCTGCCCACTGCCAGTTTTAAATTAGCGATTCTCAGGGCTATGTCAGTTACTCTAGTTCTTCTGCGGATCTCCTCATTTCTGATTCGATCGCGCAGAGAGACTCCGAGCACAGCCCTTTCCATAGCCCTTTGGGTGACTTTGAGCTTTCTGATAAGGCCCATCGTGAGCGGTCACGTCTCGGTGCCATATGTCATACATAAAAATTCTACCCTAACCTAAATAAATAATGGCCGACATTTAGGCAAATCATGGACAGTATTTACCGCACCGACATAAACAGCGTGTAACGGATAGGTGTGACTCGGCCCATGAAACTGAATAACTTATCCCAAGGAACAAAGGTCATAGAACAAAATAAATTTTAGACCTCGCATAGAAACTGCATCAGCTGATGGCGCATTTTGTAAATTCGATTTTTTGTATTTCGACCTATATCCCTCGGGAAGAGTATTCAGTTTCATAGGCAGATTCACACCCTTCAGTATTATTACACCATTCCGTTACATGCTGTAGAGCTGATGATACTAAATTGTCATAACAATTTTGTACACCCTCGTCGGTTTAGGGTACTCTTAACTTAGCCTATATTAAGAACTTTCTGAAATTTCCATCTAATGAGATACTTTCCGAGGTATGTGCTTCAAAAATCTCATAGATGGCGCTGAATAGTTCTATGAGGTTCCACAAGAAGAACGCTGAAAGAAGTTTTTACTTCAATGCTGGACCCCAAGCGAAAGTATAATACGAAGTACACTAATTTTAGGGACAAAAATAACTAAACTATACTAGTTTGCGTAAATAAAGGATAAAAACAAACTCTAGGATCTATAGGATTTACATTGAATTTAATAAGATATTTCAGGTGGTGACGGAATTACTTTTCGTATTATGTCCAACACTATAATACAAACTTCTTTCAGCGTTCTTCGAGTATTTGCGAGCTAATTCTTTCTAGAACGAAGAGTTTAGACCTTGCGGAATTATACAGCGTAATCTACGAGATTTTTGAGACACTCACGTCCACACCATGATACTCACGAATCCGTTGACCATGACCTTGGTGAGTGAGTCTAAGGCCTCATTAGCCTGCAGGTGGAACAGAACCGACTTGCTGTCCTTGAGGTACTGTCCTCCGATGTTGCTGATCAGCTGTTTGGGCATCAGCTGCATCAGGAGCTTGTTCGGCCAAGTGTCCACTTTCAGCTCGGGCTCGATGTCTTTTGAATTTGCCGATACCTGCCAGCCAAGAAAATAATAGTTCGTTTTAAGGTTTTATTTAAGACTCAAGCACTTTGTCAACGTGTTTTGTTTTGTAAATATTGCGTCTTAGTGCATTTGGTTATCTAGGCTAATTAAAACTTGTTTCTTCCCGAAGCCTCGACCAGGTTGCATTGGTCGTAATGACTGGTAAACTGATCGTGATAAACGTAGCATCATCGCATCGGTGTAACCTGTTAGTGACCTTCTGCTCCCCTAGTGCCTTGTTCTTTCTTCTCCATTCAATTGAGCACGCCGCTCCAGATGTAATGTAGGTGCTTCCGTGTGTGTGTTACCTGGCAGGGAAGCAGCGTGGTGACCTTCTGCTCCCCTTATGCTTTGTTCTTCTTCATCCACTCGAGCACGCCGCTCCAGATGTAATGTGTACCTAACCTCCATGTGTGCGTTACCTGGCAGGGCAGTAGCCTGGTGACCTTCTGCTCCCCTGGTGCCTTGTTCGTCTCCATCCACTCGAGCACGCCGCTCCAGATGTAATGCGTTCCTCCATGTATGCGTTACATGGCAGGGTAGCAGCCTGGTGACCTTCTGCTCCCCTGGTGCCTTGCTCTTCTTCATACACTCGAGCACGCCGCTCCAGATGTAATATGTTACCTCCATGTGTGCATTACCTGGCAGGGCAGTAACCTGGTGACCTTCTGCTCCCCTGGTGCCTTGTTCTTCTTCATCCACTCGAACACGCCGCTCCAGATGTAATATGTGTGCGTTAACTGGCAGGGCAGTAGCCTGGTGACCTTCTGCTCCCCTGGTGCCTTGTTCTTCTTCATCCACTCGAGCACGCCGCTCCAGATGTAGTGCGATACCTGGCAGGGCAGTAGCCGGGTGACCTTCTGCTCCCCTGGTGCCTTGTTCTTCTTCATTCACTCGTGCACGCTGCTCCAGATGTAATATGTGTGCGTTACCTGGCAGGGCAGTAGTCTGGTGACCTTCTGCTCCCCTGGTGCCTTGTTCTTCTCCATCCACTCGAGCACGCCACTCCATATATAAGCACGCTGTAGAGGCGCCGCCGCAGCAGGGGAAGTGGACGGACCCGGCTGAGACAACATGCTCGGCAGGCGCTGCTGGGGAATCAAAATAAATAAGTTGGATGTGAGCATCGATATATTTACTTTCTGATAAAAATGGTTTTATTTAAAGATTCGCTTGGTGACGTCTTGTGTATGACCCACGGGTAGAGATGGGTTGGTACTATTCTGTGCCGGCACCACACGGATGGTATGGTACGGTACAGATATATACAGGCGTTCTCCATTTCAGGCCGCCTTTGAATTCGGAAACTGTCTTTTGACAAATGGCAAAATACGAGAGTGAGAACATAGTGGAATCGCGCAGATGTGCATTGTTGTATATTTCTCGGCCAGTGAATCTTTGAATGAAATTACGTTATGGCCATAACGAAATGGGTGTCGTAAGAAGCGACTAAGAGATTATGAGCCGTAGAATGGGCAGCAGCGTCCTACTGAGTATTGTACCGTTTTACATACTGCGGTCACCAACAACCGCGGTCCATGGCATGGTGCCAGCCGCAACGCTAAAAACTAAGTGAATCTGGTACTTCCCCTCAAATACGTATGCACAGCAGCAAGCACGTAGAAACAAAACCAGTATAAACTGAACCAGCGCTATGCTACAAAACACCGGGAACCAGAGACCTCAACTTTGAAGAGTTTCCACCACGTGCGGCCGTGTGTACACACGTGTATTACTGTGATAGCGGATACTGATTTTGTTTCCACTTGCTTGCTGGCGTGCGTACCGCGCGTATTTGCTGAAACTCTGGTACATGTAATGATGATGATACCTGTGTGGGTGGCGGGGGGTACGAGGGTTGTGCGAGTTGCGTGAGGAGCGCCGAGTTGGAGGCGTATAGCGGCTGGCGGGGCGGAGGCGCCAACCAGTTGCCGCGCGGGGCCTGCGCGCGGGGGAACGCCGGAGCCGGCGGCCGAGGTGCTGCCGGCGCGCCGCGACCTTGGCTGCTGAAACACGAAAACAGTCTAAACACTCGTTTCAAATGAGAGTAGGACCAAGCGACCGCAATGGTAGCTATCAAACTAACTCCTCTTTGTTTCAGTTTAGTTTTGCACAACCACTGAAAACCACCTAAAGTTGTAAAGGTTTTTTGCAGATTTCTAAAAAACTGTGCAATTTTGGAAGATCGTTTTACTTTTGCTGTAATATAAACTTCTATCGACTGTAATTAATTCAGATTTTTCCTTTCACAAACTTCGGAGATAAGGGGGGAATGGTATTTTTTTTGAAATTTTTCATCACAAATTGAAAACTAAGAGTCGTAAAAAAAAATACAAAAATATATTTAAGAATGTACAAGTAAAGCCCTTTCATATGATACCCCTCTCAACCTTAGTAACGTCAAACGGTGCATTAGAAAACTAAATATCCGGTCGTATTCATCCTTAACGACACTTATAACTGCGACTGAAGATGAGCTCCAACAAGTTACGGCAGAAGATTGAAAGGACTACGACAAACACGTTGAAAAATAAGAACACATACCGAGCCAAGGACGGTATGAAGGAAGACGTCTTAGGAGCAACTAGAGGTTTTGCATACTTAGAAATACACGTTGTATATGTCGCAGGCTTATTGTATAATTCGCCATTTTACATAATGGCGAGAAATTTTTAATTAGTCATTTTACATAACGCCTCAGCATTTTACAAAACGGCGCGTAATTCGTTCTTAGCACCCACAGGCCAGCACAAAATGAAAAACCGAAAAACTAAAAATACTGATAGAAACCATTTATTCCCGGCCATATGACACTAATGAATATAGTAATACTATTACGAAGCAAGGAAATTTCCCATACAAAAATATTATGCCGGAGAGAGAACAAGCAGAACGCCAAACTGAAAAACTTTAAGTTTTGGCCCAGTTCATTTTGACAAAATGCCCTTAAGTTGCCAGAAACATTTTCCTCACTCTACCGACAAAGAAGAATCTTTATGTCAAAGATTTTCTTTATGTGAAAAGAAGAGATAATTTTGGTCTAGAAGTCTTTCATTTTTAAACTAAGAGGTACACAAATTTGCGGTTGAGCTCTCCGTAAAAAATAAAAAAGGACGGGTCAACGCGTTTTTAGAAATTCATCCATTACGGAGATGAAATGAAGGATGTAAGTTTGTATGAAATTCTTCGGGTTTTTTGAAATTGAATCATTTTAACCAATGATAAAAATATAAAGGTAGTCTCATTCAATGCAAAATTAAAAGCCCTAAAACCTTTATAAAGACCAGTTCGGCTGCCTTATGAGTAAAAACACAGTAACACTTTTTTTGTCAAATTTTAACTGTCTACACAGATCGACTTTCTTTTTTATGGCGAGTCTGGGAAAAATTCAGAGAAAAACATTCAACTAATATTAACAAAGTTAGTCTACTGAAAAACTAAGTAAATTGGCATTTTTGGTAAACTCGTGTATCTTGCTCATGAAAAAACACAGTACTTAAACCAAAACAAAGTATGCTCGTCATATATACTTTGTTATGAGCAGGGAAGTATGTCAAGATCGTAGCAGGTGGAGAACTGTGGTCTCTGCCTACCCTGACGGGAACAAGGCGTGACATTATGTATGTATGTATGTATGAGAGTTAAGAATTATTTACTTGGTTTTGAAATAGATTTTTTGTGTATTTTTTAAACCACAACATCTATGACCACAACATTAATTTTAAAACGAAGTAATAGATTTAACCACTACAGAACAAAGTAACAAATAGTAACACTGCGTTTTGAAATGGGATTGCGAATTACTTTGTTTTGAATCGCTACTTGAATGAATAATTATTCATTATTCATTATCACAAGGAAGTAAATGCAATAATCAACCATCACTCATAAAAAATTAAATGATGATTACACTTTGTCTAACTATGATGTGGCAAATGAGCCTACTTTGTTTTTATATCGAATCCGCACAGGTAATTTAGGTTCTAGAAAGATAGTTCTGTAAAAAATGTTACAAACAGTGTTCTGATTTCACATATGATGAGCGCAAGAAAATATGGGAAACTTACTGGAGCATGATAAATGCTGATCGTCGCAAATGGCTTCTGAAATGTGTTCAAATCGAACCAATAAAACAACACATGGCGAAATGCCACAATTTTTTTTTGTAGAATTTTTTTTTCTAAATACATTCGGCTATACTCGTACC
The DNA here is from genome assembly GCA_947532105.1 of Athrips mouffetella. Lineage (NCBI taxonomy): Eukaryota > Metazoa > Arthropoda > Insecta > Lepidoptera > Gelechiidae > Athrips > Athrips mouffetella. The sequence goes on from OX383974.1 coordinate 13,395,988, forward strand.
TCAGTTTCAGTGATAACAGAATTAATCAAAGTACTCGCTGATGAAAATCTTGCCAGCGCTGTAAAAGAAAATAGAGGGGGAAATCGGAAAGCACCCCTGTTAAAACAGATTTAGTAGAAACTCACATAAATTATTATCATCCGGCTATAAGTCATTATCGCCGCCACAATGCACCCCTAACTAAGTACTTACCACGTATTTTAACAATAAAAGACATGTTCGATGATTTTAGCAGTAAACATCCAGGTGTCTGTGGCGTACAAACGTACAGAAAAATACTTAAAAAAATGCATATTTCTTTAAAACTGCCAAAAAGTGACGAATGTGTTGACTGTCTTCAATATGAACAGTTAGGTATCAATGAATACAGATTTTCAGGAAAACTGTGATGTTAGGAAGAAACTAGAAGATCACAAAAAGAAAGCTGAAAAAGCTACAAATGAGTACAACAAAGAATAACTTAAAGAAGAATCTGATGATATGGATCTTCAGAAAGTCATGTTTATTCCAATGATGCCATCGGTAAAATACTGCTTTTTTACAAGGCGCCTAGTTGTGTTTAATTTGACATTTGCTCCACTGAAGAGTGCAAAAAAAGCTCAGTCTAAGAGCTACAGTGTTCTCTGGTATGAAGCCGTGGCTGCAAGAGAAGCCTCTGATATCGTATATGCCTTATACATATACTTTCATCAATGAGCATTGTGATATCAAGCATTTTATGTTTTGGGCTGATAACTGTACAGCCCAGAATAAAAATTACATTTTATTCACAGCATTGGCAACAATTGTAAATCTACCAAACCGACCTGAAACAATTACAAAATTTCAAGATTACTTCAACAAATTTTGGATGCGACCCGATTTTAACAAAATCTGGGGTGTATTTTTACAACAACATCGGACCGACAACATCGTTAAAGGGTGGAATCCTACTAACATTATAAATGTGAAAGTTTGTAAGTATGGATGTTTGTTCCTCTTTCACGTAAAAACTACTGAATGAATTTTAATGAAACTTGGCACACATATAGGTTAGGTCCTGGAATAACACATAGGCTACTTTTTTACCGCGGGAAAACACTTCATTCCCACGGGAAAACGCATTTAATGTTAATGAAGAAGGATGGATTTTAATGAAACTTGGCACACATATAGGTTAGGTCCTGGAATAACACATAGGCTACTTTTTACCGCGGGAAAACACTTCATTCCCACGGGAAAACGCATTTAATGTTAATGAAGAAGGATGGATTTTAATGAAACTTGGCACACATATAGGTTAGGTCCTGGAACAACACATAGGCTACTTTTTACCGCGGGAAAACACTTCATTCCCACGGGAAAACGCATTTAATGTTAATGAAGAAGGTGACTGACTCACTGACTGACATATCAACGTACAGCCCAAACCGCTTGGTCTAGAAATTCTAAATTTGGCATGTAGGTTTTTTGTGAGGTCTTAGGGTGCACTAAGAAAGGGTTTTATAAAATTCCACCACTAAGGGGGTAAAATAGGGGATGAAAGTTTGTATGAAAGTCCGTCAGTTTTGTAGTTAGGATCTTCAAATTTTGTATTTAGGCTAACGACAAAAAAATAATATTTATGTGTCTCAGGGTTTTAGAAAATTCGACAACCTAAAGGGTGAAAAGGGGGATGAAGTTGAAAATCCTTTATTTTTAAAGTAAAATCCACATAATTTATTATTTAGGCATAAGGGTTGTAATTCTATGCAACGTGGTTGTTATTGAAATTCCACCCCTAAAAAAGGGAAAAGGGTGAAAAAGTCTAAAAACCAATATGGGTATCGTTTGTATGGTTTAAAGGGTTGCTGATTACGATAACTGCAACAATTTTGAAATCCAACGTGGAGAACGTGAAATACCATCATCCCCTAGGGATGGAGTTCAGTTAGGTAGGGTCTAAAAATCAATATGGGTGTTGTTTCTATGATTATATGAGGATAGGGATAGCGGTTAAGATGGCGTTAGGGGTAGGGAGAGGGACAGGGAGAGGGAAGGGGTGGAGGGAGGAGAGGGAGGGGGAAATGGATAGGGAGGATGGAAAGGGGGAGGAGGGGGAGAGGGGCAGAGACAGGGATGGTGTGACGGACGGTTGGACGCACGGACGGACGACAGATAGACGGAAGGGTGGATATGGGTATCGTTTGTATGGTTTATTGGGTTGCTGATTACGATAACTACAACAATTTTGAAATCCAACGTGGTGAACTTGAAATACCATAATCCCCTGGGGATGGAGTTCAGTTGGGTAGGGTCTAAAAATCAATATGGGTGTTGTTTCTATGATTATATGAGGCTATCCTCATATAATCATAGAAACAACACCCATATTGATCCCTATGGATAGCGGTTAAGATGGCGTTAGGGGTAGGGATAGGGAGAGGGACAGGGAGAGGGAAGGGGAGGAGGGAGGAGAGGGAGGGGGAGGAGGGGGAGAGGGGCAGGGACAGGGATGGTGTGACGGACGGTTGGGCGGACGGACGGATGACAGATAGACGGAAAGGTGGATGGATGGATGGTCAGATAGATAGAATCCCACGCGGACGAAGTCGCGGGTAACAGCTAGTTATAAAATAAACACTTTGATCAACAAGCACGCCACAATGCTGCAAATATTACATGTATAACATGATGACATCTTAACGCATTTTAGTTAGCACTAAGGGGCGGTTAGCGGCAAGTGAAAAAATTCGTGGCAAAGGTACTACCAAAAAGAAGTATCTGATGTCCCTTTTGAAAATACATACATAACATCACGCCTTTTTCCCGTCGGGGTAGGCAGAGACCACAGTCCTCCACCTGCTAGGATCTTGACATACTTCCCTGTACTTTCATCAATCCTTTCATACATGCTCGTCGGTTTAGGGTACTTTTAACCAGGCCTTTATTCAGAACGTCCTGAATTTGGTCCTGGTACGTTCGCCTAGGCCTTGAAAATATCATTAGAATTTTACCGGACCCAATGCTAAAAATAAGGGATCCGCACATACCTACTACAATTTTGACAACCGTAAATTATTTTTTTTAAAGTTAGGAGCTGCCAAAATTTCTTATATATCGTATAACTGGAACATATCCAACAGAAAGGTAAGCACAAATGACGAATTGACGACATTATGCGTTAACGCAAGTTTTTGTGACCCGAGCCCCGAAACGCATGAATGATGTAGAATTCTATGACTGCGGTATCCTATTAGATGATATTAATCATAGTAACAGTAGTGAAGATTAAAAGCCAATTATACGTAGACTAAGTATTGATTAAAAAAAGATTGAGAAAAAGGAACAACTCGTGCGGAAGGACTGGGGGCGCCACTGCACTGTATGAAGCCCTAAGAATACCATCTCTCTGAATTACAAATTATGAAATATACAAACAACAATAAATACGTGAAGCCAGGCAAACCGACTAGCAACCGGCGTCAAGGGTTTTCCGGGCCCTCTGATGAAAAATGTGTTACCGGGGAAGAAGATGCGAACATGAGGATAAACAAGAAGAAAAGGAGTCAATACTTGAAATTAGCTACATGGAATGTTCGAGGTATGAAAAAACCAGGAAAACTTGAAAATACCATTCTTGAAATGAAGAGACTAGATCTGGACATTCTAGGTGTCAGCGAAATAAAATTGGCTGATAATGGTAAAGTAACCAAAGACGACGCTACACTCTATTATTCGGGCAAACCATCAACCGAGAAAGGACATCATCACGGAGTAGGGATACTCGTCAAAAAAGAGTTCTGTAAATACGTCACCAACTTTGTCCCAATGTCAGAACGCTGCATGCTTCTGCAGTTAAATTGTAAACCTTTTAAACTCAACATTATACAGGCATACGCCCCAACGTGTAATGGTACAGACGAAGAAATAGAAGATTTTTATAAGCAGCTTGACAACATCATGAACAGTATCAAGTCTCAAGAAATCACAATGGTGATAGGCGACATGAATGCAAAAATTGGTGAGGGAAGTGTCGGGAAAACAGTTGGTAACCATGGGTTGGGGGAAAGAAATGAGAGAGGAGAGAGACTTTTGGAATTTTGTATTGAGAAAGATCTTGTGATAACCAACACCTGGTATGAGCACCACCCTCGCAGGCTGTACACATGGGTGTCACCATTAGACAAAATAGGTCATGTCGTCAGGAATCAGATTGACTTTATAATGATTCAGTCACGTTTCAGGAATTCGATTGTTAATGTAAAGACCTTCCCAGGAGCAGACATTGGCTCTGATCATGTTCCGTTAGTCGCTAAACTTAACGTCAAACCTAAAATATTGAAAAAAGTTAATCCAAAAATACAGAAAATAGACATAGACAAGTTAAAGGATAAACAATATCGAATTAGAACAACAGCAGTCTTAAACAACGACCTTGCAGAAATTACTTTAGTTAGCAATGTTACAGACAAAACCAATGAAATTGAACCGACCTGGGCTACATTGAAAACCACCATGGTAAAAACCGCAGAAAAATGCTTGGGACAATACAAAAAGAAAACTGAACACGAATGGATTACCGACGACATACTAGTACTCATGGAGAAGCGAAGAGAGGTTAAGAATATAGATAAAAATAGATACAAGGAAATAGATAATGAAATAAGAACGGAAATAAGGAAAGAAAGAGACAAAACTATTGAAAACAAATGTGTTGAAATAGAAAACTTACAAAAGAGGCATGACACTTTTAATTTACACAAAAAGATAAAAGAATTCACCAAAACCAATAGGAAACCTATAACAGGAATATTAGTTAATGGCAGAAACGAAGTAATTATTGATAAAGCTGAGCAGTGTGAAGTATGGGAACGATATATAGCAGAACTCTTTAATGATAAAAGACCGAAATTATCAGAGGAAAAGGATAGTTCACTAGAGGGACCACCGATCCTAAAATCAGAACTAACAAGAGCAATTCGTAGTATGAGAAATGGAAGAGCGGTTGGCCCGGATGGAGTTTACGCTGAAATTTTTAAACTTTTAGAAGATGACAACCTAAATTTAGTTCTACAATTATTTAACAATATTTATACCACCGGACAAATACCACAAGACTGGCTCAAATCCACCTTTCTTCCCTTGCCAAAAACAGCAAATGCAAAAACGTGTAACAATCACAGGCTTATAAGTCTTATGAGTCATGCGTTAAAAATATTTCTTAAAATCATTCATCTGCGCATCTACAACAAAATTGATGATTACATCGGAGAAACACAGTTCGGATTTCGCAGTGGTCTTGGAACAAGAGAAGCTCTAGTCGCTATACAAGTACTAGTGCAGAACTGTTTAGAACATCAAAAAGACGTTTATATATGTTTTATTGACTTCGAAAAGGCGTTCGATAATGTCCAACATGCAAAACTTTTAGAAATCTTAGACAAAATTGAAATCGATGAAAAAGACAAGCAAATAATCAAAAACCTTTACTGGAATCAGACCGCACATATAAAATTAGACGCTAACATTACATCAAAAGACATGAAAATTCAAAAAGGGGTTAGACAGGGATGTATATTGTCACCATTACTATTCAACATATACTCAGAAATGATATTTAGGGAAGCATTCGACAACATAGATATTGGGGTTAAAGTAAATGGAAAATACATAAATAATTTGCGATATGCCGATGACACAGCACTGATAGCAAACTCAATAGAAGAACTCCAGTGTCTGCTGGATAAGCTGAATTCAGTTGTTGAGGCCTACGGATTGAAAATGAACATCTCTAAAACCAAGTTTATGAAAGTTACAAAGCATAATGCCGAAACAACTCAACTTCATATAAATGGGTGTCCAGTAGAAACTGTTGATAAATACAAATATTTGGGCTGTATGTTAAACTCAAAATGGGATCCAGAGAAGGAAATACGTATTAGAATTGAAATAGCACGTGGAACATTTATCAAGATGCAGTCATTATTCAAAAACAAAGATATTAAATTAAAACTTCGCTGGCGAGTGGTCCAATGCTATGTTCTATCAGTCCTTTACTATGGAGCGGAAGGCTGGACGTTTAATAAGAAAATGACTGACAAATTGAATGCCTTTGAGATGTGGCTATATAGACGCATGTTAAAAATATCATGGCGCGACAGAATCACAAACGTGGAGGTGCTCAGAAGAATGAAAAAGAATCTAGAAATAGTAACAACACTTAAGAAGAGAAAAATCACATACTATGGGCATATCTACAGGAACCACAAATATAGCATACTACAAACAATAATAGAAGGGAAAATAGAGGGGAAAAGAGGAAGAGGGAGGAGGAGAACATCTTGGTATGATAACCTCATGACGTGGTCTGGACTGAATGCCGCGGTTGATTTAAGAAGACTCACAATGGACAGAGAGAAATATAGAGAGATGGTCGCCGACATCCGTTAGGATATGGCACAGAAAGAAGAAGAAGTATTGATTTTGTATATTTTTTTTAAATTCCATCACATATTTTTGGGATTTTTATTAAGAAATGTTTTGTGATAATTTGTTTTTTTTTGTTTTATCCTGCTCCTGTCGCTGACGTCGATATCAAATGTTAAAACAATAAAAGTGAAAAAAAATATATATCACACCAAAATGCCAAGATATTTACGAAAATGTGAAGGTAGAAGAAACCAACCGAGTATGGAAAGTAGGTTAGGAATCAAAATTCCTACTTTGACCCAGATGTGAATCAGCTTCTAGAGACAAAAATGTAGAAATATTGTGAATTCATAAACCTGATGAATCCATAGATAACACATTAAATACTTACAAAGCTGAGAAGACATGAGAGATACTGTAATTACAAAGATATGAACGAAGCCATTAAAAATAAGTTAGAAAAGTGTGAAGACGTAGAGTTGATAAGAAAAAATCTTGAAAAAAGAACTGTGTACCTTAGTGACAACCATTTAAAAAAAAACACACGCTGCTCAATCAAGCTTCTGCTTCGAGCGCGTTAATGCTTACTTAAAAAAAAATCTATTCGCCGACTTCCAAATATGTCTACCAGCTCTGATAGGGGACAAATGGACGTGAGGAGGACGAACTAGAGAAGAGCATGACAAAAGGCATAGAGTAGCATTAGACCGGTGCATGATGATAGCAACGCTTTAAATAAGAAGGACTTGCAGAAATTGTATTTTTAGGACATCATATTTCAGCTGACTGAGCAAAATCGACTACCAGTCAACAGGCAGTTTAGGAGTTTCGAGTTCCACACAACAAAGCCGAAGTGAAAAGCTTCTTGGGGTTTGTAATTTTTTCTAAAATATTTATTCCTAACCACTACAACGAAAAACCAAAATCGGAGTTTAAATGGGACAGCGACCATGAAGAAGCATTTCAAAAATGTTGATAGTATCAGCTCCGGCTCTTGGAATTTATGACAACTGTGCTGAAACTACTTTAGTCACTGACGCCAATCCTGTAGATATAACCGCGCTGAAAACGCTGAACTTCTGCGGTCATCGTAATAAAGAATCACGACAGGGCTCAGACAAACATTTTTTTACATTATAGTAAAAAACCGGCCAAGTGCGAGTGGACTCGCGCACCGAAGGTTCTGTTCAAACCTGTAGGTATATAAGTAAAAGTTATGGCATTTTTATTGAAAAAAAAATAATTACTATGTGAGGTAACTAAAAATTTAAGGTTTTCGGAATTTCTCCTTTATGTGTGCTATAAAACGTTGCTTCATGCCAAATTTCAAGATTCTGAATCGACCGGAAGTATCCTTTAGGGTTTGATTCCCTTGCGAGTAACCAACATTTATACATACAAATACATGTATTCAATATTAGATTTTAATATATAAATATTATCTATTCTATTTTCGAGTCGATTCGAATATTTCTATTTTGGGTTGGCAACAACGAGACTTAAGCTGGCTGCAGTGTTGACGTCATAGCTCTTTTAGAGCTTAATTCATATCTACAATTATTAGTCATCAGTGTCATCACTAAAAAAGGTATTAAGCTTCATAGCTCTTTTTTCTACGATTTCAGCTTTATTCCATAACACGGCTTTTTTACACGACGGAAATTACACCACTAACCTGATTCTGACTATCAGGTCAAGATTAAGAAGAGTTGAAACATGCTATTACAAATACGATTTGCCAAAAAGACACATATTTTTGGCGTTTGACAACATTTTTAAACAGTCGCCGTGCCGTCGTTGTGCAGTGTATGTAGGTATATAACATTATCTTACATGTTTTACTATCAAAATCTGTCAGTGATTTAAATGTTGAGAAGTTACAAGGAAAAGGGCAAAAATAACGGATTATTTCTATTCAGGAAAATATCATGGAAGATAAAGTTTGCCGAATGGTGTGCCTTGATGGTGTACCATTCCAATTGTTCATAATGTCAGATGACTTAAGGCAGCTTTTTGAAGAAACAGGAAATACTTTGCCAACATCACAGAACACTATTCGAGAAATCATACTGCGTGAATATGAAACGTAAAAGAAACTTCTTTTTGACAAAATAATTTTTTTATATCCGATTGTCTAAAGTTAGGTGCATCCATCGAAGAATGGACTTCCAATCGCAACATCAACTTCCATTCGCAACATTTTGTGGGTGTATTCAAATTTAGAAACCTGGATTTAATTAGAGCTTTTTGAAGAAACAGGAAATACTTTGCCAACATCACAGAACACTATTCGCGAAATCGTACTGCATGAATATGAAAAGAAACTTCTTATTGACGAAATAAAAAAGATTATATGCGATGCTCATAAATTAGGTGCATCCATCGAAGAGTAGAGTTCCAATCGCAACATCAACTTGCATTCGCAACATTTTGTGGGTGTATTCAAATTTAGAAACCTGGATTTAATTAGAGCTTTTGGTTCAATATCCGCAACTCGATGTGAGGAAGAAATCAAAAGCAAATTGAGCGATTACGGATTATCTTTTGAAAAGAATGTAGCTTTGGCGTCGGATGGATGCAGCGTTATGAAGAATTTAGGAGGGACCTTCCTTGCTGAAGGACGTAATGTACAAAAACATACCAATCGCTGTACTTCAAGAAAATCAACAGGAAGAGATGACGGATGATAGCGACGACGAAGGAAATGTGACACTAGCAGATCTTGTGCGGCGAAGAAACGGTAATCAAGAAATTTGTGACGATAATGGCGATGATATAGATTCTGAAGCAGAAGATGGTGGTGTAAATTTTACAGAAAATGTTCTGACTCATCCAACTAAAGTCATCAAGAGTTAAGATACCAAACTTTGATAATTATCAAAAGCAAGAGATGTGGCAAAAACTTTCCGCAAATCTACAAGAACATAGGTACATTTGGAGATAACTTTTTGTAGAAGATTTGCAAATATTTGCATAATTTCAAAATTTATCATATCATTGAGCAAAGTCTATTTATTCGTGAAAATATTATGGATTTTATAGACATAAAAACACCTTGATTCATGCCGATATTAAAAAATAAATAAATAAAACACTAGTGCGATGATACGCGTGTTTAATAAGCTGGATTATGGACATTAATACAGTGCAAATAGAGCTGTTTTATGAGCAAAGGTGTTTAATATCATCATTACGGAATTGACCTTCTGACGGATACCTTGCCTACGATTGGCGCTCACTAAATACATGATGTTCCTACAAAAATTTGTGGAAGACACGCAGTGCCATACTACGAAATCGAAATAAATATTTGTTTACACATAAATATAAAGAATAAAAAAAAAAATTATTCAGTTGCGCACATCCCGATATTTTTAATGTAGATTGCCGATAATTTAAGTTTGTTTCCGTAGCCAATAGGGAGTATGCATGTCATATAAATTAACTTGATTTTTTTATTTCCGATACTTTATTGCCCTGACATTACACCTAAACCAATATTTTCTTGTTTAGTGTGGATATAAATGCACAAAATATTAATTAAAAAGTGATAAATAAACGAGGGAAGTTCGAATTTGCAAAAAGCCTCGCCATTGGTCGAATCGAAACGTGACGTCACGCGCCATGTCGTAGTGTCGATATTCATACTGTGCTGTTGTATTTGGAAGAAAAATTCGACTTAGCTCGGAGACCCTTCGTACAAGAAAGCTGAAATTTTGTATGAATACGTATTTTATTCACGCTGAGAAAGTGGTAAAATAAAATCTAACAAAATATATTTTTTTTGGTTACCTCCCCTACAAGTAAAGTGGGGGTGAATTTTTTTTGTTCACCCCATTGTGTGGAGTGTCGTTAGATAGGTCTTTTAAAAATAATGTGAGTTTGGGAAGATAATTTTTCGGTTTAGGGATCCGTTTGAGTAATATTTAGCTTGAAAGCGAAATTGTTTGTTGGAATCACCCCGCCTTTCCTGCCAGATAAACTGTTGTTATTGGAAATGTATAAAAATTCACAGTAGTAGTATATATGATGAAATTGAAAGGACAACTATCACAGGCAGCTAAGTAGGCTTTACAGGTAAAGAAGGTAGCTATAGCGGAAATAATAAAAATTGTAATATCAGTCAGGCGCTAGGACCTCGCTGAGCATATTAGGAGGTAAAAAGTTTATGTTATAAACGTTATGAAATACTTAAGCAAAACCTGCTCTGCGATGAAAAATCGTAAAAAAAACTACAGAACCCTATACTGCGCGTGGCCCGATACGCACTTGGCCGGTTTTATGAATTAGGGATTCGTTTGCGAAAAAATTTGCTCAAAAGGGCAATTTATTGTCGGGGTCGTGTCCCCCTGCCAGCTAAACGGTTAATATGGAAACGTGGAAAAATATACAGTGCTTACCACCACATGAATATGAAGAATTTAAAAGAAAAACAACTAAGTTAGCTTTACAGGTTAACGAGAAATAGTCAAAATACTGAAAACAATGGAAATTGCAATCAGGCGCTGAATCTCGCTGTTCGTTTTGAAATGAAAAAAAATGAAAATGGAGTTTATTCTGGTTAGCATAATATTTGCTTAAAATTATTACATCTGCCAAACTGCATGGCAGTTTGTTGGCAGTTGGAATACTGCTCCCTTATCACTATCTTATCTATGCTTATTTTTCACCTGCTTAAATCTGAAGTAAGTTACTTGTTTATTCTAGGAAATATATTTAAGAAGGAAGTTATGTTGCTATTTTTTACATGAGTCTTATTTAGAATCTAATTTTAAATGCAATGTTACATGTTACAAAGCTTTGATATGTTATCACTAAAAGGAACCTGCTTAACAATAATCATTTCTAAGATAACTATGGAACCCTATGCGCGTGGCTCGACACGCATGTTAACTATACAAACATGATAAACTTACATTAAAGTGATCTTCACAACAATTTTAATAGGATATTGAAAATACTTCAGTTCTTCTCATCACCTTATACCATTTTTTTCGTGTTTTCACATCTCTCGGATCCGCAAAAAACACATTATCTGTAAACTTCTCATAGTATTTGGGCACTTTGGCATAAGACAATACCCTATAAAATGTATTTTTAGCATTTTCCATCATCTAATAGCGATTAAAACTGAAGATCTTCAGGTTTTACCTTTACAAGCCTATAGTGAACAATACAGAACGCGGCATGTGACGTCATCCATAACGCGCGAATAATGGCGGCGTTTATCCATGTCAAATTTAATAGATTTTTCAAATATTACTTTATGAAAATATTTGAACATTTCTAACAGTATTTATATATTTAACCATGGTATAACGATGTAAGAAGTAAATTAAACAAATAAAAAAAATAGATGAATACTCCCTATTCAAGTGGACAAGTTATTTTCATAATTTCACAAAACGCTATTGCAGTTATTTACTCATTATAACAGCCTTAAAATGCCACATTTTTGGGGATCGGTTTAGTCTCACGGTTATCTAAAGAGCCACAACGAGTTATTTGGTTCAAATTATGGGCTATATTACGTTAGTAGAAAACAACAGATAGAAGAAGAACGCTGTTATCTTTTCTGATATTAGCGGGGGCGGGATTTGTATCTAACAAAATAACTAATGTGACTATTGATCTTACATACCCGTAAACATCTGGCTGTATTTCAGGTACAGGAGGCGGCGCAGGGCTCGGTGGTCGCTCTTTAAGGCTGAAGCCGCGTAGTAACACTAGGTGCCGAGGGTCCTTTAAAGACAAAACTCTTATTACTGTGGTACTACGTTTTTGGCATTTCGACGACAATCACAAATTGTCTTCGAAAAACTTATTTTATTAGATACCCAACAAGGTGAAGCCATGAGTTCTGATAGCGTGGGTAGCGTGGGCCTCACTACGTTTGTGAAGTTACTTCTAGTTTCGTAGCAACAATGCAGGTGCATTTAGCTTGATCGTCTGATGAACGTCGTTCCGATGCATATCATTTCGTTTTTGCCAACAACGTAACTTAAATTAACAACTAAATAGGTGGAGTTTATTTAACTAACTGCTACACTTTAACGCAAACGCGTGCGTAACAAGAATGTATTGTGGACTCGGATGAGGCTCGTTCACACAGACGAAATTACCTCGCGAAGAGGTTCGGTCTGTGGAAACGCTCTTTTAATTAATTAATTAATTAATTTAATATAAGGTGCAGAGTCCAGTGACCTAGTTATGTAGCATGGTTAACAACGGCATAAGCTACCCATATCTGACACATTGTACTTACGTACACCAACACCCAAATCCGACGGGGTAAGAGCCGAGGCGTATTCAACCGCCTACCAGTTCTTAATCTAGAGTACAAAAGCCTTTATTTACATCGTATAGTGCCCGGTGAGACGACGGCGCCCGTGTCTCCCACCCTAGAATCCACACATGTGTGCCATTCAACTCTAATGTATGGCAGTGGAAGACCACGTGAGTAAGCCCCGCTGCTTACCTTGCCAAAGTTCTACCTTTAGTTCAATTATCCAGTTGCAATTGCAAGCCCTGACACTCACCTTGGCGTAGTTTCTCTGTTGCGCAGCGTGCAGTTCTCCTCCAGCGTGCTCGTATAACGCGGCGAGGGCTGGCACACGCCGTGCTGCTAGTATGGACAGGTGAATTCCACGGTCACATATCATACGCGCGCACGCTTCCACTGTCGCAGGAACACCTGACAACAACAAAAAAATGTTTTAATCTGAAAATCGTTTAGAATCGCATGAGAAGCATCTTGTCTTTATGACAATTTGAACACGTTTATGATAAAGGCGATAGAAAAAGAGCTTTTGATAAATCTGGATAGACAAAATAGCCGAAAGCAGCGCTTCTCCGCAAGTCACTCACTAATAAATTTATTAAATAATCTTGACTCTTATGATACATACAATGCACATGTAATACAATTTTTAAAGAACAATAAAACGTTGAATATATGGGTTTAACTGTCATTTTGACCACCTTGTTTTTTTTTTACTTATTTGCTAGAATAGTGGCCAAGTATATGTGTAGGATAATATAGCAGGACGCCTGGGCGATGTCTTCTACATCGATATCTTCTTATTTTGATAAGCGTTCAGAGTAATGGATAGATCATCCGAGGTTAACATAACATATGGATTATTGAAAGTTATGTATGAGCACTAGAATAGCTTACTTAGGGCATACAAACCATGGAAGCCCTACTCAAGGGTGTATGCGCGGGAGTCAAGATCCCATTCGGCGGGGAAGGTGACACGCACGGGCCACGTTTGAAAGAGAGAGGGGCATTCGGTTTTGGCTATTGTTATAATGATTAATGTAATGTTTATTTCGCACACATAATTTCTGTTTATGAATGAATAAATGATGATGATGAGAGCGTCGAGTGGTCGGTCGTCGAAAAGGCTCCGCTGACACTATCCGAATTCAGTCCGATGTCCGAGGGTGATTTAGTTTATCGTAGCATACATAATACGAGCTAGGTATCACTAGGTACCACACCAGCCGCCGTCAACTAGTTGCCGAGGCCACAGACCCAGCAGCCTGGACGACAGCCGTGGACAACCTGTCTCACCGACCTCATAGAAGTATCCACCTTGATCAGTTTTGTATATACCGTAGAGCAAGTAGATCTTGATTTCCGCGCAATTTGTATTGAAGGCAGGCTTAGACAAAAAAACATTAAACTGGTAGGTGCGGTGATTTCAGGTAAGGCTTCAGAGGCTTGCAGAGAGCGGAAAGTTCTGTCAATCACTAGAATCCGAGATTCTTGTGATTGTCCGAGCTTAGAGGTCAAATCACAAAAACAAAACACAATGCCCGTCTCTACGAAATGATCAGTTCAGTGTGGATACAGGTTAGAGGTAAGGCGTAGCTTCGCAATAAGGCTTACGCATTGCTTGATACATTTGCTAAAATAAGGTTGACTGAAATTTGCCTCGGTGTATTTACCGTTATTTCAGTCTTTGTAATTATTTTAGTAACTTGACTTAAGGTGAACACATTTCGGATGATGAACCTAGTACCAACTTTTAGTATGTTATTAAACATGATATTACACATTCAAAATTACCGGGACGAAAGCTGTCAAATGCCTGGATCAGGAGGTACGAGTATGACGTCATCAATTTTTTGTATGGGATTTAAATTTTTTTTTATTCCTATCGTGTAGTATATCAAATTAAAGGACTTTAGGAGCTGATTCTGTAAATATACAAAATTTTCACATTTGAGCATCTGGTTAACTTAAAATCAAAGAAACATTTTCGAAACACACAAAGTTTGAGCTCCTCCAGGGAAAAAACGGCTGAATATTTTATTGTAAAATATATGTCCAATGACTCACTATATCCTCATTAATAAATTGTATTAAAGCAATTTTGAAAATATTGAACGCAAAACTAGATAAATAGGATAGGATAGGTTTTAAAGGTTTTATGTTACTTTTTTTATCTAGTTTTCTGTTCAATATTTTCAAAATTGCTTTTCTATAAAAAATACTGTCACATGAAATAAAACATTTGATTTTGAAAAGATAAATTAAAATAAAATAAAATCGAAAAGTGAATATGTACCCCTATTTTTTAATTGTGAGGAAATCTAACAAAGGCTGCTATTTATGTATCCGGAACTGGCCACTTACATAAACATTATAAAAAAGTAACAATTACATTTGAAAGAAGAATTCATTGGCTGTAGAATACAGTTTATTTCATAAATATTAATTGTCTTTTTAAATTTTGGCGCCATTTTTAAAGTTGCGTGTCGATCATCAACATGTATTTAACTCATGAAAATTTTCGTGCGATGATTTTTTTACGATTTTCGGCGTGGGTTAACTCAAAAACAGTGCATCGATCAACTCACTTCGACTTTTGGGGATGGAGCACCATCGAAAACCACTGTGTATCAGTGGTTCAGTGAGTTTAATCGTGGGCGTCGTATGCTCATGGACGAATTTAAAGAAGGTCGCCCTAAATCGGTTGTTGTACCACAAAATATCGACGCTGTGCGCGAACTAATAATGTGTAATCGTCATGTTACATATCGCGAGATAGAGGCGTCCTTGGACATGAGTATGACGACATAAAAAAAATGTAAAAAAAATTTGTTCGCGTGGGATCCCACACAACTTGAGGATTGATCAAAAACAGGCTCGTGTCGATTGGTGCAAAAAAAATTTAAAAAAATACAACCGTGGTTCGTCAAAAGCTGTCTATAATATCTACACAGGTGATGAATTTTGGATCTATGCTTATGACCCCGAAACGAAACAACAATCGATGGTGTGGGTGTTCCAAAACATGTCCAAAACGAACCGAACCCAACAAAAGTTGTTCGTGCAAAAAGTACTTTGAAACAAATGGTCGCCTGTTTTTTTGGTATAAATGGACCTGTGGCTACAGTACCACTAGAGAATCGTAAAACGGGAAATTCTGAATGGTACACGACAATTTATTTGCCAGAAGTCTTTGAAGAAATACGAAAGAACAACCGGCAACGCAGAATCATTCTTCACCATGACAATGCTAGCTGTCACACGTCGGCCGAAACAACTGAGTATTTGGAAGGTCAAAAGATCGAATTGACCTGTCAATAGCAGCCCTCGTAACCGTAGCAAGATCCGGTTAATTGTAAATGGTAAATCGATCCAAATTAAGAATTTTATGTTGGAAAATAACTAAAAGACGCTTTATATAATTGACCATTAGGTGATGTGAAGTTAATGCAGATTAAGCCAGGCCACACTAAGCTCGACCATATAAACGTATAAGTCGTATGAATGTAAGAAAAGGAGGCTACAACTCACATACAAAGAGAAGACACTTTTATACATATACAGTAAAATACAACGAAACCACTTATACTTCGGTTCTCCCTTCAACCTGGCTTCGTATGGAGAAAGTATTGCGACAATCGTTGTAAACATCACCTGTTGAAGGAGAATATCACCTCTTCCAATGTTTCAGAAATTTGTGAAATGTTTTCTACCTATTTTTCATCTGTATTGGAGAAAAATATTTTAGTAAATACAATACCTTCATATATACCTACGTCTTATTATAGCCTCAGTGAGGTAGGCATTGATATACACAAAATTCAGGATAATGATAAGGGCCCTGGTCCGGATGGGATTCCTCCTTATTTTGTTAAATCGTGTGTACTTGAAATTAGTGAACCGCTTCTAATTCTATTTAATAAATCCATGCAAACTGGAAAATTTCCAACTTATTGGAAAACAGCCTTCATAATTCCTATACTCAAGTCTGGCGAAAGGGATCAATGTACTAATTACAGGCCCATTAGTATTTTATCTTGCTTTGCGAAGCTATTTGAGTCTGTAATCTACGATGCACTTTATTCTCACCTCGAACCACTGATCTCCACGAAACAACATGGTTTTGTTGCCAAAAGATCCACTGTAAGTAATTTGTTGGAGTATAAGAATTATCTTTGTAATGCCTTCGCGAAAAGAGGCCAAGTTGATTCTATATATACGGACTTCGCCAAGGCATTCGATAAGGTAAATTATTCACTTCTTTGCCTAAAGTTGGAGAGGTACGGAATTCATGGGAACCTTCTTCGATGGATTACATCATATTTTCTGAATAGGAGCCAGCTGGTCAGTATAAAGGGACATCTATCAACCCCTGTTACCATAACATCGGGAGTTCCCCAGGGGTCTCATTTGGGCCCATTGCTTTTTGTTGCCTTTATTAATGACCTTGTCAACAATCTTACTTGTCCTAGCTTTCTCTATGCTGATGACCTTAAAATATACATGACTATCAACAGTATCAATGATTGTACACTCTTACAAGAAAACTTAAACAAAGTTGCTGAGTGGTGTGTTTCTAATTTTATGTTTCTTAACATTAATAAGTGTTATGTGGTCAGCTTTACTGCAAAGTTCACTAAATATTGTTACAATTATTCACTGATTAATCAAGTTCTTTAGCGCAAAACAGTTATTAAAGATCTTGGAATATTTTTTGATGATAGGCTCACATTATAACCCATTATGATTTTATAGTTAGCAAATGTTCCCAACTGATTGGTTTCATAGCTCGCAGTACTAAAGAATTCAGAGATCAGCGAACCTACCTGTGTCTCTATTGCTCAATAGTAAGAAGCATTTTAGAATATGGTTCCGTTATCTGGTCCCCTTATTACGAAGTCCACAATAAGAGAATTGAACGAATACAATCTAAGTTTCTCAACTTACTTTGTTTTAGACTGCATTTGGGTCGTGAATTTCGCTCCTATTCTAGTCGCTTACAAAGATTTCACATAGTTTCTTTAGATTCCCGTCGTAAATGTATTGACTTGATCACACTCTACAAAATTGTCCACTATTATATTGATTCCCCGTATCTTCTTTCTCTTCTTAATTTTAATACTATGTACAGGTCACGCAAACCAACATCCCGGTTGTTTTGTCTTCAGGTTTATATCAATAACACATCCTTTTATAAACCCATTATTAGAATGTGCCGTACCTACAATGAACTCGTCACTGAAAACTCGTCCTTAGACATATTTAACCCTAAACTTTCCAAATTCAGGACTAACATCAGAGCAATACTTTTCAAGTTTAATTAAGCTTTGGCACCTCTTCCCTTATTTTTGCTTTCTAATAGATAGATAGATAGATAGAAACTCTTTATTGCACACAAATTAAGAGTAATTGCGTAAGAAACCTTATATCTAATTGCTAAGTCTTGTTTTAAAATTTGTACACTACTAACAAATTTTATGTTCCTTAGCCCAAATTGTTGTTTGCATAACTAACCCCTAATAATGTTTCATTCCTATGCTGTTTGTGCATACATGTTTAGAGATATGGTCTAGTTTAAGAACTATCTGTGTTTGTTACTTTCAATGGTTGTAACTTGTTTTGTGTGCCTATAAAAAAAAAAACATCATCGACAAACAACATCAAGCCTACAAGGTCTGCTTGACTGGACTAGCTCCAGTTGGGGGATCTAAATCGGCTACGTACACAAATTGACTCTTTAGTCGGCTGCCTGCGTTTGCCGGTGTGGGGGGGAATCTGGATCGATTTAGTGTGAAAGCCTGATCTGGGCTTGTCGCAAAACTGAAATACTATCTAAATAATTCTTACAGAAATTATTACAAAAAGAAAGAGAAGCGACTCTCAAAATAATTAAATTGATACAGAGACACTTAGAGTTACGGATACATTTCCAACCAATTCAAGTTTAACTTTTCGTAAGTAAAATGATAGATCGAGTTAAAGGGGGATAGAGTTAAACGAGACTAGGTAGAAATACCAGTAGGCAAGGGTGCCACAAAGACAAAACGAGCTAAGAATAATAGGCATTGGCTGGAATTCAGTCGATAGGTGCTAAACTAGACGCGACGATGAAGCGTTTAGAAGCATTAGAAAAGCGTAATAACGAGCATGCTACTATCGGCACACCAGGTGTCTCAGGTGTAAGTGATGGCACAGCTGTGCCTAATGTAGGGTAGTTTCAATGGGAGTGGAAATGAAAATCGAATGAAATTTCTACAAAAGGTGAAAAAATACATAAGCGTTACGGGCGAGAGCGATCGCGCCGTATTATGTATAGCTTACGAATGCCTAACTCGGATGAGGCTCTACAATGCCTGGAGTAATTTAATCGAATAAGAGAAGTATTTTTTAGAAAGACGGCAAGAAAAGGTCCGATATGGCCTCGTATACACGAAGTGGGATCAGACTAAGGGGTAATCTAAGGCAGACTACTTCGCTGAGCAAATAGAATCAGTTAGAATGCTTACCACACCATTGACTGAAAGCGATATAGTAAATGGTATTATGCGGCACTTCCCGGGCGACGTACTTCGCCAATGGTCCTTTACGAAACAAGAAAATAGGAACATCTTAAACGTCATAGAGTTCTTCCGAGATATAGAGCTAATTACGGGAGATATCATGCCAAAACCAATGATCACACTTGGCGGTGTGTACAATAATAGGCGCGCTTACGCAAGGGGTAGAGGGTACGCGAACGAACCGTAGAGCAGGCACCCCGATAACCGCGGTTATAGACGAAAGGCCTACAGCTCATAATAGGGACGCGTTACGTGGAAGAGGTTCGAACAAGGGCCGCGGTAGGGCGCAAGCATCTTACCGAGGTAATTACGCTAGGAACGTACCCGCAATCAAATGGCAAAGAGCAAAATCGCCTAGTGACACTGGTAGAAGCGGAAGTGCTGGGAATAGTAACCAGTCGGGAAAGGAGATCGTCGAACTCTTAAACCCCGGGGACTCGACTGCGGAAGATTGATACGGGGTTGGGTTTCATACTAATAACAAAGACACCATATTATTATGTAACAAAAACGAAGATTGTGCGAACCATAAGGCCTACAAATACATGCACAAAACGGGATGGAAGCCAGGCAGCGGACTGGTAAATTAGAGAATGGGATTAGTCGACCAATTAGCGGTCGACATCAAATAAATGAATGGGATCTAGTTGTCCAAATCGGTAGTCTAATGGGAGATAAGGGGGACAAGATATCCATTTGCGAGGAACAAGGTAGGCCGTGAAGGTAGTGTGACAATAGAAGCAAGGGAGAACTAACTACCATATTTAATGACGACGACTATGAAAGTGAAAACAAAACTGCCGCCGTGGAGCTACCGCAATTTCCCGAGGTTAATATTAAGATATACGGTCGCGATTTAAAGGCGCTTGTATGTAGATACCGGAAGTCAGGTGGCCTGTATTACGCAGGTGAGAGCGTTAGCTCGGATGTAGGCAAGCTAGCTGAGGTACCTATACCAACAATGCAAATACAGGGCGCGTTCTAGTCAAGAGTGAAAAGGTCACGAAGTCGAGATTAGTCACTATAAGGTTAGATGAGCTGGAGATAGAGACGCCAGCATTAGTACTAAAAAGGCTGCCTAGAGCGATGATACTGGAATATTATTGGCTCGAGTGGATGAAGGCGATTGTTACTTGTGGGCCCAATAAAAGGTTGACCGCAGAACATATGGGTGTGCAAACACAGATAACGATCAGCACGGAGCAAAACAATGATAATGTGCAGCAGGCGGTCCTTTTGAATGATGCGTCAGGCTGTGTTAGCGAGCAGGCAATTATAGATTACGTAGAATATCTTATTTTAGAAGAGGGACAAAAGGCCCAGTTATTACCTGTACTACAGAACAATAGAGGTATTTTTTTCTCAACCCGGGCGCACTGATAAGTACATGCATACGATTCACATGCAGAATAAAACACCATTTATCAAACGCTCGTACCGAATTCCGTTTGCCCATAGGGATAAAGTCAAGGCAAAGATTGACGAGTTAAAAGAGTTAGGGATTATTAAAAGTGAGAGCACGTCCGCTTACTTATACGTTAAAAATAGGCGAGAGCGTTAGAGTTTTACAAGTTGCCAAAGGAGGTTAATAAGCGTATGGTGGGGGATGTCGACTCTCCTCCGTTAAGAAATTTTACAGTCGTTTTACGGCGTGAAATATACAAGCATTCTTGACTTAAATAATGCTTACTATCAGATCAGTCTCGACAAAGAGTCAAATAAGTACACGGGCTTCACATTTCTGGGTAAGTCATATACTTACGCAGTGTTGCTACAAGGACTGAAAACTTCGGTCGCTAGTTTCACTCGAGCAATGGATGTTATTCCAGGTCCGGAGGTTAGGGCCTTCTGCCTCAATTATTTAGATGATTTATAAGTTTTCACAACAGGCACACTAGCTGAACACGTAGAGCACATAAATAGGTTACTAGAACGACTACGCGGTGTGAAATGACTTGTACCTTAGTTAAATGCAACTTCCTACATAAGAAGGTCAAGTTATTAGGTCAAATCGTTACCACGGAGGTTATTCGAATAGATCCTGATAAGACGAAGGCAATTAGAGAGTTCCCAGTATCTAAAACGGTCAGGCAGGTTAGGGCCTTCTTAGGACTCATGAATTATATACAAACGGACAGTAGTGCGATCGGAGTCGCTGGCTATGTTGTCGGAAGTAGCAGATATGATGATGATAGGTTTCTGTAGTAGGGCTAACTGAAGCTGAAATGAGGTGGACTGTATCAGAACAAAAACTTTGGGCAATCATATCCTGTGTGAAAATAATGGAAACATACTAACTGAAACTCCAAATGAAATGGGACCAAGCCAGGAGAAAGAAGGACTAACGCGGCGCGAAGGTGATCATCTGGACGGATCACAAAAGTCTTAGTCTTTTGTACTAATGCCGCCGCTTATGATAAGTTGGGTGCACTGTATCATCCAATTCGACTACAAGGTAGAGTATGTAAAAGGTAAAACCAACACAGCGGCCGTTAGACAACGCGTCCACTTGCCACAAGTGCATCGACTTAGAGCTAGTAACCAAAATTTAGGGTTTTGTAGGTACGGGTTAAATTTGGCGTGCAAACATAATAACTTCGCTGACAGTGTAATTTTATAAGCTTGTCAGAAAAATATATAACAAAAATATTTTTCTCAAAAACGTAAGTATATATAACACCTATTTTGTTTTCAGGAAAATGCCTCCAAAAAGAAAATATGATGAAGATTATATTAAACTGGGCTTAACTTCAATAATATTAAATGGGGAAACTAGACCTCAATGCGTATTGTAATTCGCGGCATAGTCTCTCATGATTCCTTGACCTTAGCAAGGCATTTGATTTCGTCTCGCATAAGATATTATTACAAAAATTAAATTACTGCGGAATACGAGGTACAGCAAATAATTGGATTGAAAACTACCTTCAGGGCAGACAACAGTGTGTAGAGATCACGAATATTAATAAAATTGGTAATAGGCATATGAAGCTGACACACAGGTCTTCTTTTCGACTAAATGCTTGCGGAGTACCCCAAGGTAGTGTCCTGGGCCCCTTGCTTTTTCTGCTCTACATAAATGATCTCCCTAGTGCAACTAACCATAATTGCATTCTTTTTGCAGACGACACAACTCTTGTTATTAAAGGTAGAAGCAAGTCCATCCTTGAGACTGAGGCAAACAAAACTCTGACCAATATCATGGATTGGTTAGGTAAAAATAATCTAAATATTAATATTTCAAAGACAAAAATTATCGAGTTCCAAACATACAATAGTAAATCTTATAATCTGGACA
This sequence comes from Athrips mouffetella, assembly GCA_947532105.1. Lineage (NCBI taxonomy): Eukaryota > Metazoa > Arthropoda > Insecta > Lepidoptera > Gelechiidae > Athrips > Athrips mouffetella. Next base: position 13,418,516 of record OX383974.1, read on the forward strand.
TAAAATGTAATAATTCAAATATTGACATAGTGAATGAAGCGACATTTTTGGGTTTAACAATTGATAAACATTGCAACTGGAAAGCACACATTAATTGTCTATGTACAAAGCTCGACAGATATGTGTATGTCTTAAACAGGCTAAGGCTTATAGCTTCGGAGGCTGCTTCACTTACAGCCTACCATGGCTTGGTCTCATCTAGACTAAGGTATGGAATAATTTTATGGGGAAATTCGGTTGAGGCTATTCGGGCTTTTAGAGTGCAAAAAAAATGTCTGCGAGCAGTGTATGGAATGGGGTCTTTAGACAGCTGTAAACCTGTTTTTAAGAGAAAAAAAAATATTCTCCCTCTTCCAAGCCTTTATATGTTTGAGGTGTGCGTATTTGTGCACAAACATTTATATTTATTCCAGAAATTTAAAGATGGGAATAATGTAAGATCGCAATACAAATATACTCTTTGCGTGCAAAAGCAAAAGCTAACGGTCTTTACACGAAATGTTTATTGTATGGCCGTAAAAATTTACAACCATCTGCCAGACATTTTCAAGCAACTGACTACTTTACTTTTAAAAAAAAAGGTACGGAATTTCTTTAGGGACAAATGTTATTATGACATCAATGAATATTTGAATGAGTCGATTATTGTGCTGTAAATTATTTTATTATTATCCTGAAATTCATTTTTATTGACATTATTCTAATATTATGACATGCATGTAATTATTATTCCATAATCCTAATCTAGTCTTGTTTTTAAATTAGTATGTATATTAATCTAGTTATTGTAATTTAGTCCTAAATGTACCATATTTGCACGCCTTAGTCTATAGGTAGAGCATGCTGGAAACTATGTAATAAGACCCTCTTACCATGTTTCACGCAAATAAAGATATTTGATTTGATTTGATTTGATTAATATGTTGACATTGTAGTATTCGCATCCGCCAGCCGTTCGTCCCGATTTTAGAGCTAAAAACAACCTGTATCCAAGCCCTATTTATATCGTATCTAAATATGATGTTAAGACACAATATTTACGAATCCACCTAAAATTTACATCGGAATATTTTTTTCGAAATACAGCTTAGGCAAAAATAGTAATAGACAATTATATCCATACTAATATTATAAATGCGAAAGTAACTCTGTCTGTCTGTTTGTTTGTTGCTCTTTCACGCCTAAACGGCTGAACGGATTTTGATGAAATTTGGTATGGTGATAGATGGTAACTTGGAGACGGACATAGGCTACTTTTTACCCCGGGAAAATATCTCATTCCCGTGGGAATCTACACATACAATAATACTCTAGCGGGGTTGTATCTGCTACAGCACACCGAAACTACTTAACCGATTTTGATGGGACTTTTTTTATTCACTAAGTATCGCTGATTACGAAAACTACTACAATTTTGAAATCCAACGTGGTAGACGTAAACTACCATTATCCCCTGGGGATAAGGTTGAGGTGCGATAGGGTTGAAATGTCTAAAAATCAATATGGGTGTCGTTTGTAAGGTTTATCGAGCCGCTGATTACAAAAACTACAACAATTTTGAAATCCAACATGGTGGACGTGAAATGCTATCATCCCTTGGGGATGAGGTTGGGGTGCGATTTGGTGCGATAGAGTTGATATGTCTAAAAATCAATATGGGTGTCGTTCGTATGGTTTATCGGGTCGCTGATTACGAAAACTACAATGATTTTGAAATCCAACGTGGTGGACGTGAAATACCACCACCCCTGGGATGGGGTTGGGATTCGATAGGTTTGAAATGTCTAAAAATCAATATGAGTGTCAGTTGTATGTTTATATAAGGATAGGGATAGCGGTTAAGATGGCGTTAGGGGTAGAAGCAGGGATAGGGGTAGGGTCAGGGATAGGGAGAGGGGGAGGGATAGGGAGAGAGTGTAAGGGAGGGGAAAATGAGGGGAGAGAAAGGGGGAGGGAGGGGTAGAGGGCGTGGGAGGGGGTAGAGGGAGGGGGGGGTAGAGGGAGGGAGAGGGGGAAGGGGAGGATGAGTGAGGGGAAGGGGGAATGGGAGGAGGGCGAGGGGGGAAAGGGAGGGTGATGGGGAGAGGGGAAGGGGTGAAATGGAGGGGGAAGGAAGGGTGAGGGGGGGAAGAGGGAGGGGCGAGGGAGAGGAAGAGAGAGTGGGAGAGGGTGAGGGAGGGGGAGTGGGAATGTAGGGGGGGGGATACAAAAGGATAGATAGGGAGGAATAGGGACCTTTTTTACTTTTATGAATACCTCCTCGCTACCCATTCACTTCACTCCCTTTATTGCCTTCTTTTTTAAGTTCGCCTGTAACGGTTGACAATGAAAATTCCGCACTACCTACCAGTTAAATAAAATCAAAAGATAATTAAGTTTGTAGTAAGATGCATTTATTCAACTTGGATAAGTACAAATGCATCTTTTACGTAGGGATCAAGAAGGATAAGCGCTCCGTAAAATATGTTTCAATTAAGTTAGAGTTCTGTTTTTTTATAAAATCTACGCGGACGAAGTCGCGGGTAACAGCTAGTACTTTATAAAACATGTTTTATCTAAAGAACACGAAGTGAACTAAAAAGCAAGTACCTACCTCCGGAGAACTGCTTGAATGTTGATGACCCAAAACTTAATTTAGAAGCTAAGGCATTAGCCAGCGCCCGATATAGCCGTTAAAAGAGACGAGACAATTGCCAACAAACAAGGACAGATTGGCTCTGCACTTACTTCTCTGGCTAGAGCATTTGAGAAGCTGCATAAAAATAAACAAAATTTAACAGCGCTTAACTATTTTAGTGATGCGGCACGAATGTTGTGCGACATCCAGCACCAAGAAAATCTTACTAGATGTAATTTCATCTTGCAAATCCTTGACCAACATATCCGTGAAGCTGTGAAGGATACTGAAGCAGACGAGTGGCTATTCGGAGAATGTTTTGCTGATAAGCTCAAAGCTTCTAAGGCTATAAAAGGATCCGGCCAAGAATTCACAAGGCTACAAAGCCTCAGTCACAATAAGCCAAACCTTTAAACTAATCTCGTAGCCGGACATACCAATCCGGGCCGCAACAAGCCGGTGACTCAAACACAATCGGCACCTCAAGCATCGAGGATGCAAACTTCATACAAACCCTCTCCGAAACGGAACTGACTCAGGTTAGTCAATCTTATTGTGTTGCAATCTGCTACAGCGAAACTCGATATCCCGGGGTGTTGTAGACGAGGTCGTCGACAGACAATTACTTTTAGTGCCTCCAAATGCTTTCCAAAGCGGTCTAGACAGGGTTGCCAATGATAGGGAAAAAGACAATTGTGCTAGCTATAATCGTGTATACTTGCGCCTCCTATTTTGTAATAAATAATAATAATTAAATCACTACAGGCTTCCAAAAAAATATAAGCTCGATGCAGTGTCTATCAGAGTTTATATTTGTTTTCGTATTTTGGCTTTCCTTAGGAAAATTTGTTCAGTTTGGTGGTCTAAGTTACTTGCAAGTAGTGCCAATTTGGAACAGGAAGGGGCGCGGTTAATGGAGAAAGAGAGAGGTGAGGAGGCTGCGACGACGTCCATGTGCGCGGGAGTGGATCTGTTCTCGACTGTAGGAGCAGCGACGCACGCATCTCGCACAAGAAGCGCTACGGATCCTGCTTTGCTGCCAGCGGCAACATGCACAAAGTCGCACAGACCAACCACAGCAATCAAAATGACTAAACGTATTCATATATTTACAATACATTCTTAATCTAGTCGCGTTTAAAATGCTGCATTTAGAAGAGAAAGACAATAGAAAACCGGTATCCATAGAAAACCGGACATTAGTATTATTTTTTTCGTGTTGATTTTTTAGGTATACAGTCAGTGTACCTGTCATCGGAGAATAATACGAGTGAGATACGTTTAGACGGTTATGGTTAATTCAGGATAATAAGGGTTGTAAAAGTAGGATTAAGGAAATAATTCGTCACGAGTTAAGGATGTGTGAAGTCACAACTAATTATTATTCGATTATCTTTGGAAATGCAATGAAGGCGTCGGGTCTATTGTAGTAGAGTTATTTTAAATATTTCTTACTAGGGCTACTCTTAGTGGTGGTACATATAATTTGTCAATCATGAATGGAAGGGTTGTTTTCGCAGTAAGTAGAAATGCGTTTTCTTGCCACAGGGTCTCTGCTGTTGCCTTTAAAATTTAGAAAGAAGTGACTCTTAGCAAAGCTCATTTCAACTGGACATGATATCGTTCTTTGAAACAATAAGAGTCTTCATAATGGTGTCCTAATATCAAAATCTTGTAGGTAACCATATCTTTCTAACAAGCTACACCTGGTTTTACAATCTAGGATCAGCTTTTTTCTGCTCTTCGAGTAGATAGTTATTAAAACACTCATTTTTGGTAGGTGATTCCGTAAACAAAAAAAAACTTCAAGAAATAAAATTTTTGGACTTTCCACTGCAAGCGAGTGAGTGTACCGAAAGTTTCTTAGGACGGCTAAACGTAAACGAATTTTATATTGCGCATAAAAATATTCGAATTTAACCATCTTTATAACTGCGGGTAAAAAGAGAAGGAAAGTACTATTATCTTAAATTCAATTTTAAACGTAAATAAGGTGAGTACTTCAATATCCGGTGATTTAAAAAAATTGGCCTTCGGGACTTTTACAAACGACAACTCATGTTGCTACTTCGCAAAATCGTATTGAAAAGCTTCATTCCTCACATTGTGGTTTTTTGTTCAGTTACCATGGTATTTTTTATTTTTCTCAGAATAGGGTAAATCTTATCAGCTTAGCAATTAAAATAACTGAATTCTATCGGCAAAGAAACTTACAAAAGAATTTAGGAACGAAATCACGATAAGATAAATATGAATGGTACGGTCGGACAAGGGGTTTTTTGTAGATCGTCTGTCAATCAGCTTTAGAAATCGGTGTATCCAAAACTCGCAGTGTTGCCAATTTAGACCCATTGGTGCTACATTAATTTTTTTCCTTATCCAGCCCCATATACAAAAAAGTATAACAATATTGAAACACCGATCAAGATTTCCTAAGAAAAGAAAATAAAAAAAAACCTTTGCTAAAAAGATGCAGTTTCGTTTGATGGACAAGTTGAAATCCTCCAGATACGACCGCGGCTTACTCGCTATCTATACTGCAGTAAAATATTTTAGGCACTATGTCGAAGCACGTAATTATATTATAAATAATGACTTGGCGACTAAATCAGAGGACAGTGTCTACCTTTTCGGGGCCCTAGTTTACAATCGAATACCCGAATCGGTACGCGATGCAACTACCATCGCTAGTTTTAAAAATAAACTCAAAATATGGTTAACTAACAATGAATTTTATAACCTTGATGAATTCTTGAAATAAGACATGACGCTTTAGAATCATTCAATTACTATCATATATTTATGACCTGAAAAATGTTAAATGGATTATTTTTTAATCATAATAATATTATAATCATTATTTTTATAATGATATTATACACTCTGGACTTGTAACTAATGTTATTAATATATTTTTAATTTTCATTCATTTTCATTTTCTACATCATTGCCTGAACAGGGAGATTTTTATAGTTCTTTGACAGAATGTAGCGTTTCTGACGAAGACTAGACAAGACACTTGGCAACATTTTAAATGTGAAAATATGTTGGACTATTCTAATTTCTACCTCAAAACCGATGTTCTACTTTTGACAGATATTTTTGAAAATTCGGAGACGAATGTTTATATTCATACGGTCTAGACCAAACTCATTATTACACAGGTCTTAGTCCCCTAGTCTTAGTTGGGATGCAATGTTAGTGTTCAGAAATAGAACTAGAATTACTGAATGACTTTGATATGTTAGCATTCAGGTATGAGAGGTGGGGTGTTTGTATGCAGTAATCGTTACACAAAAGCTAACAGTCAATTTTTAGATGATTTTGATATAGCCGAAAGAAAATCATAACTTGCCTATTTTCATGCAAACCATCTTTATGGTTGGGCTATGTCTCAAATGTCTCAAGACCTTCCTTATGGTGGTTTCGAATGGGTTGATGAGAAAACAAATTTTGATGTCCCCTTTACATCTAACAAAGCATATATATATTAGAATTCATTTAGACTACCCAAGCGATTTACATGATTTACACTCAGACTTTCCTTTATGCCCTGAGAATCTACGTACTGAATATTGTAAACAATTTTAACTTGTACCAAATTTAAATAACAAATCATTATCGTAATTATGTGCAGTGTTTAAAACTTGGGTTAAAGTTGGTAAAAGTACATAGAATTTTAAAGTTCAAACAGAGCTCCTGGTTACAAAAATACATAAATTTAAACACTCAATTAAGAACTCAAGCTACATCAACATTTGAGAAAAAATAAACTAATGAATAATGCTGTTTTCGGAAAAACAATGGAAAACATTTGATAAAAGAGTGAACTTCAAATTGGCGAAACACTGGGAAAATCGAGGTGAAACTCAAGGGAATCAAAGTCTTATAGCACGTCCTGAATTTCAAAGTATGTCCATATTTTCCGAAAATTTTGTAGCCATTCATCTAAATAAAACAAAACATAATTATAACAAGCCGATATATCCAGGATTTTCGATTCTTGATATATCAAAAGCCTTAATGTTTGATTTTCACTATAACTTTATGAAGAAAAGATTGAGGATAATTTAAAGCTGTTGTATACCGATACAGATAGTTTCATATATCAACTTTTCACAGAAAATTTATTAGAGGAAATGAAGCCAGACATCGCACAACATTTCGACACCTCAGATTACCCAACTGAAAATATTTTCGAAGCCCACAACTCAATAAAAAAGACTAGGCTGAGATGAGCATTATGGTAGTTTGTTCAAAGAGTTAGTGGGATTAAGATCGAAAATGTATGTAATGAATGTGGGAAATAATCTAATCGCTAAAGCCAAGGGTGTAAATAAACACGTTACAAAAAAAAAATAAAAACATGACTATAGAAAATGTCTTCTTGAGAAAAAAGATAAATTTGCTCAAATGCATCGATTTCGATCGATAAAACACGCGATCTTAACACAAAAAATAAATAAAATTAGCTTATCGTATGATGATACGAAAAGGTTTATAATACCGAATTCAACAGATAAACTTGCGTGGGGTCATTATAAAACAAACAAATTATTTGTTTACGCTGTTTGAGGTCAGAAGGTTGATAGTTTTTTGTGTAATAATTGCGAAAAGTGTGACAAAAGAGACCACGTTTGGACAACCGTCTCCATTGTATGAGTGCATTTTCATAGAGTGTAATGTTTTTCAAGCATATTGTGTCTACTCTTTTGTTAACGGCCTGATGGATTTTAACCTATACAACGTGTTAACGGAATAAGCGAAACTGAGAAAATAGTTTGTTCAGATTCGAGAGTAGAATAAATTCACGGGTTTTTGATAGGGATAACTTTTTTTTATATTTATAAAAAAAAAAATTGCCGCTTCTATTCTAAATATTTCTGTGGATATGCGCGCTGGCGGCGCGGCGCCACGCGGATCATGAGTGGTGAGGAGGGGAGGGAAGTGTGCGTGGCGTGCGCGCAGCGCGCGGCCTAGAACAACGAAGAAACTAGAACGATGATGAAACTTTAAAATAACAATATCTAGAAAAAAAAATCTCTTTTTAAGACTATCTTACTCGAAGGACATTTCAAGTTAAAGTTGGAAATGAATACTCTTCACGAATGAATGTTTTGAGTGGTGTACCTCAAGGAGCTGTGCTGGCTCCGACTTTATTTGGAATTTTTGTTGCTGATCTTTGTTCAGTTATTACCCATGTTTTTTTGCTGATGATGTCAAGTACTTTGGAAATCCCCTTACCCAGAGTGGTGTTTTACGTAAGGACCTTGAGTATATCCAAGAATTGACCCAAGATTGGGTTATTACACTTAACCCCACTAAATGTACAGTTTTGCATGTTGGTCACAACAACCCAGAGCTTTCTTACAAGATCGGAGATGTTACTGTGACTCCTACTGCCGTCCAGAAGGATTTAGGCGTACTAATTACTTCGAATTTAAAATGGGGTGAGCATATACAGACCATAGTCAAGAGAGCTAATTCCTTATTATATACAATCAGGAAGTCATTCCAACTCATCAATATAGACTGTTTTATGAAAATCTACAAAACATATGTAAGGCCACTGCTGGAATATGCCTTTCAGATTTGGAATCCATATTTTGCAAAAGACATAGACTTGTTGGAGAGTGTACAGAGGAAAGCTACTAAGATGCCTTTCGGGTTACGGAAGAAGACTTATGAGGAAAGTGTTGCTATTTTGAACCTTCCAACTCTAAGTGATCGTCGAAAGCGCGGGGAACTCATCGAAGACTACAAGATCTTGACTGGCAAATATAACTGTCCAGGGCTGCAGAATATACTTAACCGAAAGACAATCACAAGAGGCAGATACAAAAATAATTTGCAGCCGGCGAGGATAAGCTCAACGACGAATGTTGGTTACCACGAGTTTAACAATAGAGTTATGTGCACTTGGAACTGCTTACCACAGAACATTGTAGACGCTCCCTCAACGAATAGCTTTAAAAACCGGCTTGACCAGTGGCTTATAGACAATAATCTTTCTTAATGTGCAGTGAACAACACACCAGCTCAGATGTAGCCATATCAGCAAAGTTGCTGCTGGGCTATCAAATAATAATAATAATATATTTTTTATGGGAATGGATTTATTTATTAATGGATAAAAATGTGTGGGGTTTAAAAATAAGGGTTTCGCTTATTCCATTAACATCAGGTGGCTCACGTGCTCGTTTGCTCACTTGCAAGCAAACAAACAAACAAACAAACAAACAATACCAGCGGTATTTTCTTTAAAAAAAGTATGCAGATCACATTTGGAAGAAAAAGTAATAAAATCCCGTTACATAATTTTTTATGTTTCAGAAGCTGCTTTATCGAAAAAAAACAAACAAAACCTAAAATGAGGAGACGAAGGTACGTCAAATAAAACAAACAATATCAACGGTAAGATTCACACGATTTTACTAATAATCTCATCATATTGGAAGAGCATATTAAAATAGGCTCTAAAGGTATTTTATTTCTAGGTATTTTTGGTAAAGAAAATCTATTTCTTTACCAAAAATACAGAATACCTTTGGAAGCAAAACGACTAAAAATCACGTTATATAAAATTAATAAAATAATAATTATGTATCAAAAGCTGACGCTACGGAAAAAACTAACGAGAAACTGCAATCTAAAACAAGAAACATCCCCACCTGTCAAACTAAGAATCACTTTGCAAAAAAGCTATTCACTAAATTTATTAAAAACCATGGTAAAAGTTAGTTTATTCATTATCACTACAGCTATCCAAAACAGCTCATTAAAAATTAAATAAAAGTGGAAAAGGCGCAAAAACTTCAACATAATTTTTTTAATAATCTCAATTTTATTGATTAATAGCTTACACCACAAAAATACACTCTAACAATCAGAAACATCAGGTGTAAAAATCTGTTTTAAATTTCTTGGCGTTGTTTCGGATTAATACATAAACGCAAAAACCTTTTTGATAAAGACAAGCCCATACCCTAAAGTCTAAAGTATTTGAGATCACGTTTGATTCGCTCGAATCTTATTGCGAGAAAAATGAGCGACAGAAGCGGCGTAAGGCGTAGACAAAACATGGGCCACCGCCTACGGCCTCGCGGTGCTAAGGGCCTCACCCCTCAAAGCCGAAATAAATAAACATAAAATTTTAAAGCAGTGAACGCGACGAAACATTTCAGTAGACATGGAGCGATAAATATGTTATACCAAATTCTTTTGAAGACCAGACGTATTGTAAATAATTTGAATAGGTAGGTAGGAACATTATTCACATCTGGCACAGTAATGGTCAATGGCTATTAAGTTCGCAAAAGTAAACAAAAACTGGTTAAGTTTATGGTCATTAGTGATACCCACAAACAAAAGCATCGGAGCCCGCTTTCTAATATCTATTCCTTCAGTTTTTTACTAATTATCTGTACACAAGCCGCACTATATATATTGTTGAAACTTTAGACAAGTCGCAAAGTTAAAGAAAATAAATTCATATCGAAGAACAATTGCGGTTTAGATCAAAGCTACTATGCGGAATTATAACTAATAAAAAATAATTTGTACTTCGAAAACATCAACGGTCTTTACGGCTATAGAAATGTGGTTTGTGTTGCGAAGAAAAATAACAATACAGTACGGAAATAAGGTGAGAAATAATTGTATTTATGTCTTCCATAATAGTATATCAAACGGGTTAATTCTAGCGTGGTCGCTAAATTTAAAAAAAAAATTACAGGACTAGATAGAAGTGACTACCCAACTGTCCGGCTCCGATTTGATTTATATTAAAATATTAGACTTGATTTTTTTTATTTGCTCAAATTTAACTTGTAGGGAGAAATTGACTTCAAAAGTACCAAAAGGTGACTAGACCTTTTAATTTTTAGAATGAAATTCTTAACTTCCAGAATCAAAGAATATAGACAAACTGGATTTGAAAAAAAGCTTGTCTGACGCTCGTCGATTTATTGAGAAAAGTAGTTATGATTTGTCTAAAGACGTCAAAAATAAAACGGTAGCCAAAAAGAAAAGGATGTTTGATTACAAAGGCAGCGATCAACCCATACAGTCTGACAAAAGCTGGTATGAAACAAAACATCTCAAGCAACGATTAGTTAGTACGGAACAACCTCAACCTGCTGATAAATCAAGAAGTCTTGTACGTAAGTACTGGACAAGAGACTGACTACTAAAGATAAGCCAAAATTAAATTGAGAAAACTAATTCAACTTTATACTTTCCAGGTGTCACAATTCGACTCACAGGATGTTACAGACGGGAGTAAAAAAATAAAAGGAAACCACTAGTAGTGTCACGTATTATTGAGCGGATTTTTTAAAATATCCATCCAATACTCAGTAAAAAGAAGGCCCTTCGTTCAAAAATTTGGATATATTTTTATAATCTTAAGGAACCTCATCTCCAGATTAGTTTCAGTTTCAGTTTATTCAGTTCGTTGACAAAATTCTTTGTTTTCGAAACATAGGTTCTATATCTAACTAAAGACAATAATTATAACAAGCACACTTAATTAAAACATTACAAATTAGGCTGTGCCTCCGCTGCCGGTACCGGTTTCCAAAAAAAAAGAGGACGGAACCGACACGAAACAAAATGTGTCTATGGTTAGGAAAAATGGAGTCGTGTCGGTCGTGCTCGTGTTGTCTGTGGCCTGTTTGTGGTCTTTGTTGTGTTGTCTGTCGTGTCGTGTTGATTTTGTGCTTCGAGGTTATTTTATTTTGTTCTAATGCTTTATCCATTAAATATTGGAAAATGAAAGTGGGAGATACGTTTGCGTCATTCGAGGAATTCAATAAGTCTTTTGAAAACTACAAGAAAGAAATATTCAATGAATACTACATTCGAGATGCAAAAACAATAGAGGTTCAAGGAAAAAGGTTTCCTGGAACAATATCGAATATAAATGAGAGCCTGAAATATTATTACGTTATAATCACCTGTATTCGTGGAGGCCGTAAATTTGTTTCAAAAAATGCTAACTCGTCAAGAAACTGTGGCACTGTTAAGCAAGACTGTCCAGCAGCAATTCAATTGAATGTTACGAAATGTAAGCAATATCTTACAATAACCAAGATGAATGAAGAACACAATCACTCTTGTGGTAAAAAATACTTTGAGAGCCTATCACAGCAACGATTGAAACTGCCTAAAGATGTCAAAGAAAACGCAATTGAAGCTCTCCAGACAGGTGCAAATAAAAAATTGCTGAGAGAAAAACTGCAAGCCACGACTGGATGCAGTATAACTTTAAAGGATTTGACAAATTTAAAACGCTGCCAGAAGAAAAAGAGTTTTTCTGAATGCATTCAAATACTACAAAATGTGTATGGATGCAAAGATGTAGAAATTCTTTTAGATAATGAAGGAACATTTAAAGCCTTGTTCTTTCAGGATGAAAGAATGAAAAAGTATTTGAAATCTTTTCCTGAAGTTCTTTTTATAGATGGAACTTACTGCTTACTAGATATTAATGCAGCTACTTATTTGGTTTTAATTGAAGACTGTAACGGCTTGAGTGAAGTTGTAGCTGTTGGTTTATTAGTGAATGAAAATGAAGACAGCATTGATTTTTTCATTAATACTCTGAAAGAACGTAATCCGGAGTGTGACACAACGAAAGTGATTATGTCAGACAAAGAAAGGACTGAGAGAAAAGTCTTCCTAAAGCATTTTCCCCAGGCCAAGTTAATGATTTGTTTGTTCCATGTGTTTCAAATATTTCATAGAGAGGTTTCAACAAAAAAAATGGATATTACTACTGAAGATGTAAAGAAGAGTAAAGAATTTTTACAGAAACTAACATATGCTTCGTCTGAAGCTGAATTTAACAAAACTCTCGAAGAGATGAAAAGAAATGTCCCAGATGCAGTGATGTCATACTACACAGCTCACTGGGCAGACATAAAAGAGCAGTGGGCAAAATGCTTTACTTTAAAAAATTTGTGCTTATCCAACACTACTAATAATAGGTTGGAAAGTATAAATGGAAAGCTGAAAAGTGTGATAAACCGATACAGCACATTAGAGGACTTTATACAAAAATTCTTTGCCCTTTTGAACAGCGTCAGGGCAGGAAATGATGTGAGAAATTCCCAAATGCTAATTAAAAAAGCAGGAAATTATAAAAAAGGTTCATCTGAAGATTTATACTGTAATTATTTGACTTCATTTGCTTTTGAGAAGGTTAAACTTCAAATGGAACGATCAAAAAAATGCGAAGAGTTTATTTCAATTGATGAAAATTCATACTTGGCAAATACATCTGAGGGACTGTTGCATGTTTCAGCGACAACTTGTGAATGCATGTTTAGAAACTCTACAATGCTACCATGTCGACACATGTTTAAATGCAGACAAATGCTTTCATTGCATTTGTTTGATCCCTCTTTATGTTTAAAAAGATGGACAAAAGCAGAATGTGAAAAAGTATTAGAAGAATTAAATTCTAGACGTGGTGAATCAAACCAAAATGCATATGACCTAGCAGCTGATGTGAAGGTTCTGAATGAACAAAAGCCAACTAAACGGTTAACAAACCATGAAAAATTTAAACTAATGGACGAACAAGGCAAAATAATGGCTAAACTGTGTAGTGAGGTTTCAACTCCGATTTTTTTCCAAAGACTACGATTAATTAAAAGTATTATCCACGACTGGAGTAAAGGTTGTGATGTTAATCCTAACTATTATGCAGACCAATTACGTAACAGTGAAGCAAGTCAGCAGTCAGCTGGAGAATTTAGAGCCTCAACACTAAACATTGCAGGGACTTCCAGTGAATCAAGTCAACAGTCAGCTGAAGAATTTAGTACCTCAAAACTAAATATTGCAGGGACTTCCAGTGAATCAAGTCAGCAGTCAGCTGGAGAATTTAGTACCTCAACACTGAATATTGCAGGGACTTCCAAAGTTGATAGTTCAATACAATTAAAAGACATAAAAATGCCAACAAAAATGCTGAAAAGGGGACGACCTAAAGGTTGTGGTACTACAGTTATTGGTCTTGCAAAGAAGAAAAATTTGAAATCTAAACAGACTCAGAAACAATCCACTGCAGAAATAAATATGGTTTGCGACAAGAAAAACCAACAAACACAGCACAATATAAATAAAAATTATCCAGATCCAATTGAGGAATATGTAGAAGAAGAATATTTAGAAGATGAAAGTCTGTACGAAAGTGAGGATGTGGAATCGAAATATGAGGATGACATAAGAAATCAGAAAACGGTAGATGAGGAGGAAATAAATATGGAGGTGGAATATCTGGATGAAAGTATTTAATAATTATTTAAGAGTGCAATTCCATGCTTAGATAACAATTTCCTTTTTCAGAAAGTTATTTTTGTCTAGATCTGTACCAATTAGGTTAAGTTAAAATTCTAGTGAGCATGAAAGTTAAATAACACTTGAGTTATTCCATTATATCTCATCCATTACATTAGTTAGCATACCTAAATGTGAAACTAGTTCACTTAAAATTTCAAACTTGTAATTTTCAAATAATTTTGTAAATAAAAATATCTAATCTTTTGACAGTTGTTTTGTATTGTTAAACTAGCTGGCCCAGCAAATTTTATCCCAGTAATCAATTCTACACCTAACTTACACGTACCCTACACCTAAGTCACACAATGGCAATCCTACACGTACCCTATACTACACCTACCTTACACCTTAGCGAGTGCACTTCAAAGTCGATCCACCCCACAAGTCCTTGTATCAGAGTTTCGAAACCGCTTTACGGCCTCTGACGTGGTTTTTCATTAACGACCACCCGAAGGCGACCGCGACCAACGGCTTAACGTGCCCTCCGAAGCACGGAATCATCTTTCTTTTCGGACAATCAGGTGATTCAGCCTGCAATATCCTAACCAAACTGGGAAATACGAAGTGAAAAATCACTATGTTGTCCCACCGGAATTCGAACCCGGGACCTCCGTAACTTGATCCGAACGCTCAACCACTTCGCTACCTACCCTACATTGATACCGGAAACTGTTCTTAGGAGCCGATTCCGGCAATTGTTCTAGGAGCCGGTACCGGCAGCTGTTCTAGGAGCCGGTACCGGCAGCTGTTCTAGGAGCCGGTACCGGCAGCGGAGGCACAGCCTACAAATTAATTCAGGTCCCGTTAGTGTGAGTAGTGAATACTCTACGGAGGAAGATTTTTTAAATCCTTTTGATGATTTGTTTAAATGGTTATTTTATTACGTATTGACTTTGATGTCAAAGATTTTTGTCAAATGATGCACAGGCTGGGATTTTTGGTAGCTGGAAAGCGCATGCGCATTACTGTCGCTGAACGGAGGATTTTTTACGAGTACCTTCTTGGTGATTATACGTATTTACTTTAATGTCAAATATTTTGATTAATTCAGATTTTTGTGAAAATAATGAATTATTTATTTATCGTATGGTGAATTGAGCCTGTAAAAATTTATCCATCGTTTTATTATTTCTTTGAGAGCTGAGCGTTTTTGAAGACCTCTCAGAGGATCAATTAATTAAACATTGCCGGATTAAAATTGAAATTAGAGGAAACTTGGTTCCAAAAACTTGTTAGAGTACTAAAAAATAAGATATTATTGCTGTTGATTCCTTAAAACCCGATGTCAATGAAGGATTTCCGTCCATACATTCATTGATTACGGGTGTCAATATAAAAGAAAGTCCCTCAAGAAGTTGCGACTCCCCATGGATTCCCTTCTTTCTTTATTCCTTTGAAACATGTTTTTATACTAACATGTTTTAACATGTTTTTAACGATAAAAACGTGTTCTCTCCCCAAGAGAATATTTATATTTTTATAGTCTTCTATACAACGTGTAATGGAAAGGTGTGATAATAATAAAGGATGTGAATCTGCCCATGAAACTGAACAACTTTTCCCAAGGAACATAGGTCGAAATATGAACTTGAATTTTTGACCTCCCATACAAAATGCGCAATCAGCTGATGCAGTTTCTATGGGAGGTCAAAAATTCATGTTCATATTTCGACCTATGTTCCTTGGGAAAATTTGTTCAGTTTCATGGGCAGATTCACATCCTTTATTATTATCACACCTTTCCGTTACACGTTGTATATATAGTCGTCTTATTTAAGGTGATCTGTTTTCCATACAAAAATTCAAATGACTTGCATTCTTACGCGGGACATAAAATTCTGTTGAAAAATGAACTAATACTGCTATTTAGAAAATCTGATTTTTTTTATTTTGATATACATATTTAGAAAACAGATTTCCGTTCCTGTATTTCCTTTGATTTTAACACAGACTGTTTTGCTTCTTAATGCGTTTGCAATTCTTTAAAAGACTTATTTGCCGTTACCGAATAATTTAAAAAAAAATACAATAACACAAAAATTCTTTAGAACCTCATTTCGACAGACCAACCGAAACGAAACAAAACCGACAGACGATCCAAACGAAATTCGATATAATTTTTTTTCACTATTTTCTTAAAAAAGAACATCATCCAGAAAATCTTTCTATTTACCCAGTCAGTGGCGGCGTAAAGGGGGGCGGCCCGCCCCAGGTGCCAAGCTCCAAGGGGTGACAACGTGGTGGTGATGGTGGCAACCATTGTTTACTAAATCGCGCAACTTAGAACTTATAAGGCACTAGCGCATAGATCTGCTTGTTGAGGACGGCTGTTTAATAGCTATGTTAGAAAGTCGAAATTGTGATCGCATAGTCATTTTAATATTTTATTCGCGAATAAGTATACGCGGTAGAGCGCAGACATGAGCAAGATTTTTTTTTCTAATATCATTTTGCGTAAAATTTGCGAAGATATAATGTGAGTAACTTCAATGTTTAAGGTTGGCCACGAACTTATACCTTGAGACTTATAGTTAATTTAAATAGCATGGCGGAATTGCACTTGAGTCGGTCATTAGACGATAACAAAAGGAGTGGTATTAACAACCGATACCTGGAAAGACCTTTTTCAGGCGTGGTGTTCTTGTGACGACCAAAAAGTTTTGAATCCATTTGGTACAAGATGATATTATTAAACATGTTTCGACTTTGGAAAATATTACATAGTGTATACAATACAGTGTAACTGTTATGAATAACACATGATGCTATGATCAACACATCATGTTATAAATAAACACATCATACCTCAACCTCCAAACAGAAAAAAAAAACCAGCACAAAGGCAAAGAAGAGTGACGAAATCAGAGATCATGCATTCAAAATGACGTGTCTGTTGGGCATCACGTATCAATGCGAGCAGTTATTTTGTCGAATGAAAAACTTAATTTCCAAGGCAAAACCAGAACTACCGGTGGACATTTTTATAAATTGCAAAAACCACTATAACGGCAGATATTGATAGTTAAGATAAACAAAGTAATATTTTTTAAATAATACATAATTTCAATTATATTTTTTCTTTCATAACTTTAGAATGTAATGTTTTCCTTGTGTTGCAGCTCGTGGAAACAAAATTCTCTCGGTCCTTAAATTCGAAAAGTTTTGAGATCCTTGACTCAGATTAGTTAGACCAAACCTAGTTTGGACTATATGCCAGACTTTGCGCCAGTAACGAAATGAACGAACGATTTTAAGGTAACGATTTTCGCCACAAATCTTTTAACAAGTCAGAGGCAGTTTCACTAAGCTTTTTACGTTTACAATTGCCGTTACTTTTTTGTCATCAAAACAGATGAGGACAGCAATATTTTACAATTTTAACTAAAAAATTTTTTTGCCTGACAGACCGTCGTCGTGACATAACATGGAATAATGAAAATGTTGGAATTTACCATCTTCGATATGCCAAAACACATTAACTTATTCTCTTTGCCATTATAATCCGAAAAAGCTATATGATTCTTGCACTACAAGCCTCTTGTCCCGGACTCCTCTCGACTGTAGCTGGGAGATAATAGATGACATGTCACATACTAATATAGTTCAACTAGAGGATGGCGTGTTGGTAGGTGCAGGAGTTGGAGAAATCAAGGTTATGACTCCATCAGATGGAGAGATCAACCAAGAGGATCCTATAAAATTTACCAATCAGAGTTTGATCCTCAAGCGATCAATTGGTTCTCATATAATGTACAAGGATGAGATATACACTTTGGGTTCGAATACTATAGAAATACGCTATGAAATGCCAGCCCTAATTCTGGACAACGTTAAGATACCAAAATTTGATGTGTTCCCAGAGGACAAGTGGAAACCAGTCGAGCTTTTGAAACTGAACCAAATTACGGTTCCCAAATTATTGAATAATTCTGCATGGATCATTCTAATAATAGTTGGAATAGTCATTTTGGTGATCATTATAATTGTGCTAATAATATATAGAAGGAATGCAGTTATACATAAAGTTTTCAAAAGAGTAGATGACTGGAACTTGGAGAACATTCAGTTAGAGCCGTCTGCTCCTAGGCAAGAAGATGCACCGCCAGTGTACAGGCAAACAACTACACCGACCGGTAAGTTCTCTAAAGTCATTTGACGGAACAAATTTTACCTCAGTAAGAATAGAAAAAAAGTTCAACAGATGACGAACAATATTTGGTCTGTGTTGTGTAGATCAAATATAGGTACACAATGTATTTGGAACTAAATTGTCACATTTTATAAAGGTTCATAAAACTTCAATCACACGACTATTTTTAGATGTGTTAATAGACCAAGCAAAAACGAACAACATTTTTTTATACATTATTATTACTGGACCCTTGGCTTTTAAGTATGTTGTTTAAAGCATAAAACCAAATAATTTTCCCAAAGAAACCTGGTTCTAAAAACGAGAAAAGTTCGAGGTGTCTCACACAAATTCCACTATTTCCGGCGCAAGGGTTGTACAAAAAAGTAGAAAAAAAATGATTTTTTTGACAGATGTTTTAAGGACAGTTTTTGAGATTTATTAACCCTGTATTTAACTTTGTTTGACAGTGAAATTAGTGTGTAGCTGTTGTAAAAAAAAAATCGACACGCTGGTCATTGTTCTAGGTATTATTTTGAACTAAACCTCATCAATTATTAAGAATAGAAAGAAGGCTTTTAAAAAAGCAATTATATGGTATTATCGGGGTCAAGTGAAAAAGTAATAAAAATATGACAAGGATATGCCTCAAACCATTTACATTACAAACAATACCGACACGGCATCAAAAACCGACACTAAGTTCTTTAGACCAACCAATCTTTTTCCTGACAATTAGTCAAATAAAATTAAGACAGACCAGAAAATCCATATTTCGAAAACAGACTTCCCTTCCTGAATATCCTTCGATTTTAACACAGACTGTTTTGCTTTTTAATGCGTTTGGAAATCTTTACAACAAGATTTGTTTTTCAGTTACCGAATAAATATAAAAAAAAATACAGACCAAAAAAATTCTTTAGAACCTCATTTCGACAGACCAACCAAAACGACACAAAACCGACAGACCATCCAAACGAAATTCGATATACTTTATTTTCACTATTTTCTTAAAAGAGACAAATCAAACTTGAAATTCATATTTGTGAAAAAAAATCAACACGCTGCGCATTTTTGTTGGTAATTTTAGTTGTTTAACCCTCACAAATTGATAATTGTGGAGAGGCTTTTTAAAAACAAAGATGTAGGTATACAAAAACAGAACTAATGTCTATGAAAATAACCGTTATTTTTTTTATTTTGATAAAGGGTTTTTTCAACCTTCACATTCCAAACAATATCAATACGACAACACATACCCAAACGACTTTCTTGGAAATTTATTTAACTAACCAACTGATGCACAAATTCCCCATTCGCAACACAATTCACAATTAACTTCAGAGCCAACCAATTTTTTTTATTTATATTCACAAATTCATTGATACCTATGCCTATTTATACAGAGTACAACACCCTGAATTTTCTTAATTTTCACTGCCCTATAAGACACACCACAAGACGTCTGAGCTGGATGTCAGGCTACAACGAAATGAAAGACAATGAATGCAGAATGAATTACAATACGAAATGAAGTCGACCGATCACAAAAATTGTGTGTGTGTGCGCAGTTGACTAACGAACGATTGTTTGTGTGGAGCACTTCATTCATACCTGCGAGGCGACTGGGAAGGGAAAACAATGGAGGTACCCGACCACCCTTTCTAAAGAAATTACCACTAGTGCCGGACATGTGGTCTTTCTTGTTATTGAATGTTTGTAGAACATTGGATAGTCATAAATGGCGATAAAGAAATGGTCGGGGGGTCGATGTTGTATACGGTTTTATTTTGTGAGAAAAATAACAACGGCGGCAGCAACTGTTTTGCAAGTTGTAAGAAATTATGACAATGGAGTAGGTATATGTACCAAGATAGTTAGTTATTTCTCAAAAGCTCTAAACATGCTTACATATTGAACATGTTTCGACTTTGGCAAATATCACATAGTGTAAACAATCCCAGCAACAGTGTAACTATTATAAATAACACATCATGTTATGAATAACAAACAGATCATGTTATGAATAACAAACACATCATGTTATGAATAACACATGATGTTATGACTAACACATCATGTTATGAATAAACATCATATCTCAACCTCCAAACTGAAAAAAACCCAGCACAAAGGCAAACAAAGTGACGAAATCAAGGATAATTCATTAAAAATGACGTGTCTGTTGGGGATCGCATATCAATGAATGCGAGCAGTTATTTTGTCGAATGAAAAACGATGGAAATTGCAACAACCACTATAGCGGCAGATTGGATAGTTAAGATAAACAAAGTTATATTTTTAAATAATAAATAATTTCAATTATATTTTTTCTCTCATAACTTTAGAAAATAATGTTTTCCTTGTGTTGCAGCTCGTGGAAACAAAATCAAAGAATATTCTCAGCCCTTAAATTCGAAAAGTTTTGAGACCCTTGACTTAGATTAGTTAGACCAAACCTAGTCTGGACTATATGCCAGACTTTGCGTCGGTAACGAAATGAACGAACGATTGTAGGCCATTTCACTAAGCTTTTTACGTTTACAATTGCCGTTACTTTTTTGTTATCAAAACAGATGAGGACAGCGATATTTATCAATTCTAACTAAAAAAAAAGTTTGCCTGAGAAACCGTCGTGACATATCATGGAATAATGAAAAAAGTTCAACAGATGCCGAACAATAATTGGTCTGTGTTGTGTAGATCAAATATAGGTACACAATGTATTAGGAACTAAATTGTCCCATTTTATAAAACTTCAATCACACGACTATTTTTAGATGTGTTAATAGACCAAGCAAAAACGAACAACAATTTCTCATACATAATTATTACTGGACCCTTGGCTTTTAAGTATGTTGTTCAAAGCATAAAACCAAATATTTTTCCCAAAGAAACCTGGTTCTAAAAACGAGAAAAGTTGGAGTTGTCTCACACAAATTCCACTATTTTAGGCGCAAGGTAAGTGCAAAAAAGTAAAAAAAAAATCTCTTTTTTTGACACATGGTTTTAGAAACTGTTTTAGAGATTTATTAACCCAGTATTTAACTTTGTTTGACAGTGGCATTTGAAGTATAGTAGGTAGCTGCAGTCAAAAAAAATCGACACGCTGGTCATTGTTGTAGGTATTATTTTAACTAATCCTCTTCAATTATTAAGAATACAAAAGCTTTTAAAAAAGCAAAAATATGGTAATATCGAGGTCAAGTGAAAAAGTAATAAAAAATATGACAAGGATATGCCTTGAACCATTCACATTACAAACAATACCGACACGGCATCAAAAACCGACACTAAAGTTATTCAGACCAACCAACCTTTATCCTGACAATTAGTCAAATCAAATTACGACAGACCAGAAAATCTGATTTTTTTTATTTTGATATACATATTTAGAAAACAGATTTCCGTTCCTGTATTTCCTTTGATTTTAACACAGACTGTTTTGCTTCTTAATGCGTTTGCAATTCTTTAAAAGACTTATTTGCCGTTACCGAATAATAAAAAAAAAAAATACAATAACACAAAAATTCTTTAGAACCTCATTTCGACAGACCAACCGAAACGAAACAAAACCGACAGACGATCCAAACGAAATTCGATATAATTTTTTTTTCACTATTTTCTTAAAAAAGAACATCATCCAGAAAATCTTTCTATTTACCCAGTCAATGGCGGCGTAAAGGGGGGCTGCCCGCCCCAGGTGCCAAGCTCCAAGGGGTGACAACGTGGTGGTGATGGTGGCAACCATTGTTTACTAAATCGCGCAACTTAGAACTTATAAGGCACTAGCGCATAGATCTGCTTGTTGAGGACGGCTGTTTAATAGCTATGTTAGAAAGTCGAAATTGTGATCGCATAGTCATTTTAATATTTTATTCGCGAATAAGTATACGCGGTAGAGCGCAGACATGAGCAAGATTTTTTTTTCTAATATCATTTTGCGTAAAATTTGCGAAGATATAATGTGAGTAACTTCAATGTTTAAGGTTGGCCACGAACTTATACCTTGAGACTTATAGTTAATTTAAATAGCATGGCGGAATTGCACTTGAGTCGGTCATTAGACGATAACAAAAGGAGTGGTATTAACAACCGATACCTGGAAAGACCTTTTTCAGGCGTGGTGTTCTTGTGACGACCAAAAAGTTTTGAATCCATTTGGTACAAGATGATATTATTAAACATGTTTCGACTTTGGAAAATATTACATAGTGTATACAATACAGTGTAACTGTTATGAATAACACATGATGCTATGATCAACACATCATGTTATAAATAAACACATCATACCTCAACCTCCAAACTGAAAAAAAAAACCAGCACAAAGGCAAAGAAGAGTGACGAAATCAGAGATCATGCATTCAAAATGACGTGTCTGTTGGGCATCACGTATCAATGCGAGCAGTTATTTTGTCGAATGAAAAACTTAATTTCCAAGGCAAAACCAGAACTACCGGTGGACATTTTTATAAATTGCAAAAACCACTATAACGGCAGATATTGATAGTTAAGATAAACAAAGTAATATTTTTTAAATAATACATAATTTCAATTATATTTTTTCTTTCATAACTTTAGAATGTAATGTTTTCCTTGTGTTGCAGCTCGTGGAAACAAAATTCTCTCGGTCCTTAAATTCGAAAAGTTTTGAGATCCTTGACTCAGATTAGTTAGACCAAACCTAGTTTGGACTATATGCCAGACTTTGCGCCAGTAACGAAATGAACGAACGATTTTAAGGTAACGATTTTCGCCACAAATCTTTTAACAAGTCAGAGGCAGTTTCACTAAGCTTTTTACGTTTACAATTGCCGTTACTTTTTTGTCATCAAAACAGATGAGGACAGCAATATTTTACAATTTTAACTAAAAAATTTTTTTGCCTGACAGACCGTCGTCGTGACATAACATGGAATAATGAAAATGTTGGAATTTACCATCTTCGATATGCCAAAACACATTAACTTATTCTCTTTGCCATTATAATCCGAAAAAGCTATATGATTCTTGCACTACAAGCCTCTTGTCCCGGACTCCTCTCGACTGTAGCTGGGAGATAATAGATGACATGTCACATACTAATATAGTTCAACTAGAGGATGGCGTGTTGGTAGGTGCAGGAGTTGGAGAAATCAAGGTTATGACTCCATCTGATGGAGAGATCAACCAAGAAGATCCAATAAAATTGACCAATCAGAGTTTGATCCTCAAGCGATCAATTGGTTCTCATATAATGTACAAGGATGAGATATACACTTTGGGTTCGAATACTATAGAAATACGCTATGAAATGCCAGCCCTAATTCTGGACAACGTTAAGATACCAAAATTTGATGTGTTCCCAGAGGACAAGTGGAAACCAGTCGAGCTTTTGAAACTGAACCAAATTACGGTTCCCAAATTATTGAATAATTCTGCATGGATCATTCTAATAATAGTTGGAATAGTCATTTTGGTGATCATTATAATTGTGCTAATAATATATAGAAGGAATGCAGTTATACATAAAGTTTTCAAAAGAGTAGATGACTGGAACTTGGCAGTGTGACCATTTGATTTTGGCAGATTTTACTCCTAAATTTTGTCTGTGGCAGATCTTGCTGACGATTTAAAAAAGTGGCAGATTTTGGCGGATTTAAAAGATTCCTCGAAAATCCACATTATCCTATTTGAATATTCAATGAATTCATTTTATTTTGAAATAATTAGATTAGGCTTTATGTATAATTCGATTAAAAATGATTTATCGAACAGGCAACATTTGTTTCATGGGCGGATTATACGGGGATATCCCGCTTATTCTGTTTTTAAACAAATGCGTCATATGATTATAAACTGTAATGAAACTGGAATAGTGTTAATATTCTTGTATTCGTTATTGATTTGGTTTCAAATCAACTTTTGATTTTACTACATTCTCTTATGGTTTGTATCGTGTGCGGTTCTGTGTAACGAAAAATTAATTATGAAGAGAAAATACGAGCGTTCTTATCGACCTGAGTGGGAGCAAGATCCCTTGCTATCTTCCTGGTTGTCGAGGGCTAAGGATGACCAGGACGTTGCATTTTGTAAAGCTTGCAACTGTAAATTAATTACCAGATTGTCTTCTTTAAAAGAGCACGTATCTTCACAGAAACATAAAAAGAACATAATTGGGTATACTGGCCAATCATCGGTAAGTACTTTACAATAAGTATATTTAATCAGATTCTTAATTTTATTTCAATTATTTATTTTATTAATTTGTTCCAGGTTCAACAGTTTTTTAAGAAAACTCCATTAGAAGAGGAGGTGAAAAAGGCAGAACTAAATTTTTGTGCTATGTTAGTCGAACACAATTTACCATTTCGCTTAATGAACCATTTAAGCGAAATCATATCAAAAAGTTTCCACGATTCAGAAATTGCCAAGCTATTTTCGTGCAAGAGGACTAAAGCGGCAGCGGTAACGTACAATGTTTTAAAACCTAATTTAGAAGAGGAGATGCTCGCCGATTTAAAATCGTGTGAAAATATGAAAACACATAAACCAATGTTTTCTTTAATTATTGACGAAACCACAGATGTTACAACCACTTCGACGCTTGCAGTTGTAACCAAATATTATTTCGAAAAAGATCTCCAAGTAAAAACTAAATTTTTAACTTTGGTTGACTTGAAAGGAGCTGATGCGCAGTCATTTTTTGATGCACTTTCTGGGGCTTTGACTAATGCTAACCTTAATATTAAAGATGCTATTGGTTTTGGGGCTGATACCACTAACGTCATGTTTGGGGAACAAGGTGGGATTGTTGCCAAAATAAGACATATAAATCCAAATTGCATGTTTATTAAATGTGTCTGCCATTCTACCGCTTTATGTGTATCGCACGCTAGTAAGAATATCATACCACGGGCTATTAATCAAATAGTACAGGAAGTTTACGGATACTTTTCACATAGTAGCAAAAGACAAAGAGAATTTGTCGAATACCAAGATTTCATTGGCACAGAAAAGCATAAAATATTAAGGCATTACGAAATTCGCTGGCTATGTTTGCATGCTTGCATCAAAAGAATTTTAGAGCAATGGGATGCCCTTAAACTTTTTTTCCAGTCGCAGTTTCTGGAAGACAGAAATATTTCATCAGAATTCTTGTTTAATAGTTTGAACGACAAGATATATAAACTGTATTTTTATGCCCTGGATTATATATTGCAAATTGTCAACAAATTTAACACTATATTTCAAGGAGATTACACAACAGTCCACACAGCATTCAAAGACATTTCCGAAATGTATACGTGCCTTTTGAGTTGTTATATGAAAGGGAATTATTTGAAAACCACAGATCCACTTTCGATTGATCCAAAATCCACTGTGAACTTTTTGCCCCTGAAAGATGTGTATTTAGGCGTTAATGTGAGCACTGAAATTGATCGCTTATCCGTAGATGTGAGTTAGAAAACTGGAATCCAATCATTCCTTCAAAAAATGCAAACGTTTCTGACTGAACTGTGTACTCAATTAAAAACACGGTTGCCACTGAGCAATATTTTCAAAGAATTACAGTTCTTGGATCCACAGCATGTGGTTTACAAAGATTTTGTGTCAATTTTAAACATTGCAAAGAACTTTCCAAACCTTGTTGACGAAAACAACATTCAAAATGTTGATGACGAACTTCGACAAATAAATAAGAGACTTGTTGGAATCAGGTGGAAGTAGCACCACCAGCACTATTTTGAGTGTAGACAAATTTTGGGGAGCGATTGGAAAAATCCTAGACGCGAATGGGGCTAAAAAATATCCACATATAACAAATTTCGCGAAAGCTTTATTATGTTTGCCCATGTCCAACGCTTCGTGCGAGAGAATCTTCTCTCAGGTGAATTTAAATAAAACAAAAATAAGGAATAGGTTCCTAAACCAACATGTTTCAGCTTTGATTACAACAAAAGAGGGGATTAAGGAACACGGTGACTGTGTCTCCTTTAAAGCATTTAAAAACATGATTAAAAAGATGTCCTCGAAATCCATGTACGCGGAAAATGAAGACGGAAATTTGGAAGCAAATGTTGATACGTAGAGTAAGTACCTAGCATAGGAATGTAATGTATAAGAAATTTGACAAATATTTTTGATTATTAAAGAAATTTCATTAAATTCGTTTGTATTTTTATTCGTTTCCACGAAGGCATATTTTTGGCATTTTTGGCGCCAAGTGTGGCAGATTTTGGCAGATTTTTAGCCCAGTCTGTGGCAGATTCGCAATTTATGAGATGGTCACACTGGAACTTGGAAAGCATTCAGTTAGAGCCGTCTGCTCCTAGGCAAGAAGATGCACCGCCAGTGTACAGGCAAACAACTACACCGACCGGTAAGTTCTCTAAAGTCATTTGACGGAACAAATTTTACCTCAGTAAGAATAGAAAAAAAGTTCAACAGATGACGAACAATATTTGGTCTGTGTTGTGTAGATCAAATATAGGTACACAATGTATTTGGAACTAAATTGTCACATTTTATAAAGGTTCATAAAACTTCAATCACACGACTATTTTTAGATGTGTTAATAGACCAAGCAAAAACGAACAACATTTTTTTATACATTATTATTACTGGACCCTTGGCTTTTAAGTATGTTGTTTAAAGCATAAAACCAAATAATTTTCCCAAAGAAACCTGGTTCTAAAAACGAGAAAAGTTCGAGGTGTCTCACACAAATTCCACTATTTCCGGCGCAAGGGTTGTACAAATGTTTTTTTTTGACAGATGTTTTAAGGACAGTTTTTGAGATTTATTAACCCTGTATTTAACTTTGTTTGACAGTGAAATTAGTGTGTAGCTGTTGTAAAAAAAAAATCGACACGCTGGTCATTGTTGTAGGTATTATTTTGAACTAAACCTCATCAATTATTAAGAATAGAAAGAAGGCTTTTAAAAAAGCAATTATATGGTATTATCGGGGTCAAGTGAAAAAGTAATAAAAATATGACAAGGATATGCCTCAAACCATTTACATTACAAACAATACCGACACGGCATCAAAAACCGACACTAAGTTCTTTAGACCAACCAATCTTTTTCCTGACAATTAGTCAAATAAAATTAAGACAGACCAGAAAATCCATATTTCGAAAACAGACTTCCCTTCCTGAATATCCTTCGATTTTAACACAGACTGTTTTGCTTTTTAATGCGTTTGGAAATCTTTACAACAAGATTTGTTTTTCAGTTACCGAATAAATATAAAAAAAAATACAGACCAAAAAAATTCTTTAGAACCTCATTTCGACAGACCAACCAAAACGACACAAAACCGACAGACCATCCAAACGAAATTCGATATACTTTATTTTCACTATTTTCTTAAAAGAGACAAATCAAACTTGAAATTCATATTTGTGAAAAAAAATCAACACGCTGCGCATTTTTGTTGGTAATTTTAGTTGTTTAACCCTCACAAATTGATAATTGTGGAGAGGCTTTTTAAAAACAAAGATGTAGGTATACAAAAACAGAACTAATGTCTATGAAAATGACCGTTATTTTTTTTATTTTGATAAAGGATTTTTTCAACCTTCACATTCCAAACAATATCAATACGACAACACTGCCGCGCTAACAATAAGAGCAGTAAGTCTGAAATTCTAGTTTTGAGTAATTGGCGCCCAAACTTTTCGTTACATTTCCCTTTACTCTACCTTGATTTTTCAAGTTACGGTTGGTTTGATTTTTCAAATTTGTAGCATAAATGGTAGTGTTGTATAATATGTAATAAGTTTTCTAATAATATTCATTATACTTTATTTAAATGACAAAAACCCTTTATATCTAGAATGAGTTGAATATATTAGCACGGGTTGCCTAGAATAACAGCAGTATGTACCTAAGTTACTGCTTCTGTTGTAAGTAATCCATATATAAATTAATGACATTTCTTTGGATAATGGAGTCCCTTTAAAGTCTGAAATAACTAAGATATAAGCTTTGTTTCATTTAAAGTTATATATTGTATGGAAGATAATAAAATGGAGAATCTATTTATTAATTTTCATTTTGGGTACCCAGTTTGGGTTTTCCACGAAGAGTCTCAGAAATGAACCGATTAAATTGGCTGATAGCTTATGGTTGCCGCGTTTGTTGGTCTGTTTTATTCATCTTTTTTGGCTTTTGTTTATAGTTTGTTGAAAAAAAAATGAAATTGATTTAAAATGGGGCTAATTTCATACAACAGTATTGACAGAATGGCTGACTAGGATAGATAAACGAATAAATAATTGTATAAATCAACGGTTTATTAATTAAAACACTTTGTATCTGAATAACATACAATAATCTGGGAATAATTCTAACAAAAGAATAAAAACTTACACAAATACCTAATTTTTTTATTATATTTGTGCATCATCTATTATTTTTATTTATCAAATAAATCTTTGGAGTTAAGCGCGTATTTGAGGTAAGTAGGTACCTACGCACATTATAAAATATTAATCAAAGCACTAAATCAAGCACGTTGAGATCTACGTGGCATGTGCACTTATCATTATAATATCACAAAGTAGTGCATATTTTAAAATTAAAAATAAAGGCTGTAAGGGATGGTGTACCAAAATCTGAAAGGGCTTGCTACGAAACTGAACAACTTTCCCAAACAAAACTTATATGAAAATAAAAAATATATTAATTTTACCACCTTCTATAAAAATTCTTCAATCACGGGCAATAAATCCTTTGATTGAACAGTTTGTATGAAAAAGTAACTCTTTATTTCTTTCCCAAAAGTGTTTCTTTGAGATTGTTATTCAGTTTCGTTGACTAACCACGCCAGTTTAGTTTTCAGTCAGTACACTGTCCCTTACACCCATTATAATAAAAAAATACAAATTCTAATCAATATCAGTATCTTCATTTGATACCGGCAAGTCCAACCAAAACCCTTTCCTATTATCCGGCATCAAGTTCAATAGTCTCTTTATGATTTCATCTTTCGTTGTTTTTGGTACACCTTTGGGGGAAACCTTTTGTTTGAATTCCGGGAATGTTTTATTTTTTATTATTTTGTTTTGTAGGAAATCCAAGTATTCTTCCTCGTCATCGTTATGATTTAGCTTATATTTGAGCTGACTCGCCTCGGTTTGCCGAAATAATCATTATATCTTTGAGGTACACTCTCGGTTCTGTTTTTCGCAGCTTGTATTGCGACGATAAGTCAATAAAATTGTAAAAATCACCAACTTCCATCGTTTTTACAAAACACTTTCCAGAATTTGCTTGCTGTACTGCGTCTGTATAATCAGTAAAATCGTATACCTTTCGCTTTCTTTGTAATGCCTGCTCGACTTGGTGGTGGAAACTGTCTGCTGACATAAAAGTGTGTCCTGGCTCGAAATATTTGAGGGTAATGGTATTTGCCTTTATATGGGGGCTGTTAACAATGTATACCAAAAAACTGAAAACAGCCCAGTTTTTATTTTGGGAAGAACAATTGTCCATCCACAACACAATTTGCTCAATATCGCGTTTATGTAATAAAAACGCGTGAAGGGTTGATAAGATATCTTCTTGCTTTCTTCCTGAAACAGCTTCGTTCCAAATTGCTGCGAATGGAATGTTTTTTTTTGAAGTTCCCAAAGGTACGAAGCTCTCGTTAAACGCAATAATACGTGGACAAAATATCGCACGCTTAAATTGCTCCATCCTGGGTAACATTACGACTTTTTGCAAGTCTACGGAGTAGTAGATTGTATTGTTTTCAGATTTTTCAACGTCTGTTTTATATGATTTACGTGCTTCCTTATATTTTAATTTGTGGACTCTGAAAAGCTGGCAAAATTCACAATCATGATTTGTAGCTTCATGACTTTTATGGTGTTCTTTGAACTCAACACAAACCTCACATTCCTCGTTACCAAGGTGAGCAAAAGATATATTCAATTCTTGTCTAAGGACTTTCCTATATACCTCGAATGAAATTTCTTCCTGTGGGTTACTTTCACAAAATTGCTGGTGCATTAAAGTTATTGTAATGTCGCTCGGCAAATACATTCGATTCGGAGCATGTTCACGCCTGTAATGTGAAATGACAGGGCAATATTTCATTATATGTCCTTTTATTAATTCTCTGTCACATTTGAGTGTTCTAGTATGTTTACCCCTATGATCTTTTTGTTTGTCTACAGGTCTATTTAAGGCTAACATTAGTCTTTTGTCATTTTTGGCGTTATATCCTAATGTTGTTAAAAATAATGTCTTGCAAACTTCTATCTTGATCTTGTCCTTATAAAAGAAATAAACATAGTTTATTCCACGTTTTGGTTTTTCAGCGTTTGTAACTTTTCTGCTTGCAACTTCTTTAGTTTCAACAAGAGATTTTATATAATGGCCTTTTGATTCCCAACTCAAGGAGATATATTCATCGTTAATTTCTTTTCTATTTTCTTCACTAAAATTTTCCGTACATTTTTTTCTGCATGTTTTTGTGCATGGATCTTTAACAGTAAGTTTTTCGATTTCCACTTTTATCTTTTTTTCTCTCCTTTCTTTTGCAGGTTCTTCAATCTTTCTCCTTTTTCTTGGATCCCCTTTTTTTGTCAGTCCTTTGTCTGTCTGTGCTGATGCTTTGTTTGTTTCTGTTGTATTTTTGTCTGTCCATGTCACATCTTTATCTGTCTGTGGTGTTTCTTTGTCTCTTCCTGTAAAATTCCATAGGTATATTGGAACCCTCGGCGCGTGAGTCCGACTCGCACTTGACCGTTTTTCCATGTTATTTTAAAAATATCAAAAAAGTAAAACGATCACATAATGAAATATTATTTGTCTAAAAATTGTACTTTTTTTTATATATTTTTGATAAGAAATGTAGCAGTAAAATGGTTTCAAATCGGAGAAAAATTACAAAATAAGGGACATTTTAGATTTTTTTCTTCAATTATACAAATTAAATTAAAATTCTATCTCGACCACATCACTTCTCGTATCTTGTTTGTTACTATGTTTATTTTTTGTCAAGATAATTGCATTGTTTAATGTAAAAAGTGGTAACGAATTTATTTAGTCTCATGCTCATTCAAGAAGGATTGCCCTTATAAACTTCTGTGTGACTGCCCTCCCATAACTGAGACGGTATTTTTACCTTTATGATAAGAACGGACGCTTGATGTGTGAGTCCGACTTGCACTTGGCTGGTTTTTTCCTTTTTCAGCACGGAACTCATATTAGTCTCAAACTATAGTAAATAGATATTAGTTTACTTTAAATCTTACTTCATATTTAAATCCATTATAAACCAAAACTTGGCAGTATTAATTATAAACCAACCAAAGCTTTTAGTATTTCTGGGATT
The DNA here is from genome assembly GCA_947532105.1 of Athrips mouffetella. Taxonomy (NCBI): domain Eukaryota; kingdom Metazoa; phylum Arthropoda; class Insecta; order Lepidoptera; family Gelechiidae; genus Athrips; species Athrips mouffetella. The sequence goes on from OX383974.1 coordinate 13,449,947, forward strand.
CATTGATTGAATTTATTTCTTAAAAAAACGGCCAAGTGCGGGTCGGACTCACGCACCAAGGGTTGTGTACCTACCACTAAGATAAAAATACCGTCCATGTTATGGATGCGCAGTTACGTTGAAGTGTATTAAGCGCGCGAGTCCGATACGCACTTGACCAGTTTTACTTTGTTTTGTTATTTTATAGCTTATGCACTGTAAGCGTACCAATTTTCACGCTTGTAAGTTTTCCCGTTTTCAAAATCATCTAAAAATCACCTAAAAATCACGTTTTTAGTATGGGAGCCCCCCTTAAATTTTTATTTTATTTCGTTTTTATTTGTAATAGCAACTTAAATACATGATCTGTGAAAATTTCAACTGTTCAGCTATATTACGGGTCATGAGATACAACCTGCTAACAGACAGATATCAGAGGCATATCAGTAGGGTCCCGTTTTTTACCCTTTCGGTACGGAACTCTAAAAACGACTCACGGCTTAGCTTTCGAGAGCGACGCGAAGTAATTAGATTAGATTAGTTTAGATCATTTATTTGCCGTAAAAACCATTACATGTGGTATGCAAATCAATTTACAATTATTAAAACAAACAGTCAATACCTATTGAAGAAACTTACTTGAGCGAACGCGATTCACGCGGCAATAGGTAGGTACCGACGTTCTGTTTGTGTTTATGCGGGCTGATCCGTCAGCAAAAGTTTTAAATTATTACCGGATATGGTTAATGGGCTAAAATCATCATAAGATAATACAGAAAATACTTACGAAAAATTATGGCGCCATAATATACAGAACACAGTGACGAAACGACCGCTCAACACACTGGTGGCTTGCCGACTAACGAGACGAGAGGGGCAAACACCGCGTCGCTTACCATCCCCGCGCGCCCTTCCACCCTTCGTACCCACCCATACTCTGTGCCTGGGATGACTTTATTCAAAGCGAAATGAACGTTCCTCTAACTTTTACTGCTGTTGTAAATAGTGAGGTATGCAATGTTAATATTAATCGATACTTAATACGACAGCAGTAGATTAAGTTGCTGTTACTGTGTTTAGCAATTAAATAAACTAAGAAATAAACATTGCTAGCTATGAGTGCAGTTAATGTAATCACTGCTGATATGCTTATTGAGTTTACTTGTTGTCACAAAGAATTAGCTTACTACAACAGCAGTATGTTTAGCTACTGCTAATAATAGTTGTAAGAAATGCATATTATTTGTAAAGTGTGCTTAGCATAAAAGCACTACGTAAAGTTACTGCTGATACTCTAAGCATTCAATAGTAAATTTTTTAAATATGATGCTTATTTCAACAGCAGTACAATTACTTACTGCTATTATCATAAGCACAGTACATCGAGAATGCCGGAGTCACACTTACTAACGCGAAGTAAGTATACTTCCTGCTTAAACGCTTAGTATTATTACTCATATAACTGACTTACTGCTGTTATGCTTAATGAGATCTATAGATTCCAGGAAAGCTAGAAAAACGGGGGTAAGATCATATTACAGAGCACTTTATGCTGATTCCGAATCTGTATTTAACTCAGTTTTGCAAAAATTCGACTTACTGCTCTTATTGTAAGCGCGGCAGAACACATACCCAAACGACTTTCTTGGAAATTTATTTAACTAACCAACTGATGCACAAATTCCCCATTCGCAACACAATTCACAATTAACTTCAGAGCCAACCAATTTTTTTTATTTATATTCACAAATTCATTGATACCTATACAGAGTACAACACCCTAAATTTTCTTAATTTTCACTGCCCTATAAGACACACCACAAGACGTCTGAGCTGGATGTCAGGCTACAACGAAATGAAAGACAATGAATGCAGAATGAATTACAATACGAAATGAAGTCGACCGATCACTAAAATTGTGTGTGTGCGCAGTTGACTAACGAACGATTGTTTGTGTGGAGCACTTCATTCATACCTGCGAGGCGACTGGGAAGGGAAAACAATGGAGGTACCCGACCACCCTTTCTAAAGAAATTACCACTAGTGCCGGACATGTGGTCTTTCTTGTTATTGAATGTTTGTAGAACAATGGATAGTCATAAATGGCGATAAAGAAATGGTCGGGGGGTCGATGTTGTATACGGTTTTATTTTGTGAGAAAAATAACAACGGCGGCAGCAACCGTTTTGCAAGTTGTAAGAAATTATGACAATGGAGTAGGTATATGTACCAAGATAGTTAGTTATTTCTCAAAAGCTCGAAACATGCTTACATATTGAACATGTTTCGACTTTGGAAAATATCACATAGTGTAAACAATCCCAGCAACAGTGTAACTATTATAAATAACACATCATGTTATGAATAACAAACAGATCATGTTATGAATAACAAACACATCATGTTATGAATAACACATGATGTTATGATTAACATATCATGTTATGAATAAACACATCATATCTCAACCTCCAAACTAAAAAAAAACCCAGCACAAAGGCAAACAAAGTGACGAAATCAAGGATAATTCATTAAAAATGACGTGTCTGTTGGGGATCGCATATCAATGAATACGAGCAGTTATTTTGTCGAATGAAAAACGATGGAAATTGCAACAACCACTATAGCGGCAGATTGGATAGTTAAGATAAACAAAGTAATATTTTTAAATAATAAATAATTTCAATTATATTTTTTCTCTCAAAACTTTAGAAAATAATGTTTTCCTTGTGTTGCAGCTCGTGGAAACAAAATCAAAGAATATTCTCAGCCCTTAAATTCGAAAAGTTTTGAGACCCTTGACTTAGATTAGTTAGACCAAACCTAGTCTGGACTATATGCCAGACTTTGCGTCGGTAACGAAATGAACGAACGATTGTAGGCCATTTCACTAAGCTTTTTACGTTTACAATTGCCGTTACTTTTTTGTCATCAAAACAGATGAGGACAGCGATATTTATCAATTCTAACTAAAAAAAAAGTTTGCCTGAGAAACCGTCGCGACATATCATGGAATAATGAAAAAAGTTCAACAGATGCCGAACAATAATTGGTCTGTGTTGTGTAGATCAAATATAGGTACACAATGTATTAGGAACTAAATTGTCCCATTTTATAAAACTTCAATCACACGACTATTTTTAGATGTGTTAATAGACCAAGCAAAAACGAACAACAATTTCTCATACATAATTATTACTGGACCCTTGGCTTTTAAGTATGTTGTTCAGAGCATAAAACCAAATATTTTTCCCAAAGAAACCTGGTTCTAAAAACGAGAAAAGTTGGAGTTGTCTCACACAAATTCCACTATTTTAGGCGCAAGGTAAGTGCAAAAAAGTAAAAAAAAAAAATTTTTTTTTTTGACACATGGTTTTAGAAACTGTTTTAGAGATTTATTAACCCAGTATTTAACTTTGTTTGACAGTGACATTTGAAGTATAGTAGGTAGCTGCAGTCAAAAAAAATCGACACGCTGGTCATTGTTGTAGGTATTATTTTAACTAATCCTCTTCAATTATTAAGAATACAAAGGCTTTTAAAAAAGCAAAAATATGGTAATATCGAGGTCAAGTGAAAAAGTAATAAAAAATATGACAAGGATATGCCTTGAACCATTCACATTACAAACAATACCGACACGGCATCAAAAACCGACACTAAAGTTATTCAGACCAACCAACCTTTATCCTGACAATTAGTCAAATCAAATTACGACAGACCAGAAAATCTGATTTTTTTTATTTTCATATACCTACATATTTAGAAAACAGATTTCCGTTCCTGTATTTCCTTTGATTTTAACACAGACTGTTTTGCTTCTTAATGCGTTTGCAATTCTTTAAAAGACTTATTTGCCGTTACCGAATAATAAATAAAAAAATACAATAACACAAAAATTCTTTAGAACCTCATTTCGACAGACCAACCGAAACGAAACAAAACCGACAGACGATCCAAACGAAATTCGATATAATTTTTTTTCACTATTTTCTTAAAAAAGAACATCATCCAGAAAATCTTTCTATTTACCCAGTCAGTGGCGGCGTAAAGGGGGGCGGCCCGCCCCAGGTGCCAAGCTCCAAGGGGTGACAACGTGGTGGTGATGGTGGCAACCATTGTTTACTAAATCGCGCAACTTAGAACTTATAAGGCACTAGCGCATAGATCTGCTTGTTGAGGACGGCTGTTTGATAGCTATGTTAGAAAGTCGAAATTGTGATCGCATTGTCATTTTAATATTTTATTAGCGAATAAGTATACGCGGTAGAGCGCAGACATGAGCAAGATTTTTTTTTCTAATATCATTTTGCGTAAAATTTGCGAAGATATAATGTGAGTAACTTCAATGTTTAAGGTTGGCCACGAACTTATACCTTGAGAGTTATAGTTAATTTAAATAGCATGGCGGAATTGCACTTGAGTCGGTCATTAGACGATAACAAAAGGAGTGGTATTAACAACCGATACCTGGAAAGACCTTTTTCAGGCGTGGTGTTCTTGTGACGACCAAAAAGTTTTGAATCCATTTGGTACAAGATGATATTATTAAACATGTTTCGACTTTGGAAAATATTACATAGTGTATACAATTACCTCACAATCCCAAAAACAGTGTAACTGTTATGAATAACACATGATGCTATTATCAACACATCATGTTATAAATAAACACATCATACCTCAACCTCCAAACAGAAAAAAAAAACCAGCACAAAGGCAAAGAAGAGTGACGAAATCAGAGATCATGCATTCAAAATGACGTGTCTGTTGGGCATCACGTATCAATGCGAGCAGTTATTTTGTCGAATGAAAAACTTAATATCCAAGGCAAAACCAGAACTACCGGTGGACATTTTTATAAATTGCAAGAACCACTATAACGGCAGATATTGATAGTTAAGATAAACAAAGTAATATTTTTTAAATAATATATAATTTCAATTATATTTTTTCTCTCATAACTTTAGAAAAAAACGTTTTCCTTGTGTTGCAGCTCGTGGAAACAAAATCAAAGAATATTCTCGGTCCTTAAATTCGAAAAGTTTTGAGACCCTTGACTTAGATTAGTTAGACTAAACCTAGTCTGGACTATATGCCAGACTTTGCGCCAGTAACGAAATTAACGAACGATTGTAAGGTAACGATTTTCGCCACAAATCTTTTAACTAAGTCAGAGGCAGTTTCACTAAGCTTTTTACGTTTACAATTGCCGTTACTTTTTTGTCATCAAAACAGATGGGGACAGCACTATTTAACAATTTTAACAAAAAAATTTTTTTGCCTGACAGACCGTCGTGACATAACATGGAATAATGAAAAAAAGTTCAACAGATGCCGAACAATATTTGGTCTGCGTTGTGTAGATCAAATACAGGTGCACAATGTATTTGGAACTAAATTGTCACATTTTATAAAAGTTCAATCACGCGAATATTTTAGAAGGGTTAATAAGACCAAGCAAAAACGAACAACAATTTCTCATACATAATTATTACTGGACAATTGGCTTTTAAGTATGTTGTTCAAAGCATAAAACCAAATAATTTTCCCAAAGAAACCTGGTTCTAAAAACGAGAAAAGTTCGAGTTGTCTCACACAAATTCCACTATTTCCAGCGCAAGGGTGGTACAAAAAAGAAAAAAAAAATCTCTTTTTTTGACAGATGTTTTTAAGGACAGTTTTTGAGATTTATTATTTAGATTTATGAACCCAACTTTGTTTGACAGTGAATTTTGAAGTATAGTGTGTAGCTGCTGTCAAAAAAAATCGACACGCTGGTCGTTGTTGTAGGTATTATTTTAACTAAACCTTATCAATTATTAAGAATAGAAAGGCTTTTAAAAAAGCAAAAATAAGGTAGTATCGAGGTCAAGTGAAAAAGTAATAAAAATACGACAAGGATATGCCTCAAACCATTTACATTACAAACAATACCGACACGGCATCAAAAACCGACACTAAAGTTCTTCAGACCAACCAACCTTTTTCCTGACAATTAGTCAAATAAAATTAAGACAGACCAGAAAACCCATATTTCGAAAACAGACTTCCCTTCCTGTATTTCCTTCGATTTTAACACAGACTGTTTTGCTTTTTAATGCGTTTGCAAATCTTTACAACAAGATTTGTTTTTCAGTTACCGAATAAATATTTAAAAAAAAACACAACAACACAAAAATTCTTTAGAACCTCATTTCGACAGACCAACCAAAACGAAACAAAACCGACATGCGACAGACCATCCAAACGAAATTCGATATACTTTTTTTCAATATTTTCTTAAAAGATTGTCTCTTAGATTGTCTCAAACTTGAAATTCATATTTGTCAAAAAATCAACACGCTGCGCATTTTTGTTGGTAATTTTAGTTGTTTAACCCTCACAAATTGATAGATGTGGAGAGGCTTTTAAAAAAGCAAAAATATAGGTATACAAAAACAGAACTATTGTCTATGAAAATGACCATAATTTTTTTTTAAAATAAAGGATTTTTTCAACCTTAATATTCCAAACAATATCAATACGACAACACATGCCCAAACGACTTTCTTGGAAATAGATTCCGACCGTCAAATCAACCAACTAATGCACAAATGCCCTATTCACAACTCAATTCACAATAAACTTCAGAGCCTAATTTTTTTTTATTTGTATTTTACAAATTCATTGATACCTATGCCTATTTATACAGAGTACAGACACCCTGAATTTTCTTAATTTTCACTGCCCTATAAGACACAACACAAGACGTCTGAGCTGGATGTCAGGCTACAACGAAATGAAAGACAATGAATGCAGAATGAATTACAATACGAATTCGACCGATCACTAAAATTGTGTGTGTGTGTGCGCAGTTGACTAACGAACGATTGTTTGTGTGGAACACTTCATTCATACCTGCGAGGCGACTGGGAAGGGAAAACAATGGAGGTATCCGACCACCTTTTGTAAAGAAATTACCACTAGTGCCGGACATGTGGTCTTTCTTGTTATTGAATGTTTGTAGAACAATGGATAGTCATAAATGGCGATCAAGAAATGGTCGGGGGGTCGATGTTGAATATAGTTTTATTTTCTGAGAAAAAGAACAAGGACGGCAGCAACTGTTTTGCAAAGACATGACAATGGAGTACGTAAATGTACCAAGATAGTTATTTCTCAAAAGCTGGAAATATGCTTACACGCTCTCTTCAAAACGTTTTGTTAGTAACTTAGGTTACTTTCACTCAGATAAACTCTTCACTTAGCATTCATCATCTTCGGCCGCTGGGCGGAGTGGAGGGGGTATGCGCAGTTGCAATATTTGCAAGAAAAATACTACTGCACATACCCCTCCTCCACTCCCGCCCAGCGGCCTTAACTCGTCGCGCTGGGTGTAGTCGGGACTAACGGCTTACGGTCCTTCTGAAGCACGAAATATTCTTACTATTCGGACAATCAGGTGATTAAGCCTGCAATGTCCTAACCAAACTGGGGACGTTGCACAAAGTTTTGTTTGACAGTGGCCCCACCGGGAGTCGAACCCTGAACTTCCGGATCGAGAGCCGAAAGCTCTAATCACTAAGGGTGTTGCTGCCACTGCGCTCCAAAACCAAGAAAATTGTCGTTACAAAAAATCTCTGGAACCCATGTAAAAAATCAATATCCTTGATCTTATTCCTCCACAGCTAGAAAGAGAACTGTGAGAAAGAGAAAGATAAACAAAGTACTAGGAGGCTAGGTTTTCATTCGATCGGGCGCAGGTTATTCACCGATCAGCTGTTCATCCTTTAGTGTTGTGTAAATACTTGTTTGAGGAACTAGTATCGAATTTTTTTTGAAATGTTTGTTTAAAAAAAAGGAGATATAAGAATTTAAACCACGTCAATACATTCTTGGTGACTGCCCAAATTCGACCTTTTCTTCTTGTTATACCCTTTCCGTTACACGCTGTATAACGTAAAGCAACGTTGAACGTGGTCAGAACCTAGATGGATGACCGTATACCAAATTGTAGTATTGTACGAGTATAAATTTTATAGTACCTACACACAGTGGCTACGCGACAATTTCCCATGTTGGAGGGAAACTCAGACAATTATGCAAAAAAAAAAAAAACTACATGAAAGCCTAGTGGACTTTTTGAGGTTTATGGCACCTTTCTATTTTTCTTCATAGAAGCACGTTCCTTTGCAAATCTTGCTACTACAAGCGTTTTTTTTTAGCAATATCGCGTTCTCTCCTCCACGTCGCGTCAGACATTTTGCGGTTTTTACAAGTCGTCGTGTCAAGCCCAGGATCACGAGCAGCACCGTATTCTATGGTTTGAGGCTTCTGAACGGTAACCAGGGTCTCTCAGTAGCGTTTTGTGATATTTGCGATTTTCTACTTTACATAATTATTCGCCACAGGAAGTGTTAAAATAAAAACATTTTTCAAGTTACGAACGTATCAAATTTTGTTTTGACAAAATATTTCTCACCGGCAATACTATATTGTACTAATTCGTTACCTACATGTGCCTACGTTATATTGAGGAATACTCTATTAATACCTATAATTTTGGTGCCAGTAATTTCACTGGATCTCTTACCCTTTAAACCGAAACCACAGAATATATAATAGCCGAAACACAGAAGTGCAAACACTGCTGCTTCGCGGCAGAAATAGGCAAGGGGATGGTACTTCCCCAGACGGACTTTGCACAAAACCCTAACACCTACAAAACACAAAACTTTTTATTTTTATTTCCAAAAGTTATAGAACCAAAGTTGTTCAGTTCCATTGGTGGAACTTCCACTAGAGGTTTCGCATTAGTAGTAATAAGTTGTATACCATAGATTCTATACATCTTTTGTAAATTTACTTATCTTGTATGGCATACAAGATGACATTTACAAAAGGTGTAATAAAAGTACATTAAAATGCAAGTGCGCTATTTTGGATATTACACCCGAGGCTCAGAAATTGCAGCCCGAGCCGCAGGCGAGGGCGTAATGGAATCGAGTGTGTAATCACCAACGCGCACGAGCTTTTTACGACGATTTTCAACACATTTGCTAATAAAAACAAATAAAATTTGCTTACCTTTAGACTTTTTCCGCTTTTTCCTTACATTTCTATGTACACCCGGTGTTTTTCGACGTTGATGCACTACACTAATTTCTGTTTTGTTATTTGTAGAAGTCAATACTTTTATAAATAATGACAATAAACACAACAAATATTTGTTAAAATGGCGCGTGTACTCGTATCACTTTTTCGGAAGACCCAAATTATACATGCGCGCGCAGGAGACAATGACTAAACTACCAAACAGCCTACTCTTCAAATTAATTTAAAATTGATTATTTTGTTACTTTAAAGACAAATTTATATTTAGTTAGTTGATTAAAATAAATATTTTAGTGTAATTAACGAACACAGTTTCTTAATTCATGAAATTATTATGAATGTTATATTTATAGAAACTCCTTGCACCTTGCCGCTATAAAAAAAAAACACTAACCTGCAAAACAGCCTACTCCCTTGAATTATTTAAAATTGAATATTTTACTTTAAAGACAAATTTGTAGTTAGTTTGTTGATTAATATAAATATTATTTTTTTGAGGAACAAACAGTCTCTTAAAAATAATGAATACATCAAATGATAAATGTAGACCTATAGTTCTCTTAAATAATTTTCAAATAAGTGAACAAAAGTTACCTGTACCTTATTATGAATAGGTAATACATATTGTCAACTGTACTTTAACGAAACTTTTCATGTAATTAACATTTATTTATCATATTATATTATCGAAAACAGTTTATTTATTTATAAAAATATTATGAATGTTATAGATAAAGATAGAAACTCCTTGCATCTTGCCGTTTAAAAAAATTAAAAAAAAAGACAAAAATTAAAACACTAACTAGTGCGGTAATATAATGAAAAAAGCACAAGTGTTTAATAAGCTGGAGCTGTTTTATGAGCAAATGTGTTGAAAAAAGAATATATGGAGCCTGAAAAAGCTGCCTCTCCTGTCCTGTGGTGTGCAATAAAGTATATTTGTATTGTATTTTGTAAAAATATTTCCTAAGAAGCATAAACCGAAATAGCTGATATAGCTGAGCCACTCGCTCATGGGTACAGTACCTCAATGGTCTAGTGTCTTTACATGCCACGCCGCCAGAAGAACTGGTTTGATTGGTACTCCTGTGATAATAGAATGAGACTAACCTACAGGCACGAGGCCTCCCCTGTACGCGGAATACGGTGGACTGCAGCAGATGAGCACTATGTGGACCGGTACATCTTGGCGCAACTCTTCGCAGCAGACCAACGCCGTCGCCAGAGCTTCCGTCACGCACGCCCGGCTCTCACAGTGGCCACCAATGAATCTGAAAATTTAATGTTATGACTCAACTACCTTTTACCTGCGGCTTCGCACAAGTTAAAGCTATACTACAGGAACCATACATTTTTCCGCGATAAATTGTAGCCTATGTGTTAGTCCAGTACTTGATCTATCTACACCCCAAATTTTATCTAATTCGGTTCAGCTGTTTAGGCGTGATAGTCAAACAAACAAACATCGATACTTTCGCATTTATAATATTAGTGAGATCTACTTGGTGTGGTCTTAAGAGGCGACTAAGGGCTTATGAACTGGAGAATGGGCAGCAGCATCTTTCATATATCATACCACCTCACATACTGTGCTCACCAACAACAGTGGTCACCAGCTATGATTGTTACAAGCATGGTGACTATTTTAAATCCCATCCAAAGTACCACACATTTTTGCTGGAGTTCTGGAAGGAGCTCCCTGTCCTGTAGTGGATGTTTTAAGGGATGTTATGATAATAAAAACCCTCAAAGTAAATTACAGTCTGAAGCTAAAGAAGATCATAATGGATTTGTGTATGTTGCCTTCCTTAAAATATGCTAGTCAGACTTGGACATTTACTAACAAGGTCAAGAACAAAATCCTGTCTTGCCAGCACGCAATGGAAAGAAGTATCTTGAAATTGAGAAGAATAGATAAAACACGAAATGTAGACATACACAACAAAACAAAACTCGAGGATGCACTACAACACGCCATGACACTCAAATGGAAGTGGGCAGGCCACCTAGCTGGAAACCAGGATAACAGATGGACATAACAAACAAAGACAGAGGCCTGGTTGCCTAAAACACAGGACTACCTAGCTTAGGAACCAGCCTCTACAGACATTTTATTGTGCCTACTTTTTTGCCCACGTTTTTTGTAGAGGAAATAAAAAAATAAATGAAGTGGCTAGGCCCCACTGGAAAAAGACAAAAAGGAAGGCAAAGGAAAAGATGAGTGGACGACATTGTTAAAACAGCTGGTAAAAACTGGATGATCTCAGCTCAAGACGGACAAACATGGAAAAAGATGGAAGAGGCTTTCTACCCTACAGGGGCCATGCAATTAACTACATCCATAAAAATATATATTTAAGAAATTTACTAAGTGCATGGATAATTAAAGCTATAATAATAATGATGACAATAAATCCTGCAAGATCATTCGACACTTTATTAATTTTCTCTTGCTTGCGTTGCCTGCTCATGGCCACGTTTATTTATAGACATATTTTAAATCAAATTATATCAATACAAGTTCTTACACAAATTGGAACAGACCTGGAGTTTCATGGCCTGGATTTAAAGCAAATAGGTATTTAAATCAGAATAAGATCAATTTAAAGTCAGTGCCAAACATGGTAAGTCTATCCAGGATATCCGCGACTCATACCCCTCTAATACCCTAATATATCCATATTCTTATAGAAATAGAGACAATAGGGGGATGTAGGAAACAAACCACTAGTTATAGGCCGCGCAAACTAACTCTACCTCTGACCGTTAATGCACAGAAGTAAAAAAAAATTGCAGGGGAGTGAACGGGACAGGTGGGGGAAGGCATGCAAATTATTCATTGGCTCTTTGCCCACCTGTCACCCATATGTAGAAAATAACCGTCAGGACTAGAGTTACTTTGCATTTAGAGTACACGTTATAGGTAGGTTTTATTCTTGGTTCCAAAGTTCTCATATGTCAGTCAAGTACATAGGTTATAAAACAGCTAATATAACTACAAAAGGTATTCTGAGCAACCCAAATAAATTATTGTAAATGAGTGACAGAGCATCGAAGCCGACCAGAAGAAGGCCAGCAGCACATTTCGTTTCACACATAACTCTTCATAGAAAGTTTATTGTAACTGTAAAGAGTACTTACTGTATCTTATCAATAGATTCAATAACATTCTGTGGGCTATTGAAGGGTCCATATGTGGATACTGGCAAGCTCGGCTGACAGTCTGCAGACTTATATGTGACCATACTATAGACCGAGCCACTGCCCCCGGCTTCTTCCAATGAGCCACCATTAAAATACCTGCAATTGTTACAGAATAATAACTGTATTGTTGAAACAGATAAACAGTAGAAAGATGTGATATAAGATGGGCTTGAACATGCTTTATTTCCACACATCTCCACACACTTTAAACAATCTTCTCTTTTACTCTGGTAGAAGGAGGATGGTGGAATAAGCTCATGGAGCTATTGAGCACACTCTCCGAAGTACAAAGGTATGAAGAAACAGGTCGGTTTTAGATCCCTGGTGCAAGATTCCTGAATCAGGTTAAGCAAGGCATTTAGACTAGAGACATCATCTACTCAAACAAGCCAATAATTTGACCAGTAGGTATGCATCCAGTACGGGACAAAACAAGTAGACTGATTACTTGACTAACTTCACATACAGGTTGATACGTGATACTGGGAAAGCAAGACAAATGAATCAACGCAGCACGACCACAGAAGCTTAAAACCGGGTAACTTACTCTAGTGTAGGAACGATATAATTTGTTTTTAGTTCATTTATGTACGCCCCGTTTGCAGCAGTCGCTTCTATGACAAATATCACTTCCGCTTGTATAGGAGAGTCTGGGGCGTTCACCACCATATTATTCTACTAATTTAGGTAATCTAATTTCAAGTTGATCTTGAATACCCAGAATACCGTATCTAGGAAAATTAATCAAAAATCACATTTCACCACAGAAAAATAAGGGTAAGCGAAGCAAGGAGGTCCGAAATCTTTGCATTTCACCACAGCATTTCACAAACCTTTTTTTTTTTTTTTTGGTTTCATTCTTCCTTTCGGAAAGGCAAAGAGTATAAAGCCCATACAGCCATGTCTGATGTCTTTAATCTTTCTTTTTGCTCCCCTCGTAAAGCGATAGTGAACTTTACGAAGGAAAATGTTCGTGACTTTTTGGGACAACACAAACGGGGCTTAAACACGAGATCACTTGAAATCTTCATCAGCTGCGCACTCCGTAGTAAATTTACTGTATAACACACTATCTTTATTATCCACTAAATCACTAAATGCACAAAAAAACTAAATTTCAATTAAGCAGGCAAACGCCCATGTCGAGTTCCCGCCAAAAAGCCCATTTCACAAACCAAACTAACTAATGTTTTTTTTTTTTTTATATGTGTTTTACGGCTCTGAAAACAAGTCTTTTGAGCCAGAGCCAAAGCTATGATTGTTGTGAAGTTGCCAGATCTTAACCAACTCAATCGGTAGCCAATAATGAGCGTCCACGAGAATGTGTAACATTTAATACCTACGCAGCAAGTAATGTGCAGCGATAATTGGCGTCACGTGACGTCAAATACTCCAGTAAAATTACGAGAGATTGTATGGCGAAACGGAAATAATTGATAATAGCCGTGATTCTTTTTCAGATCGATAGATTATATTTCTGTGTAAAGCTTTTTAATGGAATCCACCTAAATTTACTTCATTTATTTATTTATTTTGCCGTCCAAACATTTTATATTGTAGGCTTAGATATTTAAATTGTAGGCTTCGAATTAGGCAAGTATTTTAATATGCGTTTTATTGTTAGTTAAAACGCCTCTATTAAAGATACTGTGCCGTAATTCGAAGCCTATATGTATGTATGTGAGACCTGTCTGTTATCGCCTGGTGTGAAAGATGAAAGAATGCCAATGTGATAAATGATAATAATATACTACATAGTTACGAAATATAGATAGGAATAAATGGTAATTTTTTTTTTTTTTTTTTTAAATTCGAGCTAGCCTTTGTATGAAATCAACAGGTACTTTTTATCAATTTCACGCAAGTAAACAATATGAAGTTCTAAACTCAAAAATACATAATAACCAATATATTAGCAACTCTTTATATACTTGCATTTTCTTAAACAAGAGACATGTATAGAATATAATTCTCTTCCTCTAACTGGAGAAAAACCAAACAAAAATAGTTTAGGTAAAACCGCTTAGCACTCCTGTATAGTTTAATAAAAATATTTCGTGAGTGCTGTCACCTCTTTTCAGGATTTTGGGAATTCAAATACAACTGTGGAACAAAAACTTTCTAGCGTTGCTTTGATGCATGCTTCAACAAATTCGTTAAACTGTTCACTATAGTTGTTTTGGGGGTTGATGGCAGCCTTTAGTTGCGCAGCTACCGTTAGAAATACAACTGCACAATTGCGCAGATACCTTCTCAATTTGTCTAATCAGAGATTGCATTGAGAAAACTGTTAACTCTTGTTACAGGTAGACTACAGTGTTTAGGTCAACAGGTTGACATATTTATCAAATGAAAATACAATTTTCAGTCTGTTGACAGTAAGGTCAGGTCGTTGACCTTTGAAACAAGTATGGCGTAGCCAGTGAATACATAGGTTCGCTTAAAAACATTCCAACTCTGAAGCCACATAGAAAGGAGGGCTGGCTGGGTAGGTATGTCCAATCTATGTCCAATACACTATGTAGATGTTTTACTACATTTTGAAATCGACCTTAATTGAACATGACAAACGAACGTTTCGTCTTTCAAACCATCATTGAACCATGGATTGACCTTAACTGAAACAGTGAATCAAGATATAAACTACCCTGTTCGGGTCAAGAATATTGAAGTTGAGATAAGAGATATATGTAATAAACCTGAACATTTATTATTTAGAAAAAGATTTAAAATTCCAATCAGATTTGCTCAGAGTCTATACAGGGACCTTGTGCTATTGCTACCATGATAACAGATGACGCCAAAGGACTAGTAGGATCTCAACGATTCACGCCTTTCTGCCTTCCGTAGATTTATCTGATCTGGGGACCAGTCTTTTAAAAACCTTACTTTATCCACAAGTCCATCGGTCTAGTTTGTGAACCGAGAACGGTAAGTTTATTGTTTGATTGCGTTGCGTACGTCTGAATGCCAAAGAGGCCTTCCTTCTTGTAGCCCTGGAGTTACATTTATGTATATGCATTCCCGCTGTTTAGTTGAAAACAGTAAGCGTCGTCTAAGAATATAATAAGTCAGTAGAAGGAACATCAGAATATTTCAAGTTTAAAAGCCGCTCGAGCGACCGTCATATACTTAGCTTGCATAGTGTGGAAAAAAGGCAAACAGATCTTACAGGTGTTTTGATTTCCTGAATATTCTCGGTTAAGAGACAATTTTCGAGGAAAAAGATACCATTCCAAAAGTATTATTCTCTTTCCGAGATAAATTATTCGCTTGTAAGTTGTCATGAAAATGACAAGGGATTTATCACTAATAATCTACATTTGGAATAAAATCTACCTTTTTTCATAACTGAATGACAAGTTCAAAACATTCAAAATACCGAACACTCGATGGCGACTTGGGTCAGACCATAGAAAGAGTGGTCAGACTGAGTAGAGGGGAGGTCGTGATTGCATGCATTCTTTGTTTGCAGGTAGTCAGGTAGATAAGGTGGAAGTTATCTTTCTGAGCCAGAAGCATCCGTTATAAATAATATCATGGGACACTGTGTCTAAATGGAATGTTGTGACCAGTTGTTGTGGTCGAGGGGCCACTAATACTATTCTGATAGTCTAATCCGGTAAAGCAAACCTCTAAGGTTTATATGGGTAAGTCTTTGACAGAAGCTCAAGAAAGCCTGATGATGGGAACGCCGTCTCGATAATACAAAAAGAAATTCAGAGCTTGCATCACTTTCAGGATTTCACAACTTTTGTCTTACCTATAGCCAGAAGCATTTGTCTGGTAACCACGTTTTAGTTTGGATGGATCTCATATCGTTTCTAAAAATTTGATCGACCATTGAAATTATTGAATTTACTTCGAGTGGTCAACCAGTAACCAAGAAAAACTAAAGTATTGAGTGAGCTTGCGTAGCAACTCTGTTCTAACTGACCGTTAGAATAATTGTCCTAGTGGACTAGACGCATACTTTGCTCTTATATTTTGGATAATCTGATATGTCATATAATAAATTTCTTTAGGAAAGAAATCTAATTTGTTTCCTTAATATATAAAGCGAAAAAACAACGGATGTTTGTCTAGAGACCTTTACACACGCCCGTAGATAAGTGGCAACAAGAAGAGTTGACGCTTTTTAACTCAAGTAAACAGAGACCTGCTAAAAGTCAGTAGTACCGATGATGTGTGAATGACTGCACTAGAGCTTGAATCATGGCCTCAGAAAAGAAGCAGTCTTGTAGGTAGGTACATACTTATAAGTCTTGCACAGTGGGCAAAATAACTGAAATTTTGCTGGTTGATAGTCAAGACTTTTTGAGTAGTCTAACTTTGTATTAAACGTAAACAAGGAACATATATACTCACCTACGGCGAGAACGTAAATGTCAAAGAAGTGATTGGGTTTCAAGCATGTCCATTTTATCATTTATATATCAAGGTCAAGGACATTTCCTTGGAAAAACGGCGTTTGGAGCGAATGATTAAGCGAATTTGGTAGGATAGAGCTTTATTTGAACGGAATGTGGTATCCGTGATTACAGGTATTCAAGGTAGGTAGGTATTTGTTTTCGCTCCTAACATCACCCACCTGTTTGTAAAATGTCCTATGTAATTGACCTGCCATGAACATAGAGTCAAACTGTTTTCATAAAGCCGTCCTTGAGGGTGGCATCGAAGAACGTATTGTAACATTTCTGTTATCCTGTGCAGGATGGTTGCCTCTTGGTCGACATATACTGCGCTGCGTGGGTTTCGAGGCATGGCAAAATTAAGTGCCATCATCATTTCCGATAGCGAGGGAAAATAGTATGCGTAAAAGCAAAAATATTGCTATTGTGCCTTGTGAAGGCAATACGTCATAAATAAGCACCGTACGTCGTCACTGCGGTGAAAATAAAAAATGTAACTCAGATTTATTATACGTAGGTACCCTGCGTGGGTTTGGTGACATGGTGAAATTATGTCTTATCAGCGTTCCGTGATAACAAGGGAAACATTTCATAGACAGTAAAAATGTTGGTGGTATAGGTGGTACCTTACGGAGGCAACCCACAAAAAATTTGCACCAGGCGCTGGTGAAAATTAAAAATAACTTCAGAATTATTCTACCCTGCATGAGTAACGAAACAGAACTGGTAATATTATGTCCTCATCAACTCGGAAGCTCAGAACAAAAATTGGTTTTTATTCAATAAGGCATAGTTTCACATAGATTTTTTCTACTTAGAGTTTGCATTTTCGGGAACTCTGTGTAAAATTGCTTTAGGGTTCAATTGTCATCAATTTCTGATGTCCCCAGGGACGGGGTTTTAGAGGTATTTCTTGCGTAGAAAGTAAAAATGTTGATAAAATGTTCCTTGCGAAGGCAACGCGGCAATTATTACCATGCACCATACAGTATATAGATATTCTATCTAATCTGTGATTAAAGTTGACCTTGACCTTGCGTAGGCTAGGCGAAGTATTGGAACTGAACCACACTGAACTGTCAGATGTTCAAGTAAACAAGTCGTTGGAAGGCAAAAATATACAGCTACTTCCATTACATTAGAGTGAGTACTAAGAAACTTATTTTAAACGAATTTAAGTAAACTGTCCCAACTCTTTTCGATCATCTGAATTACGACTAGTAAGCATACCCAAAGAGAATATAAATACACTGGCATACTCGTACCTGTGGCTTAAGTAACTATTGCACTTATTGCCCATACCTGAGTTGTGCCTACAGTATTCTGTACTGAACTTCTGCATACCAAATTTTTAAAATTTTAATAGCAATGCCCAGGCAATGATTTGATCACACTAACTAATGACGATCTTGAATAAATAAGTTACCAATATCGTATTCAAGCATGGAGCTAGTAACCCATCAGAAAAAGTAAGTACCTACCTATTAAATGACGTCTTCGAATGCAAAGACAATCTATACGGCGGGCGATTAACGGCCGTGATTTGATTTACAAAACAGGAATATCTTGTGCCCATAGACATAAGCATAGGCAGTAAAGCTGCCGTTATTCATAATCTAAGCTTGTGCCACATCAGACTGCATTTGTTTCGTACTTTACAATAGGTAGGTACTATAAATTTTTTATCTTACCAGTAGGTAGATTCATCAGTAGATTTGCATTGCCAAATCCTTAACTTGCTTCCTGATAAACAAGCACTATTTTTGTCAATTATTTTAACCAGATTTATCTATTAATTAAGTTTTTTGGTATTTAAAACCATTTTTGAAATTATTCTTCATGCATTTATAGTGCCTAGTAATCTGAAAAAGAACTTACGACTAAATAATCTGGAAAAGGACTTAAGATATAAACACCATTTTATAAAAGTGAAAATCGAACGGAAAAACCGTTAAACAATTTTAAATTGACTTACCATTCGTCAATCTTGTACACAACCGTACGGATTGAAGAACAAAACGCCAATGAGGCGCGCTTCGCTTGTGGGTTCTTCTCGCTGCAGCGCAGCTGCAGCGGGGAGAGCCTTTCTGGCCTGGGGCCACTGAGGCTAGTATCAATCGACGCCTGCAACTACAGGCGTGTCACGGGGGCGGCCTCCCGAGGGGTCTGTCGAGTCCGGTCTTCACGCCGCGGCGAGGCAGCCCACCAGGTGATTCCCCGTTGGGGGAGGCCTAGTGAGCGCCTACGAGCCAGCGGCGGCTTCTCTTCGTCGGAGGTGGGCGGGCGCGGTGCGGCGTCGGCACGCTTGCGCGGCGCACGCGCACTGCGCACGTCGTGGTTGGGGGCTGGTGGTAGGGGCCCACAGTCCTGACTACTCGACGGGGAGTAGTGGACGTGGGCTGCCTGGTGTGGAGGGGAGGGGCCTCAGCATCCTGTCCTCATGCGAGCCAGGATGGAGACACCCTCCGTGACAATCGCCGCCGGGTCGGTGCCTGCCCTCACGGCCTTGAGGACGGAGAGCAGGAGCTCGATGGCGAGGTCGATTGCGTCGGCTGCGTTACTTGTGGTCGCCCCCGGGTGCTTCACCGTCTTGCCCACGTTTTGTGGGGTGGCGACCGCTTCCTGGGGCGTCTGATTCGGAGTGGGTGTTGCAGCTGTGCTGGGAGGCGCCTTCGACTGCTTCGCCTTCCTCCCCGCGGGAGGCGGGGCGGCGACCGCTTTCAACGGCGCTAGTTGCGGAGGGATAAGGCCGGCTGAGATGGCGGCGGCGGCGGCTGGATTGGCGGAGGCGGACCCCTTCTTCCTCCTCCTTCCTCTCCTTTTCCTGACCGGCCCACCGGGCTCGTTCGCGGAGGCCATGAGTGACCCCGGCGCGTTCGACTCTCCCGTGGGCTCGGCGACGACCCTGGCCGATGTTGTGGGCTGGGTGGAGGTTCGCGGTGCGGTGCCGGCTTTCTTGTTGCGAACCTCGGGGCGCAGGATTGCGCACGCGAGGCTGTTCGCCGGGTGGGCCTGCCCGCAGTTCGCGCAGGTGGCGGGCTCGGTGCGTGGGCGTGGGCACTCCTTCGCCGGGTGCTCCTCGCCGCAGCAGACGCAGGCTTGCTGCCGGTGACAATTGTGCGAGCTGTGTCGGAACAGCTGGCACCGGTGGCACTGCGGGACTCTCTGTTTGCCACGCCATCCCTCGATCTTCACGCCGGGTACGCACAGGAGCTCGCTCACTGCGTAGATACCCGGGGTGAGGATGAGGCGCGCGCTCGCACCAACCGGTATTTATAGGCGACCGTCTGACACGAGCTACTGACAGGTGTGAAAAGAGAAAGATATAGCAGAGGGACGTAGGAAGGAAAAGGACAGATATATGACACACCGGCACGAATTGACAGATCAAGAACGCTACTCTCATATACATACATATAGGCTTCGAATTACGGCACAGTATCTTTAATAGATTATTTTTTTTTATTTACGGCTTGCTATATATTCGGAATTTCATATTATACATGAATCCACCTAAAAATATTAGCTTTTTTGTATTGTTTAACTTTTATAGCACGAAATTTAAATAAAGCTTATCTTCGCAACCAAAAATAGTAATAGATCCGTTTTGCTTTCTAATAATTTATATAGTGCTACATAATCACATTTTTGGCAAATCCAACATAAATGTTTACAAAGTCATTGTAAACCAGCGATTACAAAAAACTTTTTTTTTATTTAGTATGGCATTTTTGTGAATATATATAAGAATCACTTACATTTAAAAAGGTTGAGTTTAGCTCAGTTTATTTCTATTATTTTACCTCGACTTTATTGGACCTTATATGTAAAAATAAGTGTAGATTTAATTATATTTTGAAATAAATTGATATTTTGAAATATATTTATGGTGGATTTTGATGCCTATATGTAAAGTATACGTTTGTCTATGATATAAAGTATATAATTGTCTATTACTATTTTTGCCTTAGCTGTTATTCGAAAAAATATTCCGCTTTAAATTTTAGGTGGATTCGTAAATATTGCGTTTTAACATCATATTTAAATACGATATACACAAAAAAAGTAGCTATTAACATTTAATGTTTTGCAAAACGGTATTTTTACTGGAGTAAAATATCTCTTCTGCTACTGAGATGCGTATTCATCATCACCATCATATACAATCAAGACGTTCTGAATAAAGGCCAGGTTAAAAGTACCGTAAACCGACGAGCATGTATGAAAGGATTGATGAAGGTTCAGGAAGCAAGGGAAGTATGTCAAGATCGTAGCAGGTGGAGAACTGTGGTCTCTGCCTACCCCAACGGGAACAAGGCGTGATGTTATGAATGAATGAATCATATACAACGTGTTAATGGAATAAGCGAAACCCTCATACACCCCAACTGATTTTTAAATAAATCCATTCCCATTAAAAAAAAATCTTAAAAAAATATTTTTTTTCCTAGATATTGCTATTTTAAAATTTCATCATTATTCTAGTTTCATCGTTGTTCTAGTCCGCGCACGCCACGCCTACTTCCCTCCCCTCCTCACCGCTCAAGAACCGCGCGGCGCCGGCCGCCAGCGCGCGTATCCGCAGAAATATTTAGAATAGAAGCGGCAAAAGCTTTAAAAACTGTTTTCTCAGTTTCGCTTATTCCGATAACACATTGTATACTGCACGTTAAACTGTATAAACAGTTTTGCGGGTGCTTGTTTAGTTTTTAAGAAAAACTGTAAAAAAAATTAATAAACATTCTATCTATTATCCGCTAAATTGATTTCAGTTACTATAGTACCTGCGCATTTTTTTGCCGTTGAGTGATCTGTCGGGACTATAGTACCAAAACATAAATATCGCGACCTGCTCGCCGAAAACTGGCCATCCCTTTTTTTCCCGTTTACTAAGCCAATATACAATATTTTTTTCTCTTTAAAATTGAAAGTAGCAATCTAAACATGCTAAAAAATTGCGTCTAAACATAGCACAGAATTTTTAAAAAATAAAATTTTTACAGCTCGTCACTTTTCGTGATTTATAGCTGTAGATAATTATTTTGTAAAGTTTGACATGTGATTGATTTTATATGTAAGAAGAATATAATGGAGAACATAATAAAACAATAAAAAATATAGATCATCGATTTATTTTCCCAAATATAATTATTTAAACGCAAGTAAGCCAAATTTTTTCGCAATCGCGATGTTTACAGCGGATTATTTATAACTATAGGAATATTTTACATAAAAGCAAAATAGTTCTACATTTACTGCATGTCTAGTGCAATTGATTGTAAAAAAGCCGAATCGAAAATGTCCATATTGTAGGAGCACTTCATCAATAATTATGGGTGGCTGGAGAGACGTTTTCCCAGCCAGCCCAGGTGATATCTTGGAACATATAGTAGGCAGGAAGATAAAACAAAAATTTGTATTTACTACCTACTCGGAACAGTAGGCACCAAATATTTCAAAATCCTGGCTCCACTAACTTTTGAGATATTTGTACTTTTTAATGGGCTTGCTGGGGAGACGTCTCGCCAGCAAGCCCATGCTGTAACTCAAAAACTACTGCACGTAGAATGCTGAGCGATATACCATTAGAGAGTGCATATTTGATGCAATAAGCACCAATAAAAGTGAGTTCCTAGGTCTTACGATTTTGGTGCTAGAAACAAAAATCATTTTCCCACCGAAAATTTTGAATGCTGTGAAGTGCGACGTTGCCGTTCTGTGCAATTCTACATGTTGCTGTTATAGCATTCAAAAATCAATCTTGTGTCCTTATAGTTAAGAGGTACTGTAGACGCACGTGTAGATTATTTGTAATTTGAGAATAGTTCGGGAGACGGTTTACTTAGTAAAAGGCTGATTGGTTAACAAGAAGTTTTTATTTATTTGTGGACAACATGTGAAGAAGGAAAGAGATAATATGTATGTATTTTGTCTCACGTATTTATTTAATAAATCAGTTTTCTTAACTTATTATTTACAGGAAAATTTAAGAATACTTTAAAAAATTTAGTTTGTTACTGAGACCATTAAACCTACATCTTCTCCTAGAATACAGTTGTCACGGTTGCTAAAAAGGCACCGGTTAGTCTTCACGCACGACAAAATACATACATATTATCTCTTTCCTTCTTCACATGTTGTCCACAAATCAAATCAAAATCGTTTATTCATTGTTGGATATTAAAATCTCTTAATGACGTCAGCTAAACTACATTCAACACAAATAAATAAATAAAAACTATAAACAATAAATAAAAACTTCTTGTTAACCTATCAGCCTTTTACTAAGTAAACCGTCTCCCGAACTATTCTCAAATTACAAATAATCTATACGTGCGTCTACAGTACCTCTTAACTATAAGGACACAAGATTGATTTTTGAATGCTATAACAGCAACATGTAGAATTGCACAGAACTGCAACGTCGCACTTCACAGCATTCAAAATTTTCGGTGGGAAAATGATTTTTGTTTCTAGCACCAAAATCGTAAGACCTAGGAACTCACTTTTATTGGTGCTTATTGCATCAAATATGCACTCTCTAATGGTATATCGCTCAGCATTCTACGTGCAGTAGTTTTTGAGTTACAGCATGGGCTTGCTGGCGAGACGTCTCCCCAGCAAGCCCATTAAAAAGTACAAATATCTCAAAAGTTAGTGGAGCCAGGATTTTGAAATATTTGGTGCCTACTGTTGCGAGTAGGTAGTAAATACTAATCTTTGTTTTATCTTCCTACCTACTATATGTTCCGAGATATCACCTGGGCTGGCTGGGAAAACGGCTCTCCAGCCACCCATAATTATTAATGAAGTGCTCCTACCATATGGACATTTTCGATTCGGCTTTTTTACAATCAATTGCACTAGACTTGCAGTAAATATAGAACTTTTTTGCTTTTATATAAAATATTCCTACAGATTATACATACTTTCGAGTGATAGAATTGCAAAACGAGTTGGTCGGACCACTCGTTGTAGAATTTACAGGTATGAATATTCAAAAATTGGAATTTTACGGATTCGTATACGAATCTTGCCAATTCGAATGCGAATTGAAGTTCGAACGCTTCAAAAATGCGTCTCCAGGAGACGCATTTTTGAATAGAATAGAATAGAATAGAATGCTTTATTTGCTTTAGACATGGTTTTAAAGGGATGACAATGTTTTTCTTAGTATCACACATCTAGCCTATTAATAGCATGCAAATTTAATTCAATTAGTACTTACAACTTAATTCTAAATAATAATTTATTCCTATTTTTGAAGCGTTCGAACTTCAATTCGCATTCGAATTGGCAAGATTCGTATACGAATCCGTAAAATTCCAATTTTTTAATATTCATACCTGTGAATTCTACAACGAGTGGTCCGACCCACTCGTTTTGCAATTCTATCACTCGAAAGTATGTATAATCTGTGATGAGAACGACATTGACGTTTCCTTCACAAATGACATCAAACTGACATATAAACTTTTTAATTTGCGTTCCATTCCCTCGCAATTCATTACCGGTTTTTAAAATCCGTTGCTTATGAATCTACTAAGTGTGCTCTTTCTCTGCAAAGTGCGTTTCTTCTGCTTTTTTGTAAGGTAGGCTTCTCTACTGTGGGCTGATGGCCTAATACGCAACAATGATTTTACGATTTGTTTCTTTCCATAATTTTAAAACTCACCGTAAACTAAACAAAGTCAAGTAAAATAGAAACCTATTTGAATTAAATGGCTTTATTTTATTGCTATTAGTAATTCATTGCGCGCGCCGACTGAAAACTAATTCGCCATGCGCCAACCTCCAAGAATGGACCCGTATCTGTACCACTTGGATTTCACGGGGGAGGTGCAGGGTAGATTGCAAGTGGTATGGAAAGTGTCCTTTCTGTATTAAATACTATTACTTTATCCCTTTACCGCATGATTTTTTCTTCTTCAACAGAAAAAATATACGTAATAGAAAAAAATAAGTTAAAATATACATATTTCGTGCTTTTACGTTATTATTGTTAGTTTTTATTAAAATAACGAAAATAAATTAGTTCTATATATGATACAGTCTACATCTAAGTCTCAACTTTCAGCCATGCCACATTTGGAACACCATGCATGAAAGCTGGATTCAGCATGATATACATTAGTAGTGGTTTCTCCCAACTCCACTAGTATCGAGTTCGGGAATGAACTTGGAGGAGAGGAATTAAAATAATAATAGTCAAAAGATAGATAGATAGATAGATAAATTCTTTATTGTCACACAAAAACAAAAACAATACACAGGAGACTCTTAAAACTAGGGTGGACAAAGGCGGTCTTATCGCTTAAAGCGATCTCTTCCAGACAATCTTAGTTGCTTGTAGGAAAATGTAAATAGTAACTGTAGTAGTGTGCCAATGCCAATATATAGATAATATTTAATGTAAATACAACTACAATAAAAACAAAATATACACAAATAAATAAATAAAAAATACATATAAAAATATATATAAAATACATACAAAAACTTTATAAAAGCTTTATAATTCATACATACAAAAAAACACTTCGAATATTATAGTAAAACCACTAACTAGATTATTTGCATGTTGTATCATATACGAGTACGAGTATATGCCAGCTGTCCAAGATGAAATTTTTGCATAGTGGTACACATAATGGTTTATGTGAAATTACTTAGGTGCATGCTGTGACACTTTTGGCACATACACAAAAAACAACATTTTATGTAAATAATATCAGTTTTAGGAAAAAACTATAACTCACCTGGATTCTTCACTCAATTTGAAAACTCGGTGTATTTTTTTCTCTGAAAGAAACCTCTGATAACTATTTTTAAATCAATTTTAAAAACGCACTGTAGGCAAAGTGATCCAAACACGCGACCCGCGCATTTGATTGAAGCAGTGGCAAATTATAGTACAGGTCACTATCAAGAGATGGCGTTTTTTGACGTTTGAATGAAAACAGTACGTACCCTTTACGTTTCACCATGCTTCTAAGGATATAAACATCTTTCGAAGAAGATTTTTTGCAAAAACCGGTGCGGTACTCATATGATCCAGTATGCGGTAAAGGGTATCTGTGCTGCCGGGTATAATAGCCTAAATCACTTTTTTTATTCTGAAGTGTCAATTTGAATGCTTACAGCGGAAAACGTGCCAAGCAAGTTGCGCCGCGTCAGACCTATAGTTCTTGAATCTACTAAATGTCCTCTGTCTAAATATAAAGCACTTGACCGGTTTTTTGTAAGGTAGGCCTCTCAACTGTGGGCTGACGGTCTATATAAATTTCAAGGTTATCTTGAAATAGCCTAAATCACCCGTTCCTTTAACTTTGGTAGCCTAAATGGCTACTGGTAGTTAGCTGATTGGCAGTGCTAGAATGGGTAACGATTTGAACCTTAACTTTCGAAACTTTGGCAAGGCCTTGATACGATGCCACAGAGATGCACGAATCCCATATGAGTCTTTATGCTGTTGAACAGTGCGGTAGCGCCGGTAGCACATGCATGACTATCAACTTTGTTAAAGGGCCCCATACAAAGCCCTACCTGCAGGGCCCTGCTTGCAGTGCGCACTGCCAATCGTACCCTGTGTCACACCTCGGAAGCTCCATACATTCGGGCTTTAAAGTGACAGCTGTCATTTTTACACGCGCAAATGTGTGGGTGGGTTAAAGATGTGTGAGTGTAGGGTTGATGGTATCTACAAAACACTTACCTTCCCTAGAAAACGTAGATAACAGAACATTAGCATTATACTTTTATTACAGTTTCGAGTTGCACATTTTTCGTTCGACTATAAAGCGACTTACACAATTCACAAACGAATTATAACTTTACTATCACTCGTCACCTCACTTTGTTGTATTTAGTAATCGAATTTCAATTAAAACAAACAAACACACGTTGAAATAATCTCACAAACTCTAAAAACAATCATTTTTTTCACTAAACTTCATCTTTGGCGGCTGGCTGGCCGCCGCCGCCGGTGCACCAGGGTGACTATCGCGAAAATGGCGAATCTGCTCATATCATCACTGCAAAAAAATCTGCCAAACTTTATTCCAGAAAATGAAAAAAAATGCTGTTATATTATTGCTTTAATGTGGAAAGGAATAAATAAATACATACTATTCAAAGCTTTATTTTTTTCATTTAACCCAAAAAATGCTCTATTAAATCTATCAATGAAAGAAATGTTTAAAGGAAAGAAAACGTCTGTGTCTACCTTATGGTGTTTATTCCATAATAATTGCTTCTTATTATTGTTTAACTTTATTCCAAATTTTACTTTGTCTTGGAGAGTCGAAAGACAACCGTAAACTGCACAACCACGCACCATTTTTTCAACTTTTGCAAGCGTTGCATATCGCGTGGCAACAGGACGAGAAATGGGACGAGATATCGCGCAGGGCCCCGCGGGGTGAGGCGCGCGCACTTGAGGTACTCCGGTTGGTGGGAGGCGGAGAGCTTCCGTTCTGTATGTAGTACTATTATGAATTCTGTGCCTGTGTGGTGTTGCAGGGCCGATGTAACGGCGATTTTGTCGGCCCTGCATGCCCACACAAAGTACGATTGGCAGTGGCACTGCAAGCAGGGCCCTGCAGGCAGGGCTTTGTATGGGCCGTTTAAACACAATATAATTGATGGGAAGCTGGCCCTAAATATTCGTCGGTGTTAGGAAAGTATAGGTCACGAGTACCTACCAAGCATGTGTAGATGGCATGTTCGTCTGCATTTCACCAATACCGGATTATTTAGGGCGTATTCGGCTAGAACGGGCGACGGTTCGTGATGGAACTCAGCGAATGTTAAGCGGGCTGCAGGAATACGGCTGCGAATACAGGAAAATATAAATAATAATATCTATAAAAATCATCCCTTTTGCATGAATCTGGCAATGCTTTTTGTTTGACAGGACAATGAATGAATGGAAGGAACGAAACGAATAGAGGCACAATTCTGCCAAAGTTGCCAATTTTGCAAAAGTTATCGTTTTTATCTAAATAAAATTAACTATTAGCGTTAAAATAAACTCTCGAATGTGTATAAGGTTCTAATGAAATACTGAACATAATTTTAGTATGTTACTCAGTCCATGAAACTGAACAAATTTCCACTTTTCCTTTTTTTTCTTCGGTTAGCCCTCCTTCTCGACCTCCGCCAGGTATGAATACCAGTTCATTCACCCACGTATGCCACTCTTTCTGTAATACAGCATTGTGCCAAACGCTCTTCCAGTCTCCTATAGACACCTTGTCGACGGTCGCTACCACAGAGCAGAAACAAAGTAGAGTTGCCCTTTCTTGTTTTCTATATATAATCAGGTGAAGCTGGCAAGCGGGGGTGCGGGGGACGTTACGCGATGCTCACGCCACCTAGTAATGAGTATTAGAACCAAGTGGAGCTCTAGAGTAGAACCTAGTAGAATCTGGGGTGTGCTATGTTGTTAACCGCTATTCAGCACTAGATGGCTAATAATTTTTTTCGACCAGGTACGTATAATAGGCAAAACGTAAAAACCCCCGGGGGTTCTAGGTAAAGATAAGAAATAATTCAAAATTGAAATAAATTTGCTTTATCTTCTCTACATAGTATAAAACAAGGTCGCTCCCCGCTGTCTGTCTGTCTGTGCCTATGTATGCATAGATCTTTAAAACTACGCAACGGATTTTGATGCAGTTTTTTTAATAGATAGAGTGATTCAAGAGGAAAGTTTTTATGTATAATACATGCATGATATAGTAGAGAAATACTGATAATTTTAGAGATTTCTAATGTGATGTCGTAAATAAACACATTTTTATGCACTTACATTGCAAACGCTGGCTGAACCCTGCAAGATAGATCAAATTAATGTATTGCATATAATATATTGTACACCTTCAAAAGGTCTAAAAAAAAGTCCGCGATGGTATATGTCTATCTCTTAGGGATAACCCACAATAACCATTTTTTATCCTTCGAGAAATACTGGCTTATTTATGAAGCGATTTTAAGCGATACAGCATTAATCCTTATCCAATTAAGTACCTTTAATACATTGTGCATTTAATATCAATCAATCTGGCCCTTTACAGCATGTAGTTTTAATAAATATTTTCGAAGATATTACAGATTAAAATGCAGGGACATAGCGGTTCCGGCCGTACCGGCCAGGGGGCCGGCGGCGTGTGCCTTTTAAAAGCTGTGAATGTTGTGTTGCAGCCGGATTGAAGAATCCGTCGTATTATAATTTCGCGCTGCCGTATTGAATAACGTCGCCGTTTTGCTTTTATTTCTCAGTTGAAAGATCGTAAAATTTTTGACCCCCCGTTTTACTTTATTCTCGAGTACGTCCCTGAAATTTGTCCCTACCAAGTACGTTTATTTGGCACTAGGTGGCATTAAGAAAATTGCCATCGCGATGCAGGATTGTATACTAAATTCAATGTTCTAGAATATTCTACATAAAAAATAAATAAATGTCAAATAAAATACTTAGGAGTGGAAAGTAAATCTGTTTCCGTTTATTTTATTTGGAACATCCGTGCAGCTTTTACATCCAATGATACAACACTTCATTTTGCACTGGGAAACACGTTAAAATAAAGATCTCCGAGGAACAGTAACGTGCACACTCCACGAGAACTAGTCGCGTACTGATGTCAGCGCTCCTAGCGTGGAGTATCAGGACTATAGAGTATGTGACGTCAGAACTACATTGATTGCATCAAGGCTACATTGCTTACAGCACCTCTACTTTGTTTTTGCTCTGTGGTCGCTACCATACAGACATATCCTGCTTTCGTCCGAGAACAGCATTTGACTCCATTGCTCCAAATTCCAATTTAAGTGGTCGCGAGCAAACTGTAACCGGCCTCGTCGGTGAGCTGGGGACAATTGGGGTCCAGTAGCTGGCCTTTTTGGAGTAACTTTTCTTCTTTTAGTCTTCGTCTCACTGTCCACTCGCTAACAGCCCAGCGAACTTCTATGAGCTGTTTCTGGACGTCCACGCCGGTCAGGTGTCGATACGTACAGAGGTGGTGACAATAAATCGGCCTTCTTGCGCCGAAGTGCATCTTTGTCGTCCTGCGCCTGATCCTGGTCTTCGGACTAAGTTACCAGTCTCCCTGAACCTTTTCTCACCTTGGAGACACAAGACTGGCTCAAATGAAGTTGTAGAGCGATGTCACGCTGCGACAAGCCTTGCCGAATAAGGATAACGATTTGAGCGGCTTCTGCAGTTTCATTTTCTTAGGGCTTCAGTATTTCCAGTGACGTGAAACTTAGGACTGAACACCAATTTCGTAAAAGTTCGCTTTTTATGGGGCTTTAGGACATTTTTTCTTATAATTCTTGTTTTACTTAGACGTTAACATTTCGACTTATTGCAGTAAATTTTTGATTTTTGATAGGAATCTGAAATCAGTTTTAAATCTTTTAATATAATTGGAAAGCTGGCTAGTCTATTGTGGCAATCCCAACTTGTTCCATGTACTGTCTAGTGAAATGTAAAATGAAAATTTGAGCACATGGCTTAGCAGAATGTCGTTGATGTATCTTCCTTCGGTTAGCCCTTCTCCTTCTTGGACAAGCCCGTTGGTGTGGTTGGTAGTGAGTCTGCCTTTCACGCCGTGGGCCGCGGGTTCGATCCCCGCCCGAGGTAAACATTTGTGTGATGAACGCAAGTGTTTGTTCTGTGTCTGGGTGTTATTTATCTATTTATGTATGTATATCACTTGGGAGACTTCGATTTGCCGACGATACTGTCGTAATGGCTGAGACCCTGGAAGATCTCGACACGATGCTTAATAACCTTAGTAGAGTTTCACAACAAGTGGGTCTTAAAATTAACATGGATAAGACGAAAATTATGTCTAACGCCCTTGTTGTATCCACTCCATTCAAAGTTGGAGTCTCTACGCTCGAAGTTGTCGATGAATACGTATACCTGGGACAACCAGTCCAGCTGGGTAAATCCAACTTAGAGAAAGAGGTTATTCGTCGAATCCGACTCGGATAGGCGGCGTTCGGGAAGCTCCGCGATATCTTCACGTCCAAAATACCGCAGTGTTTCAAGACGAAAGTCTTTAACCAGTGTGTGTTGCCAGTGATGACATATGGCACCGAGACGTGGCCGCTCACGATGGGCCTCATCAGGAAGCTCAAAGTCACCCAAAGGGCTATGCTCGGAGTCTCTCTGCGTGATCGAATCAGAAATGAGGAGATCCGCAGAAGAACTAAAGTAACTGACGTAGCCCTGAATCGCTAAACTAAAGTGGCAGTGGGCAGGGCACATCGCAAGAAGAACCGATGGCCGATGGGACGTAAGGGTTCTAGAGTGGCGACCGCGTACCGGAAGACGAAGCGTTGGCAGGCCCCCCACAAGGTGAACCGAGGATCTGGTCAAGGTCACGGGAAGCCGCTGGATGCGAGCAGCGCAGGACCGGTCGTCATGGAGAACTTTAGGGGAGGCCTATGTCCAGCAGTGGACGTCTTTCGGCTGATATGATGATGATGATCAGTCTTTGCCTAGTTTGGGATCAGATGACCTTGTGTGAAATGTCCCAATATATTTTTTTTTTAAAAAGCTAACAAAACTACCTTTCAAAGCTATAATTTATTGCTTAGAAATGGCACAACTTTTTTTTGAGCAACCCGCGATGAAGTGATTCCACTTTATTACTCGCAAGTTTAGTTTATAAAATATTTAGGAAAATATGCCATTTCAGACAAAAGTAAAGTTTTGGTTTTGTTTAATTAAAATAATAAACAAAAAGTTTAAAAAAGTTTAAAACTAGTCTATGGTCCTATAGTTTTCTCATTTTTTCCTATAGTTGCATGTCTACCCAATCACGATCAAGATAAACTGTGTGTAGGCACACAATGGGTGCCCGCACACAGTGAATCTTGATCGCGATCGGGTTGAGATGCAGCTATAAGAAAGAAAGAGAACGTTATAACACCACAGACTAGGTGGATACGACTATTTCTCTATAGCTGCATCTCTACCGGATCGCGATCAGATTGAACGTGTGCGGGCACCCATTGACACTTCATTTGTTCTAGGTAGAAGTTGTAGGTAGATAATGTAATATTTTAGAAACCCCGCACTATAGAATGCCATTCTTCATCGCGATGATGTATTTTTAGATAAGGATGCAGCTATAGTAAAGAAATAAATAGTCATATACACCTAGTCTATGGTCCTATAGCTTTCTCTTTCTTTCTTATAGCTGCATACTTATCTAAAAATACATCATCGCGATCAAGATACTGTCTGCGGGCACCACGGAGCAAAATGTGCTCCGTGGAGGGTACCCATCGTGCAGAACTTGTTATGTTACCCTAAAATCAGTTACAGTTTTGCTGTTTCTCAACCAAATGAAAAAAAAAAAAAAGATTAATACAGCTGAGTAAAGCCTAATTCTTTGTTTGTCATATTACTCTTTTGTAAGATTTCATTTACTGCCTTCATTTTACAAAACCAATAATATCTATTGTTTAAAATCAGCCTTTTTCTAAATATTTAATAAACTATGGTATTTATCAAAATTGTTGTAAAGCATGTCATATTAAGCATTTTATCACCTACCGTATGACACTATAACTGTTTTAATCGGATGAGTGGTTAAAGAGATATTAACTAAAATTGATACCCAGTTTTCGCATCTTCCCCCTCCCCTTCCTCCTCCATCCACCACTTTATAGTGCGACAACCAGTCGATAATTCTTTGGGTGATCATGCTTAACACAATGATACTAGTTGTCGGTGGAGGAATCTTCAGTCCGACGGGACACGTCATTTTACGTTTATCGTAAAAGCGGCATCTTCACTACTGCGCGTGGGCACTTAATTTAAATACGAGACTAGAGCGATTTACTAGTGGATCAAATTAAAAATAAAAGTTAAGAAATTCAAAAATCTAGATAGGTAGATGCGTATCGTAAAAGCAGTGCCAAAAAGGTTAAAATTATGGATAGCATGAGTGGTTGCTGAGATATACAAGTGTGACAGACAGATAGACAAAGTCGCACCCATAAGGGTTACTTTTTTACCATTTTGTTATCAGTACCCTAAAAGTAGCACCATAAGGGTTTCTTTTTTTACCATTTTGCTATCAGAACCTTGAAGAAAACAGCTGTTCCAACTACATTTTCACGGGAGTCCATCCATCATCACCATCATCAGGAAACAACTCCAGAACAATACTCTATAAAAAGTATGGGCTTGTTAAAAACATACAACCCAAGAAAAAGAATGAAACTGTTATCGAGTAATATTGTTTTAGTTTGTGCAATAAATAAACAAGCATGACATTTCATTTTTATTTACGGGTTGTTTTACATCCCGCGAATAATTTGTTAGGGTTCTGTATCTCAAAATGGTATCAAATAGAAATAAATATAAAATAGATCGGTCAAGTGCAAGCCCGCGGGCCAATGGTTCCGATATTCTTGGCAATAACTAAACCCATATGCTGCAGGCAGGCAGGTGAACAGTTCACCTTCTAACTCGGCCCATGGGCGCCGTCGTTGATATGCTAGCATTCTTCCATCCATCGCCATCCAAAGTGTATAATTATCCTGTTCTGATATCACCTGTCCTCATAGAGCCTTGAGTAGATTTCTTCCATGAGCCTCAAAGAGCAGACTGTGGTTTGATTTCGGAGTTTTCCTTCTCCTATACATACTGTATTTTTCTAATGGTGCAGTACGGGAATCATCACTAAAACAGGTTGAATACAAACGTGGTGAACTGATGCGTGTTAAGGATATGGCTACTATAACCGTGGTGTTTGAAGGCGTGGCGACTATAGGGGTCGTGGCTATATTCTGGTGACTACAAACGAGGCGACTATTTTAACTTTGTTGTTATGATATGAATAGTTACTCAAATTATCACCACACACGAGGTCCTCTCTGCTCAGAAACAAAACAGTGTAATGATTGAATGTCATACATACATTGTTGCACTTTTTTGGTATTTAAGATACTTATAGCACTGTCTTATTAGGCTGCGTTTCCACATACCCGGTTTGCGCCGGGTCGTAATGTATTGAAGCTGTAGTAGGTGTGTTGTGTCCGCGTGTCCGGCGCAAGCCCGGTTTGCAGCCGGGGACGGCTCGCGCCGGGCTTACTTCCGCCTTCTGCGAGAGATTTTTCACTCAGCCGGACCTACTCCCAGCACGTGCGGTCTACCTACGCTGCAAGCCAGACAGAACGGGCGCGGCGCGCTTCGGGTGCGCCCGAGGCGCGCTTCGAGCGCCCCCGTGGTACACTTTTCGGCTGGACGACGCAATCGATGGCAGCGGACTGTGCTGTGCGGCGGCGTGCCGGCGGTGCGCCGGTGGTGCACCGACAGTGCGCCTTAGGCATGCCTGTTCAAATCACATGCATAAAAAATGTAGGAGAACGACGCGGTGCAAGCCAGACAGAAGAGGTGCGCTGAAGGCGTGCCGTGCGGCGCACCTCTTCTGTCTGGCCTGCGCCTTAAATTGATTGTACAGTTGGCAGTAGATACGACAAAGACGATTTTGTACTTACGCCCTTTTAGTTTTCTATACAAATATACTATACTTTATTTACAAAGATTTTCTTTTTTATAATACTGAACATGATGCGTGTGGAGAAAACAAGATAATGAGCCCGCACCGCAGCCGACTACCTACTCCAGTAAAATTACGAGAGATTGTATGACGAAACGGAAATAATTGATAATAGCTGTGTTTCTTTTTCAGATCGATAGATTATATTTCTGTGTAAAGCTTTTTAATGGAATCCACCTAAATTTACTTCATTTATTTATTTATTTTTTCGTCCAAACATTTAAAAAACATGGAATTTCGGAAAAAAAAATTAATAGATTATTTTTTTTATTTACGGCTTGCTATATATTCATAATTTCGTATTTTACATGAATCCACCTAAAAATATTAGCTACAAATACAAAAATACAAATAGTTTATTAATCAAATAAAGTTACAATTTATAGCATCTAAAAATAAAACAATGAGATTGGTAACTTTCCATAAGGCAAAACATTGACTCCCACACTAGGTCAAGCCTGTATCGTGGGCAGCCTAAAACAAACTTTAACGAAAAAGACAGTTTACAATTTAATAGCCTAGATGCTCCAGATCTTGTAGTATTACATAATTTATATTGCATAAAAATACAGAAAAAGAGAAAGAGAATAATAATACCAAAAAATACTATGAGATGACATGTGTGAGAGTGAGTGAGTGAGTATAAGTGTGATGTGTGTGTGTGTTAGCGAAATTCTGGCACTACGGGATTAGATCAACGGCTTGATAATATTTTCAGTTTGGGAGAAAGAAAGGGTCAATAAATATTTGGTTACCAGCTTCTTTGCTTGTGGGACTGTGCAATGTTTAACCTCGCATAATTTTGCAACTTTATTATAAACAAAAACAGACATGAACTCAAATAAACGTTGGGCAAAACGAGATCTAACAGAAACCGACCCAAGTTTAAAAACTCTTTGTTTTAGCATCATAGAGTATTGATTAGAGTTTAAGACACAACGATGGGTGTATTCCACTAATTTTGTGATGTACAGTTGACGGACATTCAGGACTTGTGCCTCCTGGTAAAGCTCGACCGTGGGGTGTCGAAATGGTCTCCCATACATGACTTTTAGCACTGCTCTTTGAGCTCGCTCCAAGATCAACATATAAGAGGCCGCAGCTCCACCCCACGCTGCAATACAGTAGCTGAGAATGGATTCTACCAGAGCTGTATAAACAAGCCGCAAGACTTGATTATCAGCGGCGCTCCGTAACGATTTCATCACGTGCATAAGCTTCCTAACTCTTAGAGCTGTAGTGTTAATATGAGCCTCAAATGTTAGATGCTCATCTATAGTAACACCTAGATATTTTATCGAGCAGACTCTATCAATAGTTGGACAAGCACATTGAAGAGAATTGCACGATGAATGTACCTTTATCGGTGTTTGTATATCTGGGCGGGAAGCACAAGTTTTATGGAAGCTGACAAATTTAGTTTTGGAAGCGTTCAACGTTAAAAGGTTACTGTTAAGCCACGATTTTATTCGAGTTATACCTTGTTCAGCTTTTTCGTAAGCAGTTTTCCAGGAGACCGCATGAAAGAGGATAGCTGTATCGTCTGCATAACAGATGGTTGTGGCGTCCTTAGGTGTTATAGAGTGAATATCATTTACGTAGACAATGAAAAGGGTAGGGCCTAAAACACTGCCTTGAGGAACTCCAAAATTTATAGGCAACTGATCACTGATATGTTCACCAAGTTTAAGGGCTCCCGCACACGACCGAGAATCGGTGGCCGATTATCGCCCAGGACAAGGACGGAAGATCCAGGTGATTACACGTCAGAGCGGGATGCCGACAAAAAATCGGCCACCGATTCTCGGTCGTGTGCGGGAGCCCTAAGACATTGACGCCTTTCTGTAAGGTAGCTCCTAAACCACTCAAGCGGCAGACCCTGTATTCCAAGATGCTCTAGCTTTTTCAGTAGGATCGGTATTGAAACAGAGTCGAACGCCTTAGCCAAATCAAGAAAAACCCCAACTACTTTGCGCCCCTCATCCAAGTTTCGCGACACTGTGTTAACCAGTTTCATGACCGCAGCTTCTGTGGATTTTCCCTGCCTGAATCCGTACTGGTCTCCAGAGAGTAATCCATACGACTCTAGATATCCAGTCAAACGCTTGTTAACTATCTTCTCAAGAATCTTAGAGAACACTCCAAGCAGTGAGATTTTAGCTTTTTTGTATTGTTTAACTTTTATAGCACGAAATTTAAATAAAGCTTATCTTCGCAACCAAAAATAGTAATAGGTCCGTTTTGTTTTCTAATAATTTAAATAATGCTAAGTAATCACATTTTTGGCAAATCCAACATAAATGTTTACAAAATCATTGTAAACCAGCGATTACAAAAAAATTTTTTTTTATTTAGTATGGCATTTTTGTGAATTTATATAAGAATCACTTACATTTAAAAAGGTTGAGTTTAGCTCAGTTTATTTATATTATTTTACCTCGACTTTATTGGATCTTATATGTAAATATAAGTGTAGATTTTATATTTTGAAACAAATTGTTATTTTTAAATATATTTATGGTGGATTTTTATGCCTTTATGTAAAGTATACGTTTATCTATGATATAAAGTATATAATTGTCTATTACTATTTTTGCCTTAGCTGTTATTCGAAAAAAATATTCCGCATTAAATTTTAGGTGGATTCGTAAATATTGCGTCTTAACATCATATTTTATTTATTTTATTTTATTATTTATTTATTTTTATTTACAAATAACTTACATTATCTTTACAGTTTAAAACCAAAGTGACAATGTCAAAATGACAATTTACATACGATATACACAAAAAAGTAGCTATTAACATTTAATGTTTTGCAAAACCGTATTTTTACTGGAGTAACCGTGCCGGGCGCCCGCCGAGTATGTGTACACACCATGAAGGAAAAAAAAATTACGCGTAATTTTTTTTTCCTTCATGGTCATTTACTTATATATAAGTACTAGCCCATCGGCACGTTACAATGTCCCCAATTCGTTGGTCCGAAATCTGACGTTTAGGACCAACAAATGTCAGTCATATTGTCAACATTGGATGCAAATAAACTTACCAAAAAAATTTTGTTCTTAGTTGAAGAAACAATATACTCTTATTATTATTATTGTTATTTCTTATTATTGTTTTTGACTATAATCCAATTAATGAAACTGAAAAACCAGGCCTAAATCACATATAAACAGTAAAAAGTTTGTTTTGTTTTTTCCCGCCATATTATTTCCGTTCCGTGTATTTAGTACCGACCGAAGTACTACACAACGTAGTTCACGCGATTTTTCACAGATGGCGCAATTTTTTCTTGTATGGGGAAATTTTGAACCGCTTGTTCCCAAGACCCTATCCTGACTATATAAATCTATGTTCATGGTACACACACTGACCTCTATCAAAGATTTTGGAAACTACGCCAGGGGGCGTTTTCTTACGTCAATGACCTCTATATATACAAGTATATATAGAGGTCAGTGTGTACACACCATTGACCAAAGAGTATATAAGCCATTGACGTAAGAAAAACGCTGCGCTACACACGGATAGCGGGCGCGCAAACCGGAAATGTGGAAACGCGATCTTGTGCAGCCAAACATAAATTCTTCTAGAGCTCGAATCAGTGCTCTATGGCTATCCTTTTAAGTGGCACAGCAGACGACAGACTTTTTGTTCTGACAGTCCGCCGGACAAAATGACTGGCATTGTCCGCGTCAATTTTGTCCTCGAACTCAAAGTAGACGAGAACCTAAAGTCCGCGGTCACGTGATCGTCACTCCGACAGTGTGACCAATTTTAAACTACTGATCCTGCTAAAAATATTCATGAAAGGTCCAACCTTATGATTTTATCATAGTTTCCATAAAATATTCCTAAAAGTTCAATCTTTTTATCCAATTGTGAGACCAAAAGGAGTGATCTTCGAGGAAAAAATCAAAGATATTAGAAACTACGCGCAGAGCGTTTTCCTAACGTCGCGTCAATGAAAAAAATACGCTGTGCCGACCATGCTGTACACCTTAGATTATCCGTACACGGGCCATCCATAGACAAAGTTATTGAGGATACTAACAGATGGAAGAATCTCTTATAAGACAAAACTCGCTCTAATACGAAGCTATTCATTTTGACAACATCGAACCTTTGTTGAGTCATATCTAAGTGTGTCTGAACGTCCCGAACCATGCTGCAACATTAACGAACGTCCTAGAACATTTTGGATTATCCTAAATTAGTCGAACATTCTTGAACAATCTGAGACTATAAAATATCCCAGAACATTTTCGACCAACCTAAATCAATCGAATATTGTAGAACATCATGTAAAACTTGAACATTTTAAAAAATGTCGAACATACTGGATCATTTTGGAACATTCTCTGACATATCAAAACATCCTGAAACATTTTTGAACATCAAATTACACTAGAACATTCTAGAACATCCCAAAGTATTCTCAGACATTCTTTACCACCATGTAACCTCAAAGAATCTAGAACATACTCGAACATTTTAAAAAAATCTGTATCATTCTTAAACATCATGTAACACTCGATCATTCTGTCATGATTTTTATCCGATGTTGGGCTGGCAGCACCGGATGTTATGATATTTATCCGAGATTGAGCTGGCAATGCCGGAAGTCTGCTTTGATTAGTGCAGTAATTCTATTGGCGAGTTGGTGAGCCATTCACAGTCGACTACGATCCGGACCCCTTTAGTGGGGATGCTTCGAGAAGGGAGTCGGGCAATCGAAGGGGAGGCAGTCGATTCGGTCGTCTGGTGCTGTAGTAATAAAGTGACATTAAGTGCCATAACATTGTGAAATTTCTACGTCTGAAATATAAAGTGGTTATTCTGTTCAACTGAGTTTTCTTATATTTCTTTTTTTTACATATTCTTGAACATCCCTAAATATTTCGGAACGTTCTCCAACATCCTAGAACATTTCAGCTATTGTATAGCTTTTATCGCGGGCTTTGAGCGCGGCGCGGCGACCGAATCAAGAAATTCCGTAATGAAAAAACCTAACACATCGTCTAACGTCGTTTCAGTTCGGCAGACTTTGGCACGGTGTTTGTGTGTTTGCGACTAGACATATGCGTGTAGACTGTACGAAGCTAAAACTAAAACTACTGACCCTAGACTACTCGAGTGCTGAGGCAAATGATAGGTCTCGATGAGATCTACATTTCGGATGACAGCTGTCAAAGTAAAAATCGCTATAACTTGAAAACTACTGACCCTAGATTACTCATGTGCTGAGTCAAATGATAGGTCTCGATGAGATCTACATTTGGGATGACAGCTGTCAAACTAAAAATCGCTATAACTAGAAAACTACCGGCCCTAGACTACTCGTGTGCTGAGTCAAATGATACGTCTCGATGAGATCTACATTTCGGATGACAGCTGTCAAACTAAAAATCACTATAACTCGAAAACTACTGACCCTTGACAATTCGTGTGCTGAGACAAATGAGAAATTTTTTCTTAGTTTTAGTTACATGTACAGCCAGTAATACAAAACATAATTATAGATTTATACTTTCCTTTATTCAACGTGAATTCTTTACAGATAATTTATTGAACATCATGTACAGTTAACGACAGATCAAGCTTGACACTAGCAGTGCGACTCGAGTCCGTGTGTCTATTGAAATAGGAACGGTACAAAGTCCAATGTGTCAAGCTTGATGTGCTCTTGACTGTGCCTACATAGTAAAAAATCCATGAGAACCTGAATAGTAAAGAATCGGAAGCTTAGAAATCAAACATTTACAACAAACACACGTAAACGAGATTTCTCTTCAATCTCATGAGACAGACATTCGTAATTATAATACAGGGTGTTAGGAAAAGTACCGATTTCCTTTTAACCACATGTTGTAAAAGTAGAATAAAGTACATTAAACATATTGATAATAAAAAAA
Source organism: Athrips mouffetella (assembly GCA_947532105.1). Classification (NCBI taxonomy): domain Eukaryota; kingdom Metazoa; phylum Arthropoda; class Insecta; order Lepidoptera; family Gelechiidae; genus Athrips; species Athrips mouffetella. The sequence goes on from OX383974.1 coordinate 13,490,147, forward strand.
TAACATTAAAATAAATATGTAGTAATGCCAATCACAGAATAATTTTAGATAAAATGTATGGGTCAATTATCTCAACACTCACTGAGGCAGCTATCTTAACTTGTGATCATCAGGGTGCACCTCGTACGGTAGGCTCTAGGAAAAAAGTAGCAGGCTGGAATAAGCACGTCAGTGACGCTCACGGGTCTGCCAGATTCTCCTTTCAAAATTGGCTGTTATATAACAAACCTACTTCTGGGCCGATCTACGAACAGATGTGTGAATCACGTAGAATATTTAAATCAAGGCTAAAGAGGTGCCTTAAAAATCAAGAGAAAATTAAATTAGATATCATTGCAGAACATCATAGTAAAAAAGATTTTAAAAAGTTTTGGAAGCAGACTCAAAAATTAAACCCTAGACCTGGTATACCGGTGAGCGTTTCTGGGTTATGTGATAGTCATGACATTGCCAACTGTTTTATGAATCACTTTAAAGTTCCTGCAAAGACACTTCAGGTTTCTTCATGTGACAGTGAACATGTGAATCTTAGGAATTCTGGTGGCAAATCCTCAATTTATTTTACCACAAAACAAGTTGCTAAAATTGTGAAAGGTATGACGAGGGGAAAGTCCCCTGGTCACGATGAACTAAGTATTGAACACTACCAGAATGCGGGGGTACACCTTCCTAGGGTGCTGTCATTGTTCTTTAATCTATGTATTGGTCACTCCTACCTGCCATCTGAGCTCATGAAAACAGTTGTAATACCAATCACAAAGAACAAAACTGGTGATATGTCAGATGTGAATAATTACAGACCAATTTCATTAGCAACTACAGCAGCTAAGATTCTTGATGGTCTGCTTGACAGCCAGCTGGATCAGTGTCTTGACTTGCATGAAGCACAGTTTGGATTCCGTGCTGGTCTGTCCACAGAAAATGCTATATTGGCAGTCAAGCAGACTGTCAAGTATTATAATGATAGAAAGACCCCAGTTTACGCCTGCTTTCTGGATTTGTCAAAGGCATTTGACAGGGTCTCTTATGAGGTGCTGTGGAACAAGCTGCAGAAGACTAATATGCCTGTTGAAATGATTGAAATATTTAAGTATTGGTATGGGAATCAAGTTAATTATGTAAAATGGGGTAGTGGTGTGTCGGACATGTACAGGTTGGAGTGTGGTGTTCGTCAAGGTGGTAAAACATCTCCAAGGCTCTTCAACCTTTACATGAATGACTTGATAGTGGGACTCAGCAGCAAACAATCAGGTTGCTCAGTAGATGGCACTATGGTCAATAACATTAGCTACGCTGATGATATGGTGCTGCTGAGTCCGGCTGTCAGTTCTCTTCGGGAGCTATTGCTAGACTGTGAAGATTATGCTAAAGCACATGGGCTTGAATATAACACAAAAAAGAGCGAATATGTGGTCTTCACGGCTGGCTGTAGACCCCCTAGCTATGTTCCACCTATAAGGCTATGCGGTGTTGATTTAGTAAGAGTTGCTCAGTTTAAATATTTGGGTCATTTTTTGTCAGAAGATGGTAAGGACGATATGGACATTGAGAGGGCTCGAAGGGCGTTGATAGTGCGTAGTAATATGTTGGCTCGGAGATTTGCTTGCTGTACAGTGGAGGTAAAAGTAACACTTTTTAAAGCCTACTGTCAAAGTCTTTACACGAACAGTCTCTGGGTCAATTACACAAAGAAAACCTACAACGCACTTCGAGTCACCTATAACAATGCCTTTAGGTTGCTGTTGGGGCTCCCACGTCACTGTAGTGCCTCTAATATGTTTGCAGAAGCGCGAACCAATGATTTTTTCGCGATCAGACGTAAGAGCGTAACATCCTTGCTACAGAGAGTACGTGCGAGCTCAAACAGCATCTTGATTGTGCTCAGGGACAGGTGGGAGTGCCCCATACTAAGACATTGGAATCTTATCATGGTGGGGTTGAACGACAGCACAAGATGAAAATGAAAAAATGTGTAATTCTTTTATTAAATTTAATCTTAATAATATGAATGATAATAATAAATTGTGATAATGATAATAATATAATATGACAGATTTGTTGGCTTTCGTTACTAACATAGTTAACTAAGTTTTTTTTTTTTACTAACAATGGACTGTATGTTGTCTGATAATAAATCATGTTAATTTAATTTAAATAACTTCCTATGAAAAAAATAGTTCAAGTGGCCAACCCTATCCTGTAAATCACAACGCGCTCCTCCCTCCGGAGCGGCTCACCTACATGCGCGCCGCGAGTCTGGCTAGGTTTGACTTGACACAATTAAATATAAATATATAAAACCGGCCAAGTGCGTGTCGAGCCACGCGTTGTATAGGATTCCGTAGTTTTTTTTTACATTTTTTTATTGCAAGGCGGGTTTTGAGTAAGTATTTCTAACGTTTATAACGTAAACTGTTTACCTCCTCATACCACTTGTCGCGACGAGCGTTCGCGAACTGCATTTGTACAAAATGTAAATAGTCAATTTGCAACGGGTAACACCGGAAGTACATAACAGCCAACTTAAAGATAGAGATAGTGATTTCCGCCCTGCTTCATGCATCCATTATGCGAGCTAGCGTCAGACGACTACATTCTCCCAGCAAACCGGCAAAGAAGATCCAGTAACAATTAGTGAAGGAGCAAGCCAGTTCCTGAGGACGGCCGAAGTAATGAAGTTAAGTCATCTCCATTTTTTGTATGTTGGTTCTAACAATTCTCAATTTGTCGCGTTATGTATTTTACCATGTGCCTTACTTACCCACCTACACCAGACATCATCATGTTTGACTCCATTTAAACTATCTTGAATACGAACCTAGACCAGTACATGAGGTTACGGAAGACACACTATCGATTTGATAGGATAATATGTTAATATAATGATATGCGTCTCTCAGGCCTGAGATAATAAGATTTGTGGAATTACCCACTATTTATTTGATACGAGCTCGAAACTCCCTGTGAGTTTATTTCATTATTGCTAGCTTATATTTGATTGAGAGATATGCAGTCCAGTGTGGACGCGCTGTTTATATGAAGGCTTCACGAAAGTCCTATACTAATAATAATAATAATATAGTGTCTTTACGTCTGGCCGGGACATGAGGTCCGTGGTCGGGGTAACGGCAACCTAAGGAATCCAGGATTGACGCCCATGGATGTCCAACTTCGTCATCGGTTACTACCATTACCGAACGTAGACTTACTTAATTGGTAGGGAGGAGAGAATCATTCAGGTGGACTTAGATATACACTAATGAGGCACCGGCGAATACTTCTATGTAGTCACATATCATCATCTTACACGAATACTCTGAACAAGGTTAAACACGAGGCAGTATTACACCATACATCACATATTGTATTTATCATGATTTGACTATTTGCTAACTTCTCATCTCTGCTTGTGTAACAATATTGGTTTCGATCCGAGAAAAGGGAGAAGCGTCGTACCACGGTACGACCCTTCCCCCTTAGGATTGATGTATAAGAGATGGAGATGGCATTGTTGTATAAACATTTTAGATGGAGCCTGTGAGAACCCATTGGTGCCGAGTCCTCTACCAGCTGCACTGCTCGTAACGAATACATCTGCTCAGGTAACTAACCTTGCTTTGACTCATCCCTTTCGAAGTGCCCTCTCATTTCACCCTGAGCTATTTTTATTCTTTATCATATCATAATACCCCCAAACTTCATAATGGGCATTTCGACATGGTGAAGATAGCTGAGAAATGATCTAGACTTTCAGCAGAGCAAAGTAAAGTTGGGTACAGGATGGGCATCGATGGGTGTTCATAAATGTTATCTATTTATTTAAACGTGATATTCATCATTCTACTTAAAACACATAAATCATACAGAACAGAAATACTATTTACAAGACAACACCAAAGAAATGAAATTTATCATCATTTATTGCATCAACAAACTAGTCAGCACACCCTACTTTGGCTGTGTAGTTAATATTTATCATAGAAACAAGCAACGTTTTATAAGTATGTTTCGTTTCCTTTTTGCTTTGAAAGGAAGTTGAAAAACAATGGAATATTAAAACCACATCATGATTACAGTCTTATCTACAAATCTATATTTAAATTAACCTGTTCGATATTTAAAAAGAATCCTAGAATGTTATTCAAACAGATAGCTATCAAACTTTTTCTTTCTGGTACATAACCTAAGAAAGCGCATATTCAAACATTCAAAGATAGATGGCGTTAAGATACACTTTTATTCTCAATGAGATGAAGACACATCCATATTATTGCTAGATGGTACGTGATCTATCCTCCCGAAGGACTAAATGATTATTTTTAAACCAATATCGTGTCAAATTCATCAAAAAACCGCTTCCAAATTAATGTGATAACATAATTTAGGAAATGGTGCGCGGTCGGGGTGAAAGGACTCCAGCCGCCATTTGCAATAATTCGCAAGCCGGTAATAAGTACATGTCGTGCATAGCTTGTTTTCAAAGGAAGTCCATTTTATCAGATAACTAGTGAACAAAACCTGTAAAAGAAGGAAAATTAATTTTTCGTGAAATTTCTTAGCAACAAATCAATAATTCTTAATATTATCGCGAATAAGATACTCAATCATACACGCAGTGATAGTAGTTCCCGCCATTTCTTATACCTGTGAACCTTATTGCAAGGCAAGACGGATCACAAGTAAAATAATGAAGTTTGGCTGTCATTCGTGTCGTCATGTTGGCAGTACCCTTTTTTCCACAAATGGCGTCGTGAGTTGTAATTTATACTAAAGATTACTGAAAAAACTAGAAAACTCTTCTCCTAGTAATTAAAAACATTCGGTGCATTCATTCGGTGGTGTGTGAAAGTGTAATTGATCCATTTAGATAGCGGTGTAAACCTATTTGGTATGTACAACAACTTTATTCGTTCTATTTAGTTAGTTAAAAGGTGGAGTACAAAAATGAGACTATTAAGAAGTAAAAACGTCAGGGACGTGCGTTATGAATCACGACAAAGAGGTTTACAACTTTCCCATCTATACAAACCTCGGTGAACACTTGTTGAACACTTTCCGTGCCCAAATACCGGATAGACAAATATCAAGCATTGAAGTACTCTCTCTGTTAGAAAACGGCACAGTCTCTCTTGCCTTCCTATGAATTATCTAAGAAAAGAGATCTCTATACCGACTAGTTACTTATTTGGTTCTACTTTCCCCCAACAACAAGGAAAGGGAGCAGAAAACTTAATCATAATTTCACCATACACCTATGGAGACACAGTCATCACTTTCTTCAACAATTTCCCTTTGAAACCAATAGATAATAGGTCTTTGAATTTACAATTTGATATGATCAGTTTGACAAGAAAATTCTCAGTAAAATTTTGAAATAAAAGTCCATAGAGCCAGCAGAAAGAATACTATTATCAGAGAATTTCTTCAATAGTTAATTTCAAATTTCTTTCTTGCTTTCTCTCATTCCTTTTCTCTCTTTAAAACTAGGAAAGCAAACTTTCATCTGATTAATATTGTTCTACTCCCATTTACACTAGAAAAACTCAATTCATCGGACGCTCATAGATGGCAAGACAAAAGGATCTTCATGAGCTAAAGTTTTACTCGGGCAGAGCAAGAGAGACAACTGCCACATAATAACTATTTGTTTTTATTTAAAAGCCTAACCTTATCAATATCCTATTGCTAGGTGACCCTTTAGCCACAAATTAAATAATAGTAAACTAACCTTTAGTGATTTTTGTGAAATGACCAACAAATAAACATTAAAAAACATTAATTTACCAACAAAACCAATTAAACAACAAACATTTCCAACCTTGTATTGTAATTAACCTTATCTCAAATCATAATTTATCTTTGAATCAGAATTATAATACAAAAATATATTGTACTTTACTCTTGTATAATTTACAATGCGAGTGAAGAAAGCGATCACATTACAATTAAATTTTAATTGTTTGTCATCTACTCTTATAAAATTATTTTAAACTTTTACTTCAATTTTCTAGCTTCATAATGTTGTTCTTTATAAAGGGTAATAATACCAAATAAAACAAAATAAATTCAGGTGCAGGTGAAACAATTTATAAATACAGTTTGAAACATTTTCCTGTGAAGCAAACTTTTCCTTTTATTTTTTTTTGTGCGGTGATACACATCATTATACCAATTTATACTATTATACCAATGTAGGTCTATTTATTTTACTTGACCTATACACTCATGATTTGAAAAGTTTCTTTTAAATTAGTGACGAGTAGAGGTGGTAAACTTGTGCAGTGGTCAGTGTATCAAATACTTAGTGCTGTGTAAATAAAAAATGAATGTGATTCAGTTCACAATACTAAATTCTTAGTGATCTGATTACATGAAGATTATGTTTTTGTTAGTAAATTGTGATTATGAATGTATCATTTTGTAATGTTTTACCTATTAATGTGCAAACGAGAAATGTTCAACCCAGTATAACGCAACGCATCCACACGCATCTCGAAAAATGCTCAACCCAGTGATGCGCAACCCTGCAAGGTACGGTCTTGAAACACCACATGTACCACTCGACTATATTTGTCACCGCGCCCTATCGAACATCAGTGAAGTGGACGGAGGACTCTCATTTCATGAAGATTTAGCGAAGCAGATCCAACACAACACTCCTGCCTCCGGTCTACGCGCACCAACATCTAAAATAATACAAGTATCATTAAATAAAAATTGTGAAATAATATTCGGAGTTACATATGTACTGAAATAAAGTTGAAGGACCTTTAGTACAGTGTTGCCAGGTCAATTATCCTTCTGAAAAAATTTTCTTTTCTTGAATGTGTTGAATAATAAAAAACCCTGTTTTCCTTTATTTCACTCATCCCCCTTTTATTTTTTTTCTTAACTATGATATGTATAGCGAAGCGGAACAACATTATGAAGTGGTTAATCATACCTAACTATATTTGAAAAAAAAAAAAATTTCTTTTGAATAGCGATTCAAACATTTAATTCCCTTTATTAATCTAGATAATCTAAACAATTACCTACACAACCTTTGTATCATCAAGGATGCTGAATATAAATGAATGTTTGGACCAACTTGCTGACATTTTCATGATAAACCATCAATGTCAGTTGGTTGATTTCATATTCATTTAGGAATTTTTTGCATCTTTACAGGACACCCCAAGATGGAGGAATGCCTCTTGCGAGTTCTGCACTTAACTGTAATTAAAATAAACGAACTAAAATCTGATTTGGTCGACAAATTTCGAGGTCCATCCGAAGACAATTTATTAGAATACGAGACTTCTACTGCTAAACTAGAGAGTTATCTGGGGAAATTGAAAGAAGATCTTAACAATTATTTCAAATATGTGAATAACCCTGATCCTGATGAAGTTTCGGAAATTTCTGCAATTCAACTAGAAGCAGAAGAAGTACTCTGTGAAGCGAAGTTTAAGATTAAGAGACCCACCATGAACAAGGAAGATGACAAAGTAGTATCTGGAAAATTACCCAAACTGTCTCTACCCACCTTTGATGGAAACATCCTGCAATGGTACCAATTCTGGGACCAATTTGAATCCAATGTTCACAACAGAAATCTGTCTAATGTTAACAAACTCTTATACCTCAAGACTGTTCTTCAAGGTACAGCACTTCAAGTAATAGAAGGATTAGAATCAACCAACGCCAATTATGATATAGCCATATCTTCCTTAAAAGAACGTTATGGAAGCCTTAGTAAATTAATCGACGCCCATTATTCTGCACTCAATAAAATACCACCAGCAGGAAAGGATATTACTACGTGCCGTCGAGCCCTCGATGATATAGACCGCCATTTGAGAATATTGGCCTCTTTAGGAGAAGATACCACACACAGCTACCTTCGTTTTCTCATATTAGAAAAATTTCCCGAGGACTTAGTCTATGAAATGAAGATGAAAATCAGGGAAAATACTGTCGATGACATTCGAAAGGAGTTGCAAAACATCATTTCAGCTAGGGAAGAAGCCAACCGAGCTACGCATAAAAACCAGAACAACCAGAATGGAAATTACACAACAGAAGCACTTCATGTCAGCAATAAACAGAGTAACACTGCATCCAAGGAAGAACGCAATCAACCACAGCAATCCACTGGAAATAGGAAAGGACTATTTAATTTCAATCCAAACCCCTACAGATATCGAAGAATAACTAACAATACAGGACAATTCTTTTCTAATCAAGGACAATCCTGTGAGAATCAACCAATCTTCCACAACCAGCGAACTTCACATGATAATAGAAGAGCCTTCTTTAATCACGAATCTTCAAACAACAATAGACGGCTCTCATTCCAACCAGGGGCAGCTAGACTGACAGGACGATTCTCCTTTAATCCAGGACAAGCTAATGACTACAGGAGAAATCACTTTAACCAAGGATCGCAGAAAAGGAGATACGAAAACGCCAATGGAACCCAAAAAACCACTGAAAGGGAGAATAAAGAAGGACCCGAGCCTAAAAGAAGAAAATTATTTCAATGCATCTTTTGCAATGGTAATCACTTCAACGAAAATTGTGAAAAATATAAGACAATCACTCAAAGACAATCACGCTTGATCAATAGATGTTTTTCATGCCTCAGATTGGGTCATACCATTACTCAATGCCGAAAGAAAACCAATTGTTATCACTGTAAAATTTATGGGAAACATAACAGAGCATTATGTCCTACACGAGGTGTAAAAAGAGAAACTCAGTCTAAAACGTTTCACATCAACGAAAGAAATGCAACCATCCTACAAACAGCTATCGCTAAGATCAAGAAGAACAAAAACAGCAAACGTCATTCAACCTATCGCATCCTCCTAGATTCTGGAAGTCAGAGGACGTACATCACGAAAAGAGTAGCCGAAGACTTGCACCTAGAAGTGAAAGAAGACACCAAACTAACTATATTTACATTCGGAGCTGAAACACCGCAAGTAATTGAAAGCCCACTTGTGCAAATTCAAGTTTTATTGAAAACCGGTCAATTCATGACCATGGAAGCCAACGTCGTTCCGAAAATAACAAATAGTGTACCATACCCTAATATAAAAGTTGAAAAGATGTTCAAATCTGACTTAGCTGATGATGGATCACTTCAAGATCAAGTAGATATTCTTGTCGGAAATGATTACTATTTCACTCTAATCTCTACGGAAAAGATAAAGATTGAACAAAATCTATATTTGATTAAATCCGATTTAGGTTGGATTTTGAGTGGGAAAACTGAATCAAATCCAACAAATAACTTAACCATGATCACATACTTCCAAACGAACTTAGAAGTTAATCTCAACCAACCGGATCTACCTATAAATGACTATAACGTTAAGGACCTATGGAGCCTTGAATCGATCGGAATAACGGACTCACCTAAAGAAGACCGTCAAGAAGAAGCACTAAAACACTTCAATGATACTACAAAATTCATCGCGAATCGATACTATGTATCATGGCCATGGATCGAATATCCACCAGCTCTTAACCAAAATCAGGGATTAGCATTCGGACGTCTATCTAGTCTCCTGAAACGCCTTGACACTTCTACACTACAACAATACGACCAGATGATTAGAGAACAAATACAAAAGGAAATTATCGAGGAAGTACCTGCTCAGCAAAGGAGAGATACGTCTAATCATATTACACATTATTTGCCTCATCACGGAGTCAAGTGCCAGAATAAACAACTCCGAATTGTATACGATGGGTCATCGAAGACAGGAAACAACAAATCCCTGAACGAATGCTTATTCCGTGGACCAATCATGTTAGAAGAACTCACTGGCCTGCTACTGAAGTTCCGATATCACAACATAGGCATATGCGCCGACGTAGAAAAGGCATTTCTTCAAATTGGCCTTCATGACCAAGATCGTGATGTTACCAGATTCTTATGGGTCAAAGATATAAATAAGCCAATAACAGAAGATAATCTCCTACACTTACGATTCCAAAGAATGCCATTTGGAGTGATATCCAGTCCATTTCTACTCAACGCTACCATTAAACATCATCTGAAGAAATCAAACAAGAAAGAAGTCAACAAAATAGCTAGTGACATATATGTAGATAATCTAGTCACTGGAGTAGAAACAGATCATGAAGCAATTGAACTATATCAAACAGCCAAAAGAGTATTCAAAGAAATGTCTATGAATCTACGAGAATGGAGTTCAAACTCTAAACATCTGATGAAAAAAATTCCCGATAGTTATCGAGAAGATACCGTAAAAGTATTAGGACTTAACTGGAATATTAAAGAAGACAGTTTACAACTAAGATTTAAAATGCCGAACATACAACCCAAAACCAAAAGAGAGATGCTACAAATTATAGCATCAGTGTATGATCCTTGTGGATTCACAATCCCATCATTGTTATCTGCTAAATTACTCCTACAAGAAACATGTATGATAAAAGCTGCTTGGGACACAACACTACCTCAAGAAATAACAAACAAATGGGAAACGATTACTAAAGATCTCATCGACATAGAGAAACTAATAATACCAAGACGTTATTTCGAGAATCCCCAACGAAATGACTATCATCTACATTGCTTTACGGATGCATCCCTCAAAGCCTATGCTGCAGTTGTATACTTAACCAATGGAAAAGAGATAAGCTTTATTATAGGCAAATCAAAACTCGTTCCGATAAAGGATAAAGACAAACTGACAATTCCGAGATTAGAACTTCTCGGCATTTTGATAGGTTGCAGACTCATCCAATACACTTTAAAATTCTTGCAACCAGCGATAATAAAACAGACGCTATGGACAGATAGCCAAATAGCAATAGAATGGTGCAACTCCAAGAAACTATTACCGCCCTTTGTTTCAAGAAGAGTAGAAGAAATAAAAAAGAACAAAGAACTCACGATGAAACACATATCATCAGCATTAAATCCTGCAGATGTAGCAACAAGACCAGAGAGCACAAAAGAGGAAAAAACCAAATGGTTAACTGGCCCTCAATTTCTTCTAGAAACAGAGCTACCGACGACGTCATCCCTTTTCGCCGGGGAGGTTCTCCCGAAGGATCTCATAAGTCAACTACAAAGCTTGCAACAATCATACTTTCCAGAAGAAATAGAAGGTAAAGAAACACACCTAACAAGAAATTTAGGACTCTTTCGTGACATCGACGGTCTACTCAGATGCAAGGGACGTTTAATGAATACTACATGCCCTTATGATTTAAAACATCCTATCCTCATCCCTAGAGACAGCGAGTTTACAGACGAACTAATAAGAGAAGTACATGGAAAAAACCATCACGTGGGAGCTTCACATACTCTTAGTATAATCCGTCAAAACTATTGGATACCCCAAGGAAAAGCAAAAGTCCAGAGGATAATAAAGAAATGTCCGCGATGCGTCAAACACGGAGGAGGTCCATACCGTCTTCCACCGACACCAGCTTTACCTAAAGAACGAGCGAATTACAGCGCACCTTTCACCTATACAGGCATGGATTATTTCGGACCAATGTTTGTGAATGACGAAGGTAGAGAAGAGAAAGTATGGATATGTTTGTACACATGCTTAGCCGTTAGAGCTATTCACATGGAAGTAGTCAAGAATTTGACAGCAGAGGAATGTCTTCTCTCCCTGAGGAGATTCATCTCATCCAGAGGAATACCTGAAACAATCTTAACAGATAATGCATCTCAATTTAAATTAACCGCAGAGGTATTGACGAACCCATATTGTATAGATAACAAGATAAGATGGAAATTCATACCTGAATTAACACCATGGAATGGTGGATTTTATGAAAGACTAATCGGCATCGTAAAAAACTGCCTAAAAAGGTCCATCGAAAAACATCTATTGTCAACTTCTCAATTAAACACCATTATCAAAGAGATTGAAGCAGTAGTCAATACCAGACCCCTAACCTATGTAGGATCTGACATCGAATACGTCTTGAAACCCTCAGATTTTCTAACATTTGGAAAGAACATCTTGATTACCCCATCTCTTCAACATGCTATTCCCGGAGGAACCATTACCAAAGAAAATCTTATCGACAGCTGGAAACGAGGACAACGAATACTGGGGGAATTTAAAAGAATGTTCCTAGGGCAATATCTAAGTAGCTTAAGAGAAAGGTACCAACATTCACATAGGGAACCTAGGGTCAAATCCACCAGAATTCCCAAGGTTGGAGACGTCGTACAGATCAAAGATGACATAAAAAACCGAGAGACGTGGAAGGTTGGAAGAATCACTACATTAATCCCTAGCAATGATGGTGAGACTAGAACGGCTAAAGTCAAAGTAGATAACAAAGAATTCACCCGATCCATAACACATCTATATCCTCTTGAAGTTGAAGACGAAGCCGAAGTTAACATAGAAGACACAGTCATTCAACCATTAAGTGAACAAAAAAAAACCCTTACAAACTCTAGAAGAAGAATTAATGGATATTGAAACCATAGAAGAAGACACAACTCCTGATACAATGGAAATTCCTGACAATATAAGCGATTTACACATGAAAGAGAATGTAACAGACAGTGAACTAGAACAAGAAGTAGATATTGAAAATGGAAATGAAGAAGTTGATCAGAAGCAACGGCGAGCAGCAGCCACCAAGGCCTTAGAGAAAATAAGGCAGTGGACTCGAAGTTTGTTGACCTTATTCTAGTCGCCCCGGCAGTGTCGCGACGAGCGTTCGCGAACTGCATTTGTACAAAATGTAAATAGTCAATTTGCAACGGGTAACACCGGAAGTACATAACAGCCAACTTAAAGATAGAGATAGTGATTTCCGCCCTGCTTCATGCATCCATTATGCGAGCTAGCGTCAGACGACTACATTCTCCCAGCAAACCGGCAAAGAAGATCCAGTAACAATTAGTGAAGGAGCAAGCCAGTTCCTGAGGACGGCCGAAGTAATGAAGTTAAGTCATCTCCATTTTTTGTATGTTGGTTCTAACAATTCTCAATTTGTCGCGTTATGTATTTTACCATGTGCCTTACTTACCCACCTACACCAGACATCATCATGTTTGACTCCATTTAAACTATCTTGAATACGAACCTAGACCAGTACATGAGGTTACGGAAGACACACTATCGATTTGATAGGATAATATGTTAATATAATGATATGCGTCTCTCAGGCCTGAGATAATAAGATTTGTGGAATTACCCACTATTTATTTGATACGAGCTCGAAACTCCCTGTGAGTTTATTTCATTATTGCTAGCTTATATTTGATTGAGAGATATGCAGTCCAGTGTGGACGCGCTGTTTATATGAAGGCTTCACGAAAGTCCTATACTAATAATAATAATAATATAGTGTCTTTACGTCTGGCCGGGACATGAGGTCCGTGGTCGGGGTAACGGCAACCTAAGGAATCCAGGATTGACGCCCATGGATGTCCAACTTCGTCATCGGTTACTACCATTACCGAACGTAGACTTACTTAATTGGTAGGGAGGAGAGAATCATTCAGGTGGACTTAGATATACACTAATGAGGCACCGGCGAATACTTCTATGTAGTCACATATCATCATCTTACACGAATACTCTGAACAAGGTTAAACACGAGGCAGTATTACACCATACATCACATATTGTATTTATCATGATTTGACTATTTGCTAACTTCTCATCTCTGCTTGTGTAACAATATTGGTTTCGATCCGAGAAAAGGGAGAAGCGTCGTACCACGGTACGACCCTTCCCCCTTAGGATTGATGTATAAGAGATGGAGATGGCATTGTTGTATAAACATTTTAGATGGAGCCTGTGAGAACCCATTGGTGCCGAGTCCTCTACCAGCTGCACTGCTCGTAACGAATACATCTGCTCAGGTAACTAACCTTGCTTTGACTCATCCCTTTCGAAGTGCCCTCTCATTTCACCCTGAGCTATTTTTATTCTTTATCATATCATAATACCCCCAAACTTCATAATGGGCATTTCGACACCACTGTCAGTCGAAATACAACACGTGTGTACATACTAAAAGTTTAACAGATAATTTTTTTATTACAACAAATTAGATAAAATTTTCTCAAGCTTTTATTACAAAATAATTACGAAGAGAGGGGGGGATGAAAACTGTCAATTTGGACTGAATATAAGAAGAGGTCTTTTGTCAATTCTTCTGGTCTATTCTATAGACATAGGCGTTTTTCATGTATGAATATTACAAAGATTTTGGAAACTACGCCAGCGCAGCGTTTTTCTTACGTCAATGGAATATTATCGCCCGTGAGTTATTGCCTGTGGTCAAAGAGAAAGCAAATTGCCCACTAGATAGGGACGCACTTATTTGAAATACCTGGTAAAAAATAAAGACAGCGTTATTGTGTTTTGTTTCACCATGCGTGTCGGTTTTTGACATTTAGCACAACAAAACAAGAATTTCCCGAGGACAATTTATTTTTGCAAGTTTGTTCCTTGTTGAGACCTTCATCCGCATTAAAATTTGTAGAAACTTTAAGTTTACAGATAATATGTGCATGAAAACATGAGGAATTGCAGTGGTTTAGCTTGTTAAAGTTGCAGTGAAAACAAAGATCCAGATTTGTCTTTTTACGCGTAAGTACAATCTATTTGTTACGTTATTAGCCTGAAATCTTATTGTGTACCGTTAATTGACTTTGCGAAATCGTAAATAGAGACCCTTTTTCTAAAAATACAGTCATAAAATACCTAACAAAATAACAAAACATTAATCCACTTTTTCGGTGGTGTTACCAACTTCTAATGAAACCGTTTCCCACTACACACGTAAGTAAAAATAATTTTTCCATCCCTGCTATGCCGATTTCTGGAATATACCTGAACTTCGGCGCCAACATTGACTCAAAAACCCAAACTGCGGTAAAAAGCTGGGTATCAACAACAAGGTTAAGCAATACTGCACGCCAGGACAGTTTCTCATCATCAAATCATCATTCGGACTTGCCGAATGATGATTTGCTTTTCTTTGATAGATGAACTTGATAGATCGAATAGCCAATAATCTCGTTGGTGATGAGATGCTGGTGAAAACCAAATTTCACAGTTTGGCCTACCGGAGCAAAGTTGCATGTCCGTCGGTTTTTTATAGATTGTACTTCGGAGAGTGTGCCCATGAGCTTTCGCTTTCTATCATCGTAAATCCAACATCACACACATCACGTTACAGCTACCACGTTTTAAACGCGAAGTGATGAAATTATGTTTAAATAGAATTTATTACAAGATTAGTGAGCACTTTATCAATACAAGAGAGCGACATGACATTGAATTTTCGAAAATCTATAACTAGGAACATCTTGACGAAATTTTTGAACTTGACATTAACATTATTTTATTTTATATTTAAGTACTTATTTGAAATTGTTTGTGAATTATTAATTTATTAATTTTATATTATCAATTAAAATATTGTACACCTGATGTAATAGGTAGATTGTGCTGGAATTTATAAATTAGACATCTTTTACACTGTACCACAATCATACAATAAATTATCTTTATCTTTTATCCCACACTTGGTTGATATTCCATACATTGGCACAAAGCGCTTTGCAACATCTTTTATAAAGCGCACGGCTAGGGAGTGAAACTCTCTGTCTGCAACACTGTTCCCAAGTTCATGAAACCCGAATCTAGTCAAGTTGTGAGTGAATAAGCTCGTTCCATCGTTGACCTCATCTCTGTCCTTAGGGCCAGATCGAGGTCATGAGTAAGCCAAGTAAAAAAAAAACCGGCCAAGTGCGAGTCGGACTCGCGCCCTAAGGGTTCCCTACCTATCCACCACATGAATATACTAAAAGCTTTTGCTCTTTGATTTTAAAAACTCCGCGACCATGCAATTTGACTCCTCTTTTATAGAAAAGTTCTTGAAACGGGAGCTCACCTTAATTGGTTACTATTAGTTGTGAGAAAAATTGAAATATTTAATGATTTTAGACTTTTCCCTTTATTTGTACTGTGAGACCCAGCTTCTTGCCAAATTTCATAATTTTAGGTCAAAGGGAAGTACCCTGTAGGTTTTGCTTTTTTGCATAAATGTATGGAGAAGAGGACATAAAAAGCCATATCTTTTGATTGCGTCGTTGTAAAAAAATTAAATTTTCAGATCTTTTATATTGATGAAGTGGTTCATGATCCTTAATATTCGATATCAATTTCAACCTGATACCTCTTCTCGTTCGTGAGAAAAAGGGTCCTGACAGACAGACATACAGACACACGGACAACAAAGTGATCCTATAAGGGTTCCGTTTTTTTATTTTGAGGTACGGAACCCCAACAAGACAAAAATACTTATTTACATCCGCAGGTGTTTAACGAAACTTGTTGTTTGTTGCAGTATGAATGACAAAGCTCTGCGTAACGACCTAAAGTGAGTAAGAGACTACGAAACGAGAATCCGCAACTGGTCTTGCTCGAATTTTAAAAGTCGCACATGTCCTATGTTTTTTAAATAAAGTTCTATACTTAATGGTGTAAGAAAACTTTACCGACCCTGGAGGCTGTGAATCTGCTCATGAAACTAAACAACATACTGCATGTTTATTTTTTTCTATGACTGCAATTTATTTTTACTAATAAAACAGTTCCTTGAACAATGTGGCACAATTTTATTTACTTGAATCAAAATGCTATCATACCCCTGTAATATCTTAAGAGGCTACCCGCCGTTCTCTAAAGCCCTTATGAGTTAAATAACTATTACTGCTGAACGCAAAACTTTACTGTCCGATATTCTGTCGGACAGATTTAACAAAGGTAGCTAAGTTTGTTTAGAACCCATCAACTCTGTAAAATAAAGTTCACTGTAATTACGGATACAAAAATTGCTGAAACTGGCCGTTTTCCGCAATTTTGTATTGGTAACTACAGTTAACTCTATTTTAAAAAAATGATAGTATTAACAAGGGTAGCTTTACTTTAATCTATCTGACCGGATTTTGATAAGGAAGTTTTGTATTAAGCGAGTAATATTTTTTAACCGAGGGTGGTACTGGTGGACGGTGGGTAGCCCCTTTATAAAACTGGGAGAAATTTCTTCCACTCCTCTCTACGTGGTCTGGTGGCTAGAATGTTCGGCTTCCATAAGTTCTGAGTTCTACTTCCGGTGGGGATACCGTCAAATAAAAATTACTTTGAAAATCTTCCCCACTTCTATTTCGTGCCTCGTAAGGCACGTTAAGCAAACCGTATAGTTGAATGGCCTTGTCACAGGCCTTGAGCGGCTCAATAATTCAGACACCGGGGTTTTTTAGATCACTCATCATTGTCATCGACCTTACGCACCATACGATATGATGATTGGGAGAATTTACCCATATTAAGGGTAATTTTGTTTGGAGTGCCACACACGCTAAATATCTTTTGTCGCATTCGTGGCCACAGTCATTGCGTAAGAAAAACGCTCCGCTTCTAAACGCCCTGCGCGTGGCTTTCCAAAATCTTTGTTGCCAGTCGACGTCCCAAATATGGGTTGGCGAAATATGGGTTGTTGAACTCAAACCGGAAAGCCACTATCCCTCTGGGGCAAGCTGGAGTCCCGTATCTGTCGACTCTTGAACCTGTATACCTTTGATAGATAATGAGTCTATGGCTCTTTTCAGTGACGTTTGTGCAGCAGCTATTATGCTATTACAGTAATCACACGCACACCCTTCTGCCACTGACGTCGAGGCCGTAGTCTTGTTCCTGCTGAGGTATGCCTGCAATAGTGTTCTTTGCTGTTGCATTTTAAGCAGGTTACGTTTCAAGGTGGACAGTCCTTGCGTGGATGTTTAGATTTACCACAAAAGAAGCATTGTAATAGGGACAGCAGCGGCAGTTATTTTCAACTTCATTGATAGGCTGGGGTGCGGCGGAGCATTTCGCTTGCAAGATGGAATAGGTATAGTTCTGGAACAGGAACGAAGTTTTGGCTTTTTGCTTCTGCCATTTGATTCCCATGAAAAGAGGTTTGCTGTAGGACTCTTCTTATGTCAGCATTAGATTTCCCAAAAGTAGTTCGCGTATCTTCGTGGAGGAGATCCCCGCTATGAATGCGACCGGATCGGATGCTGTCATTCTTATTACTTTCAGCGACGATGGTGGCAAACTCACAATCCCTGGCCAATTGCTTCAAGGCCTGGAGGTGTGCGTCTCATCGTCGACCTCATCTCTGTCCTCAAGACTAGATCAAGAGTAAGCACATTGAAAATATAAAAATTGTTTCGTCTGCGTGTTGTAGCCTTGTAGCGAGTAAATTCTATGCGTGTGTCACGTTCTTAGGCTTCCAATATAACTTGTCTAGAGTAGCTATCATTGACTCGTACGTTGATCACGATCACTCACTTACGGTTCCATATACTCGGGGTGTCATAGTATAATTTTTATGTTTATTAAATTTCGAATAATTTTTATGTTTATTAAAGCCTATCAATATCAGGTTTACGAGTCTATTCATCTCAATTTAATAAACTTGTAAAAACAATAAATACTTCAGACTGGATAGGTTTGAAGCTCACCCAAAAGAGTGGCAGCATTGGAATATGTCATTTCATGACCTTCGTCTAGTTTGCCCATAAGATTAACATGGCGGCGGGCATCAACGACAAAAAGTCCGTCACTGTCCGCGTGTGTCCGCCCCTTCATCTGCTGAGCGCCTAATAGGCACCATCTATTGAAAATCAAACTATTTTTAGCTCTCACATTGCGGGCGGATTAGGCGCTCAGCAGATGAAGGGGCGGACATACGCGGGCAGTCACGGACATTGTCGCCAGTGTGGCCGGTATTGCGAAAGTTATAGTTTTTATCAGAATAAAATTCAAATATAACAAGTTTAAAAGTTGCTCTATGTTTCAAACTAAATGAAAATCAATCTGAACAACCTTTTCGAGTGATTAATTCTTTGAATTCAAGCTGTTTTTCTTTCCAAACTAAAGATTTTGGAAAATACGCGCATAGAATCAGAGCGTTTTTTTCATGTCAATGACTATAGTAATACGAAAATAATTGCAGTACCGGCCACACTGGCGGACTGTCAGAACAAAAAGTCTGTCGTCGTCTCCTAGACTATTCGGCGTCCTCAAACCCCCCGTGTAAGCCGTCTCAAATGCTTTCAGCGCCTGACATTTGTGACGTCACACTGTTTAACTGTCATAATCAAGTAGTGATGAGGTATTGTCGATTTTTATATCGATGAATTTTGGATACAGGTGATAAAATTTGTGAAAAAAAACAAATACGATCAGATTTTTTTTATTATTATGGATTACTTATTTTTAAACTTGTATTATGTAAATAAAAAGGCTAATATAAGTTTATAATTTTATTTTTAGCTTAAAGAAAAAAGATCCTTAACAATAACTATCATTATGACAATGGATAATCATTTTATTATTTTCCATTAGGCAGTGTATTTTATACTTAATAATACTACTAATACTTAAATAAAATGTACAAAAAGCTATTATTAGTACAGGTTTCACTCATGATTCTTCATGACCAGCAGTTGTCTTTTTCACGCACTCAAGATTAACAATCATAATAATCTGTAACAAAACGCATTTTTAAGTACAATATCATAAGAATATTTTATTTAAACACTTCCTGTGTTCGGATAGATCTACAAAGTAGACAATTGCAAAATTTCACAACCACAGGCGGGATTCGAACCTGCATCTTCTCCGTCAGTACCGGAGACGCTTTACCAACTAGCCTAAGGGTCCCGCATGATGTTGTAAAATTTGCGATCTATATACATATTTCAACGTTGCGTTTGTGCTTCCACCTAATAAGCATTAGCTGTACTAGCTCAACAAGTCCTATTTTTGTAAATATAATTCAAGTCAAAAATTGGTAACACTACGTATAATTCAAAATGATTGAATTTTGCAATTTTCTACTTGGTAGATTTATCCGAACACAGGAAATGTTAAAATAAAATCATTTTCAATCATGTACAGCTAATGCTTACTAGGTGGCAGCACAAACACAACGTTGAAATGCGTATAGAGGTCGCAGATTTCACAACATCAGGCAGGATCACAGTAGCCTAGTTGTTAAAGCGTCTCCGGTACTGACGGAGAAGACGCAGGTTCGAATTGTCTTTGAATGTACACCGAATTTGCTTCTGGCACTTCGCCGGTAGCGGCCGCGGCACGCTTGCTCCGCTCGCTCGGCTCATGCGTTGTGGTCGCAAGATAACCTAACACAACCCAAATTTGGTGTACGTTCAGCCAATTTGGTGTACATTCATCCATTTTGTCTGAAGTGTATTGGGGTATAAAAAGCTATTAAAACATAACTCACTTTATTGTCCTCTCAGGCTCCAATATTGATTCCACCGTCAGTTGTCTTTTTCACTATGTACTTATTGATTAACAATGATTAACCTGTAACATAATGTATTTTTATGTACAAAGTCATAAGTTATAAACTATGCTATCAAAGGGTTAAGGGTGTATCTCAGTTTATTGGTCTCCCAGGCTACGATATTGTTACAACCAACAGTTGTCTTTTTCAAAATAGATAAATAATCATAATAGCCTTTAACAAAACGTATTTTATGTACAATACCATCGGTTGAAAATATGGCATCAGTGTTTAAAATTTTACTAAAACCTAGCTGAACAGCCTTATGACACCTCATAAAATTAAAATATATCAAGCCATTTGGTAGGTACGAGATTTGTGCTTCGCCTCAGTTGGATAAAAATATATCGATGTAAGAAATCCCATCACTATATCATGTTTTGATATCAATGTTTATCATCATATTTTTATGTAAAATTTACTAATAAAATGCGATATTGAGCATACACCTAATATACCACAATGTATTGAGTACTACACAATATTTCGTGAAGCAAAATATTGCGTATTATCAAAAATAAACTAAAAAATACTTACGCATGATACGATATGACTTCGGCACTGTTTTCTTTGTAATTTTCTCGGGCATTGCAGCATAATACGCAATAAAACATTTTTCACTAACTTTCTGAGCAATTTCTGAGCTCAAAACATTGGCTGAAACACACTTTTATACAAAAATTTTGCAAAAACAACCATTTAGCAAATAAACAACAACTTTCACAGTCTGACAGAAAAATGGAGGCATAAACCTTCCAAATTAAGTGACACCTTACAGGAGGGGTTTGGTCCTATGTTTATGGATCCCGGAATTTAGTCGGATTATGCTTATCATTATAATCCGACCAAAAAATGCCTGTGGCGGGGGAGAATCGAATATAACCAGACGATATATTTCTAGCTCTTTCTATTACGATGAATCACTTCTAGTTGAAGTGAGATAAAACGTGGTTATGAACTAATGCTCAATACAATCTGTCTTTTATACGTTAGTATTATATAGTCTAAGGGCGTCCTAGCCTAGGCGTCTGGCAGCCCTGCCTAAAAAGTCATTCGTTCATTTCAATTTCATTCATTCACCGACATTCATTCATTATAGTGCGCTGCGACGTTGGGTTTGTTTGTGTTTTTTTATGAGAATTTATGACAAACAAAATCATATAGTCTTCGAACTTATAACGTTCGATAATCACTAAATAAATTCACGGCGTTACCAATCAAATCAGTGAAATGGAAAGGACTTTAAGGCCGATTCGCCTTTTGAACCGGTATTTTCGTAGGCCCTTCGGCGTCACCGGCTTGAAAAATCTTGCTGCTGTTCCATTGGACGATGTTAGTCAAGACTTGCTGAATACATTTAATCAAGCTATTAAAGCTGGTAAGTATTCTTCTGTAAGTCTATTCACTATTCATACATACATGAAGTAAATAAAATAACCTTAGAACATGAAGCTCAATAAATACCATTTTAGATAAGGTTACTAACCAGGTAAGAGCTGAAGTTTATGTTTATGTTTTGAGGGTAAAGGGGCCGGGCTCCTAATTCCCAACGGCCACTGCGACCTGTACAGATCTATTGTAGCCAACCCTTTATATTACATTTCCTCGGCCACACCGACAGCCTCAAAGAAGCTGACAATTTGCCTAGGATTGAGCGTTCGAGCATCTTCAGGGTATAGTATGTGTCCTCCCGTTACCCGACTTCTACTGTGAGTCAGTGCATCACAGTGGCAGATCAGGTGTATAGGCGTTTCATCGTCTTCTGCACAGAATCTGCAATATGGGTTTTCGTATAGGCCCATTCTGTTTAGGTGCTTGCACAGCCTACAATGTCCCGTTAGGGCTCTTATGAGTATCCTAAATTGATTCCGATTTAGCTTGAGCGCTTCAGATGTGTATTTCTTTGAGAAGCCTCGGATCAACTGTTTTGAGTGTGAGAGACCAGTTGAACCTTGCCAAGCTAGGATGGCTTCGCACTTCGCCCAAGCTCCTAACTGAAACCTGGTGGCAGATTTAGGTATACCTAGGACTGGCTCCGGTCCAGTAAATTTAGATCCGGAACCTTCTCTTGCCAGTTCATCCGCCACCTCATTTCCCCCTATTCCCGAGTGCCCAGGAACCCAACCTAGGGTAACTTTGTTTTTCGCACCTAGCTGGTTGAGGGCTTTTATACACTCCTTAGTGAGTTTGGAGGTAATCGTATCGGATTTCAGTGACATTAGGGCCGCCTGACTGTCCGATAGGATTGCTATTTTCTTACCGGAGTAATTGAGGTTTTCGTGCGCGCAATCCAGTATCGCATACATCTCAGCTTGAAAGACGGTTGCATAACGGCCAAGGCTCGTGGCTTTTTTACATGTGGGCCGCTTGCCAAACACGCCTGCTCCAGCAAGGCCGTCACGTTTCGAGCCGTCGGTGAACCAGACTAGCTCTGCCGTTTTAAAATGTTCAGGTACAGAATTTTGCCATTCATCCCTTGGGGGTATTATAACTTTGTATAGTTTATCAAAGTTATAAGTTTGTATCATGACATCTGAAGGCATTGCCATGATAGGGAGTTTGGTGAGGCTATTGTACAGATTTCCCAAAGTTTTTGATGTCCAATTCATCTTGCCTGCTTCTATGGCCCGTAGCATCGATGTTCGTGCTTCTTTTTGGACATGTAAGTGTAGCGGTGTTAGGTTCAGCACCACTTCCATGGCCAAGGTGGGAGTTGATGAGAGGGCACCAGTTATCATAAGACAAGCTAGTCTTTGTAGGCTGTTTAGGGTCTTGATGGTTGTCACCTGTTCTACTTTTTTGTGCCAGGCTATACAGCCGTAGGTAATGATGGGTCTCACTATTGCTGTGTATAGCCAGAGTGAGTGCTTAGGCTTCAGGCCCCATCTGGAGCCGGCAAACCTATTACAGATGCTAAGTGCTGTCTTGGCCTTTTTTATTACTTGGTCAATATGTTTGTTCCATACGAGTTTGTGGTCTAAGTACACCCCCAGGTATTTAACTTCGTATGAGAATTCGATAGTCTTACCGAAGAGAGTTGGAGGTGTTATGCCTCTCAGGTTTCTTCTCTTCGTGAATGGGACTACTACGGTTTTACTGGCGTTTACAGAGAGCATGTTCTTTCTACACCAGCATTCAATTTTCTTAAGAGCATTTTGCATAAGACCTGAAACCGTTGAAGGGCTGTTGCCAACTATACTGATTACTAAGTCGTCGGCGTAGCCTTGGGTGGGCAGACTAGCCGAGTTGAGCTCTACGAGCAGACAGTCAACCACAATAGACCACAGCAGAGGGGACAGGACTCCACCCTGGGGACACCCTCTTGTCACCTTAACATTGATGGTCGCGTTAAATAGGGTCATTTTGACTGTTCTTGTGGTGAGCATTGATTCTACCCATTTTAAGGTTGTATTATCAATGCCGCGCTGGTTCATACAACGTAGTATGACTTCGGTAGAGGTGTTATCGAATGCACCCTCTATGTCTAGAAAGGCACACAAGGCAATTTGTTTGTCTTCTAGTGCTTTTTCCACCCGGTCCGTAAGTTCCATCAGCGCAGTCTCGGTCGATTTGCCTTTTTGATAGGCGTGTTGGAAGGCATGCAGAGGTATTTTATTTAGGTATGTCTCTCTGATGTGTAAGTTAATTACTTTCTCCATCGTTTTTAGTAGAAAGGAAGTAAGACTAATTGGTCTATAGGACTTGGGGTGGGTTTTGTCTTTGTCTCCACCTTTAGGGATAAAGATCACCTTTACTCTTGTCCATTGAAGAGGTACGCATCCCCACGCGAAACTAGCCCTAAAGATCTTAATAATAGTTGATAGGATGACCTGTTTTCCCTGTTGTAGTAATGCCGGGAAAATGCCATCCTCCCCACTTGATTTATAAGGCTCAAAGCTGTCGATGGCCCAGGATATTCTTTGGGGTTTGAAGACAGACGAGGCCATCCTCCAATCTTCAATTCGAGGTCTTATTAATTGTTTTGTAGTCATTGGGGGGGTACCTGTCGTGTTTAGAACTTTTGAATTGGGGAAATGAACTTCTGCTAGTAATTTTAGTGTTTCCTCAGCAGTGTTAGTAAATAGTCCATTTGACCTCCTAAGGAGGCCTAGGTAAGAAGGAGGCGCTTTTGACATTATCTTGTGTATTTTAGCAATGTGAGGCGTGCTGGTTATCATCTCACAGAACTTACTCCAAGATCGTCGTCTCGCCTTTCTTAGTTGTTTGTTGAAGCCCGTGAGGGCGCTGCTATAGGCATTCCAGTCTTTGTTAATCTTTGCCCGGTTAAACATGACAGCTGAAGTTACTGAAGAAATATTTTTTCAGATAATTTTATCTTATGCAGGGGTTTGATATCTGCATGTAGATTATGGGCACTTGTTTACTGCGTTTTGACGCAGATAAACTTGAATGGCGCAGTGTGTGCTATAAATAATAATACCTATTTAATAATTGTAAGCACCTTATTAGTGAACAAAAAGATCAAGGTAACAAGTACCATAGAATCGGGCTATTAGGGACATGTTTGGCAATTTAAAGTGGCCCTGTAATTTTTAGGGTGATATTACTCATTAATTTTTTCCTGAATGATGGTATAGGGATATTAAAATAACACTGACCATATAAAAAGTACTTGCCACTTTAAAATGTTTTTAATATGAAGTCATTCATCATTTACTCCAGGTTGATACCAAATTTAAATGAAAGAAAAAACAAAATATGTCAGTGGTAAAAATTTACCACTGACATATTTTGTTTTTTCTTTCTGAGCACCATACCTCTTTGTCATTCATATAGATTGGATGACTATATGAATGACAAAGAGGTATGGTGCTCTGATATTCCAGCGAAACACAAGAAACACATTGTAAAAAGCCGACTCATAAAGTAGGCCGTGCTGCAGTGGTTTCTTGCCGTTTCTTTTACTCTGCCATAGCACGATCCGAAACGGCGTAGACTCGCTCTATTTGCATTGTATTCTGCATGACATTCAATAAGTATTCTGTAAAGAATCTACATTGAATAAAATTATCTGAATCTGAATCTTACTATGTTGAAAGCAAAGCTAACTAGAGAAAGCAAAGTTTGCACACAGAGTAATCAGGGTGTCCACATTCTTGAAAATCAGGGAAAGTCAGGGAAAAGTCAGGGAAGCTCTAGGTGGTCAGGGAAAGTCAGTGAAATCGAGGAGCCACCTGGAAAGTCAGGGAAAAATTAAGAATTTACAGTTTGCTATCTAAAATGTCCCAGTGATTGTGAAATAAGGGATAAATCATTCTCTAGTGACTAGAGTCTAGTCTGACTCTTAATCCAAACTATTGAAGCATTTTTTTTCCAGGTTTGGAGTGACCTACAATAAGGCATAATTTGTGGTCACAATAATCAGATTACACCTTTTCATTTTTACGTTTTAGTTCAGTCACAGGTTCAGTGAAATCTTTTATTTACTCCTTTAATTCATGCTCTAGTTTTTATTTTTCCGGTTTGGAGTGACCTACATTATGAAATTGTTTTTGGTCAAAACATTTTTCGAAAATATATTCATTTATACTTTATTTTTCTTTAAAATGAATAAATTTGGTCAGGGAAATTTTTGAAAATGGTCAGGGAAAGTCAGGGAAAAGTCAGGGAAATTTTTTGGGCATTAGATGGGGACACCCTGGTAATTGTTATTTTTGTGTTGAAAACTGCTATTTAAACATCTTTTTGATTCAATTGACATTCAATGGCAATGCAAGATTGACATTTGTCTTGAGAGCAGTGGGAATGCACCAGGTTAGTGCTTTTCAACATAGGCACCAATCGATTTAAGGAGAGTAAGGGTTTGTACAGTCCTGGTCGTATAAGCCGGCTTCAACACCTTCAAGAAGTTCATCCATACCAAGGTAGTACAATTGTGGTTTGGGCAGGAATTTGTTTTGGTGAAAGGACGGATCTCATTTGGATACAGGCTGAAAAATACTGCAATGAGGTGCTAGAACCTATAGTCTTGCCACATCAAACACAATTGGGTACATTTCCTGCTTATTGGGTAATGTTCACATGTGGCCAGGGTGATAAGAGCCTGGTTGCATGAACATGATGTCATGGCCCTAGACTGGCCAGCTCAATCCCTAGATTTAAGTCCCATTGAGCATGCTTGGGATATCCTCCAAGAAAGAGCTCAGGGATTCTCCTGAAAATTTGGTCTCAGAAGAACAACTTTTTGCACCTCTCATAGGACCTGGGACAATATTCCTCAATAGGATATTGACAACCTCATTCTGAGTATGCCCAACCAATGTTAGCGTAATATTATATATTCTTTGCTGATGCAGATGGGTTATGAATGTCATGGGTGGTTTAACTGATTATTAACTCTTAATTTTTAGCTATTCTGGAAACGATTTAACTTTACTTTAATTTTTTACTCAAAAATTAAACTTGCATGATATAGTTTTCATACTTGCATTTTTATTTCTCTGCATAGAAATCAGAAAGTTAGTTTTAAGTCTGTGTATTTAAAAAAAATACAAATTATTCAATGTTCAAATTATTCTTGGATACATGCCTTAACAAAATATTGACATATTTTACCTATCCATTACTTCTCTATATTTCTGTTGCTGATGCTTCCAGTTATAAACATGTACTTTGAAAGGTGGTAGATTTTCTTGGAAGCTCTGGATTAGTTGTTTGATAGTGCGGTATTTTGTATTTTAACAGTCTTTTTTGTCGTCTTTTCTTTCAAAATTCTGTGTTCCATCTTGTCATAGTTGTGGTCAACTCTTTGCCATTGTTCCCACAACACTCTTTTTTTCATAAATTCGCCTTCTAGGTACCGAAAAATTCAATGTGAGCTGTTTTCGTGATGAACAATATCCGTACTTCTTTAAACTTAAGAGCTGTGCTCTTGTCGGTGGAGTAATCGCCAATGTTTCCTTGTTTCCGCCAGTTCCTTCACCTCCTGATACGACTCGACCTGTACTTTTTCTTTTTATTTGTTCCATAAAGGTTCTCCTCGGTCGGCCCCTTCCTCTCTTTCCCTCAATTTTCCCTTCTATGATATTCTTAATATTTCCGTACATTCGTAATTATTTACATTAGATAAAAGTTAACTTTGGCTAAACGTCAGGAAGCGTTTTAATATCGTCTGTAAATATTTTATTGGTCACCATAGCAGTAAACAACATGTTCTAATTGCTGTGCTTTTAGACGGAGAGCGCGTGGTCGTCAACCCTACCTCATCGATTACCAAGATGCGACTAATCTAGGGTGATGCACGTTAAAAAGTTATATCCGAATCAACAGGGTTGCCTGGGCGCAACCTGGCAGGTTTTGTACAGTGGGCAAAAAACTTGTAATTTTTTGGGCAAAAATTACCTCATCGAATACCAAATAGGTACATAATACATTTGATAGTACTCATCAAGGAGTGCCTAAATCAACAGGGTTGCCTCACTCAATCCTGGCACATTCGGGGGTTGGCCTGATTTTAAGGTGGTCAAAAATGAGAAAAATTACCTCATCGATTACCAAGTAGGTACTTATTACAACTGATAGAGCTCTTCAAGAAGGGGCAAAATCAACAGGGTTGCCTCGCCAAATCCTGGCACATTCGTGAGTCGGCCTGATTTTAGGTCGGCAAAAAAATACAAAACTTACTTACGATTATGAGTAATGAATTGAAACTTATACCATTTGAAGGATCTAGACATCTTAATAATATTTGCTATAGTATGCCGACACTTAAACAAGTTTCATATTATTATACAGGATAAAAAGTTAAGATGGGGTACACACGGCAGCTACTATAAAAGCATTATAGCTACAAAAAAAATTTGTAAAGAGACTAACCCTAACTTTTAGAGATATTTTGACCTACATTCACAGATTTTGGAAAAAATGTACAGTCAACAAGAAAAATGGCAATTTTCACAAAAAAAAAATTCATTTCATTTGATCTTATTATTGATAAAAAACATAATTTTCTATGGGCTCAAAAGAGGTTAAGGTATTAGAACTGTCAGAAAGCACATAATTATTTTCCCATACATGTAATAGGAGAAACAGAAATTTTCATGTACCTTTTTTACGAAACATTCCATCCTCTTGTTACTAAGAAACAGAAGTCTGTAAAAGGTCCACCAGGGTAAAGGTATTAGAACTCTCAGAATCCGCAAAATTAATTTTGACTTTTAGAGCCATTAGCAATTTCTAAGTGGGCAAAACACTTTTTGGGTTACAATTACCTGTACGAATGTAGATGTAATGTAGTGAACGTATGTGTGTGTCTGAGTGTGTGTGTGTGTTTGTGTGCATGTGATGTGTTTGTGTTGTAGAGTAGGATGTGTGTGTGTGTGTATGTTGATATAGTGCTCTTTAAGAAGTGGCAATATCAACATGGTTGTCTTGCCAAATCCTGGCATTTTCGGCCTGATTTTATTTTATTACTGAATACTGCATGAATGACTGATATATCCACGCCCAGCCCAAGCCACTGGACATAGAGACTTGAAATTTTGCACATAGATACCTCATACAGTGTAGGCAACATGGTTGCTTCCCCCAATCCTGGCACATTCGGGAGTCAGCCTGATTTTAGGGTGGTCAAAAGTTTAAAAAATTACCTCTTTGATCACCAAGTAGGTACTAAATGGCAAAATCTATTAATTAAAGTACATTCTGATCAGTATTTATTTTAGTTTTTGATAAGTTATTTATATGTAAAGTATTTTAATTTTACTTTTGCACTATTGTGTCCCGTTGCTATTCACTTTTTCAGGTTGGCTGAAGAAATCCTTTAATTTTGTTGTTTTATTTTACCTATGTGTGAAATAAAGAATATACAGGGTGTAAGGGACGGTGTACCGAAAACTGAAAGGGCGTGTTTAGTCAACGAAACTGAACAACTTTCCCAAAGAAACATTTTTGGGAAATGAAAAAAAAATTAAGACTTCTCCATACAAATTGCTCACTCTGACCGAACAGTTTGTATGGAGAGGTCATTTTTTTTTTTCATTTCCCAAAAATTTTTTTTTGGGAAAGTTGCTCAGTTTCGTTAACTGAGCACGCCCTTTCAGTTTTCGGTACACCGTCCCTTACACCCTGTATACAAAATCAATAGGTTTACCCGCCAAATACAAAATTTAGCTGCATGAAAACATACTATGGAGACTAACCCGATATTTTGGAGAAATTTTGTCGCACATTTACTGATTTCAATTAAATGTACAGTAAAAAAAACTGCAATGTTCACAAAACTTATACTTTTCATTTCATTCGATCATCTTACTGATAAAGAACAATTCTCTGTGGGATCAACCGAGGTCAAAGTATTAGAACTCTCATAAAACGCAAAATTGGTTTCCCATACATTAAGTAGTAGCATTAAAACTGAAACTTTACATACCTTTTTTCATACCATTCGATCCTTTTGCTGATAAGAAACAGAAGTCTATGTAAGGTCAAGCATGGTCAAGGTATAAGAACTCTCGGAAAACATAATATAAAATTTCAACTGGCTTTTAGGGCAATTTCCGTATTCTTAATGAGAAAAAACTTCTCTTTAAAAATCACCTTATCGATTTTCAAATAGGTACATAGTATATTCGATAGTGCTTTTTAGAAGTGGCAAAATCAACTGGCTTGCCATAGTGAGGTTGCTCCGGTTGCAGCGCCGGACTCCGGCACGGCGCCGCGCCGTAAAATTTCACGGCGTGCACCGTGGAAAACTACGGCATGGCGCCGTGCCGTACTCTGGTGCGGTGCCGTGCCGTGGAAATAGAAGAGTGACCAGACAAAAGCTGGTTACTACTATTTTAGCAGGATTCGGTCTCTAATTATTTTGACGATTTACGTAAGAAAATAAATCTAAGAATACAATGAATTGCAAATGCAAGTTTGCAATATCATAAAGATTTTAAAATTAACTGAAATAATTTCAAATTTTAATTTACATTATATGGCAATTGGATTGACATTGAATTGGAATAGGATATAATCTGATTGCAATTGAAGTAGAATTACATTAGATTTGAATTAAACTAGAAATGATTAGAAATTAAAGTGGAACTGAATTCGAACTAAACTGAAATTAAATTGACCCGAGTTAGAATTAAAATGGAACAAAATTGAAACTAAATCATAACTGAATAAAAGTTTAATTGGAATTGAATTTTGAACTTAAATTGGAATCATGGAAACTTTATTTCGGTTGACAGCTGTCAAACTCACAATCACTATAACTCGGTTACTACTGATCCTAGACTACTCGTATGTTCGTAATAATGCTAGATCTCGTTGAGATCTCCGATCAAAATTAAAACGGCTATATCTCGTAAACTAGCGATGAAAGACTAGTATAGCTCTGTTTGGGGATAAAAATTGTGTTCTTGAATAGCTCTTCACTTCTAGTGAAATAAAGCCTCATATCTCGTAAACTAACGATATAAAAATACTTAATGTAGGAAAAATATTAATTTGACACTTGTAATGTAGATCTTTTTGATCTATATATATATATATATATTTATTTATATATATTTATTCCTCAAACAGAGCTAGTCTAGCATAGCTAGTTTATGAGATATGGCCATTTTTATTTTAACAGCTGTTAACTGAATTTAGGATCTCGATGAGATCTATCTTTTGTCCCAACATACAAGTAGTCTAGGGTTAGTAGTTTCCAAGTTATAGGTATTTAAAGCTGTCAAATGAAATAAAGATCTTGACGATGTCTATCATTTGTCCGAACATACAAGGAGTCTATTTTCATTAGTTTCCGAGTTACAGCGATTTAGAATTTGACAGCTGTTAAACAAAATAAAGATTTCGACGAGACCTCGCATTTGTCCCAACATACGAATAGTCTAGGAACCGTATTTTCCGAGATATTATAGGGATCTGATCCAAATGGCAGACATAACATCGGCAGAGAGATAGACAGACAGCTAAGTAACCCTGTAAGTGTTATTTTTTTCTTTTTGAGGTACGGAACTCTAAAAATAATCGAACTTAATAATATAAATAAAATTAACTTAATAACGTTAACATAATAAAATTAAAATGACCACTAATCCTTTAAAATCAGACCGACTCGCGAAAGTGCCAGGATTTGGCGAGGTAACCCTATTAATTTTGTATATATTCTTTAAACAAACATACATATAAATAACTCATAATCTACATAATTTTTTAAATTATTTTAATCTAAAAAGCTAAGAATATACTACTAACATAGTAATTACACATGTACATTTAGTACCTACTTGGTAATCAATGAGATAATTTTTGAGAATTTTGACTACCCTAAAATAAGGCTGACTCCCGAATGTAACGGGATCGAGGGACGGAACCTTGTTGCCTACACTGTATAAGGTATCTATGTGCAATATTAAATGTCTAGGTCCAGCGGTTCAGTAATAAAATAAAATCGGGCCGAAAGTGCTTAGTATTTGGCGAGGCAACCGTGTTGATATTGCCACTTCTTAAAGAGCACTACATCATCATACACATACACACACACATTCTACATTACACACATACAAACACAAACACACATCACATGCACACAAACACACACAGACACACACATTGTTAACGATGGTAGGTACAGAAATACCTATAGAAGGATATCTGCAGGTTTCTACACGAAATTATAAAGGAAATACTAAGAATTAGACCGATGAAAGTATATTTTGAAAAATTACAAACAATTGATTGACAACCAAAACGTAAAGACAATTTTGCCGACGAGCCACATTTTAAAAAGTAATAACTACAATGTTCTATGAAGGTTGTACTCGACATCCTCCCCGCCTTGCAAGCTACACCTTGCAAGATCAAAGATCCAAGCGGCGCGGAACCTTTATGGCGTATCCGCTTTTGGACATCTAAGACTTCGGAGTAGCTTCGGCTTGATCCTCTTCCTCTTGTGTCTCTTCCAAGTCTCGTGTGCCTCGTTTATTTCCAGAGAGACTGGCCATTTTTCCCCGCTTTCTATCCACCATGATGGGCCTTCCCGGCCAAGCGCGGCTAAAGCGGCTAACTTCTTAGCGGAGCAGTCACTTGAAGTAAGATCAGCAGGATTTTGCATCCAATCTTCTTTTATGGCATTTTCTCTTAATTCTTGGATTCTGTTTTTTGGCAGTATAGGGCAGTCGATTTTCCTAGGCAAGTCAACTTTACATCTACCTTTTTCTTCAACAGGAATGACATCCTCAAAATTTGCCAATTCTTGCTCAGTATAACTGCTTTTATTTATTTCATCTTTCGGGTCCTCGATACCAAGGGTCTCCCGTTTCCAAACATGACTGATCTGGTCCGTTAAATCCACAGTTGCCACAATACCTTTAGCTTCGCTCTGCTCGGAGAGCTCGGGCACTAAGCCTTGGAGCGTGCAGCCAAGTTTCGTCTGAATGGCATAGAGGTTCTTGCCAATATTGATAACTGAACCAGTCATCACTCCTCCGGAATAATCTGCACCGATCAGTAGATCAACATCTGGCGTGTTGTCGCCGACATCAGTAAGGGTCAGATTGTACTTCTTCAGTTTCTTACTGATGGCTGAATCATCACGGATTCTTGGTATGTAACCACATATTTTTTCTTTGCTTAAAGCAGAAATATTTAGGGAGGTTTTCCCGTTCAAGCTTTTAACAGTAAACTCGAAGATTTTATGAGTTTCCTCTTTAGTTTCTACTCCTCCGCAAAGGTAGTGCCTTATAGTGTCTTCTCCTACTGGTTGGAGCTTGAGTTTCGTTGCGATGTCAGTTCTAATATAAGAACGTTGAGCACCAGTGTCAATCAAAGCTCGAATGGTTTCTCCACCAATTTTTAGAAGAAGTGTTTGCAGGAGAGTAGTCCCGTTGCTCTTTGCTGACATTGTGTGTTCGGCGTTGTCGGAGCTGCTATCAGTAGTACCAGATGCCTTGTTTATTTCAGGGCACAGTAGGACAGTGTGTCTCTTCTGACAACCGATACATTTAGGGTACATTTTGCACCTTTGCCATGAATGATTTGTCTTCAGACAGATATGGCAGGCTTTTTTCTTGTTCACAAGCTTTTTCCTTTCCTCTAAAGTCATCTTTTGAGCCTTAATGCATTCGTGGCTCCCATGAGTAGACTTATCGCACCAAATGCACATTATAATGTTGTTGGAAGATGTTGTTGGCGTACTTTCAGCATTTCCAGTAATCAAGCAGGCTGCTGTTAGAATTGTACCTTCAGGTTTACCAGTCAGTCCCTCTCTAGTAAGCTGTATGCGTTCTTCACTTTCTACTTCTATTTTTATGAAGTCAAGGAGTTTGTTAAGTACGTCGGTGTTTTCGATTCTGCTTCTTTGTCTCTCCCACACACGCAGAATATCCATGGGGAGGGCAGATTCAACCAACGGGTACAGCATGGCGGCGTACTTTTCACTGGTGACACCAAGAACTTCCAGTGCCCTTAGCTGAGTCTTCAGTTTATCATAAAGAGAGGACACCTCGTATTACTGTTATCTCCCTTGGCTTGTTGAAGAACTAGAGCCAGCAACTCTCGTACATAAATTTCGATACTGATAGATGATTCGAACTGTAGTTGAACAATTTTCCAGAGAGGAATTTAAGAGCTATGTAACAAATCCTAGACTTGCTAGGAAAAAAGAAAATAAGGTGCTGGAAGTCCCTAGATGTAACAATTACTATGGCCAAAGACATAGAAATTATCTAGTCCCGAAATTTATGAATAATGTCCCCTTAGATATTAAAAGTAGTTGTGCTTCAAAAATGCATTTAGAAATAAAACTAAGCAGTATTTATTAAGAACATTTAGTGATAACATATCAAAGCTTTGTAACATGTAACATTGTATTTAAAATTAGATTCTAAATAAGACTCATGTAAAAAATAGCAACATAACTTCCTTCTTAAATATATTTCTTAGAATAAACAAGTAACTTACTTTAGAGTTAAGCAGGTGAAAAATAAGCATAGATAAGATAGTGATAAGGGAGCAGTATTCCAACTGCCAACAAACTGCCATGCAGTTTGGCAGATGTAATAATTTTAAGCAAATATTATGCTAACCAGAATAAACTCCATTTTTCATTTTCATTTTTCATTTCATTTCATAAGTAATTCATCACGTGCGTACTCGGATTTGAGATGTTCTATAGTTCGGGAGTAGTTTTCACCACATGGAGGAAAGCTGTGGACTAATTCAGAAGCTGGAGAATTGGCTGTCATGCTCTGAATAAGATAAGCCATCTTGTCATCTTGATCGATTGAACAATCTTGATGGATCTTCTTAAATGAACTCCAGAATGTAAGCCAGTTTTTGGCGTTTCCGTCAAATTTCTGAAGTTCGAGCTTGGGTAGCCGTAATGCTCTACTAGAACCTCCATTGCTGCTTATGGAAGCGCTGTCGTATTTGGATTGGTGGTCTTCCTTTTGTAATATGTTGTCGCATATTCGTTGAAGCTCGTTCCACTCTTTTTTATAGGCATCAGCAGACTCGCAATCCTTCAAGAACGTATCTTCTTCCAAATCTTCGGATGAAAGCCATTGAGTTTTTATACGTTCGTCGACGTTGAATAAATTTTCAGTTTTCTTCGAGAAATACTTGAAAGTATCTTGAATTTTGGCCATGCGGTCCTCGCTTGAGCTATTTATGCTGAGTTTGAGATCATTTTTAGCTTTCGTGAACAATAGTCTTGCAACCGATCGTCCTGTCACGGTCGCCAGAAATGTTAACGATGGTAGGTACAGAAATACCTATAGAAGGATATCTGCAGGTTTCTACACGAAATTTTAAAGGAAATACTAAGAATTAGACCGATGAAAATATATTTTGAAAAATTACAAACAATTGATTGACAACCAAAACGTAAAGACAATTTTGCCGACGAGCCACATTTTAAAAAGTAATAACTACAATGTTCTATGAAGGTCGTACTCGACACACATACATCCATTGTTACCCAAAAAGTGTTTTGCCCACTTAGAAATTGCTAATGGCTCTAAAAGTCAAAATTTATTTTGCGGATTCTGAGAGTTCTAATACCTTTACCCTGGTGGACCTTTTACAGACTTCTGTTTCTTAGTAACAAGAGGATGGAATGTTTCGTAAAAAAGGTACATGAAAATTTCTGTTTCTCCTATTACATGTATGGGAAAATAATTATGTGCTTTCTGACAGTTCTAATACCTTAACCTCTTTTGAGCCCATAGAAAATTATGTTTTTTATCAATAATAAGATCAAATGAAATGAATTTTTTTTTTGTGAAAATTGCCATTTTTCTTGTTGACTGTACATTTTTTCCAAAATCTGTGAATGTAGGTCAAAATATCTCTAAAAGTTAGGGTTAGTCTCTTTACAAATTTTTTTTGTAGCTATAATGCTTTTATAGTAGCTGCCGTGTGTACCCCATCTTAACTTTTTATCCTGTATAATAATATGAAACTTGTTTAAGTGTCGGCATACTATAGCAAATATTATTAAGATGTCTAGATCCTTCAAATGGTATAAGTTTCAATTCATTACTCATAATCGTAAGTAAGTTTTGTATTTTTTTGCCGACCTAAAATCAGGCCGACTCACGAATGTGCCAGGATTTGGCGAGGCAACCCTGTTGATTTTGCCCCTTCTTGAAGAGCTCTATCAGTTGTAATAAGTACCTACTTGGTAATCGATGAGGTAATTTTTCTCATTTTTGACCACCTTAAAATCAGGCCAACCCCCGAATGTGCCAGGATTGAGTGAGGCAACCCTGTTGATTTAGGCACTCCTTGATGAGTACTATCAAATGTACTATGTACCTATTTGGTATTCGATGAGGTAATTTTTGCCCAAAAAATGACAAGTTTTTTGCCCACTGTACAAAACCTGCCAGGTTGCGCCCAGGCAACCCTGTTGATTCGGATATAACTTTTTAACGTGCATCACCCTAGATTAGTCGCATCTTGGTAATCGATGAGGTAGGGTTGACGACCACGCGCTCTCCGTCTATTTATACAAAGACAAGATTTACGATTTTGATTAGTTGGGGACAAACCGTAAAATAGCTTGTGCTTATAAAATGTAATAAAGCCATATTTTCCTCATTCTTGTTTATAAATCTGAAATAGATTATGTAGTGTGTCGGTCAGGTATCGAATTTGTTGTTTTTCTTTCTTTCTGGTTCTGCATTCTTTTTTTCCACTTGTGACGCGAGAAATGTCATCG
Source organism: Athrips mouffetella (assembly GCA_947532105.1). Lineage (NCBI taxonomy): Eukaryota > Metazoa > Arthropoda > Insecta > Lepidoptera > Gelechiidae > Athrips > Athrips mouffetella. Next base: position 13,526,715 of record OX383974.1, read on the forward strand.
CGCAAGAAAAACGGCTCAATTTCTTGTCTTGCTTTAAGATTTCGTTTCGCTTGAGATATTGTTCTTATTCTCCCTTTTAATTCCGAAAATTTTGACCACATATGTCTTAGATTTAGTTTTTCTTACGATGTTTTCATTGGCGAATTTTTTAAAGGTCCTTCTGGTTTTTGGTATTTATATACGTCTGTCTAATCGCTAGTTCTAGCACCTCTTCCCGTGCTTTCATTTTCATAATTGGGTGAAATGCAGAAAAGATGTACCGTTACGAAATCGTTATAAAACTGAAGTTGTAACGAAACTGATAAATTGTTACGAACGAAACTGATAATATTAGGCCGAGATCACATGTATTGTGCACTAAAATTAACTTTAATTATTTAAATCTAGCACGAGCCTTTGCACAATTTGGTAACGTTAAACTACAAGGCATAGACTTACAATGAACACACACAAACAAAATAAACGTAAAATTAATATTTCAATGGAACATTAAACTTATTATAAGGCACTAATAATCTTACAAATGGAGAAAACTGAACTAAATCCCACTTCTGATTTTATGAACCAGAAGTAGGTTTATTTTGAAAAAAAAAAATAAGTTATTAGTTCTTTAATGGGTTTATTTTACTGTCACACACTCGCGAATTTTTCTATGAGTAGGTGATAATGTCCTTTCGCACAAGGCGTTGTATCGGGACTGCCTGCGCTCCACCGCAGAAGCCTCCTGGCCCTCTTACGTCACGCGAGAAAGGGATGCCTAGTGCGTTGCTCTCGCTCCCTCAGTTTACACAGCAGCACATGCATCTTACACGGCCGTTCTTGACTGCGAGGCGCCCTTGACCGCATTTTCTTCGGCTGCAAAGCAATGAAAGGACATTGTTGAAATCATTAGTTTTCATAGAACCTGTATATTCACACCATTCAACTCATAACTTGTTGCAGAGCTCATGAGCGCTCAAGCAACTGCAACAAGTCATTTACATTATTCACGCACCATCATTTCATGCTGGAAATAAAGATCAAATTTAAACCTTTCACACTTTTCTTCATTCGCATACGATTTGTAAAACTGAAAAAGGCCAAAAGTCTACCTTGGTCTACCGCAACAGTTGATGCATCGCGAGGCGCCTGCCATGACATTAGTCACCATCACAATTCACTACAATTGTGATCTGCCATTAAAGTTACCAGAAATCAAATGTACGAACTCACGATCTTCCATAATCTGAGGTCAAAACAAAAACGTCATCACCCCAAGTGAGACCAGCCACGACCTTAAGTCGAGATCATCACACATTAAGTGATCTGCCACGACCTAAAGTCGAGTACATCACGTATCGTGATCTGCCACGACCTGAGGTCGAGTAAAAAGAAATAATCACACAAAGTATGATCTGCCACAACGTTGTCACATAAATAATAAAAAAACTGTTTTTGTACTCAAAATTCAAGCCAATCCTATGACCAATGTCATAGTCTGCCGCGACTAAATCGCGCCACAATCACGTTGTCGTAGTTCACCACGACCAAATATCCAAAAGCTCACAAATAAAAGTCGTATGTACTCACTATTAAAGAAATCGTTACAAGCTTCAGGGGTCCACTCGCCTCGCCACCGAACCATGTATTCTGCAGCGGCTTGAGTGCGTTTTCCATACGAGCATTGAGTATTGAGCCCGAAAGCAGTACAAGTTCGTAACGATGATGCGGCAACTGCTTTACTACCTTGTAAGGCCCTCGCATACCAGAATCCAGCTTTCCAGCACTTTGTGTCTCCTTGACCACAAATGCCATATCTCCTACTTTATATGCTTGCGGCTGCTTTCTGCCCTTATTGATAATTGCGTCTTTTCTGTCTTTGATTTTTACCCAAAAATTCAGTTGCTTGTTGACGCCTAAGAGTCATTAATGCCTCACGGTTAGGGTGTATATTGCTAAGGGATACGAGTACATAGCGTACAAGTGACCTCAAAACTGGAGTAACAGCATCGATTCCAATAAGGAGCTGGAGAGGGGACATTTGGGTAGTGGTGTGCTTAGTCATGTTAAGGATCAATTGAATTTTCCAAAGGATATCAGACCACTCAGCTCCCTTACTGTTTACTTCCACGCGTAAGAAGTTAAGAACAGTACGACAATAACGCTCTACCTGACCATTTTCTTGATGAATGCAGGGGTAATAAAATGAGTAGTACAACCTAAACTAGTTATCCATTCCTGAAAGTTATTGCTCTCAAATATTCTAGGTACCACAGTCGTTTACTATGGTCACAGGTGTGCCAAATAATGAAATAGCATTAGTAAAAACACGCTTTAATTCTTCAGTATCCTGTCTATATAATGCGTAAAGTAATGAAAACTTCGAGAAGGAATCCACAATAATCAGAATATAACGAAATACTTTCGATTCGGTTAAAGGACCAAGAACGTCCATATGAATAATAGACAATGGAAGGTCCACGACTCAATCGGCTGATGAGTCCCGCGTGGTACGCGTTTGTGTGATAGACAAATTAGGCAGTGACTGATATATTTCTTCACGAAAAGCCGCATCCCGGGTAACCAGAATGTTTATGTATTAGATCGAGCGTTTTCTCAGCTCCTACATGATCATGTTCATCGTGGAAAATACGTAATAAACTTAGCCTGTGGCCTTTGGGAATGAAACATAGAGATCGAGCGTCTTCACTGGTCGGTGAATATTTATAGTACAGCAAATTGTTGCGTAATTCATAACGTTTGGGGTCTAACTCACCATCGTTAAGTTTTTGTATAAGGGATTGTATTTCTTCGTCAGTAGCCTGCTCCGCTTGAGCCCAGTTTTGCGGCTTCCTTATATGCAAGACATCGACATGATTTCTGCTCAAAAAATCCGCATGAGACATAAGAGCACCCTTACGGTATTCAATTTCAAAATTGAAGTCCTGCATATAAATCCACCAGCGCGCAACACGGGGCACAAGATCCTTTTGCGTTCTGTTACGAGGGCCAAACCGAAAAGATCGGGAATAGAATACTCAGGAATAAATTAGATTAAAACCTTTTTGGTTTATGACATGTAGTATTATTTCAAACACAATTCCATTTTTGAATTTAAAAAAAAGTAAAAAAGAAAAGAGTAGTAGCCATTTGAATTTGACAAGTCAGTGGGGAAAATGGAGCTTACGCGGGAACATTTCCGTGCCATAATTTTTCACAACTTTCGTCGAGGTTTATCTCAAGAACAATGTCTCGCCGAGCTTGTTTCTGTTTATGAACTTGAAGCACCCAGTAAAACGACTATATATCGTTGGTATTCTGAGTTTCGTCGTGGACGTTCCTCTCTCACGACAGTTCCTTCTACTGGTCGACCAAAAACAGCGGTAACACAACATAACATCGATGCTGTGCGCCAATTAATAAAATAAGATAGACATGTGACATACGAGCAGATTCGGGCTTCTCTCAGCATTGGTATGACAGCGATTCAAACTATTTTACATGATGAACTGGGTGTCAAGAAGTTAGTTTCCCGCTGGGTGCCCCATCGTTTGACCGAGGAACAAAAGTCGGCTCGTGTTAATTGGTGTCGGTCTACTCTGCAACGGTTCAATAGAGGGAGCTCAAATGCAGTTTACAATATCGTCTCTGGTGATGAATCGTGGATTTATTCATATGAGCCCGAAAGAAAACATCAATCGGCTGTTTGGGTCTTCGAAGGCGAGGTCAAGCCAACAAAAGTTGTCCGCTCTCGTAGCGTGTCGAAAAAAATGGTCGCTTCGTTTGTATCGAAAACTGGTCATGTGGCTACGATTCCTTTACAAGAACGCAGAACGGTTACTACTGATTGGTACACAATAGTTTGTTTGCCGGAAGTCATAAGAGAACTTCGTAAAATTAATCCGAATCTTCGCATCATTCTTCACCAGGATAATGCGAGCTCACATACCGCTCGCAAAACGATCGCGTTTTTAAATCAGGAAAACGTGGAGTTAATGGACCATCCAACGTATAGCCCTGACTTGAGCCCCAATGATTATTTTACATTCCCAAGAATTAAAGATATGCTACGTGGTCAACGATTTCAAGGCCCAGAAGAGGCAGTCGAAGCTTACAAATCGGCCGTTTCGACTATATCCACTTCAGACTGGAATTACTGTTATAATAATTGGTTTGATAGAATGCAAAAGTGCATCGATTGTCACGGAGAATACTTCGAAAAACAATGAAAGTAAATATTGTTGTATTATTTTTGTACTTTTTTCTATTCCCGATCATTTCGGTGTGGCCCTCGTAGTTTTAAGGAATTACAGTCCGTTACTATTTTCCAAAAGATCTTTAATAATTTCACGAACGCGTTATTTTTCATCATAAGAAAGTTTGTACGGTCGGTAATTTATAGGTATTTCACTATCTTTATTTCCATACACCCAGTCTTCTTCTTCTTTTCGTATCAATGGCAAATGATTTTATAGTAACTTAGCCCAAAATGTGGCTACAGCAATAGCTCTTTGGTTGCCTTCAAAAAGGTCCTCCCTGGTGCAAGAAACTGAGGAGGTAGGGCACGAAAGCAAGTGTGTCATGGATTGCAAAATGCCGCATTCACACCCAGTAGTTACCGTTGACTTAGCGGTTCCGCTAATAATAGAGTCCGAAAAATCGTCAATAAGTATTAAGAGCTTTTCTTTTTCCGCACCTACCAAATCGGTTTTAATATCAGATTCTTTTTTTCTGATGAACAACCGGCAGGTCCACAATCCTTATTAGCCGCTGTGTTTTAGAAGAGCGTATGTAAGGCCTTTTCGGTTCAAAAAATCGGTACCGATTAATACTGGTGCACTTAAGCAGTCACTTGAAACTACAAGTAGTTGAATTTCTAAAGAAATTTGGGGGAACTCTACTACCATATTTACAAAGTAAGTTGGTTCGATTTCCTGGCTACCTATACCACGTAGAACCCTGTAGCATGGCTCCCGTTTGCAGTTAAAATATTTCAGAATAGATTCAGAAAGTGAAATATTTAGACATCGGTGCATCGTTGAAGAGTTATCCGGTCAAAAAGAGCAAAAATTTAAAGCAAAAAGTATTTTTTCCAAAACTCTTACAAGATAACGAAAACTTTTTTCAAAATTAAAGCTGATTAAATTTACTACAAGTTTTATTCTAATACGTTTTTAGGGTTCCGTACATACATTAAATTAAAGGAAAATCAATGCCAAAATTTTCTTGCAGATTCATGAGATCATCCCTTGAATTATCATTTCTTTAATTATACATGATATATCTATTTTCATTATTTTTAGGGTTCCGTACCTCAAAATAAACGGAACCCTTATAGGATCACCTTGTTGTCCGTCTGTCTGTCTGTCAAGACCCTTTTTCTCACGAACGAGTAGAGGTATCAGGTTGAAATTGATAACGAATATTAAGGTCCATAAACCACACAAGATCTGAAAATTTACATTTTTTACAACGACGCAATCAAAAGATATGGCTATTTATGTCCTCATCTCCATACATTTATGCAAAAATGCAAAACCTACAGGATACTTCCCTTTGACCTAAAATTATGAAATTTGGCAAGAAGCTAGGTCTCACAGTACAAATAAAGGGAAAAGTCTAAAATCATTAAATATTTCAATTTTTCTCACAACTAATAGTAACCAATTAAGGTCAGCTCCCGTTTCAAGAACTTTTCTATAAAAGAGGGGTCAAGTTGGATGGTCGCGGTCAATTCATTAAGTTGTAATGAAATTGGAGCTAAGAAGAGTAAGTAAAAAAAAGTAGTAACGAAAAATTTGTTTATCTACTCCCGTACCGGAATATTCCAAATTCGAAACTAATGACAGATTCGAAATTGAGGTCATTTTCCGCTATCATTTTCATTTCCACACTGTTCCATACTACGAGCAGTACGGAAATGGAGTATGGATTTTCATTCCGCAACCGTTATAATACATAATTTTCAATCTGCATAGGCTAAGGCAATACTACCACAGTACTACATACAGCCTACTTTAAAGTAATTTTGTAAAAATACTTTTTACTGGGGTGACGACTGCCTAACCTATATTTAAAAGAAAACGGAGAGTACCAGGAGTACATGAATCGACAAGAGGCTAACAGTTGGCTCGCTTCTATATAAAGTGACCGTAGCAACAAAAGAAGTGATTTGAACAAAATGGAAAGTATGTACCAGGAGAACATGAGTCTACAAGAGGCTGTCAGTAACCATATACATGAAATTAATGTTAAAGCAACTCCATCCACAAGCTCTGGATCTGGAATAACTTTAATTAACTGTTCTTACTAACTGTCCTCTTAGTTCAATAAATTGATCACTACTCTTTAAAATTTTATTTTATTTTGTCGGTCGTAGATAAAGTTTTGTATGCAACTATGCGTAATTAGTAATTTTAACACTCGATCTATACTATTTTGATACTCGGCTGCGCCTCGTATCAAAAACCAGATCTCGTGTTAAAATTACTCTCATTACGCAACAGTTGCATAAATAACTATTTTAAGCCTAGAAATACGCTTTCTTAGATTCATTAAAAAGTCATATATTTTATGTAATTTTTCAAGGCTTTTCTCGTGCGTACATCTATTTCACGGTATTCCTCGTCTTTGTATGAAGTTTTGAAGTAAAATTTGAACGGTTCTTCTTTACGAAACTCCAATACCTTAATGTCAGTCCATGCAAGTGTGTTCCTGTTTATATCTTTGGTGTAATTTGACCCCCACTGGCTTTGTAAGTCTTTAATGTCTACAAAATCTTCATAAGTCAAAGTCTGTACTTCAGTTTTTTTTCCTGTCTTTTTAGCGCTTTTAATAAGGGGAATATATTGAATTGGAACGTAATCTGTGTCTCCTTTTAAGTATTTGTGAATTTCTTTCTCAATCAAACTATGTGCGTTGTCACTTTCATTTTGTGTGTGTCCCTTGATCAAATAATTGTGGAATATCGAGTTTATTTTGTCAAATTGTTGTAACGCATACATATACAGCGTTGTATTGTAATGTATTTATTTTTATTTTGGCTACAACAATTATCAGAATAAAAAGTTACTTTAACAGACTTACTCGTGCTCCGTTTGTTAACGATATTTAGGAAATTTATAACACACGTTGTAATTTCAACGGAACCTTTTTGGCCTTGTGTTTCATCCCAAAAGTAACTAAATACGTCTGTGTAAGCTTTGTTGCTTTCCTATTTTGTGGGATTCTTCTTGACCAATTCAGCAATACTCTTAGTAAAATTGTAGCAATTCATTTTGGTTTTGTAATAGAAGCTACTGAATTTCCTGTTCGGTGCTTGCAAAATTGCTTCCAGGTCATAAATGGCACAAATATTATTATCATCTATTTCGTATCGGTCTTTCTTTTATAAAATGCAGTCAAATAATATAATTAAACTATGTTACAGTTATGAGTATTAAAATTCAGTCTATAACTCAATTAGACCTATATATCGCTTTCGTAGTAAGATATCGACGAAACTCAAAATTGATAACTTTTGGTAATTGGAAAAATCATTCTGTTTTTAGAGCAATTAATTAAATTGTAATAAAATTGGAGCTAAGAAGAGTAAGTAAGAAAAAAGTAGTAACGAAAAATTGGTTTTTAAGCCTAGAAATACGCTTTCTTAGATTCATTAAAAAGTCATATATTTTATATAATTTTTCAAGGCTTTTCTCGTGCGTACATCCATTTCACGGTATTCCTCGTCTTTGTATGAAGTTTTGAAGTAAAATTTGAACGGTTCTTCTTTACGAAACTCCAATACCTTACTGTCAGTCTATGCAAGTGTGTTCCTGTTTATATCTTTAGTGTAATTTGACCCCCACTGGCTTTGTAAGTCTTCAATGTCTACAAAATCTTCATAAGTCAAAGTCTGTAAATCAATTTTTTTTCCTGTCTTTTTAGCGCTTTTAATAAGGGGAATATATTGAATTGGAATGTAAATTGTGTCTCCTTTTAAGTATTTTTGAATTTCTTTCTCAATCTAACTATGTGCGTTGTCACTTTCATTTTGTGTGTGTCCCTTGATCAAATATTTGTGGAATATCGAGTTTATTTTGTCAAATTGTTGTAACGCATACATATACAGCGTTGTAATGTATTTATTTTTATTTTGGCTACAACGATTATCAGAATAAAAAGTTACTTTAACAGACTTACTCGTGCTCCGTTTGTTAACGATATTTAGGAAATTTATAACATGTTGTAATTTCAACGGAACATTTTTGGCCTTGTGTTTCGTCCCGAGAGTAACTAAATACGTCTGTGTAAGCTTTGTTGCTTTCCTATTTAGTAGGATTCTTCTTGGCCAATTCAGCAATAGTAAAATTGTAGCAATTCATTTTGGTTTTTTAATAGAAGCTACTGGATTTCCCGTTCGGTGCTTGCAAAATTGCTTCCAGGTCATAAATGGCACAAATATTATTATCATCTATTTCGCATCGGTTTTTCTTTTTCTCGTCCCTTGATAACTCCTTCTCTTCTATACACCGTGACTTTTTAGTGGTTTCGCACCCGAGGCGTAGACACTATATAACAAAAATACAATCAATTCGTAGTATTACTTTTCTTTAATCTCTTGAAATGACGGAAAAAAAATATCGAGAATGTATCGAAAGAAACTCGTTGAAAATCGTAGTAGGCACGGTACACTAAGCGAGCGCGCGTATTTGCAGGTTCATTCATCCATCAGATACCTACCTACTGTGCACTTGCGGAACCCTAAAAAATTTTTAAATGCATAAAATACTATTTAGAGGAACTGTCAAGAAGTGTAACGAGAAACGGGGAGTAGAAAAATATGACAAGGCGTGACAGGGGAACAGAGTCGGGACGGGGTCGAAAAAAGGGAATAAAGAAAAAAGGCATTTTTTTGCAAATGTTATGGACAAAAGCAACAGAAGAAAACTAAGAATCAGGTTTTGTTGAATAGTGAGGGCAATGGAGCTGAAAATAGAATTTTAACGTGTTTAAATAGTTTCAGGAAATCCCGAAAGACAAAGGTCCACTGCTGGGCAAAAGCCTAACAAGCAAAATCGTGAAACGAATTGTTCTGCTGCTGTGTAATTTTTTGGAAGAATCTTAGGACCATCTAATAGTCTTGGTAAAAAAAAGGAAGGTTTAATTCCAGACATCAGTAAGTCATTTTTATATATTTTTTGTAGCTCGTGGAGGAAGCTATCAAATAGCTGATGTGATGAATCTTTTGAAGGAGACCGAGATCCTTGATTTCGGATTCCTTCAATTGAGACATAGATAGGCATTGCTCCGTGTAGGATATAGTATAGGAAGGTTTATTTGCGTATAATTTCAAGACGCTAACATTCAGGGTTTGATTCCAAAGTGTAAAGAATAAGTGGAGTGAAACTAACGTTATGTAAGTATTCAATTTTGTGGTTTTCCATCTTTTATTTATTTTCGGTTCAAAGTTGTTGTGTGTATTTGAGATAAGGTGAAATGTGACTTAAAGAAATTTATAGTTTCTTCCAGGTTGTGTGAGCTAAATAACGTTGAGAAAATCAGATTTCAATGTCAAAGGAGGAAGAGTTGAATGGAGAATATTTGCAGCTTTACAGATCTACCTGCGGGATCATAAGAAGCTTGTACTGTGTGATACTTTAAGTAAATTGTTATTCCCTCTTAATGATTTTCTTTTGTAAACAATAATAACTCTGCGGAAATTATAACAAGCTGTGTTTCTAAACTGAGTCGTTATTTGTAGATAGTAATAAAGATTTCCTTTTCCCATAATTAAGTATAAACTAGTTCTGCAAATGTCTTTGTTCGCGTATAGCTAGGCAGGATAATGTTCTATTTCTAAACAGGTACAGGAATTACAAGGAACATTATAGACATGGAAAAGCAAACCACAAATGATAAAACGTGAAGGCTAAAAGAGGTATTGCTTGGATTGTAAAGGTAATGTAAATTTCATTGTGTTTAATTTCTTTCTTTTACAGAGAAATTGATTAAAATAGTCCTTGGTGAAATCATGGAAACTGGACTCTGATGTATATATATTGTCATCGATTCGGGGTGGCTTTAGATGTTGTATATTTTGTCAACATTTCAAAGTGACTTTAGACGTTGTATATTTTATCAACATTTCAAAGTGACTTTAGACGATGTATATTTTATCATCATTACAAAGAGACTTTAGACGATGTATATTTTTATACTTTTTAGGTAGAATTGTCTATTTGACGCTATTGTCAAATAGTCAACAAATAAATCATTTTTGATTTAGTTTTACTCAAAGCTAGACGCTATTTTTGAAATCTTTATAAATTTTTTATCTCTTTAACTAAAAATAAATCAAAACCCAAAATCAAAATGGAAGGAAATATTAATACATTAAATAATTACCTTTTTTAGAAAATAATATAAAATCTTTGGCCCTAAATCAAAATTCCAGTTTTAATATACTAGTGTCATCATATGATAAAATTTAAAAAATATTCCGTCAGATCAAAAGAATTAGAACGTCAATTCAAAATCTTAAAATAATATATCTGAAAACTAAAACTTGGATATAGATTGTGACATTTTATTGTGAAATAAAGGGTAAGTTTAAGTAGAGTGAATATTATAAATAATATTATTTCAAATAATAATAAATTGTTTTGATAGTGATTTTGAATCTTTTGCCTCAATTTCCCAAAATTGGAACATGCTGAGAACATTACTACATTTCAGTACTCAAGTTCATAGGAGGTGCTTATCTTTCCTTTTACTTTCATTCTATAGGAGTCCCAGATTTTGAGATTAAGAAATACCTGCTCTCAGGTTTATTTAGTTCAACCAAGCGTGGATGGATGCCCTCGTGACATGTGTCCCCGATGTCCACTATATTGGATGTGGCAAATGTATGTCGCGTGTCGCTGGAGTATCTGTCTAAGTCTATCTGATAATATCAACCTTCGGATTTATTTATTTTAATCATTCTTGGGCTGGAGCCCTCAAGCCTAAAAGGGTCTGATACTAAAGTTCTTCTCGTTCTATTTGTGTGAGGTTTCGCTGATTCATCCTGATTTCCCTCTTCTGTGTGTGTGGGATGAATTGGTGTTATTCCAGTACAAATGGAAGGATATTAGCAAGGTGTTTTAACGTTGGATTTTGGAATTGGTGTTTCTTGTGTTATGTGCTGATAACGCTCGCCCATTATTGGATGCGTCGTTTGAGTGGCATATACCACGGGAGGACCTCCTGATCTTAGCGTTGGTCTACCAAATGTAGAGTAGTTAGATAATTTAATACCTTCTTCTTTTGTGTAGGGACATTCTAGTTTAGTCTAATGACATTAAATTGTTTATAAAGAATAAATTAGAATTGTCCTGAATCAATAGGAAGAATATTCTTGATGGAGACATTACGTTCGTTCGTGGGTTGCTTCTTGTAAAGTGTGTTGACGACGTTCGCCCGTAAGGCTGCGACGGCTGTACGACACTCTGACCTTGGGGGACCTCTGAACTTTATGTGTGTCATCCTAAAGTAGTTAAATAATCTATTTAATCTTCATTGAATCATACAGGAATCTAAACCTTATAAGATTCTAAGTTTTATTTTTCCTTAATAAAACTAGTCATAATTTATCATACTTAAAATTATACTTTGACTCAGTGTGAAACCACCTTTAACATTACTAAATAGATTCTTGAAAACAATAATGGAACGGAAATTATAATGTTTAGTTTCTTTCATTATAGATATGTTTCGAATATTTAAGTATATACAATAACCCCATTTTTTATACTTCTTTTGAGTCCTCTTTTAAAGAACATCGAGTTTTAGCTAGTGTTGTTTACGCTAAATTCTCCCAGTGTTCTTGGTTTTGAATACTCGATGCTTTTGATTTTCCCTTAAGATCTTAAATCATAAATGTTTGGCCCAACCTAGCTTAGATACTACTATCCCGTATCTTCTCGGTTCTGGTCATCATACTTCACTTTTATTTAAGGATTACCTTCAGTAATCTTTTGTCATACTTACTTCTTATATGTTCTTCTTCGAAATATGCTGGGTAATCCCATTATAGTTTAGATGCTTTTCATTTTATTTAAATGAGTGTTTAGACTGGGGTTACTCTACATAATCCTTGTCTTGCGTGGGTTGGTAACGGAAAAGAGATTTAGCTACGCATCACAAGTGAGAGCTATGAAGGATATACGGAGACCTTGTTGGTGCAATAAAGTCACTCAGTGACTGGGGGGAGGGAAATTGCCCTTCAAACTCTTTATGTCTCTCGTTATAAAACCGTTATTGATCTAGGCTGGCCATGCAAGCAATAATACTATACCCGTATCTAGTACAGACTTCACACTTGGACGTGTGGAGCTGGCTAATTATTTTCAGTTTAACTTATTTCAAAACAAACTAAGGGATTCGATGATGTCGATCATTGTCTGCCCGGAGGGATTACAGGAAGAGCTCTTATAGCTCATGATGGAGAGTGCCCTGTTTTCCTAAAGGAAGACTGTATGCTTCGTGTGCCTGGCGGGCTCGATGACCAGCTCTGGTATGGGTGACTAAAAGAAATAGTCAATACCCTGTGAACCCTGGATGAGTCAGTGATCGTCCCTTAAAGGTGGGCCACGTGGAAGTCGGGTTTGACGCGGGGCATGAACATACCGGGGGGAGACATCATCACCGTCTGGGTTGTACTGTGGTTAGTTAGTTCCGCTCTCCACATACATTAACCCTAGTCTTTACTGTAGTTTAAGGTTTCGATGGGATATCCAGCTTCGCGAGGATGATCAGAATCCTGACGATCCAGTTGGATTGTTAGGGTAGATTAGCGTCATGTCATCGTGAGCTGGGTGATGATATGCCTCGGACCTAGGACTTAGGGTAGAGGAGGCCTAGGACGAGCTGTTTGGGGCGATGGTGGTGCTCCAAACCTGGGGATTGTCCCCACATTATTTTTAGGGTTCCGATACCAAAATGGTAAAAAAAAGGAACCCTTATGGTGCCGCTCTGTCTGTCCGTCTGTCTGTCACACCTCTATATCTCAGCAACCACTTATGCTATCAACCTGAAATTTGGAATAGTTTTAGAATATAGTTGCCCAACTTAATTGCATAAGAAAAAATTTTGAAAAAAGTATGATTATTAATATAAAGGGGGCCAAAATAGGGGGGGCCAAATTTCAAATTGTCGCTACTAGGTCGAGTGGGGTATCATATGAAAGGGCTTTACTTGTACATTTTAAAATATATTTTTGTATTTTTTTAAATTTCTTAGTTTTAAAGTTATGATGAAAAATGTCAAGAAAAATATCATTCCCCCCCCCTTATCTCCGAAGTTTGAGTAAGGAAAAATCTGAATTAATTACAGTTGACAGAAGTTTATATAAACTTTACAGCAAAAATAAAACGATCTTTCTAAGTTGCACAGTTTTTCAGAAATCTGCAAAAAACCTTTACAAACAAATTTAGTTTTGCGGTCCTGAAAATGGACTTTATTGCTTCCAAAAATACTATAGGTATATCGGAACCCTCGGCGCGCGAGTCCGACTCGCACTTGACCGGTTTTTTTTTATTACTTCGTTTATATTAACATAGGTTTCTTTTCAGAAACTTAACGGCTATAATAATATTGCATTGTAAAAGAGATGACACCTCTTCTAAATTGATGAATCTACATGAATTCAGATGAACTACACCAAACAATATGAGACTAAATTTAAATAAATAGTGATATAAAATAAAATAAATAACTCAAATTAGACATGTAAAGATTAGGTTTATATTCAAATATAAGTATTAAAATAACAAGTGTGTTTCTTTTTCATTCTTCTATTGCCACTCTCCACCGAGCAGAATCTGTAAATTACAAAATATTATAAGAATATAAAACGGAATGACGTAGGATTCAGAAAAATTATAATATTCTTAAAGGATATTATTCTAGACGATCAACCTTGGCCAAAACTTTCACGTATCTGATTTGAGGATCCTATTGGAAGGGACTTCAGATCTGTACACTACCTACGCGGGAAGGCACGTGGCGCGTGTGAGTACATTGACCCCCGACCTGCCATCTTAAATCTCAATCTTCCCTTCATACTTTAATGGGCTTAGGACCATCATAATACCTAATTAGGTTTTACCTTTAGCCCTGATTTCACCAAACTGTGTTTGATAACTAACCGACCTGTAATTTTTATTTAATACAACCAAAAATTGTTTTTTTTTAAAACCAAAAAAGTTTTACTAACAAATCATTATTTACCTACTTCTTTAAATTGTTGTGGAGTTGATTAAACTACCGCAAATGCATGGTGAGACACTCAATAACCTAAAAAGTCAGTCAGTACCTACCTAGGTATCTGTTAGATAACCAGACAATCAGTATGGTGAAATCAGGGCTTAAGCCACGATCACACACACCTAGCTGAATTCAAAGACTAATTCGCCAAACATTGCTGGGAGGCTTGGTTATGTTAATTGCAATATCCTTACTTCAACGAGCAATGTATGCCGAATTAGTCTTTGAATTCAGCTAGGTGTGATCGTGGCTTTAAAATTCAAAAAGTTGTAGCGTTTTAAATAAAAGTAAAATTTCTAGGTAGGTACAGACAAGTGTAAACTAAGCTTGACACTAGCAGTGACCATATGAGTTTAAGATAAGAGCGTTACAAAATCCAATGTGTCTAGCTTGACGTGCTTTTGACTGTACCTACCTAATAAAATTCAAAAAAATTGTACCTAATTAAATTAGGTATTACGGCGTATTTAAAAGATTGGGATATTTACAACGATTAAATTTACAGTTACTTACATGAGTTTATGTACACAATTTTACGAACTTACACTTCACGATAACGCTGGATGCACATCTGCGCTCGTTTTCGTAAGTTGTCTTTCAGTTTTTTCAAAGTGTCCCTATCACTTTTCACAACCCTGAAAGCCCTTCGAATTTTTATTTTTAAGTCTTCACGCGTTTCGGCTTCCTCGGTGTACACTAAGCGTTTTATTTCAGACCACAAAAAAAAGTCCAGTGGGGTTAAGTCCGGGCTTCTGGCTGGCCAACGCACTGGACCTCCACGCCCTATCCACCTTTCACCAAACACTTCGTTCAAATGGGTTCTGACTTCCCTATGATAATGGGCTGGACATCCGTCGTGTTGGTAGTACATGTTTTGCATGTGACTTAACGGTACGTCTTCCAGCAGCCATGGGATGACCCTCCGCAACATGTTTAGGTAGGTACCTCCCGTGAGGTTCCCTTCGACGAAATAAGGACCGACTATTCGGTCATTGATTATACCGGCCCACACATTTACACTAAACCGCACTTGATGCGCGCACTCACGGATAACATGTGGGTTATTGAAGGCCCAGAAATGTTAAAAACTCTATCATCGATAGGTATTCGGCATTCGAGTATTCGTAATGCCGATCCATTTTTGCATAGCGCGTACGCACCTGTGACGTTCACGGGAATCGCGTGTCAACTGAAATGATTTATTATGATGGGTTGCACGGTGCGCGGGCGGGGTTGGGAGAGACGGAGGCGGCGCTCTAGGCCAGGTGCAGCCGGCAGGCAGTGATTTGATTGGTTGGAGCATGTGCGGCGCTAGCGCTTGGAGCCTTTGATATGCCGCCACAGGTGCCGACAATCATTGCGCATCGCGTATCGCGTGTTTGATTGATAATTTAGAGCGCTACCATTTGTTCTCACAGTTTCGAGTTCAGAGGTAAAAAAAACTTTTGTATTTTTGGAGTTATTTTTTTTTTATTACTGCCAATCGAAAGTACTTATGATACATAGTCTCTAGGCCTCGGATGCGAAACCACTAAAAAGTCACGGTGTATGTCTTTCATACTGTTCTTCTATTTCTTCATTTGGTGTCCATTTATAATCTTTACACAAATCCTTTTTAGGTTGGTGTATTTTTATTCCCGTACCTTTAAAAAATTCATAGAAATTTCAAAATTTTCCTGATGACCGTCCATTCTTTTGTTGCAGCTCCACAGTCTTGATAAATTTCAGTTAGTGTTTTGCCTGGAGGTATATACTCACATGATGATGTGGCTCTGGTGTACTGGGACCCAATTCTGGGAATCGAAGCTATGAAACTCTCAATATCACTGACTAACGTTGAATCAATCTTTTGATGATTTCCATGTTTTCCCCGTTAGTATTCGCTCAAAAAGTTCTGTTCGTCACAATTTTCTTTTACCGTACGTATCGTTCTGTCTGTGGTTCCAAGTGTTTATGAAAAATATTTTACAAACCCTTTCACTTGTCTCGCCTTGTTATAAGTAAGAAGCATTGTTTGAACCTCTTGGAGTCTCAGTCTTACTGTATTTGTATTTAGGTTTAATTTCAACCATACAACTTGTAATAAAAGCTCTCTGTAAATCTAATCCATTTAGACTCCAAAATACAGCAAAACATTTTTTTCTTTCCTTTTCAGTAAATTTATTGAAACATTTCAAGCGGCATTTTTTACTACATGGAGGTTTAACCGAACGTGCATCAACTGTTTTATTAGTTTTCGCTGGTTTCTTAAACGTTTTGCGGTATTAAATTTCCAACATTGAGGGTTATGCTTTCGTTTTCTAGGTTTGCGCATTGGTGAGGTTGAACGCGAACGAACAACGCTACTTTCGGATAATGAATCAGAGCTTGATGATGACGAAACGCTTATGATGCGACGATATAGCAACGCTGGTGGCTGTCGCTTATCTGTTTCTTCCATTCCTGCATAATAAGTGGGATCTGAGTCACTTATATCCGGATCACTTTCGTTGGAATTGATCGGTGAGATCTGGTAATTTTTACATTTGGTTCTTTGGGCCTTTTGAGATGTTTCTTGTGTTTTATTTATTAATTTATTGTTAGTTGAATGTGAAACGGAAAAATCGATCAATTTCTGTGGCTTAATTCTAGATAAATCAATTTTGCAGATCAATGAGTTATGAGCTTTCTTTGATGTATTATTGATAGTAGGGGTCGCAGAGGTTTGAAAAAGTGTAAAAAGAAATTAATTAATTTTTTTTTGTGTTAGTAATTTGTTGCTTAAGATTACGATTTTAGAGATTTTTCTTGAATACTTTCATCTATGATGGTGTCGTTTTTAGCAGTCATCTCAAAAGTTTGCAAACCCGTCGCCAATCTGTAGACGGATTTTGTCTGCAAGATGTTATCTTTACATTCAATTGAAGGTGTGGCTATGGCGTATCTATCATTTTTATCTTCTTTAGACAATTCCTTCTCTTCTTGAAGTTTAATAACATGAATCACAGAGATCTTTTTTACGTTGGTGGAACTTTATGCCTGTTTCTTTAAAAACTTCGTAAAAATTGCAATATTTTCCTGAAGGTCGTCCGTTTTTTTGTGACTGTTCCACAAAATCATTATAAATTTCCTTCAGTGTTTTACCAGGAGATATGTTGACAAGACGACGTTGCTCTTGTATAATGAGATTCGACTCACTGTTCATCCGATTTTTCTTTTACGGTATGTATTATTCGATCTGTTACATCTAGAATATTTATAAAAAAAAACTATCACATTGTTACGTATTGTTCGAATTTCTGGAATTTTGTATTATCTACGATTTTCCTAACAATAACCGAGCGATTCGCGGTAGCCATTGCTGTTTTGCATATTACTTCTATTTCTGAGCCTACGTAGAGAGGACACAACTCCACAGGTGATTCGTCAACTGAAACAATTTCTAAATCGTTTGTATAGGTACTTATATTTAACCTACATTGGGAATTTCAAGAAAACCTTTTACTTACTAAATTTAATTACAATTTCGCGGGAGAGTTCCGACATGACTGCTGCTACCGTATCAGTTTGATTTTCTGTAAGAAAAGAAACACGACATAATTTTTATAATTGTATATAAACGTATAACGTACGATTTTAAGTTTTATCATAATATTATTTACCCGTTGTATCACCATCACCAGCTTCAGGAATACTTATTTGTGATGTAGTGGCTGCTGCGCTATCCGATTGACTGTCTGTAACAAACACGACATAATTTATATTTTTTTTAAATTTATTATAGTTTAAGGGTTAAAAGAAGTCCTGTTTTTGAGAACTTCTTTTTTCTGTCCGCCAAATTATCTTGTGCTCACGTGGAAATATAAATCAAAATATCTTTAGACTTTAAAGTTCGTCATTGACATTTAATAATGAGTACAAATAATAGTTCACACTCCAACATCTGGTTATCTGGTCTCCTCATATCCTTTATAATCGGGCTCTTCTGCAATGGCCCTGATTTTTGAGGCGCTTGGCATTCCTTGAAAAGAAAATCTTTCTCCAAACCTGTTTGCCCAATTTCCCAGCTTTACTCCTTTGTTTTTCTTGACATACATTATTATTTTTGAGTTTGGCACGCCTCCTCCCCCTCCCTAATTCTTCTGCAATCTCCTACAAAATCTCTTGTCGTATTCTTTTGTTTCCATATCCCAGTACCTTTCATTTGAATAGTATGGGTTATTCGAAAACAGTTCCTCTTGCTAATTCGCTTTAGTTAGTAACTTCGAAAGCTAGTAATCGTTTGTTAGCAGCGCCAATTCCGTCAGCTGCCCCGTTTCCCTGGATTGCCTGGAAAAATAACCCTTGCGCTTTGCTTGAAATTACCGTGTGTTTTCATCCGTTTTAAGCCTGAAGCCCAGTGATTATACTCATGAAAAATTATTATTGAAATAAAAATACGACTGCGTAACAAAAAAGAAGAAAATAAGGTCTATTTGGTTAGGTCATTTTCATTCTCGCTGTTATTGCACCTTAAATTTTTTATCAAATTTTCAGTTAGGAGGTCGAATAGAGGATCCAAACATGAGTCTTAACAAAAAGGTGAAAAAGCTTAAATGTTCCTGGTATGACTTAAATACACGATTGTTACAAAACTAGCCCGCGTTAGTGACTTGTCTATCACAAACATGTTTGTGACACGTGGTGTGACCGTAGTACACGTTTGTGAATTATTTTAGTGACAATACCTTATAAATGAAAAGAAAAAACGAAAATCAACCTTTATTTTGTAAAATAAGAAACAGCATCGACAACAATTGAGATATGTATCAAATACACAATCTTGTAACTAACTTCACTTTGAACAATTCTTTGGAGAAGTAAACGTTATAAACCGTATTATATAAAGATTAACTCTTTTTAATGTATCTAACTGAGATCAATCACTTATAAAATTCACTTATCTATCTTCACTTATCAACTTAACTTATTTAACTACACTCATCTTATCTTACTGAGATCAAACAGAAATAATAAGTTTTTACAGAAATAAACTTCTCATTTACAGTATAAAGATAACTTATTTTAAATTAAGGTTATTTTTTCTTGAGCGTCAAGAAGATCAAAATTAACAACATATTTTTTGTTGGGCAACTACCCACAGATCAATCAGTTATTATCATCAACGAAAAAAAGGAAAATCATATAGACTTATTTTAAATCTACATTTAAGCTAAGAAAGTGAAAACTGAAACTCGGTTCGCCTCTCCTTGTCGGTGTTGGCTCGGGCAAAATATGGACAGTATCATTTCGATCAATTGTGGATATATCTTCAAGATCGTACCATGTGAAAAGGGACTAGGTACCAACTTGTCCAAGTCTTATTTCGTCCAACCGTGAAATTCTGCCCAAGTCTCATTGAGTCCAAGTCTTATTTCGTCCAAGTCTCATACCGTCCAAGTCTCAAACGGTCCAAGTTTCATCCGGTCCAAGTGCGATGAATAAAACAAAAAATCAAGGAAATCGGTTGTTAACCAGTTAAATCGTAGTGAAATCATTGCGGTTGTTGAAATTTTTCTCCGTTTTGGAAGTCTTTTTTAGTTTTTACTGAACACACACTTACACTTTATACTTAATAAAACTAACAAAAAACAACAACTAAAAAGTATTAAAAATCCTAGTACTGCTCTAATTTTAAGAAATTGAGCTTGTTTAAAACCTGCTTCACGGTTAGCAGTTTATTTTCCAGCATGTTCAAATATTTATTACACAATTTATCGAACATGATGTAGGATACTTTTCGGTTCCTCCTACCAGATACTGAATATCGGTATTTTTAGGGTTCCGATACCAAAATGGTAAAAAAAAGGAACCCTTATGGTGCCGCTCTGTCTGTCTGTCCGTCTGTCTGTCACACCTCTATATCTCAGCAACCACTTATGCTATCAACCTGAAATTTAGAATAGTTTTAGAATATAGTTGCCCAACTTAATTGCACAAGAAAAAATTTTGAAAAAAGTATGATTATTAATAGGGGGGGCCAAATTTCAAATTGTCGCTACTAGGTCGAGTGGGGTATCATATGAAAGGGCTTTACTTGTACATTTTAAAATATATTTTTGTATTTTTTTAAAGTTATGATGAAAAATGTCAAGAAAAATACCATTCCCCCCCCCTTATCTCCGAAGTTTGAGTAAGGAAAAATCTGAATTAATTACAGTTGACAGAAGTTTATATAAACTTTACAGCAAAAATAAAACGATCTTTCTAAGTTGCACAGTTTTTCAGAAATCTGCAAAAAACCTTTACAAACAAATTTAGTTTTGCGGTCCTGAAAATGGACTTTATTGCTTCCAAAAATACTATAGGTATATCGGAACCCTCGGCGCGCGAGTCCGACTCGCACTTGACCGGTTTTTTTATTTTGAGGTCGTTGTGTTAAGACTCTTTTCTTAGTTTTTGAGTAAACAGAAATAAATGTGGTCTCGTACCCATTCTCACATTCAATCGATAGTGGCAACTTTCGAATATATTAGTCGTGCGATGCCTTTGATGTGCACAGCTTAGTACCGTGGGAGAAATTTTGGATACAATTGCTCTTCAGGGTTGGCATGATTAAATCATTTCGATTTAAATCATAAGATTTTTTCAATAAAATCAATGATTTAATCAAATATCTTTATTTTTGTATATTTTTATTTAATTTATTTATTTTATGCCTTTCAGAGACATTTGTTAAACAAGGTAATGAAAGTAATATCAGGTTGAGAAAGTTCAAAGTAGCATCCTCGTTCTGTAGATGTAACAAAAATAGAGGAGGTGTCTGCATTTTAGTTAGACACTCTATCGCAACAAGACCGATTCAACTCTGTAATGAATTATCTATTGAGAAACTATTTGAGTGCTGTGGTGTGGACTTACCACAAGCCAAAATCTCAGTTATTTGCTTATACAGAATACCACGTAATAGCAACTATAACCTAAATATATTTTTTGGACAACTTGATTTACTATTAGACAAATTAACAAAGCGTAAGAGGAAAATAATAGTAGCTGGAGATTTTAATATAAATACTTTGGACGTTAAACAAGAAAACTTAATTAATACCCTTAAAAATATTTTTATCAACTATAATATACAATTACATAACACTAGTATTCCGACTAGACTGAATGCCTGTATTGACCATATAGCTAGTAATATTACCGATGCGGTGTGTAATGTTTATACAGCCCACCTTTCCGACCATGATACATGTCAGACAATTGAATTTACGGCTGAACATCTTAAACCCCAACTCCAATACTGGTTTCAGGAAATTAGAGATTACAATGAGGAAAATATTAGAAAATTTTATGAATGTTTATCAGCACTTTCGTGGACTACGGTATATTCCGAAACTAATATTGAAATGGCTTTTAATGAATTCCATGATTTGTTTTGTCTTCTTTATAACCTCTGTTTTCCCCTAAAACGAATAAAAATTAAAACTAACAATTCGAGGTCTAAGTGGCTTACCACAGGAATAAAAAAATCATGCAAAAATAAAAGATTTTTAAGATTTATATCTTATAAAAATCGGTGCAATAATATTACCACAGGAATAAAAAAATCATGCAAAAATAAAAGATTTTTAAGATTTATATCTTATAAAAATCGGTGCAATAATATTAAAACCCATTATACAAAATATTCAAAACTACTTAGGTTATGTATTATAAAATCTCAACGCTTTGAAAATAATAAATTAATAAATAACGCGAGAAATAAGAATAAAGCTACCTGGGATATAATCAAGAGTAAAGATGAAAATCATAGGGCCCCATCGACTATTGAGTTTGTTGAAGTAAATGGTACAACAATAAAAGACCCTCAGGTTATTGCGGATGTATTCAATGATTACTTTATTGAGTCAACAAACCAAATAAAAAATAATAATTGCAATTTGATGGCCATTCCTTCCACACATAATAGTTTATTCCTCTTGCCCTGTACGGAAAAGGAAATTTCAAATATAATTCGTTCTTTAAATAACACAAAGGCGGTCGGCTACGATTTTATATCAACTTCTGTTATTAAACATTGCGCATCCTTGTTGGCTCCATTATTGTGTCACTTGATAAACGAATCATTTGAACAGGGCATATTTCCTTCAAAATTAAAGCTATCTCTTGTAAAACCGCTTTATAAGAAAAACAATAAAAGCGATTTGAAGAACTATCGTCCTATAACGCTCATCTCAGTTATTTCAAAAATTTTCGAAAAAGCTATGCATGTTAGAATCACAAATTTCTTAAACAGATACAACATTATAAATGATGAGCAAAATGGTTTTCGCAAGAATAAGTCTACCACTCTAGCTTGCTATACCTTGATGCAAAATGTAACTCAGTATATAGACAGAAAAATGCCAGTAGTTGCAGTATTTTTTGACCTGTCAAAAGCATTTGACTTCGTAAATCACGATATATTACTGTCTAAATGTGAAACGTACGGAATAAGAGGACCTGCGCTGGCATGGCTCAAAAGCTACTTATCAGATCGTCAACAATGTGTAGAGCTAAACAGATTAGATGAAAAGAACGAAGTTATAACTTTCAAATCACAATTAAAAATTAATTCTTCGGGCGTTCCACAAGGTAGCATTTTGGGCCCGTTATTGTTTGTTATATATATCAATGACTTACCTAAAGCTACAATGCACAAAACGGTGTTATATGCCGATGATATATCTGTTATTATTCCATTTGACTCGAGATTTAAATTTTCTGACATAATAAATGATAGAATAGATAAAATTAATGAATGGATAGAATGCAATAATCTAATTATTAATATAGAGAAATCTAATTATATTCAATTTAGTAATTATAAAGCCCATCGTTTCTCTTTTAATATAAAGTGTCGTGGTCAAACGGTACAACAAGTTGAGCAGACTAAGTTTATGGGACTTCATCTTGATCAGTACTGTAATTGGAAAGTACATGTTCAACAAATTTGCAACAGACTAGAAAGGTTCATATTTGCTTTAAAATGCCTTAGACGCACTGCTGGACTGGATGCTGCGCTCACTACATACCATGGTTATGTGGCTTGTGTTTTGAGGTACGGTTTGATCGTGTGGGGAAATTCCACTGATATTTCAAAAGTGTTTATCACTCAAAAGAAATGTGTTAGAGGAATGTGTGGAGTTGGACCTCTTGAGTCTTGTCGCCCGTTATTCAGGAAATTCAGAATACTGACCTTAACCTGCCTGTACATATATGAAGTGGGCGTATTTGTAAGAGCAAACCAACAGCTATTCCCATTACGACCCAATGATAATCCTAGATTACGACCAAGGGATCCAACTCTATTACAGCAACCAAACTGCAAAAGTGCACTTTATAAGAAAAATTGTCACATGATGTGCATAGATATTTTTAATCATATTCCAAGACAAATAAAAGAATTACCAATAAATAAATTTAAATTTGAGCTCCACAAATGGTTATGTGATCAATGTTTTTATAATCTTAAAGAATATTTTGACAAGATTAACTGATTTGTATTTGACATTTTTATGACCGTTGTGACATTATTTTGACATTATTATGATGAATTTTTGATTGATTTCAGAATATCTTAATATTATTTTGTGTTTTAAATGTATTCGATTTTTATTATTATTAAATTTAATTTCAAAGTAGGAACAAACAATAATATTTGCATGCTAATTTGTTAGTGGAACATGTGATACTATGTTTAAAACCTACCAACTCTGTTTACCATGTATCTTTGCAAATAAACTTATCTTACTTATCTTATCTTTAAATCTGAGGAATCATTGTTGCAATATTTGAACCAAAATACCAGTTTTCCGGCTTTTTCAACTCCCAGTTTTTCTTAATTTAGTATGAACAATTCCAAAGGTGGAGAACACCCTTTCCACAGCAGCTGAAGAATGGGAGGCACAATCTTTGACTGCTCATTTTTCTGTGACATCAGTGGTGTCACAATATTTACGTCTTCAGCGAACATTATACTTTTGAATTGTTTTGATTTTGACTGATATTTTATTATCATAGGTAGCACAACTGAAGCATAATTATGCTTTCGTGCTTCCTCCAACGCACTTTCTTCTTCTTCTGACAGTTTAAATTATTAATGGGTTGGATTCAATAAAAATGTCAAGAAGTGGCTGGGGGTCATTGCTAGTAGCTATCTCTTTCGAAACTTTGACATTTGGCTATTATTTAAATAAGTAATTTTGGGTTTCTAATTGATAGAACGAATGCTAGTTCTTAATTGCTCGTGAAGTTCTCCTTTTCTCTGATACCAAAGGGCGTTCCGTTTCGAGCAAAATGTTAGTCAAAACTGAATGACTACATAAAAAAATCAAAATAATCGTGATTTATTAAGATTTTTCTCAAGTCGTGGTTAAATCGATTTTTTCAAA
The DNA here is from genome assembly GCA_947532105.1 of Athrips mouffetella. Lineage (NCBI taxonomy): Eukaryota > Metazoa > Arthropoda > Insecta > Lepidoptera > Gelechiidae > Athrips > Athrips mouffetella. The sequence goes on from OX383974.1 coordinate 13,551,380, forward strand.
AAATCATGATTTTTTCCAACCCTGTTGCTCTTCATAATATTGTCAGAATCTCCTCATTTCTGGTGTACACACGGCCGCACATCAGTAGAAACACTTTTGGACCTTATGGCGTGGTAATAGAGTTGAAAAAGTTCCTACCGACAAGCGGTTGACCGTACTATTATAACGAAATGCTTCTATGACTAGGGCCCACGCTTCGGGAATCAACCGTGCTGGTAAGAGACTTAAATTTGCACACTATATCTTGTCATTCGTCTTCCTTGCTTAGTTTTAAGGACACCTAACGATTTCGCTTTTTTCCATATAGCCTCCTTAAAATGCTGGTAGCACCCGGAAACACGGGTTTTAGGGTACACTTCACGCACCGCTTTTGTTTGTGCTATTTCATAATTTGACTTGAAGTCCTTCAATTCAGCCCCAGTTTCTCTTTTACCAATTGGTAAAATCTTACATAACATACACACATTACATTGGTATTGGTATCTTCCCTTTTATTTGGCAAAAAAGCGTAAATCAGTGGAACACTTCTAGTAGTCTTACTGGTCGAGTTTAAATCAACGTGGAGAGTATATAGCCGATAAAACGGGCGGGGTGTACATTTAAACGTTTCATCGGCGAAAATGGTTCGGGAACTTTATATAACTTCTTGAAGTGTTGCTACAGAAAATCAGTACTTTTTCACTTTCGCCATCCTCAACCACAAGAAAGTCTTTAACCAAAACGTCTGATATATAAACATCCTGAACCCTTTTGAATACCACATTCTCGGCATTCAAGAACTTTTTTCTTTTTACTTTCGAGCGGAGCGAGAAAGGTATTGTATTCGTAAAAAAAGAAGTTTTTCTAGTTTTCTCAAAAATGTGTTCTATATCACTTATCTATATATATAAAAGAAGAAGGTGACTGACTGACTGACTGACTGACTGACTGACTGACTGACTGACATATCAACGCACAGCCCAAACCGCTGGGTCTAGAGATTCCAAATTTGGCACGTAGGTTCCTTATGAGGCCTAGGGGTGCACTAAGAAAGGGTTTTACAAAATTCCACCCCTAAGGGGGTAAAATAGGGGATGAAAGTTTGTATGAAAGTCCGTCAGTTTTGAAGTAAGGATCTTCAAAATTTGTATCTAGGCTGACGACTAAAAATAAATATTTACGTGTCTCAGGGTTTTTGAAAATTCGACACCCATAAGGGTGAAAAGGGGGATGAAGTTGAAAATTCTTAATTTTTAAGGTAATATCCACATAATTTATTATTTAGGCATTAATGATGTAATTCTATGGAACGTTCATCACTGTTACTGAAATTCCACCCCAAATTCAACCCCTAAAAAAGGGAAATGGGGTGAAAAAGTATAAAAACCAATATGGGTATCTTTTGTATGGTTTATCGGGTCGCTGATTACGAAAACTACAACAATTTTGAAATACAACGTGGTGGACGTTAAATACCATCATTGCCTTGGGATGGGGTTGGGGTGCGATAGGGTTGAAATGTGAATATGGGTGTCGTTTGTATGGTAGGTTTGAAGTGTCTAAAAATCAATATGGGTGTCGTTTGTATGGTTTATCGGGTCGCTGATTACGTAAGCTACAACAACTTTGAAATCCAACGTGGTGGACGTGAAATACCATCATCCCTTGGGGATGGGGTTGGGGTGCGAAAAGGTCTGAAATGTCTAAAAATAAATATTGGTGTCGTTTCTATGTTAGGGATGGCGGTTAAATTGGCGTTAGGGGTAGGGGCAGGGATAGGGAGAGGTAGAGAGGAAGAGAGGTAGAGGTAGATAGGTAGAGATGTAGAGAGGTAGAGGTAGAGAGGAAGAGAAGTAGAGAGATAGAGAGGTAGAGAGGTAGAGGTAGAGGAGTAGATGGGTAGAGAGGTAAAGAGGTAGAGGTACAGGTAGAAAGAGAGGGAGAAGGAGGGGAAGGGGGAGAGGGAGGGGGGGTGAGGGAGAGGGAGGAAGAGGGAGGGAGGAGAGGGAGAGAGAGGGTTTTAGTTTTTCTCAATTACTTCTGCGAATTGGCTCTGTTATGAAATATTACATAAAGGTGTCTCTCATCTCTCTCTTTACATTTGTTAGGATACTGCTGCTAAGTTCCTCTGTTCTGAGTAATTTATGAGTAACGTCTGTATATTATATAAAATTCAGCTGGATCTTGAATTATACTCATTGATTTGCGCAGGGTTAGTCCTGTTTTTCCTTAGTTTAAAATTACCCCGAAATGACGGGAAAATATCTCATTGCTTCGGAAAACCGGTAACAACATAAATACGAAATCCACGCGAGCGAAGCCGCTGGCAACAGCTAGTACATCATAAAAAACAAGTCTCCCAAAAATGTCCGTCCGTCGGTCGGTCGGTCCGTCGGTCGGTCGGTCTGTCCGCCACGCTTTGGCCTAGCGGCTAAACGAATGGTCCGATTGATTGGTACCTAGTCCGTGAAAAGGCCTGCTGAAAGATGCTGCTGCCTATCCTCCGGTTCATTAGCCCTTAGTCGCCTCTTACGGAACCCACGGGTAGAGATGGGTTGGTACTATTCTTTGCCGGCACCACACGGCCCAAAGCAGTTACGCCGTCCATAAAATGTGTTTCTTCAAGGTCGGCAACAGCAGCAGATATTCGTCACACCGCCCACCCAAAAATGTTTTGAGCTTAGGAAATGGGTGGAAGTCTGACGGTGCCAGGTCAGGTAATGGGGCGAATGGGGCAACAATTCGTAGTGCAATTCGTTGAATTTTGCTAGCTCCTCCAATAATTTTGCCATTGCCTTAATAGACGGAGAGCGCGTGGTCGTCAACCCTACCTCATCGATTACCAAGATGCGACTAATCTAGGGTGATGCACGTCAAAAAGTTATATCCGAATCAACAGGGTTGCCTGGGCGCAACCTGGCAGGTTTTGTACAGTGGCCAAAAAACTTGTAATTTTTTGGCCAAAAATTACCTCATCGAATACCAAATAGGTACATGGTACATTCGATAGTACTCATCAAGGAGTGCCTAAATCATTAGGGTTGCCTCACTTAATCCTGGCACATTCGCGAGTCGGCCTGATTTTAGGGTGGCCAAAAATTACAAAAATTACCTCATCGATTACCAAGTAGGTACTTATCACAACTGATAGAGCTCTTCAAGAAGGGGCAAAATTAACAGGGTTGCCTCCCCAAATCCTGGCACATTCGTGAGTCGGTCTGATTTTAGGTTAACAAAAAAAATACAAAACTTACTTACGATAATGAGGAATGAATTGAAACTTATGCCCTTTGAAGCTTCTAGACATCTTAGTAATATTTTCTATAGTATGCCGGCACTATAATTCATGTTTCATATTTTTATATAGGATATAAAGTTAAGATGGGGTACACACGGTAGCTACTACAAGCATTATAGCTACAAGAAAACTCAGTACAGAGACTAACCCTAACCTAAAATCAGACTGACTCACAAAAGTGTCAGGATTTGGTAAGGCAACCCAGTTGATTTTGCCACTTCTAAAGAGCACTAACGAATATACTATGTACCTATTTGACAATCGATAAGGTGATTTTTATTAAAGAGAAGTTTTTTCCCACTAAGTAAACGCAAATTTCCCTAAAAGCCAGTTGAAATGTTATATTGTGTTTTCCGAGAATCCTTATACCTTGAATATGCTTGACCTTACAAAGCCTTCTATTTTTTTATCAGCAAAAGGATCGAATGATATGAAAAAAGGTATGTAAAATGACAGTTTCTTCTGCTAAGTGTATGGTAAAAAAAATTGATTTTTGTGAAAGTTCTAATACTTTGACGTCGTTTGATCCCACAGAGAATTGTTCTTTACCAGTAAGAGGATCGAATGAAATGAAAAATAAAAGTTTTGTGAACATTGCAGTTTTTTTTTAATGTACATTATTTGAAATCAGTAAATGCGCGATAATATATCTCCAAAAGTTCGGGTTAGTCTCCGTACTATGTTTTCTTGTAGTAAAATTTTGTATTTTTTCGCCAACCCAAAATCAGACCGACTCACGTAAGTGCTAGGATTTGGCGGGTAACCCTATTAATTTTGTATATATTCCTTATTTCACATATACAAATTAAAGATCAAATGAAATGAAAAATATTTTTGTGGAAATTGCCGTTTTTCTTGTTGACTGTACATTTTTTCCAAAATCTGTGAAAGTAGGTCGAAATACCTCTAAAAGTTAGGGTTAGTCTCTGTACTAAGTTTTCTTGTAGCTATAATGCTTATAGTAGCTGCCGTGTGTACCCCATCTTAACTTTATATCCATACTAATATTATAAATGCGAAAGTAACTCTGTCTGTCTGTCTGTCTGTCTGTTTGTTTGTTGCTCTTTCACGCCTAAACGGCTGAACGGATTTTGATGAAATTTGGTATGGTGATAGATGGTAACTTGGAGACGGACATAGGCTACTTCTTACCCCGGGAAAATATCTCATTCCCGTGGGAATCTACACATACAATAATACTCTAGCGGGGTTGTATCTGCTACAGCACACCGAAACTACTTAACCGATTTTGATGGGACTTTTTTTATTCAACTAAGTATCGCTAATTACGAAAACTACTACAATTTTGAAATCCAACGTGGTAGACGTAAACTACCATTATCCCCTGGGGATAAGGTTGAGGTGCGATAGGGTTGAAATGTCTAAAAATCAATATGGGTGTCGTTTGTAAGGTTTATCGAGCCGCTGATTACAAAAACTACAACAATTTTGAAATCCAACATGGTGGACGTGAAATGCTATCATCCCTTGGGGATGAGGTTGGGGTGCGATAGAGTTGATATGTCTAAAAATCAATATGGGTGTCGTTCGTATGGTTTATCGGGTCGCTGATTACGAAAACTACAATGATTTTGAAATCCAACGTGGTGGACGTGAAATACCACCACCCCTGGGATGGGGTTGGGATTCGATAGGTTTAAATGTCTAAAAATGAATATGAGTGTCAGTTGTATGTTTATATATAAGGATAGGGATAGCGGTTAAGATGGCGTTAGGGGTAGAAGCAGGGATAGGGGTAGGGTCAGGGATAGGGAGAGGGAGAGGGGGAGGGATAGGGAGAGAGTGTAAGGGAGGGGAAAATGAGGGGAGAGAAAGGGGGAGGGAGGGGTAGAGGGCGTGGGAGGGGGTAGAGGGAGGGGGGGGTAGAGGGAGGGAGAGGGGGAAGGGGAGGATGAGTGAGGGGAAGGGGGAAAGGGAGGGGAATGGGAGGAGGGCGAGGGGGGAAAGGGAGGGTGATGGGGAGGGGGGAAATGGAGGGGGAAGGAAGGGTGAGGGGGGGAAGAGGGAGGGGCGAGGGAGAGGAAGAGAGAGTGGGAGGGGGAGTGGGAATGTAGGGGGGGGGATACAAAAGGATAGATAGGGAGGAATAGGGACCTTTTTTACTTTTATGAATACCTCCTCGCTACCCATTCACTTCACTCCCTTTATTGCCTTCTTTTTTAAGTTCGCCTGTAACGGTTGACAATGAAAATTCCGCACTACCTACCAGTTAAATAAAATCAAAAGATAATTAAGTTTGTAGTAAGATGCATTTATTCAACTTGGATAAGTACAAATGCATCTTTTACGTAGGGATCAAGAAGGATAAGCGCTCCGTAAAATATGTTTCAATTAAGTTCGAGTTCTGTTTTTTTATAAAATCTACGCGGACGAAGTCGCGAGTAACAGCTAGTCCTATATAAAAATATGAAACATGAATTTTAGTGCCGGCATACTATAGCAAATATTATTAAGTTGTCTAGAAGCTCCAAATGGCATAAGTTTCAATTCATTCCTCATTATCGTAAGTAAGTTTTGTATTTTTTTGCCAACCTAAAATCAGGCCGACTCACGAATGTGCCAGGATTTGGGGAGGCAACCCTGTTGATTTTGCCTCTTCTTGAAGAGCTCTATCAGTTGTGATAAGTACCTACTTGGTAATCGATGAGGTAATTTTTGTAATTTTTGACCACCTTAAAATCAGGCCGACTGGCGAATGTGCCAGGATTAAGTGAGGCAACCCTGTTGATTTAGGCACTCCTTGATGAGTACTATCGAATGTACCATGTACCTATTTGGTATTCGATGAGGTAATTTTTGGCCAAAAAATGACAAGTTTTTTGGCCACTGTACAAAACATGCCAGGTTGCGCCCAGGCAACCCTGTTGATTCGGATATAACTTTTTAACGTGCATCACCCTAGATTAGTCGCATCTTGGTAATCGATGAGGTAGGGTTGACGACCACGCGCTCTCCGTCTATAACGCGTGTGTGATGTGAACCCTTGCGTTGTCTTGCTGAATACCTTCCTGTAACTTGTGTAACAGATCAGCATAATAGTCACCGGTAATAGATTGTCCCTTCGGAAGGAAATCTATCATCAAAATTCCCTTTGCATCCCAAAATACAGATGCCATAACTTTCCCTGCCGAACACCCAGCTTCTGTCCACTGCTTTTTTTGAATTTTGGTTCCAGGTATATGCATAGTGTTGGGAGTCTTGCATACGAATTAGTTTTAGATCGAGAGTAAGCAAGCGCGGCACCCAACAGGCAGATAGCTTTTTCGTATGCAATTCTACACTCAGGATGTGATGTTTCCTTTCTTTCGAGATGTTTAAACTGTCAGCTATTTCGGATAATTTCAAGCTTTGATCTACCAAGACCATTTCATGCACTTTAGGGACCATTTTCGGAGGGGTGACGCTTTTTGGACGTCCGGGTTGGGATTCATCTTGGACGCTTGTACGGTCGCATTTGAACTGCTACCCAGCTCTTGACTGTGGTATAGGAGAGAACACTTTCACCTAGAACATTTTTCATCTCTCCAAAATTTTCCGCTCCCTTTAAACCCTTCATATGAAAAAACTTTATCACAGCACTTTGTTCAATTTTATCCATTTTGGTAAATATTCAACATAATATTTTTTTGATTTGAGATTATTTTAAAGTATTGACGCCAACGATTTCAAAGTTAGAATATGGATGGAAACCTGTTTTGTATATTATGTAATATTGTAGGCCAGGTTCTTATCATCCCGCCTGCGTACAATTCAATTTAGAAGTGAGTCTCATCTATAGGTCTCATCCTAATAGCGGGCAAAGTTAGATCATCAGTTAGATCTTTATTTGCAGTATTTCATTCCATTTTCTGTAAAAACAATGAAGTTAGATATAGGTACTTAGAGCACTGTTCACGTACCACAGTCTTTTAGAAATGCTTGGGTGCGGACATTTTTAGCTGATACCGTACATCGATGTAGTAAGTCATAATACATCAAATTGTAGAAGAAACCCTGTTTCAATTATTAGTAGTTTTCGAGAAAAAAATTGTTAAAGTAGCTAATTCGAAGGGGGTCTTTAATAAGTTTTGTAAATTTTTTTTGACATAGTTATAATTAAAAGCAACGATTAATAACCGCATTATAAAGCTGAAAATTATACGTCATTCAAGATTTACAATGGGTAAGAATTCTAAGTGGGTACAAAAATATTAGCAAAAACGCTAATTTCAGTTATAATTTTTTTATGTTTTTTTGCCAGGGTTTCCGCGCAAATTTTTTTTCAAACGGAATGCTTGTCCTTCTGTTCTATCTGTATAAAAAAAAATCAGCGTCCTATTTCACTGCATCACGAAATTATTCACAACTGAAAAATTTCTCATCGCCGCGCCTGTATTATTACAGTACTGTGGGATAATTTGTTTTTAAAAATCATGTTTATGACTATAACTTACAGGACGTTTCATAGTATGTTTTGTAACAAAACATCTTAGTTTGGTATTTCGTGTGGTTTTAAAAATATGCCTCTTTTCTTTGATAGAGATTAGAATTTTTTTGTGATATTGTGAAATATTATAGTGTCTTCGAGAGGGAAGCACAAAAAATACATAACGGTAAGATTATTAATATTACTAGGTACTGCACGTAGTTTAGGGTGATGATATCAAACAAGCCGAGAAAGGGATAGTGTCCTTTCTAACACGAGACACTATCTATATGGGCGATCCACATGGTTCATCACTATTCATCTTGGTTCATCATGTCAGATCAGGAGTTATGGCTCTGCCCACCCGATTAGGAATACGGGCGTGATTATATGTTAGTATATATGAAATAACGTCCTGCAAGTTATAGTCGCAACATGATTTTTAAAAGCAAATTATCCCACAGTACTGTAATAATACAGGCGCGGCAATGAGAAATTTTTCAGTTGTGAATAATTTCGTGATGCAGTGAAATAGGACGCTGATTTTTTTTAAACAGATAGAACAGAAGGTCAAGCATCCCGTTTGAAAAAAATTTTGCGCGGAAACCCTGCCTAAAAAAAATAAAAAAATGATAACTGAAATTAGCGTTTTTGTTAATATTTTTGCACCCACTTATAATTCTTACCCGTTGTAAAGCTTGAATGACGTATAATTTTAAGTTTTATAATGAGGTTATTAATGGTTGCTTTTTATTATGACAATGTCAAAAAAAAATTTAAAAACTTATTAAAGACCCCCTTCGAATTAGCTACTTTAACAATTTTTTTCTCGAAAACTACTAATAATTGAAATAGGGTTTCTTCTACAATTTCATGTATTATGCCTTACTACATCGATGTACGGTATCAGCTTAAAATGTCCGCACCCAAGCATTTCTAAAAGACTGTGCGTACGTTGCACATCAGATGGACGTTTTTGTCATTTTGCACTTGCGTGTGTCTTGCTTGCAACCTGTGTTGCTTGATAGTGTATATCGCCTCACATCTTTATTATTTTTTAAAAATAAAATATATTATATGATATTGAATTAAAAGAATTTTAGACACAGCATGTTTACAAGCTTTGCTTTCTTTACAAAGAGATTGAACTCTCTTTGTTTATCTTTAGTTTGCTCTCCTGCACAAGATCGAAGCGCTTTTGATTTCTTTATATGATTTTTACAGTAATTTTCTTTTAACTGTCAGTTTAAGACTTCATCAAAGAATGTCTTTTCAACGACTTTTTTCTATCGAATCGAGTCATCTGTAAATATTGGGTTCCAAAACATTGGCATCTTTCGATTCATTATTCGTGGAAGCATTTTAATTGTATACGTACACACTTATTTAGAACTTGTATTAGTACTAAAATATTCCTACCCGTGTGGTGCCGGTAACGAATAGTCCAACCCAACCCTTTACCCGTGGGTGTCGTAAGAGGCGACTAAGGGTTTATGAACAGAAGGATGGGCAGTATCATCTTTCTGTGTAGGTAACGTACCATCTTACATACTGCAGTCACCAACAATAGCGGTCGCCAGCCGCAACGCTTACAAGCGTGATGAATATGGTTAATCCCCTCCAGTGTACCGCGCCTTTTTGCTGGAGTTCTGGAAGGAGCTCCCTGTCCTGCACGTTGTATGTGATGATTCTTATAAACCTCAGACAAACTGTAGTCAGTGTAATGATAGGGTGTAATTTCACCCACAGGTGGTGTGGTGCCGGTGTTTCGAAGGGCTCTGCTTTTTCCGAATCGAGTAGCAGTACAGGATGAAGTTGGTGCCTACACATACTCAGGCCTGTATCAAGCAGCATTGGAACTCTCCAAACAGATCTCAGAACAACTGCGTAAGTATCTACATTGTTCGAAGCTAAGGACGTAGTTATACAGGGTGTTCGTTAAGTAAAATGCGCAAAACCGCCCGGGTGGTGGCTCTGAACATAAAACTGAATAACTGTTGTTGTATGACTCTTGAAAATTAGTAACTTTTGCGAATTTAAAAGTCTTATACTCGTAACAACAGTTTTTCAGTTAAAATTTTCAATTCTATTTTTTGCAAATTTACAAAAGTCGTAGAACCAAAGTTGTTTAGTTAAAATTAGCAATTTTATTTTTGCGACTTTTCAAAAGTCGTAAAACTAAAGTTTTCAGTTTCATGTTCAGAGCTACTTACTACCAGAGAGGTTTTGCGTAATTTACTTAACACGTTGCATTATTTTCTCCGTTGAGGGCGCCGCCGTAGTGGCCGGTAGCTCTAGCCGGTATTTTCTGATTCTAAAATTGAGTTTTTTTATTGCAGTGGGAGAATCTGGTCAAACTATTGCGTACATGTGCACCAACGATGCGTCTCACATATTGACGCAATGGGCCATCTGGATGTCTGGGAATATCGGTATGTATAAAATCTATACAAAATCTCATTCCAGGAAAGTGTTAAGTTAACATCTGAAAGTATTAGAACTGCGGTAAAAAATGTTAGACAACATCTTTTACCCACTATTTATGGGTGATGTTTATCAGGTATAAGTTAACTAGGATTATACAAGAAAAATAATTGAACGCAAGAGTGAACAAGCCTCTTCTAGGTAGGTATGCTACCTCTTCCATTCCGTCGTCATTTACCCTCAGGTACGAGTAAGATAGCTCCTCGATTGCTTACCTATTCTACATAAAAAAAGAGAGCTTGAGACACCCGACAACTAATAACAACAACCACAGATATTATATATAGTTCTGTGACAACAACCTTTCGTCATAATAGTGAGTCATGAAGCAATTTTTGTAAACACCAATTCGAAGCATAAGTAAAGCCTTAACTCGGCGGTCACGATATGTAAATAATACATAGTCCACTATTCCAATTCACGTTGTTTAGTTACATGGAGCTCGTTACTTTGACTGACTTATAAAACATGTGGTCGATGATATCGAAAAGTAGTAGGACAAATTATTGTTGGTAAAGTTGACGGTAATAAGACCGATCTTAATGTATGGCTGTGAAGCCTGGACACTGACACAGAAAGAAGAGAATAAGCTCTTAGTGGCAGAACGGAAAATTTTGCGGAAAATTCTGGGACCGGTCAAGGAGGCGGCAGATGGAGGCGAAGAAAAAATAGAGAGATCGTAGACCTAGTGCCCGAACCCAACATCATGGGCGAGACCAAGGCTGCAAGGCTTCGCTGGCTCGGCCACGTGGAGAGAATGGGAGAGGATCGGGCCGCCAGAAGAGCTTACGTGGGATGACCGACTGGAAAACGACCAGTCGGTCGTCCTAGGTACAGATGGGGTGACGAAGTGCGGAAAGACCTGGATGCCCTCCAAAGAGCCGATTGGCAAGAAGCGGCACAGAACAGGAAAGACTGGAGAACTCTCGTGTCGGAGGCCAAGATCCTCTTGGGGTCGCTGAGCCAGCGTAGTAGTAGTAAAGTTGACGGAAGTGGAAGTCCACGAAAAAAAAATATTTGGAAAACCTGGTCCGGCGTCCTACCAACGAAGGTTTTTCATTCGTTATGCAGCAAAAATTACTAGTCATATGAAGCTGCTCGATATAAACCTGTACTATTTATTGGCTCACTCTGCAGTGGACTTAACAATACAGAGACATGCAGGGTGGAAATCGGGAACAGTAGGTGAATGTCACATCAATGACTCCGCCCATGACTGGAGCTGCTAAAGCATTAAATTGTAAGCTACAGTGAATCCGGCGGCGTAAAATAAAAATAAAATAAGATGGAATAAATGTACCTATTATAATATTTGGGTTCCAAACTAAAATGGTAAAAACGGAACCCTTTGACGCGACGTCGTCTGTCTGTCTGTCACACCTGTTAATATATCTTAGCAACCACTCATATTATCGAATTGAAATTTGGAATAGTTTTAGGATATGATTGCCCAACTTTATTGCAAATGAAAGAATTACAAAAATATTATAATTATTATTTAAAAGGGTCCCGAAAGGGGGGGTATAAATTTTTAATTGTCGTTACTAGGTTGAGTGGGGTATCATATGAAAGGCCTTTGCTTAAACATTTCAAGATAGATATTTTTTTATGTCCCTTAGTTTTCAAGTTATGATGAAAATGTAAAAAAAAGCCATTTCCCCCTTTATCTCCGAAGTTTTCAATGCGAAAGATCTGAATTAATTATAGCCAATAGACATTTATGTAAATATTTCAGGAAAATAAAACGATCTCTTAGTGGCACCGTTCTTTACAAAAATTTAGTTTTGCGTGCCTACTATTTGACTTTATTGCTTTTAAAAATACTATACGTATATCGGAACCTTCGGCAGTCCGACTTGCACTTGACACGTTTTTTCCAATATCACTCAATGTTAATCAATGTTTACCAAGTAAAATTTTGTATTTTATATCTCAGCTGTTCCATTGACTTCTCTGCATCCACCGGAGATGCTCAAGTACTTCATCACGGATAGCCACACCGCACTTATTATCTCTTCTCAAGAATTTGAGAAGACCTTAGGCCCTATCGCGAAGGAGCTCAAGAGGTAGGAGTTCAAATTAAAGTCTTGTTTGCTGATTGACGTCTTATATCTTCTCGCTTGGCTTTGCTTCTCGATTTCTTATGAAGGCTTAGTTTGGAGCCCTACCAAAACTAGTCATGATTAAGAAGCATGATAAGACAACGAAACTGAACAACCTTCAGTTATTGAAACTTTCAGGAAATAAAAAATAATCGCCCTACCCACACGGTCCAGTCAAGTTATCAATCTTGTATAGAGATGCAGATTTTTTTACTTCCTGAAAGTTTCAATCGCTGAAAGTTTTTCAGTTTCGGTGACTGATCATGTTCTTTCAGTTTTCGGAAACCAGTCCCTTGTACCCTGTATATTCTCAGCACATACAAAACTCGAGATTTTTCCTTATGATTATAAAACATACAGTCGTGGTCAACTAATTAGGGACTTTCAAGATAGTGAAGAGCAATAACCGGTTATGTACATATAAATATAAAACCCTATTGATTTCTCAGCACCTATTATTTGCATAATTTGGTCCGATTATTATGCTATAAATGGCTGTAAATAAAAGAATAAATAAATAGAAAAAAGTATTTAATATCAAAGGTTGAACATGTATTCAATTTTAAGGTATAGTTCTGAAGCTGGACATTTAATTAAGGACAGTAAACTATAATGAAAAATAGAGTTAAACAAAACTAATAATCTGCAGTATTATAATATCTTTAACAGCTCCATTTTATTACGTGTAAAATCAGTACCCAGTAGCAAAACCTTTGTTAGTAATTACCGCTTGACACCGATGTGGCATAGACATTATCAGTTTCTGGCACGTTTCGACAGGAATGTTTGCCCAGAGAAAAAGCTTCATTAAGTTCATCTAAAGTTGTGGTACGATAAGTAGCAACTTTTTTCTTAATTTCGTGCCAAAGGTGCTCGATTGGGTTAAGGTCCGGGCTATTTGCTGGCCAATCTAGCACCGATACTGACTGACTGGTAAGAAACGACTTGACTGAACGGGCGGTATGTTTCGGGTCGTTATCATGCTGAAACGTCCATATAATAGGGAGATGCTCCTCAGCATAAGGAAGCATCGTTTCCTCCAATATTGCCGTGTATTGATGTTGGTCTAAGTTACCCTGAACTTTCCTCACAAGTCCCACTCCACGTCCAGAAAATGAACCCCACATTTTAATGTTTCCACCGCCATGTTTCACCTGCTTTTTTGTGAATCTTTGATTCATTTCCGCTTTTACTGGACGCTGTACGTATTGCCTTCCATCTGAAGAAATCAAATTAACCTTGGCGTAGGTCCAATGTCCTTATTTACGTGCAAACGCCAAACGAGCATTTGGCTTAACTAGAGATTGTCCCTAATTAGTTGACCACGACTGTATAGACGAGAAATTTATATGGGATATCCAAAATTATTTTTGATATATGATTTTTTTTCTACTTCTTTGTATTTTTTTGTTCGTTTTTATTGACTGTTCAATTGGTTAAAGGGTCCAAAAATAGCCCAAAAATAAGTACCTCATAACTATTACTTTTATTTTTGAGCTTATTAACAATTTAAACTGAACATTTCTTTATCAGAAACCTACTCTTGACAGCCAGAGACAAACAAGTCAAGGCCCAGTTGTATCAGGCCAATGAAGCCAGCCCCAAGCTCCAAGATGTTGGCAAAAGCAATAGTTGGTATGGTGAAAGTGACGCGCTCATCATTTATACTAGCGGTAAGTTTTACAAACCGTTTAAATTAAGAAACACAATCAAATAAAGGTAGGAAGCACTATTCTCTTATTCGACCATTGCGACACTTATTTGCTTTTCGTGAAATGTATGTTTGGTCGTATGATGAAAAAATGGTGAAGAACGTCATAACGTCATCTTTTACTATAATCCTAGAATATTATACAGGATGTTTGGTAAATGTCTGCAAACCTCTCAGGTGGTTGCTCTGCCCGTGAAATTTAACAACATTCCCTAAAGAGCCATAGATCGAAATATGATAAAAAAAATTGAGTCCCATACAAAATACGCTATCAGCTGATGCAGTTTCTATGAGATGTTGAATTTTTTTTTTTCATATTTCGACTCATGTTCCTCACGGAAAGTTGCTCAGTTTAATGGGTAGAGCAACCACCTGAGGGGTTTGCAGACATATACCAAACCCCTATACAACGAGAGAATTATTGAGATTTTGAATTGCATAAAAGATATGACGAACGCATTTAGTTAATTTCAGGTACGACAAGCAAACCCAAAGGAGTCGTCTGGACGCATAGCATGCTAGCGACTCAAATCGCGTCTTTACATTCAGCGTGGCAATACAACGCTCATGACGTGGTGTTGCATACATTGCCATTGCACCATATCCATGGACAACTCAACTCCGTTAATGCATCGCTCGCTGCTGGAGCTAAGTAAGGAAATATTTTTTCAATACATTTGCTCGAAAAACGTACTTACAAGGACGTAAACATTGCTCGTAAGTAGTTACTTACTGAACTAGTGCGGTAAGTAAAAAAAGTATATTACCAAGGAGTTTTTACACTCAGATCATAAAATTATTTTGCAGTGGGGACTTTGTTACTTCGGTGACGACTGCCTAGTACTGCCTACCTATATTTAAAATTAAATGGAGAGTACCAGGAGAACATAAATCGACAAGAGGCTGACAGTACCCATGGTTGGTTCCTTTACCAAGTGAATTACTTATACCTGTTTTCTCACAAATGTATTGAAAAACGTCGTAAGATACACGTCCGTAAGGGTTATGACAAACTCGTGCCGATGGTAAACAAAACGTCAACTCGTTTGTAATAACCCTTCTTACGGAACTTGTATCTTAAACTACTATAATACTGCTGCTAATAAATCAGATGTGCACAGTGATCATGTATGGATGAGTAAAAATTTGTTAGGCGACCTGTATCTATACTAACTTCATAACGTAACCGGCAAATCGCACGCGTTGTAAGGCAGTGCAGGCGGGGGTGGTTGTTTACAGCAAATAAGATTTTTAAGCTGTTACTAGAACTTGATTCTGGAGTGTAGAGTTTAAACTCGAAGCAAACATTACTTTAGACTTGGCCCACGCACGATGTCCATACATAACCAAAGACTACGTGCGAAAAGAGTAGATCCTATTATTACTTAGGTTGTTACTAGTATCACTTTCAGTCCGTTGCCGGTCACTTTCCTCTCAACCCGCTCCGCTATCTTAGAATATTTGTCACTCGTGTTGTTTACCCATACCTAGCAAAGCTTGTCGTTAACAGCAGTTTCTTTTCCAAACCAGACTCCGTATGCTTCCGTCGTTCACGACCCATGCAGTCTGGTCACGTCTCATCGGCATGGATGAGAAAGACGAGACAAAGGTGACAGTTTTCCACGGTGTGCCCGCGATGTACGCTCGCCTTGCAGCCGACCACGAGAAAATGTTCCCGGATCCGAAGACAGTTCAGTACGTCAAACAGACGCTGTCCAAAATGAGGCTAATGTGCGCAGGGTCGGCTCCGTTACCCGAAACGCTTTTCCGGAAATGGGAAGAGGTAAAATAAAAAATAAATATTTAACTAAATTATGATCACTTTTTGGATTTTCCATAGTGGTGAAAGGATTAGCCAATCAATATGTGTAGGGCTTGCTGAATATTGCTGATTACTCAGGTTGCGCCGGACATTTTATTTTCCCAAAGATCCTTCCAAATCAAGTCTGTACCTATACATTAAAAGAATGCATGACAATAAGTAAATGTAGCTTTTTGTAAAGGAAAGCAACTGCAGTAGGCCTTTAGTTAAGAAGTCGCAATGCACATCGTAGGTTTAAATCGAGCCCGCGAGTCGACTTTGATGATTGAATTATTAAACCTCTTGTAGATTTCCGGACAACGTTTGCTGGAGCGCTACGGGATGTCGGAAGTGGGTATGGCACTGAGCAACCCTTACCGTCCGATAGAGGAGCGGACACTTGGCTGCGTGGGGCTTCCGCTGCCAGGAGTCTCGGCCAGGATAGCCGCCGTCGACGAGAAGACCGGCAACTTGGAGCCGTTACTCACTGTTGACACTCCCTTGCCGGGTTTAGAGGTAATCAGGAAATTTTATTTATCATTTACATCTTCGATCCCATCGTCACTTACCAGCAGTAGAAATATTGGCACCCAGCACCCGAACTACTACAGATATGAGAAGGTGTTCACTCCATTTTTCCCTTCTCTTAGGTTTGAGTTTATTAATAGTTGTTTTTCAGCGGACAGATTTACAGCAGATCGGGGTCAAGTGCTCATCCCAGCCAGCACAAACCTTTTGAGTAAGTTTTGTATAACAGCAGTCATATAAACTTATTACTGAATAAGACTACCGTAATTAGCTGATTTAGCGCTTACTCAGACATTATTCAAGCAATTTGGGCACAAAATTATACTGCTAATAGCTGGGTAATAGAAAAATAACAGATGAATAAGTTTTGAATAATTGTACGACAAGCTGAGTATATTCTGCATAAAAGCATTTTGTTCTTTTGTACAAGTTTTATAGCTCTGTTAGCCAGATGATGAATGAATGATGAATGAACTTTATGCTTAAGTCCTTCATACCTAAGATATTCAGATGATACACAGCGTTTAGCTTATTTCTGTATTTTAATCAAGAAGTTAATCAAATTAAATTTAAATTGAAAAATCCGAACACAATAGCGCACGCGTTTGTATGGTGACTGAATGACATGAATTATATATGGCCAAATTATTGTACCTATTATGGCCAAATAATTTTACCCTTATTTAATGCTTAAAGAAAGAAATTGTATGTGCGCATGTAACTTTACTGTGTATTTATGTATACATTTCTTGTAAAATTTTCACGCGCTACCTAAAAAGCTGGGTTTTTTAGAAGTAAACAACATTTCGTCTATTGGTTTATTTTTACAAGTGAAATATTTTTTACGTTTTATGCAATTTAAGGGTTCAAAAATAATCTTGTGTTACTTTTACAAGAATATTATTCCGATTTCGTTATTAAAATTGAGTATTTGTGTATAAAATTACACATCATTATAATAGGTTATGTTAATCATAATGGCGACGCTTATTCTGAATAAAATCTGCTTGCACAGCGGTTTCTCGTCTTATGTCTGCATAACAGACCTTATGTGTCCACTTATTAAGTGGTTCTCTGGTTAAAAGTGGTCTGCACACAACATATATTTTCGATAACTAGTTTCCTATAATCACACATTCGTACTGTAAATCAAACAATAAGGATTCAGTAATTAATGAAATGAAAACCCATAGTATAAGTTAGGTATATTATTTGTTCTTTTTAGCTCCACAATAAAATTCAGATATTTAATATTCAACATAAAAAGCATTACGACAAGTTAATGTTGTGTCAATATATAGGTATAGTAGGTTAACTACTACACCTCTAGAGCTTGTTACTCTCCTCGGTCTGTGTAGTTTTAGGCGGTTTTTAACACGCAAATCACTTAAGCGCGCACGTGCAGTCGAACTTTCAATCTACTAGCCACTTAAATGCTGACTAATATTCCGGAATAGTTCTTCTAGCTTAAACAATGTCTTATTTTCGTGGATACCCAGCGAACTTCTGTATAAGAATCTGTTACTGTTACTTTTACCACCGTTAGCTGCACATGACGGTAATTTCGTAATTAAAGTGGCAGAAAGTAGTTATAACAGCTATCTTAATTTCTGTTAAGTAACTATATGCTTCATAACAGAAACAACACCTACTTTATACAGTAGCTGAATAACTGTCAAGATGTGGTGTGTAATACAGCTAAAGGAGAAAAGAACATAAATTATCCAGTATCATGCTTGATAATGGAATTTTATACGAGTGTTATACAAAAGGTTACACAAGCTCTTGAGTAACAGGTCTGTTTATGATGACTATTCAGCTTTAAGAAATAAAATCGGCATATTACAGAACTAACTCAGCAAATAGCATTATTATAGCAAAGAAAAACTTTAATACAGAACTTGGAAATACGCACAGCTTCTATACACGCATTATTAAGCTTAACCTTGCATAAGATTAAATTGTTGGCCAGTTATCTGACTTGTGTGCTGCTTGGGATCTGTACAGAAGATTTTTTTTTATCTTATAAAGGGTGTAAAGGACAGGTTTCCGAAAACTGAAATGACTTGGTTTTTCAACGTAACTGAACAACTTTCAGAAAAAAAAATCAGCCTCTCCATACAAAATGTCCCATCAAGTTTGCAATTTTGTGTGGAGAGGCCGACCTTTTTTTACATTTCCCCTTTCCATTGATTCCCCAAACGAAGGCTGAATTTACATTAGGTAAATAAAAACGGGGCAGTAGACGTAATTGCTTGCTGCATTCAAGTGTTTCCGTATAGACAACATATTAAACAAGCAATGTATTTCTACTGACCACATTTTACTGTCTCCGTGTAAATCTAGCCGAAAGCATAGACGTGTCCAACTCAAAAATCTCAAAAAATATCTTTTTAAATGGTAGTGCTGTAAATGTGCAAATCTTAAATATCTGCAAACTAGGCTGCAGTGCGACAAAGTAATCAAGCGAAACAATAAATTTGTCTGGAAGGCAAAACTTGGTTCTGGTAAACTCTACTACTTGCTTCGACTGAGTTTTATGAAGCGGCAAATTGACTCTTAAGCACACAACAAACAGACTGTTCTAGAATTTTTCAGTTTAAAGAATATCTACATTTCTTTGTCCATCAGATATCGCTAGAACGTCTCGGAATGACATCGAAAGATTTCTTCGAAGAAAACGATGCGTGGGAAGAACCTCAAGTGACCAAACACAAAGAAGTTGACAATGGAGTATATCAGGGAGAGCTGCTACTCAAAGGGCCGGCTGTCTTCTCAAGGTAGGGTTTTTTTTGCAGGTACTTCACTCATCTAGGTTGAATGGTACGAGCCTTTTCAACATAACTTAGGATTCTCACCTTGTACTTATTGCAGTCATTCCAAATAACTTAGTGGACCCTTTGAAATAACGTAGTTCGGTATGTAATGTTCTTTTCTATAGTATCAGAATCAGAGATATTTATTATTTATGGACATTTCAACACAATATTTAACATATTAAAAGGAACACAACAACACTTTGACGAAAGTTTATGAAGTATCGTAATCAGATATCGTTTCAATTACTTTGTTCTTCGTACTATTTTTTAATCGTTCAAAAAAATCATTCGCATCAGCAGTGGGTATTTAAGTCCCACCCACACCGTCAGGTGTCCTCTTGCCATGGCCTTACTAAGTGTAGTTCCACGTTAAAGAGCCCAGTGGGATGTTCCCATTTTTAGGCTTCGATAACAAAGAATGTCTTGTAATTTCTGGATTGACATGCGGCAGAATATGACACAAAGTGAAAGTTCGTAATTTGGCGTGCCTTTTATTAGAGGCACCAGGTACCAATAAAAAATTTCGTAAAGTACCAGGACTGTCAAAAATTTCGTAATTTCAAAACAAAATCTCATAAAAGCTCAAAACAATGAAAAATTCTAATTATTTTTATTTTATTTATCATTTACACTATTTTTACTTCAACTTCTAAAGAGACAATAATTACAGCAAGAGATTGGTTTTATTATATACGCTCGCGTGGATTTCGTATTTATTTTATTACCGGTTTTCCGAAGCAATGAGATATTTGCCCGTCATTTCGGGGTAATTTTAAATTAAGGAAGAACAGGACTAACCCTGCGCAAATCAATGAGTATAATTCAAGATCCAGCTGAATTTTATATAATATACAGACGTTACTCATAAATTACTCAGAACAGAGGAACTTAGCAGCAGTATCCTAACAAAAGTAAAGAGAGAGATGGAAGACACCTTTATGTAATATTTCAAAACAGAGCCAATTCGCAGAAGTACAATTACTTCTTCTAAAAACTAAAACCCTCTCTCTCCCTCTCCCTCTCCTCCCTCTCCCCCTGCCCCTCCCCCTCCCTCTCACTCTCCCTCACCAGCCTCCCTCAAAGCCCACAAGACATTCTGTAGCAATATCTCTACGAAAAACCAATGACAGATTAATTGTTGCTTTAATATAGCGCAACACTTGTAACAGCATTTTATATAACGGAGTGTTGGCACAGTGCTGATATCGACTTAACAAAGATTCACTAGCACAAAGATCAGGTCTTGATCCTAAGACTGCATACATCAGATTACCGATAAGTCTTCTACATTTACTTTCAATTTCCTGACTTTCAGAATTGTCTCTTTTTAAAAGTTCAAAATTAAAATTTATGTCCATAGGTACGGTCAACCGCTTGTCTGTAGAAACTTTTTCAACTCTATTACCACGCCATAAGGTCCAAAAGTGTTTTTACTGATGTGCGGCCGTGTGTACATTAGCAGTAATACCTTCTTTCAAATTTTGTTGAATAGTAATCCCTAAGTATTCAGAAACAAGACCCATATCTTTTAATTTAAAATTACTTGCCAGAACATTTTTTATATTCTGAATATCCTGTGCATCTGTTCCAAATAGCAATATATCATCGACATAGAGTAGTAGATATAACTTCTTGTTTCCTTCACATTTTTCTGCTCCATGGGACCACATAGATCGGCATGTATCAATTCACCTGGTTTAGTAATTTTTGTTTCACTTTTCGGATGAGGCTGTTTGTGTTGCTTACCTTTTATGCAACTAATACAGATTTCATTACTATCCTCAAATTCATTGTTGCTTTTCCTTAATATCTTCCTGACATATTCGAAATTTTGATGAGCTAGCTTATTATGCCAATCTAATAAAGCTAATTTAGCTTTTCCGAACAAGGCACTCGACTCAAGTTTGATCTAAAGTTCATAACAAACATCTTGCCTTTTCTTTGTGCTTCTGCAGCTACAGTACCATCCTGATTCATAATTTGGCACTTGTTACTTGAAGACATTAAAAGATAGTCATTGTCCAATGCACTTGTGACTGAAAACAAGTTTACTTTTATGGTAGGTGCATGTAGAACATTACTTAAGGTGGTATTTATTCAGAACGTCCCATTGAAGGCTTGTAACTTTACTTTTCCAATACCGATTGCGGTCATAATAGACCCGTCACCAATTATAACTTTCCTTGGTTCTTTAAGTTGCCTGTACGTCTGAAAACTGTCTTTGTTTTTGCACATATGTTCCGAAGCACCACTGTCTATATACTCGTACCACTGATTGCTTTCTTCTTGACTATACATAGCGCTCACCAAAAAAGCATTATCATGAAGATGCTCCTTTTTAATTCTGAAGCGACAATCACGGATAAAATGTCCAGTTTTTTTTACAATAGTGGCATACATTTTGAGTGCTCCGTTGGTTACTATAGTTTCTTTCACCATTTGTGTTTCGTTTATTCATAAAACACTTTTCTTCTAAATGTCCTATTTTTCCACAAAAATTGCATTTTTTTTCTGTCCCTGGCCGCTAGCGCTGACCCGGTGTTATCAGCTTCAGAGGATCCTTTGAACCTTTCTTCTTCCATTAACAACCGTGAGGTTAGGTTGTTAATATTCTGCTTACTTTCCTCAACAGAGTCCCATGCGCTTCTGAAATGTTTATATTCATCCGGATGAGTCATGAGGATTTTTGTCATCAATGTAGTTTCGTCCACCTTGTGACCCATATCTGACAGTTTGTTGGCCAGATCTTGTAGTGTTGAGATGTGCTCACTGATGCCATTATCTTCATATGCATAAGCAAAGAACTTCTGCTGGACATAATGTTAACTACAAGAAGACTTGAGCTCATGAACGCTTTCTAATTTTGCCCATATTTCTGCTGTGGTATTGCATGTAGTTACAAGTCGAAGCACGCGCTCGGATAGCCTCGCAATGATGGCGCTCTGTGCTTTAGCATCGCTCGACAACCATTTGACCAAATCTGTTTCAACTTCAGGCTTCTTATACGAACCGTCCACTACACTCCACAGACCCAAACCTTTTGATATAACTCGTACCTGGAATTTCCATAAGTTCCAATTTGTAGAACCTTCCAGTATCAAACCCGCGGACGCGGTAATCGTATTTTCCAAAGATGCCATCTTCCTTCAATCATCTTTGTTCAGTTTCGTTGACTGAGCACGCCCTTTCAGTTTTCGGTACACCGTCCCTTACACCCTGTATACTCCTCTTCAATTTTAAGCACGTGTTCACAATATTTTTGCCATTCTGAGGCATCAATAGAACTGAATGCTTCAGTTATTTGTTGTGGCATATTTTCATTTTTGTGCTAATTTTTTTTTGCTTTCCTTTTCATGAAACTCCATACCATCTCAATAGTATGCAGTCGTAAACATTTGTGGCCCTTTTGTGCTAATAAATTATCTATCTCAAACACAAGGTCATGTTTGTTTCGTTTGACAATCTCCAACAACAGCTGTCGTTTTGCAATTTGAATGTCGCGTTTGTTTGTGTTTGTAGTTGGTGTTTTATTCATTAAAATGCTGTGATGGGAGCGTTGTCCATTATTATCAAGGATGGTTCTTCAAGATTGAATACCAATTTTTCAGTTAACCACTTTTTGAAGTTTGTGTTGTTCATTTTGTCGTGGTAGACAAGACAAGATCCGCGTTTTGGACAAACCACCTGCATGAACAATAATAAAACGTTGCCCTTTAGATACAGGTTCTACAACTATCTGTTTCTTGACTTTGCCAACACTTATAAGTGGTATGTGAAGAATGTATATACGTCTCATCTATGTATAAAAGTATACAACTGGCCGAGGATCAGCTGATAATGAGGTTTCAATACTAATAAATATTTAGCTCTCTACGCCGAAATATCATTACGCTCTGTTAAAACCTTGCGATTGTTTCATGTTGTTCGACAAAGAAAGTCAATTTTTCGTCTCCCTCTTTCGTCAATGTTTCTTCGTTTCGTCTCTCAGTACCGTAAGCAGTTTATTGGAATCACTAATTCCAAAAAGGGCACATGCTCATATACATCGAGCCAAATTCGTTTTTTCGCAGCTTCGGCTTTTTCCAGACCAGCCTCAGCCGCTGCGGCTCGCGTGGTGCCTGGCTCTTGTTACGGCGGGCGGGGGCTGCTCTCCCTCCGCTCCTCCGGCTTTATAAAAACAAACTCCATCCATTAGAGTCGACAGCTTGGAATCAGGGATGACCAATTCAGTTCTGTTACCAATTAATGGGTTTGGTGGCTTTCGATTTCTGCCCTGAATTTAGATAGGTTATGTAGCGAAAAGAAAGCAAAGTCATATTTAATCAACTTTATATTTTTTTATAGCATCAATAAGCGCTAAAAAGAGATCCTTTTTGTTACTTTGGACAAATCGCCTCCACTGATATTCCACTATCAAATCCGCAAAATTGTGAGGGTTGTTGTAGTTGTCTGTATTAAAAAAACGTTTCACAACCCTCCATTGCGATTCGATTCTTTGGGTATGAACACCCAGCCGTAATGAAAGGGCTGTCTGGATCGCTGTGATTGACTTTTTGGTGTTCATACCCGTGCTGGCTCAGACAATCGTACGCTTTCCAGAAGTCGGTACAAATAATCGTACCTTCAGCCACATGTTTTTTGATTAAAGGTATCAAAACTTCTGATGAGCGTACATTGTCTGGGCAGACTTCTAGACGAAGATCTTCGCTGCCATCTTCTATCATACCCAGGAGCCAATGGCCTTCAACGCGACGACCTTTGTTATATTTTCTTTTGCCGAATTTTGATTTGTCAATCTGGACGATTTTGCCGGGCCCTCCAATTTTAGGCGTCTCTTCTTGCCGCTCCAGCTCATAGATAACCACAACTTCGCGGCAATAGTTATCGTTCCTTCCCTTCGACACCACCACAATCGACAACAGTGGTCTTAGATAGGCATTTATCTTCTTTTCTTGCGAAGTATTCAAATATGACCTCATCAATTTTCCATTTGCGGGTAAAGGCGTACATGAGGTAAAACACATGAGGCAGCGATATGTGGACCTTCTCAAACCAAGCCCTAGGGCTCTTGATGTCTTCTTAGAGTTTTTTCTACATGTGCCCTTTCTGCACACAAATGATCCCACAGTTCGGTTTGTGGTGTAATCTATGCGCATTGGTTCACCATGCACGAGGCATATTTTTTCCGCTGGAATTAGTTTATTCTCGACAGCAAACTTAAGACATCCCTCTCGATCGCCAAGCTCCTTTATAATTCGAGAATAATTATACATACTGACTATTTCATGGCAGTAAAGGGCACGCTTTACGTATGGCTCACCATCAGCAGAGGAAGTTGATGCATGCGCTGCCCTATCAGAAACTGCTGAAGTTGAAGGTTCAGCTGCCTGACCCACATTCGAAAATGTTTCTATTATCACCAATATCCAAATCACAAGCTTCAGTCAAGTCCGGTATACGTGCAAGGGTAAAAATCGTAAGAGAGTTCTTCGTTAGTCCAAATTAGTAGCAAAGTCGTTAAAGTTGTAGAAACACGAAGAAGTAGTAGCAAAAAGTAGTTAAAAGTTTATGAAACACGAAAAAGTGCAAAAGTATTCGAAACATTCACCGAATGAGGTTTTTTTTTTCAAAGAATTTAATTTGGACTATTTTCTATATAAAAAACTAAGTAAGAATATTAAATAAAGACGGAATACAAGCATTGAAATGATTTTGCTCTTACTAATTACTTTGTTTTAGCAAAATGTATTAAAATAAAACAATTTTCTTGGTATTGCCATAACATATAATTCTTCCAGAGAGAGATGCAATAATGAGAAAGAAAGAGAAAGTAATATCGATAAAAATTATTTGGGACAAATACAATGATACAAGGCAGTATGAACATTACTGAAAGTCTCGGTAGCCAAACCAAAAACCTAAAATTAAAAATGAAAAGACCGCGACGGCATTCTAAACCCGACCCCAGTATTCAGATAAAATACCCATTCTAAAAGCTAAAATGGATGATTTGAAAAAGTTGAAGGAGTATATTATACCTGAAGAACATAAAGATTTCTGGGAAGAAATATTTGGGTGGGTGACAGAGAATAGAGCTCAGGGGGTTAATAGAATACAATGTTAATTTTAAAGTAAGATTTATAATAAAAGACCTTATATTTCATAATAATCTGATGTTTGAATTTATCCAAATAAGTGCAGAAATGGCATATGTCCATATTTTTTTACAGAAAGGGCACATGTCCTGTAACTTTTACATCAAATACATAATTAACTGTAATGAAAAATTACTTTCTGGAATCATTATAGAGTAGGAAAAGGGTATATTAATCCATTAGAAAACAAATCGGTAAAAAACCTATTCTAAAAAAAGATATTTACATTATATAGTTTTCTCAACATTTAAGGTCTAAGGACAAGTGCCCTTTTTGTAATTAGTGATTCGTCATAGTAGGCAATTCCTTTTTAACGCATAAAACTCATGCACTTTTCGCCTGATATTACTCCTTGATCAAAACTGTCCACGTCTATTTTGCACATGTCCTCCGTTTAGATTTTCCTGGTGTGGTTATTTTGGTACCCGTTTTTGCAGCGTTTCGCCTTCTTCTTGTACAATTTTACAAATTTTTGATAGTGTGATAGGAGACCACGTTCAATTTTATTGACACTTTTATTTATCAATCCTACTACGTCGTAAGCTTAGGTACAACACAATCAAGGTAAATATTAGGTTAGGACAGTTTGAAAACTAGTAAATACTGATTAGAATGTCTTCCTTTATCTCTATCTAACACGTCTGTTCTATTCCGAGGCTCTCCCGAGGCTGCCCGAATGCTCTTACTCGCCGTAAGTACTTTGACGCATCGTGCTGACTGATGCAATATCCGCATTAAAATAAATGAAACCTTACACTCGTCCATCCTGATCTCGTGTAGTCCCTGGAGGGAACACAAACCTTACACTCGGCGAGTTAAAAGATTCAAACTAAAATAAGTACTGATAATGCCAAGAAAACTGTCAAAATAACCTATAACTAATTATAATTAACATAAAATCTCACTCAAATGAAGTAAAATCTAACTATCATTTCATTTGTTCGTTACTGACAGCAATGGCGTAGTTATCACAATATTATTGATATTTTGCAGACATAAACAATTTTTTTGTGTCATTTGCAAATTTTTATGTTGTCAAACCCATCCATTCTTGCCAAAGAAATAAAAATTAACTAAACTTCCTTACTAACCCATCCATTCTAGAAAGGCTTTGTAACATGCTTGCGAACCCATTCCATTCTCGCATATTGAGTGAATTGTGATATTGATAAAAAAATTATACTGCTAGTTTGCTGTCGTATTATTTGCACTATTTTAATGCAACGGTAAGTTTGGATTCGTATATTCGAATTTATTAAAAACGCTTTGTATTTTTACAATTTAAAAATTTTGACGGATAACCATCATAAACAATAAAACAATTATTTCATTTTCCGACTCAACCTCATGCGATGAGTAAAAATTTTGACATTTGATCTCTATGTATAAATGTAAAATTTACTAAAATTGTTATGAAGTATATAAAAAAATATACCTTATTACGTAAACAACTACATTTTCTTTTTGATTCCTTCAAATTTTGATACGGTGCTTTGTACCTTTGTACCGTTCTTATTTCAATAGACTTACGGGGTAGAGTCGGACTGCGAGTGACATTTTCGATAAGTACAATCAAGCGAATTTTATATTGTTTGGATTGAATTAAAATTAGCTTTAATTTTCGAAAAATATTATCTGTAAAAAAAATATAACAAATCTAATGATGAAATCGGACGACATTTAAGACGAACAATTTTCGAACCTTTAGTTTTATATATCAAACTAAAAATAAAAACTTTATTTTATACGTAAATTGATAACCTTGAAGTCAACTTTCAAATATAAGACAAATGAAAAAATAGCATGAGAATTATAGGAATTATGACCTCATTAATCTGTGAGAAAATTTCGGCAATTTCATAGGTAAAGACCTATTATATATATATACAAATATTGCTCGTTTAATACTATAGGATTCCTGAGGTTGTTCCAGGTCCAGAGCTTGTGGATGGAGTCGCAATTACGTTAATTTCATTGCGTACTGTTGTATTTTCTATTGATTTCAAAATTGTATTAGTGACTTTCATTTTGTTTTGCAATGAGTCGTCAATATATCTCCCGGCTACAGACGTCGACCGCCAGCCCCCATGACGTTTTAAAGTCGTAATGTCTCCTCCTGCGTCTACTAAAATAGTAACCGAACTTCTACGGAAACAGTGTCCAGTGTATGCATTGGGATGGGGCAGTTGAAGATGGGTCGCGATTTGTT
Organism: Athrips mouffetella; assembly: GCA_947532105.1. NCBI lineage: Eukaryota > Metazoa > Arthropoda > Insecta > Lepidoptera > Gelechiidae > Athrips > Athrips mouffetella. Next base: position 13,578,892 of record OX383974.1, read on the forward strand.
TTCCTACATTGTTTGTACAGCGCTCACCAAAATAATTCAGAAAAAAAAATGGACTAGTACAGTTCGCCGGTCGAAGATTCATGTATATCTTGCCTTTTTCAGAATATTTTCCTGTTATGGTAAAAGTCCGTGTTGTGTTGTTTTTGTGTTTGGAATAGTTACAACAATTTAATTGTCGATTCCAAAAACTTCACGTCATCAACTTTCAGCAGATGCAGCTCTGTGCGACGACAAGCTCCCATAATACCAACAATTAATACAACCTGCAAATAACATTGATAATGTAAATAACACAAACTTATGAGAAAACTACCAAGAAAGATTGAGATATGAGATTTTTTGTTCTACTATCACGCCTATACGGATTTCAATTAAATTTGGTAAGTAGATAGATCATAACCTAAATTAACACATTTTCACGGTATTCATAACCACATTGGCGATAGGCTAGTAGGTGAATAATAATAATATTAAAGCGTGAAAAATATATAACACAAAATACAAATAATTTATTTTCTACAGTTATACTATGTTATTCATTTACTGACTCTTACTCCCATCCCAGTATTGGATAATAAAAAGCTTTGTTTCATAATATTTTTTATCTACACTCATGTCGTAATTTTTGACTTATGATTCAAAAAGTTGATACATAAGGCTGAATATTACGCAGAGTACGCATAAAAAATTAAAAAGTTACCATTACGTAACGATTTTTGTATGAAAATTTTTGCAAAGGTGTTACGTAATTTAACTTTTTAATCATTACATAACACTTGGATAAAATTCTTCTTGAACCTAAACCTTTTTAAAGAAGACTGAATATAAGGTCTTTTAGAGAGCCGGTTATAAATGTAACAGTTTTTCTTAGTAGCTGTCAAATATCAGCAGCATATTACAAAGTGTACCTCATAAACAACCTATTATTTTGGAGCAGTTAGAGTAACAGTTACTATAGTTACAATTATATCATCTGTGGCGGATAATATGCGCGCGCAGCCTGAAATTAGAAGGACTTGGGAATAGATATTAGATTTGCCGCCATTCTCAAATATTTACCTTTTTCAAGTATATTGTGCCCGTGAAAGTAATGTGTGTGAAAGTTTATTGGAAAAGTGGATAAAGTGGTGCAGTCAGGACACTGCAGTTACAGATACATACTCAATAACGTATGTATGATCTTCTCCCATATTAGTCTAGGACATTTTACGACATACATAACCTACAATGGATTGGGAAAAAATGAAATTCGAAAAGAAAAACATGTACTGTTAAGAAAATGTTCTGCTTGTATATTTCAAAGAAGACCTAGTGGATATATCAAGGCGGCTTCTTCAGACTCGTATCAGAACTGTAATATACATAATATAAGTTGCCTTTACTGTTTACTTACTTTTGTTTAATTTTATAAGTAGTACCTACCTATTGCATGAGTGAAGATAAAGTAGTATACGCAACTGCATATAATATGGTATTAAATGACAGTTGCATAAACTACTATTTTAATGTTTAGGTCTATTTACTGATACCCTGAACCGTAACATTCATAACTGCCTCCGTGGTCTGTGAACTCCAAATGTGTAACATATTCATTCATACATTCGAAGTTCATGAAATTATGCATTTGCATTTTTCGCATTTATATGCTGTGCGAGTGTCTCTTTTATTTACTTAGTACCAAAACTTGCACGTGGCCTTTCTTGACTTTCCTGAAATTGGATCCTGAGGTTTCGGCTGTATGGGAGCCTGTATTTTCGGCGAACCGATTTTTTTTAGAATTTCGTCCGCCAACTTTACTCTGAAGGTCCGCTGGCAAATGTTGCGTGTTGCGCTATATATAATAAATGCGTTGTGAATTGACACATTTAGAAGTCTACGGAAAACCTTTTTGTACTCGTACCAGACTGCATTTCTAATTCTTTCCACGGGGAACGCCAGCAACATTTTTTTAAAAGAGCCTTTTATTTTAGTTTTTATTTTTGAAGAGCTTTAAATTTTTCAACAAAATTAGTTTCGCTCTTAGGGTGACACATTTAGCTTTTTGAAAAAAGAGCTTTAATATTTTTATTTAAATTAGTTTCATTCTTGGTGTGATAGATGCTTCACTCAAGTAAGTTTGGTTTTTGTTGTGATAGCTTTTAGTTTTTACAATAAGATAACAGTTGAAAATTGATATAAGAAATTTTGTTCTTGGTCGGAGAACTATACGACAAAACCTTTTATTTCTCAATCTAAGACGTTTTCGAGTTTCCTTATATCGAAAACCCAAAAGATTTTAACTTAAATAATATTATTTGTTTCAAGATATCTTTTTTTTCTGTGTAAGGTAAGCAGGGTACCAATACTCTTTCTCGACCAAAAAATGTCCACAGATCATTTCGGTTAATGGGCTGCCACTTTTTCATCCTTGAAAATGTCTTTTGGTGTTCTTTGGCTTTCACTTGGTTAGCGTACCTGTTTGTTTCCGTTATTATTAAATCAACGATAGCTCCGTCTCAAATTTGACATAACACGTCAAGTGGTGACATTCCCGCGGTTGAAAAAGTAGGCCCAGATTGGCCGGTAAACGTTTCTCGTTCCCCAGTAAAAACATTAGGGTTATTCGACCATTCGAAAAATAATAAATCTGGGGAAACAATTCCCTCACTATTACTGGCAGCGGCTATTTCTCGAAGCTCTGTGTCGGCAAGCTGATCCATGTTAGCTAAATTGTTGTATATTTGGGGAGAAAGATAGTTTTCAATGTCTGACAATACACATCTCATTATCTACGCCTGTAATATCAATATCTTCTAAATCACTCCCGGGGTTTTCTGCTTCGATGGATTCTGCCCAGCATTGAAGAGCATCTTCGTCATCGTCGTATAGGGCTGGCTCTGATGAATAAATAAAATAAATGAATAATGCCAAGACAATTACACTTATCACCTAGTATCTAAGATTTGAACGTAGCATCTGAGTGATGCCCACTCAGATCATACCATTATAACTATTTATTGTAATATTTTTTCCAATAAATTTGTCTAAGTACAACTTACGTTGTGCTGGTGGCGATGGAGGGACCGTAGAACTAGTTTCAGACGTGAAACCATTCATTTCAATTTCTACATTTGGTACAAGTGAAACCTCAGATCCTACGAGTTGTCTGTAAAAAAAACGATTGTTATAAAACACTCAATCGAACATTTTGAAAAATCAAAAACATTCAAGACAATGAAAACTTACTCATTAAACGGAAGCATACGTGCAAGCGAAGGCGTACGCTCCTCTGGTACTGTAAAGGAACCGTTTTCGATATCCACCTCCGGTATAGAGCTTGGTTCTAAAAAATAAATTATAATGACAGTTACAAAATGTAAGATGTGAAATGGAAGTATGCAAAAACTGTGTTTGTACCTGACGACGACGATTGACATTCTTGTAGGTGTACCGTGCCACGCGATAGGCTCGATTTCTGTGAAAATAAAAATCTCATTTTAGACTTTAAAAAATGTAATTATGTGTAATTTAAAAATTTAAATTAAAGCTTACTTAGTGAAAGAGCCGTACGTACGCGTCTCCGTTATACTCCTTTTACGTGTCTCTTTACACTCCTCTGACTCAGAGCCAGGTTTCAAAAAAAGGACGAAATGAATGATATAAGAAACAACTTTCGATATAACAAGTGGAAGTAAGCGAGAACTATGTTCGTACCTGACGATGACTGAGATTCTTCTAGGAGTATCATGCCACGCGATGGACTCAATATAATTTTTGGTTTTCTGTGAAAATAAGACACTCATTTTACACCTAAATCTTCTACAACACAACTTACAAATTACTATGAAAACTTACTGAATGAGCGAAGGCGTACGTGCAAGCGAAGGCGTGCGCTCCTCTGGTACAACAAATGAAACCGTTTTCGTTATCCACCTCCGGTATAGAGACTGGTTCTAAAAATATGAGATAAATTATAATGACAGCTACAAAATGTAACTTGTAAGTATGCAAAAACTGTGTTCGGACCTGACAATGATTGACATTCTTGTAGGTGTATCGTGCCACGTGATAGGCTCGAAATAATTTTCGATTTTCTGTGAAAATAAAAATCTCATTTTATACTTTAAAACATGTAATTACTAATTACATGTAAAATTACAAATTAAAATTAAAACTTACTTAGTGGAAGAGCCGTACGTACGCGTCTCCGTAATATGCCTTTTACGTGTCTCTTTATTCTCCTCTGACTCAGAGCCAGGTTCTAAAAAAGGACGAAATGAATGATATAAAAAACAACTTTCAATATAACAAGTGGAAGTAAGCGAGAACTATGTTCGTACCTGACGATGACTGACATTGTTCTAGTAGTATCATGCCACGCGATGGATTCAATATAATTTTTGATTTTCTGTGAAAGTAAGACACTCATTTTACAGCTAAATCTTCTACAACATATAATTTACAAATTACTTACTGAGTGAGCGAAAGCGTACGTGCAAGCAAAGGCGTACGCTCCTCTGGTACAATACCCGTTTTCGCCATCCGCCTCTGGTATAGAACTTGGTGCTAAAAATACGGGATGAATTTTACTATAATGACAGTTACAAAATATCAAAGTATGCAAGAACTGATTTGTACCTGATGACTCAAGTTGTACCGTGCCACGGGATGGGCTCAAAGTACTTGTGCGAATTTCCCACCGCTGTGGGATTCTAGGAGGGGGTGTTGCTGGAACACCAAACCTTAAAGGAGGAGATATTCTGTCTGGCGACGGCTTTCTTCTTTTCACAAGTCTTGTTGAGGCACCCGGCATCAAAAATCGGCCTTCCTCTTTGGCGTCTCTTAAGGCAATGAGACGCTCTTTTTGAGCCGGGGTAAGCTTGGATAATTTTTTTTATCCGTCAATTTAATTTTTAAATATTTTTTATTTGTTTTGCCAGTGATCTAAAATACAAAATGTTTTAATTTTATACATCGTCAGAATTTCAAGTATAATTATATGGTAGATATAAGTGCTCACATAGGTTGTTGGATGGCCAATGAGGTCGACGGTTGTGTTGTTGATGGTTGGTCTTGTCCACAAAGAAAAACATTTTGTGATTTGTCCGACCCAATCAATAATATATATATACATATTTAAAAATATTCTAGTTTACTTCACTTTACTCGTAGCCACTAAGGAATTCCACTATCCACCTTCTGGCTCTATCATCAGAAGTTCGTCACCACGTCCAGTCGATTGAGACGGTTAAAATGAATCATATAAACATAACTCATAGATTTGATAACATTGTGTGTTAGTTTCAAGTGAAGCTCATGAAAGCGTGTTAAAACATTGTCAAGTACCTAGATAATGATTCCTTCATGCTGGATTTTACCTTAGCCACTAAAGAATTCCACTATCCACTTGCTGGCTCTATCATCAGACCTTGGTCACCACGTCCAATCGATGGGGACCGTCAAAAAGAATCATATTATATGAGCCCAAACCAAACTTCAAGATTTGATTACATTGTTTGTTACTTACAAATGAATCATTCATGCAAGCGTTTTAAAAACATTGTCAAGTACCCAGACTATAATTATGATTCTTCCATGCTGAATTTTACCTGGGCTCAGAGCGATAAAAAAAACATTAAGAGTTGATTCTCTTCCCGGGCATACTGTAAAAGTTACAAGTATCCAAAATGACTTTTTACAAATCTCACAAAATGCTTTGTGCGCATTACCTTCGAATTTTTTCAAAAAATCGTATGTATTTTCCCTTTCTTGTCGATAATAAAATTGCACATACGTATCGGTCTTTTACTTTTAGCGACCCGTTCAGTGTCGCTATTCACAGTGTCCGAATCAGACACATTTGATTGTAAATTACAAGTTCTAATACAATTTGTAATTTGAAATCGAAAATAAATGAATTTGAATAACAATGAATTTTAAATCGTTCACAACACTATTACAACTTCTCAACAATGCAGGTACTCGTAATTAAACTCTTTTCATTACAAAACAAAAACGAAGTCACTGCATGCGTAAAAGTTAGAATGGCACGGGGGGGCACATGGACGGGAGAAGCAGCCGCGCCGCGCAGGCGCTAATTGCGAAAAACGGGATATTTAACGTCCGCGCACACTCTGAGCGGGACGTCTCGTTAAGGGTCTAAAAAACGGGACGTCCCGCATATAGCGGGACGGTTGGCAACCCTAGCTGTATGTAGTACTGTGGTAGTATTGCTTTAGCCCAGTGGAGGGCAAACTTTTTTCAGGGGGGGCCAGAAAGGTTTAATAATATCAAAGGAGGGCCAGAGTAATAGCAACAATTAATTCAGTTCTGAAATCTTTTTATTATAGAAATGAACATCATATACATGTTAGTTAGAAATAAACATCACATACAAATTACAATTTAACTTTTATTCGAAGGCCCTGCTGAAGGTGTGTGAGACTCGTGAAATTGTTTTTGATTTGCGATAATATCTTAGAATGCAGGTTCAACCTGCGACGAAGTAACTTTCAGCAGCGAGAAAAGGTGTTCGTCATTAAGTCGGTTTCTAATTGAGATTTTCCGCAACTTCATGGTCGAAAAAGTCTGTTTACATACATACTAGAGCCAAACATCGCCATAATTTTCTGGGCGTGAGCAATCATCTTTGGGTATTCAGCTTTCGGCAGTGTTCTATAAAAATCAAGTTTTGATGAATTTAAAAACAGTTGTTTTAAATGGGTGCTGCACTGCAGTTCAATTATTTCTAACTGCAATTCTGCAGAGACATTCTCCGTGTCTACATTAAACGGCATCGAAAAAACATCTAGCGATGATTGAATGTTCTGGCTTTTGTTACGCATTTTATTATTCTACTTCATACTGCTGGACCGTCAAAATATAATTATGGCGGGCCAAATATATTTATTTTGAAGGACCGTCGGAGGGCCGGATTAAATCCTTTTACGGGCCGGAGATGGCCCGCGGGCCGTAGTTTGCCCATCACTGCTTTAGCCTATGCAGAATGAAAATTGTGAAGTATTACAGTTGCGGAATGAAAATCCACACTCAATTTCCGTACTGCTCGTAGTATGGAGCAATACGGGAATGAAAAAGATAGCGGACAATGACCTCTATTCTGAATCTGTCATTGGTTTTGAATTTGTAATATTCCAAAACGGGAGTAGATAAAGTTATTTGGGAGTCTGTGGGCATCAATCGACGTCTCGCCGTAGGTGAGTATTATGTTCCTTGATCAATCCAAAGTCCAGAAAGTACAGCAGCCCGTATTCTAGCATGTGTTTGTAGTGATATAGTTACACGAGGCCACCTTGAATTGAGGCCACCAATTTCCATACTGTTTTATTACTATAAAATTAGCTGATAAAACGTTCAGATTTAAATTAAAACGATAAATACAAGCAGATGTGAATTTAATCCTTAATTTACAAATTGACTCTAATAGACTGATCGCAAAACGCACAATAACTTAAAGCAAACACAATTTAAATGAAATATTGAAATCCGATCTACAACTGGGTATAACTGGTGTCAGCTAGAGAAGATCCAACCCTGAAGATCCAACAATGGCATTTGCAACTTGACGATTTGCAGCGTCACGTCGTCCACCATGACGAAAAAAAATTTTTTTTTTCAGTTCTTTTAGATTAGTACCTATCCTTTTTTGTTTCATACATATTTTTATTTATACAGATTCAAATGGCATTTTAGAGTCATCAGAAAAATTATAACTAAGGCACATCGATATAAAAGAACGAAATATTGGATTATTTAGCTGAATCCATGTGATGTTGCAGCAGATCATAAATTTTGTCAATTCGATATTGAAGTCCTCTGTTTGCTGGCCGTGTTTGCGGTGTTGTTGAGAGTTTATTTGGCGATCAACAGAATATTTTTTGCCTTAATGCGTCCCTTGCAATCGGCACTTCATAGATTCTCTCCTTTCTATTTCAGGATGTTTTCCAAGTCATTTTCTAAAATTTTGTTTTTATCTAAAACAAATTCATTCAATGGTTTGGTTCTATTTCTTTGGGCTTGTTGTTGCTGCAGTAGAACTTATTCAGTCTTGTAATATCCAACTAAGGTCTTGCTTGTTAGACTTTTTTTAGTGGTTATAATATTTGATCAGAAATACCAGCTTTGCAAACTTTTCATTGCCCAGTCTGTTTCTTAACTTTGACTGCACTAGTACAAATGTTGAAACGCATCTTTCTAACGCTGCAGTTGAAGCCATAGGGGTTAATGCGTTCCTTTTTGCCGGACGTCTCTCATCTTCTTCTATATTCATAGAAGTCCACCGCTACATAGAGCACGTGTTCTTTAATAATTTGCCAAAGATAATTTTGGGATTAGGGTGAGCCTCATGCTGTTAGTGGCATTATAAAAGAAGCTAAGTTTTCATCAACTTCTTCAGTTATGAAATCATACGCCTGTTTCTTGTGTTGTTTAGATTTCTGTAATATGGTTATATTTCTTGTTAGCGTTAGTCAAGTAGGTTGAATGTAAACGCGGGTGATTTCAGCGCAGGAATCAAACATTGGTGGTAATATGAAATGTGTAACTGAATTAATAAATTATTCTTTTTTTTGTCTATTGTTTTCTGCTGAGTAAACTGTTTCGTTTTTAAAACTATGCTGAAATAAAAGATCGTTGAATCATATAAACACAACATATTATGCATTACCATATACACGTATTTTTTGTAAATGAATAGTTTCAGCGAAAGATCGATAATCATTTTCTTGATATTTTCGTATTGTTATTGTAATACTGATTCACTCATTTATAATCTGCTTGGTTGGAAACTGATGTTTTGTTCTCAGTGTACCTACTCATTAATCGATTAATTCTTTGATCTTCTGACATTGATAGAACTGGCTGCTTTTAAGTATATAAAAACTGATAAGTGAAAAGATGGCCAAATTTGTAGATATTTCACTATGCTTGCACTTAGAAATTTTCACCAATATACCAATATCGATTACTGGGTAAAGGTGTCTCGATGACCGGTCTAGAGGCTAAATGCGTGAAGCATCACGCATTTGGCAGCTTCCCGCCACTTTCCAGTTCGTCAGGCTACTTACTTCCTAGGGTCCTTTAATACGTTCAAGACAATAATTATTGCGTTTTGCCCTCAGGCACACCTCGGAAGCTCCATACAATCGGGCTTTAAAGTGACAGCTGTCATTTTTACACGCGCAAATGTGTGGGTGGGTTAAAGATGTGTGAGTGTAGGGTTGATGGTATCTAGAAAACACTTACCTACCCTAGAAAACGTAGATAACAGAACATTAGCATTATACTTTTATTACAGTTTCGAGTTGCACATTTTACGTTCGACTATAAAGCGACTTACACAATTCACAAACAAATTATAACTTTACTATCACTCGTCACCTCACTTTGTTGTATTTAGTAATCGAATTTCAATTAAAACAAACAAACACACGTTGAAATAATCTCACAAAACTCTAAAAACAATCTTTTTTTCACTAAACTTCATCTTTGACGGCTGGCTGGCCGCCGCCGCCGGTGCACCAGGGTGACTATCGCGAAAATGGCGAATCTGCTCATATCATCACTGCAAAAAAATCTGCCAAACTTTATTCCAGAAAATGAAAAAAATGCTGTTATATTATTGCTTTAATGTGGAAAGGAATAAATAAATACATACTGTTCAAAGCTTTATTTTTTTCATTTAACCCAAAAAATGCTCTATTAAATCTATCAATGAAAGAAATGTTTAAAGGAAAGAAAACATCTGTGTCTACCTTATGGTATTTATTCCATAATAATTGCTTCTTATTAATGTTTAACTTTATTCCAAATTTTACTTTGTCTTGGAGAGTCGAAAGACAACCGTAAACTGCACAACCACGCACCATTTTTTCAACTTTTGCAAGCGTTGCATATCGCGTGGCAACAGGACGAGAAATAGGACGAGATATCGCGCAGGGCCCCGCGGGGTGATGCCCGCGCACTTGAGGTACTCCGATTGGTGGGAGGCGGAGAGCTTCCGTTCTGTATGTAGTACTGTTATGAATTCTGTGCCTCAGGTACTGGAATCGGACTCCGAAGTTGGACGATACAGACTTCGTGGGCGAGTGGTTCCGTACTGGAGACACGGCATCATTTGCTGACGGCAAGTTCCGTATCCTCGGGCGGACTTCGATAGACATTATCAAGACAGTCGGCTTTAAAGTCAGCGCTCTGCAGGTACAGAATTTATTTAATTTTTGTTTATTATTTTAATCAAATAGATACTGCATCGACATTTACCATCATATTCCATACTCGTATTATTAAATAAACCATATTCCATAGAAACTGCATAAGCCAGAGCATTTTGGATGGGAGGACCAAACATATTTTTTTTCGTATTTCAACCTATAATATTCACGAAAAATTGTTCAGTTTCTTGGGGTTGTGGGATTCCCTTTATGTTACACCCTGTAGAGTTACTTTGACAAGATTCTGTGACAGGACTAAACTAGTCCGAAGGCGACACGCTCTATTCTAGCACATAATAGTTTAGCTTTACTAGTTGCCTAAGCACTAAATAAATAAAAAAATTCAGGCTCTGCAAGGGTGTGTAAGGCACAACTTTCCGAAAACTGTAATGGTATGATCAGTCAGCGAAACTAGACAACTTTCAGGAATTGAAAAAAAAAATCAGCATCTTCGTACAAAATTGTTAACTTGATTCTTTTTTTTCCCAAGGCGCCACTTTGTTTGTGAAGCGATGTAAAATAGTTTGATTTGACGTCATTATGAAGTTTTTAATATCCAACAATAAATAATTGATTTTGATTTGAGTTTCTATAGAGAGGCCATATTATTTTGTTAATTTTCTTAAAGTTCATTCACTGAATGTTGTTCCGTTTCGTTGTCTGATCATGCCCGGTTATTTTTCGGAAAACTGTCTCTTACACCCTGTATTTTTTAATTTCAGGTAGAATCAGCCATTTTAGAACACCCTAACGTCGCCGACGCAGCTGTACTAGGAATCGAGCACGAAAGCTACGGCGAACTAATAGCGGCCGTCGTAGTGCTAAAAGACAAGTCGAAGAAACTTACCATGAGAGAGCTTAAAGGAGAATTGACCAAGAAACTGGCGCCGTACCAACTGCCTAGGACTTTGCTACTTATAGACGAAATGCCTAGAAACGCTATGGGGAAACTGGACAAGAAAGAAATCAAGAAGTTGTATGGACAGGAGTTGGGATTGAAGAAGCAGAACCCATAGGTTTAATTGTTCCTGTAAACATTTACCGTCTTACTACAAAAAAGTTAGACATCTGTTGAACACATGATCAAAAAAATCAAAATAACTCTGGGTATGTCATTGATGCGCAGAAGTCAAAAATAACTTATTTTCTTATGACTTGACTTCTGCGCATCAACTGCCATAGCCTAGTATGACTTGACTTCTGCGCATCAACTGCGTAGCCAGTTATTTTGTGCGCATTTTTTTAATCAAGTGTTCAACAGATTCTAACTTTTTTGTAGTTAGACCATTAGAGGCCATAAGGTTGTGTTCCACCAGTGCTGTTCGAGGGAGCTAAGCTATGAGCTGGAAAATTCCAACCGATTGGATTGCTTTATTTGACAGCGCATTTAACAAGTTAGGAAAATGGCGCAATCCTATTTTTTCAAATTTTCCCAGCTCACTGCTTAGGTCCCTCGCACAGCGCTAGTGTCTTAATCAGACTTGGCCTATAAGGCTATTAATTCTATCAGAACAGAAGCCATGTTTATTCTTTGATGCTGTGAATTATGTTACTCAGTTAAGTGCTAAGTTTGAAGAACTAGATTTAATACGAATTGGGCATGAACAAAATTGTTCAAAGTTTTCACAAACACTATTTACTTTAATCTTATCTTATAGTCTGTTTGAGGCTGAATTTTCACCAGTGCTGTGCGAGGGACCTAAGCTGTGAGCTGGTACATTCCATCCAATAGGATTCCTCTGTTTGACAGCGCATTTGACAAGCTAGGAAAATGGCGCAATTCTATTGGTTGGAACTCTCCCAGCTCACCTCTCGCACAACACTGGTGGAAATTAACCCGTATGGTGTACCATCTCTTTATTGATTAACATGTGATTAATACAATTCCTTAGCAATATCTTGCGGCAAGTACCCTGTAGCGGTGGACATTTCATAATAACATCCCATGAAACGTCCACTACAGGACAGGGAGCTCCCTCTAGAATTCTAGCTTTTGCTGGAGAAATGTAGAGGGGGAGTACCATAGTCACCTCGCTTGTTAGCGTTACGGCTGGCACCATGGACCGCGGTTGTAGGTGACCGCAGTAAGTATGATGTTAGATACAAAGGAGGATGCTGCTGCCCAGCCTCTAGTTTATAACCCTTAGTCACCCACGAGTATGTAAGGGTTGGTACTATTCTTTGCCGGCACCACACGAGGTGGTGGACATTTACTAGCATGTTATCATGATGATGATAAAGTTCTTTATACCAATAAGAAAAATTCTGTCAAAAATATTTCACCCATTCCTGACAATAGTCAACGAGTACCGTTCTTATTTCATTAGCCTTAGGAGCTCAAGTCGTCCTACGAGTGTCAAGCTTGACCTGCTCTTGACTGTACCAGAGGAAAAGCACCAAAAGATCAGTTTGCCTCACGGAGAAAAGAAGGATCCCCTTCTCTGCTCCGTGGTTTGCCTTAAAGTCTTGGGTTGCCAGGCGTTAGTGGCAGTTCCTTTGGAAAAGTTGTTCAGTTTCAAGGTGGGGGTAACATGCTAAATAATGTTCACTATTTCATTAGGACCTTATATAATACATATATCATGACCCCAATTAACATTACAATCGCAATCTGAATTAAAAAGAGATACCTACACGTCCAGAATTATATTGTGGTTTATTAGGGTTTTTATTTGACTTAATAGGTAAGGAGGTTTGAGAACAAGTATATTAAGTGCGTTAAAGTGTTGTACAAAAAAAAGTTAAAATAAAAAGACTGAAATGTCTGTGAAAGCAATGAATAACACTAATCGCTTTTAGGTATTTAGTCACTATTGTTACTTATTCTAATAAAGGAAATGTTTTGATTTATCGCTTATGTAAGCTTGCCAATAATATACGCCGAGACAGATAAACGCGAACAAATTATAAATCGCCGCTTTACATATTGCCTGGGTATTTCGCAAAATACCGAGAAACGCCACTTTACATAATGCCTAAAGGCGAATAATTCGTTTCTGGTTTCTGGCACTCGCCGCCGGCCGCTGCCGCGTTGTGGTCAAAAGATAACCTAACCCAACTTAACCCTTTGTAGAATCGGTAGTTTGCCTCGGCTGAAGAACTTAAAATGCACCAGTCGTCTAAACCAATTTGCAACCTACCGTCGCTGTTTTATAATTTGCCGGCCGTTTAAAAACGGCGAATTATACACATTTACAAACGGCAGCGGCCGGCGAGTGCCAGAAACGAATTATGCGCCGTTTTGTGAGATGCCGCGGCATTATGTAAAATGTCTGCATTTTCTAGAAAGCCAAGGGACAATGTAAAACGACGAATTATACAATTTTCCTGCGACTTACACATAGACCCGCGTGCAGCGAGTGCTGATAATATTAAAATAATTGCACTATTGTGTCGTTAGAACAACAGCTCTTTAACCTATTGTGTTATATTTGTTGTTTTAGAAAGCTTTTCTTGTAAGTAGTAGGTAAATGTAAATTATTATATCAGTTACTTAAATTTCCTTATTGTTGTCCAATAAATAAATACTTTAATTTTATTCAAAAATTTTATTTAAAAAACTAAAATCACTGTATATGTATACTTACCTACTTATTATCTATGTCTATCGTTTTGAGAGTTGCTTATGTAATTTTAATAACTTAGCGGTACTGACATTGACATTGGTTATAATCAACCCTGAGGGCTCCCGCCCTCGTCTGGTAGTCGGTGACCAATTTTTTTTAGGGTTAACATGGAACGTACAGCGCGTTCAGAACAAGTCTCTCTATGACGGTTATTTTCCGCGCATGGGTGACAGGCGGAGAGCCAATGAACGATTCGTTCGCCCCCTGGGGGGAGCCGCGCTCGCCCCCGCGACTCATTTTTTGACTTCTGCGCATTAACGGTCACAGACAAAGTTATTTTGTACGCAGTATACTGATTGCAAAATTGATGTGAAACGCACACGGCCTACAAAAAGTCGATCACAAAATCGGTTATTCCCGGTCGTAGGAAAAGTCGGCCTGATTATCGGACCTACAAAATATGACTTGGGCGGGCTAAGACTACGTTCGCACTGCGCGTTTAGCGCCTAGAGCCTAGCGAGTCGCTTGGATATCAGTTCAACATAAAAACCACAAAACGTTCGGGATTATAAACTGACCGCACTGCAGACTCTATGCCTGTCTAGTCGCCTGGCGAATAGCTACGTTTATATAAGAGCACTTGTGAAGGCTTCAAGCGACTAGCCGTCGTCTGTGTAGCCGCCGTGTTATGCTGGCGAGAAGCTAGGCAATTTACTAGGCTCCAGGCGCTAAGCAAGCCACCTGCAGTGTGAACCTTGCCTACCTAACTGAACTCAGAACGAATTGAGCTGGAAAGATTTAATTCAAAAGAAAGCCTATAGTCGTTTACAATCCGGTTTAAAAAGTTTGGTACATGAGATTCGTAGGATTATCATCAACCTTGCGTTTTACATACATACCTATACATAACATACGCCCCTTTCCCGTCGGGGTAGGCAGAGACCACTGCCTACATCTTTCTCTGCCTTGCATCTTTTACAACTGAACTTAAAACAACTATTCGGCACTTCGAACAAGGCTCAGCGCTTCTAAAGTTTTCCTAACGTTTTATTTAAATATCACATAGGCCTAGAAATCTCTATAAAGTTCCTTGCGGCCGCCGTCATGTTGGTCAAACACGGCGGCGACGTGAATGTGGACGACGATATCGCGTCGGCCCAACTCGAGTACGTCGCCAGCAGAGTCGCGGCAACTCCCATCACCACTACCACCATAGCCAACAATAAGTCGTGCCATTGTATCGTGTATTCATCAATCGCACCCTTATCCAAATAATTATTCGAAAAGGTTTGATACGTGTTTCGAACCGCAGTCCAATTAAGTGGGAATGTTTCGGCGTTACTACCGCCATTTTCTTTAAGGTTATTTTTCACCATGTAAGATTTCATGTAGCAAAGTCTAAGAAAGAAAAGTGGTGGGAATATAAACATTAAAGGCCCAGTAAGTGTAGATCCTACAAGGCCCATGACTAAATCAAATCGTGGCACGACTTCGCCCAGGAAAATCGCGAGTGCCACGATGCTTGAACGGAGAAGGCAGCGTCGGAGGCAGAATTCTGGAACAATGAAATGGGGTGAATAAATAAGTATGATCTTTAAGTAGAAATCGCAAAATTTGCAACGTAAGATCGGATTCGAACCTGAGTCTTCTCCGAATGTAGAGTATAGTACTTTACTAATTAATCGTTGTTTTTACGCAGCCACCTAGCATGTTCTGTACTAGGTAGCATATACATAAGGAGAAGACGCGGGTTCGAATCCAGCCTATACCTATAAATTTTTCAAATTTCTGCTTTGTAGAAAGATATTCAAGGCTCTCCTGAACCTTTCTCTCTTACCTCTAGGTATTTTGAGCAAATCTTCAATGTGCTGAAACAGAGCAGAGTTGCCCACAGCGCTGGAAAGACAGAGCTGCAGCGTCACCAGAAGTGCTACCACATACAGCGGAACCGATGAAGGGATCCCTGAAAATAAGATTAAAGGCAAGTACAGTATGTTAACGTAACTTAAGGAATAGTGATAAATTTATCCTGATAGTGAAGAAATTATGAATCACAATTTCTATGATTGTTTGAAAGTAGAATAAGTACGCAACGGACGTAGGTAAGTGAACATCGTAGCAAGTAAATGTGATTTCTGTCTTCCCGTACGGGAGAGAACCATGTTTATGTATCGTATCGTCAAATGCTTACATGGTATATACTACTCTCGGCCCCGCGCCCCGTGTGGTGCCGGCAAAGAATAGTACCAACCCATCTCTACCCGTAGGTGTCGTAAGAGGCGACTAAGGATTAATGAACCTGAGGATGGGCAGCAGCATCTTTTTAAATTCTGCGGGGTCACCAACAACCGCGGTCCATATATAGTTCCAGCCGTAACGCTAACAAGCGTGGTGACTATGATACTTCCCCTCCACATTGTATCAGCAAAAGCTGGAATTTTGGAGGGAGTCCTGTATTGGCCGTTTCATTGGACATCATGATGATGACTCTCTAGGTATAGGAAAATGTATGTGCAGCGCTAAAACTAAGCGAGCCCGCTTATGTTCGGACTAAGCAAGATACATCGATCAGTGATAATATGTATGTGATCATTGTATGCGTGTAATCAATGCATGCATGTGATCATTGTATATTTAACTTCAGCGGTGCCTACTACAAACCTTGCAGTATATTATTTTCGACATTATTCCCATATCGCCTCGCAGCCAACAGAGTGGTCACAGCAAAGAGCAACCCAGAGGTTGCAAACCCGCCAAGGACCGCCCAGTGGATGCGTCTACTGTCTTTCATATCCACTTGGATCGTCAGCAGCATCGGGTGGATGTCAAACTGGAAGGTAAAAATGTATCCTAACGTTATAATAACATATTGAAACATTTGATAGCGTTTACCTCGGTCGCATGTACTGTATTTATCTAGCTATCATTATTAGGAAGCGACGATCGACATAGATAGACTCACTACCGCGAGACTCGACGTGGACGGAACTCGACATGACCGGAATAATTCGGTTCGGTTGGTGGGAAGTCATTTTAAATAAATGGTACAGCAGCACTGCACTAACTTTCTCGCGATATACGAGAGTCATCATTCGACAGTGTCCCCACCGGGAAAGGAACCCAGAACTTCGGGATCAAGAGCCGAATGCTCTAACTAAGTACTAGATTATAAAGGGCTGCGGATAGTAACGAGTAAATATGGACCAAGTGAAAACTTAAGTTTGTAATTCCATAAAAATAATATGGAAATACAAACTTACCTATACTAGATTTATGTAAAAATGTTTAAATAAAATAGGTACATAACCAAATTAGGATTCCAGTTTGAAGCATTAAAATAAGCTCATTGCAACCGATTTTAGTAGATCACATTTTTAAATTTTAGTAGTAAGGGAAGACCCCTTATATGAACTTCCACAGACCAATTGATAGGTACTGCCGAAAGATACCTTGTGTGGTCGTTTAAGCCGTTTTTTTTACGAATAGTACAATACCTTTCTCGCTCCGCTCGAAAGTAAAAGGCATCAAAACTAAAGTATTCGACAGCTCCGGGCTGCGGACGAAATGTATGGCGCGGCGTACGTTTCGCCCGCACTCCCGAGCTGTCGCGTACTATAAATTGTCTTTAATCAGCCCAATCTATCTCTCTTCTATTCTATGGCTGAAATTTTGTCTTATAAGAAAGTTATAGCAATAGATTTATATAAGCTTACTGCTGCAAAATTACTGCAAAATGTGCAAAATGGCTGGCACCGTACATAAACATAGTTAGTAAACAAGATCTGTTTGATTTCGCCGGGCAGGCTACGAAACGGTCGAATCTTAACGGAATACGAAAAAATATACAGACTTCTACAAAACGCGCTATCATTGAGGCAGTTTCCTGGGATGTTTGTTTTTCATTTTGGTATTTCGTTCGAGCTATTCATTGGGATAAGGATTTAAGTAAATAATTAATTAGAAATAAAGAAAACCAACTTGTTCGTTTCTTTCTTTCTGAAACAGTTAAGTTTCATGGGCAGATTCACATCTTCAGGCCAGTTAAGGTGCTTTTCCACCAAAGCTGTGTATTATAGCTAACCTGTAAGCTGTATGATCCATTTTTTCGTTTATTCCAACTATTGCAAACACATTTTGCAGCTATGTCAAAAACAATCGGCTATAGCTGTCAGAAAAAACAAGTTTGTAAAACAAAGTTATTCTTTCCGTCAAATATACTCTGGTTTTAGTTTGATGGCTGCAAAATAGATTGGTAAGCGTTGGAATAAACAAAAAAAAATGGATCATAAAAATTCCTAAAAAATAGGATTGCTCTATTTTTGAGTTCAGGTCTAAGCTAGCAAAATGGAGCAAGCTTTCGTGGAAAGGCCTTTTTTACCCTTTTTAGGGTTCCGTATCCGCAGGGTCCAAACGGAGCCCTATTGTTGTCACTCACGTGTCCGTCTGTCGTCCTTCATACATTTTTACAGCCAAACGATTTCATCTTGTTGACACAAACAAAGCCATACAAATTATCAAAAAATATTTTTATATATTTTTAACGTGGGCTCAAAAATGTTGAGCTTGGTACCCGTTAAGAGCTCGTCGAGTAGATAAAAAAAATATGTATATTAGAAAACAAAGGAATGAGAAGCTACCAGTCTTATTACATAATTTTGTTCCGAATAATTTTTAACCTATTTTGCCCTTTGAACTTATTACTTACTACTTATTATTACGTATGTTTAGAAAACATTATCTAAACTTTAGAGAATGTCTATTTTCCTATTACCACTAACGGAACCCTAATTGTGCGAAGTCCGACACGCACTTAGCCGGTTTTTATTAAACGTTAAATTGTGAACTTTTGTATTCGAGACTGATCTTATCGATCATATTTTAATCGCTAGCATAAACAAACTGCCCCCGAGTGAGTTAGTTAAGTTGACCTCTAGCATGATGCATTGTATATTCAGGTCTGTTCCTGGGACAAAGCGCTGTTTGATACTTAATCATGTTGCTCTTGTAGAGAAACTAAAAAATAGTAATATAGTTAAGTAAGTTCAAAAGTTTTAGTAGGTACCAACTCAAACAAAAAAAACAGTGATGCATTATGGCCACATTTATTTCGAATATTCTAACGCTTACAACACTTTTTGCAGCCATGTATTTCCATTTTCCTTACGGAATGTCGAGAATAGCTCTAAGGCGACCCAGGCGCGGGGCGAGGGACGCGCGGGGAACGACGGCGGACCGGCGACCGGCCAGATTCAATGGGGCAATGCTACGCCGAACGTTGATTAATAAGCATCATCTTTTTACATTTTTGTATAAACTTGAAATATACTACTAAAATCATAATTTTGAGTTTGAATAATAAAAGATATAATCCATCGTAAACATTGTGGAGACCACGACGAGATTATACCGAAGAAATAACAAAGCAACCTTCAGAACAAAGGAACCTTTGGATGACGTACTTGATCCCTATCAATCCTGCGGGAAAGGCTGAAACAACGCTGCAACAACATACAGGGAAGTGCGCCAAATCCTTTTTCTTCATATTTCCTTTTTTCCAGCTTTAATTTGCGTTGATAAAGTGGACAGTTGTCGCAAAGTGTTGAAAATACCCACCTTGCAAATTGTAAAAAATCATAAATTTTTCGTATTTTTACGTATTTCCATAAATTTGATATTTAAATTTTATCTACACAATAAATATACAAACATCCAATAGCCCATTTTATGTATTTCCACGTCCTTTCATAAAAAACAAGACGTCTCTGTCACGAACATCGGGAGGTACTTTATATTTTATCAAGCAAAACCCATCATATTAACTTTAAGATCATAGTTAGACGAATATAATTTAATAGTTTTATTATAATTTTGCTTGTTTTCCTAATTTCCAGTAATTCCCACTAAATTTCCGCGTCAAGCGGGTGAAACTTGTTCATAAGCGGAGCGGAATTGACCGACGGCCGGTGCCGACCGACGTGTCGAGTACTAGTGAGTCACGGCAGCTACCGCGCGGTTGCCCGCTGCGCTCAAAGAATAAATACCGGCCTTATTGGAATGTTTTCCGTCGCAACGTGGTATCAGGTCGTATTCATTGCTTGATTTTTATTAGTGCGTTATTGATTATATATCGTATTGTTTCGTGTTGTAAATTGTTTGCGCATATAAAACACATATAAAATGAGTGATTTTAGTGAGCTAACCAAGCAAAGAGGTACAGTGCGTGGCCGTTTAACATTATTCGAGAAATATTTAACACCTTTATTGAAAGTACCGCCGGATACGGTCACAAACCTTCAGTTTAATGAATTAAAATTACGTGTAAACAAATTACAAGAAATATCGTATTCCTTTGATGAAATTCAGGCAAAGATTGAGCAGTTAGAGGAAATTAAAATTGAGGAACAACTTAACGAAAGAGAAGCTACGGAAAATAAATTATTTCTTCTGTCTGCTCAAGCGCAGGAACTTCTTGATTCCTGGAAGGTTCCTAAAAACAGGGAAGAAATTCCTAAAAGTTCCAACTGCAACTTAAAATTACCTCCCATTCAGATTCCTCCGTTTGACGGCAACCCAAATAAATGGCTCGAATTTCGTGACATGTTTTTATCGTTAATTCATAACAGCGATGATATTGATGACGTAAATAAATTACATTACTTAAAAACTTACCTTCAAGGTACAGCAAAACACGTCATCAGTTCCGTCGCCGTTACGAAAAAAAAATATCCAATTGCTTGGAGTTTATTGTGTGAAAGATATGACAAAACACGTCTACTTATCAATGAACATCTAAAGTGCTTATTTTCAATTGATAAAATGAATAAGGAGTCAGATACGGGTATTCGTAACTTGATTGATACTTTGTCAAAGAGCTTAAGTGCGTTAAAAGGTCTAGGTGAGAAAACTGATGAGTGGGATACTCTCATTATTTACATAGCATCAGCAAAGTTGGATGCCGTGACCTTGGGAAAGTGGGAAGAGTTTCGGAGCAACGAGGATTCACCTTCACTGGA
Source organism: Athrips mouffetella (assembly GCA_947532105.1). Taxonomy (NCBI): domain Eukaryota; kingdom Metazoa; phylum Arthropoda; class Insecta; order Lepidoptera; family Gelechiidae; genus Athrips; species Athrips mouffetella. The sequence goes on from OX383974.1 coordinate 13,599,682, forward strand.
AGATTTTTACTCTTTTTTGCGTCTTAGGGCAGATGTTTTAGAAACAGTCAGCGCAGGTAAAACATCTTCATCTTCAAATAATAATAATAGAAATGAAAAACGACAAAGTTTCTCTAAATCAAGTTCTTTTGTTGCTGCTACCGGAAACGCCACCTGTCCTACTAAAAAAAATTGTATTTATTGTTCAATGGATCACAAGTTACACGAATGTTTAAAATTTCAATCTTTACCTTTAGAAGAACGTAATGCTAAAGTTAACCATTGGAAGCTGTGTGTTAATTGCTTACGTGGTGGGCATCAGTCTTACCAATGTAGATTGAGTGGTTGCAGAATCTGTAACAGAAAACACAGCACTTTATTACATAAATCGAATTCTCAACAACCATTACTGCAACTACCATTACTACAACGGCCGTCACCACAACAAACGTCACTACAACAACAATTTGTACAACAACAACCATCTGTACAACTACAACCATTTGTACATCAACAACAACCACCTGTACAACAACAACAACCTGTACAACAACAACAACCTGTACAACAACAACAACCTGTACAACAACAACAACCTGTACAACAACAACAACCTGTACAACAACGACAACCTATACATCAACAACAACAACAACAACCTGAACAGCGACGACAACCTATACATCAACAACAACAACAACAAACTAACTCTACTGCTTTATTTACATCATATCCTATGCAAAATGAAACTAAAATGGAAGTGAATTCAAATGAAATTCCTTTACCATCTACAACAATGTCTGCTGCTTCTTCATATCATGCACTTCTTTCTACAGCGTTAGTCGAAGTAAAGAGCAACGGTACTCGTTTCACTCTGCGGGCGTTATTGGACAGTGGTAGCCAGTCATCGTTTATTAGTGAAGCAGCTCAAAAACGAATTGGGTGTGCCAAATTGCGTAACACTATTCAGTGTGTGTCTGGTTTAAAAAACAATACAATAAATATTACTGAACATTGCAATTTAAAATTAGAATCATTATGTAAAGCATTCAGCACCTCTGTGAAATGTTTCATTTTACCCCACATCACTGACAAATTACCCCATACGTACATTCCTATCAATGAATTGAATATTCCAAGCATTATTAAATTAGCTGATCCTGAATTTTATCAGCCAGGCGAAATTGATTTGCTCTTAGGAGCTGACATATTTTGGGATTTGATTGGTACAGGTAGATACAAATTAGGGTTCAGCAAACCAATTTTACAAGAAACCGAATTAGGTTGGGTCGTGTGTGGTCCGATGGGGGGGAACACCAATATTCAGCCAAAAAAAATACAATGCAATTTTAGTCAAGAAATCAAACAACAATTGACCAAATTCTGGGAGCTAGATGATTTGCCTCCTACTAAATTTGAGTCCAAAGATAATGATTTCTGCGAGAAACTGTTTACTGACACTACTCGCCGCGATGAAAATGGTAGGTTTTGCGTTCAGATTCCTCTTCGGGAAACACCGTACGCTCTCGGTGATTCTTATAATTTGGCTGAAAAACGATTGCTTCAAATCGAAAGGAAAATGAAACGTGATCCTATTTTAAAACAAGAATATACTAAGTTTATCAATGAATATGAATCTTTAGGACATTCAAGTGAGGTACCTAGACCTGGATTTGGCTGCTATTTAGCACACCACGCAGTAATTCGAGAACAAAGCGACACAACAAAGTTAAGGGTCGTTTTTGACGCGTCAGCGCAAACGACATCCGGTAAAAGTTTCAATGACATCCAATACGTAGGTCCAGTCGTACAAGACGACCTGTTTTCAATCTTAACTAGATTCAGACAGCATAAATACGTTGTTTCGGCTGACGTAGAAAAAATGTATCGTCAGATACTAGTAGATCCGATGCAACGCCATTTGCAAATGATTCTTTGGCGTGACGAAGAATCTTCGTCCAATAAGATATTTCAATTAAACACCGTTACGTACGGTACGGCATCAGCGCCTTTTCTAAGCACTAGATGTTTGCTACAGCTGTCAAAGGATTGTACTGATCCTGAAATTTCACAGTTAATTAAAGAAGATTTCTATGTCGATGATTTTTTAACTGGAGCTCAATCTAAGAAGGAACTACATCATATAGTGGCTTCAGTTACAAATATATTAAATTCAGCTTGCTTTCCATTACGTAAATTTCGTACTAACGCACCTTCAATATTCAAAGATAATGATGCAATTTTAGCACCAAGGGATCTCGATTTATGTTCACAATCAAGTGCGTTAGGTTTGAAGTGGAATCCTACAGAGGATGTTTTTGAATTTCCAGTTAAAATCGAATCTCCATCTCGCGTAACAAAGAGATCAATCCTATCAAGCTCAGCTAAGTTGTTTGACCCTTTAGGATTGCTCGGTTTATGCACAATTACTCCCAAAATTATTCTTCAAAAACTGTGGCTCACAAAGTTAGAATGGGATGACTTTATCCAACCTGAGGTAGAAAAGATGTGGAATAATTTTGTCTTGAGTTTAAACACACTTGCTAACATTCAAGTACCAAGATGTGTCATCGTAGATAACCCAATTGCTATAGAGATTCATTCATTTTCAGATGCATCACAGGTTGCATATGCAGCTTGTACTTATATACGTTCAACTGACATAACCGGTAACATTTTGGTCAGACTTCTTTGTGCAAAAACAAAGGTGGCTCCATTAAAGTCTGTATCAATTCCGCGTTTAGAGCTTTGCGCTGCTCTATTAGCAGCTCGATTATGTTTGAAAGTAACTAAAGCCCTTCGCTGTGATATTTCAAAGATTGTATATTGGACTGATTCTACAGTCGTATTAAGCTGGTTGTCCACTCAGCCCTGTGAGCTCCTAACATTTGTAGCTAATAGAGTTAGCGAAATACAAAGCCTTTCTGCAGCAAACTCATGGAGGCATGTACCAGGCCAGGAAAATCCGGCTGACATGGCTTCAAGAGGCTTAGATCCAAAAAACATGAACAAGGCCACACTTTGGTGGAATGGGCCTGATTTTTTGGAACTTGATTCAGAACACTGGCCAAAGAGTTTCACTCCAATTGATGATGTACCTGAAAGGAAAACTTATCCTAAACCTACACCTAAAACTACTACACTTAACACAACTACAACATGCACTACACAAACTAAAATCCCAAACGCTAATTCTACAACAACAAATCAAAGTCTGATTATTAATTTTGAAAAATACTCAAAGTTACTTACCTTACAAAGAACTTTTGCTTATGTTCTGCGTTTCGCGCAGAATTTGCGTCATCCAAATGCCAAAGAGACTGGCCCTCTAACCTGTAAAGAAATGGAAACGTCATTAAATCACTTAATTAAACTACATCAAATGGAATGTTTTCCTAATGAGATCAAAACATTATCAAACGGAAAAAGCTTACCAAATAAATCTCATATCTTGTCTTTAAATCCATTTGTTGATGAACTCGGCGTACTCCGTGTAGGTGGTCGAATTCAAAATTCTCCTGAAAACTTCTCAAAGAAACATCCTGCAATATTAGAGTCTAATCACAATTTTACCAAATTGCTTTTCTTGCATGAACACAATGTTCTTTTACATGGCGGACCGCAGTTAATTTTAAGCAATTTACGAGAACGTTACTGGCCCCTAAGAGGAAAAATTTTAGCAAAAAAGACAGTCAACAACTGCATTAAGTGCAAAATTTTAAAGGCTAATAATGTAAACCCAATAATGGGAAACTTACCGGCTCCTCGAGTGACTCCGAATCTTCCATTCCAGGTAAGCGGCGTCGATTTTGCTGGTCCCTTTTATATTACCGACCGAAAAGGTCGTGGATGTCATATTACTAAGTGTTACTTGTGCCTTTTTGTTTGCTTGGCTACTAAAGCCTTGCACTTAGAGCTCGCTAGTGATCTCTCTACTAATGTTTTTATGCTTTGCTTACGGCGTTTTATCTCACGCAGAGGAAAACCTAGCGAGTTGTACTGCGACAATGGTACGAATTTTGTAGGCGCAAATAATGAAATCGCAAACTTTTTAAAGTCAAGCAATGAAGACATTTCTTCTTTCAGCGCCAATGAAGGCATAAATTTCAGGTTTTCACCCGCTTACGCCCCTAATTTTGGAGGTCTTTGGGAAGCTGGCGTGAAGGCCGCCAAATTCCATATTACTAGGATTCTAGGTAATCAACACCTAACATTCGAGGAACTGTCCACGTTATTTACTCAAATTGAAGCCATCCTCAACTCCAGACCCTTGACTCCTCTCTCCACAGATCCAAACGATTTTGATCCTTTAACTCCTGGCCACTTCCTCATTGGCAGAGCTCTGACTTCATTACCATCTCCAGCCTTAATGCACGTCAAGAACGTAACCCGCTACGAATTCATCGAGAAGATGCGACAAGTATTTTGGCAACGCTGGCGTCATGAGTACCTGAGCGAAATACAGCAAAGGACAAAATGGAAGGTGAACCAGAAAGGACTGCAAGTAGGAGATATGGTTGTTCTTAAGGATACAAATTTGCCTCCTCTCAAATGGCAGATGGGGCGTATTACCAAACTATACCCTGGCTCTGACGGAGTTTCAAGAGTGGCAGATGTAACCACTAAGAAGGGGATCTTTCGTCGAGCGCTGAATAAGCTTGTTCCTCTCCTGCATTCTGATGACGACGATCCTTCTACTGCTCGAGAGCCCAAGGACTTCGAGGGGGGGGAAGATGTCGAGAATAGCTCTAAGGCGACCCAGGCGCGGGGCGAGGGACGCGCGGGGAACGACGGCGGACCGGCGACCGGCCAGATTCAATGGGGCAATGCTACGCCGAACGTTGATTAATAAGCATCATCTTTTTACATTTTTGTATAAACTTGAAATATACTACTAAAATCATAATTTTGAGTTTGAATAATAAAAGATATAATCCATCGTAAACACGGAACATTGTTCAATTTAGACTACCCTTTTAGTTTACGGTAGGTACCTACACCGTCCTTACAGTATCATGCAAATAATTTTGCATATACAGGGTGTAAGAGACGGTGTACCGAAAACTGAAAGGGCGTGCTAAGTCAACGAAACTGAACAATTTTCCCAAAGAAACATATGTTGGGAAATAAAAAAAAATGTTGACCTCTCCATATAAATTGCCCACTCTGGTCGAACAGTTTGTATGGAGAGGTCAATTTTTTTTTTTCATTTCCCAACTTATGTTTCTTTGGGAAAGTTGTTCAGTTTCGTTGACTAAGCACGCCCTTTCAGTTTTCGGTACACCGTCCCTTACACCCTTTATAAAAATGACCCTGTATAATATCGTTCGTATCGTCATCTACAAGATCTGTGAATTAATCAGAATTATCACAGAATTAATAACAAATATCGACCTCATGCACACGTCAAAAACGTTTATATTAGAGTGCTCTACAACGTGGCTGTTACGATCGGTCGTATTAGTCGTGCAGACTGAGAAAAATTAGGATTTACATATCAAGACATTGACTGGTTGTATAACGGTAACGGTATAAAAAATAATTTCCTGCAAAAATTTTGTAAATCCATCTATCCGTTTATGAGAAATATCAAGTTTAGTGTGATTTTGGAAGAAAAAAGCCCTTTGCTTTATTTTTTTTGAGGTATTTTAAATTGTGTCGAAAATATAAATGTAAAAACTATAGGATAAACATGGATAGTCAACATATATTTTTTTCAGATTTATTTCTTGGATAACGACCTACTTATATCGTCGTACATACATAGCATCACGCTTCTTTCCCGTCGGGGTAGGCAAAGACCACAGTCCTCCACCTGCTACGATCCTGACATACTTCCCTTGCTTCCTGTACTTTCATCAATCCTTTCATACATGCTCGTCGGTTTAGGGTACTTTTAACCTGGCCTTTATTCAGAACGTCCTGAATTTGGTCTAGGCCTTCCCCTTCCAACGTTTCCATTCACTCTCGCCTGGTAGAACTCTTTCGTCATTCATCCTCTCTACATGGCCAAACCATCTTAGCATCCCTTTCTCGATTTTGGTCACTACGTCTTCTTTTACGTCTTCTTTTAGTTTAGTGCTCTTTGTATAACTTGTATAACTTGTAAGCCTTTGTACACTGCTGTTATTTGTTCCAATTAAATAAAATATATAAATAAAATAGTGTGAGGGTCTGTGGTGTCGGTTATCGACCTTACAACGCACACGATATCATGATGATGAAACAATCCTACTAATATTATAAACGCGAAAGTAAAAACTACAGAATGGATTTTATTGAAACTTTACAATAATATAGCTTATTACATCAGAATAACACAAAGGCTACAATTTATAAACCTGCGCAGACGAAGTCGCGGCCACCAGCTAGTGAACAATAATTGATCGAGCGATGTTTGATCTTAAAGATAAAATAGATTGTGGTCAAGTTAAAACTGGATTCTAATGATGTTCAGAATATGTATATAAAAGTCGCCATTCATTTTAATATCTACATAACTAGGTTTTTTATTCAACAGACGTAGACGACACGTGGCAGACACAGACAGGCAGCATGAGGAAGTGTATTTTAATTCACTGAGTTCGCGAATGTCCTGATTCAGATTAATTCAGATAATTTTATTCAATGTAGATTCTTTACAGAATACTTATTGAATGTCATCCAGAATACAATGCAAATAGAGCGAGTCTATGCCGTTTCGGATCGTGCTATGGCAACGTAAAAGAAACGGCAAGAAACCACTGCAGCACGGCCTCTTTTTAAAATGTGTTTCTTGTGTTTCGCTGGAATATCAGAGCACCATACCTCCTTGTCATTGATATAGTCATCTAATCTACAGTAAGCTTTTTTACATAATGTTTGCTTTACACATTCTTGAACTAGACGCCTGCACTAAAATAACCCAACAGTGATTATAAATCAAATATATAATTAATATATTTGCAATCATGAGTAGAACGCACTTGCTTTTAATAGGTATGGCACTAAGGAGACCTTTTTATCACCAGAAGGATTGGGGTGGTTCTACCCATGAAACTGAACAAATTTTCCCTAGGAACATGCTGTCAGTCAGCTGATGCAGTTTCTACTTCAGCTGATGCAGTTTCTAGTATATAGGAAACAAATAAATCTCTTTTGGGCTCTGAACAATACACTAGAAACAAAACTAGTTTAAGCTGAACCCGCGCTACCCTACAAACACCCGAAACCAGAGACAGGCTCATGGTCAAAGTGTTTCCACCGACGTGCGGCCGTGTGTACGCTCCATGTTTACACTATCACGTTTGGATAGTTATGGCCCGCAGACGGAAATAGTTACGGACCATAGGTCTGACATAATTGAAATTATTTTTGAAACACTAAGCTGGAGTTGTCCTTGTGGTACCTGCAAAGAATAGTACCAACCCATCTCTACCAGTATAAAATAATAAATAAAATAGTTTATTCATGTACAACAAACATACAAGTACAAATAAAGTTGACAGAAAATCGTGTAAGTACAAATTACGTCAAGTCTTAAGACCATCAGCCTATTCCTTAACTAGGTGAGATCCTGTAATAAAGGAAGAGTTGATGTTCCTCCGCGGAGTGTCACAATTTAAATTGAATTCACGTGAGTAAATGTGCGATAACAGTGGGTGTCGTAAGACGCGACTAAGGGCTTATGAACCAGAAGATGAGCAGTAGCATCTTTCTGTGTATCGTACCATTTTAAATACTGCGGTCACCAACAACAATGGTCGCCAGCCGCAACTGTGGTAAATCCCCTCCTAAGTACCTCGCGTTTTTGCTGGAGTTCTGGAGGGAGCTCCTTGTCCTGCAGTGGACGTTTCATGGGATGTTATGATGACTAACCTGGAAAGCAATTATCCCATAAGCGACTAAGAAGTTTTGCCTAGAAGGTGTGTAGTTGACCACGGTGTCAGGAACTGGAGACACGTCGTCCATCAGGATACAGGTCCACGTGCAGATGGCCACCGTAGCGACCACAAACGCTGAAGTCAGCGCCAGGGGCCTGCAAGTATATAAGTGATTTTAGAGACATTAAAAATTAAGAAAGCTTAGAAAAGCTCTAAAAGATAAATTCATGGGTAAATCATACAAGTATATATAAAAATTAATAATCAAACACTAGGTAGGGTCTAAAGAATACCATTGTACACTTTTGAAAGAGAAATCCAGTAATTTTAAAACTTTAGGGTGTTATTTTATCACCCGATGATGTTCAAAATTGGACTCCAGCCAGACCCTGATAGAGAGACAGCAAACGAGAACAAAAAAGTCGGCCAGTGTGGCCGGTTTGCGAAACTTTACGTTTTTAAGTATTTATCTGGAGCAAATTCACATTCTAAGTATTTTAAATTACCTTTGGGACTGAACAATTCCTCGAAAAAATACTTTCGCACTAAGTCTATTCGGAATTTTGTAATTCGGACTTTGCTTGCGGACCCTTACAGTTACTGTACAGCGGTATACCTTCCAAACTATTTAGAAGAACAAAAGTCAACTATGATAAAATTTTTTCGTAGACTTTTTGTTTTTGTCTGAGAATTCTGAGCGAGGCATAAGACGCAAAATAACTTTGCTTCCGAGCTCAACACGCAATTTTTCACCTCACTTCACCGTTTACCACAATTTATCATCACGTTCCAATTTCAAAAACCTTTTCCACGCTATCGGCCAAAAATGACTTTTGCACGCAGATTTCGACCGATAAAGCAAAGTTTTTCGAGCTAGGAAGGTGAATATTATATTTTTCTTTACAATAGGTAAAAAACATAAAAAATACTCGTAGCTAACTTCATATCCTTAGGCGAGCCGAGCCACATGACAGGGCAGAGCAGTAGACCGATGACCAGCATCCACACGCAGTAAGAGATGGCTACCTCCCCACCGGTGATCTTCCACCAGAACAGCTGCATACTTTGTGAAGCTGACAACCAAAACAACCCATCAACGTCATCATAATATCCCGTGAAACGTTCACCGCAGGACACGAAGCTGCCTCCTGAATTCCAGCAAAAAATGGGTACAATTTGAAGATACAAGAGTCAACGGCTAGAGATACGGCTTGCACAATGGACCGCGGTTGTTGGTGACCGCACTGTGTAAGATGTTACGATATAAAGAAGGATGCTTCTGCCCATCCTCCGGTTGATAGTCCCTTAGTCGCTTCTTACGACACAACCACAGATTAAATAATAGTAAACTAACGTATACAGATCCGACACTCTCAGGCGGGGTGCCGACAAATTTCAACCTTACGGTCTAAGCATAAAGTCAATACTTGCAGTGCACCGCTTCGGACACGTTTTTACATCGCGGGTGATCGCGGACAGGTGGGCTAAAGCGATGATTTTGTCACTTTATGAGATACTGAGCGAGATGCAAGTAGGTATGTAATATTGTTCAATTATTGCTAGCCTGAATTCTAATCTGGTGACTGTCCAGCAGTGGAGTCAATCCCATGGCCTCAAGGTGAACCCAGACAAGTCGCAGGTTATTGTAATTGGTGGTTCGAAACAGATTTCGAAGCTTTGTCTCGATGATATCCCACCTATAATCTTCAATAGTGTAACTTTAGAATACAGCAAAGTAGTTAAAAACCTAGGTGTGATTTTCGATGATACATTGTCGTGGTCAAAGCACATTTCTGAATTAAGCAGGAAGATATTTGCTGCTTATGGTTCACTAAAGAGGTGGAAAAATCTCATTCCTGTGCAGACTAAGATCGAACTTGCGCAATCGCTCCTTTTGCCTATATTAGACTATGCTGATGTATGCATGATCGACCTGAATGAGGAACTGCTGAATAAGCTTGAAAGGCTTCAAAATGTATGCATCAGGTTCATTTTCGGGTTGCGCAAGTTCGACCACGTGTCTGAGTACAGGAATAGATTGAAATGGCTACCAATCAGGCTTCGTCGGGATGAGCACGTTCTGACGCTCGTCTACAAGGTTCTGTATGACCCGCGCTCCCCTCCTTATCTTATGGAACGTTTCCGATTCCTTGGTGCAAATCGCAGTCGTGACCTTCGGTCTAAAAATGATAATGTACTGGATGTTCCTTTCACTCGCTCTGGGTACTACAAGGATTCATTCACATGTAAGGCTACCAAGTTATGGAACGACCTGCCATCTGAAGTGCGTCACTCCAATTCACTGGCCATATTTAAAAGCAAATTGCGACAACATTTCCTTGCTTTAGTTATGAGTTTGCAACAATAATTATTATTGGTATATAATTAATTATATTTATGTAAGTATATATAATTTATTTTAATGTAAGTATATACATACAAAATTATATATGTTTGTATATTTCTGTATTGTATTTATGTATTTGATATTTAATTTGAGTATTTTATGTAAATACAATGTCTTTTTTGTTTTTCATTTATGTAGTTTATATGAGTGCACTACACTGCAGAATTCTGTAAATGTTGATTTCGTCAAAAGGTTGTCTGGAAGAGATCACTCTTAGTGATAAGACCGCCTTTTGCCCACATTTTATTACTGATTATGTGTAAATGTTACTTTATTAGTGTGCAATAAAGTGTTATTCATTCATTCATTCATTCATTGTTCAATCAAACATGCAAATACTTACTTGCCTATTTTGCCGCCATAAGCTAAGATGACATAAAGAAAAGTAAAATCGACTGCCTCACCCATCGACTTCTAGCGCCGCGTTGCATACCTAGAGTGCGGAGTGTCACAGGCCTGAAACAACCGGGCTTGCGGATTTGACACGCAGTGCTCTAAGTACAACACCCACGGATAGTGATGGGTTGGTACTATTCTTTGCCGGCACCACACGGCCAATTCACTTTATGATAGTGATGACATATAAATGCCTTCTAAAGAGGATTTCACGCAAGATAATTATTTTTTGGCGGTCTGTGAGATGCAAAGCACAGCTACCTGCTGTGTTGAAGGTTCCTCCGAATGCTGAGTTTGGCACAGTAGTTTTGAACCTACCATTGACCATCTAACATGGTTATTGTGTGGTGGTACAGAATTGTACACAAATACGTCTCGCATTTTTCAACACGTTTTATTGGTTAATTTCGTTGACTAAACATGCTTTGCATAACCTTAGGAACTCTGTGTATATCAAAACCCTTTCATTTAAATTATTACTTTTGCTTCTCCTTCAAACACTTTATTATCTACGAATCTACGTAGGTACTTACCCAAAATTTAGTTAATGAGACTTAGGTATTGTTTATTCCCACGAATTCTTTTACAACATAAAATTGTGTTATGCAAATATTTCTTGTGGAACATAGCACATAGATAAGATACAGTAGATAAACAAACCGAATATGAAGTTAGGGACTCCAGCGCCGAAAATTGTAGCGTCGAGGATGAAAGTGACGAGACGACGCGCGGGAATACCGAAGGCTAGCTCCGCCACGGCTGCGTATGGAAACCTGGAAAATGAAAACACAAAATTGTAATGTTAATTCAAAAACTAACTCGGCATACATTGCTCGGAGGCTTGGTTCTGTTAATTCCAATATCTTTACTTCAATGCGCAATGTATGCCGCATTAGTTTCTGAATTTATTACGGAAGGTGTGATTGCGGCTTTACCGCTCTCACCTTTTTCTCTATCATCAATTAAACTGGCTGTCTGATCGAGTTATAACGATTTAATTATTTAAAAACTGTTTGATTACAGTAAGTATACTTTCCATTATGATGGCTACTCATGGATAACGCCGCGAGTAATTCTATTTGCTCGTTTAGCTGCCCGTTTTTGCCTCGGGCAGCAGGTAAACCCTGATAGTTGAAGCTTGGTGGTTGCTGCCACCTCGCGCTATTCCTGTTCATCTTCCTTCTTCGCCCTGGTCTCCGTGAAGCGTCAGCCGTTTCGGGCCACCGTACCAGGGCGAAGCCACTCTACACGCCAGCCGACCACCAGTGGACAACGAGACTTCTACTCCAGATATTTATCCAATTTTAAAGTTCTAAAAACACTTAAACTCTTTTTCTGTTTTCTAAACTCTAAATACGTCTTAGTCGCCTAATTATTTTTGGCTTTTTAGGGTTCCGTACCTCAAAAGAAAAAAACGGAACCCTTATAGGATCACTTTGTTGTCCGTCTGTCTGTCTGTCTGTCAAGACCCTTTATCTCACGAACGGGTAAAGGTATCAGGTTGAAATTAATACCACATATTAGGATCCATGAACCACACAAGATCTGAAAATAAAATTTTTTTGCAACGACGCAATCAAAAGATATGGCATTTTATGTCCTCATCTCCATACATTTATTCAAAAATGCAAAACCTACAGGGTACTTCCCGTTGACCTAAAATTATGAAATTTGGCAAGAAGCTAGGTCTCACAGTACAAATAATGGGAAAAGTCTGAAATCATTAAATATTACAACTTTTCTCACAACTAATGGTAACCAATTGTGGTGAGCTCCCGTTTCAAGAACATTCATATAAGAGAGGGGTCAAGTTGGATGGTCGCTGAGGCGATTTTTGTTGTAGTTCTATTTAAAAACGGGAACACTTACAAACTTGAAAATTGGTATGGTTATAGTGCATAAGCTATAAAATAACAACAAATAATAAAATTTGTTCAAGCGCGTGTCGGACTCAAAAAATCTAGCCCATTAACTTACTGAAATTTCAACTAATACAATTATGTTTATGTGGTAGTAAGGAACCCTCAGTACGCGAGTCCGACTCGCACTTGGCAGGTTTTTCTTTGGTAATTAACCTTTTCAACCAAAGGTTCCGTATTTCGCTACGAGCGGTTCTCGTATAGGATTTTTCGCGTACGTGGCCACGCTGCTAGCGCAGCGATTACATATCATATTCCTAAGCGGCTTTACACTTCGCGTTTCCAAACGTATTGATTACGGAAACCTACTTGAATTCCCATTTTAAAACTTTAAACCGGCGGCTACACAGTGCTTTTTAATTTTCGACACCTTTTTTAAAAAAAAGATCCAAATAATCAATTTGTTCTTCTGTTAATACCATTTTTATTTAAAATCTGAATGATCGATTTGTATTCAATTAATTATTATTATGTTTTGTTTCACAAGTGTCTGATGCTTTAGCTGACACACAGGCAAAAATCAGACATATTCAGCTATCTATCAGCTTTCTATCTTTTTTTTTCCTTATAATAAGTATTTAAGTGTTGGATTTCCTTGGGTTTTCTTTCGTTACGTTTCCATTTTATTAACTAATTGCAGTATTTTAATTTATTTTTATTTTTCAATGCACTACTTCTACTCAACCAGCCCGGATCCCCGACCAGATCCGAGACCAGTATATAAAGCTGAACCAGACGTACACGCTATAAACGCCCGAAACCAGAGACTCGCTCAAGGTTATGGTGTTACTACTGATGTGCGGCTATCTGCTTCAGACGGTCCGTCGAGGATTGCTAATAAACAACTCACCGATTCTTCAAATGGATCTGAGGATCAATTTCTTGAGCAAGCAGCCAACTTCTGCCCAGCAAAACAGCGGTGTACAGCTGCAGTCCAAACACCGACATCACCAAAGGAATCCCATACAATCCTGCGATAGACACACTTCCATAATTTCAGACTAAAATTACATTTTAACTGTTGTCAGATTTTGATTGCTTAACAGTCTTGATAAAATAATAAGAGGTACCTTACACGATAACTTTCTGACATTTAAATTAGTATTCCCCAAGGGTGCGTTTTGAGTCCCTTATTTTTCTTTATGTGTATGCTTACATAGAAAAAAACATAGGATTACGAATGCTAAAATAAAATTGTGGAAGTGGTTGGCTCTCAATCAGCGATCCTTAGACACGGCTGGTGTATCAGAATTAAACTAACGGTTTTCCCCGCGGTGCCGGTGGCTGAAGACTCATTCTCATTTTGATGACTAAGACTTGCTTGTGGTTCATAGGTAACGATATTATGGTCATAAGAACTGTTGTTTTTTTTGGTGAGTCTTGTCAGCGCCCCTGTATCCTAATACAAGTTTAGTAGGTATGTGGTTTTTATATGTATAGTTGCCATAAATGTCTCACTGCAGGCATAACATGTTTAAGTACCTAAAGCTAGTAGTATAACAGCCATAAAAGGTAAATTAGGTGCGACTTCGTATATTTACCACAAGCAATGATGCTCCTGGGCAGCGCGACGATAGGAAAGACTCCAAACAAGTCGACGATGCAGAGGATGGTGAAGAGAAGGCTGAGTCCGCCGGTGGTCTGGCCCACGGAGTACCGGTCATGGCTGCTCATCACCACCGTAGTCTTGAGAGAGGAGCCCGGTTGTGGGGACTGGGAACTTCCCCGTAAAGACTCGGTGCGGACGAGCTTCATAGCTGTTTTGGAAGCAGGTACATTCTTTAAATAAAACAGTGGTTCAGAATTTACGTCGATTGTCTTTTTTTTAAACAAATCTTACAAAAGTTTTTACTATTTTAATAGCTTAATTTCTTACCCTAGACTATCCTAGGTTTTCCTCCGCGGCGGAGTAGGATTTATTTATGTATTTGTTATTTTTTACGTTTAGGTATTGTGTAATGTGATGTAAGGCGAAAATTTTTTTTCGAGTAAAAATATAATTTCTTCGGGAAAGTTGCTTGTTTTCATGAGTAGAAAACAAGCAACTGGGCTTCGGGAGCGAAACCAATACAATACAAATTTACGCTGTGTATACCTTTTTTCACATTTCCAAGCTGCCACTTGAATCTAACAAAAAATTGTGCTTTCAAGCAAAATAATTTGCAAACGGATCCTTAAAACGAAAAATAATGTTTGCAAACTAATATTTTTTTAAAAGACCTCTATGTGGCGACATCCCACACGATGGGGTAAACAAGAAAAAAAATACCCAAAATTTACGTCTTGTATCGGAGGTGGTATCCCAAAAAAAAATTTTTTTTTTTTTCATATTCTATTTTACCAATTTTTTGGCGTGTAATTAAATTGTATATCCATACTAAATGTCAGCTTTCTAATACTAAGGGTCTCTCAGCTTAGCCGCGGACAGACAGACGGACATGACGAAACTTTAAGGGTTCCATGTTGTCTACGGATTACGGAACCCTAAAAAAGCAATTAGTAACAATAGCCTCATTTGCGGTACCCACTTTTACCTCTACTTTTTCAACTAGGCCCTTATTTATTTGATTTCTTTCAATAATAATAAAGGTGATTTACCTACTTTAAAAAAGTTGAAAAACAATTACTTATTATAAATTGCTTTACGCAACGTACTGTCAACCGCACGTTAGTATAAACATTTGCAACTCAATTAAGATGCCATAGAATCTAAACTGTTTCTACTGACTTGCTGGGGTGTACAGTCAGGAGCGCCTCAAGTTAGATACTTTGTATTGCACTTTGTACCGACCGTTCTTATTCGAACGGTCTACGAGGCTTGCGAGTGTCAAACTTGGTCTAATCGACTGTATTTCTACCAACAAATTTAGACTAGACTAATAATTTTAGCCTTGACCCTGAAATATTAACATTTCCAAATGTTAAAGAGTATGTATATTATATTTCTTTATCAAATTTGCCTTGTTTCTTTATCAAAACAGGTTTTTTTTTGGCAAATGAATATCTTTTTATCTTTAAATAAAAGTTCAGTTTTAAGAATTAAAAATATGTTCATAGATGCTAGTTCAACTAGTGTCCAGCTCGCCCGAGCCGCAAATAAATCCGATTACTTTGAAATAATAATAATATCTAGTTTTCATCGGGATAGGTATGTAGTCCAGTATAAATTACTGTAGTACCTGGGCGACCGAGCTCCACTCTATAATAGCCGCCTCAACATCAAAATATCATCGGGTGAGCAAGCTATGCCGCCAACAGATGGCGCTGGAGGTTTCTTTCTAAAACGCGGTACATATTTTAAAAAACGGCTTAAAAATACGAGGAAAACGATTTTCTCAGACATGAGACCTAGCTAGATCGATTTTTCACCTCCGAAAACCTCTGTTATATGGTAAATTTCATCGAAATCACCGAAAAAACCGACGAAATAAGCGAAACTGAGAAAATAGTTTGTTCAGAATCGAGAGTAGAATCAATTTTACGGGTTTTTTATACGGGTAATTTTTTAATTGTTATTATTTAAATTTTGGCCGCTTCTAAATATTTCTGTGGTTACAAGCGCGGGCGGCGCGCTGTGCAGTAGCGGTGAGGAGGGGAGGGAAGGGGGCGTGGCTTAAAAATCTACTAGAACAACGATGAAACTTTATAATAACAATATCTAGAAAATATTTATTTTTTTAAGATTTTCTTTACGGGAATGGATTTATTTTAATAAAAATCAGTGAGGTGTATGAGGGCTTCGCTTATTCTATTATCACGATACAAATATATATATACAAACATTGCTCGTTTAATAGTGTTGGATTAGCTGAGTCCGGGTACGGAGGATGTGAATTCTAACTTGAAACTGAACAACTATACCCACCCATGAAAAAAAAAGTTACCTCCGCGCTACCAACTTTTTTAAACCATTATACTTATTTCTAATTTGTTATGGGAAAGTGTAATGGGAAGTTATTTTTTCGTATTTCGACCTTGGGAAAGTTGTTCAGTTTCTTGGGCAAAATCAATCCTTCAGGGTTGCTATACTTACCCTTTTTATTACACGATTGTATTCTGATTAATCAGATGGCTCCGGCGTTTGACATCGTTTCGTAAGTACCTACCTATTCACAAAATTAACTTTAACTTACCTATTTCTTAATTTATTAAAACATTAACTAGAACACTTAACACATACACTTGGTCGCATAACGAAACATCATCATGAAACATGTTAGACATTAACAACTTAGTTAAATTAAATCAACATTGTATTTGGGGGTCATTAATTGTAGAGTATATCCTGACACACAGAAATATTATTTATCGGTCGCCCCACGCGCCGGCCGGCTCACAACTAGTATAAGTCTTCTTTTATTAGTCAACGAACACTCTAATGAAATGAGTTAAGTCTCTTGTATAAAGGTACAGTTGAGCGGAAAAATGTTTATGCACGCACACCATTAGTCGAGCAGACTGAAGAAGGCGAGATTTTATATGCTTGAAATTGTACTTAAATACAATTTGTAGCATGAAACGATCATCGTTTTATTCTGTCCTATGCATAGCAATTCATGTTTGTTTGTGGCCGCTGGAGTAATTAAAGAGAGACTGAATAAACTCACCCGTGGTGCCCTACAATACTTCACTTTGCTAATTACTAATCTACATAAAGAACACTGTACTGCACTCCGTGGTACTGCAGGAACACGCACGTCAGTCAGTCAGTCAGTCACGGGATTCTTGGAGAAGTCTCGCGGGCGTTGGTCCAGTTTTATTCAAAACTTTTATACAAAGCATGTAAATATGTTGTTACCACGTTCTATAAAACAATACAGTGTGTACAGTGCCATCTATTATTACATTGGTGGAAATACGAAAAAAAAAAATTTGAACTCCCATACAAAATATTCTATCAGCTGGTGCCTCTGGTTTGGATTTTAAGGGATGTTAATTTTTTTTCGTATTTCGACCTATGTTCCTTAGAAAAAGTTTCATGGTTTCAGTTTAAAAGTTTCAATTTCATGGGTAGAGCAACCACCCGAGAGGTTTGCAGACATATACTCTGTATACAGAAGAAGAAGATAACGCTCTGAGCTAATAGCTAAACCGAAGTGGCAGTAGGCAGGGCACGTCGTCAGAAAAACCGATGGCCCATCATAGGGCGTTAAAGGTTCTAGAGTGGCGACCACGAAATGGAAGATGTACTCTAGTTATCCCTTCCTGTAGGGATAAGCTAGTAGGGATAGATGGAATAGGGGGCGTGTGCAGGCCCCCATAAGTTGCAGCGTCGATGTAGTGAACAATGAGGATATAACTTGATTTAACCAACCACTATATGCTACGTTTTACTAGTGAAGGTCGCGGGAAGCCGCTTTATGCGAGCAGCGCGCAGGACCGGTAGTATATCTTAAAGGGAGGCTTTCCAGCATTGATCGTCTTTCGGCTGAAATTATGTAGGTAATCGAAGATTCGGGTGTAATTGAAGAAAAAGTTCTGCAAAATATTTGTTTATTATACGTTCTATTCCTTCGTTTTAGGTGCTGAAGTCGTTCTGCACGCTGTAGATCTCTCTTAGTCTTGCGACGGTCTATTCCTAACGAACCACTCAAACTGAGTGGTCGGTAAGACATTTGAAACGTCACCAATCGTCTACTCGACCGAGTGAGTTTATGGAGTTGTGTGCATGACTGTACTGTACGTTGCGTTGGTCAGTTTAAGTAATCCAATACGCGTATTGCGGACATTGGGGCCGTTAACTTGCCCCTGTATCTACGTTAATAAATAGGTATACCTACTTTTCAAGCCTTTCTCACGTTACTTAGTACCTAATCTACGTAGTAGCACAGATTACTGTAGTAGTTAGTAGGTAGATCCCGATCCCTCAAATTCAAGTAGGTTCGATACGAAGTTATTCCGTAAGTGTATGTCATTTTACGTTTTAGTGAATGATGGAAAAAGTTGAATATGGGGGACATTTCACGCAAGGTGATCTGCTGCTCTTCGATCCCAAATTTAAGCAAAGCCTGTGGGCTGGTTTCTGATGGCTGATTTACACGGGGCAAAATTTAGGCGCCTGTGAGGGATGCAGCTATACGAAAGAAAGAAATAGTCGAATAGGTGCCTTCCTCCTTCTTTCGTATAGCTGCATCTCTCAGAGGCGCCTAAATTTTGCCGTCGTGTAAATCCGGCTTTAGTTAGGTATAGGATGTATAATACATCTACCTATTTTTATCGCCAGTTGCAGAAAGCGACTTTAAAGTTAAAGCGCGGGCAGACGGACGTAACCTTTACAGCTGAAATAATAGTAGTTATCTATCCAGCCAGAGGGTTTTTCAATTCTGGATGGATCGGTCACATTATATCAAAGAGATTTGAACCTAACCATGGTATAATATGAACCTAAGCATATCGGTAACGTTACGCCATCTATTGTTGTAATTTTTTTTGTATAGTATGCTGAATACGGTATAGATGGCAGTACGTACGTCTAGTGAACCCATTGACGTAAGAAAAGTAGTTTCCAAAATCTTTGAGTGAACCTAAGAGTGAACCTACAGTGAACCGTTGAGTTCCGTTACACGTAAAAATTGTTGATAGTTGAAATTATGATGATTCTAAGTTCTTATCAATTTTTACGTACAAAATCGAACGAGAGGCACAAAATATTTTGGTATTAAATATGTTATTCTTATTTGGAAAAATAAAATGGTAAAAGTTAAAAATTTAAAATTAATGCGCATGTTCCGTTTTATTGATTGCAATTTTGTGTAGTTCCTGAAAAGTGACATTTTTTAGAGGGCGCTTTGTGTGTACGTCACGCACGCAGTATTATATAGTCTAAGCACGCAGGGGTAACCTCGCCGCCCGCTCCCGTTCCCGTTCGCCTTCCTCTGTCCTTTTGTGACATTTTGCGAATCCGTCTTCGCGTTCTGTGTGAAATATCACTTAAAAAAATCACATTAGGGCATGGTCGGTAAAGTTTTTCACACGAAAACACGTGAAATAAAATCTGTAATCGTGGTTAAGTTTTTTCGTGCCAAGTGCAATTAAACTATCAAGATTCCGCCGATACTTCAAAGCCTACCCAGTGGGTGGCTTATTTTGGTAAGTTCAGTCTTATTTCGCTTCAACATGTTCAAATTCTATGTATATTCTAATTGACATACCTATTCAATTATTTACATTTTTAAAAATCTCTTCTGAAACCAGTTCTTATTTGATTAAGAATTGGTGAAATTGATATCATGGTCATATCCATCTTGTGCAAGGGTATCAGTGGTATCACCAATACTAAGCTCAATTACGTATTTCGACCCCAAGAACTTTCTAAAATTTTCCATTCATGCTCTTATTTCATACTATTCATTTTGGCAATGTTATGGAGTGTTAAACATTGGCATATGTGCAAGTAATGAATCATAATCCAATAGGTTGGACTTGTGACGAAATTTACGTCACGTCGTTATGTGTGTAGTGTGTTTCTAGAATAAAACATATGTTGTTTCACTGTAGCACATTTACCCAAAACACATCTCACTTTTCTAATATTCAATTTTGTTGTACCGGAGAGAACATAATTACCTAGTAGGTATAGGGTGGTATAGGGTTATGATATGCTGAAATCATTCATCTGAAAAAAGAACTCCAACATGCAGGTTATTTCTCTTTAAGTTTTTAGGATGATGTTATTTGTAGCCACTACCTATTCTCATTTGTGCTCGAAACCACGGTCTTTGACCTGAAAAATGTTCTTAAGCTATTCAGAAAAGCATTTATTTCCTATCAAACCCTTATAAACTCATTCAAGATAAAGCCCACTAAAAGTCATTAATTATTCTTCTTTTCGGCTCAAAATATTTTCCTTTAATTGCAAAATATTTTTTATAAAAGTATACTTATGTATTCACTTTTAGTTCCTGTTCACAAAGTTTTGCCAATGGATAAGAATGAATTTTATTACACAAATTACAGAATATAAATTTATGTACATACTATTTATCTATGTACCTATAAGTTGAAGTGAAAAAGCGTGTTACTATTAAAGGGATCAATTTCTTAAAAAATATCTTTTGCATGACAATTAAATTAGACAGCTTTTTATTTTATGTTGCATTTAAATTACCCACACGCTTCCTCATTTCATTATAGGTACAATATTAGAAATGGAGCACAAAAGGGATTCATTCTTCCTAAAGAGCAAGAAAGGAAAAGATAAGAAAGAAGAGAAACATGAAAAGGATCAAAACCAGGAATTCAAAAATAAAAGAATAAACCAATTTAATAAGAACCGGGTTGGAGTTCAAAATGGAGACCACGATGGAAATAAGGAAGAGAAACCTGAAAAGAAACCATTTGACAAGAAGACATACCGCTTAAAGAAATACAGCAAGAAATATAAACTTGAGCAATGGGAGGAACAACGTAAGAAGAAACTCCTTAAAGACTACCAGAAAACTATCAAGAAAGAATCTATGGCTGGATCTTACAAACCAATATCATTTGATGAAGACACTACTGATTCCACTACGGTGGGGAGGTTCGTAAGACATCCAGACTTAATTGAAAAAGAAAATTCTCTCACAGAAGATAGAAACCAGTATAAGAAAAAAGATCCTTTCTTAAAAGCAAAAGAGCAGTATAATAAAGTGAAACAAGATAAATTGCTGAAACAACAAGAAATAGAGCTAGCCAGAGAGGAAAAAAGGAAAAGACTTGAAGAATACAAGAAGAAAAAACAGGAAAGATTTAAGAAGTTGAGTAAAAAAACTAAGAAGGGACAACCAATGATGACTGGGAGACTTGAACTACTCTTAGAGAAGATTCAAAAAGGGAAATGATTTTTTAATCAATTTTGAATTTCTATAATAATTTAGTATGTAAGGGATTGCTTGATTAAATGAAATTGATTTGACAACAAGGAGAGGCTTTATAATATGCTGTACAGATGCAAACTCTTCAAACAAAACTATTAGCTGACCATTACGAGTAGGTGTATGACAGACGTACCCCCTACCCCACCTTCATCCCCGCTCTCCCTCGCAATACTAGACGTCGGCAAAGATAACACTAGACACTGAACGACGTGAATCTGGTCATGAAACTCTATTACAAATAACAGAAGTCTATAATGATACAAAAATTACCTCTCACTCAAAATGCCCTTTCAATTCAGCTTCTCATAGCTGAATTATTTTTTTTGTATTCTGGCCTACGATCCTATTCAGTTTCATAGGTAGATTCACATCTTTCAGGATTGGTATTTAGTATAGACTTAACCCTAATTCTAGTTAGCTAGTATAGCTGTATACTGCTTTTTATAGAGGGCTTCTCTAAATAAAAAAAAACCATCATGACTGATACATTTTTTTCAATTGTATAGAAAAGTGTTGTGTCGTGGTACGGGAGTTTATACAAGTTTCTTACAACTGGTGGCAGAATATTTTCTTTTGATTCAAAATCTAAATATAATTTCCTTTATGTACATGTGCTTCTTGGGGTTTACGTGAACCTAAGTAACCACTTTCTGGCCACAGCGCACCTAAAATCGAACTCACCACGGACAGAAGCTAAGAACCCTCAGGTCGAAAAATTAAGGTACCTACTTCCTGTGTTCGGATTATAGTGCAAAGTAGAAAATCGCTAAATTAAACAACCACAGGCAAAATTCGAACCTGCGTCTTCCGTCAGAGCCGGAAACGCCGTTACCAACTAGGCTACCATGGTCTTACCTGATGTTGTGAAATTTGCGGCGTTCATACGCATTCAACGTTGCGTTTATGCTGCTACCAAATTCCTTACTAGCTGGCAGCATAAACGCAACGTTGAATGCGTAGCGTATGGAGGTCGCAAAACACGTAGGACCACTGTGGTAGCCTGTTGGTTGCGGAGAAGACGCAGCAAGCTCAAACAAATCCTGCAGGTGGTTATGGAATTTTGCGATTTTCCTACTTAGTTCGATACACGACCTCTTTCAGTCTTTAAAAATTTCTGGCGTAAAAAAGGGAGGCCCTTGCCCAGGAGTGGGCAAGGGCCTATATTAGATCTTTACCTATGAAATATTAGATCTTTACCTATGAAATTGCCGAAATTTTCTTACAGATTAATGAGATCATAATTCCTATAATTCTAATGCAATTTTTTCATTTGTCTTATATGAAAGTTGACTTCAAGGTTATCAATTTACGCATAAAATAAAGTTTTTATATTTTTAGTTTGATATATAAAATTAAAGGTTCGAAAATTGTTCGTCTTAAATGTCGTCCGATTTCATCATTAGATTTGTTATATTTTTTTACAGATAATATTTTTCGAAAATTAAATTTAAGCTTTTGTTAGCTTGTGTCTGTCTTCCCAATAATACTTAAAAAAAATTGATTTATTATTCCTAAGAAAAATGCAAAAATGTTAGTACTGAAAATTGAGTTTACCTAAAATTCGCCATGCAAAACGGCAATTTCATAGGTAAAGACCTATTAAAATAGTACGCAATGTATACAATCACAGAATAACAATGTAGTCCCTTTCATGCCTGTCTGCTTTTGCATAACATATAAGTTATTTTTATGTGGGATGTAAAATTGATGGATGACCGACCCCAATGAGCCCTTGTATGAGAGAAACAGGTATGTTAGCGTGGAAATGAAAAACCCTCATCACACACGTTACGTCTATTTGTGGCGACTAGATGGGCGTCCCCATTTGTGATTACTTAGTAAATTACCATGAGATGTCTTACCATAAAACGTTGCTTTGCCCTGATGAATGCTTGATATCAAAGTTTTCATAGATCTGTAATACAGTCCTATCGGTAATCTGATACGTACATACCGTATTGTGTTGTAAACTAATTTTTTTATATAAACTTGTTTTAGTGTGAAGTTATTTTTACCAATTTATCCTGAAATTCGAATGTTTTGGCTCTTGTTAAAACGGAGATTAAGTTGAGGAATCTGTGAGTATTGTTTATGTATAAGTCGCAGGCAAATCGTATAATTCGCCGTTTACAAACGGCCGGCAAAAAGTAAAACGGCATCGACAGATTGTGCCTTTTAGGGTACTTTACGATCAGTGCCAGTAACGAATTACGCGTCGTTATGTAAAATGGGTCTCGTGTGGTGCCGGCAAAGAATAGTACCAACCCATATATACCCGTGGGTGTCGTAAGAGGCGACTAAGGGTTATAAAGTGGAGGATGGGCAGCAGTATCCTTCTTTGTATCTTACATCTTACTTACTACGGTCACTTACAACCGCGGTCCATGGTTCCAGCCGTAACGCTAACAAGCGAGGTGACTATGGTACTTCCCCTCTATACATTTTTCTAGAATGATGCTACAATTCTGGAGAGAACTCCCTGTCCTGTAGTGGACGTTTCATGGGATGTTATGATGATGTAAAATGGCGAATTTAAAAATTTCGTGGCATGTCATAACATGCCAAGGCATTATGTGAAGCGGTGAATTGTATTGTAATTTACCTGCGACATAACAATATACACTATACAGCATGCTACGAGAAGTACTGCGATCCATTAAGGTGATCCGTTTTCCATACAAAAATTCAAATGACTTGCATTCTTACGCGGGACATAAAATTCTGTTGAAAAACGAACGAATACTGCTATTTTTAGTTAAATTTTTCGCTAATTAATACAAAAATACAGTTAATGTACTGAAAGTACTATTTTTGTTAGGAATGTTTGGTTCAGTATTACGATTGTGGGCGTGCGGTCAGAACTGTAAGGTTGTGCTTTGTGTGCATGTGTGAGTGAACGTACTCATGTAAACACGGACTGACGAGAGTAATTGACTAGTGGACATATGGAGATATTTTTCTTATCGAAATTGTTGTTAGGCGTTGAAGTTGCATGATGAAATTTACGCGAATCAACTTTTTGCACATATATAGTTGGTACTTATTGCATTAAAAAAAATAAACCTTATATTTCCAGCAGTGGCTCCATCTAGTTCCGTTCGGGGCTAAGCTGGCCGTCACAGATCACCTTAAACCACATATTCTACCCATGAAACTGCTAAAAGTGGCCGTTAATCGCACTTTTTGTGTCTGTAACTACAGTGAACTATATTTTTCAGGATTAATAGGTTCTAAATAAACTAGGGTACCTTTACTTCAATCTGGTAAAACAGATTTTCGATAAGTTTTGTATTTAGCGAGTAATATTTTTTCAACTGATGGGGGCGCTAGTTGACTGCAGGAAAACCCTTAAGGTGGTTGCTGAGCAGAAGTGCTGCCACTTTGAGAAATAAATTTATTGCGTCATAAATACAAAACATTTAATAAGGATTGATTGATTGGCGGCAATTTGGGGTAGTTATAATTTGGGATTTATCCATTACATCACACCTTAGCTTATCGTGAATAGCTTTGCATTGTAAAACTGCCAAAAACGGCCACTTTTAGCACTTTCCCAATACAAAGCTATAAATGATAAGCTAAGCTATGATGTCATGGGTTATAACATATATAACTACCCCATATTGCCGCCAAACGAACAATACTACTGAAAAGTTTTGTATTTGCGACGCAATAAATTTATTTCTAAAAGTAAGGTGCTGCCACCCAGCAACCGCCTTAAGCAACTTTCCCAGAGAAAAACCTATTTTACTTGAAATAATTTGGTTGATTCCGTAGTAAACATATGATCGACTCATTTTATGTGGAAAGTCGAAATATTATTTTTGAGTACAATTTTTTTCTAAGGGAGAGTAGAAACACTGGGCTTCGGAAGCAAAACCAATGAAAATTCACGCTGTACCTACTAATTACTAGGCTATTTTTTTATTTTGTCTGATGTCCGTTTGCCCACTTTTTTGTGAGGTCAAAAGCAATAACTTTTGTTCTACGACTTAGCTAACAAGGGGTTACGTGAAGTGTTTAGGGGGGGAGGAGGGGGTCGAGCCAAATCTCACCGAATCTCACGTGGGGGAGAGGGGAGGTTGCGGCAAATATCGCGTAATTTTTTTATCAAAAAGAGGGTACAATTGCCAGCGTACTGGGTTAAATTAAAAAAAAAAAAACTTCCAGTAAAATCTAGCTAATTGAATCCTACACAATACTATGTACCTACCTCTGTTATGCGACCACCACATAGTAGCACAAATAAGTGTTTACACTACGAGTAAAAATGGGTCTTGCGTAAAAATCTCACTTGAGATTATGGGGTGGGGGAGGGGGACGAGCCAGATCTCACGACATCTCACCAAAGGGGGTGGGGGGGGTTGAAAAATCGCCAAAAACGCCTCACGTAATTAATGGACGCCCCCCAACGCACAAAAACTTTTCGACTCTCCAAACTAAAGTGGTCACGTGACCGATCCATTTTGTATGGGAAGTTGAAAATTTTTCGTGCGTTGTTAGCAAAGTCGTAGAACAAAAGTTTTTGCAAACGGATATCAGGTAGAAAAAAATAACCATGTAGGTATGTCATGTAATATCAACACATTGCCAATGCAAATTGGGCAAGTGCGAGTAGGAATCGCGCACCGAGGGTTCCGTACAACTAAGGTCCGGTAAGGTACGGTCTTTGTCTATAGGGCGCGCAGTCGCGCAGAAATGTATTAAATGCGCACGATTCCGACTAGTACTACCGGTTTTTATTATTAACTGTTGTTGTTTTATAGCTTATCCGGTATTAACATACCAATTTGCCTCTTTTATTTTATTTTATTATAGCGGCAACAGAAGTACCTACATAATCTGTGAAAATTGCAACTGTTTACCTATTACCACAGAATATATAATGTTCATGAGATACAGCCCGCTGACAGACATCGGAGGCATAGGGTCCCATTTTTTACCCATTTTTACCCAAAATGAATAAGGATATTTAAATTTAAATGAAATTACCTACATAAACAAAACCTACAACTAGCTCGATCATGGATACCTACTGAATGTCAGGTTATTGAAATGATGTGATGAAAATGTTTACTGTTGCTCAAAACTCCTGAAAATCACTATTCCAAAGAAGTATGGTTCCAACAATGACATTTCTTTTTGACTTTCCCATACACACATTATATTTTATATTATGGTATTAGTAACTGAACAACTTTTCCCTTCTTTTTTGATAAACAAATAAATGACCTCCCATACAAAATGCGCTATCAGCTGATGCAGCTTCTATTGCAAATTGAATTGTTTTTATTTGTTTTTCTACGTATGTTGAGAAAAGTTGTATACCTACTTATATTCCCGATACTGAAACTGCCCCTGAGTTATGGCATAGGTACAAAATTTAATAAAAAGCAACTTGTGTATACTCCTAATAGTAAAATCATTCATTACTAGCTGGTGCCCGCGACTTCGTCTGCGTAGGTTTATAAATTGTAGCCTATGTGTTATTCTGATGTATTAGATGTATAAGCTATTTTATTGTAAAGTTTCATTAAAATTCATTCATTAGTTTTTAAGTGAAAGAGTAACAAACATCCATCCATACTTACGAACTTTCGCGTTTTAATATTAGGAGGATTGCGTTCGTGTAATATCACTGGGAAATGTTTAGTGCACTCAGTGTACAATATCAGTTTTCTCGTAAGCTGATAGAATGTTCTGTTAATTCACGCGCATCTTTCATCCATATCAAATCAAACACGCTTAAAATGTGAGCACTGTGTACATACATGTATACAGCGTCAGCTATGTTTTGACTAACTTTCGCAATGTTATCAAATATTGCACGAGTAAAGGCAAATGTCAGGTGAAAAACTCTGATTAAATAATACATTTTCAAAGGAGTAATTCGTTTAGTTTATTTTGTATGTAAATAAATTTTGAGGGGTCCCGAACCAAATTGTGAAAACGGAACCCGTACGGTGCGACTTCGTCTGTCTGTCTGACACACCTATTTATCTCAGCAACTATACCAACGCCATCGTTTTTCGTCACTGCTGGAAACACGTCCGCTGCTGGACGAAAGCCTCTTCGTAGGATGATCATAATGATAGTCCTGAGCTTCCCGCATCCAGCGGCTTCCCGCAACCTTCACCAGATCGTCGATCTATCGGGCCTGTCTTCCGTGATGTGATCACCAATGAAAAAATCTAAATGCCAGCACAACCATCCGTTCTTCGAGAGTAGGGGCAACCTCACCCTCTTGATGTTGGCAATCCTTCGCGCTATGTAGTCTAGTCGATTAGTGCGATTGTCAATTCGATCTCGTCATTTCCGATTCAATTTCGTAATAAACTTCAATTAGGTATGGCTGCATAGCCCAGTAGTTCTTTCTTAAAGTGTACTCTCCAAGAAAAAGGGCTCTGCTTTATAGAAGGTAATTTTTTTGTACCTGACATCCGTTTGCCCACTTATTTACTCGTATTAGTGAGGTCAAATTGGTTAAAAGCAACAACTTTTGTTCTACGACTTTGCTAACATCGCACAAAAAACTTCAACTTCCCATACAAAATGTGATGGTCACTTACGTTACTTTGTTGGGGAAGTTTAAAATTTTTTTGTGCGTTGTTAGCAAAATCATTGAACAAAAGTTGTTGCTTTTGACTTCACTAATCAGTGGGCAAACGGACGTCAGGTACAAAAAAAACTCCTAGTAAGTATAACATGTAACAACAAGGGCATATAAAGACTGGTAAGGGTGTGGATCTGTACATGAAACTGAATAAAGTTTGCTGTTCATCATCAGCCGAAAGACGTCCACTGCTGGACATAGGCCTCCCCTAATGATCTCCATGACGACCGGTCCTGCGCTGCTCGTATCCAGCGGCTTCCCGCGACCTTGACCAGATCGTCGGTCCACCTTGGGCCTGCCAACGCTTCGTCTTCCGTCTTCCTACGCAAAAGTTTCTAAAGTGGCAGTGGGCAGGGCACATCGTAAGAAGAACCGATGGGGCGTAAGGGTTCTAGAGTGGCGACCACGTACCGGAAGACGGTCTAAATATGAAAAAAAAGATACTTTCCGTCTTTATACAGCATAGCACATTAGGGATAGTAAAAAGAGTCTTCTAGTAGGAGATCCAACAAGGCGTACCTTACACAAAACCTGCTGGGATGAAACTTGGTACAATTCAAGTAAATACTTTCAGGTAACATATAAGAAGTGGAGCTCCCCGGCAGGACGTGACAGAGACACACAGTGGGGCATGATATCGTGTATAATTGTGTCGTGTTTTACTAGGTCGATAGATGAATCTTTTGAACCGAAATAGGTAGCTGGTTGAAAATTTCACAGGATATGCGTTTTTAAGACAAATATATTACCTAAAAGTGCTTATAACAATAAAAAAAACCGGTCAAGTGCGAGTCAGACTCGCGCGCCGAGGGTTCCGATATACCTATAGTATTTTTGGAAGCAATAAAGTCCATTTTCAGGACCGCAAAACTAAATTTGTTTGTAAAGGTTTTTTGCAGATTTCTGAAAAACTGTGCAACTTAGAAAGATCGTTTTATTTTTGCTGTAAAGTTTATATAAACTTCTGTCAACTGTAATTAATTCAGATTTTTCCTTACTCAAACTTCGGAGATAAGGGGGGGGGAATGGTATTTTTCTTGACATTTTTCATCATAACTTTAAAACTAAGAAATTTAAAAAAATACAAAAATATATTTTAAAATGTACAAGTAAAGCCCTTTCATATGATACCCCACTCGACCTAGTAGCGACAATTTGAAATTTGGCCCCCCCTATTTTGGCCCCCTTTATATTAATAATCATACTTTTTTCAAAATTTTTTCTTGTGCAATTAAGTTGGGCAACTATATTCTAAAACTATTCCAAATTTCAGGTTGATAGCATAAGTGGTTGCTGAGATATAGAGGTGTGACAGACAGACGGACAGACAGAGCGGCACCATAAGGGTTCCTTTTTTTTACCATTTTGGTATCGGAACCCTAAAACTAAAAAAAAATTAAAAATAAGGGGGGTTGCTATACAAGAAACGTATTTTGTATGTTTTAAGTTTAAGTTTGTAAGAAGTGTAAGTTTTAAATTTTTTTTTACTTAGTTTTAACTTTCATCTCTTATTTCACATCCTTGGAGGACGACTTTTGGAAAATCCTTTCTGATATGGTGTTTGTTTTATGCGTTAAATTAGCACACACAATTTCAAACGTTTAGCTAAAGCGGTTACGGGTCGGCGTCTGTCAGTCAGTCAGGACATGTAATTTTATTGTTTTTTAGTGAACTATACTTCATACCAAGTTTGACGCTCGAATTAATAACCTTCTGACGACAGAGCAAAAACAAACAAAATACCTTTCTTGTATGGCGACCCCCCCTTATTATATATTTCTTTTTATAGTTTTTTTTTTTATATACAGGGTGTAAGGGACAGTGTACCGAAAACTGAAAGGGCGTGCTCAGTCATATGTTTCTTTTGGAAATTTGTTCAGTTTGGTTGACTGAGCACGCCCTTTCAGTTTTCGGTACGTACACCGCCCTCTACACCCTTTGTCTTAAAAACACATATCCTGTGAAACTTTCAACCAGCTATCTATGTCGGTTCAAAAGATACAACTATCGACCTAGTAAAACAAGACACATTTTTGGACATTATGCCCCACTGTGCGTCTCTGTCGCGTCCTGCCGGGGAGCACCACCTCTTATATGTTACCTATAAGTGTTTATTTGAATTGTGTCGAGTTTCATCCCAGCAGGTTTTGTGCAAGGTACTCCATACAAGCTCGGCCTTGGATCTCCTACTATTCGTATCTCGACCTGTTTCTCGAAAAAGTTTCATAGGGAGATTCGCATACTTCAGGGTCGTTATACACCTTTTATTCGTATAATCGTGGCTACGGCTTATGTTAGGGCAAAATACCTACTATTTAAAAAAGCTTTCGTAACCAAGAAATGACCAAATCGACCGACCGAAAAAAAAACTCCGCGTCTTTATACAGCATATCACATTAGGGACCTCGACTCATGAACAAATTAATCCATCATCCGCTTTGATTGTCAAATAAAGATTATTTCGTACTTCGGAAGGCACGTTTAGCCATAGAGATAGCTTGCTAGGTCGGTCGTCTATCTTACAACCTACATGATAAGATAATATATATAAAGCACATATAACTACTTCTTATTCAATAGTTCGGAGGCGTTCAGAAAACAGGAGACGCATATGACTAAATTGTGAAATTCTTGTTGGAGTTTTGGAGAATTTTTAAAGTGTTTGAAGTTTGAATATACAAAATAAACGAGTTGTTCACGTGACATTTGTTCAGACCCTCCTCCCCTGACTTTATTGTTACACTTGGTGAGATTAGAACGGAACGAATAGCAATCTAATCAGCATTTACATATTCGCTTTTTTTAGGGTTCCGTACTTCAAAAGAAAAAAACGGAACCCTTATAGGATCACTTTGTTGTCCGTCTGTCTGTCTGTCTGTCTGTCTTTCAAGACCCCTTTTCTCACGAACGGGTAGAGGTATCAGGTTGAAATTGATAATGAATGTTAAGGTCCGTAGACCACACAAGATCTGATAATTTAATTTTTTTAAAACGACACAATCAAAAGATATGGCTTTGTATGTCCTCATCTCCATACATTTATGCAAAAAAGAAAAACCTACAGGGTACTTCCCGTTGACCTAAAATTATGAAATTTGGCAAGAAGCTAGGTCTCACAGTACAAATAAAGGGAAAAGTCTTAAAATCATTAAATATTTCAGTTTCAAGAACTTTTCTATAAAAGAGGGGTCAAGTTGGATGGTCGCGGAGTTTTTAAAGTCAAAGAGCAAAAGCTTTTAGTATATCATATGGTAGATAGGTACGGAACCCTTAGGGCGCGAGTTCGACTCGCACTTGGCCGGTTTTTTATTTTCGGACCCGATGCAATACACAATCTAGTTTAATTGTGCCACAGAGCATAGCATAGGCACAGATCATATAATACTCGTACTAGTAAATCAAAGGCCAATAGCAAGCCCATTTTAATAACAATACATCTAGAAAAAAAACTGGCCAAGTGCGTGTCGGGCCACGCGCAGTAGAGGGTTCCGTAGTTTTTTAGGATTTTTTTTTCGCAATGCAGGTTTCTATTTAGTATTTCATAACGTTCATAACATAAACTTTTTATCTCTTAATGCTCAGTGAGGTCCTAGCACGTGATTGCTATCGCTATTTTTATTATTACCTGTAAAGCCTTCTTAGCTGTAATAGTTTTCCTTTTAATTTTGTCATATATGCTACTTCTGTGAATTTTTTCACATTTCTATTGACAACTGTTTTGGAAATTGCTATTGGAAATCCGAAAAAACTGACCTGTATATGATGAAATTAAAAATTAAATTAAAAATTTAAAAAAACCCCCGACAAAAAACGATCCCCTAAAAAGTAAAAAATAATAAATTGCCTACACACACTTGCGCTAAAGATGATACTTGTTATATTTTGTTGTATTGT
Organism: Athrips mouffetella; assembly: GCA_947532105.1. Taxonomy (NCBI): domain Eukaryota; kingdom Metazoa; phylum Arthropoda; class Insecta; order Lepidoptera; family Gelechiidae; genus Athrips; species Athrips mouffetella. Next base: position 13,631,610 of record OX383974.1, read on the forward strand.
TGTTGTGCAATAAACAATTTTTACTTACTTTTAATATTGTCGACCCTTAAATGCGTTGGGAGACCGCTAAGAAAACAAAGTAGGTAGGTAACTGCAATAAAACAACTTACGTATATTGTGTATTTAAATGTTTTCTTAGCGGTCCCCCAACGCATTTAAGGGTCAACAATAGTAAAAATAAGTAAAAACTGTTTATTGCACAACAACAATACAACAAAATATAACAAGTATCATCTTTAGCGCAAGTGTGTGTAGGCAATTTATTATTTTTTACTTTTTAGGGGATCGCTTTTTGTCGGGGGTTTTTTTAAATTTTAAATTTAATTTTATTTGTAGCTTTTTAAACATTTTATTTAGTTACTTTGAACTACAATTTTATTTTTACCTAAAAAGCTCTGAAATATTTGGTTTGTTGGTTAAATTCTGCGGCTAAAAGCGATTTTGAAAAGTTTTTTGTTTGAACGTGATGTACCTACTTATTATTTTGTAGTGAACGAATGCATGAAATAATATTATAGAGTGTATGCCTGGTGCTTAAGGTACTGACTGCTAATAAAAAGTTAATTCAAAATTCGATCAGCTTTTGTTTTTATGGCAACATAAAAAATATAATGTTTTTGTAAATATAATGCTGGGCCGTAACAGGACATAAGCTGCAAGGGACCACTGTGGATAAAATTTATTTAAAGAACTTTTGCGAAAGGTCAAGCGTACGTGGCCTTAAGTCGCGTAAAGAGCCTGCAAGGTGTGGCTATTATTGAACTGGACCAGAGAAAGCTCCTCAATAATCCGCATGACAGATCAGCTTTAGCAGAATTGATAAGACTAAGAAGTAATAATACACAAACTTCAAATTCGTATGACGAAAATAAGAAAACGCGCGTCGTAATATACTAAAGAGTTTAAAAAAGGACGGGTTGCACTCCGGGAGTGCCGGCAGAAGTGAAAACTTAAACACCAACGTTGTGCATTTTTGAATATTTTGGAATGGTTAGGGAATAATTTCGCACGAATTGTTTTATTTATCAGTATAAAATACTATCACGTATGTGGTAAAATACAATATTAATTAACTGCGCTATAGTAGACAATTTATATTACATGATAAGTTTTTAATTAATAAAAAAATAGTATGTATGGCAGTGAAAGCTGGGTATGGCAGAAGAAGCATGAAAGTAGAATTAATGCAGTGGAAATGAGAGCGCTAAGGAGTATGATTGGTGTTAAATTGAGTGACAGGATTAGAAATAGTGTGATAAGAGAACGTTGTGGCGTAAAAGAAGACGTAGTGACTAAAATTGAGAAAGGGATGCTGAGATGGTTTGGTCATGTAGAGAGGATGAATGAAGGAAGATTGACGAAAGAGATCCACAAGGCGAGAGTGAATGGAAACGTTGGAAGGGGAAGGCCTCGGCGAACGTACCAGGACCAAATTCAAGACGTTCTGAATAAAGGCCAGGGTTAAAAGTACCCTAAACCGACGAGCATGTATGAAAGGATTGATGAAGGTTCAGGAAGCAAGGGAAGTATCACAAGATCGTAGCAGGTGGAGAACTGTGGTCTCTGCCTACCCCGACGGGAACTAGGCGTGATGTTATGTATGTAAAAAAATAGTCTCAAGGGTGCGCGTGACAGGTGGGGGAATCCTTTATAGGCTCTCCGAGTGTCACTCCTGTGCAAAAAATAACCGTCAGTATTAGAGTAAAAAAAACAATTTTTTATTGAGCATATTATTTTTGTGTCCACTTCTTACGCTATTAAGTTTAAGCGGAGAAGAATGAGTGCATCTTTTGAAGGCTTGCTTGTACAGTCAAGAGCAGATCAAGCTTTTCATTCGCAGCACTACTTTAGCTCCTACAGCTAATTTACTTTTTAGTTTGACAGATGTCATCCGAAATGTAGATCTCATCGAGATCTATCATTTGTATCGGCATACAAATTTACCAAATTTCCTATCATAGGAATACATATGGAAGGTAGTCAGATCCCCTCATCAACTATTAAAGAGCTGATGATCTTCAAACGGCTGATCAGGTCATGGTTACCTTACCATATACTTTCAATATTATTGAAGTAACATGGTACCAAATTTCTAATCGATCGGATATAAGAAAGTTAGTCAGATCCCCTCATCAACTAGAAATGATCAGATCTAGAAATGATCTTCAAACGGCTGATCAGGTCATGGTTACCTTACCATATACTTTCAATATTATTGAAGTAACATGGTACCAAATTTCTAATCGATCGGATATAAGAAAGTTAGTCAGATCCCCTCATCAACTAGAAATGAGCTGATGATCCTCGAACCGCTGAACAGATTTTCATGAAACATGGCTAAGAACACTCGGGATAAAATTATCTATGACACAACAAAAACTAAACGAAAATCGGTTCATCCGTTTGGGAGCTACGATACCACAGACAGATACACAGACAGACACGTTAAACTTATAACACCCCTCTGTTTTTGCGTCGGGGGTTAAAAAGGAAAAGTATCATAGCTGAGTTAGACCTCACAGGTTAATGAGCGATAGCCGAAAAATTGGGAGTTATAAAAAAATTAAATAGCAATAGCATTGAAGTAACATGGTACCAAATTTCTAATCGATCGGATATAAGAAAGTTAGTCAGATCCCCTCATCAACTAGAAATGAGCTGATGATCTTCAAACGGCTGATCAGGTCATGGTTACCTTACCATATACTTTCAATATTATTGAAGTAACATGGTACCAAATTTCTAATCGATCGGATATAAGAAAGTAAGTCAGATCCCCTCATCAACTAGAAATGAGCTGATGACCCTCGAACCGCTGAACAGATTTTCATGAAACATGGCTAAGAACACTCGGGATAAAATTATCTATGACACAAAAAAAACTAAACGAAAATCGGTTCATCTGTTTGGGAGCTACGATACCACAGACAGATACACAGATACACAGACAGACACGTTAAACTTATAACACCCCTCTGTTTTTGCGTCGGGGGTTAAAAAGGAAAAGTATCATAGCTGAGTTAGACTTCACAGGTTAATGAGCGATAGCCGAAAAATTGGGAGTTATAAAAAAATTAAATAGCAATAGCATGCAATAGTAATCAGGCGCTAGGATCTCGCTGAGCCTTAAGAGGTAAAATGTTTATGTTATGAACGTCATGAAATACTTATCAAAACCTGCTTTGCGATAAAAAAACGTAAAAAGTCTACGGAACCCAATACTGCGAGTGGCCCAACACGCACTTGGCCGGTTTTTTTTTTCTAAACTCCCTCACTTGACAACGCCGGCCCCCCTTTTCCTAATTAGCGTCACGTTTTTTCTGGTAGCCCCCTACGTATATCGCAAATCACTAAGTCATGGGTCACATAATAAAACATTAAAATTATCGGAACTCCGAAAGATTGGCGCCCAAGTAATGTAAACAGGTGATAATTTTATTTTGTAATTGGCATGTTTTAATTGGTAGCCAGTGAACCGAAAATAAAAATAAATATTGTCACTAGTCTTTCTCGTGCTACAAAGATTGTCAGTCTGATGCTGCCCAAGGATCATCATAACATCCCATGAAACGTCCACTACAGGACAGGGAGCTCCCTCTACAATTCTAGCTTTTGCTGGAAAAATGTAGAGGGGAAGTATCATAGTCACCTCGCTTGTTAGCGTTACGGCTGGCACCATGGACCGCGGTTGTAGGTGACCGCAGTAAGTAAGATGTTAGATACAAAGGAGGATGCTGCTGCCCATCCTCCAGTTTATAACCCTTATTCGCCTCTTACGACACCCACGGGTATGTAAGGATTGGTACTATTCTTTGCCGGCACCACAGGATGCAGTAATATATTTAATGGAAATTTAATTTAAAAGATGTGTTATCTGTTATCTTATTCAGAAACTAGACTTGCCCAGCCATCACCTTGCGAAGTCTAGCTATCCTTATTATACAGGGCGTCCCACGATGGAGGGAAAGTACCTTAAGGCGATCCGTTTCCTATAATAAATTCAAATGACTCGCATTCTTACGCGGGACTTAAAATGCTGTTGCAAAACGAGTGTATACTGCTGTTTTTAGTTAAATTTTTCGCTGATTAATACAATAATACAGCTAATGCACCGTAAGTACTAGTTTTTGTTAGCAATTTTTGGTTCAATATTACCATTGTGGATGTGCGATCTATACCGTAGTACTTTCGGCGCATTAGCTGTATCTTTGTATTAATCAGCGAAAATTTTAACTAAAAATAGCAGTATACACTCGTTTTTCAACAGCATTTTATGTCCCACATAAGAATGCAAGTCATTTGAATTTAGTATGGAAAACGGATCGCCTTAAATACCAAAGGAAACCTTCTTTTATGTTTAAGAAGTGAAATTGTATTCAAAGATTTCTAAAAACGCTTATCACACCCAGGAATCGAGTCGTTATTAATGAAGAAATAAACCGTTCAAGTGCGAGTCGGACTCGTGCGCCGAGGGTGGCGATATTTTTAGAAGAGACAAAGTTCCATTTTTAGGACCGCAAAACTGTACAAAATGGTTTGTACAGTTTTTTTGCAGATTTCAAAAAAACGGCCATTTTGAGAGATCCTTTTATGTTTCCTTAAACGTGTATCGACTATTTAGATTTGCCTTTAGCAAAATTCGGAGATAAGGGGAATTTTATTTTTTTAAACATTTATATCATAACTTGAAAACTAAAAGTCGTAAAAATTGAAAAAATCTATTTTGAAATGTAAAGTGTAAAGTTTTTGAAATTTTGACCACCCCCCCCCCCCCATTGCAATAATAATAATATTTTTATAATTCTTTAATTTGCAAGTTGGTAAATCAAATTCTATTCCAAATTTCAAGTCGATAGCACGAGTGGTTGATATACAGGTGTGACAGACAGACGAAGTCGCACCATAAGGATTCCGTTCCATAAGAATCAAATCTGAGAAACATTGTAAGTATCTTAAATTGAAGGAAGACCATCATCTTCATTAATTTGATCATTATATCGTGTGGATTGCTAATTACCGCGTAAACTTTCTGACCTTTGTGGCGGCGTTGTCTTGTCCGACTGAATGTTTAAGGTTTTGTTGACTATCGTGATCTTCCTTTAAGAAATCTTGTTTGCAGAGATTTGATTCTTATGAATGGAATTTTTTCTTCTTCTTAACTTTAGTTTTGCTTTAAATGTCATCAAAATTCATGTCAAAGTAGCATTATAATAAGTAATTCCTTTGAGTAAAATTGGCTAGGTATCTTTAGTATTTAAGGTACTTTCCCTCCATGTTGCACAATTATCTAAATTCGTCACTTTACTAGACATTTTTCGAAACGGCGAGAACTCTGGAAATTAACCACTGTACATCATGCCGAGGCACAAAACAAAGCGTATTTGGTTTCTGGCACTCGCCGGCCGCTGCCGCGGCGCGCTCGCTTCGTTCGTGCGTTGTAGGCGCAATATCATCATCATCATCATATCAGCCGAAAGACGTCCACTGCTGGACATAGGCCTCCCCTAAAGAACTCCATGACGACCGGTCCTGCGCTGCTCGCATCCAGCGGCTTCCCGCGACCTTGACCAGATCGTCGGTCCACCTTGTGGGGGGCCTGCCAACGCTTCGTCTTCCGGTACGTGGTCGCCACTCTAGAACCCTCACGCCCCATCGGCCATCGGTTCTTCTTGCGATGTGCCCTGCCCACTGCCACTTCAGTTTAGCGATTCTCAGGGCTATGTCAGTTACTTTAGTTCTTCTGCGGATCTCCTCATTTCTGATTCGATCGCGCAGAGAGACTCCGAGCATAGCCCTTTCCATAGCCCTTTGGGTGACTTTGAGCTTTCTGATAAGGCCCATCGTGAGCGGCCACGTCTCGGTGCCATATGTCATCACTGGCAACACACACTGGTCAAAGACTTTCGTCTTGAGACACTGCGGTATTTTGGACGTGAAGATATTGCGGAGCTTCCCGAACGCTGCCCATCCGAGTCGGATTCGACGAGTAACCTCTTTCTCTAAGTTGGATTTACCCAGCTGGACTGTTTGTCCCAGGTATACGTACTCATCAACAACTTCGAGCGTAGAGTCTCCAACTTTGAGTGGAGTGGGTACAACAAGGGCGTTAGACATAATTTTCGTCTTATCCATGTTCATTTTAAGACCCACTTGTTGTGAAACTCTACTGAGGTTATTGAGCATCGTGCCGAGATCTTCCAGGGTCTCAGCCATTACGACAATATCGTCGGCAAATCGAAGGTGGGTCATGTACTCGCCATTGATGTTGATGCCAAGTCCTTTCCAGTCCAGGAGTTTGAAGACATCTTCCAATGCAGCGGTGAACAGTTTAGGAGATATGACGTCTCCCTGTCTCACTCCTCGCTGCAATTGGATAGGTTTCGAGTCCTGGTCCTGAAGACGAACTGACATAGTGGCGTTTTTGTATAGGTCCTTCAACACTTCAATGTACCGATAGTCGACTTGGCACCTCTGGAGAGATCGTAGCACTGCCCACGTCTCGATCGAATCGAAGGCCTTCTCATAGTCCACAAACGCTAGGCAAAGTGGCTGGTTATACTCTTCGGTCTTCTGTATAACTTGCCGTAGCGTATGTATGTGGTCTATGGTACTGAAGCCTTTACGAAAACCGGCTTGTTCGGGAGGCTGGAAGTCGTCGAGCCTGCGCGCGAGACGGTTCGTAATGACTCTCGAGAACAGCTTATAGACATGGCTCAGAAGTGAGATGGGTCTGTAATTCTTCAGCAGGGTCTTATCACCCTTTTTGAAGAAGAGTACCACCACACTTCTGTGCCATGCCTGTGGCGTTTTCCCTTCGAGTATGACAGAATTAAACAGCTTCTGAAGAGCTTTAAGCACTGGCCTTCCGCCTGCTTTCAGAAGCTCAGCCGTAATTCCATCGTGCCCGGGTGCCTTGTTGTTTCTAAGCTGTCTGAGAGCCATTCTAATCTCGTACAAGCTGACGTCCGGGATATCTTCGGTATGGTGTCGGGTAAGTCTAGCTCTTGGATCGTTGGCCAGACTGCTAACGGGTGGGCCGGTTGATGTGTATAACTGCCCATAGAACTTCTCGACTTCCCTCAGTAGCTCAGGCTTGGACGATACGGTTCTGCCATCCTCGGTCTTCAGCCTCGTCAACTGGCTCTGTCCAATAGACAGATCTCTTGCGAACACTTTGGAGCCTTTGTTCCGCTCAATCGCTTCTTTAATATGGTTAGTATTAAATAGCCGAAGGTCGCGAGTCAGAGACTTAGAGATCTGTTTATTGAGCCGCCGATATTGAGAAGCATCTTCCGGAGACTGCAGAACCATTTCGCGTCTTTCTTCCATTAGCTTGAGGGTATGGTCAGAGATCTTTTTGGTTCTTTTAGTACGGTGGGGTCTAAAGTACTTTGACCCAATTGTATGGACAGTTTCCACGAACCCGTTATTGTAGTCGTCCACATCTACGCATTCACCAAGGCATTCAAAGCGGTTTTGCAGTTCGAGCTGAAAGCCGTCGGGGTTTTGGATATTGGTGGGTACTGGTCGGAGCGTAGACTTCATCAGTCGAGTTCTTTCCAGCTTTACGTTGATATTCAATGTGCCTCTTACCAACCGGTGATCGCTTCCGGTTTTAACCGCATTGATCACAGAGACATTGAATATTTGCTTCTTCGTCGACATGATAAAGTCAATCTCATTTTTTGTAGCACCATCGGGACTAATCCAGGTCCATTTTCGGTTTTCCGACTTTTTGAAGAAGGAATTCATCATAAAGAGTCCTTCTTTCTCCAAAAAGTCGGCTAACATGTGGCCCCTGGAATTCCGATATCCAACACCAAATTGCCCCACCCTCAGCTCACCATCGCCTCGCTTGCCCAGTTTCGCGTTGAAGTCCCCCATGACAACGGTATAGTGGGTCTTAGGCGTATGTATGGCTTTAGAGATATCCTCATACATAGCCTCGACTTCATCATCAGAGTGTGTCGATGTGGGGGCGTATACCTGTATGACCTTCAGCGAATACCGTTTGGTGATTCTGAGTATAAGGTACGCTACCCGCGACGACACACTCTCGATCATGACGACGTTGTTCACGAGAGACTTGTGGACCATAAACCCGACACCTCCCTGGGACAGTTGGTCGCCCTCCCGGAAATAGAGCAAGTTACCTGATTTTAGGGTTATCAAGTCCTCCCCCTCTCTTCGGACTTCAGATAGACCCAAGATGTCCCAGTGTAACCTGCTCAATTCTTCCTCGAGTTCAGCAACCTTCTCGTCGGTCCGCAATGTGCGCGTGTTGTACGTTGCCAGGGCCAGAGGTCGTCGTTGTTGGTAGCCTGGCATCTGCCGGGGATTCTTCGCACCCCCTGCCCCACCGTTACCATGACCGCTACCAGAGCCAGGAATAGCGGGGCCGCCGGGGACTAGGGGCCGGTGCTTATTGACGTGATTCATAGGATTTTTAGGGGGTTTTACCATAGTCGCCACGCTTGGCAGACGGGTTGGCGCCCGCAGTAAGATGAAATAATACACAGAAGGACGCTGCTGCCCATCCTCTGGATTTCATTTCCCTTAGTCGCCTCTTACGACACCCACGGGAAGAGATGGGTCGGTACTATTCTTTTTAGGCCGGCACCGCACAGCACAATGCGATATATCCGATTCCATTCGGAATTGATTAGGTTGGGTTTGCCTTCCTTGGTCAACGAACCTAAAATACCAGTGATCTAAACTAATTTACAACCTGCCGACGCCGCCGTTTTGCAATTTACCTGCGACATATACACTGAGCTGCGGAAAAGGGGGTGGCAGGCAGCAGTACAGATATTTTGTGCTATCACCCTTATAATAATATGTTTGTGTTTGTCTAGCTTATGATTGCGACCATGTAGCGAGCGACCTACTTCCAATCTCGGCCTGTCAGGCCAAGGCGGCCGGATCATTTCGCTCAGGGTTTCGCGAACTTGTAAAAACAGGAAAAGATCAGAAGCGTGTCTAACGGCCTCTGTACGGGGTGTTAGGAATGCAATTCTTTATTTTTAGTTTTGTCGACAGCATATTCAGTTAAATAATCTTGGTCCAATGTTCATATAGAAACACAGCGTTTTGAGTAACTAGCTTGTTCATTGAAGGAAATTAAGGTACCGAGATCCAAATGCCGAAATCTCGTCTGTGCATTTGCTAATGTATCGTGAGCCCTCCACCGCGCCGCACCGCACCCCGCGGCTTTCGAGAGATCTATTCGTTGAGTGACCGCTGGCCTATGCACATCGTGCGCATTTTGGGAGTGTTTTCCCCTCCGGACTTTCTATCGGGTGTGATTATAAGAACTTCTGGAACCTATACAAACACTGTGCTATAGTGGTATCGTCGTTTTTACCAACCAAAACCGGCAGCTGACTCATCATCTGGAGCGGTCATTACGTGGCCGTTGGTGGCTAACCAGGTGAGATTTCGGCTTTACCATCTAGGTACTGTTCCTTCCAACATATTTTGGTCCACTTTGTCCTTTGCGTTAACGAGTTAAGGTACCACCGTTTCCAAAAGTCTGCATGTAATCGTTGCAGCAGATGCCAACGATCCAAAAGATTGACCTTAGCAGTGGGGTCATGATCGTCGGGAACAGCCGTGAGAGGTGAAAGCGTCAAAAAACGGCCCGGAGTAAGGACTGAAAGATCATTGGGGTCATTACTCATCGGATAGAGAGGACGGGAATACAAAACTGCTTTAACTTGAATTATCAAAGTTAGAAATTCCTCGTTAGTCAAAAGGTGACTTCCCACAACACGGGTCAGTAGAGTTTTTACAGAGCGCACGCCACTCTCCCAGACCCCACCGAAATGTGCGGAGGAGGGGGGAATCGTTTTGAATTCAATTCTTTCCTCTTCCGCAGCCGATTGCACGACGACCTATAAATCGACGGAGAGCGGCCAGAAAGCAATCAGTTGAAAGATCCCACGTCAGCTCTAAATAAAGTGCTTTAGTGCTGAGACACACGAAAAGGCAAAGGTATACCTTTTCTGGCCTGACGCCGCGGCGTCTACGACCAAGGATAACGTTGAAAGGTCCAGCGAAGTCACAGCCTACCCGTTGGAAGGCTTTGATAGCAGTGACACGCACGCTGGGAAGGTCACCCATAAGAGGTTGGGAAGGGACAGGTTTCGCCCGAAAGCACCGGACGCAACGAGACAGTCGTTTCTTAATAACCCGACGAGCTGAAAGTACCCAGTAGTTCTGGTATAAAAGGAATTGGACCGCTTGTGGGCCAGCATGAAGAGACATTTCATGCACATCACCAAATACTAAATTTGTGAGTGGATGGTTTGAAGGTAAGATAGCTGGATGCTTAGCATCATAGTCAAATTCTGAATGCCGAAGACGGCCACCTACACGAAGGATGTTATCACTTGATATGAATGGTGTCAGTTTCCGAAATGATTTTGGTAAAAGTTGTCCATTTTTGAGAGCCTGAAATATAGACTGGAAAGAAGTCTTCTGGCAATAACGAACCAAAGACTGTGAAGCCTTTTGGTATTCATCGTCACATATAGATCCATTATATGTTCTCTGCCTTCGCAAGAGATTAAGGAACCTGAGCACATACGCAGTCACTCGCAGAGTTTTCCTCCATGAGGGAAATCGGAGTAAAAGCTTGTGTAAAGGATCAGTCTCCTCGACTGCCTCATCGACAGTCACGACGAGAGCTGACCTACTCTTCATTTTGTAACGCGTCTGTTACATTGGATGACAGGGGAAGAGTCTGTGATGGCCACTGCTGAGGGGGGAGCAACAGAAAGTCAGGTCCTGTCCACCAAAGACTGTGAACAATCAGTTCACTCGGAAATAATCCCCTCGTTGCAGGGTCCGCAGGGTTATCATGGGTGCTGACATAGTTCCATCGGGCATTCGGCAATTTACGCTGGATCTTAGCTACTCGGTTGCCCACGAACATCTTCCATTTTGAAGGATGTGAAGAGATCCAGGCAAGAGTTATGGTCGAGTCTGACCACGCGTAAATTGCTTCAATTGAAAGCAGGGTTGTTATGCTTAGTAACACAGTTTTAAAAAGGTAAGCTAACAAAAGTGCTGCACATAGTTCAAGACGCGGCAGGGTAATGCGCTTTGTTAGTGACACTCGGCTTTTTGAAAACAATAAATGGCACAAGATAGATCCGCAAGATAGTTCTACTCTAAGGTAAATAGCAGCTGCTTAGCTGATGAGAGAAGCATCGCAGAACCCGTGCAGTTGATAGGCAACTGCGTCTGGGTGGACAACTTGACGTGGTATTCGCAGTGCTGACAGATCGGGTAGCTCCGTAGAAATCTGCTGCCATTGTTCTACGATTCCCTCGGGTGGTTGTTGTTCCCAGTCCAGACCAAGCAACCAAAGGCGCTGTATGAAATACTTCGCTAAAAAGACCACTGGGGAAAGGAGCCCCAAAGGGTCAAACACGCGTGACAGCTCCGATAATATTGTTCGCTTTGTGCATGTGTCATTAGACGGATTGACCTTGTAAGTTATGCAATCTGAGGAAGAGACCCAGTTCATGCCCAGTATCTTTACTACTGGTGAATCTGCATCAAAGGTAGACGATTGAGTTAAACAATGCTCTGCTGGTAAGTGAGCCAATAGTTCTGGCCTATTACTTGCCCATTTGGGAAGCTCAAAGCCGCCTTGAGATAGTAGCGCAATGAGTTGCTGCTGCAACTCCATCGCCTCCTCGACACTGGAAGCTCCAGTGGGAATGTCATCTACGTACCTATCTTCTTTGAGTACTTCAGCAGCACGGGGGAAAGCCTGCCCGTCAGCTGAAGCCAACTCATCGATGGTTCTCAAAGCTAAATATGGAGAGGACGAAACACCATAAGTAACGGTGTTAAGCCGATAGTCTTTAAGGGGCTCGTCTTCATTGAAATGCAACACAATCCTCTGATAGTCACGGTGTTTTTCTGCTAGCAAAACGTTTCTGTACATTTGACAGATGTCGGCGGTAAACACTACAGTATGCAACCGAAACCTCAATAAGATGCCAAGCAGGTCCTTTTGTAGTTGAGGTCCTTTATATTGCGTGTCGTTGAGAGACTTTCCTTCTCCGTCGCGAGCCGACGCGTCAAAAACGACGCGACATTTCTTCGAGCCGCTGGCCGTACTGACGGCAAACTTGCTTTGAAGTACATTTTACCAAAAGATGGCCTGGTCGTAAACAGTTAAAGCACAACTGTTTATCTTTGACAGCTTGAGAGCGTTGTGGAACATTATTTCAAAAAAGCAGGACAATGTGAAACAAAATGTTTTTGAGAGCAATGTGCGCAAGGTGGCGCTGACATCGACTGGCCTGAAACCAAAGTCGTAGATTTGTGGCGCGGTTGCTGCGTTGTGACTTGTGCCACCACAGCCCTCGGGCCGCGCAACAGGTGCGCGCTGATACGCAGACGTGCCTGCGTTCTCCACAGCTTTACAGTAATTATGAAGGAAATCCTCTAATGACTTATAAGTCGGTATATCTTGGTTGTTAACAGTCATCTCAAAATCTTTTCTTATAGACGGATCCAACTTATGAAAAAGTGTATAAAATAATACAAAGTCCCATTGTTCACACGGTAACTGTAAAGTTTTTAAAATTGCAAAATTTTCTTCAAACGTGTCTAAAGTAGCTCGCAACGTTTGAGCTGAAATATCTTTGAGGTTCGATTCTACTATCGCTTGCCACGCAGAAAGAGCTAGCTGGCGTTTATTGTCATATCTCTTAAGCAAAGTCGTGTACGCAAGATCATAGTTATTTTCACACAAAGGAATGGTCTTTATGAGATTGAAAGCTTCTCCTCGTAAAGCAGTAACGAGATATTGAAATTTTTCCACTTTTGACAAATCCTTGCTGTTGTGTACTAAACTACGGAATATATCATAAAAGGTTGACCACTCCCTATAACCACCCGCGAAAGGAGGTATTGAAATGGGTTCCAAACGCACATTTGAACGAGAACCTGTGCAATCATTGTGATTAAAATGTGGTTTTTCTTCTTTTATCAACCTTTCTTTCATTTCCAAAATTTCATAGCAGGTATTATCAAACTCTGTCCTTTTTTTCATCTGCATCAAAAATTTCCTGCTCGTCTGTTAAAGTCACATAAAGTATAAAATGATTATCATCGAAATCCTTTTAATTGACGGCATTAATTCTAAAGCTCCCTTAAATCGCAAAACCACGCTTGGATCACTTTCAGCTCGTTTACCAATTAAATAAATGTCATTTAATCGCTTCAAGGCCAAACTCCGTCTCACTTTACTAAGTTCTTTTTCCATTTTAAATTATAGTGAAACAGTTCTGTTCAACAGTGATAAATTTCTGTATATTTTACAACAGTCTAAAACAATACTAAAGTATTTTATTTCTAAAGAAACAGCATTGACTTTAACGCAACGATATATTGCCGTCTATTGCCGTGCGAAATCGAAAATCGAGTTGCTAGTCTCGTAAACAACTTAAAGGCACATTAAAAGACACAGTCAGTCACAGCCTAGAAAAGATCGCGACGCATTCTCGTCCGCGTACAGTAAATAAAAAGTTTGTATAGTATAACGCTGTCTCAGAATAGTATTCAGTAGGTATGCGTAGCGACGAATCTCTTCGGTCAGTGTTCAAAGAAAAGGGATTCTTGACTTTGACAGGTATATACCTATTAGAAATGTGTTTATTTGTTAGGCAACATAAGGACTAGTTCGTAAAAGTATCAGATATACATTCTCTTAACTTAAGAGACAGGGAACGTTTAATACTGCCGACTGCAAACCGCTGTAGGATATATGATAAAAGTACCTATGTTGAAGCTATAAAAATATATAATCAGATACCAAAGGACCTCAAAACACTTTAAGATAATAAATTTAAGGTTAAATAAAAAAAAATGGTTAATTAGCAATGTATTTTACAATCTGACTGAATTTTGTAATTACAATAACAATAAGATGTAAAATCTAATTAAATTCCTGAATTGCTTGTTTGTATTTTAATTATTCATATTATTTTGTTAATTTTAATAATGTTAAGTTCTGAACCTGGATTTAACGTAGTTCCTAATAATTTTGGCATTACTTTTAATTTTGATGTGACTAATGTATTTAATATTGTATGCCTGAAATAGGTAAAACCGAGGACTTTTCTATCTTCTATGTATATCTTATTACCGGTTTCACAATAAATCATTCTTATTCTTACACTGCTCTGTGGCGCGTCGACGGCCGTGGAATGTGACCGTTTTTAGCGGGAAAGGAAAAAGAAAATTACTACATTTCAGCACAATTTAGGCTTAAAATAATGATAGTTTTAGGTAAAGCACACCTAAAATTAATTGTACATCACGTATTTACTTGCAAATACAGTAAAAATCTAATTATAACACATTTATTGAGCTAAAAATTTATACCAACGTATCTACCTACCTAACCGGCACTATTACGTATCCTACAATCTTTGAAATGTGGTACTGTTTTATGTCTTAAATCACTGGTAAAATTTATAAAAAAGGGCTCAAGAGCCAAAATGCACATCGTGCGCAATTTGGGAGTGCATTTCCCAACGTTTTCTTTGGACTTTATATCGGGTGTGATTATAAGAACTTTCTGGAACCTATACAAACACTGTGCTATAGTGGTATCGTCGTTTTTACCAACCAAAACCGGCAGCTGACTCATCATCTGGAGTGGTCATCACGTGGCCATTGGTAGCTGACCAGGTGAGATTTCGGCTTTACCATCTAGGTACTGTTCCTTCCAACATATTTTGGTCCACGTTGTCCTTTTCGTTAGCGAGTTAAGGTAACTTCGATGCCACCGTTTCCAAAAGTCTGCATGTAATCGTTGCAGCAGATGCCAACGATCCAAAAGATTGACCTTAGCAGTGGGGTCATGATCGTCGGGAACAGCCTTAAGAGGTGAAAGCGTCAAAAAATGGCCCGGAGTAAGGACTGAAAGATCATTGGGGTCATTACTCATCGGATAGAAAGGACGGGGATTCAAAACTGCTTCAACTTGAATTATCAAAGTTAGAAATTCCTCGTTAGTCAAAAGGTGACTTCCCACAACACGGGTCAGTAGAGTTTTTACAGAGCGCACGCCACTCTCCCAGACCCCACCGAAATGTGGGGAGGAGGGGGGAATCGTTTTGAATTCAATTCTTTCCTCTTCCGCAGCCGATTGCATAAGATCTGCAAGGTGGCGTTTGGCACCGGTAAAGTTTGTGCCACAATCAGACAACAACAGAGCACACCTTCCGCGACGACCTATAAATCGACGGAGAGCGGCCAGAAAGCAATCAGTTGAAAGATCCCACGTCAGCTCTAAATGAAGTGCTTTAGTGCTGAGACACACGAAAAGGCAAAGGTACACGTTTTCTGGCCTGACGCCGCGGCGTCTACGACCAAGGATAACGTTGAAAGGTCCAGCGAAGTCACAGCCTACCCGTTGGAAGGCTTTGATAGCAGTGACACGCACGCTGGGAAGGTCACCCATAGGAGGTTGGGAAGGGACAGGTTTCGCCCGAAAGCACCGGACGCAACGAGACAGTCGTTTCTTAATAACCCGACGACGAGCTGAAAGTACACAGTAGTTCTGGTATAAAAGGAATTGGACCGCTTCACATAGGGGTATTTGAGGCCAAAAGTTGGACAAAATAATTTTTTAGAATTTTTGACATTATTTTGATTGAAATATACCTAATTTAATATATTTCCAGCTTTTTTTTTAAACTTGGGTCTTCGCAATCCTTTGTCATACGAAATACATATTCCCGTGTCATAAGCTTCACCCCAGCTGCACCACGTCCGTTTGTTTAGTAAAATCACTAATTGAAATAAAAAAAAATATATACCATAATGGCACTTTCTGGCAAGGTTTTTTTTTATTATACGTAAGAAAACTAAGTGCACTAGCAAATAAAAAATGAATGGCAGCCGTGGAAAGTCCAGCAATATAACTTTTGACCTTTCAACTTAAAATCAAGTCAATAAATCAAAGATCCTAAAAGGTAATTACAAAAATTTAATATAAAGCTAGTATCAGACTTAATTTTTAAAAAGTAATATACTGACTAGATTTTACATACCTGGCGAATCATTTTGCTGTATAGAAATCACTGCAAAACCTCTTTTAAATCTGTAATTTTTTTTTTATTAAGTGTTGATACTTTTTTCGCTACCACTCCGTACTGAACGTGCATTCAACTAAGCGCTCAAATGACGACCGATTCAGAACTTCCCTCAACGCCGCCCGTCGAAAAAAATATATTATTTTGTTACCCACAGATTCGTTAGCTAATGAGTACAAACAGTTTATTGGATTTCAAAATTTTGCTACCAACTACTTTTGTCCAGCTTTTGGGCTCAAATACCCCTATGGTGCGCTTGTGGGCCAGCATGAAGAGACATTTCATGCACATCACCAATTACTAAATTTGTGAGTGGATGGTTTGAAGATAAGATAGCTGGATGCCAGCATCATAGTCCAATTCTGAATGCCGAAGACGGCCACCTACACGAAGGATGTTATCACTTGATATGAATGGTGTCAGTTTCCGAAATGATTTTGGTAAAAGTTGTCCATTTTTGAGAGCCTGAAATATGGACTGGAAAGAAGTCTTCTGGCAATAACGAACCAAAGACTGTGATGCCTTTTGGCATTCATCGTCACATATAGATCCATTATATATTCTCTGCCTTCGCAAGAGATTTAGGAACCTGAGCACATACGCAGTCACTCGCAGAGTTTTCCTCCATGAGGAAAATCGGAGTAAAAGCTTGTGTAAAGGATCAGTCTCCTCGACTGCCTCATCGACAGTCACGACGAGAGCTGACCTTTTCTCTTCATTTTGTACCGCGTCTGTTACATTGGATGACAGGGGAAGAGTCTGTGATGGCCACTGCTGAGGGGGGAGCAACAGAAAGTCAGGTTCACCGAGAAGAGAAAGTGACTGATTTCGAACGATTCTGAGACTATTTTACATACATACATAACATCACGCCTCTTTCCCGTCGGGATAGGCACTACTTTACTTACTTACTCCTCTGGCGTAACGACCCAAAGTGAATCTTGGCCTCCGATACGAGAATTCGCCACTGGTCTCGTATCGATCCTGTGCCGCAGCCTGCGAGTCGTCAGCCTGTAGCTCGCACAAGTCTGCACCAACTACATCGGCCCTCCGGTATCTCGGGCGGCCAACCGGACGGCGTCCTATCGGTCGACCCTCATAGGCTTTCTTGACGTACCGGTCCTCCCCTATCTTTTCTACGTGGCCGAGCCAACGGAGTCTGTGCGCTTTCGTCTCTTCAATTATGTTCGGGATCGCCACGAGCTCTTCAATCTCTGCGTTTTAAGGGTCCCCTAGCTTCCGTCGCCTCTTGTCGTTGGCCTCATGACGCTATGTTGTGGTTAAATCGGCACCAGTACCAGTAAGAATAGTCGCAGATGTCCGTCGTAAACAGCGGCCAGTGTAATCTTGTGCATTGGGGTGCAGCAAAAACGAAGTCCTCAAGTTCTATCTCCTTCAAGTTCTCCAATGATGCTCCGTCATACATGTGGCTACAAAGTTAGTTTTTGCGGTCCTAAAAATGGACGTTATTGCTTCTAAAAATACTATAGGTATATCGGATCCCTCGGCGCGGAGTCCGACTCCCACTTGACCAGTATTTATTATTCGACCGATTGATTGAGTGATCCTTGGGGAAACTTTATTTTATTAAGTATATTTAATGGGTAGAACATGTGATTTAGAACAACCCGTATTGTTGTGCTTTAATGCATGTTCGCTTGATGATTTATTAGACTATGATATTATACTAAATACAAACTTATCAACCTTATCAAAACGAAAAGATTAAGTTATAAAACGTGTTGTCATAGTTATCTGTGTTATCATGTAATCAGTGCCAGCAAATCAAACAATCATCTTATGAGATTAGGACAACGAGCACTGGCAGACAGAATGGTATTATTTATGTATTAATTTATTTTCTTCGTTTGATTGCTTCGCGTGTGTACAAAAAAAAAACTAATACTTTAGTTTCCAACGTAGAGCGCGTTTCACATTAGAATTCCCTTCTCGTTATGTTCTCTGTCATATAATATTTATGTGACTAAAAGGCATTTCTTACGCGCTCTAGTAAAATGAGCTTTTCTTTATTGATCTTGAAATAAAAAACCGGCCAAGTGCGAGTCGGACTCGCGCACTGAGGGTTCCGTACCACCACATGAACATAATTGTATTAGTTGAAATTTCAGTAAGTTAATGTGCTAGATTTTTTGAGTCCGACACGCGCTTGACCAAATTTTATTATTTGTTGTTATTTTTTTTGCACTATAAAAATACCAATTTTCAAGTTTGTAAGTGTTCCCGTTTTTAAATAGAACTAAAACAAAAATCGCCTCAGCGACCATCCAACTTGACCCCTCTCTTATATGAATGTTCTTGAAACGGGAGCTCACCGCAATTGGTTACCATTCGTTGTGAGAAAAGTTGTAATATTTAATGATTTCAGACTTTTCCCATTATTTGTACTGTGAGACCTAGCTTCTTGCCAAATTTCATAATTTTAGGTCAACGGGAAGTACCCTGTAGGTTTTGCATTTTTGAATAAATGTATGGAGATGAGGACATAAAATGCCATATCTTTTGATTGCGTCGTTGAAAAAAATTGAAATTTTCAGATCTTGTGTGGTTCATGGATCCTAATATGTGGTATTAATTTCAACCTGATACCTTTACCCGTTCGTGAGATAAAGGGTCTTGACAGACAGACGGACAACAAAGTGATCCTATAAGGGTTCCGATTTTTCTTTTGAGGTACGGAACCCTAAAAATACTCATTGCATGCTTTATACATGGCTAGTATGGCTACTTTACTTCTATTTCAAATTTTACGTGATTTTGTGGAGCAGATGAAAAAAGTTTTATAAGTCTTTGGCAAAGGAATTTCAAAAGGTTCAAAACATAAACAGCGCAGCGTAGGTACTCGTACATACTCCCAGACTATTCTTTGTTTTACTGGGCCACCCTGTCTACGGGAAAGATTGAACATGCAAAACAGTAAGCATGTAGGTAATTCTCTGTCACTATCACAATATTTGTATTATTTATTAATTGTCTGCGACAAGCTATGTAGAGCTTTAGAAACTCCGCTGATATGAGGTTGTTATCGGTTATAGAATAAAATACCTATGTTTACTATGCTAAGATTTATTTGTTTTGTTGCTAGACAACATTAGTGGAAAATATGTAGCCAGTGCCACCCAATATGTACTTATGTGCACCGCCCGCCTGCTCGCAAATAAATGCACCAAGCGCATGCCACGGCAACACAACCATCCTTCGCCTCTACACGAGGCATCCTGAAGAGATGTTTGAGCGACCAGGGACTCAATTCTTAAAAATCACCGCTTGATCAAATATCACTTTTGGGACTTTAAAAATGCACATTTGCCGTGATAAACTGTTGAAAGGTACTCGCAAATCAGAACACATGAAAATTACCTATCAAGGACTGCTTCACATTTTGCGAATATCAATCTCCAATTTTGAATAGAAAAATCTGTGATTACAATTTTTTTGAGTCATGTTTTATCACCCGGTGATATTCAAGAATTGAGTCCCTGTGCCAAACACAGTGAGGCTCTCATCATCAAAACGAATACTCGGGCCGCAGTAGGGAAAAATCCATTAACATTACTTTGACCCTTCAAAAAGCATCTTGACTCTTGATATCTATGATCTTGACAAACTCCTTAAAGGCAACCAGCGTACTAGCTTCACCTCACCAGTCGTGTTGTTGCAAGTGTCCATGGGCGGCAGTGACACCATCAGGTAGTCTTCTCCTTTACCCGCTCTGACACAAAAACCTATGGGATACACATATTCCCATCTTCGAAGAAACTTTGAAATGATGGTTCCATTTGCTGAGTACGCCCCCTCATATCGGTCATGCGCACCCCCTGGGGAGTTAGTAAACAGATAGGAGGGTCAAAGAGCGTCCCGGGCATCACACTCGCCCTCAATGTACTAATTGATTATACTTTTGATATAGATGAGACTCCTTCCTTAGGCTTTGTAATAATATGAATAGTTACTGCCAGGTTAAATTTTTAAGGAGCCTGGTTCATTACTATGAATTCAGGACGCTATGCTACCGTCTTATGCAGGATGTAAGGGACGGAATTGCTCACTCTGGCCGAACAGTTTGTATGGAGAGGTCAAATTTTTTTTTCAATTCCCAAAAATGTTTTTTCGGGAAAGTTGTGACTGAGCACACCCATCAGTTTTCGGTACGCCGTTCTTTACACCCTGTACTATACTAGGCTAGATGAGCTGCTCTTAGCCGGCACCAGTCTAAAAAACTTTTTTGTACTCTTAAGGTTGTCCCTCAGGTGGCAATCAGTGTACAGACTCAGCCACTAGCGGGAAGAGACCTCTGTGTGTATGTTAGTGTGTCCCGGTCTTTTAAGCTTTAAATCGCATCCTCACGAAATATGCTTTAATTGATTGCTCTTTAATTTTCTTAGTCTGACAAATTCTCATTGCTCAAATGGATACCCACCACAAAATGTGAAGGACATAGACGGTACGGACCACGGAGCAATTGCTCCGTGGTACGGACGGTAGTTTGGTAGATTCTATTTTTGATACACCATTTTCATCATTCGTTTTTTAAAATAATTAACGTAAGTTGTCTTGCAAAAATCTATGATAAGTCTGATAAATATAAATAATATATATTATATACCTATAAATCACCAGTTAGCAGGAAAATGAGAGGAAGTTCAAATAGATTCCAGTTTGCAGATTTTCAAACACTTGAGGAAAACTAGAAGACACACGTACGTGTTTTGTATATAAAATACTTGATTGTTTAGATGATTAACTGTTTATTATGATTTTGTTACTCATGTCACAATTTCAGACTTTTTTAAGATAATATCTACGCATTTGAAGTATATACATATTTTTCAACCAATTAACTGCGTACACATTAAGCAAATGCGTGATTATCCTGCTTTAAGATTATTATTAATAATTAACCTTGTGTAGGTAAATGTTGTTTGTCAGCAATCGTCTCGTCTCACAACTACTGTGCCCGAACTTCAAAATAAATTCCTTCTCTTATTAAACCCAAGAAGCAATTTTCAAAAGACCTGCATAGGTCTTAAGGTGATCTAAACCAAAAGCATGAAATTAAATCATTATAACTTAATGGTTATGGTCTAAATCCATCTGTTTAGTTAGGCTGTTGCATTGTCTTTATCTGTCATCACTAGTTGGTATTGTAGAAATTGTGTTGTTTACTTGGATGACCTTATAGTAGTGAATTCCGACTCGTTTTCGCGTGTAGATTGATTGCATGGTCGAAGAGTAGGTACCATTAATTGATAGTGTTTTAGTAAATTTTCGTGTAACCGAAACCGTGCGTGATTCTGCTGACCTAAATCTTTGTCAATAGGTTCATAACATCGTTAAATTTTAAACGAAATGAACTATATTATAATCTGATGACAGCACTCCCCGCGAGTTCTGAAAGAAGAAGGGCAATCCCACCGGATCAGACCGGATTGGGTTGGAATCGGCTGTATTTATACGAGTATGACGATATACGCGGTGGCTAGTACCTACGCAAGCGACGCCTCTTTCTTGCCATGCAGCGACATCATCCGGGTTGGTAGTTGGCAGACGTGTGACATTTTGTATGACATTATATCCATACGGGTAAGAATCTGACTAGACCGGTAGGTCTATTGACCTCATAAGAGATTTGCACTTGTAGATCTTTTAGCAGGATTGATTAGGCTACGCAACAACTGAAGCAAGAGTAGCTAGCTGTTGCTCACTCGTGCTTAGCTCGTGCCGTGTGTAAAGCAAAGCGGTTTGCAGCGGTACTGACGAGTTGGGGACGCTTCCCAATACAGGGCCGTATCAAGAGAGCGATATCGAATTAGCGCCCCTTCAAGCGCCCCTAAACTACTCTGGTTTTTAAAAACTCCGCATGACAAATACTAAAGTCTTCAACCAACGATAGATAAAGTCACATTTTATAATAAGGTTTTTTGTCAGTTTTGTACTGCCTGGAATGACAGTAAATTTATCATAAAAGCTAACGAAATGTTTAATTACTATTGCGGCTCTGTTCATCTACATAAATTACGTCAACCTTACTCTCCGCACCCCCGATAAACCGCTGTTCCGCGGATTTGACCCGCGTACTGATAACGCGCGCCATAAATGCGCTCGACGCGCGCCATCGTTATCAGTTCCTCGCAAACTCGCTCCTCAAATCGTTCGATTCTTTATTATTGAATTAAATAAGTCTTTTTTTTGTCTTCGGATCAGTTTTCTGATTCGAGCGCGTGTGATTCGTAAGCGTAGTTGGTTTTTAGCAACAACCCGTGGGTTGTTGCGTACAGGATAATAAAAGCTTTGAGAATTACTCCACTAAGGGTGAGTTGAGTTTCTATTCTATCATGCTAACCTTCTTCAAGTGTTCGGTCCTATCAGCTCTCCTAAAGCTATTTATTCTAGGTACGGAGACAACTTCGTCGACTTTCTTATTTTCTGGTTTATATACCAAAAAATATAGTGTTTATATGTTCGTCATGAGACTAAACGGTCTACATCAAATTAAATTGCTCCTTAACTGCTGAACTATCAGCAGTTAATTTTAACACGGCAAAATAATCATGAAATGCTTCGTGGGCGAAGGCTAGCTTAATAAACACAATAAAGTCGTTACTTTGAATAAATTAGTGACAATATTATTATATTCTAAATCAAACATGCTTTGTTTAAAAGAAAAGGAACAAAATAATATGTACAGGAAAATCGTTTAAAAAAAACTGCGCAGTTATGAAAAGGTCGATTTTAACGTGAATGTCGATTATGTTATGAACTTAAAATGCATTTTTGAACGAAGTAAAAAACACAATGCCCATTTTAATTAACAAACCTTCTAAGAACAGTTCAGCACTCTGTCGATTAACTTCTGTATAGTCTGGCCAAGTAAAGAGGTCGTCGAGGCGAAATTCGTCGGGGTTATGTAAAACTGTTACTCAATTAAACCGCTACCTATCCTCAGCACACCACGGGTGGCTATGGAATATCTTTGATGCTCGTGTCCTTCGAGGTGGGCATCCCTAATCACTGCGAAGCAGTAGCAACATCAGGTCACTATGTGTTACTAACTTCCACTAGCCGCTGCTACGGGTTCCCCATCCACGACCAAAGGGGCGCCCGCGCCTGGGGCGAATTGGGGCGTATTGAAGTGGCTCAGCTATATGGAGCCCTTCGTCGTTTCCTTACGGGTTTAGATCTTTACCGATCCCGATCAGCCTTTCCTTCCAGACCATGACCATCTTGCAGAAGGTAACAGCTACATTTCAGGAGCTACCTCTCCAACATCACCTCTTTTAGGGCTGGATTAGATCTTGCCCGACTTCTTGGACCACGTCCTGCCGTTCACAGTCCCACGCAAGACAGTTCACAAGCTTAGTCTTCGCAGAGTTCTGATGAGCCTCGCACTCTAAAGTGTCTACTTGACCCATCGTAATTTTTTTTTACAATTTTGTTGATCATAACCAATTGACTCATGTAGGTACTCGAGGTATTCCCAAACAATTATTTTGCGTGTTTGTCGTTTTCGTACTACGCGTACGCATCAACTAAGAAATTACTCGATATGAACTTAGAACGTGATGAACGTGTGATTAGAACGTCTGCTAAGCTGAAGTGGGACTGGGCAGGACATGTATGCCGCATGCACCCGGATAGGTGGGCTAAAGTAACTACGGAATGGGTGCCAGAGGATGGTCACCGCCGTCGAGGCCGACCTCGGAGACGATGGCGCGACGATTTGAACAACTTCTTAGAAAACTGACCATCAGATGCTCTGGCGAATGGCGAAATAGAAAGTAGATAATACTTATTATGAATAGGTATTTTAGGCCAATGCAGCAAAAAACAATTTTCCTCTTACTATGATAATCATATTTATCCTTTATTATCCTTTACTTTACTGCACGCCTTTATAAGGAGTCAAAAGGTGTCTCACAAGGCTCGTTTGGCTGTTCATGGGGGAGTTTTGGTACCAACACTGATGTATGGCAGTGAAAGCTGGGTATGGCAGAAGAAGCATGAAAGTAGAATTAATGCAGTGGAAATGAGAGCGCTAAGGAGTATGATTGGTGTTAAATTGAGTGACAGGATTAGAAATAGTGTGATAAGAGAACGGTGTGGCGTAAAAGAGGACGTAGTGACCAAAATCGAGAAAGGGATGCTGAGATGGTTTGGTCATGTAGAGAGGATGAATGAACGAAGATTGACGAAAGAGATCTACCAGGCGAGAGTGAATGGAAACGTTGGAAGGGGAAGGCCTAGGCGAACGTACCAGGACCAAATTCAGGACGTTCTGAATAAAGGCCAGGTTAAAAGTACCCTAAACCGACGAGCATGTATGAAAGGATTGATGAAAGTACAAGAAGCAAGGGAAGTATGTCAAGATCGTAGCAGGTGGAGGACTGTGGTCTCTGCCTACCCCAACGGGAAAGAGGCGTGATGTTATGTATGTATGTATGTATGTATTATTTGTAATCGGTTTCTCGAAAACGGCTCTAACGATTTCGATGAAACTACGATACGGGGGTTTTCTGGGGCGGAAATCGATCTAGCAGGTCTTATGTCTGGGAAAATTCGTTTTCTCCGTATTTGGTCATTTCTTGAAAATAGCGCGTATCAGAAACCCTACAGCGTCATCTGTTAGTGGGCTTTGATTAAGATTATACAGAACAAAGCGTACTTAATTTTTATTGCGGTGACATTGAACATTTCAGGAAAAGTAAGAATAAACTTTATCAACAACAAAAGCAAAATGGTATTATTTCTTCCTGTTTGGTCTAGAAGTTAAAATTTTCGTAACATCGAGCAGGACCATGGTAGGAAGCATCTCTGATTACTACCGAAGAAGACGCTGTTTCGAATTCTGTTTATGGTTGTGAAATTTTGTGATTTTTCAGTTACAAGTATTTAGATAGGCACCAAACGGCTTTTATACGTAGAATGACCTGAAAGGCTCCTTAGATATCAAGTAAATCATTTATTAGGCTTTTTTTATAAGTAATAAACTTTCTTAATTTATACGAGATAAAACAAACCAGGCTGAACGAACATGGCCATACTACTGTACGTTGAACCATCTAGGTTTTTATTATGTATGTAAATTACTTTCAGCAAGAAGTAGTCAACTTTTTCAGTAGTGGGATCTGACATCTGGTGCGCCAAGATTTTTTAAATAAAAACTCTTTAAAAAAAACGCAAGGCGTGTTCTAAAATTAAATGCGTAGCGTATGGCTGTGACATAACACCTCGTGGTAATGACCTTGTGCACGAATTCGGCGCACTACTCGAACGTGGCGCCTGCGCAGCTCTGTTGTGACATTCGCGCTCACCTCTGATTTTTCATCGATGAAATGTTAAAATGCTTATTTTTCAAGTTCAGTCTAGATTTTCCATTACTGTAGAAATGACACTATCGTTGAAAGATCTTCACAAAGATGCCTGGCGTCCTAATTGATTTAGCATGTTGGTTGCTTTTTAGTAAGTAGAGACTAATAAGTGTAATTAACATAAACACGCACTTAAAATGAAATGAAATGAAATTGAAATTGAAATGAAATGAAATTGTTTATTCGCTCAAAATATGGTAAATAAGGTGTAGATACAGTCAATGACAACGAGTTCCACATATTTTGCCATTTATAAGGCATGCAAAAACATGATCAGAGATTAGTCAATTGACGTTACATTATTCTAAAATCTATGAACTGTGCTCGTTCATTTGCCTTTAGAACTAATCTTATCATGTTACCAAGGTTTCTAGACAA
Organism: Athrips mouffetella; assembly: GCA_947532105.1. Lineage (NCBI taxonomy): Eukaryota > Metazoa > Arthropoda > Insecta > Lepidoptera > Gelechiidae > Athrips > Athrips mouffetella. The sequence continues at coordinate 13,657,501 of OX383974.1, forward strand.
CGTGGCCTTAAATTTAGAGATGACGAAAGCGAACGTCATAAAATGTGTGGGAGGACAGAATATGTCAAATGTCATCCCATACATTTCATGACATTCGCTTTCGTCAAATGGCACGTTGTCCAGACCCCCAGTACCTATTCAACTGTAAACGTTTCTAAATAAATTTCTGCCACTGACATCATACAGAGGGTAGCTTATTTTTTACCTACCTACCAATCTCTACTTGTTAGCTATTTGCATATTTGACAAACTAGCTTTAAAATTACTACTTTCATGTAACAGCCAAGAATTCTTTATTAGATTTGCTTTGTATGGTTTGCATGAACGGTAGGTAATGTTATAATAAGCTTACAAACTAGCACAGTTCCTGATGTAGAGCCCTTATTATTATTTAGTACAAAATTACAGGTAAGCGCGTATTTATTTAATACACTAGCTGGTGCCCGCGACTTCGTCTGCGCAGGTTTATAAATTGTAGCCTATGTGTTATTCTGATGTATAAGCTATATTTATACTTTAAGCTATACTTTACAAAAGTTTCATTAAAATCCATTCAGTAGTTTTTACGTGAAAGAGTAACAAACTTGGGTAGTTTTCAAAAAATTGCTGTTTTAACCTGCCAGACTTTCTTAAGCTGTGGTAATTTTTTTTTTCGGTTTAGAGCAACGCAACTCTTAAGGACAATTCAAAGTACATTAGCTGCATCAAGGCCAATCGTTTTGACACCCTTTTGAAGAAAGATGGAGAATCGAATTAAGTTTGTAACTTCATTTTCTAATTAACCTGCGTGTCCAAAGATCAAGTGTATGGGAGTTTTTATACGTAAAAAATTATACATTATAGATAAACAAAAAGCAATGAAACACTTTGTTAATGAATGACCAGGCTACAATCTCTGTAAACCTGTGACTCCTTAATCGAGAAATTTGAAAAACAGAAGAGAAAAAGTTTTTGTAAGCAATAATTTCTGCATCACCTGTCGCCTTAAATACAATTTCGATTTGATCGCAACACTAATTCAGCACAGAGTCCGTACCCCTCCCGCTACGTCGCCTGAGTTGTCTGCTAGCGGCAGAAGTGGCGAGACGTGAGCGGGGGGACCGCGACACGCAACACACCGAGCTCCGTCTATTTGTTCGGTTTAAAGTGATAAACATGTCAAAATCCACAATTGAAGCATTGGAAAAGGCGATCAAGAAGTTCCTGTCGCCTATTGAAGCAAAATTGGAGCGTTTCCTGGCGGAATTCAGCAAGTTAGAAGCAAAAATATCGAAATTAGAAAAACAGCAAAATGTCGTTTGTTATTCGTGTGTTTCGAAACCGCAAGTTAACGCAGCAGAGGAATTACGACCTAATTCAGCGGAACAGTTAAGAATTAGAGAAAAAAATCCTGCGGAATTGAGCATTACCAGTACCGAGCGGTCGTCAAGACCGGTTCCAAAGGACGGAGGTAGGAGAAGCTCGCTGCCACAGCCAGTCGCCGGAGCAGCCATCCCAGTCGCTCGTTCCGGACTCGTGCAAGCTGCACGTCCAATTACTGTCCGACCGACACCGGAGGTATGCACTTTCTCCTCGACTACTGTGCCGGCCGTGGTGCCTGCATTGATGCACGATGTACAACATAAGGATGACCATACTTTCAGCGTTCCTCCCGTCGTTGAAAATCAGGACTGCAGTGACAACAAAGATGACACTCCATGGCAAGAGGTGAAGCGAAAAAATCATAATCGTAAGCGACAATCACGCATAGTGATAACCGGGACAGATCCTACAGACAATGAGTTGCAATCCATAGAACGAGTGTTCAAATTTCACGCCTGTCGTTTCAAGCCAGACACCAGTGAGGATTCGATTAAATCATTTATGTTAAAAAAAAACCCCGGTAGTCAATATGGTGTACATAAATTAAAATTAAAACATGACCACTACTCATCTTTTATGATAACAGTGCCACAGAGTAAGTCAGATTTTTTTATGTCCCCTCAAAATTGGCCACAAGCAGTGGAAGTGAGCAAGTGGTTTCAACGCGGCGGCCGGCAGTCAGCGCGCTCCGGCCTGCCAGCCGCTTTCCCTCCCCGCGCGCCCTCTGACGCTGCCCGCGCATACCGCGCCAGCGGTGGCGGCAACAGCGAATCCAAATAATAATATTAAACTCACTGTCTGCCACCAAAACGCGAGGGGCATAAATAATAAAACGAAGAAGATTGAAGTGCTCTTAGCGAAAGAACTGGCTTGCGATTTGTTAATTATAACAGAGCACTGGTTACGAAGCTGTCAATTAGACTCAGTGACCCTAAATAATTACGACTTAATTTCTAGTAGTTGTAGGACACATGTAGCACATGGTGGTAGCTGTATCTTCGTTCGAAACGGTATCCAAGTTGTAAATAGGCAGGACTACTGCAATCTGTCCGTGGAGCAGATTTTTGATATTTGCGCGGTACAATTAATAGACCACGACCTGCTTCTCGTCGGCGTATATCACTCGAATCAGACCAGTGATGCCGACTACCTAAAATTATTTGAAAAGTTATTGGGTAAAATAAACGATGAGGCAATGAACGCAATTATTATGGGTGATATTAACATCAATTACTTGGATAATACCTCACAAAAGAAACAATTAGTAGATATTTTGTTAGCTCACAATTATATTCAATTAATAGATTTTGTAACTAGGCCTGAATCAGGCACTCTATTGGATCATGCGTACACCAACCTACCCTCCGACCGCCTGGCGTCTGTCAGCGAGGTAGTTACCAACCTCAGCGACCACAACGCTCAGCGCGTGCAGCTATCGGGCCGGCGGCCGCGCGGGCCAGCCCATACGGTCCGTCGGTCCTATAGTGCCGCGAACAGAACCAGTTTCCAGACTGCACTGGAATCGGTAGATTGGGAAAGTATTATATTAGAATGTAACGACGACTGCAATTTATTGGCTGAAAAAATTATTAACATATTAGTAAATAAATTTGATTGTTGTTTTCCAAACAAAATGAGACCAAATAATCACCTAAATTGTAGCAAATGGATCGATGATGAAATAATTAATTTGAAATTCTTATTATTTGACATTTTTAGCCTTCAATTAAATATACAAGATAATGACATTTTGAATAAGATCTCTGACGAATACTCTCGTAAGTACGATAACTTATTAAGACAAAAGCGTACCAATTATTATTCCCAATTGATACGCAACCATACAAATAAAGGTAAATGTATGTGGGGAATTATTAATAGCGAATTAGGCCGCAATAATCGTGAACGCCTGGACTTTACTGACATCGTGCGTAACAACGACGGACTACCTTATAGGTCTAAGCAGATGCTCGTCGATTCCATGAATCTAGAGTTTGTGACGGCAGCGGCGAAGTGCGGTGCGCCGTCTGCTAACATGCTCAGCGCTGCTCATGCACTAGGTGGCAGCGCGCCAGCTAGTGACGCCACGCTCCGCCTCACGCATTTTACGCCTGATGAAATAGTGAAAGTTGTTCAGGTGTCAATAGCACCTAAAAGAAGTACTGATCTCTACGGTTTGTCAGCCAGCCTCTTGAAATCGTCCAATAAGGCACTTGCATATGTTATTTCGTGCCTGTTTAACTTATGCATCCGTATCGGAGTGTACCCTGCGCCACTTAAAAGGGTGAAAATATGCCCAATTTATAAAGGAAAAGGTAAGAAGTCTGAGCTCAAATCTTACCGCCCCATATCACTAGTCTAAAATCTTTGAGGTTGGACTTAACAAAAGGCTCCTATCTTTTATGTCCGAGAGGGATACGATGTCCGAGAGGCAATACGCCTACCGACGCGGCCGCTCCACGACGGACCTGGTGCGCGAGGTGGTGTGGCGCGTGCTGAGCGCGCGCGAGGCTGGTCAGCATGTCGCTCTGGTATGCTGTGACCTCTCGCGCGCGTTCGACACCGCCAACCACTCACTCATCGCAGACAAACTTTCCCACTATGGGATACGGGGCCCACCCCTGCGACTGCTTGTTTCCTTTATGTCCGAGAGGAAGCAAGCAGTTGTTGCAGAGCGAAGTAAAACCACATCTGCTGAAATGACCAACAATATAGGAGTGCCGCAAGGCTCATGCCTATCAAACACCTTGTTTAGCATATTGCTTAATGATCTGCCACGCTCAGTAGATGGCACTGAAATATATATGTACGCTGACGACGTGGCCGCGGTAGTAACAGGCAACAGTGTGCAGAACCTGGAAACGAAACTAAATGAAACTGTCCAACGCCTCGATGGGTGGTTCAAGTCTAACGGCTTGGCCCTAAACCGCGAAAAGACATGCTTCATGACATTTAACCTGAACGGCAAAACGCCAAGTCCGTTCGCGGTCAGTATTGGCGGCACCCGACTCCAACAAGTGTGCTCGACCAAGCTACTAGGTTTTCATTTGGATGGCGCACTGTCTTGTGTTGCATGTTATTTTCTACAATGTTCAATGTTGTAAAGAATCACCTGGGAAGGCGTGTACTTTGCTGGTGATTCGTAGGACTGTTCGCAGGAACTGCGCTGGAGTACGTCCCACTCAGTGAAGCCAAGACGCTCCAGCAGAGTACACGGTTTCACCGGTAGGTCTATTGCCTTTGGCAAGGTTGATCTATTGTGTAGGACTTACGTGGAATAGGTTTGCGGCATTCTAGGTGGACTAGGGACAGAATAGCAGAGCTCCACTTGCGTCTCGTCACATAGAATCTGTAGTATACCGGCAGAAAACCAGTGATACAAAACAACCTGTTGTTTTGTCAACGTTCGCCGTCGTCTTATTCGCCTCTTTGTGTTTTCACTACCTCATTTCACTTCACAGTGCCGGAGTGATGTCGTCACAGCGTCCCCTATAGTTTTAAATACGTTTTTCTTAACATTAATGTGTTTTTCGGTGTATTTTTGTTAGGATAAACAGACACTGTTTACGTTCGTCGACTGACAGTTACCATAGACAAGTGCCACAGAATGTGGAGACGAGTGCGTTTTCCACGCCATCATTCCGATACCGGTCTTTCTCTTAAATAATATTTCCAAATTAGAAAAGCAGAAGTAAATAGAAATTATTAGATAAACCCCTTCGTAGAAATTATTCCAACTGGATTGTAAAGTTCTTATTGAATTTGGTGCTTTGTTATTTTTTTTATCCGGTCCTCGCATTTTGTCGATTGACAAAGAGAACTAACTAACCTGTCATTCATTTTCCGTGTAACTGAGCACACACATCTCGGACCCATTCCAAGAAAATCGACAAATATCCAGGGTAATCCTGTGGATCACCCATTAGTACAATGTCAGATTGACAAACAGAACCAGGAGGCGACGGGATGTCGCCTTCTTCTTTTATCTGGTAGCTTAGGCTTCTTTCACATATCGTGAGTCTCGTCATAAGCCCACGCGTGATGCCGCGGCGCTGACTCGCATTTTTTATAATAAAAGAGAGAATCTTTTTTATAACAAAAGAGAGAATCGTCATGTCATCGGTACATCGTCATGGGAGGTAACGCAATGCGCAGACCAAGTGAGTCATCACACGTTTTATTCTGAACCTCGACACAACCATTCTGTGAAGATCTGTACGGGAACTTCTCTCCGTTGTTTGCAATGCCAGGTCACCCGTTGTGAGTGAACGCTACCCCCACACCGGTGTGCCGTATTCGGGTTGGTGTATTACTTGTTTGGCTTCGAACCAACTCGTACCCCAACATGTATTAGAATTAAGGATATATGTTCTCGTCACGTCACTCATTTACATGGAGAGGCCTATCCATGTAAATGTCGTTGTATGTAAAATAGTAAGTAAGTTTATCGTCATAAGTTTCACATCCCTTTAGGGACTATCTTTAGAAAGGAATATTTTTAAGAAAGAATTGTTTTTTAAGAATAACTCCTAGAAGAAGTAGTTTGTTCGAGAATTGCTTTTGAGGATAAGCCTATTGTTCCTCGTCAATTGTAACACTAATGTATTTGAAAGGTACGAAATAAGATGCTCTCTCATTTATTATAATTAAGTTGTTTAATTTAACACCTTTATTTGTAACACATTTCCAGTTTTGTGACTGGTGGCGCCCTGAAAGTAAGTGATGTATAGACACCGCTTCCAACCTTCATTCACCGACGAGTAAGATACCTATCGGACTACGGTCTTAGCACCACAGGAACCCACGCGCTCTCCACTAGCCGGTAAACCAGCACAGTTGTTGGTTTAATGCAACAAAATGGCGCTCACAACGTGTGGCGAGGTATCGTTGGAACAAGTTGGAGGTTAGTGTCTTGTCATTGTTTATGATAGAATTGTTTTAAGAATAGAAGTACTCGGTAGTCTTTCACCATGTCTGGTCCAAAGATTTACTTTAGAGATTTGTTGGGTGATGAACTCAAATATGAACTCCGTATTCGTGGACATTCTGATGTCAAGACTGTAGCCGAGATGAGAAGAAGAATTTCGATTTTGATATCGACCTCACAGATGGATGTCACTATTGATCCACTACTGTTAGACTTAGAATTAGAATTAGACATCTGTGGAGACAAACTAAACGAGATAGGCTCTAAAATAGCTGCTGGAGATTATACCCCATCACAGACTAAAAGACTCATATCTAGGCTCTTACATATTCCATTCAGACTTGGTCGTTTACCCTCAGATGAAGAAGATTCGAAGAAGAAGTTGGAGTTACTTAAGAGGAAGTGCGCTCTGTGCCTACAGGCCTTAGATGTGACCGCGGTAAGCGAGGAAGGAGTAGAGTACGAAGATGAGGATCAAGACCGCGGAGAGACTCAAGACGCCTCAGTTGGCACAGGTGAGCTTCGAGTAACTATTGACCCTATGCGTTCGGTTTCTAGATGGGGAATCAAATATTCGGGACGCGACAGCAGACTTAGTCTACATGCTTTTATAGAACGGATAGAAGAATTACGTATTTCTAAAAACGTTAGCAATTCAGAATTGTTGAGAGGTGTAGCTGACCTTTTCGAAGGAGAAGCTCTAGAGTGGTATCGCTTTTACGGTAAACAACAAGTGACTTGACAAGACTTCGTAGAAGCTTTAAAAAGCGAATTCTTGCCAACGTCCTATAACATAAAAACTCTTAAAGAAATTTACAATAGGACCCAACACCCATCAGAAAGCGTGACCAGCTACATCTACTTGATGAAAACTTACTTTAGAAGGCTAGATACACCGATTCCTGAGAAGGAACAGGTAGAAATCATTAAGGATAATTTAGCCCCCTTTTACAAATCAAAAGTGTTTGGTGAAGCATATTCGAGTGTAGACGATTTGCGAAACAAGTGTAAACAGATAGAGGAAATGAAAGCTGAATGCTCGTCATATGTTTATCCTTCAACATCCACGCAAAACTCTTTACACTCGGATCTGTGTTACAAAACACGAAATTTTCGCCAGTCAAACCCAGAAAAGAAGGAAAAGAACGTAGGAGCGGTCGGTGGACCGAGAATTTATCGTATTACTTGCAGTAAATGTAAGAAAGAAGGACACATCGCCAACGACTGTAAATTCAATGGCACGTTGCATTGCTACGGCTGCGGGAAGGAGGGAGTTATCCGACCCAAGTGTCCAAAATGTAACCCTCAAAAGAATTTAAACGGAGGGAAGGCCTCGGACGCAGAAAAAGGATAGAGTCCCCTGGCCGCACCCGTAATAATCAGCAAAAACCATCTGTCGGCGATATGTCAAAAATTCAAGAAGTTAAGTTTTGCCCTAAACCTGAAGAAACCAGACCATTTTTAAAAGTTCTGATTTTAGGTAAAGAATGCAAAGGTCTCTTAGACTCGGGGGCCGTGTGCAGTGTGATCAGTGGCTCTGCTTTCCGTTACTTGAACCAGTGTGGTGCAACCCTAGAAAAAACAACATCCACTGTTAAGATCATAACTGCTAATGGATCGGAAAGTACAGCTGCTGGTAATACTCGCCTGCCTGTAGAATATAAAAACATGACCCATATGGTTACATTTTTAGTCGTAGAAGAAATAAGCACACCAATTATTTTTGGAATCGATTTTTGGCAAATGTTTAACATCGGTTCAGAAGTATTACAGTTAATAGAAACGAATAGTTTGACGTTAGAAAATTTCATAGAAGCTGGTGTACTTAAAACTTCGACGGATTTAACTCCAGAACAAATCAAGCAATTAAATTTGAGAATAGAAAAGTTTAAGAATTTAACTTCTAAGAATACTTTAAATAAAACTGACTTAGTTCAACATACGATCGATACTGGTGATCATCCACCCGTGCGACAAAAGTGTCATCAATATTCGCCCGCCCTGCTGGAACTCATTCACAAGGAAGTCGATCATATGTTGCAACTAGGAGTGATAGAACCATCTAACTCACCGTGGAACAGTCCGTTGGTGGTAGTTAAGAAACAAGATGGGAAACCACGCGTATGCTTGGATTGTAGAAAACTTAATTCCGTAACAAAATTTGATAGTTACCCACTACCAAACATAGACTTTATCCTCAATAGTCTACGAGGAGCGACATACATGACTTCCATTGATCTCAAGTCTGCTTACTGGCAAGTAGAACTGAGCGCAGATAGCAGGGAGAAAACGGCTTTTAGCGTCCCCGGTCGAGGATTATTTCAATTTAGAAGGATGTGTTTCGGTCTGAGTACTGCAGCACAAACCCTCCAAAGATTGATGGACCGCGTTATAACGGCGGAATTTCAGAACCCAGACTTAACCCTATCTGTTTTTACGTACCTAGACGATATCATAGTGGTCTCTCGTGGCGATTTCAATAACCATCTAATTCTGTTAGACCGTGTTTATCAGAAGTTAGAAAGCGCAAGGCTTACTATTAATATAGAGAAGTCACACTTTTGCCGAGAGGAACTGGATTATCTAGGATACAAAGTTGATAGGGAAGGCCTGAGAACTAATCCAGAAAAAACGAGGGTAATTGTTAAACTAGCAGAACCTAAAACTCCGAAAGAAGTGAAAAGTTTTCTGGGAATGGTGGGTTGGTACCGCCGCTTCATTCCAAATTTTTCAACGGTGGCAGCACCATTAAATCGGCTGACCAGTAAGAAATTGAAAAGGTTTGAATGGAGCGACGATGCTCAAAGGTCCTTTGATAAACTCAAAGAACACTTAATAACCTCACCAGTCTTGGCTTGTCCAGACTTTTCAAAAGAATTCTTCATACAATGTGACGCTAGTGATAAGGGTATAGGGAGCGTACTCACTCAGAATATAGAAGGAGAAGAGAAGGTCATAGCGTACGCTTCGCGTAGCCTTACCGCAGCGGAGAGGAATTACTCGGTGACAGAGAAAGAATGCCTAGCAGCCCTGTATAGTGTTGAAAAGTTTAGATGCTATGTCGAAGGACATCCATTCACAGTCATTACTGATCACGCATCACTCCAGTGGCTGCTAAACATAAAGTCACCAAGTGGTAGATTGGCGAGATGGGCGATGCGACTCATGCAATTCCAGTTCGATGTCAAACACAGGAAAGGCCATCTGCATGTAGTGCCGGACGCGCTCAGCAGGCTAGAAGTCAATGTCGTAGAAAGGATTACATTCCCGTCGAATGACCCATGGTACGATAAGCTGTATGAGAACTGTGAGAAGCACCCTCACCGCTACCCTAAATTCAATATTATCGACAAGAAGCTATATAAATTAATAAAATGCAAATACGCCTTAGAAAATGACACCGCTTGGAAATTAGTAGTACCCATTCAGGAAAGAAAGCAGATTTTATCTGAGAACCACGACAAGCCAACAGCGGGACACTTTGGCATTAATAAAACGTTAAAGAGAATCGCTTTACGTTATTATTGGCCCAAATTATTAAAAGATGTCAAGAGCTATGTCAAGAAATGTGAAGTCTGTCTTGCTAATAAATCTAGTAACCAAGCTAGACCAGGATTAATGGGACAGCCTAAGAAGGTGCACAGGCCATTTGAAACTATATCAATTGATTTACATGGTCCTCTGCCCAAGTCCAAGAAAGGCAATACCTTTATTTTGGTAGTCGCCGACTACTTCACAAAGTATGTGTTTCTTTTTCCTATACGAAGAGCTGTGACTTCTGTTATTAACCAGAAGTTAGAAGAGAATGTATTCCTAGTGCACGGAGTACCTAGAACTTTAATTTGCGACAATGGTAGTGTCTTCACCTCTAAAGACTTTAGGGAATTTGTAGAAAAATACAAAATCCCTAATCTCTTCTATACCGCGGTGTATACGCCACAGGTAAATCCTGTGGAGCGAGTTAATAGGGTAGTCGGAGATACCATTTCAGCATTTCTTAAGAAAGACCAAAGAGAATGGGACGTCCATATTCCACATATTCAATCAGCCATGAATAATAGTGAGCATGATGCCACTGGGTTCACACCATTTTTTCTAGTTCATGGGAGAGAGATTATCTTGGAAACAGAACATTACAATCCCAATTCTCAAGAACAAGGTGAACTGACCTTCTCTGGGAGAAATGAATACGCTGAATCCTTGAAAGAACTTCGGACGATTTATTCAAAAGTTAGAGAAAAGCTGGCCGCAGCATATGAAAGAGGAAAGCGAATCTATGATAGGAGAAAGAGAGACGTCAATTTGAGAGTAGGTCAAATAGTCTGGAAGAAAGACTATATACAGTCGAAAGCTAGCGAGAACTTCGCAAGTAAACTAGCACCCCGTAATATAAAGTGTGTAGTAGAAGAAAGGATTAGCCCGTTAGTGTATCGCTTACGCGCACTAAACGGAAAGAAAGCGGGACTTACCCATATTAAAGATATTATACATGTAGAAGAGTAGAATTATCCTTAGCGAGTAAATATTTTTGCATGAGTAGGTCAACAAATCGTTAACATTTAAGTGTAGTTTAGGTATTAAAAGGGGATCCCCAACCAAATATTTTAGTATAGTCGCGCGCGCATTAGGATAAGGAATTAACATATAATCGTAACAGAGTAGTAATTTACTTAATAGTAGGGTAAAATAGTATACAATAGTAACAATAGCCGTAAAGTTAAATATTTGCAAAACCTGAGTTGGTTAAGACTTAAGTATTAGTTAGTATAGGACTATTTACAAAGACTTAATCTTAAGCTAAAGGATTCGTATGTTTTCCTAGGTGTTATAAACTTACAAATAGAACAGGATTTATAAAAAGAATAGAACGCGTTCGGTTACTTAACCAAAAGTAGCTTAGAAGAAATGGTGCGTTGTAAAAGCAAGGGTCAGTGGTTCTTCGTTGCTTACACGTAACTTGTTTATAAGAAATATTTACCTTTAGTTTCTCCGTGTATCGCGAAAATTCTACCTCGCGGTACTCGAAACTATTTTCGCTCTTAGGAGGGGAGTGTTGTTGCATGTTATTTTCTACAATGTTCAATGTTGTAAAGAATCACCTGGGAAGGCGTGTACTTTGCTGGTGATTCGTAGGACTGTTCGCAGGAACTGCGCTGGAGTACGTCCCACTCAGTGAAGCCAAGACGCTCCAGCAGAGTACACGGTTTCACCGGTAGGTCTATTGCCTTTGGCAAGGTTGATCTATTGTGTAGGACTTACGTGGAATAGGTTTGCGGCATTCTAGGTGGACTAGGGACAGAATAGCAGAGCTCCACTTGCGTCTCGTCACATAGAATCTGTAGTATACCGGCAGAAAACCAGTGATACAAAACAACCTGTTGTTTTGTCAACGTTCGCCGTCGTCTTATTCGCCTCTTTGTGTTTTCACTACCTCATTTCACTTCACAGTGCCGGAGTGATGTCGTCACAGCGTCCCCTATAGTTTTAAATACGTTTTTCTTAACATTAATGTGTTTTTCGGTGTATTTTTGTTAGGATAAACAGACACTGTTTACGTTCGTCGACTGACAGTTACCATAGACAAGTGCCACAGAATGTGGAGACGAGTGCGTTTTCCACGCCATCATTCCGATACCGGTCTTTCTCTTAAATAATATTTCCAAATTAGAAAAGCAGAAGTAAATAGAAATTATTAGATAAACCCCTTCGTAGAAATTATTCCAACTGGATTGTAAAGTTCTTATTGAATTTGGTGCTTTGTTATTTTTTTTATCCGGTCCTCGCATTTTGTCGATTGACAAAGAGAACTAACTAACCTGTCATTCATTTTCCGTGTAACTGAGCACACACATCTCGGACCCATTCCAAGAAAATCGACAAATATCCAGGGTAATCCTGTGGATCACCCATTAGTACAATGTCAGATTGACAAACAGAACCAGGAGGCGACAGGATGTCGCCTTCTTCTTTTATCTGGTAGCTTAGGCTTCTTTCACATATCGTGAGTCTCGTCATAAGCCCACGCGTGATGCCGCGGCGCTGACTCGCATTTTTTATAATAAAAGAGAGAATCTTTTTTATAACAAAAGAGAGAATCGTCATGTCATCGGTACATCGTCATGGGAGGTAACGCAATGCGCAGACCAAGTGAGTCATCACACGTTTTATTCTGAACCTCGACACAACCATTCTGTGAAGATCTGTACGGGAACTTCTCTCCGTTGTTTGCAATGCCAGGTCACCCGTTGTGAGTGAACGCTACCCCCACACCGGTGTGCCGTATTCGGGTTGGTGTATTACTTGTTTGGCTTCGAACCAACTCGTACCCCAACATGTATTAGAATTAAGGATATATGTTCTCGTCACGTCACTCATTTACATGGAGAGGCCTATCCATGTAAATGTCGTTGTATGTAAAATAGTAAGTAAGTTTATCGTCATAAGTTTCACATCCCTTTAGGGACTATCTTTAGAAAGGAATATTTTTAAGAAAGAATTGTTTTTTAAGAATAACTCCTAGAAGAAGTAGTTTGTTCGAGAATTGCTTTTGAGGATAAGCCTATTGTTCCTCGTCAATTGTAACACTAATGTATTTGAAAGGTACGAAATAAGATGCTCTCTCATTTATTATAATTAAGTTGTTTAATTTAACACCTTTATTTGTAACACATTTCCAGTTTTGTGACTGGTGGCGCCCTGAAAGTAAGTGATGTATAGACACCGCTTCCAACCTTCATTCACCGACGAGTAAGATACCTATCGGACTACGGTCTTAGCACCACAGGAACCCACGCGCTCTCCACTAGCCGGTAAACCAGCACAGTTGTTGGTTTAATGCAACACTTGGGAGACCCATATTGACCAGGTTTGCTTAAAACTCGGTCGCACCTGCTTCGCCTTGCGACGCCTCGCTAGCACGGCGCACAAAGAGACAGTCAGAACGTGCTATTACGCTACCGTACACTCGACTTTGACCTATGGACTGGAGTTATGGGGTGGAGCGGCCGACGTCCAGCGGGCGTTTGTACTACAAAAACGGGCTATACGTGCCATGGCAGGGATACCATCTGACGAATCATGCAGGCCGTTTTTCACAGAGTTTAATATTTTACCCATGCCTTGCGAATATATCTACCTAGTAGCTCTTTTCGTTTATATTAATTTAAACAATTTTGATCGCAAAGGTGTGAACTCCACACACAACCTGCGTAGTAACGCCGACGGGGACCAGCTCGTGACACCGTTCCATAAGCTCCACAGATCAGAGCAGTCTGTGTATGTGTTTGGGCCGTCGGTGTACAATAAGTTACCACAAAACGTCAGAGATGCAGCTACCATCATGTCGTTTAAAATTAGAATAAAAAAATGGTTAGCGCAATCACAGTTTTACTGTGTAAAGGATTTTTTTATTACGTAATTAATTAGTTATATTTAACACTTTTGTTAAAATAATTACTATATAATTCTATAAAAATGTGACCTGTAACCATTTCGTTACCAATAAAGTTATTGTATTGTATTGTATTGTGTGCAGGTGTATTTACTGGGTCCAAAAATAATCATCGAGTTGTCGCCGCTTAAATTTGTAACCTTAAATTTAAAAATTAAAATTTTTCTGCCTACAATAACTTTAACATTTACGAGTCAGTATTAGTTAGTGTTGATCGAAGATTTGTCTTACTAAGCCTTATAAATACGACTAGACTTATATTTAACGCCTCATGACTAGTCTAGCCCTTATAACGCTTGAAGCTTAATCTATAATTCATAATTATTTATTTGACTGATTATTAATCTGAAGACTAATTTAGTCATCATAATTAACCTGCCAATTTCTAATTAACCTGCCTCTTGCCTGCTAAAAAACTGGCTTCCCTTGTAGTGAAATATACTCATTATTACATGACAAATTGAATACAACATTTTTTTACTTTTTGTCAAAAACGGCAATTTTTTGTTAACTACCCACTAACAAACTTTTGCGTTTATAATATTAGTAGGATACTTACTCGATAAGCCAATGGTTTATTTATAATGTTTAGTACGGTGAGAAATTACCCTGACAACAGGATAACTTCATATGACGTCCATCTGTGGTCGAGACAGTCTGCTGTCAGAGGTACCCGCTTTGGAACCCGGCCTTAATAATCACAACATATACCAACTAATAAAACACTTTGCGCTAGAATAATGCTTGCATTTATCTTTGTCAAAAATTAACTACGCTTATCGTTTTAACTTTTTGGGAAAATTGTCTCTTTTGAGAAGATACGTATGTTTGGCTGAATGCTGCCCTGCCTGCTAGCTGTGTAAAAGAAAATAACAACATTTATAAAGCTTTTCAGTTTAGTGAAACTTTATGTTTTAAATCGTTGTTCAATCAAAAATCTTCGCGAAAAGCTGCAGACAGAACAAAAAGTATTGCATCTGGTTAGTAGCAATTAAGTACGCTAAACTTTGCAAGTTCCAGCCCGGCACGCGTCGAGTTTTTCTTCTCTTTATCTATTTGATGAATATTATTACTTATTTAGAATATCAAATCTACATGTAGGTGTGTAAATACGTAATCATAAAATGTTCACAACTGAACTTGATAACTGTAGCGTACGAAGATAAGATTGCTTATGTTGTGTTGTAATAGGTTCCAGAGACCAGAGTACAGAGCATGTGATCTATAATATACCGGGTGGAAAAAAGGAAAACTGGAAGAAATTATTAAATACCTTTTAATATGACTAATTAGTTCTTGATAGCAAAAGATACACATGTACTCGTAATTTAATTACAAACAACTTTCCCAAAGAATTTTCAACTTCAAAGAACATAGGTCGAAAAACAAGAATTTATTTTGGCGTGCCCATACAAACCTAACGCCAGCGATAGTAAAAGTTGTATGGCACGACAAAAAAATTCTCGTGTGTCTCGACCGATGTTCCTTGGGGAAAGTTGTTCAGTATCATGAGTACACGCATAATTTTTGCCAACAAGAACTAATTGAAAGTCACCCTATAGAATATAGCTTTTATTGAAATGATTTATTTATTTTCCTTTGTGTTTCCTAAGAGATATCAATCCTAGTAATTGCCCCTAAGAAACAGTATCATGTCGTATTAACAATATTAAAAACAGATGATTTTTCAAAGATCTTTGACTAAAGGTTTATTTTCTTTTATATTACAATATTTGCGGTACTTTTCCTTTAGATCCCTTCTTATCACGTTTAAAAGTATCTCTTTGTAACAACACACTTTGTTTGTAAAAAATGTAGCTCTACTCCAGCATGTTAGGTACCTACTTAAACTTGAAACTGAACAACTTTCCCTAAAGCCACGATCACACCTAGCTGAATTCAAAGACTAATTCGGCATAAATTGCTGGGATGCTTGGTTATGTTAATTGCAATATCCTTACTTCAACGAGCAATGTATGCCGAATTAGTCTTTGAATTCAGCTAGCTATGATCGTGGGTTAAGGAACATAGGTCTAAATACCTACGAAAAAAAGTTATATCATTCACTTTTTTCATACACGAAATACCCAAGCTGGTGCAGTTTCTATAGGAAGTGGATTTTCTTTTTCGTATTTCCACCTGTTTCTTAGGAAAATTTGTTCAGTGACATGGTCTAAGTTATACGCTAAAACAGTAGGTACTTAATTTTTTTATATAGTATAAATATTATGTATATGTTCTCGATGGCCAAAAATCACAAATTATCTTTATCAGAACAGTTCAAGGCCAAAGAGACGCCTTAGTGATACCTACAAGTAGGTATGTTTGAAATAAAAACTGTGATAACATTTTTGTAAGATAACAGCTATTGTTTGTTTTAATAGACAGGCGGCAGCAATTTATTAATTAATACTTAGCAGTGTTACTGTGTTCATTTCATATCATAATTCTACAGGGATGTATTTGGACCCCAGGCTAATGATACTCAAAGCCTTTGCTTTCACAGGGTAATAAATTTTATCCTATACTATTAAACGAGCAATATTTGTATATATATATATATTTGTAATCGGTTTCTCGAAAACGGCTCTAACGATTTCGATGAAATTTACCATACGGGGGTTTTTGTGGGGCGAAAAATCGATCTAGGTCTAGGTCTCATGTCTGGGAAAATTAGTTTTTTAAGCATTTGCGTTTTAGACAAAAACCTACAGCGCCATCTGTTGGCGCATAGCATAGCTTGCTCACCAGATGATATTTTAATGTTGAGGCGGCAATTATAGAGCGAAGCTCGGTCGCCCAGGTACATACCCATTAATCCTCTATGCCTGCGCAAAGTTCGTATAGAAGAACCAAAATTGTTTAATGGTCTATTATTGTCTTATCCTGTTTTTTAAGCTCTAAAAGACAGTGTTCCGTGTTCCCCAAATAACACGTGTATCGTTTGTTCGCAGGACGCACCGGGTGAGTCCGGCGCGGCTGACGGTGCCGGGCGCGCGCTCGTGACAGCGCACGTGACGCGTACACACCAACACACGCGCAGGCGCACTCCTCGCTGCTGGCGGCGCACGCTCAACGTGGACCCGCCCTGGCGCGCACAGCGCTGACACCCCCACCCCACACACACAACGTGAGTACACACTCACGCACAGACACCCCCCGCTGCTGGCGGCGCAAGCTCAACGTGGAACCGCCCTGGCGTGCACAGCGCTGCCACCTCCACCCCACAACCACAACGTGAATACACACACACAGACACCCCTTGCAGGCGGCGCACGCTCAACGTGGACCCGCCCTGGCGCGCACAGCGCTGACACCCCCCTCCACCCCACGCACACAACAAACGTGAGTACACACAAACAGACACCCCTTGCAGGCGGCGCACGATCAACATAGACCCGCCCTGGCGCGCACAGCGGTGACACCTCCACCCCACACGCACAACGTGAGTACACACACACAGAGACACCCCGGCTGCTGGCGGCTCACGCTCAAAGTGGACGCGCACAGCGCTGACACCCCTTCCCCACAAACACAGTGAGAACACACACAAAAACCTTATAGCGAAGCATAGGCATAGTGACTTAATCTTCAGACTCTAGACCGGGTTAGTCTTCTCGCGTCTATACAATACACACCTGGCTGTTGTCGCGAAAGTCGCGGTGCGCAGTTTAGCTCGGCAGGTGTGCCTTCACTGGACCTGAGCACAATTTGACGCTATCTGCGCCCACTTCTACTATACTTGCAACTTTGCGATGTATTTTCTAATATAACATGTTGTTTGTTTGTTTCAGCTGACACTTGTGGACTAGCGTTAGTGGACTCCCTTGGCCGGGTTCCGTGTAACATCTACGCGCAGCATACAGCGCCCGCCGCCCCGCGAGGTCGGGGCTCCGGGCCCTCCTAACGGAAGCGGAACTCGCACCTGACCGCTAAGAGCAGGGGATCAGGTCGCACCCGGCAAGGGTGGTTTCTACTAACAAGTCCAATCGTCAACGGAATCTCGAACATGAAGGTAATTTCTTCTGCCTGATTGAGGGCTCTTTTAAAAATTCTTACAATTGAAAGTGTGGTTAACTTCAAGAGGAACGACCATAGTCGCCAGAGTCGCCACAAACGCGACTGGTACTGCTGTGATTGGCAACTACAGCAATGATGTTAACCACTTACACGGTCGTCGTCGTTGGTGACACTAACGAGGTCGCTTCTGACCATCTGTTACATACATTGGACCAAAGTTTACGACACACAAAGGAAGTAATATGGGACTAGTGTTTATAGAGCGCACTACAAATTGCCTGTGTGATGGCGGCTGTCGGCTAAGAACATACACCCTATATCTTCTCGAGGGCCTCGTAAAAGCTGACTATTGGATCGTGACTGGAGAAATGGCAGTGGCGTAACTATTGACGCCTGTTCAGCCGCAACGCTTAAAAGCGTTATGACTAATGTACATTGGGGTTCATCCAAATTAAAGAATTTAAAAGTGGAAATTATCACATTTGTATTTATTCATAGGTGATTGAAGAGGAAGCTCGTATCCGCGTGATGGAGGGAGAGTGGTCTCCTCGGAGCCTCATCCAGGAGATCACGGAGAGTGAGGGGCAGGAGGACCCCTTCTACATCATGGACATCGGACAGGTGGTGGCGCGGTACAACCACTGGAAGGAGATGATGCCACGAGTCGAGCCTTTTTATGGTGAGCATTGATTACTGAGGAGGAAGATAGTCATTAGAGGGAGTGGTCTCTTTGGAGTCTGATCCGGGAGATCATGGAGAATGAAAGTGTGGAGGACTCTTTCTACATCATCGATATAAGGCAGGTGGTGGCTCGGTCTAACACTGGACGCAGATGATGCCACGAGTAGAGAGCCCTATTATGGTGAGAGCCCTTCAACGGATAATGACAAATTAGTAGATTAGTTAGTCTGGAGGGAACCAGATCGCGCGGAAGGTCACCTATGCGCTGGACTGACCAAGTAAAATCTGCAGTAGGAAGCCGCGTATCTGACTGCACCAGACAGTCTGCAAACAGGGAGAGATGGCGGGAGATCGTGCGGAGAGCTGTATCCGCCTCTACCACCGATGCCTCGACGTGACCACGACCGTTCTGCCAAGAGCGATACGACAAAGAAGAGAAGATTAGTTTTAAGAAATTGTTTACTTTATTTAAGTACGGTCATTAGAAGTCGCGTAAATCCAACAGTGACGTTTGTCTTAAGAGGATTGCTGCGTATAGATACCTCTCGGGCAGCGAATGAACTATTGCCCCGCGTACAGTGCCCAAACCCGTGATAACTTTTTGAATTCTGCTTCACTGTTGGACTTACAAGCCGCAAGCTTTATTAATCTGAGTAGTTCTGCTATAAATTACATCTGTCTCGCTTTCACTTAGGCAACTGCTCCTGAGATTATCAAAGTGAGATTAAGACAGATATATGTGTGAGTTTTCTGTCCGAATCTTTCTGATCTCTTTGTACTTCAGGATTCCCCAGCTCTGTCACCTCTTTTATAAATAAACAGCGTGCAACGGAATGGTGTGATACTACTAAAGGGTGTAAATCTATGAAACTGAACAACTTTTCCCAAAAAACCAAATTTGACCTCCCATACAAAATGCGCTAACAGCTGATGCAGTTTCTTTAGGAGGTCAAAAATTGATTTTGTTTTCCTTGGGAAAAGTGTTTCCGTTTCACCGAAAGATTCACACCCTATAGTATTATCACACCTTTCCGTTACACGCTGAATATCAAATAATAGGTCTTTACCTATGAAATTGCCGAAATTTTCTTACATATTAATGAGATCATAATTCCTATAATTCTAATGCTATTTTTTTCATTTGTCTTATATTTGAAAGTTGACTTCAAGGTTATCAATTTACACATAAAATAAAGTTTTTATTTTAAGTTTGATATATAAAATTAAAGGTTCGAAATTTGATCGTCTTAAATGTCGTCCGCTTTCATCATTAGATTTGTTATATTTTTTTACCTATAATATTTTTCGAAAATTAATTTAAGCTTCTGTTAGCTTAATGTCTTCCCAATAATGCTTAAAAAATAAAACAAATTGGTTAAGTAATTCCTAAGAAAAATGCAAAAATGTTAGTACTGAAAATTGAGTTTACCTAAAATTCGCCATACAAAACGGCAATTTCATAGGTAAAGACCTATTATACAGTATGTGTGTGATTGCAGCGGTGAAGTGTAACGACGACCCTCTGCTGATCCGCACGCTGGCCGCGCTCGGCACCGGCTTCGACTGCGCCTCCAAGGGCGAGATACAACTCGTCGTCGGGATGGGTGTCCGCCCACAGTGAGTCCGCAACTTCATTTTATAACCTTAACGAAGAATTTTATTTTTTGACGTGGGTACATCTTGGGAGTGGGTACATTTTGGGAGTGTCATTTCATGCAAACTCGGCGAACGTACCAGGACCAAATTCAGGACGTTCTGAATAAAGGCCAGGATAAAAGTACCCTAAACCGACGAGCATGTATGAAAGGATTGATGAAAGTTCAGGAAGCAAGGGAAGTATGTCAAGATCGTAGTAGGTAGAGAACTGTGGTCTCTGCCTACCCCGACGGGAACAAGGCGTGATGTTATGTATGTATGTATTTCGAGCAAAGATGATATAGGCCTTCTGGCGGATTTTTTTTGTACTACATCGAGCTTTGGATGAGTCAGAGGGTGAAGGGTGGGTGTTGTGTGGAGGGTGGAGCACAGTAGGAGCTTGACTGTAGCTACCTACGTAGACGTATCCACCTTAAACTTATGGCCGTATCAAGGATACAGCCACTCAGGGATTTTTTATTTATTTCATTCAAAATACCAACAGCTACAGTCTATTAATGTAGATTTATTAGAGTGACAGCAGTGCGAGAGCAGGACGGAGCGATGTTTAAGATATCGGAGCGACAGAGACACGTATCGCTTCGTATTGCTCTCGTGCATAGCTATGTCTTGCTGACATTCTAATCAAACTACATTTTTTTTATCTGTAAACATACATTAAATAAGTACATAAGGAAAACAAGAGGCTTTTGTGGACTGATTTGACCCCGGAATGGCGAAAACATTACGTAGTACAGCTATTCGTAAGTAGAAACAAATGTTGATATTACTTATCCACAACTAACTTGGGTTATCGCATTCGTAGCTAGGGTTTAGTTTCTGCAATAATTGGTCGAGGCACATTTAGAGTTTTGAAATGTCTGATCTCTGTATGATCTCTCTATGACGATGTGCATATTTACTTTCTCGGACAAATGGACCATAATTTTATTTCGATGAAGTCTCCGAAGTCGCGTATGATCTAGTTGTCTATGCCTATCGTTATGTGCGAACGGCCTCAATCTGATGGATGTATTTGTTTACATTTCAGGCGCATAATATTCGCGAACCCGGCTAAGATGGCGTCCCACATAAAGTTCGCGGCGTCCGTGGGAGTCGACACCATGACCTTCGACTCCGAGACCGAGCTGCTCAAGATCAAGCAGCACATGCCGCACGCGCAGTGAGTACCGTCCTATTGCAACATGGCCTCCCACATCATATTATTATCATATTGTAAGATGGCGTCCCTTATCATATTGTAAGATGGCGTCCCTCATCATATTGTAAGATGGCGTCCCTTATCATATTGTAAGATGGCGTGCCACATCATATTGTAAGATAGCGTCCCACATCATATTGTAAGATGGCGTCCCTCATCATATTGTAAGATGGCGTCCCTTATCATATTGTAAGAAGGCGTCCCACATCATATTGTAAGATGGCGTTCCACATCATAATGTAAGATGGCTTATTGTAATTCTGATCCGTAAGTGAGGGCTTACGATTGTTAGGGCTTATATTGAAATTTAAAAATTGTAAATGCTCTCTGATTTTAAAAGACTTGTTTAGCTTGTCCCTGAATTTCGTAATACATAAAAGGAATCGTAAGTTTATCAGTTCCGCGTCAGTTGATCAACTTTCGAAAAATAATAAACTCGTAGATCCATAGGTCCGTTGGGTAAGACGAACACAACCTAATCGATCCCAGCAGCCGGCGAGTGCCAGAAGCGAATTCGGTAAATTTTATTATTTTTCGAAAGTTGATCAACTGATTCCGTGTTATGTTCCGGAGACATTACTGAAAATACTGAAAATATTAATTTCTGTCTTATTCTACAATTCTGTTTCCATAAGTTTTATTTTTGATCCTGTTTGCTGTTTTGTATAAGGCAACCAACATAAACTCAAAAGCACGTTGAGCTTGACGCAGTGGACTTTGCAATGCTTGATGCAGTGGACTTTGCGCTACTTGACACAGTGGACTTTGCACGATTGAAGGGGCTAGATTTGGACTTCTTCCACAGTAAATCACAAATAGATTGTAGCCGTATGTTTCGTAATCTCGGGCAATGATGTCCCTAGCCGTTGACCCTCGGAAGCCTTTATAGTTAGTTGGTTGTTTGGTTGCAGACTGGTGATCCGCATCCGCTGCGAGGCGGAGCACGCGCAGTGTCCGCTGGGGATGAAGTTCGGCTGCGACCCGCTGCTGGAGGCGCCGCGTCTGCTCAAGCTGGCCGCCGTGCTCGGGCTCGATGTGAGTGTGGCAGTTAGTGTTTACTGGGAATGAAGTTCTTTGACTGCTGGGCAAAAACCTCCCTTTTTTTCGCTAGTTATGAGTTTCTGTTATACAAGCTTATATGCCGTCGCGCCTTCTTCAATATAACGTCGAGTGAAATGTCCCACAATATTTGATTATTAACGGATACGCCTATGCTTTCGTTTGGGGGATCATTTCGTTCAAAGTGGATGTAGGCCCTCAGGCGGCAATAATTGGTACTACGTAGAACTTAGGATGTGTGAAGGTTAGGGGGGTGTGGAGGGGAGTAAGTGAGAGAAGGGTGGAGAGGAAAGAGAGCGAAAGGACGTGGGAGGGAGCTTGATATATTCTTGACTGTGTACTTACTTACATAGACGTATCCGCCGTATTAAGGATTCAGCCAACCAGGGTCTTTTTTCAAATGGCGTTTCAAATACCTATACCGGGTGTAAGGAACGGTGTTCCGAATATTGAATAGGCGTGCTAAGTCAACGAAACTGAACAACTTTCCCAAAGAAACAATTTTGGGAATCTCTCTGCTTAAAAACTGTTCGATCAGAGTGAGCAATTTGCATGGTGGTGAAAAATTTTTTTATTACCCAAAAAAGTTTCTTTGGGAAAATTATGTAGTTTTCTTGACTAAGTAATCTTGATCTTGAACGACAGTGGTTTTTCGTGCCGGCAGGTGGTGGGCGTGTCGTTCCACGTGGGCTCCGGCACCTCGGAGACGGGGGTGTACGCGCGCGCCATCCAGTACTGCCGCGCGCTGTTCACGCTGGGAGCCAACGTGGGCCTCAGCCGCATGACCCTCGTCGACATCGGCGGCGGCTTCCCGGGGGCCACCAACTCCTCCATACTAGAGGTGACCTACTAGCATCACATTCTTTTTTGTTTTTCTTAATTCAACAAAATAAACTTACGGGGAAGGCAATGACCCGCAAGGTAATAACCCGGACGCCCTTCTGGATGACTCTTGTTATCATCGGCGGCAGTTTTCTAGAGGCCACCAACTCCTCCATTCTAGAAGCGAGTTACTGGTCACACTAGAGGCCACTGGGCCTTAACCAGATGACGAGAGAAACAAGAAGAATCAAATCTCTTTTTCATTATTTCACTTACAATATCTGGACAAACCCAAACCCAAAGAATACTTCTCTAAAGTTCCACGCGTTTTTGCTGGTATTCTGGAGCTCCCTGCCTTGTAGTGGACGTTTTTTGAAATATTATGTATGTGTCGCAGGCAAATCGTATAATCCACCGGCGGACAAACTGTAAACGGTCGGCAAATTGTAGAACGGCGCAAGAAATTAATTACGCGCCATTTTATGAAATGCCGCGGCACTATATAAAATAAAGAATAAAAAAGCAATACAGTACATGATTACGTGAAGTGACTAGCCCTGTCACAGGCCAAAGTCTATTTGGGCTGTCACTGACAACCAAATTTTTTTGGAGTCGCAAGTCGTTATCTAATACGTCGGATGTACGGTCATTTCTTTGTCATCTGTTGTGCAACTAATAAATAATAGTTATTTTCACCTCCAAAGCTCGGAAACATTTGTTTTGTCGGTTAAATTCTGCGGCCAAAAGCGATTTTTGGCCGGGCAAAAGGTGTTTTAAATTCGAACGTGATGCAGTATGGCAGACCTCCACGATGCGGTACTGGCTGCTTCCTCGCTTTAGTGAGGTGAAAAATTTTGTGTTTCGCTCGGCAGCAAAGTTATTTTGCGTTTCGTGCCTTGAAACCTTCGCTACGCTCAGGATTCTTCTTTTGAACCACTCGCTTCGCTCGTGGTTCAATCCTAGAATCCTTCGCTTGCTCAGGTTTCAATACAAGGCACTCACGCCAAATAACGCTTTTGCTGCCTTGCATAACAAATAACTATTGTTATGCAAGGCAGGAAAAGCGTTATTTGGCGTGAGTGCCTTGTATTGAAATCTGAGCAAGCGAAGGAGTCGCGAGTGGTTCAAAAGAAGAATCCTGAGCGTAGCGAAGGTTTCAAGGCACGAAACGCAAAATAACTTTGCTGCCGAGCGAAACACAAAATTTTTCACCTCACTAAAGCGAGGAAGCAGCCAGTACCGCATCGTGGAGGTCTGCCATACTGCATCACGTTCGAATTTAAAACACCTTTTGCCCGGCCAAAAATCGCTTTTGGCCGCAGAATTTAACCGACAAAACAAATGTTTCCGAGCTTTGGAGGTGAAAATAAAATTATAACGACGAATTATACAATTTGCCTGTGACACTTATAGTCCCGGGGTGTGGTGTGGCCCTGTGTGAAGCGGTTTGTCGTTGGTTGGTGCAGGTGTCGCGCGTGATCAACTCTGCACTGGAGCTGCACTTCCCGGCGGGGGGGGCGGGGGGCGGCGTGCGTGTGGTGGCGGAACCGGGCCGCTACTTCGCCGCCGCCGCCTACACGCTCGCCGCCATGGTCTACGCCAAGCGAGAGGTACGTACATACAAGGGGTTAGGTAAATAACATCTCTCGGGTGGTAGCTCTGGACATGAAACTGAACAACTTTTGTTCTACGACTTTTGGAAATTCGCAAAAATATATTTTGCTTCCGCATACAAATCTACGAGCTGACCGAGCCAATTTGTATGATAAAGAATTTATTTTTGGAATTTCCAAAAGTCGTAGAACAAAAGTTGTTCAGTTTCATGTCCAGAGCTACCACCCGAGAGGTTTTGCGTTATTTGCGGCGGGTTCAGTAACTGAACGACTTTCACAAAGAAACATAGGTCGATAAAGGACAAAAATTTTGAATGTCCCATACGATTGTGTCCGTCACTTAGTATGAGAATTCCAAAATTATTTTTCGTTTTTCGACCTATGTTCCCTAGAAAAAGTTGTTCAGTTACGGATGCTGAACCCGCCCCCGAGCTATGGCATGAAATTAAATTAACAGCCTGTATATAATCCATTTTTTTTTCGTTTACAGCCATGACACTAAAACCAGAGTATATTTTGACAAAAAGAATAAGATTGTTTTACAAACTTGTTTTTTCTGATAGCTTTAGCCGGTTGCATTTGAGATAGCTGCAAAATGTGTTGATTACTGCTGAAATAAACCAAAAAATAGATTATACATACAGCTCGAAAAAAAAATAGCTTTATCTGTCGAAATCTGCGTTCAAAAGCCATTTTTGTCCGCTAGCGTAGAAAAGGTATTTAAAATTTTAATCTGTCTAAATCTGCATGCATAAATATTTTCTTGGCGCTAGCGTGGAAAAGGTTTTTGAAATTAGAACGTGATGATGAATTATTGTATAAGGTACTGGCACTATTTATTTGCATTTTCCTCACTGTAGTAAGGTGAAAAATTGAGTATTTCGCTCGGCAGCAATTATTTCGCGTCTCGTGCCTTGAAACCCTCGCTACGCTCAAGATTCTTCTTTTGAACCACTAGCTTCGCTCTTGTCTCAATCCTAGAATTCTTCGCTTGCTCAAGTTTCAATACAAGGCACTTGCGCCAAATAACAATTTTGCTATCTTGCATAAAAAAAAAAATTACAATTGTGGCTTCGATGCCGCGCTATTAAAAACAACTGTTGGAACTCCATAAACCAAGATGGTTTTAAAATATGAAGACTAGATGAAATTCATGCTGTTTTATACTTCATCTGCTAAGAAATTACATAAGTTTAGCCACTTGTGACATAAACAATAAAAAGTTCTTTTTAAAAATGAGGAACAATGTACGTCATTGCAACCGTACAAATATGCGGGATGAAATATTTTATAAAGTACGATTCCCACCTCGGGTGTATTGAGGTCAGAGGCGCAGCCGAGGGGCATCCTCGTTGAGAATTAGTCCGTTTTTCTTATCGTGAGCAATGCACTTATATCCTAGTAAAATTGAGTCAGGAATTAGCGGAACTGATTAATTGTTTACCAAAAGTTGCTAGCGAAAATCCGAAAAAAAAGGTTCTTTCTCGATCTGTCCTGCGAGTAGCCCTAACAATAATCGAGAGGAATTTATTTGAGGTTGTGAAAAGAGTCAACGACTACACAAAGATAAAACTTTTGGTAAACAATCAATTAGTTCCGCTAATATGATTATTCTTCCGTCCCATATTTTCCCTCATTACTCCCTGCGGTTCATGTGAATGGTGGGCGCCCGCAGCTGTCGGTAGCGGAGGAGCCCGCCCCCGCCCCCGCCCCCGCGCCCCCCGCGGAGACGCACGCCATGTACTTCATCAACGACGGCGTGTACGGCTCCTTCAACTGCCTGCTCTACGACCACCAGCAGGTCCATCCCGTGCCGCTCAAGGTGAGGCCTCATCGCAGAATAAACTAATTATACTATCATACGGAACGGACACTCTCCACCCCCCGCCCGCAATCTACCCCGCACCCCCGCGCGCACCCGCCAAGAGATTCTCGTGCTCCTTCTGACGGTATTTGTTTTATTTTATTTTTATTTTATTTTATTTATTCAGGAATCAAACAGTCATTTACAGATCTTTCTTATGTACAAACATGAATACTACTAGACCTATAGTTCCCTATATTCTTATCAACCTAAGTATTTCGTTTCCAAAAAATACAACTTATCAAGGTACTAACTATTATAGATACATATACTAATTAAGAAACATTTTCAAAGATTGCTTTTTTAAAACAACATAAAGAAGGATTAAATATATCTACCTTTGAATATTTGTCGTTATAAAGTTTACAACTACGCCTTACAAAACTATTTGCTACATAATTAGTGCCACTTTTTGCAACAGAAAACAATGGTCTTTTCGTGCAAATACGTTCCCGTCTGCGAGGTACACGGATAGAAATATCTTGGAGTAATAATTTGTACTGAATATGCGGGCGGCCTTCGCGGCCTTCCAATTTCAAATTCGCGCTCGATGTATGTATTGTCCTGGGTGATGGCATCATCGTAAATAAATAAACTCAGAGTAAAAAACTATAGAGTCCGCCATATACATATTCTGTATGAGCTAGTGAAGTGTAAAGTCACTGTCTAAAAATCTAATGTTCTAGTATAAACTTTGTTTGTGAAAGTGAAAATATATAGTTTTTTACTTGTGAATTGATCATTTAATACTAAGAACGGAAGCGTAAATAATCCGTAATAGCCATTTTATGCGTGATTTTTAACACCGTTTTTTTCCTGAATGGTAAGTGTTTTCACCAGAAAAACTGTGGTAGTAGCATTTATTAGTCCCATGTCACATATTTCTCAGAGAGAAAGATAAAAAATTTACGTTTTTAGGATTTGAAAAAAATCCATACAATTTAGTATGGAGGTCCCTCGCAAGAAAGTGCTACGCTTATGGTCCTTAGCAGCAAGAGCTGCTACTTAAACCTCCTTGATAAAAACCTAGTATCGGGTTACGTGTCTCTGTCGCTTCAATCTCCTACGCACCGCTCCGTCCTGCTGTCACGCTATTGTAAAACTTTTTCATCAATGACGGTGTGTACTGCTCATTCAACTGTCGACTCTATGACCGCCACTTCATCTGAAACTCGGGGAAAAGGTACTAGAACGGTCACGTACGTCGTAGAGTATGTTGAGGAAAGGGTTTTTGAACTGTGTACAAATGCGACACAAGCTGTCGATTTGTTGAGGTTCAGTGAAAATAAAGGTGCCCCTGTTTGTTCTCCCTATTTGATTTATTTATAGCGCATTTTGTTGGTTGCCAGGAAAACTAACTAAGTTCATTCAAATTCTTACCTCGTCAACAGACCTATCTAGTGAAAATACTTTCACTGCCCCAATCTGCGATATGGTCAAGTCTGGCACAAGTTTATGATGTCAATTTTTCGAGTTACTTTTGATCCCGATCCAAATTTTTTTATGTTAATAAAGGGTGTAAAGGGCGGTGTATCAAAAACTGAAAGGGCGTGCTCAGTCAACAAAACTGAACAACTTTCTGAACGACTTGAAAAAAATGTATGACCTCTCTATACAAACGGTTCAGTGAGCAATTTGTATGGAGAGGTTTGAATTTTTTTATTTTCCAAATCGTTTCAGTTTCTTTGTCTGAGAACGCCCGTTTAGTTTTCGATACACCGTCCCTTACACCCGTATCAACGACATAGGTGTGGAAATCTAAACGGCGTCAATTCCCATCAAAATCTAATATGGTTATAGCCTTTTTACACGATAATAAAATGTGATTGTTGTGGTGCAGCCGTCCGGCGAGAAGCCGGCGCCGTGCTCGGTGTGGGGCCCCTCGTGCGACGGGCTGGACTGCGTGTGCGCGCGCGCGCTGCTGCCGCCGCTGTCCGCCGGCGACTGGCTGCTGTTCGAGGACATGGGCGCCTACACGCTGCCCGTCGCCTCGCCCTTCAACGGCTTCCCCGTACCCAGCGTGAGGCACGTCGTCGCCGGTCACATCTGGTCAGTACTCCACTCACATTAACACATACCCAACACACTCTATCACATTCTTTCTCTCCCTGCTGCCCGCCTTCTCCGCCGATGACTAAGGACATGAAAGCTTTCTATCTATCCGTCACTTCTCTCTTCAACGGCTTCTCCTTACTCAGCGTGAGACGCTTCTCCTTACTCAGCGTGAGACAAGTCGTCTTCGATCATATCTGGTCAGTATCCACACTTACACATTCCTTCACACTCTACTGCCTACCCTGTCAGCCGGCGACTGGCTCCTGTTTAAGGACATGGACGCTTACACTGCCCGTCGCCTCTCCGTTCAACGGCTCCCCCGTACCTGGGTACGTGCCGCGTGAGGCACGTCGTCGCCGATCATATCTGGTCAGTACTCCACTCACATTAACACATACCCAACACACTATCACATTCCTGTTAGAACCAAAGAAGTTCTGTTGACATTGATAATATTTCGCTTTTTCTCACCTGCCGCCACTCTGCTGTATAATTCCTTCTCTCCCTACTGCCCGCGCTCTCCGCCGGCGACTGGCTGCTGTTTGAGGACATGGGCGCTTATGCACTACCCGTCGCTTCTACATTCAACAGCTTGCCTTAAACTATAACTTGTTAATATTTCGTCAAACGATGACCAGTTTTGTTCAGATAACTTCAAAGCCAAGCTTTTTATTCTCTAAACCTCTTTGCAATTTTTATAGATTTCAATTTGACACACATGACATACTTCTTGATTATGTCATTTGAAGTCAAATAAACGTCAAAAAATACAAAAAAATGAGCAGTAATTTTTAAAATGTAAAAATAAGAATAACAATACAGTAAAACGCTACAATACTTATATGGAACAATAAACAAAATAACGTAAACCATATTAATATACAGAGAAACATATTTCCCGAATCCCATTTGTGGTAGAAGAGTAGAAACATGAAAGTGCTAGCTCCCTTGTTGAATGCCTTTCGGCATTTAGTGGCGACTATAACGTCCACTCAGTCGCAGTCGCAGACGGCGGCGGCGGAGAAAAGTTTTGATAGTTTTATCTCATGCGGAAACAAAGTGAGTCTTAAGTTCTAAGGCACAAAAGCACGGTACATACCAACTTAGCCGACTTGGAAGTTACTCAACTGAGTTTCAACCTCGAGTAGGTGGAGTCTTATTGACCCAGCAAAAGACCAGTGATCTAATGTATCAGTCCCTGTTATTTCCTTATTAATGTAGTTTCTAACTTAGTCAAGAGTATATACAATGTAGAAGCAACAGGTCCCCCTGATGTGATAAAAGTAGTTCAGTTCCTACATACATACATAACATCAGCCTCATTACCGTCGGGGTAGGCAGAGACCACAGCCCTCTACCTGCTTCGATCTTGTCATACTTGCCTCGCTTCCTCTACTTTCATCAACCATTAAATACCCTCATATTATTTCCAACTGTATTTTGCTAAGAGTGTTGTTTGTTGCAGGGCAATGCTAAAGGACCAGTGGCCGCTTTCGGACAGCCACTTCTCGCTCGCGTGCGAGCTCTCGCCCGCGTGCCTTCCGCCACCTTCTCCAGTCTCTCCCTCAACACGCGACGCAGAACTCGCCGCACACCTTCTCCACGCCGTTTTCGTCGAATGTGCTCTAAAGTAGTCCCCACAAAACCGCCCAAAGTACCCAAAATCACACTCAAAAAAGGTAAAGAAGAACCACGCAAAGTTCACACCAAGAGACTCAACATGGCCAACTATAATCTGCACATGGATTTAGACGCCCCCAAGTACCACATCTTCCGACCTTACTACCCGACCCAACAGGAGCAGAGGAAACAGGGCTATATAATGTAAAATGTTTCAAAGATTGTCACGACTTTGTAAAATCATTACAAAATCCTAAGTAGATTCGACGCCTTGTAAAGATAATGAACAATACAAAATCATTTTTATAAATCCTAAATTCACACACACACACTAGACAAAGCCTGTATTGCGGTTATCATCAAGATGTTATATTTATATCAGTGATGGGGTCTAAGAGTATCAGATGATATAAACCAGAAACACCTGATGCAAATTGAAAATGAAAGTTTTCTTTGAAATATTTTACAGTAATATTTAGATTAAGTTTACGTTCATTTGTTCACTATTTCTTTTCTCACGATGGATAAAGTATCCGATATTTGTTATAAGTAATCATGTTACATTTCATCACATTTTTATCATGCTACGATCACGTTTCATTCGTGAAATAGATCAGATTGGTCATAAATTATAATTTTAACTCTTAACAGTTCGTGTATTGAAAATTTTACTTTGTAGCACGTTAAATTAACTTTAATTTTACAACTTTTATTTTAGTTTTCACTGAATCCATGATATTAATATTTCAATCACACTTTTAAAATACGATAAAAACGTTTCAAATGTGTAATTTATCATAAATGTTGTAGAAGTCTTAGCTACTATGGATTTTTTGCCCTCGATGTGATTTTTGTGTTATTGCGCAATACATTCTTGATGAAAATCTGTTTTTGTTAGAAATGCATTGATTCCTTTGTAGAAACTGCTTACTGCCAAATTGTATTTAAAGCAAAAAGCTAATGATTTTTGCATTACTGAAAATGAAATTTTGTTAGTAACATTCCGTCACCAAGAAGTGTATTCTAATTAATTAATTTGTTTATTTTTATTTAGAATTTTCAAATAAAATATTTAATGAATTTCTCAATGTTGAGCGTATCTTAACTTTGTCTGTAGATGGGTTTCGCAATATGTAGCAATCGCTTTTTCAATATATGTTGCTGAAATAATTTAAATTGTTTTATTTAGACATACTTATCCTCTTTATAAATTATTTCTCAAGACCAAAATCTGCACAGTATTTGAATAATAATGGCACAGCGGCTCATATAGCTTGACATATTTGACTTTGTACACACCATACCTTAATTTAAATAGTATAAGTTGCGTTGCGTTGTTAAGCTTGACCTGCTTTTGGCTGAAATGGTCCTAACTCCTAACCTATCCCTATACTGTAACTGTGGGTTGTTCCTCGTGTCCGTACTAGTCAGGAGAGTAGTGCGGACACGAGGAACAACCCACAGTTAGTTAAACTTAACGCTGTAGACTTTTAAGGCCTGGACAGTGCGATGCGGAAGCAGACACTTTGTCGGAGTTATGCGGATCAAAACTCGCAGTTAGCAACCCTACCTCCTTTACAGTTTCAGTTTAGTTTATTCGTTTACAAAATAACATTTGTGTTCGAAATTAATACAATAAAAAAAAATAACTAAATCTAATCTACAAGAAAGCGACCTAGCTAGGCGTCTAATGTGTGAAGCACGCTACGGATGCCCGTTTCGCGTCGGACGCCAGTTTAGCGGACGGCCATACGCCGCCGATTATCCATTGCGACGGTTCCGAGTAGATACAGATAAACAAAAGAACAGCGCCGAAAGAAGCGACACTGAGTAAGTAATAAAAAACCGGCCAAGTGCGTGTCGGACTCGCGCCCTAAGGGTTCCGTACCTATCTACCATATGATATATTAAAAGCTTTTGCTCTTTGATTTTAAAAACTCCGCGACCATCCGACTTGACCCCTCTTTTATAGAAAAGTTCTTGACACGGGAGCTCACCTTAATTAGTTACTATTAGTTGTGAGAAAAATTGAAATATTTAATGATTTTAGACTTTTCCTTTATTTGTTACTGTGAGACCTAGCTTCTTGCCAAATTTCATAATTTTAGGTCAACGGGAAGTACCCTGTAGGTTTTGCATTTTTGCATAAATGTATGGAGATGAAGACATAAAAAGCCATATCTTTTGATTGCGTCGTTGTAAAAAATTGAAATTTTCAGATCTTGTGTGGTTTATGGACCTTAATATTCGTTATCAATTTCAACCTGATACCTCTTCTCGTTCGTGAGAAAAAGGGTCTTGACAGACAGACGGACGGACTACAAAGTGATCCTATAAGGGTTCCTTTTTTTATTTTGAGGTACGGAACACTAAAAAGTACAGTTTTTGCTTCTAACCTTGTCGTCGCTTTTCTCTCGTTATCGGCATCTTGTCGCGATAGACAATAGTTCATCGAGAGGAGAAAGTGACCGATTCCCAACAAGGGTGTCGGTTCCCGAGTTGGGAATCGCACTTTCTTTCGAGTGATACATAGTGCTTTATACTTCACCTACGAGGAAAAAATTTCAGATTTCCTTTTCAGATATGATGTAAGTTTTTTGTATTCCATTATATATTGATATCATGTCTTGCCAATATGGTACTTACTTTTTAATACGGCATACAAAGAACATAAGGTACTTGGCTTATATTTATGAGCTTTATCACCAAAATAAGCAAGCAAAACAGTTTCTGAAAATCTTCGCTTTTCCAACGTATAAAATCATCATATACTTACATTGTTGTATTTTTTCAGGCAATAGGTTTTCAATAACCGCTTGCGCACTTTCTTGTAATTCTGGCGGCGGCGTCAAAAACTCTTCATCACTGTCACTATTTGACGACATTTTTTGTAAAAAGCACGCACCAACAAAACTACAATTAAAACTTCCAACAACTTCGTAAAGAAAACAGGGGTCCAATTTTTGAAAATCAATGGGTGATAAAATAACGCTAGGAGGTTTAAACTTTTTAATTTTACCCTGTGTTAAAACGTTGGTAATACTTTATGAAATTTAACAATTAAACACTACTTTATGTTTTTTCAGAAAAGTGCAGGTGGCCAGCATCATTTCGCGGACTTAGAGATAAAAACTTTTTCTTTTTTTGGCATTATGATAATAAAATAGGTTATCGACAGATTTTGATCAAAATTAAGAAAAAAAAGCACGTTAGCAATGGATTTTCATACAAAATTCCATCCCGCTAAAACACGTTAACAATGGATTTCCATAAAACTTTTCCCCCCGCATATTTATACTATATTTATTTATTTATTCTACAAAAACGTAACTTACAGACTAAGCCAAAACGTTACATTTTATCAAAGGTAAAAGATAGTAAATACAATTATTACATAAATCAACGCATAATAGAGAAAATTTCATATCAATTGTCTTCACAAATGTTCAAAACATTCCTTTTTAAATTAGACCAATCATCCACAAACACATCCAATTGAGGTTGACAGATGAGGAGCTCATTCAGAGTTTTGATGGCTCGACTGACTGGAGAGTATTGTCTCGCAACGGTGCGGGCATTAGGTGCAGCAAACAGGCGCAGAGATCCCAAACGAAATCTAGTATATTTAGGGCCCGCGCAGACCGACCGGCAAAATGCTCGCGCATGCGCGAGCATGACGATGACTGCTCTCGGGGTTACCATGCCGTGTTGTCAGTTTGTTGTGAACATTCAAATTTATTTTAAAAAATGTATCCCAAATCATATGTAGGTAGGTGTATTGCCGTTTTCCGTGCTTTATAAATAGGTAAGTGAAACCACAGGTGCTACTAAATTATTTAAAGCAAGTTGCTAGATACATTTAAGTGCCACATATACCTACAAAATAAGAGCAAAATATTTTTATTTTACCTAACTATTTATTTACAAATAATTCGATGCACTATACTTACAAGAAAGTAGATTTATTTGTAGTTTTCACTCAAAAGCACGTCAAGCTTAACACTTGCAGCGTTTCTCTAGTATCAACCTAACCTACGTCAAGTAAATATGGTACAAAGTCCAATGTGTTAAGATCGACGTGCTCCTGATTGTACCTACTCTGTGACAAACGAGATCCAACTACAGTAAAAAAAGGTTAAATCTAGCCCAAAATTAACTAAGATGGCAACACTACGACAAAGCGCCTGCCTACTGCCGCGCGGCTGCTCGAGCATGCTCGAGCATGCTCGAGCATGCTCGAGCATGCGCGAGCAGTTTTAGTGCCTCTCAGGCAATTTTCAATTTTATTCATATGAATATAAAGTCCATTTTGCAATGTTATCAAAAACTGCTCTCGTCTGCTCTGCCGCTTGGTGTGCGCGGAGCCTTATGGAAACGGCATACTTGTTTATGCAGTTCCGGTGCATCGAGGCGGCCACGCAATAGCTTGCAGGCTGTAATAACCTGGTCATAAAGTCGCCTCGTTTCAAGGGAGTTGTACATTAAAGTTCCTTGTAGGAACTTCGTTGGGTACATAAAGGGGTAGTACCCATATCTTTGTTTGTAAACAAAACGCAGGAACCTTTTCTGTACCTTTTCCAATATTAAGGTGTAGGTCTTTTCATGTGGATTCCAGACGCATGCACCAAATTCTAATTTTGTTCGTACAAGGGCCGAGTACAGAAGCTCTGTTACTTTAGGGTTATCAAAATCCTTGCAATTTCTGGTTACAAAGCCCAAACGTTTATAAGATTCAACTGCAAGGCTTTGCACATGATCATGGAAATTGAGTTTAGGATCAAAAATAACTCCCAAATCTTTGACGCTGCACTTTCTTTCAATCGGCGTGTCGTTAATAGAATATTGCGCCATGATTCCCTGAGGAGATCTGGTAAAACTCATTATCGAGCACTTTGAGGTGTTTAAGTACAGATGGTTCTTATCACTCCAAGCAGCGACCCTATCAAGATTTTCTTGCATAATACGACAGTCAGCTTGCGACTTTATCCTAACTACTATCTTGAAGTCATCAGCATATAAAAATCCCATACAATCATGTAGACAGTCAGGTAAATCATTCACCACGATTGCAAATAAGAGTGGGCCCAGGAGAGACCCCTGACTAACACCTGACTTAGTGTGATATGGCTTTGAATCAAAACAGCCCAAACGCACAAACTGCTTTCGACCTCTCAAGTAATCAGCAAAGAGATGGAGAAGCCTAGGGGTGAAGCCCATGGAACCAAGCTTTTTCAGGAGAACATCATTGTCGACCTGGTCGAAGGCCTTTCGAAAATCCAAGTAGGCAATAGAAATGACGTACCTTCTCCTTAGTTTTTAAAACAGAACTGAGGTACTTTCCGAGAAGGTGAAGTATAAACGGCCTTTGTATCGCAGTTTTAGTGTTACACAGCAACTGTGAAGTTTCAAAACTCTCGATGATTGCTCTTGACTGTACCTACCTACGTTGTCGCCTATATTGAGTTGCGGTGCCCTAAATAGCAGGGTTCACACTGTACTGGATTAATCTTATAAGACCTTAATGGCAGATTTATACGGGGCAAAATTAGGTGCTATGCAGCTATACGAAAGAAAGAAATAATCGAATAAAATCTTTCTTTCGTGTTGCATCCCTCAGAGGCGCCTAAATTTTTCCTTCGTATAAATAAAATAAGGTAAAATATTACACAAAATATTGGAACAGTTTATTATCACATCGTGATAGTTACAGTTAAGCATACCAATTAAATACTAATTATAACTAACACATTCATGCTACATCCATACATTTGACGTGGAAGGATATATCGCAAGCAACAGAAGATTCATTAGATGTGTGTCATGAGTAACTCAAGAAACATGAGCGGAACCTCCAGATCAAGCGTGCCCTCACAAACGGGATCCACCCATTCATTCAACTCACATTCATACATTTACAAATCCCACATATTAAATCACATTGCTTTCAGTAAATCCTAGTTTTAACAAAGAATTGATTTATCAAGAAAACAAAAACAGATAACATTCGGCTGCACTTTTGTATATACAATTTTTTTCTTTAGAAATATAATCAACAGGACACTTTTGAATGCAAGACTACTCATATAAAAAATAAACGTTTATGAAAGTACAAAAAAACATTTTTGACACGCCTCCTTTGAAAATACACATACACAAAATATTGTTCAATAGCGATCAAATTAAAGATTAACACTCCCGTGCGATCAGTTACACAAACAAAATACTTTCAAAATATTCATTCTGGCATCATTCATTTCCATTAACTTGGAATCTTCTTTAACAAATTCAGAGGCCGTGCACACCGAAACTTATGTCCGCTGCAAAAAAAAAGTTTCGTCTTTGACGTCGGCAAAAATTCTTGCAAAAGTGAACTTTCTGTACGAATTTGTTTGCTTTTTTGCGAGCAGAATCACCGTGCTTCAAAATTCACGTTGTTGGGTCTTGTTATCGTTGACCCTACGCGCCGTGCGTGTTGTTGTTGGGATCTTGAAGCGTGGCGTAGCCTCAGCAGACCTGGTCAAAAAGATAATAAGTCACTTCACTTTCAATTTTAAATTGGTTTTGGTGCGTTTGTTCTGTGACGAAAACGTTTGAGGGACGTTAGAAAAGGTTTGTTAAACGAACCGGGCGAATGTCGTGTCGTATCAGAAATCAAGAAAGCCGAAGAAAGCGGAAGTTACTCTCCCGAACAGAGCGTAAATCTTAAATAGGAAGTTAGGCGAATGGAAGGCAGTGAACGTTTTGATAGTAGAATGGCAGACGTAGGGGTAGGTTTGTTGACGGCAGACGCATTTGTTCTTCTCTCCGCTACACTGGAACCGTGTAAGCACGTCTAGCAAGTAAGTGGCAACGGGAAGAGCACATCGCTAGAAACCATGGGGTCTAGAGAGGCGATGGCGACCACGTACCGGAAAACGCAGCGTGGGCAGGCCCCCACAAGGTGGAGCGACCATCTAGTCGGGGTCGCGGGAAGCCGCTGGATGCGAGCAGCGCAGGACCGCGAGGTGTGAAGATCTTCAGGGGTGATCGGTACTGATACTTTTTTTGACGCTCACTAACCTAGAGGTGTTGAGGTAGCGGGTGAGCACGTGGCGGTGTGTCTCGTCCAGCGACTGCAGTCGGGCGGGTAACAGTCCGGCGCTCCGGGTCCTTTACAGCACACTCACTAACCTGCACAGAGTAGGTGTTGAGGTAGCGAGTGAGCACGTGGCGGTGTGTCTCGTCCAGTGACGGCAGTCGGGCGGGTAACAGTCCGGCGCTCCGGGTCCTTTACAGCACACTCACTAACCTGCACAGAGTAGGTGTTGAGGTAGCGAGTGAGCACGTGGCGGTGTGTCTCGTCCAGCGACTGCAGTCGGGCGGGTAACAGTCCGGCGCTCCGGGTCCTTTACAGCACACTCACTAACCTGCACAGAGTAGGTGTTGAGGTAGCGAGTGAGCACGTGGCGATGTGTCTCGTCCAGTGACGGCAGTCGGGCGGGTAACAGTCCGGCGCTCCGGGTCCTTTACAGAATACTCACTAACCTGCACAAAGTAGGTGTTGAGGTAGCGAGTGAGCACGTGGCGATGTGTCTCGTCCAGTGACGGCAGTCGGGCGGGTAACAGTCCGGCGCTCCGGGTCCTTTACAGAATACTCACTAACCTGCACAGAGTAGGTGTTGAGGTAGCGAGTGAGCACGTGGCGATGTGTCTCGTCCAGTGACTGCAGTCGGGCGGGTAACAGTCCGGCGCTCCGGGTCCTTTACAGAATACTCACTAACCTGCACAGAGTAGGTGTTGAGGTAGCGAGTGAGCACGTGGCGATGTGTCTCGTCCAGTGACTGCAGTCGAGCCGGTAACAGTCCGGGGGAAGCTCGAGACAGTTCTCCTAGCGACTGCGCTAAGTAACGCACGGGGTCATCTATACCTGCAAGCAAACATAAAGTCATGAGAATGACGTTGCGTCGTCGACTGTCATACGAGAGAACTGTTTAAAAAATTCGACAAGAAAGAGATAGTTGAAGAAAAAACAGAGCTAAATTCTGGAAAAGTTGAACAAAAATCTTAAATCAAGAATGTTCAGGAACGAGTAGATTGGATATATAAGGCGAGCCAGGCCACTGAGCGGCTACGCCGTAGTTTAGTGGAAAGCGATCTTAAGAAAGAGGGGAACAATAAAAAGAAGAAGTCCTAAGGAAGAGGAAGCCTGACACTGTGGAAGAGGTTCCGGAGTGAAGAGAGCTCGGAGGGAAAACTCTGACTCTGTAGAAGTGGTCCCGAAGGGGAGTGCTCGGAGGGAAGACTCCGTAGAAGAGGTCTCGGAGGGAAAAGTGCTCGGGTTGTATATACTTATAATGTTAACAATTCATGGATTTATTTGCCTAAGAAGAAAAAACCTACTTTACAGTATTTATAAGTAAAGATTCGTAATATTTTTGGGAAACACGTCAAACACGGGCGTATAATAGTGACCCAAATGCGCATATTCAAGTACCCGCGCACATCGAGCCGCGCCTGTCCCTATTTCAGTCAATCATTTTGAGAACTGCACAAAAACTAAAAGTTATGTATGTTTCCAAATTAAACTAGAGGGCTCACGTGAAGAAACATTTCCGGTAAAACTCGCCTTTTCTAGCAACAAAGCCAGTGGTATGTAAAAAGAGATAAAGGTCCATCTAGACAGAAAGTTCATAGGAAACATTAGGGACGTTTTTGCCATTCGCGTGCACTCTTTGATAGTACTCGTATAAGTTATACTTGGAACCTATTTGGTTCTATCTCAGGGACCGGTTTCCGCAAGTGAGGGATTTGGTGAAAATATAAAGGAAAGAAAAATAATAGACAGAAAACCTAGTACAAATATGAACTAAGTACTAAAGTAACCAAATTGTTAACCGCTCAGCAATTTGTCTCAAGTTTTCAAGCCCCAGGCGGCGATCTTCGTAGAAGTAAAGTTAAACGCGCGACAGAGCGCAGAAAACCCGCTCAAGTGAAAGAGTTACCAGATACTCACTGGCTAGCGGGTCTGAGCTGGCGCCCTTAGCACACGTGAGGTGGGAGTAGGCAGCCTGGTAGCCGGGAGTGTCGTCGACCTCTATGAAGTGATCGTCCGGTAGCGTCGATTCGTCCGCTGGCAGCTCGAATAGGGAGATCAGCGCCTGCAAATGTCGGTACTCATTTTATTATCATTATATTCAATTATTATTATTCCACAAAAATTTACATTTAGTATAACAATTTCGACACACGTAGATACCTGCATGAGTCGCGGCCACAGCGGCGCCAGCGCGCCCTGGCGGAAGTGCCCGGACTCGCACAGCAGCTTGACGCAGCCGACTCTCCAGTAGCTACAGTAGTATAGGACGAGGGAGCAGTAAGGTACCTGCATGAGTCGCGGCCACAGCGGCGCCAGCGCGCCCTGGCGGAAGTGCCCGGACTCGCACAGCAGCTTGACGCAGCCGACTCTCCAGTAGCTACAGTAGTATAGGACGAGGGAGCAGTAAGGTACCTGCATGAGTCGCGGCCACAGCGGCGCCAGCGCGCCCTGGCGGAAGTGCCCGGACTCGCACAGCAGCTTGACGCAGCCGACTCTCCAGTAGCTACAGTAGTATAGGACGAGGGAGCAGTAAGGTACCTGCATGAGTCGCGGCCACAGCGGCGCCAGCGCGCCCTGGCGGAAGTGCCCGGACTCGCACAGCAGCTTGACGCAGCCGACTCTCCAGTAGCTACAGTAGTATAGGACGAGGGAGCAGTAAGGTACCTGCATGAGTCGCGGCCACAGCGGCGCCAGCGCGCCCTGGCGGAAGTGCCCGGACTCGCACAGCAGCTTGACGCAGCCGACTCTCCAGTAGCTACAGTAGTATAGGACGAGGGAGCAGTAAGGTACCTGCATGAGTCGCGGCCACAGCGGCGCCAGCGCGCCCTGGCGGAAGTGCCCGGACTCGCACAGCAGCTTGACGCAGCCGACTCTCCAGTAGCTACAGTAGTATAGGACGAGGGAGCAGTAAGGTACCTGCATGAGTCGCGGCCACAGCGGCGCCAGCGCGCCCTGGCGGAAGTGCCCGGACTCGCACAGCAGCTTGACGCAGCCGACTCTCCAGTAGCTACAGTAGTATAGGACGAGGGAGCAGTAAGGTACCTGCATGAGTCGCGGCCACAGCGGCGCCAGCGCGCCCTGGCGGAAGTGCCCGGACTCGCACAGCAGCTTGACGCAGCCGACTCTCCAGTAGCTACAGTAGTATAGGACGAGGGAGCAGTAAGGTACCTGCATGAGTCGCGGCCACAGCGGCGCCAGCGCGCCCTGGCGGAAGTGCCCGGACTCGCACAGCAGCTTGACGCAGCCGACTCTCCAGTAGCTACAGTAGTATAGGACGAGGGAGCAGTAAGGTACCTGCATGAGTCGCGGCCACAGCGGCGCCAGCGCGCCCTGGCGGAAGTGCCCGGACTCGCACAGCAGCTTGACGCAGCCGACTCTCCAGTAGCTACAGTAGTATAGGACGAGGGAGCAGTAAGGTACCTGCATGAGTCGCGGCCACAGCGGCGCCAGCGCGCCCTGGCGGAAGTGCCCGGACTCGCACAGCAGCTTGACGCAGCCGACTCTCCAGTAGCTACAGTAGTATAGGACGAGGGAGCAGTAAGGTACCTGCATGAGTCGCGGCCACAGCGGCGCCAGCGCGCCCTGGCGGAAGTGCCCGGACTCGCACAGCAGCTTGACGCAGCCGACTCTCCAGTAGCTACAGTAGTATAGGACGAGGGAGCAGTAAGGTACCTGCATGAGTCGCGGCCACAGCGGCGCCAGCGCGCCCTGGCGGAAGTGCCCGGACTCGCACAGCAGCTTGACGCAGCCGACTCTCCAGTAGCTACAGTAGTATAGGACGAGGGAGCAGTAAGGTACCTGCATGAGTCGCGGCCACAGCGGCGCCAGCGCGCCCTGGCGGAAGTGCCCGGACTCGCACAGCAGCTTGACGCAGCCGACTCTCCAGTAGCTACAGTAGTATAGGACGAGGGAGCAGTAAGGTACCTGCATGAGTCGCGGCCACAGCGGCGCCAGCGCGCCCTGGCGGAAGTGCCCGGACTCGCACAGCAGCTTGACGCAGCCGACTCTCCAGTAGCTACAGTAGTATAGGACGAGGGAGCAGTAAGGTACCTGCATGAGTCGCGGCCACAGCGGCGCCAGCGCGCCCTGGCGGAAGTGCCCGGACTCGCACAGCAGCTTGACGCAGCCGACTCTCCAGTAGCTACAGTAGTATAGGACGAGGGAGCAGTAAGGTACCTGCATGAGTCGCGGCCACAGCGGCGCCAGCGCGCCCTGGCGGAAGTGCCCGGACTCGCACAGCAGCTTGACGCAGCCGACTCTCCAGTAGCTACAGTAGTATAGGACGAGGGAGCAGTAAGGTACCTGCATGAGTCGCGGCCACAGCGGCGCCAGCGCGCCCTGGCGGAAGTGCCCGGACTCGCACAGCAGCTTGACGCAGCCGACTCTCCAGTAGCTACAGTAGTATAGGACGAGGGAGCAGTAAGGTACCTGCATGAGTCGCGGCCACAGCGGCGCCA
Source organism: Athrips mouffetella (assembly GCA_947532105.1). NCBI lineage: Eukaryota > Metazoa > Arthropoda > Insecta > Lepidoptera > Gelechiidae > Athrips > Athrips mouffetella. The sequence goes on from OX383974.1 coordinate 13,699,363, forward strand.
GCGCGCCCTGGCGGAAGTGCCCGGACTCGCACAGCAGCTTGACGCAGCCGACTCTCCAGTAGCTACAGTAGTATAGGACGAGGGAGCAGTAAGGTACCTGCATGAGTCGCGGCCACAGCGGCGCCAGCGCGCCCTGGCGGAAGTGCCCGGACTCGCACAGCAGCTTGACGCAGCCGACTCTCCAGTAGCTACAGTAGTATAGGACGAGGGAGCAGTAAGGTACCTGCATGAGTCGCGGCCACAGCGGCGCCAGCGCGCCCTGGCGGAAGTGCCCGGACTCGCACAGCAGCTTGACGCAGCCGACTCTCCAGTAGCTACCGTAGTATAGGACGAGGGAGCAGTAAGGTACCTGCATGAGTCGCGGCCACAGCGGCGCCAGCGCGCCCTGGCGGAAGTGCCCGGACTCGCACAGCAGCTTGACGCAGCCGACTCTCCAGTAGCTACAGTAGTATAGGACGAGGGAGCAGTAAGGTACCTGCATGAGTCGCGGCCACAGCGGCGCCAGCGCGCCCTGGCGGAAGTGCCCGGACTCGCACAGCAGCTTGACGCAGCCGACTCTCCAGTAGCTACAGTAGTATAGGACGAGGGAGCAGTAAGGTACCTGCATGAGTCGCGGCCACAGCGGCGCCAGCGCGCCCTGGCGGAAGTGCCCGGACTCGCACAGCAGCTTGACGCAGCCGACTCTCCAGTAGCTACAGTAGTATAGGACGAGGGAGCAGTAAGGTACCTGCATGAGTCGCGGCCACAGCGGCGCCAGCGCGCCCTGGCGGAAGTGCCCGGACTCGCACAGCAGCTTGACGCAGCCGACTCTCCAGTAGCTACAGTAGTATAGGACGAGGGAGCAGTAAGGTACCTGCATGAGTCGCGGCCACAGCGGCGCCAGCGCGCCCTGGCGGAAGTGCCCGGACTCGCACAGCAGCTTGACGCAGCCGACCGCGGCCGCCTTGCGCTCGAGCGCGCCGGACACTTTCTGCAGGTCCGGAATCAGTACGCGCTCTGTGTACATCGCGAACATGCTGCAAAACAAATATGGTAGATTTTACAATGACGTCCTAAACAAGCCATTGTATAAGAGATATAGAAGATAAAATGGAGTTAAGAACCAAAGGCTATTTATTTATTTATCTACTCCCGTATCGGAATATTCCAAATTCGAAACCAATGACAGATTCGAAATTGAGGTCATTGTCCGCTATTATTTTCATATCGGAACGGAACGGAAATCGGACGGAAATGGAGTATGGATTTTCATTTCGAAACTGTTGCTTACCTAGTTTGCATATTACAAAACAAGGAATCAAGCTCAAACTGTCAAAAAGAGTAAGTTTGTAAAAATTTGCAAGAATTAAGTAAAGAGTAAGTTTGCAAGACTTTTTACTTGACACTTGGGTGGCGACTTCAGTGGTGGCGTCAACAATTTAAAGAAAATTGCATGTACCAGGAGAACATAAATCTACAAGAGACCCATGGTTGGCTCGCTTCTCAATAAAATGACCGTGGCAACAAGACAAGAAGTGATTAAACAAAATGTTAAGTACCAGGAGAAAACATCATCATCATCTACAAGAAATTGACAGTAATCATATAACGTGTGTAACAGTCGCAATGAAATTAAAGTTAATGCAACTCCATCCACAAGCTCTGGATCTGGAACAACTTCTGGAATAACTTTTAATAACTGTACTATCCAAAAATTAAACTTTTACAAGTCCTCCATTAGATTAATAAATTGATTACTTACTACTCTTAAAAATGTTATTTTATGTCTTTCGGTCGTAGATAAAGTTTTGTATGCAACTTTACGTAATTAGTCATTTCAACATACTATTTTGATAGTCGGCTGCGCCTCGTATCAAAAACCAGATCTCGTGTTAAAATTACTCTCATTACGCAACAGTTGCATAAATAACTATTTTAATTTTAAGAGTCGTCGAGGGAGAACTATTAAACCAAATTTTAATTTTTATAGGCGTGCCAAGACAGCGAGCTGTATGGCGCAAGGAGGTTACTCGTACATTGCAATAATTGCAATGATGGAAAACTCGGCAAACAGACGTTATATTTACACATATTTTTATTGGTTGTGTAATGAAATAATAGGTCTTTACCTATGAAATTGCCGTTTTGTATGGCGAATTTTAGGTAAACTCAATTTTCAGTACTAACATTTTTGCATTTTTCTTGGGAATTAATTATCAATTTTTTTTAATTTTTTTAAGCATTATTGGGAAGACATTAAGCTAACAGAAACTTAAATTTAATTTTCGAAAAATATTATCTGTAAAAAAAATATAACAAATCTAATGATGAAATCGGACGACATTTAAGACGAACAATTTTCGAATCTTTCACTTTATATATCAAACTAAAAATAAAAACTTAATTTTATGCGTAAATTGATAACCTTGAAGGCAACTTCCAAATATAAGACAAATGAAAAAAATTGCATTAAAATTATAGGAATTATGATCTCATTAATCTGTAAGAAAATTTCGGCAATTTCATAGGTAAAGACCTAATATGTAACACAAGCGTTTATGATTCGACTTCAGGTGTTCTTAAATCGACTAGAAACATCGCGCAGTAGTATCGCGGGGAAAATAGAAAAACATTTCGAAAAGGTTTTTTCTTGAACACATTAATTTATGTCCGTTCACCCAGCAGAACCCCGAGTTTAAGACCTATATGGATGAGTTAGTACCTATTTCTACCTACCAAATTACATACGTTTAAATTTCAACCTACACAGGTTTTTTATTTAGAGACTAATTTAATTCCTTCTCTGCCAGCAGGGCCCTGTGCTGTTTAAAGGTTTACAGACTAATCAAACACAATTCCAAGAAGCTTACTATTTCTACCTCTCAAATATGTATACGTTTAAGTTTCTACCTAAACAGGTTAATAAAAAAAAGACCAAATCGATTCATCTCTGCTAGTAGAGCCCTTTGTTGTTAAAAGCTTTTTTTTATCGTGAATGGGCTTACTCTTGACCTCGATCTAGTCTTGAAGACAGAGATGAGGTCGACGATGGAACGAGCTTGCCCAGAAGAAGCCTATTCACTCGCGACTTGAATAGATTCGGGTTATATGAACTCGGGAACACAGACGCAGACAGAGAATTCCAGATTTACAGACAAAGAGTTTACAGATTAATCAAACACAATTCTGTGGAGCTATTTCTACCTCCTAAATATGTATACATTGAAGTGCCTCCTTAAAAAGAAAAAAAGACTAAATCGATCCCTCTTTCACAGCTAAGCTGTTGCCTGTGTTGATTTTAAACTACCTTCGAAAACATTACACTTAAATTACCTTCAAAAACATTACACTTCTTAGGTATGACTTAGGTTTGAGAATAAAAAAGTAGAAGTTTATTATTCATGTAGGAAAATCAAATATAAAAATTTGTAATTCATATTAAAACCATCTTGGCCTTCTACAAAAAGTATAAACGGCTATGATTTGTTTTTTCTGTTGTTTTGTATTTTCTATCCTGAAAGATGTGAATCTTTCCATGAAACTGAACAACTTTTCCCAAAGAACATAGGTCGAAATACGAAAAACTTAATTTGACCTCGCATACAAAAATTCTAAGATTTATTTAAAGGGAGGTCAAAAATTTATTTTCGTTTTACTCTATGTAAGGAACATAAAGGAAAAGGTGTCCAATTTCATAAACAGATTCACACCCTTTAGTATTATCACACGTTTTCGTTACACGTTCAATGATCGATATGAATCATTGGTTTCATGGATAGATTCAGATCTCCACACCCTGGACTAATGATTTCAGACCTCCTTGCTTCGCTTGGAATATACAGGGTGTTAATTTAATTGCGTGCCATAGCTTAAGGGGTGTTTCAGTAACAATAAAGGAACACAAAAAAATTATAAAATAATTCCTTTTTTTTTCAATTTTTTTAAAATTTTTTTCTTATTTTATTTTCTTGATAATATTTTAGGATGTGCATCTGCCCAAGACACTGAACAACTTTTCCCAAGGAACATAGGTCGAAATACGAAAAACATTTTTCGACTTCCCATACAAACTGCATCAGCTGACAGCACATTTTTAGTATCGGGGGGGCGAATTTTTTTGTCTTATTTCGACCTATGTTCCTTCGGAAAAGGTGTTCAGTGTCATGGGCAGATGCACACACAAAAATATTATCAAAAAAGTAAATAAAAATAATAATAAAAAAATACGAAAAAATTATGAAAAAAAATGGATTTTTTAAATATTTTTTTTGTGTTCCTTTATCGTTACTGAAACACCCCCTAAGCTATGGCACGCAATTAAATTAACACCCTGTATATTGTTGTTAAAGAGGTGGAATGCTCTCTTGATACTGGCTGCATGTTTCATATGCACTTATTGTTTTTCTAATGTCATATGTCGTTCTCTCTGTGTCAATAGCTTCAATAAAGCAAACGTTATTTTTCGTTTATCTGCTGTTTTTCTATTTTATATCTCTGCTAGAACCCATAATCTTATCAGGTTATTAGCCCAGAAGTTACGCGAGTAAAACCGTAAAATAAAAATCCGAGTTTGACCGGAAAAGTTCTGTGCCGGGACACTGGTATACGTGCGTGACGTAGCGCGATACGTGTCGTAAAAAATGGAGTTGGGTACTCTAAACCTCGCCAAGCGATTTGGAGGCGAAGGATACCGGCAATGGAAGTTCACGGTGAAGTGTGCGTTGAGAGCTAAGGGTCTGTGTGACCATATTACCAGTGGCGTCAAGCCAGATGCGAAAGATGTCGCAGGTACGGAGATGTGGCATCAAGAAGATGCGAAAGCCATGTTCATTTTGACGTCAGCCACGGAAATGAATCAGATTTCGCTGATTGAGAATTGCGATTCCGCAAAATCCATGATAGATAAGTTGGATGCTATTTATGAGCAAAGAAGCGAAAACAGTAAAATGCTTTTGTTTGAGCAATTCCATAACTTGAAATTCAAAGATGGTGACAACATGGCGTCTTATATCTCAAGGGTTGAAAATATAGCTCAACAGCTACGAGATTCAGGCGAATCCGTATCAGAGCTTGCGGTGGTAACGCGAATTATTGGATCATTGCCGCAAAAGTATAGAATGTTACGACAAGCGTGGATGTCACTCGACGCGAGCAAACAAACGGTAGCTAATCTCACGGCTCGTTTGTTAGACGAAGAAAATACCCTGAAATCTGAAGAAGAAATTGCCTTGACTACAGAAAGACCGAAACGAAGAAAATATTTCGATGTTTCAAGTGCAAAAAGAAAGGCCATTTTGCTCGAGATTGCCGTCAAAAGTTCAATGACTCCTGTCAAAGTTCGACGAGTTCAAATATGTCAAATTCAAACAACAACAAACGAAATGATGATTGTGCTTTCAAGGCTATGTTGCAGCTTGATGATTCGATGTGGATATTAGACAGTGGAGCGTCGGCTCATATGACGTACCGGCGAGATTTCCTCACTAATTTTCAACCACGATCGAACAGCGTGAGGCTCGGCGACAAGAGTGAACTGTCAGTTCAGGGAACTGGAACAGTGAAAATACGAAAGCAAATAGAGAGTCATTGGTACAATTCGACAATCAACGACGTGATGTACGTACCCGACCTGAAGCGGAATTTGTTCTCTGAAGGTGTGGTTACGTCGAAAGGTTTCAGCGTTACGAAATGTCAAGACTTTGCTGTTATTAAAAATAATGAAGGAACTGTTGTGGCTCGTGCTGTCAAGCAGCCAAACAACTTGTACAAACTATTGTTCGAAACAGTGATTGCGTCCAGTGAGAGTGACTGTCAACAAGTAAATGTTGTGAGCTTGAAACAGTGGCATGAACGGCTGGGTCATGTCAATGTGAAGACTTTGCGCGAAATGATTCGGAATGGTCAGCTACCTCAGGTTAGTGATTCTGACAGCGACTTTTTCTGTGAAGCATGTGTGCTTGGGAAGCAACATAGATTGCCGTTTCGCAAGAAGAGCGATTCAGTGAAAGAAAAAGTATACTCAGATCTGTGTGGACCGATGCCCGTTCCTTCAGTGGGAGGTTCGAGATATTGTATGACATTTATTGATGGGGCATCAGGTTTTGTGTCCGTTTATTTTTTAAAGCATAAGAATGATGCTTTGGATGCTTTTAAGAAATATGTGAATATTGTTGAGAGCAAATTCAATAAGAAAGTACAGGTGTTGCATAGCGATAATGGTACCGAGTACTGTATTGAAGAGTTCAAGAAGTTTGCATCCGAGAAGGGAATAGAATTGGAATATTCAGCCCCTTATACTCCGCAACAGAATAGAAGGAGTGAGAGAGCTAATAGAACACTCATGGAAGGTATATGCGAAAAGATTGCCCTTGTCTTTGTGGGCTGAGGCTTTTCAGACAGTTGCATATTTGAAGAATAGAAGGTCGAGTAATGAGAAGACTCCTTATGAGTTGTGGACAAATTTAAAGCCTTCTTTGACACATGTCACTTATTACAAGTTAGATCCTAACATCAAGAAGCTACTCTTGGTGGGATATAATGGTGATTCGGACAGTTATAGATTGTACGATCCAGAGACCAGGAAGGTTTTAGTGTAACGAGATGTAATCTTTAATGAGAATGAGGATGGATTTCCAGGGATTCCAGAGGAAGGAACAGGTGCCTCAGAGTATTTTGTACATCTGGATGATGATGAAAAATCATATGATTACGAGTTATTTGAAGATTTATATGAGAAAGTTATGACAGAAAGTACAACGGAGATTAAGAAGGAAGTTACTGACGAACCGAGATACAATCTGAGATCGAGACATGTTGAAGAAGCTCATCTTACAGAGGTTTTTGAGCCAAATTCGTATGAGGAGACTAGGTCCTGTGATGAAGCCTGTTTGCAATCAAAGCCTATACAGGAGGAGATGGATGCTTATGAAACAGCTCACACTTCGGCGCTTGTGGAACGTGAAGTTAACAAAGAAATTGTTGGAAACTATGTGTTTCGATTGAAACAACAGAATGCACAAAGCATAAGGTACCAAGTAAGGTGTGAAACAGAGAAAAGTATGCCTTGCTTGTCAGCTAAAGAAAAGCTACAGATGACTCAGTTTGTTGGGATATGTGCATTCTTCAATGATGATACACAAGACAGATTAGACACAAAGGGACTTGTATGTAAACTTAAGTCCTCTAGATGGTGGAATAGTAAGTCTGATCAGTTGGTAAGTTCTTTATACTTACTTCTGTATGAGATCGATGGACCGTTACGAGAACAATGGGCGGTATGATGGATATCTTCGTGATAGTTTGGGAATGCTGGTGTATAAAGTGAGCATTCAGGGGGAGTGTTAAAGAGGTGGAATGCTCTCTTGATACTGGCTGCATGTTTCATATGCACTTATTGTTTTTCTAATGACATATGTCGTTCTCTCTGTGTCAATAGCTTCAATAAAGCACACGTTATTTTTCGTTTATCTGCTGTTTTTCTATTTTATATCTCTGCTAGAACCCATAATCTTATCAATTGTGCTAATTTATTTTACTATGAGATGATATCTGCCAGCATATCTATCTCTTTTGCTATGTCATGTCACATCATCATCGATGATTATGAAATATTCAAAATAACCCTTCTGAATTCCGACGCGACGACGAAACGACGCCTTCATTGCATTTTACTTATTCTGAGCCTTGGACACTAAATACAACGTGCGCGAATTTGAAATTGTAAGCGCGCGTAGGCCTGCATATTCAGTATAAAATAACCTCAGGAGCCCCGGACGGGGGGCGAGGTGTCCGGTCTGTACTCGTAGAACAGTACTATTACTTTATTCAGTAACGTGATCGCGTCGGCTCCAAAACGCACGGCGTAGAACCCGAGGCAGGGGTAAGATTATCCTGGCTTCAATACCTAAGGCTCATTTTTATTGGTCGACAACCTGTATGCGGGGATATAAAATAAAGGAAAACGAAAATAAAATCTACTTCTCAAACAATATGCGTCTCGTCTTATTCTAGTCTTATTCTCGTCTTATTCGCGTCTTATTATCGCTTTATTCTCGTCTTATTCTTATCTTATTGTTGTCTTATTCTCGTCTTATTCTCATCTTATTCTCGTCTTATACTTGTCTCATTCTCGTCTTATTGTCGTCGTATTCTCGTCTTATTGTCGTCATATTCTCGTCAACGGCAAGTCAAAAAACTTAGAAATATATTTTTTGTATAAGTTGCTTGCACTGGGCTTCCGAGTTTAAGACGATCGAAAGTTGACGGCGTATGTGTGTATTGTACGAGTATGTGCACTCACTTGGCCTGCACGGAGTCGACGAGGTCGACGAGCGCGTCTGCGCCGAAGTGCGCGGCGTAGAAGCCGAGGAAGGCGACGAGGCCGCGCACGTACTTCGTCGTCTTCGAGGACGACAGCCGCTGGAACAGCAGCGTTATTATCTGCTTCGTGAACGGCTGCATCACTTCTCTACCAATCATAAAATAAACAATAAAAAAAAACTTTTATTTACCAAAACATTCAGTAATACATATTCATTATATTCTGCCAAACCGCACAGCAGTTTCTAGACAGTATACAGCTCCCTCTAATTATGTTTAGGTAAACATACATATAACAACATTATAATAATAAAAAATTAACAAAAATATATTGCCAGGTAAGGCGATCCGTTTTCCATACTAAATTCAAATAACTTGCATTCTTATACGGGACATAAAATGCTGTTGAAAAACAAGTGTATACTGCTAATTTTAGTTAAATTTTTCGCTGATTAATACAAAGATACAGCTAATGCACCGAAAGTACTAGTTTTGTGTTTGCAATTTCGGGTTCAATATTACCATTGTGGGTGTGCGATCAATACTGTAGTACTTTCGGTACATTAGCTTGTATCTTTGTATTAATCAGCGAAAAATTTAACTAAAAATAGCAGTATACACTGAAGTTCGTTGGCCCCTGCTACTATCTACGCAAGAAGCCGTTTGAGCAGAGACAGAAGCTTAGAGCAGAACCTTTTCTTGCCGTTTCTTTTACGCTGCCATAGCACGATCCGAAACGGCGTAGACTCGCTCTATTTGCATTGTATTCTGCATGACATTCAATAAGTATTCTGTAAAGAATCTACATTGAATAAAATTATCTGAATCTGAATCTTATTACGGCTCAACAACTCTGGCATCGGGGTTTGTGAGGTCGGTCATCGATCTTATAACCCACGCAATACGATGATGATGATGCTATGCAACTTAACTTGACACTAATATGGAATACTTTATAAATTTTCCATGACTATATGAAAAATTATATGTCCTTTTAATTTTGCAATTATAGTAGAAAATTCTATAAATAAACGTCTGAAACTATTGAATTTCAGAATATCAGTATTTTTACCACAATTATTTCAATGAGCACATTAATTCTTTATAAACCCTGGTGTCACAAATTTCGAGCAGCCGCTGTTGCAGTATAACACTTTCTAAGTACTTACCCTCCGAACTTGAAAAGCATTGTCTGTATGAGGTAAAATCCTTCATGGTCGTTTGTCTTGGAGGCTATCAGTTTCTGGAATACCCCCAACATGGCATTCTGAAACAAAACAATTCATCAACATGTGACTACACAAAAACACCAATAGAGTTATTTTTTTAAATATTATTTTTGGACCCTTGAGTAAATTTTGGTATGTAACTCGGTCGTTTAACGAGATTTTTTTATCGTCCATGTAAGTATTTATGTCGCACGATTCTTCTGGAAAATCCAAAAATAGATGTAATTTTTGAACCATGTTTCTCAGGAAAAGTTGTACAGTTTTATGTTTTGAGTAACACACGCAAATACTAGGAGGCGCCTAAGATAACCTGTATGGACCATGTAACTGTAAGTTTTGGAAGATAATTAATCAACATCAGAAGCAAGGAGGTTTTAGTGCTGCTAAGGAGGGAGCCATAAGCGTAGCACTTTCTTGCGAGGGACCTCCATACTAAAATGTATGGAATTTTTTTTAAATCCTAAAAACGTAAAAGTTTTATCTTTCTTTCTGAGAAATATGTGACATGGGACTAATAAATGCTACTACCACAGTTTTTCTGGTGAAAACACTTACCATTCAGGAAAAAAACGGTGTTAAAAATCACGCATAAAATGGCTATTACGGATTACGGACGCTTCCGTTCTTAGTATTGATAATCAATTCACAAGTAAAAAACGATATATTTTCACTTTCGCTAACAAAGTTTATACTAAAACATTAGATTTTTAAAGATATCTTGATTTTTGTAAAACTTAACTGAGTTTTTTGACCGACTAGCATGGGCGACAGTGAGACGCTTCACGCTTCACTAGCTCATACAGAATATGCATATGGCGGACTCTATAGTTTTTTACTCTGAGATCAGAAGTAAGAATTTAGGTGTATCTGAAACAAATGTTCCACATAATGTAGAATGGAGAATTGGAGATGCCAGCCAGCAGCAAATCAACCAGGTAACTAAAGTATGTTATCAGAAGAAACTTACTACTGTATCAATAAACGACTCGTGATTGTTACTCATAATTATGATGTGCCTAGACGGATATCAACTGTGACAGCGGGTGCCGTTGTCGCAGGCGTACGAATTTCCTGTCGTAGGTGTACCAGTGCCACGTAATAAGTTTACCTACGAACTTAAAAAGTGATGATATGGTCAGTGTCAATCATCTTCCCGCACAATAAGGAGCAAGAAAAAAATTTTTAACAAAAAATTGAACCGCCGAAAAAACTGAAGAGCAAGAAATAATAAAACTTTTTTATTTAACCTTAATAACAAAGTTCTTAAACTAATGTAAGTATACCCGAGTAATTTTGAGTCGGCGCCAAACAAGCAAATTAATTAATTACGTAAAGCGTGATGCACGGCGGCGGCGCCGACTCAAAATTACTCGGGTATACTTACATTAGTTTAAGAACTTTGTTATTAAGGTTAAATAAAAAAGTTTTATTGTTTCTTGCTTTTCAGTTTTTTCGGCGGTTTAATTTTTTTGTAAAAAAGTTTTTATTTTACAATTTTTTGTGACTATAAATTTTATTTTCCTACCGTTAGGGTAAATCGGAATACTCTGTAAAAAGTTATGCGTGGTCATACATTAAAATAAGTCAGTGAACAATCAATCATCCCCTGTTTATCTACCCTTAAGGTTGGATGTTTTTTCCAAATTTATATGGGACCAACGTCGGAGTATACCTTTTCCAATAAAAAAAGAATTATCAAAATCGGACTACTCTGTAAAAAGTAATGCGTGGTCAAACATAAAAAAAAATATACGCGTCGACTTGAGAACCTCCTCCGTTTTTTTTCGTCGGTTAAAAATCCATCAACTTCTCCCACCGTGCCTTCCGAGCGCTCCACCCGCACTCACCGCGCAGCGCTACGCCGTGCTCGGCGGGACGCGGCAGACGGCGATGCGGGAAACTGCTGACCTCCCTGAAGAAGATCCGCGTATAGGATCGAAACCTGTCGGCCCTATGTCAATATTGTCAATACCAATGACCTTACATTTACCATGATAGCGTACTCTTAATAATTTGTACAGAGGCAAAACGAGCAGAGCAAGACATCATAGGCGATGTACTTCGTCCCTTTCTAATTATTGCCATACTAATGAAGTTTGCACAATTTCCGTGCAAAATGTTAACTTTTATATTCACAAATTGATATTTATACGTATTTTTAAATACTTATTTGAATAATTTTCAACGTGCAAAGTATAAACTTCTCTCTCAGTTTTCATTAAATATTGATAAATGCAGAAAATCTTTTTCTTTTGATTTATCTGGATTAAAAACTCTTTGGTAAAATGATTTTTAACAAAGATTTTGCATGACATTTTATTGATGTTGTCATGGCAACATAAACAAAATGTCATGCAAAGTCTATTAGAAAGGGACAGCTTCCTCTCATCTTACGTCCTACTCTGCTCGCATAATTTTTGGAAGAGCGCAATCTGGTTAAAAGCGCCACGCGCGAAGTAATAAATCTATGGTCAATACAAAACGTGAAATGTTCCGTCCAGGTAGATAATAGTAGGAACTCACAAGTTTGTTGGTCCGGAGTATGAGCTGCGCGCGCACGGCGACGAACGCGCACAGCAGGCGCACGAGCGGGCGCACGTTGGCGGGCCGCTCCCACAGCGGGGGCGCCACCAGGCAGGGCAGCAGCGCGCCGTACGCGTCCGTGTCGCCCCCCGCCGCCCCCGCGCCCGCCCCCGCGCCCGCGTCCGCCCCCGCCCCGCGCAGCTCCAGCAGCAGGGACAGCATTTGGAAAACGTACGGCATGAACTCTGCAACAAATTGAGATGGTAGTCGAAGCAACGAGGAGGTTGAAACAGCAGCACTTTCTGCTGAGGAAGAAGCCGTAAGCGTATCCAATTTTTGGATACGTTTATGGCTCTTCCATACTAAAATGTATGGATTTTTATGAAATCCCAAATGCCCTTTCAGTTTCCGGAAACCTGTCCCTTACACCCTTTATATGGTCAAAACTGCACCTAAGGGTGACAACCACAGTCGAAACATTGTAGCGTGATTAGAAAGACAGCAGAATGGAGCGAAATGTCTCTGTCGCTTCGCTTCAATATCTTACGCATCGCTCCGGCCTGCACTCACACTGCTGTCTAACTAACAACCTCCGTGCTCTAGTGTTTAGAGCACTCGAGATTCTGGGTCAAACAAAATCCCTTTGAACGACCTTCCCAGTTTGGTTAAGACATTGCAGGATGAATCACCTAATAGGGAACATGCATACATTTTATTAGTCACATTTATTAATAAAATATGAAAATACCGTAGTAGAGATGACAAAAAGTGAAATTAAAATTTAAATCGGCTAAGAAATACGGCCGATATAAGCATTTAAAACTACAAATTAGACAGAGAGATCCGACATGAATAGTGACGTCACAATTCAATACGACCATATAAACTCCATATTAAATTTCGTTTTGCTAGAAAGAGACAGAAACAAATCTTTGATGGCTTATATCTTTTTTAATATTATAGTTATTCGAAAAATTGTTTTACAAGTCTGTTTATTACATGAATGAGAATAAATTTCTTAAATAAAAAAATTTCGTGCATGTTCCCTATTGACCGAAAAGTTAGATGATTCCGTACTTCGGAAAACACGTTAAGCCGTTCGTCCTGACTGCTATCTACCGATGTAGTCGTTAATGAGCCATGTCAGAAGCTATTGACAGCTCAACATCTCTGACACCAGGATTTGTAAGGTCGGTCATCGACCTTGCTACCCACACGATACGATAATGATGACTTATGTCATTCTAATCAAGCTACACTATTTGCAAGTTGCAGTAGCAGCACTTTTTGCCAAGAAGAGAGCCGTATTAGTTTTAAGTGTGTCCCAACCCATACATCCCGTGTGGTGCCGGCAAAGAATAGTACCAACCCATACGAGGGTGGGTGTCGTAAGAGGCGGCTAAGGGTTAACTGGAGGATGGGCAGCAGCATCCTCCTTTGTATCTTACATCTTACTTACTGCGGTCACCTACAGCCGCAGTCCATGGTGCCAGCCGTAACGCTAACAAGCGAGATGGCTATGGTACTTCCCCTCCAGATTTTTTCCAGCAAAAGCTAGAATTCTGGAGGGAGCTCCCTGTCCTGTAGTGGACGTTTCATGGGATGTTATGATAATGATTTTTTTTAAATTTACGTAAAAATTGCTTGATCCTTCATAACCTATCAACCTTCGCAAAACTAGACGAGGACAAGTTGGAGATCATCGTATGGGAGCCGAAATAATTTTGTCCTTGGTTTTTCACTTGATATAAACGAGATATCTCTGTAGATGGGGGATAATGAGAGGATCAAGAAAAACCATGTGAGAACTCCTAGACCGGAGCCCGGTGTTAAGGAGGCCTTATCCAGATTTTCAGACTGCTCTGTTTTAGCTGAAGCCCCAGACTTTCTTGTCTGGCAAATGTTTTATAGTATTACCATAAGCTACTCTGGGCAATCACTATTGCTCGCCATTGTATCCAAACAGACAAGCCTGAAAATAAGAAATAGACAATTTCTTTGTGATATCATGATGATATTGAGGACGAACAAAAGTGATGGCCGGTGATAGAGTAGCTTATAGTGATACTAAAAAATAATTGCCAGACAAGAAAATCAGGGGCTTTAGCTAAAACAGACCAGCTTAGAATCTGAAAAAGGCCTCCAAAACACCGACTTTCACGTGAAAAAAACCTTCTCGGCTCTCCGTCCATCAAGAGTAATCTCATAAGTAATAATTAATTGCCACATGTATGACCGAGCATCACTTGAAAACGATTCGATCGATTTAGCTGATTTTTTTTTGTTGTGTTCATAATTATCAAATCAGGATGGTAAGAAAAATTGGTTGACGTGTTTAAATTCAGGACGTTCTGAATAAAGGCCAGGTTAAAAGAACCGTAAACCGACGAGCATGTATGAAAGGACTGATGAAAGTACAGGAAGCAAGGGAAGTATGTTAAGATCGTAGCAGGTGGAGAACTGTGGTCTCTGCCTACCCCGACACGGGACCAAGGCGTGATATTATGTATGTATGTGTTTGTGATTGATGGTGGATAAATAAGGAAGTGCTTTTGCTATGGGACTTTTGTATGAACTAAATCTTAGAGATCCCTTGCAAAGCAGGGGCAGGCCGCTACTTTCATACAAAAGATAACATTAACAAATAAAAAGGTACTGTATTACGTGAGTATCTTACCCTGAATATCGTTTTGTAGGATTTCTTGGAATATCGGAAACAATGCGTCTTCAAACGCTGTTATTGCACTTGGGTTTGATTTTGTAACTAATCTGCAACAAACAAAAAAATACCAACAATTAAAAAAATTTCCGTCATTCTCATTCTCTTGTTACCACTATAAGCTGAACCAGTGTTACGCTACAAACGACCGAAACCAGAGACCCGCTCGATGTCAAAGTGTTTCCATCGACGTGCGGCCGTGTGTACATAAATCTTTGATAAAAAAAAAATGTATTGTTTAGTTTCTCGATTGATTACAGTTTTCATTAATAATTTCGATTACACAATCACCAAATACATGCCGATGTTTCCCCGTCCAGAAAATAAACTTAAATATTGCAATAACTGTATCTAGACCAAATACGACGTTTTGTCGATTTTATTAGTTTTCGAGGCAACTACGTGATAAGAAATTTACTCAATTTTTTGATTGATAATTAATACAAAACATTGGGCTTGGCATTCGAAATAATGCAGTTTAATTAGAATTCCAGTAGTGTGACGGCAGAACAGAGCGATGCGTAAGACAATGGAGCGACAGAGCCACGTATCGCTCTGTCCTGAAGTCACACATAGCCCTGACCTGCTGTCATTTTAAATCAAGTTAGATTATTGAAACGTTGAGATTAAGTGAAACGTTGTGAGTTACGAGATAAAATTGTAATACTTACGAGACAGCCAGCGAGAGTGTTTCAAACAGGTAGTGGTTGAAGTGTGGCTTGCACGGGTTCTTGGCCACTAGCGCCAACATCTGCGCCAACTTGGGCAACGCCTCGCCAAGATATGACAGGCCGTCTTCTTGTAAGCACGCTAGCACTCGCAGGATTGCTGTAATTAAACATTCATAAATTAGAGTATGGCTGTTGTCATCACAGTTGTCGAGAGAAAAGGATAATATGGATACCATCAACGCTATTCTTCTATATTGTTTACCAGTTATGTCCAACGGTTTTACAGGTCAACTTGTCAATGCTATGTTTTACTATTTTGTATAACTACTATTATTTTTAATAGCAAGTTCTCCGAATAAAATAAAATAAAAATTATATGTTCCGTTTCAAACATTAGAAGGAGCGAAAGACTGGTTATTTGCTTGTGCAATGAACAGTCAGAGGAAGATATTTTTTTGTCCTTTTCTGCGTGCCGCTTTTTTGGGTTCCGTACCCAAAAGGTGCCAACGCGACCCTAGTACTAAGCCTATCTCCTCTGTCTGTTCTTCTGTCTGTCTTCTGACAAAGATAAGTACCTTTCATGACGTATTCGTTCTGGTCCTCTAGTGCAGCGAACAAGGCTTGCAGCGCGGGCCCGGCGTGAGGTAACAGCTGTGCTCGTGTCACCATCCCGCCCGCTACTAGCTTCTCCAAACAACACGCTGAGTACGTGCAAACCACACCGCGACCGGACATGTGCTGGATCTAGGGGGAAACATCATTTATTATAACGAAGTTTCACATTCTGACCCGCCGTCGCAAAGTTAAATGTCTTTCAATGTGTTACAGTCTATACTTCGGAAAGAGTGCGCATTATAAAAGATGTTTCAAAGCTCTTTGTGGGGATGTGTGGAATATCAACCAAGTGTGGGTGATATCCTGCGGTGCATATGGACTCCCAATGATAGAAGGGTTATGGTGGAATAAGCTGGTGGAGCTCTTGAGCACACCTTCCGAAGTACAATCTGTAAAAGATCGACAGACATGCAACTTTGTGACGGTGGGCCAGACTGTGAAACTTTGTTTTCACCAGCATACATACATACATACATAACATCTCGCCTCTTTCCCGTCGGGGTAGGCAGAGACCACAGTCCTCCACCTGGTACGATCTTGACATACTTCCCTTGCTTCCTGTACTTTCATCAATCCTTTCATATATGCTCGTCGGTTTAGGGTACTTTTAACCTGGCCTTTATTCAGAACGTCCTGAATTTGCAACTCATCACCAGCAACTCATCACAAACGGGCTTCTTGGCTCTGCGATCTAACGAGTCAAATGCGTCTAGTTGGCATTTGGCTGAGCCATCTCAAAGGTGACAGCAATTCTCCATGCAGGTGCACAACACTAGTTTAAAAGTACAGCCCTAATGTTGACAGATGTCAAAAAAGATTTTCTCATGGGAGCACTCGGCTCGTGCTATAATTATTTGGTTAAATCCGTTGTATTTAGAATAAAGAAATACTTACGTATTTAAAGAATATAAATCTTTAGTTGTGGACATCCTACAATAATTTGGCGACAGGAAGCCGCGGTAAAACAACGACCGGCGCAGATAAAATTCCAGTACATCAGTGTTCGAAGCCGCGCGTGAGTAAATACAAAATAAAACATGTTCCAACACTATGGTGAAGGATTTTCAAGCTAAACTTTGACCCATACGAAGGCACAAATACAGTACCGGAAAGATGGCGTGTCTGAAAGCGAAATTTTATTTATTCTTTTGTCTGCTAGATTGGGCTTGGTGATCGGCAAAATCGGCAGCTGGACCGAAAAGAAGACCAACGATGAAGTGCTGAGTATGGTTGGAGAGAAGCGAACCTTGTTGGGAACTATCACCAACCGATGAGGAAAGATGATTGGACACCTGGTGCGACATGACAACTTCTTTAAAACCATCTTGGAGGGGAAGATAGAGGGCAAGAGAGGACGGGGAAGACCAAGACGAGCGTACATTGACCAAGTTAAGGAAAAAGCTGAGGTCGTGTCGTACCGGGAAGTCAAGGACCCGACACAAAACCGCACAAAGAGGCGATTACTCCACAGACAAGAGCCCTGGTCTTAAATTTGAAGAGGATCGGCAAAAACTTGCCAGCTTATTACACCAGGCAGGACCAGAAGTCCAAGACATTTATGAAAATTTTAAGGCAGAAGAAGCTGCAGGAGCAACTGAGTATGAAAAGTGCTTAAATCGGTTAGATACCTGCTTTGACCCGGATGTAAATATCAATTTTGAGAGACATAAATTCCGAAACATCGTATAACAACCTAATGAATCTAGAACAATATGTTACAAAGTTAAGACGACAGGCAAGATATTTTGATTAAAAGGATATGGAAGAAGCCATTAAAGACCGAGTTATAGAAAAGTGTGAAAAGACAAACATGTGGCACGGAAACAAAGAAGAAGGAAAAGCTGGAAACCTCAGAAATTAAGAAAATAAGTGGTTCCCTCTCAGTATGTTTCAGATGTGGTCACCTGGCCACAAGCAAAGAGTGTAGTGCAATCAAAGAAAAGTGTAACAAGTGTGGATTGATGGGACATTTCGCTAAGTGCTGTAAAACACTCAAGATGAAAAAGGAAATGGAGAAAAAAGAAAGAAAGTAATAAAATATGTTGTAGAGAGTGCTTCAGAGAGCTCAGAAAGCTCGGACGATGACTGCCAAGGAGAAACAATAAATAAAAAGGTGGACTGTAAGTTTGTCATAGATTCTAGTGCATCAGTTAATGTAATCGATAAGAATACTTTAAACAAGATATTAGAATCAGTCGTTTCATGCCAAATTTTTAAGCCTTTAAAAAAGTATTACTCTTACGGGGGCTCAAATATTTCTAATTTGGGAGTTTTCAATGCGGTTCTATACTCGTATTCGCTAGTAACTAAAAAGAAAGTAAGGTCAGAAATACTCATGTTTGAGGGCACTGGGCCTTCTCTGTTAAGCAGACAGACTTCAACAGAACTTGGTGTATTAAAAGTTGGACCTGTTGAAGTTAATTGCATAAAGTCTTGCATAAAACCCATTACAGTTGATGTGATTTCTAAGGAAAATCCAAATATTTTTAACGGCATTGGTAAGCTTGAAAATTTAAAATCCCTATTGACCCAAATGTAAAAGTTATTGCTAAGCCTATCAGAAGGCAACCGTTTCATATCAGGAAACTAGAACAAAAATGTATTAAGGAACTCTTGGACACTGATATAATTAAACCAGTGACTGGACCTACACCCTGTGTTTCACCGTAACACATTATGAGCAAGAAAGAAAAAGACCAATACAGGCTAGTTGCTGACATGAGAAAGGCTATTGAAGCAGTAATGAGGGAGCGTGTTCCACTGCCCACTTTTGAAGAGCTACTAGCTGAACTCAATGGTTTCCGGTACTTTTCTACTATTGATTTGAAATCTGGATATCATCAGCTTGAATTGGATGAAGAGTCAAGAGACATCACTGTCTTTAGTTCCAGTTTTGGACTCTATAGATACAAACGCTTGTTATTTGGCATAGATAGATAGTTATCTTCATTTGCTCTGCTTTACAAAAAGGTACTTAAAATATAGGGAATTAAATAAAATAAAAACAAACACACAGTGATATAGAGAACCTCCTCCGTTTCAAAGTCGGTTAAAAGGTAACAAAAAACCCGAAAAAACAGATGTGAATTTGTGTGCATGCAGCAGAGCAAAACGGCTATAGCTCAGCGCAATATTTACTATGAAGTTAATCGCTGATTTTCAGGTAGAGCCGACGGGAACGCGGAAATCGGTAACCACTTAAAATTTTATGATTATTTCAAAATGTACGAGTACAATATGTGTAGTTTGTTACTGCTAGCTTATCAAGCGTTAGCTTATATATATAAATATAATAAAATACGATACGCATCTGAAATGTTCCAACGTGTGATTGCCCATTTGCTAGGGCTAGGTATTGATGAGGTAGCAAACAGTCAAGATTATATACGTATAGGAGGACGGACTTAAGAAGAGCATGAAAAGAGGCTTTGACTAGTATAAGACCGGCTGCATGAAACCAACTATCACCAACCAACAGATAGTACAGGAACCGTTTAATTCTTAACTTCAGCAGTATTAAAGAACCACTACGAAGACTTACCAACATAGGGACTGAATTCACTTGGGACAGTGAGCATGAAAAGGAGTTTCAAAAACTAAGAGAGTTAATAACATCCGCTCCAGCTCTTGGATTCTATGATAAAGATGATGAGACTATTGTAGTAACTGATGCCAGCCCAGTTGGTATGGCTGCAGTTTTAATACAACATCAATCTGTTAAAGGAGAACTTCAACCCATAGTAAGAAAATATAGAAGAAAGGCACTTTCTCCAACAGAGATACTCGCAAACTGAAAAGGAAGCTCTAGCTATTGTGTGGGCATGTGAAAACCTGTATATGTATCTAATTGGAATAGAATTCAGAATAAACCTTTGGAAAAAATTTACTCGTCAAACTCCAAACAAAGTGCTCGCTCGAAATCTAAACTGATATGCAAAGTGTGGTGGAATATATGGACAAGGACATCGAATACTGGAATGACACATGTGAAGGTTGTCGATTGGTGCGACAAAATACTTACCCAGAACCAATTGTTTCTACAGAATTTTTAAGCAGAGTATGGCAACTTGTTGCTAATTATCTTGGGCGGCCAAGTGACCATTACTTATCGACAAAAATATGGATTTAAAAAAATGTGTGGGGCAAGGTTATGATGCAGCCAGTGTGATGAGTGGTGGGTATAATGGTGTACAAAAACATATTAAGGATATCCTAACGTGGAGTACGTACATTGTTCCACTCATAATTTAAATTTGGTGATAAATGATGTCGTTAGCAGTTCTGTGGAAATACAGATTTTTTCGCAACGTTGCAAGATTTGTATAACATTTTCGGAAACAGCATCAAACGTTGGGATTTGTTAAAACTTGATTTGTAAACGCTATATGCAATACTCGTATTAGTAAGAGTCTTCGTAAACGTAACCCAATGTAACATGTCTATATATATCTATCTCTCGCTTGTACATCATCCATGGTCTGTGTCGCATACGTGAGAAATAAAAATCCAGTTTAATCTATTTAATACTTGTTTATTTGTCCTAAAACCATCAGGTTATGGACTCACGGACGTTTGCTGCGCCCTGCAAAGTAATTATTTTGGTGAAATACGTATTTTTTTCGAAAATAAAATAATAACCTCGACACATTGGCAACTGGTGTGCCAACTCATACCGGCATTTTACAACTACGACACCATGGCTTCTTCAACTTCAATTGGACTACCTGTAGAGAAACTGCAAGGTATTTCGGACTGCAATAACTGGAAGTTTATGATCAAAATGATACTTATGCACGAAGATTTGCATGACTGCATTGAGTCTGAAGACAAATGTAAAGATGAGAAGAAGAAGCGGAAGGCGTTGGCAAATATTTGTTTGTCGGTGGGCCCATCAGCGTTGACACAAAACGCAACGCTAAATCTCCGTATGAAGCATGGACAAAGCCTTCAGTCGGCTTATGAGGACACCGGCCTGAGTAGAAAATTAGGACTTTTGAGGTCACTATTTGGCATCAAGTTGAGTGACATGCAAGAAATGCAGAATTACCTGTCCAAAATATCTGAACTATGTCAACAACTTCAAGATATAAAAAGCCGATTGACGACGACGCTGGATGACGAAATCAAAGCAGTAATCATGCTTAGTCGATTAACTACAGACTACGATCCCTTGATCATGGCGTTGGAGAACTCATATGAGAAACTTACCAGCGAGATAGTGAAGACAAAACTTTTACAAGAACAGCAGCAGAGAGATGAAAAAATGAGAAAGTTCTGATATGTCTGCTTTTCTAGTTAAAAAGAAGTGTTTTCGTTGTAAGAAAAGTGGTCACATAAAGAAGGATTGTCCACTAGCCAAGCTGAAGAATGATTACAGCAAGGCCAAGCAGAAGAATGATAGTAGGCGTTCATATGGACACAGCAGCAAGGAAAAATCATTGTTGACGGCATTGTCAGTTAATCTGCAGAAGGATATGTGGTATATAGACTCTGGTGCTACACACCACATGTGTAATCAGCGGGAAATGATGTTTGACTTGAAGTGTTCAAAACCATTGGACGTTAACGTTGCCAACGGAGAAACAGTGCCAACAGAAGGACATGGTAGTGTGCGAGTACAATTGAAAAGCGGCTTTCTAATTTTTACTATATACCTAAACCTTCTGCTAATCTATTATCAG
This sequence comes from Athrips mouffetella, assembly GCA_947532105.1. Lineage (NCBI taxonomy): Eukaryota > Metazoa > Arthropoda > Insecta > Lepidoptera > Gelechiidae > Athrips > Athrips mouffetella. Next base: position 13,721,099 of record OX383974.1, read on the forward strand.
TTAGTGAGCTAATTAAAAAAGGTTATAGCGTTACATTTGATACAAATATGCGTAAAATTTTTGGTGGTCTTGAAATAGTAGCTACTGGTACATGTGTGAATGGAGTTTATCAACTAGATACTACTTGCAATGTGCTAGGTAGCCAAATAAGGTCAGAGGTAGCCATGAACTCATTCTGTTGGGGTTCCTCTAGCGACTTAACCGGTGAAGGTAAGAAGGAGGATCTGCAGTCCATGAAGAGCGTTGCGAATGCTATGTTATTTAGGGATATAGCTAAGTATAGTTTCTGCTTTACGTCATGGAAAATTCAGGCCTCTAGCTTCGTCCTAAAGGAAGTTACAGGGGAGTCAAAAGAGTCCTGAGTTGCTTCGAGAAAAGGATGGTACGGCTGTGTCTTTGTTTGCTCGACTTGCCGGGGCACAACCGTGCCCCCAGATATTTTTCCTTCATAAAACCTACTAACCAGTTTAGATAGCAGTGGGGCCTCATTTGCTGATTTTCCCCAGGGCCCTTGGTTACCTAGCTATGCCACTGCTTGGGCCTCTACCGTCAGGACATTACCTGCTGTATGTAGTAGATTACCACAGCCGTTACTTTGATACTGTAATATTTAAAACTACAGACAGCAGAAGTGACAATTAAAACGCTGGAAAAAATAATGTGTCTTGAAGGACTAATGGAAGAAAATGTATGTGACAAAGGTCCAGCTTTTATAGACCAAAAATTTTTATTCGAATCAAACTGAGGCGCACTACACCATTATGGCCACAGGGTAATGGAGAAGTTGAAAGACAAAATAGGAATGTTTTAGGAAAAATTCGGACTGCACAAGCTTTAAAACGGTTGGAAAAGGGAACTGTTAGTGTATTTATCAGCATACGCTACCACAGCTCACAGCACAACTGGCTTGCCACCAGAAAATGTGTTTAGAGGTAGAAACATTAGAACCAAGATACCAGAAATCACACCTGATTTCAACTTAGAAGATTAAGAAATGCGAGATTTGGACAGGTTAATGAAAGACAAGTACAAACAATATGCAGACAAAAGGAGGCAGGCAAAAGAATTGAAATCCAACCTGGCGACAGTCTTAATAAAAAAAAGAAAGCTGACAAAACCGACAACTCCATTTTCTCTTGAAGAACACACTGTGCTATGGAAGAGTTAAAATCCTGTAGCCGATCTATCACCTGAACGCAAAATAATAAGAAGGAACTCATCTCATTTTTAATCCATAAAGGAAGGAGACTTAAGTAGATTTAAAATAGAAAAGTAATAATGTGAATGCAAAATAAACTTTACCATTAACAGTAAATGACTTCTTGACAGACTTCTAACCTACAAAGACAGACACCTGCAAAATACAAATATTTTTTTTAGGTCTGATCTTAGAAACTATAAATCCTTAGTTTAGGGTGTTATAGTAATGATGATGTTATCTACCCAAGGTATTGGGAAACCTTCTTGTAATAGTTGTATAATTGTTTTATGTTTGTTTAAAAAAAAAAATCTTTTTTGCTCTTAATCGATATATAGTGTTCAGACTTTATAAAGAAAGAAAGAAACACTTAATTGTCTTGAAAATATATCTTGTCGGCGTAAATACAAATGTTTTGGTGTGTGTCAGATGCCCTTCAAATATAAGAGCTCTCAATATATTGGGTACAAATATTAGTAATGATGGTGATTTAAAAATAGCATTTCTACATACGACCATCAACGCAGATGATTAAGTTGGCAAGAAATACATTCGAGAAAAAAAAGGTGCTACTAATAATGCTCAAATAAACGTCCACAAGAGAACAGGAAACTACCTCCAGTATTGCAACTTTTGCTGGAACAATACCACGCTTGTTAGCGTTGCGGCTAGCACCATTGACCGCGGTTGCTGGTAACCGTAGTATGTATGATGGTACGATACACAGAAAGGCGCTGCTGACCATCCTCCTCTTAACAACCCCTTAGTCGCCTCTTAGGACACCCAGGGGTAGAGATGGGTTAGTACTATTCTTTGCTGGCACCATACGGTCAGGGGAGAGATTATACATTGGAAATTTTCTACTCGTTTACTTAATTAAAAACAAACAAAAAACTACATTTTGGCAATAAATTGATAGCCCGGTCAGGTTTAACAACAATCAAATCATGAAGATTCGCTTAGCCGTTCACCTGCTTAGCTAAAGTGTCGCAAATGCAACTTTGAGACCAAGAACTTAAAAATTCATACTTTTCAAACAGTGCCGCTACTGTAGAGTTTATTGAAATGTTTAAAAATATTTTTCATACCCTGAATTTACGCCGCTTCAACAAGTTTGGATTTATAAAAGCTTTTTGCAATGAAAATAAAAAAGAATGCTTTTCCCCATTGAATATATAAAATCCCTGAATCTGTACTCTATCTAAGGTCAAGAGGATTAATTAGAAAACAGACCCAGTTGCGAACTGACAAAGCAAAAACCGGATTTTAAACCTGATTGTCTGTATAAAAAGCCTGAAAATATTGTACATAAAATGGTTGAAACAAAAAACCTACATATCGACATATCGGCTACAGGACCACTTGGAATAGTTATTCGAGTAAGTGAAAGAAGATCTAAAAATTTCATATCGGCTGAAAGACGTCCACTAAAATAAAATGTTCATCATTCCAGAATTTTGCCGTTTCTTTCTATACTTTTTACTGCCCTTTTTTCTTTTCCTAAACAAATGATGAATAATAAGCTCCTGGTACATACTACTTTTGTTGGCACCACATGGTCGGGGGACAGAGTATAAATTTTCAACTCGTTTACTTAATAACAAACAAACAAAAAACTACATTTTGGCAATAAACTAATAGCCCGGTCAGGTTTAACAAAAATCAAATCATGAAGATTCGCTTAGCCGTTCAACTGCTTGGCTAAAGTGTCGCAAATACAACTTTGAGACCAAGAACTTAAAAATCGTACTTTTCAAACAGTGCCGCTACTGTAGAGTTTGTTGAAATGTTTAATAATATTTTTGATACCCTGAATTTACGCCGGTTCAACAAGTTTGGATTTAAAAAAGCATTTTTGCAATGAAAATCAAAAAGAATGCTTTTCTCCATTGAATATATAAAATCTCTAAATCTGTACTCTAAGGTCGAGAGGACTATTTAGAAAACTAACAGACCGCCTCGCATTATACTGACTACTCATATAGAGCCAGTTGCGAATTCACAAAACAAAACCGGATTATAGGCCTGATTGTCTGTATAAAAAGCCTGAAAATATTGTACATAAAATGGTAGAAACAAAAAAAACCTACATATCGGCTACAAAACCACTTATTATTCGAGTAAGTGAAAGAAGATCTAAAAATTTCATATTAGCTGAAAGACCAGATCGAGGTCAAGAGTAAGCCCATTTTCAATAAAAAAAAGAGGTCCACTAAAATAAAATGTTCATCATTCCAGAATTTTGCCGTTTCTTTCTATACTCTCTTTTCTATACTTTTTACTGCCCTTTCTTCCTTTTCAGATTTTTCGGCACCACTTTGTCGGGGAACAGAGTATAAATTTTCAACTTTACTTAATAACAACAAACAAAAAACTACATTTTGGCAATAAACTGATAGCCCGGTCAGGTTTAACAACAATCAAATCATGAAGATTCGCTTAGCCGTTCAACTGTTTAGCTAAAGTGTCGCAAATGCAACTTTGAGACCAAGAACTTAAAAAATCGTACTTTTCAAACAGTGCCGCTACTGTAGAGTTTATTGAAATGTTTAATAATATTTTTCATACCCTGAATTTACGCCGCTTCAACAAGTTTGGACTTAAAAAAGCAATTTGCAATAAAAAACAAAAAGAATGCTTTTCTCCATTGAATATATAAAATCCCTGATTCTGTGCTTTAAGGTCAAGAGGATTAATTATAAAACTAACAGACCCCCTCGCAATATACTGACTATTCATATAGAGCCAGTTGCGAATTCACAAAGCAAAACCGGGTTTAAGGGCTGATTGTCTGTATAAAAAGCCTGAAAATATTGTACAATAAATGATTGAAACAAAAAAAACCTACATATTGACTTATCGGCTACAGGACCATTTGGAATAATTTTTCGAGTAAGTGAAAGATCTAAAAATTTCATTTCAGCCGGAAGAAGTCCACTAAAATAAAATGTTCATCATTTAATTTTTGCTGCCCTTTCTTCCTTTCCAGATTTTTTTAAACAAATGATGAATCAGAAAAATCCTGGTACTTTTGCTGGCACCACATGGTCGGGGGACAGAGTATAAATTTTCAACTCATTTACTTAATAACAAACAAACAAAAAACTACATTTTGGCAATAAACTGATAGCCCGGTCAGGTTTAACAAAAATCGAATCATTTAGCTTAAGTGTCGCAAATGCAACTTTGAGACCTATAACTTAAAACTCGTACTTTTCAAACAGTGCCGCTACTGTAGAGTTTATTGAAATATTTAATAATATTTTTGATACCCTGAATTTACGCCGCTTCAACAAGTTTGGATTTAAAAAAGCAATTTGTAATGAAAATCAAAAAGAATGCTTTTCTCCATTGAATATATAAAATCTCTTAATCAGTAAGTTCGAGAGGATTATTTAGAAAACTAATAGACAGCCTCGCATTATACTGACTATTGATACAGAGCCAGTTGCGAATTCACAAAGCAAAACCAGATTCTAGGCCTGAATGTCTGTATAAAAAGCCTGAAAATATTGTACATAAAATGGTTGAAACAAAAAAAAAACCTACATATCGACATATCGGCTACAGGACCACTTGGAATATTTTTTCGAGTAAGTGAAAGAAAATCTAAAAACTTATTTTAAATAAAATGTTCATCATTCCAGAATTTTGTCGTTTCTTTATACTACTTCTCTTTATACTACTTTTTACAAGCTGTGCGGTGCCGGCCTAAAAAGAATAGTACCGACCCATCTCTTCCCGTGGGTGTCGTAAGAGGTGACTAAGGGAAATGAAATCCAGAGGATGGGCAGCAGCGTCCTTTTGTGTATTATTTCATCTTACTGCGGGCGCCAACCCGTCTGCCAAGCGTGGCGACTATGGTAAAACCCCCTAAGAATCAACATGAATCACAATAATAAGCTCCGGCCCCTAGTCCCCGGCGGCCCCGCTATTCCTGGCTCCGGTAGCGGCCATGGTAACGGTGGGGCAGGGGGTACATATGGCACCGAGACGTGGCCGCTCACGATGGGCCTTATCAGAAAGCTCAAAGTCACCCAAAGGGCTATGGAAAGGGCTATGCTCGGAGTCTCTCTGCGCGATCGAATCAGAAATGAGGATGAGAAATGAGGAGATCCGCAGAAGAACTAAAGTAACTGACATAGCCCTGAGAATCGCTAAACTCAAGTGGCAGTGGGCAGGGCACATCGCAAGAAGAACCGATGGCCGATGGGGCGTGAGGGTTCTAGAGTGGCGACCACGTACCGGAAGACAAGGCGTTGGCAGGCCCCCCAAAAGGTGGACCGACGATCTGGTCAAGGTCGCGGGAAGCCGCTGGATGCGAGCAGCGCAGGACCGGTCGTCATGGAGATCTTTAGGGGAGGCCTATGTCCAGCAGTGGACGTCTTTCGGCTGATATGATGATGATTATACTACTTTTTAATGCCCTTTTATCCTTTCCAGATTTTTCTAAACTAATGATGAATCAGAAAAGATAATTGGGGTTGGCAGGTTTCGAACCCAGGATCATTGATTTCATAGGCCCTAGCCTTGCCCACTGGACTACGGGCGCTGTTATCTGCGTTGACGAAATATTCAAACAGTTCCATCGTATGACAGCCCACGACTCGTCGTCAACGTTGCGACAGTACCATACCATTGTAACAAATGTACCTATGATTTTGGAATTAACATTCATAATCAGAAGTGCCTACGCTGCTGGACCGGCAACCTTGAACTGGGACGGCTGCCGTAGATGTCATTTTGACATTTCACAATCAGAAGAATGTAATGGAAATGATATCCTGTAACATAACATATGAAGCTCCAGACACACAGTGAGGATCTTGTGACAAATGCCCAAAAAACTTTTGGGATAGCTTTGATACCAGTGATTTAGGTTCGAAAACAAGTATCGCGGAACCAATAGTGTTCTCAAGATTCTCACAATAACCATCCTGAACTGACAACAAAAATAGCTTCATGTGTCGAAGCCCGCATCATAAAAAAAACATTAAGCTTATACAATCTTACCAATTTGAAAAAGATTACTTTCTAGTACATCAGGACGAAATTTAAAGTGCTCAATGGAGCCATTAACAATTGACAATTTTTACTAGCTGCATCTTGTTTGACGATGACATGAAGTCTGTTGCCATCACCAGTAATGACACCTCTCACACAAAAACTGCATAAACTTTTTTAAAGAACATTGTTGATTACATTCAAGCCATACGCAGCAATTCAATCACAACATTGATCATCTTCAGTGATAACTGTGCTGCCGAATCTCATCTCACTTATTTCGTCTCCAAGTTCCAAGAGAGCGTGTTCCTGAATGCTGCATTTTATCCGTTGGGAGTCGTATTTCGACGATATCGACCACCCGTACTAGTCAAGTCGACTAATTCGTTTTTAAGTTTATTTTGAATATTATTAGGTTAAGGTATTTATTGATATGGGCCTTCGATGCCAGAAATAAATCTTTATTATTATTATAATATTATAAATGCGAAAGTATGGATGTTTGTTTGTTCCACTATCACGCCTAAACGACTGAACCGATTTGGATTAAATTTGAGAGGTAGATAACTAACACATAGGCTACAATTTATCCCGGAAAAATGCATGGTTCCTGTAGGAGACACGAGGGTTAAAGCTAGTTGAAAAGTAATTTACTTACTCTAGTAATTTACTCAATGGCACTTTTTGCTGCACAGGTGGAATTGGCGGAATAATCAAAAGATTGGCATGGATGGGTGTTAAATCAAGAAAGGTGGTCATAAATTCCGCAGAAAGATTTCTATGCCTTCGTCGAAAAGAAAACCCAGGCCACTCACGTCATGTAAATAAAAAAAAGAAATTTTTGAATGCGAAAGTCCGTTTTTAAAAATCTCTGGAGATAGATGTTCAGTGCATACCCGATCTTCGGAAGCAGCATTATTTCGAAGCTCTGGACTACAGACCACCCATTGTACTCGTAGCAAAAACTTGCAAATCCAATTCGGTTCAAACAGCAGTTGTAAAGAAAGACATATGGAAGGATGAATTTCAACAACCCAGAGCCACACTGGAAAAAATCAAGATAAAGATCATGATTTGTCTGTTGTTACAAGCGACTCTGGTTTAGACTTGGCCTTTCCTTGGTTTCTCAGCAAATGATTTCCAGGCCGTTGAAAAAATTTTTAAAACTTCTTCGGTATAGTAACGTTTACACAGAATCGGAAGAAAAAGAACCATCTTGCTTAAAGTATTGAGCGCATATACAATGTAAAAATAGACAGTGTGTAAACATAGACGGCGTGTAAATTATCATATCTACATTTGTTGATTATTTTTATGAGTATTTTGCGTGTTTTTTGTATTTTGCGTTTGAAGGGCCGCCTTTGCTCACATTATGTTTAAGATTTCCTGTAAAATAAGTTATATTTCTGTTATGTGCGCAATAAAGCATTTATCTATCTATCTATTTTTAATTAAAAAAAAAAACAATTTCGTGCGAAAAATAATTTCGTACTGGCAACACCCGACACAAACCTTTAGTAATAACCAAAAGAGATAGTTTTGTTCAGTAGAATAAATAGAAACGCAATAGTAAGTTTAAGTGCAGTTAATTCCTCGTTAGTCTCCTTTATTTTAATATTGCGAATCTAGGAAAAGAAAAAAATAACTAACAAGTAGACAATCCAACACTTACAATACCCAATTAACTTCATGCATCCTCAATTTATATGTTGAATCGTTACACCTGAAACGGTGGAATGACCCTAATGCAACTTTGAGACCAAGAACTTAAAAAAATCGTACTTTTCAAACTGTGCTGCTACTGCAGTTTATTGAAATGTTTAATAATATTTTTCATATCCTGAATTCACGCTGCTTCAACAAGTTTGGATTTAAAACACAGTTCGCAAAGAAAATAAAAAAGAATTGTTCGATTTTATAGAAGAATTCTTCTCTCCATTGAATATATAAAAACTCTGAATCTGTACTTTAACTACAGTCAAGAGGACCATTAAGAAAACTAACAGACAGCCTCGCAATATAGTGACTATTCATAAAGAGATAGTAGCGAATTTACAAAGCAAAACCGGATTTCAGGCCTGATTGTATAAAAAGCCTGAAAATATTGTACAAAAACTGGAATCTTTTTTGACCTTTACGGCCAAGGCCAAAAATCGCTTACGTGCCGATGTCAGACCGCTGATTCATTAAGATGAAGCATAAAGTTGCTTGAGTTATATATTTTTGGATTCGAAATGAACGGAACTATCCATAGAGAGTTGATAGAGAGAGAAGGTTGCAATTGAAAAATGAAAATTATGACAGTTTGAAGTTCACTCAGTTGTGACTCAGTGAGCGTTCTTGCGAGTTGTTATGGTGGTTTTAGGTCAATTTTAGTGTTTGTGTCTTGGTGTTTCGATAAACAATGACTTACTCGTAACAGAAGAAACTATTGAATGTCCTTCAACATTAAATTCAGATGCAGGATGTCAAGACCATGTGCGCCTTCCTTCAACATCAACTTCCAATGCTGGATTTATCATTTCAGATCCTACTGATATGCCAAATGAAATAAGTTTGAATGACATAAAAATGTCTCCACGGATACAAAAAAAGGGCGTCCAAAAGGATTAGGAAATACTGTTACTGGTTCAAAAAAAGGAATTCTTACACTAAAAACAGGTTTATAACTATAAAAGGCCACCAAGAAATAGCATGGGAAATTTGTTAGAAGAAAATATTTTGTATTTCGACGAAAAAAAAAGCTGATATGAATCTTTTGATGAAAACCACAAGTTCTGGAAGAGGAATATTTGGATAAATAGTTTTTAGAATAGTTCTAGGATTAAGCACGTTTGTGAAACAGTTATTATCAGTTTTCATAAATAGATAGATACTTAACTTTTACCTAGGTCGACACTTGCTGTAGCCATAGATTAAATAATAGTAAACCTGTAGCTAAGAATTCTATCTTATCAGAATCTATTTATTCTCAACTATGCTTGGAAATTACATCATTATTTTGACAACCTTCTTCGAGATAAATCAAAATAACTGTACTGGTTAAATACTCGCGAGCCGCTGCCGGCAATGTCAGTATGAAAATCCTTTTGTATCAAACGCAAGTTTTGGTGTGAAAACTCATGTCTGTCTAGTTATTTAAACGTAGAATGTATCAACAAGCATAACAACCAAGGAGGTAACTTATCAAAGCGTTAGAACGAAGGAGGTAACTTATCCAAGCATAACAATGTTTAAATTTCGAACTAGCTTGCAAAAAGAAAGCTAAAAATTGTAAAAGAAAAAAAGGGCGGGAAAACTCTGTACTGAGCGGATGCAAATTTTCTCTTGCAATTTTCAAAATTTGTTTTTGTATAAAAAGGATTGTGGTTGAGTAGTTTAGGTTGTATATATTTAAAGTATAAGTTGTATATTTTGTTTATAGTGTGTAGATAAGTTGCTGTATATATTGGTAAGTTCTTTTTCCAAGTTTTTTTCCCATCATGGGCGACCCGCCTGAGGATCCGGGAGGGACATATTTCCCTTCAGCATCCAAATTGATTAATAAATTTGATAACAAAGTTCCTGAACCTGTCACCCCAATGGATACTTTATGCAAAGTAGCATTCGAGTCGTCCATTGACACCGATTGCTCGGCAACCGAGACAACGACTCCAAATCGTAAAAGACTTTTCCCGCGCAATTGGCAGAACGTGCAATAAGAAAAAAAGGAAGCAGGGTTCAAAAAAGCAGAGCCCGAACGACTGTGAGTGCGATGCTGATTTGAATTCTACTTTTGAATCGAATCGTGAAGTTAATCAAAACAGACCCAATGCGAGTACTACACAAGATGTTTTTAATTCCCATCCCGCCAACAACACCACACCGCCAACAGATTCTAATACTCGTTCTACAACTGATTCCAACCCTCGTGTGCCGGTCGGGCGGACGAGTTACCAAGATTCCGATGCTGCTCCCTACGTGGTTCACGTGCAAAAAAAGATAACTGAAACTAATGAAGGTATAATTTTACACCCTATTACTTTTGGCCGTTTTTTGAAAAACAGCAATGTTAAAAATATTGTGAACAGTAGCTTGAAACGTTTAGGACGTAACCGCATCTCTCTGGCATTTACAGTATATAGTGAAGCAAATGCATTTATAAATAACCAAAAATTAAATGATGAAGGTTATAAGTGCTTCATTCCCACTTTCAATGTAAAACGTATGGGCGTCATAAGAGGTGTACCTCCATTGAAAAACATAAACAGGAACTAGATAGCAGACACCCACTACACGGACATACTCAAGAAGAGGTGGGGCTTCTCTGATAATGACGAGTGTGAATGCGGCATTTTGCAATCCATGACACACTTGCTTTCGTGCCCTACCTCCTCAGTTTCTTGCACCAGGGAGGACCTTTTTGAAGGCAACCAAAGAGCTATTGCTGTAGCCACATTTTGGGCTAACTTACTATAAAATCATTTGCCATTGATACGAAAAGAAGAAGAAGAGGTGTACCTAATGACTGGACTGAGGAGGATATACAGGAAAATATTACTGTCCCAATTGGATGTGGAAACATTTTAAAGGTTCGAAGATTAAAAAGGAAGGTTTTGGTGAACGGTAGCAAAATCTTTGAAAATACAGGCACTGTTGTAGTAACTTTTGATGGTCAAGTTTTACCAAAAAGAGTTTATATGTGGTATACGGCTTTTTCAGTTGACTTGTACATTTACCCCACTGTACAATGTTTAAATTGCTGTCGGTACAAACATGTAAAAAGTCAGTGTCGATCATCACCGAAATGTTTTAAATGTGGTCAAGGTCATTCCGGTGACTCTTGCAATGTGGATGAGGACGATTATTGGTGCTGTCGTTGTAAGGGCCACCATGAAGCTACTAGCCGAAAGTGTTTAGAGTTTTGCAGGCAAAAAGGCATTAAGGAAACGATGAGCAAAAGCTGCATCTCGTATATGGAGGCAGTAAAACTACACCCATCTATCAATAAAATCTCTTATGCAGATGCTCTGCTTTCGACCGCTCCAATAACGTTCTCACCCTCTGCGGATCATAATTATTCCGTTCCAGGTCCCAAAACAACCACTCATTCTTATAAAAAAACAGTATTTTTAAAGCCTAGATCTCCACCCACACTAACTAAAACATATGATGTTGCTGCACACAATCAAATTATTAAAAACCCTGTTTTACCCAAAAGTACACCGACTTTTAAAGAAAATGATGAAACTAAATTTACTGACATCATACAAGTTATAATTAAATTATTATCTCAATCAAAAACAATATCACCGTCCAACGTTGCCTTAATTATAGATGAACTTTATAAATCAAATAGTAACCACAATGGTTCCCAGAGCCAAACTACTACAGTGGATTTGCCAAAGCATAAACAACAAGAAACATGAACTTATTAATCTAATAAATGATATTGATCCTTTTCTTATTACTCTTCAAGAGACATGGTTGAAACAGAATTCTATATTTAGAATTTCTGGTTTCTCCTGTGTCAGGGCTGATAGGCCTGATGGGTATGGTGGTGTCGCAATACTTGTAAAAAACTCTCTCTCTCTTTTTCTATTCTCTCACTTCCTTCCTTTTCTACAGATTTATCTGTTGTAGCTGTAACTGTAAATAATGTATGTTATGTATCTATATATTTTTCTCGTCCAACTAATCATATCTTAAATGAAATTGATTGTTTATTTAACTTTTTACCTAAACCATTTATTTGTTTAGGAGATTTTAACTCACATCATATGTCTTGGGGCTGCTTTGATACTTGACCTTATGGTGAGCGCTTGATGGAAATCATTGACTCTCATGGTCTTTGTGTCCTTAATACTGGTTTGCCGACCCGGATTACTAGACCAAATTAAAGGCCTAGAGCTATAGATTTAACTATTTGTACACCTGATTTGGCTTCTAGTCATAAGACTAGAAGCCAAACCCCACATAAGTGGGATACTGTTGATTCTGCACATGGTGGTGATCATTTTCCCATAATTGTTACTTTTCCTTTTGCAAGACCCCCAACAGGTGTAAATTCCTCGGCTGATACACAAATTGGCAAATGCTGATTGGTTTATGTTTAGGAGAAAAGTAAAGGAGAAGATAATAAACTTGCCTGAAATATTTAATTCAAATGTGTCTGTTTGTTCTAATCTATTTGCAGAATTATTAATAGAGACAGCTAATGAAATATTTCCTTTAAAAAATATTAGTTCTGGTAGGATACCATCACCGCCATGGTGGGATGAAGAGTTCACTGCTGCAGTCAAAGAGAGAAAGGAGGCAGAAACTTTATATTGTTCTAATATGTCAGATGAAAACTTTGATAATTACATACTTGTTGCTAATAATACCCAAGAGTTTCTTAGGACGAAGAAGTTTGATGGATGGAAGAGTTTCTATGCCTCTATTTGTCCTAATGTAAATCCATCAATTGTGTGGCAGAACATTAGAAGGTTTAGATCTGCGTTTAGTGAACCTCAGCATTGTAAGATTCCTCCTCCTCTTGCTGAACAGATAATGGACCGGCTAGCCCCACCTTACGTTCCCGAACAATTTGTTTTTGATAGCTCGTTATCCACTGTTCGGTTAGTAAACGATAATAATAATGATATTGACTTAAATTCACCTTTCACTATATATGAGCTCAAAGGAGTACAGTCAAAGTTTGCATTACCTGACCCCCCAGTAAGTAAAATGGTAATTTACGTTCTGGAAAGCGCCATCTATTAAGTAAGTTGAAAACTATGCGCTAAAACCTGATCTGGGCTCGTTACTCGGTCAGATCGTATTCATTTTACTTATTTTGCGTTTTCTTAGATTCCATTCAACTATAATTATGTTTTTCTAACAAAAACAAGTTTATGAGGTTGTTGGGTATCGAACCGAGATTTATTAAGTACGAATTAAATATAGATGGAAATACGTTTATAAATAGGACAGTATGGAAAGGACTACCACAGGGCTCCGTTCTGAGTCCCATTTTATATAACGTTTACACTTTTGATTTAGAAAATTCTATCAACGGACAGGCTAATGTCCTACAATATGCTGATGACTTACTTTTGTATGTTGCTGGGCCTTCTATAGACAATATTAGTAATTCTTTATCCTCAGCTTTATCTGATCTTAAAGTTTGGATGGACAATAATGGCCTAAATTTATCTATTGATAAGAGCTCAGTGGTCTTGTTCTCCAGAAAGCGCGCACCATTGGGATGTAATGTGTTGTACGAAGGGGTGCCTTTGCCATTGAAGGAACAGGTAAAATTTTTGGGTGTCATGTTAAGACTCGAAACTTACAGGTCGCGCACATAGCGAGTATATTGCAACAAGATGCGAGCGTAACTTAAATATCATAAAATGCCTAGCTGGTGTATGGTGGGGAGCCCACCCTTTTTCAATGAAGCTAGTTTACAATGCGTTGATTAGAAGCATAATAGATTATGGAACTTTCCTTTTGCATCCGGGCAACGTTCTTGCTTTCAAAAAATTGGAAAAAATTCAATCACAGGCCATGAGACTGATTTTGGGAGCAATGAAGTCCAGTCCCATTAATTGTCTGCAGGTAGAATGCCATGAACCACCACTTTCATTACGACGTCAATATTTATGCGACCGATTCTTTTTCCAGACTTTACAAATTAGAGGTCATCTTCTGTTTCCTAAATTAGAAAAACTGGCTGAAGATGTAAGCACAGCAAGATACTGGGGTTCACAAGGGTACTCCTTGTCTTGTTACAAGCTTCAACAAATATCAAAATCTTTTGGCTCCTACTTACCGTAGTTCACATTTGCCTCTTTACCAGTATAGTTATAAAGCCCTTACAATAGAACTGCAAATTAATTACTGTTTAGGAATATCAAGAGACGGCTTCAATCAAAATGTAGAATTTAACCGCATAATTGACAATAATTGGCCGGATTGGCATCTTATTTTTACAGATGCTTCTAAACACACTAATAGTTGCGTTGGTGTAGGAATTTACCACTCACAATATAAAATTGTACAAAAAATCAAACTACCTCCAGAGTCTTCAGTCTATACTGGTAAATGCTTTGGAATCCTGAAAGCTGTAGAATATGTTATCCTAGCAAAACTGAGAAAAGCAGTAATTTTCAGTGATTCTCTAAGTGCATTGCAGGCATTATCCAGATTTTCATTTGGATCCCAAAAGCATTAACATTTGCAATAAGAAATCTCCTATCACTCTGCAAATCTTAATGTTACAGTGTTATAATCGCCTGGATACCTGGCCATGTTGGAATCATTGGTAATGAAAGGGCTGACCAACTGGCAAACGAAGCGGTTACGATTGGGGACTTATTCCCATATAACAATTATTGTAATGACCTCATTTTGGTGTCACGAACAGATTTGCAAACGTCTTGGAACCAGTTGTGGACGAGTACTGAATCTGTAGGACGACATTATCGCATGATACAGGAAAGCATTCCGAGCAAACCATGGTTTAGTAAATCCAAATTTAGTAAAAACTCAACTTCCATGTTGTGTAGAATGCGCTTGGGCCACGTTTGTACTCCAGCTAACCTTTATAAATTGAATATATTTACTGACCCTTTATGCTCCTGTGGAGATTACGGAGACATAAATCATATTTTCTTTTCTTGTCCACTATATGATCAATCTATTTTTATGTCACAGTTATTATCCCTCCATGTTCCTTTTCCCACTTCTATAACATGTTTACTTTATACGAGTAGTTACGATATTTATAAGACGTTAGCGCTATATATTGAATCTAATAATATAAAACTTTTGTTTAAGTATGTGTATCTATAACCCAATCCTTTTGATGTTCCATTTCTGACCCGTTTCTTTTAACTTTTAATGTTTTCCCTAACTTTAAAATAAAATAAAATTCGATCAATGGCTCATGCTTCTGCAAAGCCAAAAAAAAAATAAAAAAAAAAATTCACCATTAGAATGCTACATTATTCTTATGCTACAATATTACAAAAAAACAAAAACCGGCCAAGTGCGTGTCGGGCCACGCGCAGTATAGGGTTCCTTAGTTTTTTTAAAACATTCTTATGTTTAAAAATTATTAATGTTTCCGCCATTTATATGTTCAAACTTTGAAATATTTGTCATATTTTTTACTCATCCTCATCACCACCGCCACTGTGCGGCGGGTAGCCCCTTAAATAATCTTTCCGCCTTAGGACTATAAATTACTTGCTAAGTACTCACTACATAAGGCACGGTGCTAACGAGGAGGTCTTTGGGCAGCAGGGATCGGAACGTCATGAGGTACTTGATCGCGTCCGCTTTGAGCACCGGCAACTCGGTCACTGTACAAAAATACACGTATTCCACATTACTAATTAGTATCAGAGATATTGAGTCGTCAAAGGCTTCTAAACTTGGCAAATTCCTAGTAATAAATAAAACACTTAGAGCCGTTTTAGCGCTTCTCCATAAACTTCCAAATAGCCTATCTGCTAGTTATTCTGTCAGATGGTGAAAATGTTCTGTTTCACAAGTGCCTGATCGCTTCAATTGACGGATAAAGACAGGCACAAATCAGACATATTTATTTTAGCAGATAGTTTATATGTCAGCTTACTATCGGTAACTTTAGCAGAGCTAGTGGTGAGACGGGTCTTTAGGGTCTTCTGATAAATCCCTAGATTTCTATCAAGATTTGTAATTTGTATGTGTTACGTACATCTTCAGAGCAATCTTATACTGGAGAGTGATTTATCTATACGACCTTCTTTCTTAATGTTTTCAGCACGCATTCCAACTTTACTTCATTCTGCTATCTGATGGAATGCAATACAGCACCGACTATATTTTTATAATCATTTTTACAGCCGATATAATGTAGCTTGACTAGAATGTCGGCAGGACAGAACTATGCGTGAGAGCAGGACGAAGCGATACGTGTTTCTGTCTCTCCAACATCTTAAGCATCGCTCCGACCTGTTGCCCCACTGCTGGCATTCTAATTACGCTACATTGCAGCTACTGTAATAAACTGTTCAGTCGCTGCAGCTTGAATGTGGTTGGCGGCAAGTTAAGAAAAAGAGCGAATAAGAGAGGGAGTGAAAAATTTTGTCAAAGAGGATAAAAGAGAGAATAAGAAAGCAGAAAACAAGGGAGAGTGAGCGAGTAAGAAAGAATGTGAAAAAGGGAGTGAGAGACGTAGAAAAGAAGAAAGAAAAAGGGAGAGAAAAAGGGAGGAAGAAATAAAGAGGGAGGTTGGTAGGCGAGCCGCGCGTGCCAGTGACGTCACCCGGTACACGGTAGCATGACGGGTGAAGACAGGGGGAGAGGGGGCAAAAGAGAAAGGTTGAGAGAATGGGAAAGAGAGTGGAAAAGAGGAAGAAAGAAAGAGTGAAAGAGGAAGGGATGTAGAGCGAAAAAGGTAGAAAGAAAGCGAGGATGAGTAACAGAGAGAAGGGGATGGAGAAGGAGGGATGGTGAGCGAGCGTGGAGGACAGAAAAAGAAGAGAAGACGATGGAAAAAGAGGGGGACATGAGAGAGAGTGAGAGAGGGAATGAGGGATAGAAAAAGAGGGAGGAGGACGAAAAAGATGAAGGATGAAAGAGTGGAGCATGGATATAGATGGAGGATGAGAGTGAGAGGAGGGAGAGAAAAGGGGAGAAATGGAGGAGGACGGAAAACGGAAGGAAGAGAGAAAGGAATGAAAAAGAGGGAGAGTGGATAGTGCACGAACCGTTGGGGCGCTGCAGTTCGGGCAGCACGTGTGTGGCGGCGAACTGCGCGAGGTCCACGAGCGGCGAGGCGCGCGTCACCCCGCACGCGGCCGTGGCGCCGCGCGTGGCCAGGGACGTCACCAGGTACATGGCCGCGTCCTTGCCGCGCCACGCCGCCGCCCCGCCCTCCGAATACTTCTGCAGCATCAACTGCGCACCGGAGGGAGAACGATATAATCCTCGCCCGCGGGGTACGTGCGGGCAGGTGCGGACGGCGGATGCGCGTAGACAATGAATATGCCCCGCCGCCTGCACCTCTTTCGTTCCCCCGCCTGTCGTTTTACCCCCGCGCCCCTGTACCCCGCGGGCGAGGACTCATTTAGGCGGTTTATCTATACCACTGAAAGCACACCTCAGACACTCCGACAACGAGCGTGTATTTGAAATAGAAAGCGAGCGTAGGCCTGCATGTTCTGTACAACTGATTTCGTGTCATCGTTTAGTGACTTTTTAACACAAAATTATTAAAAAATTAAAGCTGCATGTGACATTTTAAATAATTGGTTTTCATCACTTCTAAATGATTCTTTCTTAGATGCAAACAGAATTTCATTTTGTTTTTGACCCAGTAAACTAGCGGATTAACAACAGAAACCAAAAAGTAAAGAACCTCAAAATAGGGATAAAGTCATTATTTTCTAAGTTATTATAAAAATATCAATATATTTCGAACACAAATAACGCATTTACCATTTTTTTTTAATTTCCGTTAATAACGATTCCCTTACGGCAGAATAAGTCATAGCGTATCACAAAATTTAAAACAAAGCTGTCATATGATCGTTGATTTTTAATTCTATAATAGCTAATAGGTCATGACTATGCTCCATTCTGCCATGCGGGAATCGATATTTTACGACACAAAAAAGTTATAATTATAATAAATTAATGACCCTATCTCTATTTATGAACAAAGTTTCGAGGTTCCTTGCATTCGGGTTTCTGTGGCGAATTCCAGCAAAAAACGCGTGGTAATGTTTGGAGGGGTAGTACCATAGTCACCACGCTTGTTAGCGTTGCGGCTGCCACCATGGACCGCAGATGTTGGTGACCGCAGTATGTAAGATGGTACTCAGAAGGACCCAGTTGTTGCCCGAGAGAAAATATATCTCGGAGAAATGTCACCTTATTTGAGGAATGATGTCATCTAATCTATCACCTCTAAACGCGAAGAAATGTCAGAGGAATAAAATTTTTAGCAAACCCACAAATTACGTTTTAGATATTTTAGATTTATCTTTCAAAACGTGTTGCACTGCTCGGATGTCAAAAATACCTGACCATGCTTAAAGTAAGTAAATTGGCAACACTGGCCCTTTAACTATGGGGACAACTGCAACGTGCTAAGCCGGCTGCAGTTTATAATCCCTTAGTCGCCTTTTACGCTGACTGAATGACGGTGCACGGATAAATCTAAATAGGTTTTTGTTGCACCGTTTAGTATATAAATTTGTATTTTTTTTGTTATAATAATAAATAAAAATAATAAATAAATAACGACACCCACAGGTAGAGATGGTTTGGTAGTGTGCTATTCTTTGCAGGCATCAAGTGAGTGGTTATTTCTATAGGTCATACCTGCACGTACTGCCCGAATATGGTCATCATCTTCTCCTCGTAGTGTTGAGCCAAGGTCTTGACCAGGTCGCAGGCGGCGCGGCGGCGAGTGTCCACGTCAGACCCTTCTATGTCGCGACGCACGTACTCTTCGGGGTTGTCTTCGAACAACTCCATATCTGATTCTGAAACAATAAACATGTTTGTGAGAGATTAAGCGCTAGAGTTGAAGCGATTTTTTCTTTTTATAAATAGTTAAAAAAAAAATAGCTTTTACGCGGTTATTTTAAATATTTAACGTTTAAGTGTTATTTATTCTATACACTTACAGCAGTCATCTTATACATTAAAATACAAAAATGTATTTAATAGTCAAGCAAACCGCCCCTTTTTAACATTTTAGACGTCTCCCTCTGGCTCGGGATTAGCTGAAAATCAGCACTGTGGTGTGCTATAATAAAGGGTGTAAGGGACGGTGTACCGAAAACTGAAACGGCGTGATCAGTCAACGAAACTGAACAACTTTCCCAAAGAAACATATGTTCGGAAATGAAAAAAGAATTTTGACGTCTCCGTACAAATTGCCCACTCTGGTCGAACAGTTTGTATGGAGGTGAAAATTTTTTTTCATTTCCAAACATATGTTTCTTTGGGAAAGTTGTTCAGTTTCGTTGGCTGAGCACGAACTTTCAGTTGTCGGTACACCGTCCCTTACAAACTGTATATTTTATTTAGGAGCCGGTCGTGTCCCACACTGCAGGGCAAGGGCCTCCCTTCCATCCTTCCACACATCCCGGTTTAGAGCTAGCGTCTGCCATTGACGAGAGTGTTCGATTAACTCGTCTCACCATCTCTTTCTAGGTCGGCCACGACGTCTTCTGGCTTTTGGCGCCCAAGTGGTGGTTCTTTCAGCCCAAAGTAGATTTGGCATGCGGGCAACATGACCGGCCCAATCCCATTTAAGATAACCGGCTTTTTGGGCTACATCTTTGATTTGGGTCCGAGATCGCAGTGTCGTATTTCTAACTCGGTCAATAAGCCTGACCCCGAGCATGCTGTATAATGGATTGATAAAGAAATAAATAGTTTTTTGTTAGTTATACGTTATTAACCAACCTCTAAACTCCATATTCGGAATGACGACCTTCTCACAGATGCTGCTCAGTGTGTTGGGATCTTCAAACAAATTCTTGTAGCTGTTCTTCTCCGCTACTTTCGCCAAGAACGTTAGAGCATTTGCTACCAGCTGAAACCAGATACAGGCCATGATACCACCACCACCAGACCAGAAACCGAAAATGAATTATCCTGACTTTGCAAAAAACTTCCTGACATTTTGCTTTTTGCCACTTGTTAACATTGTGTGAGATACAGTGGGGTGCGAGGCGCGAGTGAGGGCGGGGCAAGGGTGGCAACTTTCTGTGAATTTATCTTTTAAGAAATGAAAAAGAATCGACCTCTCGATACAAACTGTCCAAACAAGTTAATATTTTGTAGAGATGCAAGTTTTTTAGTTTCGTTGACTTATCATGCCCTTTTAGTTTGCGGAAAGCTGTACCTTACTTACACCATAATTTTTCTCCTTTTATCGACAGAGGGCACAAATTCCGGACATGTCAGGTAAATTCACGGAATATAAAGGTAAATTTGTCATCTGGTAACCCTAAACACAAATGAGAAGAGAGTCTCTTTTATTATCTATAGGTATACCAGGATCAAATTCAGGACATTCTGAATAAAGGCCAGGTTAAAAGTACCCTAAACCGACGAGCATGTATGAAAGGATTGATGAAAGTACAGGAAGCAAGGGAAGTATGTCAAGATCGTAGCAGGTGGAGGACTGTGGTCTCTGCCTACCCCGACGGGAAAGAGGCGTGATGTTATGTATGTATGTATGTATAACTTATTTTGTTTTGGCTCCAAGACCCACAGAGGTAAGCGCAGCATGAAGATCGATATGTAGAAGGACATTATTGTCCAGACTTATTGTTTATCTATCATACATACGAGGGCCAAACCGAAAAGATCGGGAATAGAATACTCAGGAATAAATTAGATTAAAACCTTTTTGGTTTATGACATGTAGTATTATTTCAAACACAATTCCATTTTTGAATTTTAAAAAAAGTAAAAAAGAAAAGAGTAGTAGTTTTAAGTTAATTTGACAAGTCAGTGGGGAAAATGGAGCTTACGCGGGAACATTTCCGTGCCATAATTTTTCACAACTTTCGTCGAGGTTTATCTCAAGAACAATGTCTCGCCGAGCTTGTTTCTGTTTATGAACTTGAAGCACCCAGTAAAACGACTATATATCGTTGGTATTCTGAGTTTCGTCGTGGACGTTCCTCTCTCACGACAGTTCCTTCTACTGGTGGATCAAAAACAGCGGTAACACAAGATAACATCGATGCAGTGCGCCAATTAATAAAAGAAGATAGACATGTGACATACGAGCAGATTCGGGCTTCTCTCAGTATTGGTATGACAGCGATTCAAACTATTTTACATGATGAACTGGGTGTCAAGAAGTTAGTTTCCCGCTGGGTGCCCCATCGTTTGACCGAGGAACAAAAGTGGGCTCGTGTTAATTGGTGTCGGTCTACTCTGCAACGGTTCAATAGAGGGAGCTCAAATGCAGTTTACAATATCGTCTCTGGTGATGAATCGTGGATTTATTCATATGAGCCCGAAAGAAAACATCAATCGGCTGTTTGGGTCTTCGAAGGCGAGGTCAAGCCAACAAAAGTTGTCCGCTCTCGTAGCGTGTCGAAAAAAATGGTCGCTTCGTTTGTATCGAAAACTGGTCATGTGGGTACGATTCCTTTACAAGAACGCAGAACGGTTACTGCTGATTGGTACACAATAGTTTGTTTGCCGGAAGTCATAAGAGAACTTCGTAAAATTAATCCGAATCGTCGCATCATTCTTCACCAGGATAATGCGAGCTCACATACCGCTCGCAAATCGATCGCGTTTTTAAATCAGGAAAACGTGGAGTTAATGGACCATCCACCGTATAGCCCTGACTTGAGCCCCAATGATTATTTTACATTCCCAAGAATTAAAGATATGCTACGTGGTCAACGATTTCAAGGCCCAGAAGAGGCAGTCGAAGCTTACAAATCGGCCGTTTCGACTATATCCACTTCAGACTGGAATTACTGTTATAATAATTGGTTTGATAGAATGCAAAAGTGCATCGATTGTCACGGAGAATACTTCGAAAAACAATGAAAGTAAATATTGTTGTATTATTTTTGTACTTTTTTCTATTCCCGATCATTTCGGTGTGGCCCTCGTATAAGTTTCTAATGAAATAGTGAACATAATTATAGCAGGTTACTCATACCATGAAACTGAACAATTTAAGGAACAGAAGTCGACATACAAAAAATAATATTGACTCTCGTATCTTTTTTCGTATTTAAACCTATGTTTCTTTGTGAAAGTTGCTCAGTTTTATGGTCTAAGTGACATGCTAAAATTATGTACACCATTTCATTAAGACCCTATATACAGTTCAAATCATATAGCTTGATAGAATGACAGCAAGACAGATCTATTCGTGCGAGCAGGATGGAACGATACGGGTCTCTATCGCTGTGTTCCAAATTGTACAAACGCTGCTAAAAGCGTATACAGTACTGACGGACGGTCCAAATTGATTTTGCACGCTCACAAAGCTATCACTGCTTTAATGGCTCTAGTCAATTTGGAATGGATTTAAGCGCGCTCACGTATTCATCTGTCAAAATGTCAGTTTTGTTTTTATTTTCTTTAACAAAGCCTAAGCTAATCGCTGAAAAATGTGCGCCAAATCCACTCTCATTTCCATTAGAGACAAACTCATTAAAATCAAAACTTAACAGACATCAGCTGGCTGCAAATGTGTGGGATTTTATATGTGTCAAATCGATTTTGACATTAGCGCTTTCACTGCTCCACCTATTTAACTAAAGCACTGATAGCAGAAACGATGACGTCATCAATGACGTAAGGCGGTGAACGAGCGAGTGCTTTTGAGCACGCTTTAGGTCAATTTGGACCGACTTAAGCGCGCTCACAGTGCTCTAAAGCAGTCTGTTAGCGCAAAATGGAACGCACAGTATATCTTACGCATGCTCCGTCCTCCTGCAGTTATATACACTGCTGTCATTCTACTCAAGCTATGTACTTATTTCCACCGTAGTCGAACTTGTCGGAAATTCCCTCTTTTATATACACCTGATTTTGTTTCGCGTGTTTTATAGGTCATAGAGAGACAAGGATATACACCACCGGAAAGAAACAAAAAATGCCTGTGAAAAACAGAGATAAAGCTTTTTGTCTCTTTCTGCATGCTACATTTTCATACATCACACCGTGCGCCTACACATTATGACAAAATTTTGTACATACAATTGGATAAGATATATCACGGTTTGGAATAGGTTTTTAATTAAAAGCAATTAAAATAAATTAAATTAGCGCGAGTAAATTTTTTTCATACATATTTTCAACTGGCTCTATATTCATATTGACTTATTTTCAATTAAAAACATATTCCAAAACTTGATAGATCCTATCCAATTGTGTGTACAAACTTTGGTCATTATGTGTTTTGTAGTTTAGAAGTTATTATTACAAAAGTTAGTTTATGTGGGAACTCACAGCTCCAGAGGACTCTTGAGAGAAAGTTATTATCAGTCCCTTTCGCTGACACGCTCAGCCCTTGTCTGTTCTTTTTTCTACATTATGTAGCGTTTCAAATCAAAAGGCGCAAACACTTTCGGACTATGTTTTGAGGATAAAGGGTCGGGCTCCTAGTTCCCAACGGCCACTGCGAACTGCATAGAACTATTGTAGCCAAACTTTCGACCTAATAACTCGCTCTATACGGTTGAAAGTGCATGAAAAAATAGACCTCTCATATAAGCTTGATCATATGTATATATTTTTTTTATTTCGATAGTTACGAGTATAATCAGTCTGATGTCCAGATTAATAGTCTACCAGCTGTAATTATTTTTGTATTTTCTGTGAGACTTACAGTCGAAGTAATGTATCTCGCTTAAAAAACAGCAGTGTGAGAGCAAGACGGAGCGATACGCTACACATTGGAGCAACAGAGACATGTATCGTTCCGACCTGCTTTCACGTATTATTTTTTCTGCTGTCATTCTAATCAAGCTGCATTATTTCGACTGTAGATAGACTTACCGCGTCGTATTTAGTCTGTGCCCCCGTAGAAAGCAGTACGGTCCACACGGCGGTCACAAATCCGGGCGCGTGTGGCCCAAACTCCTCTTCGTACTTCAGGGCGTAAAGGGACGCGCATTCGCAAACTTCCGTACGTAGCTGCTCCATTACACCAGGCTTGTCTTCGTCGTCCTAAGGATCAATTTTAACTTCTATATAAACGTTAAGCTCGGTCGAGAACACATTTGTAACACCAAATCTTAAGGGTTAACCAAAACCACATTTGATTTATTTTCAATTTTAATTTATATACATAGCTCAGGGGCGGGATTAGTAACTGAACAACTTTTCCCAAGGAACATAGGTCGAAATACGAACATCAACTTTTGACCTCCCATAGAAACTGCATCAGCTGATAGCTCAATTTGTATGGAAGGTCAAATTTGGTTTTTCGTATTTTTTAAGGGAAAATTTGTTCAGTTACTGATCTCGCCCCTGAGCTACGGCACGCAATCAAATTAACACCCTGTATAAACGTCAAGCTTGGTTCGAGAACACATTTGTAACACCGAATCTAGGGTTAACGCCAAAACCACATTTATTTCATATAATTAATTAATTGCCCTCTACCTAACTTAGGGGATTTGACGAGGGCACTGGTTGTTACACAGAGCGACTTCCATCTGAACTCCGCAACACAGACGACAAACTAGATTCAATATTAAATAGGCTTTGAAAGGTTATTAGCACAAACAAACAAAATACAAAAAAAAAATCTACTCTTTTTTTTGGGTTAATCATTTCTATGTTCCACTTACATCAGTCTCCAAGCATGGCACCTTAACCTGCAGAAGGTTCAGGAAGTTAGGCATCCATATGTGCATATTGTCCTCGAAGTACTCCGGCAGATCTTGGCAGTTGAGCGAGTAGAAGACTTTGCAGATGAGGACAAGAGAGCCGTAGATGACTTTCAGTGCTGCGGGGTTGTCTGCATGAGTGTTGCGAAGTTCTAATGTTGCCTGTGCAAAACAAAAAGAAAAGCTAATTGAATTACTGGAAATAAATGACATACAAGGGTACATAAGCATTTTTCAAAATTTTTGTATGTACAGTAGCTAGTAACAAACAGTATAAAAATAGAAGCCAGTTTCCGCCATACAACTGTTGTACAGTTTGGCGGAATTTGTGATGTTATAAAACTATTTACTTTTGGAGTTATGAAAATTTAATTTTGTCAGCGCTCTGACAGATAGACAGACATGGGAAGCATATTGATAGGGTCCCATTTTTCGCCCTTTGGGATAGATAATGTTGAAAATTAGGATACAGCATAAATTTTAATTTTGGATTTTTAAATACAATCAACGAAATGAAACAGCAAGCAACACTTGCAGCCTCGTTTTGTGAGAGCGTACTCACCACAAAGAGCTCAGTTAGTGGTTTAGCGAAGTTGTCCAGTACATGTTTGATCTCCTCCCAAAGCTTCTGTGATTTGAATTCATATCTGTACCTCTTGAATAACGAGTGTGCTGTTCTTAGCACCCCATTTATAACATGGAAGTCACCTGAAAAAAATGTAAGATTAAATTGCTGTTTTCTTTGCCAATTTTTTTTTTTTTATGATAGTTATGCATCGACTGTGCACCGCCCGCCTGTCGTTACAGCAATGGAATAACGACCCAAACCACTCTACACATGTTTCGTCTCTGAACAAACACCGGTATGATTCAGTGTTGGGCACTGGTCATAGGTGGTTAGATATTTTTCCATGGTTTATCTTACATTTTATAAATGGGACTCCATCTCCTTCTAGCATACCAGTGGCAAGGTTGCTCGAAAGAGGTGGAGACACCTTTGGTTTTTTTTTTAAGGGACAGAAATGTTCCTTCATGTGAGCCGTATAGTTGTATGTGAAAACATACATGCAATCCCTTTGAACAAAACATGTGTAAAAACAATATACCCGTGGCAAACTTCTGCACCATCTCTGGTATGAGGCTCGGCCATTTTGATGGGAAGTCACTCTTGCCGATGATGGAAACCGCATCACTGAACTGACGCTGTATTGCTTCTGGGGATTTTAACATCATATTCACAATGAGGGTCTTGATTGTGTTTCGGTCTGACTCGTGGATGCGATCCTGGCTATCTTCTTCCTGAAATGTGAAATTATAATTGCACATTGTAGACAATATGTAGATGCCTATTGCTAATCTTATAATAGGCCTGTTGCAACAGCTGTCAAACATAAAAAAAAATTATGACCTGCAAAGAAAAATGGACTCTGTGTGTTGGTGTTAAGGAAAACTCAAAACTGACTTCTTATGTTGGCCCGTCTTTCCACATACTACACAGTATGTGTAAGGGACTTCTCCATCTTTTTCCAAAATGTGTATTCTTTCACAAGCTTAGCCTGTTTGATGAAGATGTGAGTTGTGATATATATATATATATATATATAACATGATAATAATAATTCAAAAAAGAATAAACTTCAAAATAAGCATACAAACCACTGGCCAATTTCTCTTAATGTAATTCTTGAAAGCAATGGCAGCGGCAACTCTAATGGTCATATCCACTGCTTCTTTATCAATAAGGTGTAGTAACAGGATCGCATAGTTCTGGTTTACCTCCACACTCTCCAGAAATTTCTCCGCTAGAAGAGAAAGACACTCTGTTTAAAATTTCTTTGAATGAGATTGTCTGGACTTAATACTTTAAAAATAAAAGTAGACATAATGTTGTAAAGTCTAACACTGTAACAACCTATCACAAAATGGATATGAGATGCATTTTTAGAACACCGCACATTATAAGGTGCTACACAGGCGTTTTTTGGCAGTTTTGCATAACATACAAAATAACTGTTATAATTACAGGTGTAATTTTTTTTATATTTATAAGGCTGTACCTTATACTTTGTTTGTATAAATAAAAAAATTTTTGATACTATTGTTTTTTCATTCCTTATTAAGTCTTAAAAAAAACATAGTTAAAAAAAACCCAATATAATCGGCCAGAGGCAGAATGGAAATGTGTAAAATAATGGTGCGGGCAATTTCTTCTACCGCTCCTCCCGCACACCTCACTTTTACAAATTTTGTATGTATTTGTAGCTTAGACCCACCACGAATCAAGCTCGTTGTTTCAGAACAAGGTTAGTATGAAACTGCATCACATATTGAATCTGTGATCAGTGACTCTAAGAAAAAACCACCACAGATTCAGATCGTGATTGGCTTACAAGGGCTGGCAGCGGTAAAAATATCCAGCTGTTAAAGTGTTAAGATAGATGATGTAACAAATGAGACAAACTCTCAATCCTAGGAAGATCATCAGCTTCTTTGATAATCTGCCATGAGCTAGTTGGCCATAATCTGATTGGCATTTTTTTTTGCAATTTCTGTACTACAAACTGGGGTAGTCCCTTTGAAGTTTTTTGATGAGTAGTAGGAAAAGGATGGATAGGTATCAAAAATTTTTTTTAGCCTACAATTGCAATTTTATGCTGAGAGTACATTTTTTTAAAAATCTGTAAATAGGGATGAAAATTTTGCCAAAACTATGGATAGTCTAAGAACACTTTTGTGTACCTGTAGTTGTTATCGTACCTACTCTGTATAATGTCCATATCTATGATAATATGCACATAAATCAGTTCACAAACTAGGGGCTTTTAAAATTAGCACATGATTGAATAGTAAAAGCAAATCTACAAGGTATTAAAAATCTATGTATGGTGACACGGTTGGAGCATAGACCTGGTATGATTACAGTGGTTTTGTTACCACTTATCTGCTTATCTTGTTGTCTATGTAAAACATTAAGAAGTAACACATCATATTCTAGGTACACACAGCTGCATGTCGGTAAAAACAATTTGACCTTGAGCAGGTCTCTGGTTTAGGTCGTTTGTAGTGTAGCGCTGCTTCAGCTTATAATGTTTTTGTTTCTACTAGCTTGCTGTCGTGTGTACGAGCATACAAAATAATATAAATAATGTCTAATCTAATACTAATTCATCAATGTGAGGGTGAGTAAGAAGCTTATTAATAATTGTGTTAGGTTATAAAAACAACAAAGTAAATCTATGAGTATTTACAGTATGCCGTTATATATACAAACTTAACGCAATGACTATTGCACATTCAAGAAATTACTTAATTACTTATTACTTACCGGGCCGCCGAACATTTGGATCGGGATTCAAAGTCTGTTGCAAATAGTTGGCTAATGTCGCCAAATTCTCATCAGTAACTTCCATTATGCTTTGTTTTCAATTAAAGATAAACGTAGTCAATAAGGAGCTAACCGTTTTACAATAATAATAACGAAAGGGCTGACACAAAAACCGTGTGCGAAATGCGAAATCTCAAATCAAATCAGTGTTCCCAAACCCAAAAAATAAATCAGGAGAAAATTTGGTTCAAAAACCGGCCAAATGCGAGTCGAACTCGCACCCCGAGGGTACGTACCTACCGTACAACTAAGGTAAAAATACTGTCTTAGTCAGGGACGTGCAGTCACGCAGAATCTTATACAATGCACGAGAGTCCGACTAGCACTTGACCAGTTTAATTATTTGTCGTTACTCTTAGCACATGCAATATAAACATACCAATTTTCACGTTTGTAAATGTTCTCGTTTTTAAAATAGAGGTAAAACAAAAACTTTTATTGTATGGGGAACCCCTTATTTTATTAGGGTTCCGTACTCAAAGAGTGAAAAATGGAACCCTATTAAATGCCTTCAATGTGTTAGCGGAGCCGAACTTATATGCACAGTGAACTATATGTGATACCGGAACTGTTTATAGAGCTAGATTTACGCGAATTATTTTAATTATATTTACGAACGCAATTTAGTATTGTTTTCACAACGATGTTTTTGCAGACACTGACTTTTGACATTTTTTCGATTATAAAAATTGTCTTTGTAAATGTTTCTAAAGAGTTCGCATATTTGCAAACTCAACACTTACCCTAAACATTTACTGGGATAGTCCTAGCGCCACGCGAAGGACCTTAAAAGTTGAACCGGGCAACGCCTTGGTGAGAATGTCCGCAGCTTGATCCTTTGTGCCGATTCTTTCTACACTGCAGATACCCTCGGTCACCAGTTCTCTCACATAAAAGTGTCTGAGGCGTATGTGTTTTGTGCGCTTATGGAATTCTGGGTTATGCGCAAGTCGTACAGCAGCTTCGTTGTCTACAAACAGTAATGGAATATCCGCGAATACAGTCAGCTGTTGTAAACGAGCCAGACGAGTTCTCTTCCAGCTTCACTGGCTGCCACAATTTCAGCTTCAGTTGTCGAGATAGCGACTGACGCTTGACGTTGGCTTAGCCATAATACTGTCCCTCCGGCATAGAGACAAACGACTCCAGTGGTAGAGCGACCGGTGTCCTGATCTCCACCGTGATCGGCATCGCTGTATCCCTTCAAAATACGGGTTGAGTAATTCGCTTGGTATCTGATTCCAAGTGAGCTCGTGCCTTTGATATAGCGTAGGATTCGCTTCACTCGCAACCAGTCTTCTTTAGTCGGTGATTCCAATTTTCTAGATGCAACTCCAACTGCATATGCTATGTCCGGACGTGTTCCGACCATTAAATATGCGATGGCGCCTACAGCCTCACGATAGGGGAAGTTCGGTTCTGTGTCGTTCACTTTCCCTGGTTCAGTAGGTGTTGCCTTCTCAATTGGCGTAGCAACAGGGTTGCAGTTTTCCATTCCGAAGCGCTGAAGGAGCTTCTTAGCGTAGGCTTCCTGATTGATAAGAATGGAACCGTCCTTTTCTCTGGATATTTGTAATCCCAGGTAATAGGTCGCTGGCTTCGTTGTAATGTTCAGCCGTTCCTTGAGGTCGTTTATGAAGGCGGTCGACAGTTTCTCATCTGTTGCAGCTACTAATCCATCGTCGACATACAATGTCATTAGTATTTTCTGTCCATTTTCAAAGTGTTTGGTATACAGGCAGCAGTCTGCTTCGGATTGATTGAAGCCCATGCTCAGCAGTATGCTTTCAAAGCAAGAGTTCCAGCATCTCGGAGCTTGTTTTAATCCGTACAGGCTTCGGTTAAGCTTCCAAACATTTGACGTTCCGTCTCCATAGCCTTCCGGTTGTTTGACATAAATCTCTTCCTTTAACTCGCCGTTAAGGAATGCTGTACAAACATCAAACTGTATGAGATGTAAGTTTTCTTGTGCACTGACACTCAGTAGGGCTCTTATCGTAGCGAGTCGGGCCACCGGACTATAAGTCTGATCATAGTCCTCTCCTTTTCGCTGTTTATAGCCTTTTACGACAAGGCGAGCTTTATACTTGTCGATAGTTCCATCTGGGTTCTTTTTGATACGTAAAACCCACTTGCATGGAAGAGCCTTTCTGCCCTTGGGTAGTACACACGGCGTCCAAACGTTTAAATCTTTAAAGGATTTCATTTCACTGTCCATGGCCTTCTTCCATTCTACATTGTCATCACGTTGCATCGCATCGGAGAAATTCGAAGGGAACGTTTCCGCGGCGCACACGAAATCGTCGTATCTCTCCGGGCGCTTGATTAGACTTCGGTCTCGTAGGTTGTAGCGTGGAGTGGGAGATTCAGCATCATGAAATTCTTCAAAATTGTTGTCTGGTGGATCTAGCACGTCTTGTTCCTGGATAAGATCTTCGACTGGAACTGGTTCTGGGTTTTCCTCGATATGGTTTCCGTCTGGAACTGGTTCTGGGTTCTCTCCCTCGAGATCATGTCCATCGTTGTTTGTACTCATCTCCAGATCGTCGTCGTTACGATCTCCCTCGTTTTCTATAGGGCTGTTAACCTTGGTGGATTTTGATGTGACTGAGAGGCCTTTGGATTTTGATGTGAATCAGGAGCCGTTCCGTTTCATAATTATTTCGTGTTTTTAAATGATTAAAAATAACAACTGATTTAGAATTACTAGATTTTATTTCTGCCCTTCCCTTGTATGATATATGGCGGCCAAGTGTCTTAATCTGTCCTTGTTGTTAATTTTATTAAGTTGTTCAGTTTGTAAAGTTGTTCAACTTGTGTATCCCCTCCCACCACTCTGATTTCTATTCCTACTCCTTCACTGTTCATGCGGCTAGGCTGTGGAACTCCCTCCCACACACTGTTCGCGATAGTCCTTCTATCACTATCTTTAAAAAGCGAGTCAAAGAACACTATCTTTCCCTGTCTTAGTTATCCATATATTTATTAGTTAGGTATTATTTATGTATAGTATGCATATATATTTTATATATACAAATATATATCATATATTTATTTATTTTATATGTGTAGTAGGTTTACATATTTAAATTAGATACCGCTATGTGTAATTTTTTGTTGATACTTTTATATAACTTTCGAGTTGCGCACGATCTATCTGCCTTCTCCAATAGCATTCACGCTAGCCTAGGTCTGCTGGAAGACATTTCTATATCGAAATAAGTAGTACCTGTTGTGTCGTCTTTCTATATGTATTGTCCATTGTAATTTTCTTGTGTGCAATAAACAATAATAATAATAACTTCAATTATCTCCTCGTCTACCGATCCCACCTCACTTGGTTAAGGCCCGTGCGGTGGGGATTGCACCTCCGAAAGGAGAGAAAAATGAATCTATAACAATAATAATAATAATAAAAAACTGGTTACTGGAGGAACAATTTTACGATTATAAAGATTTCATTAACTTGCCAATGACGCTCTAATTATTTATTAACATAATTTATTTAAGATTATACTATAGTATGATATCATTTATTTACTTGAGATGACATGTATGACAGGGCCAAAGTTATTTTGTGCGACGTGTAATAAGTATTACAAATAAATGAGTTTGAGTTTAAATCGGTTGATTTGCCATAAAGTCAGGAGGTTTGGGAACACCGAAATGACAGTGACAACTGACAAAATGATGGCGGCACAGCGAGTCTGTGACCGCCAAGGAGGTTTTAATCCACGCTACGCTCTAGGAAGGAGTGTTTAATGCAAAAATCTTGCTACACAAATTTAGTCAATCGTATATTGTAATACGGTATAAATTCCTGTGATTTGCGAAGAAGAGAAATTGTGCCGAGCGATATTTGAACACAAAGGAAACTAAAAAGGTACAACCACATCAGTATTGTGGGATGTGAATCTGCAGAATCTGCCCATAAAACTGAACAACTTATCCCAAAGAACATTATGATGAAATAACATTATGATGAAGATATCTGAATCTAAACATGAAAGAGAAAAACAGCTTGCATTAGTTTTAAAAGAAAATCAAACAAAACAACGGAACCTGTACTGTTGTACAATAATAGGAAAATAGTACATCTGCTGCCCCGGTTATTTTCTGCGTTCTTATTGACGACATGCGGGAAGCCAGTAATTCACGCGCCTGCCCTGCGCTCCCTCGCGATAGATATTTCGAGCCATTTACGGTCAGCATCAAAGTTTTGTTCCGGGCATTATTGAGAGAATTTATGTGATGCCCTTGGGTTGGAATTTGTTTAAAAAAGTTTCAGATGTGGACAGATGTCACTTTGTGCTTGACCAACTTATCTGTAGAATTTTACGATGGCGCTACGATCGAAAAGGATTGCCACCTATTACAAAAATAAACAATTTCTGCCTTTTTAGTGTTCCGATATCAAAATGGTAAAAAAGGAACCCTTTTCTATGGTGCGACTTTGTCTGTCTGTCTGTCCGTCTGACACACTTACACATGTATTAAAGCAACCACTCATGCTATCGACTTGAAATTTGGAATAGTTTTAGAATTATACTAATAGCGGTTAAATGCCTAACTTTACGTTAAATAAAAATAGTTTTAACAAAAACTACACACCTCCTTCAAAGTTTTGCAAGGTTTATGTTAGCAATAAAAAGTATAAAATAACTATAACACTTAATAATCTGTAACTAAGTGAAGTAATAGAAAATAACCAAGCCTGTTATTTGTTTCAATTATAAATTTATAGTTACATTACAACAGTCCATTTTGAAGTGCTGTCATCCGAAATGTAGATCTCATCGAGACCTATCATTTGAGTCAGCACACAAATAGTCTAGGGTTAGTAGTTTTCAAGTTAAAGCGATATTTAGTTTGACAGCTGTCATCCGAAATGTAGATCTCATCGAGACCTATCATTTGTCTCAGCACATGAGTAGTCTAGGGTCAGTAGTTTTCAAGTCATAGCGATTTTTAGTTTGACAGCTGTCATCCGAAATGTAGATCTCATCGAGACCTATCATTTGTCTTAGCACGTGAGTAGTCTAGGGTCAGTAGTTTTCGAGTTATAGCAATTTTTAGTTTGACAGCTGTCATCCGAAATGTAGATCTCATCGAGACCTATCATTTGTCTCAGCACATGAGTAGTCTAGGGTCAGTAGTTTTCAAGTTATAGCGATTTTTAGTTTGACAACTGTATTTAGTTTGACTGCTAAAAATAGAGCCGAGACTATGACAAAGACAAAAAAGATGTTATGGTCTTTATCACACTAGAACTTTTGTATGTATAAATTGAGCCTGCTCTAACTTGGTATGATTATTTGCAAATCCATTTCTATACTTCATCCGAGATCTAAAGATCTGACGCGACAAAGACAAAATAGATGTTTTGGTCTTTATGACACTTTAGAACTTTTGTATATATTGAGTCTGCTCTAACTTGGTATGAGATCTGACGCGACAAAGACGCGACATCTGATGCGAATTTATAATTTTTTCCCCATCTAAAAAAGTGCTAGGCGCCGCTAAAAACGTTTTCACTTCAAAAATCCCCAGCAGCACCTGTTTTTCTGATAATTTGCAAAATTTTCTTTAAAACAAGAAAAGAAAAGTTAAATCTTATTGGTAATGTCTAAAAAGTGATTATGGCACCGTTCCTATCAAGTACGAGGTAAATTCTACGGAATTTACGGAATTACAGCAGGTTTTTACAATTGGCTAAATTTGAGATATTCAAAATGCTCTAGTGCTTAGAGTTTTAAACCTAGGTTAATGAAACTTTACACAGGTCTTTAACTAGTACTTCTAATTGTTACTGCAATAATAATCTGAATCAATATTGGATTTGCGTCGACACGAAAAGAAGAAGATCTGGGTAACACTGACCTGTAGCGGCAGCAATGCGTTTGTATACATGAACAAATGGTGTTATTGGAGATTCTTGCTCCTTTTTTGCATCAAAGAACGATGTCATTATGAGAATCATTTCTCGCACACCACTTTCGATCGCTTTTGGTATGACTTTCTCATAAAATACTTGGAAATATGCAGGAAAACAAGAACAGCACAGGCAACACTGACTGACACAAGGAGGTTTAAGTAGCAGCTCTTTATGCTAAGGAGGGAGCCATAACCGTATCCATTTCTTGCGAGGGACCTCCATACTAAAATGTATGATTTTTTTTATATCCCAAAAACGTAAAAGTATTGTCTTTCTCTTTAAGAAATAAATAGCTTAGAACTAATAAATCTTGTTACTACAGTTTTTCTGGTAAGAATAAAAAAACCGGTCAAATGCGAGTAGGACTCGCGTGGATTCCGATGGGTTCCGATGTGTTTAAAGTATTTTTGGAAGCAATAAAGTCCATTTCTAAAAAACTGCAACTTAGAAAGATCGTTTTATTTTTGCTGTAATATTTACAAACTTCTATCGCCTGTAATTAATTCAATTTTTTTCTTTCACAAACTTCGAAGATGGTATTTTTTTTTGAAATTTTTCATCATAATTTGAAAACTAAGAGTTGTAAAAAAATATAAACATATATTTTAGAATGTACAAAAAAAGCCCTTTCATATAATACCCCACTCGACCTAGTTATGACAATTTGAAATTTTGCCCCCCCACCCCTATTTGGGCCCCCTTTACATTAATAATCATAACTTTTTGTTGATTCTTTCATGTGCAGTTAAGTTGGACAACCATATTCTAAAACTATTTAAAATTTCATGTCTAAAGCATGAGTGGTTGCTGAGATATACAGGTGTGACAGACAGACCGATAAAGTCGCACCGTAAGGGTTCCTTTTTTTACCATTTTGGTGTCGGGACCCTAAAAAACGCTGTTAAAAATCGCGCATTTTTGGCTATTACGGATCATTTACGCTTCCTTTCTTATTATTAATTATCAATTCACAAGTTAAAAAGATATATTTTTACTTTCGCATATTATAAGGTTTGGATGAAACATTAGATTTGTTTGATTTGTAAAACGTAACCTAGACCCTAGTTTTTTGACCGACTTGTCATAGTCGACTAGGAGACGCTTAACACGACTATGTATATGACGGACTCTATACATTTTTACTCTGAGGTTGTCAAAATGACGTAAGTAGTTCCGATTTTGGCCATTCTACAGAAAAGTTGGTCAAGCTTGTAAGAATGATTCATTCATTTAAAATAATAATATTAAAAAAATACGATCGAATAGAGAACCTCCGCCTTTTTGAAGTCGGTTAAAAAGTAGGTGGCTCGCAATTATGCCCAAATGAAGTTGGTTGATGATGAGTTTTTGGAAGAATACCAACAAAAACCTGTATCGACCTGTTGTTCCCGGACAGCCAGACGGATCGCAAATATAGATGGACAGAGAGACAGCTGATGTTACGAGGGCTGTTCAATAAGTAGTGAGAATGAACAACATATTTGTTTTAAGTCTTTTAATGTTTGTGAGTATTGATAGTTTATTTCAGTAAAAAGATAGTGACAAAAACTTGGGCCATAATATTTAGAAACGTATAAATGAGGCAAAGTTCAACAGCCAGTCCATATTTTTAAATTATTGTTATTCCATGTGAGTGAAAAAAATGTAAAGTCAGAACTGAATCAATGAAATAAGAAATAAAATCTTATATTTGTACGATTATTTTGTAACATGTCGTACCTATAATGAATTTTGTTTATCAATAAAAAATAAATCATAAAATACACGTCAAATTTTATTAATTGCTTTGCTTCTTGATGATGAGGCATGCAACGTACCTGTAGAACAATTCTTGAATGTCACCGGGTGATAAAATATCACTCAAAAAATTAAAAATCATAGATTTTTGTTTTCAAAAAATGAAATTGATCTTCTTAAAATATAAAGGAGTCCTTTATTGTTAATTTTCATGTATTCTGATTTACCTTTCAACAGTTTATCAACGCAAATGTGAATTTTTAAAGTCTTAAAAGTGATATTTTATCACCCGGTGATTTTCAAGAATTCTCTGGGCTTTTCTGGAAAGCAAGAAGAAAGAAATGAAAAAAGGTTTATTTTGGAAACAAAAAGAATGCTGCTGCTGAAAAATCTCTGACCCAATTGTTGAATATTACCGAGTGATAAAATACAATTTTTGAGACATCAAATAAGAATGGACGGTGGTGGTGACCACTTACCATCAGGTGGCCCACCTGCTCGTTTGCTCACTTTAAACATAAAAAAATATCAAATGTACCCTGATAATCTGTTAAAAATGTAAACCATAATACATGAAAAGTAACAATCATACATACATACTCGTACATAACATCACGCCTCTTTCCCGTTGGGGTAGGCAGAGACCACAGTCCTCCACCTGCTACGATCTTGACATACTTCCCTTGCTTCCTGTACTTTCATCAATCCTTTCATACATGCTCGTCGGTTTAGTGTACTTTTAACCTGGCCTTTATTCAGAACGTCCTGAATTTGGTCCTGGTACGTTCGCCTAGGCCTCAGAACAAAAACCTCCTTGCTTCGCTCGGAGAAGAAACCATGCTATTTTTTTTCAGTATGGGATGACAACTGCTAGCATGTCTCATGCCATGTCAAGTCGTCAGTGATCACATCCTACCAAATTAGATGAACGACGTGTTCATTGCATTTACAAAGTTTATAGGATTATTGTAACTTGTTGGGATTTTAACGGTTGAAAATATTTCCTAAATTATATGTTGTAAACATTGTGTAAATTATAAAAAACATGTAGTGAATAACTTGAAAATAACGTGAATTTATTCTTAAGTTGCTCTCCATATTAGTGATTGTTCTTTTTAATAATAACGTGTGTAGTTGATGGCTGTACATCTTCAAAACAACAAAAAGAAAATTGCAAAGAAATTTTGTCTTTTTATCTGTAAGTTTTATTCAGTATTTTTCATGTTTGTGGATTATTATCACAAATATTGCATAAAAAATGTCAACTTATCATTTCTACAGTCAGATAATATGGAAATTGTTACGTATTTTACTGTAATTTATCGTTTTTTGTGGGATCATGTTGGAGTTTATGAGTGATGTATTTTTTATCGATAGTAGTATTTTTACTTTCGAGCTGAGCGAGAGAGGTATTGTATTCGTGAAAAAAGTTGCACAAACTTTCTCAAAAATGTGTTCTATATCACTTAAGCAAGTCCCCTAAAAATGTCCGTCTGTCGGTTGGTCAGTCTGTCCGTCACGCTTTGGCCTAGCGGCTAAACGAATGGTCCTATTAACACCATATTTTTAATTTAAGACTTTTATTTCCGAATGGTTTTTTGCTGGCTCTCATTTTGAGGGTAGCTGTCATTCAACAAAAATGAAGAATTGAATTTTTTTTTAAAACGGTTCAAATTATTTTTATGAAACTTTGCTTGACAAAGCATCTCTATGCAAGGTATCTTGCGCCATCATCAGTTTGTCTGTGTGATTCCATATAAGGGGTGTTCCTGTACTACCAAAACGTAAACTTGTGATTTACTCATAGGGTCAGTGCACCACTAGATGACCAAGCACCAATAGCTGACCAAAACTTAAATTTGAACTGAAAGTAAGAAAATTTAAAAATACCGCGATTTTATATAGAATTTAACTATGTTGGCGTCCTACAATAAAGTTATGGGTTTGTCTAGCTAGTACTTTAGTATGTTTATTCGAAGTGGTCATGCAATGTAACATTTGAAAAAAAAAACTTTAAGAGCATATTTTGTAAAGTCCTTAACACTTATATCACAAGCCTAACTAATTCATAGTCGAACTTTTAGAAGTGACTCTGAAAGTAGAACTAATAATTTAGTTTTTTTATGAATTTTGTCATAAAACCGCTTAAATGGTCAACTAGTGGTACCTACATTGACCCTAATTGACTACATTAAGTTTGTATTATTTTCTATAATTTTAATTTTGTTTTGGTTATCTACCTGAATGGATATTCAATTTGATTGGATTTTGTGAAAATTTAGTACACAGGATGTACCTAAAACTGAAAGAGCTTTACAGTCGACAAAACTGAACAACTATTCATAAGAAACAGAGTTTTGAAATTTAAAAATCTGTGAAAATTCATATAAAAGGTGTTCCAGTACTACCAAAATTTTAACATGTGATTTGTTCGAAATCGTTTCCGGTTGGTTTGTTTTAATATTTTATTGAATTCATGTGGTAGAACATTTTTCAGAAAAACCTTAATAAACGTTTGTAATTCCATACTATGTGTAGGTATGGTATTACAAATTTAAGTTTGCGGTTGACAGTTCTAATTGCATATCGCGAGAAAGTAAGTGCAGTGCTGCTGTACCATTTATTATATTTTACAACAATCAACGCGTTTTGTTTTCATTCTGGGTTCGATTCCCGATGGGGACACTGTCAAACAAATATAACTTTGTGTGTCTTCGCCAAATTGAAATGTCTCAATCAGCATGAATCATCCTGAATCAACAAATTGTAAGAAAATTAATAAAAATACTAAATTAATCTACATAAAATTCTCTACAAAAAAGGTTTGAAAGTTTTTCGCTACAAACAATACTGACAAGCAATTCTTGTGCTCATGCAACACTTTGGCTCACAAGCGTATGAAGATTCTGGGTCAAGCTTATCCGAAACCAGAAGACTACAGGCTCCTTGTGCTCTAAGGTCCAATAAGGAACTCAGCTCCACCACGTTATAAGGCAAGATAAGATACACGAAATTTTGCTTGAAAATTTATTTGAGCTACTTAGAAGAAAAACACAAACCCGTATTTCAGCATTTTTGCAAAACCATCC
The DNA here is from genome assembly GCA_947532105.1 of Athrips mouffetella. NCBI lineage: Eukaryota > Metazoa > Arthropoda > Insecta > Lepidoptera > Gelechiidae > Athrips > Athrips mouffetella. The sequence goes on from OX383974.1 coordinate 13,759,797, forward strand.
CAAATGGATTGAATTGAGGGATAAAAGTTTGTTTTAAAATCCTACATAATTTGTATGTAAGCTAGAGATATTCATGAAAATAAAAAAAAGAACCTTTACACCTCCTACCCCTCTTGCCTCCACCGCTACCGTCCATTACTTTTAGTAAGTAAGTAAGTAAGAAATTTGGTATCTTTAATATTAAAACACCTACGTAAGAAATCACCTGTAGTAAAAAATGCAAAAAGTATTTTTTTTTAATGAATTTAATCACTGCTTTTAACAGATTTGCCTTTTATTAAAGTTTAGAACTTCAACTTTTTGGTCAAAGTTTCGACATCGATTTGTCCTTGTGTAACTTATCGACTATCGATAGATGAAAGCATGCCCACATCCCTACTTGTGACGAATTATTTCTTATATATTACTTCTATATGAGGTCAAATTTCTTTGGCCTAGGCCTTCCCCTTCCAACGTTTCCATTCACTCTCGCCTGGTAAGGGCTCCCGCACACGACCGAGAATCGGTGGCCGATTTTTTGTCGGCATCCCGCTCTTACGTGTTATCACCTGGATCTTCCGTCCTTGTCCTGGGCGATAATCGGCCACCGATTCTCGGTCGTGTGCGGGAGCCCTAAATCTGTCACAGAATTCATAATATGGATCTGTTTCGTCAATCTTCGTTCATTCATCCTCTCTACATGACCAAACCATCTCAGCATCCCTTTCTCGATTTTGGTCACTACGCGCCACACCGTTCTCTTATCACAGTAACAATCAATCACTACTTTATATTTTACGAATATCATTCCGCACTTTTGTAAAGATTTTTTTTTAATTTTTAATTTTTCGGGTGATAATTATTTATCATCCGGTGTTATTCAAGAATTGAGCCCAAGGTACTCATGACATGCTTGAATAATATTCATGACATGCACATTGCACATACCATGCTTGAATAATATTCTCATGTTGTACATGACACCCCATGAAACGTACACTGTACGTACATTACGATACCCACGGGTGGAGATGGGTTGGTAGTTGGTACTATACTTTGCCGGCACCAAACGGACTTGACTTCATTTACCTCTATGACTCTATAATTGAGCCACGAGCCAAGCGAGTGGTTCTAAAGAAGAATCCTCAGCGCATCGAGGATTTTAAGACACGAAACACTTTGTTGCCGAGGGAAGCACAACTTATCAGGTAGAAACTAAAGGATAATATCCTGCCAAATAAAATATTAAAAATGAAGCTGCTGTTCCAGAGGGCTTTAATAATATTACATCCCCAAGCGTAAAATAGGTCACCCTACTGTGTGAAAGAGATGCCACCGCGACTATTGGATATACTCGTCATCACGCTTTTTTTGGCCATTCATCTCTCCCAAGGAGGTTTTAATCCACGCTAGAGCGTAGCGTGGATTAAAACCTCCTTGATCTCTCCTTCCTAGAGCGTAGCGTGGATTAAAACCTCCTTGGTGACCGCTGAGTGTACAGCCGGCCATTCAACAGCCTGCAGAACAGAACGGTGTGGTAAACAAAGGAGCAAAATACCATAGACATTAATTAATTTCATTCATTCATTTACATTTGTGTTTTCACCTGTTTCACTTCCCTATAAAAAAAGTTGGCATAGAGCGGCGGGGCGAAAGTGTACCGCGTCCTCCGCTCACTACCATTCTCCCCCGCGGTGGTCTGTCCACCATTTTGTAATTTTTGTTAGTTCGTTCGTTGCCGGCTGTTGTTGCTTATTTGTGATAATTCAATATTATTGAGCCTAATAACGTCTATTTGGTATATATCTTGTTGTTTTACCAAATAATTGTGAGCCTAGTGACTTTTTCAGCCTAGAGACTCGTGTTTTATTGTGTTTTGAGCCTATTGACTTTTTAGCCTAGACTCGTATTTTGTGTCTTGTTCTTGTGTTAATTGGTGAGCCTAGAGACTTTTCAGCCTAGTGACTCTTATTTTATCTATAGTTCCTGTGCTTTATATTAGTGAGCTGTTCAGCCTAGATACTTATTTATTCACACGATGGCATTAAATCTATATCAAAAGAAAATTAGGAAAAATAAACAAAATAAATGAACAAAATGTTGTTTTATTTTCAAATCCATTTATTACATATTTCACAAAAATAAAACACCTTAGACCTAGCTAGCCGCTAGGTCCTAGGTGTTTTAGACCTCCTCCCTTCAAAAACTAATTTATATATACCAATCGAGGGCGGGAAATGACCGTGGTATATATGTACGTAAACATGTATGTATAGCTGTCAATTCACTTTCGCCCCGCCACAGATTAACTAACTCCTACAAAACAGTATAGGTAAGTCGGCCGTCTGATACGTCAGTATCTCCTACGTCAGTATCTCCTAAGTACCTCTGCGGTCCAATTTGCGCTAACAGACTGCTTTAGAGCACTGTGAGTGCGCTTAAGTCGGTCCAAATTGACCAAAAGCGTGCTCTAAAGCACTCGCTCGTTCACCGCCTTACGTCATTGATGACGTCATCGTTTTTGCTATCAGTGCTTTAGTCAAATAGCTGTGCGTTCCAATATGCACTAACAGACTGCTTTAGAGCACTGTGAGCGCGCTTAAGTCGGTCCAAATTGACCTAAAGCGTGCTCTAAAGCACTCGCTCTTTCACCGCCTTACGTCATTGATGACGTCATCGTTTCTGCTATCAGTGCTTTAGTCAAATAGGTGGAGCAGTGAAAGCGCTAATGTCAAAATCGATTTGACACATATAAAATCCCACACGTTTGCAGCCAGCTGATGTTTCTCAAGTTTTGATTTTAATGAGTTTGTCTCTAATGGAAATGAGAGTGGATTTGGCGCACATTTTTCAGGGATTAGCTTAGGCTTTGTTAAAGAAAATAAAAACAAAACTGACATATTGACAGATGAACACGTGAGCGCGCTTAAATCCATTCCAAATTGACTAGAGCCATTAAAGCAGTGATAGCTTTGTGAGCGTGCTAAATCAATTTGGACCGTCCGTGAGTACTGTATACGCTTTTAGCATCGTTTGTACAATTTGGAACACAGCCTAGGTGGAGCAGTGAAAGCGCTAATGTCAAAATCGATTTGACACATAAAATCCCACACATTTGCAACCAGCTGACGTTTCTCAAGTTTTAATTTTAATGAGTTTGTCTCTAATGGAAATGAAAGTGGATTTGGCGCACATTTTTGAGGGATTAGCTTAGGCTTTGCTAAAGAAAATAAAAACAAAACTGATATTTTGACAGATGAACACGTGAGCGCGCTTAAATCCATTCCAAATTGACTATAGCAACAAAAGCAGTGATAGCTTTGTGAGCGTGCAAAATCAATTTGGACCGTCCGTCAGTACTGTATACGCTTTTAGCAGCGTTTGTACAATTTGGAACACAGCGTACGTTTGTTTGTTTCGTTCGTTCTTTGATTTACTTCGTTCGTCAAGTTGCGTCGCATTTTTCGAGTTAATGTTTATGTCTAACTTACTAATCTGGGGTTTATATACACTACGGATTGTTTCTTGAATTCAAAGCACACATCACATTCACTGAATATAGTCGGTTTATTTCTATATGCGTGCATTCGTCGAATACGATCGAATACAGTTTTAAACCAGACTAGAGCGCGCTTATGTCAATGTCACTGAGAAAAATTAAAATTTTGGTTTTGTTTTGCGTTTTAAGAAATTATTGAGATCTAATGATTATTCGATAAGATAATTAAATCTAAAAACCCCAAAAAAAGTTGAGAAAAATCTCTCGAAAACGAGATTGATGACAAATGTCTTATGAATTTGACGTTTCGCACACGCTGCACTACCTCATTTTCGTATGCAATGATAGCGCGCTAAAGTGACGTCACTGATGACGTCACGTTGCTTAAACGAGTGAATACGAGCAAGTTTTGAACCGACTATTAGCGCGCTAAAACCGCACACAAAGCTCATGAGCAGGTTTTAATCCGCACTGATAGGTACTAATCTGTGATGACGTTTTTGTTTAATTTGTTCAATGAGTACTATAATAAGACAGAATTTGTTTCTGTAGTCGAGTTGAGCTGCTGACTGGCTTGAAAACAAAACCAAAATCAACAACCATTTTGTCGGCTCTTTCGTAGTAAAGATAATTCGAAGAGAATGGCCCAAAAATGTCTACATTGCAGCCGACGCCTCCCATTCGGCGCCATGCGGTATCTTGTCTCAGATTTGGGCGAGGAAATGTTGGCTTGGGTAGAACTAAATCTGAAGTGTGAGGTAGGTCCTATACTTAATTTTTGACTTAGTCTAGCTGATAGGACAGGAGACAACGCGGCAAACAGGTAAAAACTTGGGTTATTAAGTGCACGATGAGCGTAGGCGGATATTTGGTTGAGAAGCACAGCACAGGATTAGAAGTTCTGGAAAAATCGGGGTTAGAGCACCTGAGGCACTGTTGTTAAGACAATTTTTTAATGGTTTTGATGTTTTCCTTTTGAGATAGCGTAGATATTATGCCGTAGGTGACTGAGCGTAGTTGCCTCTGCGAGGAATGCTTCACCAGCTTCAGAAGCAGTTGGTCGGCTGTGCAGGAAGACAAGGTTTTGGCACTACCAATAGCAATGGAGGGGATGTCCTCTGACCCTTTGTCTGGTGAACAACTTCCTGTAGAGGTTTGTATGGGTTTTAGGAAGCATTTCTTTTCTTGTCTTTAAAGCTCATTTTTGGTCAGCAGCAATTGCATTGAGACTGCAACTACTGATTATTTCCGGCACTGTTTTTAAAGCAACCATAATTTAATTTGCTCTTCTCATATTTGGACTCTTGCATGAGTTACAGAATACCAACTGCAGTGTGACATTAATTTTTGTAACTTTATACATACTTATCCTAACTTATAATATTATAAATGCGAAAGTAACTCTGTCTGTCTGTTATGGCTAAACCGCTGCTTGATTTATTATGTTTGCACAGCTATCCCGCTGAACTGATTGTAATGAAATTTGGTTTTAAGATATTTCAAACTATGAAAAACAACATGGGTTCCCTTTAATTGCAAAAAAAAATTTAACTCAAAGGGGGTGAAGTACGGATGAAAGTTTGTACGGGAAATCACCATTTAAAAAATATTGGTAACACTTTAATGGCTAAACTGCTGAACCGATTTTGATGAAATTTTGTATGAATATAATTTTCACCATAGGAAAGGACATAGGTTACTTTTAATTGCAAAAATAAAACAGAGAAGAGGTGAAATAGGGGATGAAAGTTTGTATGGGAAATCAATTTAATAAGTTTGGTTATGTTTCACGGCTAATCCACAGACATTTTTATTGCAAAAATTACACTTGAAGGGGGTGATATAGGGGATGAAAGTTTGAACCGATCTAGACGGGGGTGAAAGTTTAAACCAATTTAATAATTTTGGTAATAATTTGTCTTTTTCAGCTAATCTGATAATTATTTATTTTACAAAGGATAAAGACTTGATAAAAAAGGACAGACTACTTTTTATTGCAAAAATGAAACTTGTAAGGGGTGAAGTAGGGCATGAAAGTTTGTACCTATGGGAAATAGAAAATAGAGGTGAAAATTTGTATGTCTGTTGCTGTCAGTATATCAAATGTAAAATGCTGAACCGATTCCGATGAAATTTGTATTTTAAAGTCAACATCTTTTTCCCATGTGAAAATTAGCTTATGTTTACTTGAGTTTGGTACGAGTATTATGTTTTTTGGCATATCCATGCATACATCTATGTTAGTACTTGTTTGCCTCCTGGCAAAGGCAAACTCCAATCTTCTTTGATCCTATCTGTCCATGTTTTTCCTGCTGTTTCCATGATTTAATCAAGAGAGTACATACTATCTGGTAAAAGAAAGGGCAGTATGTGCAGTTTTTACTTAGCACCAAAAAATTTTTTTTATCTTTCCCAGTGGCTTTTGACACTAGGGGTAAAATATAAATGAAGGGCATACGGCGAGGGCAAGGTTCGGGCGAGGCGCAGGGACGGCACGGGAGTGGAACGGTAACGGCGCGGATGCGAAGGGCGTAGGGCAAGGAGCAGGCCGCGAAGTGGCATTCCTGCACCACGTCGCTTATGTATAATTTATATATATTTTGTATGAACAAGTTTTGAAGTGGCACCATGACTATTCCTCGCCTGTCCCTTGCCCTCGCCGGTATTTAAGTATATTTCAGGCCCCAAATTACCTATACAGGGTGTAAAGAAAAGTACCGATTTCGTTTTAACCACATGTTCTATAAGTAGAATAAAGAAAAATAAGCATGTGTAAATAATAAAAAAATAACAGATTTAAAAAAAAATATTAAAATTTAATTGTGTCGACCCTCACTAGACTCAAAGCTATCGCAGCGATAAGTATTTGCCTCAAGTGTCGTCCTTACGTAGTTTTCTATCTCCTATCTCTGTTGCACGCTAGTGAATGAAGTTCTTTAGTAAATGGCCGCGGATACGCGTTGCGATTCTTAGAGTAGGGTTGGCACTTGAACTTTTTTTTTCATAGGAGTATTTTATTTTTATGTTATTTTTTGTAATTAATATGTTTTATGTATTTTATTTTACATGTGGTCAAAAGGAAATCGGTCCTTTTCCTTACATGTATATTCTTATTTATTTTGGGGGACATTTCTGTGCCTACATTCATAAATTTGTCCACAGGAAATTAAAGTAGAACAACCTGAACACCTTAATTATGACTATGAAATTAAACTTGAAGACTCTGCATTAATAGACACTACAGATGAATCTGATGACAATAAAATAGATATGAAAATTGATCATGTATTCTCAGCACTAATGGACTCTACACTTGAGTCAAATGACGATACAAAGGATACACTAATGGACAATACACTAGAGTCAAATGACGATACAAAGGATACAAAAATTAATCAAGAAACTTCTAGTGATGATGATATTCCATTAGAAGAAAGTTCAGATGATGAGTGGAGGCCAAAAGGTAACATAAAGCCAATGCAGGAAAATAAGATACCACAATTGCACAAAGGTACCAGTTTTGGTAGAGAGGTTAAATGTGCCTGGTGTTCGATCCAGCTCAATATGATATCATATCGGAGACTACAAGATGAACCAGAAGATGGCAGTAAGGTAAGTCAAGTTCCAAAATCTCATGGTATTGTTAAAATTTTATATTTGCTGCACCACATAGTGAAGCAATGTAATTTGGCTGACATCTATAAGAGTTTGGTAATATCCTACAATCAACTGGCGTCATAGATTGGTATTACGCTACTATGAATAAAAAAAAATATATTTTGCACACAAAAACATAATATTCAATTTAAAGTAGCAGTATTATAAATTGTTATTGAAATATGGAAATAAAAATTATATAAAAAAAAATTTCAATAAAAAATGAAAAAAATTAAATTAAATTTTGTTCCTATCTGATTTTTAGGGTTCCGATACCGAAATGGTAAAAAAAAAGGAACCCTTATAGAGCTTATAGTACTCTGTCTGTCTGTCTGTCTGTCTGTCCGTCCGTCCGTCCGTCTGTCTCACGTATGCGACTCAGCAATCACTTATGCGATCGACTTGAAATTTGGTCTAGTTTTTTAGAATATGATTGCCCAAAATGGGGGGGGCAAAATTTCAAATTGTCGTTACAAGGTCGAGTGGGGTATTATATGAAAGGGCTTTACTTGCACATTCTAAAATATATTTTTGTATATTTTTACGACTCTTAGTTTTCAAGTTATGATGAAAAGTGTTAAAAAAATACCATTCCCCCCCTTATCTCCGAAGTTTGTGAAAGAAAAAAATCAGAATTAATTACAGTCGATAGAAGATGTTAATATTACAGCAAAAATAAAACGTTGTTTCTAAGTTGCACAGTTTTTTAGAAATTGGAAAAAACATTTACAAACAAATTTAGTTTTGCGGTCCAAACATGGACTTTATTGCTTTCAAAAATACTATAGGTATATCGGAACCCTCGGCGCGCGAGTCTGACTCGCACTTGGCCGGTTTTTTTAAATGCGCGCATGTGGGCGCAGGCGGTAATAAATAATAATAATAACTGACATCCTTTTACCTATGTGTGACACTTCGCAGGTTTGACGCGCACGAACTTATCTGATATTATTATATGCTAATAATCTATTGAGAAAACGCAATTCCTCTGCCGTCTGTCCCACGATGTGTCTTAAAACTGAATACTCTTAATAGGTTATACTGATTCCTTAGAAACTACCTGTATAATAAAATAAATAAGGTCCTATATTCACTTCTCGTGTTTACCTCTAAACATAAAGTATTAGAATGGCTTTTAAGTAGGGATTATGATCAAACTGAAAGTTTGTTGGCAGTCTTACTTCTCTTAATTACTTTGTATAAATTTACAAACACACACACACTCTCGTACACACATTATCACCCACACATACTAGACGCACACATACATACACACATATACATACACTCATCCACACACTTATACTAACATATTTCTGAAAATTCTTATTACCTATGTTTGTTTATGTTTTGAGGGTAAAGGGGCCGGGCTCCTAATTTCCAGCGGCCACTGCGACCTGTACAGATCTATTGTAGCCAACCCTTTATATTACATTTCCTCGGCCACACCGACAGCCTCAAAGAAGCTGACAATTTGCCTAGGATTGAGCGTTCGAGCATCTTCAGGGTAAAGTATGTGTCCTCCCGTTACCCGACTTCTACTGTGAGTCAGTGCATCACAGTGGCAGATCAGGTGTATAGGCGTTTCATCGTCTTCTGCACAGAATCTGTTTTGAGTGTGAGAGACCAGTTGAACCTTGCCAAGCTAGGATGGCTTCGCACTTCGCCCAAGCTCCTAACTGAAACCTGGTGGCAGATTTAGGTATACCTAGGACTGGCTCCGGTCCAGTAAATTTAGATCCGGAACCTTCTCTTGCCAGTTCATCCGCCACCTCATTTCCCCCTATTCCCGAGTGCCCAGGAACCCAACCTAGGGTAACTTTGTTTTTCGCACCTAGCTGGTTGAGGGCTTTTATACACTCCTTAGTGAGTTTGGAGGTAAACGTATCGGATTTCAGTGACATTAGGGCCGCCTGACTGTCCGATAGGATTGCTATTTTCTTACCGGAGTAATTGAGGTTTTCGTGCGCGCAATCCAGTATCGCATACATCTCAGCTTGAAAGACGGTTGCATAGCGGCCAAGGCTCGTGGCTTTTTTACATGTGGGCCGCTTGCCAAACACGCCTGCTCCAGCAAGGCCGTCACGTTTCGAGCCGTCGGTGAACCAGACTAGCTCTGCCGTTTTAAAATGTTCAGGTACAGAATTTTGCCATTCATCCCTTGGGGGTATTATAACTTCGTATAGTTTATCAAAGTTATAAGTTTGTATCATGACATCTGAAGGCATTGCCATGATAGGGAGTTTGGTGAGGCTATTGTACAGATTTCCCAAGGTTTTTGATGTCCAATTCATCTTGCCTGCTTCTATGGCCCGTAGCATCGATGTTCGTGCTTCTTTTTGGACATGTAAGTGTAGCGGTGTTAGGTTCAGCACCGCTTCCATGGCCAAGGTGGGAGTTGATGAGAGGGCACCAGTTATCATAAGACAAGCTAGTCTTTGTAGGCTGTTTAGGGTCTTGATGGTTGTCACCTGTTCTACTTTTTTGTGCCAGGCTATACAGCCGTAGGTAATGATGGGTCTCACTATTGCTGTGTATAGCCAGAGTGAGTGCTTAGGCTTCAGGCCCCATCTGGAGCCGGCAAACCTATTACAGATGCTAAGTGCTGTCTTGGCCTTTTTTATTACTTGGTCAATATGTTTGTTCCATACGAGTTTGTGGTCTAAGAACACCCCCAGGTATTTAACTTCGTATGAGAATTCGATAGTCTTACCGAAGAGAGTTGGAGGTGTTATGCCTCTCAGGTTTCTTCTCTTCGTGAATGGGACTACTACGGTTTTACTGGCGTTTACAGAGAGCATGTTCTTTCTACACCAGCATTCAATTTTCTTAAGAGCATTTTGCATAAGACCTGAAACCGTTGAAGGACTGTTGCCAACTATACTGATTACTAAGTCGTCGGCGTAGCCTTGGGTGGGCAGACTAGCCGAGTTGAGCTCTACGAGCAGACAGTCAACCACAATAGACCACAGCAGAGGGGACAGGACTCCACCCTGGGGACACCCTCTTGTCACCTTAACATTGATGGTCGCGTTAAATAGGGTCATTTTGACTGTTCTTGTGGTGAGCATTGATTCTACCCATTTTAAGGTTGTATTATCAATGCCGCGCTGGTTCATACAACGTAGTATGACTTCGGTAGAGGTGTTATCGAATGCACCCTCTATGTCTAGAAAGGCACACAAGGCAATTTGTTTGTCTTCTAGTGCTTTTTCCAACCGGTCCGTAAGTTCCATCAGCGCAGTCTCGGTCGATTTTCCTTTTTGATAGGCGTGTTGGAAGGCATGCAGAGGTATTTTATTTAGGTATGTCTCTCTGATGTGTAAGTTAATTACTTTCTCCATCGTTTTTAGTAGAAAGGAAGTAAGACTAATTGGTCTATAGGACTTGGGGTGGGTTTTGTCTTTGTCTCCACCTTTAGGGATAAAGATCACCTTTACTCTTGTCCAATGAAGAGGTACGCATCCCCACGCGAAACTAGCCCTAAAGATCTTAATAATAGTTGATAGGATGACCTGTTTTCCCTGTTGTAGTAATGCCGGGAAAATGCCATCCTCCCCACTTGATTTATAAGGCTCAAAGCTGTCGATGGCCCAGGATATTCTTTGGGGTTTGAAAACAGACGAGGCCATCCTCCAATCTTCAATTCGAGGTCTTATTAATTGTTTTGTAGTCATTGGGGGGGTACCTGTCGTGTTTAGAACTTTTGAATTGGGGAAATGAACTTCTGCTAGTAATTTTAGTGTTTCCTCAGCAGTGTTAGTAAATAGTCCATTTGACCTCCTAAGGAGGCCTAGGTAAGAAGGAGGCGCTTTTGACATTATCTTGTGTATTTTAGCAATGTGAGGCGTGCTGGTTATCATCTCACAGAACTTACTCCAAGATCGTCGTCTCGCCTTTCTTAGTTGTTTGTTGAAGCCCGTGAGGGCGCTGCTATAGGCATTCCAGTCTTTGTTAATCTTTGCCCGGTTAAACATGACACGGGCCTTTTGCCTAAGTTTTGTTAGTCTACTATTCCACCACGGTATATTCCTGTTAGAGACCGTGGTGATTAAGGGACAGTTATCTAGGTATGCGTTATTGACACCCGCAGTGACAGTCCCTACCGCGTACTCAAGTTGTTCGTAAGTTTTCACGGTTTTTATCGTATCCGTAACCTGTTTTAGGGATTCACGATATCCGTCCCAGTCAGTCTTCCTAGGATTACGATAAGATTCGGCATGCTTTTGCAGGTTAGTTGTGATGTCGAACCTTATGTATCTGTGGTCAGAAAGTGACGCGTCATCAGAGACATGCCACCCTGAGACGCGGTTGGTTATTCTCGCAGAACAGAAGGTAATGTCTAGCACTTCCATGCGGGCCCTTGTGACAAAGGTCGGTACATGGCCCACATTTAAGGTGATTAAGTTCCTAGCCAGGAGAAAATCATATAAAAACTCACCACGTAGGTTGATGTTAGTACTTCCCCAGGAGGTGTGGTGCGCGTTGCAGTCGCATCCCAGGAGTAGGTCAGTATCCTCGTCCTCGGAGTACTCCACGAGCGAGGTCAGCTGTTGCGAGGGGTCTGGAAGGTCTCCGGGCAGGTAAGCAGAGCAGACTATTATCTTCTTACCCTGCATCCCAGGCAACATAACATAGGCAGCGACTAAGTCATCTGTACATAAATACGGAATAGGTAAGAATTGTACATTTTTCCTAAACACTATGCAAGCTCTGGGTCTGGCACCTCCGTCATTGTATAAAAGCTTACCTGAGGAGCCAAGCCCAAGAACCGCGCTGTTACTGATCCACGGCTCCTGAATCAAAGCCACATCTAGTTTTTCCTCGTTTATTTGCTTCACTAGAGCAGCTGAGGCCGCCTTTGAGTGGTGGAGGTTTATTTGAATGACTTTGAGCATAATTAGGTTGGGGATGGATTGGATGTGGATTTAGGGATTTGGATTTAGGTGGGATTCGAATTTATCAAGGATGTATTTGTTAGGGTTTTAGGATCTGGGTGGGGGGGGAGGGTTATAGTATTTGTTAGGGTTTTAGGATCTGGGTGGGGGGGGAGGGTTATAGTATTTGATGGGATTGCGGGCAGCTTTCCTGCTGGAGTGCTCGCTGGACAGCGACGGCAGCTGTACAGGTCTGCCTCTCACTATCCCGCGAGCTGCTCCTTGCCCGCGAGGACCCCCAGGGGCACCACCTCGTCCGCCCCTGTAGGCTCCCCTGGTGGCCGGTCGCTGTTGGCGCACCGCGGCCGCCCCTGCCCGCTGTAGTGGGGGCCGGGGATGGGGGTAGACGGTATCCACCCACTGTGTGTCTTGGTTACGTGTCGCGTTACCTACCTGGTTTTGTTAAATAAAATACTGTATGTTATAAGCGATGTTACCTAGGTTCAGTAGGGGGAGAGCCTGATGATCTGTCACACAAGGTAACTTAGTATAGACACCAGCTCCCGCCACAAAGAATAAATGCCTGGCTAGATAGATAGATATGTAGATGAAAACTTTATTGCTCACATAACAGAGAAAACACAGATATACATGGAAAACTTAACCTAATGTGTGCAAAGGCGGCCTAGCTAATAATATTGCCATAAAAACAGTACTTTGTGATGATAGGAATAAAGACTTTTATTATTATTATACTATTTATATTTTCTTGTTTCAGCCTTCTCCACAAAGAGTTTGTAATGACTGTTGGCAACAAAAATACGCTAAGGATTCAAGTACAAGCCAATCGAAATGTTCTATTACCTTACCAGGATACAAGAGAACGCCTAAAAGCAGTAGTTGTTGTTTCATTATTGGTTGTACAACTAAAGACAAGTCACGTAAGAGAATTCCGGATTACCTAAGAAGGGTGCTACTTAAATCATATAACATTTTTGTCTCTGAAAAGGCAAGATCTTGTGAGGAACATATAAAAGAATATAACAGAGATTGGAATTTTCTGAAACAACAGCCGCTTATAAATTATTTTAGTACTGAAGACGTAACGGAAATGCTAGATTTGCTACGGGATTATGCATTGAAGCTTCCAGAATAAAATTAATGACAATTTCACTTTTAAAAGTGCATAACAGGATGAGAACTGATACAGAGAAATAGAGCTGATTATCATGTTGCAATAACAGATGATGATGATACATCACTCCTGTGATAGCAGGATTTCTGCAATCTGGGTTTTTATTACCACTAACAAGATCTGTTCCGTAATATTGATTATTTATCCCTTTCACATTTGTTTGTTTTTTTTTATTTAGAAACATTTTAGAAAAAAAAATTATTAGTGGTAAAGTACAGTGAAGAAGTAAAAAAATTTGGTGCAGTCCAATTAGGAATTGTCGATACTATAAGCACGACATCCGGATTGTGGCATAACTATCATATCGTGTGGTTTGCTAGGTCGATGACCGACGTCACAAACCCTGGTCTCTGTGACCAAGTGTGTGAAAGTAATAGTACATACTATCATACAGAAGGACACTCTCTGCCCTTCTTGCAATCTACCCCTCATCCCCGCGCGCACCCACCCGCGAAATTCTCGTGGTCCTTCTAAGGGTCTTTTGTACTCAATATGCGAGCCTACGCGACCTTCCAATTTCAAATTCGCTCTCGATGTAAGTAGTGTCTGGGGTGTGCCCTGGTGTCAGAGTTGTTGGGCTGCCAAAGGCCTCTGACATGGCTCATTAACGATTACATCCATACAGCAGTCGGGACAAATTGTTGCATTGTTAATTATTTTTTGTTTTGTGGTTCTCCAGATCAGAATTTGGTAATACATGACTAATGTGTATGTGTTTAAGAATAAGTACCTACAATAAAGGCGGAAAGTCAAGTTTGCAAATGGTTTTAAAAACAGTGCATTTGTTATTTTTATGATGGTGGGAGGCCTTTATGGCTATAGAATAGTGGTCAAAGTATGGCGTTTATTTCAGTCTTCATGTTAAAAAAAGCTTGGTTCCGTTTGGGATTGTAAGTCAAAGTACCATTTTTGGTTTTTTCCTTATTTGTTGAATTCTCAATTCATGTTTGGTTTTGTGGTTCTCCAGATCAAAACAATTAGCATGACTAAGTTTCTTTGGTCTATTTTATGAAAACATTTTTCTAATGAGTCACAAGTTAGATATAGATCAATTTCCGGTACGAAAATTTTGAGTTTGCTTATGATATAAAATATGAAGGAGAAGTCTTTATTCTTTGGAATTTATTTATATCTATGGAATTTATTTTTCGAATTATTTATATCAACTAAAAAAAATACCGCTTAGAATAGTGGTCAAAGAATGGCTCTTACATCAGTCCATACATTAAAATGGTTCAGTTTGTAATTTCAGTCAAATTACCATTCTTGGTGATTTTCCCTAATTGCCGCATTGTTTATTATTTTTTGTTTTGTGGTTCTCCAGATCAGAATTTTTTAATACAAGACTAATGTGTATGTGTCCCTCAAGATTAAAATTTGGTAAAACGTGACTAATGTGTATTTGTTCAAGAATAAGTAAAATGTAAACCTATTTCTGTAATAAAAGTTCAGTCTTCATGATAAAAAAAAAGCTCATGTACCATTTTTTGCATTTTCCTTATTTTAAATTATTTTTATACATTATTCTATTGAGTTTATTCTATAAACATTTTTCTATTGAGTTACAAGTTAGATACAGATCAATTTGAGGAAAAAGAGAGATAAAAGGGAAGTATTTATTCTTTGGAATTTATTTATATCTATGGAATTTATTTTCCGCATTATATTATTTCAACTGAAAAAAATTACCGCTATAGAATAGTGGCCAAAGAATGGCTCTTCGTCATTCTCGTCATTCTTCAAAATAAAATAGTTCAGTTTGTAATTTTAGTCAAATTACCATTCTTGGTGTTTTTCCTAAATTGTCGCATTGTTAATAATTTTTAGTTTTGTCGTTCTCCAGATAAAAATTTGGTAATACATGACTAATGTGTATGTATTTGAGGCTTATGTCTGTAATAAAAAGTCAAGTTTGCAAATTGTTTGAAAAAAGGGAATTTTTGCATTATTTTTCTAAAGGTGGTGGAAGGCCCTTAGAGTGGTCAAAGTTTGGCTCTAACTTCAGTCTTCATTATAAAAAAAGCTTCGTTCCGTTTGGGATTGTAAGTCCAAAGTAGGTACTATTCTTGGTTTTTTCCTGAATTGTTGAATTGTCAATTCATTTTTGGTTTTGTGGTTCTCTATTTATTTATTCAATCTACTACTTATGAAAAAAACATTTTATTGAGAACAAATAGAATACAGGCCTATTCCCATTATGATGTCAAATATGCAATTTTTTTTCTGAAGGGCAAAGTATGGTTCTTATGCCAGTCTAAATAAAAAAAATAGCTTCGGCTCAGTTTGGGATTGTAGTGAAATAACTATAAATTATGCTTAATTGTTGCATGGTTGTTTTTTTGTGTCTTTTAGTTCTCCGTATTAGAATTTTATTATAACGTCTACCATTCTTAGTGTTTTTCCTCAATTGTCGCATTGTTAATAATTTTTTGTTTTTCGGTTCTCCAGATCAGAATTTTTAATACATGACTAATGTGTATGTGTTTCTCGAAATTAAAATTGGGTAAAACGTGACTAATGTGTATTTGTTCAAGAACAAGTAAAATGCAAGCCTATTTTTGTAATGAAAAGTTCAGTCTTCATGATAAAAAAAAGCTTGGCTCTGTTGGGGATTGTAAGTCAATGTTCCATTTTTGGTTTTTTCCTTATATGTTGAATTCTTTTTAAACATACTCTATTGACTCTCTTCTATGAACATTATTCTATTGAGTTACAAGTTAGATACAGATCAGTTTGAGAAAAAAATATGAAGGGGAAGTATTTATTCTTTGGAATTTATTTGTCTATGGAATTTATTTTCCGCATTAATTTATTTCAACTGAAAAAAATTACCGCTATAGAATAGTGGTCAAAGAATGGCTCTTCGTCATTCTCGTCATTCTTCACAATAAAATGGTTCAGTTATAAATGGTTCAGTTTGTAATTTTAGTCAAATTACCATTCTTGGTGTTTTTCCTAAATTGTCGCATTGTTAATAAATTTTTTTTCGTTCTCCAGATGAAAATTTGGTAATACATGACTAATGTGTATGTATTTGAGGCTTATTCCTGTAATAAAAAGTCAAGTTTAAAAATCAAATAAGTAAAATGCAAGCCTATAAAAGCCTATAAAGTAAAAAAAAAGCTTGGCTCTGTTGGGGATTGGAAGTAATGTTCCATTTTTGGTTTTTTCCTTATTTGTTGAATTCTTTTTAAACATACTCTATTGACTCTCTTCAATAAACATTATTCTATTGAGTTACAAGTTAGATACAGATCAGTTTGAGAAAAAAATATGAAGGGGAAGTATTTATTCTTTGGAATTTATAAAATGGTTCAGTTTGTAATTTTAGTCAAATTACCATTCTTGGTGTTTTTCCTAAATTGTCGCATTGTTAATATTTTTTTTTTCGTTTTCCAGATAAAAATTTGGTAATACATGACTAATATATGTATGTATTTGAGGCTTATTCCTGTAATAAAAAAGTCATGTTTACAAATCGTTTGAAAACAGGACATTTTTGCATTATTTTTGTAAAAGTGGTGGAAGGCACTTATGGCTATAGAATAGTGGTCAAAGTATGGCTCTAACTTCAGTCTTTATGATAAAAAAAAACTTCGTTCCGTTTGGGATTGTAAGTCAAAGTACCATTCTTGGGTTTTTTCTGAATTGTTGAATTGTCAATGCATTTTTGGTTTTGTGGTTCTCTATTTATTAATTCAATCTACTACTTATGAAAAAAACATTTTTATTGAGAACAAATAGAATACAGGCCTATTTCCATTATGATAAGTCAAAACTTCAAATGTATTGAAAACAAGCCATTTCTGTTTGTTATTTTTTCTGAAGGGCAAAGAATGGTTCTTATGTCAGTCTAAATAAAAAAAATCTTTGGCTCAGTTTGGGTTTGTAGTGAAATAACGACTATAAATTGTGCTTAATGGTTGCATGGTTATTTTGTTGTCTTTTAGTTCTCCAGAATAAAATTATATTACAACGTCTACCATTCTTGGTGTTTTTCCTCAATTGTCGCATTGTTAATTATTTTTTGTTTTGTGGTTCTCCAGATCAGATTTTTTTTAATGCATGACTAATGTGTACGTGTTTCTCCATATTAAAATTTGATAAAACGTGACTAATGTGTATTTGTTCAAGAATAAGTAAAATGCAAGCCTATTTCTGTAATGAAAAGTTTAGTCTTAATGATAAAAAAAGCTTGGCTCTGTTGGGGATTGTAAGTCAATGTACCATTCTTGGTTTTTTCCTTATTTGTTGAATTCTTTTTAAACATAATTCTAATGAGTTTCTTCTATTAACATTATTCTATTGAGTTACAAGTTAGATACAGATCAATGACAAAAAAGAGAGGAAAAAAATGAAGGGGAATTTATATCTATGGAATTTATTTTCCGCATTAATTTATTTCAACTGAAAAAAATTACCTCTATAGAAAAGCGGTCAAATAATGGCTCTTACGTCATTCTTCACAATAAAATGGTTCAGTTACAAATGGTTCAGTTTGTAATTTTAGTCAAATTACCATTCTTGGTGTTTTTCCTAAATTGTCGCATTGTTAATAATTTTTAGTTTCGTTATTCTCCAGATAAAAATTTGGTAATACATGACTAATGGCTTATTTCTGTAATAAAAAGTCAAGTTTGCAAATTGTTTGAAAACAGGGCATTTTTGCATTATTTTTCTAAAGGCGGTGGAAGGCCCTTATAGTAGTCAAATTATGGCTCTAAATTCAGTCTTCATGATAAAAAAAGCTTCGTTCCGTTTGGGATTGTAAGTCAAAGTACCATTCTTGGTTTTTTCCTGAATTGTTGAATTGTCAATTCATTTTTGGTTTTGTGGTTCTCTATTTATTAATTCAATCTACTACTTATGGAAAAAAAAACATTTTTATTAAGAACAAATAGAATACAGGCCTATTTCCATTATGATAAGTCAAAAATGCAAATGTATTGAAAACAATCCATTTATGTTTGTTATTTTTTCTGAAGGGCAAAGTATGGTTCTTATGCCAGTCTAAATTAAAAAAAAGAATCGGCTCAGTTTGGGATTGTAGTAAAATAACAACTATAAATTGTGCTTAATTGTTGCATGGTTATTTTTATTTTTGTGTCTTTTGGTTCTCCAGATTAGAATTATATTATAACGTCTACCAAAAACGATGCTAGCTCATCATAAGCCTTAACCTTAACCACTTTCAAGGTCAAGTACTTCCGCTATCAAGAAGTAATTTTTTATTGTAATTTTTCGGTTCTATTTGGGATTATAGTCAACGTACCATACTTGGTTTCTCTTCCTGAATTGCTGTATTGTTAATTCGTTTTGGTTTTGTGGTTCTCCAGATTATAATTTGGTAAAACGTGAATAATATGTAGGGTAAGTTGTCTCACAATGAACCAGGTAAATTTCAAAAGAGTATAGCTTCACTGTTTATGCTTCGAAACATATAATATTTTGCAGTCCATTGTGGAATTTATTTAACTTTAAATCGCCATTCACAAAATTTTCATTTTCCTTTTCATTTTAATGTAAAGAAAGTTTAAAAAAAAATAGATTTGGTTCAATGTGTACACCTGGGTGTGCACTATGAACCGGGGTATTTTCCACATTGAACCACCCTGTTGAGTATGCGCAAAGGCCCATATTTTGACGAAATTACTAAAAAAAAAAAAAAAACATATTGTTTTAATGTAATCAGCCTTTATTTATTACTTAAGAACCTTTATTATCACAATTTTCAGTCACAAAAGGTTATCATTTCAGTCAAGTAGTTATTTTAAATGTACAAATAAAGTTTCTTAGCTAATAACTTTTTATGCAAATAATTAACAAGGCACAATCTTAAATTACCTAAAAAAACAAAATTCTTTAAAGGTAGACGTTCATCGTCTAAACAATCAACATGGTACTATTATGGAAATAGTTTCTAGAAAAGAGATTCTAAAAATGCTCCCGAAGGAATAAAAAAATGTATTACTTTAATATAAATTAAGAGTGACGATCCTCCAAGTAAAACAAATTAAAAACAAAAATATGCTATTCTTCTAGCTCAATTTTTCAATCTCTCAATAATCAAGAAAATTAACAATGATACAGCAGCTTAAGAGGACGCATTGGAAATTTTGGCGTCAATGATTTCAATTTTTGGCAGTAATTATAAAACGAATGAAAGTATAAGTTGGTGACCTAATAGTTCATGATAAAAACCAAATTTTGGTAGTTTTCAATACCTGATTCTGTAACTTTTGTAACAGAGAAAAAAATATCAAACATACCTCTTTTCAATAAGAGATTCACATCTTATAGGCAAACGGGACTGATTTGAGGTTCTTAATTTTCTCTGTAGATGAGTCTATACATACTCTTTAAAATTGTAGCAGGAATTTCTCAAATTATCAATTCTAACTAAATAGAATAATAAAAACCATATTGTCGCTTACGTCCTTTAGTTATAAGCTAGCGCGCGTATGAAAACCTCGCCCCGCTCAGACGTTCAGTCCCCTCTTGACCATTGTCAGCGACGGGTCTATGCTCGGGTGTCAATGTCGTTTGGACGTCGTGTCATTGCGCGAATTTATTTGTCGGTTTTATTTAATAAATAAAAATGGGAAAAAAGAAAGAAAGATGTTCCAAAAGGAAAAGAAGAGCTTGTCTGTTAGAAAAATGTGCAAATATGACGAAAATGAGGTAAGTTTACATCATAATATTTATTTTTGTTATGAAAAAAAAATATACCTTTATCTTGTTTTCCACCTTTTGTGTCACATTATCTTCTGATAAGTGTTTAGAAGTACTTAAATATTGGTTTAAATATTTGTTATATTTTAGGAAAATAACGTTGGAACAATGTTTGGAGAACAAAACAATGGAGTCGTCATCGGATTGCAATAAAAATCAAGAAATGTCGGCTACCTTTTTAAAAGGGTACGTATGAAAAAATCTTAAACCTATTTCAATAATGTGACGTTTGTAATGGGACGTGTTATATCACTGAAACACTTTATCTTGTATCTTCTAGAAATCAAGACAACACCTTACCGAATTATGCAGAGTTACAAAATGTATTGCCCGCGTAAGTCTTTGTTGCTATGTATTTATCAATATTTTGTTATGTGGTCTAATCAATATACGTGTAAGGGACAGTGTACCGAAAACTGAACGGGCGTGCTCAGTCAACGAAACTGAACAACTTTCCCAAAGAAACATTTTTGGGAAATGAAAAAAAAATAATTCTCCATACCAATTGCTCACTGATCTAACAGTTTGTATGGAGAGGTCAAAAATATTTATCATTT
The DNA here is from genome assembly GCA_947532105.1 of Athrips mouffetella. NCBI lineage: Eukaryota > Metazoa > Arthropoda > Insecta > Lepidoptera > Gelechiidae > Athrips > Athrips mouffetella. The sequence goes on from OX383974.1 coordinate 13,780,293, forward strand.
CCCAAAAATGTTTCTTTAGGAAAAATGTTTCGTTAACTGAGCACGGCCTTTCAGTTTTCGGTACACCGACCCTGTATTACATTAACTTAGCAATAAAAACTTAAAAGATCAATTTTTGTTTTAGGACTGCTGATACGGATGACAAAAATATGTCACATAACGAAGGCATTCCTGTAGCTATAGTAGGTACATTAGACAATTTTGTTTGTTACACGAAAATAAGAAGTATTACTTATTTTTTGTAACTTTTAAAAGACTAACTTAAAATTTGCTGGATATTGCTAGAATGGCTGCATTTTTTTTTTCAGATGAGCAGACAGTGTTCTAGTGATAACGTTTCTACAAAAATGACTGTTGAACGCACTACTGAGGCACCAGTAAGTACTCAGTTTATAAGAAGTACCTGGGCGACCGAGCTTCGCTCCATAATAGCCGCCTCAACATCAAAATATCGTCTGGTGAGCAAGCTATGCTACCAGCCAATAGATGGCGCTATAAGTTTTTGTCTAAAACGCAAATGCTTAAAAACACAAGGAAAACGAAATTTACCAGACATGAGACCTAGCTAGATCGATTTTTCATCCCCAAAATCCCCGGATACTAAATTTCATCAAAATCGTTAGAGCCGTTGTACAATGCAGGATCGTTAATCTTATTAAACTAATTATAAAATCTATTATGACGGCAAGTTGGCGGCCGTTTGGTGTAAAAAAAAAACGCAGCCTTTGATAGAAAAAAGATATAACTAATGTTTTAGTAAATCGTAAGAGTGGTTTTCGAGAAAACGATAGATAGATTTGTTGCTCGTCTGATTTTGGGATTTTGACATGATGAAACTTAATTAATGTTTGTTTCAGATTGAGAAAGAAACACAAAATGTCAATCATTTTTTCAAAGAAATTTTGAACATTTCTCAGTCCAAGTCTTTCTTTGATTGCACATCTCCAGTAAAAACTCTCGAAGAAACATCTGAGAGAAAAGTGAGTTCTTTTATTACTATAATTTGCAATTAGGTTTTTGATGAACTGTTGGTGATCCCATCATGCGCAGAACCTAAAAAAGGATACCTTTCGTCTATAAACAAGCCGCAATTCTCAACTTTGATTTTATGCATTGAAGACAGCTGCTGGAGCGCCATTCCTTCACATTTCCCTTCATGACCAATAGACTCCCCCGCCATCACATTCCATGCACGATACTGATTGTTTATATTTGTTTCAGATTGAACCGGAGGTACAAGATACAGGGCATAGAATAATAGATGTGAGCCATTTTGTAACAGAACTTGTAAAATTTTCTGAACACAAGTCTTTGTTTAATTGTGGCTTAGCTACATTGAAATTAGAGTCTGAAAATCACGTAGGCTTGCAATCTGACTTTACATATGTTTGTTCATTGTGTGGTTACAAAAATAAAATAAAATCGTCATTGGCTGATGTAAACAAAGATGCCGTTGCGGGAGTTATGGCTGCTGGTTGTGGTCAAGCACAGCTCAACCAATTTTTGGCTGGAGTAGGTTTACCCAACATGTCTGATTTCACATACAATAAAATGCAAAACGATATCTGTGATGACTGGGAAGAGACTGCATGGGATGAGATGAAAAAAGCTGGCGAAAGAGAAAAAGAAGCTGCAATAAAGGAAGGGAGAGTCAATAAAGACGGTATACCGCTAATAGATGTCATTGTAGATGGCTGCTGGTGTAAGCGATCTTACCGAACTAATTATGCGGCATTGTCAGGGGCTGCAGCCATAATTGGTAGACGTTTCGGCCAAGTGCTATATATGTGCGTTAAAAATAAATATTGTTGTATTTGCGCTCGAGCTGAGAAAAAAAAAGAAACGCCAAAAGAGCACACGTGTTACAAAAATTTCAATGGTGCGTCTACTGCCATGGAGTCCACAATAATAACGGAAGGATTCAAACAATCAGTTGACATGCATGGATTGATTTATTCAAGATTTATCGCCGACGGCGACAGTAGTACATATTCAAAAATAATAAATGCTCGCCCATATCCAGGTATAACAGTTGCAAAAATTTACTGTCGCAATCATTTGCTGAGAAACTACTGTAATAAACTGCAACAACTGGCCTCCAATACGCAATTTTTTGCAGCCGATAGGAAAAATTTAACACAAGAAAAGATATTGCGATCAAGAAAATATATTTGTGATGCTATAAAACTTCACAAAGAAACAAAAAATGAACATGGTTTATACACAGACATCAATGTGTCTGTTTCCCACGCTTTTAATATTCATGAAAATTGTAACCGGCAATTATGCAAATATATGTGTCCAGATGCCCCAAACCCATTTTTTGGCAGTCTTCTTTGGCAAAAAATTAAAACAGTTGTTGCACAATTAGCTGATAAAGCACATAGTTTAATTGAAGACGTAGACAGCAACGTTGTGGAAAGATTTAATGGAGTAATAGCAAAACTGGTCGGAGGTAAACGAATTAATTATGCTCAAAGACGATCCTATCAAGCAAGATGCGCAGGAGCTTTGATTTTATTCAATACTGGCAAATTACTATCAACTGTTCAGCGTAATGTTTATGGAACAAGTCCCAGACTAACTATAAAAAAACATGAAAATGCAATAAATAAAAAAAGACTCAAAGCCAAACTAAATCCTAGAAAAAAAAATCGCACTTTGGTACCAAGAACGCTAAATTTGGATTATGGCGAAGTAGTAGATAAACCGGACTTGGACAAAGATATTTTCGAAAAAGCAAAAAAGACTTTTGTACAAAATTTATCAAAAACGGATGAAGAACGGAAAGAAGTCGAAAAAAGGACCATCCTTCAAAGTGAATCTGGGGAATGGCTTGAGCTACGTCGCAACATGTTAACCGCATCAAATTTTGGCAAGGTTATAAAGAGAAAGCAGACGAATTCTTGCCAAAATATAGTAAAAAATTTTCTTTATAAACCCAGCATCGACCATGTTCAATCTATCAGTCATGGAAAAAAATATGAAAAATTAGCACTCGAGCAACTGTCTGAAATGCATAAAATCAAAATTGAAAATTGCGGCTTGTTTATAGACGAAAAATATCCATTTTTGGGTGCTACACCTGATGGGATCACCACAAGTGATATGATTGTTGAAATCAAATGTCCTATTGCACCATTTAAAAATGGCATAGAAGACGCGATACAAAAAAATAAAATGCATTTTTATAAAAACAAAAATGGTGAGGTGGTTATTAACCAAAAATCCGATTGGTATTTCCAGATACAAGGCCAACTACATATCTGCAAAAAAAAATGCTGTTTGTTGGGTATATGGTATGGCAATAATAAAATAAAAACTGAGCTTATTGAAAAGGATGATACGTTCTGGGAAAAAGAGATGGAACCAAAGTTGTTAAAATTCTATTACGACTGTCTTCTTCCCAAACTTGTCGACCCAAGGTACACCAGGAATAAGCCAATTCGTGATCCAGATTACGTGATTATTCATAACAATAAAAAAACTGTGCCAGATACTTGCAACGAACAATTAGACAATTCAACTATTTCGCAAAAAATCCAAAACAAGGAGAATACTGTGCCAGATTCAACTTGCTACGAACAATTAGATAATACCAGGCCACTCAGAAAGTATTGCGAAAAATAGTTTTTATATATGGGAGACTGGCCGGTCAGAATCTTTTTCGAAAATATGATTACTTGTAAGTAAAAATATGTGTGTTCCATTTTCAAAATTTCCCTCCACATTTTTTGCGAGCCAATTCAAAGTATCGTGTCTTACTGAAAAATGGATCTGCGCCGGGAACATTTTAGAGCTATGATTTTTTACGATTTCAAGTGTCGCCTGAAACCGGATGAATCGTTCGATAGACTTCAAATGGCATTTATGGATGAAGGCCCCTCCAAGGCAACCGTGTATCGTTGGTATAACGAATTTAGGCGCGGTCGACCAACCTTGGGGGATGAAGAAAGAAGCGGTCGCCCTTTGACGGCTATTACGGAAGAAAACGTGCTAGCAGTGAAAAATTTAATCCAAGATAATAGGCGAATTACATATCAGGAGATTCAGCACATATTAAAGATTGGATCGGGAAGCGTTCACGAGATTCTACACGGGCATCTTCGCGTGAGGAGGATAGTATCGCGCTGGGTGCCGCACTACCTCACCGACGCTCAGAAGCAGGCCCGGGTGGAATGGTGCCGTGATATGCTGAACAAATTTGAAGCAGGCTCGTCTCGGCGTGTTTACGACATCGTAACAGGTGATGAGTCCTGGATTTATCAATACGATCCAGAAACCAAGCGCCAGTCGACAGTTTGGGTGTTTCAAAATGAACCAACGCCTACCAAAGTGAAGCGATCTCGAAGCGGGGGGAAGATTTTGATCGCCAGCTTTTTTAATTTGACTGGCCACTTGGCCTCAATTCCCTTACGAGATCAAAGAAGCATCAACGCCGAATGGTATACTACCAAATGTTTACCAGAAGTTTTTTCTGTTGTGAGCAACAAGCGACCAAACACAGGGCTCCGCGGACTACTGCTCCACCACGACAATGCGCCTGCACACACCGCGCTCAAAACGAGGGACTTCCTGGACAGCACACCAGTCAAACTCCTGGGTCACCCTCCTTACAGCCCTGATCTAGCACCGTGTGACTTCTTTTTATTTCCAAAAATAAAAAATCAGCTCAAGGGGATACAATTTTCGTCGCCGGAAGATGCGCTGGCTGCGTTCGAGCAGGCTGTAAACGAGGTGTCTACGGCGGACTGGAAAAAGTGTTTTGAAAACTGGTTCAGACGCATGAATCTTTGTATAGAGGCTGGTGGAGAGTACTTTGAAAAGATTTAATAAAAATATATGTACCTGTAGAACAATTTTTTTTAGTGTCGCAAATATTTCTGAGTGTCCCACGTACAAGTATTTTGCAAAAAATCCCAAACAAGGAAAATACTGTGCCAAATTTAACTTGCTACGAACAATCAGATGCTAACAGTGAATTTGTGGTTGATGATAATATTGAAAATTTCAGCAAAGTTGTATCATTTTCAGAATTTTAACAACTTTAGTAGGACTAAGCGACAACGAGCTTCGCTTTTTCATAATTTTTTCTACTCCCATTGGTAAAAGTTCGATATACGAAACCAGAAACAGTATCACAAACATTGCCATTCCGACAACAGTAGCGTAATATTTATAAATGCAACTGTCTACAATACGTTAATATAATTTTTTCACCTTTTTGTTAGGTTTGGCAACAAAATTACGTTTATACTATGTTGTATTGGATGCCATCGGCTAATGTGCTAGTTTCCAAGTCATAAACGACAACTTCAAAAAAGAATTCATGCTCTTATGAACTGAACCCCCCCATACACAGTATTATATGGTGGCTGGCCGAGAGGGATGCAGCATAGATGCAGCAGTGTGAAAGAAAGAGAAAGATATACACTGTAATACATGAACGTATTGATATGATACATACGTAGTGATTTACGTCTCAGAGTAAAAAACTATAGAGTCCGCCATATACATATTCAGTATGATCTAGTGAAGTGTAAAGCGTCTCACTGTCGCCCATTCTAGTCGGTCAAAAAACTCCGGTAAGTTTTAAAAAAATCAAGATATCTTTAAAAATCTAATGTTTTAGTGTAAACTTAGTTTGTGAAAGTGAAAATATATAGTTTTTTACAGGTGAATTGATCATTAATATTAAGAACGGAAGCATAAATAATTCGTAATAGCCATTTTATGCGTGATTTTTAACACCGTTTTTATCCTGAATGGTAAGTGTTTTCACCAGAAAAACTGTGGTAGTAGCATTTATTAGTCCCATGTCACATATTTCTTAGAGAGAAACATAAAAATTGCAGTCAATAGGACTTTATTGCCCAAAAAGAGGAGGTGTTCTAGTGCTCTACTACTACGACTAAAGTAAACAAAGGGTACGTTATTTTTTTAATTATTTTTATGCTCGTAGAAAAGTAATGTATTGCAAACCAGTTATTGTAACATTCGTGCTGTCTATTGTGACATTCGGCTACGCCTCATGTCACATGCAAGCACTCATGTTACAATGACTTTCTTTACCTGACAGTGGCATAAACTACTATTTATAAGTAGTTGTAAATAAATTAAATTAAAATTGTATAATAGGCATAAATGTAAATAGATATCATATTTATTAATTGTAAGTATTGTGTAAATAATTGTATAATATACATACATTATATCAATGTAAAATGAAAATATGTTAATGTAACATTTTATAAATAAAAAAATTAATAAAAATGTTTAATATTTAACTGAGTAAACAATTTGAAAAGGTAAATCATAAAAAAAATACATTATAAAATATAAAGACAACTCCACGACGTCTATGTTCCGGCGCCATAATTACGTTACTTATCGGGGTGTGTGCGGGTTGCGGGGCGCGCGTGCCCGGTTTGAAAATTATTGTTTAACAATTCGTCGCCTTAACGTAAGTTTATTGTGGGCGCAACATGAACCGGGAAGCTAAATGTTGAGTTACGGCTTTCTGTTCCGTTAATTTTCGGCGGCGGTAAAATCATTTTAATTTCTTTTAACTGAACAACTGCCAAATCAGGTTCCAAAGGCATTCGGAATTTCATGTTTTGCTTGTTTATCAGCCGCATAAATGAAACATCATAGTTATCATTGTCTCCCACTTCAATAATCTTAGCGACATAGTAAACTTTAATATTTTTTAAATTGAAAATTACTAAAACGTAGTCACCATTAACTGGTTTACGGGTCAATTTTTCAAAATTTCCTTTAATTACTGGGAACTCTTCATCATCTACGTTTTCGTCGATCTCACTTATATCAGTCTCACTTAGTTCTGGCACTATTTCAAGCTCGTCTTCGGAAGTAGATGGTGTTATCTCAACTTTTTTACCCTTCTTCTTGTTTTTTATCTTCTTAAGATCACCTTTTTTTGGAAACACGTCTCGTTTTACTTTTTTTGCTTTGGATTTCTTTTCGTCGAGTCTTTTTTTATTTTCCATAATTTCATTTTTTTCTGGAGTGTCAGTCACAATTCTGCTTCTTCCTCTTTTTCTAGATTTTCTGTTTACTGTCCGTGGGCCAGCTTTGAGTGGTGGCATAAATTGCTTAGGAGAAATAAAAGAAATCTGTTGCGGTTTTGTAACTGGTGAACTGGGAACGACTTCGGCGCAAGTATCTGTAGTAGATTTATCTATGGGATTGGCCTCAGTAATGTTTTCAGTGTCTTCTAATAATGATGGACTTTCTGGTACTACCTCCTCACAAAATGTATCATCAGACTTCAAAGATTCAGTCTCAGCAGTACGCTGTTCTTTTGAGGGTACGTCTGGATATTGGGGCTCAGGTTCTGGCCTATCAGTCACGTCCGCTGGCAAAAAGTCGACATCGGAAAATACGTCCGGGTCAAATGGAAATATGCCACACTTCCTAAAGGCTGCAGTTATATTAACCGGTGTCATTGCTCGAGCATAAGCACTCCCGACGCATTCAGCAACGTTATAAATCGTCATCGATTTTCCAGGGTGCCTTACCATCCAAGAGTCGATAGCACTGTTGTAGAAAACTTTGAATGGGGCATTTAACCCAACATCCAGTGGTTGCATTTTAGCAGTGGTGTGGGGATGCAATGTGAGAACAGTGACTCCCGAGTTCTTAGCCAAATCTAGGGCTTCTATGGACAAGTGTGACTCATGATTGTCGTAAATTAATAATGCTGGATTGTCTTGGCTAGCAGCGGTATGCTTGATGAAATGTTTCATCACCTCATCGAATAATTCAGATGTCATCCATCCTGATGGATGGGCTAAACCTAAAGAACCCGGGGGAGCACCTGCCAGCATTATTTCTTTAAAATTTTTACGTTGGAACACAAAAGCGGGTGACAGGGCTTGGTCTGAAGCACAAACAATTGCACAAGTGGTGACTAAGACCCCTTTTTCTCCACTGGTTACTCTGCAAATGTTGTGTTTGCCTTTAGGCCCAACTACTTTTTGAGGACGCTGAACAGTTGTAGTGGCTGTTTCATCCAAATTGTAGATGCGGCAACCGGTACCAAAAGATGGGTGACGAGATATAGCTGCTTTCAAGTTATCAAAGAATGATTTAACATTCTCTCTATTAAATGACGTCGCGCGGGCTAAGCTACAAGCTTCGGGCTTCTTTATTAAAATGTCACCATGGCGTTTTCTAAATGAACGGAACCATTCTTTTCCTGCCATCTTTCCTCTCTCCCAGCTATCAGGAATATCAATGTTGTTGACCTTTGCCATTTGATATGCAACTTTGCGGCAGTCCTTCGCAGACAGTCCGTAAAATTTTAAAGCGCATTCCTTAATATAGTCCTTGTAGTCTTGTTCTTGTTGGTCAGTAAAAACCAAATGATTTTCATAATTCGGTGTCAATCTCTTGTTAACAAGTTCTTCATCACTGACGTTTAAATTCTGCACTACATAGCGGCGCAAGGTGGAATATGCAATGCCACAAGTTTTCGCAGCTTTCCTAATTTTTTCGCCAGCTCTATGCAGATTAAGAGCTTTCAGCATATTTTCCGCTGAATGCCCGCCCTGTTTTCTAACTAATACTCTATTTCGTGCCATTCTGTAAAAAAAGAGAAGCAATTATAGTAAAATTATAATTGTAAAACAATACTAAACAACGGTTAATTGTGTAACACCTACAATATTCAGGGACGTACACAATGAACCATGGTTTAATGTAGGACACCCAACAGTGGTTCATTGTGGGACAAACCACGTTTTAAAAAATAACCTCAAAATTTGAACGACATACAAGTTGCATTACGCAATGAATTTTTGAGTAAACGCAAGCTTGATAACTATGAAATTCAATATAAATATGACTAATTCAATATTTATTACCAAAAAAATATGAAAAAAGAAAGAAATTCGCATGAAAAACTTACTTTTGAGCTGGTTTTTCACAAAAACTGTTCGCACTCGACCACCTCACACGCTGTCGCCACGCAAACTACTACGGATAAACGGCGTCTATAGATGTCTCTTTTACTCGCATTAGCACGATGTGACAACGTCGCATTTTGGAAATACTGCGAAGGGCCAATGTAGCTGCCTGGTTCATTGTGAGACATCCGACCCTATTTGTTCAAGAATAAGTAAAATGTAACCCTATTTCTGTAACGAAAAGTCGATTTTGCAAATGGATTAAAAAAAAGGCATTTGTGCGTTACGTTTCTGATGGTGGGAGGCCTCTATTAGTGGTCAAAGTATGGCTCTTATTTCAGTCTTCATAGTAAAAGAATCTTCGTTCCGTTTGGGATTGTGAGTCAAAGTACCATTCTTGGTTTTTTCCTTATTTGTTGAATTTTCTATTAATTTTTGGTTTCGTAGTTCTCTATTTATTGATTCATTGAAAAATAAAATATCTTTATTGAGAACAAGTAGAATACAGGCCTATTCCCGTTTTGATAAGTCAAGTTTGCAAATGTTTTGAACACAAGCCATTTCTGTTTGTTGTTTTTCTGAAGGTGAAAGGCATTTATTGCCATAAAATATGGTCAAAGTATGGTTCATATCGCCGGGTTAAAGCCAAAACCAATTAAGTCACCCAATTTTGAACTTTCAAAATGTTGAGTAAATGCAATTTTAAAGTTTGCTTCACTTAGGGTTAATGACCCAATAGTTGACCACTTAAGCGAATTGACTGGTGTTATGCTCCCTAAACACATTATTATTAATTTGATCGAGGCCAATTTTGGCATAGTGATTCTGTAATTCTTAATAATATTAAACAAGGACAAAATTATATAAATGTATCAATATATTTTTTTTTACATCTGCCTAAACTAAAAATTTCCAAATGCACCATGACCTGACCATAATTGACCAATAACTGACAACCTGAAATACCAATACCTGACCACTTCAAAAAAGCCTTGTCGTGTAACAACATCACTAAAGAAGTATTTTTAAAATAAACAGAGTTATAGAAGTATTAAAATCTTTTATTAGGCTCTAATAATAACATATTTTGTACGTAGCTTAGGTAGGTAACAAAAGGTTAGTTTTAAATATATTCTGTATACTTTTCAAACTCGGACACGTAGTAAATTCCCCGTTTTCGGTGTATTAGTTTTGGTTTTCTAATTTTCTCTTTTATATCACCAATTCTGTATAAACCAATGTCCTGTTTATCCGGCCATCTCCAATTTTTGAGTGATTTTTGCATTGATCGAATCAATGCTCCTTCTTCAGATATTGATTCGATTTGTCCGACATAGTATGTACCATCGTAATCAAATATCACATAATCTCCGACATCGAAACTTTCTGAATTTACATTTGCACTCTCTTCTTTATCTTCTTTATTAGCTTCATTCTCTTCGACTACTTGTTCTGTCGGTAATTCACTTGATCTTTCTTCACTTTCACTACTACTGGTGTCGCTTCTGATGATTCTTATTTTCTTTCTTTTGTTGGTTTCGTTTTTAGTTGCTGTTTTTATTTTCTTAGGTAATTGTTTATTTTTTTTAGCTTTGTTTTCCTCCCGTACTCGTTTCCTTATTTCGGATTTTCTGTTCTTTTCGTCTTTTTCATTTTCTTTACTTAACCAGTATTCTTGCCACTTTTTTGATGTGGTAGCGAATGGGAGACGTTCTTTTTTAGGATTTTTAATGGGGGAATCTGAGGGCCAAATAATGTGGCGTCCAAAAGCAGGACTAATTTGTTTTTGTTTCTTAGACAATAAGATATTATTTAAGGATTGACTTTCAGAGTTTTTGGTTTGGGATGTTGAAGCATGGCTTACCAAGTGCGTTTCGGGTGCTTTCGAGATCGGAGAAGTACAAGAATTGGCAGCGGTGACCATGGATGGAGTGCAGGATCTGACGGGCGTTTGTGGAAAATCTAGTTCTGGAGGAGTATAAGACCTGGCGGGCGTTTCCAATATTTGGGGGGCATCTAGTGCCAATGAGACCGGAGTATTACATCTCGTGGAAGTTTCAGACCCTATTGGAAGATCTGGTTCTTTCGAAAGCGGAGATTTCCCAGTGGAAGTTTCCAAGTTCAATAGGACATCTGGTGCTAGCAGTGGCAATGATGAGTGGATGGATAAATCGTGGATCGGAGATTTGTCTGCATTGTATGGGGAAGCAACGCCCAAACAGTGCTGCCTAAACTTTTTCCACACATAAAAAAGCTCCTTCGCACTCTCCTCTCCGTCCCAAGTTTCATCGCTACATCTAAACTGTTCAATACGGCCCCGTCTCATGAAGGACTCAAACAGCAAGAGAGTTTTTACTCCTATGTCCCGTGGGGGTGGCGACACAGGAGCAGCTTTTCGTGAGAGATGATCCATACATCGCGTCATATCCATGGCAGTAACATCGAAGGGATAAATCCCGCATTTTTCGAACCCATTCGAAATGACTTCTGAAGTCACCTTCTCCTCAATAACTTTAGCCAGCAAAGGTGCGAATCCAGCACGGGTAATCTGTCGATTTCCGGTTTTGTTTTTATACTCCGACACTGTGGTTTTCCAACCACTTTTCATGCACTTGAATACTGATACGTCCGCTGGCTGCGAAATGTGCGTTGAATTGGGAAATAGGGCGTAGGCTATAATCTGATTTTCAGCACAGTATTGCGATACTTGCAGTGTCAAGTGGGAGCGATGTCCATCGATTAATAGCAAGACCGGTTTTTTTATGTCATTCTTCTTTACCCAAGGATCGAGTATATTCGCGATGTATTCGTAGTATAAAGGTCCGGTCATCAAACCTTTTGGCGATTTGCCGATCCCCCAGTCCTCTGGCACATTCGATGATATCTCTTTTGAGATGCGTACTAGTGGGTAAACAATCATTGGTGTGACTATTTGACCTGCAGCATTGATGGTTACCATGACGGTCAGTTGTTCCTTCTCTTTTCCAGATTTGATTTGGCAAAAATTTTTCATTCCGGTCGGTCCTAACACTTTACCCGACTCAGGACATGTTTGAAAACCTGACTCATCTGCATTGAAAATGCGTTTGGGGTCTTCAAGTATGTCCAGAGCGTCTTCCTCTGTCAAATACATTTTAAGTGATTCGTGCCAGATTTGAAGGTCCTTTTCAGAAACAGCGGCGCGTCCTGTGGAAATCCCTTCAGCCAATTTTTCAGTAATTTCAGGGTGTCGGTTGTAAAATAATGTTACCCATTTTTTTCCTGGCCAATTATTTTTGAAAGGTGTCCATCTTTTATCATCATCTAATATTTTTTTGACTGTTTCTAGCAATGTTTGTCTTTTAATAGGTATACCCTTCTTAGCATTTGCAATAATATATTTCACTAAAAGATCTTCTTCACTTGGAGTGAAATACGTGTCGCGTCCCATTTTTCTGACTTCTGGAACTCTGCCCTTTAATTTATTTATTAGTGTGCTATGGGGCACGCCAAAATGTCGACCAGCTTCTCTGATTTTAAATCTGCCTTCTCGTACTGCAGCTATGGCAGACAGCATTGCAGAATCTGGATAGCGCAAAATTTTTGCATCCTCGGGGTTTTTCTTTCCTAAAATAAATGCAATACTTAAAGCCAAAATCACAAAGCGGAAACACCCAACATGCTAAAGACACAAGAACGTATAAGTTAGGTATAGGTCGTTACATAAGAGCTGACACGTATGGATTGAGTATGTCTTAAACGTCACAGAAAGCTTTGCCTTAATAAAAACTACAGGATACATAAAAAACAAACGACAAAGAAATGAGAGGAATGGAATGGTCAACAAAATTCCGGACCGCGTAATAGACTAGAAGATTAATCTCAAAAGCCGTCTTCTTCCGATGTTTTACCGGCTGAACTATGGGTTCCAATAGACCTATGCTCAAAAATGCTCAAGTTGCGGTTAAATTGTAGCGACTTTAGTGAATATAAGTATATGGTAGGTATATTTATACCATACATAATTATTTATACCATACATAATTTTGTGCTACTTTCAGCCATTTTCCTATAGATATAGCATAAAGTATAAAGACAATACTCAAAATTTGGGAAATTCAAAGTTTAGGAAAATATTACTCAAAGACAATAAATATTACATTCCACGCCGGTCAAACACGTCAAACTCAAAAACTCTTCTGTAGACAAGTTAAAGGCTCATATGGATAGGTCCCGACATCCTATTCTAATGAAGTAAAAAAGACTAAGCGAACGTAGTGGACAGCTATTAGTTAGTACTTTTCACCTTTGCCAAAGCCTGACCACTCAAGTAAAATACAAATAATTTCCCCGGTCAACCTTTGGAACCAAGCTACATACAAAGCTGGGATTTTCAAAAATTACAAGACAACTAGAAATGTAACCAATGCAAATGAAATGGGGCTGAACTTTATTTTTTTATCTTGACCACCACTGGTCAGCATTAAGCAATATTGATTTCCGATGTTCCAAAGGATAACCAACCTTATAAAAACCACGTTGCTCAACAAATATCATAAATATCATTTGTGATAGTTAGAAACATGATTCTTAACGAACCCTAACACGTAATTAGTCAATTCATGTAGAAAACAATGAAGATGGATTAAGATTGCGCAGGCAAGGTTAAATTTTAAGTCTTAGTAAAAACAGGAACACTTACTCGGAGCCATCTTTGCAGCAGAAGAATGTCACTTTTTTCGACCAATAGGAAATAACTTCAAACTTGACTTGACATTTACAGTGTTGCTATTATAAGAAAACTAAAAACTAACATTGTATGTTACCGCAAAATCTTAAAATGGCAATAATGGTGCATTTTGGTCAGCTATTGGTGCTTGGTCACCTATTGGGTCATTAACCCTACTTTCGTACAAATAAACATGTTTGAGATTAATAGTTGAAATAACATTATACAATGTTTCATTGGTTTTTAATGTAATTCGTCAAAACAACTAGTAGTTAAACAGTTAACCTGTAAATCAAAATACAAATTTTAAAGAGGGTTAGTTAATTGGTTTTAGCACTAGAGTAACAAACCTCAAATATTATAAAAACTACTGCTGAGAACATAATACCTTCCCTGCTATTTTATAAATATGAAATATTAGATTTCGTTTTACTTATTAAGAAGTATAAATTCTTTACGTATAGAAAATTATGGAGCAAAATTAATTTTTTAATTGGTTCTTTCACTAGATGAAATGAGAAAAACTTCAGAAAGTTTTTAAGTACAGAACCAATTATGACATTCACTACTATAAAACTATTTATTACTAGCTGTCCACCTGCGGTTTCACCTGTATTAAACGCGTTTTCACGTGGGAATGAAGTGTTTTCCCGCGGTAAAAAGTAGCCTATGTGTTATTCCAGGACCTAACCTATATGTGTGCCAAGTTTCATTAAAATCAATTTAGTAGTTTTTGCGTGAAAGAGTAACAAACATCCATACATCCATCCATCCATACTTACTTACAAACTTTCGCGTTTATAATATTAGTAGGATAAGTAGTCATTGTGCAGGTAAAGTTAGACTAAACTATAAGGTTTTCTTTAAATGGGGTTTCGAATGAAAAAGAGATTGTTTTCAAATCAAATTTATTGTCATCATCATTTTAAAAATACCGTAAATTTATGGAAAGCTATACAAATATTCTTCTTCAGAGTTGTCCTCTAGCTCCGAATATTCCTCTGTTTCTTCTGAATCCTCAATGTCGCTTGGATCAGAGACTGTAGAGCATGGCAGAATATCTTCACAGTCTTCGTCCGTTTTCAATTTTTGATACCAGCCATGGTATTCGTCAGGAATGACACCTTTGTCACACAGATTAATAAGATTTGCTTTCTTTGCTATAGATATAGGCAGCACTTCTGTATACAATGGCGTAAGCTTTTTGTAAACAAAACCGGTACGTTCGCTTGTCTGCTTGTGCCCTCTTTTTCTGGTGCAATAATTTTGCTGATCATCAGAGAAGGAAAGATCTATAACGTGGAAGTTTTGTGACATATCATAATTATAATATATTTTCAGCTCTCCTTTGACATACTTCATTCTCTTTATTTTTAACCACATTACTTTTTGCCCAGTGGTATTTAATCTTTTATTGAGATAAAGGTGAGCAGCAAGTTCTTTGAGATCTTTGAAATCATTGAATTTCATCTCTTTAACTTCGTACGGTTTCTTTGAAACTCCTTTCTTTTTGCATTTCGAAGATCTTGCACGTCTAAATATATTCAGCCACTCTGTCATGGAGTAGACAGCTGTATATTTGTGCGCGTTTTCTATGCTGCTGTGCATGCTGTCTACCTCCATGTAAGAGTGGCCGGATTCTAAGAACTTGTGTTCTATGACCTGAAGATTTTCAATGTTATTGACTGACCACAGCAAAAGTGCTGCGACATATTGGTTGCGATTTTGGCCACCGCAGGTGTCTGAAAACAAAGACACTTCAACAACGTCACGTCCAATGCACTGAGACAAATAATGGTGTAAAATAGAGCCTATTTCAGAACTCCCTTTTTTACCATTCGTTTCGGTCCAAGCGAAGCAGTACGCATCATTAGGTAATGCGCTTTCGTAAATCGTAAGGTTATAAATTGTCAATTTACGGGTATAGTATAATAATCCTACATCGCCACTAGGGATCTGAAGTATTGCCTGTAAATCGAAAGACGCTGATAAGAATGTTTTGTCCTTTACCGCCCTCTCTTTATCATTTAGCTTTTCTTGGTTACATGTTTTTTTCCTTTCGATGTGTTGCCGATATTCTTCTTCCATTTCTCCTCTTTTTTCGGCGTTACCTTCTAATCGATCATATTTTGTACATATTAAGCACAAGTCTTTTTTTGGAGTAAAAAACCCCAAGTTGAACTCTGTGGAAAATATCTTTCTGTAAATTGACTCCGATACAGGAGTAGTACCTTTCTCTGTACATTTATCAGTATACAGTTGATACATTTTGTTTATTGACAATTTACAATCCAAATATTGCCGTTGAATGTCTTTACGAACATAATGACTCTTCATTGTAGGAAATGAGGAAATGTGATCTCGTACCTCTTGGATTTTTTGTGGTTGTGTTTTATTTGGCGGTGATCTACGTCCACGAGGATCACTTTTTGATGAAGAAGTTCCAAACTCGTTTCGATTCTTGATTGCATCGGCCACCACTGATTGTGAGATAGACAAGGTTTTGCAGAAAAAGTTCTGACAAACTGGAATTTTGCCTTCAGCAACTTGAAAGAAATGCTTTTTGGTGTGAGATCTTGCAGTTGCTCGCTTCCTATTCAATTTTATTGTTTGTGATTGCAAAACCTCTGTTAGTCGAATAATAAAGTTCTTTTTTCCAGCATAATTCTCACTCCAATACTCTCTGCAAAGGTTTTCGCGTTGGCTCTGTGTTATTTTTGTCGTACACCGATACTGACAGTTGGAACAATCAACTTGCTTTGGTACTTTAGCTTTTCTGCTTTTCTTTGCAGTAACGTAAGGTAAACCGTCCGCTCGCCGTTTTTTTATGATATTTTTTTTCCATGAAGAAGGGTCAGAAGCACGCCAACGGCTACGGGGTTTAATTATTTTCCAGGTTCTGTTAAACAGGTCGGATACTATAATTGCTATCGTTTCTGACGATATCCGTCTTTCAGTAATCATCTGCCAACTACGTTCAAATACTTCCATAACTAAAATGGTTCCCAATGTTGACGCTTCGCTTAAGTCCTCAATAGGGTCGTGCTGGTCGTGCAGTGATTCTGGCAATTCGTTAAAAAGCCCTGATACAGGTCCTATAAGATCTTCAAGTGTTACCAAATCTTCTAAATAGTTATTTATTGGTGGTACAGGCTGTTGGTTTTTTGTCGCTTCTTTACAGGCATCATTTTCACCATCTGGGTTCTTTGTCGCTTCTTTACAGGCATCATTTTCACCATCTGGGTTTTTTGTCGCTTTTTTACAGGCATCATTTTCACCATCTGCAAAAGACAGTCATTATTTGCTTTAAAACTGTAACAATAAATCAAAAACGGCTAAATATACTGTAATGCTGAATGTCGTTAAAGGTGTCATTTAAAAGCTGATACAGCCCTTAAAAGGTTGGACAGACAGACTGAGTACGGAATCGTAAAAACCAGAGTCGCTATTTCAGATTATTGTTACCGGTGTGGGCAATCTACTTGAACAATGAGTCGATTTTACATAAAAATTGTCTGCGCAGAGTTCATTTTACATACAAATTGACGTGCGCAAAGCTTTTCCCACCACGCAATCATTGTTCAAGTTGTTTGCCCCGCAGTACCTATACCTACGCTTTTATTTCATCCCCTTCAAACCACCGCAACGTTTTGACTTATGGCTGTATACTATAGTTCAAACATCCAGGCCTCAGTCAGATATGGAAAGAAACTTACCCAATAATAAATCGTCATAGGCTTGGGATATCAACAAATCCTCGTCTTCATCCATGATATCAAGCAGTGCATTGGTCTTTGAAGTTGATTCTGTTTCATCACCTAAAAATACAGTAAACGATACATGTTTTGTTAGCTTTACTTTACTTCAAGCCCACAGAGGCGTACACTTTAAGTTAATTCTAATAAAACTGTGTTTCTGCCGTAACATAACCTCAAATTTTACGAAAAAAGAAGATTGTGACTTACTTTCTCGAAAATTATTGCATTGCATTATTGTAGAAGGTCCAGGAGGTAGTTTCTCATCATTTTGAGACATGTTTTTTCCACAATGGTATATTATATCACTCAAAAGAATTAAAATATCACTAACACGTGTTAGTTGCTCGCGCCCCAGTGCGAACTCCGAACGACTACTGCGTGATAATTGGTTTTAGCTCTATAGATTTGTGATAGTTTAGCTGACTCCGAGCGCATCAGAACCGATTACAGCGCAGTAATTGTTTTTACCTTTATATTTTAAGAATGAGGGAAGCCTTTTTTGTTGAAAGCTAAAATCAATTATGGGGTGATAATTTATTTTTATTCTATAATTTTACTCATATTTAAAAAAAATTAAAGATACGAAAGAAGTTATAACCGTTTAAAATGTTTTGCTTGTTAAAAAATGTTGCTATACTCATCTAAGATACATTTAAGCAAAACAGTTTAAAACGAATTACAATTATTTGACACCAACAAAATATGCGATTTGAAATGTTAAGTCGCAATAATTTATTTTTGATATCTTATATTTGCTAAGACTAGTAATTTAATTGGTTTTGTCTCTCACTATCTCTGTAAGTACAAGCCTTAGCACATAATCGGTTTTACCCGTAGAAAAAGGAGAAAATTTTAAACATAATTGTGTAAAAAACGCAAAATCGTCAAAAACCTGACGTAATTGGTTTTGGCTTTAACCCGGCGATATGTCAGTCTTAATAAAAAAAAGCTTCGGCTCAGTTTGGGTTTATAGTGCAACTAGCAGGTGCCCGCGACTTCGTCTTCGCAGAATCTGCGGTTTCACCCGCATTAAATGCGTTTTCCCGTGGGAATGAAGTGTTTCCCCGTGGTAAAAAGTAGCCTATGTGTTATTCCAGGACCTAACCTATATGTGTGTCAAGTTTTATTAAAATCCATTCAGTAGTTTACACGTGAAAGAGTAACAAACATACATCCATCCATCCATCCATCCATACTTAAAAACTTTCGCGTTTATAATATTAAGTACGATTACAAACTTTCGCGTTTATAATATTAGTAGGATAACAACTATAAATGGTGCTTAAGTGTTGCATTGTTAATTTATTTTTGTTTTGTAGTCTTCCAGATTACAATTATATCATTACGTCTACCAAACAGTTTATGATTATAGTTAAAGTTCCATTCTTGTTTCTTTTCCTGAATTTGTTGCATTGTTAATGGAAAATTATAAGTACTGCCCAAAACGTTTACTTTAGAATCTGCAACCTAACGTCTATTTTTATGTAAGTAACGAATTAATAGAACAGCTTCTATTAAAATAATGCCTCTTTAATACTACTGCAACACAATAACAGAAATAACAAGTAATATGACTTAGCAACCGATAAATATCTTTACTTCTGAATTGGTAACTTAGCGCCTAATGTTGTAAGTCAGCTACTAAATAGATTGTCAAGCAAGATTCAACATGTAACTGTTTATAAAATCACATTCTAGCCTCAATAATAGGCATTTAACATAATTATTCAGTCAGTTAAAAAATATTACTTGCTAAATATAATGATTGATGACTCACATGTTCTTCATTAATATCATGTGAGCGTCTTCTATGGCTCTCTCTTCTAATCTCCTGACATGAGGAGAGTTGTGAGCATCCATAGGGTTGTTATACCTAATATAGTTATGACTAATAAGGTTCATGTCTTAATCTGCATGATATACAGGGTGTCCCAAAAAATAGTGTCAAGCAATAGTCCTTGGACAGAGCAGCCTTTGGGGCACCCGAAACACCCCCATGTATGTTCTACGATTTTTTGCAGTTTTCGAGTAATGATTTTTTTTCTGAATTTTAGAGAATTCTCTATCTTGACAACTTAAAACTTTTCCAAAAAAAAAATTAAAAAACTTTTTCTTATTTTCTTTTTTGCTAATTAATCTTCAAGAGTTTACCTTTTATGGATAAAATAATCAGCTTCGTAACTTTGATGAAAGTCATGAAAATTTTAGTGTAAAATTAAAAATTTACGTTCTGTTAATTATGACTTAAATTTTCAACTCGCAATTAAAAATCTAAACAGGTGACTTCATGATTTCTAAGCAGGTCTAAAAACTTCTTCAGACATTCAGCTTTCATAATCATTTAAAAAAAGTAGTACTTAATGGGGTTACTTTGGCTCTAAGCGGCCTTCAAAGACAAAAGGTGGAAATTTCTTGAAATAAGCGATGTGATTGTCAATGAAACCAAAAGTAATTTTAAAGTGCTAACAGCAGAATGGTTGTCAGTGCTGCATTAAAAAAAGTTCAGTGCAGTCAGAATATGGATAGGTGACCACCTGTGTCACTTTTTTTCACGATTTTTTTTACATGTATGACTTCTTTTTTGTAAGTGGAAAATTGTAAAATAAAACGAAATTATCAAATTTCTTAACTAAGTTTATTAAATTTTACAAGAAATTTTCAAAATGTCTACCTTCTTGTTCTATGCATATTCTACATCTTCTGAAAAAATTGTCTTTTAAACGAGCAAAAGCTCTTCGATTGTTATTTATTGTTTCTTCAGCTTGTGTTAATTTGTTGCGTAATTCGCTGATGTTTCGACACTCTGTAGCATAAACTAGTTCTTTGTAGTAGCCCCAAACAAAAAAGTCTATCGGATTTAAGTCTGGTGACCGTGGCGGCCATTCAATGGGTCCACCACGACCTATCCATTTGCCTCTAAAGCGGCTGTTTAGGTATCGTCTCACAATTGATGCATAATGGCATGGTGCACCATCATTTTGAAAAATCATATCTCTGCGTGTGGCTAAATTTACATCTAGAAGTAAGCCATTTAAGTTTTCTCTTAAAAAATGTAGGTAAGAGTCGCCGTTTAAGCGATCTGGCAGTTGGAATGGACCAATAAGTTGACCGTCGACAATTCCAGTCCAAAGATTGATGCTAAATTGTTCTTGAAAATTGGAAGCCCTTGCTAAATGTGGATTTTCAATACTCCAGGAGTGATAATTGTGTATGTTGAAAATTCCGGTCCGTCTAAAATGAGACTCATCCGTCCATAAAATGGTATTGAAAAAATTTTCATCCTCTGCTTGACGCCGTAACATTTCTCGACAAAATTGCACTCGTCTCGGGTAGTCCTCTGGTTTGAGCTGCTGCACTTTTTGTATGTGGTAAGGATGATACTGTTCTGCACGCAGTATGCGATGTACCTGGGATTTTGGTATCCCAGTTCGGCGCTCAACGACTCTGACACTAACTGAGGGGTCTCTTTCAACTTCTTCAAGTACAGATTCCACTTGATCTGGGTCATGCATTTGAGGTGGACGTCCGGGCCTAGTTCCAGGTATACGACCATCGATGTAAGAGTTATAAACTCTCAGTATCATGCGGTGGTCCGGAAACCTGTCTGGTTGAGGCTCACCGCTTCGTTCTACATGTTCTCTGTACAACCGAGCTGCTTCGGAAGCATTCCCTTGGGCATATCCATAATAGTAAAACATGGTTGCATAGTCTCTTGCAGAAAACGGCATCGTCAAATCCAGTTGTCGTGCACTTAAGGTCCGTAGGAATAGCCAAGTCGTCAGAAAACAGAAATAACACCAATCCAAACCGATAGCACTCAGGGTCCGTAGGGAAAGCCAAATTTCGAATATGCGTGCACTCAATAGTCCGTAAAGAAAGCCAAATTGTCAAAATAATTCACAAAACAAGAGCGTATCGTACTGAAGGCGCAAAGACAGACAGACGACTGAATAACTGACTGAGTTTTGTTTTTTCCGAGTTGGCACATCACTCAACCTATGCAATGACGCATTTTAGAAGACATAACAACAATCATAGCTATCTCTTTCTAACACCGTTTACTGCGTTAGTGTTAGCTCTTTTGTTGTCGCTCAGGTAAAAACCGGGTTTGCAGAATGCGGGCCTCATGGTTTTTTTACATTCTTTTTTAACAATTGTGTAATTTATGGAACGTTTTTAACGTTTATTATTGCGGTACTGATAATCATTCTGCTGTCAGCACTTTAAAATTAGTTTTTGTTTCATTGACAATCACATCGCTTATTTCAAGAAATTTCCATCTTTTGTCTTTGAAGGCCGCTTGGAGACAAAGTAACCCCATTAAGTACTATTTTTTTTAAATGATTATGAAAGCTGAATGTCTGAAGTTTTTAGACCTGCTTAGAAATCATGAAGTCACCTGTTTAGATTTTTAATTGCGAGTTGAAAATTTAAGTCATAATTAACAGAACGTAAATTTTTCATTTTACACTAAAATTTTCATGACTTTCATCAAAGTTACGAAGCTGATTATTTTATCCATAAAAGGTAAACTCTTGAAGATTAATTAGCAAAAAAGAAAATAAGAAAAAGTTTTTTAATTTTTTTTTTGGAAAAGTTTTAAGTTGTCAAGATAGAGAATTCTCTAAAATTCAGAAAAAAAATCATTACTCGAAAACTGCAAAAAATCGTAGAACATACATGGGGGTGTTTCGGGTGCCCCAAAGGCTGCTCTGTCCAAGGACTATTGCTTGACACTATTTTTTGGGACACCCTGTATGCTGAGAAGGGGTATTTTGTCTCCAGTTGAATGTCTAGCCAACTCTCTCCTCTTATATCTGGTTGAGTCAGATCTCTGTATGAAAACTCATGGAGATGACTGTACTGATGACTATACTTGCCCATTCTGAGTACGACCACTCGGAGGCCCTGAGTTCTATCTAGTTGTAAAGAGGGCTTATTATTTGTTGTGAGTAATTAGCAGGACTTATTGTTGTCTCATTGGTATGTTTATTGATGATGAAGAGGCTTCCGTTGGTGTATATCAGTGTTTTGCAATCTGTGGGTCGCAACCCCTAGAGGGGTCGCGTAGCCTTACTCGGGGGGTCGCCGGCTCAAACAAAAAAGTCGAGGCTTTTACACAACAAAAACACAGTTTTAGTGATAAGGATGTGCTTGTTTATTTTTCAAAAGTTTATCAAATTGTGGTGCTATTTTTGAAATCTTAACAATCAAATCATTTTCTAATTGCAGTCTATTTCTCTTTTTGGTTTTAATGTCTACCATTGACGAAAATGTCAGTTCACACAAGTATGAAGTGGCGAATGGCACTAATAATTTAAGAGCTTCCCTTGCCAGCTCAGAATATTCGTGTTTTTCATCCAAAATACGTCGACACTTTGTGAATAAAATTCCATTTTAAGCATGCCATCAGCAGCTAAATCTAGAAGACATTCTTTCATTTTTGTGGTGACATCAGCCAGATCTATTCTGCCGTACGAAAGGCAAAAGCGGTATCTCAGTCAGACCGAGTTTCGAGTAAATTGAAGTTTTGTAAATGTCGTTTTCCCTTTACCTTACAGATTGATTTTTGTACTTATTTAACGGAATCTATATAGTATATTGAATATATTTTCTTGTCATATAGTCAGAATATCAAAAAAGAATGTGTATTATACTATAAATACCTTTTTCATGAGATACTGCCATCCCGCTAAGTGTTTTTAGAAATAAAAATTGAGTTACCGCTTTTTTGTTAGCACTCCTCATACATGTGTCCATACAAAAATACATGAATTTGTAATCGAATAAAATACATACAAATAATTAAAAATGAAGTAAGCAAATATATTTTTTTTAAGCCTTTATTATATAGGTTTAATTTAACATAAGGAAAAAATGAGTGAGAAAACGTTTTCGAAACGAAAATTCAATATGACTTACTAGTCGAAAGTATGGAGATGTTGCCAAAATGACATTCTATTTTGAGGAATAATACTTTGAAGAGATTTCAAAATATTTTCCTTTTTGTCCTTGGAAATGCCATGTGGTGAAATTTTTTTCTTCGGTGGTGGCAGAACTTGTGTTTTCAGGATCTTGTTTCCGATAATGCTCGCAGTAATAGGCTCTCTATCGAATCCAGTTCTGTATGTTAGCTCAAAGCTGCCTCTATTTACTTCCACTTCTACCATTTCACTGATGTACGGACGAGGATTAATTCGTGAAAGTTTATATTGCGTCGTATAATCTTCCCATTCATAAAAATCATTTTCAGCCATTTCTTTGGGGTGTACATTTTTTCCTGCATTAGTAACAGCTTGACAAAAGTCTGCAAAATCGTAAATTTTATTTTTCATGCGTTTCATTGACAACTCCACCCTATGATGAAAGCTGTCAGCTGACATGAAGGTGTGTCCCGGTTCAAAATATTTTATCACAATCTTGTCGGCGATAATATCATTTGAGTTGACAACGTAAATCAAAAATGAAAAAAATGTCCAGTTTTTATTCTGAGATGAGCAATTATCAACCCATAGAATGATATTTTTTTTGTCCCTATGAAGAATAAAGAAATGGTAATATGTACTGATGATTTCGTCTTTCGACCTTCCAAGTAATCCTTCATGCCAAAGTACAGGAAACACACAGCAATCTTTCTGGTGTTTACCAGTTGGCACAAAACTTTCGTTGTATACCACTATTCTATGAGTAAAAATAGTCGTTTTAAACATATCAATTCTTGGTAACATGATAACCTTTTGTAAATCAGCAGAGTATACAACGGTATCAGAACTATTTACGGCACTATCTAGTTTATATTGTTCTCTTGATTTGATTGCCCGTTCGTTATGAGTTGCCCATTTAGTGCACCCTGAACAGTTTTCTTGAAGATTTTCTTTGGTATGTGTGTTATCGTGCAGACGGAATCCTTCACACTCTTCGCACTCTTCATGACCAAGTTTTACGAAGGAAATGTTTAATTCCTGGACCACGTCTCGATATTTGTCGTAAGAGATATTCATGGAAGGATTTTTTTCTATGAAGTCTTTGTGCAATGCTGTAATAGTCAAATCACTGGGCAAGTATAATCGGTTGGGCGCATGCTCACGCCTGTAATGAGAAATGTTAGGCTCGTAGCTCATTATATGTTCCTTAATAGGATCAGTGTCTATTTTATTGTGAGGAGTAGCACCTAGTCTCTTATCCGCTGGCGGTGCAACTGTGTTTTTTAAATTGCACAAAGCCGTTTGCAAAGGTTTGTCATTGGATGGTTTATAGCCCAAAGTTGCCAGAAAGAAAGTTTTGCATACTATGTACTTTGTGCCATGTTCGTCATTAAAATAATAATTGTAGCTTTTTAGTTTTCTGTAGTCTCTAGTTTCAGGCTTTTTAACTGTTCTTTGTTTTACAAGTTGTGCTGAAGTATGATGCAGCATATAAGCTTTTCTTTCTTTGTCGCTTAAACTCCAAAATATTTCATTTATATTTTTACGCTGATCCTCAGATATATTTTGGATACATAGCTTTTTGCAGGAAGGCGGACAAGGCGGTTTCACGAAATGTTTCTCTCGGATCTCTTTTCTTTTTGCTTCTTCTCTAACTTTAAGTGGCCGGTCGTATCTTTTTCTCTTTCTTATTAAGCCAGCTTTAGTATGAGTTGTAGAATCTGGTAAGTCTTCTGAAATCGTCTCATTTTGTGTGTTATTGATAATATCTCCAACATTATTGCTTCTTGTAAGTTCGTTTCCTGTGGACGAAGACTCTACAAATTTCTCCTGAACAGCAATTGGCACAATAATTGTGCTATTTGGCAGAGTGTTGGAAGTAGCAATCGTGTTGTCGGAAACGGTCATTACTCTTATTTGGTCAGTATCATTTTGAGAAACAATTTTTAGTTGATCATTTTCGGAGTCGGTAATCAAATTTTCGGTAGGAAGATCATCTAGTGGCACAACTGTGCTATTTAGCAGAGTGTTGGAAGTAGCAATCGTGTTGTCGGAAACAGTTATTACTTTTATTTGGTCAGTATCATTTTGAGAAACAATTTTTTGTTGATCATTTTCGGAGTCTAATCAAATTTTCGGTAGGAAGATCATCTAAGTTTAAAATATTTTTTACTGGACTACAATTTGGAAAAAGTACTGGCGATGGTATAACAGTTGAATCTTCACCACTTACAGAAATAGGCACAGCTGGTGTTAATGAGAATAAATTATTTGTAGATATGTTGTTTTGCCAGTTATCAGGATTCAGATTTTCTTGTTGCTGATTAAAATTTTCAACATTTGATGTAGATGGTCCCGATAAAATGTTTAAATCTTCAGAGTCATAATAATTTGACGATTGATTAAACCGAGATAATAATTGCCCTGCACTGTCGTGTCTCGAAAATGGACAGTCATCATCCGAATCGTCACTGTTAGGGAAAAAGTCGGGATCGATAGTTTGTATATTACGTCTTAGTTTTTTAGAATATTTGAACCTTTCTCTCAATGCCTTATTTTTTTGTGCCAAAAGCATCAACATTTTTGTATTTCTTTGCGACATCATTTATCTGTAACAATAAACGATTTGTTTAGTAGAAATATCATAAGTGTGTTTATAAAATCCCTAAATAAAATCACATGCATCCAAGTAGATACATACACCAGAGTTTATCACTGACTACCACGTTGTTTAATGCCGCGCGCGAGGCTGGAGAGTTGTGATGATTACGTATGTCATAGCGGATAAAGTTCAATTTCGCTGTAATACTTTTGCAAACGCGCGGTGATTGCAAGAAAGTTTTTACGTCATTTAACCATCTAACCTTTTCTTACAAAAGTACACTATTTTATGTGCTTGTTTACAACGACAAAGTTAATGTAAAGGAATACCTGACTAATAGTGTGTGAAATCAAACACCTACAAAAACGTAGGTATTTATCAGTCAAAACAAAACTTTCTGCGTAATTGAACTTTTTTTGTTCAAATAATCATGCATAATATAGTTGAATATGGTTTACCTTAGTGTCAAAACATGAAATTGAATCACCTCTGCACTTTAATCCACAGGTTTTTATTTGTTTTCGCAGGAGCAATAAAAATTTCACCACTCTCTAATGACAACAAACAAGTACTAACATGAACTTGTAGAGTTCAGGATAGCGCACAGTAAAATGTGTTAGAAATTCGACCATAATTATAAGACTGTAAGAGTCAGTTCAATTCGTCATTGCAGCAGCGGCATCTCAGATTTGCCGATCTCTTAAACAAAAATATACTAAGCGCAATGGCGGTAACTCAATATTACCCGCAAGCGTTGTACTTACCGCTTATCGGCTTAGAAAATTGGCAATAAATATCCATCGTTTTCTTACGAGTTTTGGCGGTATTCAAATATCCGGCTAATTGCCTTCGTAATATTGAGATACCCCTAACTCTCTTAGTAATATTAGGTAAATTTGAGATAGAAAAAAAATTCTTAAGGGTTTTTTAATATGTTTTAAACAAATTACCGCTATTTAGCTTAGCTCATTAGATGCGTATTTTTCTAAGCTATCCAACGGTATAAAAAACAGCTTCGCGATTTTTTTTGAGATACCGCTTTTGCGCTTCGTACGGCAGTATTGATTTATCCAAAAAAGGGTTTAATATCCATCTACGCCCATTGTCAGCTTCAGAGTGCAAGTCTGGAAAATATGTCATAAGTGTCTCTTGTAAATTATGCAAGCTCTGTATCATAGCAAGGAATGTGAGCCGATACTACAAAACTTTGGTCTGTTGCATTATCTTCAACAATCTTCTGAACACACACACACACACACACACAAAATACTCAAACATTTTGTTTTGCAGAGGTTGAACACAAACGAAGTTTTGCGTGAAATGCTTTTACTTTATCTTTAGCTGTTAAAATGTTTTCTTCTCTTCCTTGAAGGTTCTTGTTCAAATTGTTAAGGTGGCTAAAAAGATCTGCCAAAAATGCTAATTTCAAGAGCCAAATATGGTCAGAAAAACGACAAGCATATTCAGATTTTGCATCTTGTAAGAACATTAACAATTCAGCTCTCAGTTCCAGAAGTCTTGTCAATCAATACCTTTCCTTTGGATAGCCACCTGACCTCTGTGTGATAAAGAAGATTTTGATGAAGCGAGCCCATATCTTCACAAACGATTCTGAATAGCCGGGTTTGTAAAGCTTTACCTTTGATAGAATTCAAAATTTTTATTACCTCCTCAAGCACGTCATTTAAATCAGAAGGTACTACCTTAGCAGCTAAAGCCTGTCGATGAAGAAAACAGTGTATGTACTCGTATTTGAGGCTTATTCCTGTAATTAAAAAGTCATGTTTACAAGAAAACAGGACATTTTTGCATTATTTTTGTAAAAGTGGTGGAAGGCACTTATGGCTATAGAATAGTGGTCAAAGTATGGCTCTAACTTCAGTCTTTATGATAAAAAAAAACTTCGTTCCGTTTGGGATTGTAAGTCAAAGTACCATTCTTGGGTTTTTTCTGAATTGTTGAATTGTCAATGCATTTTTGGTTTTGTGGTTCTCTATTTATTAATTCAATCTACTACTTATGAAAAAAACATTTTTATTGAGAACAAATAGAATACAGGCCTATTTCCATTATGATAAGTCAAAACTTCAAATGTATTGAAAACAAGCCATTTCTGTTTGTTATTTTTTCTGAAGGGCAAAGAATGGTTCTTATGTCAGTCTAAATAAAAAAAATCTTTGGCTCAGTTTGGGTTTGTAGTGAAATAACGACTATAAATTGTGCTTAATGGTTGCATGGTTATTTTTTTGTCTTTTAGTTCTCCAGAATAAAATTATATTACAACGTCTACCATTCTTGGTGTTTTTCCTCAATTGTCGCATTGTTAATTATTTTTTGTTTTGTGGTTCTCCAGATCAGATTTTTTTTAATGCATGACTAATGTGTACGTGTTTCTCCATATTAAAATTTGATAAAACGTGACTAATGTGTATTTGTTCAAGAATAAGTAAAATGCAAGCCTATTTCTATAATGAAAAGTTTAGTCTTAATGATAAAAAAAGCTTGGCTCTGTTGGGGATTGTAAGTCAATGTACCATTCTTGGTTTTTTCCTTATTTGTTGAATTCTTTTTAAACATAATTCTAATGAGTTTCTTCTATTAACATTATTCTATTGAGTTACAAGTTAGATACAGATCAATTACAAAAAAGAGAGGAAAAAAAATGAAGGGGAATTTATATCTATGGAATTTATTTTCCGCATTAATTTATTTCAACTGAAAAAAATTACCTCTATAGAAAAGCGGTCAAATAATGGCTCTTACGTCATTCTTCACAATAAAATGGTTCAGTTACAAATGGTTCAGTTTGTAATTTTAGTCAAATTACCATTCTTGGTGTTTTTCCTAAATTGTCGCATTGTTAATAATTTTTAGTTTCGTTATTCTCCAGATACAAATTTGGTAATACATGACTAATGGCTTATTTCTGTAATAAAAAGTCAAGTTTGCAAATTGTTTGAAAACAGGGCATTTTTGCATTATTTTTCTAAAAGCGGTGGAAGGCCCTTATAGTAGTCAAATTATGGCTCTAAATTCAGTCTTCATGATAAAAAAAGCTTCGTTCCGTTTGGGATTGTAAGTCAAAGTACCATTCTTGGTTTTTCCTGAATTGTTGAATTGTCAATTAATTTTTGGTTTTGTGGTTCTCTATTTATTAATTCAATCTACTACTTATGGAAAAAAAACATTTTTATTGAGAACAAATAGAATACAGGCCTATTTCCATTATGATAAGTCAAAAATGCAAATGTATTGAAAACAATCCATTTAGGTATGTTTGTTATTTTTTCTGAAGGGCAAAGTATGGTTCTTATGCCAGTCTAAATAAAAAAAAAGAATCGGCTCAGTTTGGGATTGTAGTAAAATAACAACTATAAATTGTGCTTAATTGTTGCATGGTTATTTTTATTTTTGTGTCTTTTGGTTCTCCAGATTAGAATTATATTATAACGTCTACCAAAAACGAAGCTAGCCAAAAACGAAGCTAGCTCATCATAAGCCTTAACCTTAACCACTTTCAAGGTCAAGTACTTCCGCTATCAAGAAGTAATTTTTTTATTGTAATTTTTCGGTTCTATTTGGGATTATAGTCAACGTACCATTCTTGGTTTCTCTTCCTGAATTGCTGTATTGTTAATTCGTTTTGGTTTTGTGGTTCTCCAGATTATAATTTGGTAAAACGTGAATAATATGTATTTGTTCAAGAAAAAGTAAAATGCAACCCTATTTCTGTAATGAAAAGTCGATTTTGCAAATGGATTAATAAAAAGGCATTTGTGCGTTACGTTTCTGATGGTGGGAGGCATCTATTAGTGGTCAAAGTATGGCTCTTATTTCAGTCTTCATAGTACAGGGTGGCGCAATAGAACGTGCATATTTAAAAAAAATATAAAAAAATAAATATAACAGGTATAGTTAAAATAAAACTGAGGAATTGTTAAGTAAGAACTGAAGTTTATTTTTTAAAAATAACATCATCTAAATGATGACCCTCTCTACGACGGCACTCCTCTAACCGCAAACGGAAATTATTGAAAACTTTGTTCAGTAATGCTGGTGTGATTGCTGCCATTTCACCACGGATATTCTGCTTGAGCTCGTCGATGTTTCTTGGATTATTGCTGTAGACTTTGTGTTTAAGGTACCCCCACAAAAAAAAGTCAGGAGGCGTTAAGTCCGGACTACGTGGGGGCCATGGGATATCACCTCTCTTTGAAATCACTTTTCCAGGGAACATCTGTTTCACAACCGCCATGGAGTCATTAGATGTGTGACAAGTGGCTCCATCTTGTTGAAACCATGTCCTAGAATTCCTTATTCTTGAATTTTCAAGTTCTGGAGCCAAAAAGCCTTCCAACATAGCAACATAGCGTTAGGTATTAACAGTGACGTTTTGTCCACGCGCATTTTCAAAGAAAAACGGACCCACTATTCCTCTGCCCGAGATTGCTGCCCATACTGTCACTTTAGGACTATGCAGTGGTTTCTGATGTTTAAGTTTAGGATTCTCACTATGCCAGTAACGACAATTTTGACGGTTTACGAACCCATTCATGTGAAAATGAGCCTCATCAGAGAAAAGGATGTTGTCACAATTGGAAAACCGATTCAGCATTTCATCAGCAAATGCGAGCCTTGCTCCGAAGTCAGATTCTTTCAATTCTTGTGTTAATTGCAGCTTGTATGGATGCAATTTAAGATCCAACTTTAAAATTCGTTGCAAACTTCGTCGCGATAAGTGTAAGACGGACGATCTCTTGCGAGTAGACATTTGTGGTTCTCCTTGTACCGACTGCATAACTCTCTCAATATTGTCTTCGGTCCTAGATGTTCTTGGACGACCTTTTGCTTTGGGTTTAAACGTTGAGCCAGTCTCTTCGAAACGCTTTATCCATATTTTAATTAAATTAGCACTCGGAGCTTGACTGATTCGCCGTAGTTCATATTCAGAACAATATAGTCGCCTAATAACAACGTATGAACGAGAGGTCTGGTAAAACGCGCGCACGCAAAATGCGCGTTGCTTCCCGTCGAAGTGACTCATAGTAACTAAAACTCCATGAGCCCGCCTAACCAACGAGGTAAGGTTCCCCCCGCCCGCGCGCT
This sequence comes from Athrips mouffetella, assembly GCA_947532105.1. Taxonomy (NCBI): domain Eukaryota; kingdom Metazoa; phylum Arthropoda; class Insecta; order Lepidoptera; family Gelechiidae; genus Athrips; species Athrips mouffetella. Next base: position 13,811,321 of record OX383974.1, read on the forward strand.
TTCCACCCCGCCAAAAAAAATAATGCAATATGCACGTTCTATTGCGCCACCCTGTACAAGAATCTTCGTTCCGTTTGGGATTGTGAGTCAAAGTACCATTCTTGGTTTTTTTTCCTTGTTTGTTGAATTCTCAATTCATTTTTGGTTTCGTGGTTCTCTATTTATTGATTCATTTATTCATTGAAAAATAAAATATTTTTATTGAGAACAAGTAGAATACAGGCCTATTCCCGTTTTGATAAGTCAAGTTTGCAAATGTTTTGAACACAAGCCATTTCTGTTTGTTGTTTTTCCATAAAATATGGTCAAAGTATGGTTCATATGTCAGTTTATAGTGCAACTAGCTGGTGCCCGCGACTTCGTCTTCGCAGAATCTGCGGTTTCACCCGCATTAAATGCGTTTTCCCGTGGGAATGAAGTGTTTTCCCGTGGTAAATAGTAGCCTATGTGTTATTTATTCCAGGACCTAACCTATACAGGATGACCGGAAATTCGATACATTCCTTGGAAGGGGTTATAGCAGAGCTCATTTCCAATATTTTTTCTGATACAGTATGTGGTCGGAAATCATTAGTTTTTTAGTTAGCTGGAATTTTAACTTTTATGTGAAAATTCCCCGAATTTTAAACTTAAAATTGAAGTTGTCGCTACAAGTCACAAAAGAAGCGAGATTACTTGGTATTTTCTAATGGTAAATTGATAAGAAATTAATTTAAGATACAAAAGTATTTAAAAATGCTGAAAACGATAGTGTTGCGGCCCTAAACTAACGATTACTTTTCGTATAATTTATTTTACAATCATGATGATATTTTGAAAAAAAAAATGTATGTTACTTTGCGTAAAAATTGCTCAAATGACTTTCGTGGTTTACTGGCTATCCAAAAAGGTACAGATGTCTACATGAAGTTGTACAATTTAGAAATAATAATTGAATTAGAAGAAGTCAATGAATGATTATTTTTGATTTACCAAAATTAATTTTTTAAAAGGAAATGGAGAAAAATAATGAGGATTACAACAGATTTGTCTTATGGTTTATTGATTTTGCACACACACGCATTAATAATTAAACAAAAAACAATCATAACATTTTAAATTCAACTACGTCTAGCTAATTTAAGTCCTGTTCAAAATGCGAACCACGGTTTCTTATTCAGGCGCGAAGTCTCCTGCGCACCTCTGATTTCGTCACCCGGGAGGTCAAGGTCTCCCTAATTTGGTTTGCAGCTGCTATGATACGCTCCCGAAGATCTTCTACGTCATTAACGGGGGTGGCGTAAACCAAATCTTTCATGTGACCCCAAAGATAAAAATCGCAGGGCGTCAAATCCGGGCACCTTGCCGGCCAAGGAATAGGCCCGCCTCGGCCAATCCACCGACGTGAATAATTTTGGTCCAGCCATTGTCTCACGGTAAGACGCAAGTGCACGGGGCACCATCGTGCTGGTAAATCATCTCGCGTCTCGTCTCCAGAGGCACATTTTCAAGGAGAGAATACAGTTCTTCCCTTAAAAAATCTTCATACGTTTCGCCGTTCAAATTTTGCGGCAAAAAGTGAGGACCAATTAAATGGTTGTCGACAATTCCCATCCAAACATTCAAAGAAAATCGTCTTTGATGTGCTCGTTCCTTCTTTTTCCTCGGATTATCTCCTTTCTCTGACCAGTAATGTAAATTGTGGTAGTTAGTAATACCATCGCGGTTAAACTTCGATTCATCTGTCCACAGTATCTTAGTTAAAAAGTTCATGTATTCCATGTCGGCGTCGATCATGAATCGGCAGAATTCTAGCCTTCTGACTGATATGGATGCAGATGGGCAGTATGTACAGTAAACCAAACTTTCCACTGCGTTAAACCAAGATGCCTAGCTGCAGCACGTTGATAATGTTGGGTCAGCCTCAAATAACTGCAGAATTTCGTCCTCATCCTCTGGATCGTAAACTCGAGGTCGGCCGGCGTCGCTCCATCTTGCTTCGACAGTTCCAAACTCACAAAACACTCGAACATTTGGCAAACGCCGTGTAGGAAAACGTAGTGAATATTCTCTTTGCGCTGCCGCAGCATCACCATCACATAAACCAGAGGTCGGCAAGTAGTTTTAGGTGGGGTCCGGATACTGTAGGAAAATTTTAATGAGGTCCATAAAAAACAACTGATAATAATTAAGATCTACCTATTTATTGTATGGTTTCAAATTACATTTTGAAGTATAAATCACAAGACATAAGATTAATGTGAGAAACTGCACCGACGGTCTTGAGCCAGTTTTTTATAGATTGGTTCTTGAGAAGAACAGCAAATTCGAAGTGTGTCTTCTAGGTGTGCGTCCGTTAATCTCGAACGATAGTTGTTTTTCAAAAAAATCATCTTTGAGAAAGATGTTTCACATACGTATGTCGAGCCAAACATAGTGGCCAAATTGATGGCTATTTTTTTGCAATTTTCATATTTTTCTGGGACTTTTTTGGCCCAAAATTCTTCACTGGGTACATTTTTATATATTTGCAAAGACACATCGTCTTGCATATCAATTATTTCCATTTGAAGTGATGGCTTTGACAGATTAAACAACTTGGCTGCCACATCTGTCCATTCTGCCGCTACATCAATTTCAAATGGCGATTTAAGAAACTGAGATAGCTTTCCCATCTCTGCAAAGTCTTGGAATCTTGTAGAAAATTAGTTCTTAAGATCGGCCAAAAATTTAACAAACACTGCAATGTCTTCTTCAGAGTTCTCCTTTTTATATTCAAGAATTGTCGGAAAATGAATAAATTCTTGTCTTGCAACATCTTTTTCAAAGCTATCCAGCTTACGACGAAAAGCAGACACGCTTTGTATCAGATCACATATTAATTTTCCATTTCCTTGTAACTCTGTGTTGAGCGCATTTAAATATTTCAAAATATCTTTTAGAAAAGCTACAACCAGCATATTGCGCTTATTTGTTACGAACTCAAAGTGCTTCCTGGCTCCCTGCGTATCTAAGTTTTCCAAGAAGGAGGTTACTTGTTCTTTTATTAGCCAGAAACGTTCAATAACTTGACCTTTACTTAGCCAACGAACATTGTTGTGTTGCAGTAAGTCAGAATACGCTGAATCACATTCAGAAAGAAACTCCTTGAAATGTCGGTGCTGAAGAGCAGAATGAGATCTCATGAAATTAATTAACTTGACCAAGCTGTCCATCACTTCTTTTAGTGTAGCAGTAAATTTTACACAAAGGGCTGCCTGGTGAATTATGCACTGATACGATATTAGGCCTGAATTTTTATTCCTGATTCTCTTTACTACACCTTTTTCTTTGCCAATCATTGCTGGGGCCCCGTCAGTTGAAAGTGACACCATTTTATCGTAACTGATGTTAGATTTAGTAATAAATTCATCAATGACCTTGAATAAATCTTCTCCTCGAGTGTTACCTTTCAACGGCAATATTGCTAGCAACTCTTCCCTAAAAATTTGACACTCAATGTCAAGAAATCTTACGAAAATTGACATTTGTTCATCATCAACAATGTCACATGATTCATCAAGTGCTATGGCGTAGCAAGGTGCCTTTTGCAGAAGTTTGAGAAGAGTGTTTTTAATATCAGCAGCTAAAATTTCAGTTCTTCGTGTATTACTTCTCGCTGACAATGGAATACTTTGAATTGCAGCGACAACATCTTTTTTTTCTTCAAAAAGTGTGGTGACTACTAATATATATTCTATTTACCAAAATAAATTATGATGGATATTTGTACCTTTTTGGATAGCCAGTAAACCACTATTGTAAAAAAACATTTTTATTGAGAACAAATAGAATACAGGCCTATTTCTATTATGATAAGTCAAAAATGCAACTGTATTGAAAACATTCCATTTATGTTTGTTATTTTTTCTGAAGGGCAAAGTATGGTTCTTATGCCAGTCAAAATAAAAAAAAAGCTTCGGCTCAGTTTGGGATTGTAGTAAAATAACAACTATAAATTGTGCTTAATTGTTGCATGGTTATTTTTATTTTTGTGTCTTTTGGTGCTCCAGATTAGAATTATATTATAACGTCTACCAAAAACGAAGCTAGCTCATCATAAGCCTTAACCTTAACCACTTTCAAGGTCAAGTACTTCCGCTATCAAGAAGTAATTTTTTTATTGTAATTTTTCGGTTCTATTTGGGATTATAGTCAACGTACCATTCTTGGTTTCTCTTCCTGAATTGCTGTATTGTTAATTCGTTTTGGTTTTGTGGTTCTCCAGATTATAATTTGGTAAAACGTGAATAATATGTATTTGTTCAAGAAAAAGTAAAATGCAACCTTATTTCTGTAATGAAAAGTCGATTTTGCAAATGGATTAAAAAAAAAGGCATTTGTGCGTTACGTTTCTGATGGTGGGAGGCATCTATTAGTGGTCAAAGTATGGCTCTTATTTCAGTCTTCATAGTACAAGAATCTTCGTTCCGTTTGGGATTGTGAGTCAAAGTACCATTCTTGGTTTTTTTTCCTTGTTTGTTGAATTCTCAATTCATTTTTGGTTTCGTGGTTCTCTATTTATTGATTCATTTATTCATTGAAAAATAAAATATTTTTATTGAGAACAAGTAGAATACAGGCCTATTCCCGTTTTGATAAGTCAAGTTTGCAAATGTTTTGAACACAAGCCATTTCTGTTTGTTGTTTTTCCATAAAATATGGTCAAAGTATGGTTCATATGTCAGTCTTAATAAAAAAAGCTTCGGCTCAGTTTGGGTTTATAGTGCAACTAGCTGGTGCCCGCGACTTCGTCTTCGCAGAATCTGCGGTTTCACCCGCATTAAATGCGTTTTCCCGTGGGAATGAAGTGTTTTCCCGTGGTAAAAAGTAGCCTATGTGTTATTTATTCCAGGACCTAACCTATACAGGATGACCGGAAATTCGATACATTCCTTGGAAGGGGTTATAGCAGAGCTCATTTCCAATATTTTTTCTGATACAGTATGTGGTCGGAAATCATTAGTTTTTTAGTTAGCTGGAATTTTAACTTTTATGTGAAAATTCCCCGAATTTTAAACTTAAAATTGAAGTTGTCGCTACAAGTCACAAAAGAAGCGAGATTACTTGGTATTTTCTAATGGTAAATTTATAAGAAATTAATTTAAGATACAAAAGTATTTAAAAATGCTGAAAACGATAGTGTTGCGGCCCTAAACTAACGATTACTTTTCGTATAATTTATTTTACAATCATGATGATATTTTGAAAAAAAAAAATGTATGTTACTTTGCGTAAAAATTGCTCAAATTACTTTCGTGGTTTACTGGCTATCCAAAAAGGTACAGATGTCTACATGAAGTTGTACAATTTAGAAATAATAATTGAATTAGAAGGAGAAGTCAATTAATGATTATTTTTGATTTACCGAGATTAATTTTTTAAAAAGAAATGGGAGAAAAATAATGAGGATTACAACAAATTTGTCTTATGGTTTATTGATTTTGCACACACACGCATTAATAATTAAACAAAAAACAATCATAACATTTTAAATTGAACTACGTCTAGCTAATTTAAGTCCTGTTCAAAATGCGAACCACGGTTTCTTATTCAGGCGCGAAGTCTCCTGCGCACCTCTGATTTCGTCACCCGGGAGGTCAAGGTCTCCCTAATTTGGTTTGCAGCTGCTATGATACGCTCCCGAAGATCTTCTACGTCATTAACGGGGGTGGCGTAAACCAAATCTTTCATGTGACCCCAAAGATAAAAATCGCAGAGCGTCAAATCCGGGCACCTTGCCGGCCAAGGAATAGGCCCGCCTCGGCCAATCCACCGACGTGAATAATTTTGGTCCAGCCATTGTCTCACGGTAAGACGGAAGTGCGCGGGGCACCATCGTGCTGGTAAATCATCTCGCGTCTCGTCTCCAGAGGCACATTTTCAAGGAGAGAATACAGTTCTTCCCTTAAAAAATCTTCATACGTTTCGCCGTTCAAATTTTGCGGCAAAAAGTGAAGACCAATTAAATGGTTGTCGACAATCCATATCCAAACATTCAAAGAAAATCGTCTTTGATGTGCTCGTTCCTTCTTTTTCCTCGGATTATCTCCTTTCTCTGACCAGTAATGTAAATTGTGGTAGTTAGTAATACCATCGCGGTCAAACTTCGATTCATCTGTCCACAGTATCTTAGTTAAAAAGTTCATGTTTTCCATGTCGGCGTCGATCATGAATCGGCAGAATTCTAGCCTTCTGACTGGGTCTCCTTCCTCGAGCGCTTGCACAGGCGTGTAATGATATGGATGCAGATGGGCAGTATGTACAGTAAACCAAACTTTCCACTGCGTTAAACCAAGACGCCTAGCTGCAGCACGTTGATAATGTTGGGTCAGCCTCAAATAACTGCAGAATTTCGTCCTCATCCTCTGGATCGTAAACTCGAGGTCGGCCGGCGTCGCTCCGTCTTGCTTCGACAGTTCCAAACTCACGGATTCGGCGAAAAACTGCCGAAAACACTCGAACATTCGGCAAACGCCGTGTAGGAAAACGTAGTGAGTATTCTCTTTGCGCTGCCGCAGCATCACCATCACATAAACCAGAGGTCGGCAAGTAGTTTTAGATGGGGTCCGGATACTGTAGGAAAATTTTAATGAGGTCCAGAAAAAACAACTGATAATAATTAAGATCTACCTATTTATTGTATGGTTTCAAATTACATTTTGAAGTATAAATCACAAGACATAAGATTAATGTGAGAAACTGCACCGACGGTCTTGAGCCAGTTTTTTATAGATTGGTTCTCGAGAAGAACAGCAAATTCGAAGTGTGTCTTCTAGGTGGGCGTCCGTTAATCTCGAACGATAGTTGTTTTTCAAAAAAATCATCTTTGAGAAAGATGTTTCACATACGTATGTCGAGCCAAACATAGTGGCCAAATTGATAGCTAGTTTTTTGAAATTTTCATATTTTTCTGGGACATGTTTGGCCCAAAATTCTTCACTGGGTACATTTTTATATATTTGCAAAGACACATCTTCTTGCATATCAATTATTTCCATTTGAAGTGATGGCTTTGACAGATTAAACAACTTGGCTGCCACATCTGTCCATTCTGCCGCTACATCAATTTCAAATGGCGATTTAAGAAACGGAGATAGCTTTCCCATCTCTGCAAAGTCTTGGAATCTTGTAGAAAATTAGTTCTTAAGATCGGCCAAAAATTTAACAAACACTGCAATGTCTTCTTCAGCTTTCTCCTTTTTATATTCAAGAATTGTCGGAAAATGAATAAATTCTGGTTTTGCAACATCTTTTTCAAAGATATCCAGCTTACGACGAAAAGCAGACACGCTTTGTATCAGATCACATATTAATTTTCCATTTCCTTGTAACTCTGTGTTGAGCGCATTTAAATATTTAAAAATATCTTTTAGAAAAGCTACAACCAGCATATTGCGCTTATTTGTTACGAACTCAAAGTGCTTCCTGGCTCCCTGCGTATCTAAGTTTTCCAAGAAGGAGGTTACTTGTTCTTTTATTAGCCAGAAACGTTCAATAACTTGACCTTTACTTAGCCAACGAACATTGTTGTGTTGCAGTAAGTCAGAATACGCTGAATCACATTCAGAAAGAAACTCCTTGAAATGTCGGTGCTGAAGAGCAGAATGAGATCTCATGAAATTAATTAACTTGACCAAGCTGTCCATCACTTCTTTTAGTGTAGCAGTAAGTTTTACACAAAGGGCTGCCTGGTGAATTATGCACTGATACGATATTAGGCCTGAATTTTTATCCCTGATTCTCTTTACTACACCTTTTTCTTTGCCAATCATTGCTGGGGCCCCGTCAGTTGAAAGTGACACCATTTTATCGTAACTGATGTTAGATTTAGTAATAAATTCATCAATGACCTTGAATAAATCTTCTCCTCGAGTGTTACCTTTCAACGGCAATATTGCTAGCAACTCTTCCCTAAAAATTTGACACTCAATGTCAAGAAATCTTACGAAAATTGACATTTGTTCATCATCAACAATGTCACATGATTCATCAAGTGCTATGGCGTAGCAAGGTGCCTTTTGCAGAAGTTTGAGAAGAGTGTTTTTAATATCAGCAGCTAAAATTTCAGTTCTTCGTGTATTACTTCTCGCTGACAATGGAATAAGGTGACCCGGGGTTATTGCATCTAAAAAAATATGAGTTGAAACTTACAATGGTCATACTGCTTTCAATGCATAGTTTACACAGTATGTTTTCAATTAAGTGCAATGAGAAGTTATTGGAGATAAATTTTCAGTTACCTGAATTAAAAAACAACTAACATGTTCTTGTTAAAATTAAGTTAAGTTCCAAATTCCGTCTATAGATACATTAGCCCCGGTTCCGGGGCTAATGCAACTATTGCTCTTAACAGCTATATCAAAAGGGTTATAATTCTTTGGCCGACTTATCATGCTTCTTCATGCAAAAAAGAAAAAGAATTTGGACTTTAATATAAAGTGAGAAGGTCTATTTTCCAATAAAAACGTTTTTTCAAATGCAGCGGGGCTATTGTGACTATTTACCTTGAATATAGTGAGGGTACGTAAAAAAATATTAGTATCGATAATCGATATTTTATGTTTGAAGGGAAACTCAATACCATGGACGAATAATTATTACACAATTAACGATTAATTATTAATTAATTATTATATTATTAATTATTCGTCCATGGTTATACAAGTGAAGGAGTTCTCAAAGTAAAGCCAATACTACTATAAAGTTCTGTTTATTTTTAATCTTAATAAACACAACGTGCATTAATAGTACATTAAGATGCAAGTGCGCTAAGTTAGTAATTACAGTCGAGGCTCAGAAATTGCAGCCCGAGCCGTAGGCGAGGGCGTAATGGAGCCGAGTATGTAATAACTAATGCGCACGTGCTGAACGGTATCTACAAGAGTGTGTAAGAGGTAATTTGGCGAAAGCTGAATGGTACTGTACTGATCTGAAGTCCCTTCATATAGGATCCTCAAGTCAGATACGTGAAAGTTTTGGCCAAAGTTGATCGTCTAGAATAATACCCTTTAAGAATATTATATTTTTTTCTGAATCCTACGTCATACCGTTTTATATATTTATAATATTTTGTAATTTACAGATTCTGCTCGGTGGAGAGTGGCAATAGAAGAATGAAAAAAAAAAAACACACTTGTTATTTTAATACTTATATTAGAATATAATCCTAATATTTACATGTCTAATTTGTGTTATTTAATTTTATATTGGAACACTATTTATTTAAATTTAGTCTCATATTGACTGGAGTAGTTCATCTGAATTCATGTAGATTCATCAATTTAGGAAAGGTTTCATCTCATTTACTATGCAATATTAGAGCCGTTTAGTTTCTGAAAAGAAACCTATGTTAATATAAATGAAGTAATAAAAATAATGTGGGGACAATCCCCAGTTTCGGAGCCCCGCCATCGCCCCGAACAAGCTCGTCCTAGGCTCCCCTACTCTGAGTCCTAGGTCCGAGGCATATCATCACCCAGTACACGATGACATGACGCTAAACTACCCTAACAATCCAACTGGATCGTCAGGATTCTGATCATCCTCGCGGTGCTGGAAATCCCATCGAAACTTAAACTACAGTAAAGACTAGGGTTAATGTATGTGGAGAGTGGAACTAACTAACCACAGTACAACCCAGAAGGTGATGATGTCTCCCCCCGGTATGTTCATGCCCCGCGTCAAAACCCGACTTCCACGTGGCCCACCTTTAAGGGACAATCACTGACTCATCCAGGGTTCACAGGGTATTTGACTATTTCTTTTAGCCACCCATACCAGAGCTGGTCACCGAGCCCGCCAGGCACACAAAGCATACAGTCTTCCTTTAGGAAAACAAGGCACTCCTACAAAATGAGCTCTTCCTGTAATCCCTCCGGGCAGACATTGATCGACATCATCAAATCCCTTAGTTTGTTTTGAAATAAGTTAAACTGAAAATAATTAGCCAGCTCCACACGTCCAAGTGTGAAGTCTGTACTAGATACGGGTATAGTATTATTGCTTGCATGGCCAGCCTAGATCAATAACGGTTTTATAACGAGAGATATAAAGAGTTTGAAGGGCAACTTCCCTCCCCCCAGTCACTGAGTGACTTTATTGCACCAACAAGGTCTCCGTATATCCTTCATAGCTCTCACTTGTGATGCGTAGCTAAATCTCTTTTCCGTTACCAACCCACGCAAGACAAGAATTATGTAGAGTAACCCCAGTCTAAACACTCATTTAAATAAAATGAATTGCATCTAAACTATAATGGGATTACCCAGCATATTTCGAAGAAGAACATATAAGAAGTAAGTATGACAAAAGATTACTGAAGGTAATCCTTAAATAAAAGTGAAGTATGATGACCAGAACCGAGAAGATACGGGATAGTAGTATCTAAGCTAGGTTGGTCCAAACATTTATGATTTAAGATCTTAAGGGAAAATCAAAAGCATCGAGTATTCAAAACCAAGAACACTGGGAGAATTTAGCGTAAACAACACTAGCTAAAACTCGATGTTCTTTTAAAAGAGGACTCGAAAGAAGTATAAAAATGGGATTATTGTATATACTTAAATATTCGGAACATATCTACAATGAAAGAAACTAAACATTATAATTTCCATTCCATTATTGTTTTCAAGAATCTATTTAGTAATATTAAAGGTGGTTTCACACTAAGTCAAAGTATAATTTTAAGTATGTTAAATTATGACAAGTTTTATTAAGCAAAATAAAACATAGAATCTTATAAGGTTTAGATTCCTGTATGATTCAATGAAGATTAAATAGATTATTTAACTACTTTAGGATGACACACATAAAGTTCAGAGGTCCCCCAAGGTCGGAGTGTCGTACAGCCGTCGCAGCCTTGCGGGCGAACGTCGTCAACACACTTTACAAGAAGCAACCCACGAACGAATGTAATGTCTCCATCAAGAATATTCTTCCTATTGATTCAGAACAATTCTAATTTATTCTTTATAAACAATCTAATGTCATTAGATTAAATTAGAATGTCCCTTCACATAAGAAGAAAGTTTTAAGTTGACTAACTACTCTACATTTGGTAATCTAACGCTAAGATCAGGAGGTCCTCCCGCGGTATATGCCACTCAAACGACGCAACCAATAATGGGCAAGCGTAGTCAGCACATAACACAAGAAACACTATTTCCAAAATCCAACGTTAAAACACCTTGCTAATATCCTTCCATTTGTACTGGAATAACACCAATTCATCCCACACATATAGATGGGAGAAATCAGGATGAATCAGCGAAATCTCACACACATAGAAAGAGAAGAACTTTAGTATCAGACCCTTTTAGGCTTGAGGGATCCGGCCCAAGAAATGATTAAAATAAATAAATCCGAAGGTTGATATTATCAGTTAGTCTTAGACAGATACTCCAGTGACACGCGACATACATTTGCCACAACCAATATAGTGGACATCGGGGACACATGTCACGAGGGCATCCATCCATGCTTGGTCGAACTAAATAAACCTGAGAGCAAGTATTTCTTAATCTCAAAATTTGGGACTCCTAAAGAATGATAGTAAAAGGAAAGATAAGCACCTCCTATGAACATGAGTACTGAAATGTAGTAATGCTCTCAGCATGTTCCAATTTTGGGAAATTGAGGCAAAAGATTCAAAATCACTATCAAAACAATTTATTATTATTTGAAATAATATTATTTATTATTTTCACTCTACTTAAACTTACCCCTTATTTCACAATAAAATGTCACAAATTATATCCAAGCTTCAGTTTGAAGATATTTTATTTTAAGATTTTGAACTGACGTTCTAAATTCTTTTGATCTGACAGGGTATTTATTTTAGATTTTATCAAACGAAGACACTAGCATATAAAATCTGGAATTTTGATTTTGGGCCAAAGATTTTATATAATTTTCTAAAAAGGTAACTATTTAATGTTTTAATATTTATTGCCATTTTGATTTTGGGTTTTGATTTATTTTTGGTTAAAGAGATAAAAAATTTATAAAGATTTCAAAAATAGCGTCTAGCTGTGAGTAAAACTAAATCCAAAATGATTTATTTGTTGACTATTTGACAATAATGTCAAATGAGACAATTCTACCTAAAAAAAAAAAAAAAATTATACATCGTCTAAAGTCACTTTGAAATGATGGTAAAAAAATATACATCATCTAAAGTCACTTTGAAATGGTGGTAATCCAACACATCAGAGTCCAGTTTTTATGTTTACATCATGGACTGTTTTAATCAATTTCTCTGTAAAAGGAAAAATTAAACACAATGAAATTTACATTACCTTTACATTCCAAGCAATACTTTTCAAGCCTTCATGCACTGTCATTTTGTGAATTGCTTTTTCTTAGCATTAGAGTTCTCAATAAATCCTGTGGAACTGTTTAGAAATAAAACATTACCCTGCCTAGCTATACGCGAACAAAAACATATACAGAACTAGTTTATACTTAATTATGGGAAAAGGAAATCTTTATTACTATCTACAAATAACGACTCAGATTAGAACCACAGTATGTTATCATTTTCACAGAGTTATTAATGATTACAAAAGAAAATCGTTAAGAGAGAATAACAATTTACTTAATGTTTCACACAATATAAGTTTCTTATGATCTTGCGTGTAGGACTGTAAAGCTGCAAATATTCTCCAACTAACTCTTCCTCTTTTGACATTGGAGTCTGGTTTCCTCAATGTTATTTAACTCACACAACCTGGAAGAAAACTATGAATTTCATTAAGTCACATTTCCCCTTATTTTAAAGCACACAACAACTTTGAACTGAATATACATAAAATGGAAAACCACAAAATTGAATACTTACATAATGTTAGATTCACACCTCTTATTCTATACACATTGGAATCAAATTCTGAATGTTAGCGGCTTGAATTTAAATGCAAATAAACCTTCCTATTCTATATCCTAAACGGAGCAATCCCTATCTTTATCTCAATTGAAGGAATCCACAATCAAGGATCATAGCCTCCTTCAAAAGATTCATCACATCAGCTGTATGATGGCTATCTTCGCGAACTACAAGATAAAGAAAATTAACTCACTGAAGTCCAGTTTCCTACCGTCTTTCTTCCAAGTCTGTTGGACGGCCCAAAGATCCTTCCGAAATATATGGATCGTTTCACGATTTTGCGTGTCATCCTTTTATAAGTTCTTCATCTTTACATTCCAACTAATTTTTTTTTGTCCTCTCGTTTCATCTGCAACTTTTACAAACAAATCAAAATTCTATTTCACCTCCATTGCCCTCACTTTTCATCAAAAACCTGTTTCCTAATTTTTCTCTGTTGCTTTCGTCCAAAAATTTTTAGCAACTATTTTTTATCCCCGAAAATCACTTATACACTACACCAAAACTCCACAACTTGACTCGCAACTAATTTTTTTAGCTATTATTCTTTTTTATCCAGAAAATTACTTCTTCCCTTTTTCATTGTCCCTTTCCCAACCTGTCACCGGTTGTCTTCTTTTTCTACTCCCCGTTTCTCGCTAAACTTCTTGACAGTTCCTCTAAATAGTATTTTATGCATAAAAAAAAAATTAGGGTTCCGCAAGTGCACAGTACCTATAAGTGTGTAAGAGGTAATTCGGCGAAAGCTAAACGGTACCTACAAGAGTGTGTGAGAGGTAGTTTGGCGAAAGCTGAACGGTACCTATAGGAGTGTGTGAGAGGTAGTTTGGCGAAAGCTAAACGGTACCTATAAGAGTGTGTAAGAGGTAGTTTGGCGAAAACTGAACGGTACCTATAAGAGTGTGTAAGAGGTAATTTGGCGAAAGCTGAATGGTACCTATAAGTGTGTAAGAGGTAATTCAGCGAAAGCTGAATGGTACCTACAATGACAACTGTTGATTACAGGTAGATAGATAGATAGATAAAACACTTTATTGCTCTTAGGGATACATAAAACCTTATACCTTTATTAAGTAGCCCCAAAAAGTGCACAATGTGCTGGACATGGATATTAAGTTGACAGGTTATACCTAGGTACGGTAAACCGCACGTCAGTAGAAACTTTTTCAACTCTATTACCATGCTTTAAAGTCCAAAAGTGTTTCTACTGATGAGCTGTTGTGTTTAATAAAAATAAAAATAAAAAATAGTTTGGATAAACACTTTATTGGAAACAGATGATTACATAGTAAACCGTTTTGAAATACATACAAGTAAAGTTAACAATGAACTGAAGCTATATGATATCCGGGTTGAGTTTTGGAAATTATAAAATCCTTTTTATGTGACACGTGAAAACGAGAGTGATTGATTTCATATCAGAGCCGCGTTCCAAAACGGTGAGAAATTACCCTGTTAGCACGTTGACTTGATATACCATCCATGAGTGTGGTCAGGACATGACTGACTGCTCTCTGGGGTGGTCGTCACCCGGAATGGAACGGCCTTCGGCCAGGTAGTAGAATAGCCGCTAGAGTGGCACCGTTTGCCTATAATACCTATACAATTACTTACATATATATATATATATATATATATATATATAGAATTTAGTACCTGCTGTATTAGTGATTGTGGTTATTGGTCAAACAGACTTGAATAACAAATGGTGGAAATAATTTAAATCCATAACCAGTCGGTTTTACTAAGATAATATGCGGTTGTGAAATTGGAAAACGAGACAAATAGTATGTTTAAGTATTAAGTACCTATAGTTATTTCGTGTACAATTGTGAGAAATAGACTTGTACGGTCAACCGCTTGTCGGTAGAAACTTTTTCAACTTTATTACCACGCCATAAGGTCCAAAAGTGTTTCTACCGATATGCGGCCGTGTGTACCTACATAATGTACCTACATAAAGCTTGAAATCCATACACTCGTTCGGACTTAAGGCGATGTATTGTCGTGACGTAGTACTTTTTATTACATACACTTCATTTTGACACTTTGACATGACTTGTGGTTAACCAAATTAACCGCAGCGTAATTAAAGAAGTAACCGCCTACTCAAAATTGAGTGTTACTCAGAATTGAGTGTTACAATTAAAAGTACGTACGGTCTTGTACAATCGGGTACGATCAGGTACGATCAGGAACAATCGGGTACAGTTCGATAATATCGGGTATCAATCAAGTACGGTCGAATACCGTTGGCAACACTTTAGTACAGTCGAGTACAGCCTAGTACAGTCAAGAACAGTTTAGTACAGTTGAGTGTAGTCTAGTACAGTCAAGTACAGCCGAGTAAAATCTAGTACAGTAGAGTACAGTCGGGTAAAGTCTAGTACAGAAGAGTAAAGTCGAGTAAAGAGTCCAGTATATTCGAGCACAGTCAAGGACAGTCGAGTACATTCAAGTACAGCGGAGCGAATTTGAGTAATTCAACAAGCTAAAGCATACAATAGTCGCAATAAGGTTAATTAATACAAAATAAAAATAAATATCTACTCTATATGTTTATAAAACTTACAATAAACAGGGTGTAATTAACAAAAAATGATCTTTTACATTAGAAATTTCCCTCAAGTTGAGATGTGGTGGTAGTTCTGTTTTAGATACCAAAAAATGGATGGTACAGTTTACTGCGGAGGAGTTAGACAAAGACGTTTAATAAACATTTAACGACCAATGTACTATTGTTTAAAAGCAAACTTTGTATAGTAAGTAACTGCAACTAAGCCTGTGGCTGTGCCTGTCAGTATTTGAGGCTGTGCCCGTGGCTATACCTGTGGTTTAACGATGCCGGTGGTTATGTCTGTGGCTGTGCTTTTCTCTATAAAGTGATGCCTGTGCTTTTGGCTGTGGCATAAAAAATAAAATGTTTATAAATATGCGTATAAGTATGAGTAATATTTGTAAATTTAGATGCTACTATTTGGAAAAGACGGGTTCGAATTGGTCACAAATCACAAACCCCTGGGAGTGAATTTTGGGCCGATCTCTGAACTATGTGTGCGAATTGAACGCTTCGTTTTGCGGCTGCAATGATTTAAATTAACAATTGTTTACAGTTCTGGTAAAAATATTGCAGACGGTTGTGTTTCCAAAATTTAGCACCGCAGCCCTTCGAAGAAGCCTCGAATCAACGCGATGCCTGTTGGTCATTATCACCTTGTTTTACCGATGGATAAACTCAAAATTGTTTATGAAGCAAAAAAAAAATTAAGAAAGGTTATTATAAAATATTAGAGTACCTAGAAGAGAAAATCCATGGGATTTTAGGCTACGGTTATGCAATTCAAATTGTCTTATGTTGATTGTATCAACTCTGTACATTCAAACATATTTAAAAGAGCGCGTGGGTGTTTACTTTCGCTTCTTTTTTCCCACCATGGCGCCACTTTGTTGTGAAGCGACGTAATTTTTAAATAAAAATACAAATGGAAAATATAAAATTACATGAAGAATTTTATAAAATTTATATAAAATTACCTGAAAAAGAAAAAATATTTAAATAATTATTGATTAAAGGGTAAATCTCCAAGGCACAATTTATTTGTATGGAATGAGGTGTCCGATAAAAAATGTCGTGTAATTATTAAAATTAGGATATGTTGTGAAGGAGAATCGATTTCCAAGTATAACACTACAAAAAACTCGGCTAAAATCTGTATATTTTGTAAAATATTGATGTTTTTTGGATTTTTAGTGTTGAGGAGAATGACGGCTAGTGAAGATAATGACATTTGTAGGTGATAATAATGACTTTATGATGAGAATAAAAATATTTTTTGACGATTAATCTGATATGTCGTAGAATTAAAATTGTTCAATTTCATAGGCTGAGTAAACACTCGTGAGGTTTTGCGTCATTTGTATTTCCAACACCCTTCATAAGAGACACTTATAACATGTTGAACGATTAACTTAAATATATAAAAATGATATTTTATATAGGTAAACTTAAAGATATACTTCAAATAGGAACAAAATGTTTTATAATGTTTACCTATACATAACAATTTTTGTGTACTTAAAAACATAAATATTAATATTTTAGAAACATTATTGTGATTCTATAAATGTAGAAAATTGGTCAGCATAGCTGCTGGCTTTCGATGTTGAAGGACGTGGATTTTTATTTGTAACGTCACAGAGTGCGCCTTGGATCTTCCGTTTCTTGATTGTTGATTTTATGGAAGAAAGAGGCACAACTGATTCAGCTGCAGAAGCGTCAGAACTTTTGTTATTCTTGTCAATCACATGGCTTATTTCAATGTCATAAAAACCTATATGTTTATTATGTTTACAAATATCAAAAGTTTCACATTCGAAGCAGCACATCTTCCTCATAGTGACTTGGTTTGATGATTGGTCAGTCCACAATGCTTGATATGTGTCGAAGGTGCCCCGAAAGGGCTTCAAATTCGAAGGAATCAACTTTTCTCTTTCCAGTACATCTTCCTCTTGGACTACTTGTATAGACACCTTGTCTATGTTTTTATCTAATACTTCGCAGAACTGTTGAAAAGTTCCCACATCCTCACCAAAATTTACCATACGGTCCACGGTCCTCTTTATAACTGCCCCTGCTCCGTCGGGGGCACCCTTCCCGTGACCTACTTCAGAGTAATTCCATGTGATTGTTTTGAGTTGCTCAAAATCATTCTTTAACTGGGAGATAAAGAAAAACACGCATTTATTCCTATACTGCGAAGTAGGAGAATCAGACATAAAGTGGATAGTGTCCAGGAATGGGTTTAATTTTATCGCTTTTTCAATTAGTGGTAATATATGAGCCCATACAGCTGGAGCATTATGTCGAAGACACTCGCTAATAGTACACATTGAAGTTGGTGTAACATCTCCGGTCTGGAAATCGTGAGTGTAAAGAACAGCCGTGTGAAGAGTAACCTGCTTCCTGCTTCTGCTAATTGTGAAACTGAGTTTCGGAACCATACTTTAACGAAAAATTTTCAGAATAGTCGATGTGTATTATTGCTTCACAGATATTTAATTTTTTTTTCTTATTTTTGATCGTGTTATATTGGTGGACTATCTTAGCCGTGTGTTTAAAAAAATCAACTAGCATACTTTCGAATTTGTTTGTTGCTTCTTCAAATCCTAGTGTGATTTTCTGTTTTTCTATGAATATTTTTTTCGTTTTATCGCCGTCTTTCGTAGTTATTTCTTTATTAGTATTATTCCATTGAAAAAAAGTGACCACGGTATCGTCCGAAATTCCAGATTTATAGGTAAAAGCTTTTTCCTCACATTGTTCACAGTTTTTTAACAGGCAGTCGACATTTCTTGGGTCACAACAAAAACTTTTAATGACTTCGTGTGAATTTTTTTGTTCTATTATTGATGCTTTATTTAATCCCTGTATCAATAGTTCCATATTGGCGTGGATAGTACACTGACAGGTCTCCCTCATATTCGATGTAGGAAATACAACAAAAAATGGGCGCAGTTTGCAAAAAAATGAATAAGAAACCTTTATTCCTGATTCAGCAATACATCTTTTGTACAAATCTCTCAATGGAGCAGTTAGGACCCTTTTTTGTTTTCTAACTTTATTTCTCGTAATATATTCTTTTTTGCCTGCTTTGATAGTGCTGTTTGAGTCATCTACATAAAAATCTAAAACCTTTTGAATTACGTTTGATGTACATGAAGAAGCTGCTGGTGTTATTGGTGAGACAGTTTCATCTATTTGAGTGGGCGATTCCTTCGATTTCAATTCAGAAAGCTCAGTTTGGGCTTTTTCAAGACGTTTTTCTAATCTAATTATTCTCTTTCTGTTAGCTTCATTCTTTTTCTTTAACGTGTTTATTATTCGCAACAAACACTTCCTTCTTTTTCTCTCTTTAACTTTGATATTTTTTATTTGAACTGCCACATCAAAAAGATCTTCTGCTACAGCTGCCTTTTCCCCTTGATTTTCATCGATCTCTGCTTCTACAATTTGAACTGACTCTAAATCAATCGTGCCTTTTTCTTCTTTGTTTCTCTGTCTGTAACGTCTAGAGTTTTCTTTCCACTTTTTACGCTGTTCTCTTTGGGCACGTGAAGATTTTTCAGCAATGCTTACTTGCTTCTTTTCTGCTTTTCGTTTTATGTATCTGATTTTCCGTTTTTCCTTTTCTATTTTTAATAATTCGGGGTCATTTTTTATATTATTATAACGACGTTTTTGACATAGCCTTTGTTGAGCAGCTCGGTCGTCTTTTGTCTTTTTGTTAGGCATTCTACCAATCCACCTACAACAAAAATCCTACTTAAACAACGAAGAAGTTGTACCTACCTCTATTTTAAGTTATTTTATTATATAATGAATGCATGGTGTATTATGTATAAAGTGCCTTTACATGTACATAGGAATATACAATAACTAGTAAATCAGATACATGGTAAACGACGATAACACAACCCGTTACAGCAGGAATTTATTTAGTTTTATAAATAAAATTTACTGTGACATGTCACGTAGCTCAAAGTCACCCCCCCTGGCACGTCTGACCATGTCTATAATTTCGATATACAAGTTTGATCGTTGATCAAGAGGCACTCGTTGTAACTCAAAAGCTATCAACCTCGCGAAACATTTATTAGAATCATCGGGCTGTGTTTCGTAAAATGGTACAAAGTGCGTTGCCCACCTTAGGGTGGGCACTAAGAACTGGTGGGTGAACTAAGATTTTAAGTCTCGTGTGCCGGTAATTTCACTGGCTCCCTTACCCTTCGAAACGAAACACAACAGTGTAAACACTGCTGCTTTACAGCAGAAAAAGGCAAGGGGGTGGTACTTCCTCAGACGGACTTTGCACAAAAGCCCTACCACCTACAAAACCCGCCATTGCTGACGTCACACCAGCAGCCGAAGCTTATATTCAGTTGTAACTGACACTTTAACTTCATAGGTGGTACATGAGGTATAAGCCGTGCCAAAGGAATATCATCTTCTGAAGAATCTGAGTAAATATTGACTAATGCTCCTGGCCCTTTTTGCTTTTTTAACTTACTTCTTCTTCCTTTGCTTGAGATTGTCTTCCTCAGTATTACGGATATAAAAAGGAAGGAATTTGTCCTATTTCATAATGGGGGCAAATTACATCAGTTGTTGCACACGCATCGTTCCTTTAAAGGGTTAGATTTCAATTTCCTGCAGCCGACGCTCTATGCCACAGATGTGAATATCATCGATGGGAATAACGTTGATATTGCGTACACGCTCTTGTAAATAGTTTACAAAATCTTGCGAGTTCAAAATATCATGTCCAAAAGCAACTTGACCATCAGCTTCTCGCTTTGTGCAACCACTTGCACCGTCCGAGGCTCCCTTTCTAAGACCGCTTTCACTAAAGTGCCAACTCAGTACTTCCACAATTAGTTCAGCGTTTAAGTACTGGTTGATTACACTACACTCAATAGCTCCTAGTAGAACACTCGACTCTCAAAATACAGGCTTTCGCTTAGCTTGGGAATCAGGGTTTAGCAATTAATTTGTGCACCACTTGTGTAATAACCACTGTACTACTTAAGTTTACTTTGCTGATGCACAAATAAATATTATTATTATTATTAAAATTCTTCCTTAGTGCTCGGTTACGTTAATCCATACAAACGATACCCATATTTGTTTTCAGACTTTTTCACCCTATTCCCCACTTTTAGGGGTTGAATTCTGAAAAAACCTGAAACACGTGGTTACCTGAAACATATTTATTAATTGGAGTACTCCTGTGAAGTAAGGAATAAAATTTTCTAACTTATCTTGTTTCCCCATACAAATTTTGAACCCCCATATTACTCATTTAGGGAGTGAATTATGAAAAATCCTTTTTTAGTGCACCCTAAACTTTATAAGGAACCTTCGTGCCAAATTTCAAGTCTCTAGGTCCAGCGGTTTGGGCTGTGCGTGGATATGTCAGTCACCTTCTTCTGTTATCCTATAATATTTTTGTAATCGGTTTCTCGAAAACGGCTCTAACGATTTCGATGAAACTTACAACGCCATCTGTTGGTGAGTAGCATAGCTTGCTCACCCGATGATATTTTCTGGTCGAAGCGACTACAATAGAGCGAAGCTCGGTCGCCCAGGTACAAGATAAATAAGATAATTTAGCAAAATTGAATCGATTTTAAAATGTTGAGAGGCTTCTTTTTGACGTAACTATTGTATTTTTTAAAAGGTATTTGGGTAGTATTTTTTAAAAAAGTGGCAGAAATTATAACAAAACTATATTGTTTTACTTCAATTCCATCTCTATAATAAATAAATGGTACAGCAGCACTGCACTTACTTTCTCGCAATATATGAGAGTCATCATTTAACAGTGTCCCCGCCGGGAGTCGAATGCTCTAACTACTTAAAATCAAGGCTGCGGATAGTAATGAGTAAATAAATACCAACTGCAAACTTAAGTTTGTAATTCCATACAAATAATATGAAAATACAAACTTACCTATACCTACTAGATTTATGTAAAAATGATTTAATGAAATATGCAGTCAGGTAGAAAACCATGGAATCCAAATTGTAGAACATCAATGTAAGCTCAACGAAAGCTATTTTGAGTGAATCACATTTTTAAAAATTTTGTAGTAAGGGAACACCCCTTATATGAATTTCTAGAGACCAATTGATACTGCCGCAAAATACCTTAAATGGAGATGCTTGGTTATCCAAAGTTTCATCAGAATTTTATGAGCCGATTTTGCGAAAATTAAAATTTTTCATTTTCGTTGTATGACAGCTACCCTCAAAATGAGAGCCAGCAGGAAACCACTCAAAACCCTTCGATAGATTTGCATAAAACTCTTAAATTCAAAATATGGTGTCGCTAGGCCAAAGCGTGACGGACAGACCGACCGACGGACGGACATTTTTGGGAGATTTGGTTTTTATGATGTATAAGTGATATAGAACACATTTTTGAGAAAATTAGAAAAACTTTTTTTTTCACGAATACAATACCTTTCTCGCTCCGCTCGAAAGTAAAAACCGAAGTCAGGAGAGTTACTTGGTCGTTATTTCTTTTTTTTTTTTATAGAAGAGGGAGGCAGACGAGCAGGCGGGTCACCTGATGGTAAGTGATCACCGACGCCCATAGACACCTGCAACACCAGGGGGATCACAGGTGCGCTGCCGGCCTTTAAGATATTTGTAGGCTCGTTTCTTGAAGGCTGCCTTGTTGTACCCGTCCGGAAATACCTGCGCAGGAAGCTGATTCCACAGTGCGGTCGTACGTGGTAAGAAGTTTCTTGTAAAACGTACGGTGGAAGATTGCCAGTTATCTAAGTGGTAAGGATGAAATTTTGAAGGCGTTGTGCCGGTGTGAAGTACCGTCTTGCTCTACCAAGGACACCCAGTTTTTTAGAGGCCATTTTGGCCTTGTCCTCCAAATGACCGCGAAATTGGACGGAGCTCGATATATCGACGCCGAGAATCCCAATACTCGGCTTTGCAACAAGGGAAGTGCTCTGAAACAGAGGAGATGCAACAAAGGGGTTTTTCTTTGCGGAAAACGCGCAAACTTGCGTCTTTTTGGGGTTGAATTGTACCAAGTTGCAAAGACCCCAATTCGAAACAAGGTCTAATTTAGTTTCGATTTCAGACACAAGTTTGTTCCGACACTCGCTGACAAATGCCTGAGAAAGGTTAGCGTGGCCGTGGTATGACTCATCCACCGTACTGTCGTCTGCATAGCAATGAATGCCACTAGTTAGTAACATATCATTGATATGCAGAAGAAACAGCGTAGGTGATAGCACACAGCCTTGTGGGACACCAGAATTCACAGGCTTAGATTCGGAGCACGAACCGTCGACAACGACCTTGATGCTGCGTTCCGTAAGAAAGCTGGAGACCCATTTGCACAGTTTCTCAGGCAGCCCATAGGAAGGAAGCTTCGAGAGAAGCGCTTTGTGCCAGACCCGATCGAAAGCTTTCGCCATGTCCAAACTGACCGCTAAGGCCTCCCCCTTGCTTTCAACCGCTTCCGCCCACTGGTGGGTCAAGTAGACCAGAATGTCGCCAGCAGAATGACCCTGACGAAATCCATACTGGCGATCACTGATGAGCTGGTGCTCCTCTAGGTGCCGTAGGAGCTGGCGGTTAATAATGGACTCCATAATTTTAGAAAGCAAGGAGGTGATGGCTATAGGCCTGTAGTTACATGGATCAGAGCGATCACCTTTCTTAGGGATCGGGTGCACTATGGCAGTCTTCCATGAGGTCGGGACTGAGCCAGTGGTGTAGGAGTGTCGGAAAAGACGCGTTAGAACCGGTGCCAACTCAGGTGCGCATGTTTTCAGTACTAAGGGAGGGATACCGTCAGGCCCACTGGACTTGTGAATGTCTAAGGAGAGAAGTGCTTTACGTACAGCTTTCAGGGAAAACTGGATATCCATCATAGCACTCTCGCACCGCGGGATGATCGGCGGTTGCTTCTCCTTGTCGTCCAGGGTGGAGTTAGATGCAAAAAGGATGCCCAGTAGATCGGCTTTTTCTTTTGCATCATGGGCAAACGAATCATCTCCCCTGCGCAGTGGTGGAAAAGATGGTTGACAAAAGTTGCTTTCGACAGCCTTGACGAGAGACCAGAATGCACGCGTTCCCGAGGGAAGCCGAGCTAGTCTCTCGCCAATCCTGCCGATGTGCTCTGCCTTTGCTATGGTCATAGCTCTTTTGAGGAATCTGGAGGCATAGTTATACTCCTTTTTAAAGAGATTCACTTTAGGATCCCTATCTGCTGCTGCATTAGCCCAGGCTTGGAACTTTTCCTGCTTTAGGCGAGATGCCGCTTTGCAGGGATAAACAAACCAGGGCTGGGACTTGCCACCAACTGGTACTACAGAATTTGGAATGAAGAGCTCCATACCCTGTAGCACCACGTCAGCAACAGCGTCGGCGACGGCGGAGGGATCCTCCAGTGAGAAGCAAACTTGCCTCCATGGGTAGGACGAAAAGAAGGTCCGCATCCCATCCCAATCTGCTGACCTGAAGTGCCAGACACGGCGGCAGCCCGCAGAGCGGGGCCGTGATTGGCGCGTGAGTGGCACGACGTTCCGAATCAGGCAGTGGTCTGACGAGCCCAGCGGGGCATCGACGGACACATGATTGCCATCCGGATGAGAGGTCAGCAGAAGATCCAGCAGTGAAGGCATGTGGTCTTCTACATCAGGTACTCGCGTGGGAGACGATATCACCTGCGTCAGACCATAAGCCATAGCAAAGGCATGAACAGATCTACCCGCATGGTCAGTTTTCTGGGAACCGAGCCACTCAATATGGTGGGCATTGAAGTCCCCAAGAACCACGATCTCGGCGGATGGAATCTGTTCCAGCACACAATCAGTTGCCATTTCAAGATGCTCCATGAGTCGGTTAGTTTCGGTATCACCGCTGTGGGACCTGTATAGGCAAGCGTAGGTGCGCGGATGGTCGTCGCAATCTACACGCAGCCATAGGATAGACAGGTCATTGCCTTCAAGACTGCTCAGGCGGCGGACACAGATATCGTCTCTAATCTATACGCATACGCCGGCGTGTGACACAAATTTCAATGGAAACACCACACTGTACGAGGATTTCTTCTTCATCGATAGTCTCCTTAAGTGTTTTAAAATAAAGCGCTTGTGTCTCTGCAATATAAGCATATGGGGTTTTAGAGTATCCAAGGCGTCTTACTTGGTCGTTATTTCAATAGAAACACCACACTGTACGAGGATTTCTTCTTCATCGATAGTCTCCTTAAGTGTTTTAAAATAAAGCGCTTGTGTCTCTGCAATATAAGCATATGGGGTTTTAGAGTATCCAAGGCGTCTTACTTGGTCGTTATTTCAATGGAAACACCACACTGTACGAGGATTTCTTCTTCATCGATAGTCTCCTTAAGTGTTTTCAAATAAAGCGCTTGTGTCTCTGCAATATAAGCATATGGGGTTTTAGAGTAACCAAGGCGTCACACAAGCTATCTACAAAATCATCAGAAGACAATATTTGAGTGCCAAGCCACTTTTCAAACTGCACGTCTGTCACTTGATTGTTCTCGAATATGATCTTCAAATGATCACGAATTGCACTTAAGCCAGGACAAAATGTAGCAACTCTCATTGGGCGGTGTTTTTGCAGTCATTAATACAATACAAATATACTTTAAAAATGAAACACACAAACAATACAAATATACTTATTAAATGATACGTCTGAGTAGGATTGGGACACATCATCTTGCGAAGGCAATCCTTATAAGTCGAAAGTTCCACGGCAGTTCCAGCTATAAGATTTACTCTGTCTCCACCATTCAAAATTAGCTTTAGATTTTGGTGGTAAGTGCAAACACATAAATAGACATAACATTTATTCACAGTAAACATACACAAATACAATGATGATATAACACAAAAATACAGAACACATACAAAGAGACATACGTAAAATAAAAATATACCATACATACATACCATACATACCATATGTGTTCCAGGGTCGCCAGCGAGGATACATTGTTATGGTCGTAAAAAAGTTTGTGAAACCTACTTAAACGTCCGGATATTCCTCCTTAAACTTCTGATATGTTGCTCATCAGAAGTTGTTTTTGTATGTGCGTTCTTTTTCCGTCATCTAATTTAACAGATATAAAATATTTTTTTACCAGGCATTATTCGACAAATGTCTTCTCGAAAATAAAATAATAAATTACTAAGTGTTCGGTCTCGGCTGCTAATTCAGCTGAACGGATGGTAATTCAGCTTAACGTTTGCGCGTCGATAAATCAGGATTTTGTCGAACTGAAGCCGAAACTCTCAGCACATTCTCTTAACTCCATGAAGTCCGTGCAGCGCCGGCTTGCTTCACATTTAGTGTCGATCCCGTCTATCGAACTTCTTTACCCATTTCTTTATCAAAACTGTACTCTGACACCGATTTATGTCGTGTAAATCGTAATCAACGCGAAACAAGCGCCTTACAATAACGAGCGAACCATTGTTTAAATAAAATTGCTTAACGCAAAAGGCGCGCTGCGGTCCTGTGAACCGATCCGTGGCGACTAAATTTCCGAGAAACGAGCTAGCCGCCCCGCGCCCGGGAAATCAAATTTAAATGTAAACTAATCAATGACCCACCAGTATAACACTCTTTTGCCTATCACAATTTCTTTCAATGGCATGTTACTTCCTTGTGCCTCTAGATATTTGGGCTTTTTAAATTCAGTGTCAAAATCATTTAATGTAGATTTTACTACTCATAATTTTTTTTCTTTAAAATCTATGACATTAGCACCTTGTTTTGCAGCAGAAATTTCAGAAGTAAAAATACTACACATGTATTAAGCCTTCTACCACATCTTGTAGGTACTACTCGTACCTTTCTAGGAAGTGAGGGATTTGAAATTATGTCCATTGTAGACAAAAGAAAAATGTTTAAACAGATCGTGTAGACGTTATTTAAATCCTTCCATAACATAATAATATTGAAGCATTTTAGTCAAATACTTTTTCAAACAAACGAGTTGATGCAGCTCAGGTATCCTTAATGCTTAGATCAGCCATAGGAGCATTTACCATCGTAAAACATTAATAGTTATTGGCCGTATAAAATCCTGACCGTATAAATTGACACACGTGGCGGACTCTTGGATACTGGGCATTAAGTACAAATATTTGATTTCAAACAAGCGTCTAGGTATGAACTCTGTTTGAATTTGATAGCTCTTTGAATTTGTTTTGAGATCTGAACCGTTTTCAAGGCATTTTGCAAATGAATATAGTGCATTACGTATATTAATGTATCGTACGAATTTGGTGTTAGTTTTAGTTTTTTGAGCCGGGAGGAACAAAATTTTGAGCACAGAATGGTAAATCATTGTGCAAATCATGTAAATAATCAAGATATGCAAGATCGACCTCTACTATATAACCATATTCATTATCATCAGGATTACTTGTCACATCTAGTTGTTTACACTCCTTTTTATAGAGAAAATTAAAGTCTGAAAATGGCTAATAGCCACACATAGCGTCTCCGTACAAAGTATTACAGTCAATGTACACTAAAAACGTTTCAGGCTGTGTCGGATCATAACACGGCTGATATTGATTGTTTGCTTTAACGTATCGAGTACAACACAAACAAATTCCACCCCGTTTTGTATCATGCGAGTCACTTATAAATTAGTTAAAAGCTATAACTGAATTTTCATTTTGAAAAGCTTGGCATCAAAACTTAGACTCGGAGCTGTCAAGTAAAACGCTGGATCTAAGGAATAGTTTTTCTTGCAAGTTTTCCGGATTTTTTTTCAAAAATGTCCGCCAATAGTAAAACATCTGTCTTTACATACAGATCAGTATAATGACCTAGATTCTTAATTTCGAAACTATTCCGCACCTTTACAGCATGGTCGTAATCATGTTGTGAAATAGTTTCGTTTGTAAGTTTGCTAGAAAAAATTCTGATTGACCGTAAACAGGTTTCTTTATACTTATTCCAATCAGTCATATGATCGTATAAGTATACTCTGTTTCGACAAAGCAAATTAAATTGCTCTTAATTTTTACACATTTGCAGTAATGAATGAAATCTTCCTTTTCAAGACTATTTATTAACTGATCAAGGCTAGAGCGTAAAAATTTAAAGGAATCTACAAATCGAACAGCTTCATTTTCGGAAACATAATGAATTTTGTAAAATATATGTAATTTTCCTCATTTTTAGGTATAACTTTGATCATACCGGGAGTCGCACCAAGTTCACGAACGAATAAATGACAATCATAAACCGATAAGTTATGAAAGAATACCGGAACAAATTTAGGTAGGGTAGGGTGGGGTAAAGATCCGCAATTTTAGGTTTTCATTTTTTTTCTCACCCAATAAGTAAAAGGTCCCACATGTTTTGGCTTCACTGGAAAGCTTAATTTATGTGCTACAATATACAATTTTATTACTAGCAAAATAAGCACCATTTAGGAAAAAAAAGGAAATTTAGACAATCTTGCCTTTGCGGACCTTTGCCCCACTGTTTGGGGTAAACGTCCGCAGATGCGGGGCAATTGTCCGCAGCTGCGGATCTTTGCCCCATTGAAATGAAATACACGGAAAAATTAACTTTAATCAGTCTATTTATTCGGAAAAATTAACTTTAATCAGTTTATTTATTCACAGTTATGAGTAAAACCATTCCAGTTCACTGACTGTATAAACATTTCGGGTTGTGCTGGTTTTTTTTGGCTCCTTTATACTCGAAACGACTGATCCCCATTCATAATCGAGAATGTCAGGCCGGTCGGGCCATTTCCATAATTTTCCAGCTTTCACCATTGATGATACAGTGGCATGGGTTTCTGAAACGCCAGTAATAACTCCTGGAAACAGTTTTTCTTCATATCGAACGGTACAAAATTCGCCTATGCACCTCTTTGGAGGCACCATCCCCTCAGACGATTCTTCCATCTTCTGATCACTGTCAGATTCTGACTCGTTGTAGACCGAAGTTCCAGATGAAATAGACTGAGTCTGAGATGAGTCATCTGAATCAAACTGAAGTCTACGTGGTGGCTTCTTCTTCTGCTTTGCTGCCATCTTGAGCTTGTCTTTCCGTTTCATTGCATTTTTAATTTTACGATCTTCTCTTTCTTTGACCAACCTTTCAGCTTGTAATTTTTTGTCCCGAAGGGCTTTCTTGTGCGGAGAAGATGTTAAAAGTGTCGACTTTAAACTTCTTCCGCTCCGCTTACGTCGTGTTGCTTTGGGAAGAGGTAGTATGGCTGCTGGAGACACAACTGACACAAGAGATGACGTGGAGACAAGTCCAGGAGAATCAGTAGATAAAACAGGATCAGGCAGTCTTGAAGGTCCAGGAACAGGAAAGTCGAGAGCTGAAGGAACAGGATCAGGCAGCCTTGAAGGTCCAGGAACAGGGAGGTCGAGAGCTGAATTGCAGTCATCGTTGCCAAACTCTAGTGTTGGTTCTTGGACGAAATCTTCTTCCGGGCTTTGGTCAAGTACTGACGTAGGAGCCTGAGGCAGCACTGAAGGCTCAGGAACAGGGCAATCGGGAACGGCATCACAGTTATCGTCGCCAAAATCTAGCATTGGTTCATTAACGATATCATCTTCTTCCGGACTTTGATCCGTCACCTAGCTCGGAAGAAAATCAGCATCCGAGAAAACCCCGGGGTCCAGGGGAAAGATTCCCGTTGCGCGGAAGGAGGCAGTTGCTTTTTCAATGGTAGCTGTTCTTTCATAAGCCCGGTTAAAGAGCTCAGCGACATGATAAACTGTTATTACCTGCCCGGGGTGGGACGATTGCCACGAATCCGTGACCTCGTTGTAGTAGGTTTTGAGGGGTTTAAAAAACACCCGGTCGAGTGGCTGAGTTTTGTGGCTCGTATGGGGTGGCAAACTGAGCATAACAACATTCAACGCTTCAGCCTGAGATATTGATTCGATTGAAACATGCGAGGCATGATTGTCCAGGATAAGAAGAACAGGAGCTTCCGGAGTGGGTTTGGCATGTTCTGCAAAGTGTTTTAACCACTTAATAAATGTAGGAGTGTCAACATATCCCTTGTCAGTGACCGCCATCTTACAGCCGACCGGGCCATTTTTTATTAAAAGAGGATTTTCCCTCTTTCTTTTAAATATAAAATAGGGCGGAATGTAGCCACCGTTGGCGTTGAGGCAGCAGATAACGGTAACTGTTTGGCCTTGTTCGGCACTTACATTTTTAGCTACTTCTTTCTGGCCCTGGTCGGACACAATTTTTGGAAGTTTGTCTGGAACAGTCTGGATTCCAGTTTCGTCCATGTTGTATATGGAACCAGGAGCAAACTTGTATTTTTGATAAGCCGATTCTAGGTTACCAAAAAAACCTTCCACTTGATTGCGATTAAAACCCATTGTTCGGGCCACTGACGTTTTTCTCGCAGTTCGCAAACTTAGTTTGTGTCTCTTCATGAAAGAAATTGTGTAATCCTTCCCTGCCATTCCCTTTTCTTTATTAAAGTTGTGTCTTATCTTGTTTTCTTCAGCATATTTGAATATAAGAATTCGAAGCGATTTGAAGGAAACACCATAAAACATATGGTTTAAGGTTCGGCAGTGATCTACAATTTCCTTTTCTTGCAAATGAGTGAATGTTGTTGTGAACCGGCCCAGTTTTCTGGCACCGGCTTCCTTTTTCAACCTGTAAGAAATCAAATCGACATTCAGAATAAAAGATTGTTAGTGATTCCTAACTCGTAATAATTTACTGAAGGGGTAACCCACCTCTTCCGTACAGTTGATTCATCGAATCCCAACTCCTTACCAATTTTTCTAAAGGATAGCCCCCGATTTAGCATTTGTTGGGCCTGCAAGTACAGTTCTGGTGTGAACGGCTTCACATCAGTTTTACGTTTGTAGTTTCTATAACGTAAAAACAAAAATTAGAACAATGAATACAAATCTTGGGGCAAACGTCCGCGCGCGGACCATTGCCCCATGCAAAATGCGGATCTCTGCCCCATTTTGTCATTTTGTAAAAAAAAAATAACCTAAAACCAAGAAATGCGCATTTGGCCAAATTATTGTCCATAGATCGCCTTTCAAAACCTGAATTATGGAATTGAACCAGTAAAAAGTAAGCAAAGCGTATAGTAAATTACATTTTCAACTGATGATGACCTACGGATTATTACATCAAAACAAGTAAAAAGAATTCTAACCTCATTGTTTTTGTTGTGCCGGTCGGACGCCATGTAACTTTTGTGAGGCGTCTGCTATCAATGTTGCCAACATAAAAATGTGTCTAAAAAACCGACAATATTTGGCGGTCATTTTAAATTGGGGGTGCGGATCATTTCCCATTGCGGATCATTGCCCCACCCTACCCTATTTGAAAATGAAGGTTGCAATACGAATGAGCAGCGCCTCTGTATTTCCTAGTGAAATAACAGTGGTCTCAAACTTTATAATTTTTTTATCATTTAACAATAATTTGGAGCACAAATAGCAATGATACTCATTTGCAAAGTTTTGACAATTGAAGGGTTGTTTGGAAAAACAGCCACTGTCAGTTCTGGTAAATTTTATACTATACACAAAAAACGTTTTTGGGCAGATTAGCTGTTTAATTAATTAATGTAAAGGTACATATGCGATAGGTCTTTGAGCAACATACATTTTATGACTGCAGTCATGGAAAACATTCATTAGGAAACCATAATAAATTCCGAAAATAGCTTTGACATAGGTACTTTTTCCAAATAAAATATGTGAAATATTGACTAAGGCTTTTCTTCCAAATAACATTAGTCTGAAAAAATAAAACACCTTGTTATATATACTTTACAAATTTATTTGTTTTTACCCACAACCATCACTGTTATCATCCTCATCAACTTCAATGTCAATATCAACAAAATCATTGTCACCTTCACTACAAATTTGACGGTAATAATCGCGATTTTCTGGCTTACTTAAATATTTACTGAGGTTTAGTAAATTAGCTATTTTGCCCGCAGTCATTTTTATAGGCTCCATGTACAGAGGGTTAAGTACAAGCTCTGAAGGCAACCTTATTTTTCTGCGAATTTCACAGCGAGTAGAAGGTCCTGAAAATGATTCTTTCACTTTTGTGTGCTGGTATTTTTCGTTAGTCATGATAATACGTACTTGACGTAATCTAAGTGCAAGTCTTGGAACTTTAAGGAAGTAAGGAGTCATTGCATCTTTCATATTAAAAAACATATCTTGTGTAGCAGTAACCACTTTAAATGGGGTTGGGTACTGTCTTGCTGCTTCAATAATTTTATCCCAGTCAGCTGGTACTTCAGGAGAACATACACTCTTTTTCTTTCCAATTAATGCAAAATCTGCATCATTTGGGAGGTATGTATGACCTCTCACAGGGAATATATGCTTTACAGTTTTAAACATTTTCAGAACATGTACTAAAAAGTACTGAAAATATACCATTATGTGGTTTTTATTTTGACCACTGCATCCATCGCTCAACAATACAAGGTTCTCCGATATTAAGTCATTACTATTCAAATAATGTAGTAAGAGTGAAGTAACATCAGATGCACCTTTTTTTCCTGTAACTTCCGTGTAACAGTACATTGTTGCATCATTGTTTGACAAGTTGTGGACTCCAAATACATAATACCACATCTGGCGTGAGTAAAATACATCACTTGTTTTAATATGTGGTAAAGGATGATTCTGCATATAATCAAACGAAAGTAACATACATTCTCCTCTTTTTGCCTTCTCTTTGTAAGCGTTTTTTAATTCTCGAAACTTTTTAGCTTTCTGTAAATGTAAAGTTTTTTGAATATTGAGTTCATTTTTTCTGGTGGCATCAGTCTCACTCAATATTTTTAAATTCAGTTCATCGCATATGCTGCAAGTGTCAGATCTTGGTAGGCCAAATTTTATCTTGAAATGTTTTGTAAATACTGAATAGTATACTATGTATGAATCATTAATTTGTATTTCATTCAAAAACAATTCATGCATTTTCTTCACGCTCAAATCTTCTGGCAAAAATACCACATTTGGGTTGTCACGTAAGGAGTAGTGAGATTGCCTTCCCTTGAAGCTTTTGATGTGTGATTTTACTAACTCCAATATTGGAAGTGGCACAGCATGAGGTCGTGTGGTATGTTTACCTCTACCGTCTTTGGGTAACTGACCCGAGGATATTTTAGCTTGAATTGTACGCAGCCTTCCTCTGGTGATTCCATGCAAACTCATGAAAGCTGTAACACAAACTGGTATCTCTTCATTATTTGTTCGTACTTTATAAAAGTATGCTAAATCATGATTAAACAAATCATCCTCTTCATCACGGTTCTGTCTGGGTCTTCTTTGTTGAACACTTTTATATGATATTAGCCCTGTGAGATGAGCATCTTGATCATTTTTATTCCCATACTTATAGAAGATTTCTAGTATATCTTTTCTCTGTTCTATGGTCAGTCTTGTGAAACATTGTAATCTTTTGCATCTGAAAATATTGCAGGTTATTAGAAACATCATAAATAAGTGATGAAGTCGTAAGCCGACAGTTCTCAATATTTACTAAAAGATAAAAATGATGCACTGGTTTACCTGCAGTCAGGCCCTGTTAAAACACCACTTCTAGGTCGACCAACATGATCGATGTGAGGTTCTCCGCTAACCTTGCGTATTTTTATCGTTTCTCGTTTTGAAACTTTCTTCTTTCTTTTAGTCGGCCATTGTACACTTCCTGAATAGTCTCTTGCTGTATTATTATTCATTATTTTATGTAAAACTACCACGAAATTCCTAAAATCGAACGCAAACAAATAACGACACACAGAGGTGTCCGTCTCCCCAGCAACCCATGCGAGATATGGCCAAGTGGCATACACCAAAATTTAGTGGAAATTGGTTCATTCCATCAGTAAAGTGTCAGATTCAGTGCATCAAAACTGATGACACTACGAGGTGAAAACTTTGGGTGGCTGTAGAGACGTCTCGTCAGCCAGCCCATTCTATACAGGGAAAACTACGAAGATTACATAAAAGCAAAATAGTTCCTCATTTACTGCATGTCTAGTGCAATTGATTGTAAAAAAGCCGAATCGAAAAAGTCCATATGGTAGGAGCACTTCAACAATAATTATGGGTGGCTGGAGAGACGTTTTCCCAGCCAGCCCATGTGATATCTCGGAACATATAGTAGGTAGGAAGATGAAACAAAGCTTAATATTTACTACCTACTCGGAACAGTAGGTAGCAAATATTTCAAAATCCTAGCTCCACTAACTTTTGAGATATTTGTATTTTTTCATGGGCTTGCTGGGGAGACGTCTCGCCAGCAAGCCCATGCTGTAACTCAAAAAGTACTGCACGTAGAATGCTGAGCGATATACCAATAGAGAGTGCATATTTGATGCAATAAGCACCAAGAAAAGTGAGTCCCTAGGTCTTATGGTTTCGATGCTAGAAACAAAAATCATTTTCCCGCTGAAAATTTGGAATGCATGATATGAAGTGCAACGTTGCCGTTCTGTGCAATTCTACATTTTGCTGTTAGAGCATTCAAAAATCAATCTTGTGTCCTTATAGTTAAGAGGTCCTGTAGACGCACGTGTAGATTATTTGTTTTTTTGAGAATAGTTCGGGAGACGGTGTACTTAAAAGGCTGATTGGTTAACAAGAAGTTTTTATTTATTTGTAGACAACATGTGAAGAACAAAAGACATAATATGTATTTTGGCTCACGTATTTATTTAATAAATCAGTTTTCTTAACTTATTAATAACAGGACAATTTAAGAATACTTTAAAAATTTTAGTTTGTTACTGAGACCATTAAACCTACATCTCCTCCTAGAATACTGTTGTCCAGGTTGCTAAAAAGAAATTGAGGCACCAGTTAGTATTCACGTGAGCTAAAATACATATTATCTCTTTCGTTCTTAACATGTCGTCCACAAATAAATAAAAACTTCTTGATAACCAATCAGTCTTTTACTAAGTACACCGTCTCCCGAACTATTCTCATATTACAAATAATCTACACGTGCGTCTACAGTACCTTTTAACTATAAGGATACAAGATTGATTTTTGAATGCTCTAACAGCAACATGTAGAGTTACACAGAACGGCAACATCGCACTTCACATCATGCATTCAAAATTTTCGGCGGGAAAATGATATTTGTTTCTAGCACCGAAACCGTAAGACCTAGGGACTCACTTTTCTTGGTGCTTATTGCATCAAATATGCACTCTCTATTGGTATATCGCTCAGCATTCTACGTGCAGTACTTTTTGAGTTACAGCATGGGCTTGCTGGCGAGACGTCTCCCCAGCAAGCCCATGAAAAAATACAAATATCTCAAAAGTTAGTGGAGCTAGGATTTTGAAATATTTGCTACCTACTGTTCCGAGTAGGTAGTAAATATTAAGCTTTGTTTCATCTTCCTACCTACTATATGTTCCGAGATATCACATGGGCTGGCTGGGAAAACGTCTCTCCAGCCACCCATAATTATTGTTGAAGTGCTCCTACCATATGGACTTTTTCGATTCGGCTTTTTTACAATCAATTGCACTAGACATGCAGTAAATGTGGAACTATTTTGCTTTTATGTAATCTTCGTAGTTTTCCCTGTATAGAATGGGCTGGCTGACGAGACGTCTCTACAGCCACCCAAAGTTTTCACCTCGTAGTGTCATCAGTTTTGATGCACTGAATCTGACACTATACTGATGGAATGAACCAATTTCCACTAAATTTTGGTGTATGCCACTTGGCCATATCTCGCATGGGTTGCTGGGGAGACGGACACCACACAGAGAAAATTTTGACAGATAACTGACAACTAAATGTTGCCATGTTTATTTGGAAAAATAACCTTTGTCATTGACTTTGGTAGTTCTTCCAAAACCATGCTGACCTTGGTTGTTATTCCTAATAGCAAAGGAAGTTTAATGGGTAATATCGCTTGACTAAGGCGCTTTTATGAAAAAGTGTGATTCACGGTGTCCGTCTTCCCAGCAAGCCCGTGCGAGATATAGCCAAGTGGCATACACCAAAATTTAGTGGAAATTGGTTCATTCCATCAGTAAAGTGTCAGATTCAGTGCATCAAAACTGACGACACTACGAGCTGAAAACTTTGGGTGGCTGTAGAGACGTCTCGTCAGCCAGCCCATTCTATACAGGGAAAACTACGAAGATAACATAAAAACAAAATAGTTCCACATTTACTGCATGTCTAGTGCAATTGATTGTAAAAAAGCCGAATCGAAAATGTCCATATGGTAGGAGCACTTCATCAATAATTATGGGTGGCTGGAGAGACGTTTTCTCAGCCAGCCCATGTGATATCTCGGAACATATAGTAGGTAGTAAGATAAAACAAAGCTTAATATTTACTACCTACTCGGAACAGTAGGTAGCAAATATTTCAATATCCTAGCTCCACTAACTTTTGAGATATTTGTATTTTTTCATGGGCTTGCTGGGGAGACGTCTCGCCAGCAAGCCCATGCTGTAACTCAAAAAGTACTGCACGTAGAATGCTGAGCGATATACCAATAGAGAGTGCATATTTGATGCAATAAGCACCAAGAAAAGTGAGTCCCTAGGTCTTACGGTTTCGGTGCTAGAAACAAATATCATTTTCCCGCGGAAAATTTTGAATGCATGATGTGAAGTGCGACGTTGCCGTTCTGTGCAACTCTACATGTTGCTGTTAGAGCATTCAAAAATCAATCTTGTATCCTTATAGTTAAAAGGTACTGTAGACGCACGTGTAGATTATTTGTAATTTGAGAATAGTTCGGGAGACGGTGTACTTAGTAAAAGACTGATTGGTTATCAAGAAGTTTTTATTTATTTGTGGACGACATGTTAAGAACGAAAGAGATAATATGTATTTTAGCTCACGTGAAGACTAACTGGTGCCTCAATCTCTTTTTAGCAACCGTGACAACTGTATTCTAGGAGGAGATGTAGGTTTAATGGTCTCAGTAACAAACTAAAATTTTTAAAGTATTCTTAAATTGTCCTGTAATTAATAAGTTAAGAAAACTGATTTATTAAATAAATACGTGAGCCAAAATACATATTATGACTTTTGCTCTTCACATGTTGTCCACAAATAAATAAAAACTTCTTGTTAACCAATCAGCCTTTTAAGTACACCGTCTCCCGAACTATTCTCAAATTACAAATAATCTACACGTGCGTCTACAGGACCTCTTAACTATAAGAACACAAGATTGATTTTTGAATGCTCTAACAGCAACATGTAGAATTGCACAGAACGGCAACGTTGCACTTCACATCATGCATTCCAGATTTTCAGCGGGAAAATGATTTTTGTTTCTAGCATCGAAACCATAAGACCTAGGGACTCACTTTTCTTGGTGCTTATTGCATCAAATATGCACTCTCTATTGGTATATCGTTCAGCATTCTACGTGCAGTACTTTTTGAGTTACAGCATGGGCTTGCTGGCGAGACGTCTCCCCAGCAAGCCCATGAAAAAATACAAATATCTCAAAAGTTAGTGGAGCTAGGATTTTGAAATATTTGCTACCTACTGTTCCGAGTAGGTAGTAAATATTAAGCTTTGTTTCATCTTCCTACCTACTATATGTTCCGAGATATCACATGGGCTGGCTGGGAAAACGTCTCTCCAGCCACCCATAATTATTGATGAAGTGCTCCTACCATATGGACATTTTCGATTCGGCTTTTTTACAATCAATTGCACTAGACATGCAGTAAATGTGGAACTGTTTTGCTTTTATGTAATCTTCGTAGTTTTCCCTGTATAGAATGGGCTGGCTGACGAGACGTCTCTACAGCCACCCAAAGTTTTCACCTCGTAGTGTCATCAGTTTTGATGCACTGAATCTGACACTTTACTGATGGAATGAACCAATTTCCACTAAATTTTGGTGTATGCCACTTGGCCATATCTCGCACGGGTTGCTGGGGAGACGGACACAGCAGCGTGTCCGTCTCCCCAGCAACCCATGCGAGATATGGCCAAGTGGCATACACCAAAATTTAGTGGAAATTGGTTCATTCCATCAGTAAAGTGTCAGATTCAGTGCATCAAAACTGATGACACTACGAGCTGAAAACTTTGGGTGGCTGTAGAGACGTCTCGTCAGCCAGCCCATTCTATACAGGGAAAACTACGAAGATTACATAAAAGCAAAATAGTTCCACATTTACTGCATGTCTAGTGCAATTGATTGTAAAAAAGCCGAATCGAAAATGTCCATATGGTAGGAGCCCTTCATCAATAATTATGGGTGGCTGGAGAGACGTTTTCCCAGCCAGCCCATGTGATATCTCGGAACATATAGTAGGTAGGAAGATAAAACAAAGCTTAATATTTACTACCTACTCGGAACAGTAGGTAGCAAATATTTCAAAATCCTAGCTCCACTAACTTTTGAGATATTTGTATTTTTTCATGGGCTTGCTGGGGAGACGTCTCGCCAGCAAGCCCATGCTGTAACTCAAAAAGTACTGCACGTAGAATGCTGAGCGATATACCAATAGAGAGTGCATATTTGATGCAATAAGCACCAAGAAAAATGAGTCCCTAGGTCTTACGGTTTCGGTGCTAGAAACAAATATCATTTTCCCGCCGAAAATTTTGAATGCATGATGTGAAGGTGCGACGTTGCCGTTCTGTGCAACTCTACATGTTGCTGTTAGAGCATTCAAAAATCAATCTTGTATCCTTATAGCTAAAAGGTACTGTAGACGCACGTGTAGATTATTTGTAATTTGAGAATAGTTCGGGAGACGGTGTACTTAGTAAAAGACTGATTGGTAATCAAGAAGTTTTTATTTATTTGTGGACGACATGTTAAGAACGAAAGAGATAATATGTATTTTAGCTCACGTGAAGACTAACTGGTGCCTCAATCTCTTTTTAGCAACCGTGACAACTGTATTCTAGGAGGAGATGTAGGTTTAATGGTCTCAGTAACAAACTAAAATTTTTAAAGTATTCTTAAATTGTTCTGTAATTAATAAGTTAAGAAAACTGATTTATTAAATAAATACGTGAGCCAAAATACATATTATGTCTTTTGTTCTTCACATGTTGTCCACAAATAAATAAAAACTTCTTGTTAACCAATCAGCCTTTTAAGTACACCGTCTCCCGAACTATTCTCAAATTACAAATAATCTACACGTGCGTCTACAGGACCTCTTAACTATTAGGACACAAGATTGATTTTTGAATGCTCTAACAGCAACATGTGGAGTTGCACAGAACGGCAACGTCGCACTTCACATCATGCATTCAAAATTTTCGGCGGGAAAATGATATTTGTTTCTAGCACCGAAACCGTAAGACCTAGGGACTCACTTTTCTTGGTGCTTATTGCATCAAATATGCACTCTCTATTGGTATATCGCTCAGCATTCTACGTGCAGTACTTTTTGAGTTACAGCATGGGCTTGCTGGCGAGACGTCTCCCCAGCAAGCCCATGAAAAAATACAAATATCTCAAAAGTTAGTGGAGCTAGGATTTTGAAATATTTGCTACCTACTGTTCCGAGTAGGTAGTAAATATTAAGCTTTGTTTCATCTTCCTACCTACTATATGTTCCGAGATATCTCATGGGCTGGCTGGGAAAACGTCTCTCCAGCCACCCATAATTATTGATGAAGAGCTCCTACCATATGGACATTTTCGATTCGGCTTTTTTACAATCAATTGCACTAGACATGCAGTAAATGTGGAACTATTTTGCTTTTATGTAATCTTCGTAGTTTTCCCTGTATAGAATGGGCTGGCTGACGAGACGTCTCTACAGCCACCCAAAGTTTTCAGCTCGTAGTGTCATCAGTTTTGATGCACTGAATCTGACACTTTACTGATGGAATGAACCAATTTCCACTAAATTTTGGTGTATGCCACTTGGCCATATCTCGCATGGGTTGCTGGGGAGACGGACACCCAAGCAGCTGCAGTGCACGCAGCGGCCACACCCTGGTAAACCACGTCGGCTCGTGGGCTAAACTGTTTGAGGGGGGCCTGCCCGTTTCGGCGGTCCGGTCTGTGGCGTTGGTCTTGGGTTGCAGAGGAGGCTTGGATGCTTGTTAATAATGAAACACGAGGCGAGCTACGAAAAGTGTCTTGTGTTCGCAATGTCGGACAATGGAAGATAACGATACCACAGAGTATAAGTACAGACAATATGTTACTTTTTTAAATTACAGCTTTGGATACATGACATCTCCCCTTTTTGAAAAATAAGTTGAAAACTTGAAACAGAATTACAAAAACAATTACTTGTGACAAAATTACAATTCATGAAACGAAAGTATACAATATTCTTTTTTAAGCATGTGACTAAATTACAACTTATGAAACGAACATACACGTATTAGACAAGTGCAAATATCGTACAAAATAAGCGCAGCTCTAGTGTAAATCTATAATCTATGGTTAAACAGCTGACAGACATATCTAATGACAGATACTTACAATATTACAATGCAAATTAATTTTACAAATATTTAGAAAAGTGAACATTTATACTGCAAAATACATTTATTACGATACAGAAATTGCTTCACAACAATACCTACGAGGTATCCTAATCTCGCGACCTGAAGATGAGTATTTGACGTTACTTTGTGAAGTGTTTGTGCTGTGTTGTGTTGCTGGTATGTTTACATCGTTTGTGTTGTTTTTCAGGTGCTGAGGACTATCAGAAGCAGGAGGTTTCGACGGAACAATTGGAGTGGGAGAAGGAGTCTTTGACGGAAGTCTAGCGGCAACAGAAGGAGGAGAACAAGAAGTCCTTGACTTGCTGACTGGTGTTGGTATTCTGGAAGGTGGAGGAGAAGGACGTGTTGGACTCTGCGGTTTCATAACATGAACACGATTGCGGCGGAAGGAACCTTCATCTGTATCAACAGTGTATGACCGGGGTTGAGGACCTATATCTGTGATTGTACCGGGTGTCCATGTGCTGTGTGGTTGTTTTTTAAAGTAAACCTTTTCCCCTTTGTTTAGTGTAGGTAAGTGTTTTGTGTGTATATTATAATAAAGTTCTGAATATTGTTTCTGTTCTTTCATTTTATTTTCTATTATTTTATAGTCCGGGACTGTCGGATGCAGGGATTTAGTAGAAATAGGCAACCTTGATCTAAGTGTTCTCGACATGAGCAATTGTGCTGGAGAGCACAGACCTTGTTTTGGTGTATTTCTATATTGTAAAATGGCTAATGATGGGTCAGTTTTATCTTTATAACATTTTTTCAATATGTTTTTGATAGTTCCAATGGCCCTTTCAACCTTACCATTAGACTGGCTATGGTAAGGACTTGAAGTAATATGTTCAATTTGCCATTGAGAAGTAAAAGCATGAAATTCATTTGAATTAAATGGTGGGCCGTTATCGGAGTGTAAATATCTTGGAATACCATGTCGGGCAAAGATTGATTTTAGATGGGAAATTACATTACTGGCAGTTGAATTATTATTCAGAAGAGCAAGTTCCACATACTTGGAGAAGTAATCAATGACTAACATGTATTTTTGTGACTTAAATTCAAATAAATCAATGCCTAATTTACATACATACATACATACATAACATCACGCCTCTTTCCCGTTGGGGTAGGCAGAGACCACAGTCCTCCACCTGCTACGATCTTGACATACTTCCCTTGCTTCCTGTACTTTCATCAATCCTTTCATACATGCTCATCGGTTTAGGGTACTTTTAACCTGGCCTTTATTCAGAACGTCCTGAATTTGGTCCTGGTACGTTCGCCTAGGCCTTCCCCTTCCAACGATTCCATTCACTCTCGCCTGGTAGATCTCTTTCGTCAATCTTCGTTCATTCATCCTCTCTACATGACCAAACCATCTCAGCATCCCTTTCTCGATTTTGGTCACTACGTCTTCTTTTTAATTTATACCAGGGAATTACTGGTATTTCTTGAAATTGGATTGGCTCTTTAGTATTATTACGTCTGAAAGTGAGACAAATGTGGCATGAATTTATATATGTCTCTATATCTGAGTGAATATTAGGCCAATAAACTGAATTTCGGGCAAGATTTTGACAACTTTTAATACCCTGGTGGCCTTCATGTAGAAGTTTCAATGTTTCATTCCTGAGAGAGACAGGGATAAGAATGCTATTGTTATTTTTTAAGACAAGGCCATCTACAACATGTAGTTCATTTTTCAAAGGAAAATATGGTCTTATGTTTTCAGGGACCGATTTTTTATGTTCTGGCCATCCATTTTTACAGTAATACATAATGGTGGTTAAGTCTTTGTCTTTAAATGTATGAGCCTGCAATTCTTTAAATTTGTGGGGACTTATGGACAAAGAATGCAGTATTAGATTGACATGTAGGCATTTACTTATATATAAGTACTAGCCCATCGGCACGTTACAATGTCCCCAATTCGTTGGTCCGAAATCTGACGTTTAGGACCAACAAATGTCAGTCGTTGTCTGTCATATTGTCAACATTGGATGCAAATAAACTTACCAACAAAATGTTGTTCTTCGTTGAAGAAACAATATACTCTTATTATTATTATTGTTATTTCTTATTATTGTTTTTGACTATAATCCAATTAATGAAAGTGAAAAACCAGGCCTAAATCACATATAAACAGTAAAAAGTTTGTTTTGTTTTTTCCCGCCATATTATTTCCGTTCCGTGTATTATGCATGTAGGCATTTACTTATATATAAGTACTAGCCCATCGGCACGTTACAATGTCCCCAATTCGTTGGTCCGAAATCTGACGTTTAGGACCAACAAATGTCAGTCGTTGTCAGTCATATTGTCAACATTGGATGCAAATAAACTTACCAACAAAATGGAATGTTCTTAGTTGAAGAAACAATGTACGAGTACTCTTATTATTATTATTTCTTATTATTGTTTTTGACTATAATCCAATTAATGAAACTGAAAAAACCAGGCCTAAATCACATATAAACAGTAAAAAGTTTGTTTTGTTTTTTCCCGCCATATTATTTCCGTTCCGTGTATTTAGTACCGACCGAAGTACTACACAACGTAGTTCACGCGATTTTTCACAGATGGCGCAATTTTTTCTTGTATGGGGAAATTTTGAACCGCTTGTTCCCAAGACCCTATCTTGACTATATAAATCTATGCATGTAGGTCAATATCAGCATCAAGATCAGTTAAAGCTGGCTCCGGTAAGGCAGATCTAGAGAGAGTGTCAGCTACATACAGGTATTTGCCGGGCTTGTAGATAACTGTTAAGTCATAGGGCTGCAATCTTAGCATTATTCTCTGCTAACGAGCTGGAATGCTAAAGAGTGGCTTTTTGAAAAGTGAGACTATAGGTTTGTGGTCT
The DNA here is from genome assembly GCA_947532105.1 of Athrips mouffetella. Classification (NCBI taxonomy): domain Eukaryota; kingdom Metazoa; phylum Arthropoda; class Insecta; order Lepidoptera; family Gelechiidae; genus Athrips; species Athrips mouffetella. Next base: position 13,854,148 of record OX383974.1, read on the forward strand.
GTTTCCACAGTGGCATGACGACCATAGATGTACTGGTGAAACTTAGTAGGTACACCCGAAGAGAATTGCAAGTAATTCTTTTTCTATTTGGGAATATGCTTGTTGTGCTTGACTGAGAGATGCTGATGCGTAAGCTACCGGCCGCTTATCATGGCTTATGACGGCGCCCATGGCATCTTTTGCCGAATCCACTGACAGGACAATGTCCTTGTTCTGATCATAAAAAGTTAATACTGGGGCTTTGGAAATAAGATTTTTGAGGTTATTGAACTCATTATTATGTGAATCTAACCAGTTAAATTCTACATTTTTAGACAAAAGTGATCTCAAGTTAGTAGTTTTCTGTGACAAGTTTGGAATGTAGGACCCTAAATAGGTGACCATACCTAAAAAACGCTGAAGTTCAGTGAGATTGGTGGGAGGTGGCATTTGACATATTGCTTGCACTTTAGCAGGATCTAGGCTAAACTTTAGATTATGGACCGTCGAATTGAAAGCTGGTTTTTTTTTTTGGGGAAAGGTCTTACCATACCTAGCCTGCGTGCAAAGTTTCAACCTGCGGAAATAACTAGTTTTTTAGTTATAAATTTTTAAAAATCGAAATTTTGCAATGGACCCTGCATGAAAACCAAACGCAAAAACTAAACGAAATAACCGCCATACAGCCTAATATGAGTAATTTATTTTTTTATATTTTAAAAATAGCCCAAAATGTATACTTTGGTACTAATTTGTATAGTATACAAGTAAATTACATTTAAATTAGCTGAATTCATTTATTACATATTTTTGACGTTATTAAACAATAAGCAATGTGTAGAACGAAACGCGTGTCGGCCGCCATTTTGAAAAATATTAGCTGTCATTACTTACGTCATGTCAAAAAGTCATCGCTTATTGCTTTGCTGTTTTAATATAATATAATCGTATTATTATAATTTACCCCGATTTTACCCCGCTTGTGCTCGGTGCTGTGCACTCCGCCCTCGCGAGTGCAAGTGTTGGACCCTGACTTGTGCTCTGTGCTCAACCCGCCGCCGCACCCCGCGTGAGATGGACTGGTGACGAATCACTTGATGAGTCCAGGGCGTCTGCCAGAGGGGGCTCGTCACCTGGTGAAATTTCTGGGGCCTCGACTTGGTCGGGCAGGCCTCCTCGTGGCTTGTCTGAGGACACTGTTGGCCCTAGTTGGCCTAGACGTCAGCGGGGACCTACAGGTTTTTCAAATAGAAGAATCCATCCAATACTCCTCAGCGTTAAGGTAATTTTTCATTATTTCCTTGATTTTGTCATTTCTTATTTAAACTAGAGTGAAAAATATATGTTGAGTAAAACTAGGGTGATCTATTTTATAAAAAGGAGAGTGAGAATAATTATAAGTTAAAGGAGGCCTGTTCATTAATATTTATTTATATTTGTTTTAGCTCCATGTGGAACTGGAGATGTGTGTTCTCCGAGCTGGGCTCGGATGAGCAATGCGTGGCATTTGCTGAGCAGGAGCGGGGCTCAAGAAAAAATATGCCTACACACATCCACTAACATACTGACACATACTGTACACAACATTACAAATTGTGTTTCACAATCAATTGTATAATTAATAAATTGAATATGGTTGTATTAAATTATAATACTATAAATAAATTGTAAATTTATTTTGGTGTTTCTTATTCCTTACTCAAATTTATCAATCGTGATGGGATAAATTAGGTCAAAAAGTGACAGAACTAAATTGATCAACCCCGAATAGGATAGATTAGGTTCAAAATTGGTAACAGAACCGAATTAGTCAACCCCGATTCCAAGCTGCCGACTCTAATGGATGGAGTTTGTTTTTATAAATCCGGAGGAGCGGAGGGAGTGCAGCCCCCGCCCGCTGTAACAAGAGCCAGGCACCATGTGAGCCGTAGCGGCTGAGGCTGGTCGCCGCAGGCGACCAAAAAGCCGAAGCTGCGAAGGCGAGCATGAGGGCCTGGCTCTTGTTACGCAAGGGCGAAGGGGCTGCACTTCCCGCAGCTCCGGAGCTGTGAAAGTTCGAAATTCCACAGTCCTACTTGAGAAGCGGAAGATGAGGGGAAAACAGCCCTCCCCCTTCGAAATTACCTAACCTTGAGCCACGAAACAGAAATAGGGGGCTTTCCGCAGTCCCCCTACAGAAAGGGGGGGTCCCCGTCAGAGGGGGGGGGGGGGCATCTTCTCCCACACTTAACTCCCCTTTGGTGTGTGCAAAACAACGGGGTTACCCTATTTTTACTCAACATAACCTCAAAACTTTAAACATTTTTTTTAAAAAAAGGGGGGGTTTCCGCAGCCCCCCCTTCACAGGGGGGCTCCCCTCCCCCCCCCCCCTCCCCCCCCATAAAAAAAACCCTATATTCGACGGTCCATAATCTAAAGTTTTACCATTTTTTAACCTCTCGTCGTGTTCCTGTTTGGTGCTACCAAAGATGAGTAAGTCATCCATCATGACTTTTACTCCTGCAAGATCACTAAATCTTCTTGTCATCTCGGCATGAAATATTTCAGGAGCAGCATTTATACCAAAAGGAAGCCTTAGGAAGCGATAACGACCAAATGGTGTTATGAAGGTGCATAGCTTTGAAGAAGCTTCGTCTAATTTGAGCATGTAAAAGCCTTTGTTTGCATCTAAAGTTGAGAAAAACTTAGCACCTGACAAACTAGTTTTAATCTCATCGATAGTGGGGAACTGATAGTGAGCCCTCATGATTTCCTCATTGAGCCTTCTGGGATCAATACAAAGCCTAAGCTTTCCATTCTTCCTAGAGGTCAGAACTATTGAGTTAACCCAATCTGTAGGTTCATTGACTTTCACTATGACATTGTCATTTTCTAATGATTCTAATTCTTTCTTCAAATCATCAAGTAAAGAGAAAGGGACTCTGCGACATGCAACTACAGAGGGGACTGCATCTGGTTTTAAGGTTAGGTGGCATTGGAAATCTTTCAAAATACCTATTCCTTCGAACAAATGAGAAAACTCTGACAATAGAGAGGAGTCGCTGAATGAGACATTGTGTATTCTTTTAACAAGTTTTAGCTCCTCACAGCTCCTACGGCCAATGACATCTTGGCAGTTAAGATCTATTATGTGAAAGGTAAGTGAATGACTTTTGTTGTTGTGGAGGACAGTGACCTGGCATTGACCAACAGTGGGAAGTATCTCACCACTAAATGTAGATAATTTATGACTACTTTTTCCAATTTTAGACAGTGGTAAGTTCAGTTTCTTGTAAGTGTTATAAGAAAGAATGTTTGTGTCAGCGCCTGTGTCTAAAAGAAATATTGTGTCATGACTGTTTATGTTTAAATGTGTGATGTAGTTATTCTCTATATTATGTACAGCAGATAAAAATAAAGAATCCAAAAAATAATTTTCATCAGCATTACTTATTGGCACATTTTCATACTTAACGTCCATGTTTGCTTCTATATTGTTGACTCGACTAGAACGGCAGACTGAAGCAAAATGGTTTCTTCGCCCACAGTTGCGGCAGACTGCTCCTAACACTGGGCATCTGACACGGTGTACTTGACCACATTTGTTGCAGACCTCAGGATTCCTGCTGTGATGTCTGTTCCTGCTGACGGACTTGTCTCTGCCTTGATTTGGTGTTCTGGACTTGCTCGCAGATCTGGAGCTATGTGCCTGTGGTCTGGAACGGTTGTAGATAATAGCACTGACATCCTGTGCCTGATGATGATCTAAAGACTTTGTGTCTAGCTTTGTATTTCTGATTAACTTAGCTAGGTTGACAGCTGCATCGAACGATTTCGGCTTTTCTATGAGAATTCTCTCCTTTGTGTGAGTACAGTTTAAGTTCCATGAGAATATGTCTTTAAGGAGGTCGTCTCTGTAGAAATAATATAGCAACAGTATTTTTATTGTTTGTAGTGGCAACACTTTATTCTTGTCTGTGCCTGCCGGTGTAATGGCGAACTGTGTAAGAGAAAATTCTCAATAAAGAATATCCTTTTATCTGCCTCTTTCCTTCAGATTAGCTGATAAATCCTCCTGTAAAAGGTTATGGGCCCAGCCCTAATCTTGGAGGTATTGAGGCAAGTGTACCTGGTAAAAGGTATATCACGGTAAAGTGATTTTTTTGCGGTGAAGCAAAGTGAATATCAAGGCACAAGATGGAGGCCGGGAATTTCGGCGCCAACAGTGGCGCAAATACTTTACGATTGGAAGGACTAGAAAATTGGTCAATGTGGAAATTCCAAACTAAGGTGATCTTGAAGGCTATGGACGTATACGGTGTCGTAGATGGCTCATTTGAATGTCCAGAAAAAGATCAAGGAAAATGGCTGAAAACCGACGCCAAAGCGCAAGGCATTTTGGTAACGCACATGGCGCCGTCAGTCATGATACATCTGCAAAATTGCGAAACGGCGAAAGAAATGTGGGAAAAACTAACCACAGTTTATGAACAAAGCTCAGATGTTTCCTTACACCTGCTACAGCAGAAGTTTTTTGAAATCAAGCTGGAAGGAAATGAAAGTGTGACCACATTCATAGCTAAAGTGGAAGATCTGGTGGCACGCATTAAACAAGCGAAGGGAACTATGCCAGACAGTATGGTAATAACAAAAATTATATCATCAATTGGCGAAAAATATCGTCATTTTATTTCGGCCTGGGACTCGGTTCCAGCGAGCCAAAGGACCCTTGCGGAATTGACAGCAAGACTTATTATTGAGGAGCAAAGAAATAATAAAAGCGATGAAGTGTCAACATCAGCATTCAAAGCACAGAGTTCATCAAGAAAGTGTTTCAAATGTGGCAAAATGGGATATTTTAAGGTTGACTGTAAATTTAAAAGTTATGGTGTAAAAGACTTTTGCAAAAAGTGTAAAAAACAAGGACATAAAATCGAAAATTGTTGGTTCAATAAAGAAAAGTCATCCGAGAATAACAAAAGTGAAAAAAGACTGAATGCATTTATGACATCGGAATCAATAAGTGCTTTAACAGCTGACTGTGAATATGGTGATCATTGGTATTTGGACAGTGGTGCTTCTGAGCACATGTGCAAATCTAAAAATCCTTTTACAACTTATACCAATTTTCAAGTGCCTAAAGATGTCATAATAGGGGACGGTTCAGTGATAAAAGCTCTTGGACAAGGTGAAATAAAATTGAGTGCATATGACGGGGACAGCTGGATACCAACAACAATAAATAACGTTTTATTTGTTCCTGAGTTGAAAGTGAATCTATTTTCAATGAGTGCTGCATTGGACAAAGGCTACAAGCTGTTAACTACAGCCGCTGAGAGCAAGTTTGTGGAAAATGACACTGTATGTGCTATAGCAAAAAGAGAAAGGAAGATGTATACAATGCAATTTAAATATGAAAAGGAAATGGCTATGATAGGAAAGTGCAGTAGTAATCTGACAGAATGGCATGCAAAACTTGGTCATCAGGACATAAATCAAGTAAGGAATATATTGAATAAGTGTAATATTACATGTGATGAAGGAAGCGAACAAACATGCATATCTTGCATAAAAGGAAAACAGCATAGATTGCCATTCCCTTCTTCGGAAAATAGAAGTCAGTTACCTGGTGAAGCAATACACATGGATATTGGAGGACCTGTTGATGAAATGTCTTTGGGAGGAGCAAGATTTTTTCTGTTGCTAAAGGATGACTACACTAAGTACAGATATGTTTATTTTATGAAAAATAAAAGTGAGAGCATTAAATATGTGAGGGAATTTATAGAAGAAACATTGAATAATCCGGGCTATAAAATAAAATTTATAAGATCAGATAACGCCAAAGAGTTTTGCAGCAAAGAAATGACAGATTTGCTAAAATCTTATGGCATACAACATCAGCGAAGTGTAGTATACAGTCCCGAACAAAATGGATGCGTGGAGAGAGAAATGCGCACTATTGTGGAGTCTGCCAGGACTATGTTATTGGAGAGCCAACTTAATAAGAATCTGTGGGCAGAGGCGATCAATACAGCAGTATTCGTGATAAATCGCACTGGCCCCAGTAGAATAAAAGGCAAGACGCCTTATGAGTTATGGTTTAACAAGAAGATGTACGATATCTCTAATCTTAGAGTATTCGGATCAAAAGTAGGAGCACACATACCGTCACAGAGAAGAACAAAATTTGACAGCAAAGCTGATTTTGGACATTTTGTTGGATACGGCGAGTCTGTAAACATCAAAGGATATAGAATCTATATTCCTGACAAAAATGATGTAGAAATAAAAAGAGATGTGACTTTTATCAAAGAAAATTCAGAGAAAAATGAGAGTAAACAAAGGAAAACCACAGAAATATTTACACTTGATTTTGAAGAAAATGAACAGGAAATAATAGAAAACGAAGAAGAAGAAGAGGTGAATGTAGAAAATAATCATAACCCAGAGGTGCTCAATGAAAGTACAACAGATCAACTATCTGTGAATTCTTTTAATGAAGAAGTACCAAATGTGACTGAAGAAGCAATGTCAGAGAAGCAAAGAGGAGAGGAAGAAAGTAATCAAGAAATAACATGTGAAGAAAGACCTAAAAGAATGCTCAGAACACCTGCATGGATGGAAGACTATAAAATAAATGATAGTGAATCAGATGAGATTGAAAATAATTTTTTGAGCATGTCATGTGAAGAACCTATTACCTTTGCAGAAGCTATGAAAAGACCAGATAGAATCAAATGGGAAGAAGCTATTAAGAAAGAAATGGAAACTTTAGAAGAAAACAATACATGGGAAGAAGTGAAAGACGTTCCAGCTGGTGAAGAAATAGTGAGTAGCAAATGGGTGTTCAAAATTAAAGAAGCAGGAGGAAATTCCATATATAAAGCGCGACTTGTGGCTCGTGGCTTTGAACAAAAGAACTGCGATAACAACACCTATGCCCCTGTGGCAAAGATGACAACCTTTCGAACAATGATGGCTGTGGCTGCTCAGAAGAAACAACCAGTGTACCAAATGGATGTAACCGGAGCTTTTTTATATGGGGATATAAAGGAGACTGTTTATATGAGATTACCTAATAACAAAATATGTAAATTAAAAAGGTCAATCTACGGTTTAAAAAAATCGCCGAAGTATTGGAATACTAAATTTAATGATTTCATTACAAAAGAAAACTTTGTAAGATCCAAAAATGATCCATGTTTATATGTGAAAAGAGAAGGAAATAACTTCATGTATGTCCTGTTATTTGTGGATGATTTGCTTTACTTTGGAAATAACAGAGATCAATTAAACTCATTTAAAAATAAATTATGTGAGAACTTTAAAATGAAAGATTTGGATCTTGCAAAAAACTATTTGGGTATAAACATCAAACAAGATCTTAAAAATTGTATTACTGTAATAAATCAAAAGAAATATTTGCAAAAAATATTGGACAGTTATCAGATGTCAGAGTGTAAAAGTGTGTCAACACCTATTGAACAAAATTTCGATTTTGATTTATTACAAAGGGACAAACCAGAATCAGTGGAGATTGAAAAAGATTGTAGAAAGTTAATTGGGAGTTTATTGTATGCATGTAATACTCGACCTGATTTGTCTGTTTCAGTTAGCTTCCTGAGTAGGTATTTACATTGTGCTAGTAAAGCTCTATACCAATGTTTAAAGCGAATATTAAGATACATAAAAGGGACCATTGATTTGTCATTAGTATATTCATATAATAATAATGAGATAATTTTGCAAGGTTACAGTGATGCAGACTGGGCTGGGGATGCCAGGGATAGAAAGTCCACTTCCGGCAATATATTTTACTTTTGTGAATGTCCTATTTCATGGGGAACAAAAAAGCAGTCATGCATATCACTGTCATCATGCGAAGCTGAATATGTAGCTTTAACCTTGACTGTGTCAGAAGCATTGTGGTTGAAGAAGTTGTTGTTAGATTTTGATTATAACATTACTTGCAATATTTTTGAAGATAACCAGAGTGTCATAAAAATTGCTGAGAACAATGACAACAATAAGAGGCTAAAGCACATGGATATTAAGTACCATTGGTTAATGGATAACATTAACAAGGGCCTTGTAAACATCAATTATGTAAGGACAAACTGCAATATAGCAGACTTGTTTACAAAACCCTTGGGTAAGCAAATATTTACTAAACTAAGAGATTTAATTGTGTTTTAATCTTTGATGTGTAGTAGGTACATAATATGTTCCATGTAATGATTAAGGGGGTGTCTTGTGTTACCTATAAGTATGTTAAGGTGAAGATGTTTTATAGTTTGTTAAGGGGTAGCCTGACATTCTGTCTATTAAAATTTTTGTTAAGGGGTAGCCTGACATACTGTCTATAAAAAATTTTTTGTTAAGGGGTAGCCTGACATACTGTCTATTAAAAATGTGTGTACCTTTTATAAAAATTACTGTTGAGGGGGTGTGTAGAAATAATATAGCAACAGTATTTTTATTGTTTGTAGTGGCAACACTTTATTCTTGTCTGTGCCTGCCGGTGTAATGGCGAACTGTGTAAGAGAAAATTCTCAATAAAGAATATCCTTTTATCTGCCTCTTTCCTTCAGATTAGCTGATAAATCCTCCTGTAAAAGTCTCCGATAGTACCGAATTCACACTGAAGACTAATATTCTTTAAATCAGTAGCGTATGACTCGATGTCTTCATGTTGACCTTGCTTCCGATTGAAGAGCTTGTGTCTTTCGACCGAAACGTTTACCTTCGGCAGAAAATATGCTTCGAATTTTGCAAGAAGTGCATCGTATTTGACTGTGTCCATCTCTTCATCAAAAGAATTAAAAATTTGAAGGGCTTCTGTGCCAATGACGTGTAATAAGATGGCGACTTTACGAGCGTTCGACTCTTGGTCTAAATTGTTTGCCTTCATGTAAATTTTCAATGACATGCGAAAATTTTTCCATGCAAGAGGCATGTTTGAGGCCCTGAGATCAAGCTGAAACGAGGCCGGAGGAAGCGTATTCGGCGCAAGCTTCGGTGGTGGCGGTGGCGGGTCGTCGTCCGGCATTTTGTGTCTGTTAGGTTAGTGACTTGCCTGAGAGCACGATGTGCGTCTGAGTCTCGGCGATGACGAAAATATGTGTTTCTGACGACGATTGCATCAAGCCGCGTCCCCGCTGTCACCATGTGGCGTTGGTCTTGGGTTGCAGAGGAGGCTTGGATGCTTGTTAATAATGAAACACGAGGCGAGCTACGAAAAGTGTCTTGTGTTCGCAATGTCGGACAATGGAAGATAACGATACCACAGAGTATAAGTACAGACAATATGTTACTTTTTTAAATTACAGCTTTGGATACATGACACGGTCTATCTGCGGAAGCCTCCCGCATTGTGCACAAGTCTGACTCGGTGTAGAAGGCAAGCCACGCTGATAAGCAACGGATGTTGGCGGATGCAGCGAGTAAGCAAGGCATTGTTGAAGGCCGAGGGCGACAGTAGAGGTCGGAAGAGACTGTCGGCCTGATACTGCATCTGAACCCACCTCTGGTCGTAGCGGTTCTCCGTTCCATCGGAGCAAGGTGGGTAAGGACGAGAGAGTGCGTCTGTGCCCGCGCAATCACTTTTGCACTTAAATATGTCCCGCGCAAATTACTGTTTCTGGATACCGGATTCCGAGCATGAAAAGACCTGCGGCGATGGGTGGCGGTAGAGAGGTCGGGTTATGGTGCATACCCGGCTTTGTCCAATGCCTGCACGTTGGCGACTCAAAGAGAGTGGTCGTTTCTGCGCTGCAGTAGGGGCGACAGTGCGGACTGGGCAGCACTTTGGGTGACGGAGCAGCCCTATTTAGGGAGGCACTGCTCCCCTCGCTCAGCCGAGGAGGGGACTAGAAAAGGTGTCCTGAACAAATGTTCGTCCCATCACTTTGGGGGGGGTAGCAACCGCGGCTGCCCGAGCACCCCATCAATCGCGGTCGACGAAACAAAGATAAAAAGCTTATTAAAACTTGTATAACCTCTTGTACTCCTCTGAGACATGGGTGCTCTACCGGGAGCATATACGCACGTTAGACCGGTTTCATCTCAGATGCTTGCGGGACATATTAAACATCAAATGGTCGGATCGGGTTAGAAACACCGATGTTCTTCGTCGTGCAAATGTCTGCGGCATCGAGGCGTACCTGATGCGAAGACAGCTCCGCTGGTGCGGACACGTCGCACGAATGTCTGAGGAGAGAATTGCAAAACAAATATTCTTTTCTGAACTCCAGAACGGCAAGCGCAAACAAGGTGGCCAGTTCCTTCGCTTTAAAGACGTTCAGAAACGACATATGACACGAAATGGGATTGACCCTCAAAAATGGGAGTCAAGGGCCAGTTGTCGTCCTGAATGGAGACATTTAGTGCATAAACATGTAAATGACTTTGAAGAGCAGCGAAAAAATGACATTGACGCAAAGCGCGATGCTCTCAAGGCCAGACCACCGGCGGCCATCTTTTATAATTACGTGGATGGTGTGCTCACGTGTCGGGATTGTTTCCGCACTTTCACGCATAAGATAGGCTATTGCAGCCATCTTCGAGCACATGAAAGGGCTGACCATCGCGCCTTAATAGCGGACTAGAAGCAGTCGCCGTAGCCGAAATCGGCTAGGAGATATATATATATATATATATAATTAGATACATATAAATTGGAAAACAAATATCTTTTAGCAATGTAAGTAATGAAGCTGAAATGGAATAAAGAAAAAATTCTACGTGGAAAACATCTTTTAAGAGACAAGTTTCCATGCGGAGTGTTTGGGGATCTGAAGGCAGCTAAAGTCATTTTATGTAGGAAGGTAAAAGAAAAGTCAATACAGATTTTCGGACAGTGTGCCGGTACTACGTAGCAATACCATGACATTGGGGCTCAACTACCAATGCCTTAATCCTAACAATGGATTGAAGGTCATAGTGGCTGCCAGCATGGCAGTGCCAAGGTAACAACGACGCACAGTGGGCTGAAAAACAGCTTTATTTTATTTTATTTCATTGACGTACACAACAGTTAACAATCACGGAAAAGTTCTAAAATGCTAAATGATAAAATATAGTTCTAGACAAAAAAGTGAACGTACAGCATGGTTAGGCAGGTTATGCTATCTGGTAAAGAATTTACAAGAAAAAAATAAACAAACTAATCAGTAAAAAAGTAAGAAGGGGGAAATGAGGTATGAGTGCAATATTTTGTGGAGGTATATTAAGTCAAATTGTTCACGGCGAGTGCTAAGCTTATTTAATTTAAATTTGGCAAGTCTTTCTTCGTATGAAGGCATCTGCCGACTACTATAACCTAGTCTGTAGAAAACAGTCCGAAGGGCTTTACGTTGTACACCTTCAATTCTATTGGAGTGCAATTTATAAAAAGGGGACCAGATTACAGAACCATATTCGATGACACTCCTAACCATAGAGTTAAAAAGATGCAGATTTCCTAAATTGCTTAGTTGTTCGAGTTATAAACCCAAGAAGTTGGTATCCTCTATTAATAATATTGTCATAGTGATTCCTAAAGGTCAATTTTTCGTCAAACAGAACACCAAGATCTTTAGCAACACTCCTGCGATCTAAAACATGTTCACCAATTTTGTACGCGTAGTTTAATTTTTGACGTTTATTTGTAAAAGACACGACAAAGCATTTTTTGATGTTTAAGAACATTCTATTCATCAAGCACCATTCGGCAAGGGATTTGTATCAATAGGATCAAAGACTGAGCAAAAATATTTTGACATAAGTTCACAGCTGCCTTGTATATCTGTAGCAATTTCCGTATCTAATCGCATGACACTGGGAATGCAATTTTTCTTTTTCTTTCTGTTGTTCACAAAACGCCAAAAGGCTTTGTTATTTACGTAGAATAAATTTTCAGTAGATGACACAAAGGCTTGATAACAATCCTCTATTAAAGTTTTAGACCTAGTGCGTAATAGAGAGAACGTGTCGTAATCACGGGGATTTCCAAACATTTTGAAGCGCTTATGGTACTTAAGTTTTTGTGTGATACAGTCAATAAGGCTTTTCGAATACCAAAGAGGATACTCATCGGGGTTGTAAGTGGTAAGTGGAACATTCCTTACAATTATTTCATGCAATTTTACATAAAATGTATCAACTGCCATATCAAAATTATCATTTTCAAGTAAAATTGATTTCCAGTCTATGCTCTTGATTTATGATCGAATTTTTTCATAATCTGCCTTAAAGAAATTATAACGAAGGTTTTTTTTTTGACTTTGTAATGTTTTTACTATGTTGGAGTGCGGACATGATTTCTATCTCTAGAGAAGGATGATGACGGTCCTCTTTGGTAAGAGCGTTAGCGCTATAAACTTTTATATTATCACTCGAGCGAGGTGGACAAGACAAGGTCAAGTAAGCGATCATTAAAATTGCGCGTAGAATTGTATTGGTAAAGATTGCAATACGAAAAATTATCACAAAACAGCCTAGATTTTGCATCATGAGGATCAGTTGGTAATAAAAAAATATTTGGAGTGTTTAGGGACCAGTCTAGATAAGGTAAGTTAAAGTTACCTATAATTAAGGTTATATCGTCACTATTAATGTCATTTATGCGGAGCGCAAGGTTATTCAGGAAGGATGTGAATTTTGCTATAGGCAAATCAGGAGGAAGGTAACATATACATTAGTGTATGCTGGGCTCATTATTGTGGGAAGGAAAGATAGTTAGCCAGATATCCTCAACCTCACTTTCCCAATTTACATGACGTATTACATTAATGTTATGGTTAACTGCAACCAGGACTCCCCCCCCCCCTTCTTTTTTACTTAATGAGCTTGATTCTCGATCTCTGCGAAATACTAAGTACCTACCTTTTATCGAAAAGTTCACTATCAAAAACTCCTTTGTTCAAATTTGTCTCTGTTAAGCACATAAGATCATAAGAACAATTTAAAACATTCAAAAATAATTCAGTGGTTTTTGAACGTATTCTATTTACATTCTGGTAGAAAATAAACATGATTAAAATACGTGTAAAACGAAATACATGCATAACTTAGGGAAACCTGTTATAGGCTCATGTACCATTAATATATAAGCAAACTATTCTTTTTGTAAACAGCTGTTGGTTTTCTAAATAAAAAAAAATAAAAAAAAATAAAAAAAAGCTATAGGTACTATGTGTGAAAATCCGATGAAACTAAAAATTAATTCGTGATTCACCCTAGCTTATCCAAATCAGTCTTGTTTTTAATATGAATCGCAGGTCCATTGTCATCTTTGCGCAGGTAAACACGACCGTACACGAGCTTTCATAGACATAGTGATTAAAATTTTAAAGTGTCGCTTTTTCATTGGATATGGCTTTTGTTGACCATCACCATGCTTAAGTATGTCACGAAAGCCAATTTAGCATATAAAGGGATGACTTTTAATTTTCTTTTCAATAATTTGTATGAAGGTAGTATGAAAAATCTGCTTATCTTAGGAACCGCAAGTTAAACCGTTAATATCCTTGCAGAAGGTCTTAAAATTAATTATTCATGATTTATTGGATATTATAACGGTTACTACTGCAGATTTTTTGAAAATAAATATGTTTTCCAAAAAAAATTATAAAGACGAAACTGATTATCTTTTCTCAAGGAATATAAGTCGAAATAAGAAAAAAAATGACCCTTCATAGAAACCTGATTAGTAGGCCAGTAAAGTTACGGTCTAACGTGGAGGCCCTGGCAGCCGTCGGCCGTATTTACCGACTGCCCCGCGATTTTTCCGAGAAATCACTTGGCTTAATGAACTTACTGGCTTTCTCTGCAAATTTTGAGTGGTACCAACAGAGAGGGAATTTCTGGTAGTTCGACTACCGGTACGCGTTGAGGACGAACGTCCACGCCGGCCGCTTGAAGAAGTAGAACGCGCCCGCGGGCGCGAAATCCTCTCCAACTTGTTCGACAACGCATGAACCTGCCGTGTCAGCTGCTTGCGATTTGGTTTGTCATGGCATCCGAAGCCCCAGGTGTAGCTGTTGATGCTACCTGCAAGTCGGGCGAAACAACGTCGTGGATCTGATCGGCCAGCTCAGCAATTTCATCCAGCGACAGCTTGGCTTTATATGTTATAATGGTCTGCGTGCCTCTGGGAAGTCGGCTGCTTCAAATAGACCGTAGAAACTCGTCTGGAACATCTGGCCCAGCCAACTGCTTTAGGTGCCGCCGAGTTCTTCAAGCGTCAGAAGTTGGTTAACTTTTTTCTGGCGAGATTCTGAAGGTATTTTTCCAACTGAGTCTTCAACTACTCGTATTTGTCCGTCGAAGACGCAAAAGTAGAGTGGGTGATGACAACTTAGACTTCGGCGGCGAAGGAAGGGTCTAATTGTTGAACGGCCGTGATATTCGCAAGCGCAAATTGGCTTTCCAGCTGCGAAAACCATCCTGGCTTCTGAGTATAAAAAGATGGTACATACTCTCACGGCAACTCGGTATAGCTGCCATCCGCCTTCTTCTCCATTCTCTGCGTTCGGCATCGTGTTCAAATAGGTCACCAATGAGGGGGAGCAGCAATAATACGAGCTGGATGAGTTAAAATGTATAGTATTCAGAAAACAAATACTGTTAAAATTTTCACAAAGCAAAATCAAAAAGGATTGCACCCATGGTAACCGGAGGCGGGAATTATAAAGTTTTTATCATTGTTACTTTCAGTTAAAGTTTATATTAAATTTAAACATGCTAGAGTGGTTGAACATCCTTTTCGGAAGCCAAATTGTTCAGGACTTAAAATTTCATATTTAACAAGAAAATCATTTAACCTATTTATTGGATATAGCTTAATCTTAGATATAATGAGAATGATTGTTATCGGTCTATAGTTATTTAATTATTTTTTTCCATACCTTGTTTGATAAAAGTGTCTGTAAAACATAACTCATCTAAATTGTGACTTTGAAACTCTGACAAAGTAATTTCTTTTTTTATTTAAGTTTTTAGACTCGAAAAAACTTGCTCAGATTTATAGCTTGTTTGAGACTGGTATGGATTTTGTTTAGCTAATGAGTTAATAGCTTTGTTCAACTCACAATTTATCAAATTATTTACAGACATACCTAGAGAATTTTCATAAATAGAATTAATGTTTATAATTTTTCAATTTTTATAGTATCTTAATACTCGTAGTATTTGTAAATCAGATAGTTTTTATGTTTAAACTACGATTATATCGTACACTAGCTTTTGCCCGCGGCTTCGCTCGCGTGGATTTCGTATTTTATGCTGTTACTGGTTTTCCGTAGGAATGAGATATTTTCCCATCAGTAGTAAAAGTAATAAAAAGTAATTTTAAAATAAAGAAAAACGGGACTTATCGTGCGCAAGTCCATGAGTACAATTATTCAAGATCCAGCTGAATTTTATATAATTTACAGACGTAGAGAGAGAGATGAGAGACTCTTTTATGTTATATTTCAAAACAGAGCTAATTTGCAGAAGTAATTGAGAAAAACTAAAACTATTTTCTAGGATGAAAGTACTATGGTTGGTAAAAAAAAAACCGGTCAAGTGCGAGTCGGACTCGCGCGCCGAGGGTTCCGATATACCTATAGTATTTTTGGAAGCAATAAAGTCCATTTTCAGGACCGCAAAACTAAATTTGTTTGTAAAGGTTTTTTGCAGATTTCTGAAAAACTGTGCAACTTAGAAAGATCGTTTTATTTTTGCTGTAAAGTTTACATAAACCTCTGTCAACTGTAATTAATTCAGATTTTCCCTTACTCAAACTTCGGAGATAAGGGGGGGGGAATGGTATTTTTTTTGACATTTTTCATCATAACTTGAAAACTAAGAAACTTAAAAAAATACAAAAATATATTTTAAAATGTACAAGTAAAGCCCTTTCATATGATACCCCACTCGACCTAGTAGCGACAATTTGAAATTTGGCCCCCCCTATTTTGGCCCCATTTACATTAATAATCATACTTTTTTCAAAAAATTTTCATGTGCAATTAAGTTGGGCAACTATATTCTAAAACTATTCCAGATTTCAGCTCGATAGCGTAAGTGGTTGCTGAGATATAGAGGTGTGACAGACAGACGGACAGACAGACAGACAGACAGACAGAGCGGCACCATGAGGGTTCCTTTTTTTTACCATTTTGGTATCGGAACCCTAAAAACGATGTGATAGCTTTAGAGAGTCAGTATTATCAGTAACAATTATTGTGATTTCTTAACACATAAACCAAATTCAGTTTACTTCGTACAAAAATACAAACTTTCATGCAAAAATTCTACCCTTTGTCAACCCCGTCCTACACCTATGCCTACCCCTATCCCTTCCCTTACCGCTATCCCTTCCCTTACCCTAACCCTGTCCCCATCCCCATCCGCATTCGCATCCCCATCCTCATCCGCATCCTTATCCACATCCCCGTCCGCATCCCTATCCGCATCGCTATCCCGACCACCACGTTGCATTTCTAAATCGTTGTTTTCGTAATCAGCGACCCGAAAAACCCATGTTTGTTTTTAGACTTTTTTGCCCCATTTCCCCCCATAAATTCTTTGATACCAGCCCTTTTTTTATTGGAAATGGGCTTACTCTTGACCTCGATCTAGTCATGAAGACAGAAATGAGGTCGACGGTGGAACGAGCTTGCCCAGAAGAAGCCTATTCACTCGCAACTTGAATAAAGTCCCTCCTGTAAAGTTACGAATAAAATGGTCTAAATTATATCTTGTTTCCTTAACTTTTAACCCCCGTTTCAGACTTGGCACACATGCTTTCAAGAATTCTCATGACCACTATAATTAATTTCCAAATATATAACATTTTCGTAATTAATGTGCCAATGAAACATAGAAACGACACCCATATAGATATTTTGACTTTTCAACCCTATCGCACCCCAACAGAGGATGATGGTATTTCACGTCCACCACGTTAGATTTTAAAATTATTGTTGTTTTCGTAATCAGCGACCCGATAAACCATACAAACGATACCCATATTTGTTTTTAGACCTTTTTACCCCATTTCCCCTTTTAAGGGGCTGAATTCTGAAAGAATCTGAAACACGTGTTTACTCATTTATTGATGTGAGTACTCCTGTGAAGTTACGAATGCAATGGTCTTACATATTTTAATTTCCCATACAAACTTTGAACCCTTTTTCACACCATTTCTCCCCTTAAGAGGTTGAATTTGGGGTGGAATTTCAATAACAGTGATGTACGTTCTATAGAATTGCATGCCTAAATAATAAATTTAGTGGATATTTCTTTAAATATAAAGGATTTTCAACTTCATCCCCCATTTCACCCCTTAGGGTGTAGAATTTTCAAAACCCCTGAGACACGTAAAAAAATGTTTTTAGTCGTCAGCCTAAATACAAAATTTGAAGGTTCTGACTTCAAAACTGACGGACTTTCATACAAACTTTCAACCCTTATTTCACCCCTTTAGGGGATGAATTTCGCAAAATTCTTCCTTAGTGGATCTATGCAAAGTATCTACGTGCAAAATTTTAAGTCTCTAGGACTAGCCGTTCAGGCTGTGCGTTGATATATCAGTCAGTCAGGGTGAAAAGGGGGATGAAGTTGAAAATCCTTCACTTTCAAAGTAAAATCCACAAAATTTATTGTTAAGGTATAAGGGTTGTCATTTTGTGGATCGTACATCACTGTTATTGAAATTCCTCCACAATTTCCACCCCTAAAAGAGGGAAATGGGGTGAAAAAGTCTAAAAACCAATATGGGTATCGTTTGTATGGTTTATCGGGTCGCTGATTACGAAAACTACAACAATTTTAAAATCCAACGTGGTGGACGTGAAATACCATCATCCTCTGGGGATGGGGTTGAGGTGCGATAGGGCTGAAATGTCTTGAAATCAATATGGGTGTCGTTTGTATGGTTTTTCGGTTCGCTGATTACAAAAACTACAACAGTTTTAAAATCCAATGTGGTGGACGTGAAATAGCATCATCCCCTGGGGATGGGGTTGGGGTGCGATAGGGTTGAAATGTCTAAAAATCAATATGGGTGTCGTTTGTATTAATAAAAAAATATTTTGCGTCTTTTTTTTTAGACTATTGCCTAAAACAACAAAAAAGTTATGAAAATAAGTTAAGCAATAAATAAACTGTATTTATTTATTTTAGACCTTGCTTACAATATTAAAACAATATCTACTCATTTTCATAATCGCATCAATAGGGGGATGGCGAGGGAGGGGTGATGGAGGGGGTAAGTTTGGGAGGGGGAGAGGGAGAAAGTGCGATAGGGTTGAAATGTCTAAAAATCAATAAGGGTGTCGTTTGTATGGTTCATCGGGTCGCACTTTTAATTTTATATATCAAACTAAAAATAAAAATAAATATTTTATGCGTAAATTGATAACCTTGAAGTCAACTTTCAAATATAAGATAAATGAAAAAAATAGCATCAGAATTATAGGAATTATGATCTCATTAATCTGTAAGAAAATTTCGGCAATTTCATAGGTAAAGACCTATTATTACGTACTAAACAAAAAACATTACATTACAATCCAGAGTTTTGCAATGATTATTAGTTCTACAACAGTCACATCCACCTGTCCTCTATTAAAATATGAGGGCTCTCTAAGCCGCTGGCTGGCATACAATAGAAATAGAAAACAAAACAATAAAAAAATATTTTTGTCATTAACTCAAAGTCGAAAATCCTTTAATCATTGTTCGATATTAAAATCTCTTAATAACGTCAGCTAAACTACATCGCTTTACAATAAAATCTCTAATGACGACAGCTAAACTACATCGTTTCACAAACAAAGTGGCGCCATGGTGGAAAAAAAAATTGCAATAGATCCTTGTTTTCATAATTTTGTTAGTTTTATCGCTGCAAATTAAGTTGGAACGTCCTAATAGTGGGCATCAATGAAAAAAAAAAAGGCCTTACCTTCGTCAAGTTTGCACATCGTTTCTCGACGTGCATTTTCCTCTGGTGTTAAGGGCACCTGCTTTTTAACTGGGCTCTTTGGTAATTCTGAAAAAGAGCTCAATATTTCTTTCTCCGTTTCCATTTCACTGAAAGCACCCGCCCTTGGTGGTAATGACCTCACGAGGACCCTACGAGGTCGAAGTTGAGTTTGCGAGTTGCGCGTTGATGCAATGCCTGTGAGAAATGGCTTCTTTTTTGAAGTCGCTTCAATAATTTTCTTTTTCTCCTTTTCTTCTCGCCACTTTTGGAGCTGCTGTGTCCGATCCATTTTCTTTTCAGGTCCAGGGCAAAAAGTCTTTTAAATTGTCTTGTATGATACAACGTTTATACAAGACAATCTTTATTTTTTATTGTACACGAAAACATTTACAAGACAAACACAAGTGAAAACATATAACAAAGGCGAGCTTAACTCAAAACTGAGTTTTCTACCAGCTAACCAAGAAACAGAAAAAGCTAGTATACGACAAAGCAGCGGGCAAAAGTGCACAACACAAGTGATTACTTAACCTAAAATGATATCCTTAAAACTAAAATACCTAACTACAGATAAATACAGAATACACAAATATATATGTTATATATACTATATTAATATATATCATACATACATTTGAAATACATACATATATATACATACGACTAATATATACAAAAAAAAAATTAAAATAAACCTACATAGAAAGAAAATGCTCTTTTAGATCTCGCTTAAGAATCTCCAGTGATGGACTAGCGCGAATAGAGTGAGGAAGGGCGTTCCACAAACGCACAGAGTGAACCATGAAGGAACCGCCGTAACGGCTTGAGGAGTGTTGAGGATATTGGAGGAGTAAGGATCGGCTGGTGCGGCAAGGCTCACCACGAGGAACCTGATATACGAAGCGCTCACGGAGGTACTGGGAGATGCAGGATTGTTGAGGATGGAGTAAAGTGTGGACAGAATGTGTACATCACGGCGTCGCCGGATGGGCAACCATTTCAACTGAGATCTGAACTCTGACACATGGCCATATTTGCGAAGACCGAAAATGAACCGGATGCACAAATTCTGGAGCCGTTCCAATTTGTTAAGCAAATGAAATGAAATTTATTATTAATAACATTGTTACAAGTCAAGTTTTAAATTAGCAATGTACCTACATTACAATTATTGATAATTATAATTAGTTCTAAGCAAGATCAAATATCAAGATCAAATAAAAATTTATTGTGCACAGGCAAATTAAAGAAATCGTCATAATTATAGAAAGACTTTTCATTTAGCCACTTTTTTATTTTACTCTTGAAAGCCCTAGTGGATGTTGCGTCTCTAACAAGGATCAGTAAGCGGTTGTACACCTTGGGGCCGATAATGTAAACTGACTGTTCTGATCTGGTCAGTTTATGAGAGTCCGCGATGAGTAAATCTTTGTTTCTGTTGTTACGCAAATTATATTTAGCGTTTTCACCCCTGCGTCACAGAATTCATAATAGTACTACATACAGAACGGAAGCTCTCCGCCTCCCACCAATCGGAGTACCGCAAGTGCGCGCGCATCACCCCGCGGGGCCCTGCGCGATATCTCGTCCCATTTCTCGTCCTGTTGCCACGCGATATGCAACGCTTGCAAAAGTTGAAAAAATTGTGCGTGGTTGTGCAGTTTACGGTTGTCTTTCGACTCTCCAAGACAAAGTAAAATTTGGAATAAAGTTAAACAATAATAAGAAGCAATTATTATGGAATAAACACCATAGAGTTTGTGAGATTATTTCAACGTGTGTTTGTTTGTTTTAATTGAAATTCGATTACTAAATACAACAAAGTGAGGTTATAATTCGTTTGTGAATTGTGTAAGTCGCTTTATAGTCGAACGAAAAATGTGCAACTCGAAACTGTAATAAAAGTATAATGCTAATGTTCTGTTATCTACGTTTTCTAGGGTAGGTGTTTTCTAGATACCATCAACCCTACACTCACACATCTTTAACCCACCCACACATTTGCGCGTGTAAAAATGACAGCTGTCACTTTAAGCCCGATTGTATGGAGCTTCCGAGGTGTGCCTGCGTTCGAATTGGTGCTTGTTAAGATACATGAATAACGCTACCTGCATGATAAACATACAAGGTAGGGGCAAAATTCTAAATTTGATGAAATGTTCGCGTGCTGATTCATCGTCCGGGATACCAGCCATAGCGCGTACAGCTCGCTTCTGCATGACGAAGACGCGATGCCAGTCGGCGGCGCGCGCCCACAGCTCGGTCCCGTAAAGCAGAAGCGAGTGTACGGTGGCATAGTAACACGACTTGACCACGCTCTCACTGACCGTCCGCGCAAGTCGGCGTAAAGCGAAACACGCTCGACCTAATCGTGCGCACATACCGTCAATGTGTGTCTCCCATGAAAGACAGCTATCTATATTGAATCCGAGCAGTTTCACTGCCGTGACTTGGTCTAATGTCGTGTCCCCTGCAAGTTCCTTAAATTGATTTTGCTGATGGCCATTTAGCTTAAACTGAATAAAACAGGTTTTTCCTCTGTTTAGAGCCAAGCCATTAGAACAAAACCACTGGTTCAGTTTCAAGACAGTTGAGTTAAGTACCGCCTCCAATGCTGGCACTGTAGGCGCGCTGACTACAGCGGTGACGTCATCTGCGTACATGAACACTTCCGCGCCACTAATAGCGGCCGGGAGGTCGTTCAGCAGGATACTGAAAAGAGTGTTGGACAGACAAGAGCCCTGAGGGACTCCCATCAAGTTGTCTAGCTCAGAAGATTTGACATTCCCGCTGTCACCCACGACAATTTGCCCCCTCTCCGTCATGAACGAGACCACCAGCGACAGGGCTGGGCCACGTATCCCACAGTGGCTAAGTTTAATCCTGAGAAGTGTGTGATCAGCAGTATCGAAAGCCCGCGAGTGGTCGCAGCACACCATAGCGACCTGCAGGCCGGCCTCACGCGCGCGCAACACACTCCGCACCACTTCTCTCGCGAGGTCGGTTGTAGAACGACCACGCCTATATGCGAATTGTCTATCTGACATGAGGTTACGCTCAGTCCAAAAGGTTAATAGTCTGGTATTCAGACCCACCTCCAGCACCTTACTAAGGCCTGGCACTAGCGATATCGGGCGGTAGGATTCCATTGCTGATCGCTTACCCTTACCTTTGTAAAGTGGGGTGATTTTAACTTTTTTCAGCGCTGTCGGAAAGATTCCAATTTATAAACATCTGTTAAACAAAGTAGATAACACTTGATAGATGGATGGACCTACGTATTTTAATAGATTAGCGGATAAACCGTAAATGTCGGTGCCATTCTTCGGCGCGATATTATAGTTTAAAATGTTTGCTATTTCGGTAGGAGTGAACTGTTTTAGGCGGATGGAGGAATCGCACTCGGAGAGGCACTCGGCCATTGCCGCGAGTGAGAGTTGGGTGTTGGCCGCGGGAGCACCGCATCGCGTTGCTGCCGTTACAAACTCTTTATTTAGTGAGTCGACTAACTCACGCTTCGAGGTAAACGGTCGGTTGCTATGATCACGGATTAGGTCGGTAAAATCGACCCGGTCGCGGGTTTTCCTGCCCAATTCTGTATTAACAACTGACCACATACATCTACTCTTGTGGGGATGGTTAGATATTAAGTTGTTGAAATAGTCTGTCCGTTTTCGAGTTAGTACTGTATTATATCTAATTAAAAGGTTTTCTGTTTTCGTGGCTAATTCCATATTGGAGGCGTGTGAGGCTTTTATATTCAACAAATCAAAAGTTAATAATTTCAAGTTGGTAATTTCCTCATCCACCCACGGACACTTCTTAAGGCACTGTGGGATCACTCTTATCGGAAAACAAACATCAATTTTATTCATTACAATGTTTACAATTGACAACGCAAGTGCCTGACAGTCATTATTATGTTTATTAAATAATTCTTTCCAGTCTACAGATTCTAGTGCTAGCCTGAAACTTGCTTTGTTATTTTGACTGAACACTCGTTTGCTTACATTCACATGCGAAGCCTGGTTCTGTCTGATAACATTGAGTTTCTGCGCATTATGGTCACTTAGATGAGTTTCGACGGGTTTTACGGACACACAGTCGGCGCGAATATTCGTGTATACATGGTCAAGTAGAGTTGATGAGTCATCAACTACACGAGTAGGAAAATCGACAAGTTGGATAAAGTTACTGGCATGGAGAATATCAAGTAACCTCTTCTTAATGGTCGAGTATGTAAGCAAGTCGATGTTAATATCGCCCATAATAATCGCGTTACGGCCTTCATTATTGATTTTACTAAGCAGAGTCTCAAAATGACCTAAGTATTTAGTGTGGCTTGTTTTGTTTGAATGGTAGACCGCTACAACCAGTACATTTTCATTCAGTAATTCTAAAGCGCACACATCAAACATTTGTTCGTGGGACAAGTTAGCATAGTCCTGCCGATTTATCGCTTTTACACCGGGTCTTACAAAGATGCAACATCCACCATGCTCTACCAGGGGTCTACAATATTGAGAAATTAAGTCAAAATTATTAATTGTTACAAAATTAATTTCGTAGTCACGGAGCCAGTGTTCCATTATTAATAAAATATCACAGTTAAGTTCGTCAGATAAAAGAGCTTCAATTTTTCTGGTTTTGCTATACAAACTTTTTACATTTTGGTGACATAAGCTAAGGTACTGATTCTGTTGACATTTTTGTGTAGCACGGGAAGAGTCCCTATTAACCAGACTGTTGGTAGTTCCAGCGAAGGTGGCATCTAGTCTGGAAGGCGCGGCCGGGGATCTCTGTGCAGGGTCGACCAGTAGCGTACTATTCAGATGTTGATGAGTAGTTTGATCAGGAAAATGCTGCCTACTTTCTGTGGCCGGAGGAGAGGCTAAATCGGGCACCTCCGGCAGGTCTGGGAAACCACTGACGGACCTCAGAGTTTTCAGGCCAGATACTAGGACTTAGGAAAGTCTTCAGTTCCCCTTCCAGCACTGATATTACATTTGAGCCATATTTTCCATGTTTTATGTTTAGTTTCGAGACATCATATGTGCTTGATCCAAATTGACGTACATGGGTCTGCATGGCATCAACAGTTGTATCCGGGTGTAAGAAGCAAACGTGGACCTTCATGGTTCTTTCTGCTGAAAGAATATTGCAGTTCTGATTGGCACATCCTCGGATTACTGGAGTAGTTGTGCGTCTGCGTTTATAAGTCACAGTTTGCCATGGCTGGGTCCTAGCTTCGTCATTATAGTTTACGGGTTCGCTCACCTTTGCTTCACTGACAGGGATTCGTGATGGGTCGCTGCCCGAGGGGACATTAGACAGTGCCTGTTCATAATTCCGATGAACCTGGTTCTCACCCTCACCACTAGGCTGCTCGTCCTTCTTGTTTCTACTGCGGCGCTGTCGTCTCTTGGGCTCCTGAGATCTGCCCAGAGGCTCGCTGTGGACATTACACAGTTTAACATTAGACAGCTTTAGGGAAAGCGAAGACACAGTATCTTTGAGCTTCGAGACGTCAGCCGTGAGTCTCGTTTTTCTCGGTTAGTGCCTTGATATCATCTTTTAGGGATTTGACTAAGCTGAGCAGTAATTTCAAGTCGCTGTTGTTACCTTGGTCTTCTGTTGGAGGCTTTCCGCAGCGCATTAGGTCGGGTGCTTTTCTTGTTCCCCGGGTCATGTTGACGTAACTCGGCGTCTCGTTAAACGTTCCGTTGAGCGGGCGGATTGGAGACTCCAGATCGTGGTTTTTGGGCTTGCTACAAATGCAGGTGGGACAAGACCAGTTAACCGGCGCTTTATCAAATGTTTGTAACATTAAACCGACGCAGAGAAGGTGATAATAACGGCCACATTCCTGGCATTTATTGTAGTCTATGCATTCTGCGTCCAAACTGTCACTGCATGCGTCGCAATACCTCCGTGGCGTCGAGGAAGACAACGTCCGCGTAGTCAAGGAGGGGAAGGAGTAGTGATTGGACAAGGGTGACCTTTGCTTCAAAGGGCAAAAAACGTTGGAGACGCTTGAGCGACTGAAACTAGAAATGCACCTTTCTACTAACATCATTGATATGACTGGTCCAAGAGAGATGACAGTCAAAGATAACGCCAAGATTTTTAGCTATTTTAGAAAAAACTAATGGAGCACCATCAAACACAACTGCAGGAGACGCATTTTTGAAGCGTTCGAACTTCAATTCGCATTCGAATTGGCAAGATTCGTATACGAATCCGTAAAATCGCAATTTTTGAATATTCATACCTGTGAATTCTGCAACGAGTGGTCCGACCCACTCGTTTTGCAATTCTACCACTCGAAAGTATGTATAATATGTGATGACAACGACATTGACGTTTTCTTGACACATGACATTATACTGACATATCAACTTTTTAATTTGCGTTCCATTCCCTTGCAATTCATTACCGGTTTTTAAAATCAATGAGTAATTGCTGTCCGGTTTTGATTTTATCTGCGTGAAACGAAAATTGGTTAAAGATTTGAGTTTAATGGCAACACTGCTTTCGAATGATTCAAAAATGCGTAAAATCGAGAGCATTAGAAATTAAATTCGTATACGATTCGTTTTCGTATGCGAACTAAAGATTCAGTTCGAACGCTTCAAAAATACGTCTCCAGGCAAGTGTGCGTAGTCAATGCGGCTGTTCATATAATGACTACCAAGAACTAGAACCTGCGATTTTGCTGGATTCACCAGAAGCCCGTGAGATTTCGCCCAATCATTAATCCCTGCCAGGTCAGTATTAAGATCTGAAACAGCTTGCTCAATATCGTCAACGTGACAGTGACAATAGTCTAAAACAACAAAAAAGTTATGAAAATAAGTAAAGCAATAAATAAACAGTCTATTTATTTATTTTAGACCTTGCTTACAATATAAAAAAAAATATCCTAACTCATTTTCATCGTCGCATCAATAGGGTTGGGCGAGGGAGTGGGGGATGTAGGGGGTGGGTTTGGGAGGGGGAGAGGGAGAAAGTGCGATAGGGTTGAAATGTCTAAAAATCAATATGGGTGTCGTTTGTATGGTTTATCGGGTCGCACCTTCAATTTTATATATCAAACTGAAAATAAAAATAAAATATTTTATGCGTAAATTGATAACCTTGAAGTCAACTTTCAAATATAAGACAAATGAAAAAAATAGCATCAGAATTATAGGAATTATGATCTCATTAATCTGTAAGAAAATTTCGGCAATTTCATAGGTAAAGACCTATTATTACGTACTAAACAAAAAACATTACATTACAATCCAGAGTTTTGCAATGATTATTAGTTCTACAACAGTCACATCCACCTGTCCTATATTAAAATATGAGGGCTCTATAAGCCGCTGGCTGGCATACAATAGAAATCAAAACAATAAAAAAAATCCTTTAATCATTATTCGATATTAAAATATCTTAATTACGTCAGCTAAACTACATCGCTTTACAATAAAATCTTTAATGACGACAGCTAAACTACATCGCTTCACAAACAAAGTGGCGCCATGGTGGGAAAAAAAATTGCAATAGAGCCTTGTTTTCATAATTTTGTTAGTTTTATCGCTGCAAATTAAGATGGAACGTCCTAATAGTGGGCATCAATGAAAAAAGAAGGCCTTACCTTCGTCAAGTTTGCACATCGTTTCTCGACGTGCATTTTCCTCTGGTGTTAAGGGCACCTGCTTTTTAACTGGGCTCTGGTAATTCTGAAGAAGAGCTCAATATTTCTTTCTCCGTTTCCATTTGAAAGCACCCGCCCTGGGTGGTAATGACCTCACGAGGACCCTACGAGGTCGAAGTTGAGTTTGCGAGTTGCGCGTTGATGCAATGCCTGTGAGAAATGGCTTCTTTTTTGAAGCCGCTTCTATAATTTTCTTTTTCTCCTTTTCTTCTCGCCACTTTTGGAGCTGCTGTGTCCGATCCATTTTCTTTTCAGGTCCAGGGCAAAAAGTCTCTTAAATTGTCTTGTATGATACAACGTTTATACAAAACAACAAAAAAGTTATGAAAATAAGTCAAGCAATAAATAAACAGTCTATTTATTTATTTAAGACCTTGCTTACAATATAAAAAAAAATATCTTAACTCATTTTCATCGTCGCATCAATAGGGTTGGGCGAGGGAGTGGGGGATGGAGGGGGTGGGTTTGGGAGGGGGAGAGGGAGAAAGTGCGATAGGGTTGAAATGTCTAAAAATCAATATGGGTGTCGTTTGTATGGTTTATCGGGTCGCACCTTCAATTTTATATATCAAACTGAAATTAAAAATAAAATATTTTATGCATAAATTGATAACCTTGAAGTCAACTTTCAAATATAAGACAAATGAAAAAAATAGCATCAGAATTATAGGAATTATGATCTCATTAATCTGTAAGAAAATTTCGGCAATTTCATAGGTAAAGACCTATTATTACGTACTAAACAAAAAACATTACATTACAATCCAGAGTTTTGCAATGATTATTAGTTCTACAACAGTCACATCCACCTGTCCTATATTAAAATATGAGGGCTCTATAAGCCGCTGGCTGGCATACAATAGAAATCAAAACAATAAAAAAATATTTTTGTCATTAACTCAAAATCGAAAATCCTTTAATCATTATTCGATATTAAAATATCTTAATTACGTCAGCTAAACTACATCGCTTTACAATAAAATCTCTAATGACGACAGCTAAACTACATCGCTTCACAAACAAAGTGGCGCCATGGTGGGAAAAAAAATTGCAATAGAGCCTTGTTTTCATAATTTTGTTAGTTTAATCGCTGCAAATTAAGATGGAACGTCCTAATAGTGGGCATCAATGAAAAAAAAAGGCCTTACCTTCGTCAAGTTTGCACATCGTTTCTCGACGTGCATTTTCCTCTGGTGTTAAGGGCACCTGCTTTTTAACTGGGCTCTGGTAATTCTGAAGAAGAGCTCAATATTTCTTTCTCCGTTTCCATTTGAAAGCACCCGCCCTGGGTGGTAATGACCTCACGAGGACCCTACGAGGTCGAAGTTGAGTTTGCGAGTTGCGCGTTGATGCAATGCCTGTGAGAAATGGCTTCTTTTTTGAAGCCGCTTCAATAATTTTCTTTTTCTCCTTTTCTTCTCGCCAGTTTTGGAGCTGCTGTGTCCGATCCATTTTCTTTTCAGGTCCAGGGCAAAAAGTCTCTTAAATTGTAAATAAGTTAAGCAATAAATAAACAGTCTATTTATTTATTTTAGACCTTGCTTATAATATAAAAAAAATATCTTAACTCATTTTCATCGTCGCATCAATAGGGTTGGGCGAGGGAG
The DNA here is from genome assembly GCA_947532105.1 of Athrips mouffetella. NCBI lineage: Eukaryota > Metazoa > Arthropoda > Insecta > Lepidoptera > Gelechiidae > Athrips > Athrips mouffetella. Next base: position 13,882,373 of record OX383974.1, read on the forward strand.
TGGGGGATGGAGGGGGTGGGTTTGGGAGGGGGAGAGGGAGAAAGTGCGATAGGGTTGAAATGTCTAAAAATCAATATGGGTGTCGTTTGTATGGTTTATTGGGTCGCACCTTCAATTTTATATATCAAACTGAAAATAAAAATAACATATTTTATGTGTAAATTGATAACCTTGAAGTCAACTTTCAAATATAAGACAAATGAAAAAAATAGCATCAGAATAATAGGAATTATGATCTCATTAATCTGTAAGAAAATTTTGGCAATTTCATAGGTAAAGACCTATTATTACGTACTAAACAAAAAACATTACATTACAATCCAGAGTTTTGCAATGATTATTAGTTCTACAACAGTCACATCCACCTGTCCTATATTAAAATATGAGGGCTCTATAAGCCGCTGGCTGGCATACAATAGAAATCAAAACAATAAAAAAATATTTTTGTCATTAACTCAAAATCGAAAATCCTTTAATCATTATTCGATATTAAAATATCTTAATTACGTCAGCTAAACTACATCGCTTTACAATAAAATCTCTAATGACGACAGCTAAACTACATCGCTTCACAAACAAAGTGGCGCCATGGTGGGAAAAAAAATTGCAATAGAGCCTTGTTTTCATAATTTTGTTAGTTTAATCGCTGCAAATTAAGATGGAACGTCCTAATAGTGGGCATCAATGAAAAAAAAAGGCCTTACCTTCGTCAAGTTTGCACATCGTTTCTCGACGTGCATTTTCCTCTGGTGTTAAGGGCACCTGCTTTTTAACTGGGCTCTGGTAATTCTGAAGAAGAGCTCAATATTTCTTTCTCCGTTTCCATTTGAAAGCACCCGCCCTGGGTGGTAATGACCTCACGAGGACCCTACGAGGTCGAAGTTGAGTTTGCGAGTTGCGCGTTGATGCAATGCCTGTGAGAAATGGCTTCTTTTTTGAAGCCGCTTCAATAATTTTCTTTTTCTCCTTTTCTTCTCGCCAGTTTTGGAGCTGCTGTGTCCGATCCATTTTCTTTTCAGGTCCAGGGCAAAAAGTCTCTTAAATTGTAAATAAGTTAAGCAATAAATAAACAGTCTATTTATTTATTTTAGACCTTGCTTATAATATAAAAAAAATATCTTAACTCATTTTCATCGTCGCATCAATAGGGTTGGGCGAGGGAGTGGGGGATGGAGGGGGTGGGTTTGGGAGGGGGAGAGGGAGAAAGTGCGATAGGGTTGAAATGTCTAAAAATCAATGTGGGTGTCGTTTGTATGGTTTATTGGGTCGCACCTTCAATTTTATATATCAAACTGAAAATAAAAATAACATATTTTATGTGTAAATTGATAACCTTGAAGTCAACTTTCAAATATAAGACAAATGAAAAAAATAGCATCAGAATAATAGGAATTATGATCTCATTAATCTGTAAGAAAATTTTGGCAATTTCATAGGTAAAGACCTATTATTACGTACTAAACAAAAAACATTACATTACAATCCAGAGTTTTGCAATGATTATTAGTTCTACAACAGTCACATCCACCTGTCCTCTATTAAAATATGAGGGCTCTATAAGCCGCTGGCTGGAATACAATAGAAATAGAAAACAAACAATAAAAAAATATATTTTTGTCATTAACTCAAAATCGAAAATCCTTTAATCATTATTCGATATTATTTTCATTATTTATCGTATGGCATTTTTGTACTGGTACTGATAATTCAAAGCATAACCGAGCTTAGGTACGTCCTTAATAACGTCAGCTAAACTACATCGCTTTACAATAAAATCTCTAATGACGACAGCTAAACTACATCGCTTCACAAACAAAGTGGCGCCATGGTGGAAAAAACAATTGCAATAGAGCCTTGTTTTCATAATTTTGTTAGTTTTATCGCTGCAAATTAAGTTGGAACGTCCTAATAGTGGGCATCAATGAAAAAAAAGGCCTTACCTTCGTCAAGTATGCACATCGTTTCTCGACGTGCATTTTCCTCTGGTGTTAAGGGCACCTGCTTATTAAATGGGCTCTTTGGTAATTCTGAAGAAGAGCTCAATATTTCTTTCTCCGTTTCCATTTCACTGAAAGCACCCGCCTTGGGTGGTAATGAACTCACGAGGACCCTACGAGGTCGAAGTTGAGTTTGCGAGTTGATGCAAGGCCTGTGAGAAATGGCTTCTTTTTTGAAGCCGCATCAATTATTTTTTTTTTCTCCTTACTTTTGGAGCTGCTGTCTCCGATCCATTTTCTGTTCAGGTCCAGGGCAAAAAGTCTCTTAAATTGTCTTTTATACATGACAATAGTCTAAAAAAAAGAATGTTTTCTTTTTTTTTTGACTATTGCCTAAAACAACAAAAAAGTTATGAAAATAAGTAAAGCAATAAATAAACAGTCTATTTATTTATTTTAGACCTTGCTTACAATATTTTAAAAAATATCTACTCATTTTCATAATCGCATCAATAGGGGAAGACGAGGGAAGGGGGATGGAGGGGGTAAGTTTGGGAGGGGGAGAGGGAGAAAGTGCGATAGGGTTGAAATGTCAAAATCAATATGGGTGTCGTTTGTATGGTTTATCGGGTCGCACCTTTAATTTTATATATCAAACTAAAAATAAAAAATATTTTATGCGTTAATTGATAACCTTGAAGTCAACTTTCAAATATAAGACAAATGAAAAAAATTGCATCAGAATTATAGGAATTATGATCTCATTAATCTGTAAGAAAATTTCGGCAATTTCATAGGTAAAGACCTATTATTACGTACTAAACAAAAAACATTACATTACAATCCAGAGTTTTGCAATGATTATTAGTTCTATAACAGTCACATCCACCTGTCCTCTATTAAAATATGAGGGCTCTATAAGCTGCTGGCTGGTATACAATAAAAAACAAAACAATAAAAAAATATTTTTGTCATTAACTCAAAATCGAAAATCCTTTAATCATTATTCGATATTAAAATCTCTTAATAACGTCAGCTAAACTACATCGCTTTACAATAAAATCTCTAATGACGACAGCTAAACTACATCGCTTCACAAACAAAGTGGCGCCATGGTGGGAAAAAAAATTGCAATAGAGCCTTGTTTTCATAATTTTGTTAGTTTTATCGCTGCAAATTAAGTTGGAACGTCCTGATAGTGGGCATCAATGAAAAAAAATGCCTTACCTTCGTCAAGTTTGCATATCGTTTCTCGACGTGCATTTTCCTCTGGTGTTAAGGGCACCTGCTTATTAAATGGGCTCTTTGGTAATTCTGAAGAAGAGCTCAATATTTCTTTCTCCGTTTCCATTTCACTGAAAGCACCCGCCCTTGGTGGTAATGACCTCACGAGGACCCTACGAGGTCGAAGTTGAGATTGCGAGTTGCGCGTTGATGCAATGCCTGTGAGAAATGGCTTCTTCTTTGAAGCCGCATCAATAATTTTCTTTTTCTTCTTCTCGCCACTTTTGGAGCTGCTGTTTCCGATCCATTTTCTGTTCAGGTCCAGGGCAAAAAGTCTCTTAAATTGTCTTGTATGATACAACGTTTATACAAGACAATAGTCTAAAACAACAAAAAAGTTATGAAAATAAGTAAAGCAATAAATAAATAGTCTATTTATTTATTTTAGACATTGTTTACAATATAAAAAAATATCTAAACTCATTTTCATCATCGCATCAATAGGGTTGGGCGAGGTTGGGGGGGATGGAGGGGGTGGGTTTGGGAGGGGGAGAGGGAGAAAGTGCGATAGGGTTGAAATGTCTAAAAATCAATATGGGTGTCGTTTGTATGGTTTATCAGGTCGCGCCTTTAATTTTATATATCAAACTAAAAATGAAAAAAAAAAAATTTTATGCGTTAATTGATAAACTTGAAGTCAACTTTCAAATATAAGACAAATGAAAAAAATAGCATAAGAATTATAGGAATTATGATCTCATTAATCTGTAAGAAAGTTTCGGCAATTTCATAGGTAAAGACCTATTATTACGTACTAAACAAAAAACATTACATTACAATCCAGAGTTTTGCAATGATTATTAGTTCTACAACAGTCACATCCACCTGTTCTCTAATAAAATATGAGGGCTCTATAAGCCGCTGGCTGGCATACAATAGAAATAGAAAACAAAACAAAACAGTAAAAAATATTTTTGTCATAAACTAAAAATCGAAAATCCTTTTATATTATTAATGATATTAAAATCTCTTAATAACGTCAGCTAAACTACATCGCTTTACAATAAAATCTCTAATGACGACAGCTAAACGACATCGCTTCACAAACAAAGTGGCGCCATGGTGGGAAAAAAAATACAATAGAGCCTTGTTTTCATATTTTTTTTAGTTTTATCGCTGCAAATTAAGTTGGAACGTCCTAATAGTGGGCATCAATGAAAAAAAAAAGGCCTTACCTTCGTCAAGTTTGCACATCGTTTCTCGTCGAGCATTTTCCTCTGGTGTTAAGGGCACCTGCTTTTTAAGTGGGCTCTTTGGTAATTCTGAAGAAGAGCTCAATATTTCTTTCTCCGTTTCCATTTCACTGAAAGCACCCGCCCTGGGTGGTACTCGTAATGACCTCACGAGGACCCTACGAGGTCGAAGTTGAGTTTGCGAGTTGCGCGTTGATGCAATGCCTGTGAGAAATGGCTTTACTTTTTTAAGCCGCTTCAATTATTTTCTTTTTCTCCTTTTCTTCTCGCCACTTTTGGAGCTGCTGTCTCCGATCCATTTTCTTTTCAGGTCCAGGGTAAAAAGTCTCTTAAATAGGGTATTACACCCTTTTTAGAAAAGTATCTCAAATTGATCCTAACTTGATAATTAAAGACTACAATAATTAGATTAAGCTTTATTCAGTCCATTAATGCTATTAAAATGTGTTTTAATTTTAAAGCCCGCGTAAATTGGCAAAAACACTCGTCGCCATTGCATGGTTTAGCCGCCATGTTGCTTACGTCATAACGTGAGTAAACAAGGAAGTTGTGCTTATTGAAATAGTAGATTATTTGCAATTAAAAATGAGTTATAGTCCTTATCATTGGTGTATGGTTCCTGAATGCCAGAATACTAGCGTAAAAACACCGGGCAAGTTATGGATTCAAGTGCCAACTGATGTAACGATGAGAAAAACTTGGTTAAAACTTGCGAGAAGAGATCCGAAAATAGTGTCCGAAAAATCTCGTTTGTACTTTTGTGAAGATCACTTTGATGTGAGTATTCCATTAATTACAATATCTTTCACCTTATAATTGTATATAGTACAGTAGAAAAGTTACCTACTTTCCGGAATTTTATTTTGAGGTTATATGTGCTTTATGTTTTACGTTTCAGTTGGAAAACGACATGGAAAACTATATGCAATATAAGATGATGGGTTCAGTTAAAAAAATTCGAATGAAACCGCTTTGTATACCATCGAGATTCGATTGCCAAGTAGGTAGAAAACACCTGTCGACCCCAAATGAACCCCGTCTTGCCTTTGCTAAAAGGCAAAGAATGTCTATAATAGATGAGATTGAAGAGAACCTTAGAGACCAAGATAATGACAATGCATCGTCTTGCGCAGATGAAGGTAATTTTACATTCATACTTTGAAATATTATGATAAACTCACTAGTGCACATTCTGTCATTGAATGCTTAAAGCAAAATTTCTGATATCAAAAATTCCGCCGATAACATATGCTATAACAATTTATCATTATCTAAAGATCAAAAAAGAATTATTTACTTATTGTGTGTTATACTTTTAAAGGTACTCTAGCCTAATACTTAACCCTGCTAAGTCTAAGTTCATGATCGTGGGTACAAAAAAGCAGACTCGGGATATTTTACTTAATAATCCTTGTGTCCTTATTCAGGGTACGAATGTCGAGCAAGTGCACGAGGCTCGTAGTCTAGGAATCACTATAGACAGTCAGTTGCGCTTCGAATCTCACGTCATGGGTTTGGTAAGAGGATGCATGTTTAGACTAAAGGTACTCTATAAAATTCGGAGATTCCTTACAGAAAAGACGCGTATAATGCTGTGTGAGGCACTTATTCTCTCTAAACTTAATTACGGTGACCTAGTATATGGACTGCGCTTGCTTGCTAAAACTCAGCGCGTCTTACAACGAGTACAAAATGCTTGTTGCAGATTCTGTTTCACTATCCCTCCCCGTAGCCATGTTTCACCATTTTTAAATGCTGCCTCCATGCTTAACTTGGACTCGCGTCGCCATTTTCATTTGGCATGTCTACTCTTTGATGTTGTCAAACTTAAGAAACCTGATTACTTATATCAAAAGTTACGCTTTTCCCAGTTCAAGGATCTATACAGCGTTCGTTGCACACGAGCTCCTCTCGCCGTTCCATCTCATCAATCCGCAGCGTTCAGAGGCAGCTTCCGCTTCCTAGCTAGCAAATGTTGGAATGTGTTACTTCCTCCACTTCGGAACCTAAACTCCAAAAACTCTTTCAAACACAAAGTAAAACTCTATATTTTAGAACAGCAACGTTTGGGTATTCCTAAAATTTATAAAGGACTATGATAAAGGATAGCTTAAGCTGCCCGCAAAATTGGTTACAGACGCCTTATTAAAAAGGTCTTTTTAATACTCATACGCGTATATGTTTTGGGTTAATTAGTTTATGTACTTAGGTATTTATTTGTTAACACTTTACACGTATGCACTACTTTCATTACTTTTTACCGTCATTGCATGACTTTCCACTAGATATTTATATTGTCCTTTTCCTACAAGAACGCAGCGTAACCTGCACACGTCACATTTCGTTTATTCTGGTGCTAGTTTTCTATTTATATTTATTTTCATAATATAATTTCATAGGTATATCTTCATAGCACCCGCGTTACCCTCACTGGCGAGGGCTGAAAATCAGTGTTGCCCTCTCAAAGGGCAAATCTATCGCTGAGCCTAGGCCTTTTTGTCACACTACAGCACATATGTGTTTTGATTTGTTCTTCAGTTCGTCCTAATCATTGTTTAAATGTATGCTTCTTTATCAATGTACATGTGTGTTGGTGTCACAAATAAACGCTTTATCTATCTATCTATCTATCTAATAGGTATTGTGAACTTCGCTGTATGATATGATAACAATGTAAGCTTATTTGTATGTGTTACAATGTGTGTATAATTAAAGTTAATAAAGAACTTTTGAAATTGAATTGAGTGCAGCAGGCAGAGCAACAGCAGAAGCTATGTGGTAGTGCCATGGGCATTGTACTATACGTGGGACACTCAGAAATATTTGCGACACTAAAAAAAATTGTTCTACAGGTACATATATTTTTATTAAATCTTTTCAAAGTACTCTCCACCAGCCTCTATACAAAGATTCATGCGTCTGAACCAGTTTTCAAAACACTTTTTCCAGTCCGCCGTAGACACCTCGTTTACAGCCTGCTCGAACGCAGCCAGCGCATCTTCCGGCGACGAAAATTGTATCCCCTTGAGCTGATTTTTATTTTTGGAAATAAAAAGAAGTCACACGGTGCTAGATCAGGGCTGTAAGGAGGGTGACCCAGGAGTTTGACTGGTGTGCTGTCCAGGAAGTCCCTCGTTTTGAGCGCGGTGTGTGCAGGCGCATTGTCGTGGTGGAGCAGTAGTCCGCGGAGCCCTGTGTTTGGTCGCTTGTTGCTCACAACAGAAAAAACTTCTGGTAAACATTTGGTAGTATACCATTCGGCGTTGATGCTTCTTTGATCTCGTAAGGGAATTGAGGCCAAGTGGCCAGTCAAATTAAAAAAGCTGGCGATCAAAATCTTCCCCCCGCTTCGAGATCGCTTCACTTTGGTAGGCGTTGGTTCATTTTGAAACACCCAAACTGTCGACTGGCGCTTGGTTTCTGGATCGTATTGATAAATCCAGGACTCATCACCTGTTACGATGTCGTAAACACGCCGAGACGAGCCTGCTTCAAATTTGTTCAGCATATCACGGCACCATTCCACCCGGGCCTGCTTCTGAGCGTCGGCGAGGTAGTGCGGCACCCAGCGCGATACTATCCTCCTCACGCGAAGATGCCCGTGTAGAATCTCGTGAACGCTTCCCGATCCAATCTTTAATATGTGCTGAATCTCCTGATATGTAATTCGCCTATTATCTTGGATTAAATTTTTCACTGCTAGCACGTTTTCTTCCGTAATAGCCGTCAAAGGGCGACCGCTTCTTTCTTCATCCCCCAAGGTTGGTCGACCGCGCCTAAATTCGTTATACCAACGATACACGGTTGCCTTGGAGGGGCCTTCATCCATAAATGCCATTTGAAGTCTATCGAACGATTCATCCGGTTTCAGGCGACACTTGAAATCGTAAAAAATCATAGCTCTAAAATGTTCCCGGCGCAGATCCATTTTTCAGTAAGACACGATACTTTGAATTGGCTCGCAAAAAATGTGGAGGGAAATTTTGAAAATGGAACACACATATTTTTACTTACAAGTAATCATATTTTCGAAAAAGATTCTGACCGGCCAGTCTCCCATATATAAAAACTATTTTTCGCAATACTTTCTGAGTGGCCTGGTATGGTCATGGTTTACACTAAATGGTCTCTCGAAACTATTTGTCCTATTGTCAAATCCTATGCCTTTAAATTTCAACAATATTGGTTGAGTGAGGCATTATAGGGTATAGTTTAATACAAGAGCCCTGTATTAAACTATACCAATGCTGCTTTCACTGTTGTGAAAGTTTAGTTTGGTTATTATATTAACATTTTGATTACAGATTTACGGACAGATGTGGATGTCTCTGATCCACGAAATAAATCTGATGAAGAAGTTCTAATACATAAGGCAATACAAGTGGTGCCAATTCAAGAATATAAAGCTATACAAGTTTGTCAGAAGGCACAATTCAGAAGCAAACGGGTGCGACTGCTGTGAAAAGTAAGGATAGTGTGACATCACCATTCAAGTTCACCGTATCTACTGCTACATCACCCTTGAAACTATCAGTGGAAAATGCCCGGAAACTGACTAAATGTCAATCAATTGTACCAAGGAAATTATTTGTTATTGAAGAAAAATATGATAGTGAGATTTCATGTACACCATCCATTGCAGGATCAACAGTTGATTATGAATTCTCTCCATCTATGTTATCTAGTCCTTCGAAAACATCTTCAGGCACTAGCTCACAAGGGGAATATAAACAGGTTGAAAAGTTAAACCTAAAAAGTACATTGTCAAAAATAAAAAATAATCCAAAGCTATACATTGGCCTTCCTAAAGATCTCTATTTTCTTATTGACTTAATAAAAAATCACACAGGTATTCCTGAGCAAAATATTTTATTATGCTTAGTGAAAATAAAATTGAATAGAACATTCTCTCAACTGGCTGATGATTTTGATTTATCCGTGACTCAAGTTAGTAATATATTTTTCAATAAGATGCCTGAAATTGTAAAAGTTCTTTCACCATTCATAAAGCAATTTTCAGCTACCACAATAAAAAAGAATCTGCCCATAGCTTTTAGACATAAATACAACCAGGTAATGTGTATCATCGACTGCTTGGAAATTGAAATCCAAAAACCTACGAAGGCTATCCATCAAGCATTAACTTGGTCAGAATATAAAAAAACAAATACTATAAAATATTTGATCTCATGTACGCCCGATGGTCTTGTTAGCTTTGTGTCTACTGGATATGCAGGAAGAATCAGTGACTTGCTTGAACATTGTAAGTTTTTGGAGTGCTTGCAACCTGGTGCATGTATTTTAGCAGATAGGGGATTTAAGCACCTTGAATTATACCTACTTGTCACAAAAAGGATTTGTCTTGTTGAGACCCCCAAGTGTTGCTGCTGGAACAAAACTATCTAAAGCTGAAGTGCAACAGACAAAGCAAATAGCCAGTTTAAGAATACATGTAGAGAGAGTGATTCGAAGAGTCAGGGAATTTGGCAGGTTAAAAATGCATTCGGTCATAAATTCAAATTTAATTGGTATGTTGGATTTATGTATAACAACAGCATGTGCCCTAATAAATTTACAAGATGCTCTTATTAAATAAGCCAATAAAGAAAAATGAACATTAACATATTTTGTTTTATTCCTTAAATCTGGCTAGGGTAGGTATAGAGCGACAAGGATCTGTTGCAACTGCCACAACGAGTAAAATATATGATAGCAGCGTCCTCCTGACAACCGACCATCTCATCCAACTGCCAACAGATCCTTATCACTCTGTACTTCACACTGTCTTATCCAGAAGGAATAAATCAAAATATGTTATTGTTCATATTTTTCTTTAAAATGGAAATCTACAAAGTCCTACCATGTAAGTGAACAACTTACATTCTACAACTTTTAAGAATATTGTTTGTTTCAAGAAGTGGTGAAAAGCATTGAATATCTGATTGTCCTGCTTCAGAAGGTGGTGGTTCTAAACCACTTGTTTGAAATCAAGTCTCGGGAACTGAACAACAACTGTTGGATAGGTATAAAAAAACGCGATTGTTTCTCCATACTAATTGACCGGACTAGATTTTCTTTTTGTACATTATGAAGATTTTAATTTTATTTCCAAAATTTGTAGAATGAAAGTTAATCAGTTACAAAATGCTTATATTTTAACACTTATTGCTATATTGTGATGTTAAATTAGACTTTGCACAGTCAAGAGCAGGTCAAGCGTTACACATCTTGCAGTAAATATAACTTGAATCTCTATGGTAAAAGAGATAAGCGCGGTACAAAGTCCAATGTGTCAAGCTTGAGGTGCTCTTGACTGTACCAACATATTATAGTACCTATTTCGTTTCTTTGTAGTGAACGTGGTGATCGATATGTCGCAGGTAAATCATATAATTCGCCGTTTACAAACGGCGGGCAAACTGTAAACGGTCGGCAAATTGTAAAAAGGCGCCGGCAGATTGTAAACGGGTTTAGATCTCTGGTGCATTTTAGGTTCGTTAGCCACGGTAAACCCAACCTAACCGATCCTGAGCAGGGTTGGGTTATCTTTCGACCAAAAACGAATTACGCGCCGTTTTGTGAAATGCCGCGGCATTTTGTGAAATGCCGCGGCATTATGTAAAATGCCGAATTAAAAATTTTTTGGGCTTTTTGTAGAATGCCAGAGCAAAAAAAAAAATACAAAAAATACAAAATATTTATTTCATTAACCAGAAGTGTGCTTACCATCTAGTTGCCGAAGCCTCCTTTTAAGCTTTTTATGCCTGTTTCAGGAGGCTCCGCTCTTCCATAACCGACTACGTAGTTACAGTATACAACAAGTCAAGCTTGACAGATGGCCCGATTTTAGCCTCTACAACTAATGAAAAATAACAGTAACAGGCCCGATGTCTAGCCTACTTTGCTTGTATCTTAAATTCAAACAAGTCAAAATATAATTTATGACAAAAGAGAAAAAGGTAAGGTTAGATTATTACTGATTGAGTGGTGCGAGTGTGGGTGAGCAAACTGTGAAACGACGAATTATACAATTTGCCTGCGACATATATACCTATTGTTCAGTCAAGAGCATGTCAAGCTTGACACTCGTAGTGTGACTTTTGCTACGATTGAAATAAGAATGGTACAAAGTCTAATGTGTAAAGCTCGACGCGCTCTTGACTGTACAGACTGCTTGTTTATTATTGGTCTCAGTAGTAGGAGTAGGTACCTACTGTTAGTATGCTCTTGATATTGATTGATTATTGTAGGTAATATTTAAGAAGATATTGCAATAATCTTTTTTTTATTCAATTTAGGAATGCATCCTATTATAGACCGTGAGCCCGCAGTAGCGAGGCCTACCTTACAAAAAAGCAGAACAAACGCACTTTGTAGAGACAGAGGACACTTAGTAGATTCATAGTTTAAAATACCTCATCGAAAACCTTCAGGACCATTAAGTTGAATTCCCATTATGTTGAATTCTCCGAACGTTGGATTCCCATTAAGTTGAATTCTCATAATGTTGAATTCCCACTATGTTGAATTCCCATTATGTTGAAATCCCATTATGTTGAATTTTCTAATAATGATTATTTGATAATTTATAGAGAGAAACTGACGCTAAAATGTATCTTTTACTTAGAGTCGGGGCCGCCGCCGAATTAAAAAAGTAGGATAAGAGATAAAAGATAAGATAAAATATTTTTATTTTTATGTTTTTCTCGATAGCTTGTGCAAGTATGTTGAGATTCCCGTTTTAATTTTTTTTTATCTGCACTGAGGGTAACGCTAGCCGAGATGTGTTTCTTTGGGTACATTTCCAGCGCGTGGTAACCAGGTGGTGCCATTATTTTTAGTTTTTCCATCTTTAATAAGTGTAAATTTCCCTCTTATTATAAGAAGTTCCTCTTTTTTCTATTTTTTGTGATTTAAAAAAAAATATTGTTCTAAAGGATATGCATATTTTTTGTGCAAGTTACGAGTGGGTACAAGTAACAAGTACAAGTTGCAAGTGTAGGGTTCAAGTTCCAAATAATTAGTGCAAGTTACAAGTACAAGTTACAAAAATATTTAAAATGGAGGCCATTTTAAAAAAAATCTGATATCAAATTATCTTGGACACAGATATCGATTTTGAAGACAATCGGAAGAAACCAAGATGGCAACCATTTTTCCAATTTTTACATTTGATTCGATATGAAAGGCCACTCGAACCCTCATATATCGATTTTGAAGATAATCGGTCCAGCAAAAAAATATTTAAAATGGCGGCCATTTTTCTATATTTTTTTATTCTATATTTTTAACCTAAAATTAACAAAATTGTATATGCATTCTGAAGTAGTCCTGGACACTGTTGCAAAGTGTAGGTATATTAGTGGTAACCTGAGAGCACTTTAATCTGCCAACAAATTGCTTGCAGTTTGGCAGAGTGTTAAAATCTGTAATAATTTGTAATACTTTCCTGAATAAATGAGTTATTAATATATATATATATATATTTCCACTCAATCCAACTTTCAGAGAATTCAACATAATGGGATTCAACATATTGAGATTCAACTTAATGGGAATCCAACGTCTGGAGAATTCAACATAATGGGATTTCAACTTAATGGTCCTGAAGGATCGAAAAGCAGATTAAAACTAGTCTGTGGGGCTTCTAACCACTTAGCAAAGCTTAAAAAACTTTGTCGGCCTACTTCAAACCTGGCAGGTTCTCGTGTCCGAACACTTTTATGGTGCAGTAAAAATGGTACATTTTACCTCATCGAAAAACAGAATCGTGAAAACGCCAAATTGTAGCTAAATTAAAGTTAAAAACATTTGCCTTGGTCGGCCTGACGTCACCTTGGCAGTTGAACGGCCCATACAAAGCCCTGCCTGCAGGGCCCTGCTTGCAGTGCCACTGCCAATCGTACTTTGTGTGGGCATGCAGGGCCGACAAAATCGCCGTTACATCGGCCCTGCAAGACCACACACAGTACGATTGGCAGTACGCACTGCAAGCAGGGCCCTGCAGGCAGGGCTTTGTATGGGGCCCTTTAGTTGTTGGCCCCCGGGCGCAGACAAAAGTGTTCGGACTAGAAAAACTGCCAAGGTGAGGTCAGGCCGACCAAGGCAAATGTTTTTAGCTTTAATTTAGCTAAGTAATTTTGTCCTATTTGGGAAGTATGTGAAGATCGTAGCATGTGGAGGACTGTGGTCTCTGCCTACCCCATTGGGAAATAGGCGTGATGTTATGTATGTACCTATGTACAATTTGGAGTTTTCACCATTCTGCTTTTCGATGAGGTAAAATGTACCATTTTCACTGCACCATAAAAGTGTTCGGACACGAGAACCTGCCAGGTTTGAAGTAGGCCGACAAAGTTTTTTAAGCTTTGCTAAGTGGTTAGAAGCCCCACGGACTAGTTTTATTCTGCTTTTTGATGAGGTATTTTAACCGTTCGGACGGGTCCATTTGAGCGCTTACTGCGGAAAACGTGCCAAGTTGCGCCGCGGCCGACCAGTCGTTTATGAATCTACTAAGTGTCCCCTGTCTTTACAAAGTGCGTTTGTTCTGCTTTTTTGTAAGGTAAGCCTCTCTACTGTGGGCTCACGTTCTATTACGTCCCATATGCCTACGCACCATTTTGGTGCGTAATGGGATTTCATTATTTTATATTTAGTCCCATTATGTCCCACTTCGTTTTGTATAACGTTTTATGAGTGAAGTAATGTTAACAACAAAAGTATTTTTTAAATACTTTTGGTACCTATTGAAAATGTCATGATGTTTGCAAGATCACAAATAACAGAATAGGTAGGTACATTACAATTCATATATAAGTTCATCTGTTCCCTCATAACTTATCGTCATTTGACAAATAAGGTATCGTTATAAGCGCATTGATTTTGCTGGTTAAAGGATATAAGACGTCACATTAGGTACATTGAATATGGCGATCTCTATAGAGGACATTAGATTATAAATAAATTAAATACTTTTCAATGGTGCCGTTTTGATTATCAAATAAAGACTTAATACGCACATTTCACAAATATATACATATATTGTTAGCTGTATTTCGTAATAATAACCCCAAAATAACATAACTTTTTAAAGTTTTGTTACTAAAAGTTAAAACTCGATTAGGTAGGTACTTACTTATTGACTTTTCGGGTTTTAGTTTTAAACATTTTTTTCTTAGGACTGCTTTTAATGAAGACTAATGATGCTGTGATTTTGCTGTAAAAAATATAGTTGAAAAACAACATAGATCTGCTGTTTATTATGATATCTAAATAATTAATTCAAAAAATTTACAGATTTTGTATCTGAATGAAAAAAAAAGAAAAAATGTACTAAATTGTTATGTCCCATTACGCACCAATTTGGTGCGTAGGTAGGTACTGGGACGTATCGGGAATTAATCCAATTTAGTTCCTAGGTCAGTCCGCGTGACGAGTTAAGGCCGCTGGGCGGAGTGGATGGGGTACTTATGCGCAGTGGCAATATTTGCAAGAAAAATACTACTGCACACAGATTATTATAATACCTACTAACGTACTGCACATACCCCCTCCACTCCCGCCCAGCGGCCTAAACCCGTCGTGCGGGGTGTACTTGACTGTATAAGTACCTACCTATGTTTAATATTAGTGAATTGATATTTTTAGGGCCTGTGCCCAAACGGTAGGTACCAATGGGACCCTATTACTAAGCCTATGTTGTCTGTCCGACCTTTGGCTGTTTCTTATGAACCATAGTGGCTGTATGGTAAAGTTGATTTTTGTCTTCTTCTGTCGATTAAAGAATTAATTTGCAAAAATTTTCTTTTTTTTCAATTGCTAACCTCAATATTGAAATAATCCCGGAATTGAGTAGGTAAGGTAAGTATAATCTCCAAAACCTGGGATTGTAAAAAGGGCCAGTAGGTATTGAATTTGAAATGAAATGTCTAACGAAAAGGATATAACAATCCTGCTGACTGAATCCCATGAATCTGAACATTTTTTTCTATGGAACATACCTACCTAGCTCTCAAAGACCTAGCTAGGTAGGAATAGGATAACAATCTACTTCTAGAGCTGATTGCACAATTTTTTTTCATTGGTAGTTTGATTTAAGTTCCTTAGGATATGTTGTTCAGTTTCATGGGCAGATTCACGCCTTTCAGGGTCAGTGTACCTACAGTCAGT
Organism: Athrips mouffetella; assembly: GCA_947532105.1. Lineage (NCBI taxonomy): Eukaryota > Metazoa > Arthropoda > Insecta > Lepidoptera > Gelechiidae > Athrips > Athrips mouffetella. The sequence continues at coordinate 13,897,956 of OX383974.1, forward strand.
TGCACGTCAGTCGTAACACTTAGACCTTGAGATGGTCTCTGGTTTCGGGCATTTCTAGTGTAACGCTGGTTTGTTACCACTGTGCGTACCCCAACCTACTAACTCTTAGTTACACTACACCTTGTATAGGTAATGTATAGCTAACTGTTAATAGATAGAATAAAAAGCTACTCATGTCATGAAATAATTATTTAATTGATCAAAGTGTCACACTTTTGTACAAAATTGGAAAAATATTATTTTTCCAAAAAGACACAACACTGTCTAACAGATTCATCACATATTGCTTATCATAAGCAACTTTAATTAAAGTCACCTCATTGCTTGACTCAAAGTCACTACTAGCGACACAAAAATAACTTTCATCTGCAAGAGCACAATACATTTGCATTTGTACTTGTGCAAAATACTTTTTTGTTATTCTGCCCTCTTTATCAATATAGTTTTCTGAAGTTTTGTCACTAGTTGGACACTTAATTTCAAAAGTGGTTTTTTCAATAATTCCATCTGGTGAAGCAGCAATCATCGGAAATGTCTCTGATATGTATAAACCACAGGTTTTAATTTTCAACCCTAATTTCTTTTCCACAGCTTTTCTCACATCGGCTTCTAATTTCCTACCCCTAGTTATAGCTGGAGTTTTTGCACCAAGAATTGAAGCGACCAAAGTTCCATCAACTGTTTTGCAACGACTGACTTCATAACATCTTGAAGCAGTAATTCTCCCATATCGAAGTTCATGCCATAAGCCACTTTTATGTTGACCTTCTGTTTCTCTTTCTGTACTTTTTATATTCGTAGAGTTAAACACTTGTGAGATTTCCATTAAGAATTTATCACAATTTTCATAATTATATTTAATCATTAGATTATGCAATGACAAAATGGTTTCACTTTCTTGAAAGTCAGGTTCATGCTTCATGATCTGGCATGTATTTAGTTTCCTCTTCTTGCATTCCAATAGAAATTCCCTCGTGAGCCCACTGTCTGGTACAAATTCCTTGGGTTTTATTTTTGCAATTTCTCTTGCAGTCAGTATTTTGATGGATGTTCCAACTTTAGCAAGATTCGACTTCTTCCAATAACATTCCACTGATGTACAGGATGGCTCTTCACTACGACGGTGTAACCACATCAAAAAAGCCACCGCATGTTTACAACCACCTTCTGATGCAGGACAATCATGGCACTGAACACTTTTCACCACTTCATCTTGTTCATCCACAACTAGTGTAGCTGCATATGGTTTAGATCGCACTTTGTGCTCTGGACAAACTGTGCATTTAACAAAACAAATATTTTGTTCCCTCTTGAGCTTCACATAACCTATTGCATCGTCACCGTACGATTCTCTGCCAGATCTGAAAACAATAAATTAACTTGTAAGCACTTCTCTAACGTAATCTGTTTGTTTTCCTAGAATTGTAATGAGTGAGGACAATACTTACATTGATGTTTTCACATTTCGTAGCTCTGCAGAACAAAAGTCGGGATTTGATGCAAAGAATTTTGCCACCATCAAAGAACTTATTCTTGGTAGGTTCGTGCTTTCCTTCTTCCATGTTAATTAAATATTCGGGAGGAATAAAATAATAGATTTTAATGTAATAAACAGCAATAAATACTCGAAAATTTACACAAACGTGGCTTGAAGATGTTAGCGCTTCTCATAGAAATGACCCCCCTGTCTTATTATAGTACTCTTTGGAAATGACACACTACCGCTACTGTTTACTCTCTTGATGACGTCATGTCGAAATTCATCATGGCGGCTACCGTTTCGGATATTTGTAGAATAGATAAAAAAAGTGAAATTTTTAAAATGAATTATAAAATTTATTTTATACTTTTACTAGCTGAAACTTATATTTTACGATTGATTTTTGATACTGCTATCTTATTTATACACTCATTTTTTTTATCTCGCATACAGTAAAATAGCCTATTGTCTTGTACGATACAACGTTTATACAAGACAATGAAATGAAATGAAATATGAAATATTTTATTTGCGTAAACATGGTAATTTAGGATCGTACATTAACAGGTTTTCTTTTTTTTAGACTATTGCCTAAAACAACAAAAAAGTTATGAAAATAAGTAAAGCAATAAATAAACAGTCTATTTATTTATTTTAGACCTTGTTTAAAATATAAATAAAATATCTAAACTCATTTTCATCATGGCATCAATAGAGGGAGGGGGGGATGGAGGGGGTGGGTTTTGGAGAGGGAGAGAGTGCGATAGGGAGAGTTAGAGGGAGGGGCAAGGGGGAGGGAGAGAGAGGGGGAGGGAAAGAGGAAGGGGGTGGGGTGAGAGAGGGAGGAGGTGGAGGAAGGGGGGAGAGGGTGGGAGGGGGAGGGGGAAGAGTGTTTATATGAGGATAGGGATAGCGGTTAATATGGCGTTAGGGGTAGGGATAGGGGAAGTTATAGGGATAGGGAGAGGGACAGGTAGTCGTAGAGGGACAGGGAGAGGGAAGGGGAGGAGGAGAGGGAGGGAGAGCGAGGGGGAAGTGGTGAGGGAGAGGGGCAAGGACAGGGATGCTTTGACGGACGGTTGGACAGATGGTTGGAAGGACGGACGGACGACAGATAGAAGGAGGGGTGGATGGATGGATGGTCAGATAGATAGAATCCCTCGCGGACGAAGTCGCGGGCAACAGCTAGTCCTTTTATGTATAAAGATTCATAAGTAAAATTTGATGGCAATGAAATTCATGCAAGGTGTTACATAATTCTGTAAATAATAAGTATCCGTAGTTTCATTTGCTCCTAGTGAGAGTATAATAGTGTCATTTTTATTAATAATCTGTTCTTTCATGTTTCTCATATGTGCTAAAATTTCCGTACAGCTCGAATGTACAGCCGAAAGGAAAAAAATCCTACCTGTTTCCAAACTTACTTAGCGTTCAGGGACTACTCGCAGACTGGGTGTTCAAGCTTTTGAACGCACTTTTCATCACATCATCTTCATCCAATGAAGACCGTCGTGACGTGATTCTACAGCCAATCACGACGCTCTAATTTTAACCCAATCAGCAAGACTTATTTTTATAATACGAAACCGTTAGATCATTCTGACTTCGTCTACGTTATTGCTTTGTGAACACGCTAATATAGATCATCTTGTTATTTCCGCATTTTTATTTAAAAAGAAGATCTACTGCAATTTCGACGATCATTCCAATTATGCGCTAGAAGTAACCTACATAATTTTGATCCATCGAGTCGGATCTGGACCAGCGATCAAGGATTTCGAGCTGACAAAGGAAACGACGGTTGGGCATTGATCATCGCAAGATCCTCGTCAAGAATTACCAGCAGCATCGCAGCGCCCGTGGTGAGACGAGCCAGCCAAAATTTCCAAACCCTAGCCATTATTCCCTGTGTGATCTCGTTACTTTGTGTGAATTTCAGTGTTGAGCCTTTTCTACGTGTTGGTTGCCTACTGCAAGTCAAAAAGAGGGATTTTTCCGCAAACAAAGTTCCAAAAATCGTTTACATAGCTGTGATTGCCGCATTCTTCCTACATTTGATCAGTAAGTACCTCCACAATTCTCCATAATGACTGGCAGTGGTAGTAGTGAAGAGACTAAAGCTAAATTAAAAGAGTTAAATAATAGGAGAGGTATTATTAAAAGAGGCCTTACCAACTTCTTAAAATATGTTGCTAGTTTAGAGGGAAACGTTTTAAGTGTCAGACAGCGCTTTGAGCTAAAATTACGTATACAGGGTATGCATGATCAGTATTCATTGTTTAATGATGTTCAAGGGCAAATAGAGGACATATCTCCTGATTCAGAAATCAACAAAGTGCTTGAAGCCCGAGACGCATTTGAAGCTGAATATTATAGTGCTTTAGCGCGAGCTCAATGCCTAGCTATTGAGGAAGATGAGCAGCACGACCAGTCTCAACATTCTGATAGTCACGCAGTCTTAACTCCATCCGTTAAACTACCTACTATAACGCTACCCGAATTTGACGGTTCATACGAAAACTGGCTTGAATATCGCGATACTTTCATATCCTTAGTGCACAATTCTCGTTCTATTTCCAAAATACAGAAATTCCATTACCTAAAATCATCATTAAAAGGTTCCGCTCAACTAGTTATAGATTCAGTGGAATTTTCTGCAGATAACTACATTGTCGCATGGGAAATGATTCTAAATCGATACGATAATTCTAAATTACTCGTTCAAAATCACCTAAAATCACTATTTTCCATGCCATCAATTTCTAAAGAATCACCCGTTCAAATAAGGAAGTTAATTGACGTTACTATGAAAAACCTACGCGCTTTAAAATTGCTAGGTGAAAGTACTGACCACTGGGACACGTTAATAATTTTTATGATTGTTTCTAAGCTCGACCAAACAACAGAACGCGAGTGGGAACAGCACAAAAAATCCTTATCTACAACGAGTGATTCTGATAAAATTTCACTACAACATTTAATTAAATTTCTGAGAAATAAAGCGGATATGCTAGAAACACTTTCACACAAATCTAGCACCAGCAGCACACATTCCAAACCTTCTAATTCGTCCACGCAAAGAATTAACTGCAATGTAGTCACAGGAAGGCAGGAGACCGACACTAACTCCAATAAAAACAAACACTTTCGTAAGCGCTCGTGTGTTATGTGCAACGCTTCACATCCTTTATATTCATGCCAAAAATTCCTCGATCTGGGTTTGCAGGATAGGTTGAAACTCGTACACACGCACCATTTATGCGTAAATTGTTTTCGCAACGGCCATGCAGCTGCCGAGTGTAGGTACGGACCGTGCCGAAAATGTGAGAAAAAACACAATTCTTTATTATGCGATCTAGCATCGGGGAACCAAACAAACAACCGCACGGCCGCACTGCACCCGTCAGCTGAGACGCCGCCGAGTAGCTCGCCCCCTCCCGTCGCCGGCTCCAACTCACGCGCACAAGCACAATCGCAAAACTATTCAATTCAGGTAAATAATGCACACACAGGTAATTACGATAACGCGCATTCGTCTTCCGTGCAACCTGTTTTGTTATCCACTGCTCTAGTCGAAGTACCTGACAATTTAGGTAATTTACATAAGGCACGCGCAATTTTAGACAGTGGTAGCGAACGTTGTTTTATTACGCAATCGTTATGCGAAAAATTAAATACGCAACAAATACAGTCCACTCAAGAAATTCGAGGTGTTGGTAATTCAGTGACACAATGCACAAAATATTGCAACATAGAATTGCGATCATTAAATAGTCCTTTTACCACACAAGTTCAATGTTTAGTGTTGCCTAGACTTACATCCAGCCTTCCAAATATTACTTTGAAGCGCAAACATTTTTCGCTTCCTAACAATATCGCGTTAGCTGATCCGACATTTTTTGAAAGTCAAAATATCCATATTTTGTTAGGCGCCGACCTATTTTGGGATCTGCTTTGTGACGGAAAAATGCGCTTAAGTAGTGGACCGTTCCTTCAAAATACTAAATTAGGCTGGATAATTTCGGGTTCCGTGGCAAATGGTTCGCAAACCCCTAAACATATAAATTGTAATTTCACGCAGTCCATAGACATGCAGTCTTTAGACAAACAGGTCCGTAGTTTTTGGGAGATTGAAGAGCTTCCCATACAAAATAAATCAGCTTATTCGCGCAGCGATGAGGAAAATGCGTGCGAAGATCATTTCGTTCAAACAACAAAGCGCGTTGAGGACGGAAGGTTTTGTGTGCGTATTCCATTCAAGCAGGCACCTGATACGTTAGGTGACACATTCGCACAGGCAGAACGTCGTTTTTATGCCCTAGAAAAACGTTTAGAACGAGACCCCGAATATAAAAAAAATGTACACCGATTTTTTAACCGAATACGAGAATTTAGGTCACATGAGTCGTGTTTATTCGTACGGAACCCCACATTTTTTCTTGTGCCATTTCGGGATCTATCGCGAACATGCCATTAAAAGTAAGCTCCGCGTTGTATACGACGCGAGTGCAGTGTCCAGCACTGGACAGTCATTGAATGACTTGCAGATGGTCGGACCTCCTATACAGGGTGATTTAATTTCAATTTTGCTGCGATTTCGTGAGTACAGATATGTAGCCTGTGCAGACGTCGAGAAAATGTACAGGCAGGTACTGATCGACAAAGAACAGCGCGATCTGCAATTAATATTGTGGCGCGAAAATAGGACAGATCCCTTACGTATTTATCAACTAAATACTGTAACTTATGGTACAGCATCTGCGCCATTTCTTAGTTGCAGGTGCTTAAAACAATTAGCACTGGAATGCAATGATCCTGAGGTGGCAAGAACTATTAGAGAAGACTTTTATGTTGACGACCTTATTTGCAGTCATTACAGCAAAAGTAAACTAATTCAAATTTGTAACGATACGGCAAAGCAATTACATACAGGGTGTTTTCCTCTCCGCAAATGGGTTTACAACTTTGAAAATAGTTCTAGCGACTCATGTGATGACTCAAAAGATTTCTCGTTAGGAGAACACGCACACAGCAACACTTTAGGTATAGGTTGGTACCCACAAACTGATCAATTATACTTTCATACAAGGTTTGAAAACAATACGACAAAACCCGCCACTAAACGCACAATATTATCAGGCGCTTCACAGATTTACGATCCTCTTGGACTATTGAGCCCAGTGATCACAGTTGCAAAAATATTACTGCAAAAATGTTGGTTACTGAAAATCGGCTGGGACGAACCGGTTCCAAATGACGTCATGAGTGTTTGGAGTCGTTTCGTCACAAATTTATCACTGCTCAATAATATTCAAGTGCATCGTCACGTGGTGTGTTGCGATCCTGTAAGTACAGAACTGCACATATTTACGGATGCGTCACAAGCAGCCTACGGCGCGTGCGCCTATGTACGGTCTATAGATAGCACGCAAACTGTTACAGTTAGATTATTGTGCTCGAAAGGAAGGGTCGCGAGTATTAAACCCGCAATGACAATACCTAAATTGGAGATTTCCGGCGCGTTGGTCGGTGCAAGATTGTACGCAAAAATTAAAGATTCATTGCGGTCTAATTTCGATAATGTCATATTCTGGACGGATTCTACTATTGTGCTTGGTTGGCTTCAGACGCCGCCTAATCTTCTGAAAACTTACGTCCAGAATAGGGCCGGGGAGATAAATGAATTGACGAAGGGCTATTCGTGGCGTCATGTTAGTGGCAAAGACAATCCCGCCGATCTAGTATCGCGAGGGCAAGGGTTAGATGTACTCGGCAAATCTAGCCTTTGGTGGGAAGGGCCACAGTTCCTTCAAGATGAAAAGTTTGACTGCACAAGTGCAAAGGTCACAGGTATTTTGCAGAAGGACTTACCGGAACTTAAATCCCATGCTACGCACTCACTTTTCACTAGTCAAACACACACTCATGAGAACTTGTTTCCATTTTCCAGGTTTTCTCAGTTCAACCGCATGGCACGTACCGCCGCTTATGTACTTCGTTTTATACATAACGCGCGTAACAAAAATAACCGGCGAAAGGGCGCGTTGACTGTGGATGAACTGAGTGAATCTGTACTGACGCTCGCTAGGCTCTCACAGCATGAGTCCTTCCCCGAGGTGCGGGAAACACTTATCAAAGGCAAGCATGGTAGCAAAATGCAGGCACACTTATCGAAATTAAATTTGTTTGTAGATGACAAAAAATTAATAAGAGTTGGTGGACGCATTCAAAATTCACCTGAATTTAATTTCGATAAAAAGCATCCGGTTTTAATTTCCTGTAAACATCACTTTACAGTCTTATTATTTCGCCATGAGCATAAACGATTGATGCATGCGGCCCCGCAGCTACTGCTATTTACACTCAGGGAGTCTTGGTGGCCGTTAGGTGGTAGAAATCTCGCTCGACAAACCTATCATAACTGCGTGAGGTGCGCACGTATGAGAGGTAAGATTTTGTCACCTATCATGGGCAATTTGCCTAAAGAACGATTGGAACCTGGGTTTCCGTTTATGTACTGTGGCGTTGATTACGCCGGGCCATTTTTCGTATTGAACCGGAAAGGCAGGGGTGCTAAGACTACTAAAGCTTACGTTTGTTTATTTATATGTTTTGCTACCCGTGCTGTTCATTTAGAACTGGTCAGCGATCTCACCTCAGACGCATATTTATTAGCCTTAAAACGTTTCATTTCACGCCGCGGTAAACCAGCGGAAATATTATCCGATAATGGAAAAAACTTTGTCGGATTAAAAAATGAATTTACTAAATTCCTATCAAGTTGTTCTGATGACATAAAAGAATATGCTACGTCTCAGAATATAAAGTTTAGGATGTGCCCGCCATATGCCAGCCATTTTGGAGGAACGTACGAGGCAGGTGTGAAGAGTTGCAAGCACCATTTGCTGCGTGTAGTAGGCAACGCACATTTAACGTTTGAGGAGCTCAGCACGGTATTGACGCAGGTCGAGGCCATACTGAATTCCCGACCTCTTACACCTATGTCCACAGATCCACATGATTACCTTCCTCTTAGCCCAGCTCATTTCCTGGTTGGCCGTCCATTGACCGCGCCTGTCTCCGCTGATATGACCGCCGTACCTGCGCATCGCCTGACGCGTTACCAGCGAGTTGAACAAATACGCCAGCACTTCTGGACCCGCTGGTCCAAGGAATATATCTCAGAGCTACAGATGAGGAGCAAATGGAGAGAGAATCGAGGCGACCTTAAGAAGGACACTCTTGTATTGCTGAAAGACGACAACCAGCCTCCGCTAAAATGGAGCTTGGGGCGCATTATTCGAGTTTTTCCAGGCAAGGATGGAGTGGCCAGGGTGGCCGACGTTCGAACTGCTACTGGGGTCCTACGGCGAGCTTTTTCGAAGATCTGCCCGCTGCCTCTGTAAGACCAGTAACTGTCGCCAGGCGGCTAAGTTGGAGTCCATTGGAAGCTACCGCTTCCAAGGCCGGGGAGCATGTTCAAGCTTTTGAACGCACTTTTCATCACATCATCTTCATCCAATGAAGACCGTCGTGACGTGATTCTACAGCCAATCACGACGCTCTAATTTTAACCCAATCAGCAAGACTTATTTTTATAATACGAAACCGTTAGATCATTCTGACTTCGTCTACGTTATTGCTTTGTGAACACGCTAATATAGATCATCTTGTTATTTCCGCATTTTTATTTAAAAAGAAGATCTACTGCAATTTCGACGATCATTCCAATTATGCGCTAGAAGTAACCTACACTGGGACTACCCTAGATCGCTGATCTATTTCGATCAATGGTCATAAATACCACCTTTCTAAAATATTTGTTTATTTTATTTTTTATCGATTTATTTTTTACTTTCTTAAACGATTGTCTATAATTAAAATATGCGTAGATTAAGGAATTTTAAATAAAAGTGAAAGAGAAATATCACATCGAAAAATGTATGCAAATAATATAGAATTTTCTTCTTTGGTAGATGAGACTCCTCAGTCGTGTTGTCCTCAACCACTTCTTTTAAGATTTTCTCCGGCTTTTTTGCAGGCTGTTAATAGAATTTAAAATACAATTTATTTTTAAACTTTTTTTAGAACTTCACGAAAGTAAATAGGTAAATGTGTAATATACTAGCACTCACAAAGACAGTAGGCTTTTGATATATGACAATATCATCCTATATTGCCATATTTTCATTAATTAATGATGGTATAATTTCCCTCAGCCAGTCTGTAGCATCACTGAAACCAGATAGTGGTACAGGTGGTGGCCCTCCTCCTGTGCGACGCATTTCTTGACGCTCTTTGCTAGCTCCCTGTTAACATAAAAAAAAAATTGATTTGTGTATTTATAGAAAATATAAAAGCTTTAGATAAAATATTATTTACCTTCTTTGCTGTTCTCTTCAAATTTTAAAATTTATACTTTAGTTGTTTGACTGTACGTGGAGTGTCTGGATTTTACTCCCCGCACTTTCCTTTTGTTTTGAACTAACTCCGTCCGTCTTTTTGCAAAATAAAATACTTTTATATTTTGTTAAAAGTGTTTGCAATCTGTCCAATTCTATTTTGGTAAAGTTTACACTTCTTTCCCTGAAACATTTAAATTAAACTTTAAAGCAAAGGCGTAACAAGGATTTTCATCGTATGTAAAATTGTTCAACCATAAAATAACACGCGTTATAGACAAAGCAATAAATAGGTAGGTACTTACTTTGTTTGAAAGTTTGTAAGAAAATTGTCGTCCATGTTTTTATTTTCTCTTACAGCGCACCAAACTAACAGCCGTAGATAAAAAACTATATGAATAAAAGTTGATTAATTTTGTCACTATTATCCCTTGTCATCAGCCATCTATTACTGATGACAAATGCAATTTATCAGCTATCTGTATGTTACCATAAAAGTAGACCGTTCAGGAAATTGAACTAATTGGGAAAATGGACCGAATGGGAAAGTGGACGCATAAGGAAATGGAAGAATAAGGAAAAACAAGTTTACCATTTGGGTTGGACCGGTCGCGCCGGAGGGAAACATTATAAGGGTGTATTTGAAGTTTGTATATTCTATTTTTTATCGGGTAATGCGTGCACCAGAGGTACTACGTAAGTGGAATCTGGTGTACTTCCGACATCACCCACTACGCTAAATAACTCGGTAAAAGGTTTAGGACAACTTTTGAACGTTACGTCTCCATAAGTTTTCTTGCATTTGGCGAGCAATAAACTATTATACGAGATCCTTCGTTAAAGTAGTCTGCTAGATGAAAACCAGAGAACTGTGCAGGTATTTCAACCCCTTCTAGGTCGCGAAACACAGTTTTAGAAACCTGGAGGGACTTATTTCTGTTGGTGTACAAGTTGCTTAGAGTAGGCACATTTCCGACCATATCTATACCTTCATCTTGCGAACCGGCAACTGTTTTTTAATATTGCTGTGGTACTGGCCTATCTGATGTAGAGACCGATATTTTTAATGACGCCACATCCTTGTCTACAATTTTTTTTGCGGAATTAGGATTGCACACATGACTTAGTTCTCAGTACCGCATCATCCTAGAAAAAGAAGTGGTTATCCTATACTATTAAACGAGCAATATTTGTGCACTGCTGGTAGCAAAGGCACTTCCTAATAAATAATAAACAATTGTCCGTGTCCATTGGAGAGGTTGACAAAAACATTCAGCCCGCTGACAGACAGACAGACAAACAGAGATCGGATTCATATCAATAGGGTCCCGTTTTTCACCCTTTGGGTACGGAACCCTAAAAAGAACGATATTTTTTACGCAATAAAGTTTGCGCGTTGTTCTAGAAAATATATTATGTAAGTAATATATGTATGAATAGTATGTTAGTTGGTTTTTTAATTTCAAGAAAAACAAGGGAAAAAAGAGATAGTAAAATGAATTAGATTATATTATATCTCAATTTTGATAAAAATAAAACAAAAATGTAAAAAATCTATACACTTTAAAACAATACTACCACATGCCACGCTAAAATAAACATTAAAAACCGGCCAAGTGCGAGTCGGACTCCCACACCGAGGGTTCCGTACCACTAAAATAAAATACCGTCTTATCTATATTAAATGCGCGCGAATCCGACACGCACATGACCAATTTTTTCATGCAAATGATGAAGAAGAAAACAAGGCATATTTAAAAAAAATTCTCAAATCCCATAAGAAATAGTTTTAAATTATGTACAGTTATGGCACCTTAACCCAACTAGATATGTAATTCTTGATGACGACAGCCTGCGTTCGATTTTCGATATATGATGAAAACCACCTTAGTAAGTCACCTCTCACACCTATGAGTTCAAGCTTCAACAAGAGTATTGAGTGATCGATTCGATCGTACGCTTTACTGTAGTCAGTATAGATTACGTCTACTTGTTGTCCTTTGTCCATTGATAATGTTATAAAGTCATTGAATAGAATTAAATTAGTTGTAGTGGACCGGCCCGGCAAAAAACCATGTTGACTAAGACTCAAAGTTTGTTTTAAGGCCAACGATAATTGCTTCTGAATAACCTGCTCAAAGACTTTAGAAATTTTACATAATTTTGATATGGGTCTGTAGTTTGTTACCTCCGTTTTGGGACCTTTTTTGTGAACGGGTGTTATATAAGCAGACTTCCAGATCCCTGGCATCGAACATTTCGCTAAAGACCTTTTAAACAATAGAGCAATCGGAATGGCTATACTGTCAGCACAACCAATCAAGAAACGTGCTGGGAGGTGGTCTGGACCTGCAGACTTGAAGGGATCTAACTTACGCAAGATACCCCTAATCGTACCTTCGTCAATTTCAATGTGACTTATGTCAGACACCGATTCTCGCATAGCTGGAACTGGAAAGCAATAGGTATTAGGTATTATTGATGTCATTTTACTCATGAGGTATTAGTTTCATTCCATATCAGTTTAAAGTTTTTTGACATCTGTAATAGTTACGAAATAATCGCCTGGTCATCATCACCAGATGATATGCTTGGAAATAACTTTTACTTATGACGGCTAGTCCACATTATTGTAAATATTATAAAGTCATACATAATGAAGATTCAGATAAAAAATAAAACAGTTTAAAAATAATGTGGACTGGCCGTGATAAGTAAAAATTTGTAATTTCAAATCGTTTTCACGAAGATTACGATACTAAATAATTGTGTTGCTAAATTAACTTTCATTTTTTGGTTATGAAAATTTATATGTTGAGGGCGTAGTTTATTTGCCAAATGAAAATTTTCTTTTGTTTTCATCCTGTTTAACTCTTCTAAAAACTGCCAACTAATTTTACTGCCTTTTAGGCTATGTATGTTTCCTTCGTTGGTGGATGTTTGAATTTATATCGCCAGTGTCAAAAGAACAACCTCATGCATTCATCATTGCAATATTAGATGCACAACCGTCAAATGTAAATCCCCGTTTCATGTATCGTTGCTAAAAATTGGAGCACCGATTCAGCCCCTGGTCTCCGGTTACTCCATCAGTGAGGAAATTAGAAACAAGGGTGTTTTAAGTTTCTGCCATTAATTCGTTGCCAGCTTCATTTCCGAATTCAACACATTCTTTATCCCATCTAACATTTGAAGGGTTTGGACAACCATGTTGGTATGTTCCTGAAGGAGCACTCTTGATTGGTTGGCTATTAAAAAATCGTCAAAATAAATTATATATATAATCCTGATTCCTTGGGCACGTAAGTATTGAGCTATCCAGTATGTAACGCTCGCAAATACCCTTGGTGCAGTTGCTAGACCGAAAGGTAAACATCTCATCTGTCATAACTTTCCGGCATAAATCAGTCTCAGGAACAAACGATGGGATGCGTGAATTGGTACATGAAAATATGCGTTTGTAATGTCGACGCCGATGGTTTGCGCGGGAGTTTTAAACTCGCCATCAGCAAGCTGCTGGATTGGCTGAATTTGGCCATAGAGTGGAATGGCTTTGTCTTTGCGAGGGCAAAAAAGGGCTTCGGAAAAAAACGGAACCCTAAAAAACGGACAAGAGAGGTCGTTACTCTCCATTTTCGGACTAAAGGAGTTTCAGGAGTAAGGTAAAAGAGCTTAATACTCGTATCACTTTTCAGACTTCAAAATTCAGGTTATTAATCCGGCCACGTAAGGAAAAAAAAGGGGTCAACCTCGGAATTTGAGATAACAGGCTATAAACTCGTGTACACCTTGAGTTAGGTGTTCTTAAAGTTGTCTCAAAAGTCTCATAAAATCTCGTGTACGCGTCGTGAGTTGAATTCCTTAAAGTCATACAATACAAATTGTATGTATTAAAAAAAACCATGTTCATTAATGCACTTTTGATTATCCACCACTCATTATAAGCCTAGTTTCTTTCCCATATTATTTGGTGTATCCACATCACTTCTCCACTGTACACAATTCCCATTTTAGCTGCAGCTACAGTTTGATTGGGAAATTACACATCCCAAAAAATCTTTACACACGATTTTTGCGCTGCAGTCAATTGGAAGGGGGGGGGGGGGGAGGGGGCTCAATAAATGTTCGGCAGGTGTCCCGTCCCGCCCTTATTATTTCACGCCCATGGTTTCCTTTTATACTACGTTTACATTCAGCCCCTGCCACTGCTCCTCGCGCTACCGGCAATAATTCCCTGAATAATGCCGCAGCAGGATCGAGAGAAGTGCGTGTTTACATACTGCCCTACCACTCACATCGCTTTGGACGTTCCATGATGGCAGACGTCGAAATAATTTCAGCCGCCGCTCTGTGTCTTTTTTGTAATACATAATTATGTTCGATGTTTAAAAAAAATAAAGAAAATTCGTCGTCGTAGAAGATGGTGGATGATATCTATTCATCGTAATAGAACTCTTTAAGTACCTACCAACCTTCTTAACAGATTTTTAATGCATATCCGAATTCGTAGGGGTTTTAAAGTTAAGGCTCTATTAAATCTATTAAAACAAAAAATGTTAGGTATAGCCTTTAAAGAGATTATGTGATAGATAAACAAAACGCACACGTGTTTCTCCTCCAGGCGCTCGGCGAAAAGTGAGCGACAGAGCTGAATGTGAACACGCACTGCCACTCGCGCTGCCCGTCCTTTGACTTCCGCACAAAAAACCGCCTTTTTGGGGAGCGCCGGGCAGCGCGAGTGGCAGCGGCAATGGCATGAGAAGTATCGTGTTTACATACTCGTCCTGCCCACTTCCCTGCCCACTTCCCTGCTCACTTCGGCTGAATGTAAACGTAGTATTACAAAGTTCACACCGAGAAGTTCTATTCCTTTTTCACACAAAAAACTAACATTTCCTTCCTTATTTCTTCGCTGTAGGAAAAGTAACTTTTAAATTTGATATACATTCTAACGAATAAAGATTTTCAAAATTAATTTACACAGTGTCGGTACTTGCTTGACACTTAAATCATAAAGTTCTCTTTCCATCTTTCTCAAAAGGAATAATATTATTGTTTGTTTCATATTAAATTTATCCGATCCCCAGATCAAATGCTATGGACGCTAATGGTCGCCATTTGGGTATTTAATTTGTTCATGATTCATATTTTTGAGTTAAAAAAAAGAGACTTAATCACATTCTTTGTCTGCCTTTATGGCTGCTGTTCAAATACTTCTGAACATGTAGATAATGGAAGAGGCAGTCATGCTAGGCGCTGCATTATCACGGAACGAAGTTGCATTTTGAAACGCAGGGCTATTATGGTGGCAAACTATTTTTCTGTGGTCCTACTCATTGTTTTTAATCGGACAGTCATTGTCAGCTAGGTCTACGTTTCGTGGTCAAAATTGTAAATAATTAAAACTGAATTTCTCAAAAACGCAGGGGTGAGAGTCTAGACAATGGAAAAATTGAATTTCTGGAGATGAATAAATAAAACAGTCCAGCTTCTTCTAATGTATATTTTCACTTTTGGCACAGTTACAGACATGATTTGAATATTTTTAACTGCAGAGCACATTGCATTGCACCACGTATGAGAGCTCGGAACAAGAAGAAAAAGTGAAGCGGGGAGGGAATCTCAATGTCAATTGACCGTTCGTTCAGAAACTGATTTTTAAACGTTCAGAAATTCAGATAAGGAACATTCTCGCCCCACTTAATACAAGAAAATATATGATGACAAACTCAACTAGAAACAAATATAATTGTTGAAACAAGTTTATCGATTAGGGCAGCTTCGTGTTCTACTGATTTTGTGTCGTCTTGTTCTTCTATCTCAATCTTCATTTGAATATCGTCAAACCTCTCGAATAGCTTTTCAAGCTCCATGCCTCTGACGCGAACCTCCTCCACGTCCACGTGGTCGGATTGCTCTTGCTCTGCAATGAAATTGACGATGCGGGTGATTCCCCCCTTTATTGCCCCCTTTATTGTTTGGGAGCCATTCTTCCTCGTTATCCACTTTTCCAGACCAATTGCGTAGTTTTTTCCCGCTATGTAGAATATTGTAGAATGTGCGAGCCACGTTCACACAAAATTTCAGTTGCAGTGGTACTAAAGAACAGTAACTCGAACGCTTCGTCGATTTCTCCTTGATTTCTTTAATATGTGTGCGAGATCGAGTTCCGTGGTACCACCGCAGCGTACCTGACTGTGCTCCTTGAAGTTTTGTCTATGGACGACGGCGACGCGCTGGATATTTCCATACTAAGGACCACAAAAGATGTTGTATATCTTGAGATGAATAAATAAAACAGTCCAGCTTCTTCTAATGTATATTTTCACTTTTGGCGAGCACATTGCAACACGTATGACAGTTCAGAACAAGAAGAAAAAGGTAAGCGGGGAGGGAAGGTTCTCAATGTCAATTGACGACACTGATTTTTAAACGTTCAGAAATTCCGATAAGGAACCTGTGTTCCTTATAGGAATTTCCCCTGTGGTAAGCAAGTAGTTTTAGGTGGGGTCCGGATACTGTGGGAAAATTTAAACGAGTTCCAGAAAAAACATCTGATAATAATTTAGTGCTACCTATTTATTGTATGGTTTCAAATAAAATTCTGAATTATAAAACACAAGACCTAAAATTAATGTGAATAACTGTACCGACGGTCTTGAGCCAGTTCTTTATAGTTTGGTTCTCGAGAAGGACAGCAAATTCGAAGTGTGTCTTCTAGGTGGGCGTCCGTTAATCTGAGGCTGAGGTCTCCGGCTTGTCGTCGTTGTTTAATTAATTTTCACGGTCATAATACGCCGGAAGTGGACCAAAAAATGATACATGGGTTGGCTGCATACGGTGAGTGCAATGAGGAGGGAGAGCAAATTCAAATGCTTCTACATTTTTGTGGCTGGAATAGCCAACTAGGATAAGCAGCACCTTCTTTGTTAAAGAAGTATTAACAAAAGCAACAAAGTGGCGCATCCACTTTAAAAAACAGGTCACCGACCATATCACCAGACGGGTCAAAGTATTCGGCCTTGTAATTTTTTTCTAGGTGTAATTTAGATGCGAACTGTTCGATGCAGCTTCTAGTTGACCACAATGTACGTAGGGGTGGTTGAACTCGTAGAGTTGTAGATAGAAACTCACAGCCAATATTTTTAAGTTTATTGATGCTCACTTGGTTACGTCGTTGAGATAACGAGTTACAAATAAATCTTATTTTAACTAATATACCTATACACCTGTTCTACGATGCACGTCACATGCCTTGGCTTACTTGATACGTGCATGTAACGCGGAAATAAAAGTATAAGATTAGCTCGATCATGCTCCCGACTCAAAAAAGGATAAGTGAAATTACATGATAAAATTCAATTGATATAAAAATATAAATACTTCATCAAACATCTAAGAGTTTCATGAAAATTTAAAAATAAATTGAAATTTAGGTTTTATTATTTGAAATTTAGGTTCGGATTGTGATTGTTAGTCGATGCATACGAGTATTTTGCTGCGCCCCTCATGCCTGAGTGCGAAGGCTTCGCAGCGGCAGCGACGGGTTGCAGTTGTCCTCTGAGACTCGTTGTGCTCTACTTTATCGTAATGGTGTTGCTCCTGGGCTAACTTCTCTGTATTTCGCCTTCTGCAGCATGTCACTTTCCGTTTCGCAAACCATACTACGATTATGAGTGTTATGAGACCCAACGACATATGTAGTTGCATACTAATTTATATCGTGTGTAGCGACCATATGAGGAGTTCGTATCTCGTTATCCTTTTGCTGTTATATTCGTGCTTTGTAGAATTTCTTTTTGCTCCGAGCTTGTCGCGATGAGTGTTACTGGCGTGCGACGCATCGTGAAGTGTACTATTTTATTGAGTGATGTCTCCAGGGCAGGGGGAGGTTGCAAGTCAGCGTTAACCATTGTAAGTCCCTTAATAGTAATCAGGTTTGTGTTTGTTATGGTGTGCATCATAATGTCATCGTTATCACATATGATACGTAGCAAAATTCGTTATCACAACACCTGGTAAGCCAACTGTTTGGCGCGTGTAATCTGATCCGCAGGACGACGTCACGCTCTGCCTGATCAGTTTTGCTTCAAATGGCGCGTTATTGTTATGCAAGTTTAGAACGGGTAATGCTGTGTTGCATATAAAACTATTAATAGCTTGCCGATAAGCATTGGTTTAGATCTTTCTCTGTTAAGCTGATGTATGAATCCTTTTTGTAAAGTGGAAAACGACACTTATAAGATGTGTTTTTAGTTTTATAGAATCTATTCAAAATAGGGAGTACATTATTAATGTTAGAAATGACTATATTATTTTAATAATTAGATATATGAAATTAATAAACATAGTTCCTATACAACGTTAATTTTAGGTCTTTTTGCTCTTGAAGCCAAGTGATTTCACTGATGAAAACAACTAATTATTCCAAAAACACGCCTTGAATTGAAAAATTCATCTTAGTTTTTCATAGGAAGAGTTGTTTGATGTATTATTAGAATGACTGAGCTTCGCTAAGTAAATAAACGTCGTCTGGGAAAATCTCAAAATTTCTTAAAACCTCTTGTTATATTGCTGACAGACGCGGCATTTTCGCAAGCTTTCTCAAAAGTAGGAGCAACTTTGTATAAGGCTATGGTTCTGCCGGGATGGTTCTTCATCCGGTTTGCCATCTCACGGTCATAATACGCCTGAAGTGGACCAAAAAATGATACATGGGTTGGCTGCATACGGTGAGTGCTATGAAGAGGGAGACAAAGCATTATCACACCATAAGCCTTAGCAAATTCAAATGCTTCTAGTTTTTTGTGGCTGGAATAGCTATCAAGAATAAGCAACACCTTCTTTGTCAAAGAAGCATTAACAAAAGCAACAAAGTGGCGCATCCACTTTAAAAAGCAGGTCACCGACCATATAACCAGACGAGTAGTAAAGTATCTGGTGGTGCACTATTAATGTATTTGGCTTTGTGATTTTTTCTAGGTGTAATTTGGATGCGAACTGTACGATGCAGCGCTTAGTTGACCACAATGTACGTAGGGATGGTTGAACTCGTAGAGTTGTAGATAGAAACTCACAGCCAATATTTTTAAGTTTATTGATGCTCACTTGGTTACGTCGTTGAGATAACGAGTTACAAATAAATCTAATTTACCTAATATATACAGCTGTTCTACGATGCACGTCGCACGCCTTGACTTGATATAATAATATAAATACAGAAATACTTCATCAAACATCTAAGAGTTTCATGACAACTTAAAACTAGGGTTCCGTTTGTGATCGTTGGTCGATGCATACGAGTATTTTGCTGCACCTCTCATGCCTGAGTGCGAAGGCTTCGTAGCGGCAGCGACGGGTGATGCAGTTGTCCTCTGAGACATGTTGTGCTCTACTTTATCGTAATGGTGTTACTCCTGGTCTAACTACTCTGTATTTCGCCTTCTGCAGCATGACACTTTCCGTTTCGCAAAACCATACTACGATTATGAGTGTTATGAGACCCAGTGATGTACGAGTATGTAGTTGTATACTGATTTATGTCGTGTATAGCGAGCGTATGAGGAGTTCGCATCTCGTTATCCTTTTGCTGTTGTATTCGTTTGTTATTGAATTTCTTTTTGCTCCGAGCTTGTCTCGATGAGTGTCACTGGTGTGCGATGCATCGTTAAGTGTACTATTTTATTGAGGTCCTGTCACATTCGAACTCTTATTCAAGCCAATAATGTTAACACTTATTTCTGTGTTATTTTTCTCAAATATGCTTATGTCGTTAAAAGATGGTGGAAATAACAAATCTTGCGTATTAAGGACATAAAAAATTCAAAACAATTAGGATAAGAATATGTTCGATATATCTAAAACGAGCTAAACATTTAAAGTTGTATATTGGAAAATCATAGTAAAAATAAACCGCAAGTTTACGAGTAATATGAGGAGCGGTAAGAGACAAGGCAGTTAGCGAATTCTTTTCGAACTGCAGCAATATATTTAGTCAGTAACCCCCACGCTTTGGTATTAGTGTCATTTCTATTTTTAATAACAACCGCACGATGCCTTCAGGGCTAAACTTTCTCCACTTCCTCACTATTAAAAACCTTCAACTCAATATAGTGACTGCCTGGTTTGAGGGGGTTCAGCTGCTTTGCATAGCGATTAGCCAATCTTCGGGATATATAGGAGTACAGACCTTCTTCAGTACCATCGATTTTGACATCACATCATCATCGTCGCCTCCAAAAAGCTCAGTTTTTCCCTTCTTCTTATCTTTTTCGCTTTTTCGAGTATATTTTTCACAGTCTGATAATGTTTCAGACGATGAAGATGAAGTGAAATTCTCTTCTTGAAATTCTTCTCGTTTTTCTAACCTTTATCAAAACAAATTATGGTTCTAGTCACAAATATAAGAATTCAGTTTGCTTACTAAGTTTTAACTAGGTTTTTGACCTGTTCAATTCATTTATTTATTTTATTAATGGACAGTTTAAGTTCAACTTAAATTACTCATTAGCCTAAAGGTTAAATTGTAATATGAATGATGTACCTACTTAATAAAAAATTTTTACTCAGAAGATTCTTGACATGTTGGACTATCACTAGAAGCAATGTGACATTTTAAAATATGTGTACGATAAGTATTCTTCAAATCTGGACCTAAGATGCATTTGGTCGGATGTAAGAAATTGTAACTTTACAGGAGAGCGAAAAGAAAATTGACTCACATTTCGGCTTATATTTTTAAACCTAGAAGTAATTTTAAATATATGATATATATTTTTTTACATGAAAGTTGTTTCTTTTATATTACAATTGTTAAAATCACGCTAAGTGTAAGATTTTTTTAGCATAGGGGGTTTTTTTAAAAAATCGTTAGATCCGACTTTATGCCTTAAATAATTATTAAACATGAAGGATATTTTACATCCCTATATGAAGAAGCTACGTTATGACTGCAATTTCGTATACAAAGCTGTAATTTTATATTCAAATACAGTATTATGGTGTAATATGGGGTAGGTTCTGTAATTATGAAATGTAAGGTGTATAATAACATATTGCTTTATGTTTCTATGTAGTTGTCTGAGAAAAGAAGGTGTAAGCACAAATAAAAAGTCCATTGGAAAAAGAAGAATGACATTTTTATTATTATTTTTAACACAATCAGTAAACTAAAAAAGGAACAATGCTCATTAAATTAAAATTTTAATCTGCCTCTGGAAAATCTGGTGCATTTGTATCATGTTTTAAATTTTTGTAAAAATTGTGAAATTCGGCGGGTACCCATTGCAAAAGGGTAGTCAAATCATTATATTTCGCAGAAGATATTGCTTTTTCTTCGCTTCGCACGTTTGACAATTCCTCAGGGAAGTTTAGTTTATTAGATCTTTGATTATTGCGCACCAAAGATATTTTCGAAAACGCATCCGAAAAATTACTTTTGTAGTAGAGTATCCCCGGTTCTTCTTGTTTAACTTGGAGCCAAACACATTCGGATATTTTGAACTCTTTGCCATCTTTGCTTTTTTTGCGTGTTACTAGTGGTCCACCTTTTTTGTATAGACTCGTAAGGTCTTTAAAATGTTCAAGCCCCATATCGAATACTTCAAATGTTCTGCTTTTTCCACATGTCCTTATAAATTGGGACCAGTCCCTAGGGATAGCAATCTGCATTGTCTTCAGTTTCTTTTTTTGCCTTTCTATTCGCGAATGTACTTGATCCACTTCCATATGAGTGTGGCCTTTCAGCATGAATTTGTGGTTAATAACTTTCAGATGAGAGTGTTTGTGTAGCAACCAAATGTACGCCATAACTATCATCAAATTTCGGTTTTGGCCTGCACAATTGTCGGACCAAAAAGTCAGCTCTTCAACATCTGCAATTTGACTTTTATTTTCTTCTGCCCAACGAATAAGACATGATGCTACTTCGTTTCCACCTCGGCCACTTATATTTTCTGACCAAATCATGTTTGTCGCCACATTTTTTGTTGCATCGTATATTGTCAAGTTTAATGTCCAGAGTTTTCGTAAGTAGAAAGATTGAGTATTCGTCAAATTGGGTGTAGCTAAACATTTCTGTAAATCAAACATTAATACTCTTTTCTTTTCTGAACTTTCCAGTGCTTCTTCTTTGTCTTTTTTTTTCAAATTATATCTTTCTTCGGCTAGCTCGCGGTGTTCTTCTTGTTTCCTTTCTATTTCTTGTTTTTCTGTATCATCTATAATATCTTTTAATTTTCTTTCGTATGCGTCGCAAGTGTCACAAGTATCCACTGATGGTAATTTGAAACTGAGATTAAATTTGGTGTTGAAAATGTTTCTATATAACCACTCTTTTGCAATGAGATTTTCAGGTGTTTTTTCTGTTACCATCAGTTCTTTGTATTGTTTGTACATCAATGGAATATTTAGGTCTGGTCCTAGATATTTTTTTCCTGTCTTTTCTCGGGAGTAATGACTTTCATAAGACGGGTAGGAATCAATGTGATCCATTACCATTTTTATCATTAGTGCAGGTGACTTGTTTCCTGGAACATGTTTTCCTCTTTGATCTCCAATCGTCAGACCTCCCTCGAGCTTCTTGTCTATGCTTACCTTTAAAAACTTTTCTCCAATCGAAAGTGTGTTCAAAAACATAACTTTGCATACATTTACTTCCAAATAATCAACTGTAAGTTTATACTTGTACGAGAATTTTCTTCTGTCTGTTTCTAAATTGCCATCAGTTTTCATTGTTTTTTTAGTTTCTTTTTTAACGTTATTTATAATGAACTGTCGGCGCTGATCCCAGTTGCGACATACCTTCCAGAATTGATTGAAAACTTGCAGTCTTTTGTCATGAGATATCTTTAAATAACATTTAGCCTTGCATGAGCATGGAGGTTTTAACTCGCGACCCTCAACATCCTGTTTCTTTTTGGCAACCGTTGAACGATAAGGTGAACCTTTAAGTCTTGCAATTTTTGAAGCAATTCTCTTCCATTTGGTAGGATCTGCTATTTTTTTTTTTACCTTTTTTGAGCCTGATGTGTCTTGGATACTTGCTGAGTCAGTTTCCCTAATAATACTCGCATTTGTTCTGCTGCTAGTATCATTCGTTATATTAGGCAGGTAGATTATACCGCTGTTGTCAATGGACATGATCCCATAAGTAATGGCCGTAATTGAGTTGGGCTGGCCATGTGTCATAATTCTTTTTGTTTTATTGTACAAAACCATAGCGTTTGAACAGTCCTTTGCTGTAGATGTAAGTGGTGTTTCTTTTAAGGGTGGCGAATCCGAATTGTCACTCAAATAACCCATTTCGTTTATATGTACAATTGTTTTGTCAAAACATAACTTTTTAGGAGATGGAGTAAGACATATATCTAAGTCTGGACTGCGATCTAGACAAAGCTTTTTAGGAGGTGGAGAAAGACATACATCTAAGTTTGGACTGCGATCTAAACAAAGCTTTTTAGATGGTGGAGAAAGACATACATCTAAGTCTGGACTGCGATCGGTTCTTAGATCACATGCTTTTTGTGGACCTAGCAGATCTTCTATTGTTATCAGTTCGGAATCGTTGCGTGCATCAGCATTGATAGGCAACTTTTTCGGTGTATATGAAAATAATTGACGTTTAACCTCATCTTTTCTGTGTTTTGAAGGCTCTGAAATGATTATTTCACTATCGCTAGAGCCAATATCTTCTTCCGGTTCATAATTCTTGTCCTTTACGCTGTCATCGCTGTCATAATCAAATATTCCTTCTTGATCTGTAAAGATTTAAAAATATTACCTATTTGCTTTGAAAATTAAACCAAACACTGTTGGCAAAATATTTAATAGATTTAATTTAACTCACCAATTACAGCATCCTTAGGACTGTCATCGGATGTTTTTGAAGTAGATGCAATGATCACAGGTTTAGCGATCTTACCTAAATAATAAAAAAATATTTATAATTTGAAAAGTAAGTAAAAGAGGTACGTAGGTACAAAATTAACTTAACCTCACTTACTTGTGCTGTTACATTCGTATTGTTTTTTGTGATCACGTTGGGTCTTCTCTTCGAGTTGGTTTTTGCGACGACTAGAAAGCCTTCGCCGCTTTTCAAATACTTGCTCATACATAGGAACTTTTTTCTGAAAGATTTGTAACGGATAAATTTCACTAAGGTGTGTATTTTCGAGACAGATTGAATAAAAAGGTAAAATTTTTGTGACCAAACTTACTTTCTTGTTGTCCTCCATAACTGCACATAGTCTATATTTCCTAACCACACGAGAATACCAACAAAATACAAACTAATCACTGTTTTTTCACACTTTTTAGAAATTAAGTTACACCAACACGTTGAAAGTTCTGTACTGAACAATCACAGATAGCAACAAAATTGTTTATC
This sequence comes from Athrips mouffetella, assembly GCA_947532105.1. Lineage (NCBI taxonomy): Eukaryota > Metazoa > Arthropoda > Insecta > Lepidoptera > Gelechiidae > Athrips > Athrips mouffetella. Next base: position 13,922,224 of record OX383974.1, read on the forward strand.
TTTTTACTAACCGGCCGGCGCGGTGAGTCATTGTGTGTCACTTTCACTCATTTGATAGTGCTGCGTGAACGCAAAAGAGACATACATACAATAGAATTCGCGCCAATTTGCCGATCTGTCAACATCAAGACCCGAAAATACTCGAAGTATTCCGAACTATCTCGTAAACAGGCGCAGTTTCAACGAAATAATTTTGTTGTAATTTGAGGCTTACGGTTGTATATCTATTTAGGTACACCTTTTTAACTAGTAACGTATGTTTTAAATAGTAATAAGGTCTGATAATCATATCAAACTTTATGTCTTTCACAAATATTTTATTTCTTTTGAAGCATAAAGCCTTAAATGATTATAAGCACCTAGATTTAATGTAAATTTTGGAGGCATAAAGATGTATTTGCTAATACACCGTGCGTGAAGAATCAAATATTTTAAATGCATAAAGATTTAAGTAACAATACGTCACCTAAACTTTCCGAAAATTAGATCCATAAAGTTGTAAGCGTTAATGAAACATCATGCCTCATAGTTATTACAAATAATCCACAGAACCGACATTATGCACCCGTGTATCTTCACAGGGGAGCAAGATAGAGATATCAGAGTTAGCTTGTTAGATAGAGAAAAGAATATATAGTATAAATATGTTCAAAAGTCAATTTGGCCTGATCTGTTCATCCGACCTCATGCCTCTAAGGTACAGAAATGAAAAGAACGATTGCATCCATCTTCTACACAGTGATATGTCGAAAAGTTATGTGTTCCATGCAACATATTAAAATGTTTGAATAATTTTAGAACATCGTCAGAAGATTTAAAACACAGGAAGCACTTCGGCATTTTGAGACAACAAAACTACTTAAGATAACTACTCCTGTCGTTGAATATTTAGATCCGTAAAAAGTGTGTTAACTGTTGTGTAAACTTTGTCATATTTCGTTTTCACTTCGAATAGAGCAGTCTGAATGAAGTGCCAAACACTAGCGGACTCAGCGGGATATTCTGCATTGAGGACGAATATTATTTTAAAACACGCATCAATTGCTCTTATGATTGACGGTACTTCGTAGCGAATGTTGTTTATAACAACGTACCTGGCTGTGATTTCTTTCAAACTAGGTCCAACCACTACTATGAACGGTTGCAGTGTTAAGCTCAATTCACCCAGCTTCTTCATACGCCTTGCGATAGATTCTTCTATTTCAGCTGCTGATGCGACGTGAGTGATAAATCCATCCAGGACCTCTTGTTTTGACGGACGCCACATGTTGCTTGATTTGGTTTTGGTCTTCTTTATATTGGATGTCGTCATTAGAAATGGAATAGACATAAACGCTGCTAGATCGAGGACTTCAACGTTCACTGTTTAAAAAATTTACGTCAGCTAAGATTTACAAGACTATGGAAAAAGGAGACACTACTGATATAAATAACTACCGACCGATTGCACTACTTCCAACGTCAGCAAAAATCTTTGAGACCGCAATGATAAATCGCTTATATTCATATTATGAAAAATTTGGAATACTGCACGAGAACCAAAACGGGTTTCGGAAAAATCGCTCTACCACCACAGCAGTTTACAGATACGTCCAAAGTATAATAGATAAAATAAATAAAAAATCATACGCCGTAGGTCTTCTACTCGATATGAGTAAGGCCTACGATAGAGTCCAATATGAAATATTATTAGACAAATTATATAAAACAGGAGTTAGGGGAATAGCTCATAATTGGTTTGCATCCTATTTAAAAAATCGTTCGCAGTACGTAGAAATTGAACATACCGATTTTGAGACAGGGAAAATAAGTTATATTAGGTCTGATAGAGTCCCTATGACCGGCTCTATCCCGCAAGGTAGCGTCCTAGGGTGCATATTGTTCCTTATTTATATAAACGATCTCCCAGACATGTTAAATGAGGAATGCGTTTTATTTGCGGATGACATTTCTATACTGATCCCATGTAGTAACAATAAAGAACTAGAAAATAAATTAAACCTAACGTTAGGTAAAGTAACAAATTGGCTTGAACAGCACAACTTACAACTTAACTTAAATAAAACTAAAATTATTCAGTTTAGACCCTACCAAAAAACAGCATTAGACGTATCTTACTCTTATAAAAGTACAAAATTAGAACACGTCAAGTCTGCGACCCTACTGGGAATAGATTTAGACACAAATATTAATTGGAAACCTCACATCGAAAAGTTATCTAAGAAAATGTCTTCTTTTATTTATGCCCTTCAACATCTTAAACGAGTTACAGACTTTCAAACCGCGCTAACGGCTTACTACGCATACGCACATTCAAGACTTCAATATGGTATTATTTTGTGGGGTAACAGTTGCGATGTGGACAAAATTTTCATCCTCCAAAAAAAGTGCATTCGAATTCTAACAAACATCGATCAGATGGAATCCTGCAGACCCCACTTTAAAAAATACGGAATATTAACTTTAACTTCAATCTACATCTTCGAGTCTTGCAAATTTATTAAAAAACATTCAAATTTATACTCTCCCATCAAAGGAAGCAAAAGAAACGATCGTAATCTACATAAACTTAAAACGCCTTTCACTAAATTAAAAATTGTCTCAGAAAGTCCCCATAATACAGCAATTAGGGTGTATAACCACATACCAACTTCCATAAAAAATATAGAGAAACCAAACCTTTTTATAACACAGTTAAAACAATTCCTTATAGACAAATGCTTTTACAATCTTAAAGAGTTTTTTGATGATAAATAAAATTAAATATATAAATTTTCAACATCTCTTTACACCTATTTACATTATGATATTTATCATTTCACAGCTTATATTTATTAAAGTTAGAATTAATATCTTGTGTCAAATGTTGTATCCTTTTGTGTTAAATGTTATATGTAGTGTTAAATGTTAAATATTATTATTAAGTATCAGTAGCTAACTCTTCTATGTTGCTGTGCCCTTGCAGGGCGTCACATGAAAACCTGTATGTTAAATTTTCCATCTTTTTATTTGTAATGTGGCTTGCAATAAACGATCTTGAATCTTGAATCTTGAAATGACAAGAATATGAGGCAAAATTACAGTATTCAGTTTTGCTTTTTCTATGCTGTACAAAAACAACAATTTAGTTAAACGACTTTTCACAAAATGATCCTGAATAAGTTAATGCCTAATCTTGTTCAGTATCTTCTACCAAGATATCTTTTTATGAAGCATCAGGTTTCTTTTTGGCCAGTTGCAGAATTTTGGGCTTTATCAAAGGCCAATTCTGCTCAAGTTTCCCTGTGTTATTAGGGTAAAGAGTGTTGTAATCCTTTAATAGCTGAAACCAAAAATTTATAAATAATTTTGTGTTATCATAACTAGAGTTCAACAAACATTACAATTCAGATCAAACATATTGAATAATTGTAAAGCCGTTATGGATCGTATCAACGCAATAAAAACATCGTATTAGTGGCGATAGCTATATTATTTAAAATATTACGCACATCTTCAAATTCACACAAAAACGGTTGACAACAGAAGACAGACGACAGGAGGTTCCACGGGTCATAGACTAACACACCGCCTCACGTTGAAGCCCTAACGTCTGCATCAGCTTGTTCAGCCTTGGATATGGCAGGCCCTTAGTCAGCAGATCAGCTGCCATATCTTCTGTCCTAAGATATATCATATCTAGTCCATGCATTTCTCTGCATTCATAAAAAAAAATAAATATTTTTTTCCACTTACAGGTAATGCGTGTAAAGGAGGTTCTGCATAATACATGAATTTTTTTTTCTAAATACTAGTAATTTATTTAAATTTTACCTAAAATCATATGATTGCTTACCAAGAATATGCCTCCTGGCTGGTTGAGTGCTTTGAATTCTCTGTAATACTGCTGAATTGAAAAATTTTTAGACTTTAAAAGGCTCAATCGTTGTTTTATTGTTCTACTCGTACTCCAATAATTATCTACAGTGTCCCATGGGTCACAACAATTTTTCAACCATAACAGGTCATCATCTTTACCCTCTTCATTGTTGTCTTGTAATTGAGACACTGCTTCTTGGGTGCTGCTACTAGGTTGTTGCAGTTCCAGTGTACTTGCATTTGACGAAGGTTGTTTTAATGTGCTTTTTACTACCCCTTGTTTTATAAAATCCCTTCTCTTGTGTCGGAAACAATCTAGCAATTTTCCTTTAGCCTGGATCTTCTGACCTGGACCGTAGGTCGTAAATGGTATGAAATAAACAGATGGGCTCTCTTTCTTAAAAACTTTTGAGATTTCATACGCCATCTGGTATAATCGTGAACTTTTAATGGTTTTTTGTGGCTCATCTTTCAGCTCATTGTTGACAATTACGTTGCATAGTCGTCTTCGAGCTGAACTGTCTAACAAACCATTTTCTTGATAACAAAGAAGGAGTCATTTTCCATCGTTACAGTTCGCTAGAATTCTATACAGTTCCTGAAAAATTTACAGCTACATTATAATAATATGGCTGTTGTTTATTTATAAATGACTTGTGATGAAATGTTATTCAAATTGAGAAAGGTTGGCAAGTTGTGGAAAGTTTGATCCGTTATAGGCGAGATGAGGGCAAATTTGAGCGACGTGATGGCAGGCTGTGGTCTGTTTGATATGTTGTGGGCGGGGTGTGGACGGATTTGAGCGACTTGCCGGCAGGCTGTGGTCTGTTTGTTATGTTGTGGGCGGGGTGTAGACGGATTTGAGCGACTTGCTGGCAGGCTGTGGTCTTTTTGTTAGGTTGTGGGCGGGGTGTGAACGGATTTGAGCGACTTGCTGGCAGGCTGTGGTCTGTTTTATATGTTGTGGGCGGGGTGTGGGCACATTTGAGCGACGTGATGGCAGGCTATGGTCTGTTTTATATGTTGTGGGCGGGGTGTGGACGGATTTGAGCGACTTGTTGGCAGGCTGTGGTCTGTTTGTTAGGTTGTGGGCGGGGTGTGGACGGATTTGAGCGACTTGTTGGCAGGCTGTGGTCTGTTTGTTAGGTTGTGGGCGGGGTGTGGACGGATTTGAGCGACTTGCTGGCAGGCTGTAGTCTATTATTTGTTATGTTGTGGGCGGGGTGTGGACGGATTTGAGCGACTTGCTGGCAGGCTGTGGTCTGTTTGTTAGGTTGTGGGCGGGGTGTGGACGGATTTGAGCGACTTGCTGGCAGGCTGTGGTCTGTTTGATATGTTGTGGGCGGGGTGTGGACGGATTTGAGCGACTTGCTGGCAGGCTGTGGTCTGTTTGATATGTTGTGGGCGGGGTGTGGACAGTAGCGGCCTGTGTAAAGACAGTTGTGGGCAATGTTGTGACTATTCTGGGTGGTGTTGGGATAAATGTGGGACAGTAGTCGACAGTGTGTGAACAGTTGTGGGCAATGTAGGGATGAATGTGGGCAGTGCGGGTACATGTTGTGTCAGTGTGGACACTTATGGGCAATGTGAGAAAAGTGATAGTAGTGGGCAATGTGCGGACTGATTTGGGCAGTGTTATTCTGTTCTATTGGATGTAAAAAAATTGTAAGCACTGTTTTACAGTAGGTATGACTTTTTACTTTAAACATTATAGGTGTCACTGAGGATTCTCAGCAGGTTAAACTTCAAATTCATTAATATCATTAATTTAGTTGCAAAAAGCAGCAGCAACCCTTCACATTGACGTATTTTATATGAAAAAGTTATTTTTTTTTGTAATTTGTAGTACTACTATAATAAATGGTCCGTTTATTGCTGCTTGTTTTATTAAGGGGGTCCTTAAAATTGTGTATGACTTCCTAAGGGGTCCGTAGACAAAAAAAGGTTAATAAACGCCGGTCTAAGCACTTTTTTGTGTGTATGACAAACATGTACCTCAAGTAATTGAACATAAATCTGTTATTTGCAAATGTTTGTCTACAAAATGTCACACTCTTCTGTGAACACCTAGTATTTGTGTACAGTGTGGGCAGTCACAGTTTTCAGCAGATGATAATAGTTGATAGTAGTTGTGTGCGGCTGTGGCCAGTGTGGGAAGACTTGTAGGCAAAGCCGAGACAGTGTAAGTAGTTGTAGGCATGAAATTACAATTTTTTATCTCTAAATGGTTATCCTATTGGTACTTGTTCCTTGAAACCCTTGCTATGCTCAGGATTCTTCTTTTGAACCACTCAACTCGCCCCAATAACAGTTTGCTGCCTTGCTAATGATTAGTAGGAAGATTAATAACTTAGCAGCTTTTACTCACACAATCTGTCAAATCTGTGTGCTTCTCTATCTCCTCTTCGGCTAACTCCACTGGTGGATCCAAAATGTAAACAGTTGGTTTGCTTAAATCTTGTGTGTTATCCTGAAAAATACATGCAATGGCATTATTTGTCCGGTTACTAGGTTGGTTGGTAATATTAATAAAATGCTTTAGGGCTCCCGCACACGACCGAGAATCGGTGGCCGATTTTTTGTCGGCATCCCGCTCTGACGTGTTATCACCTGGATCTTCCGTCCTTGTCCTGGGCGATAATCGGCCACCGATTCTCGGTCGTGTGCGGGAGCCCTTATGCTGTAATGTAAGTAGTTACATAATTATCCTTACTTGGCCGGTTTTTTCTGTATATGCATCAGTTATGATATTTTTAAGCATGGCTATTTGAGTCATCAGTTTAACCCTGTGTCCAATCACTGGTATTAATTCTTTTACATTTTCTGCAGTTAACAACTGCAACGTTTCGAGATCAGTGCATTGTTCTGGAATATAAAGACAAATTATTGTAGTAGGTAAAGGTGATTTGAATTCTAATAGAAAACTAGCCTGATAGAAGCAGGGGGTACTTACCTACCTCTTCTATACATGGGCTGGCCTTTAGCCTGACAATGTCTGGTGGCACAGTAGGTATGTACCTACCTAAATGGAACGCGATAAGGCCTCTGGTTTGAGCCTTTGTAGCGTTAGAAGCGTAGTGCAGGTTTAGCTTATAGGTACTGGTTTTGTTTCCACGTGCTTACAACCGTGCGTACCTACCTACTTCAGTAACCTAACCTAACAAGACTATAGGTGAAGAGTACGGTTTGTCACTACCAGATAATAGGTAGGTACTTACGTTTGATTTTATCGATGTACAGCTCTAGGCCCCAAGACTCATTTCTTCCATAGAAGACTCGGTGTTGGCTCGGCTTGGAGGTGGAGGCGCCGCCGGAGGCATCGCCGCAGCCGGCGCACACTGTGAGAAAATCACATTCTAGCGGGATTTAATTCTTAATGACGCGGATCGAACGTTTTTGGAAATAAAAAGTTATAAATGATGTTAATATAATGGAAATAACGCATTGTGGTTTATTTATTCAAGAAACATCAACTGAATAAATGTTATTATATTAATTAAAGTCGTTTTCTATGGAAAGGAAAAGTATTTGTAAAATATCCGCTTCAATTTTACTTTCTTTTTTCTTCCGAATGCACCTTAAACTTGCTAAATATGGGACCGATGATATTAAAAGCCTGTTTAGTAAATCCGTGTTAGTCAATTCTTCAAGATTTTCTCGTAAAGAATTCTCGATAGTGTCTATTATCTTTATTTCTTGATCTTCTTCCGATAACTGTCCAATAGGAAGTATACATGATGATATAACATCTTTGCCATGAAATAGCACTTACTGTACACTAACGGGCATATTAAACCAAGAATAGTAATCCAAAATATCAAAAATTTTGCATTTTGATATTTCAACAGCCATGCTGAAAAATGAAAAAAATTTTATGGGGAGCGCAAAAATGCGCAAAAAGTGTCAACTGTTGCAGAAAGCTAACACTAGCTATCATAAATAATAGTATTAATCACGGAATAATGCGGAATAAATAGTATTCAGGTCTACTGAATATCCGTTAAAATATTTAAACCATGTCCATTTTGCCCCTTCATTGAAATTAGTTTAAATGACGTTATTTGTGAACGTCAAGGCAAATAAACTGTTTTGTACTTACCTAAAAGAACCAAATAATAGTTTTATAAAACAAAAACAATGTTGTTATATAACATAGCCAATTTTTATATTTGATTCGTTATGGTAGGCCCCTCGGATCCTCAGATATCATACTATCTTCATATTATATCATAGTAAACGTAAGTAAATATATTTATTGCTGTTAGCATACTATCAAACGTGTTAAAATCAGGCATGATCCCGCGCCTTGGCTCACTCAGGATATAAAAGACTGGATGGCTAGGCGCGATAAAGCTAAAAGACGGTTTCGGAATCTCCCATCTGATCAGAACTTGGCAAGGTACAAGTATCTGCGGAACTATTGTAGTCGACTGTGTAGAGATGCAAAGAGACGCCACATCCACAACTCCATCGAAAATTCCGATCCCGGGCAAGTGTGGAAATTCCTCAGGACCCTGGGTATCGGGAAATCTTCCTCTCCTTCTGAAATTCATGTCGATCTTAATGCACTTAATATTCACTTCTCTACCCCACCTGTGTGTTTAGACAATCTTGTGAAAGCTAACACTATCTCACAAATGAGTAACCAACCCCTACCATTTTGTTCTTCCTTTCACTTTACCACTGTAGCCGAAGATGACGTTAGAAAGCACATTCTTTCAATCACCTCTACTGCTGTGGGCAGGGCAATGACAATCTGTGTTCCCGAATGATATCCCTTATCCTCCCTGAACTCTTAACTATCCTCACTCATGTTTTTAATCACTCCCTGGTAACTAGTACATTTCCTTCAGTTTGGAAACTTGCAAACGTAATCCCTCTTCCTAAAACCGCCAATCCTACTTCCTTCTCACAGTTTCGCCCGATATCCATCCTACCATTCCTCTCCAAAGTCCTCGAGCACATTGTCCATAAGCAGTTAGTTGATCACATAGCATCAAATTGTCTTCTCTCTCCATTTCAGACTGGCTTTCGGCCAGGCCATAGCACGGTTACTGCACTACTGAAAGTCACTGACGATATCCGTCATGCCATGGAGAATAGGACTGTGACTATTCTTGTGTTACTTGATTTCAGTAGTGCTTTCAACTCTGTAGACTTTGATGTTCTTCTTGCCATTCTTCGCTCTCTCAACATTTCGTCTTCGGCTGCAGCTTGGTTTGATTCTTATCTCCGCGGTCGGTCGCAGCGGGTCCGCCTTGATGAGGCTTCCTCAGACTGGTGTGATCTCGCTGCGGGTGTGCCTCAGGGTGGTGTTCTCTCTCCTCTTCTCTTTTCCGTCTTAATTAATACTGTTACATCAGTCATCTCATCTAACTTCCATCTCTATGCAGACGATTTGCAAATCTACCGCAGCTGCAACGTCACGGATATCTACGGTGCCATTGAGAGCCTTAATGAAGACCTTAAACGCATCGCTAACTGGGCTGAATCTTTTGGTCTGCTAGTTAACCCAAGTAAATCGCAGGCTATGATTATCGGCAGTCCATATATGAGTAGGCAATTAGATCCAGTCACCAGCCCTCCAGTTCTTTACAACGGCACCTCCATCACATTTTCAAAAACTGCAAGAAACCTTGGTCTGGTCATGGATTGCAACCTTTCTTGGGACGCTCACGTGAACGAGGTCAGTCGGAAATTGCAATTAGTTTACGTTATGGTTGAATACTGCTTCATAAAAAAATTGATGGGACAGATATGAGAAATAGTCGTTATAAAGGGAAATAACCAGCGACTTACTTGCGCGTAGATAATTGTAGATGGTTCTTGATTTTCATTGCACTACACAACAAAATAGAACACTTTGGCATCCTGCCGAAGCCTAAATAAAGCAATTTATTTATAAAAACATTTCTTAACTGAAATCTTTGTTTACTGTAACGCCAGCCAGCCAGCCTGCCTTGCCTATGTGTGCCCATTGCCCAGCCACAAACCAGCCAATCACAGCGTGCCAGCGAAGCCCGCCAAAGCCGTAGATAGAGAATAGAGGTATAGATGAGTCAGTAGCGTACACGCAAGTGAGATAGCAATATGTCTACATCCTATAACTAGAGCTACAACAATTGACTTAGTATTGGCTACGTTAAAAATTACCCTGATTTTAGGGGTAAATAAGTGATGAGTATTTTTTTTTAACTTGCGATCTTTAAAAAATCAATTCGAATAAAATGAATAATTTTTACATGAAATGAAAGTAACTCTACTGCTCACAATATCTATATGTATTCCCGCTCAAACCGCTAGACTAGATTTTTTTTATAATTTTCTGTAATTTGGTTGGCTTGGCGTGTTTGTTTGGAGCTTTGTTTGATGAATTGGCTGTGGCGTGGGTGATTGGGGATGTTTGGGAGTTCGTCTAAGTTGATCGAGGTTTTTCGGGGTTCATAGGGGGATTTCAAGATAGGTTTAGGGCGATCGCAACGTCGTGTGTGATCACTATACTTTTCTATATTTTTGAGGTTAAACGGAGTTTTTGAGGATTTAAATAAAAAAACCACTTTAATAAAACACTTTAATCAGTATCACTGACCCTTAAACAAAATTAATTTATTATAGAAATTCCTGACGATGTCAGACTTTTCTGAAAGCTTTTTAGCTGCATAATGTATTCGAACTTTCAGATACTTTAAACTTATGGCTTTTACTAAGAGCGAATAGTGACAGTCGAGGAATGATTGTTGTTTAAAATGTGAAGCCTTGGAGAAGAAAGGATATCCTAAACAGTATTTAAGACTTTCTTGCATTAGCTCTATTAAAAGATTTTTTTTATAAAATCCTTTATTTCTACGAAATATAATTTCACAAATTTCGCATATTTTTATGACATCTACTGTAGGATAACACAGTCCGCCTTTGTCTTTTTTCAATTGTAGGCTAACATATTTAGTATTACATACTATAGCTGACACACATTCCTCACAGTGAAGTTCTTTTTTCAGTTTGCTTACAACAAAACCAGCAATGTATATAATTATATGTTTAGAAAATTCCGTCAAAATACTTGGGTATGTTAAATAGTCGTGATCTTTCATTAATATTTTTTCAACCATTTCTGTATTTGCAGGGTCATAATCAATTAATCTATTTTTCTCAGATGTTTTATTTATTGCTAATTCTGGTTTCGTTAGCGTTAAAATATTTATATGTTCAAGAGGAATACAGTTTCCTGACGTTATATGTTTAATTTCTCCATGTACTAACATTCTCTTAAAGGCAGATTTAAACTGTTGGGCAGATGGATTGTTGTTAAATCCTCCTTTAGCCCGGATGGCACTGAAAAAATACTCTAAATGGTCCTGACTCATTTTGTATGTGCTCAGAAATTGGAGGTTATTATTTACCATTTGAGATTCGTATAGATTAACAACGCTTTTAATACAAATAACAAATCCCATAAATCCAGTTTTTCTTTGAGACTGCATAATATTCATACCCCCTAATTTTAGGTTCGTCAAATATAAAACCATCTCGTCCAAAAATGGTTTGATTACGGAGAAATTTTTCTGAGATAACGGTTTTTTGTAAGTATATGCTTTGAGATTTCTAGAATTCAAAACATCAAATAAATTATTCATTTTTCGAATGAAATCAACAGTTCCAGCAGAATTCTTAAAAGTGCTGATATTCAATTCTGTATCGCAAAACTCAATCGCATTTGCGACGGATTCACTCATGACTTGAGCTGCCAGCTTCACCTTCATTACTTGTTTAACGAAATTTATATGAGACTTATTTAATTTGTTACCCAAGTGTAATCCTTCGTTGTCCTGAAGTTCTACAAGTGATTTTACATACTCCCAGGATATAACACGGCCATGCGGATCGATGATTGGTCCCTTTTCACCTAGAGTATTTTGTACTAACTTGAGCATATGCGAGGGATCCGGGAATATTACTATTTTATGGTTGCCCACAGTAAAAGTAGGGTCAATTAAATCGGCGCTGTCTAATTTGCACCCTAAAATTTTTGCCATAGACAAATTTGCGGCGCATCCATCGAAAGTTAGTGTGAGTATATCAACCCCACAGTCTTGACTTAATGTCTCTATGTAAACTTTTACTAAACCTGCTTTCTGTTCAGCACTTATACCGTTTATCAAAAAATATCCTAAAGGTATCTTCCATGATCCATTCATGCATGTAAGCATGAAAACAAGTGCATCTTTTGCTAGCTGGTCATTATCGCTTACAACTCCATTCCCGAAATTTACAAATCCTATGCAGTTATTTCCATCAAAATTAACCCCTTTCCTAATTGCCATCTCATCAAAGCTTAAGGCACATAAAGTTTTATGTAACGGGTTTTTATTTTTATTTATTTCATGTAATATTTTTACGGCTTTAATAGACTCTGATGAAAAACCAGGATCCCCATCAACGCACTGGTACCATCGCGACAATGTACGCGTATGGGGCAAACAGGTGTTGAACTGTTTCCGAACAAAGTTGTAAGCTTTTGGACTTATATAATGGAGAGTTAAAGCGAATTTACGCAATTCTGGAGTATACTTTCTGGCAGTACTATCTTTACATAAGAACTTTTTCAAGAAATCTCTGTTTACGACATCTATTGAAGACAATAAATCTGCACTCTCTTGATTAATCAATGAACGTGTTTTTAATTCCTGTATGACTGTTGACATTTCTGCCGTTTTCTTCTGCAAGCGCCAGGTTTTTGATCGCAAAGCTGCTAATTTCTTCTTTCTTTTTTCTCCAACTGCTGTTGTTTTTTCCAATTTCTTAATTAATTTTTTCTTACGAGGAGTTATGTCTGGAGTCTGAAACAAAGAAATTAAATGTATAAAACGTTCAATACAATGGAAGTAAATCCAAACTATAATATAAAAAATATTATATTTATGAGTAATGATATACGAAACCTACCATGTTTTTAGGGTTCCGATACCAAAATGGTAAAAAAAAGGAACCCTTATGGTGCCGCTCTGTCTGTCCGTCTGTCTGTCACACCTCTATATCTCAGCAACCACTTACGCTATCGAGCTGAAATTTGGAATAGTTTTAGAATATAGTTGCCCAACTTAATTGCACATGAAAAATTTTTGAAAAAAGTATGATTATTAATGTAAAGGGGGCCAAAATAGGGGGGGCCAAATTTCAAATTGTCGCTACTAGGTCGAGTGGGGTATCATATGAAAGGGCTTTACTTGTACATTTTAAAATATATTTTTGTATTTTTTTAAATTTCTTAGTTTTCAAGTTATGATGAAAAATGTCAAAAAAAATACCATTCCCCCCCCCTTATCTCCGAAGTTTGAGTAAGGGAAAATCTGAATTAATTACAGTTGACAGAGGTTTATGTAAACTTTACAGCAAAAATAAAACGATCTTTCTAAGTTGCACAGTTTTTCAGAAATCTGCAAAAAACCTTTACAAACAAATTTAGTTTTGCGGTCCTGAAAATGGACTTTATTGCTTCCAAAAATACTATAGGTATATCGGAACCCTCGGCGCGCGAGTCCGACTCGCACTTGACCGGTTTTTTTTCTATTTCTATTTCCGTAGCAACTTCAGGTGGTAAAATTGAAACATCGTCTGTCATGGATGCAGCATCGGGCTGAAAGTTAAGATCAATATTAGAACATAAAGTTTTAATATTTATAAATGACAAAAGCCGTGTGTAAACGTAAGACTTGTATTATGTATAATAATAATGATGAATTAATAAAACGCACCATGGTGTTTTCTATTTCTATCTCCATAGCAATGTCTTCAGGTGGTAAAATTGTAGTCGTCAGGGAAGTACCAACGGTCTAAAAGTTAAGATCGATATTAATATATTTTTTATTACAATTTAGCATTAGTAAGTAACGCTTATATTTTTTGAATATCATGTATGTATAGTTATTACGCAAATATTACGTCTAAAGTATTGCATCATCACTAGGTACATAATATAAAACAAAGCCGCTTCACAGATTTAAAATGCAGGGTCAGAGTGGTTGCGGGAGCGGGTCGGCCGCTCGGGAAAACTGGTAGCAGTGGGTGAAACCGCTGGGTGGGTATATATAGTAATTTATAAAATACAAACATACCGAAGACTCAAATGCTTGTATTTCCATTTCCAAAGGTTGTTTGGATGAACCTGGTTGATCATGTTGAGGAAGAGTCTATGAAAAAGACAGTTAAAACGACAGATTACAATATCAGAAAACGAAATTACTCTTTGGTAAAATCTCGTAAAGTGACGCCGAACAAAGTTATTAGCCTTTTAACTTAATAAAAAAATATAAATATTCTGTAAAAAAAAATTATAGAAATTTGAGGGTTTGTTCGTGCTCGTGATTACAAACAATATTCTCCAAGGAACATAGGTCGAAATATAAAAATAAAAACACATTATAACTTGGGGAATATTCCCAATGTTCCTGGGGAATATTGGGAATTTCCGGGGAATATTCCCAAGGAATTCCCCTTTGGGGAACGTAACGGCACATTGCTAGTTATTTTACAAACAACTATACCTACTTCATGAATAAAAAGTGTAGGTATTGCAGACTGCCTTAAAAAGGTGCCTTTTTTTTTTGCTGAAAGCATCTGGATTCAAAATGTCTGGAACATATTCGTGAATGTTGACTTGGATGCCATTGTACTCGGCCCGTACACTCCGTCCATTTATTTCTTAAACTTGTTGGTTCATTTGGGAATAAAAAAATAAAAAAAAGCATGTGGGAAAATTTATATAGGCCTGCTGGTATCCCCAGCGGCATATAACCCGACTAATGACAGATGACATGTATTATCATATTGTAATCTTCTGGCACATAATCTTTTCACTTCAGTCGGGTAATACCTAATTTATAGGTTTAGAATAATCAAATTTTTAACTTAATTACGAGAAAAACTTACATTTCGGTAACATCAAACAATCGTTTTCGTAAATTATTACCTTCAGTTACTATACAATAGCGAAAAAATGCTACTTACCGATGAAAGGTTATGTTTGGTTCTTTTCGTTCACTACGGCTTTTACAGCCAATTATACAACAATTCACCATTACTGCAAACGAAATCACACTAAATACTGCGTAGAAGAATGTTTTGATTGTTAAAACTGACATAAAATCACTTTATTTTGATAAAAACTATCAAAGCACCACGCACTTGTCTGCCACCAAAGCAATGGTGGCAAACATAAGAACCCGATACGCAAAAGGAGACAAAAATAAAATGTTTTGTCCTGCTCTCCCATATTTATCTGACATAATAAGCTTTCTCACTCTAGTATTTTTTTTTATTAGTAGCTCATCTATACCTCTATTCTCTATCTACGGCCAAAGCCAAAGCCAATAAATAGCCGCCAAGCCATCCTAAGGGATCCCCCGAAATGCCACTCTATAAATAGCTGTGGATGCTCTTTTTTTGGAATCACTACCGCCTTGTCTTTAAGCAGTCAACCCGCGAATACCTAAGTAGCGTTATAACATATCCTTAAAAATTAAAGACACTTTTTGTGAAAAATTTGATTAAGGAACTGTGAGCCAGTGTGTGCCAATAATAGTAATTAAATTAGATAAATTAAAATAGAGTTTAGTTAGTTAGTAAAGTGATCAATAATTAAAATTAGAGTATCCATTTTTTAATAAGTGTTTTATTGTGCCCACCTATAATTTCTGAGTTACAACTCAGAAGTGGGAAAGAAAAAAAAAATCAAACGCAATAATGCTGATATGCCATCCCGACGACGCCTAGTCCGCCCACCTGGATGGGACAATCACAACGAATGTAAGTCTAGCGAAGACGACGATGATGCCACACCTCAGCCCGCTAGAAAAATTCTCAAGAAATTATTACAAAATGAGGTACAAAAAGCTGTACAAGAACTTAACGCAGACACGCTCGCCCCTAGAACAAAGGAGCACCGCGCAGCGTCCTTGATTCCGGAATTCGACCCCAACAACGAAGAATGCGTTACAGTGACGGCGTGGCTAAAAAAAATTGACCAACTTGGAGAGATACACGGATGGAATGAAACAACAAGGGCTTTCCATCTGCAGGATAAGCTAAGAGGCCAAGCAAGAAAATGGTATAATCGTCTCGACGGATACGACTACTCATGGGAGGAGTGGAAGAGGCTTTTGAACCGCGCCTATCCCAGACATAGAGATTATGGAAACATGTTAGAAGAATGAATGAATGAATGAATGAATAACACTTTATTGCACACTAATAAAGTAACATTTACACATAACCAGTAATAAAATGTGGGCAAGAGGCGGTCTTATCACTAAGAGTGAAGAAATGATAGATATAAAAAAATTGGCCAACGAAACAATGACTAAGTACTACCAAGACAAAATTGCTATGTGTTTTAGATGTAACCTATCTGACGACGCAACAGTTTCCTGTATTATTCGCGGCTTGCCAGCCTCAATACAAGCTAATGCCAGAGCATATCAGTGCGAGCGACCGGAACAGTTATATGAAGGATTCCTTTCTGCTCTCGACGACTATCAACCGCCGTCCGCTGTCACACGTGTGCCGCCTAGAGAAAACGCACAAAGCTCTCGACCGTTCGAAAAAAAGAATGCCTCGGTCAACCCAGATGTGGATCCCTGTCCGCGATGCAAAAAAACGGGTCATATTCTACGAAATTGTCCATACCCAGACACGCGGAACTGTTTTAAATGTGGTAAGCAAGGCCACATTGCTACCCGTTGCACAAATGCTGAGAAAGTAAAGGAAATAAAAGTACTGCAAAATTACAACACCTCAACATTTTGAGCTACGAGGCATTTCTTATTCGATTCCCGCCACTCTACTGCGCGGTACTACGGGTTACATCAAGGTCGTCAACACCGGCACCCAGAATATTATCTGGCAACAAGGAGACGTGCTAACCAGAGCAGAGACCTGCATCGTAATCGAGCCAACTGTAGCTTGCCATCAGCCTATAAAGACAAAGCCGATGCCAATGTTAGCCAACCCGTATCCCTATCCTACATACTCGCTTAGCAGATATTAGCACTATTGGGGGGGTAAATGTGAATGAGATCAATTCAGGGCCATTAACTACTAACGAACGTGACAGTTTAATAAATTTATTGTCTAATTACAATGATTGTTTTGCAAGTAGTACTAAAGAGTTAGGATGTACTAACTTATTAGAAATGAAAATTAACTTAACTAGTGAACAGCCAATTTACCGGCGGCCCTACCGCTTATCACACAGTGAACAGGAAGTAGTAAAGTCTAAAGTTTCCGAATTGCTAGACGCAGGCATTATTCGAGAGTCTGAATCCTGTTATGCTTCTCAAATAATTCCCGTTAAGAAAAAAAAAACGGCGAATATAGGCTTTGCGTAGATTACCGCGCGCTCAACGCTATAACTGTTAAATACCGGTATCCACTGCCCAACATAGACGATCAAATCTCAAAGTTAGCAGGCAATAAATTGTTTACACGCCTCGATTTAGCACAAGGCTATCACCAGGTAAAAATTTGTCCAGAGGACATACATAAAACAGCCTTTGTTACTCCACAGGGGCACTTTGAATATACGCGCGTCGCCTTTGGCCTTGCTAATGTACCATCCGTTTTTATGCGACTCATGAACAAAGTAGTCGGGTCTTTGCAAAATACAACTAGTAACCAAGCCGGTAACGGCACTGACAGTGTCGGTTCAGAAACTGACACCCTAGACTAATTTGACACCACAAGGTTTCCGAATGAATGTGAAGTGTTAGCCTTTTTGGACGATATATTACTGCCATCTACAAACGTACAAACAGGCCTAGAAAATTTAGAAAAAGTACTCCGTAAATTCAGATCTGAAAACCTAAAACTAAACATGAAAAAATGTTCATTTTTGCAAGACAAAATAACTTACCTAGGACATGAAATATCATTGAACGGCATTCAGCCGGGTGAGTCGAAGTTGACAGCAGTGTCGAAGTTTCCCATCCCTAGTAACGTGCATGAGATACGTCAGTTTCTTGGTCTTTGTAGTTATTTTCGCAAATTTATTCGAAATTTTGCAATAATAGCGCGCCCTTTGTCCGATCTCACAAAGAAAAACTCAGTTTGGAACTGGGGCGACGAACAGACTAACAGTTTTGAGGAATTGAAAAAATGTTTGTGCACGAGACCAATCTTAGCACTTTACGACCCTGCATTGCCAACCGAAATTCACACGGACGCATGCAAATCCGGAATTGCAGGTATTCTAAAGCAAAAACAGGCTGACGATGGTACACTGCGCCCTGTAATGTATTTCAGTAGGGTCACTAGTAAGGAAGAAAGTATGTATCACAGCTACGAGCTTGAAACGCTCGCGGTCGTCGAGTCCTTACGGCGGTTCAGGGTGTATATAGTTGGAAAACATGTAAAGGTTGTGACTGATTGCACAGCTGTTCGAGCTACTCTGACAAAGCGCGATATTAATTCCACGTATCGCTAGGTGCTGGCTGTCGATTCAGGACTTTGACATAAGTGTGGAGTATAGGCCTGGAGACCGCATGAAGCACGTAGATGCGTTGAGCAGAAACCCGGCCGACACTATGAACATCAAGCGACTGGACAGTACAGTACCAAGATGAGGGACTAAAGCGAATCATTGACCAGCTAAGAGATGGATCGGCAGCTCGTGATATCTCTAAGAGACTTTGAGTATGTAAACGATAGGTTTTTACTTTACGAACTTTTAACATCCATGTTCATCATGCAAATGTTCTCGGCACTGGAAGGATAAGGTTCCGTCTTGAGTAGAATTGGTTGGATTTCATTTTTAAACTGGATCTTTAACATGGATTATCTCGAAAACGTTACGCCGTAGGACTTTATGTCATATAACATTTTTTGTTCGTCTACAGATCTTCTATCGATATTCACAGGAATTATAGTGCGCCGCATTTTTAGACAATCCCGCAAATCCCGCAAATTCGCTATGCCAGCCTCCCATACAAAAAGGTTCAAACCCGTTTAAGGCCTTCTTCTTGTACGTTGTGCAGCTCACGGACATAATCTAAGGACGTCATTCCATTTACTGATTCGATATTAAACTCTGCGAATACGTTGCGGGCCAGTTTTAGCTTGTGTGCGGCGTCCAAGAAACAATAAATGGTACCACACCATTTGGGTGCGGAAAGTAAGGTTGTAACATAATAACCCTAACTACAAATAAATATTACTAATAGAATAATAAAACAGTTCGCTGGGGGCTGAAAACAACTTAGAAAAGCATAAAATGTAATAAAATAAAAACATTAAATACTCAAAAGCAGTTTTCATAACGAATTAAGTTTCATTCATAGTGAGTTCAATACAAGAAAGTTATCTTTTCAATACAGGAACTATCTTTACCGAAACTTCTGGACCGATTGAGCTGGAATGTATGCCATTGTGCTTCTATTTAGTAGCCCTACAAAATGCAAAAAGTCCCCTTCGAAATTACCGAAACTACTGGACCGATTGAGCTGGAATTTATGCCATTGTGCTTCTATTTAGTAGCCCTACAAAATGCAAAAATTCCCATCGAAATTACCGAAACTACTGGACCGATTGAGCTGGAATTTATGTCATGCCATTGTGCTTCTATTTAGTAGCCCTACAAAATGCAAAAAGTCTCATCGAAATCGGAGATAGTTGATTTTCCACATGTATTACTACCGCGATCCGACGGATCATTCCGCTCGTATATGTGGGAGGACGATGAGCGAAGACATATGGTCAGAGGAGCGACTGACCTAAGATATATGAGTGATGATGGTATGTGGGTCTATGATACTAAAGGTGTCCAAATGGATGCGAAAGGCCTTCATGTGATGAAAAATAGTAGAAAAAGCTATTGGTGCATGGTCTTAGGGACCGGCGCAAGTCCTCCTGTCCGATGTATATAAATATGAGTGCTTTGCGCAGAAATGTATCAGACGCGCCAAAATGGTTGTTGGTGATGCATGGCAAGTAAAATAGACTCAAATATCATGACAGGTCCTCTCATATAAGGGTGGCTTATGTCATCCGCCTTTCGAACGCAAATGTGGGGGCAAGTCGGGGGCTGTTTGCGATAATTGCGATGTTGTTGAAGGAATGTGGTCTGTTCTGAGTAAAGCAGAGATTGTGTTATCGAGACGTGAAAATCAGGTACACGAATCGTATTCTTGCTTGACCGTGGCGACACTTTCTAACGATGACGAGCTTACAGTTTCCTTGTGTTTTGTACGACGAGATCATCATGAGGTGGCGCGCCTGGAGTTCGCTATCGTGAGTTGCTCGTCTGCATTACACACAAAACTATCTTGCTTACCACTGTTCAGCTAATAGTGCGTTGAAGGAAGTGTCCTGTTTTGTTTATTGTATTAAGTAAGGTTTAAGGTTCAGTTAAAGGTTTAAAATTATTTTGTTCGAGGGAGCAACCCAAGGTTTGATACGCTTTTATATTTGATGGAGCGCCATCACTCGTCATTCATATTCCAATATCATCAAGCATTATAACAGCTGTTTTCAGCAATTCTGCTATTAAATCAGCAGTTATAGAGTTTTTAATAAAAAAATATCAAATAGGACATTTAAAATAGGAGGTGTAAGATACAACTTGAAGAACGAGCGCTTCCGTGGCGAGATCTTCTGGATCAGTAACTGGAATTTGCCCCAAATCCACATACCCAAATACTTTGTCCAGTTTTTGATCATATGACAAATCTTGTTTCAGTGCCATGCCGTCAAATATTAAAGCGACGTTTTCCAAATATATTTTTTCATTACTTTCGACTTGAAGTTTTAAACATTCTAAAACCTGTGTCAGAAACCCCACATTACAATTAAAAGTTGCCAAAGACCGTCTTAAAGTTTCAACGTGAGGCAAAGCAACATGTTTCCTTTCCTTAAAAACTCATAAGCTTTTGTAAAAATCCAACGTTAAAGCAAATGATTTCACTTCGTCGCTGTACCTCCCGCCCTGCAAAGCCTGCTTTTAAGGTTTTCTGAATTCTTTACAAATATTGGAAAACATTCCATTTTATATATTTTTAATTTCACTGTTACTGGCATATGATTTGACAATTTTCATAAACGATTTAAAATTATTTACTGATTTATTGAGTCGTGGAACTTTTTCGGCGAATAATTTATTTCGTTTTTCAAGTGCTTCTTCTCTTAAAAGTTTTGAGCCTTGCCTGTGTTTTTTTATCAGCACACAAAATCTTGACCGGTGAGGTGCTTTTATTGTTGACCGAAAAATACAACAAAATATATTAGATGCAATAGAAAAGTAATGTTGGATTTTGAAGCCAAATTAAGTACAATAATAATTTAATTTTGAAATATTGCCGCTTTTATGATTGACAATATTGGCTTACCTCTATAGTCTGTCCATATATTGCATTCTCATCTTGCCGTGGTATGTTCAAAATTTCAACTAGACGTGATTTTTCAGCTAAGGGACAACTTTACGGTAAATTTGTTGTATCATGCAGAGACCGATGCAGCTGTAAGTAAATAGTAGCACTCTTAAAATTCTAAGACTTCCGGCAGATTTGAGGAACGTAACAGATGACATGACGAAATAAAAATAAACCGTGAAATAAACAAACAAACATAATAAATAAAAATAATAGCCGTGAAAGCGTAACATAAGTTATTTAAATGATTTCCCATACAAACTTTCATTTCCTATTTCACCCATCACACATCAAAAGTATGTCCTTTCTCATGGCTTAGACCTTAGACTATCTTTATACCAAATTTCATCAAAATCGGTTCAGCGGTTTAGCCGTGAAAGCGTAACAGACCGACAGACAGACAGAATTACTTTCGCATTTATAATATTAGTTTGGATTTGGATAAGTAGTAACGTGATAGGTTTCTTTAAACAAACTTCAAGTTACGTGGAAAATAATACTTACATTATGTGATGAGGAGGGCATATTTATTAATGACTCGTAATTTAGGCAGGCAGATTGTTTGGTTTCGGATTCTGTTTTCTGTAAATATAAATGGTATAGTAATTATATCAGAACTACATTTCTGTGTAGCCATTTAAAATTTCTTAAAATTTAAATATAAGTTGAGACTTGGATGGACCAGAGCTACCTTACCAAGTTTTCTTGAATAATTATATCACTTAAAGTGCGTACAAAAATTGTACTTACATGATAATGTGATAAATATCCCAGTAAGATTGAGCCATACAAAGGGAATAAGCGGAACTAATTTGTTGTTTACCAAAAGTTTTAGATTTGTGTAATCGCTGACTCTCTTGACAACCTCAAATTTATTCCTCTCGATTACCTTAAAAACGGTGCGTCTTAGAGACAAGGCTTTCAGAGATAAAATAAAGCCTAGTAAATTTACCACAACTTTTTTCTTATACATAACTAGCTGTGCTCTACGACTTGGCTTGTGTGAAGTTTTGATTGCGGCTGCGTCGCTTTAAACTTCGTAATCGCATATTTTCTGTAATGGTCATCCGGTTGCAATGAAACAAAGTTTATATGATGCACCAACGTAAGATTCATACATTATTGAAAAATTCATTTGAATCGGTTCAGTAGTTCGTGAGTTAATGACGGACAGCCGCTTGAAATTTAAAATTCGAATGCTTCGTGTTATGGTAAACCAATTTCATTGAAATTAAACTCATGCATTGCAACAACTTACGGATGACACATTATTGAAAACCCAGTTTCAATCTGATAGTATTTTGTGAGTTAATCGAATCTGTGTGTTTGTCTGTTTTTCTCTCTGTCCGCGGCTTAGCTCAGAAAGCTTCAATACTAGAAAGCTCTAATTTGGTATAAATACGAGTATACGTATTAACCACCCAGACAAATTGGTAAAAAAAAAGAAAAAAAAAAGCCTTATCTCCCCTGCACGTGAGGTGGTGAATGTTTTATTTTTGCCCCATAGTGTGGGGTATCGTTAGAAAAGCCTTTTAAAAATATTGTGCCGATCATTTTTCGATTTAGGGATCCGTTTGCGAAATATTAACTTCCAAAATGCAATTTTTTTGTTAAAATCGTATCGAATTCGACGTCGTCGTCCTCGCCAGTTAAACGGTTGTAATCGAATATGTGAGAAAAATCACGGCAGTCAGTATAATAAATGACGCGGGGCCGAACTTTCGGCGGGAGCGGGCGCTGTATTCCATTGCGTTCAATGCAACGCATCACACAGGTGCGGTGCAGTCCGGGCGCAGACTTTGACGTTGTATTTTATCAAATCACTCAGAAATTTCAAGATGGCCGCTTTTGCGGTCACACCGAACGCTACCGCGCCGCTGTCTCGCCGCGGTTTCCATGAAAATTATTTCGCGGACATCATACTAATATAATAAAGAAGAGTAAATCCTGATTGATTGATTGAATGACTGACGTACCAACGCACAGCCGAAACTACTGAAGATAGAAACACGAAATTTGGAGGATATATTGTCCAGGTTATGGAGGTTGCCGATCATCCCTCAAGGGGGTGAAATGACGGAAAATGATTTGTATGAAAGTCCTTGGTTTCATAAGTTAGATTCACACAAATTTTAATTTAAGCTTTTGGTAAAAAATAAAGAAACACGTGTTTAAGCGTTTCTTGAAAATCATCCTTGAAGGGGTGAAAGAGGATGTGTTTTTTTTGTCGTATGTTGGACTAGAAATTTTTCATTTTTAAAGGTAGAGATATAAAAATTTGGGCTTGAGCTTTCCGTAAAAAATTAAAAAGTACATGTCTAAGCATTTTGGGTTTTCTGATAAGAAAGGATTTATTGAAACTCATCCCCTAAGGGGGTGAAATGACGGAAAATTATTTGTATGAAAGTCCTTTGTTTCTTAAGTTAGATTCACACAAATTTGAATTTAAGCTTTAGGTAAAAAATAAAGAAACACGTGTTTAAGCATTTTCTAAAAATCACCTTTCAAGGGGGTGAAAAATGGGATGATTTTTTAGTCTAAAGGTAGAATTATACAAATTCGGTTTTGAGCTCTCTGTAATAAATAAAAAAGTTTGTGTTTTAGCATTTTTAGAAATTCATCCCCTAACACGATGAAATGAGGGATGAAAGTTTGTATAGAAATCCTACAGTTTTGTCATGAGGTACTTTACTAAATTTAGATTTAATAATAAGAAAGTACATGGGCGACCGAGCTTCGCTCTATAATAACTGGCTCAACATGAAAATACCATCGTGTGAGCAAGCTATGCTACCCGCCAACAGATGGCGCTGTAGGTTTTTTGTCTAAAACGCAAATGCTTAAAAACACGGGGAGAACGATTTTTCCCAGAAATGAGACCTAGCTATAGATCTATTTTTCGCCCCTGAAAACCCCCGTATGGTAAATTTCTACCAGAGAAACCGATTACAAAAATATATACAAATATTGCTCGTTTAATAGTATAGGATACAGAAACACGTTGTTCAGAAATTTTGAGATATCATCCCCCAAAGGGATAAGGGATATAAGTTTGGTTGAAAATCCTACAGTTTTGACATGCGGTACTTGAAAATTTGGATTTTAGCTAATAATAAGAAGTAAAAAAACACATGTTTCAGCGATTTTGAGATATCATCTCCCAAGGGCGTGGAATAAGGAATGAAATTTTAAAAAGAAAAAAATATACATGCATTTCAGCGCTTTCTAAAATCATCCCCCAACTGGATAATTGGGGATGAAAGTTGATATGAAATTCCTACAGACCAAAAACGGGCCAAGTGCGTGCCGCCAGCTGAGAAGTGTATTGAATGTGCGCGAGTCCGACTCGCACTTGACCAGTTTTTATAAGTTGGAGCCAACTACTTGGCCTTACCAAAGATACGGACTAACTACGGCAAACACATGTTTACTTATGAGGGAGCGCAACTTTATAATAAGCTACCGTCATCTATTAAAGAAATTGATTCTTTCAATGAATTTAAACGCGAACTAGCACAACACATTTTGGAAGGGTAGTTTAATGGATTTACTTAGTGGTGAATATTTGTTACGAAAGTGAACGATTGTTATTTAAATTAGTTTTAGTTTTCTTCTCATGTAAGTGGTTTTACCTTTAATGAGCATAAGTTTCTTTAAACCTAAGTTGGATCTAAAACAAAAAAGAAACGCGTTTCAAAATCGGGAAATACTGAAAGTACTTTTATCTATGGGATTTTTTATGAACTCTAGCTTCTCGTGCAAAGCCGGGGCGGGCCGCTAGTCATAAATAAACAGACTGATTTATTAACAACGCACAGCTAATTTTTAAACCTAGAATTTTAAATCAGATTATCTCATTTTAAAGGGATTTTTTTAAATTACATTTGTTGTACTGTGGGGAAAATTAAAAAGAGATAAGAAGAACGCATGTTAACGCAACTGCATCGAAAGGTTACTCCAGCCTGTGCTCCAGCCGTGCTAACATGCGCACCAAGACTTGGAAGTATCTCTTCTCTTGAGCGCGAGAAAATGTTACTTCTACGTGCGCTAACATGGCGCCCCACGACTGAGACTTATTTCTATATGCCACTGTCATTTGTAGACTTCATAGACAATATGTCTTCGGTCACTAACATGCGTGCCATTGACGTAAGAAAAACGCTGCGCTTCTAAAGGACCTGAAGCTATTGTCTATGGAAAACTTAACTGATAAAGTTAATGTTATTTCTTTCTAACTAATCTTTAGTTAGAAAAGTACAACAATACTTTATCAGTACCGAAACTTTTTTTTCCGATAACGCTTTGTCGCCGGTCCGCCATACTGGTATTCAATATATTTCAGTACGTGGGCTGTCAAATTCTTGAACGACTTCGACAAACTTATTGCCGTTCAGGGGCGTAATGACCAAGATGCTATAATGTCTATGGTGCCAAAATGACCATGGTGCTGAAATGACCATAGTCCCAAAATGACCGTGGTGCTGAAATTACCATAGTGCTAAAATGACTATGATGTTAAAATGGCCATGGTGCATGACCATGGTGCTTAACCATGGGAATACGTTACAGTTCTATTATATGAATAGACTAGCTGTTGTCCACGGCTTCACTTGCTTGAATTTCGTATTTAAAGTACGTCGATTTAAGAGAACTCTGGGGGCGATTCTAGGCTGAAAAAAGACAGCATCACTTTTACTCCTGTCAAATTTTATTCATAAATTTAGCGGCCAAGCTAGAATCACCCCCCCTGTATACCTAATTTACCATGTGTAGCTATAGCGGTTACGGCTCGATATTGATGAATCAGTCAGCCAGGCCATGTTATTTAAGGGGCTGATAAGAGCTAAATTACCTCCCTTTCTAACAAAGGACAGAATGCGCCTGTTAGAACGGAGCGGATTCGCGCTGTTTTACGATTTTCGCTCATTTTTGCATTTTGCTCAAAATCTGTACCCATAATATTAATTATAAAACGGCTATATTATTATCCATAATTTATTGAATAATGTGTAAAAGTTCTGGCATCATAGGTTAATGGCTACTTAAGAAAAACGGTTTAAAAGCAAAAAGCAGAGGTAACTTTGAATATTTTTATGGCGTGCAAAATATATTTAATCGTGTTTCAGAGTCAGCCAGGACAGGGAGCTCCCTCCAGAATTCTAGCTTTTGCTGAGAAAAATGTGGAGAGGAAGTACCATAGTCACCTCGCTTGTTAGCGTTACGGCTGGCACCATGGACCGCGGTTGTAGGTGACCGCAGTAAGTGAGATGTAAGATACAAAGGAGGATGCTGCTGCCCATCCTCCAGTTAACCCTTAGTCGCCTCTTACGACACCCACGGGTATGTATGGGTTGGAACTATTCTTTGCCGGCACCACACGGGAATTTTCTTTACTCATGCCATTTAAAAACTTTTTATAATACTATTTGATAATGGCCACTTGACTTTCTATGAAGTTGCTATTAAGTTCTATGAAGCGTTTGCAATTGTTGTTGTAACTTTGGACATTTAAGCACTTTGGTGTTTTGGACGATATGTATATTTGGTCATTAAAATATTGGTCATTTTGACACTTTGGTCTTTTTGTTACTTTGGTCATTTAGGCATTTTGGTCATTATACCCCGAAGCCCTTATTGCTTTGTAAACAACGATTTCAGTTAATAAATGTTTTTATAAATACATTGCTTTATTTAGGCTTCGGCAGGATGCCAAAGTGTTTTATTTTGTTGTGTAGTGCAATGAAAATCAAGAACCATCTACAATTATCTACGCGCAAGTAAGTCGCTGGTTATTTCCCTTTATAACGACTATTTCTCATATCTGTCCCATCAATTTTTTTATGAAGCAGTATTCAACCATAACGTAAACTAATTTCTATTTATTTTATGTATTTAAGCTGCTATCGTCTTTATTTCACTACAAAATGTTTACATACAGACAATGTAAACACGTAGTGATGTAATCAAGCACAGCTGATATCGATAATACAATATTGTCACGAGCCGAGCATTACGTCAGATCACCGGCTGTCAAAAAGAACTGTATCAAAATTTCGACAAGTCCGCTAAGAGCCGCGTGGTCCAGGGGATAGGGCGTTCGACTACCTAGCCGATGGTTGCAGGTTCGAATCCCACCCATTTATGAATGTTTTATCATTTGTAATTTGTTTAGAACATTCTAGAAAGAAAGGAAAGATATAGTTGAAGAAAGAGAGCCAATTACTAGAAAAATCTAACTAAAACCTAAATTCAAAAATGAGTCTAGAATGTTCGGAAACGAGTAGCACGGACGGGTATATAAGCCGGGCCGCCGAGCAGCTACACAGTAGTTCAGTGGAAAGCGATCTAAAGTGAGGAACAAGGAAAAGAAGGAAGTCCTAAGGAATTCATCCCCATTCATTGAACGATTCTGAAATTGCAAATAGCTACGCACCTGTTTTTCTTTTACTATGCAGCAGCAATATGCCTAATAAAAAAACCGGCCAAGTGCGAGTCGGACTCGCGTCCTAAGGGTTCCGTACCAATCTACCATATGATATACTAAATTTGCTCTTTGACTTTAAAAACTCCGCGAACATCCAACTTGACCCCTCTTTTAAAGAAAAGTTCTTGAAACGGGAGCTCACCTTAGTTGGTTACTATCAGATGTGAGAAGAATTGTAATATTTAATGATTTTAGACTTTTCCCTTTATTTGTACTGTGAGACCTAGCTTCTTGCCAAATTTCATAATTTTAGGTCAGTGGGAAGTACCCTGTAGGTTTTTCTTTAGTGCATAAATGTATGGAGATGAGGAAATAAAAAGCCATATCTTTTGATTGCGTCGTTGTAAAAAAAAATACTTTTCAGATCTTGTGTGGTTCATGGACCTTAATATTCATTATTAATTTCAACCTGATACCTCTACCCGTTCGTGAGAAAAAGGGTCTTGACAGACAGACAGACAAACGGAAAACAATGTGATCCTATAAGTGTTCCATTTTTTATCTTGAGGTACGGAACCCTAAAAAGTAATATAATGAGATACGTATTTTGATTAGTATGCTTATTATTGCACGTGAAGACTATTGAATCTTTAATAACAGAGTTAAAACAAAAAAACTTATTGAATGAGGAAGATGCAGACATTTTTACATCAATGGATGTAAAAGTGAGGGATATTATGGGACGATACATAGCTAAGAATATGAATAAAACAAAGAATATGAATAAAAAAACGTATTCACCAGGCATAAGAGTTTTTGCACTATCGCTTTTTTATTACTCCCCCAAAGCGTACAAATGCGTCCGCCAAACATTTAATACGTGCTTGCCTCACCCTCGTACCATTGCAAAATGGTATGAAAATATTGAAGGAGAACCAGGATTCACTAAAGAATTCAAATTCAAAATTTTATTGCATTCCACAAAGTAAAAATTATGTTATAAATTACAGTTTCGTCTCATTTGTGGACCCTGGTGGGCACAGCAAAACTTAATTCTAAACTAATTAACAAATTACAATTCACTTTTCCTTTACAATAAGGTTAATAATCACTTAAAATTTAAATACATAAACAAATAATTTACAATTAGGTATAAATAAGTCAATTAATTAATTAATTCGTCATGCAAAATACATTAATTAAATTCGAAATAATGAATTAAAATTTAAAAAACCAAAATAATTATACTAAAACTTCAATTATGATAGTATCACAGAATGGCATTAATACGTAGGTAAATCAAATTTTGCAGTCAGTCTCTATTTACATTTTTAAACTATTGCTAATCTCTTATACCTACTGTCACAATTTAAAATTGTCTATCAAAAATTCATTAATTGTATAATAACATTTTTCCCATAACAAAACCTTTAATTTTGTAACAAATCTTCTGTCTGTTTCCTCATTCCTTATATTTTCCGGTATTTTGTTATATATTTTGACACACATTTTGTGTGTGCCCTTTGAGTGGATATTTAATCGGGAAGAAGGTAATATTAGTCCGTCTCGAGGTCTTAATGAGTAAGTGGTATGTATATCACTGTGTTTTATAAATAAGTCTGGATATTTTCTTACGAACTTACATATTTCGAGTATGAATATACAAGTTAAGGTTAGAATTTTATGTTTTATAAAATGAGGTTTGCAGCTTTCCGTGCTTTTAATATTGACTAATATATGTATTAGTTTTTTTTGTCTAATAAACAGGTCAGGTGCATCTGTACTATTACCCCATAAAATAATTCCATAAGATAGCCACGCGTAGGCAAAGGCGTAGTAGGCAGTGAGTGCAGTTTGCATATCAGTTGTCTTTTTTATCTCTCTGAAGGCAAATGCAAACTTAGACAATTTACCACGTATTTTCTCGACATGCGACTTCCAGGTTACGTTAGTGTCTATATTTAGTCCGAGTAGTGTAAACTCATTGACACAATCTAATTTTGTACCATTATACATAAAGTTAATACTTAAAGGTCTTTTTTGGTGGGGGTGGAATGTCATTATTTTAGTTTTCGCATAATTAATGTCAAGATTATGATCGTGAAGCCAACTAATTGTTTTGTCTAAGATTGTTTGCAAAGTTTGGTTTAAGTTCTGGTCATTTCTGCAAGACGTTAAAAGGGAAATATCATCCGCAAACAAGATACACGGGTCATCCATGATTTTAGGGAGGTCGTTGATATAGGCTAAAAACAAGAGACATCCAGCGACACTTCCTTGTGGTATGGAGGCGTTTGTGTATTTGCAATCGGATCTGATGTTAGTTATTTCGTGAGTATCGTAGTTGTAGTATTCCACTTCTACGAATTGTTCACGGTCGCATAAGTACGACTCGAACCACTTATGGGCGGTTCCCCGGATACCCATACCGTATAATTTATTTAATAGTATTTTATAATTAACTTTGTCGTAAGCCTTCGTCATATCCAATAAAATTCCTACTGCGTATTTTTTATCATTTAAAATATTAAGTATTTCATGTATATATTTATAGACTGCCAAAGTAGTGGACCGATTTTGTCGGAACCCATTTTGATTTTCATCTAGTACGTTATATTTTTCCCAGAATTTGTAAACACGGTCACACATTGCTTTTTCAAATATTTTTGAAGCCGTGGGTAATAAAGATATTGGGCGATAATTATTGGGGTCAGTGCGAAGATTTTTTTTGTGTATTGGTTTTATAATACTTTTCTTAAGCAACGCTGGAAATATGCCTTCATTATAGGATTGATTTACTAATATGTAAAAAGGTAAAGTTAATTCGTCAGCGCATTCTCTAAACAGCGAGGGTGGTAACTCGTCAATTCCATGACTTTTTTTGTTTTTTAAGTTACGAATAATTCTGTTTATCTCATGTGCATCTACCGGTGTGAGGTACATAGTGTTTTCGGAAGGGAAAAGCACAGGCTGACGACTCGGGTCTGTACTGCTCTGTGATGACTCACCTATAGACGCAAAGAAACTATTAAATTGATTAGCAACAGATCTAGGGTCTGAGATTATAGTGTTATCCGTTTGTAAGAAATGTAATGATAAATTACTATGCAGCTTGATGATGGACGAAATGGCCATAAAAAAACACGTCGAGTGGGACGGAGAAAAATATCACGGCTACGTAGACCTAGGTACCAACACTTCCCAAAACGACAAATCCCAACAAGCGAGCCAAGTTCTTGTCATTTTACTGGTATGCCTGAAACAACGATGGAAAATTCCAGTCGGTTACTTCTTTGTTCATTCTGTGACTGGCGAACAACGTGCTCGTGCGTCCTTGGTACAGCAATGTTTATATAAAAGCCATGAATCTGGTGTCGAGGTGGTTTCGTTAACAATGGATGGATGCGCTGCTAACATTTCAATGGCCAAAAAGTTAGGCTGCTCCTTTGAACCGTCAAACCTGATTACTACTTTTAAACATCCGTGCGCAAACTACGAAGTAGCTGTTCTTTTAGACGCATGCCATATGCTGAAATTGATAAGAAACGCATTTGAGGCCAAAAAGATATTAATTGACTATCAAGGCAATGAAACAAGATGGTCGTATCTTGAAAAATTAAATGAATATCAAAAATGTGAGGGATTGCACGTCGCAAACAATTTAAAAGACGCTCATCTTGATTTTAGCAGACAGAAAATGAAAGTCAAGCTGGCTAGCCAACTTTTTAGCAACAGCGTAGCGGATGCTCTACTTACTTGCGAAACACATGATGAGAGGTTTTCAGGAGTCCAAGCAACTGCAGAGTTCATTCGCTTGATAAACAATTTATTTGATATATTAAATTCGAGAAGCATGACTCAACACGAGTTCAAAAAACCTTTATTTGAACAAAACATAAAAAAAACAAAAGAGTTTTTCAATTATGCCAAAAACTATCTACTGCATCTATCAGCCAAAAATGAAAAAACCACCTTAGTAAATACAAACAGAAAAACAGGATTTATTGGCTTCATTACTTGTATCGATAGCTCCATACATCTATACTCCAAATTAGTAGACGACGAAAAAAAATTGAAATACCTTACAACCCACAAATTGTCCCAGGATCATTTGGAATTGTTTTTTGGAATCATACGATCTCATGGACGAACTAATAACAATCCAACTGCTCGCCAGTTTAAATCAGCATACAAACAAAATCTGGTACAAACAGAGTTAAAGGATTCATTCAGCGGAAACTGCATTCCATTAGAAGATCTACACGTCCTTAATATGTCTTCTATAGGTAAAATCAATGCAACTGCTGATAGATGCCGAATGCTTGAACAAGATCAAAATACGAGTATAGAAGATAATGATATTCCCGATGATGTTTTACTAGAATTCGACGATATTTTGACCAACACATTGCAACATGCATTGCGTCGGCAAATTATCGGCTATATTGGTGGATATGTTGTTAAATCAATAGCAAAAAAAATAAAATGCGAAACATGCATACACGCACTTTACTCAAGTGATTACATAGATGACCATCGCTTAATCAAAATTTTAAAATAAAGGGGGCCTAATCTTTCCGTCATATGACGTGATCAATATATGCATACGGACAGAATGCAGTATAAAAACGTTTGAGTCGCCCAGAACTGTAATAAATAAACACAAAATTATATCACATACCATGAAAACACTGATCGGTGAAAAATATTTTGAAACGCTTAGTGACCATATAAAGGAATAGCCACCTCTATTTAACCATATTATGCATCTATGTAAAGGAATTTGTGAAAAATACATAAATATCAGATTTAACTACATTGCTTCTTCAAAAAATGAAAGAGTAACAAAACGCCAACATTTCAACAAAACGGTTCTTTTTACAGGAGATTAAATAATGTTACGAGTATCATACCTTTTTTTGTTTGATTACATTCTCTTTATCTAAATTGATTTCATCAAAATCGGATCAGTAGTTTTTTATCACATAGCCTGTAAAGATTTTATTCATGATTGTATTGACTTGGCACCGCAAGTTATCCTACTTCATAGAATACAAGAAACCTGCAACTTTGTAGCGAGAGTGAAGGCTTATTAGAGCAGTAGTCAGACCAAAATGTGGTCGGACTATCGAAACTGCCAAGAAAATATAAAGCAGACCTGTTGTTTTTTACTTACATAGGTAATGTGCACTTGAGGAACCCCTAAAGTATTTTTTTTATATAAAAACCTATTTTGTTGATATTGAGATAGCGGTTGGAGAGCGGTTATGAAATGTCAACGAGTTTAGCCATATAAGGAAAAGGAAGAAAATGACAACAGTCGAGATTGGGGGCTTTGAATAGGAAAGAAAATATGAGATTTTTTTCAAAAAAAAACCGTTTGGTGAATCTATTGTGGTAAAACTAGGTTTTTCGTAGGAATTTGAACATTAAAATAGGAAAAATATCTAATAATGGGATGGGTAAATGTCTCCTCTGCGGAGATAAATATTTTTTTTTCAGATCCCTATTTTGGTCATTTCTGCAAGACGTTAAAAGGGAAATATCATCCGCAAACAAGATACACGGGTCATCCATGATTTTAGGGAGGTCGTTGATATAGGCTAAAAACAAGAGACATCCAGCGACACTTCCTTGTGGTATGGAGGCGTTTGTGTATTTGCAATCGGATCTGATGTTAGTTATTTCGTGAGTATCGTAGTTGTAGTATTCCACTTCTACGAATTGTTCACGGTCGCATAAGTACGACTCGAACCACTTATGGGCGGTTCCCCGGATACCCATACCGTATAATTTATTTAATAGTATTTTATAATTAACTTTGTCGTAAGCCTTCGTCATATCCAACAAAATTCCTACTGCGTATTTTTTATCATTTAAAATATTAAGTATTTCATGTATATATTTATAGACTGCCAAAGTAGTGGACCGATTTTGTCGGAACCCATTTTGATTTTCATCTAGTACGTTATATTTTTCCCAGAATTTGTAAACACGGTCACACATTGCTTTTTCAAATATTTTTGAAGCCGTGGGTAATAAAGATATTGGGCGATAATTATTGGGGTCAGTGCGAAGATTTTTTTTGTGTATTGGTTTTATAATACTTTTCTTAAGCAACGCTGGAAATATGCCTTCATTATAGGATTGATTTACTAATATGTAAAAAGGTAAAGTTAATTCGTCAGCGCATTCTCTAAACAGCGAGGGTGGTAACTCGTCAATTCCATGACTTTTTTTGTTTTTTAAGTTACGAATAATTCTGTTTATCTCATGTGCATCTACCGGTGTGAGGTACATAGTGTTTTCGTAAGGGAAAAGCACAGGCTGACCACTCGGGTCTGTACTGCTCTGTGATGACTCACCTATAGACGCAAAGAAACTATTAAATTGATTAGCAACAGATCTAGGGTCTGAGATTATAGTGTTATCCGTTTGTAAGAAATGTAATGATAAATTACTATGCAGCTTGATGATGGACGAAATGGCCATAAAAAAACACGTCGAGTGGGACGGAGAAAAATATCACGGCTACGTAGACCTAGGTACCAACACTTCCCAAAACGACAAATCCCAACAAGCGAGCCAAGTTCTTGTCATTTTACTGGTATGCCTGAAACAACGATGGAAAATTCCAGTCGGTTACTTCTTTGTTCATTCTGTGACTGGCGAACAACGTGCTCGTGCGTCCTTGGTACAGCAATGTTTATATAAAAGCCATGAATCTGGTGTCGAGGTGGTTTCGTTAACAATGGATGGATGCGCTGCTAACATTTCAATGGCCAAAAAGTTAGGCTGCTCCTTTGAACCGTCAAACCTGATTACTACTTTTAAACATCCGTGCGCAAACTACGAAGTAGCTGTTCTTTTAGACGCATGCCATATGCTGAAATTGATAAGAAACGCATTTGAGGCCAAAAAGATATTAATTGACTATCAAGGCAATGAAACAAGATGGTCGTATCTTGAAAAATTAAATGAATATCAAAAATGTGAGGGATTGCACGTCGCAAACAATTTAAAAGACGCTCATCTTGATTTTAGCAGACAGAAAATGAAAGTCAAGCTGGCTAGCCAACTTTTTAGCAACAGCGTAGCGGATGCTCTACTTACTTGCGAAACACATGATGAGAGGTTTTCAGGAGTCCAAGCAACTGCAGAGTTCATTCGCTTGATAAACAATTTATTTGATATATTAAATTCGAGAAGCATGACTCAACACGAGTTCAAAAAACCTTTATTTGAACAAAACATAAAAAAAACAAAAGAGTTTTTCAATTATGCCAAAAACTATCTACTGCATCTATCAGCCAAAAATGAAAAAACCACCTTAGTAAATACAAACAGAAAAACAGGATTTATTGGCTTCATTACTTGTATCGATAGCTCCATACATCTATACTCCAAATTAGTAGACGACGAAAAAAAATTGAAATACCTTACAACCCACAAATTGTCCCAGGATCATTTGGAATTGTTTTTTGGAATCATACGATCTCATGGACGAACTAATAACAATCCAACTGCTCGCCAGTTTAAATCAGCATACAAACAAAATCTGGTACAAACAGAGTTAAAGGATTCATTCAGCGGAAACTGCATTCCATTAGAAGATCTACACGTCCTTAATATGTCTTTGTAGCCCGTGTTTTTCACACATCGATTTCATATCGAAATCAATACACGTGCTGCCATCTGTCATCGTCGCTGGGAAACAATGGAGCCACAGTTGCAATAGGTGAGTGAGTGTTAGTTCATATTTCTATCACAAGATATCGGTAGTGTATGGGCTACAGGCTGTCACGTTGCTGTTGGTACGTGTGGACGCAAATATTGGTATTTAGGCAGGCTCGGATACTACATTAGGTACGTCGAGATTCGCGTTTTGTAGTCTATGCTGTGACAGTTCTCGATTTTAAGAATGGCAACACTTCTTTGATTGTCATGGCACAAGAGAAGGAGTATTAAAAAGAATTTGTTGGAAAAAAGATAAATCCATGAACATCGGATAGGTGAAGCTGAAATTAAGATGTGATCATCAAGAGACAGACCCAACATGTCTGATTGCATCCAATGTAGATAAGATTTTAAATATTTTTTCATCCCAGATGTAAGTAGAGTGATACATTTTTTGTTCTGATAAGGTTATGTCCGATATTTCAGCAGATCAGGTCTTCAATTTGAGCTATTTGTCTTTTTAGGGGTCGCAGGTAGGGGCTGTAGACAAGGGCCATCCTTTTTAAGAGAAGATGATTTAGACTTCATGGGTGGAGCCCACCTTTAACATTAAACTCGTGACCATGAACCTGGCGTACATCGCTGCATCTCATCATCGGCGCAAGACACTCAGATGATCTCGTGACGATGGATCCTCGGCACGATCTACGGAGATTTGTCTTAAGTATAAAACCAATGTAACGACAGGTTAGTTCTTTAATTTTATTCTACAATCTTAAACTTAGGTTTCTATTTAATTTTTGGTACTTCATGTTTTTAACTTACTTAATATAATGTGAAGATACAGTATAATAAACTTGCCCGACTCATGTGGAACATAAGAACAGCTTTTAATTCATTAACAAACAAGTTTACAACGCCCTTTCGTCTCATGTAATGCGGCCAGCAGCTCCGGTGAGTAGCGTGGAACGCAATACAAGGAGAAAATTCTCTTTGTAGCGACATAACTTTAAAAAATCAAAGTCCTCCCAGGCAACTTTAACAGTTAATAGCTGTCTGGGAGGCGACTTAACTAGAAATTAAGCTACAAAGTGGCGCCCACACTTAATTTTAATTTAACTGCACCCGTGTAAACTTGGATGTTAGTGAAATACATAATGCACTTAGCCCGTGACAGAATCAACACAGCTTAATTATTTGAACGCTTAACAAAATACTGTCTTGGTTCTTTCATAGCAAAGCAGAAATAAAGATAACAAATTTCATAATTGTAAAATAAAAGTAGCCAGTAAAAAACAAATATAAACAATAAGATTAGTATAAAATAGTCATTAGCTAATACTACACATAGTAATAAACACTATACATAAGTTTTGTAAATATAGGTAACATTGTTAAGGCGATGCCTTATTAAGATGCTTCCTTAGAATCTTTAGTTAGCCATTAATTCAAATAGCTGTATCATGGAAGTATTTCTTTCCAATTTGATGTAAATTTAAATTAGCACTTAAATGCTTGCTTATATTTAATTTAAAATTAAAGCAACATTAAAATTAATTGAAAGAAATATTTTGAACAACATTCAAAAATTCTTGAAGAATCATTAAGGTCGTGACACACTTACCAAACACTAAGGTTGTAGTACACTTGTCAAAATTTTTGTTAAAAAATTTTTTAAACAAAATATTTTAAAATTTATAAGGCTGTGTACACTTAATTAAGGGCATGTTCCTGCTTCACTAAGGAATTTTAATCCCGACACTTAAAGAAAAAAAAAAAAAAAAATTTTTTCTTATCTCTGCAAACAGCAGTAGGGATCAGTTTTCTTTAGTAAAGTGGCACATTAAGCTTCAACATGACAACTTTAGATGTTAAATACATTAACCATCTTCTAAAAGATGAACTTATTTATGAATTATGTATCATTGGAATGTCCGCAGATGAGAACTCATCACGAGATCAACTGCGGAGTCAATTACGCCAATCATACAAAGCGGCCAGACGCGGAAGTTTAATCTTTTCGCAAAAAGCACCGGTAGCCGCAGAAGAAATCCAGCGATGTACGCCAAAGGTTGATGAGTTAGGGGAGAAGGTGATCTCGCTGGATAGAGAGGATGCAGGTACGATCGGTAGGCTTGTTATTAGGGCCAATTATTTGTTAGATAGATTGTCACGTATTAAAGAAGAGAATAAGGATCTGTCTGAGCTTCGAAGTCAATTGATCAAACTCCTCGCTGACTTGGAAAGGGACAACGATAGTAACGACAGCGAGCTTGAGAACGAACATAACGACGACACCTTTAATAGTGAGAACAACGGTAGGGACCGTGTGGTATACGTCCGTGAGAAGCACCACAACTTAAATTCATTTAATTTAAAATACGATGGAACCACATGCATCCGTGTTTTCATTGAACGCTTAGAGGAGCTCAGGATTGCCAGGAACTTTACCGAGCAACAGGTTCTCTCATCATTTACAGACTTACTGGAAGGTTCTGCCCTACAGTGGTTCCGCAGTAGCAAACCGCAAATTGGTAATAATTACGGTTTATTGCTGCAATCGCTGAAGGAAAATATTTGACATCCCAGACTTCGACTACAAACTAACTTCTGATATCAGATCTCGAACGCAGTCCAGGTCTGAGACGATAACCACATACTTAGCCACCATGCAAGGCATGTTTAAACGTCTCTCTTCACCACTTAGTGAGAAGGAGCAACTTAATATTTTAATACACAATGTCCGACCTGAATACATGAAAGACTTAGCACTTCATGATATATCTTCAATTGAGACACTTAAAAAATTGTGCAAACAACTTGAGTTAGCGCAGGTCAGATCTGGACAATTTAAAGAACCTGATTTGTCAAACCTTAACACTAATGACAATCAGCAAAATAAAAAACGAACTTCTAGCTCGAATAACTCCACTTATTCTACAAAGGGACCGCAAACTAGCACCTCATCATTCTCTGCTGATGCAACGAATAAAAAATGCTACCGCTGCAACAGCAACCAGCACTACACTGGTCAGTGCAAAAGTAAAGAGATTGTCTGTTTTAAGTGTGGGAAAAAGGGAGTTAAGCGAACAGAATGTGACGTTTGTAATAAAAAATCAAAAAACTAAATAATCAAGATTTCACTGAAACAATAATAAATTTAAACTTAACCTCACCTTTGTCGTGTGAAAATGGTGAAATCTTGTTTCATAAAAACTTAAACGACATTAGACCATATATTAAAATTAACATTTTAGATTTGCAAGCGCATGGTTTACTTGATTCTGGTGCAACTTGTTCTATTCTAGGACAAGATTCACATAAGGTTTTTCTTGAAAGAGGATTTAAAATAAAACCTTTTCTTAATAAATACAAAGTTAAAACAGCGGACTCAACCGTTTTAGAATGTTTAGGATACATGTCTTTGCCTGTCATGTACAAAGATAACATGAAAGTAGTCACTTTTTACGTGGTACCGCGAATTACATCACCAATAATTTTGGGTGTGAATTTTTGGCAACAATTTGACTTAGTAAAAGGCTTAATTAAATTTGATGACGTTGATGGTCAATAAATTCTTGAAGTCAAAAATACACTCCCAAACAATGGACTCGAGGACTACGACAGTTTAACACAAAAACAGAAAACTTTAATTAATAATATTATTAATAAATTTGATACAATCAACACAGAGAAAGTGGGCTTAGGGAGAACAAAATTAATACATCATACAATAGACACCGGTGATCACCCACCGATTAAACAAAGATACTACCCTCTATCTCCTATTAAACAAAAGGCTTTAGAGGAAGAACTGGATAGAATGCTTGAGTTAGGAGTAGTATCACCCTCTCAATCACCTTGGAATTCACCAGTAGTAATTGTACCTAAACCCAATGGCGAACCACGACTTTGTCTTGATTGTAGAAAATTAAATGCAATAACAAAACCGGATGCCTATCCTCTTCCTTACATTAATAACATTTTAGACCAACTTAGAGAAGCCAAATATTTAACTTCAATCGATTTAAGCTCAGCGTATTGGCAGTGTCCTTTTGACAATGAAAGTTCAGCTGAAAAAACTGCTTTCACAGTACCTCGCAGAGGTCTTTTTCAATTTAATGTAATGTGCTTTGGTTTAGTAGGTGCAAGTGCAACTATGCAACGCTTAATGGACAAATTGTTTGGTCCAGAATTTGACAATAAAGTTTTTGCATTTCAAGACGACATAGTTTGTGCCACCTCTACCTTTGAGGAACATTTAAGTGTCCTAAATAAAGTGTTTGATCGCTTGAATTCAGCAAATTTGACAATTAATATGTCAAAATCAAAATTTTGTAGAAATGAACTTAAATATTTGGGCTACTTGGTAGATAGGAACGGACTTAGGACAGACCCTAGTAAGGTTGATGTCATCTTAAATTATCCAACACCAACATCAGCTAAGGATATTAAAAGATTCTTAGGATTATCTGGTTGGTATAGGAGATTCATTAAGGACTTTTCGAAAATTAGTAGACCACTATGCAAACTCACATGTAAGAATGTTAAATTCGAATGGACGAAGGAGGCTGATGTTGCTTTTAATACCTTAAAAACCGCTCTGGTTACAGCCCCCATACTTAAATGTCCAAACTTCGATTTACCATTCTCTATACACTGCGATGCATCCTCATACGCTATAGGCGGAGTCCTCACGCAGCAGTATGATGGTGTTGAACATCCAATCGCGTATTGTAGTCGTTCCTTAAATAAAAACGAAATTAACTACAGTACTACAGAACGCGAATTGCTAGCGGTCATATATTCTTTAGAACAATTCAGAGGTTACGTGGAGGGACAAAAGTGTACAATTGTTACAGATCATGCTTCCTTGATTTGGTTTAATAATCTTAAAAACCCTTCAGGTCGTTTAGCTAGATGGAGCATGAGGCTTAGCCAATTTGAATTTGAAATTGAACATCGCAAAGGAAGAGAGCATGTAATACCAGATGCCCTCTCTCGCATTAAGATTGATGCCATATCTGTTGAGGAAACCAAGGATGAATGGTACCTTAGTATGTTAAGCAATATACAGTCTAATCCCCATAGATACCCAAGCTATTCAGTCAAAGACTCTCAGCTATACAGATATTCGAAAAACAAATACCATCTGACATCAGAATTTGACTGGAAGCTGGTGGTACCTGAGGAGAATAGATTGGAATTAATTAAAAAGTACCATGACGAACCAACTAGTTCCCACGCAGGCGTCATGAAAACTCATAAGAGACTTAGTTTGCACTACTTTTGGCCCAATATGTACTCTGACGTTACCAATTATATTAAAAATTGCGAGGTGTGTAAACAATACAAACCAGTTAATGTCGCTAGACCAGGTTTAATGGGAAATCCTAAATCTGTGTCAAAACCATTTGAGGCTATATCCGTCGATTTGTTGGGACCTTTCCCGGTATCACGAAACAGAAATACCTACTTAATCGTATGCTCAGACTACTTTAGTAAGTACGTGCTGTTGCATCCTATACGGAGAGCAACAGGTGCTGTTGTGGCTAAGTTTATTGAGAAACAGGTATTCCTGGTTCATGGTGTCTGTAAATACATTTACATGGACAATGGACCACAGTTCATAAGTTCACAGTTTAGACAGTTACTGCACAGGTATAATGTACCTAACATCTATTACAACCCTCGGTATCACCCACAAGTAAATCAAGCTGAAAGAGCCATTAGAAACGTAGTATGTGCGATTGCTTGTTACGTGAAATCTGAACATAAGAAGTGGGATGAGCATTTGGTGGAAATTCAATGTGCACTTAACACCGCCGTCAATGAGGCTACGAAATGCTCACCGTATTTTTTGGTCCATGGTCGTGAATTTATAGTGGATGGTACAGTATACAGGGGCAGTGACAGTCCAGTTCCACAATCGCAGGTACAGGTTGATGAGCCGCAATCTTACGTCAAACGAATACGTGAGCTTGAAACAATATATAACAAGGTGCAGAAACACTTAAAAGTTGCTCACCTTAAGAATCAAAAACAATATAACTTAAGAAAAAGACATGTTGAGCTTAAAGTAGGACAAATCGTATACAAGCGAACTTTTTATTTGTCAAACGCTTCGAAAAAGTTCACTTCAAAGTTAGCTCCTAAATTTCAAAAATGTGTGGTAACAATAAAGAAATCACCATTAGTTTACACCTTAGCTGACATGGATGGTAAGGTCTTAGGTGACTTTCACATTAAAGACATCTTAAAATATGACGACTGACTAAAATGACTAGAGTGAACTTAGGTGACAAAATTTTCCGGAAAATATTTTAGACATAGGAATAAAAGGTGATGTATGTATGGGTCAATATAGTCGTATCTCAGGGCAGTCACAAACTACCTTACTGTGCTGTTGGCAATGTATTTTGAAATAACAACATTAACAACTTAATTTTGTCCTCAACTCAATATCGCTTAAAAGTTAATTTAATCTTAACTGTTCTTTAGGATACTTAATTGCCTAGGAATGGAACGTAAATACAACTTAAGGTTGTTTACTTAATTGTAACTGATCTTAAGGTCCTTAAATACTTAAGAATAGAACTTAATCACTCTTAAAAAGTCTGCAGACGAAACTCACTTGATTAATTTAAAATCAACAGTGAAACGGGTACCCACTAAACATTATGAACTTAAACAAGAAGTCATAATGCCAAATTTTTTTGTCTGTGTATACGGTAAGTGAGAAACTTAGGATAGTCTCCACTACTGTTTCCACAGAACACATTTTTGTAAATAATAGAAATATATGTAAATAGTAGAAATACATTACCAATAGTAAAGCACTCTTTCAACTCTCTTGTGTCGTAGGCCTTTGCTTAAGTGTGTGTAGTGTACTGTTTGATTGTCGCTCACATGATGCCAAGACAGAGAAGTCTCTAGGAGTCAGTAGCTTAAGAGAAGTTTTAAGGAAGTTTAAAGAAGTTTAAGGGTAGTCTTAAGGAAGTTTAAGGGTAGTCTTAAGGAAGTTTAAGGGTAGTTTTAAGGAAGTTTTAGGGAAGTTTTAAGGATGTTTTAAGGAAATTTTTAAGGATGTTTTAGGGAAGTTTTAAGGATGTTTTAGGAAATTTTTAAGGATGTTTTAGGGAAGTTTTAAGGATGTTTTAGGGAAGTTTTAAGGATGTTTTAGGAATTTTTTTTGGAAGGTTCAAGCGTTGATTTCTTGGGTCAAAAATTTCTTCACATATGAAGAAATTTTTAACCGAAGGAGGGGTATGTGTAGCCCGTGTTTTTCACACATCGATTTCATATCGAAATCAATACACGTGCTGCCATCTGTCATCGTCGCTGGGAAACAATGGAGCCACAGTTGCAATAGGTGAGTGAGTGTTAGTTCATATTTCTATCACAAGATATCGGTAGTGTATGGGCTACAGGCTGTCACGTTGCTGTTGGTACGTGTGGACGCAAATATTGGTATTTAGGCAGGCTCGGATACTACATTAGGTACGTCGAGATTCGCGTTTTGTAGTCTATGCTGTGACAGTTCTCGATTTTAAGAATGGCAACACTTCGGTTAGTTGTTTAATT
This sequence comes from Athrips mouffetella, assembly GCA_947532105.1. NCBI lineage: Eukaryota > Metazoa > Arthropoda > Insecta > Lepidoptera > Gelechiidae > Athrips > Athrips mouffetella. Next base: position 13,965,181 of record OX383974.1, read on the forward strand.
TTATTCTACAATCTTAAACTTAGGTTTCTATTAAATTTTTGGTACTTCATGTTTTTAACTTACTTAATATAATGTGAAGATACAGTATAATAAACTTGCCCGACTCATGTGGAACATAAGAACAGCTTTTAATTCATTAACAAACAAGTTTACAACGCCCTTTCGTCTCATGTAATGCGGCCAGCAGCTCCGGTGAGTAGCGTGGAACGCAATACAAGGAGAAAATTCTCTTTGTAGCGACATAACTTTAAAAAATCAAAGTCCTCCCAGGCAACTTTAACAGTTAATAGCTGTCTGGGAGGCGACTTAACTAGAAATTAAGCTATAGGTAAAATCAATGCAACTGCTGATAGATGCCGAATGCTTGAACAAGATCAAAATACGAGTATAGAAGATAATGATATTCCCGATGATGTTTTACTAGAATTCGACGATATTTTGACCAACACATTGCAACATGCATTGCGTCGGCAAATTATCGGCTATATTGGTGGATATGTTGTTAAATCAATAGCAAAAAAAATTAAATGCGAAACATGCATACACGCACTTTACTCAAGTGATTACATAGATGACCATCGCTTAATCAAAATTTTAAAATAAAGGGGGCCTAATCTTTCCGTCATATGACGTGATCAATATATGCATACGGACAGAATGCAGTATAAAAACGTTTGAGTCGCCCAGAACTGTAATAAATAAACACAAAATTATATCACATACCATGAAAACACTGATCGGTGAAAAATATTTTGAAACGCTTAGTGACCATATAAAGGAATAGCCACCTCTATTTAACCATATTATGCATCTATGTAAAGGAATTTGTGAAAAATACATAAATATCAGATTTAACTACATTGCTTCTTCAAAAAATGAAAGAGTAACAAAACGCCAACATTTCAACAAAACGGTTCTTTTTACAGGAGATTAAATAATGTTACGAGTATCATACCTTTTTTTGTTTGATTACATTCTCTTTATCTAAATTGATTTCATCAAAATCGGATCAGTAGTTTTTTATCACATAGCCTGTAAAGATTTTATTCATGATTGTATTGACTTGGCACCGCAAGTTATCCTACTTCATAGAATACAAGAAACCTGCAACTTTGTAGCGAGAGTGAAGGCTTATTAGAGCAGTAGTCAGACCAAAATGTGGTCGGACTATCGAAACTGCCAAGAAAATATAAAGCAGACCTGTTGTTTTTTACTTACATAGGTAATGTGCACTTGAGGAACCCCTAAAGTATTTTTTTTTATATAAAAACCTATTTTGTTGATATGGAGATAGCGGTTGGAGAGCGGTTATGAAATGTCAACGAGTTTAGCCATATAAGGAAAAGGAAGAAAATGACAACAGTCGAGATTGGGGGCTTTGAATAGGAAAGAAAATATGAGATTTTTTTTCAAAAAAAAACCGTTTGGTGAATCTATTGTGGTAAAACTAGGTTTTTCGTAGGAATTTGAACATTAAAATAGGAAAAATATCTAATAATGGGATGGGTAAATGTCTCCTCTGCGGAGATAAATATTTTTTTTTCAGATCCCTATTTTGGATGGATTTTTGTCAAACCTCACGAATGGAATAGAATTCAGGACCTCTGAGTCAAGACACGAGTCCTTTTCCTACTGGACTGTAAACGCTGGATCTCAGTAAGTGTTATGATAACTTCAAAGGCCGCGAAAGAAATTGTTATGTATTTGTGTATTGATTCTGTTGAAGGAGACTATAGTCATTGACTGTGGTTTCATTTCATTTGAATTGGAAGGGACAATCTGCTCCGTTTAGGATATAAGATACGCAGGTTTTGTTTACTACTATAACTAAATTGCTTTCTTTGATTAATATTTTCAATGTGTATAAAATTAGGGGAGTTCCAGACTAACAGTTTGTAAGTATTTGAAGTTTACTAAGTTTGAAATTGTTGGAATATGTATTTAGATGGAATTAATTACAAATATTGAATAATGTATAATGGGAAATGCAGAATAATAAATTTTATTATTTTTCAGATTGTGACATCGTCATTATCGGATGTATGAAAACTAATTAAGGAATTTTCACATTTTCCGCAAATCATCGAACAGGATCAGAAGGAAATTATATATTGTGATACTTTAAGAAATTTAATATTCATAGTTAATAATTCTTTGTAAACATTTATAACTCTGCGAGAATTATGATTTATTGGGTTTGATATTTTGTGTGATTATTTGTAGATAATAATAAATGGACAACCTATCCCTTAGATTAAGATTATCCAGATTTAATTAAATTTTGTTTAAGTTTACCCGCGTGTAGCTAGGCAGGGACATGTTTTATTTCAAGACAGGAACTCAAGACTTAAAGGATGATTATAACTATAGTATAATAAACTATAAAAATTGAATTCAAACGCAAATTATGTACAAGGTGGAAAATAATGCCTGAAGAGTTTTATGGTAAGACAAATTTATTTTACTTTGTTTTCTTTTTCAGAGAAAAAAATAAGTATTACAATTTAGGAATAAAACATAAAGGCTTTGTATTTGAATCATTTTCGATTCATTTGAGAATGACTAAAACCATATGTTGTCATATGAATTCATAATGGGTTTTATTTTGGTATTTGTATAGCCTCTTTCAATATGTCCTATAATGACTAATGGTTTAAATACATGGATTTTAAATGATTTAGATTTGAAAAGGAAAGTTTGTTTTCCGAAATTTTATTAGATAAATGAAATCTTCTTTAATCAATCAAGTGTGAGAAAGAATAAAACTAGATGACATTTGTCATTATTGTCAAATAATCAACAGTCAAGTCATTTTGCAAATAAATTTATACACAGCTAGACGCTATTTTGAACTTTGTACAATTTTTTTTGAAATATTTAATAAAAAATAAATCAAAACCAAAATCTAAATGGAAATAAATATTTAAATAAATAAATAATATATTTTTAGAAAATAATAAAAGTTTGCCCCTAAAAAATAAATTTCTAGTGTTTTTTCTAATAAAACAATTTTATGTCAAAATTATTTGAAATTTAGAATATTTGAACAAACGACAAAGACTGTTATGCCAGATTGGACATCAGTATAAAATTTCGATTGTGATTCTAAGTGGAAAGAGTGGTAAGAATAATTATTAAATCATTTCACTAAGGAATTTAAACTATATCTGTGTTTGTTGGTTTATTTAGAATTCTATAATCTCACTTTTCTTATATTCCAATATTTAAATATGTTAAAGAAATTTTTTCGTCTTAAACTAAATAGAGCCGAACGATCCTTACGTACTAAAATAACTTTGCTAGAAAATAGCTCCTTCAGTTTAATTCAGTTTCAACTGTACTAATATTATATTTTCTGATGATACAATTTCCGAGTTGAAAATATATTCTAATAAATATTCTTAAAAAAGGGTGCAATCATATCATATTACTACAATAGACTTCCTTAATCTAGAGACATTAAATTGTTTATAAGGAATAAATTAGAAATGTCCTGAATCAATAGGAAGAATAATTTTGATGGAGATATTACATTCGTTCGTGGGTTGCTTCTTGTAAGGTGTGTTGTCGACGTTCGCCCGCAAGGCAGCGACGGCTGTACGATACTCCGACCTTGGGGGACCTCTGATCTTTATGTGTGTTACCCTAGAGTAGTTAGATAATTTAAAACCTTCTTCCTTTTGTGTAGGGACATTCTAGTTTAATCTAGTGACATTAAATTGTTTATAAGGAATAAATTAGAAATGTCCTGAATCAATAGGAGGAATATTTTTGATGGAGACATTACATTCGTTCGTGGGTTGCTTCTTGTTAAGTGTGTTGTCGACGTTCGCCCGCAAGGCTGCGACGGCTGTACGACACTCCGACCTTGGGGGCCCTCTGAACTTTATGTGTTATCCTAAAGTAGTTAAATAATTTATATAATCTTCATTGAATCATACAGGAACCTAAACCTTATAAGATTCTATTTTAATTTTTCTTAATAAAACTTGTCATAATTTATCATACTTAAAATTATACTATGACTCAGTGTGAAACCACCTTTAATATTACTAAAGTGGATTCTTGAAAACAAAATGGAACGGAAATTTTAATGTTTAGTTTCCTTTCATTGTATGTTCCGAATATTTAAGTGTTAACAAATGAGAGGGAGTTGAGAAATATGTTAAATAAAACACTCGAAGTCTACTTACGTTTTGTAATAAGTTATTCACTTTACACAGTGTTAAAATGGGTACATTAACACAATACCATACATATGAAGAAGAGTCTTCATAATTTTACACAATACGTGATTACTCCTTTAAAGGTAGAATCTCCCAGTTTGAAGAACAAAATACGACTGCCTGAGCGAGGCTGGCTCGAACGTTCAAGAGACCTCTCCCACCACAATATTACCCTTTCCATAAAACGCTGGGATTGGTCGAAAAGCCGCCGCGCTCTGTCAGTTCGTACAAAGGAGTCAATACAACAACCATTTATGAACAATATCGTAAAGCTATGAAAAGTTAGTAAACACTGGTGACTTAAATATTATAATATTGGAGATCAGAATATCTGTCATGTCAACAGTCGGCCATCCGATTGTGATAGGTACGTCCTCGTACCGTCTCTCAAAAACGAATACATGTACAACACTTTTCTTTATAAGTTATAGAGATCCGAATGTTTGCTATAATATGGCACAATATTATTTAACAGTGCTTTTACATTATGTGAAATTGATCAAACACAAGATTTAATTATGATTATGAAGTAATCTGACAGAATTAATAAAGATTGTCAAGAAATATTGACGTTGAATATTACAAGACGTCTCATACAAAATCTAAATAACAAAAAGGTTGGGAACTCGTAGTTCTTTGAAATATAGTTTGTTTACATCAGTTGTTATCACGTAAAGTACGAATTAAGTACAATAGATTCAAAAAGATTTTAGTTATTACATAGGGCAACAATGCCTATATAACATTACTACTTACAATAAAATTATGATAATATTAAGTCTAATACAAGGCAACATGGCAACAAACAAACAATGATAGTAATAAAAATTATGTAGAACTGTAGATAACAAAACCAAAATTTGGCACTAGGACACGGTTTGGCAACAAGGCCAGGATTTGGCAACAAAGACATGGTTTGGCATCAAGGCCATTATTTCTAATCTGAAATAAAAGATTATTATTTATATGACAATGGGTTGAAATATGAAATAAAAGATTGTTACATGGTTTGGTTTGGCATCAAGGCCATGGTTCGGCATCAAGGCCATGGTTTGGTATCAAGGCCATGGTTCGGCATCAAAGCCATGGTTTGGCATCAAGACCAGGGTTTGGCATCAAGGCCATGGTTTGGCATCAAGGCCATTATTTCTAATCTGAAATAAAAGATTATTACTTATATGACAATGAGTTGAAATATGAAATAAAAGATTGTTACATGGTTTGGTTTGGCATCAGGGCCATGGTTCGGCATCAAGGCCATGGTTTGGCATCAAGGCCATGGTTCGGCATCAAGGCCATGGTTTGGCATCAAGACCAGGGTTTGGCATCAAGGCCATGGTTTGGCATCAAGGCCATTATTTCTAATCTGAAATAAAAGATTATTATTTATATGACAATGAGTTGAAATATAAAATAAAAGATTGTTATTTATATGTAAATGAGTTGGGCTATAAGACCATAATATGTCAATGAATTGGGCTACACGGCCGTATATCAATGAGTTCGGCTACAAGGCCGCATAAGTTACGCAACAAGGCAATAGGTAAGTTCCTAAGTGCAAGGTTAAAGGTTCCAATTTTCATGAAAGCTTCATTTATCGTCACCAAAGGCCTTAAGGTTATGCCCAGTGTAGTAAAAATACTACAAAGTAAAGAGTTTAGGTGTGATTATAAATAATTAGCAAATTATTAATAATAGTCGCATATTTAAGATTTATTCATTCAAATTTTAATCTCAGTGGCCGAAGATAGATGCGAAAAATGTATTGAAACGTAGTATCATTGTTTATACAAAACATGCATACTCATAATATGTGAATAAGGGCCTTTTCCTTAATGAAAGGTGTTATGTGCATAGGTACACCCAACTGCACGTCAGTAGGAACACTCTGGAGTTTTATGGCATGGTAATAGAGTTTCAAAATTACAATTTGGGAACAGTAGAGGTATTAAAATGTTGACACTTAAACTAAAGTAATATTTAGTTAGCCAAATTTATTAAGCTTCTTTAACTGTATTGTTAGTTAGGGATTTGCACAGTGCTAGGTAACTTGCACATCTATTTTGCAATGTATATCACCTTTAGCCTCAATAATTGACTGGAAGAAGTTCCATTTCGAGGTAAGTCCGCATTTTCATGTGTTGTAATGGATCTTAAGTAATAAGTCTCAATAAATTGACACAAAACCTCTGAAGATAAGACAATAGATGAAGCAAATGTAGCTCTTTACGCCTTAAGGCAATTCTACATAAAGTGCAATACATTTTCCATAAATTCTCAGGGAACTCTATGAAAAATTTACAAAGGGATTATAATTAGTACTTAGGGATTATAATCAATATTTTCCCGTGTCCAATCGAGTATTAAGAACTCTAGAGGATGTTCACACTCGTTTGAAGTGTCATATTTCTTATGATTCTTTCCTTTCTTTCTTATTAATTAATTACAATAACTACACCATCTTTTTGTTTTATTATTATTTTGATGTAGCATGCAAGCATGAAAGGAGGTAAGCCTCGCTAATGCTTGTTCACTCTAGCTTTGAAAAGATTCAGATAAACATAGGGAAAAGTTTTAGTATTTCCTTTGGAAAATGTGTTTTCTTTACTCTTTCGCTAGATCATCGCAGACGAAGTCGCGGGTAATAGATATTTAAAGATATTCTCGCTTTTATTTCTGCTTAATATAACTGATATTTATCGTTCAATGTATGGAATAATCATATGTATTTTAAATACAGTATTTTTCTAAACCAATTATTTTTTTTTTGGTTTGACTCAAATTAACGCACACATTGTCAAATCAAAATTGGTGACGTGAAATCGTGATACATGTTTATCTATACGCCAATATATATATATTTTTTTATTTATAGTCAAGTTACGTGTAATTTGGGAAAGTTTAACTACATTATAGGTATGGTAATATATAAAAGTATCAGAAAGTTGATCTAATGTAATGAGTTGGGCTTTATCAAGTCTTAACTATTAATTAGTGTACTATCAACCGAACAATTTTCATTTTCTCTCTTCTGTGTACATCACTTCGGTCGATAAAAGTGATATTATAATTATAATTAATCGATAAAAGTGACCGTCTTCGTTGTTTTGATAAGATTTCAAGACACGAGCGATTGTATAACGTGAATGGTTAATCAACGAATTTTGATTTTAAAGTAATTTAAACCTCGCTTACTAAAAGAGTTAGTTAAGTAAGGAATACAATTAGTGTGAATTGTGACCAACAGCAACGAAAAATAGTGAAGTGCAGTGTTCACCGACTAGCCAAAATAAATATACTACAATCGTCAGTTTACCACGGTATATATCAGCAGTCTCTTTTGTAAGTGCAACAATACTTCGTCGATTATGCTTATGCCGCCGATCATCTCACATACTTTAAGTCGGCCAAAATCACATTCTGACGAATATTGTTTTATTGAAGATTTTAATTAATTATGTTTTACTGGCAGGGCTCACCATATGGGCAGGGCATATCGCAAGACGAACCGATCGCCGAAGAGGCGTAAAGGCACTAGAGTGGCGACTCCCGTACCAGTAGATGAAGCGTAGGCGGGCCTCTCAGAAGGTGGACCGACGGTCCGGTCAAGGTCGCGGGAAGCCGCTGGATGCAAGCAGCGCTGGACCGGGCATCAAGAAGATCTCTAGGGAAGACCTATGTCCAACAGCGGACGTCTTTCGGCTGATATGACGATGTTTTAATTACCGACATAGCGCAGATAATACTAACGATATTTAGTGTTCGTGATTATTCTGCTTAAGGGCTTAAATTAACAATAAATAAAATTGTGATTCCTATCGACCAGGCTGTCATTTCGGTCTATTTTCAAAAGTGTCAAGTCTAAACTATTGATATAATTGATCTAAGTATATATTATTTTTTTTTTTGTAATTCAATAAGCATGTTGAAGAAAGGTTAAAGATAACTTCCAATATATATATAATTTTTGTTTTACCCAACTACTTATAATGTCATTTTGTCACACCATAAAAAGGGGACTTTGCCATAAAACTACCTAACAAAAGATACCAATAAAACTGAATAAAACACAGATCTATGCGGCATAGAAAAACCACTTAGTTCGTATTATTTTTATGTATATAGAATCGAGTGTAAATATATTGCGAGCATCCACCCAGAGATACAAGAAAGCACACTTGAATAGAGTGTTTTCGACCACATTTTGAAATGTTCACTGGATGGCGCTGCAAATCAGCACGAGGAAAAAAATAATGCCACCGTGTAATCAGTATGAAATTAATTAAAATTTTATATATTTTACTATGATTATAAAGATTAACTACCAACAGATACAGATACCACCCATCGACACCGAAAAAACGCAGTGACAGACGTCAGGCAAAGCTGCTTATTTGATTGATTCGGCAAAACGGTTGGGCGAATGGGGTCTATTCTCAACAATCAGAATAGAGAAACGACCGGAAATCCACTCGTAAAAATATTTAAAACCAAAGCAAGGAACTATTCGACCGAGTTACAAGCTGTCAAAACTTTCAAACGAATTGAAACTATGTAAAATTCAGCGTAATAACTAAAAAGATTTGAGTGGTTAGAGTGTCCCTCGCTGGAAATAAGATTGTTCACTAATCTACGCTACAATAATATTACAGATAAAATGTCACTGGGTTAATCAATTACTACAGAACAGATTTAACTGTTCATATTTCAAAAAAATACAACACTGTCCCTAACATAAGCTACGATTTTTTTTTTTATAGAAATTGGTATGTTTTGAGATGAGTAGGTTTTCAGTTTTAAATTGTGACTAGTCTCATATGTGCCTTGAACTAATTTAACGGTATTAGTCACTGTTATATAAACCTTTAAATATTAAATTGTAAAGCTACTGATTAATAAATTCTTCTACCCTATTCTGAAGAGAAGTGCAGCTTAGTTCAGACATTTATTGTGAAACTTATTTTATTTGCTTAGTTCTTTTTTTCTTCGTTTTTAATATTTTAATTTGGACAGTTTGTTTGATTTGGAATAGATATGTAGTTTTATTTCTTTAAGATTTAGTACCTAGTCGACCGAGCTTCGCTCTTAGCCGCCTCAGGTGAGCAAGCTGTGGTACCCGCCAACAGTTGGCGCTCTAGGTTTCTGTCTAAAACGCGATGTTTTAAAAAAATGCTTAGAAACACGGGGAAAAACAGACATGAGACCTAGCTAGATCGATTTTGCCCCCGGAAACCCCCGTACGGTAAATTTCATTGAAATCGTTAGAGCCGTTATCGACAAACATTCTACAAATATATTATGGCTCGTTTAATAGTATAGGACTAAATTGGCTTGAAACATTCTAACAAAATAGTACCATGGGTATATCCTTCATGCTATTTTAGGACATTGTTTCCTAGTCTAACAGAAGATTGTTAAAATTTGTTTAAACTTAACGACATCGTTTACAATTTTTATTTTTGTACTGTCGAAATCAGTCACCGCATTGTTATGGGTGTCTGCCGCATCAGGGTCAAGGAAGGTTAACTACAAAGCCTAACTACTGAGACTCTATAAAAAGAACCAAAAACCAAGTCATTGGTGTTACCTCCATATGCCCGGAGTTGACTACTCACTGGGCTGATTGTGCGAGTGGCAGCTGGTTGCACGCACAGCCTGCCGCTTACCAGTCGCCTTGTGTTGTGGCGCTGGCTGCACGGCCTGCTGTTCATCAGGCGCGGATGACCGTGGTGCTGACTGCATGGCCTGTTGTCCACCAGGCGCCGACTGCCAGCTGTGGTTCTGGCTGCATGGGCTGCTGTCCACCAGGTGACGACTGCTGTGGGCTGGCTGCATAGGCTGCTGTCCACCAGGCACCGACTTTTGAGGGCTGGCTGCATGGCCTGCTGTCCACGAGGCCCTGACTGCTGTGGGCTGGCTGCATGGCCTGCTGTCTACCAGGCTCCGACTGCTGTGGGTTGACTGCATGGCCTGCTGTCCACGAGGCCCCGACTGCTGTGGGCTGGCTGCATGGCCTGCTGCTCGCCCGGCGCAGTCTGCTGCGCTGCACAGCTAGGCAACGCTCGAATCGAAGCTAGACTCTTGCCACGGTTACGGATTTTGTCCATTATGACGTGCTGAAATGTAAAAATTCCAGCGCGAGTATCTATTGTATAGAAGCGATCAATGTTTGAAACGCTTTTAAGGCTTTAAATTGAATGAAATCTATAAACGTAATAGTGGACACTTTTAAGTAGCTTTTACTCGTAGTTAGATATTACGTGTTTTTTTTTGCAGCAGTAAATTTCAAACAAAATAAAGAACATAATTAATTGAAACAGTGAACTACGCATGGGAATACGAACCAATAGACCTTCAGACTATTATTTTGAATACGTACCTACACCAAAAATTATTACAACCATATGTAAAACACAACTAAAAGATTAATTTGTCTGAATGAAAGCACGAAATGTTGTTTGTTTTAAACTCAGGCTTGATAACAAATGGTTAAAGTGAACTGTGTACACTTATTCCTTAGCAACGTCTAACGATTTTGTGCAAAAGTGATTTAAAATGTAGGTAGCATGTAGGTAGTATACAATCATAACTATTTACTTTAAATAATCACTCGTCCTTAACACAACGTTAAAAAAAAGGTGAAAAAAATACCACATGAGAAAAAAAAAACAAGTAGTTGATTTTCCAGTTTTTCCACTCATTTCAAACAAGTCAGTTTTTGAGATACAGCAGATGTATTTTTGAACATTATCAGTCCACTTTGTGGGAAGTGAGGGCTCGTATCCCGCTTCTGACATGTTAACAAATGAGAGGTAGTTGAGAAATATGTTAAATAAAACACTCGAAGTCTACTTTTGTAATAAGTTATTCACTTTACACAGTGTTAAAATGGGTACATTAACACAATACCATACATATGAAGAAGAGTCTTCATAATTTTACACAATACGTGATTACTCCTTTAAAGGTAGAATCTCCCAGTTTGAAGAACAAAATACGACTGCCTGAGCGAGGCTGGCTCGAACGTTCAAGAGACCTCTCCCACCACAATATTACCCTTTCCATAAAACGCTGGGATTGGTCGAAAAGCCGCCGCGCTCTGTCAGTTCGTACAAAGGAGTCAATACAACAACCATTTATGAACAATATCGTAAAGCTATGAAAAGTTAGTAAACACTGGTGACTTAAATATTATAATATTGGAGATCAGAATATCTGTCATGACAACATAAGTATATACAATAATCCCATTTTTATACTGGCTGGGCGAGGCATTGTGGCTAGTCAGTTGTACCGCCTTTTCAACTTGTGTTGGACGAACGGCCAAGTACCAGGTGACTGGTGCAAGGCTGTGATTGTGCCGCTGTACAAAGGAAAAGGGTCACAACAGGACTGCAAAAATTACCGCGGGATAAGCCTTCTCAGTGTCGTCGGCAAACTGTATGCAAAGGTTTTGATTGAAAGAGTGATGAAAGATACTGACGAAAAAATATGGGATGTACAAGCGGGATTTAGAAAGGGAATGGGATGTACAGATCAGGTCTTTTCCTTGCGGTGCATAGCTGAAAAGTTTTTGGCTAAAAACCAAAAAGTCTACTGCGCGTTCGTGGATTTGGAAAAGGCCTATGACCGAGTGGTGAGGAATGAATTGTGGTCAGCATTGTCTATGTATGGGGTAAACGGTCATCTGATTCACCTTGGCTGTTTAACCTGTTCATGGATAATTGTTTGATTGATCTGAAAGAGAGTATGTGTGGACTGAGAATGAATGAGTTACTCATCAAATGTCTTCTCTACGCTGATGACCAAGTTGTAATTGCGTCATCTGCTGACGAGTTGCAGGAGATGGTAACAATGATGAATGTGGCTTTGGACAGGAAAGGAATGAAAGTAAATGTAAGCAAGACGAAAGTAATGGTACTTGAAAGAGAAGAATGTATGACAGAGTGTACTATATTAATAGGTGGTGAACAAGTCGAACAAGTGAAGGAGTTTGTGTATCCGGGCTCAAAGTTTACGAGAGATGGAAAGTGTGAAAGTGATATTGAAAGAAGAGAGAAAGCTGGAAACATGGTGAATGGTGCCCTGCACGCCTTTATGGGGAGTCAGAAGGTGTCTCACAAGGCTCGTTTGGCTGTTCATAGGGGTGTTTTGGTACCAACACTGACGTATGGCAGTAAAAGCTGGGTATGGCAGAAGAAGCATGAAAGTAGAATTAATGCAGTGGAAATGAGAGCGCAAAGGAGTATGATTGTTATTAAATTGAGTGACTGGATTAGAAATAGTGTGATAAGAGAACGGTGTGGCGTAAAAGAAGACGTAGTGACCAAAATCGAGAAAGGGATGCTGAGATGGTTTGGTCATGTAGAGAGGATGAATGAACGAAGATTGACGAAAGAGATCTACCAGGCGAGAGTGAATGGAAACGTTGGAAGGGGAAGGCCTAGGCGAACGTACCAGGACCAAATTCAGGACGTTCTGAATAAAGGCCAGGTTAAAAGTACCCTAAACTGACGAGCATGTATGAAAGGATTGATGAAAGTACAGGAAGCAAGGGAAGTATGTCAAGATCGTAGCAGGTGGAGGACTGTGGTCTCTGCCTACCCCAACGGGAAAGAGGCGTGATGTTATGTATGTATGAAAATTTGGATAGTTCAGACCAATTGCAATATGTAATCGCTCATCACGCAAAGTACACACAAAGTTCGTATTGTAATGAATGCCAGCATGAAAACCGATTCTGGTGTCTCGCTTAATGAAATTCTACACACTGGTAAAAACTTACAATCTGACTTATTTCGCATAATCCTAAATTTTCGTCTATTTGAAGTTGCGATCAGTGCCGACATCCGACAAATGTACCTACAAATTGTAGTTCAAGAAGCTTTCCGCCGCTATCAACGCGTTTTTTATAGATTCGGACCAGACGAACCACTTCAACTTTATGAGTTCAACCGCGTCACATTTGGGATGACTAGCAGTCCATTCCTTGCAATGCGTACTGTGCGTCAGCTGATTTGCGGACGAAGGTCACCGCTTACCCGCCGCAGCGCACGTATTAGAAAAGGACGCGCTTTATATGGATGATATTGCAATGAGTTGTAACTCGCAGACCGACGCAATACAGTTGTCAAATGAACTTATACAGCTGTTTGCCGCTGGAGGTTTTGACCTAGTGAAATTCGCAAGTAACTCACCCGAATTTCTAGCTGCTATTCCCGCTGAAAGTCGTGTGACTGAGTTAGTAAATATTGGTTCGGATGAAAACTTGAAAGTTCTCGGTTTACAATGGGCACCTGTGACCGACCACTTCATGTTTACGGTTTCTCGCGATGATCGTAACTGCTCTAAATGCAACATTCTGTCCACAATAGCACGCTTATGGGATTGGTGGGATTCGTAGCTCCCGTCACGTTGCTCGCTAAACTCATAGTGAAATCACTCTGGGAAAATAATATCGACTGGGATGATTCGCCGCCGCCTCACATTGTCTTTTTATGGCAACGCTTTGTTGATGAATTACCGCTATTGAAACAAATTGAGATACCGCGTTTTTTGGGAGTACAACCGCATTTCATATTGACATTGGGTTTCGCGGACGCTAGTGAACGCGCCTTTGGAGGTGTTGTGTACTTACGTACGTATTCTGCCCTGAAACTCGCAAAAGTATGATTAATCTACTTTGTGCGAAGTCAAAGGTAGCACCGTCGAGAACAAAGGTGACGCTTGCTCGCCTAGAATTGTGCGCGTCTCTGGTTCTTGCGCAGTTGCTCAACTGTGTCAAAGATACCTACGCTTCACGCTGTACAGTCCACAACACTCTCGCGTTTACCGATAGTATAGTCACTCTTGCTTGGATACACTCATCACCTGCTAGATGGCAAACATACGTGGCTAATCGCGTAGCTCGCATTCACGCTAATATTGACCCGCAATGTTTTCATCACATCAAAGGAACTGAGAACCCCGCTGACTGCCTATCACGTGGGCTTACTCCCGCACAGCTTATTGACCATCCTCTGTGGTTCAATGGCCCTACATTCGCATCTTTGCCCATTTCTGAATGGAAAATTAACAATTTTAATCCACGTATCGTTGTAGATCCGCCGGAAATAAAAACCAACGTATTAATTACAACTGATAGTACACCCGCGCGCCCTCTTTTGTACGACTTGGCTACTGGCGTGGCCCAAGTTGCTTCGCATTGTGATTTACATATTTAGATTTTTGAAGAAATTACCTCGCATATTTGAACCGCATCATTTGCAGATAGCAACAATGGCTATCTTACGAGCTGTGCAAGAAGTACATTTCCCAGAGGAAATCGAAAACGCCCGTAAAAACGGCACCTTGCCCCGCGCTTTTGCTAAACTGAATGCCTTTCTAACGGAAAAATAGATTGGAAAATGAACGCGCCGCGATCTCCACATCAAGGAGGAATTTGGGAAAGTAATATTAAATGTGTAAAAACACATTTAACCAAAATAGTAGGAGAGCAACTTCTCACGTTCGAAGAGATGTTGACCGTGCTCACTCAGATTGAGTCTTTACTCAACTCGCGCCCGCTATCGGTACTAAGCTCCGATCCTACTGGTCCGCTGCCTTTGACCCCAGCGCATCTTTTAACGCTGACGCCGCTGAAGTCATTGCCGCAAACGGATTTGTCGGCAGAACGTCCACATCTGTTACAGCGTTATCAGCTGATTGATCAACTCGTTCAAGCATTTTGGAAGCGATGGCGGTTGGAATACCTACACACTCTTCAGAGTAGGCAGAAATGGATAAAGAAGTCTGATTCTATCACTGCTGGTACTGTTGTTCCTTTAAAGTCCGACAACGTTCCCCCGCTTCAATGGCCAATCGGTGTCATATCTAAGGTCTATCCTGGGGCGGATGGAGTAGTGAGAGTCGCTGACGTAAGAACTAAAACAGGAACATATCGACGCGCTGTTGTAAAGTTATGTCCTCTACCTACTCAATAAATCTTTACAAAATGTTGCATATTTTCTTAATAAACTTAAAATTTGTTGTACTGTATATTGCTATCTTAACTTTAGTATCTATTTGTTAAATTAGTTAGAATGTAATCGCGTTTCGCTACCGCAATTCGCGACATAGTTAATACTTGTCTCTTTGTTAATATTAATTGCAAATTTTGCCGCTGGTGATAGGGATATTAGTCTTTTGTTGTTTAAAGTGGACAGATCATCCCCTTTCAAGGTGGGGGAGAATGGTTTGTCCAATGCAAGCAAATATGCGACTGGGAAGTGCGATGTGGATCTTTCCTCTCCCTTTTTCCTGCGTTAATCCTTCTATCCCTATCTCCTTTGCACTCATGATCGGCGCAAGCGCCTCCAGCCGCCGAGTTGAGACTTTGCGACGTCCAGTCCGCCGCTACACGCCAGCGCTACCGCTCGCTCCATTTTACCGCGCCGCATACCATTACGCCGTGCTGTCGACATTATTTTCGGCAACCGACATTAGTGCCTCACCCCGCTTACATTTTTGAAGTTATTTAAGTGCCTTGTGAACTGCTTATACACCGTTTTAAGTGCCTTTGGACCAGACTCAGGCTAAGTGATTGTTAGCCCGAACAAACTGTGAGAAGAAAACCTAGGTGGAGATACCGAGTGCTTGCCGGCTTTCCTGTTAGCAGACGAGAAGCATCATCAGCTGCCCCCAGCCGATTCCTTCCTTCCACAGGTTAGTGAAACACGTATTTCTCATGCAAATCGCATTGGCTTGCTTGGCACATTCCATCCCCACCTAGCCTCGTTGTTCTTTCATCTCTTGCTACATAACAAACAATAATACAGTCTACATTTTAAATAAACCAGCGCCTACAAAGATTATAAAATCGCAACCAGACCTCAATGAAGAATTCCTTAGCAAGCTCGAGCGTCTTCAAAACATCTGTATCAGATTTATATATGGGTTGCGCAAGTTCGATCACGTGTCTGAATATCGGAAGAGACTGGGATGGCTCCCAATCAGACTACGGCGGGAAGAACATGCTCTTGTGCTTCTTTTCAATGTTTTGCACGATCCTCGTTCTCTGTCGTACCTGAGGGAGTGCTTCGAGTATCTAGGTTCGAATCACGGGCTAGCACTTCGATGTAAAGCTGATAACATACTACAGATTCCATTTACTCGACCCGGTTACTTCAGGGACTCCTTCGCTGTAAGGGCTGTTTCCTTCTGGAATGACCTTCCACGAGAGATTCGTCACTCAAAATCTCTTGCCATTTTTAAATCTAAGTTGCGTCATCATCACCTTAATAAAATCGTTCAATATTCCTATTACTGACATAAAATATTTATTTGTTTTTATTATATATGTAAGTATATATTTAAATTTATTTATTCACTTATTTATTTGTTCAATAATATTTATTTATTTTTTATTATATAATTATTTATACTTATTTGAAATGTTTCTTTATTTATTTACTTGTTAATTTATTTACTTATTCTATTTTTATAACTTTATAATTTATCTTTTTTTTTTCAATACACGCAGTGCTCCTACTGTATATCTATCCTATCTTCAAAGGTTGCCTTTAAAAGATCGCTTGCAGCGATAAGGCCGCCTTTGCCCACATTAGTTTTAAGTTCTCTTTCCTGTACAGTTCTTATTATGTGTGCAATAAAGAATCAATCTATCTACTCGTATCTATCTTTAAATGTGCAATTGGTATGTTCAATTAAGTTTTAGTTCAAAATTTTTATAATAACTTATTTTATCAACTGTACCTTTAAATTACAGGTAGCCGATAGTGATTGCAAAATCATTCATGTAAATGCCTGTTACCAGGGAAGGTTACATGATTCTTTTATATGGAACCACTCAAATATAAAAGACGAAATGAGAAGATTATACATGAATAGAATAGGGACATATGTTCTTCTGGGTATGCATTTACAGATTTTTTTGTAGAAATAACTAGGTAAGTACAGATACAATCCAAACATTTTAATCGTAAGTACACGAGGAATAACCCAGTTAAATTGGAGTGCTAAATGCTTCACGGGTGTTTAGTAATATGTAAATAATTCAAACAGAGAACCAAAAGACGAGTGTAGAAAAAAAATGTATTATTAAATATTATCTTCTATTTGTAAGGACTTATTAGGCTTTCTGTTTTTTATAATAGTTTTAACCCACATTTTGTACCTGTTGGTCTTCCAAAATAAAATAAATAAATTAATAAATACATCTTAGATAATACTTTGATGGTAACAATTGGGTGGTATGTTTTATGTTTTAAATTAAAAGCTTTCAACAGTTTAAAAAATCATACTAGTATTTAACAAAATAACAATCTATAGCTAACTACTTGTACTAATACAGTCTTCCAGGATTATGAGTGCTCATTAGTGCTCATCAGCGTTCATGTAGCGTCGCCTGTAAAAGAAAACATTTTTAATTTAATTTTTTTTATAACAGGTGAAGGTTATCCATTAGAACCATGGCTAATGACCCCGATTTTGAACGCAGCACCAAATTCACCAGAATTTAAATACACAGAATGGCATTGCAGAGCTCGCAATGTAATAGAGCGAACAAACGGATACCTATAAGGTAGCCTAAGACGCTTGGGCATCGATAGAGTGCTGCACTACTCGCCAGAAAAGGCCACACAAATAATATATGCCTGGTATATCCTTTATAATATAATGAAGCATTACGGGTAAGATACATAAATTTAAAATGAAAGGTGGAACATGCTCCAAAATAGAATATACTGTAAGACGAACTTTATTTATTCTAGTGCCAGTTAAACAAGAGGAAGAGGAGGATGGCGGCGATGAAGTGCCAGCAAAAGCACGCCCTAGCAGTAGTGGTCGCTTATTACTAGTTGCCCGAACCCGCCAAGAAGAAATAATAAGATTATTCCGATGAGTATTCTTTTAATTAAGTTGAATATTATATATTACACGATCTTTTACAAAAAAGCTCTATGATTTTTTAAAACATCTTGATTTTTTACGTACCAATAATTACGGCGCATCAAACGCAGCTTTGCCCTCTGCAACCGTAGGTTGTCCCTCATAAGGGCGTTGCTGGTTTTAGCTTCTTCGTTTTTAATTTCTATTTTTTCTATGAGTAAGTACCTGAAATTTATAAAAGTTATAATAAAGATTTTAGCATCAATCATATCTAGTATCATAGGCAGTATTCCAGAAACATCCTGTACTATTAAACGAGCAATATTTGTATATAAATATATATTTGTATTCTATTTCTTAAAAACGGCTCTACCGATTTCGATGAAATTTACCATACGGGGGTTTTTGGGGGCGAAAATCGATTTAGCTAGGTGTCATGTCTGGGAAACTGTCTAGCTATTACTGTTCATGAGATTATTATATTACGAACCTTGAGCAGTTCATTATTGTCTAACTGCGCTTTCAAAAATCTTTCTGAAGGTAGCGCTCGCCGGCGTGCTCGTCTGTTCGTCTGAAAACAAGAGGAAATTTTTTGGTGGGGGAGCCGAGTGCAAAAATACATACCTCATCGGGTACCAGTTGTGTGTAGATTTATTAACCAACACTTAACAAGTAAAAAAAAACCGGCCAAGTGCGAGTTGGACTCGCGCCCTGAGGGTTCCGTACCTATCTACCTTATGATACACTAAAAGCTTTTGCTCTTTGACTTTAAAAACTGCGACCAAATCAACTCCTTTTTTATAGCAAAGTTTTTGAAACGGGAGCTTACCTTAATTGGTTACTATTAGTTGTGAGAAAAATTGTAATATTTAATGATTTTAGACTTTTCCCTTTATTTGTACTGTGAGACCTAGCTTCTTGCCAAATTTCATAATTTTAGGTAAACGGGAAGTACCTACCCTATAGGTTTTGCTTTAGTGCATAAATGTATGGAGATGAGAACATAAAAAGCCATATCTTTTGATTGCGTCGTTGTAAAAAATTAAAATTTTCAGGTCTTGTGTGGTTTATAGACCTTAATATTCGTTATCAATTTCAACCTGATACCTCTTCTCGTTCGTGAGAAAAAGGGTCTTGACAGACAGACAGACGGACAACAAAGTGATCATTTGATAATTTATCATATATAAAGTTATAATTTATCTTTCTCTTTTTCAGGTGCTGATTTGGTTTGTATAAATTTTGAGTTTTTGTCTAAATAATCAACTATACTCGTCAGATCCTCCCTAGACAAAAAGGAATGTGCCTTCATCAAGTTAACTGGCCAGCGATTAGGTTTTTGCAGTAAAAAATCAGGTCCTTGGAGCCAGTCAATTTTGTCTTCGTTAGATATAGCTGGTCGTGTCGCTATATCTGCTGGATTCATATTTGTGGGGACATACCTAACAGTAAGCCGTTCCTTTTAATTTCATCAATTCTTTTGGTGACAAAAGGTGTCAGAAGTTTATTTGAGTTGTACCAATCAATGAAAATTTGACTGTCCGTCCACAAGAACTGATGCTTTACTTCCATTTGAAGTGAAGTTTCAACATATTTTAGAAGTCTGCAGCCAATTAAGACACCAAGTAATTCAAGTCTAGGCATTTTTAGATTTTCCTGGTCCTTAATAGGCACTAGTCTAGATTTACCAATTACAAATGCCTTACCATTTTCATTGACAATGTAAACTACTGCTGCATAAGCTTTTGTTGATGCATCTGTAAAGCAGTGCAATTGATTTTCCTTCTTTTCCATGTCTTTGATATAATATCTTGGGAATGTTTCTTGTATTGTGTCAAGATCTTTGCTTATCATTTCCCATTCCTCAAGCATTTCCTTTGATAGTGTTGAATCCCATTGTACTTTATTCTTCCACAACTACTGCAGAAACAATCTCGGCGATAGTAAAGGTGGTACAACATATCCACAAGCTCCTTTAAGTCTATTGCGGACTCTTTCTATTCTGCTGACAAAGAAAGTGACAGCAGTAGATTTAAAGGAGCTTTAATTTTAAAGTAGCTTTGTGCAACTGGCTGTGTCAGAGATTTTGCATTTGTGAAACGAAAGAGGTTAAAGTGATCAAAATAGTGTATTTTGCTGGAAAATATCTTAAAAGTGCATAAAAATGAAGAATTCGAGTGATTTAGCTTACTGCGGGTGTTACGCGTTTTTGTTCATTTACCGTAAGCACAAGAAAACCCGACAGAATGCAACGATACAGGACATGGAGACGAACTATCACACAGTTGGAAAATGTGGAGGGGTATCGTCAATCCAAACTCTTCATCAAGGGATATAGATAGAAAAAAGACTTAACAGCACCAGTAAACCAGTGCCCTCGGCAGATTGGCTTGTGGTGTAGAGAGCCTCACACCAGGGGACACAGAATTGTGTGCGAAAAGCTTCGGAGGTCCTCTCAGGGTCCTTATTTAGTACATCTCAATCAGTAGATAGGGGGAATGGAAAATGGGGATACCCCGATGAAGCCAAAAGAGCAGCTTGCCGCATAAACTGGCCATCTTCCTGGATGGGGCTTACAGTGAAGCAGGCCACACCGTCCGTTTCTAGCTGGGATAGTGAATGAAATAGCTATTTAAGTGATCTGATCACCCGTCTGCGCAGATTCTCCACCAGAAATAATAATAATAGGCTTATTATGTCAATTCAAAGTGTTAACTATCTGTTACACAATTAGCAAGATTTTTTTAGATGAACAGATATTAATATAAGATGAATAATATTACACTTAGTGTAAAGTTGTTATTGGCCGCATGAAGCTGCTTGGACATGCCTCGTTGCCTCATCTTAAGCAAACACACTCCGTCTTACACCAAAAAAGTTAGACATCTGTTGAACACTTGATTAAAAATATCGTACCAAATAACTCTGTCTGTCATTGATGCGCAGAAGTCAAAAATGACTTATTTTATTATGACTTGACTTCTGCGCATCAACTGACATAGCCAGTTATTTTGTGCGCATTTTTTTAATCAAGTGTTCAACAGATGTCTAACTTTTTTGTAGTAAGACCACGGAGTAAGACCCACTATGTTCAGTTGCCCTTGGGTGAAGCAGCATGCTTATTTGCCACTAAATATTCATAGTGATGTTCAGATAATGTCCTTTTATTTGACACCCAACATGGTATCATATAAAAATATTATTTTGGTCATTCATGAGTTAATGTCCTGAGGGCGCCACATTCAATGTAATGTAACATCTTATATCCTATAACCAGAGGAAGATCAAGACGCTTCTAATCTAACGCTACTCATTTGTTTAACTACAATAAGTTGTATAGAAGTTATGAGGCAACAGATGAACATAAATATTAATTATAATAATTGCTGCGGGTAAAAATGTGTGATCTTTTCCATTGGGTTGACAAGCCCGTTGGTGTGGTTGGTAGTGAGCCTGCCTCTCACACCATGGGCCGCGGGTTCGATCCCCGCCCAGGGCAAACATTTGTGTGATGAACACAAGTGTTTGTTCTGTGTCTGGGTGTTATTTATCTATTTATGTATGTATATCAGTCTCTGGTACCCATATAGTACAGGCTTTGTCTAGTTTGGGATCAGATGACCTTGTGTGAAATGTCTCCCAATATATAATTTTTTAAAATTATATTCTTTGTAGACTGGTTGATTAAGGAAGATAATATCTAAACACAGGTATGTGTGATTATTTTACTCATGGTTTAATTAGAAATAAATCAGATGAGAAATACATAGGAATACCAATGTCATCAGCCAGATGACTAGAATGGTGTTGACACCCAGAGTGGTACGGTTGCCTGCCAAGCCGAGAGTCCTAGGTTTGAATCCTGGTAGGAGCTTGTGCACGAGTGAAGGACATTTGTATCTGTATTTCAGTCCGGAACTGGTTTAAAAGTAATGGCCAGTTAGTCTGTTGCATCATTTCCCAGGGAAATGTCCTTTAATAATGCTATTTTGTGATGACTGATGACTTTTATAGTTCTTCATCGCATTGTAGTATCAATCCTGAGGTTGTATAGCGGCCATTCAGCTTTAGTAGAACTGATGTGCTGTCCTACACTATACTAATATTTATTTTTGTAATGATTCTTGATTTTATTGCTTGTAGAGCCTGGATGATTGTATTCTCACATTATAACATATTAGTGTAGTATTGTCCGAAGGCACTTGATATTACAATATTAAGATCTTGTGAGTCTGCACTCATTCCTTGTTTTAGTTTTTGATCCCTTAAGTTAATTAATTTCTGAGTAGTCTTGTGTCTCCTCTTGTAAGTCTATGTTGTATTTATTTATGTATAGATGTATTCTTTGGGTAGCTTGTCACACGGTGCGGCCAAAAGTGGCTGGTGACTTAGAGCCTATCTATTATTTGGTGTGGTAAATTATTATCTGGCTATGTAAGCACTGATTTCAACTCCAGTATTTCATTTTTATCGTTTATTCCAAGAATGTACTTTCACAGACATCTCGTGAGCTTGACAACCCGATTCTACAAAATACACATATTTATCAATACTGCTTTGATTTATTAATTTAATTAGCCAATATCAAAGAAGTGAGGAAAAAGGTTAGGTGTTTTAGGTTATATCTGTCAAGCAAGCGTTTCATTTTGAAAGCCGTAGAGATAACGGTATCAATAGTTCAAATGAGTGAGTCAGTTCACTCACTCGAATTAGTTAAGTGTATTTGTTTGATGTGTTGTCTTAATTCTTGTAATATGTAGCGGAGCTATTTTAAAATAGGTAAATGAAATAATAAAGAGTAACCTGAAATGAAACTGAAATTGTCGATTTAGACCTGAACACGATGAAAATTCAAGGAATACAAGGTACAAAAACGATTAAAACTAACGCAGTTTAGTTTTTATCGTTTTAGTACCTTAAAGTGATAACCCATTTTTTTTCTTTTTTTCTCTTGTATAAAAAATAAATCCACTGTATCAGTTTTGTGAGGGGCCCACAGTCCTAACTACTCGACGAGGCGTAGTGAACGTAGGCTACCTGGTGTGGAGGGGAGGGGATGCGAGCCAGGATGGAGACACCCTCCGTGACAATTGTCACCGGGTCTGTGCCTGCTCTCAAGGCCTTGAGAACGGAGAGCAGGAGCTCGATGGCAAGGTCGATGGCTTCGTGTGTGACTGAAGTTGTTGACACCTCCGGGTGCTTCGTCTTCACTCCCATGGCTTGTGGGGAGAAGACCGTGTTAATAGGCTCTGTGGCAAAGGCGGTACAGCCCAGGCAAGCGGCTGTCGAGGGCCCGCGGTTGCGGTTGCGGGGGGCTTCGACGGGGTGCGGTGAAGCGGCGGTAAGGCGGGCGACTGCACTTTTGCAAAGCTTGGCGGCGATTTCTTCGCGAAGGTAAGTGGCCTGGGCGACGTTGTGAGTGGCCTTTGGTCGCCTCATGACCTTCGTGGTAGAGGCAGGGGGAGCCATGACTCCCCTCGATCCCTCAATAATTGTCGGCCGACGAGATTGACATTTTGCCTGCTCTTACTAGGTAGTTTCTTGACAATTGAACACTGACAGTGACGCAATTAGAGAACAATTCCAACGTTGCGCGGGAATATTTCACAGAGGTCTGTCTGCTACAACCTGCTTTATATCCGGCCTAATAGTACTTGGATGACTGCTTGTCGTGCGTGTCATAAGATCTTGTATTACTTCTCGGACTCATATGGTCCAAATTATTTAAATGAGTTGACTCATTAATATGACTCATAGAAACTGACCAAATGGTTCAAATTATTTAAATGAGTTAACTCATTAATATGACTCATAGAAACTGACAACTCTCAGTCAAATGATCTGCCGACTTAGAACGAGCCTCTAGGCAAAGGGCAAATGTAATTTTTTGACGTTACGAGGTATAAACTGACGCAGGTGACCTGACTCACACTAATATCTCGAAATAAAATAATCGATAGATCGCAACACTATTTGTAAGTAGGGTTGTCATAGTCCAATCTGTGTTGCCATATTCCAATCAGTGATGCCGTATTTCAATAACTTTAAAAATCGATTGTAAAAAAATGGTGGCCTTTAAAAATATTCTTTCTTCACCACAATATTATCTACTATTCTATCTATCATATGAACTTGGTTTGAACCCTGTTAATTTTCCCTCGAAATAAAAATCCAACCCCCATAGTAAAATTTTACATCTCTTTTTCCAATGTGTGGGTTCGAATACAACAGCCAACTAACAGTTAATGTCTTGTACAAGCGTGTGAATATTCTTAAGATTGAACCATTATGTATTTTCTAACTACTAATCGAGATTTAAATTAAACTATCGAGTAGGCTCGGCAAGTATCGTCTAATTAAATTGTTCGTAGTTGCAACACGAAGAGGTACAGGTTCCTGAAGGGGACCTGTCCTAGTATAGATTGTTGTCGGCGGGTAGCTTGAGGTTAAGTAAACCAAGGTGGCCTAACTGGTCATCTAGCAAACACCTGAGAGGCAAGTGGGGTACACATCTTCTTCATATATTGGGACGGAAGATCAGGACAACAGCAGAAACCAATCTGCGCCGAGAGGTCCTCGCTCAGGTTCGAATACAAGCTTCCAACAACTAAAACATGGGGTAGGTACTTGTGGGCGTACGGCCAGCGGGAAATCTGTAAGGAATGTTCGAGAACTTCAATCGAAACTCATTACAGACAAAAGGTAGGCAAGTATAGTTCTATACGTTACTTACCAAATCCTTTGCTCGAAAAAACCTGGTTTTTCTTTGTGGCGTGTTTAGAACCAATTTGGGTCTATTCATGTAGGTAGAAAATAAAGTCGGTGTTTATTTTCTGTATAAGAAATATTAGAGCAGACGTGGGTATTCAAATAAAATGTACAACGCGACTCGCGCGTCACCCGAGGCTTTGCGCGTCAGTGCGATAAGGAAGCGGGCCGGCGCCATAGTTGTTAGCATGTAGTAGCTGTCACAATACGGGAGATCGGGCGAACGGTCGCTTGGGTGCGCGTATCGGATAAGCCACAGCGGTGGTCGCGCTTGGGGTTGTTCATTTCCCGAGTCGGGATTCGACGGAATATCATATTGAGGTTGCGCGGGGCAATCAAGTAATTTAGTGGTGAACTATCAATTCGGGCGGCGTAAAGGGCGCGGATCATCGCATCGACACCACAGTACACATTATAATTTATTCTATGTAATTGTATTTATTGGACATTACTACTTGCACACAAATAGTAGGTACACTTCCAAATGTACATTTCGACTCGTCGCGACCATGGGAATACGATCGGTAAGTCACTTTGCCTACTTGTGAAAAGGGTTGCAATTTCGGTCAAGCGCGAGTCATCCGGGGCACCAAAATTATATTAGTGGGTGCGTAATTTATTCGGAGCAGATTTGACGGTCCGACGGGTTAGAGGCCACCGGGCGGTCATCTAGGGACGTAGTTCGGGTTGGTGCTCTTAACGGAATTTTGGTGCTCTCGAAATA
Organism: Athrips mouffetella; assembly: GCA_947532105.1. Taxonomy (NCBI): domain Eukaryota; kingdom Metazoa; phylum Arthropoda; class Insecta; order Lepidoptera; family Gelechiidae; genus Athrips; species Athrips mouffetella. The sequence continues at coordinate 13,990,789 of OX383974.1, forward strand.
AACATTATAATTGTTTCGGTCATCGACCCTGGATACTCCAGCCGGTTGGAGAGGGATGGTTGTGGGATGATAGTTTCCTTAAGTGGTCGTCCTTAGGGTGCCTGCATACTAGCGGCAACGGGTGCCTCCGCAGTGGGACGACGTGGGGTTATTCTGCACGTAACGGGTGTGACACCGGTCACAAGCGTACAATCATCGGTACGATACGTGTAATATAGTTAAGGTAGGTAGTTATAAGTTTAGCGCTGTGTATCGCAGCCCAATTTGTTACGCTCCCGCTCGGGTCTACGAGTGCACAGTTTCACTCCTGGGTACGTTTAACTCATAGGGCCCAGCGGACGTATCGGACCCGGGCCGCGGAGCGGACAAAACATGGCGCAAAAGCCTAATCCATGATTTCAATATACCGACTCATTCCTGTAACAAAGATCACACCTTTGAGCACAACACGAAACCAACAGACTCGAAATTTATTCTTTTCCATGTAAACTACTTACTGGCGACGGGAGAACATCTTTTTAAGAGGATTTTTACATTAAATCCCTATTTAATAGTAAAAATAACCAATGACGCGATGTTGGTCTTTGACGTTCCAACATCGGGTGAGTGTTGCCATCACCGTCGGCACCAAATCTCTGAAAATGATTTTTTCCCTAGAGGACAAATACTTATGCCGAAAACGAATCGAAACCAGCTTAAACACACTGTTTTACTAACCACAAATTAACATTGTTACTAAACGATACCGAAACCAATACAAGACCTTACATTTATGAAAATACCAATTCGTTTTCTAATGTTTTGGTTGACGCCATTGCGACGAAACTTCCCTGTATTATTGGTAGTTTCATAAATAGGTATCATTGAAGATTTATGGTCAAACAAGCCGATCGTTGATTGGCCAATATTTCGCGGTCTCTTTACGAACGCAAAACTAATAATTTATCGAAAACTACGCAACAAGGCCTTTTAAACCCTTGATTATTTCAGTCCTACGACCTTTTAAACCCATTTAAAATTTAAACTTGCTAACCTTTAACAAAAGAAACCCTAGCCAAAACCCAAGCATTAGTTCGCCTTCTCGCCGCAAAGTGTCACTCTAACAGCAAAACCAAGACCGAGTCTATGCGAACAAACGCGGCAAAATTTAAAAATTCAACGTTACAGCATGTAAAGAAGCAATGTATTTAAGAGCTTTGCAATATGAAATTACAGGAGATTTATACGTGAGTTTGCGCGAGTCGGAATAGCCGTTACAATAAATAATGGCTTCCAACGTAGTGCAGTGTATACATTGCAAAATTGTGATTAATGAAGTGTTAGCATTCATTTGCAATAAAATGAATGAAATGGACGATGTGAGCATCAACAGAATATGCACCACTGCTTTCTCTGAGGATGAAATCGTTAACGCGAAGAACCTGCTGTTCTCTTCTGTACCAGAAAAACAGAGGAAAAAGATAAGAAAGCGACAAGGGAAGACCTCGCGTAATATTTCGGACATTGTGTGTCTATTGAAGGACTCAAATCCCGAGGATATCCCGATTTTCGTTGCGCGTGATTTGCACAAACTACCTCCTGTTAATTTCGATCATGTGGATGTGACCCGGCTCCTCAAGGATATCGTGAGGCTAAGAAATGACGTAGACCAAATTAACAATGAATATGCAACAGTGCAACAATTACAAAAGGTTCAGACGGAGCTTGAGGCACTTAAGAGTGCGTCGATTGTCAACAACTTTCCCCGATCGTGTTTTGTTAATGAGAAGAGAGGTGCCTGCTTAATGCAAAGTTTTCTTGAATGTGAGAGTGGGCCTGTGGGATTAATGCCAGAATGCGCGATAAATAGTACGCTAGAGAAATCTCCAATATTAGAAAACCGTCGTATTATTTTATCACCGGAGGGTAGAAACGAAACGACAAGTAAACAAAACTCAGCTGAGCGCTCGCCACCTGTTATCGATGCCTGTGTCGTCAACCCGCAGCCACCGGCCATGAGTCACTCGTCCCCACCGCAACCGACTTCAGCTAGTGTACCAGTTGCGATACACACTACTCGCCCGGTTAGCGCGAAACATAAAATAAATAATGAAGGAAGTTATTCAAAAATAACGCAGAATGGAGATTGGAAACCTCGATTAAAAGATGAGGAATGGACTCTTGTTCAGAAGAAGAGATTAAAAAATCGCTTTATTGGAAAATCTGGGAAAGCTGTCGTTGAAAAGGATACAAAGTTTAGAGCGGCTGATATTAAAGTACCGATCTTTATTTATAATGTGTCGAAGGAGGCGTCCGTGTGTGACATAAAGAGCTTTATAAAATCAAAAACTAGCATGGACGTTCAGTTGGAAAAGATTAGAATGAAAACTTCAAAGGATTACGATGCTTTCAAAGTATTTGTACCTAAAAGTAAGCTCGAAGTGTTTATGAATGACGACTTTTGGCCGGAAGGGGTTTTGTATCGCCGTTTTGTGGACTTTAGTCAGGCTTCAATGACACGAAGACATCGAGTGAATGGAGGCCAAAAATCTTCAAATGGATGTTAATACTATTAAGATGATTAGTTTTAACTGTAAGAACGTGGTTCGTTCAGTCGAGGACGTACGAAGATTGTGTAGTTCGGCGGACTTGGTGGCGCTGCAGGAGACATGGATTCTTCAACATGACATACCGTATCTAGGTAGTATTGATGAGGATTTTTCCTGCACCGGCAACTCGGCTGTCGATCTATCAGCCGGCGTTTTAAGAGGGAGGCCGCACGGTGGTACCGCCTTGCTGTGGCGAAAGTCTACGTTTCCGTCTGTATCGGTGATTAATTGTAGTAGTGTGCGTTTAAGTGCTATCAAAGTGGAGCTCAGCGACCGATCCATATTAGTACTATCAGTGTACATGCCGTGCGATAGTGAGGCTAATTTGACGGAGTTCACTCAGTGCCTTAGTGAAATACACGCCATAATTGAAAGTAATGACTTGGAATCAGTCTATATTCTTGGGGACTTCAACGCGCACCCTGGTGAGTCGTTCAGCAATGAGTTACTAACTTTCTGCGAGGAACAATGTTGGTCGTGTATAGACATGGATTTATTGCCTAGTGACACTTTTACATTCGTTAGTGACGCGCATGGGACTCATAGGTGGCTCGACCACTGTGTAGTTACGAGTGCGGCGCGTCGCTCTGTGGTCAATGCGGAAGTTCTATACGACACCTATTGTTCTGATCACCTGCCTTTGCTCATCCACTGTAATCTGAATACTATTTTACCTAAATGTATTAACGCCGTAATTTCTTGTAATAAGATTAAATGGGGAGAAAGGGACGATAGTCAGAAGGATAAATATCATGAATATTGTAATTCAAAATTTAGTCAGTTCGATTTTCCTTCAGAGTTTTCTAAATGTTCCGACAGATTTTGTAATGATTCCAGTCACAAGTTGTTATTGAATAAAATGTACTGTGATATTGTGGGGGTGATGAGAGAGGGCGCTGAGTGTAGTTATCAATTACCTAAACGGAAAAATCATAAATATGTACCGGGGTGGAATCGACACGTCAGTGCTGCTCACAGGGAAGCTCGACTTTGTTTTCAATCGTGGGTTTTGTACGGCAAACCTAAGTCCGGGGCTATATACAGTAGTATGCGCGACTCTAGAAAACTTTTTAAGTCGAAGTTAAAGTATTGTCAAGACAATGAGACCCAAATTAAAATGGATATCTTGGCAGAACACCATGCTAAGAAAAATTTCAGCAAATTCTGGAAAACAACCAATAAGCTGAATCCTAGGTCGAGCTTGCCTGTGAGTGTCGGTGGAGTGCACGAGCCAAGAGACATAGCGACCGCGTTTCAGGCCACTTCAGGGTGGAGTCACCGCTCGGGCGGGCGTCGCAGGCGGTCGATGCTGGGGGTCAACCTGTGGACATTAGTGTATGCTTCTCGGCCGAAGATGTAACGGCTGTTATAAAGAAGATGATGAGAGGCAAGTCCCCGGGTTATGACGACCTCAGCATCGAGCACCTGAAGTACGCTGGTGTGCACCTATCAAGCATCCTCGCAATGTTTTTCTACCTATGCGTGAGTCATAGTCATTTACCAGATGATTTAATGTATACTGTGGTAGTTCCAATTCTTAAAAATAAAACAGGTGATGTCTCGGATTTGTCTAATTATAGACCGATTTCGTTAGCAACTATCGTAGCTAAGGTACTGGACAGTTTGCTTGACAAACAGTTGGATAAGCACATTCATCTAAATGACGCACAGTTTGGCTTTAGGCCGGGTCTCTCAACTGAAAGTGCTATCTTCTGTCTCAAGCAAACTGTTCAGTACTATACTGCTAGAAAAACACCAGTCTACGCATGTTTTTTGGACTTATCCAAAGCTTTTGACCTGGTCTCTTATGATAAACTTTGGCAGAAGTTAGAATCAGAAACTGAGCTACCGTATGAGATTGTGTCAATGTTTAGATACTGGTATAATCATCAGCAAAATAGTGTAAGGTGGGCAGGGGTGTACTCGGATGCGTACGGGTTGGAGTGCCGGGTGAGGCAGGGGGGGTTGAGCTCGCCCCGTCTCTTCAACTTGTACGTGAACCAGCTCATAGAGGAGCTCAGCGGCGCCAATGTCGGTTGCTCTATAGATGGAGTACGCGTCAATAACATCAGTTACGCTGACGACATGGTGCTGCTGACCCCTTCTGTGGCTGCCATGAGGAAGCTCCTGCACATCTGCGAGTCATACGCGGAGGCCCATGGGCTCAGATACAACGCCAAAAAGAGTGAATGGATGATTTTTAAAGCTGGTACCAAATCTCACTCTTCAGTACCCATCACTCTTTGCGGCACTCCCTTGAAAAGGGTACATACATTTAAGTATCTGGGCCACTGGGTCACCGACGACTTATGCGATTGCGAGGATATTGATAGGGAGCGTAGGGCGCTGGCCGTCCGCTGCAACATGTTGGCGCGCAGGTTCGCACGCTGTACTACACAAGTAAAGTTGACGCTCTTTAGAGCATACTGTCAGAGCTTTTACACGTGCAGCCTGTGGGCCAACTTTACGCAGCGGGCGTACAACGCGCTACGCGTACAGTACAACGATGCACTCAGGATTCTGTTGAAATTGCCGCGTTTTTGTAGCGCCTCTGCAATGTTTGCGGAAGCCCATATAGACGACTTTTATGGTGTCATACGTAAACGGAGCGCTTCATTAATAACTCGCGTATGGGCCAGCCCCAATAGAATCCTGAGAGCACTGTCCGGGCGGTGGGATTCACCGATGATGCGAAGGTGGTTGCAGCTGCATGCCACTGCATCCCCTTTCATTAAATAATTTGTTAATTTTAGTTTAGTATAGGTTTGACATTTGCATGATAATTTCCAATTTTATTTTAATTTTGAATTCAATTATTATTTAATTTTTGTATTTAATTTTAATTTATTTTTGTATTTTGATTTTGACATTTGTTTTTATAATTAATTAATTAATTATGGGTCTCTGGCCTGAAATAAATGATTTTATTTATTTATTTATTTATTATTATTTATACAGCAATTCTGTTTAATGACAGTTAAAGTGCACAGAAGTTGGTGGCAAATTATAGTTGTCATAGAAAAAGTAAACACATAGATATTAGATATCATTTCATTAAAAGATGCAGTAAATGATAAAATTATTAGATTGGAGTATTTGCCAACAACTGCTATGCCTGCAGACATATTAACAAAGTCTCTGTGTGCTGTTAAGCATTATAAATGTATTGCGAGTATAGGAGTTAGTCAGATAGAGGGTTAAAATAAAAAATAAAAAACTTAAGTTTGCTGTGTAAAATGTTTTGTTTATTTGCTGTAGTTGGGGTGTTAGAATGTATTTACTTTAATGTGGTAACACCAAATAAACTATATAGCGACATCTATTATAAGTGAATTGCATAATCTGTTTTCTGTCTGTAATGACTTCCGGTTGCTCAATAAAATCAGTCTGTCATTGGCTTTGCCAAGAGAAACGTGGTTTCATTTCAATATCATATTATATTAAGAACTACCATGTAGGTGTCAGTCATACTTTAAGTATTATACGTCAGAAATATTGGATACCACAGGGCAAAGCTCAAGTTCAGAGGATTTTACGACATTGCCCAAGTTGTGTAAAGCATGGAGGCGGACCTTTTGCTCTACCACCAACTCCAGCTCTTCCAGCCGAGAGAGTAAATTATAGTTCACCTTTTACATTCACAGGACTTGACTATCTTGGACCAATTCTGGTTAGCACTGTAACTGGAACAGAAAAGAACTGGATATGTTTATTTACTTGCATGGCCGTAAGAGCCATACATTTGGAAATAGTAAAAGTGTAGTGTAAGTAAGTACTTATATGAATAGATCCTAATTTGGAGAGTGCACTGCGCTCCGCTCTCGCCTAGATATATTTGCCAGTCGACATGTGATCGCTCATTAATCAATACACCTTCTATTAAGTACTAATGTCTTTGATTCCAAAGCCCCTCTATAGTAGATGGCGACCCGTGCCTTGAGTACGGAACAATGGGCTTATAGTTATAATTTCTAAAGTGTGGTGAAAAGTGAAATCCGGAATTTATATCAGAAGTTTTATTTTTATTTCTCTCTTCTTCTAAATATACCGGCCATCATGGGAAACGAAGGAACAAAGCCGAAGAAGGAAGATTCTCAGGTTGTTGCTCAAATTGGGTACAGCAACACAGCCACAGTTGTGCAAAATATCGAAGTGCATATGAGTAAAACCAATTTGTTTTTGGCAACTATCGTCGTCCTTATGGTATGTGTCGGCGTGTATTTCACAGTCAAGAAGACGTGCAAATGTTTCGAAAAGAAAGTCGAGCGGCATGCTTTGGCAATCATCACCCAGCAAAGGCGGGCAGAGCAAGATGTTTAATAGTGTTGTGCGAGTAAAATCCAACCCAGTGTTGTGAAAAGTTGTCCCTTATATTGTGCAAATATTGTCCCATACGTAAAAAAAAGTGAAGTGCGGAAGAATAAAAAAAAATCTAATAACACGTAAAAAGAGACGATTGGACTTTCAAAAAAAAAAAATTATCGCGTAAAATTTAATTAAGCACCTACATAACCATTAGAGACAATAAGTGCAATTAAATAAATATAATATATCATTATTCTTAAGGTAAGAAGCTGTGTCCGTGCTATTTTCTTACATAAGGAGATGGGTAAGTAAGTAGGGTGACTATGATTTTATTTTTTTAACAAAGGATATTTTATTTGTATCAAGTTATGCAGAGTACTATTTTTAAATGTCATGAAAAGTTATTAGAGATACAAAAGTATGTAGTTAAACTTAACAAGCAGCAAAGGAAAGGAGATTTAGGTAAAGCAAAACTTGATGAGGCAAATAAAATATTCGAGATATATTCGTCTGCAGTAGTTGAAATTAATGATAAGTTTAAGGCAAATTTAATAAGTAAAGACACATATTTAGAAGTAAATCAAACTAGAATAGAGTTAGAAAGCATTTTTCAAAAAATAAAAGTTCTTTGTTTAGAAGACGTTGACACTGGATCAGGTGATTCCGAAAATACTGAAAGTTCTAGTTCAGAAGAATTAGCAAATATGGAGGATTTCAGCTTGAAGACGGCGTGTACTTGACATGACAGACGGAAGGAAGGAAAAATATTTAGTAGTACCAGCTAGGAGCGAATCCATACATTATGTACAAACTACTAAGACACACGATTGCATCATAAACTCACAAGAGTTGTGCGACGGCGTGTTTATTGCGAATACGATATCCCGTCCCAAAAATGGTCTCATACCAATTAGATTAATGAATACAAGAGAGGTCGATGTCTCATTGAGTTATTTTGTTTTAAGTACGAGTGAGATAAGCGAATATGAGATTTGTACTTTTGATAAAACAGAAATTAATGCAGAACGAGTGAAAAAATTTTTTTCCTTGTTAGATATTTCAAAATTAACCAAAGAAGAACAGGTCTCAATAGAAAATATTTGCGCAAAATTTCCCGACATTTTTCACTTGCCCGACGACAAGTTAACTTTTACAGACCTTTTTGAGCAGTCAATACATTTAAAACCAAAGAGTACTCCAGTTTACACAAAACCGTATAGATTGCCACATTACCAAAAAACTGAAATTGATAGACAAATACGCAAGATGCTCGATGATGACATAATAGAGGAGGCATGTAGTGAATGGTCGAGCCCATTGTTATTAGTACCCAAAAAAGAAGATCCAAGTGGGGAAAAGAAATGGCGAGTAGTAATAGACTACCGGAAACTTAACGACCAAATACAAGACGATAAGTTCCCACTGCCAAATATCACCGAGATCTTAGACTCTTTATCCGGTGCAGTTTATTTCACACATCTAGATTTGTCACAAGGCTATTATCAGGTATTATTACAGGAAGAAAGTCGTAAGCTTACCGCTTTCGCAACTAACTCAGGTCAGTAATGAAATGAAATGAAATGAAATGAAATGAAATGAAATATATTTATTTGCACGCAAACACGGTATGTTACAGCTGTTAAAGTGAAAAAAAGTACAAGCGTGGTGCACCAACAAGTTGGTATGCAAATTTTTTAAAAAGAATGAATGAAATATTATTTATAAGGTAATGTCAAATATAAAATGTCAAAATAAAAATGTCAAATAAAACTCTAAATGTCAAATAAAAAAATCTTAATAAATTAAATGTGATGTATGTCATTTCATATTGGACGCCACCTATTAAAGTCGAAATTTACAAATTCTGTCACAGAATAAAAACAATTTATTACAAGCATGTTGTGAAGAAGTTTTTTAAATTTGATTTCCGGTAATAATTTTAGAGAGTCTGGTAAAAGATTGTACAGCTTTACACACATATTTGAACTGTTTCTGGCAAAAGTAGTGGTAGTATGCGTAGTGCTGGCTAACCTGTTAGGGTACCTTGTTCGAAAGCTGTAATTCCTGTTCTCACAGAGGTTTTGGTTCTTTTTAACAAACGTACACGCCTCGTAAATATACATTGAGGGTAGAGTCAGGAGATTCAGCCCCCTGAACAGAGGTCTGCATGGTTCTATCGGCCCTGCACCACACATGGCTCTCACACACTTTTTCTGTATAATGAACAGTTTATGGATTTCTACAGAGTTCCCCCACATTATAGTATCAAATGAAGCGTCTACCTATGGGGTTGAAAACAAGCCCGAGCGCTTTCAGTCGTATGATGACGGTAGCTATGTCAGGTCTTACCTACGACAAATGTTTCGTTTATCTGGACGATTTAATAGTTTTTGGCCGAAATCTAAATTCTCATAATCAGAATTTACTTGATGTTTTTTCTAGGTTAAGAAAAGTAAATCTAAAGCTCTATCCATCCAAATGCGTCTTTTTGCAAAAAGAAATTCTGTATCTTGGACACTTAGTGACAGAAAAAGGAATTTTACCCGACCCAGAAAAAATTCAGGTGTTGGAAAACTATCCGCGACCAACGAGTAGTGACGAAGTAAAAAGATTTGTAGCTTTTTCAAATTATTACCGGATGTTCATCCCAAATTTTGCTGAAATTGCAAACCCTTTGAATAATTTGAGCAGAAAAGGAGTAATTTTCGAGTGGACAAATTCATGTGAAATTGCATTTCAAAAGTTAAAATCATTTTTAACCACTCCTCCAATTCTTCAATATCCGAATTTTGACAGTAAAAATGAATTTATTTTAAAAACAGACGCATCGGGATTTGCAGTTTTATGTAACAGCGACGAGCGACCCGTGGCATACGCTAGCCGTACGTGGGACACTCAGAAATATTTGCGACACTAAAAAAAATTGTTCTACAGGTACATATATTTTTATTAAATCTTTTCAAAGTACTCTCCACCAGCCTCTATACAAAGATTCATGCGTCTGAACCAGTTTTCAAAACACTTTTTCCAGTCCGCCGTAGACACCTCGTTTACAGCCTGCTCGAACGCAGCCAGCGCATCTTCCGGCGACGAAAATTGTATCCCCTTGAGCTGATTTTTTATTTTTGGAAATAAAAAGAAGTCACACGGTGCTAGATCAGGGCTGTAAGGAGGGTGACCCAGGAGTTTGACTGGTGTGCTGTCCAGGAAGTCCCTCGTTTTGAGCGCGGTGTGTGCAGGCGCATTGTCGTGGTGGAGCAGTAGTCCGCGGAGCCCTGTGTTTGGTCGCTTGTTGCTCACAACAGAAAAAACTTCTGGTAAACATTTGGTAGTATACCATTCGGCGTTGATGCTTCTTTGATCTCGTAAGGGAATTGAGGCCAAGTGGCCAGTCAAATTAAAAAAGCTGGCGATCAAAATCTTCCCCCCGCTTCGAGATCGCTTCACTTTGGTAGGCGTTGGTTCATTTTGAAACACCCAAACTGTCGACTGGCGCTTGGTTTCTGGATCGTATTGATAAATCCAGGACTCATCACCTGTTACGATGTCGTAAACACGCCGAGACGAGCCTGCTTCAAATTTGTTCAGCATATCACGGCACCATTCCACCCGGGCCTGCTTCTGAGCGTCGGTGAGGTAGTGCGGCACCCAGCGCGATACTATCCTCCTCACGCGAAGATGCCCGTGTAGAATCTCGTGAACGCTTCCCGATCCAATCTTTAATATGTGCTGAATCTCCTGATATGTAATTCGCCTATTATCTTGGATTAAATTTTTCACTGCTAGCACGTTTTCTTCCGTAATAGCCGTCAAAGGGCGACCGCTTCTTTCTTCATCCCCCAAGGTTGGTCGACCGCGCCTAAATTCGTTATACCAACGATACACGGTTGCCTTGGAGGGGCCTTCATCCATAAATGCCATTTGAAGTCTATCGAACGATTCATCCGGTTTCAGGCGACACTTGAAATCGTAAAAAATCATAGCTCTAAAATGTTCCCGGCGCAGATCCATTTTTCAGTAAGACACGATACTTTGAATTGGCTCGCAAAAAATGTGGAGGGAAATTTTGAAAATGGAACACACATATTTTTACTTACAAGTAATCATATTTTCGAAAAAGATTCTGACCGGCCAGTCTCCCATATATAAAAACTATTTTTCGCAATACTTTCTGAGTGGCCTGGTACTTTGAATAAAGCAGAGAAAAACTACCCTACTGTCGAGAAAGAACTATTAGCGATAGTATGACGTGTTAAGTACTTTAGACCGTACCTGTACGGAAGGCACTTCAAGATACAGACTGACCATAAACCTTTAGTATATTTATTTAATATGCGGGATCCATCTAGTAGACTTTTAGGTTGTGCTTAGAAGAATATCAGTTTACATGCAACAATGTATTAGCAGATGCATTATCACGCGTGGTTGTGACGTCAGAACAGCTGAAAGAAATGAATGAGCATGTAGTGTGTGTGACAACGAGAGCTCAAGCTAGGAGAATGCAGAAAGACACGGACTTGACAACACAAAATGACACTACTGATTCACCCGAGAGTCGTAGATATCATTAAAAAACCAAACCATTTCATCGAGCTAACGTTGGCCACGTTAGATTCGTTAAATAAAGTTAGGAATTTTGTGACAGAAGAAAGTAAGTACTACGCGTATGTACCTAGTCAGCACACAATTATGGTAAATCCGATTTCTCAATCGCTATCTACGCGAGCCGTGCTAGTGAGAGAATTGGAAACCTTTTGTCAGAAGCTGAATATAAAAGAAATATGTTTAATTAAAACCCCAAAAAATGAAATGTTTATAAAAGAGTTAACTCAAAATATTAACAAGTCGTCCAATTGGTCCGGACCACGTATTTGTATAATAAAGGGGGTACAAAGAGTTTACGAAGATGACGACAAAAGAGTTATATTAAACGATTTCCATCTTTTGCCCACCAGTGGTCATGCGGGCATAAGAAGGATGGTCAATAATATAAAAAGATATTATTTTTGGCCAACGATTGAAAAAGATGTGCAAGATTATGTAAAAAAGTGCGAAAAGTGCCAAAAACAAATACTCTTTACATACAAAACAGCCAATGGTAATAACAACAACGGCTAAATCGGCATTCGACAAGATATTTTTAGACATAGTAGGCCCGATAAATAAAGATCATAACAGTTATGCTTACATTCTGACGCTACAATGCGAGCTTACCAAATACGTAGAGGCATACCCACTGCACACAAAGGAGGCAGTCAGTGTGGCGCGAGCGTTCGTAGAAAACTTCATTCTAAGGTATGGTATCCCCAAAGAGATCGCCACCGACCGCGGCAGTGAATTCATCGCGTCCACAATGAAAGAGGTATGTTCTTTACTACAAATATCTCACGCAACATCAGCAGCGTACCATCATGAGAGCATCGGGGCACTAGAAAATTCTCATAAAGTCATGGGTGCGTATATGCGTATGAACTGCGAAAACCAAAATGACAGTTGGAGCAGTTGGTTGCCGTATTGGTGTTTTGCCTATAACAATACCGTGCATTCCGAAACAAAATATACGCCTCACGAACTTGTATTCGGAAAGGCCTGTAACATACCAACTAATGTAGCATTAGGTAATAGTAAATATATAGAACCATTGTATAATCATGACTCATATCCTTTAGAACTTAAGTATAGGCTAAAAATAGCACAGTTAGATGCAAGGGAATGCTAAGAAAGCAAAATTATGATAAAACAATTAAGCCAATGTATTATGTCAGAGGAGATTTAATTTTAATTCGTAACCCTACCGGAACTAAATCCGATCCTATCTACCTGGGACCATATAGGGTGTTAGAAGATATGTGTCCGAATGTTAGGATATTAAAGGACGGAAAGGAAGAGATCATACATAACAGGACAAAGCTGTATCATACATAGTAAATTTATTTTTATATTAACTACTGTACTTTGTAATAACAAAAAAAAAATGTTTTGTAGTAACATTTTTTTTTTCAATATCCGGTAAACGTGTAGTGTAAGTAAGTACTTATATGAATAGATCCTAATTTGGAGAGTGCACTGCGCTCCGCTCTCGCCTAGATATATTTGCCAGTCGACATGTGATCGCTCATTAATCAATACACCTTCTATTAAGTACTAATGTCTTTGATTCCAAAGCCCCTCTATAGTAGAAAGATTTGTCGGCTGAAGAAGGTCTTCTGGCCTTAAGAAGAATGATACGAGTATCTACCAGAGGAGTTCCAACAGTGATAACATCGGACAATGCGTCACAGTTTAAACTAATGTCAGAAATTCTGAACAGTTCATATTGTATTCAGAAAAGAATAAGATGGAAATTCATTCCACAACTGGCCCCGTGGTTTGGGGGATTCTATGAACGGCTAGTTGGCCTTGTTAAACAGTGTCTTAAAAGAACACTACAGAAAAAAATATTAAAAGACACTCAAATGCTTACTGTAGTCAAAGAAATAGAAGCGATTCTTAACACTAGACCTCTTACCTGTGTAGACTCCGAAATGGTACATATCCTTACACCAGCTGTAACGTTGCGTTACATCGATCCGGCACCTCACTACCGGATCGGTAAAGAATTCGAGTCCCGTCTCTAATATCGACGCCATATTGCCTCCGGTTGACAGATATTGCTTCATCTGGCAGCTACTGTCAGCTGTCAGTGAGAGATTGCTTTTCACTATTGCTGGCGGTCGAGAATTTCCGCATCTAATAAGAATAATAGTAATCAAACCCCGAATTGGGTAAGTTTCCCATTATTTCGCTATTAATTAATGTTTTCTAGAAGCTCAATAATGTATCTTAGGTAAATCTACGTTTTTCCTCACTTTTGCAAAACACGCTGTCTGTCGTGTTTACTAGTCAGTTCAATCTATCTTAATTATACAAATTCTATAAAATACACATTGTTTGTGAACCGTCACGATGTGTGAGCCTTCCTACTCCCTCCGTTCCTCAACAAACGGGTTGTCTTCGAGCTGAGAGGCTGGCACATCGTGCGGGGTCAATGAACCGTATCGCATGCTCACACGCGCACCTGTGGTGAATTCCAGGGTCCTACTCTACGGCTACCTTGTTCGGACGTTTCTCTTCCTCTTGGCGGCCAGCCCTTTACCTGTGGGCCTGAACCGGTCATCGGGGGCTACTGCTTGTACCTCGTGGCGAACACTGCGCCGACGCCAGGGAAACGAGCTGTCCTTTTCCACGACTGCTGAGAGCAGTCTGACCAAGACTCGCCAGACACCTCACCGCACAGCGTGTCCTCCACGGCCTACCCCGTTGGAACTACGACCCGAAGGAACGGTACCCCTTTTCTTCCTTATTCCCAGTGAAAGTGCAGTGAATTCAGTGCGATACCTTTTTAGTGAGAGCGTTAACCCTATCTACTTCCCCGGAACCTAGAGACTTTATCCCTATTTTATTCTAGCCTTATGCTACCTAACTTTCCTGTCTTTTTCTCTCGAGTAAATCTAGAATACTACTATTTTGCTGTTTCCTTTCTCCCTTCCATGCTAGGCTGGAAGTAAAAGAAAAGCATCGAATGCCCTAGCTGCGTCTCATCCCGCGCATGTCGTAAAAGGCGACTAAGGGACTTCTTCGGTCACTAGCCTATCTTTTAGTGGCCCTCTCTACTCTCCTTGTCTGCAGCACCCTCAGTGCTACACAGCCGACTTCCTGACATTAGGTAAATGTATAACAGTTAAGATAACGGATTAAGACACTCCTTTAGAAGGTACGCCTACCAAATTAGATCTGATCAAAGGTTGGTCAAGAGGGCTCAAGATGTTGGAAGAATTTAAAGCCATGTTTGTAAACAGATATCTTCTTAGCCTGCGTGAAAGGTATAATAGTAACATACCTAAGGCACCTAGAATAAAATCTCATCAGATACCTCAAATAGGACAAGTAGTACAGATTAAAGGTGACACAAAAAATCGCGGAGACTGGAAAGTCGGGAAAATAAAATCACTTGTAAAAGGCAAATATGGGTTTCACAGAGTTGCCGAAGTTCAGGTGGGCAACAAAATGTTCATTAGATCCATTTCACAGCTATACCCACTTGAAATTGAGGAAGAAAAATTTGAAAGTGAACAGTATACTCATAAAGAAATTGGTCATACTCCGTATAGATTTTCTACTGGTTATAATGCACAATTTCCTGATGCAATGCAAAATAAAAACAATACTGAAATTGAAGTATTAGACAAAGATAAGGAAAATTCATATCCTAAACAAAATGATTCTATAATACCACAGTTAGATGATCAAATAGAATTTGAGAATAATTTCAATGTTAATGAGTCGAATGAGAGTCATGAAATGATAACAGATGACAGTCAAAGTGTTAATGGTTCTAAGCATATTATTGAACAATCTAGACCAGTGCGCGCTGCTGCTACAAGAGCTCTGGAGAAAATCAGATAATGGACGCGCGCTCTTGTCAACATCTTTTAATTCCTGTCGTTGGGATTGTCGCGACGCCACGCGATGCTTCCACAAAGAACACGAATGGCAACACTGGAAAAACGCGCCCACTAACTTCAATGACAGTAAGTAAATGTCAGTTGCTCAAGAGATCTTTTTCGTGTCCAAATAAGTTTTGTAAAAGCTAGTTTGTGAATAAAGAACAACACCCAGAAGGAGTCATATAAAAGCTAAGTTTCCTTACCTGTCTAAATACATGTGTTAAAATATTTATCTACCCAACTCACACTGTAGGACATTGTTAGGGACTGATAGAGTTTCAAGTTGAAAGGCCAACACTTGTGAGCTGAAGGCTCGTGGCATGAATGCCAGCATCCTGGAACTGAGGGTTCCAATACTTGTGAGCTGGAGGCTTGTGGCATGAAAGCCAACATCCTGGAACTGAGGATTCCAACACTTGTGAGCTGGAGGCTCGTGGCATGAAAGCCAACATCTTGGGACTGAGGGTTCCAACACTTGTGAGCTGGAGGCTTGTGGCATGAAAGCCAACATCCTGGGACTGAGGGTTCCAACACTTGTGAGCTGGAGGCTCGTGGCATGAAAGCCAACAAACATCCTGGGACTGAGGGTTCCAACACTTGTGAGCTGGAGGCTTGTGGCATGAAAGCCAACATCCTGGGACTGAGGGTTCCAACACTTGTGAGCTGGAGGCTCGTGGCATGAAAGCCAACATCCTGGGACTGAGGGTTCCAACATTTGTGAGCTGGAGGCTCGTGGCATGAAAGCCAACGTCCAGGAATTGAGGGTTCTAACACTTATAACCTGAGTGCTTACTCAATGAAACATTCTAACAGTATAACAGAGGTAGAAAAGGCGATCAGATGTATGATAGATACTAGCAAAACAATATCTATATTCAATTTACAGATTTATAAAATATCAATTAGACAAAACATAATATGCTCAACAGAGCTAAACATGTCTTTTCAGTTCATACTATATTTGTTGTTTTTCTCCTTCACAGTTACGGAAACTGGAGTGGTGTACTCCGAGTACCAATGACACCATGCATTGTGGTTTCATTGGTACTACAAATCTTGACAGGAAAAAAGCATTAAGAGCATATCTAAAAGGAAAGACTAATCAAAGAACCTAGAGACTTTCAAAGGTGAGTAATTGATTTACTCCTTGGTATGACACACAAGCTAAAACTCTGCGTGGGCTTAGTGTGTTTATTAAAGACAGTTAATACTCGTCTTCCAGTACAATTACATAGGTAGGGAAATAAATGAAGGCGGCGACACTACCTACGTCGCCTGCTTTGAGCTGTGACCAGCTCCAAGCAACTTTATTTACTTGCTACCAACCATCAGACCGCAAACACTGTGTTGACTGAGAAATTTCTAAATTAGTAAACATTTTTGTTATTAGATTAGATACAAGTAAAAAATAACTTCGTCATTTGTAACTATTCCTCTTGAATTATTCTTTAAATATACTTACATGTAAATGAGCTGTAACTATTCTAAAAATATACTTTTCAATACATAAACAGTCTGATGTAAATCTTTTTCATTATACCTACATATGATTTGTCATGTTCATCTCATACACACGCGGACGAAGTCGCGGGCAGCAGCTAGTTGCATAGTAAGACGCATATTTTTAGTTTCAAAATTCCCACTAAGAAAGAAAAAAATGGTTGAAGAATTAAAACGAATCAAATGCACTTTAAAATCTTTGAAAAAGAGTGCAATTTTAATCGAAAGAAAATCCCCAGCGCTAAAGGTGCTAGTGAGGAGTTTTCACCAACTTGTTTTCATGGGCTTCCACTGAGCAGGGAGTAGAGACCGATCATAATTCTTGGAATCTCCGTTCAATTTATTTTACAGCTACTGTATTGCATAATAAGACGCATAATTTTTGTTTCAGAATTAACACCAAGACAGAAGACAAGACAAGAATCGGAAAAAGTAGGGATTGCACAAGTTGTATAATACACCCAGAAGGATTTTATGATGTCCAAGTAACACTTCAATAAAAAGATGCTCCGAGGTTTCGGAGTACTCTGAAGGAGACTTTGACATGATATTAAATGGAAAGTGACTTCTGAGGTATATTGCTACGCCGCCGCCACCCTTGCCAGTCCTATCATTGCGGATGATGTGGAAACCAGGAATGGAATAGGAAGTAGAGGGAAGACAAGGTTTTAAGAAAGTTTCCGATACCAAGATAGCGTGGATGTTCTTGTTGTCAACAAAGGAGGACAACAAGTCAGATAGTCAAGATAGTGTGCAGGTATGCTCTGCGCATTGATGTGAACTACATTAAAAATTTTCGAAAACAGAGAAAACCTCTCAACTAACAAGGAGTCCAAGGACTGTGTAGCACTATGGAAACTGCTTTCAGAGGAAAAAGATACAGAGAAAAAGTCTGAACCGACGTCACCTCCAGAGTCACTGCTATCATCACAACTATGCAACATAAATAATTAAAATAGATAAAAAAAAATATATAATAAATTATTAAATATATAATAAATATAAAACTAGGTATAAAGACTAACAAAAAATAAATACGAATAAGAATAATATAGGTACTACACGCCAGCAGTGTGGTAGAAGATTGCTTCTAATCATTGGCTTCAAACCTTACATTATTACAAAGCAAATTAAAAACAACAGAAAAAAAGTCAAGAAGTAAGGAAGACAAAATACAACAAGGATCTTAAAAGTACCAGTTATACAAACGAAACGCAAGTTTACGAATTAAGATTTAAAAAACGTTAATCAAAGAAATATTCTGGAAAAACGGAACGCAAACGGAAAGTGACAGTGACATGACATTGACAGATTACTATACAAAAATGTGAACTAACAACAAAACAAAAGTGAGTGACGATAAGAAAATAGTTCAAATAAAACATGATGTTAATTAAAGTGGGTAGAATATAACACACAGGAACAAATACAAAAAGGCGGTTGTTATATTTAATTACTACCCGTACCATTCGAAGGAATGAAAAGAAGTTCGGCCATGGTTTCAACCTTGTGTTTTAGGCCGTCCGGCGACTTGTTATGAATCCAGCCACCTGACGTCCAGCAGTTGGTTACGCCGAATCTTTCCCTCGCGGCCATGAACGTCTTGTGACGAGACTTCGTGAGGAATTCGGACAACGTGATATGCGACCCCTTAAGTCCATTTTTGGCTTTCCACAAATTCTCGCGAACCGTCGTATCCGTGAACTTCACTACTATCGGCCGTGGTTTGCTTGCGTTCACTTTGCCCATTCGGAAGCAGTTAGAAATGCTATCAGCAGTGAGATTAGCAACCTTGATCTTCGCTGCCAAGGTAGCGACCACCTTGGTAGTTGTGACCTCATTCTTTTCTTCAGGAACGCCGTGTACAAGCAACATTTTACGCCGAGAACGCATTTCTAAGCGGTCTAAGCCTCTGGCCAGCAAGTCAATCTCTGAACGGAGAAGTGAGAGGCCGTTGCACACAAAAGCCTTGAAGTTAAGGAATTCTGTATTAAGAGCGGCAATAGAGTTGGGGTTCTTACGTGCTGCCTGACTTAGCTCAGCCTGGAAGTCTGCCATCTTAGTATCGAACATTTTAGCCATGTTGTCCATGTTGGATAGCAACTGTGAGTAATCCATGTTGTGATATTGAGGTTATGGTGTTGGAGAGTGCTTCAAGGAAAACAACCACTGCAGGCGAGTAGTACTACTTATACATAGGAAAGTAGCATATAATTTATACTATAAGTATGTATTTTACTATTTTTAAATATTAAAATACAGCAGAGCAAATTACTTTAGTTGTTTACTTGGCAACTACCCACTGCAAAAAACTCTTTCTTACTTGTCTAATCTTGCCCCTCCAGACTGTCCCCCTTTCTCATTCCAGCTAGTATCAGTTGATGCCATCAAGAAGAGTGTCCGCTCCATTTCCACTAAAGCTGTCAGTAGTGACAGTCTAAGCCTCGACATGATCCTTCCCGTGCTGGAGGTCATTGCACCAGTAATCACTCACATTGTTAATTTCTCGCTGTCACGCAATGTCTTTCCAGCAGCGTGGAAGAAGGCTTTCGTTATACCACTACCTAAGTCCTCGAACCCAACCTCCTTTTCCCAGTACCGTCCCATATCCATACTCCCCATCCTCTCCAAAGTCCTACAGTCTGTTGTACATAAACAGCTATACTCTTTTTTAACCTCCAATAACCTCCTATGTCCTTATCAGTCCGGTTTCCGTCCCTCTCATAGTACTGTTGGTGCGCTGTTGAATATAACAGAGGATATCCGGTGTGCTATGGATAACACCAGGCTCACCGTGATGGCCTTGTTAGATTTCAGCAGTGCTTTCAATTGCGTAGATTTTGACATCCTCCTCGGCACTCTTCGGGCTGTTAATATACCGTCCATGGTTATAGATTGGTTTCATTCTTATCTCTTCGGTCGCCGGCAGTGTGTGAAGACTAACGATGCTTCATCGGATTGGTCTGATCTCACTGCCGGTGTTCCTCAAGGCGGCGTCCTCTCACCCTTACTTTTTTCTATTTTCATCAATAACATTTCTCGTGTAATCTCTTCTCCCTTCCATCTGTATGCAGATGACTTACAACTATATCGGCATTCTGAGCTAAGTGAGATGTCCAGGACTGTTGACATGTTGAATGAAGATCTTGCTGCTGTCCAATTGTGGGCTAAGTCTTTTGGCCTTCTAGTCAATCCAGCCCAATCTCAATCAATCATTATAGGCAGCAGTAGACTCAGATCCAGGTTAGACTTGGACTCTTTGCCAAAACTGTTTTATTCTGGTGTCCCAATCTGTTATAATAATAAAGTAAAGAACTTGGGTCTGATCATGGACTGCAACATGTCCTGGACATCTCACATCAACGATGTGAGCAGGCGCATGCATTACACTTTCCACTCTCTCAAGCGTCTCCAATACTTTCTCCCTTTCCATACCAAAATTATGCTTGCGCAGTCTCTACTCTTACCTATCCTCGACTACGCTGACGTCTGTTATTTGGATGTGACTGAGGAGCTGCTGAATAAATAAGTGCGCCTTCAAAACTTGGCGATACGTTTCATTTTTGGTTTGCGTAAATATGACCGCGTTTCACACTTTCGTGCTCAGCTTAAATGGCTTCCTATCCGCCTTCGCCGAGATATGCACATACTATCTGTCCTTTTTAAAATCCTTAATGACACACACACCCCTCCTTACCTTCGTGCCCGATTCCAACTGCTTCCTCCTCCCACTCGATCTAGGCGCCCCTGTATCACCACAATGCTTGAGGTACCTAGGAGCAACACCAATTTCTTATTTCATTCTTTTTCTGTCCGTGCTGCTCAGCTTTGGAATCGTCTTCCCAAATCTATTCAGGAGAGTCCCTCAATTGCCTCTTTTAAAAAAAGAGTAAAGGAGCATCTGCTCTCACAAATCACTGCTTCGTGTTCGTAGTCATCATTGTTAATTGTTCTTCATAACTTTCTGTATTTATATGAATATATCTATGCAGGTATTTATTTATATGTAAGTATTGTTATATGTATGTATCTTCTGTATGTATGTATCTTCTGTATGTATTTATATTATTTATATATTATATTTATACCTATATCATCAATATATTTTATTAACTTGTTCATTTTATACCATTTATTTATTTTATATTATTACATCTGGTTTTTGTGGATTTTAATAATGCACTACTGAGTCCCGCTAATGAACACTCTCTCTCACTACCATGGGTTGGCTGGAAAAAATCTCTTTTAGAGATAAGCCCGCCTTTGTAAATGTCCTTTTGTATGTAACTTTCTGTATGTGAATTTGTGCAATAAAGAATATATATAAAATAACATGTTTGTCGTTACTTGAGATCTGCCGTTACCTTTCCCAGTGTCAAAACTTTGCAAAATATTTTGAAAAAGATGCCACTAAAATCAGGGATATGTAAATCCGTTTTAAACCATTTAAAATCAATTTATACCAAGAAAAATTAAACAGAAATAATGTGTTGTTAGGTGTTTGATGAATTGGCCATCAATGAAACTGAAGACCTGGTCGAAGGGTACGAAGACCTTGAAGAGTTCTGGCGCAAATATGAATTGGCCGATGATGTCCTCGTTTTTTTAATCAGAGGCTGCACCTAAAGTTTAATTTATTTTACGAAGGGGATAATATCGTCTGGTTAGTTGCCATGCATAATATAAAACATAATAAAAGAAGTAACGCATGTGGTTTTATCATTGTTAACAAAGTATTCGATCAAGGTCCTACGAATATGGGAGCTCTGAAAATTTTGAGACACGCATCAGGAGCGCCCTACGAAGAAAGTTTAAACCAAGTAAAACCAGAAAAAAGGTATACCTAATTAAACGATTTAACCGCAGTTGTATTCCCAACATACCACTAATATTTTTTTTTACATAGTGGAAGACTGTAATTGGCTTTATAGTAATGTAAAACATGTGTGTAAAACTATATTGAAAGAAGCTGTTGTGATCCCGAATAAAATAAAATAAAAAAGTGTATGTATGATATACTACACCTTTTCAAATCTTTTAGAAATAATTTTCAGAAAGCTGGATACATCATTATGAATGGGGAAAAGAGACAATGACAGCAACAGATGCAACAAAACATTCTTATATTGGACAACTCTTACCCAGGCATATAGTAAAATTAGCGGCCCAGGTACTCAGCAACACTATTTCGGCAATCTTAAAACTCATGGCTCGAGCTGAAACCGGTGAAAAAAATAAAGATTTTGAGAACACGGCTGACGTAATTTGCAATTTAAATTTTATTGTTCGACGCAAAAAATGGCCCATCTGGTCTTCAAGATATCAAAAAAGGTATCCGACAAAACGTGTCTGAAAAAACGACGCATATTCATATTCAAATTTGTTTATTAAAATTTCATAACATAACAGTTTTTGAAAAACCAAAGCGTTATAAAAACAATTCAACAATAATTAATGACTAACTCCAGGTTAGTATAGTTGTCAATATTTAAAAAAAAATATATTAGTCAATATTTTAAAAAAAATCATTAAAGTAATTTATAAAAAATCGTTAAGGTATCAATAATTCTAATATTAATTACAATTTATGGTTGTCACTCTTGCATTCATCTCGCATACTCGCTGGCATTCCCTCATCAGACATACAATCCCAGATGTAAACAAGTCACACTGTGGGCTTGCGATGAGCACAGAGTTGAGCAGGTTGGCGGCGCGGGCCGCGGGCGAGTGCTGGTGATGAGCGGTGCGGGCCGCGGGGACCGCCAGGGGGCCGCACGCTCGCGGGCGCAGGTACATAGTGCGCTTCATGTCGGGTACAGCCAGTGAGAGGAACATGCTCACTAACAGTACACTGTCTATCTTATTGTTAACAATATTTATGACAAATTTGGCCAAGGCCAGAGATCTGCGCACTTCAAGTTACTGGTAACCCAGCTGACCCTGGATAAAGAGTGTAGGATACATGTACGGGTAATACGTGTACTCTTTTTTATACATACTCCTAAGAAACTTTTTCTGGAATAGACCAATGGGCACAATTTATAAAAAACTGAGCAGCACTAAATTTGTTGAGAGACATGGAACGTAGTTGTTAACATTAAGTGCGTCAATGGTTACATAATATCATTTAAAACGCGACATGGTAGTGGTACGCACGCAAAGCGCGTTTACGCGACATTTGGGAGACGGTGAATGCTTCAGATTTTAAGTATTTATACCTGAGGCACCTGAACAAGGACGCTCTGGAAAATTTAGTTGGCGTAATAATCAGACAACACAGTCCTACAAATCAGAACCCAACAGCTCAACATTTTATTGCAGCCCTTAAAACATCTATTTAGGTGTTCGCTGAAGGTTGATCCACATGAGATTACGCCTTCTATATAGAAGAAAATCTGTCTCCCTCCATGGTCTTTTTTTCCTTATCTAGCACGCTGTGACGTCACTTCCGTTGTGAGTGCTTACCCCAGCCAGCGCCGGCGTCATCTTGATTTGTCAGTTGTAACGTAATAAGACTTTTACTCATAGCTGAGGCGATCGATTCGTCTGCGTTCGTATCGAGCGGACGCAGCACTACGAATCGGTAGCTCGGGCGCTGCACTAGTCTCGGCTCCATTTTTCAAGTGGCTGACACAGAACGCGCTGTGTAATTACTAAAATATAATAAAGGAATCAAACCAAAATTGGGTGAGTGTCTCATTATTTTAACTTATACTCGTATATAATAATTTTTGCAAGGTGCGTAGTACTTTATTTTTGTGAATATATATTTTCTTACATCCTTGTGCGTCTTCGCCTGCCATACCCTAATGTCACTGTGGACAATGTATATTTTGCTGTTTGTGTTGTAAACCGCTGCGATGTTTGAGTCTCTCACCCCTCTGGCCGCTGCTGGGCGGTCTGCCTACCGTACCCTGCGCCTGCACTGATGCTGCTGCTACATATCTGGCCATCTCCGGTCTACCCCGGGGCTGCTACGTGCTCCACACCCAGGGACGGTACCCTTTTCCTTTTATCCCTGATGAAGGTGTTGTCAGTGTAATCAGTGATCAGTGAGAACAAAGACAATAGTGAGAACGTAACGTTCCACTTCCCCTAGCCGTAGTAATTTTCTATCTAACCTAAAGACACTAAATCTCTAGCTTAACCTAATCTAAATTATTCTAATAGTATCTTATTAAACGCTGTCTATCTAATCCCTAGTTTCTTTTCTCCTTCTTGCAGCGGTTAGCTAAACTAACCGCTACACAGTACGCTTTCGACTCTCAAGCGAATAAAAATTGTCGTGTCTTTAAGTGAAAATATCCATTGAAGTCATGAATATTTATTTCAAAAAGTGAATATTTATCATGGGTAAGAAAGTTAGATTTATGCTCTCTAATAAATATGCACCAGATGGAAATAGTCTTAATCGATGCTAGGCATCGTGAATAAGTGTTCTGTGATTTTGCGCCGGTTTCTGGCTAACGATAAACTTTTGAGGGCAGAAAAACCATGCAAAATTGGTGTTTTTTAAATTTTTTGCTTATAACTCAAAAACCATGCATTATAGAGAAAATATTACAAAAGCAAAACAAAAAACTAAAAATAAGTTTTTTTTTTCGTATGTTGGTCTGTAAGTCTTTCATTTTTGAAGGTAGAATTATAGAAATTTGGTCCTGAGCTCTTGGTATAAAATAAAAAAGTTCGTGTTTTTAGAATTTTTCAAAATTCATCACCTAAAGGGGTGACATAAGGGATGAAAGTTTGTATGAAAGTCCTTTGTTTCTTGAGTTAGATTCACACAAGTTTGACGTTAAGCTTTCGGTTAAAAATAAAGAAACACGTGTTTAAGCATTTCTTAAAAATCACCCTTCAAGGGGGTAAAAAAGGGGATGATTTTTTTCCGTGTGTTGGTCTATAAGTCTTTCATTTTAAAAGGTAGATAGATTATTGAATTTTTTTTGAGCTCTTGGTATAAAATAAAAAAGTACGTGTTTTAGAATTTTTCAAAATTCATCCCCTAAGGGGGTGAAATAAGGGATGAAAGTTTGTATGAAAATCCTTTGACATGCGGTACTTGAAAATTTGGATTTTAGTTATTAATAAGAAACAAAGAAACATGTGTTTTAGCATACCCAAGGGGGTGAAATAAAGGATGAAATTTCGTATGAAAATCCTACAGTTTTGGCATGAGCTGTTTAAAATTTGGATTTTAGCTAATAATAAGAAGTAAATAAAGACGTGTTTCTGCAATTTTGAAATTCATCCCCTAAAGGGGTAAAATAAGGGATGAAAGTACGTATGAAAATTCGAATGAATGTACGTATGAAAAGAAAGAAATAAACATGTGTTACAGCGTGTTTGAATAATCATCCCCCAAGAGAGAGAGATCCCTCACGAGGGAGAGGGTGAGGAGGAGAGAGGGAAAGGGGCAGGGGTAGGGGGAGGGCGACAGGGAGAGGGAGGGGGAGAGACTGCACAATACTGCACATTGTCTGAATTCCACGCGGGCGAAGCCGCGGGCACAGCTAGTATGATATAGGATATAATCGAACGTAGTCGTTGACATCCTATAGTAGTTAAAAAACTTCTCGTCGTGCTGCCGCAACTTCGCGTGGTGTACATAAAATGCCCCTGTGATGTATCGTTCACGTATTAGCGGATGAACCCAAAATTATTTGCATCGCCTGCGCCTTCGAAGGTACAAAAGCAGTAGAAGAAGTTGTCGCCGGTTTAACCTAGCCATCACTTTATTTCTTCAAAAATGCGACTACCACGCATGACAGCTGGAACAAACTAAACCAGAGAAATCGGTCGTGGTGGACAAACGATCGCCGTCACGTCATATTAAACTCGGCCTGAAATAATCTCGTTCTCGGTGACGTGACGGCGGCGGTGGTGTAGTATATGCAGTGTTGCATAGTTGATGTAACTAGGTTAAGCTAGCGTAAGCAATATTGATAATATAATGTAATAATTAAGGTAACACAGACTTGATACTAAGAGCTCTCTCTGTAAAGACGTGTTAACAATATACACCATTCAACATGTAGTTGCTGTGTTTAACTCATCTACCACCAACCACCAACCCTCCACGTATCGTCGGCATGCTTAACTACCACCGGCATCGCCCCAGATGTCATGTGGCGACCCTGCGTTGAGCTAGAAGGAATCTTCGTTGCATTAGATGGACCCTGCATTGAGCTAGATGGAATCTGCCTTGAGCTAAATGGAATCAGCGTTGCGAAGAAGATGGAAGTTTGAAGATTTTTTTTATGAAGAAAGAAGAGATGAATTAAGAAGATACAAGACCTCGAACTTGAAGAAAGAAGTCCGAAATAATTTTTTTTTGAAGAAAGAAAATTAGAACATTAGTTATAGAAGAAAAAGAAGCCCTCACGCCATTTCTTCAAATGAAGAAACGCTAATTATCGTCATGATCAAGAAAGAAGAAAGAAAACTTGAAGAGGTGTCTAGGGACCATGCCCAGCCCCCAACGGTGTCCAGGGACCAAGCCCGGCCCACCTCAACCCCAGCCCTGATGACAGCTTCATCCCTGATGCCTACTTGCGCCGCCGCTGCCGTCGCAGCGCCCTCGACGCGCCCGTGATGTCACCAGCCGTGTCGTAAATAACGCGTTTTCGTAATGTAAGTCGTTTATTAATTTTTTTATGTAATTTAGGGTTTTTCATGTGTTGTTTTGTAGCCGTAGTTATTTTAAATTTAATCAAATCAAATGGAAGATAAACAATTAGCCAAATTTACAGAAATAAATAATAGCTTGAAAAATTATAGAGAATACTTTGTAAAACTAGGCCCAAAGAGGCGTAAAGGAGAAACTTTTCAGAAAAAGATATTAGAAGTAGAAATTTTATACAAAGAATATGAAAGTTTAATTGATAATCTTCCAGATATTTCAGACGAATTTTTAACATTAAGCGGATCGATTGAAAAATTGTATATTAGTATTTTAAATTTACCAAAGGAAATACCTGAATTAATCATGGCTTCCGAAGTATTTAGTTTAAAAACTGCAGTCAGTTTGTTGCCGAAGATGAACGGTTGTGAGAAAATTACCTTAGAGTTAATCGATGCAATCGAATTGTACGATTCAATGCTTGGTGATAGTGACCGAAAGCCTTTAATAAATCTTGTGCTAAAAACAAGATTGGACAGTGGTTCCAAAATGCGGTTGCTATCTTCTTATAAGACCGTAAAAGAGCTCATGTTTGATATGAAGCTACATTTATTGACGGTAAAGTCTGATATAGCTTTACAATTGCAGTTGCAGACTGGGAGAAAAGTCAATTAAAGAATTTGGAGACGAGATCGAAAAATTATTCGTCGATTTAACTATTTCCCAGGCAGGTTCTGATGATGCTGCCTATGCTTATTTGCGCCCGTTAAAAAATGCTGTGAGGCGTTTCGCGGTAGGTCTCCGTAGCCAGCGGTTAGGGACCATAACATCGGCTAGAGGCATAACGTCTCTTCGTGAGGCGATAAGAGTGGCCGAGGACGAGTCGGTTTCGTCTTTGAGCCAAGTGTTCAATTATGCTCGAGAAAGCTCATACGGTTACCGTAACAACCAAGGAAGGTTTTCAAACCATGGTTCGCAACGTTCTCGAGGTGGTTAGCGTACCCCACGAGATTCGGAAAACCCAAAAACGAGCATTCATACGACGTATTATGACCCAAACTAAAGTAGTTCATCGTCGAGAAATGAACGTGGTGCGACGCACGGTTCAAAGTCCACGCGCACTTTTCGCAGTAGTGGCAATAGAGGTGCAAGCCATCGGTCAACGAATCGAAATGTGTTGCATATTTTGTAAATGACGAGCGTGATACTACGTCACGTAGTAATGACGATTTCAGGGACAGAAGTCAGTTTTTTCGTGCTTAATCAGGTAATGTTGTGCGAAAATGTAAATTTAAGGATAAATAGAGTAAGTTTAGATTGGTTAGTCGATACTGGAGCTTCGTAATCAGTAATAAAATATGAATATCTTAAGGCTTTGCAGTTGCTAAGTAGTTTACATAGGTGTAATATAAAGATTAACGGAGTAGGAGGAAGTTTAACCTCAGAAGGTTTTATATTCTTAGATTTGGAATGTAAAGGACAATATTTCAGAAATAAATTTTATGTGTATAAAAATTTACCTTGCTTTTCAGTAGGTATAATAGGACAAGATTTCCTTAAACAATACAGTGGTATTATAAATTTTGAGAGCGATACTCTGACTCTCAGAGGAAGACAAAAATCGGTATCGATTCCGATTAATATTTCAAGTTATTCTTTAAATATTCCTCCGCGTTGTGAAGTAGTTAAGTATGTACCTACGCGATTAACTTATGACTGTGTGGTTATTTCGAAAGAGTTGACGAAAGGAGTGTTTGTTGCAAGCGCTGTGACAACCCCTAAAAATGGTAGAATTCCTGTACGGATTATGAATACGACAGATGAGGGAATAAAAGTGAAAGACTTGGAAGTTGATAACTTAAACGAGTATAATAGTTGTTCATTTGACCGAACGAACGTGACAGTCGACCGAGTGAAAGAATTAATTAAGTTACTTAATTTAAGTTCCTATTTAGATGAAAAGGAGCAGTTGTAAATCGAGCAGATTTGTGCGAAATTCCCTGATATTTTTCATCTACCAGGTGATAAATTAACAGTGACAAACGTCTACGAACAGACGATAGAAGTTAAAGACAATGCTACGCCAGTGTATAGGAAACAATATCGTATCCCATTTTCCCAAAAAGATGAGCTTAAAAAACAAGTTCAGGAAATACTGGATAACAAAATTATAGAACCATGTAGTAGCGAATGGTCCAGTCCTTTGTTACTTGTTCCCAAAAAGTCGGACCGCAGTGGAGCCCGCAAGTGGCGTGTGGTCATATACTATAGATTACTTAACGAGGAAATTAAAGACGATAAGTTCCCGTTACCAAACATAACTGAGATTCTAGAATCATTATCAGGAGCAATGTATTTTAGTCATTGTGATCTCAGTCAAGGTTACTACCAATGTAATCTTAGTAAATACAGTCGAAAGTACACAGCTTTTACCACTGATAAGGGACAGTAGCAGATGTGTAGACTTCCCATGGGTTTAAAGATCAGCCCTTTAGCTTTCAGTAGGTTAATGACAGTTGCTATGTCCGGATTAAACTATGAGACATGTTTGATTTACCTAGACGATTTAATCGTATTTGGTCGTGATTTACAAGAGCATAACAAAAACTTAATGTCAGTTTTTCAAAGGTTGCGTAAAGTCAACTTAAAATTAAATCCATCAAAATGCGAATTTCTCAAACGCCAAATACTTTATCTAGGTCATGTAATAAGCAAAGACGGTATTTTGCCAGATCCACAAAAAGTCTAAGTCATCGAACGCTATCCTATGCCTCAGAGTGAGGATGACGTCAGACGATTCGTCGCTTTTGCGAATTATTAAGGTAAGGTGGGGCAAGACAATCATGGGGGGAAGACTATCACAGTGTAATATCTCGTTAAACGTTACGGCCTTCCCTAGATTGCTCAGTCGGTAAAGTAGTAAACACTCAAAAAGTTCCCGGGTCAAAACACAGATGTCGCTACTTTACGTTAAAAGGTGAATATGTCAAAATGCGAAGTTGAAGTTTTGAGGACGCCAAACACGAGGTCGCGGCTAGTGATTTAAATAAAGACTTCGGTGGAAAAAGTAGTGGATTCGAAACGTTGCATACGTAAGTATTATTGCAATAATAATAGCTTTTAAGTAATAATATTGTTTCCACGTAAAACCAATTAATTTACGAAATATCAACTAATTTAAGTACATAACCTAAAAATTCCGAGGCGGGGTAAGTCTATCAGTCTACCTGGGGCTAGACAAACATATGTTTGTCTTCCCCCAAGTCAGGGGTTTCACACATTTATTTAGGTGTACTTTATTATAAAACACACATTTATTTAGATGTACTTTATTATAAAAAAATATATATAAAGCACTTATTTTTACTAACTGGTTTGACTTTTGAGGGGTTTATAATATTGCCTTCTCTTTGGATATATGAACTTAACAAGTAAAATGATCTAGAAAAATATTACAATTAGCAGAAAGTAACTTCTAAGTTTTTATTAATAATAGTAGTGATTTATTTCTTTAAAATTAACAACTTAAATATTGCTTTCTTGTTATACTCGTAATGGAGTTTCACCAAGTGCCGACAATCGCAAGTATAAGACTGTCATGCGAAGAGGAAGATGGTCGCCATTGGTCGCAACTATAGACGTTGCTCGTGCTTTAAATAGACAAGGCAGAGCGTTGTACGGTTTTGATGAATAGAGGATTTTTACAAACGTACAACCGTAGTTTTATATCTTTATTTGTTTGTTTTTGTAATAAATTTTCGATATTAAAACTGTTACTAAAACTCTTACTGTGTATTACTGTTTTAAAAATGTAAGAAAATAAAGAAAGGCCCTTTTCAGGGCCGAATATGTTTCTGTCAAATAATAAAGGTAATAGAAGGCGGAATATATAAATATAATTCATCACAAGATAGGGATGTGTGCAATGAAGGCGTCGTTCTATTTGGCAGGGTTATTTTGAATATTTCATAATTTAATGATGAGTACCTGGGCGACCGAGCTTTGCTCTATAATAGCCGCCTCAACCTTAAAATATCATCGGGTGAGCAAGCTACGCTACTCAACAACAGATGGCGCTGTAAGTTTCTTGAAGGCACTAAAACGCGCAAAGAAATTATGAAATATACGGTGAAAACGATTTTTTCCAGACATGAGACCTAGCTAGATCGATTTTTCCCCCCCGAAAGCCCCTGTATAGTAAATTTCAGAAACAGATTACAAATATATATGTCGGCATATTACTACCAGCGCCTCATTAGTCCGAGTGAAGACTCCTTGGTCGTGGCTTCTGGAATAGAGTTTCAGCTAAGTAATTGTAGACTAGACAGCTGTTGCTCTGACAAAGTGCCGATGTCAAAGAACACGTCACAAAAATCTAGCTTTGAAAAGATTGGTGCAAGTTCTATGTAATCCGCAAATTGTTATAATATTCCAGAAGTGCAATCATCGATAATAATGATTCAGTGTATAATTAGCAGACAATAGTACTTCAGTTATAACAGTCAAATTACTGATGTTCCTACAAAATTATATCTGGACCCACTATAGATAAGGGGCTCGCAGACATTTTTCGCTATATGATTTGAACGTATTTCAAATCGCTGGACTAGTTGCCTCCTGCGCCGATATATATATATACAAATATTGCTCGTTTAATAGTATACGATATGTGACAGTGCAATTTGCTTAGATTATTATAACGCTAATAAGAAATTTGGGACTTGCTGGCAGCTAACAGATATGTTATCATTAGCAATTAGTAAAATAATTTAGCACGGTTTTTATTCCGAGCGAAGCAAGGAGGTCCAATTTTCTTGGTTTCTGTTTAACATGTTCCAGAGAATTTAGACAATAAATAAGATTTACAGGGCAATGTAAAAGAACATTTAAACAAAAGGTGCAGACTATTTTATAGTTTGTGGAGACCTCAAAGCCTGCACGATATGACCTTATTTTTTTAAGAGATTTTGTCAGCAAACCTGGCTCAAGAAGATATTTGCTAAGCGAGAAGGGTGAGCCACGTACAATTAATATAGGTAGGTATATTTTATATTAAAAATAACAATAAACCAGAAAAACATATGTAGATATTATAATAAATAATAAGTCATGCATTTATAAATAAATGCAGCTGAATATAACAATACCATACATACATAAATATCATCATCATCATATCAGCCGAAAGACGTCCACTTCTGGACATAGGCCTCCCCTAAAGATCTCCATGACGTCATAAATATACTAAAATAATATTAAATTAACCGGTTTAACAAATTATTTTTGATTACTCATTGGGCTCGACACTAGACAACACTGGTGTCGAGATCAGAGCGTGTTACTAAAAGCGGCACAGCCAAGGCATTTTCAATCCTATCAATTCACGGTTTTTTAAATTAAAATGGTCATAATTTTTCCTTTATTAATGTCATACCTACATAGTTTTAGTCTAAAATTAATAGTTTAGGACCTGTTACTCGTATCAAAATACGGACTATTTCTAAAAATTTTACAAAATGATAAATATTTTTGTAACTGTAATACTTACGTGATCTCATGAAATTACACTATTGTCAAATACTTATTTACCTTTCATTTGCACCTTACATGTTCATACAGCTCATAGTTTCAGAATAATTTTCAGTTTTCATAATGCGTCGGCCGCAATTTTGATTACGTTATACCTTCTAATCCAGGCATTTGACAGCTTTCGTCCCGGTGGTGGTTTTAAAGGTGTAATATTATGTTTAATAACATACTAAAAGTTGGTACTGGGACTACTGGGTTCTTCATCCGAAATGTTCTGGCCCTTTGCGACCTTAAGTTGAGTTGCTAAAAGATGGAAAAATTACCTAAATATTTGTTTGTAAAGGTTTTTTGCAGTTTTCTAAAAAAACTCTATTACTTAGACAGATTAGAAATAAAAATAATAAGGAATTTGTGGAATGGTTAGTTAAATACCTAGGTAACAATAAGAATTGGCAAGGTCCAAGGATCTGTGTAGTACGCGATGTACAAAAGATAAATAATGACGACGAGAAGCGCGTCATAAGGAACGATTTTCATTTATTACCCACCAGTGGACATGTAGGGATAAAACGTATGGTGAACAATATAAGAAAGTTTTATTACTGGCCATCTATGGAGAAGGAACAACGGCAACACTAGGCCATACGTTTTTAGGGTTCCGATACCAAAATGGTAAAAAAAAGGAACCCTTATGGTGCCGCTCTGTCTGTCCGTCTGTCTGTCACACCTCTATATCTCAGCAACCACTTATGCTATCAACCTGAAATTTGGAATAGTTTTAGAATATAGTTGCCCAACTTAATTGCACAAGAAAAAATTTTGAAAAAAGTATGATTATTAATATAAAGGGGGCCAAAATAGGGGGGGCCAAATTTCAAATTGTCGCTACTAGGTCGAGTGGGGTATCATATGAAAGGGCTTTACTTGTACATTTTAAAATATATTTTTGTATTTTTTTAAATTTCTTAGTTTTAAAGTTATGATGAAAAATGTCAAGAAAAATACCATTCCCCCCCCCTTATCTCCGAAGTTTGAGTAAGGAAAAATCTGAATTAATTACAGTTGACAGAAGTTTATATAAACTTTACAGCAAAAATAAAACGATCTTTCTAAGTTGCACAGTTTTTCAGAAATCTGCAAAAAACCTTTACAAACAAATTTAGTTTTGCGGTCCTGAAAATGGACTTTATTGCTTCCAAAAATACTATAGGTATATCGGAACCCTCGGCGCGCGAGTCCGACTCGCACTTGACCGGTTTTTTATCTGTGGTCTTTCTCTGTCACATTCCTGTGTTCACGTCAGTCTGAATTATTCAACAGAAATATACTTATCTTATCGAGAAGACCTAGTTTTCATCATAAAAATCAAGATTCCCTAGTTAGAATAAGTCGTGACTTCATCATATATTAATAGATGCGAAAAATGTCAAACTCAAAAATATACGAGTAAACCAAAAGAACCACTCACCATAACTACGACAACCTCAACGGCATTCGAGAAGGTTTATTTGGACTTAGTCGGTCCATTAGACAAGGACGGCTATGGTTATAGCTATATCTTTAGGCAACAATGCGAGTTGACCAAATATACCGAAGCATATCTTTTAAGGAGCAAAACTTCCGAAGAAGTGGCGAGAGCGTTCGCAGAAAATCTTATTTTACGCTATGGTATCCCAAAGGAAATAGCAACTGATAGAGGAAGAGACTTTATTTCTAGTACAATGACGGAATTATGTAACATTTTGAAAGTACAACAAATTTTTGCAGTGGCTTATCATTATCAAAGCATTGGAGCCCTAGAAAACTCACAAAAGTCTCTAGGCGCATACTTACGAATACAAACCAACAATCATCCATCATCATGGAGTACATGGCTTCCGTTTTGGAGTTTCTCATATAATACTTGTGTCCATACGGAAACCAAGTACACGCCATTCGAGCTTGTATTCGGCCAAGTGTGTAGATTACCACAAAACTTAAGTTACGATAATGTTATTGTAGATCCAGTTTACAATTATGACAATTATTCAATAAGTTTTAAACATAGACTGCAAAGAGCGCAAAAAGACGCTAAAGATCATTTACTAAAGAGTAAAATAACTAGAAAAAAATACAAATGACAAGTTGACTAACCCTGTTGTTTATAAACCCGATGAAAAATTATTGTTAAAAAATGAAACCGGTACCAAACTTGACAATTAGTATTTAGGACCTTGTCGATAGGTGGTCTTCGTATTTAAACACTTGCTTTATACTCTTATAACTGTTTATTGAAGGATTTAACCATTAAAAACGCATTGAAGCACAGTCGTAGTAGACGTCACCCTTGGCGCTCTATTTGACAACTAAAACTGACATTTCAGTTTTCGTTCTAAAACTCTACATTCTCTTTTCTCCTTAAGAAAACAAAGATTTCACTATACTTAACAAATCAACTTAATTGAACTTAACACTAACAACTTAACAGAGAGTGTTATACATTTTTTTTTAAAGACACTGACATTAATAGCACATAAGAAACACAGTCAAGGCATAAGTTATTGTTAACTAATAAAACAATTAAAATTTAAGACAATAATTGAGTTTTCATTTACCCAAAAGTCACATCTAAAGGTTAAGGTTCTTACATTCTAAAATCAATCCCATGACAAAGTCTTTATATTTAGCAGGCTTACAAATTTGCCTTTTTGATCTGTCACTGTTATTATTAGAAGACCTTTTGTAACTCAAGTCTGGATTGTTAACATTTGGCTGTTCATAAGTCATGTCCGGTGTAAAAGTCATATCCGGTGTAAGAGTCAAATCCTGTGTGTCAATCTCATCCTGTCTATCTTTGACCAAGTCTGGTGTTCCATCCTTTCCTGTAAATTTAGAAAGATCTCTTGTATTTACCCGTTGAAAATGTGAGGAATTCCTGCGTATGATTTTACCATCTGGCGACTCTGCCACTACTGAGTTACCCTTTTTCCACACTACAGTGTGTTTAGTGGGAGAAAATGGTGTTGACAGCTTGTCCAATTTAGGTTGTCGAACTAATACTTTATCACCAGGATGCAAGTCTGAATTCTGTGCATGTCTCCTTTTATCTGCATACTCTTTGCTCAACTGTTTTTTAAATCTGTCCCGGTCTCTTAACTCTTCATCTTCTATAGATTTTTCATTAAATTCCATTTCAGGTATTTTTGTTTTAATTTTTCTTCCTCTAAACAATTCTCCAGGAGGTATTCCAGTTGTAGAATGTGGAGTTGTGCGGTACGCAGATAGGTATATAAGTAGTTCTTCTTTCCAGTCTTTGTGCAAACCTTGACCTATTCTTAGTCTCCTTAAGACACTCCTATTTTGACGCTCCACTTCACCGTTGGCTTGGGGCCATAATGGAGTAGTATGTCGCAATTGAATGCCATGACTGTTTAAAAATTGTTTAAAGCGTTCATCTCTGAAAGCTGGTCCATTGTCACATACTAAAGTGTCCATTATTCCTTCTCTTGCTATTATAGTTTTGAGAGCCTTTATTGTGGCTTCAGCTGTTGGTCCTTTCATAATTTCAACTTCATAATAGCGGCTGTAGTAATCAATTATGAATAAAAGATAGTGCCCTGAAGGCAGAGGACCTAAGTAGTCAATGGCCACTAACTCCCATACTTTAGATGGCAATTCTGTAGGTGAAACTGGTTCTGGTGGTGCACCCTTTCTAACCAGTTGACATCCTTCACAGGTATCCACCCAGTATTCAATGTCCTGATCCATATTGAGCCACCAAACACTCCTACGAAGTTTAGCCTTCATGCCTTGTAATGAAATGTGACCCTCATGACCTACTTCAAGTATTCTTGGAATCAGGCTTTTTGGGATAACGATCCTTGTTCCTCTTAATATAATACCATCAACCTCACAAAGCTCCGTTTTCATGACCTCATATTTCTTTAATTCTTTAGGCCATTTGTCTTCTTTAATTGCATTTAGCAAACTTTGTAGACTTTCATCCCTGGAGGTTTCTCTTTTGATGGTTTCTTTTGTAATCAAGCCTTCGCAAATGTTAGCTATCAGTTCATCATCTTCAATATCATGTTTGATGTCAGTAGGTTTCATGTTGTAATTCAATAATCTTGACAATGGATCAGCAATGTTGTTTTTTCCTGGTTTGTAAATTACCTTAAAATGAAATGGTTGCAAACGCAATACCCATCTTTGAATTCTAGCACTAGGAGCACTTGACTTTTTTGAATAAATAGCCTCTAATGGCTTGTGGTCAGAAATGATGTTAAATTGTTTCCCAAAAAGGTACATGTACAAATTTTCACAGGCCCACACAATGGCTAGTGCCTCCTTTTCCGTCTGTGAATATCTCTTTTCTGTGTCTGTCAATGCTCTGCTGGAATACTTTATAACAACTGGCTGCTTTTGTCCTTGTGTAAGTTGATACTGTACAAGTACCGCTGCGATACCTACTGGGCTGCCATCAGTAATGAGAAATGTTTCTGCATTCTTGTCATAGAAACCCAAGGCAGGAGCAGTCACTATTAAATCCTTTAGCTGTTGAAAAGCCTTCTATTGTTCTTGACCCCATTTGAAATCAATGTCCTTTTTAGTTAATCTCCTTAACGGTTCTGTAATAGTACTAAAATCTGGTATGAATCGAGCTGAGAAATTCACCAACCCCAAAAAACTTCTAACTTCCTCCTTGTTTGCTGGAGCTCTAAATTTTTGTATTACTTCTTGGCTTGTGCGAGTTGATTTGATACCATCTGCTGACAGATGATGTCCCAGAAATTTCATCTCTGTCACTCCAAAAACACACTTTTTCTTATTTAGAGTTATACTATTTTCCTGTAGTCTGTTTAAAACCTTGACCAATCTTTCGTCATGCTCTTCTTTTGTTCTTCATCCAATAATAATATCATCCTGTGAGTTGGCTACTCCATCTATGCCTGTCAGTAATTGTGCCACAATCCTCTGAAATATTTCTGGAGCACATCGGATACCAAAAAACAGTCTTTTGTACCGATAAAGTCCTGAACTGCAGCTGAATACTGTGATAATCCTTGAATCTTCATGTAGTTCAACTTGATGAAATCCCCATTTAATGTCCAGAGCAGAAAAGTATTTGCAGCCGTTAAGATCTGCCAGTACGAGGGCCACACCGAAATGATCGGGAATAGAAAAAAGTACAAAAATAATACAACAACATAAAGTTTAACTTTATCAAGGACACTGTTATCAACAAATTAGTGACTCTAAACTATGTGAAAAGTGAAGAGAACATTGCTGATATAATGACAAAACCGCTGAACACTGTTAAGTTCAATTATTTTTGTAATTTTTTATTGTAAAAGTTGTTTTCTTGTGTATTTTGTTGAAATATTTAAGGTTATCTTGGACGTCTAGTGACGTATCGACATTGAAATTTGCAGTGTTGTCACATTAATAATGTTGCCACATCAAGGTTTCGAAAAGGGGCAAATTGGTTAAAATAAATATTAGCAATTTAAAATTTTCAATGTATGAAAGAATTTAAATTGAAGGGGGGTGTTAGAACTATTAGTAGTTACAGACAAAATTAGTATGGCAACACTTTTACCTTGCATCGCTCTCTGTGCAATGGCGTCGAACGTGAGGCTGCGTTTGTCTGTTCCCTAATAAAGGATATTAACTTACAGCTTCCAGTGTATTATTCAAGCCTATATAAGCACAAGTTTTCATATTTGAAGACCTCGGAATCGGTCTGAGTGTGGTGTTTTTCGTGAGCGTTTTTACGCAAACCGGTATCCGTGAACCAAATAAAAGACATGTATACTAGTGGTTTTTTATTCCAAGATAAAATTAACAGACTTGAAATTTATATTACATGAAGGAGAATAAAAAGAAGAAAGAAGAATGACTAAGAATTATTTTTTTAATGCCGCCATTTTTTTTTAAATAATTTTTAAAAAAAATCTGTAGTGGACTTTTTTTTTAAGTACTGGCACCACCAAAGCAAAATAAACTGGCAACACTCAATTGCCTTTTCGTTTAATTCTTCGTATAGACGTGCGTTCCAGAACAGGAAATATTATTTTGACAGCAGGATAGCTGTATATGACGCCCGTGTGCGTGGTCAAGACAGACTGCTGTCAACGGGTAATGTTTTTCAAAGTAATATTTTTTTTGACAGCAGTGTGTTTCAACCACACACATGGACGTAACATAAAGCTATCCTACTCGCACCGCCAGTTGCACAAAGCATCTTTAAAGTTAAAGCTCCTTTAAGTCTATTGCGGACTCTTTCTATTCTGCTGACAAAGAAAGTGACAGCAGTAGATTTAAAGGAGCTTTAATTTTAAAGTAGCTTTGTGCAACTGGCTGTGTCAGAGATTTTGTATTTGTGAAACGAAAGAGGTTAAAGTGATCAAAATAGTGTATTTTGCTGGAAAATATCTTAAAAGTGCACAAAAATGAAGAATTCGAGTGATTTAGCTTACTGCGGGTGTTACGCGTTTTTGTTCATTTACCGTAAGCACAAGAAAACCCGACAGAATGCAACGATACAGGACATGGAGACGAACTATCACACAGTTGGAAAATGTGGAGGGGTATCGTCAATCCAAACTCTTCATCAAGGGATATAGATAGAAAAAAGACTTAACAGCACCAGTAAACCAGTGCCCTCGGCAGATTGGCTTGTGGTGCAGAGAGCCTCACACCAGGGGACACAGAATTGTGTGTGAAAAGCTTCGGAGGTCCTCTCAGGGTCCTTATTTAGTACATCTCAATCAGTAGATAGGGGGAATGGAAAATGGGGATATTACCCCGATGAAGCCAAAAGAGCAGCTTGCCGCATAAACTGGCCATCTTCCTGGATGGGGCTTACAGTGAAGCATGCCACACCGTCCGTTTCTAGCTGGGATAGTGAATGAAATAGCTATTTAAGTGATCTGATCACCCGTCTGCGCAGATTCTCCACCAGAAATAATAATAATAGGCTTATTATGTCAATTCAAAGTGTTAACTATCTGTTACACAATTAGCAAGATTTTTTTAGATGAACAGATATTAATATAAGATGAATAATATTACACTTAGTGTAAAGTTGTTATTGGCCGCATGAAGCTGCTTGGACATGCCTCGTTGCCTCATCTTAAGCAAACACACTCCGTCTTACACCAAAAAAGTTAGACATCTGTTGAACACTTGATTAAAAATATCGTACCAAATAACTCTGTCTATGTCATTGATGCGCAGAAGTCAAAAATGACTTATTTTATTATGACTTGACTTCTGCGCATCAACTGACATAGCCAGTTATTTTGTGCGCATTTTTTTAATCAAGTGTTCAACAGATGTCTAACTTTTTTGTAGTAAGACCACGGAGTAAGACCCACTATGTTCAGTTGCCCTTGGGTGAAGCAGCATGCTTATTTGCCACTAAATATTCATAGTGATGTTCAGATAATGTCCTTTTATTTGACACCCAACATGGTATCATATAAAAATATTATTTTGGTCATTCATGAGTTAATGTCCTGATGGCGCCACATTCAATGTAATGTAACATCTTATATCCTATAACCAGAGGAAGATCAAGACGCTTCTAATCTAACGCTACTCATTTGTTTAACTACAATAAGTTGTATAGAAGTTATGAGGCAACAGATGAACATAAATATTAATTATAATAATTGCTGCGGGTAAAAATGTGTGATCTTTTCCATTGGGTTGACAAGCCCGTTGGTGTGGTTGGTAGTGAGCCTGCCTCTCACACCATGGGCCGCGGGTTCGATCCCCGCCCAGGGCAAACATTTGTGTGATGAACACAAGTGTTTGTTCTGTGTCTGGGTGTTATTTATCTATTTATGTATGTATATCAGTCTCTGGTACCCATATAGTACAGGCTTTGCCTAGTTTGGGATCAGATAACCTTGTGTGAAATGTCTCCCAATATATAATTTTTTAAAATTATATTCTTTGTAGACTGGTTGATTAAGGAAGATAATATCTAAACACAGGTATTTGTGATTATTTTACTCATGGTTTAATTAGAAATAAATCAGATGAGAAATACATAGGAATACCAATGTCATCAGCCAGATGACTAGAATGGTGTTGACACCCAGAGTGGTACGGTTGCCTGCCAAGCCGAGAGTCCTAGGTTTGAATCCTGGTAGGGGCTTGTGCACGAGTGAAGGACATTTGTATCTGTATTTCAGTCCGGAACTGGTTTAAAAGTAATGGCCAGTTAGTCCGTTGCATCATTTCCCAGGGAAATGTCCTTTAATAATGCTATTTTGTGATGACTGATGACTTTTATAGTTCTTCATCGCATTGTAGTATCAATCCTGAGGTTGTATAGCGGCCATTCAGCTTTAGTAGAACTGATGTGCTGTCCTACACTATACTAATATTTATTTTTGTAATGTTTCTTGATTTTATTGCTTGTAGAGCCTGGATGATTGTATTCTCACATTATAACATATTAGTGTAGTTTTGTCCGAAGGCACTTGATATTACAATATTAAGATCTTGTGAGTCTGCACTCATTCCTTGTTTTAGTTTTTGATCCCTTAAGTTAATTAATTTCTGAGTAGTCTTGTGTCTCCTCTTGTAAGTCTATGTTGTATTTATTTATGTATAGATGTATTCTTTGGGTAGCTTGTTACACGGTGCGGCCAAAAGTGGCTGGTGACTTAGAGCCTATCTATTATTTCGTGTGGTAAATTATCTGGCTATGTAAGCACTGATTTCAACTCCAGTATTTCATTTTTATCGTTTATTCCAAGAATGTACTTTCACAGACATCTCGTGAGCTTGACAACCCGATTCTACAAAATACACATATTTATCAATACTGCTTTGATTTATTAATTTAATTAGCCAATATCAAAGAAGTGAGGAAAAAGGTTAGGTGTTTTAGGTTATATTATATCTGTCAAGCAAGCGTTTCATTTTGAAAGCCGTAGAGATAACGGTATCAATAGTTCAAATGAGTGAGTCAGTTCACTCACTCGAATTAGTTAAGTGTATTTGTTTGATGTGTTGTCTTAATTCTTGTAATATGTAGCGGAGCTATTTTAAAATAGGTAAATGAAATAATAAAGAGTAACCTGAAATGAAACTGAAATTGTCGATTTAGACCTGAACACGATGAAAATTCAAGGAATACAAGGTACAAAAACGATTAAAACTAACGCAGTTTAGTTTTTATCGTTTTAGTACCTTAAAGTGATAACCCATTTTTTTTCTTTTTTTCTCTTGTATAAAAAATAAATCCACTGTATCAGTTTTGTGAGGGGCCCACAGTCCTAACTACTCGACGAGGCGTAGTGAACGTAGGCTACCTGGTGTGGAGGGGAGGGGATGCGAGCCAGGATGGAGACACCCTCCGTGACAATTGTCACCGGGTCTGTGCCTGCTCTCAAGGCCTTGAGAACGGAGAGCAGGAGCTCGATGGCAAGGTCGATGGCTTCGTGTGTGACTGAAGTTGTTGACACCTCCGGGTGCTTCGTCTTCACTCCCACGGCTTGTGGGGAGAAGACCGTGTTAATAGGCTCTGTGGCAAAAGCGGTACAGCCCAGGCAAGCGGCTGTCGAGGGCCCGCGGTTGCGGTTGCGGGGGGTTTCGACGGGGTGCGGTGAAGCG
Source organism: Athrips mouffetella (assembly GCA_947532105.1). Lineage (NCBI taxonomy): Eukaryota > Metazoa > Arthropoda > Insecta > Lepidoptera > Gelechiidae > Athrips > Athrips mouffetella. The sequence goes on from OX383974.1 coordinate 14,032,428, forward strand.
GCGGTAAGGCGGGCAACTGCACTTTTGCAAAGCTTGGCGGCGATTTCTTCGCGAAGGTAAGTGGCCTGGGCGACGTTGTTAGTGGCCTTTGGTCGCCTCATGACCTTCGTGGTAGAGGCAGGGGGAGCCATGACTCCCCTCGATCCCTCAATAATTGTCGGCCGACGAGATTGACATTTTGCCTGCTCTTACTAGGTAGTTTCTTGACAATTGAACACTGACAGTGACGCAATTAGAGAACAATTCCAACGTTGCGCGGGAATATTTCACAGAGGTCTGTCTGCTACAACCTGCTTTATATCCGGCCTAATAGTACTTGGATGACTGCTTGTCGTGCGTGTCATAAGATCTTGTATTACTTCTCGGACTCATATGGTCCAAATTATTTAAATGAGTTGACTCATTAATATGACTCATAGAAACTGACAAAATGGTTCAAATTATTCAAATGAGTTAACTCATTAATATGACTCAATGAAACTGACAACTCTCAGTCAAATGATCTGCCGACTTAGAACGAGCCTCTAGGCAAAGGGCAAATGTAATTTTTTGACGTTACGAGGTATAAACTGACGCAGGTGACCTGACTCACACTAATGTCTCGAAATAAAATAATCGATAGATCGCAACACTATTTGTAAGTAGGGTTGTCATAGTCCAATCTGTGTTGCCATATTCCAATCAGTGATGCCGTATTTCAATAACTTTAAAAATCGATTGTAAAAAAATGGTGGCCTTTAAAAATATTCTTTCTTCACCACAATATTATCTACTATTCTATCTATCATATGAACTTGGTTTGAACCCTGTTAATTTTCCCTCGAAATAAAAATCCAACCCCCATAGTAAAATTTTACATCTCTTTTGTCTTGTGCGAATCGGAGGATTGGATTTGGTTTAGAGCATTCTTCACCAAGGCCATTTTTGGAGGAAATATACTGTGAGTAGACCTCATCACTATATCCCGTCTATCCTTAAATCTCTTCCATTGGCTGTGTATTTTAGGTTAGTTAAACTCTAGTATAGATCTTCTATACACATCCATAGAAAATTCATACAGGGTCTTAGTTCATATAGGGTCATATTGTTACTTTTAATAAAAATTGTGAAAAATAGTTATTTACCGTTTTAAACTTGGAATTATATTTTGTAAAAGTTTAAATAGGATCGAATTAAATAAAAATGGATGATATCGCACCATACCTTCAGAAATCATATGCATTGTCCCAAAATTCGAGGGGGACGGAAAATTATGTAGTTAATCTTTTCTTTAAAAAAGTGAATATATAATCAGAGCCTTCAGATCTGAACCTTAAAACCCCGCTCAAGATATTTTTGCGTTCCATGCAATTACTAGCCGCCTGATAGGTCTTATCAGTGAATGACAGTAATTATTTGCTACTTGGAGTGCATTAAGACAGTTCTTCCCAATATTTCGGTGATCCCAGGTCCGAAGAGTGCATTTCTATAGTGTTAGATTTTTTTCAAATTTCACATGGAGAATCTTACCTTAGTTTTTGTAATCGGATCCAAAATGTTAGATACACAGTTTTCTCAAATAAATCTGATTGAAGAAGATGACGTAGAGGACGCAAAAATGACAGTTTATAATCACATTTCTAAAATGTATTTCTGTATAATTTACCGTAAGACATTATTCGCGTTGTGAGACTTCATAATTGCGATAAACTTAAAGATTCACTTACCATAGTCAAGGAGGAAGTGAACTTTTTAAACAAATATAATTTCCGTAACAAAAACCGACAAATAAATTAAAATAGTGCGCCGTCGATGCCAAATTTTAAGCCAATTTTTCCGCCTATTAAATTTTCGAATTTGAGATTTTCGAAATCACAAAATCAATGCTTCAGATTCGGCAGCCCTTATCAATCTACACCTTAAAATTACAAATTCAGAACTTCCCAAAACCAACGTGACCACTTATACCCAATCAAAATCAAACGAACGCACAACCCGTTAAAGGTTGCCCCGATACCGTTCCAGAAATTTCAATCTTAAAAGTTAACTCCGCGGGCGTCCGAAAGCTTTGGTCGACAATGACGAATTAAAGGCGATTCTGGTAGCTGATGTTACACAATCTACCGCCGAATTAGCAACAGTTTCTGACGTTATCATCAAAACAAATTTGAGTCAAATTTGAAAAGTAAAAAAGCTTGACAAGTAGGTGCTCCATGAACTAAATGATAGCCAGCCCGACGTAAGCGTCGAATCTGGTGTTAGTAATTACGGATTTACTAACACATAAACTGAATGAAGAAATGAATTAATAGATTAAGTAATTTTATAATTTGTACAGAAGATTCCGGTTATCCTTTCCGCACTTCCTTGCTGACACCTTTACTTCCAGGTTCACCAGAACGGAACAACACAAAAATTCATGTTTCTATCAGAAGCATTGTCGAAAGGTGTATCGGAGTTTTAAAAAGCCGGTTAGATTAGGTGCATAATTTGTCTGCCTAATTTATCAGTCTTGTGATCTGTGATAAGTATTACTTTTTGTAACATATGCATGCATGCATTTCCATTTAAATTGTTTTGGCATGGGGCGGAACAAAAAAGGTCGCGTGGGACGGAAAAAAGGCTGCCATACTGCTGAAATTATGAAGAAACCCAATAGATATCCATCATACAGGTGCAAACCTTAGGCAAGGCCTCAAAGTTTATGGGCTATTATATCCGAATCTACGAAGATACGTGTTAAAATATAAAAATGATACATCAACAGAATTGGAAGCAATTATAAGATGAAAAATATTTAACGAAGCACAAGACCTTAGCCTGAAAGACTAATAGTTGAATGTGCCGACAAATTTTATGGTCTCTCAACTAAAGAATGCGGTCGTCTCGCGTTTCAAACGGCCAAGCTAAATAACATTAAGACGCCTTCAACACGGGAGGCAAATAAAATGGCGGGTCGGATTTGGCTGCGTGGGGTTCGCAAGAGACATGCAGGCATTTCACTTCGAAAGGCAGTGGCATGTAGTCTAGCCAAGGTAACTGCATTCAACGAAAACAATGTCAAGAAATTCTTTAAGAATCGTAAAGAAGCTATGAGCCGTCACCCCGATTTCGGAAATGGACACCGTGTCTACAATTTGGATGAAACGTCAACTACAACGGTACAACGTCTACCAAAAATATTAGCATCTAAAGGTAAAATGCCTCAAAAGTGGCGAACGAGGAGTATTAGTGACAACATGCTGCATCGTAAATGCATTGGGCCAAGCAATGCCACCAGTAATTGTATTTCCGCGGGATAATTTTAAGCCACATATGTTAAATGGGGCACCTGCCGGTACTCTGGGTTAAGCTTCACCCAGTGGTCGGATGAATAGCGAATTATTCGTTGATGTTATGTAGCAATTAATCACAGTAGCGTCATCGTCCAAAGAAAACCCTTCTGGACAACCACCATCTTTCGATAGAGGCTCTAAATTTGGTTAAGGCGTCAGGTGTTACAGTTCTTACCTTGCACCCACAAACCACCTTAAAAATGCAGCCTTTAGTTGTAGGATTGAATGGGCCATTTAAGACATACTATAATTGTGCCATTGACTCGTGGTTGTTACGCCACCCAGGTAAAACCATTTTAGGGTAAACAATACTATTGTTGGCACCACACCAATGATTGGCACTTGGTGTTGTAAACACGAATATTAAGAATTGTGGTATGAATAAGGCATTTTAGTATTTTTTTTCTGTTTTGGGCAACATTTTAAATGGTAAAGTTAGTAGTTTCGACATCTTCCAACCTGGCAACACAGTATGAAAAAAAAAACTGGCGGCATCCAGAGGTGAAGTGATTTTTATGGCGTTTCTTGTAAATTCAACAAGGACAAGGTATGTTTAAAGCACTCTTATTTATGTTTTGGATCGAATATCATACATAAAAATGACTTTCTGCATTTAGTTTTAGAATTGACACGCATTTTTATTGGTATTTAAGACTATTAATTGAACATAACCTGAATTTAAGTGGGTGCCAATGAATGATTTTTTTCTTGTACTAAATCTAATTCTTTGGCACCTATGCCAATGATTGAACGTAAGTTTTTTATTGATGCTTCATGTTTCAATGATTTGGGAAGTCGTAAATATGTTATTAAACGCTAATTGTTTAAAAATAATACAACTTTGGCGCTATCAGTTTTTGGCACTGTCAGTCATTGTACTAAGAAGGGTGCCAATCACTGTATACTGACTTTGTGCTAATCATTGCAGTTTTTGGCACTGCCAACTATTGTACTAAGAAGGGTGCCAATCACTGTATACTAACTTTGTGCCAATCATTACAGTTATTGTCAGGATATCAATTAGTGTACTTTTGGTATGCCTATGACTAATATTTTACAAACATACGTAACAATTTATCTTAATTTGTATATTTCAGATGCCAAAAGTTACAACTAGTGGTACTTATTCAAAAAAATATACTGAAGAAGACTTAAAACAGGCAATTCAAGCTGTCTTAAAAGGCATGCCTAAGAAAACTGCAGCAACAAAATTCGGAGTGCCTAGGCCTACTTTACAATTTAGGTTAACCCAACAAGATTCTTCACATCTAATTGAAACAAATTTATTACAGCAAGAAGAAACTCCTAAAAAAAAACGCTGAAGGAGTAAGTTTTACATTTACCCAAATTTACGAAGGAATCATGTTTTGACACACTATTTATCCCAATTTCGGCTGACACATCTAGGAAGTCAGAACCTAAAGATGAAACTCCTGAAAAAATAACGCTCGAGAATACTTTACTCTGGCCGAAGACACCTGTTCGCGAGGGTAAACATATTAACGACAAACCAATATATGTTTTGACTAGTGCAGACTGGCTAGTAAAGGAAAAAATAAGCTAGACGAAAACGTAAAAGGGAGGAAAATAAAACAAAAAATAAAGGCAAGTCTGAAGTGAAATTGGAAAAAAAAGGCTGTAAGGCAAAAAAATAATAATAACAATGACAGTGATGATGATTCACATTTAATCAAACACTATAAGATGGACAAAAAAACATTTAGAAAGGGTAAATCTAAAGCAAAGTCAAAGATAGAGAGAGTAAACGAAAATAACGACAAAAGTGATGATGATATGCCCTTAAGTGTTTTAAAAACACCAACAAAACACATAAGTCAAGACTTTGGAGAGAAAAATAAAAATAGAATTGTATTAAAAGAAAGTGGCGATTTAAAAGAACCAGTCGATACTTTAAAAACTAAACAGGAAGTAATTAAAACAAACAAGCCAAATATTAAGATACTATCCGAAAAAAAGTACAAATAGTGAACAATAAACTACTAAAAATACCTATAAAAAAAGAGATTTTCGAATTTGTTCATGTGGTAAATTCACCAAAAGATTTTGTATTGTCTTTAGATAAAAAGAAGGTATTTCAAAGAAAAGAAACATTTCGCAATGAAGAAGAGCTATCAGAGTTTTTAAATAGGGAATCACAATGATACTGTTTTTTTACCTGCTTTTTAACATTTAAGCTCAAAATATTAGACTGATTAAAAGATCTCATGTTTCTTACATACTTATATAGAAATATTGTAACTGATATTTATTGTTCATACTGTTGAAAATTTGATTATATGTTTAAAATGCGAATTTAAAAACATTTTGTCTTTAGTGCCAATGACTGATTCATATGTGCCAATATTTGTACCTCTTATGACAATGACTATACTTTTAGGCATATTTTTATTAAAGTATGAAAATTTCTATTAAAAAGTAAGAGTATAAGCCGAAAAGTTTTTTAATTTACTGACAATGATCCCAAAGATGGTCTTAGAAATGCTTAATTTTATCTAAAGAGGGTAATAAAGTAATGGAAAACAACCAAAGTAAGAATCTTTCTTAAAGTGCCAATTATTGTATAGTTTACCCTACCATTTATGAGGTAAAACGTTGTCCTGGGTGTGTGGGCATCGCGTACCTGAAATCCATGACACCAACAAACATTATTAATGCTTTCAAAAAATACGGAATTTTTCTGTTCGATGAATATATTTTTACTGTAATAGATTTCCTACCCAGTAGAGTCAGTGACAGGCCGTTGATCTGATAGTAGAATACAATAAACTTTTAACCAATGATGAAGAGCAAAAGCAGGCCTGGCTCACTTAGCACTTTAGGTATAAAGCTACAAGTACCCGGCCCGCCCGTCCGGACGCGCATATTCAGTTGGTTGCCGCGCGCTCGCCGGATCGCATGTTTGGATAATTTTTTGAGAGCCGCGTGCGTCGTCAGTCCATCGCTTAAGATTTTAACTAAAATGAAGGCAATAGCATATTGTATCGTATTCGGCTGCTAAAATAATAATAAGAATCGCTCAGACTTGAAGATTTACCAGAACCTGGTCTTCTTACTGGCATAGGATGACAACACACTATAAATCGTACTTCGACTCTCCCCATTTCTATAAAATGCCTCACAACAAATTATCTTCCTACTGCGATGTAATTGCCGGTGTTCCCCAGGGCGGTGTCCTCTCCCCTCTCCTATTTTCTATTTTCATTAATTTCCTGACTCCCTTCCTATCCTGTTGTAGCTGGCCACAGCTTTTTGGTTTTTCTCATTGTCATCCTGTAACGTCATTTTGTAAATAAATCATTCGTTTTTCATTGCAAAGTCAAATCGGTTTGTTTTTATTGAATTTTCTCTATTTTACTAGTAATATACAACGATCTAGTAATACTGGTGACTCCGATATTTAAAAATATTTATTTCACCATAATATATCATAAATTAGTGAGGAAATGCCAGACCCAACATCTAATGAGGAAAGGCAAACCCAACAGCCCGAAGTCATTCCCAATGTTGCACTCGATGTTGGAGCGTCCAATATAGCGACGTCTAGTAAAATTCCTCAGTTTTGGAAGGACAAGCCGCGCCTATACTTCGCCAGGTTCGAAACCGCCGTTAAATCTTCTAAGCTTAGTGATGATGCGAAATTTAGTCTCTTGATTGCTCACCTAGACAAAGAAGAACTGGACCAGGTAAGCGACATTCTTTACAATGAAAGTGCTTATAATGGAAAGAAATTCGACACAATAAAGCAGACTTCTACAAGTTTACGAAGAGAGTGAGACGCGACAGTTACATACTTTGCTCACTGACCTCGATTTAGGCGACAGACGCCCCATTTGCTACGAAAGATGAGAGATCTCGCCAAGTCGAAAATTCCTGATGAAACCTTGACTATCATATGGACAGGTCGTTTACCAGCACCAATTAGAGCTGTACTAGCATCATCATCTGTTACGGACTTAGACAAATTGGCTGAAATGGCTGATAAAATGATAGAGCAAATTCACCCTATTGCATCAATATCGAGTCAGGCACCACAACCAATGGACATGCAATCCCTTGTCAGCTCGATCGCAAGTCTTTCAGCAGAAGTCGCACTACTGAAAAAGGAAGTTGCTCGACGACCAGGGAAAACTGACCCACGTCGTTCAAGATCCAGGTCACGCTCCAGGTCTCGCAGCAACCATGCCAAATGTTGGTATCATTACAAATTCGGCGACAAAGCTCGGAAATGCGTACCACCGTGCAATTTTAAAAAATCATCAAACACGGAAAACTAACTCTGCTGCAGGCGGAAGCGGACGTCTGCAGCGTGTCTCCTGCCAACCGCCTGCGACTCACGGACCTTTCTACTGGTTTAAATTTTTTAATTGACACCGGCGCGAGCATATCCGTTCTACCGAAGAAATTTTTGAGATGTCGGGTGCACAAGCCCGCACCCTATATACTTTATGCGGCCAACGGAAGTCGGATCGATACTTTTGGTGAACACGTTTTAGATGTTAATTTTAAATTACGAAGAAATTTTAGATGGACTTTTGTTGTAGCCGATGTTACACAACCAATAATAGGTGCAGATTTTTTAGAACATTTTAATTTGTTAGTTGATATACACGGGCGCCGCTTAATTGACGGGACCACGAAACTTGCTACAATTGGAAGCATAATTTCTTACTCAGAGAGTTCCATCAAAACTGTTAACCCACTGGAACCTTATCATGCCATTCTTAACGAATTTCCAAATTTATCGCGTCCCATCTCAGTTAAGCAACCCGTCAAACACAATATTACTCACCTCATTGAAACATCAGGCCCACCACTTTTCGCACGCGTTAGACCTCTTGCCCCTGACAAATACAAGCAAGTTAAACAAGAGTTTGAAGCTATGGTCGAATCCGGCATTTGTAGACCGTCAAAAAGTCCTTGGGCTACACCCTTACATGTGGTACCTAAAAAAGGTGGTGACATTAGACCTTGCGGTGACTACCGCCGTCTGAACGCCGTCACCAAGCCTGATCGGTACCCTATACCAAGAGTACAAGATTTTACATACCTGTTGTCTGGAAAACAAGTTTTCAGCCGCCTCGACCTATGTAGAGCCTACCACCAAATACCTGTTGCCCCAGAGCATGTTGAGAAAACTGCAATAATTACACCTTTCGGTCTCATGCCTTTTGGACTACGAAATGCAGCTCAGACCTTCCAAAGGTTTATGCATTTAGTTTTACAAGGTTTATATTTCGTTTTTGCATATATCGACGATGTTTTGATATTTTCAGTGGACGAAAAGCAGCACAAAGAGCACTTACGTCAGGTCTTTCAAAGATTAGACGAGTACGGCATTGCTCTTAACACATGCAAATGCGAATTCGGCAAGTCTTCACTTACTTTTCTTGGTTTCGTTGTTGACTCACAAGGCATCAAACCACCTGAGGAACGAATTAAAGCCATTGCGGAATACCCCCGACCAGGACATCCAAGGTCTTCGAAGATTTTTAGGTATGATAAACTTTTTTCGACATTCTTTACCGCACGCCGCAGCGTTGCAAGCCCCTCTTAATAAACTTTTACATGGTGCCAAGAAAAAGGACAAAACTAAAATTGTATGGTCAGACGAAGCTGTCAACGCATTTGACCAGTGCAAAGAAAGTCTCAAGTCTGCTACTTTACTCTGGCACCCATCCCCAAACGGAGCGTTAGCCTTAATGACTGATTCCTCAGACACCTGCGCTGGAGCTGTCCTACAGCAATGGACAAACAACTCGTGGAAGCCGCTAGGTTTCTTCTCTAAAGCGTTAAGTGAAACGCAAACGCGTTATTGCGTCTACGATAGGGAACTTTTGGCTATTTATATGGCCGTCAAACATTTTCGGTATATTGTTGAAGGTAGAGAATTCACCATTTATACCGATCACAAACCACTCATTTTCGCTTTTAATAAACCGCCTTCCCCAATCGACACCGCGCGTAGGATCAGGCAATTGGACTACATCAGTCAATTTTCAACAGATATTAGGCACGTATCTGGATCCGCCAATCCTGTTGCGGATGCTCTTTCTCGAATTGAGGAGATTACTACCCCTTCTCCTTTAGATTTCGATAAAATTGCCGACGCTCAAGAAACAGATACAGAAATCAGCGACTTTTTACAATATAATCAAAATAAAAGACTAAAATTTTCTAAATTATCTACACCTTTTTCTACCAAACCTTTACTTTGCGAGACATCTACAAACTTTGTACGCCCCTTTTTACCTAAAGAGTTTCGTTACTCAGCTTTCAAAGCAGTACACGATATAGCTCACCCAGGCGTTCGGAGCACTCGCACCTTGATGGCACAAAAGTATTTCTGGCCATCTTTAAACAAAAATGTCAACTTATGGACTAAGTCTTGCATCTCTTGTCAGAAAGCTAAAGTTATTCGGCATACCCAGTCCCCAGTCGGACAATTTGTTAAATCTGACAGATTCGAACACATTCATGTTGATCTTGTAGGTCCTTTGCCCACCTCAAATGGTTGTCGTTATTTGCTAACGATTATCGATAGAGCTACCTCATGGCCGGAAGCGATCCCGCTGAAGGATATTACGGCTGAGACTGTAGCCAAAAATCTCTTCTCCACATGGATTAGTAGATTCGGCTGCCCCGTTAGATTAACAACTGATCAGGGTAGACAATTTGAATCCACCCTGTTCAGAGAACTTTCTAAGCTACTGGGCATCAATAAGATTCGAACAACAACATATCATCCCCAAGCAAATGGAATGATAGAACGCTGGCACCGGACTCTTAAAAATGCTTTACGTGCACGTCTTGATTCGGAGCGATGGACGGAAGAGTTACACACTGTCATGCTCGGTCTTCGCATCTGCCCTCGCAGCGACACTGGACTAAGTGCAGCACAACTGGTTTATGGAACGAATATTCGTCTTCCTGCTGATTTTGTTTCACCAGAAACGCGAACTGAATACGACTCAGATTTTGTACAGCGCTTACGTGAAAGCTTAAAAAGATTCACATCCGTCGAAAAAAGACTTCCCACCAGACAACATACATTCGTTCATCCCGATTTTTCATCCTGCACTCATGTTTTCATACGTTGTGACAGACTAACTAAAAGTTTAACTTGTCCATACGAAGGCCCATACAAAGTAACAGACCGACGAGACAAATATTTTACAGTTCAAATTCCCGATCATCAAGGCATCATGCATGACAATAACATTTCCATAGATAGGCTTAAACCAGCGTTCATCCTCAATTCTCAGGCCAGCATTAATTCATCTGCCACACTCCCAGAACCACCACGACACACCAAACATGTCAGGTTCAGCACACCCCCACACCGTTAATTGTATTTCTATAGTGTATATAGCTTAGGAGTTGTGTAAATAAGTGTAAATATTAATTTTTAAGGGGGGGAGTGGCTGTAGCTGGCCACAGCTTTTTTGGTTTTTCTCATTGTCATCCTGTAACGTCATTTTGTAAATAAATCATTCGTTTTTCATTGCAAAGTCAAATTGGTTTGTTTTTATTGAATTTTCTCTATTTTACTAGTAATATACAACGATCTAGTAAAACCTGTCATTACCACCTGTATGCTGACGACCTGCAAATCTATTCTAGAGCCTCCACTGATGATATCGACGTCTTGATTTCCAAACTAAACGATGTCCTAGCTACTGTATATAGATGGAGTCAATCGCATGGCCTTATCGTCAATCCTGATAAGTCACAAGTTATCATCATTGGAGGCTCGAAACAGATTTCACGGCTCAACCTCGATCTGATTCGACCTGTTACTTTCAGTGGTGTCACTTTGCCTTTTAGCAAAGTGGTTAAAAATCTTGGGGTTCTTTTCGATAGCACTCTCTCTTGGGCTCCGCACATTACCCAAACCAGCAGAAAAGCCTTTGCTGCTGCTGGATCGCTAAAAAGGTGGAAAAACTTGCTCCCCGTAAAGACTAAAATCGAACTTGTGCAATCCCTACTTTTTCCGATTCCGGACTACGCAGATGTATGCCTCATTGACCTCAATGAGGACCTGCTCAATAAGCTACAACGCTTGCAAAATATGTGCATCAGATTTATATATGGGTTGCGTAAGTTCGATCATGTGTCTGAATACAGGAGCAAATTAAAATGGCTTCCTATTAGGTTGCGCCGTGAAGAACACGTCCTGACGCTTCTGTACAATGATATGACCCACGCTACCTTAAGGAGAGTTTCCAGTACCTAGGTGCTGACCGCTCGCGTGTCTTTCGATCGAAGTCTGACAACATTTTGCGGGCTACATTAACACGGTCGGGCTACTACAAGGAGTCTTTTGCTTTAAAATCTGCTCAACTGTGGAATAATTTGCCCTCTGAAGTTCGTCACTCCGAGTCGCTTGCTATTTTCAAAACAAAACTGCATAATTATCTCCTAAGTCGTTCCTCTTCTGTTTGCAACTGAGTATACATGTATTCGTAACACTTTAGTTATATATATATATATATGTATATTTATTTGTTTATATTTTTGTATTTATTTTATATTTATATTTTATTTATATATATATGTATATGTGTGTTTTTGTATGCAATTTTTTATTGGTACACTACCTGCTGTGATTATTTATGTATGTCTTTTCCTCTATATAAAGGTTGTCTGGTAGAGAAGACCGCCTTTGCCCACTATAACCTTAAGTGTTATTCTTTGTGTGTTCTTATGTTTATGTGTGCAATAAAGAATTTATTCATTCATTCATTCATTAAAATTTACACACGCTTTCACGGCGCATTTTCATAATTACCACAAACGGCTTTGGATCGCAATGAAATTGATAACGTGTACTGACAAAAGATCTGTTTACTTGTTGGCTGACTTTAAATGTTCTTTTTTTCTAAATAATTAAAAATAAAAATACATTTAAATCGTGTCCAGATTTTATTCCGCAATGTCGTCTTTAGCACAAGATTCAGTATGTTTTGACGTAAATGAAATAATTGATAACCAGAAACAAATATTAGACATCCAAGCAACTACCTATTAGTACTTTTAGTGATAAGGACGCCTTTTGCCCACTTTTTAGAATCTTTTCTATTGTTTATTGTGTTTGTGTGCAATAAAGTGTTATTCATTCATTCATTCATTATTGTAAGACAAACTCTTCAAAATCAACAGCAGCAATTGGATAATAAAATAACTCTACAATTATCGCCCAAATTCAATCTCTAAACAAAATGCAAAATAGTTTCGTTCAAAAAGGGCCTGCTTTGTATGTGTAACTGGAAGACACAGTCTCTCAAATAATTTCATGATCTAGTCAAGATTTGCTAACTTTGAATGAAAAGGCCACGTTCACAACATTCCAATATATGTAAAGCCAGTTGAAAGAGCTCAGCATTATCGGACCCAAACAAAAGAGATTGAAAAATTTATATTACCTACGTTATTCTGGAGGCTTGTTAATGTTTAAGGACATTTATTTGAGTGCTTATGGAGTAGGGGTACCTAGCAGAGGTGAGAGGTGATTTGACAGTTCCTTTAAAAAGTTATAAACGTGACATGTTATTTTTCTGGAATACGCTGCACTATTAAAGGCAGTCAAATTCACGGTAAAGAAGGTGTACTCGTATCGGTGTAGTAGGATGATGATCACATCATCACAATAATTCTGGTCACCGTGCTGATCGCGAGACTTTCGAGCGGCCTGTCTACTTAACCGCATTGCTTGCAACGCTATGCAAACGGCTGAATGCTAACAATACTGCAAATCATGTACATGAATGCTATGGAAGATGGGGTTCTGACGACAAAAGAAGAATTTGATCGCAAAATTAACAAATTATGAGAATGGAGATATTGTGAACCATTTAAATAAATGCTCCTCACCTAGCGAATGTGAGATTAACTCAACATGGTCAGTCACAGCCAATTTCAGCACCCATAGATAAAATCATTTTTGCCCACGATAAACACTAAAGTTGCTAACCCTTTATAAGGCAGAGGGAATATTTTTACCACCATACTATTGCCAATGTAAAAAATAAATAAAAGAAGCTATCGGATTTTGTCTATTGCAACAATTTCCGTATTGAAAATGGCAACATTTTTTTCTTATAGACAGTGACAGGTCGCCATATTACTTTTTTGATTTGCGATGTCAGCCAGTTGTAAAACAATGAAAAATCTGAACTTTTAACAAATCTTAATAAATCTTCGATTTTTGTGATTTTGAAACGGTAAGTTGTTCTAAATATTGTTTATTAGTGTTTATTCTATATTCACCCACGGGCGCGCTTTGGGCGAGAGCTACTTGAGTTTTGTCGCGATGAGTCATGGGAATGTATCGATATAAACAAGTTAGGTATTGACAGCGATACTTATACGTTTATGTGCGAGTCTAGTGGCTCGCGCAGGTGGTTAGACCACTGTGTAGGTACGGTTGCAGCTAGTAATATCGTAAAATCCGTTTGGATTAATAATGACGTTAGTTGGTCAGACCATTTTCCTCTCTTTGTAGAAATGAATATTAACGTTATTAATCAGAAAATAACACAAGATAGTTCTATGAATAATAATTACAGTAAGATAATATGGAAAAATAGAAGTTTGGAACAAATAAATAAATATGGACAGTATTGCTATGAAAAACTATGTAATATTAACTCTAGTCAAATCTGTGATAATTTACTTGAATGTGGTCCATGTAATAATCATTGCCATAAAGAAAGTATTAACAATTTGTATAATAATTTAGTTAATGTTATGCAACAGGCGTCCATTGCTAGTTCCCATTCCCACACCGGTGTAGGTAGGAAAAGAAGACAGGTCGTCGGTTGGAACCACCACGTGAGGAGTTGTCACCAGGAAGCGAGAACTTACTTTGAGTGGTGGGTTCAGTGTGGCAAACCATCTTCTGGGGATGCATATGAAAAAATGGTTGCAACTAGAAAAATGTTTAAAAACAAGCTGAAATGGTGTATGAAAAATGAAGATGTGATAAAAATGAACATACTTGCTACAAATCTCGAGAAAAAAAAATTCAAATCCTTCTGGAAACGCACTAAATCACTTAATCATAAGGACATGCTTCCGGTAACTGTGGATAACGAGCAGAACCATAAACTGATCGCCGAGAGGTTTGCAAAACATTTTAAAGTAGAGCCGTTAGGTGTAGACGATGTGCTCGATGAGTCGAGCTCAGGGGACGACGCAGAACCGCAAGTGCCTGCTGGCTGGTCGAACTTGAAGTTCACTTTGCAGCAAGTAAAAAACGCCATCAAGCAAACCAAGCGTGGTAAATCCCCCGGCCACGATGGGCTCAGTATTGAGCACATCGTCTACGGTAGTGACGAAATATTTCGCGTCTTGACGGATCTGCTAAACTTGTGCTTAAGCCATGGGTACTTACCTCCGGACCTTATGAGGACGGTGGTGGTACCTATTGCTAAGAACAAGACCGGCGACCTGTCGAATATAAAAAACTACAGGCCTATTTCTTTGGGCACAATTATAGGCAAGATATTAGAAAGGCTTCTGCAACCCGAATTGACCAAAAATTTCAAGATAAATGATGCGCAGTTTGGTTTTCGTACCGGTCTCTCTACCGACTCCGCGATACTAAGTCTAAAGTATGCTGTGAACTATTATGTAAATAGGGACACCTCAGTATACGCGTGTTTTTTAGACCTTAGTCGCGCGTTCGATCTCGTTAATTACCGTATTTTATGGAATAAGTTAAAAACACGAACCTCGAATGAGGTACTAGGTTTAGTGAGGTACTGGTACGAAAACCAAACAAACAATGTGAAATGGGGCCACGTACACTCTAATGATTATAGGTTAGAGTGTGGCGTGCGTCAAGGAGGGCTCACGTCTCCGGACCTCTTCAGCCTCTACGTAAATGACCTGATCGAGGAGCTGAGCGGTTCCCGCATCGGTTGTCATATTGGTAACGTGTGCTTTAACAATCTGAGTTACGCAGATGATATGGTCCTGCTCAGCGCCTCGGTCTGCGGACTTAGAAAGCTTCTTGATATATGCGAGAAGTTTTCTAAGTCCCATGGTCTACAGTATAACGTAGCCAAAACAGAAATGCTGGTGTTTAGAGCTGGAAGGGGTCCGGATGTCGTGCCGCCAGTGTGGCTATATGGTTCGTCAATTCGGGTTGTAAAAAGTTTTAAATATCTCGGACACATTTTGACAGAGCGACTGACAGATGACGCTGATATGGAGAGGGAGCGCAGGGCTCTCGCTATGCGGTGCAACATGCTCGCTCGCAGATTTGCACGTTGTACTGACGAAGTTAAGGTAACTTTATTCAAAGCTTTTTGCCAGTGTTTTTATACCTGCCAACTTTGGATAAAGTTCACTAAACAGTCGTACAACGTGCTAAGAATTCAATACAACAACGCGTTTCGGATATTGTTCCGGTTGCCGCGGTTCTGCAGCGCGAAGAGCATGTTCGCGGATGCGAGAGTCCCAGACTTTTTCGCCATAATCAGAGCCAGGACAGCATCCTTTTGGGATCGCCTAAGGAATAGCTCCAACTCCATTCTCGCGACTATTGCTGACGATTTCGCAAACCCGTTTGCGAAGTATTGGTCAGCGATTCACCGGTGTGAGAATGGGAAGTTTTAGTTTAAGTTTTAGTTAAAATTCAAAATTGTCAACGTTATAGTTTTGGAATGTTATTTCACTCGATGTCGCATTGTATTTTATTTTAGCTATGGGTTGTACACCTGAAAATAAAGAATTATTATTATTGTAGTCTCTGGCTGGAGTTCACGGGCCGAAACCCGGGCCTTAGGCTTGCGTGGGGACATGGGTCCAACACGTAGAGGCCGTTTGAGACACTAATCTAAATTGTGAGATGGAACTGACCTTTCGGGTCTTACCTCTAAGTACACCCACCCATAAAATGCATCAGAGGTAATACCCGATGGGTGCAGTAAACTATTGCAATAAAAAGGAAACTAACGTTACTAGGGTTATGGAGGAGGGGCTATGGATTGGAGTACTGGGCTATGGGATGAGATAACGGACGCCTGCTGTATCAATATCTCACAAATTGAAAGCTAAGCAGACGGTGACTTGCCGGTAACTAAATGGGCCCCCAAAATAGTGGCGCATGCCTTGGGCGCAACATTGGTGTTACCAGCTGTGGAGTGTCGAGAGGTGCGGCCCCGATTTCACCATCACGGGCGGTTCACCTGGTGCGGGTCGGCGCCCGGAGCGGGCTTCCTCGTTATTACGCCATTAGACACTTCCACTCCCGAGCATATTGCTCTTGCGACTCCACTCTAGCCGGCCGGTGAAGGCAAGCTAGAGGCGGGTGCCTTGTAGGACCCAGGAGTACTCAGGTCCGTGGTGTCGCCACTCACCAACAGCTCGCCACAAGCTGCCCTGCGGGTAGCTAAGGGTGTATTGAGAGGTGTGCACCGGTTTCACCATCGCGGGTGACTAAACGCCCCCCGGAGCGGGTTTCCCCGTTATTACGCAGATTGAGCACTTCCACCCTTCGAGTTAAAACTCTTGCGCCTCCACTCTGGCCAGCCGGCGAAGGCAAGCCAGAGGCGGGCTCCCATAAAGGGCCACCCAGGAGTACTCGGGTCCGTGGTGTCGCCACACACCAACAGCTTGCCAAAGCTGCCCTGCGGTTTATTATTATTATTATTATTATTATTATTATATAAAAAGATACATATTTTCATCCTGGGTCTTGGGATATTTTAGATACATGACTTAGTTGTGGTGGTAAATATATTCCCTTTGCCTGTTTGTTGCAGATTTTTTCAAATATGGTTAAGAGTAAAGTTCTCAACGATTTGCAAATAACCCACGCATTAGAAGAGATTTTTGGCCTTCCTGATGATCCTACTCAGTCAGACGATGATTTGCAGCCAGATGAAGAAGAAATACAGTACAGTACCACGAAACTTCAAAGAATTCTAGAGGATTTAGACAAACCTAGCCAAGGAATTCTACGACAATCGCCCGATCCACCAAGTAGTCCTGTTGAATGTCTCTCTCCCCAATCATTCCACAGCGAAAGTAGTGGTGCAGCAACTGTTGAACTCCCACGAAGTCCTCTTACGAAGTCATCTCATACAGATCATCCTAGACGTGATACAGGACTCCAAGTTTTACCTGTGTCTTCAAATCAACAGGCTGCAGAGCCTAGGACAAAATCGCCACGTCCATCACCTCAGTCATCTCATACAGATCATCCTAGACGTGATACAGGACTCCAAGTTTTACCTGTGTCTTCAAATCAACAGGCTGCAGAGCCTAGGACACAATCGCCACGTCCATCACCTCAGTCATCTCATACAGATCGCCCTAGAAGGGCAACAGGAGTCCAAGTTCTACCCGTGTCTCAACAGGCCGCAGAGCCTAGAACACTATCCCCACAGAATGTTTACGCAGATTCAGAAACAGATGATTCCGACGGAGAAGACGAAGAATGGAAAAAAACCAAGTGGACAACATATCGACCCACTCCATCTGTTTATGATGAAATCCCAATGGGACCTCCACATATGTTTAGCAGCCGCATAAGGCCGGTAGTATTATTTGAAAAATTCTTTACGGACGATGTCTACGACTCGATCGTATTCCAAACAAATTTATACGCCGAGCAAAGCAATGCGGAAGGATGGACAGCCTTAGACAAAAAGGAACTAAAAGCCTTCTTAGGGATTATAATAATTATGGGATACAATATTCTTCCGTCCATTGATCTTTATTGGTCATCTGACCCTGGTTTCAGAGTTGATGAGATAGCTGAAGTTATGACTATTAAGCGTTTCAAGAAAATATTACAA
Organism: Athrips mouffetella; assembly: GCA_947532105.1. Taxonomy (NCBI): domain Eukaryota; kingdom Metazoa; phylum Arthropoda; class Insecta; order Lepidoptera; family Gelechiidae; genus Athrips; species Athrips mouffetella. The sequence continues at coordinate 14,050,570 of OX383974.1, forward strand.
TGTTTTCATCTCAATGACAATTTAGAACAACCAGCGAATATTACCGACAAACTTTATAAATTACGACCATTATTAGATTCCATCAATGAGGCTTGCCTGACGAATGCTAAGGCATCTTCTTCGCAAAGCATTGACGAGTCCATGATCCTGTTTAAAGGCAGGTCTTCAATGAAACAATACATGCCACTAAAACCTATAAAGAGAGGCTACAAGGTGTGGTGCCGCTGCGATAGCTATACCGGATACCTATACGAGTTCTACCTTTACACAGGAAAATTAGAAACTGGAACAGAGGAAGGTTTAGGATATAAAGTTGTAAAGACATTGACAGAAAAGCTAATTGATAAAGCACTGGAAGAATATCACATTATTGTCACATTTGACAATTTCTTCTGCGACTATAATTTATTGCAATATCTGTATGAAAACGGCATTTATGCTACTGGAACCGTGAGAAGACATAGGAAAAATCTACCTGGACTAGTAAAACAGAAATTGAAACTTGAAAAAGGACAATATAAATGGAGAGTGAAAGGTAATGTAGCTTTCATAGTCTGGCAAGACAGCAAAGAAGTGTTGTTACTAACAAATGCATTCCACCCAAAAGTGGATAAAACCACAATAATGCGGACGCAAAAAGATGGCTCGAAAATGGCAATTGAATGTCCATTAGCTGTAAAAGAGTACACCAAAAGGATGGGCGGTGTGGATCGCTTCGACCAAATCAAAAGCACCTATTCTGTTGGCAGGAGTAAAAAATGGTGGCTGCGTATTTTCTATTTTCTCCTTGACACGAGCATAACAAATGCATATTTGTTATATTGCCAAAATGAGAATGTGACTAAATTGAGTAACCTGGAATTCCGGGTCTCTATTGCTAGAGGTCTGATCAGTGGCTTTACAAGCAGAAAACGTCGATCTGGTCCTGTTAACTACGTATGCAAAAGAAAAGCAGTTTTGTCGGAGAATCGCCAAAAGGCTTTACATGTTATAGCTGAAGAAATTCGTTATACAAACGTTGGAGACCACATGCCCGCTGAATTACCTTCGTATAAACGATGCAGAATGTGCAGCACAAAGATAAAAGATAAACGATCAAAGATCATGTGCGAAAAATGTGGGGTTCCACTCTGCATTACACCGTGCTTTAGTGCATTCCACAAAAAATCTTGAATCTGCACAGGCAAAGGGAACATTTTTCGCACCACGTTTTTTTATTTTTTTTCAAAAAAAAATTTCATTTTTTTAAAAACAATAAAAAACCCTTTCTGAATATATAAAAAGTTTTATTATATCATCTCTAGTTCCTTATGCCTTATAAAGGGCTAAGACACTATTAAGTTATTGTAAACTTACTCACATTTTACTCTATTTAATTGCTCTCGACCTCAAGGACAAAGATGAGGTTGATGGTGGAACAAACTCACCTAGAAACAATCGGGCCACGCGCAATATAGGGTTCCGAAGTTATTTTTAACAAGTTTTTATCGCAAAGCATGTTTTGATTAAGTGTTTCACAACATTCGTAATATAAAGTTTTTACCTCTTAATGCTCAGCGAGGTCCTATCGCCTGATTGCAAATGCTTTTTTTAATATTTCCAGTTTTTCGGTTATAGTTCATTAACCTGTGAAGCCTACTTATCTGTGATATATTTCCTTTTAATTTCATCATATATACAACTGTGAATTTTTTACATTTCCAATAACTACCGTTTAGCTGGAAGTGGAACATTCGAGACATTCGACTCGAACAAAAAATTGAGCTTTCATGCTAAATATTTCACAAACGGATCCCTAAATCAAAAAACATGAAAAATAAATAAATAAAAATAATATGATGAATTAATTGACAAAAAAAATATCTTTGCACTCACATTATTTTTAAAAACCTATTCAACGACACCTCACACGATGGGGGGGTAAACGAGACAAAAAATCACCTCAACTTTTCTTGTAGGGGAGGTACCATAAAAAAATATTTTTCAATATTTCATTTTACCACTTTGTCGGCGTGGATGAAATGTATATCCGTACAAAATTACAGCCTTCTAGTACTAAGGGTCAGACAGACAGCCAGACGGATATGACGAAACTATAAGGGTTCCTTTTTGACTACGGAACCCTAAATAGCCTATTCACTTACGAACTTGAATAGATTCGGATTATAAGAAATCAGGAAATTCAGGAATACAAACATTTTTATTACATGACCATGAGCGATTTCATAGCTAACAATTTGGAACAAATCAAACAGTTGGGAAGAAGAGGTTGAAAAAGATTGCTGGAAATATTAACAATCCCATATCCTACCTACTTATATTAACAAAATGGAAATATTAACAGTCCCTTATACTTAAATTAACAGACAAGCTACATTTCCTCTGCTATATTGCATTGCTTACTGCCAGCTGCAGAAAAAGAACTATAAAAAAATATATAAATAAATAAATAAAAAATAATAATAATAATTATCATTATCAAAAACTTAATTTAAAGGAGCTTTAACATTTGTGCAACTAGCTTTTAGCCAAGGCTGTTGAATGGAATTCATCCCACTGTCAAACAAGTACTCTTAGCAAATGTGTGATTAACTCTTATATAGAAGAGTATAGCAAATATAGCTCGTATATAACTTAAAACTAATAAATAACTTTGGTCCATGATAACCATAAAAATTTCCAAGACAGTAACATTATGGTAAACAATCTTACATTTCCTAACTTGATTTTTATTTTTTATTATTTGCTCCCTTGACCACAAGACAAAGATGAGGTTGATGTAAGAAATTTATTCTCTTGCAAACTATAACGATTTCTATTATATGACCAGATGTTTATTTTATAGTTCAAACAGGACAAATAATTGAAACCCTTTTATAGATGCTCATATCATACAGATGTGAGCAAAGTTGATTCTAGATTCACCAGCTGAATTTATAATGCTATTAGCTAGCTATTAGACAATTTCACAATGACATTTACAAATTACACAATTTACAAATAATGGCTTAATGCAATGCTCTAAGAAAAATACCGGTCAAGTGCGAGTCAGAATCGCGCGCCGAGGGTTCTAATACCTATACTTTTTGTATTTTTGGAAGCAATAAAGTCCATTTTTAGGACCGCAAACCCAAATTTGTTTGTAAAGGTTATTTGCAGATTTCTAAAAAACCGTGCAACTTAGAAAGATCGTTTTATTTTTGCTGTAATGTTTACATAAACTTCTGTCAGCTGTAATTAATTCAGGTTTTTCCTTTTACAAACTTCGGAGAATAGGGGTGGCAATGGTGTTATTTTTAAAAATTTTCATTATAACTGGAAAACTAAGAGACGTAAAAAATTACAAATATATATTTTAGAATGAACAAGAATAGCTCTTTCATATGATACCCCATTCGACCTAGTAGCGACAATTTGAAATTTGGCCCTGTTTTGGCCCCCTTTACATAAATAATCATAATTTTTTCAAAATTATTTCATGTGCAATTAAGTTGGGCAACTATATTCTAAAACTATTCCAATTTTCAGGTCGATAGCATGAGTGGTTGCTGACATATAGAGGTGTGACAGACAGACAGCAGTACCATAAGGGTTCCTTTTTTTACCATTTTGGTATCAGAACCCTAAAAACAGCTTATATTTTATTTTTAAGGTAATGACCATACTTTTGAAATTAGGTGCCTTTTTATGGTGTGAACTTTTTGGTGATACTGATATCAAAACATGCAAACTAAAAAAATAATAACATCAAAGAGCTAAATCTCTGCATTGTAGTATGCACAATAAACGGACACAAAACTCTCAACAAGCACTTCTACACTTTAGGCTTGACAGACAGTCCTCTATGGAGGGCCCGTATCAAAGCGGATAAAAAATAGAACATGGCATTCTGAAGAGCGAAGCCATCAGAGAAGACACACTTGGAGCAAACTAACTTTAGACCAAATACCAAACAAAGAGAACAAGTTGATTGAGTTGAGCGAAGTAATTCATGCCATCAGAGAAGACACACTTGGAGCAAACTAACTTTAGACCAAATACCAAACAAAGAGAACAAGTTGAGCGAAGTAATTCATGCCATCAGAGAAGACACACTTGGAGCAAACTAACTTTAGACCAAATACCAAACAAAGAGAACAAGTTGATTGAGTTCTTAAGCTTGAGGGTAAGCTTAACTGCTGGCCACTTTGGGATAAGCGCAAATGATTACACAAACGGAGAAAGGTACCTTCATGGTGCGAGGCATAGCTCTTGTACCTGAATATAATATTTAAGACCTCAGTTCCATCTAGGGTTCTGACATATCAGGATTTTTCAGTCTATCAAGGTTTTTTTTGGATATTCAATTTGCATTTTATTATTTGGGTTACTTGCTAACTTGTTGGGAACAATATAAACAATGCGGGGAGTGTCCCCTCTCTAATACCATCCTCGGTCATTTCACTGGTCGGTTAAAACAAAATTTTTGATTTTTGCAAAGTCAGAGATAAAACCAAGAAAATTATGTCACACCTTGTATGAGCTCTTAGCAAAATGTCAAGTTTTAAGTAGAAATTAGGTTTTTTGTCAAGATTTTATAAGAAAGTATGCCATCTGGTAAACCTAGTTCCATCTAACGTGACAAATATTAGTTTGGAAATTAAGGAATTTATGAGTATTGCAACTCATTTGATTGAGCATATCTCGCTGGCCATCCAACATGGTAAATTGGCCAGTGTGGTGGGAACATTCAAGCCATGTGCGCTCTGTGGTGGGCTGTTTGACTTATAGAATCATTAGTTGATTTTTCACTTTCAACTGAATCAGATTTGGGACCCATACTGTATGCACTTTCCATTGACACTTCCTTAGGCAGAGCTGTAAGTCCAAACTGCTGTAATTTATTCTTGAAAATACTTTATGTTTAAGTACTCTGAAATCACCACAGACGAGCCCACAATCAATGTCTACATCATTAAATAGATTTAAAACCAATAACACAAAAGCACATAGCAGGGGTGAGGAAAATTTATTTAACATTTACACATTTAGGTAACCAAAACTAATATACAAAAACCTGCCTGCCAAGCCTAAGGTCTTAGGTTGAAATTATAGCAGGGGCATTGTCAATACTGGGACGCTTTCAGCTTGTTTTAGTTTATAACCAATACCAAATCGATTTGCAGTTTCCGAAACAAGCACAACTTGGCTGGCGTTACAATAATCATATATTTTAGCAAGACGTATTTTAAAGTAGATACTTGATACAACTTTCGAGGAAAATGGTAAAAGAAAATTTTGATGCTCAGTGAACAAAGTATGCGCCAAGCAAAGCACGCAGGTGGCACTCTACGCAAGATATGAACACGAATATTTAGAACCAAATCGTATTCAACGTTTTGATTTAGCGCACAGACCCAGATATCTATACAGCCCGCAGCACAGACCAAAACGGAATGATTTATTTCCTCTATGCAGCAGACCTCTGTCACAGACACAGATGACTTATTATATTATCCGGGGGAGTCACAGACAGACAGACAGAGCTGTACTCTTTGGCGATAGCCAACAACCACAGACTACTTAGATGCCAAAGTATTATATACTGTGCGTTCCATATTGCACTAACAGACTGCTTTAGAGCACTGTGAGCGCGCTTAAGTCGGTCCAAATTGACCAAAAGCGTGCTCTAAAGCACTCGCTCGTTCACCGCCTTACGTCATTGATGACGTCATCGTTTCTGCTATCAGTGCTTTAGTCAAATAGGTGGAGCAGTGAAAGCGCTAATGTCAAAATCGATTTGACACATAAAATCCCACACATTTGCAGCCAGCTGATGTCTTTTAAGTTTTGATTTTAATGATTTTGTCTCTAATGGAAATGAGAGTGGATTTGGCGCACATTTTTCAGCGATTAGCTTAGGCTTTGTTAAAGAAAATAAAAACGAAACTGACATTTTGACAGATGAACACGTGAGCGCGCTTAAATCCATTCCAAATTGACTAGAGCCATTAAAGCAGTGATAGCTTTGTGAGCGTGCAAAATCAAATTGGACCGTCCGTCAGTACTGTATACGCTTTTAGCAGCGTTTGTACAATTTGGAACACAGCCATAGTCTAATAAAAAAACAGAACTCGAACTTAATTGAAACATATTTTACGGAGCGCTTATCCTTCTTGATCCCTACGTAAAAGATGCATTTGTACTTATCCATAAATGCATCTTACTACAAACTTAATTATCTTTTGATTTTATTTAACTGGTAGGTAGTGCGGAATTTTCATTGTCAACCGTTACAGGCGAACTTAAAAAAGAAGGCAATAAAGGGAGTGAAGTGAATGGGTAGCGAGGAGGTATTCATAAAAGTAAAAAAGGTCCCTATTCCTCCCCCCCCCTACATTCCCACTCCCCCTCCCTCACCCTCTCCCACTCTCTCTTCCTCTCCCTCGCCCCTCCCTCTTCCCCCCCTCACCCTTCCTTCCCCCTCCATTTCCCCCCTTCCCCTCTCCCCATCACCCTCCCTTTCCCCCCTCGCCCTCCTCCCATTCCCCTCCCTTTCCCCCTTCCCCTCACTCATCCTCCCCTTCCCCCTCTCCCTCCCTCTACCCCCCCCTCCCTCTACCCCCTCCCACGCCCTCTACCCCTCCCTCCCCCTTTCTCTCCCCTCATTTTCCCCTCCCTTACACTCTCTCCCTATCCCTCCCCCTCTCCCTCTCCCTATCCCTGACCCTACCCCTATCCCTGCTTCTACCCCTAACGCCATCTTAACCGCTATCCCTATCCTTATATAAACATACAACTGACACTCATATTGATTTTTAGACATTTCAAACCTATCGAATCCCAACCCCATCCCAGGGGTGGTGGTATTTCACGTCCACCACGTTGGATTTCAAAATCATTGTAGTTTTCGTAATCAGCGACCCGATAAACCATACGAACGACACCCATATTGATTTTTAGACATATCAACTCTATCGCACCCCAACCTCATCCCCAAGGGATGATAGCATTTCACGTCCACCATGTTGGATTTCAAAATTGTTGTAGTTTTTGTAATCAGCGGCTCGATAAACCTTACAAACGACACCCATATTGATTTTTAGACATTTCAACCCTATCGCACCTCAACCTTATCCCCAGGGGATAATGGTAGTTTACGTCTACCACGTTGGATTTCAAAATTGTAGTAGTTTTCGTAATCAGCGATACTTAGTTGAATAAAAAAAGTCCCATCAAAATCGGTTAAGTAGTTTCGGTGTGCTGTAGCAGATGCAACCCCGCTAGAGTATTATTGTATGTGTAGATTCCCACGGGAATGAGATATTTTCCCGGGGTAAAAAGTAGCCTATGTCCGTCTCCAAGTTACCATCTATCACCATACCAAATTTCATCAAAATCCGTTCAGCCGTTTAGGCGTGAAAGAGCAACAAACAAACAGACAGACAGACAGACAGACAGAGTTACTTTCGCATTTATAATATTAGTATGGATAAGAATATGTGTATATGTGTGGGTTAGTATGTATATTTGTGTGTTTTTGTATATGAGTGATAGAGTGTTGTGAGAGATTTGATGTGTGTGTGTATTAGAGAGAGAATCGTCATATTTGTCAACAAATAAACAGGTATGTAAAGCAGGCTGTAAACGCTCAAATTATTTGTCAAATTTTACGTAATTGGCAAATTATTTGACAGTCTGCGGTCATGTTTGACGTGTTAGTAAAGCAAACTACGTGTTTGGCTGTTTATTTGAAAGATTTGATTGAAAGCGTGCTTGTCGTATATGTTTGAAAGTGTACAGTCATGTTTGTGAAACAAACTTGCCATTTTCACGCGACAACCACAAATTATCAAAGTTTATCTGAACGTATATTATTTATTAATTATAGTACATTATTTATCTGACCATCGGAGCGTCTTTTCACGGCGAAAACTACTTTTAAAGTGAATTTTTGTTTGACAAACTTGTTGGTATGTGTGCGCTGATGTTTGATGAAAACGTACAGACAACACGTAAAGTTTGACAAATATGTTTGAACGTTTACAACCACCTTAAGTATCTAAGCAAAAAAAAAACTATTGTTGCAAATGCAAAAGCTTTTCAGTTTTTGGATAGTCAAGCCCAAGAAGCCATGCTGTAGTTTTATGTTTACATTCAAATCTGCTAAGTCCAAAAATACCTGCCCCTTTGTTTACAATATTGTATAGTCTAGCACCGCCCCACCCTATGATGCGATATAATAGCTTAAGATTGATTGGACAAGTGCAAAGTACACCATATTTATGTTTTTTTTATCAGCAGCGCATCTCAAGGATTTGAAAACATAGGTAAGTTTACGCGTCCTTTGTACCAGATTTTGATATTGGTGATTAAGATTTTGTACCGAGCTTACTTGTGTCATTAGGAAGGTTGCGGATTGAAAAACTTATAAATTTGGTTTTTTCGGCATTCAAAATTTCAAAGTAAAAGAGTGAGCCGCTAGCCAGTGACAAAAAGTTTTGAAGCCTCGTTGAGCAAGTGAATATACTTCTTCCCAAGAGTCTCCGATAAAAGTTAATGTTGTATCGTCCACTTACGATATTATTTTACATTTTTCAAGGTTGAGTTGACATAAGCCATTAATATAGCATAAGAATAAAGTTGGGCCAAGTATACTCCCTTGTGGTACTCCATATGTAACCATAAGTTCTTATACTGTGCATCGCAGGATATCACCAATACTTGGTTGATATACAGCACATTCGCACAAAGCGCTTTGAAACATCTTTTATAACACGCACGGCAAAAGAGTGAAAATCTCTGCCTTCGTCTGTGTTCCCGAGTTCATACAACCCGAATCTATTTAAGTTGCAAGTGAATAGACTTCTTCTGGGCAAGCTCATTCCATTGTCGACCTCATCTCTGTCTCCAAGACTAGATCGAGGTCAAGAGTAAGTCCATTCCAAATTAAAAATGCTGTAGAAGCTAAAATCGCGCTGCCGGTGTGAAGCTTGACCTGCTCTTAGTTAACTGAACCATTGAAATAACTGAACGTCCAAGCCTTTTATATTAATTATTTTTTTTTCACTCAAATGTCCGTCAGTGTGTCCGTCGTCCGTCACAACGGTTTTACGGCCAAACGGTTGCAGCTACAGTCTTAAAATTTTACAGTGGAAGCATCTTGTTGACCCAAAGCCATAGAAATTGTTAAAAATATTTTTAAATGTTTTATAAGGTGCTCAGAGTAAAAAACTATAGAGTCCGCCATATGCATATTCTGTATAAGCTAGTGAAGCGTGAAGCGTCTCACTGTCGCCCATGCCAGTCGGTCAAAAAACTCAGTTAAGTTTTACAAAAATCAAGATATCTTTAAAAATCTAATGTTTTAGTATAAACTTTGTTTACGGAAGTGAAAATATATTGTTTTTTACTTGTGATTTGATCATTAATACCAAAAACGGAAGCGTAAATAATCCGTAATAGCCATTTTACGAGTATGCGTGATTTTTAGCACCGTTTTTTCCTGAATGGTAAGTGTTTTCACCAGAAAAACTGTGGTAGTAGCATTTATTAGTCCTATATCACATATTTCTCAGAGAGAAAGATAAACATTTTACGTTTTAAGGATTTGAAAAAAATTCCATACATTTTAGTATGGAGGTCCCTCGCAAGAAAGTGCTACGCTTATGGCTCCCTCCTTAGCAGCAAGAGCTGCTACTAAAACCTCCTTGATAAGGTGGCTCCTATAGAGCTAAAGGGGACGCGAAACCAAAATTTTGGGCCATCCTATTGAGTGGTTTATTGTTGCTTAGAACTTGTTGAGTACATAAATAAACACAGTATTTTTTGTTTAAAAAAGTATTGTAAAATAAAGGAATGGGAAACCACGGAAGAATTTTTTAACTTTACATTGAACTATGAACTTGAAATTTGGTGATAATGTTTATTATTCTTCTTCTTTGAGAGCTACGCTCTTGTCAGTGGAGTAACTTCCACACCTTCCTATCTTCTGCAACTTCTTTGATTTGACATTTCTCTTTTCTTTTCTCTTTTCTTTTTAATCTGGTCTATATAGCAACGTCTTGGCCTTTCTCTACCTCTCCTTCCCTCAACAATTTCTGATAGTTATTAAAAAAAAATCGTGTCCTATCAGATATCCCAACATGTTCCCTCGTCCATTTTCAATAGTATTTAATATGCTTCTTCTTTTTTTTTTTAAATATTTAACACCTCTTCATTAGCGTTCTTTAATGTCCAGCTGATTTTCTCTATCCTTCTCCAACACCACATTTCGATTTTTTCTATCCTTTCTCTATCTCTTTGCGGAGGGTCCACGTTTTACAGTCATAGAGTTCAATACTCCATATAAAAGCCTTAATCAATCGTTTCCGAGCTACTATTGAAATATTTGCTTTGAAAAGTTGTTTTTAGGGTTCCGATACCAAAATGGTATAAAAAAGGAACCCTTATGGTCTGACTTTGTCTGTCTGTCACACCTGTATATCTCAGCAACCACTAATGCTATCGACTTTAAATTTGGAATAGTTTTAGAATATGGTTGCTCAACTTAATTGCACATGAAAGAATAAAAAAATAGGGGGAGGCAAAATTTAAAATTGTCGTCACTAGGTCGAGTGGGGTATCATATGAAAGAAATTTACTTTTACATCCTAAATTATATTTTTGTATTCTTTTACAACTCTTAGTTTTTAAGTTATAATGAAAAATGTCAAAAAAAATACCATTCCCACACTTATCTCCGAAGTTTGTGAAAGGAAAAATCTGAATTAATTACAGTCTATAGAAGTTTAGGAAAGAATTCCAGCAAAAATCAAACAGTATTTCTTCATTGCAAAGTTTTTTTTGCGATCCAAAAAATTGACTTTCTTGCTTCCAAAAATACTATAGGTATATCGGAATTCTCGACGCACGACTCCGACTCGCACTTGACCGATTTTTAGGGTTTCATACCTCAAAATAAAAAAAACGGAAGCCTTAAAGGATCACTTTGTTGTCCGTCTGCCTGTCTGTCTGTCAAACCCCTTTTTCTCACGAACGGGTAGAGGTATTAAGTTGAAATTGATACCAAATATTAAAGTCTATAAACAACACAAGATCTGCAAAATAGTTTTTTTACACAACTACGCAATCAAAAGATATGGCTTTTTATGTCCGCATCTCCATACATTTATGCACTAAAGCAAAACCTAGAGGGTACTTCCCGTTGACCTCAAATTATGAAATTTTGCAAGAAGCTAGGTCTCACAGTATAAATAAAGGGAAAATTCTAAAATCATTAAATATTACAATTTTTCTCACAACTAATAGTAACTGTATTGGTTTTAGTGATGCTATGCTGGAGAGTTGTTAAAGTAAACCACGAACAATGATTGATAATTGACGTATATTGGACATAAAAAGATGATACAATGAGTGCACTTTATTAATCAATTTTGATAGAAAGTGTACTCCGCTGAGTTCCAGCTTAGGTAAAGTAAGGTTTTTGTTTTCAGGAACTATTCGAGTTTTTGCAGCGATGAGTGTTATTTTGCTATTGACTTTGCTGTACACGACACATGCGTAGGCTTTAGTAGAAGCGTCGCAGAAGCCGTGCAATTCTATGTTATCGCACTGGCCGCTTTGATACCATCTTTGTATTTTTATTTCATTGATATTTTGCAGGTCGTTCCTGGTTTTCTCCCACTCGATTTTGATGTTTTCAGGTAGAACCTTCCACCAGTCCGAATATGGTACGGTTTGAAGACGGCCCCCGTTACCCGTAACTACCAAAAACATGGTTCAGAGCTAAATTCATAGCAGTCCGATCCGGTCGTCTGTTAGTACTTTAAATGTAACTCGAATACGGCAACAAACACCAACTAATATACACTTCTCATCATAAAAATCGAAACACTTCCGTTTTTATGGTTTTTGTCCTAATTTAACACAAAAGGGTTTTCATTTCATAAAAAAAAATATGATTGTATAGCTAGCAGTTTGGCCATTGCAGTGGTAAACGAAAATTTTAAATTAAAAATTAGAATTTATCTTGTTTATCCTATAAATGAAATGAATAACTGTTTTGAGTCAAATGTGTGTTGAGAGTTGGAGTTCATTTAAAAACTAAAAATGTGCGCTTTTCTTTAAACTTTTTGCTCTTTATTTGTTTACTGTGACTTTGGGACGTCTGAATAAAGTTTTTTTTTCTGAAACATAAATATACTTCGCCCGCAGAAGCCGCCAGAGTGGTGGCATTGCTGGATTCTGGACTTAGCGTGTTGTGGCTAAAAGATAGCATCTAAGCCTGTCATCTGTATAAAGAGTCGACAAACGCTATCGGGGGACTGGTTTGTTCACACGCCGTGATCGTGACTCTCATCCGATCGATGAAGAACCGTATGGAAGCAGTACCTAATAAGAGCTCGGGGAGGGGGAACACAAGTTATTAAATAAACGTTGTTTAGCTGTTTTTTCATTTACGTGTGTTGTATCCATTTCCTTCATACTAAAAAAAAAATTAAAAATGACTCATTAAACAAAATACAAAACCTATGAAAATTTAATTTGAATTTAGAACATTAACATTAGAATTTAAAAACCTCATATTATTCACTATTAAACGACATTTGACATATATTCCTAAATATACACATTTTTCTGATAATCCTCTTTAAACTTGCAAGGTGTTTCGATTTTTCTGATGAGAAGTGTATATTGGCCCAACACCGGCCAACGTGAAGAGGAGCCTAAAAGAGTTGCCAGCCATAGGCAACGATGAAGCACCCTAAATCGAGCTTTAACATGCTGAAATTGGGTCGTGAGTAGTTGACCGCATACTTTGTCTATGGCTGTCTGTGGATCTTCCAAAGAGTACAGCTTTATTTTATACCCAGGATCTTCTTTCGTTCGTTCGTTCTGTGGTGTGGTTCGTTCTTTCTTCGTTCATTTCGTTTGTGAGGTGAAAATGAAAATTGAAAAACCATAAAATTGTTGGTTGAGAAAAGTTGTAGGTATTCGAGTTTCTCAATATGTCTTGTTGTGGTGATTGCTCGCGCTCGCTTGAATATCGTAACTCCGGCTTGTAGAGTTACAGTTTTTGTTTTGCACGCTGTGTACTCGAGCGTGCTCCTCATTTTTGTCAGCGGTCGCTTGAGGTTCAATTTTCTCCAGCCGTTCTATATGGGAAAGACTGAATATGCCTTATGAAGAAAGACTAAAGCCGCTGAATCTATGTATGTTAAAAGAACGAAGAGAACGTGGCGACCTAATGGAAACATTCAAAATCTTGAGTGAACATTATGATATTGAAGATTTTCACAAGATGTTCACTAAAAACCAGAACACTCATTTAAGAGGACACCATTTGAAACTCATAGCAAAACCCTCCAATAACAATCCACACAATCACTTCCTTTCAAACAGAGTTGTCGCAGCGTGGAACAAACTTCCAGCAGAAATAATTTCAGCGTCTAATGTTAATCAGTTCAAGAACAAGTTGGACAGACACCTACAAAATATTACATAGCCTATTATATCTGGATACAGGCTATTTCAGTGAAAACTGCCTGGATGTTGTTGACTACTGACACTGTGAGCTTCAGTAATACGCTCAGAAAATTTATCCCAAGATGTCATTCCTGTTGCAGATGTGAAGGATTTCGTGTCTGTCTTTTAGATGAAGTCTGACATTAAAACTGTCTCAATGTAGTTCCTTTGACTATCCTGCGCTGCTTTGTAATCTATGATAGTCAATACACGATGTGTCTCTCTTGTGGAAAGTGTTTTAGCAGCTACTGCTTGGTCTTATAATACTCCTACTCGTTCTTGCTCCTCTCTCGTTGTGCATTGTACCTTGCTATCTATGTAGTAGGTATCTCATTTCTGACAAGTGTTTCAACAGCTACGTCAAGTCATGAAAAAACATGGTATAAATATTCAAACACATTCTTTACTTTTGCATCAGCACCTAATGGGTGAGAGATAAATTTGTTTCATTGTATCTAACATCTCTTGCATGTTAATTTTGATACTCTCACTGTCTGTACAGAAGTGCAGATGAAGTTCTCTCTTGTCTACATATTATAAAAAGATTCTTTGCCAGAGCTTTGAGGGACCTGAGATTAAGTATCTAGATTGCTGTTATTGATAAAGAGAGTTGTACTTGTGTTGTTCTATCGTTCTGTAAAAATATCTGTTATGGCTATTTCTTTGACACCAGGACCACTGACTGGCTGAACCGAATTTTATATCTATCTGTCCATGTTCTAACTGATATTGGTGTTGTGATGAAATGCTGAAATATTCAAACCTCTTGATTGCCATTCCTGGTCCTACCCAATTATTATATTTTTTCCTATAGTAGGTAGTAGATCTGTCACTAAAATTGAATCACCAAGTTCCTAAAATTATAGATCTGTCACTAAAATTGTATTACCAAATGAAATCAAAATAATTACCTGAAAATACATTTGTTCCTGAAATAGTAGATCTGCCACAAAAATTTAAAAAACAATGTTACCACAATGATATAATTTTCTGCTTTATAAGATTAGTTTCTGTATACATAGTAAAATGTAGTAGGTAGATACCTAAGTACCTAACTACTATAGGCCGTGCAAACTAACTTTAGCTCTGACTGTTAGTGTGCAGAATCGTTCATTGGTTCTCTGCTTGTCACCCATGGGCAGATAATCACCATCAGGGTTTGGAAAGTTACTCTGAACATTCATTTTACATCTCTTGCAATTTTTAAAGCTGTGTTTGTCCTGTTTCATACAAGCATTTACTTTTTTGAATATAGGTCATGTTTTGACTTGGGTTCACGAATAAATATTTGTGACTTTGGTTTTTGTTGTTGGTTTTAGTGGTTGGTCGAGCTATCTATTAGATCGTATTTTTTGGATACTTGCAGCAGGAGGAGAAGAAGTAGAGGTGATGATATGACACAATTGCGACTGACAACTCTGTAAATGATCCATTGTGTATTAGGGCTTGGGTACAATGTATCAACTTCAACTAAACAATGGATTGTGCAGTATACAATGAATAAATTACCTAAGTTAGGGACAAATAACAAAACAATTGATATATTTTTACGTTTTTATTGGTTAATTTACTCAAAACTACCAAAATCTACATAACTAGGACTTCCCTCCCTGCTATCCAAAAATTTAAAATAAATCAGATTTAACAGTTAACTTTAACCCTTTAACGGGCATAAGGATCCTGCACAATAAAATAACTTTTTACAGTGAATTATTATTTTTTATTGAAATTAAAGAAACACGTCTTTCAGGAAAATTAAAAAAAATTCGGGAAACCCCCGGAAAATTTGGTGGGAAAAATATTCCCATTGCCCTTCAGGGACAGTGAAATTGACGAAAGCATGGAACAATGCACAGGGCAACATCGCATTTCTCACACTTCACCTTGCTCCTCTTGTCATTTGTTTTTGTGCTGCATAATTTGCAACGCTTGTAAGATTCCAATGCCACAGGCATATGTACACCCACATCTTTGTAACGCAGTTCAGTTGGCACCATTTTTAGAGTTTTTTGGTAATTCTCTGATTCCAAGACTTATTTTCTTGGTCACGTAATTTCCTATAGCAGACGTCCGTTTTCTGCAGCTGTACCCATCGATCAGACCTCTGGCAATGGCCACACGGAATTCTAGATTGGTGAGTCTTTGGGTTCTTGAAGTGCACGAATATGTTATAAAAGCATTTGTTATACAGGCATCAAAGAGAAAATAAAAAATTCTGACCCACCAACGCTTGCTCCTCCGTCCAATAGAATAGGTCCCTCTTATTTGATCAAAGCGATCAACCCCCCCCATTCTCTTCGTGTATTGTTGAACAGCCCTTGGACAGCTGATAAGTTTTTTTGAGCCATCTTTCTGTGTTCTTGTCACTTGAGTATTATTTATTTTAGGATGAAAAGCAGTGGACAATATCAGAACTTCCTTAGTGTCTTGCCACACTGTGAATGCTACATCCTTTTTGGTCCTCCACTTGAAGTTCCCTTTAGCTAACTTCAAGTTTTTTGTATTTTCTATCATAGTTGGTAAATCGGATCGATTTCTTCTGACCGTTCCAGTAGCAAATAATCCATTCTCATGTAAATACTGAAGCAAAGCAGTATCAGTGAAGAAATTGTCGAATGTGACATGTTTTTCAAATTCTTCTTCCATTAGTTTTCCTGTCAGATTCTTTACAACCTTGGCTCCCAAACCCGTCTCAGTTCCTTGACCAGTTTTTCCCGTATATATTTCAAACTCATATAAGTATCCTGATTGACTGTTATTCATTTATTTATTCATTTAACAGTACAACTGTATGCGAAATATAATTACATTTTATCATTTAAGTAATCTAATCTAAAGTTTACAAAATATCACAAATTAAAATTCCTAATTCTAAGTCCTCCTAGGCAAATAAAATTAAATGAAAAATTAACAAAATTTCCTAATCTATTTAAATGTCACAGTCACTAAAATAAAAGAAAATTCAATATAAAATTAACTAATGATCACAATTTCCTACCAATAAATCAAAATTCTTCAATTGAGTAACAATTCTTTTCGAGAAGCAAATGTTTTAATTTGGTTTTAAAAATATTCACATTTGTTATAGTTTTAAGTTCAATCGGCAACCTATTAAACAAAACCACAGATTGATACCGTGAGCAATGCTTGGCAATTTCAAGACGCGGTTCTATTTTGTGATCTAGATCCTTTCTTCTGGTGTTAATGCGAGTAACCATTTCGTCATCGGACTCAAACAAGTTCCTATGCTTAATAACATCCGACAACAGTATCAAAATGTACAGACTAGGAACCGTTAAAAATCCAAACCCTTTAAAAAACTCTTTGCATGATTCCCATGATGGTATGCGGGCAATGACTCGAACAGCCCTTTTTTGTAATACAAATGCCTTCGCCATGTTATACCTATAGCTATTTCCCCACTGTTTCACGCTGTACTTAATCTTGATTCAACTAGTGCATAATAAACTGCCTTTAATTGGTCTATTGTCAGTACGTCTCTCAAACTTCTCAAAGCATAACAAGACGAACTAATTGAACCTGCTAAAGTACTTAATTCTACCTTCCAATTTAGTAAACAATCAATGTGTATACCTAAGAATTTAACATCTTGTACTAAATTTACTTTTTTACTATTAATAAAAAGATCAAGAGTTTCCTGATTTTTGGCTGTTGATTTGAAAATGATTGCGTTTGTTTTATGGACATTAAGCTGAAAATCATTAGACGAAAACCATGTGTTGAATGCTGACAAGGCAGCATTTGCCTTTTCATTTAATTCCTTAGTACTGGAACCTGACAAAACAGCGTTAGAGTCATCTGCGAATAATGTCAATCTAGCATCTGGCACGATAGACTTGACGTAACTAACTACATCATTCACAAAAACTATAAATAGGATTGGACCCAAAATAGACCCTTGTGGTATGCCTCGGGAAATATTAATTAACTTAGAGGTTTTTGTGGTCTCCGTTCCATCATTTTCCAATTTTCTTTATATCCAGACATCGGTCACACAATCTCATGAACCCGCCAACACAACTAGGTACACTGCGAGACTTGGTCCACAGTAATTGTTGGGTTGATGGTTCCATGGGCGATAAACATCGGTACTTCAGCATTCCTACGTGCACCGTTTGTGCTGCTTTCGTGCTTGTGACGAATCTTGTTTGACTCACGATTATCACTAACCCTAACAGCTCCAGCATCATCAACAACCACACCCCTCTTGTTCCTTTTCAATGCTTTCATTATTTGATTAAGCATGTTGTTCCTAGAAATTTCAGTTGTTATATCGGCATCATGTTTTCCAACCTCTTTTTCAAGTTTATTTATCAGTTGTGGGTCCATATTCACCACTAATTTGCTCAGATCATGAATATGTTTGATAAAAGATGCTTTCACACAATTAAGTGCAAAATCATTTCCCTCATCAACTCCATTCATCCAAGTGCCATTGTAAACGTAAACCGGTTTTTCATCATGCCAACCGAGTATCATCACACGATGCATAACAACCTCCGCCTTCTGAAAACAATAAGCAAGATCGCAAGTGGTGGTGTATCTATACCATTTTTGGGTCTCATTGCCCCGGACGCAGCCCTCCTCGCTCACATCGTACCTTTCGTGACCAGTGACTTCGGTGCCACTTACGACTTTTAGCAAAAGCAGTATGAGCAATGTCACTACTGTTCCCGTTGTTAGCTTCTTCCCAGCAGCCTTTTTCTGGACGGCAGACACCACCTCTTGGGGAGGCGGCCCCCGCACTACAGAAATATTGCCAGTTGGAGTGGCACCTTCGGTTACCGTAACCTTTTTCTTCCCCACAAACCATGTCTTCTTCTTCGTTCTGTATATTTTGACATCGCCAGTAGCACCAGAGTTGTCAACTACGTTTTTCTTTTCTGGTGCAAATTGCTCATTTGCAACACAACTGATCTTGTGTTCGTCATGTTCGTTTAAGATCTCGACTCCCGAACCAATTATACTGATTTAGCTTGGCCAATTGACTAATAACTGACCACCTGAAATACCAATACCTGACCAGTTCCAAAAAGCCTTTTCGTGTAACAACATCACTAAAGAAGTATTTTTAAAATAAACAGAGTTATAGAAGTTTTAAAATCTTTAATTAGGCTCTAATAATAACATATTTTGTACGTAGCTTAGGTAGGTAACAAAAGGTTAGTTTTAAATATAATCTGTATACTTTTCAAAGTTGGATACGTAGTAAACTCCCCGTTTTCGGTGTATTAGTTTTGGTTCTCTAATTTTCTCTTTTATATCACCAATTCTGTATAAACCTATGTCCTGTTTATCCGGCCATCTCCAATTTTTGAGTGATTTTTGCATTGATCGAATCCTTCTTCTCGCTCCTTCTTCAGATATTGATTCGATTTGTCCGACATAGTATGTACCATCGTAATCAAATATCACATAATCTCCGACATCGAATCTTTCTGAATTTACATTTGCACTCTCTTCTTTATCTTCTCTATTAGTTTCCTTCTCTTCGACTACTTGTTCTGTCTTGTAATTTGGTAATTCACTTGATCTTTCTTCACTTTCACTACTACTGGTGTCGCTTCTGATGATTCTTATTTTCTTTCTTTTGTTGGTTTCGTTTTTAGTTGCTGTTTTTATTTTCTTAGGTATTTGTTTATTTTTTTTAGCTTTGTTTTCCTCTCGTACTCGTTTCCTTATTTCGGATTTTCTGCTCTTTTTGTCTTTTTCATGTTCTTTACTTAACCAGTATTCTTGCCACTTTTTTGATGTGGTAGCGAATGGGGTGGTTCTTTTTTAGGATTTTTAATGGGGGAATCTGAGGGCCAAATAATGTGGCGTCCAAAAGCAGGGCTATTTTTTTTTGTTTATTAGACAATAAGATATTATTTAAGGATTGACTTTCAGAGTTTTTGGTTTGGGATGTTGAAGCATGGCTTACGAAGTGCATTTCGGGTGCTTTCGAGATCGGAGAAGTACAAGAATTGGCAGCGGTGACCATGGATGGAGTGCAGGATCTGACGGGCGTTTGTGGAAAATCTAGGTCTGGAGGAGTACAAGATCTGTTGGGCGTTTCCAATATTTGGGAGGTATCTAGTGCCAATGAGACCGGAGTATTACATCTCGTGGAAGTTTCAGACCCTATTCGAAGATCTGGTTCTTTCGAGAGCGGAGATTTCCCAGTGGAAGTTTCCAAGTTCAATAGGACATCTGGTGCTAGCAGTGGCGATGATAAGTGGATTGATAAATCTTGGATCGGAGATTTGTCTGCATTGTATGGGGAAGCAACGCCCATACAGTGCTGCCTAAACTTTTTCCACACATAAAAAAGCTCCTTCGCACTCTCCTCTCCGTCCCAAGTTTCATTGCTACATCTAAACTGTTCAACACAGTCCCGTCTCATGAAGGACTAAAATAGCAAGAGAGTTTTTACTCCTATGTCCCGTGGGGGTGGCGACACAGGAGCAGTTTTTCGTGAAAAATGATCCATACATGGCGTCATATCCATGGCAGTAACATCGAAGGGATAAATCCCGCATTTTTCGAACCCATTCGAAATGACTTCTGAAGTCACCTTCTCCTCAATAACTTTAGCCAGCAAACATAAATTTGTCAAATACTTGACAAATTTATGTTTTGATGTCAAGTTCTTAAATATACTAATTCTGTGTTCGTCAAATGAGCTCTTAGTCAGCTCACTTTGGGACACTCAAGATGGAAATAAAATCATAGGCATATAGGCATATATTATTTTAATTGCATAAAAAATAAAAATTTTAGCTTTTTAAGAACTCAATATCTAATAAAACCTAATAAAATTTTATTACAAACAAGTATGGGCCAACTGATTCCAACATAATTTTTGTAAACATTGTATAGTCGAAATTTTGCCCTTTAATAGCTGGTTCTATTATTATTTCAACTTTAGCGTCTTTGATCACGTCTTTAGTTTTTCTGCATTGCGTGCTCCGACTTGTGTTTGTTTTACCAAACGATCATATCGAAATGATCCTTTATTAAGTATATATATGAATTGGAATAAAAAATCTATTGTTTGAAATTTTGCTATTAAGGCATTTATTCCATCCTTATACGGCATTTGTAGTCCGATATCTTTCATTTACGCAGCACCACACATCCGCTTTTATCATAGAAAACCACTGGTTGATGAAATATTTTTTTAAATTCATCGATATTAGGGTTCCTATCTGGTATGATGTTGACAATATCTAGCCACCCTTCTGATATGTAGTTTGTAGGTAAAAGTGCCAAATTGCAAGTAAATCTAAAAATTTATACCAAAAGCAATGACTGGCTTTTTTTCGAATCTTCCTCATTTTTTTGCATTTTAGGGACTGTCCTTCCTGTCTGTTCCTTTGTGTCCCTGTTTTTTTCAATTTAATTAAATTCCAGTCTTTGTTCCAAATAGCTTGCGAAAAATGAAAAATACAACTTTTTACAGACACATCTGAAAAGGCAATATTAACTGCATTGCTTAATGCATGATGCATTTAGCTAATTCATAATCACATTTAAGTTTTTTATTTTTTATTATTCCGAAATTTGTCTTCAAAATTAAAAATAATTTTACATAAGTAATCTATTTTATCAGGTAATAGACAGTAAAATATAGATAACCAGAAAGGATTAATGTCGCCAGCTCTAGCTTTTAAGTTTAAATGCTGTACGTTCCATGTTGAACAAGTCACTAAAAAGAGAAAAAAAAGATTTCTTAAATGGGTACGACATTAATGACAAAATATTCTTAATTTTATTAACATCTGCAAAGCGTCTTGAATTATTCGACAATTTTTGTCATCTCTTCTTCATATGTCATGAAACTAGCAGATTTCTGTTGCAATAGCAAAGTAAGGAAGTTACTGCGGTCTTTTTTTTCATTTCGTCCTTTAGTCGTTGCAACTTGCGCTTGAATGCATTTATAGAGATCATCATGTTAACAATATTTTTGTATTTTCCTGCGACTCCAGGTTTATATCGTTGAGGTGCTTTGTTAAAGTGGGAATCAGAAACTAACCATTTCTCCGAAACATCAAAGACAGAAGGGTTATGCAAATTAACAATATCATATAAATTCTGAAGTTTAAGACGAATACTGTGCATTACATTGTATTACTGGGACTGGTGGCAACAAGTTAGTGGGCGACTTTGTCCGGTAGAGAGAAGCCATTCATTTTTGAGAACATACTAGTTAAAAGATCTAGCATAATTCCCAGGAAGTTATCCGTGGATGACACATTCATGCTCTGTGGGAGAGCGGAGGGCTGCTCCATTTGCAGAGGGTCTCGATCACACATCAGGGCTTAATAAGCTCTGCGGTCAAAGCTGCGATGACGATGACAGACGCAGTCAACTTTTTTGTTTTCTGTTTTTGTGTTCAGTGCTGCACTTGCTTATTGCAAACTGACAGCTTTGTCACTACCTTCTGCACAGCGTGCCTATGATTCAGCCACATTGCAGCTCTTGCCAATATTTTCTTTGCTTTGGACCTGCATTTATCTGCCACATCGCAACTCGACAGATCGCAGAACCACAAGCTCGTTGATGAAAAGATGCTACTATTAGAGAGTAATCACCGTTTTTGCCGGTTCCCTTAATTACTCAAATTTTGGAAAAATATGGGGACAAAATTTGGTGTTTGGTATTTTTCTGCACATAATTTATAAGCAACACCTTCAAATACCCCAGTGTGGATATTGTACGAAATTGTTGATTCGTCTTTTAAATCGCGATCACAAATATAACAAGAGATCTCTGATCTACTTCGATTTTATTTTCCTGCTCGGACGCTCGGTCCGAGTGTCCATGTGTCAAGGGTAATGATCATTTCATAAAAGCTTTAGTTTTACAAATTTTCTCTCAATCCTTAATAAAGTTTCTGCGCAATATTAACCTCTGTAAGCGCTGCATTGTGACAAACGTTCATTATAAGAACATTTAACATAATATCCGAAACTGTATACTTCGTGTTTTTGAATATTATTCGTACATGACCTACATGATCCGCAAAACAGATCACGGAGCGGTCAAAATTGCGCGCTCCGGGGAGGTCGCCCAACTGCTGTTTCTCATACCTCAAGGCAGAAACATTAAATTAAACTACTTATCGTAATTTGACAAATGAGGTATCGTTAGAAGTGTGTTTATCAGACGACGATACAAGACGTCACATTAAATTAAATGTAGCGCCCTCTTGAGGAGATTAAGTCATGAGTGAAAATAGTACATTAAGATACAAGTGAGCTATTTTGGTGATTGCGCACGAGGCTTGAGCATTGCAGCCCGAGCCGCAGGCGAGGGCGTCATGGAGCAAGGAGTGTAATGACCAAAGCGCACGCGCTTCTTATCGAACTTAGATAATGAAATCACATTTGAAACATTTAAAATAAAATAAATGACTACTCATTCGTTTTAAGTAAATAGAAAATGTATATCTAACTTGACAACAAATACAAATTCCCAAAAACTTCATAATCATTATTAACAATAGCACAATTTAGCAAGACAATATTTCAATTTGGAAGCCACTGATAGAAAGTATTATTTTTCGAATTATTTTGCATATTCTTCGAAAAACGTGGTTGCCATTAAAACTTTATCTTTTGCAAGTCCATCGGAAAAGAAGTGAACAGTTGTTACAGCAGGGTGTTTTTCTTTTAATTCATAATTTGTTTAATTTAATCCGACAGAATTGGATGAAGGTGCGCCTAAATCGCAGAAGATCCATGGTTCTGATGGGATGACACTGTACACAGTATGAAGTTACCTGTTTTGTCTGTGCTTCTGCTGAAAAATGATACATCACTGCTGTATGCAGGGTGATTTGATTGCGAGAACCACCGAAATGGTGAGACTGGAGTGATACTTGCAGGCATACGAGGGCCAAACCGAAAAGATCGGGAATAGAATACTCAGGAATAAATTAGATTAAAACCTTTTTGGTTTATGACATGTAGTATTATTTCAAACACAATTCCATTTTTGAATTTTAAAAAAAGTAAAAAAGAAAAGAGTAGTAGCCATTTGAATTTGACAAGTCAGTGGGGAAAATGGAGCTTACGCGGGAACATTTCCGTGCCATAATTTTTCACAACTTTCGTCGAGGTTTATCTCAAGAACAATGTCTCGCCGAGCTTGTTTCTGTTTATGAACTTGAAGCACCCAGTAAAACGACTATATATCGTTGGTATTCTGAGTTTCGTCGTGGACGTTCCTCTCTCACGACAGTTCCTTCTACTGGTCGACCAAAAACAGCGGTAACACAAGATAACATCGATGCTGTGCGCCAATTAATAAAAGAAGATAGACATGTGACATACGAGCAGATTCGGGCTTCTCTCAGCATTGGTATGACAGCAATTCAAACTATTTTACATGATGAACTGGGTGTCAAGAAGTTAGTTTCCCGCTGGGCGCCCCATCGTTTGACCGAGGAACAAAAGTCGGCTCGTGTTAATTGGTGTCGGTCTACTCTGCAACGGTTCAATAGAGGGAGCTCAAATGCAGTTTACAATATCGTCCCTGGTGATGAATCGTGGATTTATTCATATGAGCCCGAAAGAAAACATCCATCGGCTGTTTGGGTCTTCGAAGGCGAGGTCAAGCCAACAAAAGTTGTCCGCTCTCGTAGCGTGTCGAAAAAAATGGTCGCTTCGTTTGTATCGAAAACTGGTCATGTGGCTACGATTCCTTTACAAGAACGCAGAACGGTTACTGCTGATTGGTACACAATAGTTTGTTTGCCGGAAGTCATAAGAGAACTTCGTAAAATTAATCCGAATCGTCGCATCATTCTTCACCAGGATAATGCGAGCTCACATACCGCTCGCAAAACGATCGCGTTTTTAAATCAGGAAAACGTGGAGTTAATGGACCATCCACCGTATATCCCTGACTTGAGCCCCAATGATTATTTTACATTCCCAAGAATTAAAGATATGCTACGTGGTCAACGATTTCAAGGCCCAGAAGAGGCAGTCGAAGGTTACAAATCGGCCGTTTCTACTATAACCACTTCGGACTGGAATTACTGTTATAATAATTGGTTTGATAGAATGCAAAAGTGCATCGATTGCCACGGAGAATACTTCGAAGAACAATGAAAGTAAATATTGTTGTATTATTTTTGTACTTTTTTCTATTCCCGATCATTTCGGTGTGGCCCTCGTAATTCTCACAAAAAACTTTATGTAATGCTACTTCACTTTCTGTCACCCCGCCGATGCACTGTCACAGCTTTGTACTACAGCTTTGTATTTGTATTGGTGTCTGATATTGTTTCAGTAACTAATACATTTCTATAATTTCACTTTTCCTTATCCACAAGTCTACAATCTCTGTTTGGTAACTTTTATATACTTTCATAATCTATGCACCGGTTCTTGCACTCCCAACAAACTCCTCTCTTACAGGATACCGAATCAACAGAACAAATTAGTGATTCTAAGACTGCATTCGTGTTTTTCTTGTGTTTTATACTTTTTAGAGCAAGATTTGCCAGTAGTGGGTTCTAATTTTTGAACTTATTTTTATTATTTTGGTTAGGAACCCTAATAGGTGTTCTTAGGGAGTGGAATTCACTGCATCCCTCTGTATCCTTATGTTAATAACTGAAATCTATTTAATGTCGCGAGTAATTACCTACGCTTCTTCCAAGGCCAGCTCGGTCCAACATCGACCTTATCGCTGTCCTGTAAGAGAAAAGGTACCAGCCCTTTCAACGATCCTTATCGGCAAGAACATCACGCCTGGACTGCTTCTGATGTTCGCTTTCTACGCGACCACCACGCTTATCTTGAAAGAGGATTCCGGATGAAGATGACTTGTCCAAAACATTGGGAATAAATTTTTCTGAGACTGCAAGGGTATTTAAAAAGAACTTTCTGCAAACTAGATATTTTATCCCACCAATAGTCATATAACTTAAGCGTTCTTTGACGTCTTGAAATTTTGCCTTCGGGAAATACAGTTCGTTGTGTAGTCTCTTTGCTCTCTTAAGCGTTCTTTGACGTCTTGAAATTTTGCCTTCGGGAAATACAGTTCGTTGTGTAGTCTCTTTGAACATTTATGTCACAAGTGTCATAGAATTTTGTAAAAAAAAATTCCGGTCAATATCTGTAAAACAGTGACACTTTCGATTGTTTTTTATGCAACGCGGTACATTACAATACGCTCCGATAGTTTTGGCGGGTACTTTTTTCTTTGTATAAGGTGAGAAGTAATTGTTGACCAGATATTCGTAATGATTTCGCTAAATCACGTTTGTTTCCTTAATTTTTTTTATCTAATTCGAACTCACGCCTCGAACCTTCCACAGGAATATTATTTCTGTTGAGCATACTTGTAGTATTTTCCAGGAGTTGATTTTCAATTATTGGCAAATTAGAAACTGGTCGTTGATTGTTTATGTGTTGTGACGAACACATAAACAAAATGAGTCCAACACCAAAGTATATGACATCTAAAGCATGAGCTAAATACCTCACCAAAACAGCTTAAAACTTTGCAAGTTTGTTCGCGATATGTATTGTCGTTGTTATTTACCTCATAATCATGATATAAAATCGTTGTACTACGTATTTCAATTTCTTCGCAAACAGACTGAGGACAAATTCTCGGCATACTTGTATTATTTCTTTCAATACTGTTAGAAGAGATATTGAGGCTTATGACCTGGTAATTTTTAGAAAGCCAGTAGGTATAGCGTCACGGCAGCGTCCGAAAAGATAGAAAATAGAGGAAAAGCCGCGAAATACTTTCAAAAAGGCGGTAAAAAGTTTCTGAAAAAGGCAAAAAAGCATAAAAAATACATCATTACTTGTACAATATGATTGATTTGAGAACAGTACTTGAGTATCTACACCTTGAATACTTACGCGAGTTTCTATATCAATAACTAGTATTTGCCCGCGACTTCGTCCGCGTGGAGTTCGGTTAGTGGATGAACCAAAAGTTGACCATTTAAGCGGATTTATGACTATAAACGCTCATAAAAACATTATTTTGTATATGATGGCTATCTAACTTTAACTGCATATATATTTATGTCTATTCAAACTAGAAAAGTGATTATTGACCGTGTTACATTTACATGGTTTATGAAAGTTCCACTTAAAGTTATAATTTCGTAATGCTCCATTACATAACCACCTTTATCCAATAGCTGACCATCGTTGTTCTATTACATGACCACTTGAAAATAAAATATTAAATTAAGAAAACATTATAGAAATTAGTAGAAGTTTTATTAGCCTTAATTAAAAAAACCGGTCAAGTGCGAGTCGGACTCGCGCGCCGAGGATTCCGATATACCTATAGTATTTTTGGAAGCAATAAAGTCCATTTTCAGGACCGCAAAACTAAATTTGTTTGTAAAGGTTTTTTGCAGATTTCTGAAAAACTGTGCAACTTAGAAAGATCGTTTTATTTTTGCTGTAAAGTTTACATAAACCTCTGTCAACTGTAATTAATTCAGATTTTCCCTTACTCAAACTTCGGAGATAAGGGGGGGGGGGAATGGTATTTTTTTTGAAATTTTTCATCATAACTTGAAAACTAAGAAACTTAAAAAAATACAAAAATATATTTTAAAATGTACAAGTAAAGCCCTTTCATATGATACCCCACTCGACCTAGTAGAGACAATTTGAAATTTGGCCCCCCCTATTTTGGCCCCCTTTACATTAATAATCATACTTTTTTCAAAAAATTTTCATGTGCAATTAAGTTGGGCAACTATATTCTAAAACTATTCCAAATTTCAGCTCGATAGCGTAAGTGGTTGCTGAGATATAGAGGTGTGACAGACAGACGGACAGACAGACAGAGCGGCACCATAAGGGTTCCTTTTTTTACCATTTTGGTATCGGAACCCTAAAAAGATGTTAGAGAATACAGAATATCTTATTTTAATAATACTTAGATAAATTCCCTATATTTATCAAATTCTTGAACTACATAAATGCCACGCTTGGCGTTTATCAGTTTTGGATTCTCAATTTTTTCTTTAATATCGGAAAGAGCGTATAAATTTAGATCTTCTTTTGTTGGCCATTTCCAATTATTTAAAGATTGTACCATCGATTTTATCAATGCTCCTTCTTCATTTATAGAATCAATTTTGCCAACAAAATGTGTGCCTTCATATATAAATATAACAAAATCTCCTTCTTTACAATTTTCAGCATTAAAAGGATGCAATTCTATATTTTCTGTATCTTTATAGCTGTCTGTATCCAAATTTATCTTACAAGGTTCCTGTACTTCTTCTTCCGAATCACTGCTGTTAATTACTCTTTTCTTGATGCGTATTATTTTCTTTGATTCCTTGTCATCGAGTACTCTTTTTCTATGTCCGGTTCTTTTATTTTCTTCTTCTATAGGTTCTACTACTCTCTCTGGCGATTCTCCATTCGAATCACTATCACTACTAAGTACTCTTTTCTTTGACACTCTTGTGGAATTTTTCTTATTCTTTTCTTCGCGATTTTCTTTTTTCTGTTCACCTTTCTTGACTTCGTCTTTCGAATCACTATCACTTCTTAGTACTTTTCTTTTAGCTACACTAGTGGACTTCTTAATTTTCTGTTCTTCGCGATTTATTTTTCTCTGTTCAGCTTTCTTGAGTTTTTCTTCCTTTTCTTTTTCTTTCGCAATCCAATAATCTTGGTATTTTTTTGAAGTAATAGCCAAAGGCAGCCGTTCTGTTTTTTTCTTTTTAATTGGTGAGTCTGAAGGCCATATTATATGATGTCCAAAAGCAGGGCTTATTTCTTTTTGTTTTAAAGCAACAATCTTTAGCCTGGTTGATGCATCAGATGGTGTAATTTCTGGACTTTTTGAAATAGAAGTTCCAGGCCTAGTTGAAGTTCTGGACTCAGTTGGAAAATCTGCTGCATCAGATGGTGTAATTTCTGGACTTTTTGAAATAGGAGTTCCAGGCCTAGTTGAAGTTCTGGACTCAGTTGGAAAATCTGCTGCATCAGATGGTGTAATTTCTGGACTTTTTGAAATAGGAGTTCCAGGCCTAGTTGAAGTTCTGGGCTCTGTTGGAAAATCTGCAGCATTTTGTGGCAATGGTATCGTTGATTCTGGTAACAAATTCGGTTTGGGAACTTCAAGGCTTGAAGGTAAATCAACTGTATTGCAAATGTCTGGCATTATTTCCAAAACGGACGGAGATGAAACAACCGCACGCTGTGATGAAATTTGCAACTCTTTGTTTGGGGATTCAAGGCACAGACAATGCTGGCGAATTTTTTTCCAGACGTAAAATAATTCTTTTGCAGATTCTTCTCCTTCCCACTGTTCGTCACTTCTTCTAAATTGTTCTGCTCGGCCACGTCTCATGAAGGACTCAAGCAGCATGAGTGTTTCAACTCCTACCTTATCTGTGGGCTCGGATGTTGGTGCAATTTTTCTTGTGTCATGGTCCATGCATTTGGTAAAATCGATTTCATTGATATCGAAGGGGTAAATCCCACAACGTTTGAATCCGTTTTTAACGACATCTATAGTCACTTTGTCTTTAATTACTTTAGCTAGCAACGGTGCAAACCCGGCGCGTGTTATCTGTCTATTTCCAGTATTCTGTTTGTACTCAGCTACAGTATTTTGCCATCCACTTTTAAGACATTTAAAAACAGACACATCGGCCGGTTGTGTGATGTGTGTCGAATTCGGGAACAGGGCATAGGCTAATATTTTATTTTCAGCACAATACTGAGAAACTTCTAAAGTCATATGAGAGCGATGTCCATCTATTAGCAGTAAAACTGTTTTTTTTATGTTATTTGCTTTGAGCCATGGATCATATATATTAGCTATGTACTCGTAGTAAGTTGGTCCTGTCATCCATCCCTTCTTAGATTTGCCAATGCCCCAAACTTCTGGGACATTCATAGCTATGTCTTTAGATATCCTTACTAGAGGATAAACGATCATGGGCGGCACAACTTGGCCAGCTGCATTAATCGCCACCATGACCGTTAACTGCTCTTTCTCTTTGCCGGTTTTAATCTGATAAAAGTTTTTCATGCCAGTCGGACCTAAGACTTTGCCAGATTCGGGGCACGTTTGAAAGCCCGACTCATCGGCATTAAAAATGCGTTCTGGTTCCTCAAGAATATCTAACGCATTTTCATTTTTCAAGTAAACTTCAAGAGACCTGTGCCACTGCTTTAAATCATCAATAGAAACATTTGCCCTTGCAGTGGAAATGCCCTCCGCTTTTTTTTCTGTAATTTTCGGATGACGTTTCAAGAATAAGTCAATCCATTTTCTTCCTGGCCGATTATTCTTAAAGGGTGTAAACCTTTGGTCATCATCCAAAATTTCTTTTACTGTTTCGATCAATGTACTTCTTTTAAAGGGTATGCCTTTCTTAGCATTTGCTAGAATGTATTTGGATAGAAGATTTTCTTCTGGTTTTTTAAAATATGTGTCCCGTCCCATTTTTCGATACTCAGGAACTCTGCCCTTTAATTTATTTATTAGTGTGCTATGTGGCACACCAAAATGGCGAGCAGCTTCTCTCACTTTAAATCTGCCTTCTCGCACTCCAGAGATGGCACTTTGCATCGAGGAATCCGGGTATCTTAATATTTTTGGTCCTTCGCATTTTTTCTTACCTAAGAAATGCAGAAAAAAAGCATTACAACACAAAGCACTCAAATCAGCCATGTGGTCAACTCAAGGGTACCGTTTATTTGGTGTTACCGAAACCTGACCACCTGCAATAAACAAAGTGGTCAGCTTTTGGAAACACCATTTTATCCACAACAGAAAATTTTAGGTGTTCGAAATAAAACCTCATGTTTATGTAAAATAAATAAAGAGAAGAGTAAATGAAAAAGAAAGTGTTTTCTTAAGGCTGACCACACTGGTCACTATTAGGCAATATCTGATATTATGCGTTCCAAAAGATAACCAATAAGACCAAAACAGAAATTCTAACGAAACATCATAAATATTGTTAGGAATCAATTGAAAATACATTAATCTTAAGCCTCGATAAGTAAAACATTCAAAAACAACCAAAACATAGTAGATGAGTTCCGATTTCCCGAGCAATGTTAAATTGTAAGCCTTAGTAAAAATGTGACTACTTACGGGGCGCCATCTTCGCAGAAAAAAAAACGTCATAAATTTCAACGTGTCTGTCTTCCCAGCAAGCCCGTGCGAGATATAGCCAAGTGGCATACACCAAAATTTAGTGGAAATTGGTTCATTCCATCAGTAAAATGTCAGATTCAGTGCATCAAAACTGACGACACTACGAGCTGAAAACTTTGGGTGGCTGTAGAGACGTCTCGTCAGCCAGCCCATTCTATACAGGGAAAACTACGAAGATTACATAAAAGCAAAATAGTTCCACATTTACTGCATGTCTAGTGCAATTGATTGTAAAAAAGCCGAATCGAAAATGTCCATATGGTAGGAGCACTTTTCTCAAATTACAAATAATATACACGTGCGTCTACAGTACCTTTTAACTATAAGGATACAAGATTGATTTTTGAATGCTCTAACAGCAACATCTAGAGTTGCACAGAACGGCAACGTCGCACTTCACATCATGCATTCAAAATTTTCGGCGGGAAAATGATTTTTGTTTCTAGCACCGAAACCGTAAGACCTAGGGACTCACTTTTCTTGGTGCTTATTGCATCAAATATGCACTCTCTATTGCTATATCGCTCAGCATTCTACGTGCAGTACTTTTTGAGTTACAGCATGGGCTTGCTGGCGAGACGTCTCCCCAGCAAGCCCATGAAAAAATACAAATATCTCAAAAGTTAGTGGAGCTAGGATTTTGAAATATTTGCTTCCTACTGTTCCGAGTAGGTAGTAAATATTAAGCTTTGTTTTATCTTCCTACCTACTATATGTTCCGAGATATCACATGGGCTGGCTGGGAAAACGTCTCTCCAGCCACCCATAATTATTGATGAAGTGCTCCTACCATATGGACATTTTCGATTCGGCTTTTTTACAATCAATTGCACTAGACATGCAGTAAATGTGGAACTATTTTGCTTTTATGTAATCTTCGTAGTTTTCCCTGTATAGAATGGGCTGGCTGACGAGATGTCTCTACAGCCACCCAAAGTTTTCACCTCGTAGTGTCATCAGTTTTGATGCACTGAATCTGACACTTTACTGATGGAATGAACCAATTTCCACTAAATTTTGGTGTATGCCACTTGGCCATATCTCGCACGGGTTGCTGGGGAGACGGACACAATTTCAACCAATAGGAGGAACTTTTGGATGTTTTTGACAGCTAAGACCTTGCTATATGAAAAAAATATGAAACTACCATAATGTGTTGCCATATTTGCTTAAAATCGTGAAAAGAGTAGATTTTGGTCAGCTATTGGTGAATGGTCAGGTATTGGTGCAGACACCCTATCGCGCCCATGTGTGAACAAGAATCTGCTGGTACCAGCCACAATTATAACTGGATGTCGCGGGCAAAAGTTAGTAAATTACAAAACTTCTTTATTCACCACATTTTTTGCTAATCTATTACTGTGTGCCAAAATTATCAGACTACTGGGCGAGCTTACGCGTGAGCAAGTCACATCTAGGTATACCCGCAAATTGTCTGCCCATGTGATTTGTAAATTGGGTACGGAACCCTAAAAAATCAGGAAATATAAATAAAAGAAATAAAAACCTGGACACTTACCTGTTGACTCCGTAAACGGGATAACACTAGCCGTATCATTAGTCGCATCATGCCATTTATTTGAATAGGTAGGTACTAATATCGGTAGGTATATTTTTTGTTACGAAATTCTCTACAGAGTCGCTGTCACTGTCGGAATTAATAACCAGTGGCCTCCTTTTTCTCTAGATATATACAGCTCCTCGCAGTCACTTTCGATTGCCTCTACTTCGAAATCCATTAAATTATTTTCAAAACCGCTATTCTCCATTTTTTATACAAAGCAACATAAATTGGTTCACTAAATCGCCAATCAAGTTTGAGTTACATACATCGAAATCCATCAAATCATTTTCAAAATCGTTATTCTCCATTTTTTATACAAAGCAACATAAATTTATTCACTAAATCGCCAAATAAGTTTGAGTTACATACTCATATAGAATGAAGACACTGCTCTCTGCTTAACTGCCGCAGACGCACTGAACTTGTATGCTAACAAATCAATAAAAAGTTGAACAGTACTAATTTATTACATATGAGAACAATATATATTTTTTTATTATTATGATTTTTCTTATTTTTTCTCGGCTTATGCCGGTTTACTGACATGCACGGGCCTAAGTCAAGTCCATGTCAGTTTGTATGTTAAGTTGGGTAGTGATGGGTTGCATGGTAGTTTGTAGTGTTGTCGTTATTATCATTAGTTGATGGTAAAAATTGCGGGTCAATCCTTATTTAGAATAATGGGTACTTATTTAGAAATGTTGGTTGTGTTAGTTTGTTTCTTAAAAATTATGTCATTCCAGCCAGTTTTGGATTGGGTAGAGTACTTGAGCAAGTTATGAGGATGGAAGAGGAGGAGAACAGAATGCATTGATCATCATGAAATAGCCTTCATAAATCATTTATACAGATTCAACACCCTAAGACACTACGCTGTGGGATAGTGCTCGTGATTGCTATTTTGTCTCATCATACATTTTAATTTTAGCCGGTTTTAAAATCCGTATTTTGAATAATGACAAGCTGTGCTCGATTTTTCGAGGTAAGACTTGAACTGGTTGTGTGCTGCTCCTCTTATTTCTATACAATAGATAGAGCTTACGTAAGAGAATCTCATAATTGTGAAATTCGGCGAAGGCTTTTGTCTGCACAATTGAAATTTGTTTTGTGTACCCATTACTTGATTTAGTGAAGGATGATATTTATGAAGTTAAAGAAATTTCTTGTTTGTTTTCCTTCGTAAATTCTACAAAGATACAACAGTAAAAGGAGACAGACAATTAAGAAACATGATTCGATAAACCTACTATCTTGTTAAAAGGATTTATCTAGTGTTAAGGGAATGTGTGACCTTCTAGGTGATGGAGTAGAAGGCCACTCACTACCATACGAAATGATAGTAAATATTTTCCTCCGGCTGGACGTAAGATCTCTATTGCAAAAAGAGTATGTCGCCAGTGGCTAACAATTATAGACTTCTTCACACACATAGACTGGAATATTATATGCCGCAACGACACTTTATACCCTGAATATTAAAAAGTGAAGTAGAAGTACTCAGTGTCATGGCACGAAACTTTACGTGCTGTACACTCCTGGTTTATCTTAGAAAACGACATTAAATTTTTCCTTGATTATTGAAATGTACGGACACGTCTGCTTAGTTTTTTTCGGAAGTAGGGTTTAAATGACCGGGACTACTTTGATCACTTCTGTATTATGTGGATTAAAATCAATGTGCAAAGAAAGTAGTGACATGAAAGTGCCATCCTTAAAATACATGTCCGAACCAAAGTTTTGAATAACATTCCTTGAAACTACAAAAAAAAATTATTGTTTCAACTTCACGGTCGTTGCATATTAAAAAGATTTTAGCAAATAAGTTGGGCACTGTTATATCGTCATGCAAAGTAGCGAATTCCATTTCGTTACATTGCAGAAACTTTTTTCGGACTGTTTTTCTTTGTTCGATGAGATTATTTGCTGATGATTCAACCGTTCTTACTTAGTTTTTCAAAACGTTCTTCAAAATCTTAGGCACTGATAGATAGATAGATAAAAACGTTTATTACACTGGTGACATCATTCGACAGATTTCGACACATCTCTTGTTTGCCGGAATTTATTGCAACGAAGATTAATTCACTAAGCGAACGCTCACAACAGTGGCGAGAACTAAGAAAGATGGCGTATGATTTTATTAACATCTAACGTGAGTGACGTTTTACAACGATAAACTTGATACTAGCACATCTCCACAGGTTTTTTTTTATGTCATAAGTGGCTTAACGAGCAGGTTGTGTTTGATTTGTTAGTTTTTGGTTTATTATAGCGATATCCATTACAATATAACACAGGAAAGCCTTTTTGATTAGTTGTTATTGTGAATTCAGACATTTTGTTAAATCATTGACTTTTATGCACTACCATTGGTAAAAATATCGTTCCCACCAAAAACAAATATGAAAATGGGAGCCAATATAGTTCAATATTATGACAGTTATGGTGTGGTTATCAACTTCACCGACAAAAGACTGTGATCTAAATGCGTGTCAAGTTCTGTAGGTAATCCTGAAATTTATTTATAAGAAAGCGTAACAAACTAAAGTAGACTTAAAACACAATTTCTTGTTTTGTTTCTGTTATTGACTTGAGGATGATGCTCAACAGAGTTAAGTCTCTGAAGTTCGCTTGATCCACCAATGGCTTATCTGACATATGTGTTGATTCAGATAACGAAGCTCCAAAGTATTTTATAATGTCATTTGGATAAATCAACCTGTCATCAATTCGCTCACCTATATTATTATCATATAACTTTCTCAACTAATCCAGGTTTGATACTACAATCGTTACTTATTTATTTTCATAAAATTTCGTTCGTTTTTCAATATGTTTTTTAATACATTTCCGGTTTTTACAAAAGCTAGTAAGAACAGACAAGCAAAATACTCTAAGCATGGTTTTACATCCCCTTTCAACAAGTTAAACAAGACATATATCCATTCACTTATATTATCACGATTTATGAAAGAACCAATTTCTCTACTCAAAACTGATCCGCAGAAAGAAGACATTTCTTTATTCCCAGCGAAAGCAGTTATTTCTGATGTTCCTGTTCTGTGGTAAGCCAAGAGAGGATTTATCTTTGCGTTTGCAACAATGATGTCCATGACATCATGATCAGTTAAATTACAAGAGTTGTTCAAAACATCAAATAATACTTCTTTATTTTTTGTTTTTCTGCTAATGCGTTTGATGACGGTGCCTTCCAAGTGTCTTCTGTATCCTCTTATTCGGAATATAAATTCATGGCGCCCTCGTCCTCTTTGTCGTCATGCATCATATTCTGACATAGGGGCTGACTCTTTTTTTATGCTCAATCTTTTCTAGCATAATGGAAAACAAGTCATTTATATTTGTTTCCAACTGTTCGACCTTTGATTTATGTACTCTCCGGTCCGATGACGTCGAACTACTTCTCTTTTGTCTTTGTTCATCTCTCTCATAATCTGATTCCTCTCTTGCTGATAGGATCCCATCTGCCTCTACTCTGGAAACTAACAGTGGCTTCAGAAAACTGATCGCTTTATTGAATAGTTCTTTATGTGCAGCTGAACCTCGGTTTCTATTTGCTACTGCAGGTGGGCCTATAATTAAGGCTCTGGCAAACTAGTTTTATCTTCAGTTGTCGATAACTTTTCCCAGACAATCGATCAGTCTCATCAGGAGTAGGGGGAGCGGATCTTAGCTTGTTAAAAAGCTGCGGGTCCAAATTATCACCAAACACTTCAGACTTCGATGCGTGTAACACCTTTCGTTCTGGCCATCCTTCAGGTAAGTGCTCTTGCGCTAATCGCTGCAATATCTGGAGATATTTATCACTGCTCTTTACAAGGTTCGACGTCTCAAATCATGGGCTGTCGTCTTTAATGTCCATCTGTCGCCTCCAGTGAAGCCATAGTTTAAATTATGGAGTCGTTACTTAAGTTGAAGATTTTGTACGGGTAACGTGGAACCCTAAAACTACCACAATAAGGACAAAAATTGTACATTCATGAAAGTCTGGTCATAAGTCACCTGTAGTTATGAGGTTCACGAAATTGATGAGTCCAGAAAAAGTGTAGTGGGAAGACATGGTTTTTTTTCTTTGGGCTTTTTGTGTCTTTTTGATTTGTTTCACGCAGCTCAAAAACCCTTAGTACTAGAAAGCGGAACCTCATACTACAGGTGACTTTCGACCAAAGTTTCAAGAATGTACGATTTTTGTCCTTCTATTTATCCGTCGTCAGCTGAAATAGACGAGCCGTTGGTTCAAGTAAACGAGCCGTCACACAAAGTGTGGCGTTGTCGTTGTAGCGTTGTCGAAAATACAGAACCCAATTCGACGTCGTGCGTTCCTTGCATATTCGATAAAATACTTGATAAGAGAAATTATTATTTTGGTAATCTATTTACTGGAGAATAACAGTTTCTGCCACCATGTATGAGGTCAGAGGCATACATAACCGTTTTGAGATACATCGATTATTTAAAGAATAAATGGTACAGCAGCACTGCACTTACTTTCTTGCGATATGCGAGAGACATCATCATCATATCGTTATATGAACTCGGGAACACAGACGCAGGCAGAGAATTCCACTCTTTAGCCGTGCGCATTATAAAAGATGTTTCAAAGCGCTTTGTGCGAATGTGCGGAATATCAACCAAGTATGGGTAATATCCTGCGGTGCGTCTGGACTCCCGATGGTAGAAGGGAGATGGTGGAATAAGCTCGTGGAGCTCTAGAGCACACTCTCCGAAGTACAATCTGTAGAAGACCGACAGACATGCAACTTTGCGACGGTGGGCCAGACTGAAACTTGGTTTTCACCAGCATCTCATCACCAACGAGCTTCTTGGCTCTGCGATCTATCGAGTCAAGTGCGGCTAGCTGGTATTTGGCTGAGCCATCCCAAAGGTGACAGCAATTCTCCATGCACGATCGGACTTGGGCTTTATATAAAACTAGAAGCTAACCAGGAGTGAAGTAACGCTTAACCTTATTGAGGATGCCCAGCTTTTTTGCCGCAGTTTGGGCTTTTGACTCAATGTTAGCGCCGAAGTTCAGATTTGCACACAACTTCATGCCAAGTAGCTCGAGGCTGTCGGTAACTGGTACAGTTGTACCCCGAAAAGTAGGAGCCAGATTGAACGGACTCCTTTTGGCGGTGTACAGACATGCCTGCGTTTTGGTGGCGTTGAAACTTACCAGATTTTTGTCACCCCAGTCGGAGACAAGACTTAAGGTTGAGTTTATACGCTCTACCATGGCCTCTCTCAAAGAACGTATTTCGTCACTGCTGGCTTTTGCGCTTGACATATATCTCTCGACGACAGTACTGTCATCTGCGTACCCAACAACACTAGGACCAAGTAGGTCGTTGATGTGCAGCAGGAAAAGAGTCGCAGAGAGAACCGACCCCTGAGGAACCCCGGCATCAATAGCCACGAGGTCAGAGGAGCAGCCATCAAGGACTACTCGGATCGACCGGTACTTTTAACCTGGCCTTTATTCAGAACGTCCTGAATTTGGTCCTGGTACGTTCGCCGAGGCCTTCCCCTTCCAACTTTTCCATTCACTCTCGCCTTGTGGATCTCTTTCGTCAGTCTTCCTTCATTCATCCTCTCTACATGACCAAACCATCTCAGCATCCCTTTCTCAATTTTAGTCACTACGTCTTCTTTTACGCCACAACGTTCTCTTATCACACTATTTCTAATCCTGTCACTCAATTTCACAACAATCATACTCCTCAACGCTCTCATTTCTACAGCATTAATTCTACTTTCATGCTTTTTCTGCCATACCCAGCTTTCACTGCCGTACATCAGTGTTGGTACTAAAACGTCTCTATGAACAGCCAGACGAGCCTTGTGAGACACCTTCTGACTCTTGATAAAAGCATGCAGAGCACCATTCACCATGTTTCCAGCATTCACTCTTCTTTCGATATCACTTTCACACTTTCCATCTCTCCACCCAGATACACAAACTCCTTTACTTGTTCGACTTGTTCACCACCTATTAATATAGTACACTCTGTCATACACTCTTCTCTTTCAAGTACCATTACTTTCGTCTTGCTTACATTAACTTTCATTCCTTTCCTATCAAAAGCCACATTCATCATTGTTACCATCTCCTGTAACTCGTCAGCAGATGACGCAAGTATAACTTGGTCATCAGCGTAGAGAAGACATATATTTAAATACATTTTATACAAAATTAAAATGTCAACTGTAATGATAAACTTTTTTTTTTAATTTTTCGGTTTAAAATGTATTTTTCGTCATCTTCCCTATATATTTTTTCTTTAATACTATTTTACATATATGTATTTACGAGGGCCACACCGAAATGATCGGGAATAGAAAAAAGTACAAAAATAATACAACAATATTTACTTTCATTGTTTTTCGAAGTATTCTCCGTGACAATCGATGCACTTTTGCATTCTATCAAACCAATTATTATAACAGTAACTCCAGTCTGAAGTGGATATTGTCGAAACGGCCGATTTGTAAGCTTCGACTGCCTGGAGAGACTGGAGAGTTTCCAGTACCTAGGTGCTGACCGCTCGCGTGTCTTTCGATCGAAGTCTGACAACATTTTGCGGGCTACATTAACACGGTCGGGCTACTACAAGGAGTCTTTTGCTTTAAAATCTGCTCAACTGTGGAATATTCTGCCCTTTGAAGTTCGTCACTCCGAGTCGCTTGCTATTTTCAAAACAAAACTGCATAATTATCTCCTAAGTCGTTCCTCTTCTGTTTGCAACTGAGTATACATGTATTCGTAACACTATAGTTATATATATGTATATTTATATTTATTTGTTTATATTTTTGTTTTTATTTTATATTTATATTTTATTTATATATATACAGGGTGTAACGGAAAGGGTATATCAACCCCGAAGGGGGTTAATCTACCCCAGAAACCGAACAACTTTTGCCAAGGAACATGTGTCGAAATGCGAAATTTGTTTGGATAAAAAATAACATGTTTCTGCAGAATATTTACTTCGCATGAATTCAAATGTGCCCATCCCTATGCGGTCATTCACCTGCACTGACACTGCTTAGTGGCGTATCTGATCTGACATCTCCTATTTACTGATGCACGCCTAGTACCAAAAGCGTGGCCGTGGCGCTTGCGCGCCTATGGCAGATAGTAGGAATGATGCCGCAGTCAAAACAACAAACCTATGGTTTTTAAAAGCTATGGTTTAATTAATCAATCAAACTTACCGATCTACTTCTTTTTCCTCTCGTGCCAATCTTCTTACCACAGGCCCAAAAATGGTCAAAATTGAAGTCGGTCAGAGGAACG
Source organism: Athrips mouffetella (assembly GCA_947532105.1). Taxonomy (NCBI): domain Eukaryota; kingdom Metazoa; phylum Arthropoda; class Insecta; order Lepidoptera; family Gelechiidae; genus Athrips; species Athrips mouffetella. The sequence continues at coordinate 14,090,151 of OX383974.1, forward strand.
GTTCAAAATGCCGGCCCTGTAGTTGAATACACAATCTCGTCCTCCGAATCATTGATTCTCGCACATTGCGCAACATTTGTGGCGTGATTGTCTGAAACGCGTCTCTCCACTGAGTAGACCGTGTTTTTTACGTAACCCCACAAAAAAAAGTCTAGCGGGGTAAGGTCCGGTGATCGCGGAGGCCAAGCTATGCGCCCTCCTCTTCCGATCCATTGCGGGAATCTCCTGACCGTCGGCCCTCAGCACTCGCCACACTTGCATGTGGTTGTCTACACCCAAAGCCAAGGCAGCTCGGCGTGTGCTGGTTCGAGGGTTTTCTTCGAAGTGTTCAAGAACTGCTTCCTCTAGCTCAGGGTCTCGTGTGCTTGGACGTCCCTCCGACCGAGGCACGTGAAACATACCAGTCTGGTAAAGTCGGTGGCACATCCGCCTGAAACATCCCACAGAAGGCAGGTACTCTAGTTCAGCCACTGGCCTGCCGTCAATGAAACGCTCCCGATACAAATCGCGCGCACAAGTTAGGATCCCACCAGCGGCTCCGACACACATCATCATTTCGAAATATTCGCGATTACTTAAGGACATTTTAAGAAAAAAAAATTGTAACAAGAAAATAACAACACGCAACAAAACACAACAAGATAACAACATAAAAACACAAACCAAAACAAAACTTAACAATCTAAGTACGTTGTTGACTTTTTTCGATAGGAAACACGCATGTAAGTACACTCCCGTAAAGACAATGTGCAACTGAAACTGAAAACAAACAACAAACAAAATTATGTCCTTTGACGTTTGCCGCCAAAGGTTTGCCGCGCCGCCATAATGGTTGCACCGCCAGTAGCGTCAAATTAGGGGTCCTTATAAGAATGCTTCGAACTCGTATCATGCCTACTCGTTGAATTCAGGTAGGTATTCCTAGTACCCTTTATTAATCTTATTAGACGTACCTACTTAAAAAAAATATTTTGCCATGCTTCAACCGGTATGTTCAATCGAAGCTACAGAGTCGTATAACCATGTTGTGTACGGATCAGAGGCAGCCACGGTTGAGCCACACACTATTTTCACACAGATAAACTCTTCACTTTGCTTTGCACTCATCATCATCTTCATCATGTGAGTTGTAAGGTCGATGACCGACCTCTCAAACCCTGGTGTCAGTGTTGTTGAGCCGCCAAAGGCCTCTGACATGGCTCGGTTACGACTACTTTTGTTGGTAGTAGCTGGGACCAACGGCTTTACGTGCTTTCCGAAGCACGAAATCATCTTACTTTTCGGACAATTTGGTGAGTAATTAAGCCTGCAATTTCCTAACCAAACTGAGGACTTCGCAAAAAGTGAATTTCGTTTTTCATTGTCCCCACCGGGAATCGAACCCAGAACTTCCGAATCAAGAGCCGAACGCTCTAACCACTTGACCACGAAAGCTGTTGCTGCCACTGCACTCCAAAAACAAAAAAGTAGTCGTTACAAAAAAAATCTCTGGAACCCATGAAAAAAATCAATATCCTTGATCTTATTCCTCCACAGCTAGAAAGAGAACTGTGAGAAAGAGAAAGATAAACAAAGTACTAGGAGGCTAGGTTTTCATTCGATCGGGCGCAGGTTATTCACCGATCAGCTGTTCATCCTTTAGTGTTGTGTAAATACTTGTTTGAGGAACTAGTATCGAATTTTTTTTGAAATGTTACTTTAAAAAAAAGGAGATATAAGAATTTAAACCACGTCAATACATTCTTGGTGACTGCCCAAATTCGACCTTTTCTTCTTGTTATACCCTTTCCGTTACACGCTGTATATATGTGTTTTTTGTATGCAATTTTTTATTGGTACACTACCTGCTGTGATTATTTATGTATGTCTTTTCCTCTATACAAAGGTTCTCTGGTAGAGATCGCTCTCAGCGATAAGACCGTCTTTGCCCACTATAACCTTAAGTGTTATTCTTTGTGTGTTCTTATGTTTATGTGTGCAATAAAGAATTTATTCATTCATTCATTCATTCATAAATATGAATTATCATTATCAAAGACTAGCGGCCCGCCCAGGCTTCGCACGGGTAGATATAGGTTCTTTGTGCGTCGGGGGTTACTAAAAAGGAGGGCATTGTAAAGAAAATTTGGATATTCTTTTATTATTATTTGATTATTTTATTTCAAAAGCCATTAAAAGACATGTATGTATACTAGTGGTTTTTTATTCCAAGATAAAATTAACAGACTTGAAATTTATATTACATGAAGGAGAATAAGAAGAAGAAAGAAGAATGACTAAGAATTATTTTTTTAATGCCGCCATTTTTTTTTAAATAATTAAAAAAAAAATCTGTAGTGGACTTTTTTTTTAAGTACTGGCACCACCAAAGCAAAATAAACTGGCAACACTCAATTGCCTTTTCGTTTTTCTTCGTATAGACGTGCGTTCCAGAACAGGAAATACTATTTTGACAGCAGGATAGCTGTATATGACGCCCGTGTGCGTGGTCAAGACAGACTGCTGTCAACGGGTAATGATTTTCAAAGTAATATTTTTTTTGACAGCAGTGTGTTTCAACCACACACATGGACGTAACATAAAGCTATCCTACTCTCACCGCCAGTTGCACAAAGCATCTTTAAAGTTAAAGCTCCTTTAAGTCTATTGCGGACTCTTTCTATTCTGCTGACAAAGAAAGTGACAGCAGTAGATTTAAAGGAGCTTTAATTTTAAAGTAGCTTTGTGCAACTGGCTGTGTCAGAGATTTTGCATTTGTGAAACGAAAGAGGTTAAAGTGATCAAAATAGTGTATTTTGCTGGAAAATATCTTAAAAGTGCACAAAAATGAAGAATTCGAGTGATTTAGCTTACTGCGGGTGTTACGCGTTTTTGTTCATTTACCGTAAGCACAAGAAAACCCGACAGAATGCAACGATACAGGACATGGAGACGAACTATCACACAGTTGGAAAATGTGGAGGGGTATCGTCAATCCAAACTCTTCATCAAGGGATATAGATAGAAAAAAGACTTAACAGCACCAGTAAACCAGTGCCCTCGGCAGATTGGCTTGTGGTGCAGAGAGCCTCACACCAGGGGACACAGAATTGTGTGCGAAAAGCTTCGGAGGTCCTCTCAGGGTCCTTATTTAGTACATCTCAATCAGTAGATAGGGGGAATGGAAAATGGGGATACCCCGATGAAGCCAAAAGAGCAGCTTGCCGCATAAACTGGCCATCTTCCTGGATGGGGCTTACAGTGAAGCAGGCCACACCGTCCGTTTCTAGCTGGGATAGAGAATGAAATAGCTATTTAAGTGATCTGATCACCCGTCTGCGCAGATTCTCCACCAGAAATAATAATAATAGGCTTATTATGTCAATTCAAAGTGTTAACTATCTGTTACACAATTAACAAGATTTTTTTAGATGAACAGATATTAATATAAGATGAATAATATTACACTTAGTGTAAAGTTGTTATTGGCCGCATGAAGCTGCTTGGACATGCCTCGTTGCCTCATCTTAAGCAAACACATTCCGTCTTACACCAAAAAAGTTAGACATCTGTTGAACACTTGATTAAAAATATCGTACCAAATAACTCTGTCTATGTCATTGATGCGCAGAAGTCAAAAATGACTTATTTTATTATGACTTGACTTCTGCGCATCAACTGACATAGCCAGTTATTTTGTGCGCATTTTTTTAATCAAGTGTTCAACAGATGTCTAACTTTTTTGTAGTAAGACCACGGAGTAAGACCCACTATGTTCAGTTGCCCTTGGGTGAAGCAGCATGCTTATTTGCCACTAAATATTCATAGTGATGTTCAGATAATGTCCTTTTATTTGACACCCAACATGGTATCATATAAAAATATTATTTTGGTCATTCATGAGTTAATGTCCTGAGGGCGCCACATTCAATGTAATGTAACATCTTATATCCAATAACCAGAGGAAGATCAAGACGCTTCTAATCTAACGCTACTCATTTGTGTAACTACAATAAGTTGTATAGAAGTTATGAGGCAACAGATGAACATAAATATTAATTATAATAATTGCTGCGGGTAAAAATGTGTGATCTTTTACATTGGGTTGACAAGCCCGTTGGTGTGGTTGGTAGTGAGCCTGCCTCTCACACCATGGGCCGCGGGTTCGATCCCCGCCCAGGGCAAACATTTGTGTGATGAACACAAGTGTTTGTTCTGTGTCTGGGTGTTATTTATCTATTTATGTATGTATATCAGTCTCTGGTACCCATATAGTACAGGCTTTGCCTAGTTTGGGATCAGATGACCTTGTGTGATATGTCTCCCAATATATAATTTTTTTAAATTATATTCTTTGTAGACTGGTTCATTAAGGAAGATAATATCTAAACACAGGTATTTGTGATTATTTTACTCACGGTTTAATTAGAAATACATAGGAATACCAATGTCATCAGCCAGATGACTAGAATGGTGTTGACACCCAGAGTGGTACAGTTGCCTGCCAAGCCGAGAGTCCTAGGTTTGAATCCTGGTAGGGGCTTGTGCACGAGTGAAGGACATTTGTATCTGTATTTCAGTCCGGAACTGGTTTAAAAGTAATGGCCAGTTAGAGCCATGCCACACGGTGCGTTGCGGCTGCGGTGCGGTGCCGCAGCGGTGTCGCTGCGTTGTTTTACATACAAATAATCATAGTGTTCACACGGTGCGGTGCGGTGACGCAACGCACTTACGACGGAGCTGCAGCCCCCGAGACGAAGCGGGCGGGGGTGTACTCATTGCGACGCCGCAGCGGCACCGCACCGCACCGCAGCACCGCAGACGTGGAAGACACACGCAAGCTCATAATTTTTTATTGGGTTCCGTACCCAAAGGGTAAAAAACGGGACCCTATTAATATGCCTCCGATGTCTGTCTGTCTTTCCGTCTGTCACAAAAAAAATGGGAACACTTACAAGCATGAAAGTTGGTTTGTTTAAAAAACAAAAAATATATATATTTTTATTTTTAATTTAAATAAATAAATAAAATGTTTCATATTAATTAACCACAGAGTTTCTTAAAAGCTAGGGGCAGGTGTCTCCAGTTAAGTTTATAGTGCATAAGCTATGGAATAACAACAAATAATAAAAACTGGTCAAGTGCGTGTCGGACTCGAAACATCTAGCACTGAAGTTTACAGAAATTTCAACAAATATAATAATAATATGGTAGTACAGAACCGTCGATTTCGGCGGTGACGTAGTAATAGGAGCAATGCCAGACGTCTTTTCTGATCCATGTTTTCTATTAGACTGACTGCAGTTTTGTACAAAATGCTCGACGGAACTCTTGTGCGTCACCGCTGCGGCGACGGAGCGACGCTGCGGTGCCGCAGCGGTGACGCAGCGCCTGTGTGGCCGGCTATGCGTTGAAATATTTGCGTTGCGGCACCGCAACGCACCGTGTGGCATGGCTCTTAGTCCGTTGCATCATTTCCCAGGGAAATGTCCTTTAATAATGCTATTTTGTGATGACTGATGACTTTTATAGTTCTTCATCGCATTGTAGTATCAATCCTGAGGTTGTATAGCGGCCATTCAGCTTTAGTAGAACTGATGTGCTGTCCTACACTATACTAATATTTATTTTTGTAATGTTTCTTGATTTTATTGCTTGTAGAGCCTGGATGATTGTATTCTCACATTATAACATATTAGTGTAGTATTGTCCGAAGGCACTTGATATTACAATATTAAGATCTTGTGAGTCTGCACTCATTCCTTGTTTTAGTTTTTGATCCCTTAAGTTAATTAATTTCTGAGTAGTCTTGTGTCTCCTCTTGTAAGTCTATGTTGTATTTATTTATGTATAGATGTATTCTTTGGGTAGCTTGTCACACAGTGCGGCCAAAAGTGGCTGGTGACTTAGAGCCTATCTATTATTTAGTGTGGTAAATTATCTGGCTATGTAAGCACTGATTTCAACTCCAGTATTTCATTTTTATCGTTTATTCTAAGAATGTACTTTCACAGACATCTCGTGAGCTTGACAACCCGATTCTACAAAATACACATATTTATCAATACTGCTTTGATTTATTAATTTAATTAGCCAATATCAAAGAAGTGAGGAAAAAGGTTAGGTGTTTTAGGTTATATCTGTCAAGCAAGCGTTTCATTTTGAAAGCCGTAGAGATAATGGTATCAATAGTTCAAATGAGTGAGTCAGTTCACTCACTCGAATTAGTTAAGTGTATTTGTTTGATGTGTTGTCTTAATTATTGTAATATGTAGCGGAGCTATTTTAAAATAGGTAAATGAAATAATAAAGAGTAACCTGAAATGAAACTGAAATTGTCGATTTAGACCTGAACACGATGAAAATTCAAGGAATACAAGGTACAAAAACGATTAAAACTAACGCAGTTTAGTTTTTATCGTTTTAGTACCTTAAAGTAATAACCCATTTTTTTTCTTTTTTTCTCTTGTATAAAAAATAAATCCACTGTATCAGTTTTGTGAGGGGCCCACAGTCCTAACTACTCGACGAGGCGTAGTGAACGTAGGCTACCTGGTGTGGAGGGGAGGGGATGCGAGCCAGGATGGAGACACCCTCCGTGACAATTGTCACCGGGTCTGTGCCTGCTCTCAAGGCCTTGAGAATGTAACCTTTAGAGGCTAACAAAGTAAAATAAAAAAGGATAAATTCTTAAAACACGTTTTATTTTATTTTAAAAAAAGAGGTAAGGTAAGTAGTTATAAAATATAGCACTCAGGGTCTAGGTACGTTTAACTATGGCGAGTTACACTTTAATGTCTCTAAAACCACTTATCTGCCACTTCCTTGAAGATGATGAAGCAGGTGATGATGATGATGAATATGAACATGTGATGATGATGACGGTAACGTAGTGAAGTTGATCTCTAGGTAAGTATTTAAACCCGGTGGAAGTTCCCTGGAAATCCAGAAGGTAGGCATTTTTCAAAAAGTCAGCTTCTGTGTTACTGACTGCAACATCATTTTTCTGGTTGATAATATTTTGACGGAAAGCTTGAAAAGTGGAGTAAAACATTAAATAGCAATCAATGTGTTGCAGACACATCCTAATTATTTGTAATAAATAGATTTTTATTACAATTAATAAGTATGTGGTATTGACGGTATTATCAATACAAATTTTGTAGTGCTGATAATAATTGACAATATAGCATTAAATATAAAATGCACCATGTTCGATTCACAATTAAATTCACTCAGTCTATAAGCTTAGTAAAAACCTTTTGAAATAAAGCATTATTCTTGTAAAATTAGAAAATACGTTGTAGGTAGGCACAAGGTTACTCGCTAATCAGAGGACATAATTTCGTTCTTAAAACTATATGCTTAACTAAATTACAGTGATTTAAGCAGCAAAATAGAACTACAGCAGTAATCAACTAAAATATTAAATTTATAAAAACTAAAAATTATGAAATCGCTACGCCGTGGTAGGCAACTACTTAACTACAAAGCATTACTACTTAATGTGAAATATTGCAAAACTTACCCAGTTTGGGGATTAATTAAATAGCACAAATTATTATATGTAGTATTTTAAAAAACTTAATTATTAATGTTCAGCAGAACAGAATTTAAAAAATCATAGCATCAATAAAAGATGTTAGCTTCGCTGCTCTTTACGGTAGGAAATGGCAGATCGCTCCCACTCCTGGTTCAACGGACCGGTTACTTGTCATCGGCTATTCTCGTACGGCTCGTTCAAAACATGCACGATACCTAGTTATAACTTAACGTTTTGAGATTTTTAAGGTTTCTTTTTTATATTAACTTTAATTAGACTGTAAATAACAAAAGTAGCTAGAATTTAGATTATACTAGATTTTAAGTATTATTTTGTAGTTATTTAGTTATAGGAACGGTAAATCCGTTACATACCCCCCCTTTTAGGTTAGGATTTTTCTTGGAAAATCCGCTGACTCCTCATAGCTTTATAAGCAACTGCTACAATACAGGCATCAACCTTTCTTACTTCCACAGTTAATTCAAAACACAACCATGCTTGCATAGTAAATTTTTAAAATGAACTTTGCATCCTGATATTCGTGAGCATTTGTTTTATATTACGCAAAATACTCGCAGCTGTTTATAAATTGATTTTTGAGTTTTATGATTCTATATTGAATTGTTCAAATTATAGCACCTCGTGTTATTTTAACCTTACTAATTTTAGATTAGTAAAACTTTTATCATCAATATTTGGTAGAAAATAATGATATTTATAGCATCTCCACTATACAGGGTGTTAATTTAATTGCGTGCCATAGCTTAAGGGGTGCTTCAGTTACGATAAAGGAACACAAAAAAAATATCAAAAAAAATCCTACTGAAAAAAAAAACTAAAACTCCATTGAAACTTAACTAACGTGGAGCACCGCCGCGCTATCACCGTGCCAGCGCCCGGCGCGAGAATCAGTGGATAAGGTAGGCACATACATAACCGAAACTCTTTCGCGCGCTTTTGATAGCGCGGTGCTCCGGGTCATTGCCCGCCGCGTTAGTTTAGTTTCAATGGAGTTTAAGTTTTTTAAAGTAGGATTTTTTTTTATATTTTTTTTGAGTTCCTTTATCGTTTCTGAACCACCCCCTAAGCTATGGCACGCAATCAAATTAACACCCTGTATAGCTTTAAAAAGTTTTTAGTAGAAAATAAGTTTTATGAACAGCAAGGTTTTAGTAAGAATTTTAGAGGAGAGCAACTTTGAACCAAATCAATATTACATTCTTTTGTATTGAGTCCTAGATAACCTAAAACGCCTTTAGTTGTTTGATTATAACGGTAATCCCTTAGTCGGCTTCTACGACATGCGCGGGAGGATTAGCAGCTAGTGCATTCTACGTTTTTCTCTTGCTCCCAGTCTAGCATGGAAGAAACGTTACCTATACTTAAGTCTTATAATTAGTTATTTTAAGGTCTTTTATGTGCCAGGAACCTACATTATTGCCTTGCATGTCCTCTAGCTCATAAACTTAATTAGATTTGTTCGAAATTACCTTGCATTTAATATATTTAGGCGCTAATTTTTTAGAAAATCTATTATCTTTATCACTTTGGAAGAAAGTTCTCTTCCACACAATGTCACCAACACTGAAATCAAAGTTTTTGCGACGCAGATTATAATAAGTACTATTCCTAGAGTGGGCTTTAATCAAGGCCGATTGTACCCTCTCAAAAATCTTGCGCAAATGTCCAAAATTTTCAGCGTACACATCACGCGGCGTGAAAATGAAATCTTCCACGCTTTCTTTGTTAAGGTAATGAGAACCGCAATCAACCAGCTCTCTTCCATACACAAGAAAAGATGGTGTATAGCCAGTTACTTCGTTTACAGCTGAGTTTATTGCAAACTGTATTTTTGGAATATTAGAATCCCACGAGCGGTGATCGTTCTCAATGAAGGTAGAAACAGCTGTCATAATTGTTTTATTGTACCGCTCAACAGTATTAACCTGTAGAGTGTACTTGGGTGTTAGATGCACATAAGGAATTTGGTATTTTTCAAACAGCTGTTTTAAGTGGTTACTGGTAAATTGTTTTCCATTATCCATCAAAACGGCACTAGGTATTCCATGTACTAAAAAAACTTGATCTTCGAGAATCCTCGCAATTATTTCAGAAGTTGCTCGACGTATAGGAAACAAAAGGCAGTACTTGCTAAAGCAACAATTCACAACCAGGAGAAAAGTGTTTTGTTTCCTTGAAGGGGGTAGAGGCCCAACAAGGTCAATACTCAAAAGTTGGAAAGGCCTAGAGCAGTCTTTAGGTCGACCCATTATACCGAGCGTAGTGTGATTTGGATGTTTGTGAGAATTGCAAGTATCGCAGCTTGTTACAAACTTAGTGACATCTTGATGCATATTTGGCCAAAAGTATTTCAAAGTTAATCGTTTATGAGTTTTGAATATCCCGAAATGTCCAGAAGTTGGCTCGGAGTGATTTTCCTTAATAAGATTAGATCTAAGTTCGGATGGAATGACTTCCTTCCATTCGAATTCGCGGGTCAAAGGATTTAGGCTCTTGATATAACGATAGAGTTTTCGGTCTGTAACCCGGTAATTAACAAAAGAAGTTGGTGATGTCTGACAGCCATTAAATACGTTTAGGTACCAAGGGTCTGTAGTTGATATGCAAGGGGTTACTTGGACTGTTGATGAGCCAAGCGAAGATGAAGTATCATTGGCGATAGGCGCAACAGGGACCGATCGTGAAAGGCTGTCTGGTACGATATTGTCAACACCGCGACGATGCCTTATTTCAAAATTGAAACTAGACAGACGTACACCCCAGCGTGCTAGACGTCCGGTGGGGTTATGTAAATTAATAAACCACTTAAGGGACGAATGGTCAGTATAAACTACGAAAGTCTGGCCGTTTTCCAAATAGCAACGCCAATGTTCGATAGCCGTTAGCACAGCTAAGGCCTCCCTTTCTGTAGCGCTATAGTTACGTTCCTGTTTCGTAAATGACTTACTCATATAGGCTATCACTCTTTCCGTCCCGTCAACGCACTGGGTCAAAACAGCACCCATACCGACGTCGCTAGCATCAGTGTGGACTTCGAATTGTCTTGAGTAGTCTGGGCAAGACAGCACAGGAGTAGAAACCAAACATTCTTTTAAGGAGATGAACGCGTTGTTGGCCTCATCTGTCCAAGTAAATGGAGGAGCATTTTTACCTTGTGAGGTTAGTTTGTTTAGAGCGGCAGCTTTAGAACTGAAGTTAGGAATAAACCTACGATACCATGAAGCAGTACCTAGAAAACGACGTACTTCTTTGCGGTTAGTAGGAGTTTGATAATTTATTATTGCTTCTACCTTCTCGGGATCAGCATGTAGACCCTTCGAATCCACAACGTAGCCTAAATATTTCAGTTGTTCTCTGAAAAACTGACACTTTGCAAAACTTACAGTCAGGTTAGCATCTTTTAATTTTTTGAGAACACGAAGTAGCAAGGAAATATGCTGATCAAAGGAGGAGGAAACAATAAAAATATCATCGATGTAAACAAACACCCTATGTTCAAATTCTGGATCACAAAAGAGTAAATCGACCAAACGTTGTTGTGTCGCCGGAGCGTTAGTCAGGCCAAAAGGCATCGATTTAAATTGAAATGTACCTCTTGTTGGGACATAGAACGCGGTTTTACATCTATCCTCTGGTGTGACCGGTATTTGCCAAAAACTTTTTGATAAGTCTAGACTTGACAAGTACTTCGCGTCGCGTAGGTTGTCAAGTATTTCCGATATGTAAGGTATGCTATAAGCGTCTTTTTTTGTGACAGCGTTTAGTTTTCGACTTTCTAAGCAAAATCTTGGCTCACCATTCTTTTTAGGTGTAAGCAAGACAGGTAAGGACCACGGGCTCTCACACGGTTCGACGACATCGTCCTTGAGCATCTCATCAAGTTGTTCGATAAGAATACGCTGTTTCTCAGGCGACATTCTATAGTAGCGTTGACGAATGGGGGCAGCATCCCCAGTGTCGATAGAATGTGCAACCAAAGAAGTGCGTCCTAGACCACGTTCCTCATACGAAATATCGCGTAATCGAGCGATAATGTTACCAGCAGTCACTCTTTGGTCATTAGTTAAGTGATCATAATCACAAATAAAAGACTCCTCCTTAGCGGTCAGCTCCGTAAGGAAGCTATCATTAGAATTTGTTAGTAGGATGGAATCTAGATTTTTAGGAAATAGACCAAAGACTCTCCAAAAGTCCATTCCGAGTATCAGTGAATGTTGAAGTTTTGGTACAACATACACTTTCATCGTGTGAAGTTGATCGAGAAAGCGAATTGGCAAAAATAACAATCCTATACTCTCAAGTTTTTGACCACCAGCAGCAACAAAGTTAAGGGGTTCACTTTTAGTAAGAGTGAATCCCACATCAGTAAAATACTTATAATTGTCCTTACCCAAAATAGTAAGGCTAGAACCGGTGTCCAATAAACCAGACACAGATTTCTCGTGGATATCAACAGTAACGTAAGGCCGGGTAATTTGTTGACTTTTATTATGGATTCAAGTGACAGTGTAACATTTAAAGAACTTTTCTACGAATTTTAGCCAACCGTTCCACTCGTTTTTATCAACTTTTGAATAAGCACTATCGTTGTCACTGCCGCTACAATCCATATCACCTAGTTTTTTGGGTTAGCGCTTTCTGATTACATGTAGGACACTCAGGGAATCGCACACCTTTCCTTCCGCATTTGAAACAAATTAGGAAATGCGGCTGGGTACACTGTCTTAGGGAATGCGAGTTGCATCTGCACCGAGGGCAATAAGTACTGCTTGAGTTTTGTTGGTTCTCTGAGTCAACTGGATTAACTGTCTCCGTATTATAGTTTTTGTTTTGTTGGTAGCTTGTTTTAGAATTAAAGTTTTTATTTTGTTGGTAGTTTGATTTAAAATAGTTACTTTGTGATGTACTAGGTTTGTTATAGGCAAATTCTGGGGCAAGGGTATCTGCAGTTACTCTAGGAGGCTCGCGAAACTGTGATAGACGTGATTGAAAAGTTTCAAAATTACGACACTGCTTCTGGAGTGCCTCAATAGTTTTGATTTCAGGGCAACGTATGTTATGCAAGATAATCTCAAGTCTATCCTCCTCCGAAACTTGACGACTCAATCGAGAGAACATGCCATGCATAACTGCGAGATAAATAGTGATATTTTCGTTCTCACCCTGCGAACGCGATCGGATTTCAGACATAAGTCTGTAGTCATAGTCCTCTTGTCCGAAATCTTGTTTAAGTAAAACCACAACATCATCCCAAGTCTTAACTGTATCCTTGATAGCCCGAAACCAGTGTAAGGCGTCATCGCAAAAAATTTCGGAGGCGAAATTGTAGATTTTTTCCTTAGAAATGCCTCGAGCTTCAGCAAACTCGTCTACTCTTTGTATAAAAGCACGGACGCAAGTTTTTCCTGAGAACCTAAGCTTGACCATTTCAGTAGATAGATTTCGCTCGCAAGCAATCAACTTAATTTCTGATTCCTTATCATCCTTTGGATTAGGATTAGATTCTGTTGATTTTTCAGGTTTCATAGCAATTAGATCTTGGTATAGTGATTTATAATTATTGACGCAAACTTTATAATAATCCTGAACATCTGCCCCAGTACCATTGATTCTATTAAGTCGGTGGTATACGTGGTGTAGTAAATTTTCAATCCGCAGATACAGATTTTTATCAAATCTGCTTTTTAATGATTTAAGGAAGCCATCTCCTTTCATCAATGAGTCATTTACGGCTTTCAAATCGTCAATTGGTGAAAGGTGCGATTTTAAAATATCCTCCGATGGTAAGGATTGAGAAAGCTTAACGATCTGTTTCCGTAGTTCCTGTACGGTATGTGAATCAGGGCCACCTCTGATTGCTACCTCATATTCAAGTTCTGCTTTTTGTAGTGAAAGAAACTTAATAGGAAAAGACATTTTGAAACCCTAAGTGGATAAGTGTCACAATACGAAGTACAACCAACAACTACAAGCAGCTTAAAAGTAGTAATTCACTATTGAAACAATACAGGCAAAATCAATTTTTTTTATACATGTACATATCAAGTAAATAGACACCAACACCAAAGATGACTACAAAATGTTACAAAACTTTAAAGTGCAACTCACCAAGCTAAAAACTTGGGCGCCACTGTAACCTTTAGAGGCTAACAAAGTAAAATAAAAAAGGATAAATTCTTAAAACACAAGTTTTATTTTATTTTAAAAAAAGAGGTAAGGTTAGTAGTTATAAAATATAGCACTCAGGGTCTAGGTACGTTTAACTATGGCGAGTTACACTTTAATGTCTCTAAAACCACTTATCTGCCACTTCCTTGAAGATGATGAAGCAGGTGATGATGATGATGAATATGAACATGTGATGATGATGACGGTAACGTAGTGAAGTTGATCTCTAGGTAAGTATTTAAACCCGGTGGAAGTTCCCTGGAAATCCAGAAGGTAGGCATTTTTCAAAAAGTCAGCTTCTGTGTTACTGACTGCAACATCATTTTTCTGGTTGATAATATTTTGACGGAAAGCTTGAAAAGTGGAGTAAAACATTAAATAGCAATCAATGATGTTGCAGACACATCCTAATTATTTGTAATAAATAGATTTTTATTACAATTAATAAGTATGTGGTATTGACGGTATTATCAATACAAATTTTGTAGTGCTGATAATAATTGACAATATAGCATTAAATATAAAATGCACCATGTTCGATTCACAATTAAATTCACTCAGTCTATAAGCTTAGTATAAACCTTTTGAAATAAAGCATTATTCTTGTAAAATTAGAAAATACGTTGTAGGTAGGCACAAGGTTACTCGCTAATCAGAGGACATAATTTCGTTCTTAAAACTATATGCTTAACTAAATTACAGTGATTTAAGCAGCAAAATAGAACTACAGCAGTAATCAACTAAAATATTAAATTTATAAAAACTAAAAATTATGAAATCGCTACGCCGTGGTAGGCAACTACTTAACTACAAAGCATTACTACTTAATGTGAAATATTGCAACACTTACCCAGTTTGGGGATTAATTAAATAGCACAAATTATTATATGTAGTATTTTAAAAAACTTAATTATTAATGTTCAGCAGAACAGAATTTAAAAAATCATAGCATCAATAAAAGATGTTAGCTTCGCTGCTCTTTACGGTAGGAAATGGCAGATCGCTCCCACTCCTGGTTCAACGGACCGGTTACTTGTCATCGGCTATTGTTCTCGTACGGCTCGTTCAAAACATGCACGATACCTAGTTATAACTTAACGTTTTGAGATTTTTAAGGTTTCTTTTTTATATTAATTTTAATTAGACTGTAAATAACAAAAGTAGCTAGAATTTAGATTATACTAGATTTTAAGTATTATTTTGTAGTTATTTAGTTATAGGAACGGTAAATCCGTTACAAGAACGGAGAGCAGGAGCTCGATGGCAAGGTCGATGGCTTCGTGTGTGACTGAAGTTGTTGACACCTCCGGGTGCTTCGTCTTCACTCCCACGGCTTGTGGGGAGAAGACCGTGTTAATAGGCTCTGTGGCAAAGGCGGTACAGCCCAGGCAAGCGGCTGTCGAGGGCCCGCGGTTGCGGTTGCGGGGGGCTTCGACGGGGTGCGGTGAAGCGGCGGTAAGGCGGGCGACTGCACTTTTGCAAAGCTTGGCGGCGATTTCTTCGCGAAGGTAAGTGGCCTGGGCGACGTTGTGAGTGGCCTTTGGTCGCCTCATGACCTTCGTGGTAGAGGCAGGGGGAGCCATGACTCCCCTCGATCCCTCAATAATTGTCGGCCGACGAGATGACATTTTGCCTGCTCTTACTAGGTAGTTTCTTGACAATTGAACACTGACAGTGACGCAATTAGAGAACAATTCCAACGTTGCGCGGGAATATTTCACAGAGGTCTGTCTGCTACAACCTGCTTTATATTCGGCCTAATAGTACTTGGATGACTGCTTGTCGTGCGTGTCATAAGATCTTGTATTACTTCTCGGACTCATATGGTCCAAATTATTTAAATGAGTTGACTCATTAATATGACTCATAGAAACTGACCAAATGGTTCAAATTATTTAAATGAGTTAACTCATTAATATGACTCATAGAAACTGACAACTCTCAGTCAAATGATCTGCCGACTTAGAACGAGCCTCTAGGCAAAGGGCAAATGTAATTTTTTGACGTTACGAGGTATAAACTGACGCAGGTGACCTGACTCACACTAATATCTCGAAATAAAATAATCGATAGATCGCAACACTATTTGTAAGTAGGGTTGTCATAGTCCAATCTGTGTTGCCATATTCCAATCAGTGATGCCGTATTTCAATAACTTTAAAAATCGATTGTAAAAAAATGGTGGCCTTTAAAAATATTCTTTCTTCACCACAATATTATCTACTATTCTATCTATCATATGAACTTGGTTTGAACCCTGTTAATTTTCCCTCGAAATAAAAATCCAACCCCCATAGTAAAATTTTACATCTCTTTTATTGGGTCAGAGCTTCCCTGCAAACGATATTCGTTGTTATTTTTGTTGTGGCAGCAAAATAAATAGATTTTCAGGAGCTCCGACCCGCGATAGGCCAACATACAGTTGGCCATGAGTAAAACATTATTTTCGTAGGTCATTGCCGTAGTAATTTGAAGGTTTGGCCTTGAAACTTGTTGATAATCAACGCAAAAGATGTTTTTACTGGAAATTTAAGACGTTTAAATGAGATTGGTAGAATAGTTGGGATCATCAGTATCCTCGGTATATGCGCTAGTTGACCAGCTGCTGGGCCGGTGCTAATAGTCGCTACAATAGAATTATCCTTCAATTCCTTCCTCGTCCCATTGCACATGATCAGGGGGCTTAATTTTCTTTAAACCATGATTGTCGTTCGGATCTTTAACTTTAATTCATGTGGTGGCAGTCCAGAAGAGTTCTGTGAATTTAAAAATTCCTGTCGGTAATTGACTGCGTCTTCGATATTGGTCACTGAGTCGATCGATTTGTATTTTTTTTTTGGCCGGGGACTTTTTGAATAATTAAATTGTTTATTTCATTGCCAGTATCATTCCTATCGCTCCAGATAGCTCACCCGAATCTTCTTAGCTTGTTGACACAGTTGAAGCGTTGCTTGAGCGAAATCTTCAGAGGAGCTCCTGTGTAGTGTTGTGAGCGCTTGTAGGTTAGTTTTAGGCAGTTCTATTCAGTTCCGCTACAACGTTTCAGATCGTGCTATGGCAGCGTAAAAGAAACGGCAAGAAACCACTGCAGTACGGCTTACTTTATGAGTCGGCTTTTTAGGGCATTGGCTGGTGGTTGCGGCAGGTGATGGTCGGTTGGGTTATGGGCAGGGCCGAGTTGGACGTTGGCTGGTGGTAGCGGCAGGTGATGGCCAGGTGGGTTATTGGCAGGGCCGTGTTGGACGTTGGCTCGTGGTTGCGGCAGGTGATGATCGGGTGTACTATGGGCAAGGCCGTGTTGGACCTGGGCAGGAAGCTGGGGTTGGAGGACGAACTCGACCGGCATTTGCAGAGGCACATCAAACTCTTCTTCTATTTCCACCTCAGCCCCGCCCCGATGCCTATATCGTCAACCGCCTCATTAATAGTAATAAGGCGGCTGAAGCGACTAAGCATTGCCGCAATGTGAGTTTAGGTCGATGATGTGCCTCTGATGATCCGCAAAACGGGTCGCCCACCTGCTACGTCTCTAAATTCCAGTAGTTTACTATTATATTATCTGTGCCTCAAGGCAGAAACATTAAATTTCTGCCCGATTACCTCTGTAAAGCTTACATTTGTGTCATCACAAACGGAATGTGAGCAGCATTGCCGCAATGTGATTTGTGCGGAGTTTAGGTCGATGATGTGCCTCTGATGATCCGCAAAACGGATCACGGAGCGGTCAAAATTGCGCGCTCCGAGGTGGTCGCCCACCTGCTGTCTCTCATACTTCAAGTAGTTTACTAGTATTATATGATCTGTGCCTCAAGGCAGAAACATTAAATTTCTGCCCGATTACCTCTGTAAAGCTTACATTTGTGTCATCACAAACGGAATGTGAGCAGCATTGATTGCCGCAATGTGATTTGTGCGGAGTTTAGGTCGATGATGTGCCTCTGATGATCCGCAAAACGGATCACGCAGCGGTCAAAATTGCGCGCTCCGAGGTGGTCGCCCACCTGCTGTCTCTAATACTTCAAGTAGTTTACTAGTATTATATGATCTGTGCCTCAAGGCAGAAACATTAAGTTTCTGCCCGATTACCTCTGTAAAACTTACATTTGTGTCATCGCAAACGGAATGTGAGCAGCATTGCCGCAATGTGATTTGTGCGGAGTTGAGGTCGATGATGTGCCTCTGATGATCCGCAAAACGGATCACGCAGCGGTCAAAATTGCGCGCTCCGAGGTGGTCACCCACCTGCTGTCTCTCATACTTCAAGTAGTTTACTGGTATTATATGATCTGTGCCTCAAGGCAGAAACATTAAATTTCTGCCCGATTACCTCTGTAAAGCTTACATTTGTGTCATCACAAACGGAATGTGATATGATTAGGTATATCTTAACTCTTAACTCAAACCATGAAATTATTGTAATCGTCGTAAAACATTTACCCCAGCTGGGACTCCAACCTGGAACCATTGAAATAACCAGTCAAGTGTTAGTCGGACTTGCGCTCCAAGGGTTCCGATATACCTATAGTACTCTTGTACCTAATAAAGTCCTATTTTTAGCAACGCAAAACTAAGTTTGTTCGTAATTTTTTTACAGATTTCTGAAAAACTATGTTACTTAGACAGATCTTTTTACTTTTAATCGTGTACGGCAATAATGAGGGTTATGATGTTGATCGGTATGTATTTATGTATTCTGTTACCTCATAACTTCTAAACTACATATCGTAATTTCTCATAGAGCTTTTTTTTCAGAAGTAGAAATGGTTTGAGTAAAATTTTCAAATTTCAATTTCCTGTAATTTCACTGATTAGATAAATCTTTGTTAACGGATGGATCCACATCAAACTTTTCTGTGCGTAAATATTTATTTTTAATATTAGGGATGGTTTTTCAGGTTAAGTTTCATTGACACTAAATTTATTTCGTTTTCGTGTTCTAGCCGGCTTCATGAACTGAGCTTTTCTTATTGAAATTTCTGCATGTCTTTTCATGAACGCCTTAAACCAGTCTTAACTAGCGCATTTGACATTAGCGTTAAAATTATCTTTAATGTTATTTTCCTGAAAATATTTATATACCAATCGGCGCAGTATTTCGGCGTGACAGGTAAGCTTATATTATACCTGATTATTATTTTCACTAGGTCAGCTTCCTGTTCGGGGTTCAATATGGCTTTACGACCCAAGGTTTTTTTTAAACTGCCAGTCTTGAGATGGTTTCTAATAGTTCTTCTAGGAATTTCGTACCTTCCTGCAGCTGAATAAGTGCTCATAATTCCTCTTTGTACCCCTCGGACAGCTGCTATGAAGTTTTCTTCAAACCACAATGCCTGTTTTGGAGGCATCGTGATTGTAGGAACTGAATATAAGGATAAATAAGTTAGCATCTATTACAATTTATTCAGAAAAAAACATTAAAATTTTCATTTTTAGTTTGTCGTATTTTTTGCTATCTTTTGTGGGAGGCCAAAGTACTTCAGTTTTCTGAAGGGTAATCCATTTGGTGACAACTACCGCAGTAGTACCCCCGGAATCGGAAGCAAATTCTACGACGGCGTACATTCCTTTTAGTACGGATAAAGTAGAACCAAAAACTGCCACATGAAGGACAAAAATTGTACATTATTGAAAGTCTGATATTAAGTCAACTGTAGTATAAGGTTCAAAGTGTAGTGGGAAAACATGTTTTTTTTAGGGTTCCGTAGTCAGCAAGGAAATCCTATAGTTTCGACATGCCTTTCTGTCCGAAGCTTAGCTCAAAAACCCTTTGTACTTTCTAGTAGTAGTAGTAGCTTTCTAGCTGAAATTAGGTATGGATGAAGCTGATATTGATATTGATCATGCCGACAAATGGTAATATAAATTACGGTAACGGTAACTTTGTCTGGAGTAAATTCTTCTGTGTTGATTAACAAACTCAAAATGCATCTCCTCTCTTCTTCTGAGACATTGGCTCCTTCCAAAACTATGCGAGATAAAACAAGCAAACAACTCGGCTGTAGGCATGTCCTGTTAATATTTTGTCAACTGAGTTGAGAGCGACAAACACTGTGCATAGCGCATCTTTGAGTCCAGATGCAGCCATTATGTGACCGATACACCCCATGAAGGACATTAGAGTGTGGAATCCACCTAGTCTTACTACAATGGTCCCAAACACAATTTCTCTAGCCTTTGGTATAATTATCATCATCATTACATCCCATGAAACGTCCACTACAGGTACAACTCCCTCCAAAATTCTAGCTTTTGCTGGAAAAATGTAGAGGGGAAGTACCACAGTCACCTCGCTTGTTGGCGTTACGGCTGGCACCATGGACCGCGGTTTTAGGTGACCGCAGTAAGTAAGATACAAAGGAGGATGCTGCTGCCCATCCTCCAGTTTTAACCCTTAGTCGCCTCTTACGACACCCACGGGTATGTGAGTGTTGGTACTATTCTTTGCCGGCACCACACGGGACTAATATATAAAGGCTGGTCAACTGTTACAAAACAAACTGTAGCGCCTACCTCCTGACTATTTTTTAAAGCATACTGTAACGCTGTGTATATTGTGCTATACTCGCTTTAATAAATGGCAGAAAAATTATCGCACTTGTTTCTTATTTGTTAAATTTTTGCATTCACTGCATAAAACCCTTCCATTCCGGAATGGTTGGCACCTCGGTAATTAATGGCACTTCGGTAATGGTGGCACCTCGGTAATAGTTGGAACTTTGATAATGGTTGGCACCTTGGTAATGGTTGGCACCTCGGTAATAGTAAGCACCTCTAATATGCTTGGAATCTCTAGAATGATTGATACCTCTGGAAAAGTTGGCATTTCTGGAGAGGATTTCGCCTCCTTGAGCCATTAACTACTCATCCATAGGAGATCAGATGAGATGTGGGTATAAATACGTCGCAGGGGATGGGCTTCAGCACCTCCAAATCTTCTATGGTAATTTGCTGTAGTGCGTTGGTTCCGCCTACAAATGCGTCCACCTCCAGAACTCCTAGCTGTACCACTTCGACATGGGGAGGAGCATATTTCAGCCTTTTTTACCTTTGTAGATGGTAGGAGAGCGTGTACGGGTGTAATACATTTGCCTCTCATGCTGTGAAAAGTATTCCAGCCATAAAGAGTGGATTGAATATGAATCAGCATTATTAAAGACTAGCGGCCCGCTCAGGCTTCGCACGGGTAGATATAGGTTCTTTGTGCGTCGGCGGTTACTAAAAAGGAGTCAATTGAAAAAAAAATTGGTAATTTTTTTTATTATTATTTGATTTCAAAAGCCATTAAATTTATTGGATCAGACATTGAATATAAATATGAATTAGCATTATCAAAGACTAGTGGCCCGCCCAGGCTTCGCACGGGTAGATATAGGTTCTTTGTGCGTCGGGGGTTACTAAAAAGGAGTGCATTGTAAAGAAAATTTGTATATTTTTTTATTTATTATTTGATTTCAAAAGCCATTAAATTTATTGGGTCAGACATTGAATATAAATATGAATTATCATTATCAAAGACTAGCGGCCCGCCCAGGCTTCGCACGGGTAGATATAGGTTCTTTGTGCGTCGGGGGTTACTAAAAAGGAGTGCATTGTAAAGAAAATTTGGATATTCTTTTATTATTATTTGATTATTTTATTTCAAAAGCCATTAAATTTATTGGGTCAGAGCTTCCCTGTAAACGACATTCGTTGTAATTTTTTTTGTGGCAGCAAAATAAATAGATTTTCAGGAGCTCCGACCCGCGATAGGCCAACATACTGTTGGCCATGAGTAAAACATTATTTTCGTAGGTCATACTTACTAGGTCATTGCCCTAGTAATTTGAAGGTTTGGCCTTGTAACTTGTTGATAATCAACGCAAAAGATGTTTTTACTGGAAATTTAAGACGTTTAAATGGGATTGGTAGAATAGTTGGGATCATCAGTATCCTTGGTATATGCGCTAGTTGACCAGCTACTGGGCCGGTGCTAATAGTCGCTACAATTAAATTATCCTTCAATTTCTTCCTCGTCCCATTGCACATGATTAGGGGGCTTAATTTTCTTTAATAAAGCATGATTGTCGTTCCGATCTTTAACTTTAATTCATGTGGTGGCAGTCCAGAATGGTTCAGTGAATTTAAAAATTCCTGTGGGTAATTGACTGCGTCTTCGATATTGGTCACTGTGTCGATCGTATTGTATTTTTTTATTTGGCCGGGGACTTTTTGAATAATTAAATTGTTTATTTCATTGCCAGTATCATTCATAGGTGACACTATTGCTCCAGATAGCTCACCCGAATCTTCTGAGCTTGTTGACACAGTTGAAGCGTGGCTTGAGCGAAATCTTCAGAGATGCTCCTGTGTAGTGTTGTGAGCGCTTGTAGGTTAGTTTTAGGCAGTTCTATTCAGTTCCGCTACACCGTTCTACACCGTTTCGGATCGTGCTATGGCAGCGTAAAAGAAGCGGCAGAAACCACTGCAGTACGGCTTACTTTATGAGTCGGCTTTTTAGGACATTTGCTGGTGGTTGCGGCAGGTGATGGTCGGTTGGGTTATGGGCAGGGCCGGGTTGGAAGTTGGCTGGTGGTTGCGGCAGGTGATGGCGAGGTGGGTTATTGGCAAGGCCGTGTTGGACGTTGGCTCGTGGTTGCGGCAGATGATGATCGGGTGGGCTATGGGCAAGGCCGTGTTGGACCTGGGCAGGAAGCTGGGGTTGGAGGACAAACTCGACCGGCATTTGCAGAGGCACATCAAACTCTTCTTCTATTTCCACCTCAGCCCCGCCCCGATGCCTGTATCGTCAACCGCCTCATTAATAGTAATAAGGCGGCTGAAGCGACTAAGCATTGCCGCAATGTGATTTGTGCGGAGTTTAGGTCGATGATGTGCCTCTGATGATCCGCAAAACGGATCACGGAGCGGTCAAAATTGCGCGCTCCGATGTGGTCGCCCACCTGCTATCTCTCATACTTCAAGTAGTTTACTAGTATTATATGATCTGTGCCTCAAGGCAGAAACATTAAATTTCTGCCCGATTACCTCTGTAAAGCTTACATTTGTGTCATCACAAACGGAATGTGAGCAGCATTGCCGCAATGTGATTTGTGCGGAGTTTAGGTCGATGATGTGCCTCTGATGACCCGCAAAACGGATCACGGAGCGGTCAAAATTGCGCGCTCCGAGGTGGTCACCCACCTGCTATCTCTCATACTTCAAGTAGTTTACTAGTATTATATGATCTGTGCCTTAAGGCAGAAACATTAAATTTCTGCCCGATTACCTCTGTAAAGCTTACATTTGTGTCATCACAAACGGAATGTGAGCAGCATTGCCGCAATGTGATTTGTGCGGAGTTTAGGTCGATGATGTGCCTCTGATGATCCGCAAAACGTATCACGGAGCGGTCAAAATTGCGCGCTCCGAGGTGGTCGCCCACCTGCTATCTCTCATACTTCAAGTAGTTTACTAGTATTATATGATCTGTGCCTCAAGGCAGAAACATTAAATTTCTGCCCAATTACCTCTGTAAAGCTCACATTTGTGTCATCACAAACGGAATGTGATATGATTAGGTATATCTTAACTCTTAACTCAAACCATGAATTTATTGTAATCGTCGTAAAACATTTACCCCAGCTGGGACTCCAACCTGGAACCATTGAAATAACCAGTCAAGTTTGAGTCGGACTCGCGCTCCAAGGGTTCCGATATACCTATAGTACTCTTGGTCCTAATAAAGTCCTATTTTTAGCAACGCAAAACTAAGTTTGTTCGTATTTTTTTTACAGATTTCTGAAAAACTATGTTACGTAGACAGTACGGCAATAATGAGGGTTATGATTTTGATCGGTATGTATTTATGTATTCTTTTACCTCATAACTTCTAAACTACTTATCGTAATTTGACAAATGTGGTATCGTTAGAAGTCTGTTTATCAGAAGACGACAAAAGACGTCACATCAAATTGAATTTGGCGCCCTCTAGAGGAGATTGTCATGAACGAAAATGAAAATCTATACATATAATAAAATCGTAAACTCGCCGATTCTGTACATTGAAATTTTCCTTGAAAATATGATCTGGGGGGTCACAAAAACGGTAATAGAACCCATTCGAGTCATTTTTGGAATTTTTGTCTGTTTGTATGTTCGCGGTAAACTCGCAAACCGCTGAACCGATTGAAATGGGGTTTTCAACAATGTATTAAGCTTATTTTCGTGCAACATATAGGCTCAGTTTCATTGCAATCCGTTCATTCGAACAGAAACTACACGCATGCAAAGAATCAAACGGCATGTGCATCAATAACTCACAAACTGCTGAACTGATTCAAACGAAACTTTCAGAAATGTATTTGATTACTTTTCTTCATTGAAATCGGTTCATTAAAACAGAAGATATGTGATGGTTCAAGTGGCGGCGCCAATATCTCACAAACTACTGAACCGATTCGAATAGGGTTTTTTATAATGCATTTGGCTTATTTTCGGGCAACTTTTAGCTTTAGATCATTGCAATTGGTTGTAAGGTGGCTGTCGGGCGGGAGCGGCACAAAGGAAACGTCTGACTCTTAGAATATTCGTATATTGACTACTTAATAAGAGTACATGGGTTCTTATAATATAGCATATGTATGTGGAGGTGCTTCGCACACTACACCTCCACCGTAACTGAAAAAAAAAACTGCCATGAAAGTTTTTTTTTACAACATAAGTACAATACAAAAGTGTCGTGATTTTAGTTATTATGATATGAAAAATACTTGAGTTAAAATTTAACAATAATAATATGTTTTATCGAAATAAAGAAAATTACTAACAGTTCAATTATTTTTATAATATCAATAATTTCCAAATTAATTTTCCTCAAAACAAAAATGACATATAAGTATGCAATAAAATTACAATTGTAACTCCAGATTTTGTTATGGAATAATTACTCAAATACAATAAAAGTACACATTTTTTTAATTGATGTTAACATTACATCAGTTTATGTTTGACTATATTATGTTAAAAGAAATTAGTATAAAGAATGGCAAAAACTCTATCCTACGCAACTTTCCTTCTAATTCAAAGTTTAAGATTATCGATTCGCAAAACTGATAATGATACATTTTGTCCAAAAGTTTACACAACGTCATTTTTGAATAATATATTTTTTAGATTTATCGAATGCTTCAATACAACAGAATGTTCTTATGCCATTTGTCACACAACTACAATAGCGACATAACTAAACTAACAGATAACAAACTAAACACATTCAGAAAGATACTAATTAAAATTGGTCATAATTCAAGAAAAGGCTTACGAGTAAATCACGTCTGATTTCTCAGTAATTACCATATTGTCAATCCGAGATTTTGATTAATCAGCTGATTTTTATTCTAAAGTCATTTAGTTGTTGATAAAACCATAGTATATTTACGTCCTATTTTATTCAAAAAAAAATCGTAAGACTATCAAAAGTTTACTTTAGTTATTTTTCCATTATATATTCGTATACGTTTAATTAATAAAAGTGCACATTTGTCTAGACGTCATATTTTATATTACATTTATTAACTTGCGGTATTATTTATATTTATTACTTTTGGTGGGCCCCCTTTACTATATTTTATTATTGGTACATAATACTGAGTCGACTCTTTTTATTGAATAATTGGCAACCTGTGCCTACTTGTGGGTCGTGCGCACGCCCTTATTTTTAGAGGTCATTGTCACCATGATCGATAGAAGGATCTGAACCTCACTGTACCATATAAATAGGGTCTAAGATTTAAGACTTCTTTGGTCTCCAACAGTTTTCCCAAATGGAATCTCGTCCGCATTTTGGCTGAAGGAACTAGCCCTATTGTACCGCATTACGCGTAACGCTTACTCATATTTGAGCTACATGTGTGGTAGCTTATCACTACTTACTATACCCCTATACCTACAAATTCACATAAACTGCATTCCATTTTCAGTTCTATTTACTTTTCCCATTTCATTTCAATCACACAAAACTTTTACTCACTCCTTTGAATATTTCGACATCCAAGTCTTGGCTAACAAATAACAATCGTCGTTTGGGTGATCAGTCCAAATGACCGCTAAGACTCTGTATACCGAATTATTCCCATACATATTACTCATACACAATCCATAAATCCTGCTACAAAACAATCATATAATTCACAAAAATCTGTAACTTATCTATACATACATCGTCCGATCACTTTACTAAGTTTCAATTTCACACCTTTAGAAGAAAGTACCTAATCGTCACTAATGGACCAAAAAGTTTTTTAATACAGTCTCCTAATAAACCTTTCTGTTTTTTTTAATTTATTTTTCATAGGTATTTATCGTCAATTATGGCCTTTAAAACCTTTTTGTCTCTTGTCTTGTTAATTGCTAATCTGTTATACTTTTAGCAGTGCCATAATGTGTCGGTATACTACTTACTTATAATTGTTTCATTATCCCTCTTTTACTAGTTATGCCACAATGTATTCTATACAAACTTCAAATCAGGATGATACTAATATTACTAATGCCTGATACAAGTCTTGTTTGGTTTAATTTATATACTAAAAAAAGTGTTACATACTTAATTATTTTGTAATTTTAAAATTAAATGATATAATTTTAGCGATAGTGCACCGGCAATTGGAATTGTTTTTGTTCTGAGCAGCAACCTATATAATATATGTAAACAACACCATGTTAGTTGCAAAGTAATAGAATGTTAATGAATCGAATAACTTACTAATGGATACTCTATTTGGTGGAATTGATGCAATCGACATTATAATTTATTATTGGTATCCATTAAAAAAATCAAATTTAAAGTTTTTGGCTTATCGCAATGGCATGTAATTTTTTTTGTGTCATTATTTGTCTGATTATTTGAACTATTTTAATTTATTGCATTTTATGTCAAATACTATTTAATTAATTATTCTCTAAATATATTTTTTTAAGTTTTGCCGGTTTTTAAATTAAATACTTCAGAAAACAACGATCTAAATAAAAATGTTTAACGGTTTACAAAATAATTACAAGGTACTAAGTCCTATCGAATTTCAATATTCAAGACACAAAATACTGATACACATTTTAATTTATTACTGTACTGTGACATTTTTATTTATCTAAGTAGGAAAAAAGTCTTGTAAATATTATGTAGGTTTTTAATCTTAATTAATTTCATTTAAAAATTCTTATCATAATTTTATTATTTCTAAGAAAATGGCCATATTATGTAGATTTTTTTTAACAGATAAGAGTCAAATTCTATTTTTGAAATGAAATGAAATAACTTTATTTGCAAGATTTTGGTAAAATATAAGATGTACAAAATAGTAGGGTCTGCAAAATCTGCTTATAATATAGCGTGCAAATATTAAAATACGAGGGTGGTCCCAGAAGTAGCCGACCTAACCAAGAAAAATCAAAATAAATGGGACAAACTATATTTATTTCTCTACATAGCTTCCTTGTAGCTCGATACACTTTTCCCAGCGGTGCTCTATAGCTTCAATGCCACGTCTATAGTAGGAATTGTCAAACTCTTCAAAATAGCCATTAACCAACGACTCAACCTCTATGTTGCTCGAAAATCTTTTCCCACCGAGCCTTTTTTTTAGGTTTGGGAACAGAAAATAATCTGACGGGGCCAAATCTGGTGAATAAGGTGCATGGGGAAGCAATTCAAATTTTAATTCTTCGATTTTAGCCATTGCAATGCCAGATGTGTGGACTGGAGCGTTGTCTTGATGAAACAAAACTTTTTTTTTGACAAGTGAGGCCGTTTTTTCTTTATTTCTTCACTCAAACGCTGCAATAAGTTGGCATAATACTCGCCATTAATGGTTTTTCCTTTTGGAAGATAATCTATAAAAATTATGCCACGCGCGTCCCAAAAAACTGAAGCCATGACTTTTCCTGCCGATGGAACTGTTTTTGCCTTCTTTGGAGCTGATTCTCCTCTTTCAGTCCATTGTTTTGACTGTTCCTTAGTCTCAGGTGTAAAGTGATGAACCCATGTTTCATCCATGGTGATAAATCGACGCAAAAACTCGGCTTTGTTGCTGCGAAATTTTGCTAAACATTCGACTGACACATCCTCACGGCGCTGTTTTTGTTCTACTGTGAGTAATCGCGGCACCCATCTTGCGCATAGCTTTCTCATGTCCAAGTTTTCTGTTAAAATACGATGGACTGCACTTTTTGAAATGCCTACCATATCTGCTAGCTCGCGTACTTTCAGTCGACGGTCATCCAGTACAATTTTGTGGATTTTTTTTACTATTTCTGGATTAGTCACCTCATTTGGTCGTCCACTGCGATGTTCATCTTGGCAGCTCGAGCGGCCGCGCTTGAACTCTGCCACCCAATATTTTATTGTTGTAAATGAAGGAGCAGACTCCCCCAAAGTAGAATCAAGCTCCACTTTGACATTAGTTGGGCTGAGACCTTTCAAATAAAAGTATTGAATTACGTAACGAACACCAATTTTATCCATTATCGAAAAAATCGATGACAACATTCACTAAGTATGCTTCAGAACAAATGCCAAATGACCTAGCGCGTTCGAATTCTAAATTTAAATTTCTTAATGTTCACGCTTCCTAAAAAGAGTATTTAATCAAATAAAAACTGCCAGTAAGTAAGTAAGGTCGAATATTTCTGGGACCGCCCAGGTAATTATACATTTAATTAATTGAAATTCATTATAAAAAATATTTAAAACATTACCATATTACATTAATTTATTTGAAAATTTGCTATTATATTATAAAAGTCTATTTTATTTTAAATACCATCTTTACTTGATTAAATATTCATTTAATGAATAAAAACATTTCTCTATGAGCCAATCATGTAATTTAGTTTTAAATGGTCTACCAGATAAAATTCTTATGTCATCGGGCAAAGCATTATGAACTAATGTAGCGATATAATATACATTTTTGCGCGCCATAGCCAACCTATAGAATGGGACTTCCACTTTATTAGTGGGTCTGGGTCGTAAACGATTTGAATATGTTGGGAATTCTTGTTGTGGAAAGTGTTCTGGGTGCTCTTTGACAAACAAACATAACTGTTTTATATACAGACTAGTAAGCGTCAGAAGTCTATATTTTCTAAATAAAGGTCTACAAGGTTCCAAGTAATGGGCGCCGCAGAGTGACCTTACACATCTCTTTTGCATTATAAAAACCTTTCCCACATTAGTACAGTTTCCCCAAATAATGAGTCCGTATTGAAGTACTGACGACACGTGGGCGTGGTAAGCTTGCAAAGCTGTCTCAACGGAGGATATATTCTGCAGACGACGAAGCGCGTAAGTAAACCTTCTAATACGATCACATAGTGACGTTATATGAAACTTCCAGCTGCAATTTTGGTCAATAATTACCCCTAATAACTTAGTATATTTGGTTTCCTCTATAAGTTGACCATTATATGTCACATTGAGCTTTGATGTACTTCCTTGATATGTACAGAATTGCATGTATTTTGTCTTTTCTAAATTTACTTTCAAATTGTTATTGTCCATCCAAGTAATTATGTTTGTTACCGTCTGATTTATTTCGTTATTATAATCTAATGTATTTATATTTTTGTTATTGCAATTTCCTCTTATAAGAATCGTAGTGTCATCGGCAAACAGGACACTTTCATGAGTAGTAAAAGAAGGAAGGTCATTTATGTAAAGAATAAAAAGAATAGGACCTAATATTGTATTAGTATTTTATGTTTTGAAAAGACTTGCAGAATCGATTAATACATTTTTATGTTTTTATTTATACACATTTCCTTCAAACAAAAAATACAATTTCCCTATAAATTATTCAGCTTATTTTTTTTTTGTACCCTACAACACATGATTAGATTTTTTTTTCATTTTCACAATGAAATTGGTCCGTGATTTTGAGTTTAATTTAAACAGAAACGAATTTTAAAAATACGTAAAATAAGTAAGTACTTAATTTAAAGCATGAAAAAATCAGCACAAAATAAACGAATAACATTTTTTTTATAGAAACAGACATTGAATAGCACTTTGTTTTTTTTTATAAGATTTTAGAAATTTTCTAAGTCAATTATAGAATTCCAATGTTATTTATTAATTATAATTCATTGTACCTATACAATAACCACGTTTTCAAAATTTTGTTACACTTTCACAAAAAGAAATGTTTTAAGATTTTACCTGACATTAAGATTTTTCAATGGTTTATTTAAAAAAAATTGATTAGTTTAATTTTTCTGACATGTCTGTTTTTACTAAACTTACTTTATTTCAGCAGGTGACAAAGCAAATTAAACTAAAAAAAAATCTGTAAACACCATCGACGGCTAGGCTAAAAAGGATAAGAAAACATATTTCAGTATTGGTAACAAACATTATGTCCTAATTTTTGCAATAGTACTTGGTCTAATATTTTAAATTTGTAACAATTCAAAATGAATTCCAAAAGGAATATGTTTTAAATTATAAAAGAATATTTAGAAGCTAAATACATATACATAACTACATGACTGACTTTTTCTTCCAAAAAAAACAACTTATCAAACTAATTAATGGTATTGAATTTGAATAATTAGTCTACTGAAAATAAAATTATCGGTTAATAATCGGTTACAAACTTGACATTCTTGTTAAAACTTTGATGATCATGGTTTTCAAGTTTTTTTTTATATATATAATTACTTGATTGTTTAGAAAAGAAAGTTTTAAGCTATGAATGTAATCAAATTAACAATTCGCCGTTCCCATAATAATATCGTATGTCATGTTATCAGTAATCGTTGCTAACAGTGTCACATTTTGCTAAATAAGTACTTTTATGTTAAAGAATACCTTACCTATTTCATCGAAGTAAGTATCATGCGCGAAAATTAATGTAACTAAAACAAATGATTTTAAAATAGGGAAAATAATACGTAATTTTCTTCCTGGCGTGGCGCTGACAAATCTTCACATATTTCGTCGGAAAAATATTTTCTTCCAAAGCGGACCAAAGGATCTTGAACTTCACCCGGCGGCAACTCATCATCAAAATTGGATATGTTGATACATAATAGTATCTTACTTTTCTTCTCTTAGCTTCATAATGTCGGCTCGTAAAATTTGCATTTCTTGATACACCATATCTAGACTCTTCTAGTCTTCGCTACACAATCTTCACCGCCTGACACTTGCTTCTCATTCTAGGGGAAAACATTTCTTCTTTTTCCATTTCGCGGCTCCTAATACTACACTGATCACACATAACTACTCCCGAAAGCCTACTGTAACCATCAACCATCAGACCCGAACTTCTCCCGGCGCCCTCCATCCATCCAATCGACACCAACAACCGCCCTGCGCCCTGCTATTCACGCCATTCCACACATATTACGTTCTTTTTTCTTCATTCTTCTTACATTATTTTTCCTGTATCCACCAGCCACTTTTAAATAGTTCTCAAAATTTCTAATATATTTCACAGCATAGATATTTCTTCGTCACTTTTTAAATCGCGTTCGATTAACAAAAATATTTTTAAACACTTTTTGATAGTCCAAAGTTCATGTAATAATATCACCGTATCACATTTCGAGCTACGCACTGCGCAGCGCTGCCCGTATAAGGCAGCACTGGCAGGGTCACCATGTAAGGTGGCTGTCGGGAGCGGAAACGACTGTCTCTCAGAAGATTCGTATATTGACTACTTAATAAGAGTACATGGGTTCTTATAATATAGCATATGTATGTGGAGGTGCTTCGCACACTACATGGTTCACACAAACAGAAGCTACACGAATGCAAATTATCAAGCGGTCTATGCACCAATAACTTAAAAACTACTAAAGCGATTCGAATGGGATTGTCAATAATGTATTTGGCTTACTTTCGTGCAACATACAAGCTATGTTTTATTGCAATCGGTTCACTTCGACAGAAGGTATGTGAAGTTTTAAGCGGCGGCGCCAATAACTAACTACTGAACCATTATACGGGGTTTTGAATGACGCGTTTGGCTTACTTCCGTGTAACATATGCGCTTAATTTCATTGCAAACGGTTCACTCATACAGAAAATTCAACGTGAAGTTTCAAGCGCCGGCTCCAATGACTTACACACAAACTACTGAACGGATTCAATCGGGGTTTTCAATAACGTGTTTGACTTACTTTCGTGAAACACATTTGCTTAGTTTTATTGTAAACAGTTCACTCAGACAGAAGTTATGCGAATTTTCAAGAGGCGAATACTTTAAGAAATAAAGAGAGGTGTGATGATGTGAATCTTTGTGTTGTGAAATCGTCTCTTAAAGGAGATAAATTTTTAAGTGTTCAAAGTTTGTATAGAAATCCTACAGATTTGTGTTGAGGTACATGTACCTACAGTCAAAAGCATGTGTAGCTTAATACGGTGGACTTTGTACCGCTCTTTTTTCAGTAGCTACAGAAGCTAAAGTGACTGCACCTCAGATTTAGTTTCAGGTTTTGTTTTGTGTAAGAAATAAAGAAATCCGTATCACACTTTGTCCGCGTTTTACACATACGAGGACGAGGATAGTGGGCCACCTAACAGTCCATACGTGAACAAGATAGATAGATAAATTCTTTATTGTCACACAAAAACAAAACAATACAACAATACACAGGAGACTCTTAAAACTAGGGTGGATAAAGGCGGTCTTATCGCTTAAAGCGATCTCTTCCAGACAACCTTAGTTGCTTGTAGGAGAATGTAAATAGTAACTGTAGTAGTGTGCCAATGCGAATATATAGATAATATTTAATGTAAATACAACTACAATAAAAACAAAATATACACAAATAAATAAATAAAAATACATATTAAAATATATATAAAATATATAGACAAATAGATAACATATAAATATATACAAACTCAGTTGCAAACTAAGGTACAATTTTATTAAGTAAGAAGTTATGCAGTTTAGATTTAAAAATAGGTAGTGACTTGGAGTGACGAATCGAATTAATACACAAAAAAATCTATACGATGTGTACTATTCATCTCAATTAAGCATATAACGTTATAAAAGCGAAAATTGGTCTGTCTGTTATGATTTTAATAAAACTAGGCACGAAGATGGTTTGAACCATGGGAAAGTCAGTAGCTACGTTATTCTGAACCCCACGCGTACGGAGTCGCGGGCACAGCTAGTAGTACAATAAGATAATAAGAGTGAGCTATTTGGGAACGCCAATTTCAGCGAAAAATACCATTGAAAGTATCAAAATTGTTGCGGACGGCGACACGGAACGCAACACTCAAGTACCAGAGCAAGCTACGCACGAACATCACCCGCCCCCGCGCCCCGCACCGACGCCGCGAGAGCACAAAGCGAGCGAGACAGCCAGCGCGTGCGAGCGAGATAGACAGCGTGCGCTCGGCGTATCACACGCTAGTTCCGACCGGCGCTAGCGGGACTTAAGCGCGCAGCTGGAGTTCCGCAAGGCTCAGCCCTTTCCCCCCTACTCTTCTCACTGTACACTAGCGACATTCCCATTCCCACCGACGCGAAAATCGCTCTGTTCGCAGACGACACCGCTATCTATGCCTCTTTCCGCAACCACAACCAGATTCACCGGACCCTCCAATCCGCAATCAACTCCCTCGGGAGTTGGTTCAGGAAATGGAGGATCGAGGTGAATCCGGATAAAAGCTCCGCAATTTTCTTCTCAAAGTTTACTGCGGAGGAACCTCCCGGTACCATCAGGCTTTTCGACCGTCCCATTCCATGGGAAAGATCGGTCAAATACCTAGGTGTCCATTTAGACAGAATGCTCACGTTTAACGTGCATATCCAAACAGTTCGCAACCGAGCCGCCTTTGTGCTCGGCCGTCTCCATCCTATGGTAGGACCAAAGAGTAAACTCTCCCTCCGTAACAAAATCAGGCTCTACACAGCTTGCGTCAGGCCAATCATGACCTACGCTTGCGTGTCTTTTGGCCATGCGGCCCCCTCCAATTTGAACAAACTCCAAGTCATCCAAAACCGCTTCATGCGACGTGCCACCGGGTGCCCGGGGTATGTTCGCAATCGCGAACTCCATGCAGACCTGGGCCTTCCGTCCATCAAAAAATACATCCAAGACACAGCTAGGCGCTTTTTCGACTCTGCTCCTCACCACCCGAACCCTCTGGTGGTGAAGGCAGCCGACTACTTCCCCCATCCTAGGTGTAAATTCAAAAGACGTCCTAAGAACGTACTTTCCGATTCTGATGACTCCATCACCCAATACGTCAAGTTAGTCAACAATATTAGACTCCTCTCTCAAACCTCAATCTCGAACACCCGCTCCCGCCGGCGTGGTCGTGGTCGCCCCCAGTTTAGTTCAGTCCCATACTTTGGGAACTACCGGCATGTCCCAGGCCGATTCTCTCCGATCCCCGGCAATAACCAAAGCCGTGATTCGAGCCCTTCGAGGCGCCCTTAGGCTTTTTGCCTACTTAGGTTAGTTTTTCTGGGTAGAGCCTTCGGCTCCCCAACCGTCCGGTGAAGTTGTGACAGCCATTCAGGCTAACAACAGTAGTCCTCTTCCAAAAAAAAAAAAAAAAAAAAAACGCCATTCGGCAGTTGCAGTCACAGTTGCAGTTCGACCACAGTCTACAGCTCAAGAATACAAGTGCACAGTACAGTCGAAGATACAGTTCCAGTTCTGCCTACGATCCGAACACAGTTGGAAACAGTCAGTTGTACAGTGCAGTGAACAAGTGAACGTTATACAGTCCACTCAAGGAGTTGACAAGACAGTGAAAACTAGTTAGTGACTAGTCAGTGTCAGTGCCCGCGAACTCGTCTGAGCCTGCGTGCTCGTCACTTGTTAAGTTTTCTGTTTGACTCTTGTTGACTCTTGTTATTACCTGTTGTTATCGTTGTTTGAACTTGTGTGTTTAATAAAGACGATTTGTAAACTTGATCTCGTGTTTAAGTCACAAAGCACCCGGTGAACCCCGAACTCGTGTTGGTGTAGCCAACAAAAATACTTTCAAAATACCCTATCAAGTAATCATTCTTACGGAAAAAACAACCAAATTCTGAAGGCCCACCCTAAGAAATAAAATAGAATCGCTCATGCCTGAAATTTTACCAGCTCTCTTAAAACTTCTACTGAAACACAATAGTGCAAACACTGCTGCTTTACGACAGAAACAGGCAAAAGGCGGTACTTTTCCAGACGGACTTTGTACAGAAGCCCTACCACCATCATGATTTGCAATAGGAATCACCAAAATAGGCAAATTATTTATTTGGAGCCTAAATTAACATTCAGGGTTTTTTCCCTCTCAACTTTTAAACGCCAATTTCAGCGAAAAATACCCCAATAAGCACCAAATTTTTTTTATGTTTTGGGTAGCGTAGAGACTTGAAAAGTTTTTGAATTTAGCCAAAATCTATGGAACATCCTATTTGTATTTTTAAATTAGTGATCAAAATTTGAATCGGCCCATAAAATTGTTCCAAAATTTTATTTACCTTACTTTTTGAGTAACAAGTAGGAATGTTAGGAGGTATATTATTTTATTTAAATTTCTCATGGATTTTGATCTAGAAGATATTACCGAAATAACGGATTGTGATAATTTACAAGATTTTGTAGAAAAGGTCCCAAAAAAAATTAATCTATTCTGCTGTCACATAAATATTCGATCACTAATTAAAAATTTCTCCGCACTCGAACAATTTGTTGCATCTAGTAAACGAGTCATAGATGTAATCGTTATTACTTAAGCTAATATTTCTGCCTACATTACTAGTATGTATCAACTGGTTGGATATAACATGCACACAAAGTTGCGTGAAAATCGCAAAGGCGGTGGAATCATTGTTTACGTG
This sequence comes from Athrips mouffetella, assembly GCA_947532105.1. Lineage (NCBI taxonomy): Eukaryota > Metazoa > Arthropoda > Insecta > Lepidoptera > Gelechiidae > Athrips > Athrips mouffetella. The sequence continues at coordinate 14,125,707 of OX383974.1, forward strand.
CACAAAAAACATAAATTCACTGTAAAGAATACTAAAACACTGCACTTTGAATGCCTATTCGGACACATAACCACCCCTAAAAAATACATCGCAAATTTGTTGGCAATTTATCGTCCACCCAGCTGTAGTAAACACTTATTTATAAACGAGCTTGACTTTATACTTAAGAAAAACAGACTCCTCGATTTATTCCTTATAGGTGATGTAAACATTGATTTAAAATCAAAGCGTCCTGTGAATAATAAATATAACACACTACTGTATAGCCACGGCTTGGCGTGCGGGATTTCACAATACACTAGAATCGAATTTATTGGCAATAAATTGACAAAATCTACAATTGATCACATATTTGTGCGATCCCGGACCCAAGACGTGTACACAGCAGCGCTTGGAACTAAATTGGCAGACCACCGTGCCGTGACATTCGCCTGTACCGGCGGACGGCAGAGTGCGCATACACAGGATGATCGTCAAAAGCATAAAATTAAATACGATAATGCTAAACTTACCTCAATACTTCAGAAAATTTATTGGAAGCCCACGTATAGTATAATATGCCCAATTAAATTGTACAATATTGTATTAAAAAACATCACATCTAGCTATAAAAAGTCTGAAGTGAAAATGAAAGTGAAGATCATCCAAACCTTAAGTAGTGAGAAAGCTCCGGGTATCGACACAATTAGGACAATCGACCTTAAAACTCAGAGCCACGAAATAGCACCTGTATTAGCTAATCTAATTAATACCTCTGTCCAAACAGGAACCTTACCCACAGAGCTAAAAACTGGCATTGTAAGACCGATCTATAAGAGTGAAAGTCATAAAGACTATCAAAATTATAGGCCTATAACAATACTATCTTCGATCGATAAAGTTATCGAAAAATACGTAGGACACCAAATACTTAATTTTTATAGTAAAAATTGCATAATTACAGAAAAGCAATACGGTTTCCAGCCCCAAAAAAACACAATTCAGCTTTTGTCAAAATTTATTGATTCCATTTGTAGTCACCTTAACAATAAAAGACACGTGTTAGTAGTCTTTATAGACTACAGCAAGGCCTTTGACACACTGCGGCATGATGTGTTACTTGAGAAACTCGATGATTGTGGAATCAGAGGACCACTTAAGAATTGGTGTCAAAACTACCTCAGCGACAGGCACTTCCAAGTTAAGGTCGGTAATGAGCTTAGCAGTAGTGTAGCAGTTAAGGAAGGCACAGCTCAAGGGTCCGTACTGGGGCCCATTCACTATCTGTCATACGTCAACGATATGACAAACCTTATACAAACCTGTGAAATTTACCAGTTTGCGGATGATACTTGTCTATTAGTGGCAGACAAAAATATTCAAGATGCTTTGTTTCAATTACAACAAGAGTTTACATTGTTAATCAAGTGGTCCCACGATGTCGGTTTAGTCATAAACACAAGGAAAACAAAGCTCATTTATATCAGCTCGAGTCAAAACAGACTTCAGGTGCCTCTTCACCTCGTTGCTCACAACCATTCTTGTCTACACTCTGATGGCAAAGATTGTGCTTGTGAGCATGTCGAGTTAGTGAGAACACACCGCTACTTAGGTCTGATAATCGACGATAGATTAAAGTGGACTGACCACATCGATTACATCTGTGTCAAATTACGGGCCATACTAGCAAAATTTTCACTGATTAAAAATAAAGTACCTTTCTCAACATTACTGTTCTTGTACAAATCATTAGGTGAATCAATAGTCTCCTATGGACTTAGCAGCTACGGCAGAACCTGCAAAACCCACCTAGACAATATATACCAACTGCAAATGCGCATACTCAAATGTATAGTCCCCCATTACATAAAAGAAAAACACAAAAATGACTATCACGATCTTTTTCGCTTCTGCAAAGTGATTCCAATACACAACAAATTTAAATACTCTATTCTTACTGAAGAGTTTTTCAACAAGGACGTTCAGGTTCTGGAGCAGCACAGAAAACATACGCGCAGTGTGTCAAGGGCTATGCTAGTGGTACCTACTTACACGAATCTGTACGGAAAAAATAGAATAAACTACATTGTTCCAAAACTTGTGAATAACCTTCCCCAGGAACTGAAACAGGAAATTAACACAAAAAATATTAAATCTAAACTTAAAAAACATTATTTGGAAATGATTTAACTTAAATTTATTTATGCGCGGACGGACATCCTGTGTACGCGAGCGCTCACGACCGGTTTTGCTATAGGGCAGTATTAGTAATGTATTGCTCGACTGGAGCAATTAGACGCTCGGATTGTATGAGCACTCGTATAAACCGTGTGCCTAGTTGTTTTGGTCGAGTTGTAGCAATTTAGGACTATACTTTGATATTGTTGTTGTGTAAAAAGTGCCACTGACGGCGAATGAAAATAACGCACGGATAAATCAATTCTGGTTTTTGATGCGTTATCTTTGTAGAAAGTTATTAATAAAATTTTGTAAGTGTTTCTTTAAATAAAAAAAAAAAATTTATGACTAGCTGTTGCCCGCGACTTCATCCGCGAGAGATTCTATCTGACCATCCATCCTTCCATCTGTCGTCCGTCCGTCCGTCCAACCATCTGTCCAATTAACCATCTGTCCAACCGTCTGTCAACCCATCCCTGTCCCTGCCCCTCTCCCTCTCCCCCTCCTTCTCCCCCTCCCTCTTGTAACGTTGTGCTACATCGACCCGGCACCTCACTACCGGATCGGTAAAGAATTCGAGTCCCGTCTCTAATATCGACGCCATATTGCCTCCGGTTGACAGATATTTGACAGTTCTTGATCTGGCATCTACTGTCAGCTGTCAGTGACAGATTGGTTTTCCACTATTGCTGGCGTTCGAGAATTTCCGCATCTAATAAGAAAAATAGAATCAAACCCCGAATTGGGTAAGTTTCCCATTATTTCGCTATTAATTAATGTTTTCTAGAAGCTCAATAATGTATTTTAGGTAAATCTACGTTTTTACTCACTTTTGCAAAACACGCTGTCTGTCGTGTTTACTAGTCAGTTCAATGTATCTTAATTATACAAATTCTATAAAATACACATTGTTTGTGAACCGTCGCGATGTGTGAGCCTTCCTACTCCCTCCGTTCCTCAACAAACGGGTTGTCTTCGAGCTAAGAGGCTGGCACATCGTGCGGGGTCAATGAACCGTATCGCATGCTCACACGCGCACCTGTGGTGAATTCCAGGGTCCTACTCTACGGCTACCTTGTTCGGACGCTTCTCTCCCTCTTGGCGGCCAGCCCTTTACCTGTGGGCCTGAACTGGTCATCGGGGGCTACTGCTGTTACCTCGTGGCGAACACTGCGCTGACGCCAGGGAAACGAGCCGGCCTTTTCCACGACTGCTGAGAGCGGCCTAACCAAGACTTGCCAGACACCTCACCGCACATCGTGTTCTCCACGGCCTACCCCGTTGGAATTACGACCCGAAGGAACGGTACCCTTTTTCTTCCTTATTCCCAGTGATAGTGCAGTGAATACAGTGCGATACTTTTTAGTGAGAGCGCTAACCCTATCAACTTCCCCGGAACCTAGAGACTTTATCCCTATCTTATTCTATCCTTAAGCTACCTAACTTTCCTGTCTTTTTCTCTCGATTAAATCTAGATTACAACTATTTTGGCTGTTTCCTTCCTCCCTTCCATGCTAGGCTGGAAGTAAAAGAAAAGCATCGAATGCCCTAGCTGCGTCTCTTCCCGCGCATGTCGTAAAAGGCGACTAAGGGACTTCTTCGGTCACTAGCCTATCTTTTAGTGTCCCTCTCTACTCTCCTTGTCTGCAGCACCCTCAGTGCTACAGTGGCGCCCAACGTGGGGCCCGAAGTTCCAATTTGCTGTATAGTGGTCCGATTGTCTTCATGGATGCATTAGCGTGGACGACAGTGGTCTCATTGATATGTTGGTTTAAATCAAGAGACTATTGTTGGCATATATGTATTTCTTTGAGCATTCACCTGTTGGACTCCATGAATACACAAAGTTGGTAGAAGGGTCTAGGTAGGCGGGAATTATGGCAGTCTTAGTCTTGTATGATATAGGTATATACAATGTGCACCGATTATCATGTCTGATGATCCACTCATCTATACGCAGACAAGGCCACACCAGAAGCTTCCCATCCTGGTAGTGAGCCATAACATCAGATCTGTTAAGGTACAACATGGCAGCCACGGAGGGAGCGGTAAGGGACATACTCCGAAGAGACGCGTACACGGTAGAGAGACTGACGCACAACCTATCGACTACATCATCTAGATGATTGACTCGTGTGTCCAGATTCACTACATGAGCCGCCAATATAGGATCTTTAGGGGTGTCAGGTGTCGGTGAATCAAACTCAATAAGACCCTTCTTTATCACGGACACTATAGCCCCAGCAACACTCCTGTAAATATTCAGATTGTTGTTCTGCTTAATGACCTTGATCCTGGGATAAGTCTCTGACAGCTCCGGGACAACACACAGCTGGGTGTTGCACAGCCCCGGACCTGAGTAATGGACAACAGAGCTAGTCGTATTAGGGATGGATCCCAATCCATGATGGAACAACATGTTTTTTTTACATTTTCGAAATTATAACATATTTTGTGCGTGGTGTGGTGAAATGTGATTAGATATTTTTGTAATTATTCAGGTATTGTAATTTTTTTATTTTATTGTATGTTGTGTTTTGTTTAAAAAAGTAAGCTACATCGTCAACTTGGGCTATCCTGTAATGACAATGTATTGTTGATAATATTATTAATAAATAAATAAAAAAAAAAAATGTTGTGAGCAACCTTGCAAGTCAGTTGACCACAGCTCTCTACAGGGTGACCATCTACCATGTGTATCCCTTCAAAGGACAACATGACGGCTGGCTCTAGGTGGCAGATGGTCCTCGAGGAAGTCTCCTGTCCTAACCATTTGTACACACATATGCTATCTCTGATGGCGTCCTTGGTTGTGAACTTAATCGTATCTGGGGGACATTTGGGTTTGTCTTGCCTGTAGTTGATGGTGAGAGAGTCTGGGGATGTCTCAATTATGTCATGCGTGTAAGATCCCCAGAAGAAGTAATGTGTATTGCAGGTAGCGGTCTTGGGTGTCATCTTCCAGCCCTCTATCTTAACATGATTGTGTGTTGTGTGGTTGACCATGATGGATACTCGACTAAGCTCCTCTGTCCGCAAGAAATATTGTCAAATTGTTTTATTACTTTTTCAGCTGTCTCTTTGTGTGTGTCAGTTAGTTGGGCAAAAGAGTGCAGATGTAGGTCAGGGTTTGGTTCTTGGGTGTGGTCCTTATTGTTTATCAGAAAAATTGATTTGTCATGTTTTGGAAATAATTCGAAAATGTTCCAGAAGTCGATACCTAATAGGACTGGTGTATTAATAGAGGGGACTACATATGCTTTGATTATATGAAATTTGTTTTCAAAGGTAATAGGCAAGTTTAGTGATCCTATAGGTTCCAGCACTTGTCCCCCAGCGGCGACAAATGTCTGTGAGGAGTCTTCTGACTGCAGGGTCAGACCAAGGTCAGTGGTTAAGTACTTATGATAATCCTTACCGATGATTGTGACAGCGGATCCTGAGTCTAAGAGTCCGCAAACTGGTAGGTTATTTATTAGAAAAGAGGCATAAGGCCTACTGTCGTTAGCCGGTTTGTTTTGGATTGTTGTGACAGAATAGCTGTGGAAGAATTTATTAATAGTAGCTAGCCAGTCGTCCCATTCTGTTTTTTGATTTATGGGCTTTTTGTTTTCACAACAATCCTTCTTTATTAGTTTTTTGGAGTGTGACATTTTAGGCACGTTGGGGATTTTTCACCTTTCTCTCCGCACTTGAAGCAAATGGGGAATCTTTCAACAGTACACTGTCTGAGTGAGTGGGTATTGACTCTACACCTGGGGCAAAAAGGAGCGCTATTCGATGGGAGTGGAGGGACCTCTACCTGGTCAATGTTCTGGTGTTCCACCATAGTAATAGCCTTGAGAGGTGGTGTGTTTGGAGTGGGGGAAATAGGTTTCCTGGCATAGTGATTTGGGTTTTTCCTATAGAAGTTGTAGTTGTTGTTAGGGTTGCTTCTGTAGTTATTGTAGTTGTTGTTAGTAATCTTGTTTGGTGTCTTTGAATATGCAAACTCTGGAGCAAGGGTGGAGGAATTAGCTTTAGTAGGCTCGTGGTAGTTTGATGCCCTTGACTTGTATTTTTCGTAGTTCCTGCAAACAGATTCCAGCTGTTCCAGGGTTTGCACATTGCCGATGGCAAGCACTTCTGCGTAGATCGGTTTCACATTGATAGATATAATGTCAAACCGTTCCTCATTCGTGAGCTTTTTGTTGAGTCTGTCAAATAGTCCACTCATTATGGAGATATAAATGGTTATGTTCTCTGAGTCCCCCTGTGTACGTTGCCTAATTTCTGTTAGCAACCTATAGTCATAGTCGTCTTGGTCGAAGGCTGATTTTAACAGTTCAATCAGCTGAGTCCAGGTAGTTACACTTGGTTTGATATGTCGGAACCAAATCAATGCGTTGTCTGTAAAAATCTCGAAGGCGTAGTTTAACATGTCTTCTTCTTTTATATTTTTGCTGATACGGAATTCTTCGAGTTTTTGTACAAAAGCACGAACGCAAGTTTTCCCATCATACTTGGGTTTGTTGGGGATATGACTGCTGCAAGTAACAGTTATGTTAGTGGTGTTAAGAGGGTCATTCTGCGGTGTAGTTGTTGGTTTATATTTAGCTTCTATTGTCTTTAGCTGTGAAGTGAGTGAGCTGAACGATGCGTCTAACTTTTGCTTCTTAGTTATGTTTTCAGTCAATGTGGGCTTGATACGCGCGAGACGATAGAAGAGATGATTTATATAGGACAATGCTTTGCTTACCCCCGCTTCTGTATTGATTTCCAGCAGGCTGGTCTGAAAATCAGTCAAAGTAGTCTTCACCGCGTTGAGGTCCTCAGTCTCGTCTAACCCTGACTCAACGATGTCCTCTGAACTTGTATGACTCTAGTTAGAAAGACAGACTAGAGCCAGACTATTAGCCAGTAGGATGACTGACTGGTATGATAGGTAGAAGCAAGAAGACAGTAGAAATGTTGAGTTAGCAGACTTGTAATAGTGCTTGGAAAAGTTCTAGCGGATTTTCTAGGGAAAATCCTTTCTCTGCAGGCGGGGTACTGTAACGTTGTGCTACATCGACCCGGCACCTCACTACCGGATCGGTAAAGAATTCGAGTCCCGTCTCTAATATCGACGCCATATTGCCTCCGGTTGACAGATATTTGACAGTTCTTGATCTGGCATCTACTGTCAGCTGTCAGTGACAGATTGGTTTTCCACTATTGCTGGCGTTCGAGAATTTCCGCATCTAATAAGAAAAATAGAATCAAACCCCGAATTGGGTAAGTTTCCCATTATTTCGCTATTAATTAATGTTTTCTAGAAGCTCAATAATGTATTTTAGGTAAATCTACGTTTTTCCTCACTTTTGCAAAACACGCTGTCTGTCGTGTTTACTAGTCAGTTCAATGTATCTTAATTATACAAATTCTATAAAATACACATTGTTTGTGAACCGTCGCGATGTGTGAGCCTTCCTACTCCCTCCGTTCCTCAACAAACGGGTTGTCTTCGAGCTGAGAGGCTGGCACATCGTGCGGGGTCAATGAACCGTATCGCATGCTCACACGCGCACCTGTGGTGAATTCCAGGGTCCTACTCTACGGCTACCTTGTTCGGACGCTTCTCTCCCTCTTGGCGGCCAGCCCTTTACCTGTGGGCCTGAACTGGTCATCGGGGGCTACTGCTGTTACCTCGTGGCGAACACTGCGCTGACGCCAGGGAAACGAGCCGGCCTTTTCCACGACTGCTGAGAGCGGCCTAACCAAGACTTGCCAGACACCTCACCGCACATCGTGTTCTCCACGGCCTACCCCGTTGGAATTACGACCCGAAGGAACGGTACCCTTTTTCTTCCTTATTCCCAGTGATAGTGCAGTGAATACAGTGCGATACTTTTTAGTGAGAGCGTTAACCCTATCAACTTCCCCGGAACCTAGAGACTTTATCCCTATCTTATTCTAGCCTTAAGCTACCTAACTTTCCTGTCTTTTTCTCTCGATTAAATCTAGATTACAACTATTTTGGCTGTTTCCTTCCTCCCTTCCATGCTAGGCTGGAAGTAAGAGAAAAGCATCGAATGCCTAGCTGCGTCTCTTCCCGCGCATGTCGTAAAAGGCGTCTAAGGGACTTCTTCGGTCACTAGCCTATCTTTTAGTGTCCCTCTCTACTCTCCTTGTCTGCAGCACCCTCAGTGCTACACTCTCCTCCTCCCTTTTCCTCTCCCTGTCCCTCTCCCACTCTCTCTCCCTACCCCTATTCCAATCCTTCCCCTATCACTACCCCTAACGCCATCTTAACCGCTATCCCTATCTTCATATAAACATAGAAACGACACCCATATTGATTTTTAGACATTTCAGAATCAGAATGTTTTATTGCGAGAACTGGTTAGTGTTACAGATGTGAAATATAAAATAATGTTAGCTCATACAGTTCTTACCTAAAATCAGGCATGCAATTATCTAAAAATAGAGTACACATACAAATACGGACATTTCAAAGTTCGGGAAATAAAAATTTATAACAATATTAAATTTGTAAAAGAAAATAAAAGAAAGAAACAAATGTCAATTTAAGGTTATATCATTAATATGTCAACAACAATAAAATAAAGAAATGAAAAATTTTATAAGTATAAAGTTTAGGTTCTCAATGTCTTAGTAATTATTTTTATTTGATGTCACATTGTAATATTCAGATATATTGTAGAATACTTTTCCAAGTAACCAATTTTTTAAAGCTAGTTTAAATTTTCTATTGTCTAAACATCTAATTTCGTTTGGTAAACTATTGTAAATACGAACTGCAGTTACTGAAGTGCATTTATCAAAAATCATGCTGTTTATTTGATCGGGAAATACAAGGCGGTCCTTTTGTCTAACATTTCTCGAGTTTATGTCAGATACCTTGGAAAAGTATTTTCTGCAGTTCCGTACTAATTGACAAATTTCCATTATAAAAATACTAGTCAAAGTTAGGATTCCTTTTTCTTTAAATGTTGATCTTAAAGATACGTCATTAGGTATTTTAAAAATGATGCGTAAGCAGCGTTTTTGCAGGATGAACGTCTTCGACACATCGGTGGAGTTTCCCCAGAAGACGACTCCGTACAGTAACAAGGGGTAAATGTTACCATAATACGCACTGATTACAACTTCAGTTGAGGATATTTCAGCTAGGACAGAAAGAGCATAACATCGACTAGATAATTTGTTATTTAAGTTTACAATATGTTTCTTCCAATTGAGATGCGTATCTATTGTAACACCCAAAAAATCTATGGCATCTACCTCTTCTAGAATAGTATTATTGAAGTTTATTTATTAGATTTCTTGTAATTAACGAACTGAATGATCTTTGTTTTTGTTAAGTTAACTTTAAGATTGATTGACTCAAGCCAAGACATGACAGTTGCTAGTGCATTGTTTATTTCGTGTTCATAGTCTTTGGTTTCGGAAAAGTGATTGGAAAACAAGAGAGAGGCATCGTCGGCAAACATTACACACCTATGATTTTTTAAGATACTGGGAAGCTCATTTACGTAAGCTAAAAATATTAATGGACCTAACACACTCCCTTGAGGTACTCCTATCTGAATATATTTATATGACGATTTAATTTCTATAATCGATTTAGATGGTTTGTCGTAGGTCAAGGGTGCTACACACTGTTTTCTATCTGACAGATATGAGTTTATCAAGTCATTAGCAATGCCGCGAATTCCTAGGTAATCAAGTTGTTTAAGAGCTATTGAGTGGATGACACAGTCAAATGCTTTTGACATATCCAGAAACAGACCCGTACAGTCCTTTTTATTGTTTATGTCTATCCATAGTTTTGATAAGTACTCATATATAGCTAATGTGGTTGATTTTGATTTACGAAAACCGAACTGTCTCTCGTTTAAGAGATTTCTTTTTTCCAGGTAGTTGTATATCCGGTCATAAATTACCTTTTCGAAAAGCTTAGCAAAACCTGGTAGAAGGGCTATTGGTCGATAGTTGGAGGGATTGTTTTTCTGACCATTTTTGTAAATAGGTTTAACAATGGAGGTTTTAAGTTGGTCAGGAAAACATCCTGTTTCAAGCATCATATTTATAATAAATTCAAGGGGCTTACTTATATATTTAATAGTAGCTTTTATGACCTGTATTGATATCTCATCTTCACCGCAGCTTTTTTTGTTTTTTAATAATTTAACGATAGTAATTATTTCCGTTTCTCTTACGGGCTTTAAGTAAATAGAGGTATGTTCTCTTTCAAATGTGGGTTTGTACGAGTATCGATTGTCCAGCAATATATTCTTATTTTGATTTATATAAAAATTATTCATATATTCGGATATTTCTTTTGTGTCATTCAGCGTTCCTTTATTGGTTTCTAGCTCGTCAATGGTGGTTTTTATGTCGTTTGTATTGGAAGTGTGCATTTTAATTAGACCCCAGGTAGCCTTGTTTTTATTAGTACTATTTTTAATATATTGATTGTTTATTCGACGTTTAGAATGTCTTATAATTCTTTTTAATAAAGCCTTGTAGTTTTTGTAGTAACTTTTAAGTAACTTTTTACTGTCCTTTTGTAATTCAAGATGGAGTAATCGTTTACGTTTGCTAGACTTACTAATACCTTTAGTTTTCCAGTTTGGTTTTATCCTGTAACTGACTTTGCAACATTCGACTGGAAAGCACAAATTATATAGCATTTTGAAGTCTTCTATGAAAGTATTATAGGAGTCGTTTACTGTTTTACATTCGTATACTTGTTGGAAGTTAAATTGAGATATGTATTTAATAAAAATCGGTAAGTGCAGGTCGACTTTTCTTTTAAAGACATATCAATACTTCTCTGTATAATTTAATTTACACGGAAGTTCTATTTGTTGGGCTGTATGGTCTGAGAACCCCAAGTTGAGAACTTTAGAGTTTGCACCCCCGAAGTTGATAAGAATGTTGTCGATACAAGTTTGACAGTGATCTGTTATTCTTGTTGGTTCAGATATAGTTGGATGGAATTTGTACAAATTTAGGATTTTATTAAGTTCAATACTATTGTTATCTGATTTCATTAAATTTATATTGAAATCACCTAGAATAACCACCTTACGGGTTAACTTTCTTTGTTTTCTAGTTAATTTAAAAAGTAGGGACTCTAGTTTCTCAAAAAAGATATGCAGGTTTTTGCCTGATCTATAAATACACACTACAGTTAGTTGTATTTCTTTTATACAGATACCACAGCATTCAAAGTTTTCTTCTACTGATAGTTCATGCAACCAACTCAACCGATTGTAGACCATTGAGTTCTTAACCAGTATGCAGACTCCTCCTCTGCGAACATGCTTTCTTGAGAAGTGTTCAGCTAACTCATAGCCATAAATTTTTATACAGGCGTAGTCATCACTCTTCAGGAAAGTTTCGGTAAAGCAGAGAATATCGGCCGAGCATTCTGTTTTAAGGTATATTTCTATATCGTTAATTTTAGGTTTTAGGCTCTGAATATTCTGATGAAATACTCGAAAACATTTTTGACTATTTGGTTGATTGCAATTATTGTGTACGTTTTCCGCGATTGGAAGATTGTGATTAGTCTGTGTCGAGTTAAATGGAGTTACGAAAAAAGCGGACTTCAGTTTGAGTGGGTGTAGATACAGTTTCGATTTTTGCCTGGTGCACGTTCTCAGTTGGAATAACGCTAACATTGTTGATGGAATTAATGCGCATCATGTTGAATTTTGTGATTTCGTTCATCAGTTGGTTAAGGTCCTTAAATATTATTTTCATTCCTCTATTATTAACTATACCATTATATTTGTAGAACATAGTGTAATCACATTTTAAGTTAAAGTTAGTATCTAATATAAATGCATATTTATTAACATTATTATCATTCCACAATAATTTGTTGAAATTCTCAATTCCCTTATTATAATAGCTGTATTGGCGTCCAAGCTTATAGGTTGGTAGACAGATAATTATATTTGTGTAGTCAATATTTTTAAATGTTTCCCTTCATTGATCTATAAGTAAAAAATACCCGTTTGACGTAGTAAATGATTCCTCACTTACAAACACTATACAGAAGTCCTGCATTGTGTACTTAACTAATTTATGTTCAATATTGTCTATCAAATGTATTGTGTCACTCCCAGATGAGAGGTAATGGCATATTTCGAATCCCTCTGATAGTGTAGACTCTGCAATACCTAATATTTTGTTATATTTTTTGGAGCTAACTATACAAATTTTCGGTTTAACGTTAAATTCGCTAGTCACGTTCTCTTCTGTATGCTCCTGGTATGTATGATCATTCTCGGTATTGTTCTGTTCTTCTTGCGAATCTTGTTCGTTTTTATTTTGTAGCTCATTGTTCTCTTGATCTTGCTGTATGAACTCAGGCTGTTTGATCTTCAGTTTCTCATCATTACATTTCTGTTTTGATATCTTTGTTTTTTTTGCTGTTGATTTACAAATTAAGGTGAGATTCTTCACCTTTTCCTTAAAGGCATTTATTGTCTTTCGTAAGTCATTGTTTTCTAACAGCAGATCAGCATATAGTCTGTCGGATAACTTTATTCTTTTCTCTAACTCGGTAATTTTATTGCCTAACTCTTCATTTTTTGACTCCAGCTCTTCGTTTTTAGATTTCAAATCTACTCTGAATTTCGGGCAGCTTCTGTTCAAACAGCTCGTATTTATTTTTGTAGAGCCTTCGAAGAGATCTTCCTCATCGTCGTCGCCTGTAGATAACGATTCGAAGGAATTTTTAGTAATCACATTTATTATTTGTCTGGGCTTTCTGTGTGTTATGGTATCTCTTGGGCTAGGAGTTTGTAAGCTTGACACTGAAGCAGATGGCGTAGATGACGAAATCGGCGCATCTTGTGGAAAAGAGAATTTCTTTGCTGTTTTTGACATTTTAGTCGCTGTCGATTGGTTATTGTTAGGTTTTACGGTTGCTGGTTTTTTACTTGTCTTGGATTTAAGCATGTTCTACATTTCCATCGCTTTTTTTTATTTTCTGTCATAATAAAATATAGCTTTTCAAGACCAGCACAGTCGATATCATAATTTTTCTTACATACAAAGCAGGTAACAAATTGCTTTTTCGGCAGTAGAAGATTACAATTTTCACATTTACTTGCCATGTTTTTGCTGACCGTTGTGCCTTCTCCGACTCCTCAAAGTCGAGTTTTACAAGCATACATCTGTATAACTCCTTCGTCTCATAACACAGTAAGGTTTGCTACGCTATTGCTACGTACAGTTCAGCAGGCACTTGTCAGCCGGTCAGGTGCGGGTCAAGGACCGCAGCGCGCGGTGATTCATCTCGGCGAGCGATGCGTGAGTTGTCGTAGCAATAGACGATGCTACTAACGGTCGATTTGAAATTAAAAACACTTATATCTCAAATATCCACACGAATTTTGGAAAACAATTTGCACCACTAGATACCTTATTTCACTAACTATACAACGACATATAACTTTAGGTAAGTAACGTATATTATACAACAAAAATTTAATTAATAATGTGGAACGAACAGCAGCAGGTGTGCTTTGAGTAGAGATATCGGGCGAACTCCCATTCAACCCTATTTCAACCCTATCATCCCCAATTTCACGTCCACCACGTTGGATTTCAAAGTTGTTGTAGTTTTCGTAATCAGCGACCCGATAAACCATACAAATGACACCCATATTGATTTTTAGGCATTTCAACCCTATCGCGCCCTAACCCCATCCCCAGGGGATGATGGTATTTCACGTCCATCACGTTGGATTTCAAAGTTGTTGTAGTTTTCGTAATCAGCGACCCAATAAACCACACAAACGATACCCATATTGGTTTTTAGACTTTTTCACCCCATTTCCCTTTTTTAGGGGTTGAACTTGGGGTGGAATTTCAATAACAGTGATGAACGTTGCATAGAATTACAAATCTAATGCCTAAATATTAAATTATGTGAATTTTACTTTAAAAGTAAAGGATTTTCAACTTCATCCCCCTTTTCACCAAAAGTCACTGCAGCAGGATTTTTATTGTCTTCAGGGTCACAGTAACAAAAATTAAGTTAAGTAGTTCTATATACTCGTAGTATCTTAAAACTATGATCACAATATAAATCAGCCTTATTTTTTTTTCCTATCTCATCAACAGAATATAAAATAATCAACAAGTAATTTCTTAAAACTAGATGGCAGTGGGACACTGCCTCAAAATAGTGCAATTTAGTCTCTGTTATTTTGGTCCAAGACATCATACTTGTTCAAGACCTCTTATATGGGGTGTAAGGGACAGCCTAAGGGACGTTGACTGAACTTGCCCTTTCAGTATTCGGAAGGCTGTCCCTTACACCCGACTAACTTATATGGAGTTTATTGCCTACTGCTGCCATCTAAATCTCTCAATATGTTCATTGGCCTTTAGATGTTTGAATATGACTATGACTTATGAATCATTGGAATCATTTCCATCCAAATTTTTTTTTAATATATCTTTTAAAATTTCGTTCCGTTGCTCTTGCAATCTTATAAATTCCAGCTGAAATTGTATCGTGCTTTCCACTAATTTTCTTTTTAATTCTAGTTTGTCTTTTAATAGTGTTTTCATGTTAATTTTCTTCTTTGCACAATTTTTCTTGTCTGAAACCAGCGTTGCCAGAATGTTACTTTTGTAACATTACTTTTGACCTTGGCATGTTACTTCCATGTTGCAAGACTCAAAATGTTACTTTTCGTTACTTTTCGTGATTGCATAATTTTTAACAAAAACTTTTACCATGAAAAAGATGATAAAATAATAAATGGTAAATTGGATTGTAAGTTTCGTCCGTAAAGTTGCCAAACTGAAGAAAAAGCTAACGCTTTTCAGTTCTTTGAATCAGTGTCTAATTTGGCAATTAATCGGCATCCATTGCTTGGTCAAGTAATTCTATTTGAAATGTGTGGCGAACAAAGCAAGCAATACGTTTAACTTGGAGGTCTGAATTCAAAGGGCTTCAATAAGTGAGAAACAGTACAGACAATTTGTTGTTGTTGCGTTGACCGATTTCTGATTGTGTTATGTTGTGGTGCAAAATAAATAAGAACCATCATCATCGTTGGATTTCTCTCGCTGCATCGCAGCTGCAGCAGGGAGTGCCTTGGAAGGTTTACTTTTCCCACCTACTTTGTGTATTTTCGTTTCATTTGATTCGACTTGAATTTTATTCTTCTTACTTATTAGGTTCTCCTACTAGGCTATATTGTTATAGTCTATCGTTTTACTTACAGAAATATCTACATTTTTAAAACTGAATTTGAGGTCATGATTTTGTTTACATAATTTCTGACCCTTTTGTGAACTCCGGTATACCCATTGAGCTCTATTTATACCCTATACAAAATGCAAACCGGAAGCCCTGAATTTTTTTTTAAATGTTACTTTTTTCGTCAAAATGTTACTTTTTGCACAGCGTTGTGTTACTTTTGAATTTAAGGAGCTGGCAACACTGCCTGAAACAAATTTGGTAATATCACATAAAGAAAATGAAATTTAATCATAAATTTTTATAAATAATAATTTTTAATGCTAATAACAATGTTATTTCTAGAAATCTTGCAAATTCATGCATTGCTACAGAACCACATCATTCCTCAGTGACATAGGCCATAGGGAACTTTTGTTAGTACTCATTCTTATTTTCTGTAAATATATTTAATGATAAAAAAGAACATACAATTTTCATCAGCTCCTTGTTCTGCTGACTCCTTATTTTGTTCTTGGTTATCAGGATTCTGACTAATTTAGATCTCCTGGTTATCAAATTCTGGGGGTGGCGGTAGAACGAGCGGTACCTCTAAAAAATATTTTTGTTAAAGCTTACAGCTTTTGGCAAAGTTGTATGATTATACGAGTATTTAGCTTGTACTACACTGGGTGTCCCAGAAATTTGTGACCATGAACCTGGACAGCAGGAGTTTAAAAACAATAATCATTTTTGAACTTTCTATATAATTGTGTTACTATTTGTATAATAGGGGATGCTGTGATGCAGGCACATAAGTGATCGGATCACAAGTATGGAGCTATTTCACCCATTATCCCAGGAAATATACTATTTTATTTTATTAGGGGAGCTTACAGCTACATTTACAAAATGGTAAATAATATGGGTCATTAAAGGCCAATAACAAGCTTCCACAAATGGATATAAGAGTAATCTAAACAAATTTACATAACTAAGTAACTGTTTAAGAGAATTAGATTAGTAAATTTATATAAACTTAATTCATAAATTTGACTCAAGGTCAGGAACTATTGCTTTCTTCGCGCTACGAGTACTTCCGGCAAATAGGTCAAAGTTGCTGTCTTCATTTAACTTCACAACTTTAGGCACCTAGGTAAATAGCTGTTCATTCTAAAATTAGAGTGGCTAGGAGGGATGTCAAATAGGGTATATTTACAAAGTGTTCGCTTTGGAGTCCTTAACTTTATTTTGCCGAGGAGCTCCGGACTGTCAACTTTATTTTGGGCAATCTTCATCAAAAAGTTCACATCCGAGATATCTCTTCTAACACTTAGAGGCAGTAGATGAAACTTCTTACAACGCTGCGGGTATTTAAGGTAAGGTACGTGAAACTTCTAGTTAATTTTTTCTGGATTTGCTCAATTTTGGTACAATAAGTAGTATATAAAGGGTTCCAGATTTGAGACGCATATTCTAATTGGCTTCGCACGTAAGCGCAGTATTATCCTTTTAACGTCTTCATATTAACGTGATGATCAAATATCAACTTACTGTCATGTGTAACACCAAGGTTTCTGGCAGATGATACACAAGTGAGGCTCTGATTTTTTAATTTATAGTCGTGGTTTAAGATGTAAAAACAATAAAAACGTCGATATAGTGAAAAGGTTATAAGACTACACGATTCTTACGCCAAAGGCGCCAGCCTTTATTGGAACCGGGAATAGCATTTAAGATGTTGGCAATTCTTTCCCACTCTTGCTGCCCATCTTTAAGAGTAAAGTCCTTTGGGAACTTGCCGTTTATTAAATGTGGTTTTTCCCCAATCAACTCGAGTAGCTTAGCTTTTTGGGCTGCACTTAAATGACCCGTTGACTTTCTTGGCCGTTTTTCCATTATTGCATAGGCAAATCACAAAAAACAAATCCAAAACAAAGACACTAGAGAAATATAAACAAAAATATCCTTGAAATGAATGACACTGACACTGACAGAATGACACTGACACTGACAGAAATGAAATCTTTTTAATTACGGTCCATTCACTAGAAATGCATTACCGGTTTTAAGAATCAATGATTTATTGCTTTCCGGTTTTAATTTTTTCTGCGTGGAACGGAAATTATTAAAGGGTTTGAATTAAATAGCAACACTGCTTTCGAATGATTCAAAAATGCGTAAAATCGAGATCAATAGAAATCGAATTCGTTCACGATTCACTTTCGTATGCGAACTAAAGATTCACTTCGAACGCTTCAAAAATGCGTCTCCTGGACAAGAACATGAGGACGAAGGTGTGGAGGAACCCAAGAAACAACAGTGAGCAATCAAATTAGTACAGCTAGCAAGAAAAGAAAAGACGACTCCCGGATCCCGAACATCATGCATTTAGTTTTATCTGTGTTGACAGTCAATAAATTAATACCTAACCAGTATAATATCAAATTGATACCCTTTTGAGCGAAGAGGAGGACTTCATCCCATGAATTGGCTTGATATGATAAAACAGTATCGTCGGCAAACGATAAAACTTGACCATTTTTCAGGTTAAGTTGACAAAGGTCATTGATGAAGACCAGAAACAATGAGGGGCCAAGGATACTTCCTTGGGGAACTCCATAGGAAATTGGTAAGAAATCACTGGTGAAATCATCAATCTTGACTTGTTGCTTCCGGTTCGAGAGATAACTTTTAAATAGCTCGAGTTGAGTTCCTCTGATACCTAGGTTGTCCAGTTCAAGTAGAAGCAAGGGGATCGAAACAGTGTCGAACGCCTTAGCGAGGTCAAGGAATATGGAGACACATTGTTTTCGTTCATCCAAGCTGCTGTCAACGTAATCAACCAGATTTTGGACAGCATCAGAAGTCGACTTATTTGCTCGAAACCCAAATTGGTTTGGATAAAGAAGGTTGCAACTTTCAAGAAACGCGACGAGTCTCTTATTCATTATTCTCTCCAGGATCTTGGACAATGATGGGAGAATAGAAATAGGTCGATTATTACTTACATTCGTGTGATCACCCGACTTGAAAATGGGCTTGATAACTGCTATTTTTAATATATCGGGGAAAATGCCAGAGGACAGGCTAAGTCTACAGATATGTGTGATAGGAGGGACCAAAACGTCTTTATATCTTTTGAGAACAAAGGATGAAATTCCATCAAAGCCTACCGCGCAACTGTTCTTAAGAGCCATAATTAGCTTTTCAACCTCATCTTCATCAGTGTCAAAAATCGCTATAGAGTGGGGAATAGCATTGGGGTGACAGCTAGTCATCGATAGGATTGAGATGTTTTTTTGAATGTTTTCAGCCAAAGATTTACCAATGCCAGAAAAGTATTTATTAATATCATTAATAGAGGGGCCATTCAACAAAGCACTTGCTGAACTATTAGGAGCTTCCATGTAGGTAGTATCTTTAATGACTTTCCAAAGTTCCTTATTATTAAACCGAGTATCAGAGATTTCTTTCTTTTTATATTCACGTTTAACCTTGTTAAGAACGTCATTACAGAAATTCCTATACCTTTTATAAGTGATTCGGAGAACCCTATCATTCGGAGAAATTTTTAATTTGAAATGCATTTGGTCACGATTGCGCATGCATTTCAGCAACCCGGGAGTAATCCACGGTTTCCTAATTCTAGCACGGTGGGATAAATTAAGAATTCTCGAATTGCTAACTAAAGCTTGCGTTAAGAGCTTAACAAGAAGATCTGCTGCAAAATTGGGATCAATAGATGAAAGAATAGGATTGAAGTCAAGCGAAGCCATGGTGACATCCAAGCCATTATAGTCAACTTTAGGTCTTGTTATTATAGGTCGTTTAGGTGGGATAGTCTCAAGGTTAAAAAACATAGCATCATGGTCTGTGTTAGCAGATTGTATAATGAAGGTGCTATTGGGTACCTTGGATTTTAAAATAACGTGATCGATGCAAGAGGACTTTCTGGTTGTAAATGTATGAGTAGGTAACATTCCATGCATGGCTAAAAGATTCAAGTACTCATCCGAACCGGCTTCATCAGAATCTGGCGTTATGTTAATATTTATACCCCCAATAATTATTATATTTTGAAAACTAGCCAGCGACGTGAGAATAGTGTTTAGCGACCTTAAAAATAAAAAGAAATTATTTTTAAAACAATATGGACGGTAGATTGCTAAAATAGCGGTTTGAAATGAAATTTTTATTAAAAGACAATTTGTTTCGGGAAAATAGGGCTCAGTAATAGAATATGTGATTGAGTTTTTGACGTAAACAATCACTGCGTCGTTTTAATTAAAATTATCAGTAGATCTGTAGGAACTGTAGTTAAACATGCTTGGTAAAGCACCATGGACCTTAGAAAGCCAACATTCAGTAAGAATGATAAAATGAGGTTCATGTTTGATTCGAACTAGTGTTGTAGTCAACGAGAAATTATGAGAAATGCTTCGAATATTTTGACAAAATAATTTCATAGACTTCCGCTAAGCAGACCTTAGAAAACGACAACTGGAAGTTATCTAAATTATTTAATAAATATAAATCAGCGAATTTTAAGCCGGATTTGAAAGAATGGACTTAGGTAGGGGAACAAGTATTGCACTTTAATGGCACGCTTGTGTGAGGTGTAAGTGTAGGGTACAAGTGATGAGTTGTGAACGTGTATACATTAGGAGCAGCTAAACTACCAAATAGAAAAGTACTAATAACAATATTCCATTTCATCGTAAATAGTCATATCCTATTTGAATTTAGTTTGCGTAGCTGGTCTTCATTGCGAATCAAAATAGCAGGTGATCCCTCGGCCTGTTTAAGATAAACATTGTCACCCGCAGTCCAGCAGTATGCGTATTTGTTGTCAGTTTTGAAGCACTTGGCCAAATAGAACAATCGTCGACCCTTGGGTGTGAGAAACTCAGACATGTATATTTCAGTGCGGTTATTCTCCATTCCAAGATCAGAAGCTGTTAACGCCAACGCTTTTAACTTGTGGCGTTTCCTAGCCGCATCGAAAAACTGCGACTTCAATTGGGTATTGGCAAATTCAATCACAACTGACGACGTGACGTTTCTTTCTTGCCGGGTAGACGGAAGATATCTCTGAAGTTTTAGTTCGAATACGTAGTCCCCAGGGCCGCACTCAGATTGCAAGAATATTTGTATAAGTCGTCTTTAGATTCACCCTTGACCTTGGCAACATTTCTGACTTCAACGCTGGTTTTCCTGAGATTTTTTTCGATAGAATCACATTTGCTCTCGATATTTTCAATTTGAGCAGCCATCAGTTTACGTTCCTCCTCCATGCACTTGATATTTTCTTGCACAAAAGCAATACGTTCGGTAATGTCATTTACCAATTTTTCGATTTCACTATTTGTGCATTTAATAGTGTCATTTTGGGCCTTGATATCCGACACAGACTTTTCAATTGCTTCAAGTCGCTTATTCTGCCGGGATTCGAATGCATCAAACATTGATTTTATGGTGGCATGCAAACAATGATGCTGTTGTTCTTTAAAAGCAAACCATCTTAAACATGAAGTTCATTTTTCATTGGAAAGTATGGCTTTATATTGTTTGGAACTGGGACTCAATTCTTGAAAATCACCGGGTGATAAAATATCAATCAAAAACGAGAAATCATACAATCATACATTTCCCAAAAGTCGCATTCTTGAATATCACCCATTGATAAAATATCATACCTATGATATTTGAAATCGAATGCCCCCCAGTCGATTTCAAGTCACCGGTGGTAATATTTCGGACATTAAAAAAAATAAAAGGTTATAAAATATTGTGTGTTTTGTGTTAAAGAAGTCTTGATGAATACAAGAATACCTAGGTATTTCAAGAAACTGTTTGCGGTAGCCTCAGCAGTAGACGCGGCATTGCCGGCAAGGCCCAAGAGATAATATTGAGAAGATGTAGGTAGATTGTTTGTTTGGCGATAAATATAAAGAGAAGACCTTCAGACAACGTCGGAAGCATCTCGGCAAACCTAAACATCAAGGACCATACCTACCTTGAAACTTTAATCAAGAAGTGAGATTCTTTTAATTATCCTGCAAAAACAGCAAGCAAGTAACTGCAGGAAAGATATACCTAAAGGTTGGGAAGGTACAAAGCCATAGCTATGCTTGTATGTAATCAAGATGCAGGTAATAAGCGGAGACTTCATTAGTTTATGAGATAGAAGCAGCATGATAGTTTGACCGATCAATGATGTTGTGAAGCAAGTGGTGGTGGCTCTTTCTTTCCTATAATTGGCCGTAGTCAGAACCTAGATGATGACGGCTAGTGATAGAATGATTCCAACATGTTATACAACAACTTTCAACATGTTCTAGATGTAGAGCCAAGTCAGAAGCCCTTCGGCAACTTGAAAACTCCGGCAACTAGTTATTTGTCCGCTGGACTATTATTCCTTGTATAAGCTAATAAAGTAAGTACTTCTATTGTGATAATTATTAGTAACCATTGAACTATATAAAAAAAAAACTCTTTATTTGGATTATCAATAGTGTTTATAATTTTTTTAAACATTACACTTTACAATGTCTCATCTACATAGGTAAGTTACTACTTAGTACTAAAGTACTTATATACTGTTATTCAATAACTGCTGCTTAATAGATAAAATTAATTCAATACTTTGCCGACACTTTTATTTTTGTTGACAAGTAAAGTGAAACTATGGTCACTAGTGAACACCTACACAAGATGGGTCTGTCATTCATCCACCTATAATACGTTTCATGAGTCAATGCCAACGCTAACCAACACATTTTGTAGCCATGACTCTAAAACGAGAGTATTTTTGTCGGTATAAATAACATTGTTTTATAAACTTGTTTTTAGGGTTCCGTACCTCAAAAGAAAAAAACGGAACCCTTATAGGATCACTTTGTTGTCCGTCTGTCTGTCTGTCTGTCAAGACCCTTTATCTCACGAACGGGTAAAGGTATCAGGTTGAAATTAATACCACATATTAGGATCCATGAACCACACAAGATCTGAAAATTTCAATTTTTTATAACGACGCAATCAAAAGATATGGCATTTTATGTCCTCATCTCCATACATTTATTCAAAAATGCAAAACCTACAGGGTACTTCCCGTTGACCTAAAATTATGAAATTTGGCAAGAAGCTAGGTCTCACAGTACAAATAATGGGAAAAGTCTGAAATCATTAAATATTACAACTTTTCTCACAACTAATGGTAACCAATTGTTGTGAGCTCCCGTTTCAAGAACATTCATATAAGAGAGGGGTCAAGTTGGATGGTCGCTGAGGCGATTTTTGTTTTAGTTCTATTTAAAAACGGGAACACTTACAAACTTGAAAATTGGTATGTTTATAGTGCATAAGCTATAAAATAACAACAAATAATAAAATTTGGTCAAGCGCGTGTCGGACTCAAAAAATCTAGCACATTAACTTACTGAAATTTCAACGAATACAATTATGTTTATGAGGTGGTACGGAACCCTCAGTGCGCGAGTCCGACTCGCACTTGGCCGGTTTTTCTGACAGCATTGGCCTCATAAAACAGATTATTCAGAGCTTGTGGTAAGAATTCCTATTGCATGGAAAACCTGCAGCGTTATGAGCAGCCAGTGTAAGAAGTTTTTGCAACGAGCAGAAAGTCTTGTGCCATATTTTCATAAAACATCACAAATTATTATAATATTATTTATGTTGGGGACACCACTACGCACGCAGCCAGATGATCAAATCAAATGTACGGAACTATTTCACACTTTATCCCAGGAACAGACAGCAACAGCACAGGAGTGCTTTGAGCCCCCAGGTAATCTACGTGAATAGCTACTTTTTGGCATCTTCTTTTAGTGTCTTCTCTTCTTGTAGAGGTAGCAAGTTTTTCGAGTATCTGTAAATAATAGATTTACTTACTCACTCTCTCTTCCTTCATTAATCACAGGAGATAATTATTGCTATTAACAACCATTTTATTTTATAGCAAATATTACTTATTCTCGCTCAGGACCACTAGTACCACTGGATTTGTACCACTAGTGGTACAAATAGACAAAAGTGTCCCACTAGTACCACTACATTGAGAGATATGTTTGTCCCCCGGAATTGCCTGCCGTTCCTTACTGTTTTGTGTTTAATGGATTTTTAGCACGGTTTTTGGTGGTAAATACCATTATGGATGTATTGTTTATACTTTTATTTTTCTGAATTCTGGACCGATTGCGTTCAAAATCGATATGTGAGGGTCCGAATGGACTCCGATGACTAACCAAATGTCAAAATAGAAAAAAAATACCACCGTCTTGATATTTATGGGTCTGTGTGTAGGTACTCCGATGACGATTCGGTCCTTACTCTCGAGACCCTTCTTCTGGTGTTGAAAGGAGCAACCTTAACCCCCAAAATCCTTCTGAGTAAAGATTTTTTAGTTTTTAAACGAGATTCGTTCCTAGTCAAAATTTAACCTCAAAGTTAAAACACTTATTATTTTATATTTCATAAAGCGCCTAGCAGAGAAAATATATATCCTACTCGATATACAGGCGAGCGCCAGCTCCAAACCCAAACGAAAATTATCTATCTTATCTTACGAGTCTTCAGTCCATATTGTATGGCGCGTTTCGAATTTATGAATAAATAATTGACGTTGCTGAATATCCTGCATCTAAAGGTTGCCTGGAAGAAATTGCTGTTTAGCAATAAGGCCGCCTTATTGTACACCTGTTTTCAATATTTTGTAAGTTTCTGTACCTATATTTTGTGTGCAATAGATAATATTGTATTGTACGGTCAACCGCACGGGGGTAAAAACTTTTTAACTCTATTACCAAGTCATAAGGTCCATAAGTATTTCTATCGACGTGCTGTTGAGTGTACGAAACGTACGCGTGTCGGGCGAAACGATGCATTACTCTCCCGTCCCGGGTAGCGACCTAGCGACCAGAAGCATTATACCCTCAAGAAAACAAAAATAGATATTTAAAATATAATTTTTAATAAACATTGTATTGTACAAGAGAAGCATTGCGCCCTCTTCGTCGCGCCACCAATTCGAACGAAAAATTGTACGAGAAATATAAGCTAAGAAAAAAAAATACTATTGCCGTTTTATTATTATTATTACACATTTGATTCAGACAATGTCCATATTAGTGTTAGTACATTAGTAGAAATTGGTTCTTTATAAACTACATTAGTATTGTTAGTTTGTTATGATTAAAATGTGTTAGCTTTGGTAACAAGATGGTACATATTATTTTTTACGCACTGGCCTCTGTATAGGGCAGTCTAGCCTCGCAGCAATCACTTTTAGGATGCTGTTATCACTACTGCGCAGACGCTGTAGTAATGAGGCAGCTTTTTTGCGCATGATTGCATGAAAGCCGTCAACGCGCGCCTCTGCAAACATTTTAGACGCGCTACAACGCCGCGAGTGTCCCAAAGGGGTAAAACCCCACGCCCCACACAGATTTACAATTTTTCTGAAATAAAAATCTTTGAGCTTCCGTTTTTTTGTTGTTTTTTATTTGTGTACAATATTTTAGCTTTCCGCCATCAACTTTTTTGGTAATGATAAAAGCAGCCGTGATGCTGGATGTTAGGGAAAACTTCTTTTAGGGCCCTAATACTCGTAGCAGGTTGTTCAAAATCTGTTATGAATTTCGATGGCTCCCATTCCAGTTCCGTTTTTATTAAATGCAGCATTGTATGTATGTATGTATGTATATATTCTTTATTGCATCACAAATAAGAGGAGACAAATTACAAACAGGAAAAGTACATATGCAAAGGCGGACTTATCCCTAAATGGAATTTCTTCCAGCCAACCTTAGAGAGGCTAAAGGAGTTGACAATATTTTGCAGAATACCTACATATAAAGAATTGTTAATATTATTTACTAAGTATAACGGATAAATAAATAAATTAATGCATAAACACAAGAAATAAAATAAAATAACCTACCTACCTACTTATGATAATAATAATAGTAATACATATATATATATATATGTCGTAGAGCGACTCTCATTTCGGATTTCCCGCGGTATTTTCAAAGACAAGCGTTAGTGCCAGCAGCAACCATGCAGTAGCCCAAGTACGGCCAAGCTACGCCAAACGTCAAATTAGTACTGAATTTCCGTACCAGTGTAGATTGTCGATATTGGACGATGATGTTGGCAATGATTGCTTTATTTAGATCGTGAGGTTGGTAGTACTACAACGAATGGCGCGTAAAGGGGCGTGGTTTGTGTCAGTTTAGCCAACACGTAGCAACGTGAAGACGAGGCCGCCATTTTCAACAGCTCATTCTTGTTCGAGATTTTACGACGTTAAGTTCTAAAGTGATAGTTGGCCGCGAGATGAAGCCTGCAGCCGCTGGCGGGTGAGCCGTGGCAATTCTGCGATGACAGGAGCGACCCTTTAACGACAGCTAAGTGTTTATAGTCTTTTCTGCCCTAGACTGTGAGATTTTAGGTTATGATACGCGAATACCTTTTGTGATAGTAAAACACGGTGCACTGTGAGTTTGCTGTAGTTGAACATGTGAATAGAATCTTAGAATAAGCCTCCAACGTTTGGGGTTGACAGGATTGTGCCACTTAGTTAATTTTACATTAAAACAACAGGTGGCACAAGCAGTCCTGCACACCGCTGTGTTTATCGACGACGTGATTGAGGAGAATACCGTATGAGAGGTCAATGGCAAGTCAGGATGAATGATCGCTATGCAAGTAAGTTACACTCGATTGAATTAGGCGATTGTCAGAGATGTTATCGATGTCTGCTACAAATAGTTCGGCCAATATCGTGTTCTCTGCTATTCCTGATGTCTATCCCTTGCCCACATAGTGCCATCCCTCTTTCCGCCCCAGTAGGTGTCTTCTACATATATATATAATTGTCATATATATATATATAATTGTCATTGTCACATAGGTCTCTTTATTTTTATTGGGTAGGAGCGCGTAAATATTTGGCACAACTTTTACCTTCTTCATCGTGCTACCAACATCACAAAAAATGACATATAATTGAGCGAAGGGTTCAGGACATTTGTCAAAAAGTTCCGTCACTTAGATACAATTTTCCGGTTTTCATTGTTTTTCTGGCTTCTTCTGACCCATATATTAACATGCGATCATTCTCATTGATACAATAAGCAATCAAAAACTCATCCTGATATTCAGATGGAACTTCAACTTCTGTCATATTTGCGTACTGTAACTTGGTTACACCATTGATTATTTTGCGTCTTCTATACATACTTCTTGACCAAGTAAATTTAGCCCTTTGTTTTTTATAGTCCTTATAGTCTTTTTTATAAATTTGGGGAATCGTGTCTTCGACAGCAGTACCAGCTTTTTCCACGATAGAACTTATAATTTCTTCAATAGAATTTTTTATATCGTTTGGTACGCAATTCTGTGAATGTTTTTAGGGTTCCGATACCAAAATGGTAAAAAAAAGGAACCCTTATGGTGCCGCTCTGTCTGTCTGTCTGTCTGTCTCACCTCTATATCTCAGCAACCACTCATGCTATCGACCTGAAATTTGGAATAGTTTTAGGATATAGTTGCCCAACTTAATTGCACATGAAAGAATTTTGAAAAAATTATGATTAATAATGTAAAGGGGGCCAAATTTCAAATTGTCGCTACTAGGTCGAGTGGGGTATCATATGAAAGAGCTTTACTTGTACATTCTAAAATATATTTTTTTATTTTTGTACGTCTCTTAGTTTTCGAGGTATTATGAAAAAGGTAACCCCCCCCCCCCCCCCCTTATCTCCGAAATTTGTAAAAGGAAAAATCTGAATTAATTACAGTTAACAGAAGGTTATGTAAGCATTACAGCAAAAATAAAACGATCTGTCTAAGTTGCACAGTTTTTTAGAAATCTGCAAATAACCTTTACAAATAAATTTAGTTTTGCGGTCCTAAAAATGGACTTTATTGCTTCCAAAAATACAAAAAAGTATATCAGAACCCTCGGCGCGCGAGTCCGACTCGCACTTGACCGGTTTTTTTTTCTTTTGTTGCTGTTTCACAAATCTAAAAATATAATAAAAACCTTTATGTAAATAAAACTTAAAGCACAGAAAACACAAAACTCACCGAATTTCGAAACTTACCTCAGTCATTGTGATTGATACAGCACATTTTATTTCTTTTTTATAGTTTTTGCACCGCCAAATGCTTGGCCATTTGCGTAATTTCTGTGGTAGTAGTACTCGTAGCCAAGCTACAAAAGTACTTTTCCTCTGCCGCGCACGATAATATTGGGTTTGTCTGTAGACATACAATAGAATTGACAATTGACTCAAGAACAAAATCTTTTCAAAATCAATCCATTAATTCGAAAAAAATGAACTGTGACATGTTGAAATTGTCACCAATGAAGTAAAAAGAAATTGTTAAAATATGTGTCCAGCGCTCAAAACCTAAAGAGACCGATTGACCTGATAAGAATTATGAAGACTGACATACAAAATTACGTTTTTATGAAAAAACGGAACCGGCCTTATAGGATCACTTTGTTGTCCGCCTGTCTGTCTGTCAAGACCCTTTTTCTCACGATTGAGAAGAGGTATCAGGTTGAAATTGATAACGAATATTAAGGTCCACAAACCACACAAGATCTGAAAATTTCAATTTTTTACAACGACGCAATCAAAAGATATGACTTTTTATGTCCTCATCTCCATACGTTTATGCAAAAAAGCAAAACCTACAGGGTACTTCCCGTTTACCTAAAATTATGAAATTTGGCAAGAAGCTAGGTCTCACAGTAAAAATAAAGGGAAAAGTCTAGAATCATTAAATATTTAAATTTTTCTCACAACTAATAGTAACTAATTAAGGTGAGCTCCCGTTTCAAGAACTTTTCTATAAAAGAGGGGTCAAGTTGGAGTCGCGGAGTTTTTAAAATCTAAGAGCAAAAGCTTTTAGTATATCATATGGTACGGAACCCTTAGGGCGCGAGTCCGACTCGCACTTGGCCGGTTTTTTACTGTTATCACGTTTGCATGTCCCATAAGTACCACCAGGGGTACTAGTGGGACGGATTTGGTCCAGTGGTATAAATCCAGTGGTACTAGTGGTCTTGAGCGCTTATTTCATTAAAAATATACTTACATGATAAATAAAGTTTGGTTTTTCAATCAAGGTCTCCTGTCATTTATCAATCTTTAAAATGTGCCTCCTCTTGCAGATTTCAGCTCGCCTTTTTATCTTCTTATCTTAATTGCCCTTATAATTTATAATCAAACATTTTTTAAAACAATTTGACTGAGGTTAGGTTATTATTTTTTATTTTTTTACAAACAGGCGTTTCATTACACGCTTTACTGCTGTCACATCACTTTTTCAAAAATCTCATCTGGAAATTGCTTCCTTTCATTAAATTTGTATCTCTGAAGTACATGGTTGATTCTGGGTCATACTTATAATTCTATGGCGGCCATTACGCCCGAATAAGTAACTTTGTCTCCATGGCACTCAGGCTACGTCAATAGAATTTTTGAAGACTCGGGCCCCATCATGTTTTTGAGCAAAGCTACTTTAACTATTTCTGAAGCTTCTTCTTGCTACCACTTGCTACCTTGCCACTAAATAATCTTCGAAACACAGCTTCCATTGCAGCCATTCCGCTCCAGCGTTGGTGGCACGCAAGTCGAAATTTGGTATGACTTTTATACAATTATTCATCTTTCCTACACACGTAATACTTCTAACTTGCTGTAGGCAATTTTTTACAGCGCCATGATTTTAAATAAGCTATAGTAGAGAGTAAGGGGTGGTCGGTGTAAGTGGAACGACGCTAAGTACATTCAGAGATATTTTGTACGAAAGTTATGCGACTACAATCTTTAGATACGTTAGCGAGAAGGATAACCACAAAGGATAACCACAAAGCGTACCAATGCAAGATTAAGCATAAATTGTTTTGCCAAAATTGTCACACTAAAGGTCATGTAAGGGCAGTGTGTTTCAAAGAACAAAGACAACTAGAAGTGGAAAATGATGCATGTGAGGAAAACATAGAAGAAGATGAAATATACACCATATTTAAAGTACCCATGGAAAATGCAAATACACAAAACGACAAATTCAATATTACATTGAGAATTAATGGAAAATTACACACTTGGGAGCTCGATACAGGAGCGGCTGTAACAACTTGCTCGGCAGAATATTACAGAGAACATTTTTCTAACCTACCGCTACAAAATACAAAGATAAAATTACGAACATACACTGGTGAAATCATATCGCCTTTGGGAACCTGCAACTTACAGATAAAATACAATAATAAAGAAACACAGGGAAGGCTGATTGTCATAGACAAGCAGGTAGATCCGGTAGTGGGGAGAGAATGGATACGAAAACTAAACTTACACTTTCAAGTAAATAATGTTAATACAGCTGATCAAGATATTACAGAACAAGAATTTAAGGAAAAACTTCAAACATTAATAAAAGAATATGAAGAATTATTCTCAGAGGAAATTGGAGAAATAAAAGATTACCAAGCATCATTTAAATTAAAAGAAAATACTACTCCTGTTTTCATGAAGGCAAGACCTGTTCCATTTGCACTACGGGAACTTGTGGAAAAAGAGATAGATAGATTAGAAGAAGCGGGAATATTCGAAAAAGTAACTTACTCTGAATGGGGTACTCCAGCTGTGCCTATTGTGAAGCCAAATGGAAATTTACGCTTGTGGGCGGATTACCGAGCAACACTTAACAAAAATCTTTGTGACGACAACTACCCTATACCAAGAGTAGAAGAAATATTTTCAAAATTAAGTGGAGGAAAATACTTTTGTACTTTGGATATAAACCAAGCTTATCTAAACATGAAGACGGACGAAGCCACAACAGAAATGCAAGCCATTAGCACCTGTAAAGGAACATACAAAGTAAAGCGCATAGACAATCCTTTATAGGTGCGTTCCCTAACATATACCTATTTTGGTATTTATGTAGGTAATGAACTATTGTATAAGTTAAAAATTATAAAAATGGTATCCAATATTCTACTTTAGTACTTCTGCAAACAAAAGACAATTCCATCAAGTTCCGTCCAAATGCAACTTAAATATTACACACTATCACTGCGAGCGCACGTCTTGAAATAAATGCAATATGTGTGTGGGATACCAGCGGGGGTAGGGAAGGACGGGAGCGGGTGGACGGGCGGTAAAGGATTCTATTGTGAATTGAGATGATGCATAAATATGCATTAGCCGGGCAATTGTCTCTTTCTAATTTATGACGTTGTGACCTTGCACTAAGATACTCGAAAGCTATTCGTTTTTATTTTGGTTTATCTACTATTTAACTAACTTTTTCGTGCTTTTTATACCGATAAAAAGACAGGAATTAATCGAAGTACGAGTAAAATGTTACATCAAAGTTATTGTTTTATAGTTAGATTTTTTACAGAAATAGCAGATTATACTATATAATAAATTCTGTGTTGCATTTTGAGGGGAAAAGTGCGCATATTTACTAATGCCTTCACTACCTTACCTTTCTTTTGCAACCATATGCTGTTGTCGTTTAGGTATGTAATTACAAGCAACAACTAATTCAAAACGAAAATAATAGGACGAATTCGATTTCACCCGTTATTTCAACCCAGTGGGTGGAATGAAATGGGTGATAACTGGGTTTTAACCCACACTTGGGTTTTTACCCGGGTGGTTACCCATCTCTAGATAGGAGTAGGCCATTCCAACCATTAGAGCCAAATCAATTAAATAATTCAGTTAGAATTCACAACTGCGCCAATTATGCCTCATTTTATTATTGACATAATGCATTCTTATGCCCAGATGGTAACTGCTCATATTTTAAATTGTTGAAAAGACAATATGCTATTTAATGCCCAGTATATAGGTGCTCATATGTATCTCATTATTGACAAAACTATTAGCCAATATGCAATTAAATGCCCAGTTTGTAACCGCTTATAACATATCACATCATTATCAAGACAATATTCAATTTAATGCTCAGTTTGTAACTGCTTGTTTGTCAGATTATTGAAAAGACAATATGCAATTAAATGCCCAGTATATAACTGCTTATATGTCAAATTATTAAAAGACAATTTGCAATTTAATGCCCAGTATATAACTGCTTTAGGTAGTTCATTGCTATATTCATCAAACAATTTTCACGCCGTGTCAAGTTGTCAACGACCGACCGAACCACTGTTCGGCGGATCCTATAGGTTATTTTCAAGTTTCCTTAAAACCTTAAATCCTCTTTATTTCGATTGGCTTGACGTACCTACATATTGACTTCTATCCCTTCCGTTTTCTTTGGTTGAAATACTCAAACCACAACCAAGGTAAACTTTAAATATAGTGCAAAATCTGGATGGCTGATACGCATCATTTGTCCGTTCAAACCTGTTCTATTTACAGCCGGCCGACAATAATTATGTTTGTTTACATCAAGTCAAAAAAAATTTTTTACAACTGTTTGGTGAAATTAAGTAATTCTTTTCCTTTCTGTTTTAATAATTTTCTAAGCAGGTACTCACTTTTAATCCTCGTCGCCAACTGTAGCGTTGCAGATGTTAGTTGTTAAGCTCTTTATTTGGCTCGCCAACGCACACACCACGTTGCACAACCTACTCGCTGTACGGTCGATTGCAGACTGAGTATGAGCGCTCGACACAAATGCTATAACTACAGCCCTTCCTTATTTTAATTAGATTTTTTATATCGTTCATAAATAATCTTATTAAAATTATAAAAAACGCTTCTAGCGGTATCTTCTACAAAATACTTTTTCATCTTTTCCTTAGTTACTCCTCCTCTCCACTACTGTTGCAAATGTTATCTTCTTCCTAATTATTCTGCACGTACCTGCTGAACTCCAACCCACCACGCACGTCTGGATCGAACGTTCAACGCACCTTCCATGACTACTATAATAAGAATAAGTATTTTAAACTATTATTGTTTTATATTACTTCTGTAAGCACCGGCGCACCACAACCATAGAAGGTGATGATAAGTTTTGTCGGGGGTGGTTTCTCCGCCGAGTCATTCTTCTTTGTAAAGACTGTCTGTAAGCACCGGCGCACCACAACCATAGCAGGTGATGATAAGTTTTGTCGGGGGTGGTTTCTCCGCCGAGTCATTCTTCTTTGTAAAGACTGAGGCTGCTGTAGCAGCCAATTCAGCAATTCGCTTGCGACAATTATCAGTAAAATGACCTTTACGAACACAGTAAGCGTATCTCTTTTTAATGGCGCTTGAAGATGAAGTCACAGTGCTTGTTGAAGGCTTGTCTTTTTCCAATGAGTCGAATGGCGAGCCTTATCAATTAGCTCGACGAAGTCGTTTCTAACGATTTTCCTTTTCAGGTCCATCTTCAATATACCGTAGACGAAATCAAGTTGTTCTTCTTCTTTGTGACGTTTTGCTGGCAGCTTACCTAATAATGCTATTTTCCGGCACAAAAAGGTATATATCGGCTCGTCGTCGCTTTGGTGGTCGTAGAATAGCTTCTGATAAACTTCGTACGGCTGCAACTTCGGAGAGAATACCGTTCGTAAACTTGTCAATGCCGCTGCCCAAGTTTTAATTTCAGTGCGAATTCAATTAATAGAAGTGGTAGACCATTTAGAGCGTCTCTATCTGATATATTCTCTATTTGCTTGAAGATAGATACACTCGTAACGAATTCTTCCACTTTCTCGTAGCTACGTTCGCCGTCAAAGCGGTGGGAACAACGAGTTAAGTTTTTATTTATTCTTGTAGTTGAGGGTATACGACTTAAAAGTTCTTCAAATTGTTCAGTAGTGAGTTGTACCGCCATCTGATTGCGATTCTTTCCTTCTTGTTGTTTTATCGACTGTCTAGACCTTCGCCTCTTTTTTCCGTTGGGCGCCACTATGTTGATCGCATCCCTTCTCACGTACAAGCATAAGGGTGAACTGCAGTGTGGCTATCACACCCCGTGCTCCTAGGCTAGGTAAAACTTGAGGACTGCAAAGTGGCTATCGCTCAAGCTTATCGCTAGCTAGAGAATGTGATTATGCTTTTTTTATTTTGAGATGACCTTGCTTTTTAGCCTTAAGGCTCTATCCAGTTGTTGAAGACTATACTCAGATGTGAATAATGGCGATGCGCCGGCTTTTATACGTTTATTCCTGGTAGTCCCTTTTGACAGTTCCTTTAAAGGGACTAGTGGGATTTTTTCCCTTTAACCCTGCGATGCAAACGCGGTGCATGTTTATTTTCGCTTATTCCAAGTATCCCTACCGGTCTTTCCCTTTTTAGAATTTTAATGTCCAATTGTCTATACTGCGGACTTGTACAACCAAAAAGAAAATATCGAACAACGGTTGAAAATCGTTTCTTTACCTACAGTCCGCGCGACGAGTTTAGGCCGCTGGGCAGGAGTGGAGGGGGTATGCGCAGTAGTATTTTTCTTACAAATATTGCAACTGCGCATACCCCCTCCACTCCGCCCAGCAGCCTAAACTCGTCGCGCAGACTGTACCTATAAGTAGAAATAAGGAGCGAAGCGTAGGAATACGGAGCGAAACGTGGAAATAAGGAGCGAAATGTGAGGATACCGAGTAAAACGGAGCGAAACGTGGGAAAAATTAAATATGACCAGAAATTACGCGATAGATTACCCGCCGTTTTGTGAAATGCCGCGGCATTTTAAAATTAATTTAAAATCAATTTAAAATTTTTCGGCATTTACATAATGTAGAGTGACGAATTTGACAATTTAGTATTAGCAACTGAACAACTTTCCCCAAAGAACATAAAATCAATATAACTCGGAAACTACTCGTTTGTTCGGACAAATGATAGATCTCGTCGAGATCTTAATTTTGGTTGACAGCTGTCAAACTTAAAACCGCTATAACTCGGAAACTACCAGCCCTAGACTACTCGTTTGTTTGGACAAATGATAGATCTCGTCGAGATCTTAATTTTGGTTGACAGCTGTCAAACTTAAAACCGCTATAACTCGGAAACTACCGGCCCTAGACTACTTGTTTGTTCGGACAAATCAAGGAGTTAGTATAGTTTATTAGAGGGATTTTAAAAAGTTGAGCTAAAAACCTTATTTACATCCTTTTCTAGTTAAATTACAACTGCCCGTTTGAAAAAAGAAGATAACACTATTTTGACAACGTCGTCTTGAAATCCGCGGGCCACCATTCGCACTGACAGTTAAGTGATCACCAAACTGGTGATCATTTATAAATTGTGTATTTTGCTTTAATTGTTTAAAAAAGGTTAAAAAAAACAGAAGCGAAGCATACTTAACAAAAAATGGTTGGTGTTGTTCCCAGCTGCAACAGCCATTTAAGCATTTCGAAGCATATACAAGGAAATATTTCAAAACACATCCCTAGAGCACTACATAATGCAATATATGTATCTATAGTAAAAGTGGCGACATTCTGGAAAAAGCAGCTGTGTTTCTATGATCCTCTCTTTCTTCAAATCACAACAAACATTTGTGAAACAAGGATAGATAGGGGAGCCGGGTAAACGGTGGATCAGTCGGATACAGTGGGTCACGCAAAGATTGACGAACTTACTATAGGTAGCGCTGTCGCTTGTCCACTCGCAGATGCCCCCCCGCACCCTATCCCCTCTCTGCTAGTTTTCGCGCGGCTGCGGTCACATCATGACGTGCTAAAGACATTTAAATTCCGGCGCCCCTAAAATATTTTGAAAAGTGAGTAGATATTTTGTTTATAGTTGCTTAATTACAATAAATATCAATAAATTTGTTTTGCCACACTTTGACCTTATCAGTACACTGTAATATGTTCAGCTATTTGTTTTTAACAGGTTGAGTCTTGTTTGTATTTAAAATCGCCATAAAGTCAACGGTGGGTCTGATTCACTGTGTACACAGTGGATCGCGATTCACTGTGTACCTGAAGGTGCTTGTTGTTAAGGCGATGTGTATTGTTTTTCGGGAAATAACCGTTATATAGATAAGAAGGAAATAGCATAAAAATACAAAAGAAGTTAATAATTTTATTAAAGTAGAATGATTTTGTTACAGAATGGGAAGAGGTTCTTCTTCTTTAAACTTAAGAGCTGTGCTCTTGTCGGTGGAGTAATCGCCAATGTTTCCTTGTTTCCGCCAGTTCCTTCACCTCCTGATACGACTCGACCTGTACTTTCTCTTTTATTTGTTCCATAAAGGTTCTCCTCGGTCGGCCCCTTCCTCTTTTTCCCTCAATTTTCCCTTCTATGATGTTCTTAATAAACGAATCGTGTCGTATCAGGTGGCCAATCATATTTCCTCTCCGGTTCTCTATAGTTTATACGATGGATCTCTTTTCTTTAACCCTTTCAAGTACCCTTTCATTTGACACCATTTCTGTCCAGCTTATACCTTCCATCCTTCGCCAACACCACATCTCAAACGCCTCCAGCCTCTCTCTGTCTCTTTGTATCATTGTCCACGTTTCACCCCCATAGAGTGCGATATTCCAGATATATGATTTAATAAACCTTTTTCTATTTTTCTTTCGGATGAAAGAAAAATAGGACTCCACACGGAGGAGAAAACGAAAAAGGCACTTGATGCCATAAAATCGGTAAAAATCATAAGCTGCCTAATTGCCTAGCTGCTTAATTTTTTTATAAATGCAGCACCATAATAAACCTGTGTTGGTATGATTTGGTTTTGTTTTTTTAAGATATAAATGAATATTTCTTGGTCAAATGCCTTTAACTTCGTATTTATAGAAAACACCTAGACCCACTGTAAACCAGGGGTGATGTTTTTTTAAATTACTTGCCCATAGAAAACTCCTAGACCCACTGTTAACCAGGGGGTGATTCAGTGTGCACTACCCCTTGTACACAGTGGGTCAAATCTACTCTTAAAAAAAAAAACTTATTTATTCTGCTGTCCATCATTGGAAGCCAATGATTAAGTCATATTCCGAAAGCCGGTGAACAATACAATAGAGCAAACTTAATTTCAAGCCGATATGACCATTAGGTTCTGAGATATGAGCGCTGAAAAAAAAGTGACTCACTGTTTACCAGGCTCCCCTTCTGGTTTCAAATTCAACTTTTTAAAATCCTTCTAATAAACTATACTAACTTTTTGGGACAAATGATAGATCTTTTCGAGATCTTCATTCCGGTTGATAGCTGTTAAACTTAAAATTGCCATAACTTGGAAACTACTAACTATAGACTACTCGTAAAATATTAATTAATTTTTTTTTCTGCGTCAAAAAACATCTACAAGTTTATCACTATAGAGTTTAGTTATCATAAGTATAGCGATCTCAAGTAATAATAATATTAAAACGTCCACTATCCAGAAGAACCATTCCCAAATCGTCCACTTCTCAAAACTACCATTCCTAAAACGACAACTTCAGATAGACTAAATATTTTTTGTAGAATCTCTCATTTCGAATGACAGCTGCCAAACTTAGTACCGCTATCACAGTATTTTGGCAGGTGAATAAAATAGGAACAAAAGCCACTGCTATGGGATTTTGACATTTAACGAGCAAAATAATATGACAATAGCCACGTACGTACGTACACACGCTGACAACGTTATCCAGCTGCCAAAATACCCTTGTTGTAAAAGTCAGAAGAAAATAATAAAAGTCAACCTAAAAACACACATTTTGTATTTACAAAGTAGAAAATCGCAAAATTTCACAACCACAGGCAGGATTTGAACCTGCGTCTTCTCCGTCAGTACCGGAGACGCTTTACCAACTAGGCTACTGTGGCTGATGTTGTGATTGCCTGTTGTGTTGTGCCTGATTTTCTACTTTGTAGATTTATCCGAACACTGGAAGTGTTAAAATCATTTTGTATTTAGTTCTACGGTTTAACTTAACTATATAAAAAAGGAAAACAAATCAACAGTTAATAAACATTGCAACTTTCTCTATAAATAATGGAACAGATAGATCTCCGAAGATTCATTGCACTTGGGAAGCAATTATAAACACGTTTTTTTTTCAATATCATGCGACATCGTTTCGGAAACTTAGCATTAAATAGTTTTTTTTTATCGCAACTAAAATTCGATAGCTTGGCATCATCTGATAAAACATGCAAAACTTGAAGCATGTTAGGGTTTTTGGTAAGGAGCGTGTTTATTTTGTGGTTCCACCCCTCTACGGTGTTTGTTGTCTGGTATCTTTCACCAAAAACCGACCACATCATCACCATGTTCGGCTTCATCCAATAGTCCGCAAAATATTTTCTAAATTTATCAACAGCCGCGTTGTTTGGGAACTGGGTTTGAACGTATTCCCAACCACTGTTGATCAAATATACAGGTAGGTGAGGTAAAACACAGCAAATTTTAATGATCCTTCTGTGTAATCGTTCCTTCTTAAGATTCAGTCTTAGTTCTTCAGCCTTGCGTTTTAAGCATTGTGTAAAATGAAAAAAACAACCCTTAACTGTTATTTGCATTTCTCTTAGGGCGTTAATAGCTGCTGCTTCGAAATCTATTTTTACCATATTTGGTGTCCATTTAGGTATTTGTGATTTAATTAAAGCAAATGAATAACTTTTCTTGCTCCTGTGTGACACAAAAGCGTAAATAAGTGGAATGATGTTCAGTTCATCACTATTTTCGTTGCTTTGCAATTCGCCTTGTACGTGGGACACTCAGAAATATTTGCGACACTAAAAAAAATTGTTCTACAGGTACATATATTTTTATTAAATCTTTTCAAAGTACTCTCCACCAGCCTCTATACAAAGATTCATGCGTCTGAACCAGTTTTCAAAACACTTTTTCCAGTCCGCCGTAGACACCTCGTTTACAGCCTGCTCGAACGCAGCCAGCGCATCTTCCGGCGACGAAAATTGTATCCCCTTGAGCTGATTTTTTATTTTTGGAAATAAAAAGAAGTCACACGGTGCTAGATCAGGGCTGTAAGGAGGGTGACCCAGGAGTTTGACTGGTGTGCTGTCCAGGAAGTCCCTCGTTTTGAGCGCGGTGTGTGCAGGCGCATTGTCGTGGTGGAGCAGTAGTCCGCGGAGCCCTGTGTTTGGTCGCTTGTTGCTCACAACAGAAAAAACTTCTGGTAAACATTTGGTAGTATACCATTCGGCGTTGATGCTTCTTTGATCTCGTAAGGGAATTGAGGCCAAGTGGCCAGTCAAATTAAAAAAGCTGGCGATCAAAATCTTCCCCCCGCTTCGAGATCGCTTCACTGGCGCTTGGTTTCTGGATCGTATTGATAAATCCAGGACTCATCACCTGTTACGATGTCGTAAACACGCCGAGACGAGCCTGCTTCAAATTTGTTCAGCATATCACGGCACCATTCCACCCGGGCCTGCTTCTGAGCGTCGGTGAGGTAGTGCGGCACCCAGCGCGATACTATCCTCCTCACGCGAAGATGCCCGTGTAGAATCTCGTGAACGCTTCCCGATCCAATCTTTAATATGTGCTGAATCTCCTGATATGTAATTCGCCTATTATCTTGGATTAAATTTTTCACTGCTAGCACGTTTTCTTCCGTAATAGCCGTCAAAGGGCGACCGCTTCTTTCTTCATCCCTCAAGGTTGGTCGACCGCGCCTAAATTCGTTATACCAACGATACACGGTTGCCTTGGAGGGGCCTTCATCCATAAATGCCATTTGAAGTCTATCGAACGATTCATCCGGTTTCAGGCGACACTTGAAATCGTAAAAAATCATAGCTCTAAAATGTTCCCGGCGCAGATCCATTTTTCAGTAAGACACGATACTTTGAATTGGCTCGCAAAAAATGTGGAGGGAAATTTTGAAAATGGAACACACATATTTTTACTTACAAGTAATCATATTTTCGAAAAAGATTCTGACCGGCCAGTCTCCCATATATAAAAACTATTTTTCGCAATACTTTCTGAGTGGCCTGGTATAGTATATAATTGCGGAAATGAAGAAGGACTTGACTCGAATGTTCCATCCATATAACACTGTTTTATAGTTTTCATATGGTCTCTTGCCTTTTTCGAGCAGAAAATGAGGATACGAATATCTCCGTCGAAGTAATCGGTCATAAGGAAATTGCGACTGATCGGGTACTTCCACATCAGTAAATGTCTTAGTAAGAGCATACTTTGGCCACATCAGCTACTTTGTTCCTTTTGCGGTATATCGCAGATTTTTTATTCTGAAAATTAGGAATTTGCTTTCTTAACGCGTGGTCTAGCCCTTCGTTTCTTATTTTGACTAGAAGTTTATTATATGCTGCTGCCTCTTGAATTGTCTCATTAATGGTGATTTCTACTATATTTTGTGTCAAGTCGGGTATACATGTTTCAACATGAGGAGCGACACATTCTGTTTCTTTTTGGTCCTGCAACATAATTATAGTGTACGGGGGTCAGAGGATACGAAAGGGGGCACTAAGGAGTTGGAACTTAAAATTTTTTATTTTTCTAAAATGATTTTCAATGCTTGTTTTGGGTAAATTAAACAAAGTAAACATTTTTTTTATCACACCTGCTCTGAAAATACACTCTAATTATTCCAATTAGAGAGAAGGGACGCGTTTATCCCGCCATTCAAATCCTTTCATCCCAAGGGTTGGAAGTTTGTATGAAAATTCTTTCAACCCAAGGGTGGGAAATTTGTATGAAATTCCATTACTGACCCGATTTTTATTGCTTTTTTTTTAATTCTTCAGCAGTCATACAGCAAAGAGATTTTAACTGTCTAAAAATTAAATTTCAAATTAATTGTTACTGGCCACATACATTTTTATTTTTTTTACTAGTTACCAACCTCCTTGGTAGCCTTAGTGCGCCCAGAAAATTATAAACAAAAAGTTTTTTGTATTGAGCACGCCTTGTCACGGAAGAATTGGCAGCATAACGTTATGGTCCTTTGCCTACTCCAGAAAAGGTCAAAGGAATTTTTTATTTTTTTTTGGGCCCA
This sequence comes from Athrips mouffetella, assembly GCA_947532105.1. Classification (NCBI taxonomy): domain Eukaryota; kingdom Metazoa; phylum Arthropoda; class Insecta; order Lepidoptera; family Gelechiidae; genus Athrips; species Athrips mouffetella. Next base: position 14,166,008 of record OX383974.1, read on the forward strand.
CGCGACTAGCGTATTTGCCATAAACAAGGTAGGGAAACGAATATACAAAAGTGAATTTGGAACGAATAGAATGGGAAAGGAAAGGATAGGTAGGATTATACTATATCTACAAAAATTATATTTTTACGTTGTTATCTACAATAAATATATACAAAGAGCTATAGACACGATAATCATTAGATGACAGCAGAATGGAAACGGACGTTGGAAAGGGAAGTTTAAAAGAAAGCAGGCTTTCATACAGGACATAGTTATTACGGAGAGGACAGGAAAGGAAAATATGATTTATATCACCATGCTCAAAACCACAATCACAGGCAGCACTAGTGACTATTCCAAGCCGAGCCAGGTGAGCTGGAGTGCAAACATGGCCCAACCTCATTCTGATCAAAATGCTTGTGGCCTTCTTACTAAAACACCATCTGAAAAACCATGGTCTACAAGTTATGTCCTCCTGAATTGACCTGTAATATTTTCCTTTTTCTTGGCTACTGAGGGCCCACGCTTCACTCCAGGTTTCACGAAGGAAAGTGGTTGGAAGAGAAGAAATATCATGAGAGAAATTCTTGTAAGGTACAGTGTCTCCACATGTCACAGCATGATTGGCAGCCTGATCGGCCCTTTCATTGCCCGGAATTCCACTATGCCCAGGAACCCAGGCCAAAGCTACCGTGAAGTTTTGAAGTATGCACCTTAAAAGTAATTCCCGAATATCTATAATAATAGGGTATGTTTTATTTTTTCCGAAAGGATACCTTAGTAATGCTTGCAAGGCACTTAAAGAATCTGTTATTATTATCGTTCTCTGCAACTTCATTAGAAGAACATACTCTACTGCCTTAAAAATTCCGAAACATTCACCAGTAAAAGTGGATGTTTCTGGAGGGAACTTAATTTTCTGAACAATATTATATTGAGAGTGGTATACTCCAACACCTACGTGACCCGAAGAGGAATGTTTAGAGGCATCAGTATAAACACAATGGAAATCTCTGAAATCTCTGTCTCTCACAGAGTTAAATATAAACCTTGCATTATCATCACCTTTACTGATTCCAACATTTAGGTGGACGTCCGGCACAAAAGTTAAAGATTCAAATGAGGCACTGAATATAGGAAAAGAAAGTGAGTTATGGATCGTAGCTTGAATGGCAAGAAATTTTTGGTAACTTTTAACAAGGCAAGGAGAATTTTTATGAGACCAATAGTTTGATGATGAAATGTAGTCGATTAGTAATGCAAGTTTTGAGCGGAGAGGATGATTAGAAAATTTTAATACATTGAATAGAAATTTATCAGATAGGTACTGGCGGCGTAAATGCAAAGGTGGATCGCAACATTCTACCTGTAAAGCATTAATCGGACTGGACCTCATTGCACCAACAACTAACCTCAAAGCTTTTGCTTGTATGGCATCCAATTTTTTAAAAGCAGTTACACTACTTGGCTCTAAAAGAAAAGTGCCATAATCCAAGACACTACGGATTAAGGCATTATATATTAATTTCATAGAAAATGGATGAGCGCCCCACCAAACCCCAGTAAGAATTCTAAGCATATTAAGTAGACGTTCACACTTTGCAGAGATGTATTCGCAATGTGGAATACCAGTAAGTTTGGCATCAAGGACCACTCCCAAAAATTTTGTGTGACCAGAAACTGGTATTTCGCAATGATTATACAGGACTAAAACTGGAGGAGGAAGCCTCATCCTACTAAATAAAACCACCGAGCTCTTAGAAGGCGACAAGTCAAGACCGTTCAAATCAAGCCATACCTTCAGGCGTTCAAGAGCTGTAGTAAGTGATGAGCTTGCTTTCTCAACGGAGCGGTCTGAAGAATATATAAGTAAATCATCTGCGTATTGTAAAACACTTACACTGCCACTCAATGATGCCTCCAAGTCGTACGTATAAATATTATATAGTAGTGGGCTCAACACCGAACCCTGAGGTAGCCCTCTCCAAATCAACCTAGACGCTTCACTCAAGTCATTCAAGACTACTTTAATTTGCCTTTGAGATAAGGAATTGATGATAAAATTTGTGAGTTTAAATGGAACACTCAATCTCTGTAGTTTTTTGTAAAGGATATTCAATACAACACTATCATATGCCGCACTTATATCTAAGAATGCAGCTACTACAGAGTTATTACATGAAAAAGCCAATCGTATGTCAGTAACAAATATACCAATACTATCCATGGTACTTCTACCCCGTCTTAATCCGAATTGGCTTTTACTTAACAGTCCCTTAGATTCAACGAACCACTCTAGCCTGTTTTTTACAAGATGTTCTGTAATTTTCATTAAAACGGATGACAATGCAACAGGTCTATACGACAAGAAATCTGATGGATCTTTATTGGGCTTCAAGATTGGCAGCACTTCCTGCACTCTCCATGAAGGCGGAACAACACCAGAATTAATAATGCTATTAATAAGTTCTAGAAAGTAGGAAAGAGAATTATTACTAAGGTGAGAAATAAATGAATAAGGTATTCCATCTAAGCCAGGTGCAGAATCCTTAACATAATCTAAAACACCTTTAAGTTCAACAAGCGAAAATGGTTCATCAAGACTGGAAGTTGAGTTACTTATTGGATAAGGGATAGAAAAGTTAAGGTTTTCCGAAACATCAGGTGGGGCTAGCTTGTCTAAAAATTTGTTGGCAAATGTAGGAGAAAAGCATGGTGAAGCACATTCGCGAAAAGCAGAACGGAATCTTCTTATGTTACGCCATACTTCGGATGGGCAAACATCAGGTGATAAGGAGAGACAGAAAGCCCTCGAACTTTCAAATTTTTTTTTTTAAACAATTGACTAGTGCTGGCAATAATCTCAGTAAGACGAATAAAGTTTTCATCGGATCCACATTCATTGTAAGCTAGCTCCAACTCTCTTCTTCTTACAACAGTCTCAGAACACTCACTGTCCCACCAGGGAGGTGAAGGTATAAAATTTTCGTATCTATGTTTTATTGGAAAAAACATATCAGCACATTCAATAAAAGCTTTTGCCAGGGCCTCCGCACATGCTGGTTTCCCACCCTGATAAATATGAGGAAGGGATGAAACTCTAAGATCCAAACATCGAGAAAAAGAATCCCAATCAGAATTAACATCTATGTTATACTTAAGCCTTGGAGGCCTCTTTGAAAAAGGGCCAAAGTTAATTGGGAACTCTATCAATATTGGGAAATGTTCACTACCATGACTTAATTTAAGAGCACTCCATGACAGAGAGGAAGCTAAGCCTGGTGTACAAATAGTTAAATCAGGAGCACTGACTCCTTCAGAAGGACCTGTCCGCCTGGTAGGAAGACCATTATTAATGATACAGATGTTGTGCGATTCAAGGAGTTCCAAAACAGCAATACCTGTAGGATTCGACGACGAACTTCCCCAAGCAGGATGTTGAGCATTAAAGTCACCTAGGATGACAAAAGGCCTGGGAAGAGAAGAAATTATTGCTTCAATTTCTGACATAATTAAAGTTGAAGGATGAGGAATGTATAAGAAAATAAAACAAATATTTTTAACAATAATAGCAATAATAGAAAATTCATTACTGTGTGTGAGAATGGGGAAATAAGAATAAGGAATAGGATGTTTAATTAATAAGGCAACACCGCCATAGCCATCGTGGCGGTCCTCTCTAATTATTGTAAAACCAGGAATCTTAAAAGAAGACTCTGGTTTAAGCCAAGTTTCTTGTAACGCAAAAAGAAATGGATTATATTTATTTATTAAATATACTAAGTCAGATTTTTTAGGAGCTGCACTCCTACAATTCCACTGAAGAATTTTTGAAACTTCCATTATTGAAAAACTTTAATATTTCATACACATTTATTTTTGGGGCGGCGTTGGACGGTGTAGAACTTTTTAAATCTTTGTTTAATAAAGCTTTTAGTAAAGCCATTATGAGTTCTAAAGTTGAAACCTCGGAAGGTTCAGAAATCAAGGCACAACCGTTTGAGGAAGGGATATTACTATAGTCTTTAGTGAGAGCTTTATGAGCATCCACATCATATCCTTTTGAGGAAGCTGGTCGGGGAATGTGAGGTTTTGTGACCACAGTTTTTTTATAAGAAATACTAGACTTATGCTTTCCAGGTGAATCACTATGTAGCGGGGAAGAAACTGAAGCTGAGCTACTTGGCGATGAAATTAAAGCCTCTGCATAGGAAATTCTGGAGATAGGTGCATGCTGTTTGGACGCCTCTGCGTAAGAAAGACTACATTTGGCCATTGTTTCTTTAATAGATCTCTGTCTCTCAAACTCTAGACATTTTTTACTAGTAGCAATATGAGATCCTTTACATAGACAGCAATGGATATCATCTTCATTCACCTCACAAGAATTTCCCTCATGATCTTGTCCACACTTAAAACAACGAGGAGACTTGGCTCTGCAGTTTGCCCTCACATGTCCAAATCGACAACATCTGTAACATTGTACGGTGGGAAAAATGTACAAATCCACTGGTAAAGCAGTGTAACAAACAAATATGCGTTTAGGTAGAAGTTGTCCATCAAACGTCAAAACAACACTCTCAGTAGCTCTTAGTTCTGGTACATTTTCAGAGATAATTTTTCTTTTTAAACGTCTTAATTTGAGGATAGGTCCGCATCTAATAGGAACACTAACATTTTCCTTAATTTCCTCCTCAGACCACTCAACTGGTATGCCTCTAACAATTCCCATCCGGGTAACAGTGAAGGAAGGTACAAAAGCTTTGTAATTATGAGTATCCAGTAAAGGATTGTCAATGAAATTGTTTGCATCATCGAAGTGAGAGAACGACAAAGCAACCCTATTTCTTCCAATTCGTTTAAGGCTTCCATCAATGATGTTTTTAAAATTGTTTTTCTTTAGAAATCGGCCAAAAGAAACTGGATGTAAAATAACATTGTCAGTAGGCGATTCCTGTTTTTTTTGTACATGTACCAAGTAGGGGGCTGCATCAGCAGCTTGATAAATAATTCTAGCAGGGGACTGTTGAGACAATGGTTGAACAGGTGGAGTTATTTCAGAGCCCACAGGCGTCTTAGGTGGAACTTCTATATTACATTGTAACTTTTCAATCATTTTAGAAACAGAAGTCGGCGTGGGATGAGCAGTACAGTCCGATTGGGGATTTGATTGATACAGATTTTCTAGCCAATGGCAGTCATTGGAAGTTAAATCCTTACCTTTCCGTGTCCTACTTCGCTTTTTGTTACACTGTCTACAAACGACGCGCGCAGCCTGGCGTTTTCGACTTACTGAACAAGTTTCCTTAACTGAGCCGTCCGTGTCCATACTGGAGTCACCCGCGATAGTGACAGTACATCCAACCAAAGGGGCAGGTTCTTTCAAGCCAGAACCCCCCGGATCCGTCCCTCCGGGGTCACCCGGAGGCTCCATATCTCGTACAATAAAGAAAAAACTTACCCCTACTATATATTAAGATATTTACACTACACAATCAAAGAAAAAGAAGATATAATATGAATTACATAGGAAACAAACTTGACACTAATATATATACAAGAAAAACCTATCCTTATCCACAAAATAATAATTAAACAAAAAGCAAAAGAAAAAACCCGTAAGCCAAAGGCTACGTTTCCCGCGCTTTTTCCAAAGGAATTTATATGAACCTACCGGTCCATCTAGAATGCTTACTCCAATGATCTTACATTTACCATGATTGAGGACTCCTACAGAGGCAAAACGAGCAGAGCAAGACATCATAGTTGATGTACTTCGTCCCTTTCTAATTGTTGCCATACGAGGGCCAAACCGAAAAGATCGGGAATAGAATACTCAGGAATAAATTAGATTAAAACCTTTTTGGTTTATGACATGTAGTATTATTTCAAACACAATTCCATTTTTGAATTTTAAAAAAAGTAAAAAAGAAAAGAGTAGTAGCCATTTGAATTTGACAAGTCAGTGGGGAAAATGGAAATTACGCGGGAACATTTCCGTGCCATAATTTTTCACAACTTTCGTCGAGGTTTATCTCAAGAACAATGTCTCGCCGAGCTTGTTTCTGTTTATTAACTTGAAGCACCCAGTAAAACGACTATATATCGTTGGTATTCTGAGTTTCGTCGTGGACGTTCCTCTCTCACGACAGTTCCTTCTACTGGTCGACTAAAAACAGCGGTAACACAAGATAACATCGATGCTGTGCGCCAATTAATAAAAGAAGATAGACATGTGACTTACGAGCAGATTCGGGCTTCTCTCAGCATTGGTATGACAGCGATTCAAACTTTTTTACATGATGAACTGGGTGTCAAGAAGTTAGTTTCCCGCTGGGTGCCCCATCGTTTGACCGAGGAACAAAAGTCGGCTCGTGTTAATTGGTGTCGGTCTACTCTGCAACGGTTCAATAGAGGGAGCTCAAATGCAGTTTACAATATCGTCTCTGGTGATGAATCGTGGATTTATTCATATGAGCCCGAAAGAAAACATCAATCGGCTGTTTGGGTCTTCGAAGGCGAGGTCAAGCCAACAAAAGTTGTCCGCTCTCGTAGCGTGTCGAAAAAAATGGTCGCTTCGTTTGTATCGAAAACTGGTCATGTGGCTACGATTCCTTTACAAGAACGCAGAACACAATAGTATGTTTGCCGGAAGTCATAAGAGAACTTCGTAAAATTAATCCGAATCGTCGCATCATTCTTCACCAGGATAATGCGAGCTCACATACCGCTCGCAAAACGATCGCGTTTTTAAATCAGGAAAACGTGGAGTTAATGGACCATCCACCGTATAGCCCTGACTTGAGCCCCAATGATTATTTTACATTCCCAAGAATTAAAGATATGCTCCACGTCCACGTCGTGGTCCACGATTTCAAGGCCCAGAAGAGGCAGTCGAAGCTTACAAATCAGCCGTTTCGACTATATCCACTTCAGACTGGAATTACTGTTATAATAATTAAAAAAAAAAAAAAATAAATAAATAAATTTTTTATTCAGATAATAACACCCTATTTACATGTGTTATACTTCTGCCAAACTGCAGAGCAGTTTGTTGGCAGAGGATACTCCCTTAAATTACCAGACGGGTAAATATACTTACACATACCCATTTACGCACGGCAGCAAGTAAGTGGAAACAAAACCAGTATAAGCTGAACCAGCGTACTAAGCCACAAGTTTCTGAATCCGGAGATTAGTTCAAGGTCAGAGTGTTTCCACTGACGTACAGCCATTCGTACTAATAACGATACAATTCATGCGTCAGATCAATTAGTTATTAATGATATGTTGTGTTACGATGCAAAGATTAGGTACATTACATTTTCAATTTACTTTTAATTTCTTTTAATAAAAATCCTTTAGTTTTAGACTTGAACAAATTGAAAGTTTTACATTTTTCTTTAATTTTATACGGTATATTATTATATATTTTAGGGACCAAGTGCTTCCTACTTCTCTGTGCATAATAATTATCACCACACGCAGGCACCTCTAGCAATTTTTTACTAAGTTTCCTTGCCAGCATAGGGTGATTTACATAATTTTTAAATTCTTCTTTATTGAACTGCTCTAAAGCCAACAAAAACACCACCCTCTCATGAACCGGCAACATACGGCATTCCACGAACAATTCTTCGTAATCAGTTTTTTTACAGCGTTCTTTTGTTTTTTTATCTACTAAAAGCTTCATAAACCGTATCTGAATTGATTTGATCTTGTCTAAATAAGTTTTAAATGTCCTCCCATAGCTTGCCAGTCCATAAGAAAGGAGGGAGTCTACCAGCGCATAGTATAAAGTAAACAATGTAGCCCTATCTAATACAAATTTTAACTGGTGAAATTTTATAAGTACAGTTCTTAGTTTGTCACATAATTTGTTGATATGATTCTTCCAAGAAAAGTTGAAATCTGTTAATAAACCCAAATACCTATATTCTGACACAACTTCGATGCTTTTACATTGACAATTCTGCTGCACGCTGTGCAGGCACTCATATGTGTGGTCTATTATGTGTGGCGGACGGTTAACATGCCTGCTGTACGGGGATCGCACGTACATACATTTGGTCTTATTTATATTGATTACGATTCCATTGTCGTGTGCCCACTTTATGATATTAGTAAAGTCCTCTTGGACTTTGTTTTCTATGACACTCAAATCTCTATCCGCATACAGTAGGCACGTGTCGTCCGCGTACATATATATGTTGCAGTTTCGAACTACATTGCACATACTGTTGACATGCATGATAAATGCAATTGGACCGACCACGGAACCAGTGGGGACTCCGCACGTGACGTGCGCAGGCGCACCCCCGACGCCGTCAACGACAGTCTGCAGGGTTCTGTCCGTGAGGTACGCGCGAAGCCACCTATTCAACGGGCCCGCGATACCACACTCTTCCATAGCCTGAAGCAGCTGGTGGTGCCCTAAAGTATCAAAAGCTTTCTTGAAGTCTATGTACACCACCACCACCTGCTGCCGCTGTCCCAGACTCTCGTTGACGTCGTCCGCGAACCGAGCCAGAGCCGTCGCCGTGCCCCGCCCACGTCGGAAACCATGTTGCGAATTAGTTAAAATGTTATTTTTTTCCAAAAAAGTACTTATCTGTTCAACTATATATTTTTCAACAATTTTATTGACTACAGAAAGGATCGCTATAGGCCTATAGTTAGAATAATCGCTATGAGATCCTTGTTTATATATTGGACGTATTAAGGCTGCTTTTAGTATACAGGGATATACTCCTTTTTCTATACACAAGTTGATGAATAACGCTAGCACTGCACTTAAGTCGAATTTTAGTAGTTTTATTTCTTTCATCCTTATTTTGTCCAGCCCAGGTGACTTGTCGGCACTTAAGCTATTTATAATTTTTTCTATGGCCTCGGGACACGCTTTTTTAAACCTTAACGAGACCTCACTACTTTTAACATATTGCGACCTATCCAAGAACTTATAGTTACAGTCATGCTTGATGGTTAAAATTTCCTTCGTAAAAGTTTCAGAAAATTTGTTACATATTACTTCTGTTTTTTCTAATTTACCTAGATACCTTAGGATAGTAGCATCCACACTCATCTTTTCTCTCCCTGTCCAAGCATTTATTTTTGTCCAAATCTTTCTTATATTCTTATTACATTTTAATATTTCTTCTTCCTTTCTGTATTCATTTTTAGCTCTAAATATAAATTTATTTACCCTATTTCTATACCTATTATATTGCAGTCTTAAATTCATATCATTAGGTTTTCTTTTCCAATTTTTAAATAATTTGTCCCTTAAACTAATCATACGTTTTATTTTTTTACATATCCAGGGTTTACTATGACGCTTCTTACGAATAGGAATTTTAATTTCCGACTTCTTATAAATACTAGAAAAAACTGCACACAATCTGTCATATAGTTCTAGAGGGCATACACAGTCCATGAGTTCCTTCCACGACACATTAGTTAATTCTGTGGCGATTTTACTATCACATAATCGAGTAATGTAAGATTGCTCACCAGTTCTTTTTGATAGAATGCAAAAGTGCATTGGTTTGATAGAATGCAAAAGTGCATCGATTGTCACGGAGAATACTTCGAAAAACAATGAAAGTAAATATTGTTCTATTATTTTTGTACTTTTTTCTATTCCCGATCATTTCGGTGTGGCCCTCGTACTAATGAAGTTTTCTCAATTTCCGTGCAAAAAGTTAAGTTTTATATCCACAAATTTTTATTTATACGTATTTTTAAATACTTATTTAAATAATTTTTAACGTGCAAAGTATAAACTTCTCTCTCAGTTTTCATAAAATATTTATAAATGCAGAAAATCATTTTCTTTTGATTTATCTGGATTAAATACTCTTTGGTACAATGATTTTTAACAAAGATTTTGCATGACATTTTGTTGATGTTGTCATGGCAACATAAACAAAATGTCATGCAAAATCTATTAGAAAGGGACAGCTTCATCTCTTCTTACGTCCTACTCTGCTCGCATAATTTTTGGAAGAGCGCAATCTGGTTAAAAGCGCCGCGCGCGAAGTATTAAATCTATGGCTTACTCTGCCAAAAAAACGAGCCGACAGGGAGGGCTAATGTCAGAGAAAGCGTCTCGCTCTATTAAGATGACCATAATTTTGGGTAATTAGTGAGACATCCCCAGAACTTGGCAGTAAAATTGAAAATAAAAACTAAATAAAGCTAATCGAATAATTTCTCTTCTCATATCTATCCTCAACTATGCTGACTTTGACGCTGATTTCTGCTATTTGGATGCGACGGAGCTACTTAATAAACTAGAGCTTGAAAAACTAAACAGGGACGGTATTTTTACGTGATGTTCAGGGCGAACAAGAGGGATTGCCCGTGCTAGTGTCGTGTAGTTTCTGTGTAGTTTATACTAGAGATGAAACGGATAGTTGTTTGGCCGGATACTGGATATCCGGCCACTGAGAAAGCCGGATAGCCGGATATCCGGCCGAACATTGCCACTTCGTAAAGTGCTCGCGAGGCGCGCCACATTCGCATTCGGGTGACATCGAGTATTTTCGGACGAGTACCTACAATGATTTCGAGAAAACGGAGTGAAGTTAGCAATAGGTCATAGATGCAATGCATGCAATTTGTTTTGTTCATTGTTTGTTCATCGTAATTAGTGGATAGCGCGGTACTAAAAAAATGTCGTCTGTCAAGAAAAGGTCACCGATTTGGGAGTTTTTTGATATAAACAGTGAAAATAAAAAGTTTGCGGTTTGTTTATTGTGCCGAGTTCAAATTTCTCGTGGTGGAGACGGAAAGAAAGCAGGTAGCTATCAAACCTAACCTATAACATTTTTTTTTGTTTTTGATAGGTTTCTTTAGTTAAACTTCATAACTATAAGGTCAAATCAGGCCATTTAGTAATTATTAATGTTTCTTAGTAGGCAAATCATTAAGTTACGTTACCTACCTACATAAATAATACCTAACCTAACCTAACAAGGTTTGGTTCTCGAATGTTGCAAGTATTTGTTTATTTAGGAAACCTACTCATGTGGGGTCGGTTGTCGATATTGCAACCCACACGAAATAATGAAGTGATGACCTACTCAAGTTATACTTTGAGCCTGAAACATAACTACATCGTAACATCGTGTGTTTCTTGTTTTCCAGCAAGACAGAATGTAATTTCTGAGATTTTTTACAAGCTTTTATTTATATAAGTTTCACCTATCCCAATGTTTGTTTGTAAATTTGATCCACTTACCTTTTGTTACCTACTGAGCTGAATTTTTGCATAAAGTACGTTCAAGTGTTTGCGCCTGACGTTAAAATTTTCTATGTTGCTTTTGCTACTCGTATTGTACATTTGCCAGGCGTATGTCAAATATTTTGTTTTTATTTTTAACAGGTACTTCGGCTATGAAAAATCATTTAAAATTAAAACATCCCGAGAAACATCAAGAAATCGATAAAAGTATAGCCAAGGATGTATCCATTGCAAGGCCTGTTGGCATTCCCGGTACAAGTTCTTCTTCAATGTCAACAGAAAAGCAATTGACTCTGACAGAATCATTTGAAAAGAAATTGCTTTGGGATGTAAATGATGCGAAAGCCAAAAAATATCATTACTTGATAGCAGAAATGATTGCTCTAGATAACGAGCCGTTATCTATTGTAGAGAGGAAAGGATTTACAAGACTCCTAGAACAAGCTTTACCTCGCTATAAAGTACCAAGCCGCACACACATTTCTCAAAATATAATTCCAGAAATTTACGAAAAAATTCATGAAAAGATAAAAGGAAACATATCAAGAGCTCAAGCAGTTTCTGTAACTTCAGATATATGGACGTGTTTGCACAATAATGCCAGCTTTTTAAGTTTCACTGCTCATTGGTTATCTCCTGAATTTAAGCTAGAACATAGATTTCTTGCTATGAAGCCATTCCCAGGTTCTCATACTGGAGAAAATATAGCAAGGGAACTTAACACTATCGTAGATCGCTGGGATATTGACCATAGTAAAATACACTTACTCGTTCACGATAGTGGCGCCAACATGGTCAAAGGAGTTCGAGAGACTGAATATTATTCTGCATGATGTTTCATACATTCACTTCAGAGGGCCGTTACTGAGTAATTAAAGGTGCAACCTAAAGTATTAGAAATGATCAGTAACGTTAGACGTCTTGAAACACACTTCAATCATTCAGGTCTAGCCCAAGAAAAACTGCTGGAAATTCTAAAAGAGCTACATTTACCGGAACATCAGTTGGTGCAAGATATTAGCACGAGGTGGAATTCAACCTTCTATATGACAGAGCGCCTGTTGGAACAAAAACGAGCTTTATCACTGTACGTAGCTGATCACGATAATCTCACAAATTTAACGCATCAGCAGTGGTGTTTGATGGAGCAATGCGTTAATCTTTTAAAACCTTTCGAAGAAATAACAAAACTAACGAGCTCTGGTCTCTCCTGCATATCCGAAGTTATACCACACGTCGCTGCATTAAAAAAATATTTGGATAAAGATGAGACTGCTCTAAGAACTCCTGATTTGTCACAAATGCGAGCCTCACTTAAAGCACAGTTAGAACATCGCTTTAGCTCCTTAAATGATGATTCTTATTATTTAATAGCTACTTTCCTTGACCCAAGTTTTAAAACAAACTATCTGGGGGTTCTGGAAGCAGAAAAGGCTTGACAGAAGATTCTTATAGAATGTCTTAAAATGTCTTGTGAATGTGATGAATCTTCAACTAATAGTGGTTCTCGTGATCCATCACCAGCATCAAAAATAAGGAGAAGAGATGACACCTTACTCGCGAAGCTCACGACACGTTTTGGAATTGCTTTGATGAGGTAGCAAATGAAGATAATAGCAGTCAAGGTCAACAAGGTATCCGGCCGGATAGTAAAAACTAGGCCGGATAGGCCGGATACCGGATAGTTGCCGGATATCCGTTTCATCTCTAGTTTGTACTGATACTAACAAACATTGGACGGACAAGAAAACTGGGTGCTGACAAGCCTGAAAATCTCAAAATGGTTAATATTTTTAATGCGATAAACAGAGCAAACAAAAGTGATTGCCTGTGATAGAGTAACATATACTGATACTAAAAAACATTGGCCGGAAAAGAAAACTGTTGTTAAATCCTATTTAACGGAACCCTTATGGATTCATCATGTCTGTCTGTCAGTCGGTCCATCCGTATGTCACAGCCACTTTTTTCCGAAACTTTAAGAATTATACTGTTGAAACTTGGTAAGTAGATGTATTCTGTAAACCGCATTAAGATTTTCACACAAAAATAGAAAAAAAAACAATAAATTTTAGGGTTCCCCATACATAGAACTGAAACCCAAAAAAAATTTTTTTTTCATCAAACCCATACGTGTGGGGTATCTATGGATAGGCCTTCAAAAATGTCGCTTCTTTTTTTGCGCCACATTGTTTGTGAAGCGATGTAGTTTAGCTGACGTCATTAAGAGATTTTAATATCCAACAATATATTTTTTTTAATTTTTGTTCGCTATTGATTTAAAGAAGCTTTTACTTTAAAGACGCTTTCTGCGACTGGCGGTTATACGGTTAGTCTGTCATATTATTCTATTCGGCGGCTTGATAACTCTGAAAAAAGGTTTAGTAAAGTCTGGCCAAAAATTTGACGGCGTACTTTCACGAGACATTAAAATAAATTGTATTTATAAAGTAAAATATGAACTTGATATTTAATATTCAGACCATCCAAAAATCCAAGAACAAATCGCTGAAAATGATGTCACCCTTTCAACTAACGTTCATTTGAAAGATTTAATTTTAACATAGCGTTTGATTGAGACTTACGTGTGAAATGATTTATTGCAACCTGGATACAATTAATTTTTGCATCCATTGATGCAGCAAGATCTCACAATTTTTCAAATTTTCACCTAAAAATCCGAAATTGAAAATTAATTTTATTTTCTAACAAAACGACATTTGACACTGTCATATTTTTAGTTGAAATGGCCATCAATACCAAAAAAACCTACCATAAATGCTTAAGACCCGAAATCTTATTGATTTAAAATAAGACTAATAAGGTTTTGTAAGTTTATTTCTTAAAACGACGTGTAATGTGTTATACACTTATGCAAGGTAGTGTTTTTTTAATTATATGAATTATACTTTTTCATAAAAAAATACCAAAGTTTAATCTAAACCCTGTGCTGGCAACTGTTAGAGCGTGACACCACCTCTGACGCATGCTGTCTCATGTGGCTCGTATCCCCCCTTACTTTATTGCATTGTGATAAAGACTATTTTATAAATAGTAAACAGTTCTGATGTATTTATACTTAATATGTCGATGACCCGCGCATTTACCGAAAATTTAGATTGAATTGAATTAGTGTTTCTCTTTAAACAAATGTATTTCTATAATGTTTTAGTGACAAACTTATACGATTTTAGTCAAGCAAGCTATGGGCTATGCACTCTATGTTGAGGAGCACTACTATAAAAAATAAGAGGAATATTCAGAATTTACCGCTTTCCTTACAACAAAATCAGAAAGAATTTCCAAGTAGAAATCAAGAGTGTAGACTATAGGTACAACAGATATTGATATTTTAACGAAATTACCCGGATGATAAATACTTTTGACTGAAGGTAACTTTTGCATACCTTATACATTTAAATTCACCTTTATTTCCCATAGCAAACACGTGGTACACAAATACTGATTCTTGTCTATAATTTTACAGGTCGTCTTGATTTTAGGCGTAAATGGTGCCTGTTGTTGCTGAGAATTGATCAATACGAGTATTGTGCAAATATAACGCTGTACATACCAAAGAAGATTATTACCATTAGAAGATACCAGATACGTAAACCAAAATAATGCGATCGTTTGTCGTTGGTGGCAATTGTACTTTGAAGTAAATATATAAACAGTTCTATTAGTTAGGGTGCTGGCTGCAATTTGGGTATATGATTTGCTCATGATTCATATTAATAGGGACGATAGATCAGCTCAATACGAATCGATTTGGTCCTTACAAGTTTTTCTGTGCGTCGCTGCGTTTTTGAGTTAAAGCAAATACATTAAAATAAGATATTAAATAATGTTTTTTTTGTCTGCCTTTGTGGCTCCTGTTTAAAATACTTCTGAAGATATAGAAAATCAAAGAGGCAGACATGCAGGGCTCTGCATTATCACGGGACGAAGTAGTGAATTTTTGCATTTTGAAGAGCTGTAACTTTACGACGCAGGGCTATTATGGTGGCAGACCATTTTTCTGGGGTTTTATACATTGTATTTAATCAGATAGTCATAGTCTGCCAGGTGTACGTTTCATTGTCAAATTTCAAAATAGTTAAATCTTAATTCCTCAAAAACGCAGGGGTGTGGATGTCCGCCAATATTTTTTGTATCTTCTATTTTTGTATCAGTCAAAGAGGCAGACATGAGCAAATCATATAGAAATTTGGCCTTCATCACCCTTACTATATGCATTTATATCTATTATTTTCCTCGTAGGCGTAATAAAAAGCACTATATACAACCCTCAGGATAAAGTACAGTTCCATACCTCGAATGGTTTGCGCCCCTCGCATGCTCGTAGCGCAAATGCCATAATCTCGGTATGGACCTGTCACTTTCTTCCCTCTGTACTATTATTCATAAATATTTTTATGTACTATGTACTATTATTCATAAATATTTTTTTTCTAAAATTAATACTTTTCGGTGAAATTGGCCCGCTTTGAGGCCCTGCCTTTCCGTTGGTCTAGTGAGTCGCCGTTCACGAATAGACTTCAATAATTTAAATACATAGTTTTATGTCTTACTTTTCCGTCCACTTTTCTCGAAAACTAAACGCCGTAAACTAAACTTATAAAAATAAACGATTTATTTTTGTTCAATCTATCCAAAAATTATAAAAAACTAAAAATAAGTCGAAAAATAGATTTTTTAGGGTTCCGTACCTCAAAAGAAAAAAACGGAACCCTTATAGGATCACTTTGTTGTCCGTCTGTCTGTCAAGACCCTTTATCTCACGAAAGGGTAAAGGTATCAGGTTGAAATTAATACCATATGTTAGGGTCCATGAACCACACAAGATCTGAAAATTTAAATTTTTTACAACGACGCAATCAAAAGATATGGCTTTTTATGTCCTCACCTCCATACATTTATGCAAAAAAGGAAAACCTACTTCCCGTTGACCTAAAATTATGAAATTTGGCAAGAAGCTAGGTCTCACAATACAAATAAAGGGAAAAGTCTGAAATCATTAAATATTACAACTTTACTCACAACTAATGGTAACCAATTGTGGTGGGCTCCCGTTTCAAGAACATTCATATAAGAGAGGGGTCAAGTTAGATGGTCGCGGAGGCGATTTTTGTTTTAGTTCTATTTTAAAAACGAGAACACTTACAAACTTGAAAATTGGTATGTTTATAGTTCATAAGCTATAAAATAACAACAAATAATAAAATTTGGTCAAGCGCGTGTCAGACTCAAAAAATCTAGCACATTAACTTACTGAAATTTCAACTAATACAATTATGATTATGTGGTGGTTCGGAACCCTCAGTGCGCGAGTCCGACTCGCACTTGGCCGGTTTTTTTTAAGTCCTACCTCCTTAGTGCTAACTACACTCCAACCGTTTTTATTATCACGACAAAATGAAAAGTGAAAAACACTTACTGCTGAAAGAGTAACAGTCCCAAAACATTTGTTGTTCTTATTCTCCTTACAACGCCAATGTGAATTTCCATTTTTATATGTCTGATGTTTATAATATTGATGACCAAAATATAGTAAGATCTTTCCTCGGCCTCTATCAATTATTTTCATATCGTTTTTCCTTGAATCCATTTTAATCGATAAAAAATACGTTATCAATATTACAAAAATCTTTTACATTCAAAATTCAAATGCTAATATTTTTTTATCCGTGACGGAAAAAATATGAATGATACAAAGAGTATGCATGTTTGTGGCTCTTAAGTAGATTTTAGCAAAGAGATTGGAAACTCGCTGCGCTCAGATTTTAGTTTTGAAGTGCATTGTGCATTAATCATTATCTATATTATTATAAAATTATTTATTAAGTAGGTACAAACTTTCATCCCTTTTTTCACCATTTTGGGGTACTAAAACTTTAGCTAAATCCTTTGTTAGTGTGTAGTTTTGGCGTGCAATAAACCTTTGTACAAAATTTCACATCATAAGATTCGAATACATATATGATCTAGCCATCCGCACATACTGTACTGTTATAATGTATGTGTGTGTACAGCGTTGACAAATTAGGCAGTCGTCATCAAACCACCTACGAAGCTACTCGTGTGTTTTATTAGATACTTCAGTGGAAAACGAGGATTGTTTATTTTATCGCGTGCGGACAGTTGTAATCATCAGACCATCCCATAATACGTCCACTACAGAACACGGACCTCCCTCTAGAATTCCAGCTCTTGCTAGAAGAATGTGGAGGGGAAGTACCTTAGTCACCACGCTTGTTAGCGTTACGGCTGGCACCATATGCGACCGCGGTTGTTGGTGACCGCAGTACGTAAGATGGTACGATATACGGAAGGACGCTGCTGCCTATCTTCCTGTTTATAAACCCTTTGTCGCCTCTTACGACACCCATAGATAGAGATGGGTGGGTACTATTCTTTGCCGGCACAACACGGAACTAGTTATCGGGAAATTGGACATTGTACGTCGAGCGTACCGAAATGTTCTTGAAAGTGAATGAAGTGGAAGACTAATATGTGACTAGCGGCGATGATGGTGGGTGATGAAGCGTATGAATTACTAAGTAGTTTGACTAGTCCGCAAAAACCCAATGCAAAAACCTATGATGAGGTTGTAAAACTCATGCGGATCACTTGCAACTGAAGTCGTCATTTACGTCTACTCGTAGTGGCGTCCTTCGATCCATGGGTTGTCGTGGCGTCTTTCGACCCACAGATTATTGTGTCGTCTTTCGACCAAAAGATAACACTGGCCAAAACAACACATGCCACTAGTTCACGCATACAAACGAATGTAAATTTATGGATATGAAGTCTTTTAAGATACGAGCCGGAATTGAACCCGCAACTTTGGACCGAACCAACAAGATTTTTTTTGTAATTACATACACCAGTCTTACCAGAGCACGAATCCATTGAACTTTGGCCAACGTGTGGATGCGCGGCCGAAACCAACACGAATTCGTTTGATGTACCGACACCGCGCTGGTGTCAGCAACAAATGAAAAAAAAAACGGTCAAGCGCGAGTCTCACTCAACAGAATTTGGCACAAAAAAGCTACCTACTCGTCCTCGATCCATTTTTACCTACGAATAACGACGCCCCACAACCGGAAAAAGTGAAGAAGAGCCTTCACCCTACGTGCGCGTGCGACATTGTTTTACATAAGTAAATAAATAAAAAATCAATCAGTATACGACGCCCCACCACCGGCAAAAGTAGCCTAAGTTGTTGAGAGGGCAACGCAAGGTTGTTTCTGACTAGCCCATGAAATAGGACCTCCATTTAACATGAAAATATAACTAGTAGTGGATTTCCTTGTACAGTGCGACAAGGCTTATAATGAACGTGGGTAAGGGCGCTGGTTTGTATGAGGAGAACAGTCAAAAGTGACGTTTCACAAGGTGGCGGTGTTAGTTCCTTTTTTTGCCACGTTCATTATAAGCCTTGTCGCACTGTATCTATATCCCCCGCAAAATCTGAGTCTGAATACCTAATCAAATTCTCTTGTCCTTGATATTTTATACAAACATTTTTATGTCATAGTGAGATGTCTAATTATTCTCTTTAGCTGAACAACATGTTCTTAACTTGGTTTGTTGATCTATCTACTCAAGAGATTAACTCCATATGAAATATCAGTCCCGGTGGCCGTAGCCAAAAACAATAGTGAACCTATGGCCTAACTGTAAGGAAAATTTGTTTCCACTGACTCTACATTTCCTCATATTTGAACATTAACATCAACAGGTGTATTACACGGGGTAGCAGTGTTCATATTAAATTTACTTATAATCTGTTCTATGTAATTTCTTTGACAGATACGAATGTAGGCTTTAGTTTTCACAATTTCCAAACTAACAAATCTACTGAAATCTAATTCTTTGATCTCAAAACCTTGTTGTTTTATGTAACTTATAATTTGTTCCAAGACTACATTAGATTCTCACATCACTAAAGTATAATGAAACGCCGGAATGGTTGGAAACACACTAACATTCATTATTTTTAATAATCCTACAACACATACTTTACCTAGTAGCAACTAGAGGGCAGCACATGTACATTTTGATATTTATAGAACGCCATTGAAAAAGGACACAGTATTACAGCACAGCCTGTTAAAGAGTGAAACAGATGCAATACTTTTGTCTTTTGGGAAAATTAAGTCAGCCCTCCGGCACACCTAGATCTGGATTCACAGCATTTTCTTCCAACTGTACTTCTGAAGAATCTGTCAAGTATTTTTCATCATCTGAGGAATCTGATGTATCTGGTACATTTTTCAGTAATTCTGGGGTAGCAAACTACTCATCATCTTCTTTCTCTTCCCCCATTGAATCCTTGTTCTCTTCTGACTTCTGTTTATTTTCTGTAATCTCCAATTTTTCTGTCTCCATCTCAGTTTCAACTTCTTCCTTTTCTATAACATCGGTTTTCTTCAGGCTTAAATCTATTGGAAAACTATTTCTGTCGGTCCCTTCCTGGATCACAACAATGTCTCTGCTCATTGTTATCTTATAACCTTTTACATCATCTGGATAGCCGACAAGGATACATTCAATAGCTTTTCTGTCCCATTTAGTCGTTTTTCTTTTGATATGTGGACCATGACCTGGCTGCCAAAAATGCGTAGATTGCTTACATCTGGTCTTCTTCCAGTCCACATCTCATATGGGGTTTTGTTGTTTAGACCTGATGCCGCTGATCAGTTTCGCAGATACACTGCACAAAACTTTTTGTTTGAATCTTCATCAAACAACTTACATTTCGCTTTTCGACTTGTGACGTTCGAAATCTACTTTATCTTAATAGAAGAGCAAAACAAGATGCTTGGAAGAGAATCGCCGAAAGTGAATGGTGGGTGGAATTGAGGAGGCGAAAATAAAATAAATGATTTGTTGGGTTTCTTCAGAAGAAAAAAATCCCGCGAAGAAAAAAGCGTGTTTACAGGAACTGGTACTAACTAATGCTACATTTACTTTGATTCAAGTTGTAACGTTTTGCATATTTTGACTTTTTGATTTTACTTAATTGTTGTAGTTGCATGTGTTACAAAATTTATAAAATATCTCTTTATTTCAGGAGCAGACACTAGATACATATCTAAATGGTTTGGTTATGAATATGTTTATTTTCTGACAGATAAGTATGACTGACCCACACGGAAATTTGCACACAATGGTCAACTTAACGGTAAGGGCGTCCGCCGCATGAAGCGTTTATTCTGCGCGCTTTCGACGCCTGCCGTGTACAGTCAAGCGCACCTCAAGTACCGCCATAGTAGATAATATATATCTGTTTATTTGTTTCTTAGTTCGTTCGTTCGTTTAATTGTAAGTAAGTAAAGACGAAAAAGCAAAATAAAAAAAAAACAAAGGAAGCGAAAAGTTGCATTTTAAAACAACAATACAAATAAAATTTACATTAAACATTTCTCTTCTTATTTTTAGGGTTCCGTACCTCAAAATAAAAAAGCAGAACCCTTATAGGATCACTTTGTTGTTCGTCGGTCTGTCTGTCAAGCAAGACCCTTTTTCTCACGAACGGGAAGAGGTATCAGGTTGAAATTGATAACAAATATTAAGGTCCATAAACCAACAACCAGATCAAAAAAATTCAATTTTCTACAACGACGCAATCAAAAGATATAGCTTTTTATGTCCTGATCTCCATACATTTATGCAAAAAAGCAAAACCTACAGGGTACTTCCCGTTGACCTAAAATTATGAAATTTGGCAAGAAACTAGGTCTCACAGTACAAATAAAGGGAAAAGTCTAAAATCATTTATTATATTTTTCTCACAACTAATAGTAGCCAATTAAGGAGAGCTCCCGCTTCAAGAACTTTTCTATAAAAGAGGGGTCAAGTTGGATGGTCGCGGAGTTTTTAAAATCAAAGCAAACGCTTAGTATGTCATATGGTAGATAGGTACGGAACCCTTAGGGCGCGAATTCGACTCGCGCACTTGGTGGCTTTTTTTATATTTATTTATTTACTTTGACCTGCTCTTGACTGTACTATGGATACCACAAAGACGAATTTTTATTGACGCCGCAGAGTGAAGCGTTCGAACGCGACATCAAACGCGTGCGCGCGCGACGTACTGTTGCAGGAATAAGAATTTGTTGGCGCCGCGCCGCGTAAAGCATATTGGAAATTTTGCGTCTGACGCTCGCGTTTAACGTGCAGAAGCCCTTTATATCTGTTTTGCCTTGGCAAACTAACATTAGTCATGATATATATAGCCAAGTGTCAGCGTATTTTTTCAGCACTTAGTCGGCCATGTCTGGCTACATTACGAATGGCTAGAAATGAAGTCATTTCTTCGGTTGTCTCTCTCCATGTAGTTGGAACTATTTCACCATTTATGTCTGAGTCAAAAGTACCAGGAGGGCTTTATAAATTTGCTGAGTTTACATTGCACATTCTTTAAAAATATGTAGGCGAACTGTTGCTAAAACAACTTTCGTAGCTATCCCTGTGTCTAACAACATAGATTTTCTTAGTACTCTAAATACAGCCCTTAAATACCAAAAGCATTTTCTATTTCTCTTCGCGTACGTGAGAGTTTGTAATTGAAAATTCTTTCACCTTCGCTAGGAGTACGTTGAAAAGGTTACAAAGTGGACTCATTCAGACTAAAATTAAATGCTTTTCTCCCACCAACATAACTGGCACTTCAACGACGTATGGGGTTCGCAAAATTATGGTAATGGAATATCCAAAGATGTTTGTTAAGTTTTTTTATACAACTTGTATTTTTAAAAACACCACCATACGATAATTGTAACATCCCTAGCTCAGCCTAGCTTAATAAATACCTAATATTAGATTTCCTATATCAATGAAACTTTAGAATTCCTAATAACTTTTCATAGATTTATTTAAAATATACTATTGTAGTCCTACTTAAAAGATTTTTCTAGTACTCTTTTTGAAGGCTAAATTTCGATTATTTTTTTATTAGATTATTTTAAATCATCATGATCATTAATTTCGGCCCGTAATCGTCTAACAAACAAAACTCTACTTTGTGTACCGTTTTCTAGTAACTCAAATTCTTTTAATGAGAATTAAAAACAACTACTACGATTATTATTGAAAATCACAGAAAAATAAGGAGCGAAGCAAGGAGGTCCGAAATCTTTGTTGAAAATATTAGAAAACTCTACAAAAATATGTTTTAAATAGGTTTCAAGTTAAAAATTGTTAATTTTAGAATGAATTAGTTATAAAAATATGTTGAATTTTAGATTAAATATTTCCCACTTATTTAAAGAAAAGTTATTTTGTTTCTAAGAATGTTTTTTTTATATGAATTGAAATTAAAATTCTATATTTTTATGAGAGATCATTTGTGCTTTTGATTCTTTTATATTCCTAATGAATTGATTTTAGTCTATTTGTCATAACTCATTTCTGTCTTGATGTTGTAGCTTTTAAAGTCAAGTATTTTAGTTTGAACATAACTCATTTCTGTCTCGAAGATTAATTATTTCTGTTCAGAAATATAAGTCATATTATGAATTTTGAGACTATGTGATCTTTGTTATGGGAAGCATTCCCCGTCCCCGAATGCCTCAGTAGATTTCAACCATTGAAATAGGGGAAATAAATCTTCCTTTGATTATTCCTTTCATTGAAAAAAAAAAATACTAAATTCTCAAAACCATTTTGGACAAATAATTACTTTATAGTCAAAGTCAAACAGTAAGTACTCGTACGTTTGTATGATTGTAAGTCAACCAAAAGACAAGAGGAATTAAATTCTCTAATCTAGACTTGATCCTCAATCTAGATGAACAAAATATATACTAAAATAACTATATAATTATTTCTTAACAAAACAAAACAATTTAAATGAAAGGAATCTATTCAATAAATTACCTATCACAAAATATTTACATTTAATAGTCAGGGAATAAAAGTCATAAATAACCCTACTTTTTTTAGTCAAACGGACTGCTTCATTAGTCTATCGAAAGTACCTAAATTTTGAACTTTTATTTCTTTTAAAATGAAAAAAAATTTGATTATTTTATACAAAAAAGAATATCTGTTACACTTCCAGCTTTTTCAACTCTTTTTGCTTGTAATGAAAATGTTATCACAGATTTTAGTAACAAGAAGATGATACATTAAACTGACGCAGTGAAAGTGGTGACTTCTTTTGGTATATCATCAAATTCCAGGGTTTTTATTTCTCTATCAGTTTCTTTAACCATCAAACCAAAATTTAGTCAGTTTGCAAGTTATAAAGTCTGTTTAAAGAATACAGCTAAAAAGCTATTTTATAGTATTCTTTTAGATAATTTATAATTAAAAATCTTTAAGTATGCTTTTTTTTCATACTTGTAAAAGCTAAAAGAGCCAACAAAACCAAATTTTATAACAAATCTTCTCATTCATTAAATTTTCTAAGCAATCAATATACTGCAATAAAATATCTGACGTTCAAAGAATAAAAGTGGTCAGTTATAAATGAGCGAAATATTTATTTATCTGAAACATTTTTAAAGTCAGTTTTTAATTTTTAAATTTATTATTTTTATAGTAATTTTTCAGCAAGATTTTTACTTTATTATTTAAATATTTTGATGAATTGAAGCTTTGATTCTACTGGTGTTTTCCTAATCTAGAGTGTATTTTTATTCAAACTAGAGAACCCGGTCCCACATTTACTTTAAACGTGATGAGTTTGGCTACTTCCACACCAGATGGAAGGTAGTGACCCTGAACTAGCGAAAGATTGTGTAAACTTATAGCAAAAGTAAATAAATTGTGAGAATACTACCTATAAGACTGTGTTGTAAATCAAACAAGAGACACGAGTCTCGGGTGTAATTTTAAATTCGTGGTGTGTAGTAATTTGTCTAAGCCAGCACGCTCACTGGAGTCGACCCCTAAGCTAAAGAATTTACCTATTAGACGGATTTTGGCAAAATCCATTGAGTGCCTAGTACCCTAAGCCGTGTACGAAGAACCCTAAGAAATCCACCACACGCCGTGATAAACCCCATCACTCAGTTCGGTAAATGGATTTCGCTAACCAACAAGCCCTAATCTTCAAAAGTATACCTCTGATGAAGTAGCAGGAAGGAATGACATCCATGACACTCTTCGACATGCCCCTGCTACCGAATTAGAGACATAAGAATGAAGAGATTCATTGAGATTTCCAACATCATGAAATCCCACTGGAGAATCACTTCCAGTGCCTATTTAACTCCTAAGCAGAACTGATGCCATAATTCACGAAAGGAATATAACACCGATTCTAAATTACCCCAGCAACCTTCGATTTACACCATGCAAAATCAAATATATTGGAAAACAGTATTTTGCCAGGCCAATTGGAAATGCAGCTATAGATTCATTCCATAAATCAAAATGATTCCTGAGAAAACATCTTCATTTACAAGAATCTATGAGTCGGTCCCCCAAGAAACCCTTTAAATAAAGTTCTTCGACAGCCTTGCCGCGACGAGCTTTTCACAAACGGGCAGGCATGTAGGCAAGTTGTCGCTCACAATACTAAAGGTGAATCATCGAATGCACTTTCTGACTTTCCTAAAAAATACGTGAATTTACAAATACGGACAAAATCGACTTGCCTCTAAATTGAAAGAAAGAAATATAAATTCAATCGAAAAAATAATGAATATAAATATTCAAAAATTAACTCGCGAACAATCCTTTATGTACTTTCCGCAGAATATTGAAAAACCCTTTCATCCTCGAGTACACGAGAGTAGCGAAATCCAATATAAATCGAAAGCACCACACAAAACTTGAATTATTAGCGAAAATAACATAAAAAAAATTAAATATTACCTAATAAAACTTTCGAATATGTAAGCTCAAAAAGAGCACTTCCGCGGGTAAAATCAAATGAACAATAATCCAAAAACATCTGCATCAGATCTATTTATAGTGTCGCTTTTCTTTTGTTTAGAGCTAGAAGCACAATGTTGAAAATATCTCTTTTGAAATTCAAAATTTCAGAGTTCCTTTGATTAAATAAAATTCCTAAAAGAGTTGGTGCTTCGGCCCATACAAGCGTAGATGTTAAGTTTACGAGCGAAATTAGTGTTGACGCAATATGCAGCCGCTGACTAAAATGGTTTCATTCAATTAAGTTCATCAACCTAAATCGAACAAAATTACTTATTTTAATATTTAGCGTGAGATTGTTGGATTATTTTACTAAAAATAATCAGTTCAAATCGTAGGGAGCCGTCGGCCATATACGCCATGCGTTCAAACAAAATTACTGTACGAGTATAATCTGTGCGTTTGAATGACATTTCTAGTTTCTTCTCGTCTCATCACTCGTATATTTTGATTACAGTATTATAAACAATGAGTATATAAATTATTATAAAGTAATGTAATAATAATAAAACCCACGCGTTAATGCTAAGAAGGAGGATCAGAAGCTATTTTCTTTACCTAGTTTTTGATGTTATTATTGAGGATAAAGAACCTACGGGCTACAGTCTACATTACAGAAGCTTAGCCAGCCGATTCGCCAAGGCATTGTTACCTAACTGGCGACGAGGAAATGTTGTTTTTTCCTGCGTGCGTGCCTCTATCTGATAATGCTGTCTATGTGACCAGCATATACCTACCTAACAACGACGACGATAAATGAACGAAGTAGATCAGGGTGGAATTATCGTCTAGATTGCAAGCATATAGTGAGTTAATGATAAAAGATCTACGCTGAGAACCATTGTCATAAAACTATCCAGTGTCCACACAAAGTAAGGTTGCCTATGATTATAAGTAGGTAGTGAAAGCCTAAATAAATGTGTAGAATTAAGTATGTTTTGCATTAAAGCTGTTTTTATATTTTTTTTATTACTTTAATTTACCTACAGCCTTGATACAGTCGGTCAACATCCTATGGTTGAAGTTCATTTGCATGTCATGAAACAACAAGGTTAATTTTTCCGTTTTGACTCTCTTAATCTTGGCTACATTTTGTTGATTCTGGAAGTGTTTGTGACTACTCTCTTCGCCGACCCTATCAACTTACTTTATGACTTCCTGTATTGAGAATCGTATAGAACAGCCAACACAATATACGAGTACCTCACTAATACTTAATAATTTTACCTCTGCCACATTAATTTGGTGTGGTGCCGGCAAAGAAATGTACCATCCAATACATACCCGTGGGTGTCATTAGAGGCGAGTAATGGTTATAAACTGGAGGGCAGCAGCATCCTCTTGTGTATCCATGTTACTGCAGTCACCTACAACCAAGGTCCATGGTGCCAGCCGTAACGCTGACAAGCTAGGTGATTATGGTACTTCCCCTCCATATTTTGTCCAGCAAAAGCTAGAATTCTGGAGGGAGCTCCCTGTCCTGTAGTGGACATTTCATGGGATGTTATGATGATGATGACTCTTAATATATTTACTCATAGGTAGAATATGAGAGCAAGAGTCTCAAATAAACCCTACTTCATTGCATACCAAATTGAATAACCAGTTTACACAATGGTGCATCGTAATATATCTACAATAAACATGATTACCTGGGTGCAACCTGGCTCTTTACATAGTCTTAAGCTTATTTTAGACGTCAGTAAGTACATTGAATTGTAGGTACTAATTAAGAAGTACGTCTAGCAAAATACATAGCAGTAGGATTGCTTCAATTGGTCTCGGTTGTTTGAGAGTTGACATAACCTAGGCTGACTGACCCCTTGTAGTAGAGAGCCTGCCTAATATGCTGTGGGCAAACATTTGTGTGTTGAACACAAGTGTTTATTCTATGTGTTATGGGTATGTATATCAGTCTCTGGCACTCATAGTTACAGACTTTGCTTAATTTGGGATCAGATTACTTTCTGTGAATTGTCCCCTTATAGGTACCTAAGTGACAGGATTCATACAAGTTCTGGTAGGTCCTCGTACCAGAATTAATAAATAAGGCAAAACAAAACAATTCTTGATCACACAGAGTATTAAGACCACCTGATCATTCCATTGCATGCACTTACTGGGAATAACATAAGATACAGAAAATAAACCAGTTGTTTTTTAGGGTTCCGTACCTCAAAAGAAAAAAACGGAACCCTTATAGGATCACTTTGTTGTCCGTCTGTCTGTCTGTCTGTCAAGACCCTTTATCTCACGAACGGGTAAAGGTATCAAGTTGAAATTAATACCACATATTAGGATCCATGAACCACACAAGATCTGAAAATTTAAATTTTTTACAACAACGCAATCAAAAGATATGGCATTTTATGTCCTCATCTCCATACATTTATTCAAAAATGCAAATCCTACAGGGCACTTCCCGTTGACCTAAAATTATGAAATTTGGCAAGAAGCTAGGTCACACAGTACAAATAATGGGAAAAGTCTGAAATCATTAAATATTACAACTTTTCTCACAACTAATGGTAACCAATTGTGGTGAGCTCCCGTTTCAAGAACATTCATATAAGAGAGGGGTCAAGTTGGATGGTCGCTCAGGCGATTTTTGTTTTAGTTCTATTTAAAAACGGGAACACTTACAAACTTGAAAATTAGTATGTTTATAGTGCATAGGCTATAAAATAACAACAAATAATAAAATTTGGCCAAGCGCGTGTCGGTCTCAAAAAATCTAGCACATTAACTTACTGAAATTCCAACTTATGTGGTGGTACGGAACCCTCAGTGCGCGAGTCCGACTCGCACTTGGCCGGTTTTTTTATTTAACAAGTGCTGACGGGTGATCCCAGGTAGCAAAATGACGTCTAGGACGAAAAAAGTACGTCATTTTAAGGTCAATTTAGGGTCAGTACTGAATTCGTCGAGATAGGACGTAAAACTGACGTCATTTTTGGTCAGTATAGGGTCGGTACTACATTGGTCGGAATCTTTCGTCTAACTGACGTCATTTTTAAGTCAGTTTAAGACCGTACTGTATTGGTCAAAATCGTCCGTCAAAATGTCGTCACTTCTTGGTCATTTTAGGACTGTGCTGTACCAGTGAACAGTGAGCGTTTTTCAAGAATCAGCTGAAGTCCATTAAAGGTCATTCAAATTTAATGTCCATCCTGGTCACTTTGGGTCAGTTACCGAAAGGTCAGCTGTGGTCAGTCTTTGGTAGGTCGACAAAGTCGGGAGAGTGACGTAATCTTACAGTTTATTCAATGAATAACGGGTCAGTAATTTATTTATCGAAATTGTACGTAATTTTTTTTTTTGTTAATATAAGGTTGGTAGGGTACTGCATTCGTCGGAATCGTACGTCAAACTGACGTCATTTTTATAGTAATAAATATATGTAGGAGATGGCGCTGTACAAAACGCAGCATTTTGTATATCGTGGTATTGAGATTTTTTCTCGTAGAATGACCCTCTCGCAGTATGACGTGGTATGTAGCCGTGACATTTCCTTGGTGGTGGAAATGTAGGGTTATAGGTTATACCTATAAATAACGTTCCTAGATGGCTAGATTGGTTAAAGTGACTTAACATCACTTATAACATCACATCTTCAGTTATGCAGCTATTTATTTTTATTAAGCCACCTACAGCAGCGCCGCTTTGCCTTTGTCTTGAAGCCACGTCTACAGAATGAACTACTACAGTACGTCGTGAGTACGTCATAAGAGACGTCATCAGTACGTCGTAAGAGACGTCATCAGTACGTCGTAAGAGACGTCATCAGTACGTCTTCAGAGACGTCATCCTACCGTCCTCATATGACGTCATAAGGCTGTGACAATAGTACGTCATTGGCTGGTCATACAGACGTCATAATATGACGTCTCCTACGTCGAAAATGACTGTATTATGACGTCATTTTGACGACATTTTGCTACCTGGGATCAGATCACATATGTAATCTAAGGCGCTAGCACCGAACTCAATCGTTATCGAACCTCTCTTTTCTTCTTGTATAGAAAAAAAAGAGAATCAATGACGATTGAGTTCGGTGCTAGCGCCTCAGTTCTTGCTAACTGTACATACAGAATACTAGGAATTACCTAGATACATTTTCTACTTCGTAGATTACCTAGCTAGATAGGTATTTCCAATGTGCTTATAAAACCCTTATTTAGTATGCAATGAGGTAGTATTGTCAACAACTAGCACGCAATCTATTGCATGCAGTTATTGTATGAGAGCAAACTGTTGGTTGATATATACTAAAGTAGCTCTTATGTTGTCTCAGTGTGAAAAAATATGGCACAAATCCTCATACATAAGGCCTAGACGCCTCAAAATATAACCTACTGAATAACACAAAGAAAACTTATTGTCATGTAAAGTACATAAGGTAATGACACCAATTATGGACGGTTTAAGGAAAAAAAAAATGATTTTTTAATATTTCTCCTAAGATAAGAAGTATACAGAGTTAGAGCTAAGTGTAGCTTGAAGGTTGGGTTTTTCTTTATGTAATTTATATAAAAAAAATACACTAAGATAACAAGGTCAAATAAAATTATTTTAATATTCAAACTGTATGTTTGAACTAATTATGTACAGTAAAAATCTGGTAATGGACACCCAATAATGAACAAGAGCTAGTAATGGACACCCATTTATTAAAAAAATCCAGTTAAGGACACCTATTAATGGACACATGGTGGAGGATGAAAAGGTAAAAATGAGGAACTAAGGATGATTATTTTATATTTATTATTAAAAAACTAATCAGTCTGAAAAGTGGTCATTTAAAGACGAGCCTTTTATCACATGTTTTAGGAAAAAACTGGTTAATAATATAAAAAATACACTGTATCAACCTATGCTAATACCTTGTAGGTGTTTACTTATAATCATAGGAACTTTGATAACATTAGTTTACATATGTACTAATTTGTGAGGAGATCAAACATTGCACCGAGATCAAATAAAAAATGAAATGTTTATATGAAATATTCATAATAAACATTAACAAATATCGCCTAATTAAAGAAAACTTTATAGAACTAGATACCTATCAACGTCTTATCTAACAACAGTATCTAACAAAAAGAAAATGTTTACTTTTATCGTTAAACCAAAACATGGTAATTACTAAATCATAATAAACAATTAAAAAATATAAAAAGTACCTTACTGGC
Organism: Athrips mouffetella; assembly: GCA_947532105.1. Classification (NCBI taxonomy): domain Eukaryota; kingdom Metazoa; phylum Arthropoda; class Insecta; order Lepidoptera; family Gelechiidae; genus Athrips; species Athrips mouffetella. The sequence continues at coordinate 14,196,326 of OX383974.1, forward strand.
ACCAAACTTCAAACCGTGAAAGGTAGGTACTTTGTCATCTCTTTTATGGTATAAAATCCTCTTTTATTAGTAAGCACCGGTGGATCTATGACATCTATAATATCTTTTTCCTGATACCAAATCTTATCGGGCTTCTCAGGCCATTTGAATGTATTTCCGGTCGAAAACGTCATTGTACTTATTTCGAAAGACTTGTCTGATATATTCTCGATAATACCTGGAAAATATTCACTTTCATATGTCACTATAACATAAGTTCCTTTGGACAACCTCTTCGATTTTGGAAGCTTGCTAAGAGGCTCATCATCTTCAGATTCAGAACTTTCCAAGTTAGTTTTCAGTCTTTTTCTTGATTTTTTCGTCTTAATATTCTTGCCTGTTACAAAAGGCGACATCTCCTCTTCTTGCTCTAATTCATAAGGACTGTTATCAGTCTCACAATATTGTAATTCAGTCTCTGTGTCATCCGAAGAGGTGTCGTCTATTTTTCTTCTTTTAGTTTTATTTCTTCTCTTTTCTTGCATAAGTTTCTCTTTTAACATTTTTTTCTCTGCCCTCTCTTTAGCTTTTCTTTCTTTTTCTTCTAATTTGTGTTGTTTTTCGGCTTCCTTTTTCTTATGATATTCTCTCCACGCTTGACTTGTTACTGTAAATGGTAATCTCTCTTTAAGTCTCCGTTTTTTGCCTTTAGTCTGTTCGTCTTCGTCCGGCCAATGAAGGTTCCTTTTAAAAGGGGAAGGCACTATACAACCTTTAATTTTCATGGGAGATTTATAGGTATTTGTAAAATCTGCAATCTTCACGGGTGTCTTTTGATTTTCGTTTAGAAGGGGTAGATCTGCAATATCTCTATTAGGTGTATTCAGCTGATCGATGTCTTCAGTCTGAGCATTTGATTCATTCGGAAGGGGTAGATCTGCAATATCTCTATTAGGTGTATTTAGCTGATCTATGTCTTCAGTCTGAGCATTTGATTCATTCGGAAGGGGTAGATCTGCAATATCTCTATAAGGTGTATTTAGCTGATCAATGTCTTCAGTCTGAGCATTTGATTCATTCGGAAGGGGTAGATCTGCAATATCTCTATTAGGTGTATTTAGCCGATCGATGTCTTCAGTCTGAGCATTTGATTCATTCGGAAGGGGTAGATCTGCAATCTCTCTATTAGGTGCATTTAGCTGATCGATGTCTTCAGTCTGAGCATTTGATTCATTCGGAAGGGGTAGATCTGCAATATCTCTATTAGGTGTATTTAGCTGATCGATGTCTTCAGTCTGAGCATTTGATTCATTCGGAAGGGGTAGATCTGCAATATCTCTATTAGGTGTATTTAACTGATCGATGTCTTCAGTCTGAGCATTTGATTCATTCGGAAGGGGTAGATCTGCAATATCTCTATTAGGTGTATTTAGTTGATCGATGTCTTCAGTCTGAGTAGAAAATGTAATAGCTTGTTTTGTGCTAGCCCAAATCATGTACAGTGAAACATCTTCACTGTGTAACAAATCATTTAACTCGTTTCGGGGCTTATAAAATAGTGTTTTAAAATACTGTAATTTTTCAGCTGTTAATTTATTTATTATTTCTTTTTCAAGATGATTTAAGAACTGCAGCTGCAACTCTTGATTTTGTGTTGTTTGTGATCTAGATTTAATCTTCGACATATCAACATAGCTTGCGCCAAAAGGGTGTAGGCCACCAGCGCGGAAGCCATTCTTTATACTGTCTTCTGTAATATTTTGTAAAGCTTCTTGGAGAAGTGGAGCAAAATCTTCTTTTCTTAAATTTTCGCCAGAGTTATTGATTTTCCACTTCGTTACAGCTTTTTTCCACAACAGTTTGAGAGGTCTAAATACTGCGAGATCCATAGGTTGGAGGAGATGGGTGCTATTTGGATAGAGTGCTATTAATTCGATCCCATTTTCAGCGCAAAAATCAGAAAGATGCAGCGTTAAATGGGACCTGTGTCCATCGAGGAAGAATAAAATTGGTCTTTTTATGTTTTCTTTTATAAGCCATGGGTAAAATATATTGGTGATGTATTCATAAAACGTGGCCCCGCACATCCAACCGGTTTGAGATCTCCCAATCCCAAAATTATCCGGGCACTTTCTCGATACAGCTGCTGGGATTCTCTCGTAACTATAAACAACCATGGGAGGAGCCAAAGTCCCTGCTGCATTCGCAGTAATTAAAACCGTGAGATTGTCTTTTTCGTCTCCTGATGAGCTGTATACATGTTTGTCGCCTCTTCTAGCAAGCACTTTTCCTGGCTTAGGCGACAAGTAAAATGCACTCTCATCTGTATTAAATATTCTATCAGGCTCTGTAAGCACCGACTTCAAATCGTTTTCTTGTAAATAATCTTCTATTTCTTTAAACCATTTTTCTATGTCCTGTTCTGTTACATTATCTCTCGCTGTAGTCAAATTTTGGGCAGTTCTTTCAGCAATTTTGGGGTGCCGCTTTAAAAACAGACTATACCACTTTTTTCCAGGGCGATTGTTTACAAAAGGTGGCGGTCTTGATGGTGGTGTTACTTGGCATTTTTCCGAAATTATTTTTTGAACGCTGTCAAGTAACTCATCTTTAGTTACCGGAATATGCTTTTCACTCATCAGTTCAACCCACAATTCTAATACGTGCTCTTCGTCTTTAGACAAATACGTGGCTGGACTCATGGAACACTCAAGCGGACTTTTCCCTGTTATTTTATTATGTAATGTCACTCTTGGCACCCCAAATCTTTCAGCAGCTTTAGCAATTTTTTCGCCGTTCCTAACCGCTTCTATGGCTTTACCCATTTGCTCGGGGGTGTACATCTTCTTTGGTGCCATTCTACAAAGATAAACAAAATTTAAATTTTTAAATACCCCGAGAACAAACCCCTAACCTATCATAATTTCTCTTTTCTGCTCCACTATCAGGCCCTAATCACCATATAATGTAGGTATATCTGTCGAGACTATTTCAATGAGCTCAAACACGATACACTGTTAAACACATAAAACCCTTCTCTTTTTTTGTTGATGTTTAAAAAAACAACTGTAATTTATCTGTCCATAATTGGGAACTATGAAACTCCGGTAATAAACATAATATGTCCATAACTGGATTTTTTATCGTTTCCAATTATGGACATTGTGTGTCCATTACTGGATTCTTTAGAGCAAAATATGAATAAATGAGTTACTTTGATGCAGAAAATTAAACATCACACTATAACGTTCAAATTTCAGACAAGACAAAAAAAAGTAGTTGGGACACAATGTCCATGATTGGTAAATGCTTGAAAAAAATATCCAATAATGGACATCATCAAATTCGTATTACAAATCAAAACTATCCTGGCTTACTGTTGTGAATTATTTAGTCAATATATCATACTACACATAAAATACTGTAACATTTGTATACCACACCTCTAGTAGAGTCAAAGATCAAAAGTATTCACTTACTTCCTTAACGATTTCCTTAATAAAAGTGGATTATTTGTGAACAACTCGCTGCACACGTAATTAACTATTCGCCATTTTGGAACAAAATGGCCGAGACAAATGATATGTCACATTTTGACAGACAGACTATCGTAGTCTATGATTAAGTGTTGCCAGATTTTGAAATCAAATTTGTTCTCTTAATTTATAAACTTTTTTATTTTTTTGTCCATTATTGGGGTGATGTACAACACTGGTGACTCTACCTTAATATTTCTGTTTGATTTTGTGTCTGGCCTTTTCAAGGAAGCTTTCTTTTTCAATACCATATTGGATCATTAGACTGAATTTCTAGTGGTCTTTACAATTTTTGATATCTACCTTTTCATGCAGGAGTGAAATAGTTAATACCTAGTCAAGAATAACTACTATTTTTATTCATTAAAAAAAACTGTTTAATGGTATAAATCTGTATTAGTAAGATAACTGCTATACTGCTGAAAAAACTCCATTGCTAGATAACATATTATTATTGATACACCAAAAGTAAATAATTAAAAAGTTTTATTTTCTCCACTTTTACAAAACAGTTTTTAAAACAGAATTTGAGATGGTGGGAGACTGGAGCCTGAAGTAGGTTAAACCTGTATGACAGGTCTCCAGGAACCCAACCCGTTCACATTGAACAGAATTACATAGGTACGAGTACAAATGAAAGTTGGGTGCTTTGTTTAAACAAAGCAAGCCTGTTCTGTATTTAATTAGGTAGATAGGTACCTTGTAGGAGAGGTAGGTACCTACTGTCATAGACTCCTTGCTTTCATAATTTTTTTGTTTTTCATATATTTTCTTTTGACAACTTCTACTTATTGCACTCCTTTTATCTTCAACTTTCATTAAGATGGCAATCGACGTCTCAAATTCCTCGGTATTAGGTTTTATCTGGATGGCATGTCAAGTCAAAAATAGACGAATACCTCGGTCAAACACCTCGTTTATTCCCACTAGTTCTATTGAAGTCCTGTGGTCAAACACAATACAACTTCATCTCGTTAACAAATATGTAGGTAGCCGATGAGTCGTGTTAAGGCGGTTGCTGGGTGGCAGCACCTTACTTTTAGAAATAAATTTATTGCGTCGCAAATACAAAACTTTTCGGTAGTATTGTTCGTTTGGCGGCAATATATGGTAGTTATATATACAATACAATACAATACTCTTTATTGCACACAGAAATACAAAATTTACAAACGAAAAAAAAAATACAAAATGAAATACGGAGCACAATAGGCGGCCTTATATGTTATAACCCATGACATCATAGCTTAGCTTATCATTTATAGCTTTGTAGTGCTAAAAGTGGCCGTTTTTGGCAGTTTTACAATACAAAGCTATTCACGATAAGCTAAGATGTGATGTGATGATTAATAAAATATAGAACTACCCCAAATTGCCGCCAATCAAACAATCCTTATTATATGCCTTGTATTTATGACGCATTAAATTTATTTCTCAAAGTGGCAGCACTTCTGCTCAGCAACCACCTTAAACACATACCAGCTTTTCATTATTACACATTATCGAGGTGTGTGTCTATTGCATTTTTGATGTTATATCTGGTTAAACACTTCTTACCTTTTTTTATAAATCAAGTATCAATATCTGTACAATTTATACAAATTATTTTTGTCAATGTCATGTTGACGGATGTGATGATACAGTGTTGCCGGTAGCTTAAATCAAGAGTTCCGATATACATCGTGTTATAGCGTGCATTGTTTATTTTTTTTATATTTTAATTATTTTGGGGTTATAAATAAGTATCAATTATATATTTAAATGTACCGTGGATTCTTTACTGACGCTTTTTTTTCCCCACATGACGCCATTTTGTTTGTGAAGCGACGTAAGTTTTTGTGTAACTGACGTCATTAATGTTACGATATCGATTTTATTGTATATCTAGCATCTGGCACCAATAGCCTTTTCCGTTTCCCCTCCCTCTCTTTTGAGTCATGTCGTACAGGTTAATACCTACTGTGTATCATGTAAGTGTAATTTTAAGAAATAAAACAAGTATTCGTGATCCAAAACAACTTTTATTCATCTGCTCCCACTTAATAATAGAGATTTTTAATATCTTACAATGAATAAAGACCATTTATAGATTTTTTGATATACAAGGTTGTTGACGATCAAGGTCATTAGGACCAACTAGACATAAGTTTAGCATATGTAAGTTTTTCATTGTATACCTTTTTATCAATCTTTAGTTAGTAGTTTCGTATTAGAAATTAGGTCGTGTAGATAAAGAATCGCAACTAGCGTGAATCACACCGAGCCGAGTCCTCTCGCTGTAATCATTGTAATTATTAAACTTTTATTTGAAGCTTTACCTTTTGATAAAATTAATGTGACTAGAGTCTCTGTATAGACCTGTTTAGTAAAACCAAAGTTCCTGTAGATCTCAATGTAATTTTTAACCGACGAAAAAAAAACAGAGAAGGTTCTCAAGTCGACGCGTATATTTTTGTTAAATATGGCGTCGATTTCGCGGTTTCGGCATTCTACACGCAGCAACTGGGGCAGTAACACCTAAAAGGAAGAAGTAGCGACCAGAGCATTATTCAGCTATGGGTTCAAGAAGCTTCAAGAAGTGTTTTTATTTGCTTTGGCATCCATCCCGGTCTTTCGTCGGCTGAGCAAGACGTCGGTCGGCGGCGAGGGTTCCTGGAAGGTGTCAGCGAGAAGGAAGCAAGAAGACTGCCTACATTGGTGAGAGGGTAACAAGGTTTTGGTTGGTGGTAATTAAACGGTAACCGGTAAAGTTTTGAGTTTGGTATTGAGGTAAGGTAAGGGTGAGTATTTAGTCTAAGTTCCGCGTAGCGAGTATAGATCCAAAGAAACCTCGCTAGGAAAAATCGGCTTTGGCTCCTTTCTTGTTCTTTTACTAACAAAAGGGTACGCATCGCCGTGAAAGTGGCTCGCATCCTTTTTAAAGGTGTAACAGAAAGGGTAAACCAACGCTGAAGGATATCATTCTGCCCATGACACTGAACAACTTTCTCTAAGGAACAGGTCGATATACCAAGTTTTTTTTACCTCTCATGGAAAATGTATCAGGTGATTGTGCATTTTGTATGGGAGGTCAAAAGATTTTAAGTTTTTTGACCATGGGCAGATTCACATCCTTCAAGGTTGATTTACCCTTTTTAATACACCCTGTATATTTGAAATGTGTTTATTAAACCCTTTCATTTGATAACCAAAATGGTATCATTAAAATTATTTTTTTTTCGTTCATACTATTAGCAGCGGATGATAAAGACGCTTGTAACGATACCCCATTTGTCAAATTACGATAAGTACCTAGTTTAGAAGTTGTGAGGGAGCAGTTGAACATACATACCGGTCAAAATCATAACCCTCCTTTTTGTGGTCGGGTAAAAAGAAAACATAGTTTCCACTGAAACCCATTTAAGACTCGAAAGTTCCTAAATTGTAATAAAAGTTCCGCAACAGCAACGCTGAAAATCTTAGACTATATCTGAAAATAAAACGAAAGAACTTCACGCTTTTTTTTAGAGCCATACCTACTAGCATATTTGCGATAAGTTATTTGTTGTTTTAACAATAATATAGAGATGTTTAGAGAACACAGAGAAAGGATGAATGTGGGACGGTTCAAAAACGACTTGAACACAAATAAATAAGCAAAGATCCCTGTAAGTATCAAAATAGAGGTAAAACTCCATACAGGAAAGAAGACTAGGCTGAATGACTTATTTTTTCTTAGCCCATCATCTTAAGAAAAAAAAATGGAGGGAAATATAAAACTTGTTCACCAAAGAAAGTGATTTTCACAAGTTTTAGTGGCTTCACATTTAAACAAAAATTATGTCCTCTCAACAACCAACGCGCTGTTTCTTTTGCAGCACAAGCATTTTAAGAGGACCTAGAAGAAGAGGTAGACCTCCAATACGGTCCTATCCCCTCAATGAGGAATTCATAGAAAGATGGCCATATATTCGATCCTATGCCGACAATATTTCTGGCGGCCAAGAGGTTTGTTACTTGTACTTTGCTCTACCTAGTACATAGTTACTTTACCCAAATAATTTATCTGTAAATTATTGTCAGTGGGTTCGCTCGCTCGCAAGCCCTTGCTCAATGGTTTACAAGCCGCTAATGGCTTTTTACATGACTGGAATGACCACTAAAGACCGCTTTTAGCAATGCTTTTTACGGAGTCGGGTACCTATAATATAAATATTAGATAATAGTCTAAGTACATCAATATCAAAGAGGTATGTTATTCCAGCGAAACACGTCTAGGCCGTACTGCATTTTCTTGCTATTTATTTTGCGCTACCATGGCACCTATCCGAAAAGGTAGTAAACTCGCTCTATTTATATAATACTTTGTATTATATTTCGTCGCTTCATTCGAAGATATAGTTTGTTTACAAGTAGTAATCCTCAATTCGCCAGGCAGACGATGCACGCATTTAAGAGTAATTCATTTGATTCTCTTATTTAAAACGATTTCCGTTTCCGTCCCGTGTTCACTTCACCACTGTAGCTCACATTCGCTTCATTCCTTTTTCGTGCGGGGCAGTGAACGCACGCGTCCCATGCCGAAGCGCAATGTTCAATAAGAAGTAGGTAGATTATACCTGAAGTTGTAATATTGAAGTTAAATTACTTACTTACTTACTTACTCCTTTGGCGCAACGACCCAAAATGAGTCTTGGCCTCCGAAACGAGAATACGCCACTGGTCCCGGTCTTGTGCGGTGGTTCGCCAGTCGCCTGCCTGGAGCTCGCGCAGGTCTGAGCTCACTACGTCGAAGTTAAATTACAAATATTTAAAATTATTTTCGATAAAATAAGTTTTTGCTCCGTGTGTTAGTGTAATCGTACTGGATTCAAAACTTTTCAGTAAGTGTTGTTTTGATTATTAATTCTTTCTAAGAAAGTAAAAATTTTCAAGATTACCCACATGTTCTATTCTTAAATTTGCTAAACAAATTGAAGTGTTTAATACGGCCTATCTTGCGGCCCGATACCTACAGTTACTTGTTTTGTATACAAAAACGTAACATGATAACGTAACGACCATGATTATAACCTATCGGTCGCACCTAGAACTTTTACCAAATGATGGAAAATGTAATAAGATAGACGTAAATATGTTCACCATATAATGACATTTTGTTTATGATAATTCCGACAAATGTTAGAACACTAATCAAGAGATTTTGAACCCTTTTCAATATTTTTTTTTGTAGTTAATTACTAGAAAAGTTCATTAACACCTACACAGGCTTAAAAATTTTAGCCTTCGTTTACGTCATACAATTTTATCTTTTCTTGCCTTCCGACAAACAAAGTAAAAATAAAGGAAAGTAACAAAATTAAACGTTACCGACGTATTAAATATACGTGTGTGTGACGTGCATTAGATGTTTTTTCGTCTAATGGCGAAAGTTACGAGGGTAAGTAAAAAATGAAATATTTTTTTTGTGTTTTAAACATTGATTACCAAGTGAATCATAGAACAACTTACGTCGGAATGGACTGCGAGTCAATTGCGACGGCAGTAACTTCGAGTTACCGCCTAATATTATTTACGATGTGTTACGTGAATGGATATGATGGAATGCGATTGTCTATCTATTATTATGTCGGGATTGACTGCGAGTCAATTGCGATGGCGTTAACTGCGAGTTAAGGCCAAATAATATTGACAATACGCGATATCTACATAGATATGAACTGTGGGTTACCAAGTATCTATTGCTTGTCGGGATTGACTGCGAGTCAATTGCGACGGTGTTAACTGCGAGTTAACGCCACATATTATCGAAAATACGTGATGTATAAAGTTGCCTATCTATTATTATGTCGGGATTGACTGCGAGTCAATTGCGACGGCCCTAACTGCGAGTTATGGCCAAGTAATGTAGACAAAAATCGACATCTGAATATATTTTTACTGCGATTCAACTATCTATTGTCTGTCGGGATTGGCTGCGAGCCAATAACGACGGTGTTAACTGCGAGTTAACGCCAAACAATCTGTTGGTTGTCGGGATTGACTGCGAGTCAATAACGACGGCTTAACTGCGAGTTATGTCAAACCATATCAGCATAAATCATGCATAAAAATACAAGTTATCTATTTTCACGTCGGAATCGACTGTGAGTCAATCGTAAAGGCTTTAACTGCGAGTTAAGGCCAAATAATGATTAAAATATGCGATATTAAAATTGCTATTGACTGAGAGTCAACTTTTTATTGTTAAGAACGGCATTGACTGAGAGTCAATTGCGACGGCGGTAACTGTGACTTAACGTCAAAGTTTATCGTCAATAAAACAATAATATCAAGTTCATCTATGTGTGTCGTCTGCGATAAATTGTCTTTAGTTTTCACAACAAGCCTTTTTGTTTTTTAACCATAACCAGAATATTTTTATTGTAAAATAACCACCTACAAAAATTTTATTTTTGGGTGCCAGTAATAGTAAAGAGAACAAAACCGTATATGAGACAAAAGTTCATGCCAGCCCTGGACCAAACGACACCTAAGGTCTGGACACCTGAGGAGTCTTCTAGACACCTTAGGCGTCTACGTCTGATACGCCAAACTTGTTCTCTATCATATTCACGACACACTGTCGAACTTTTGTACGCCTAAGTATATTGAAAAAAGGCATGCCTATAGACAAGTACATACATACTACACCTAATACCGGTTTATTGTAAATGATTACAAACACCGATACTAAATTGCTAATTGAATTCCAGGCTTAGATAAAAATATCTCCGCTTTCATGTACAAGTATCTGTTAAAGACAAAACTTGTTTTTATAAAAAGTTAAAGCAAATAAAACTATTGAGAGATAAAGATGCATCTTTTCAAACGTCGGGAGCTCGTTTAACCCACCAGAAGAAGCCTTGGTCGGGTCCTCGTTACCCGTCAAATGGGGGGGGGAGCGAGGTTACAGGCAGGCTCTGGCCTTATCCCCAAGCTCAAGCAGCATCGACTAAAAGTTACTTTCCATCCAAAACACATGCTCCAGCACAGAACCGTAACATAAGTACATGCTGGTATAATACAATGTCATTATAACTGTTGCATAATGGAAAATGTTTTTATTTCAACACTTCCTGTGTCCGGATAATTCTCCGAAGTAGAAAATCGCAATATTTCATAACCACAATGTTGTTATAATTATAATACATGCATAAGCATGAACCCTAAACACCACAGTATCCTAGTGTTACCTGAAAAAAAAAAACGAGGAAATAATATTCCGTGTAGTGCTAATGTAACGTGAAATCCACGTTTAAAATTTACCCTCAAGAAAAGCCAATATACAAAGTTTATATTGATTGTAACTGGAGAATAAGTTCCTATTTCCAGCGTTACAATTGTTACGAGTTATATTCCATCGGAATTTATATTGGGTACCTAAATTTAAAGCACCAGAACGCAATAGCTGTAACCGATTTATTCTAAATCCAAGAAATAAATGTACCTATTGCAACGTGTCATTCAACCGCCTCAAAAATTATGTTTTAAAAAATGGCTTCCTTGCTACGAAAAGCCCATCTCTTAATTTATGTTTTTAAGATAACCGAAAATTTCTACATTTAAATTTTCAACATAATATATGAAAGAAGTCACGCTATATAATTCTTTACGATTTTGCAACCGTGCCTTATGAATATTATGATATTTTAGAAGATCTTATCTGATGGTATGGTAATGTTTCGACAAATGCTGCCCATTACAAGATACTTTTCTTACAGAAATAAATTAAATACAGACACCTCCCTAACTAGTACCTAGTGTGGAGCAGTAAACAAAACCTAAGGCTACTAAGAAGGCCGAAGATGTAAAATATTTGTTTTAAGGATACAAAAAAAAAGTATGTAGGTACCATACCATATTGTACAAATAACCTGTCAAAATTGGCAATGGTACGATTGGCACAATATTTGTTTATTTAAATTTTACGAAACACAAATTGCCGCAGGTGCCAGCTGAGTCAATGAAAGTCACTCCCAGGCTCTGTGTGCAAACTTTTAAGACATAGCTTTCAAGTTCGCTGTACTTTTTGCTCTTAGCGACAATCCTTAGCGATTTATGTTTTTTTTTTATGAAAACGAGATTCGGACGCTAAAGCTATGGATACTTTATCCTTTGTCCTGGTCATTTTACGCGGTTCCGCCATTTTTTGTTTCCTTTTATATTTGGGAAAAATTACTGATGACGAAGGCACCAGTATTTTGTGTTTTCACAAGGCCTTCTCTGCCTTTTAGCCCATCTTAATTATTTATATCATATAAAATAATGAAACTTTTATAATCCATATCAGAGTATACTGTTCCTTTTTAACTTATCTTACAGGTCCTGCGAGAAGCATTCACGCGCCACTTGATCCACTCGCTTGCACTGATGTTCTCTTGAGCTTCACTGTCTGAGGCTCCTATTTAACAATATATGTCAAAATAAGCTTTGGGTAACAACTTGCCCAAAAAAAAAAAAAAAAAAAACGCAAACGTGTTTGATAGTCCTACAACCAACAACTATTGTTATTTTTAACAAAACAACGTGACAAGATGTGTGGTTCGTATGAATAGCTGTACAGTACAACGGCTCTCTTGACAATCATCGTTTGGCGTAATCTTTGCTACTTACTTATTAGGTGATAGAATTGGTTTAAAACCTTCTTCTACTTACAATCACAAGCCTAATAGGCCTAGATATATAATAGTTACTTGGGTTGGGACACACAACTAATAAGTAAATAAGTGTGTATCTAATTTAGAGTTAATGATGTAAAATAAAATGAACAGATCAGCGATTTTACTATATGCTCATGGGGCACAAACATCTTCAATAATAAAAGTGATATAATGGAGTTCAGATAGCCATAACGTATTTAATCAAACTTCCACTGCGGGCTAAGATTAGCCAATATTGTTCTAATATTATTTAACTGAATATATTATACACACGTGTTCTGTCCATATTTTTGTTCAAAAAATAAAATCAATAACTGCCAATGTGGGAAAATTGTAAATATCAATTAAAATCCACGTTAATCAGCTTAAGCAGCTGTGATTTATAAGCTGGTTGATTTACCAGAATCATACTATCTGAGAGAAGACTTGTCGACACATGCATCTTCCCCGCTTTGCAACTCTCTCAGCCTCGACTCGTGAAAACAGCTGGCTGGACCAGCACGTCTAGCACTTTTATTAGTTTGATATATTAGACCAGTAAATGATTTCGTAATATCAGTTGTATTGAATGAGTAACTTATTATAATAAGTTGATTTTTGTTGCTTACTTGCTTTTGGGATAAATCAAAGGTTATTTATTATCTGCTTGGATCAGCAAATTACAGATTTTTTCAACGAATTACTCTTTGTAATTCGTTGGCTTAGATAGTTAAACTAGAACATCTTGTATAGTTATACATTTGTTTCACAGTAACCAAACAAAACTTTGTTCTCTAAACATCTACTTGTAAACAAACTATATCTTCGAATGAAGCGACGAAATATAATAGATGATCAAACGAACTCCAGGAGTGAAGTTCGATCGTTATTATATGAGTCGCTTCATTCGAAGATATAATAATATAACAACCCTCCCTCCCAAAAAACCAAACACTGTGACACGAGTTGTGGTTTCCACCCAAATGCAAAGTTTTGTTTAAAGGTTCATAGGTACAGACTCTAAAAAATGAAGCGAATGTCAGCTACAGTGGTGAAGTGAACACGGGACGGAAACGGAAATCGTTTTAAATAAGAGAATCAAATGAATTACTCTTAAATGCGTGCATCGTCTGCCTGGCGAATTGAGGATTACTACTTGTAAACAAACTATATCTTCGAATGAAGCGACTCATATAATAACGATCGAACTTCACTCCTGGAGTTCGTTTGATCATCTATTGTCGTTCAATAAGTAGGTATTCTGTAAATAATTTATAATAGGTCTTTACCTATGAAATTGCCGTTTTGTATGGCGAATTTTAGGTAAACTCAATTTTCAGTACTAACATTTTTGCATTTTTCTTAGGAATTATAAATCCAATTATTTTAATTTTTTTTAAGCATTATTGGGAAGACATTAAGCTAACAGAAGCTTAAATTTAATTTTCGGTAAATATTATCTGTAAAAAGAAAGAAAAACCATGGACAGAGTATTTGTACCGCAGCATCTAGGGTTTAGACACGTGTATCATCCAGATACAGTGGATTCCGACAGAGAAAGACTGTCAACAAGGATTTTAAGGATTCCCAACGTGGTTTATGGTTCACTTGACCCAAATTCACTTCGCCTTATTTGCATTTGTGATGGCACCTACTTTTACTTGCAAAAGAGCAGCAACTACGGGTTCCAGAGGCGAACCTATAGCCACCATAAGTTCCGTAACCTATTGAAAACATTTTTAATAGTGTTACCGGATGGTTACATTTTGGAAGCTTTTGGCCCGTATGAAGCTAACAAGTCGGATGCGGAAATCATGCAAGAAATTTTAGACAGCAACCCTGATTTTAACGTGCTTTTCAGAACAGATGACGTGTTTGTTGTCGATCGTGGCTTCCGGGACGTCATTGATGCTTTACACGAGCGCGGCTATAGAGCATACATGCCTCGGAGCACATCATCGCGACAGCTAATAACCGAGGAGGCCAATGAATCCCGGAAAGTCACCTTAAATCGGTGGACTGTTGAGACGATCAATGGTCGTCTAAAAAATCAGTTTCGTCAGTTGAGATCACAACACAACAACGCATCTGCTTCTGGATTGGCGGAAGAAATCAGGTTTGCCTGTGCTCTTTTAAACGCATTCGGTGAACGATACACCGACCATCGCTTGGTAGACCAAATTATCAACGAAATATATTTACGCCATGACGCTCCTAACCACCTTGCGGAATTTGTGTTGGCAAACAATTTGAATTAGCGTAGAGACATTTCGCGCGATGACCGTAGACGCAGCCGGGTTCGTAAACTTTCCCGTGCTCACCCATGATAAGCTTATTCTTATATCACTTGGCACATATCAAGTTGAACAGGCCCGTTCGTACTAAGGGGAGCACGTGAAAGTCAACGGTGCTTACGTTATAGATGTTTACGAAGATGCAAACATTGGCCCTGACCTGGGCAGGTTTACCATACTTGCAACTGATCCTTGGATGCTGAGGGCCCGGGTCCATTCTAGGCACGTAAACCACCGCGTTTATTATGTATATATTTTGATAGACAACGCACTGGAAGGCCGAAGCAAACTGATCGGACAGTATTGTTCATGTATAGTAGGAAAGCGAACGCTTGGTTGCTGTGCACATATAATGTGCATAATTTGGTTCATGGGTTGGGCACGTCACCAACCAGTAGTGATTCCCAACCCACCAGCCGAATTTTTAGATTCTATCGTATAAACACCCTAAAAATTATATTTTCAGCGTTATTATGACTTCAGTTGTCGCTGTAAAAACATCAAATAAGTAGATAAAGAAGGAAGAAACGCTTTAACACTTATCACTTTTGAAGTGACTCGCTGCTGCCGCTGGTGATCAAAGAAATAAACAATCTTTCTTGCTTTTTCAGTTAATACTTTTTTTACAGCGACACCATTAAGTGTCTTAAAATAATGTACTAAATTGTAAATATTATAACATTAATTCCTAATAAGGACCAATTGGGCCCGTAGGTAACAGAGCTTTTCTACAGGGCAGTTTGCAATAAATATGTGTATATATGTCATGGAGAACAAAACTTGACACGATTTACTTGAACGACATCTAAGTTTTAAGAACATTGGCACTAAACGTGAGTTTTCAGTCCAACTCTTTCTTTACAACTAGGTATTTTTGGACAGTGTCACCATTAGGTGTCTTCATTATATTTTTTATTTATTTCTTAATTAAAGTAAGGCCATTTCCCCACTAGACTTACAGTGAGCCACTCACTGTCTGCCTCAAGTACGCCTCCCTATGTATTTTAAACGGAGTGTCCATTCAGCGTTACGCGCGGCGTTACGCTTCCGGATTCATTCAGTGAGCAGCTGAGTCGCCGCGAACTATGCTCTCGGTCGGCGGCTCAGCCAGCTCACTACGTCGACGAAACGAATTGAGTGAGTGACCGATACGCCGCCGCTCAGAGTCAGTCGGCTCACAGTGAGCGGTTCACTGTGAGCCTAGTGGGGACATGGCCTAAAGCCATCGTAATAGGTCTTTTGTGACAGCTGTCAAACGTATGAAAAATTATGACCTACAAAGAAAAACAAACTGTGCGTTGGTGTTAAGGAAACGTCAAAACGGAATTCTTACGTTGTTGGCCCTACTTTAGGACTACTTGAGCTTTTAATTTACATATACACGCGATATAGCTCAGCTTTTAGGGCAAATGTCGAGAGTTTAACTGACTGACTGGCGCCGATGCTTTCTCTCTTCTTTAGGTAAATAAAATATTTTTAGCAGCGACTCCTTTAGTTGTCTTAAGGTACTAGATAGATAGATAGATAAATTCTTTATCGTCACACTAAAACAATACACAGGAGACTCTTAAAACTAGGGTGGACAAAGGCGGTCCTATCGCTAAAAGCGATCTCTTCCAGACAACCTTAGTTACTTGTAGGAAAATGTAAATAGTAACTGTAGTAGTACTAAATGGTAATGTAGATATTTTAATGATATTCCTAGTAATGATGAATTGGGCCCGAAACAGGACTTTTCAGCATGGTATTGCGATCAAATAAAAAGGACCAAGCGCAGCGAGGTTCAAATCTCTTTGATATATAATAATATGTCAAGAAGAAGAGAATTTTGAACGACTCACTTGAGGCGTTACATCTCAGTTGTTAGAGCATCGACACTGTATGTCTAATTTTGAGGGTCCACGTCCTGACTCGTGTCAGCTCTCTTCTTTCTTTTTTGTGTATTTTTTAGCAGTCACAACATTATGTTTTTGTATGTACAGATTTGTAAATATTGTAAAAAAATTCCTAACAAGAATAAATTGGGCCCGTATCAGGGCTTCAAGACAAAAACGATAAATGGCGCTAGTCGCCACATTCGCGATCAATATTGTGTTGATAAGACACTGCAAGGAAGCGCACGTTACGCTGGATTTCGCGTTTACAAAATGTTTTTCAACGAAAGTTACTTAAAATAATATTTCATACATTTCATTTAGACATTCCATAAAAACTGGATATACCTATAGGTATAACCGGCAAAGTTGAAACATTGGAGGACTTTGCTTGACAATACGTTTTAAAATATCTACCTAGTCTGTTTCCGCTAGAGCTAGAAATTCAATGCAAGATTACAAATTATATAGGTATGTCAATAGTGATTTTTGATGTTTTCGTTTGGAATAGGAGTCAAACGCCAGCTGCGGTTGTTATAAATTTTTTTTCACGAGGTAGTCGTGGATTGTATCAATATTTTACAGTTAATTACAATCCATCAATCAGAATGGCGTCTCGCTATGCCTGTTGGCTGCCATATAGCTAGCCCCGAAACACCAAATTGTCACGACAAGATTAGAGCTACAGTGAGTCTCTAAATAGCCTCACTCCAGAGATGGGAGGCAAACAGAAGGAGATCAAGTTATATAATTATCTAACTTGATCTCCCGTTCGTTCAGAAGAGTTTAAGGTTGGACCTCATTCAGAAGAAAAGAATTAGACCCTGTTCAATAGGAGTGAATTAGAACCTGTTCAGAAGGGGCCCATTAGACCCTGTACAGAAGGAACGAATTAGACCCAGTTCGGAAGGGGCGAAAGGCCGTGTTTAGAAGCAATGGATTAAACCCTGTTCTGAAGGGTTGAATTAGACCCAGTTTGGAAGGGTTGAATTAGACCCAATTCGCGAAGAGAATTAGACCCTGTGTAAAAATAATGAATTAGACCCTGTTCAGAAAGAACGAATTATACCCTGTTCAGAAGGAACGAATGAGACCGTGTTTAGAAGAAACGAATTAAGGCCTGTTCTGAAGAGTTGGATTTGACCCAATTCAGAAGGGGCGAATTAGACCCTGTTTAGAAGGGGCAAATTCGCGGCGAATTTTGGCGCGATTTCACGTACAACGCCGCATGAAACCGCCGTGCATGTGATACACGACAAAACGCGAGGGCCCTAGACCACAGATAGACGTACGCACGAGTTTACCGCGTTTTGTCGTACGTTGCTTAAGGCCATGTCCCCAATAGGCTCACAGTGAGCCGCTCACTGTCTGCCTCCAGTACGCCTCCATATATATTTTAAACGGAGTGTCTATTCAGCGCTTACTGTACGTACGTAACTCCGGCGTTACGCTTGCGGATTCATTCAGTGAGCAGCTAAGTCGTCGCGAACTATGCTCCCGGTCGGCGGCTCAGTTAGCTCACTACGCCGACGGGACGAATTGAGTGAGCGCCCAATACGCCGCTCAGGGTCGGTCGGCTCACAGTGACCGGCTCACAGTGACCGGCTCACTGTACGCCTAGTCGGTACATGGCCTAATTCGTTACAATTCGATCACTTAGGGATCCCGCACACGACCGAGAATCGGTGACCGATTTATTGTCGGCATCCCGCTCTGACGTGTTACCTGAATCTTCCGTCCTTGTCCCGGCCGATAATCGCCCACCGATTCTCGGTCGTGTGCGGGAGCCCTTACGGCTAAACAAAGCGGCATTGTACGTGAAATAGCGCAAAGTGATTTGATTCGCGCGTATAGATACGTTTAATGAGTTCAGAAGGAGCGTGCAACACGCGGCCATATATGAACGGATATAGAAATATAAGTTACTTATTTACTCGAATTAGTAGTAAAAAATGGTAACTACCAATTTGATTTAAACTAAATATGCATTGTTACAGTGTACAAATCAATTTCTTGAACCTTGGTCACATGGTTAATTCTAAATAGAAGCGAAAACCTGTGTTCTGGGAGGCATGTTTCCAGCAAGAATGTTATTGTGAGAAAAATAATTCATAACTTAACCTACTGGCTCTAGTAGGCTTTTTCGGCTGGGTAACAGATGAAATAATAGTACCTAGGTGCCCCTGAGCATTTCTGCCGGCCCGCTTCGATTTGGGTGAAAAGTGTGAGATTAAAAGTATTAATAGACGATCGGATCGGACTGCTCTGAATTCAGCTGCGTACCATGATTTTGCCCAATAGCAAAGTTGTCGTTGGGTCAATCCGCAACGCTATTGGACAAAATTGTGGTCCGGAGCTAAATTCGGAGCAGTCCGATCCGATCGTCTGTTAGTACTCATAGATTACCTACATACCTATTTATAGATGATTTTAATAAGAGTCGTACAAATCTAAGGCAGACATCAGAATAGTATTGTACAGTCAAGAGCAATTCAAGCCTGACACTAATAGCACGATTTTAGGTTCTAAGTATAATGATTGAAATATGTATGACACAAAGTCCATTCTTTCAAGTTTGACGTGGTCTTGACTGTATGTTTTAGACCCTGTTCAGAAGGGGCGTTTTAGCACAAATTCAGGCAAGTACAATGCCGGTTTGTTTAGCCAAGCAAGCGAAAAAATTGTTAAAGAATTAGGTAGCAATGCATACGACAAGCGGCAATCTCGCACGTCGGTACCTATAGGTATATATCTGAAAACAGGGTTTTAGCCGCTCGCATGGCGTGAACGCCACATCATACAATGCACAAGCGAAGTAGGTGTAATAATGGTTAACTAAGTAAGTAGGTACCTACGATCCATTTTTTTCATTTATTTCAACGCTCCCAAACACATTTTGCAGCAAAACAATCGGGTAAAGCTGATTGTTTCCATCAAATATAGGTAGGTACCTATTCTGGTTTTAGTGTCATGGCTGCAAAATAGAGTAGTAAGCGTTGGAATAAATTGTCATGACGTTTTACCTGAGTGAGGTATACTTACAAATCGCCAGGACTTATGAATATAAATATATTTTTTAACATGTTACTTTTTTATATTATATTTCTATTTAAAAATGGTGCTGTTTTATTAATGTTTCTGCATGACTGTAATGATTTACACGACCACTATCTTACATTGACCAGAATCAACATTGCTTATCTTTCATGATCGAAAAAAAAAGAACCACGAGCACTCACTGGTAACATGGCTAAGCACCTGACTAGACAATCGACTATTTTAGCCTGTATCAGTTACTTTCATCATTATTCATCCATCATCATCATAACACCCATGAAACGTCCACTACAGGACAGGGAGCTCCCTCTGGAATTCTAGCTTTAACTGGAAAAATGTGGAGGGGAAGTACCACAGTCACCTTTCTTGTCAGCGTTACGGCTGGCACCTAGGTCCGCGGTTGTAGGTGACCGCAGTAAGTAAGGTGGTATGATACACAAGAGGATGCTGCTGTCATCCTCCTGTTTATAACCTTAGTCGCCTCTTACGACATCCACAGGTATGTTTGGGTTGGTACTGATTTTTATTGTCGGTACCATACGGGCATCATTATTGTCCTAGCCTTATTCATCATTATCATTATCAAAAAATCCCATGAAACGTCCACTGCAGGACTGCAGCAAAAATGCGTGGTACTTAGGAGAAAATTCACCATAGTCACCACACTTGTAAGGGTTGTTATTCATCATCATCATAACATCCCATTAAACGTCCACTGCAGGACAGGGAGCTCCCTCCAGGATTCTAGCTTTTGCTAGAAAAATGTGGAGGGGAAGTACCATAGTCACCTCGCTTGTTAGCGTTACGGCTGGCACCATGGACCGCGGTTGTAGGTGATCGCAGTAAGTAAGATGTAAGATACAAAGGAGGATGCTGCTGCCCATCCTCCAGTTAACCCTTAGTCGCCTCTTACGACACCCACGGGTATGTATGGGTTGGTACTATTCTTTGCCGGCACCACACGGGTTGTTATTGGTGAACGCAATTTGTAAGATTTACAGAAAGATGCTGATTCCCATTCTGCTGTTCATAAGCCCTTAGTCGCCTCTTACGACACCCACGGGTAGAGATGGGTTAGTACTATTCTTTGCCGGCACTACACGGCCTTTGCCTTATTATTCTGTTGCATATAAAGTCTGCTACTTAACGATGTTTCATTAGGGCACTGGATTTTATACAGAGCGACTAGTGGGTACTTAAGTCTTTCCAGGCCAATCTGGCCGTCAGTTTTCAAGCCGCAAAATAATTTCTTACTTGACTTAACGACTGACATCAGTAGTGGTAGTGGTATTATTTATTATTTTATTATTATTATTATAACCAACGGCTTGACGTACTTTAAGACAAACGGAATCACTTTAGTTGTGCCAGTAGCCGTCACCAAACCACGGCCAACGTTGCTTGATTTTCGTGATCTATATGAAAGAGCAACTGGTTACAACACGGCCTAGGCAAATTGGTATTAAAAATGGTCTCTATATATAATTATATCTTTTAATTTGCTCTATAATTATTAATAGAAAATAGGCAAAACATAATTAAGCAAAAGACGATGCAGTGTTGCTTTTTCTGTCATTTAAACCTTTTTTATTTAAATCTCCTTGTTTTATAATGTGAACAAGGCGTGATCAAGGAGGTTTTAATTCACAGACACGGAACCTACAGAATGGCGGATGCCTCAATTTCCTTACAGTACTAAAAATGGGAATTTTTGCAGGCAATTATCTTGGTGAATGTGACGTTTTTTATTTAATAAAATTGATTTTGCTGATTTGTGTTGATGTTAAGATTCGATTAAAACCAAAAACATTGGTGGCTGCAACTTCTTAAGATTATTTTTTAACGAATTTCTAAGACATCCAATAGGTTCCATGGGTTTTACATTAACGGGTTCAGTATATAATTTTTTTTAAATGATTTCAAAAGCAGCCAAAATTCTAAGTGAAATAGAACGGAAGATTCCAGTTCCGTTACAGCCAACCCCCAAAATTTGCGTAGAAGCTTATGCGTCTCCGAAGTAAATTTTCACAAATAAATTTCACGAATATAACTTAAACATTTATTAACTTCCAACCCTTAATATGTTCACACGTAGATTCTGTTGTAGTGTAAGTTTTAAGCCAAAAGGCAATTTCTTCAATTAAAGAGTTGAACCACTAACATATTTATTGTAACCCAGCTAATGTCGAGTATTACAAACCAAATCATATTTTCACCGGGAGAAAATTTGCGAGATTCCCTTGACCGAATGTCAGAATTTTTAACATCTCCTTAATTCAAAGGGCAAAACTGTTTTTATTTTTCAGATTTTACCCCCGGATAGTCAAAAACGCCCCTGCCGAAAATATACTTAATTCTGTCCTCTAGTTTACTGTTTTACAAACAACTGTCAAAGTTTAATACTTGACTCAATATTGCTTCCACTTTTGTTTTGGAGCATGTGCAGTGTGGGGAAATTGCATAAAAGCTATTTGCTTCATGTAGAGTAGAAGTCACAGGGAGTATTAACACTCAAATTGTAAGGTACCCGGGTCGAATATGGCCACCTTAAGGTTTGATGCATTTTTTTATATATTAATCAACATTTCTAGACAATCTTTGGCACTTAAAAACGTTGCTTATATATCTAATTTTCATATCGTAAGGAACCACACTGCAAATGCATTATGTATTAAAAGTTATGTTCCCTTTTAAAAAAAATGAGAAAATGGCCATATTTTCCCCAGTATATGTTAATATGGCCATACACGTTGCCATATTTTCTGTATTGCAAATTGTGGCGGTTGAATATGGCCCTTTTTTATTTTCTAAGAAAATGCCCATATTTCCCGTATGATATATTCATATAGTCAAAATGGCCATTTTCATTTTTACACAAAAATGGCCATATTCGCAGTATAGGTATTACAGATTTAGATAACATGGTATTTTTATTTGCTGAATATTTTCAGCAAATAAAAATACCATGTTATCTAAACACAATGCCATGCCAAAAATACCATGTTAGCACAATGTGCAAATAATTACAAAAAATATTTGTATTTTATAAAATTGTATTCATATTAATGGCAAAATTTTTATGGAAATAAAGAATTTCACACGCAATAAACAATAAGAACAAGACACGAGAGATCCATTATTAAATAAAGGAATACTTATAAATCAAATAAAGATTTTCACAAATAATAAACAATAAGAACAAGGCACAAGTGAGTGGCACATTTTGAGATCCATCATTAATTTCAGTCAAGTCATAATCAGCTAAGGCACTTTTTCTAATACATAATAGAATACGAAAATAAAAATTAAACAAAAGGCATACAGATTCAATCTTTACTGCACTTAGTGCATATAAAATTGTCTGTCTTCTGCAGTTAATCCTACGCACTCTTCATGAACGTAAGTTTCACACATAAAACATGGCCTCATATCAGCTACCCTGTCTTCTTCACAGACAAAACAGTACCATGAGTCTTCAGTACGAGAACTTTTGGACTTCTTATCTGGTTTGGCAGCTTGCTTCTTTTTGTTTTTCTGGGTATCTTGCTTTCTTTTTTGTGACCGTTTCAGAAGACTGTTTGATGGCCCTGGAATATTTTTCTTTTCAAGGAAAATAGATTTTGTAAGTTCTTGAGCTAGACTATTCATCGCTTTCTTTCTAGGAGCGATTCCAACAGGGTTTGCATATTTTTCAGGAGTTTTTAATAAATCATAAAAAGATTTTTTGGGTTTATTAGCAACTGTAATATTTTGACTCGAAGTTGTAGCAACATTGCTAATATTATCTGTATTAGTTTCCTGGGTTGATGGCAAGTTGTTGTCAATTCTATTACTTAAAGCAGGATGATCGTTGCTCGTTGAATCATTCTCTGTAGAAAAAGAATCGGCTGGAAGAGACTTATGAGCACTTAGATCAGGTTGCTGAGCCGCGTTACCACCGTTATCGGGATCAGGTTGCTGGTTTGATGATAAGTTGTCAGGTTGCTGAGCCGCGTTACCGCCGTTATCGGGATCAGGTTGCTGGTTTGATGTTAAGTTGTCAGGTTGCTGAGCCGCGTTACCGCCGTTATCGGGATCAGGTTGCTGGTTTGATGATAAGTCGTGTTCAATCTCATCACTTGAAGCAGGACAGTGAGAAGCCGGTAAATCGTTGTTCGTTAAATTATTATCTGTAGCCACAGAATCGGCTAGAAGAGACTGTTGAGCAATCACAGGTTGCTGAACTGCGTTACTGTTACCTGTATTAGGGTGCTGGGTTGGCTGAATTGTACTACTTGAAGTAGTCGGATCAATGGACAGTGAGTTGTCATAAACTGCATCATTTAAAGAAATCTGCTCTGAAGAAGCTGAAGAGTTACCGTTATTATCGTTTGAAGCCAGCCGCTGCACAGGTGGTGGAGTGTTGTTTGCGTTCAAATTCGAAGCAGGCTCATCAAGAAGACTGTCGCCAACATCGGTTGCGTCACTATCGGTGTCTTCATTACCAGCAGAAGTAGATGCAAGCGGCATGGGGTTATAAGTAGGAATACTTGGAGCATATGCTTCCTCTGGGATTCGATCTGGGTTAAATGGGAAGATTCCTGTAGCCTCGAACCCAGCCTTAATGTTTGCAGGTGTTGCAGCTTTATCCCACACTTTAGAAAATATAGCTCCAAATCTTTGTTTTGTAATTTTTCTGTCTTCATGCAAAGACCAGTATTTAAGCACTTCCTCATTCCAGTAATACTCAAACGACCTGAATACACCTTTATCCATGGGTTGCAGCTCATGGGTCGTATTACTGGGTAAGCAGAAAAGCTTGATATCGTATTTTTCAGCTGTATCTACAATAGTGTAATCCAAATGGCATTTCGCCCCATCAAATATGAGAAGCACGGGTCCTGGTAATTTGAATTTTGAAAAATGGTGTATCCAGTTTACAAAAGCTTCGGTAGTCATACTTCCTTTGGGAGTCATTTGAGCTACAGCACCGGTAGGTAATGAATCGAGCCATTCTGCTTTCATCCTTTTGCCCTTGAACAATATCATGGGTGGTATCGCGTGCCCTAACGCATTACCACATGACACTACAGTCACCGATTCTCCATGTTCAGCTGCTACTATGTGTACTCTCTTTGTACCGCGTTCTGCTAAAACTTGTGGCGTTTTATGCAAATTTAATTGGCAACCTTTTTCGTCTATGTTGAAAATTCGTTCTGGTTTATTCTTCAAATCATTTTTTTCCATAATTACCTCCAATGAAGCATAATAATCAGATACAACTGCCTTATTGAGCTTTTGAGCTCTCGCAGGATTCAAATTTTGGGCTTTACGTAGACTGATGTTTGGGTGACGTTTTAAAAATCCTCTTAGCCAATCTCGCCCGATCATTATTCCTTGACTTTGTGCTAAAATGTCGTTTTCTTGACAGAAAGATTTAACACACGCACGTAACCCACGCCGTGTTAGTGGGTACCCCACTTCGCAAAGTCGGATAATGCGAGATTTCAAATCATTTTCTTGATCCAAGCTTAGCAAAGGTTTTCTACCCAAGTTCGATTTAGTGACTTTATTTTCTGCTAAATAACGTCTTAGAGTCCGCCTTGGCACATTAAACCTTTTTGCGGCTGTGTAAACTCTCATAACGCCTCTTTTTATGGCAGATATAGCCAATTTCATGTCATCTTCTACCCAATTACCGCGAATACCTTTGCATTTGTATCGCCCCATTACCTAAAACAAAAATAAGCGGCTAATATAGGTATTTATCAGTTGATCAAAATTCATACGGGAAATATGTCCAACCAGTGGCCATATTTTCAGTCACACTATTGTTTCTTTGAGCTGACGCTTGTCACAAATGCGTAAAATAAATGAATAATACTTTACCTTAATGTCAGATTCCTTCAGTAAAATGTGTGTTATAACGATATTGACTGAAATAAACTGAATAAATGCAGAAATACAGCACAAAACACACTTAAAATATTTGTAACAGCGACACGAGTTTTCGTTGTATCGATTTCTTCGCAACTGGCGGTGGCGCGGGAGGCGCTAAGGGGTGCGCGTCGAAACATGAACCTCGGGGCCGAACTTTCCCGAACATAACCGACTCTGTGTGTCGTTCGGTTTTCTATGTAGGGGTGAGTGGCCATATTTGTCGGCTGGCCATATTCGACCCGGGTACCTTACATTAAAATAATCTTCATACTTAATGTTACAAAACTTTAACCTAACTCCTAAGATCCCATAAATACTTCGTTGCAAGTGTAATGTACAGGGTGTAATTTAATAAATGATTCTCGATTGTTCAAAAATCCATTAGTCTATTGTAACCCTTTACTCAATCTCACAAATACTCCTATTCATAGTCGACTTTTTCCAATTTTCTTAAAATTCTTCTACCTTTTTTTTTTCCTCTTAAATCTTCTCCCATCAATTCATTCGGGAAAATTTTAGAAGGCAGCCACGAACCTTTTTTTTTTTTTGTAATTTGGCTACTATAGATAGTTTAATTTTTTTTAAGGATGTGGACTAAGAATAATGACATACAGCCGAGTTCATTCGTTTAGAAAAACAAGAAAAAAGTAGAAATTTTGAATCTTCGCAGCTCCGGAGCTGCGGGAAGTGCAGCCCCTTCGCCCTTGCGTAACAAGAGCCAGGCACCCACGTTCGCCTCCGCAGCTTCGGCTTTATGGTCGCCGTAGGCGACCAGTCTCAGCCGCTGCGGCTCGCGTGGTGCCTGGCTCTTGTTACGGCGGGCGGGGGCTGCTCTCCCTCCGCTTTTATAAAAACAAACTCCATCCATTAGAGTCGGCAGCTTGGAATCGGGGTTGACCAATTCAGTTCTGTTACTAATTTATGGGTTTGGTGGCTATGGGTCTGCCCCGAATTCAGATAGGTTACGTAACGAAAAGTAAACAACTTTATATATGTTTAATCAACTTTATATATGTTTAATCAACTTTATATATGTTTAATCAACTTTATATATGTTTTGTATTGCTTCAATAAGCGCTAAAAAGGGGTCCTTTTTATTTCTTTACTACGGCGACCAGTCTCAGCCGCTGCGGCTCGCGTGGTGCCTGGCTCTTGTTACGGCGGGCGGGGGCTGCTCTCCCTCCGCTTTTATAAAAACAAACTCCATCCATTAGAGTCGGCAGCTTGGAATCGGGGTTGACCAATTCAGTTCTGTTACTAATTTATGGGTTTGGTGGCTATGGGTCTGCCCCGAATTCAGATAGGTTACGTAACGAAAAGTAAACAACTTTATATATGTTTAATCAACTTTATATATGTTTAATCAACTTTATATATGTTTAATCAACTTTATATATGTTTTGTATTGCTTCAATAAGCGCTAAAAAGGGGTCCTTTTTATTTCTTTGGACAAATCGCCTCCACTGATATTCTACAATCAAATCCGCAAAATTGTGAGGATTGTTGTAATTGTCTTTATTAGAAAAACGTTTCACGACCCTCCATTGCGATTCAATTCTTTGGGTATGAACACCTTCAGCCGTAATGAAAGGGCTGTCTGGATCGCTGTGATTGACTTTTTGGTGTTCATACCCGTGCTGGCTCAGACAATCGTACGCTTTTCAAAAGTCGGTACGAATAATCTAACCTTCAGCCACATGTTTTTTTATTAACGGTATCAAAACTGCTGATGAGCTTACGTTGTCTGGGCAGACTTCTAGACGAAGATCTTCCCTGCCATCTTCGATCATACCCAGGAGCCAATGACCTTCTACGCGACGACCTTTATTGTACTTTCTTTTTCCGAATTTTGATTCGTCAATCTGCACAATTTTGCCGGGCCCACCAATTTTAGGCGTCTCTTCTTGCCGCTCCAGCTCAAGGATAACCACAACTTCGCGGCAATAATTGTACCAATCGACAATGGTGGCCTTAGATAGGCATTTGTTTTCTTCTCTTACGAAGTCTTCGAATATGACCTCATCTATTTTCCATTTCCGGGAAAAGGCGTACATGAGGTAAAACACATGAGGCAGCGATATGTGCACCTTCTCGAACCAAGTCCCTAGTGCTCTTGATATCTTGGATTTGTTTTTGCATGTGCCCTTGCTGCACACAAATGATCCCTCGGTTCGATTTGTGGTGTAACGTATTTTCATTGGTTCACCATGCACGGGGCATATTTTTTCCGCTGGAATTATTTATTCTCGACAGCAAACTCAACACATTTCTCTCGATCGCCAAGCTCCTTTATTATTCTAGCATAATTGTACATTTCGACTATCTCATGGCAGTAAAGGGCACGCTTTGCGTATGGCTCACCATCAGCAGAAGAAGTACGAGTAGATGCCTGCGCTGCCGGAATCTTATGAAGAGAATCTGCTGAAGTTGATGGTTCAGCTGCCTGACCAACATTCGAAGATGTCGCCATTATCACCAATATCCAAATCACAAGCTTCAATCAAGTCCGGTATACGTGCAAGGGTAAAAGTCGTAAGAGAGTTTTTCGGTAGTCCAAATTAGTAGCAAAGTCGTCAAAGTTTAAGAAACACGAAGAAGTAGTAGCAAAGAGTAGTTAAAAGTTTATGAAACACGAAAAACTGCAAAAGTATTCGAAATATTCAGACCGAATGACGTTTTTTTTTCCATAATTTTTTTTAAATTTATTACGGCATTGGTAACTAGGCCATCTGCCGAAAATTAAACAAATAACAAAACATCTTATCTTAACTTCTAATCTTAAGATTTTGATTTATAAATATAGAATTTTACATGTCAAAAACATTAGATTTCATTACATTACATAAAATTATCGTAGAAAAATGCACACACACATGGACACTTAAAACTAGTCAAATAGTCCCCCGCGCAGAGATCCCTGGCCAAATGTACCCATAATACAGGCCGCGTTGCCCCGCTGTATGGCGAGGGAGATGTGCTGGACAAGGAACGCACCCGAGCGGGCGTCGCCACCCTTCTCTCGCAACCGACGACCAATGTCACCGACCTGCTTCTTCGCCTCCGAGCACCACGGTCCAGCAGTTTCAACGGCAAACGGCACAAAGACGTACGTTGATTCCAAGTCAGAGTATTTGGTGTGTTTGCCACGAGCAGCTGCCTCTGCCGCTGCACCAGCAATCTGCAGAGTGCCAGCAATATGGCAGGCCGCAAAAGTGCTGACACACGTGGCATCCCAAATGAGACACCGCCCTCTCAGCCAAGGAATCAAAGTAAGACCGTCCGGCCGCTTGCCGTCCGAACGCGACAACCCTGGAGGCTCTAGGATCGATGGCACTCCGGATGAGACCAGCGCACGCCTAATGATTTCATTGACTGCATGGTGGCGAGGTCGCCGCCCGGCGCTTCGCGCGCAGCTTAGGCCGTGGTGGCCTTTAGCGTCAACCGTAGTACCGCAGATGCAGGTATGCGGTTCGCACACCACACAGCCAAGGCGGAGTGCTGCAGCCACTCTGAGAGAATCGTTGTCCAGCAACGTACCTATGTGGGGGGATGGTAAAACATGCAGCCAGGCGCCTGATTCTGGCTTGGTTGACGCGAGCAGACGTGCCGATTCGCTGCTAGCACTTTCGGTCAGAAGGGACGAAAATAGATGTCGGCAGGCAATGTTGTCCCAGTTTCTCTGCCTCTCTGGATTTGATGGCTGGCTATCGTTGGGGCAGAGGATAGCCCAAAGGCTCAGGGCCTCCGAAGCAAAAGGGACACAGATCCCGCCACCATTAGAGGGTAGAATGTGAGTGACGAGCTCAGTGACCCCGTACGCGGAGTGGACGATCAGTTCGAATGATAACTTTTGATCCTCTAAGATATGTTTCAAATTTTTCTAAGCAACAAATTACTGAATAAAATTCTTGTTCTGTTACTGTCCAATTCAATTGTGCTCCTTTTAAAACTTTACTATGAAACCCTAAAACTATTTGCTGTCCTTCAATTATCTGAAATAACATTCCCGCCATTTCTATGCCTGAACTGTCAGTTTGCAAATAATATGGAAGAAAACATAGACGAAGCTATCAAATTTGCCAAGAATTTGGAGCTATCACAAGAAAGATCTTCAAAACTACCCTATAATCAAGAAAATGAACAAAAAGACGCAGTACAATCTATTTCAAGCAGGAAGGAAAGACAATCAAGACCAAGACTCCAAAATTTACACAATTCTTCTAGAAAATATTCATCGGACAGACACAAATATGAACGACCAACTTCGCTATCAAGACATAACCGTTCACAATCAAGAAACTCTTTTTCAGCATCCTTTTCGGGACAAAATCATAACAATTTTGGAAGCAGATCTACAATTTGCTATAAATGTGGTCAGCAACATAGAATTAGATGTCCGGCTGAGGGAAAAACATGCACCATTTGTAAAAAATTAAATCATTTTGCTAAAATGTGTAGAAACAAAAATAAGACAAGGAATGAAAGTACCATTAGGCAGGATAACTCGTATAATGATTTTATTATTTCAGCAATAGGAAATTCCTCAACAAATTGAACCACAAAAATCGATTGTTTCGATTACACGATTTCTTGCCAAATCGATACAGGCGCAGATTGTAATGTTATTTCCGAACGCACCCTTAGCGAAATTAAAAAACAAAGAAATGTCAAAATTCCTATTTTTAAAACGAACAATAGAATTTTTTCATTTTCAGGCCAGTCAGTGGAAAATATAGGTAGTGTGAAATTAAACTGTACCCTAGAAAATAATGTGCAATCTGTTATTTACTTTATAGTGATAAAAAGTGACTGCAAAACCATTTTGGGCTGGAAAACTTCAGAAAAACTGGGAATCGTCAAAAGATTGTTCAAACTAACAAACCATAACCTGCATGAGCATGAATGTGAACTAACCCCTGACGAAACAACTAGAATTGACAACTCATCGCAACGGGAAAGGTCAGTACAAAACATTATTGACAAATATTCAAACACATTTGAAGGATTAGGTTGCTTACCCAGCGAAGTACACTTAGATATTGACAAAAGTGTTCAACCAAAAATCTGTCCAGTTAGAATTCCATATGCAATACAATCAAAACTTAAAGAAGAACTTGATAGAATGGAAAGTCTAAATGTCATTGAAAAGGTCACCGAGCCTACTTCATGTGTAAATTCTCTAGTTCCCGTCGAAAAACCTAACCACAAATTGAGAGTATGCCTAGATCCAAGAAACCTCAATGTAGCCATTATGCGACCTCATTTCCCGTATCCAACTTTTGACGACTTACGTTCTAAAGTAGCTAGAGCACAGGTTTTCTCAGGATATTGGATGCTAAAATTAGATGAAGAAAGTAGCAAACTTTGTACTTTCAACACTCCGTTTGGAAGATACAAGTTCCTAAGGTTACCTTATGGAATAAAGTCCAGTGGTGAAATATTTCATAGAGTCATGACAGACATATTTCAAGATTTGCCAGGAGTAATTATTTTTGTTGACGATATTTTAGTTTTTGGCTCAACTCAAAAAGAACATGACAGAAACCTAGAAAATGTATTTAAAAGAGCATTAGAAGTAAATTTAAAATGTAATAAATCAAAATGTCAATTCAGCTTAGCAGAAATATCATATGTAGGCCACACTTTTAATAAAAATGGTATTTCCCCAGCCAAATCCAAAGTGGAGGCTATAACGGAGATGTCAAGGCCGAAGAACGTCCAGGAACTGCAACGATTCCTCGGAATGGTAAATTACCTTAGTTCTTACATACCTAACTTGTCAAATGAAAATACTATTCTTAGAGACCTTTTAAAACAGAAAAACTTATGGCAATGGATTAAAAATCACGAAAAACAATTCAATAAACTAAAATAATTTATGTGAATTATATATTTGTATTATTTATTAGTCTATTTTCTTTATTTATTATTTATGATACATCATTTTTTTCTCACTTTTTTTGCACTATTGTGTTCCCGTTAATATAACTTTCTCACTGCGTTCGGTTGGCTGGAAGAAATCTCTTTTAGAGATAAGCCCGCCTTTGTGTATGTCCTTTAGTTATAGTCTTTTCTGTCAAATTTTTGTGCAATAAAGAATATATATATATATATCATTTATTAGTCAGTCCCCTGTTCTCATTCACTATGATGTCAACAAACCGGTTAGAATGTCAGTGGATGCCAGCAAGAATGCTGTCGGAGCTGTAATTTTTCATGGCAAAAACCCTATAGCGTATGCATCAAAATCACTAACTCAGTCTCAAGAACATTACGCACAAATTGAGAAGGAACTTTATGCCATAGTTTTCGGTTGTAAAAAATTCCACCAGTACATTTATGGAAAAACTATACAAGTAGAGACAGACCATCAACCCCTTGTCACTTTATTTAAAAAACCCCTTTCTGATGTCCCCGCTAGGTTGCAGAGAATGATGATTGCCATTCGATCTTACGATCTAATAGTCTCATATACAAAGGGCAGTGAAATGTATGTATCGGACACATTGTCAAGGGCACCAATAAATGGAACTAAAGTAGAAAAATTTTACTTTAACGAATTGGAAAGTAACATTGAATGCCAAGTCAATCTGTTAACTTCTCATTTAGCCATAACAAAACAAAAACTAGATAAAATATTACTTCACACTCAGTCAGATAATTGCCTGCAAAAACTTAAAGAATACTACAAAAACGGATGGCCAAAATGTAAACAATATTGTGATCATATTGTATTACCATACTGGAATATTCGACGAAATACATGTAATAAATTACTTAATCTTCAAAAATCAGTCAGTTGTAATCCCCAATTCATTACGGTCAGAAATTCTTTCCATTTTACATGAAGGTCATCAGGGCATAGAAAAAACAAAGAATTTAGCAAGAGGTACTGTTTATTGGCCAAATATAAACAAGGACATAGAGACAAAACACAAATAAACAATTGTGAGACATGCATGACATATAGACCAAACAAAACCAAAGAACCATTATTACAACATGAGACACCCATTGTGCCATGGCAAAAAGTCGCCATTGACCTATTTGACTACAAAAATAAAAATACTTAATTCTTGTTGACTTTTACTCAAATTATATTGAAGTTGAATTTCTTAAAAAAAACTCGAGAAGTGAAACTGTCATAATGCACTTAAAGACTATATTCGCACGTCATGGTATTCCATTGCAATTATTAAGTGATGAAGGACCGCCATTCAATTCAACGACTTTCAAAAACTTTTTGATCGATTGGGATATTGAACATTTAATATCTAGTCCACATTTGCCAAGATCAAACGGTTTAGCCGAGATATCTGTCAAAATAGTCAAAAATATTTTTAGAAAATGTGACGAGTCAAACACAGACCCATACATAGAACTTTTACAGTATGGGACAACTCCTCGAGAAAATAACTTGAAGTCACCATCAGAACTATTAATGTCAAGGAAACTAAGAACAAAACTGCCGACAAAAATCGCGAATTTGAAGCCAAAAGTTGTCAAATTTTCTGAACATTTGGAAAATAGAGAGAAGAGAAACTACAAAACTAAGACATACTACAATAAAAATGCCAAGCCTTGTCTCGAATTTCAAGTCGATGATACAACATTTTTCAAAAAGAATCCTAAAGACATAATATGGACAAAAGGCCAGATAGTCTCAAAAACTAAATACCCCAGGTCATACTTAGTCAAAGATGCCAACAACAACGTATATAGAAGAAATTCTCAACATATACAACTATTTAAGTCTAACAGTTGTGATCAAAATACTAACAGTAATAGTCAAAATACTAACACTAAATACGACCTATTACTTAATCAGTCAAATAACCAGTATCGTTATGATAGTCAAAAGTCAGAAAATGGTCAGTCACAGTCATATAAGTCACAGTCAGACAAGTCTAAATCATATTATAAGTCTAAGTTATATGATAGTCAGAATAGTCATAAGTCAGAAAGTCTTTTCGAAAAAGAGGAACATAATGATAATAATAACTATACATTTAGCTATTATCCAATTAATAATAAACAAATTGTAAAGAATGAAGATGATTTATTTATGTCATTGTCTGATGAAGAAATGTTAAATTTAAATACTAGTGTAGGATCAGAAAATGTGTTATCACCTGAATTTATAGCAATAAGTGAAAATATTGACATTGAAAATGATGATGTTTTATCTGAAAATAATAACATTGAAACGGAGACGATGGTCAATTTACCTGATATGCATGAAATGTCATTTAGTAGTAGTATACCTGAAATGAAATATAGTAGTCGTGGAAGGTTATTAAAGAAAACAAATAGACTGAATTTATAAAAAGTATGTTTATTAGATAAAATGTTAAAATGTGACAGAATTTTAAATTGACAATCGTACCTAAAAATAAATGTAATAATAATTAAAATAATATAAAATTAAATCTTCACAGCTTGCAAATATGTAAGTTTTGCTGAAAGAACCTAGAGGCAGAATTAAAGAATGTTTTATTTGAAATGTATAGTTGGTAGAGCAGTGTTTCTCGAAGTCTTAAAAAGGGGCATGTTGCATAATTGTCTATGCTTTAAAAATATATTATTTATTGTCTGTGGTAGAAGTAAGGATCTTTTCAGAAATAGACATGGCTGCCTCACAATGTCTCTTGTGGTTTTATTTAATATCCTGATAAACGCCCGCCGCTTGCCAGACACCAACCAGCCCAGAACACGAATAATATTATATTTCCATCAAAGAAAAAGTATATAAGTAATTGTCTGCAATTCTTCAGGTTATAATTTTGTAACCTCTAACGGAGGCTTAGGTATTCTTCCGTCTTCAGATTTCACTAAGCAAGCACATCACAAACGTATCTAAGCTTTGAAATATTACATTTTACAACAAAACATATTAATATGTTTAGATTTTCACCGTAATTTGGAAATTTGATATCGTTACGCACGAAATTACAAATGCCAATGATGTCAGTCAGATTTGATAGCTTGTCTATGACACTTGCATCTATGGGTGAGACAACCGCGGGAATTCAAATAAGCTCGTAGTATTTATCTGGTATCTAGCCATTTACAAATAGCATTCTTCATACAACACTGTGTATTTTAGCAAGACACATAAAGCATATTTTCAAATACCAATTTCAGAAGAAAGTAAAAAGTATACAGGTTTTGCATTTGACGGAAAGACTTACGTTTACAATGTATTACCTCAAGGATTGAAAACATCTGTAGGAAGTTTTAGTCGAGCCATGGATATTATTCTAGGACATGAAGCGCAAGAGTTTTGTGTTAACTATTTAGATGACTTGGCCTTAATCACAAACGGAACGTTAGAAGAGCATTTAGAGCATCTAAATATTGTACTAGGAAAATTAGATGAAGCAGGCTTAACATGTAACTTAAAAAAGTGCGAATTTCTTTGCAAGGAAGTTAAGATGCTATGGTTTATAATATCAACGGAAGGGCTAAAAACTGATCCAGAAAAGGTAAATGCTATACAAAACTTTCCAACACCGAAAAAACAATACATGAGCGTTTTTAGGTTTATGTAATTTCTATAGGAGATTCATACCAGAACATAGTTTGCAAACTAAACCTTTATGTGATTTATTGACTAAAGAAAAGAGTTGGCATTGGGGACAGTTGGAACAACAAACTATTGACAAAATAAAAGCTCTCTTTGTAGAAACTATACAATGAAATCATCCAGATTTTTTGCTTTTGTCCACTTTATCTGGACACAAATATATTGGAGTTCGGTATACTCGTATTCTAAATTTTGACACCATGATTCCAAAGGCATTTTCAACTATCCTTCTGGGCCTAGAAAGGCAGTAATTAAAAATTTTCTGATCATCTGTCAACAGTAATCTTCGAGAATATGGCTTCAATAAATACTGTTTCAATGGAAAAGCTTCGTCTCCTAAAATGACACCTCAAGAAATAAAGTTCAGAGTGCCATCGTCCAATTTCTTTTTAAGTATTGAATATTGAAGCGCCGTTTAATCTATCTACCTTGGCTGCCCACATGAATATATGTAAAACAGTAGTTGCCATCTACCAGAGCGAAAAGTACAGTACTAAAGTAACCTTTATGATTAAAAAAGTCACTTCCACTGCCGATTGGTTGCTGTTTATTGACATGTTTGCGATCGAGGGCACCACAACATCCTGAAAAATTCCAACGGTTACTAAACTCTCTTGAAATATTTATCCATTCTTCAGTTGTCTTCGGGATCTGAAAAAAAAAGGAATTTTATTTGTTTTTAAAACGTTACGTTATATTCTTTCTTTTTTTGTTACAGGAAAATTCAAATGAAAGCTCTTCAAATATGCCAGCCAGCCATTCGCCAGACATTCCAGCCGGCTGGCTGGGTGAAGGGCTCTTTACCAGACATTCCAGCCAGCCCTTCACCAGACATTCCAGCCGGCCCTTCACAAGACATTCCAGGCGACCCTTCACCGGACATACCAGCCAGCCCTTCACCAGACATACCAGGACCTCCTTTGCCAGCTGAAGATCTTAAAACACTTTCTCAGCAGCTAAACAGCGAAATATTCGCTAAGCCACAAAGCTTTAGCAATAAGAAACGACCATCAAAAAGACCATTAGTACCTGAACATATTGAGAATTCTATCGAACCACTTAATAGTATAAAGGACCAAGTTGTAAAGAAACGGAAGATGAATTCTCTCTATTCGCCAAAAATATTGACAGTCAGCTTAGACAATTGCCTCTAGATATTCAGTCTGAAATATTTTAAATAGTGAAACGGGAAAGAATACGTCGAATGCAAATGGAAATAATTCTGCTTCATCGTGTGAATATACTATAGCAATACCAGAACATATATTCAACAATCTTGAGTCTCAGCTTCATATCCAACGTGACGCAACAAAGCAAGAAACATCACAACTAGTTGTAGTATAAGAGGAATGCAGCGGAGCTGAGATAATACGTGACGCAAGAAGACAAAAAACTACACCAGTAGTTGTAGTAGATGATGCGTTACAAGAAGAAGGAGTTCAGATCCAACCTATCACAACAAGGCAAGAAGCATCATTAGTAGTAGCAGATGATGCATTACGAGTACAAGAGGCAATTTGAAGCATCGGAGGAAATGAGTATTTTCGCTTTTTAGCCGAATAATAATTTCATTTTGTAAATCTAGAAGACTGAAGAGTACCATAATTATAGTTTGACTAAGATTACTTTAGACACTTACAGATAAGATTACTTTAGACTTTTACAAGGCAAGAAGCATCATTAGTAGTAGCAGATGATGCATTACAAGTGTTCGGGGCGGTGCGTTGGTTGTTGATTTGAAATGAAATGTTGTAAAGTTTTTTTCACTATTTATTACTCAAAATATAACAGTAAATTGTTCAAAATACTTATTAAAATTAGAATGCACCCAACCCGTTCAGTCTAATAATGTGCACAGAAGGTGGCCGCGGGGCGGCGGGCCGCTACTACATCAAAGGTGTTTGGTTACACCGAACATTCTCCCGAGGGGCAAAAATGTTAAATTAGGGTGGGGTACATTCCTGTTAATTAAATGTTAGCATAAGTATAAAACTTCGACAAAGCAAGTACTAAAAGGCATAAGTATTACTTAACCATCAAAGTATTTTAAAATAATAAAAATTTATAAAAAGTTACACTACACTGAATCATCATCACTAATAATTAATTTAGGAAACACAGGTGGTTTCACTTTTTCCTTGCTGGTAAAATTCTTCATCTCAGTTTCGCTATCGCTTATGGCGAGGTGTAGTTCCGGTCGTTGGCGGTGGTGGGGGGGGCCTGTGCATGGCGCCGCGCGGCTGGTCGGGGCTGCGGGCGGCTGCTCCTCTCCGCCCCACCTGTACTTGTTGACGGGTTGTTCCAACTGCGACGTGTCCTGCGCCATGCAACCACGATGACGATAATCATGAGTCCCGCCAGGCTGTAAATCATCGCATAATGATGTGCATCGTGATACGATATGTCATTTGTGTCTTGGTAAGTAGAACTTTCTTTCAGCATTTTTATTTTAGCTTCCATCTCTTTAAACCATATCTTGTGTTCGGGATTTATATCCGTGTAATTGTCGTTCTCTTGGTCGATAGTTAAGTTGATAACCTGGTTAATTGGCGCTATTACTGAGGTTTCCACATCGTATTTTACGTTCATTCGACTTTCATAGTGTTTTCGTGCGTATGTAGTAAATTCGTTTGTCTTTATAACGCAGTCGTTATCAAGGCTTATCACGCTGGCGAGTCTCAGCTGATGCGCCGTAACTTGACCTCCACATATTGTTCGCAACTGACAGGTACCACAACAAAAATATAGGAAGTGGTTCGGTTTCGCCAGTCCTGTCCACTTGTTTTCGCACGCGGCTATGCTTGTTTTGCAAACATTTTTCTCCTTGTCTTGAACACATAAATCTTTGTCCGATTTCATCTTATATATGGGAATGTTTATTTGACATAAGTAGGTAGAGATATCTCGGGAGATGCATCCTTGTAAATTTTCGTGTGTTATTGGTAAATAGCTGTCTTTTTGTAGATTTATCGCCACGAATTCAGCAATCGGTGTTATAATTAACGCATCTTCTCGAAATGGTTTCGGTATCGGTATAACGTGATATAGATCGTAGGTTTCTCGGCTTATGAGTGGTATTATTATTTCAAAAATGAAATATTCTTCTGTCATTCTTGCTTTTATTTTCAGTAGTTTGTATATCTTCTTCAAATCTGTATGAATGTTTTCGATAGGTAGGGTTTTATCTTTGTTTAATAGCCCAGAAATTACGTTTAATTGTTCTTGTAGCTGATTTGGCGTAAGTAGATGTAAGTTAAATTGTGCTTGATAAATATCAGATATTGTGTCTAACATCATGTTTTGTAATCCTTTCAGGTTTTGTATCATGCTGACTGCAGTGAATAGAGACAGTGTAACATCTTGACCTTGGTTTACTGCATTGACTTCTTTTTGTAGAATATTTATCGCTTTATCAATGTTGTTCAAATGTTTGTTTATATGCTTATGTTGTTTAGCCATAAATTCTTCCGTTCTCTTTAAATAATTTTGTTGTGATTCCACAATCGATGTTTGATTAATCCATAAGTTCTTCATATGAGTTTGATTTTGTTTGATAAGTTTAATATCTTGGATATATTTCTGCGCAAAGCGTTCATCTAAAACTCCAAATAAAGCATTAGCTATATATCCGATTCCATTCACAAGTCCTCGCCGCTGTCTCGAATGCTCGTCAAAGTGTTGCGTAAGTAACAGCTGATTATAGTATTGTAACTCCGTAAACTCGTGGCGTAGCTGCGCTAAGATCATGTTGCATTTATTATTAACTTCCATAGTTGTGCATGTCTTTTCTAAAATGTTTAACAACTTTTCGCACGCAGTAGTTTCATCCCAGTACGGTGACATGTCATAGTAGGCGATTAAAGTCCACTGTTCTCTTAGAAATTGCATTTTAGCCAGCGGGTCGAAATATAATGTTTGATTATTATTAAGCTCGGTCACTCGTGGATAGCAAAGTGGTGAAGAATAGAAGCGCCTTTACTACTGAGCTTAATGTAACGCGACAGCAGTTGTTTGTTTTCTTATTTGTTTGTTGTGCCTTATCATCGGTTTCATCTTCTACTTTTGTTTGTTGAATTGGTAGTATACTTAGTTTGACGACTGGCCGTCTAAGATATCCTCTTTCTGTTTTTAACGTCACA
The DNA here is from genome assembly GCA_947532105.1 of Athrips mouffetella. NCBI lineage: Eukaryota > Metazoa > Arthropoda > Insecta > Lepidoptera > Gelechiidae > Athrips > Athrips mouffetella. The sequence continues at coordinate 14,235,370 of OX383974.1, forward strand.
ACTCGAACAAGTCCATCACGGCCGGGGTGTAATTCTACTACTCGCGCCATTGTCAATAAACGTATTAACAGTCTCTTATCCAAATAATAATGAGCGAAGACACAAACAAAGGGAAAGAGCAACTCATGGCTGCTGTCAGGGAAATAAACAAAAACTCAAAAGAATCCATTGAAATCTTGAGGAACACTAGCACCAACAACATAAGAGCGGTAGAAAGGAATTCAAGAAACGTGAAAGATCCAAACCCATTAATGTCAGCGATGTCAAACATGTCGAGCAAGTACCCCATAACTGTAAAAAAGGACAAAGCACTACTATTCAATCTACCAAAGAGATTCATTGGACCTGGAGGCGCACATCTTCATGGCAGATTATTGTGTAAAATGGGTGCAATTGACTGGTGGATAGAAAATGCTGAGGTACCCAACCAAGATTTTGTAGATGTTATAAATGTAATTTGTAGAAAGCATGATAACAATGTCTCTGATTACTATAAAATAAAATGGGATGATATACACTTCCAATTTGGTAGAATCGAAATAGAAAGGATACACATGAGAACACAGAATCCAATAGTGGAAGTACCTGCCTCACTCAGAAACGAAGCCATTATTCAAGCTTTTTTGCCAGACTCCACAATATGTAGAGAATACATAAGTTCTAACATTCTTGATGAACTAAAGCACAAAATGGGTGAACTCACTACTCCCCACATGGATTGGGCAGCACAATTAAGGGTGATTAAATCACAACTTGATCCTAAAGTCCGATGCATGCCTAGCTTCACAGGAATACCTGAGAACTTAATTGAAATGAAACATGCCCTAGTGCATTATAATTTCAAGGCAATGAGAATGCCCACCCGTCAAATTCCAATAAGTCACCAAGGATTAAGATTGTTGGCGCAACACTTATGCAAGAGTGCAAGGCAAATGAGGTGTAAGAGAGAGGACATCTTAGATTGCATTGAGGCCACAACGGTTGATGGAAGGAAATTAAAGCAATTGCTGTGTGATAAATCTATTCCTCAAAGTGATCCTTTCATCAATTACCTCAAGTGTTCCATTGGAGAGCCCGTTTCAATGACAGCTCAAATAGGTGAGGTCACATTCTCTCCATACCCTTGCAGAGTTAGCATTAGTGAAAGAAGTAACATGAACAATGAGAAGTACAAAGTATACATGGGGATAGAGAAGGTTTCCTTCAAATCTGAACATTGTAGAGGAAGTTTCGTACATGACGGCCCCCTGCTAGTTTCAATGACTTCTAACGCACTTAACAAGCTGAAACTGAGAGACATAATTGCTTGTGTGGCAACATATTGCAGGTTTGGATACGATAAAACAAGGAGCAAGTTTCCCTCCAAGATGAGAAATGAAGCTCTCAGGTATGCTAAGGAAAACATACATGATTTTTTAAGGTGCACAAAAGAGCAATGGTTGTCATGGAAGCCAGAACATGTAACCATGATTGGACCTCTCAATGTTCAAACTTCTACTGAGTTCCAAGAAGCACCAGAAACCACGATGGAACCAACAGGGGATCTATCGATGATAAAATTAGAATGCACCCAACCCGTTCAGTCTAATAATGTGCACAGAAGGTGGCCGCGGGGCGGCGGGCCGCTACTACATCAAAGGTGTTTGGTTGCACCGAACAACAAGAGGCAATTCGAAGCATCGGAGGAAATGAGTATTTTCGCTTTTTAGCCGAATAATAATTTCATTTTGTAAATATTGAAGACTGAAGAGTACAATAATTATAGTTCAACTATAATAGTATTACTTTAACTGTATCTTGATTTGAAAAAAATAATTTAATTACCACTTCTTGTTACTGACCTGTATGTACTCCTCCAACCCGTCATATGTAGCATCTAGCACTTCTGGCAGAAACTTGGATATAGTGCTCTTTGGAACTCGAAAATAACTTTCTAAAGTTGGAAAACTATCACCAGTTGCTAAAAAGCACAGAGCCATTTGTAGCTTTATATTTGCAGGTAGAGCAGCTCTCATGACTGTATCATCTCTCTGTATTGTTGTTGTTACTTTTTGTAACAGATAGTCAAATTGTTCACCGTTCAGCCTCGAATGAAGGTGGCCTTGTCTTCCATGCGTATTTCAGAGAGAAAATTATCAGATGCTCCATGCTCTTTACTCCTTAATATCCATTCACGGGTCCAAATCGATCTCTTCATGCGTTGCTTCTTTTTTTGTTTTTAATGGTCCAGCTCTTTTATTAACATATCTGCAACAATTGCGACAAAGCCAGTGATACCATTCCAATAAAAATTGACCAACGGCAGACTGATGAAATTGGAAGTGCTGCTACACTAAAATGCCAAAAAAGAACCGATCGAAGTTACTAGAAATTACGTGACGCTAACAGCTCGACCATCCTGCCATAGCGAGTCCCTTCGCAACCATCAAAGACATTCGAAATGAAAGAGAAAAAGAGAGCAGTAATCCTCAATAGTACATTGAATAATAGAACCTTGAAGTAATTATAAATTATAACTAATAAGGTATTTGTACAGGTATTGTCCTTTTATAGCTTAACCAAAATAAACTTGTTTCTATTTTATGTTATTCGATTAGCGAGCTACTATTCTATGATACAATTTAGTATATGTACGAATGTAAGTGGCTGAAGTAATACAGTAATTTAGAGTTTAGGTAACTTAAGTCTAATGTTATTAAGCGAATTCCCTTTCAAACGATTATAAACAACATCTTAACTTATATACTATTATTTATACATTTTTTAAGCTTTAAATTTTATATATTATTTACAAAACCTTAACTACCTATTCGTCTAAGTCACTTTTACCCTCCTCTGAGGTGTTGTCAGAATCAGTGGAATCTAAATTTCTATTAAATACCATCCACGGTTTAATTTTGTCTATCGCAACAATGTTTTCATAACGACGTTGGCCGCGCTTGCGAGTTAACGGAGTGTCTTCGATTACGAAGCGATCATGGAACTGCCGTCACTAGGTACGTCGCGTTTAACGCTAATAAGGTCGCCGTTGTTATACTTCGGAATTGGAGCACGTTTGAATCGAACAGATTTTTGTCCTTTGTTTGTTGCTCAGCAATGCGTATAATCGCTTCGCTGCGTACCTGCTTTAAGTCTTCAGACGTTCTTGTGTCATCAATGATGTCGCTCATAAAGTTTTCCGAGGTGCTATTTATGTTAAAACTAAATAGCAGGTCGGACGGGCTCTTGCCTGTTGTTTTATGGACCGTCGTGTTAAGCCTGATCTGTATGTCGAGAACGTAACTGTCCCAGTTTCTGTCATCTTTGCTATTGGATTTACTAAAAAAAGCACTAAGGATAGTTCTGTTGAATCTTTCGCATTGTCCATTGGCCTTGGGCGTTGCGACGGCATTCAAAATGTGCTTAATGCCCATTTGTTTCACAAATGCGCGAAAACTATTGCTCGTGAAAGATGTTCCTCTATCCGTAAAAGCGTCTACTAAAACCAAAAGATAACAATTTCCTCGTTTGCTACGAAGAAACGGTCCTAAATGGTCTGCATGAACTGTGTGGAAAGGGACTTCAATCTTTGGGATAGGATGCAGTTCGCCTGGTTGCTTCCCTGTGGCGTCTTTACTATGAGCACACTCTGAACATGATTTGACGTACTTTTTTATAAAGCGCCGCATTTTGGGGAACCAGTAAACTTGCTGTACCCGTGCTAGCGTCTTATCGAATCCGAAATGTCCCAAATCGTCGTGATTCATTTTAGCTATCTGCCATCTCACGCCCTTTGGTACTACCCAACGTAAATTTTGATCTCCTTCTCTTTTAATTCTGTAAACTTTGCCATTTTTTTATTTAATTTTTCACTGAGGATTTCTTTAATGCGCCTTATTTCATCGTCACTTACTTTGTACAGTAGCGATCCAATCTTCTGAGCCAATGGTGAGCACATCTAAAACATGCGGATCATCTCTTGCTTCATTTACTGGGTTTCTACTCAGTGCATCCGCATGCGACATATTTGTTCCTGAACGGTATTCAATTACGCAGTCAAATTCCTGAAACTGTATCCACCAGCGTGCTATGCGCGGAATTAAGTCTCTTTTTGACAAGGTCGAGCGCAGAGCGTTACAATCTGTAAGTATCTTGAACGGTATACCAATCAAGTAGACGCGGAATTTGTTGAGTGCTGAAATCACCGCCAAGGTTTCCAGTTCGAATGAGTGGATTTTTTTGCTCGTCAGGTGTGGTTTTCTTACTGTGATAAGCGATAGGCCTGAGTAGACCCGAGTCATTCTTTTGTAATAATATTCCGCCAACTCCGAAATTGCAGGCATCCGTATAGACTTCAGTTTCTTTGCTAGGGTCGTAAAGAGCTAGTAACGGCCTTTGTACTAAAAGGGACTTAATGGTTTCAAAGGCTTCGTTTTAGGAAGATTCCCATTTCCAGATGGAATCTTTTCTGAGTAGATCCGTTAATGGTCGTGCTATCATTGCAAATCCTTACACGAACCTTCTGAAAAAACTCGCAAGTCCGATAAATTGTTGTAGCTCTCGTTGACTCTTTGGAACACGGAATTTAGACACTGTCTCTATTTTCTTTTCACCGGGTTTGATTCCATCGGCATTTATTTCGAATCCCAAGAAGTCGATGCTATCCATGAAGAAGTTACACTTGGACAGTTTGAGCGTTAAACCACCTTGTTTGAGAAGGCCTAAAACTTCTTCTAGCCTAGCAAGGCCTTCTTCGAAGGATCTGGCTGGTATCAGGACATCGTCCATATACACCAAAGCGTATTTGATTTTGTATTTATGGTTCTCTGGAACACTGCTGGCGCATTTACAAGGCCAAAGGGCATCCTGGTATATTCGAACAACCCATCTGGCGTGATAAATGCAGTTTTATCCTGAGAGTCCTTTGCTATGGGAATTTGGTAGTAGCCAGAGGCCAAATCGAGAGATATAAAAAGCTTGTTACCTGCAAGCCGGTCGAGTTGGTCATCAATTAAGGGTGTTGGATAATGATCTTTTTTTGTACATTTGTAGTACACGGGCTCCAACACAGATGGCGCCACTAGGTTTCTGCAACGCGGTAGCGTTGTGTCCTTCGGTAAACATGACCCCCCGATCGTATGTCCGCTCGCTTTGTCTACTGCTAGATACTCGATTGGTATTCTTATGGTTGCCTTCAAGCTATTGAACGCCATACGATACTTTCTCGTGCTCCCCATCTAAGCCCCGGTACGGTGTCTCTTTCGAAACGCCTGCCGAGTCTTTGGTGCTTCTCTTACGCACTGTTATTAGATTATTAGCTACAATAAAGCTATCTTACTTGGATATCGTCGTTTATCTTGAACGCCTAACCCTACAGTGGCGTCCAACGCGGGCAAGAAAGTCCCTAAATTCGTGGTTTCGCGATCAGGACGGCAGACAACATATCCAAATTTAAGGAGATCGTCAAGTCATACTATGACATATAACCTGACCGAAGCACAGTTCAAGCAGTTGCTGGCATCGATCGAAGGAGGAAGAAAAGGCACGATGGCTGCTTGCAACGCCTCCTACAATGGGAAGAAGGACAGAGAAACCGTTGAAGCCTTTATTACAGCGCTGCGGGTTTTCAAGCAAATTGAAAACATTACTGACACCGATGCTATAGCTGGTCTACCGTTGGTGCTTAAAGAAGAAGCGGCAGTATGGTGGCAAGGTGCAAAGAATACTGTTACAACTTGGGAGCGATTTGAAAAAGAGCTACGTAGTACATTTGCGCCTAAAAAGGCGGAATACCCCATTTACCTTGAAGCCTGTGGAATAAAGCAAACTGCGGAGGTTTCTACTGACGACTTTATAACAAGGAAGAGAATGCTTTTTGCAGAATTACCGACAGATGAGAAGCTTAAAGTCCAAACAACAGCTAAATATCATCTACGGTCTACTCAACCTAAGTATCAGGGAGAAGATACCCAGAGAAAAAGTCAATAACTTTGAAGATCTTCGTCAACAAGCACGCGATGTTGAAGCGTTATTGAAGGAAAGATCAATGGCAGAAATAGCAGAAGAAAAGAGAGATACAACTAAGGTCGAGCAGCCCACACATCCATCGACATGCACGTCTCGTTCTAAAAAACCAACAAGATGCAACTTTTGCAAGAAACTAGGTCATGTATTGGAAGACTGTCGGAAACGGAAAAAGATGCTCGAAGTTAATGAGAATGAAGATAAAACTCAGACAAAAGCTACTGGTTTGACCTGCTACGGATGTGGTACTCCAGGAGTTTATCGAAGCAATTGTAAGATTTGCAACAATAAAACCCCTGAGACAGCTAAGACCAAAGGGAATGTTGGTTTCTGCGCGATTAATATACAAATGGAAAAGTATTCAAGGCCAATGGTTTTCTTGAAAGTAAATGGTCTCGAGGGAAAAGCTTACATAGATACTGGTGCGAAAGTAAGTGTCGCCTCGCATGAGCTTTATAGATTGCTTCAAGCAAAAGGGCACGTGTTCCATGAAGAGAATGTGACTGTTACACTAGCTGATGGGATTGCAAAAAACCAGAATGTACTTACATTTGAGGCCCTGGTTGAACTTTGTGGTCGCAGCTTCCGCACATATTTCATTGTTCTACTTGAATCCTACGAGAATCGTACATTATTAGGTATTGACTTCCTACAAAAGGCTGGAATCGTTCTCAACATTGCTCAATTTACGTGGCACTACATCGAGAGTCCAGCTCAAGAGTTCGAATTGTACCAAGAGAAATTTGTTGTATTCAACGATAAGAGTGGTGGTCTTACTACCTGCAACAGTAGCACAACAAAAGTAGGCATGGCACCAATTAGTACGGAACAATCAAAGAAACACGGAAGGCCGATCGATGATGGAAATGGTGGGGCTTTAATAGCTATCGAAGCTACCAGACCCAAAGAAAATGCACGTCCCACATACAAACTCATCCCCATCGATCTGCCGGAGTCACCTCGAAAGAAGAGTCGCTCTGGGGAAAAAATTTTGTTTGATGGATACTCTCCGCAACTAGACTACATGATGCAAGACGCCATCAGGAGTGTGGAAGAGGCCGAGAACAACTTATCCCCACATTCCATGAGTCTTTTCGACGATGTGGGTATATGCGCCATTGATGTGATATCTGCACTTGACGAGCCACAATCACAGCAACTCGAAGAACTGTTACACGAGTTTGCGGACGTGTTCACGTCAAACGACAAAGCAGTGATTGGAGTAGAACACGTGATAAATACGGAAAACCACCTGCCTATTGCTGTCCCCCCGTACAGATTGTCACCGCAAAGAAAAGGAGTCCTAAAGGCTGAAATTGATACTATGCTGACAGATGGTATAATAGTACCCTGCACATCTCCATGGGCAGCACCAGTAGTGATGGTTCCGAAGCCAGATGGTAAGATTAGAGTCTGCATAGATTACAGAAGATTGAACGCCATCACGGTACCAGACACCTATCCAATCCCACGTATAGATGATCTACTACATGAGGCAAAACCAACTCCGTTCATGTCGGCACTAGATTTAAAAGCAGGGTATTGGCAAATTCGAGTTAGAGAGGCTGATCAGGAGAAGACAGCGTTTATTACACCTTTTGGCATATACAAATTCCTAAGAATGCCCTTTGGGTTGCGAAACGCGCCTTCAACATTTCAGAGGCTAATTGACAGATTTCGTGTCAGTCTCAGCCATGTCAAACTCTTAGCTTACCTAGACGATTTGATTGTATTTTCCGAGACATTCACGAAACATTAGTCCGATTTGAGAGACATCTTTTTGAAAATGAGAGAATTCAACTTTGTTGTTAACAAAGAAAAATGTCGATTTTGCTGTAGAAAAGTAAAATACTTGGGACATCTCATTACGCCGGAAGGACTTGAAGTGGATCCATCGAAGACAGCTGCAGTCTTAGACCGTCCTCCACCCACCAATGTGAAGCACTTGTTATCCTTTCTACAGACTTGCTCTTGGTACCGCCGTTACATCAAGAATTTCTCCGACCTTGCTGAACCGTTAACTCGCCTCACGAAAAAGAATGTTACATGGGTTTGGGGTGCAGAACAACAGAGATCTTATGAGAAACTGAAGAACCGACTCGCATCCCCTCCTATCCTGAAACAAGCTGATCATACTAAAGATTACATCATTAAAACTGATGCTAGTGATTATGCATTGGGGGCGGTACTCGTGCAAGGAGAAGGCGACACGGAACATCCTATAGAGTATGCCAGCAGACTAATGACTAAAGCCGAACGAAACTACTCTACTACGGAGAGAGAAGCGCTCGCAGTTGTTTGGGCGGTCAACAAATTCGCCGGCTACATTGAAGGCGCGCGTGTTACAATAGTAACTGATCATCAAGCCTTGCAGTGGTTAATGAAGTTGAAGTCTCCAATAGGAAGACTAGCTAGATGGGCCCTCCAATTGCAAGCTTTTGACATAAGCATCAAATACATCCCGGGACGCATTAATGTGGTGGCTGACACTCTTTCAAGACCTCCCTGCACAGAAGATGATAAAGATGAATGCGGGGTATGCACAGTGACAGTTGATATGAGCACACGAAGCCCTGCGGCGGTGCGGGCTGAGCAGCTTAAAGATGAGAAGCTGGCCAGAATAATAGAGGCTTTAGAAAGCCATCCAGAAGTTGAAAACGCTCATTATTGGAGCAACAAGGGCTATTTAATCAACAATGGCTTACTGTACAGACTTAGCAGTACTTCAGATGCAGATGAGGCTCAATTGTTAGTACCCGAACATGAATGGGCGAATATTCTGGCAGCATACCATGATGACCCTAAAGCTGGGCATTATGGAGCAGAAAAAACTCATCAATCTATCGCCCGACGGTATCATTGGTCGGGCATGCGTAAATACATCGACAGCTATGTGCGACATTGCATTGAGTGTCAACGATATAAGGCTGCGAATCACAAGCCATCTGGGCTCTTACAAACACATGCTTTAAGTCAACGATTTGAAGTAATATCGTTTGATTTGTTTGGTCCATTACCTGCATCTTGTGATGGACTGACGTGGATCTTCATCATAGAAGATATTAATACACGCTGGGTAGAACTCTTCGCCCTAGAAGACGCAACTTCGGAAAGATGTGCGATGGTTTTGATCAATGAGATATTCCTGCGCTATGGATTCCCAAGGAGGATGGTTAGTGATAACGGACCTCAGTTCGTCAGCGCCATAATGCAGCAAGTTTCTTTTTGCCTGAAGATCAAACATGGCTTTACCCCGGTCTATCATCCAGAAGCAAATCCGGTGGAAAGAAAGAATAGAGATCTCAAGACGCAATTGGCGATTATTCTTGGGGATAACCACCGAGACTGGCCACAACATTTACCCAGTATAAGGTTCGCCATGAACACAGCTGTTTGCAAGACAACGTCGTACACTCCGGCTTACCTTACTTTTGGTCGGGAATTGAGAACGATTGACGATAACTATCATGATTATCGACAGATTGTACTAGCGGAAAACTTTATACCTGAAATCACTCCAAAACTATTACAGCTAGCAACAGTTTTGGAACGCTCGAAAGAAGTTCATGAAATGTAAGAAGAGAGAAGGAAAGAGCTGGCTGATAAAAGTAGACAATCAAGACCGGACTATTGTGAAGGAGACATGGTTATGGTAACACTGCACCCACTGAGTCAAGGAAGCAAGGGGATCTGCGCCAAATTTGCACCTCGCCGAGATGGACCTTATCGTATAAAGAAAAAGCACGGCCCAGCCTCATATGAAGTTGCAAAACCAGCCAACCCCGCAGTCAGTTTGGGTACATACCATGCGTCAGCACTGACCCCTTACAAAGGTAGGGATGAAGAACTACCCCAGCCAGCGCAGCCCCTACGAAAACGGGGAAGACCCCGCAAGGCAGATACGGCCAAGGTGCAATCCTCACACGCACGTGGAAGACCGAGGAAGAACCAGACCAACCTCGCCGGGACTGCTCGGAACAAAGAGGGGGGAGTGTAGTACACGGGCTCCAACACAGATGGCGCCACTAGGTTTCTGCAACGCGGTAGCGTTGTGTCCTTCGGTAAACATGACCCCCCGATCGTATGTCCGCTCGCTTTGTCTACTGCTAGATACTCGAGTGGTATTCTTATGGTTGCCTTCAAGCTATTGAACGCCATACGAAGAGATATATATAGAAGTTTTTATTTACTTTTCTTTTGTGTTGTGTTTCTTAGTTTTTGAAATAATGAAGCGAAGATTTCAAACTTACCGTGCAGAATGGGAGCAAGATCCCACATTTTCAAAGTGGTTGTGTAAGTCTAAGGACGATGCTGATGGTACAAGTGCTCATTGTAAAGCATGTAACTGTAAAGTTCTAAGCAGAATAGCTTCTCTGAAGGAACACATGAATACAGCAAAACATCGGAAAAACATGATTGGATTTACGGGAACTTCACAAGTAAGTTATAGTAATCGATAATACCAGTTGTGTTTACTTACATTTTATTTAGGAATCCTAATTCATGAGTTTTATTTTCAGATCGATATCATGTTTCGAAAGACCTCATTAACAGATGAAGTAAAGAAAGCTGAAATTCAAGTCGTAGCTGCTGTCTTAGAACACAATATTCCTTTTAGAGTGATGGATCACGTGAGTGAAGTTATATCAAAAGCGTTTCATGACTCTGAAATTGCAAAAAACTTCTCATGCAAAAGGACAAAAACTGCTGCGATTGCGTACAACGTATTAGGTGAAGACTTTGAGAAAAAAATGCTTGCAGATTTGCGAGGTCCCGACCCTGTGGCTCAGGCGGGTAGGGTGTTTTCAATCATCATCGATGAAAGCACTGATGTAAGCACCATCAAAATGCTTGCAGTTGCAACAAAATTTTACTCAGAGCAGTTGCAATCTCCACAAACGAAGTTTTTGTGTACAATTGATTTGGAGGGTGAAACAGCGCAACATCTATTTGATAGCTTAAATAAAGCTTTAACTGAACGTAATTTAAGTTTGTCAAATTTAGTAGGTTTTGCAGCTGATACTACAAATGTTATGTTTGGCGAAAGGAATAGTGTAGTTTCAAAAATCAGGGAAGTAAATCCTAGCTGCATATTTTTCAAATGCATATGTCACTCCACAAACCTGTCAGTAAGTTATGCATGTAAAAAGCTACCACGAAATATAGAGTTATTTGTCAAAGAAGTTTACACTTACTTTTCGCACAGTAGTCAGAGACAGAGAGATTTTACTGAATTTCAAGATTTTACTGATACACCAAATCACCGTATGCTTCGTCATTATGATATACGTTGGTTGTCGCTGTACGAATGCGTGCATAGAATTATAGAACAATGGTCACCTTTAAAACTTTTCTTCCAAGAGCAATACTTGGGAAACAGAAATGCAAATGCAGCATGTCAATTTCTCTGTGATAATCTGAATAGCGACGAGACCAAGCTCTACATTACATTTTTGGATTTTATACTGCCTTTGACTAATAAGTTCAATCTGATTTTTCAAAGTGATCATACAGTCATTCATAGATTTCACAGTGACGTTCAAAGTATGCTAGCGTCAATTCTGAGCTGCTATATGAAACTGAGTTATGTAAAAACTACACCAATTAATCTTCTGGATCCAAATGCAACAATGCACTTTTTGCCGTTGAGATCTATGTATTTGGGTACTAACGTGGCCATGATTATAGATTCTCTTAGAGACAATGCGGCAATGCGGCCAAAATTTGACGATTTTCTTAATCGATGCCAAGCCTTTTTAATTGAAGCAAGTAATCAAATAATGCGTAGATTGCCCATTGAAGACACATTGTTCCAAGAACTTTCGTTTCTAGATCCTCAAAGGGCTGTGTTTGGCGGAAACCAAACCCTAATTCACGTTGCTCAAAGATTTCCGAATTTAGTTCCAGTTGACAAATTACAAAATATTGACAATGAATACCGAGAATTGAAGTTGGATAAGGCCGTATCTGATCTGCTGTCATGTTCTAGTTCAACCACTCAAACATTTAACGTGGACACGTTTTGGAGTGAAGTTAGCAAGATGTGCGATCTTGAAAACAAATTGAAATATGAAAATCTAACAAACTTTGTAAAACAGTTACTGTGTCGACCAGTTTCAAATGCAAAAGTAGAGAGGATATTTTCCGATATAAACAGGATAAAAACTCGTGACAGAAATCGATTTCACAATAAAAATGTAGCTTCAATTATGCACGTCAAAGAAGGCTTGCGCAACATCGAAGGGGGCTGTACAAATTTCGTCCCTGATAATAATTTAATTAAATTAATGGACTCAAAAAACTTATACAAAAACATAGTTGATGATAATAATAGTGTTTGATTAACTGTTTTAGGTGAGTTTTAAATAAAACCATTTAATTTAATAAATGTATTCGAGTTTTATTTAATCAATAATAACACTTTACCTTACGTTACCTGTTCAGTAGATTTTGGTAGATTTTACAGGGGGTCAGAGTAGATTTTGGTAGATTTTAAGGGGGATCAGAGTAGATTTGCCAAAAATAATCTGGTCACACTGCATACGATACTTTCTCGTGCTCCCCATCTAAGCCCCGGTACGGTGTCTCTTTCGAAACGCCTGCCGAGTCTTTGGTGCTTCTCTTACGCACTGTTATTAGATTATTAGCTACAATAAAGCTATCTTACTTGGATATCGTCGTTTATCTTGAACGCCTAACCCTACACATTTGTTTAATGCCCTGTAATCTACGCATAAGCGTATATCGCCAGTCTTCTTTTTGACCAAAACAATTGGACTTGCATACTGTGAAGATGATTCACATACGATACCGGTATCAATCATTTCTTGTACCATATTCCGCACAGTGGTTCTCTCACTATAGGATAAACGGTATGGTCTATATACGACTGGTTCGGTATCGTTTAATTCAATGACCATTTCGCCCGCATTTGTAGAACCTATATCATGCAGTCCCGAGGAGAAACATTCGTTGTACTTGACAAGAAGCTTTTGTAACTCAAGTTTTTGTTCAGAAGTTATCTGATTACCGCATCGTACATTACCATCAAGCTGCTTATCATCGAATGTTACAGTACATATACTCTGCTCGTCGGCAATAGGAATAGCGCGAGTAAACAAAGATCCTTTGGTAAAGGTAACCAAGTTGTTGCTCATATTTTGAACTAACAGAAGTCCCGAGCCTTGGTCAAGTTTTTATTCACCGGGCAGTAAATATTGTTCTTTGTTGGCAGCACTACTCTGTGGTAGGATGCTTTTGACACCAGTCAATGTCTTGTAAGATTTTGCAATATATCGTTTTACTAAAATTACCATTCTTATCATTTCCACCATCAATTGGTATCCGCACGTGGTTTATCCATGAAAAAATAAATATATTTTCGGTGAGATTAAAGTGGATGAAATAAAAATGTTATAAATATAAAAACAAAAACGTAAAGGTTCAAGATGGCTACTTCGTATCGTGTCGAAACCCTGACTCGAGAAAACTACGACACCTGGTGTGTGCAAGCTCAAGCCGTGCTAATAAAAAAATGATCTGTGGATCTATGTTAACGGTGATAAGAGCATATCTGCGACATCAACTGCGGAAGAAAAAGAAAAGTTCAAAAAGAGTGATCAAATGGCCAGAGCCGAACTCTTATTGCTCATATCGCCATCTGAGCTGAAGCAAATTAAAATCTGCACCACAGCTAAGGAAATATGGGATAAACTAAAAGCAATTTATCAAAGCCAAAGTCCCGCTCGCAAGGCAACCCTGCTGAAGCAGTTAGTATTGAAAAAACTAAGTGCCGGTGAAGACGTACGTGAACACTTAAATAATTTTAACGACGTTGTCGACAAATTAGCGGACATGGAAGTAAAAATAAATCCAGAGCTGCTTAGTATTATGATGCTCTACAGTTTACCCAGCAGCTACGAAAACTTTCGTATAGCCATTGAGTCGAGGGACTTACTGCCAAGCCCTGAAGAATTAAAAGTGAAGATTCTTGAGGAGAGCGAAGCTCGTCAAAATGCTCATAGTGAAGTACATCAAGAGGCTTTTCATTCCAAGTCTAAGTTCAAATTTTGCCAAAACTGCCGGAAGAAAGGTCATACGAAAGAAACTTGTTGGAGTGGCAAGAAAAATAAAAACAAACAGGCTAAAGGAGAACGCCATTTAAGCAAAACTCCAACGTGCATGGCTATGACTTCGACCAACGAATGGTGTTTAGACAGTGGCTGCACTTCGCATATGTGCGGACAGAAAGAATACTTAAAGAAGTTACAGCCAGATTCTGGTACCCTAAAATTGGCATCTGAAAACCTCACAACTACAGTCGAAGGTAAAGGAAAAGTAACTCTGAACGTGCAAGATACGGTATGCAATTTCCATGAGACTTTGTATGTACCAAAACTAACAACAAATCTCATGAGTGTGGCAAAGATAACCGAAAAAGGTTATAATGTCGAGTTAACGAAAGAGAAAGCATATATCAAAAATAAAGACGAAACTATTTTCATTGTTGAAAAACAAAATGGGCTCTATTATGTCAAATCAAATCAAATCATTTATTACTGTGAGACACAAGTTAGTCAGAGATGAAACAGTACAGACAAATAAAGATCTATGTGCTCTGCCTTTTGGCGTACAGATTTTTCATGCATTAAAAGTCAAAATGACAATATTGCTTACACAACTTCAAATAATAATAATATGATGTTGTGGCACAAAAACTCGGTCATATAAATGAAAAAGACCTAAAACTAGTTGGCAAGAAAAATCTGATTAAAGGCGTAAATCTGGAAGATGGAACTTTACCAACCTGCGAAACCTGTATCAAAGGTAAAATGATTCAGTTACCATTCACATCTGTTGGTGGACTACTATCAAGTGAGCCATTAAAAATAATTCACAGCGATGTGTGTGGGCCAATGCAGACTGAAACATTATATCTGGCTCCAGCTAATTGACGATTTTACAAAATATTGTTGTATTTATTTTATAAGTCACAAAAACGAAGTTTTCGAAAAGTTCAGAGAATATAAGAACAAAGTTGAAAATTTCTTGCAGAAAAGGGTTAAAAATCTGCAGAGTGACAATGGCAGAGAATACTGTAACAAAGAATTTGATGAATACTTGAAGCAACATGGCATTAAACGAAGGCTAACAGCGCCATATACACCGCAGCAAAACGGGCAGAGTGAGAGAAAGAACCGATCTTTATTAGATAAAGCCCGATGCCTGATGCTGGAATCAAAAATACCAGAAAAATTGTGGGCAGAAGCTGTGTATACTGCTAACTATCTGATTAACAGAAGCCCTGCAAAAGCTCTTAAAGACGCTATATAGCGTGCAGCGCGACGTCTCCGTTTAATGTCGGCCACGCTATATGGCGTCACAATGGCGGCCCAGCGACCTCACTTAAACTTTTGCCTTATTTACCCGTAAATACTGGTCAAAATAGGTTGAATAATATATCGTTCAATAGCGAATGAAATTATCTAGCCAATCAGAGAAGATAAAAGGCAAGTCATTCTTATAAGAATGCGTTCTTTTTTGGTTTGAAGTTCGCTGCGTAGTTTCTGTTAGTTCATTCGCGGCTGTTGACCTGACGTGTCGTAAAATTACAGTGATTTGTGTGTGTTTTGTGGTATTAGTGACAAAAAATCGGTAAATTATAGTTGTTTAGTCAATCTTTTATGATAATAATACAAATAAATGACAAACATTGTGCGAAAAGTTAGTGAAAAACCGAAATAAAAAGTTTGTGCTAGTTGACCTTTGACCCCTGACCTTGAGTCTTGTGTTAAGTTGTTTTTATGTGTTTTTTGGATTACATGTAAGTTTTTTTGGTCTTTTATTGCTTGTTTTTCGTAACATATGAAATTTCCAAAAATTACATATAAAAATTTACTCGATTCATGCGATATTACTAAACAAAAAAAAATTGCAAAAAATCGCGCGCGGGTTCGCGAATTTTGTCGCGAGTCAGCGCGACTTATTGCAAAAATTCAAATCCAGATATCTTGTTTATTTTATATGTAAGCATAAGTAGTTTTTTGTATTTTTCTATAGAAAATATCACAAATTCACTAAATACATAGTAAAAACAAGTCTGTTTTGTAATGTTTTTATTTTATAAGCGTATTCATCCAAGTGAGACATATTTTTTCTTCTTCCTTGAAAAAGACCCTCTATAAAAACTAAACTGTACTTCAAAGTGCCACTGTTATCGTTTGAGAGGCTAGCCTTACTCAATTTGAAATAAGATATAGCCATTCATCAACCCAAAACGTAAACATTTGGCTGCCACAAGCGATAAGCTGACTCAAGTACCACCCGGCGCGGTAATAAAAAACGCCGGCCGGCCGGTCCGGAAGACACGGCAGGGCGCGCGCGCGGGGGGTCTGGGGATTCAGAGGTTAAATAAACGAAGACGAGGCAAATTTAAACCAAAAGCAGATGAGTGTGTTTTTGTAGGATATGCGCAGAATGCGAAGGGATTCCGAGTTTATATACCTGAAAAAAAAAAACAGTCATAATTAGCAGAGACGTGAAAGTCATCGAGAAAATGTATTATGACAACACTGATGATCAAAACTATGATGATTTGTTTGATGAGCCAGATCAACCGCAGCCACAACCTGAAACACAAAAGAAAATAAATAAAACAAAAAAGAAAAATGAAGAAAAAACTGTTAATAAAATGATAGACGTTGAAACGATTCCTGAACCTGAACACAAGCAAATAAATGATGTAGACCAGGATAGGAGGAGTATAGAAGATGACCTACAAGAAGGTAGACCACAAAGAGAAAGACGTCTCCCAGATTGGTTGAACGATTATGTTTTGTTCTGTGAATCTGAAAATCCACGTGTTGATGATCCTGAATGGCGAGAAGCTATACAAAAGGAAATAAAAGCACATATTAAAAATGGTACTTGGATTATCAAAAAGAAAGGACAAGAGGAAAATATAGTAGATTACAAAATGATTCTAAAACACAAAGGTGAAATGAAAAAGGCTCGATTAGTAGCGAGAGGATTCACTCAAAGGCCTGGCATCGATTACAATGAAACCTTTTCTCCAGTTGCAAGGTTAAGCTCGATAAGGATGCTCTTAGCAAGAGCTGCAAAAGAAAATTTAAATCTACATCAACTTGATGTGACCACAGCATACTTAAATGGAGATTTGGAAGAAACTATCATAATGAAGAAGCCAGATTATTTAGATGAATATGTCAGCGAAATTATGGTTGATGAAAGTTCAAATGAATCAAGTGATATATTCTATAAAGCGAGAAGAATGCTTGAAGATATAAGAAAAATCGAACGGGAAAAAGTATGCGAACTTAAGGCCGTCAATGGTACAAAAAATTACATTCGGAACTTAAATCCTTTGGGTTCGTACCATCTGAAGCAGATCCCTGTATTTATACACTTAGAAAAGGAGGTGAAAAGATCCTACTCGGTCTGTATGTCGACGATATAATTCTGGCATTTTCCTGCAAAAAGCTATTGGATGAGATTATTCAAAAGTTAACAACGACATTTGAGATGAAAGATCTAGGAGTTGCCAAGGACTATGTTGGAATAGAGATAGAACAGACTAATGGACAAATAAAACTGAAACAAGAAAAGTATATTAATAAACTCCTTACCAGATTTGGGATGGATGATTGCAAAGCGGTAAATACTCCTATAGAACCGTACCTTAAATTAGAGAAACAAGGGAATTGCGATCATGACTTACCTTATCAGAATCTTATAGGAGCCTTGATGTTCCTAGCAGTAGCTACGCGACCTGATATAATGTATGCAGTCAGCTTTTTATCTCAATTTAACCATTGTTATGGTAAAGAACATTTTAAGTTTGCAAAACGTGTACTGAGGTGTCTAAAAGGTACAAATAAGACCGGACTAATTTATACAAACAATGATAAACCTCTTATTGGATATGCAGATGCAGACTGGGCTGGATGTACTATAGACAGACGGTCACACACTGGATATTGTTTTGAGATGGCAGATGCTATAGTCAGCTGGGAAACTCGAAAACAGAGATCTACAGCATTATCAACAGCTGAAGCAGAATATATGGCCTTGTCTGACTCTGTAAAAGAAGCATTGCACCTGAAGGTATTACTGAATGATATTGCTACAAAGAAGCAAGATAAAATTGTTATTTACAGTGATAATCAGGCAGCATTAAAACTGTGCAAAAATGCTATTATTAGCAATAAAGTAAAGCACATCGATCTAAGAGTGCATTTCCTGAGAGAACATGTTGAAAAGAAAAATATAGATGTTCTATACTTGGAAACAGCTAAAATGAAAGCTGACATCTTTACCAAAGGATTGCCAGGGCCTCGTTTTGCAGAATTGCGAGGGTTACTGGGATTGCACACGAGGAGTGTTGCATGCTAACCACAAGAAGTGAGGAGGAGTTTGTTGGCAGCACTACTCTGTAGTAGGATGCTTTTGACACCAGTCAATTCTATATATATATTCATTATTTATTTATTTCAAGTAACCATGACTCATTACAATTACATTAAAATATAAAATAACTAAAATTAAATTAAAATTAAATCAATCAGAAGAAATAAAATTAAATTAAAAATCGAATTTAAATAAAATAAGAATACACAATAAATCATTTAAAAAGTCATAATATGCAAATGTCGAATGTCAAAATATGCAATTATAATTGTCATTATCTTTCTTGGATTCTACGTGAAACATTGCTACTTAGTAGCCCATGGGAAACCAAGCAACAGTGCCTCACGTATGAAAGATCTAACCTTTCCGCCATCATCTGCAGAATACTGTTGGAGCTGGCCCGCACGCGGTGCACCATGGAAGCGCATATTTTACGCATTATTGTAAAGAAACAATCCACTCGTGCTTCTGCAAACATACCGGAGGCACTGCAGCAACGAGACAGCCCCAACAGCATTCTGTAGGCATTATTGTACTGGACACGAAGGGCACTGTAAGATTTTTGAGTGTAGTCAGCCCACAGGCTGCACGTGTAGAAAGTCGTGCAATAGGCTCTGAATAAGGTAATTTTTACTTCCCTTGAGCAACGTACAAACCTGCGGGCTATCATATTAGCTCTCACTGACAGTGCCCTTCGCTCCCTTTCAATGTCATCATTGTCTTTGAGATCAGGAGTCAAAACGTGTCCAAGATATTTAAACTGTTTAACTCTTTTGAGTGATGCTCCATTTAGTTTCACTGATGGAACACTTCTCCCCCTGTCCCCAAAGACCATGATTTCGCTTTTCTTTGCGTTATAAATCAGCCCATGTTAAAGTGCGTATTGCTCACAGATACCTACAAGCTTCCTTAAACCGCAAATCGATGCACTCAGCAGGACCATGTCGTCTGCGTAGCTTATATTATTGACACAGATTCCGTCTATATAGCAGCCGACACGCTCTCTGCTGAGCTCATCCACTAAATCATTCATATATAGGTTGAATAGTGTGGGAGAGCTTACACCACCCTGCCTTACACCACATTCCAACCTATACGTATCCGAAAACATGCTTCCCCATCTGACGCTATTGACCTGACTTCCATACCAGAATTTATAGATGTTAATAAACTCTCGGGGGAAACCAGTGTGTTCAAGTTTTTCCCACAATTTACTGTAGGAAACCAGGTCAAAGGCCTTTGACAAATCGAGGAAACATGCAAAAACAGGAGTTTTCCGATCTGTGTAGTACTTAACAGTCTGCTTCACGCACAGTATTGCACTCTCAGTGGACAGACCTGGTCTAAAACCGAACTGATTATGATGCAGTATAGGAGTGAGATGATTATTCAACTGCGCGTCAAGCAGCCTGTCAAGTACCTTTGCGGTGATGGTTGCCAGCGAAATTGGCCTATAGTTACTGGCATCCGATAAATCACCTGTTTTGTTTTTAATTATTGGTGTAACTATAGTTTTTGTCAAATCAGCTGGCAAGTAAGAGTGACTGATAAATAGATTGAACAGTATAGCAAGCACTCTAGCAACATGCGGTCCACCGCACTGAAAATGTTCCACACTGAGGCCATCGTGTCCCGGTGACTTACCACGAGTCATAGCTTTGATAGATTTATCAATGTCTTTGGCTTTAAATTTAATTACCATTTCACCGTCGATAGCCTCAGCATCAACATCCATGGGTGATGGCTTTAAGTTAGATTTTACAAAAAATTGTTCTTTAAATACATTGGCAACACCTTTCGAGTCACTGACGCCATTCACGCTCACAGGAAGACCAGGCTTGAGGTTCAATTTGTTTGTAGATTTCCAAAAACTACGAAAATCCTTTTGACCGTGAAGATTCGAAAGGATATCCATTTTAATTTGGTCTTCGTGTGTTTGACACCATTTAAGACGGGATTTGAATACCTTTCTACTCTCGCACATATCTTCGTAAATATGCCCTGAAGAAGGCCTACCATATGCCTCCCATATGCTGAGCTTCAGCCTGGCCTCCCTATGAGCGCCACTCACGTGCCGGTTCCATCCCACTACCGACTTTTTACATCTTACCTTGCGTCTACCCGCACCCTTGCTCAATATGGAAGAATGCTTTAAAGCAGATAAAAAATCATCATATAGTTTATCGATGACCTTTTTATGACTAGAATCACTACAGTAATGATACGAACATTTTGTACATTCCACCGGAAAATCAATAAGTTTTAATAGCCTGTTACATTCATTGGAATACGAGTGAATTTGCTCATTTGATCTTTCTCCCCAAATAACATCATTTCGACAACTTTGTATGGCGTCTAGTTTGCGAGCTATTACATTAAGATTACATTCAATGATAAGTGGGTAGTGATCGGACCATAGAACATCGGCTTTAATACAAACATTGGTAACAGAATTAGAAGAGGCCTGTGTAGTTAAACAGTGGTCTAGCCATCGCTTTGATCCGTTTATTTCACTAACATAAGTAATTGCCCCTGAATTTAGACCCAACTTATCAATGTCAATACACCTCCAGTTTTGTTCAAGGCAAAAATTCATAAGTTCGTCACAAAACGGTCTACCGGGATGGGCGTTAAAATCTCAATGCAATGTCTTGTAAGACTTTGCAATATATCGTTTTACTAAAATTACCATTTTTATCATTTCCACCATCATTCTTTACCGATAACGCATCGTATTGTTCCGTTTACATAGGTGGGTCCTGTAAATTTTGTACGTGACTCTACTCGAACGGCTGTCATTAGTTGAGGGGAAATAGTAAAATCACGACTAACCATCAAAAACGACTTGATTCGCTACTTTCTCAAAGACCACTTAGTCAGAAGTCTTCACAATCATAATATTAGGTTTCTCAGTGAATGAATGTCCCAGCAGCACAGGATACTTTAAGTCGCTATCGTCCACATCAAGAACTTCGATGTCTTCTTTGATACCTTGTACCATAACACTCACGTTACATTTTCCTAAAGGTTGGACGAGGTGGCCACCTATATACGAGTACAACGTCGGCAGGCCAACATTATAGATGATCAAACGAACTCCAGGAGTGAAGTTCGAACGTTATTATATGAGTCGCTTCATTCGAAGATATAGTTTGTTTACAAGTAGTAGTCCTCAATTCGCCAGGCAGACGATGCACGCATTTAAGAGTAATTCATTTGATTCTCTAATTTAAAACGATTTCCGTCCGTGTTCACTTCACCACTGTAGCTGACATTCGCTTCATTTTTTAGAGTCTGTACCTATGAACCTTTAAACAAAACTTTTCATTTGGGTGGAAACCACAACTTGTGTCACAGTGTTTGGTTTTTTGGGAGGGAGGGTTGTTATATTATTATATCTTCGAATGAAGCGACTCATATAATAACGATCGAACTTCACACCTGGAGTTCGTTTGATCATCTATTATATTTCGTCGCTTCATTCTTCAGATATAGTTTGTTTACAATTAGATGTTTAGAGAACAAAGTTTTGTTTGGTTACCGTGAAACAACTGTATAACTATACAAGATGTTCTAGTTTAACTATCTAAGCCAACGAATTACAAATAGTAATTCGTTGAAAAAATCTGTAATAATAAATAACCTTTGATTTATCCCAAAAGCAAGTATGCAACAAAAATCAACTTATATAATAAGTTACTCATTCAATACAACTGATATTACAAAATCATCTACCTACTGGTCTAATATATCAAACTAATAAAAGTGCTAGACGTGCTGGTCCAGCCAGCTGTTTTCACGAGTCGAGGCTGAGAGAGTTGCAATTTTGCAAAGCGGGGAAGATGCATGTGTCGACAAGTCTTCTCTCAGATAGTGTTTCTGGTAAATCAACCAGCTTATAAATCACAGCTGCTTAAGCTGATTAACGTGGATGTTAATTGATATTTACAATTTTCCTATATTAGCAGTTCTTGATTTATTTTTTTGAACAAAAATATGGACAGAACACGAGTGCATAATATATTCAGTTAAATAATATTAGAACAATATTGGCTAATCTTAGCCCGCAGTGGAAGTTTGATTAAATACGTTATGGCTATCTCAACTCCATTATTTGCAAAATAATATAAGTATTCACTTTTTATTATTGAAAATGTTTGTGCCCCATGAGCATATAGTAAAATCGATGATCTGTTCATTTTATTTTACATCATTAACTCTAAATTAAGGGACTATTACACACTTATTTACTTATTAGTTGTGTGTCCCAAGTAACTATTATATATCTAGGCCGATTAGGCTTGTGATTGTAAGTAGAAGAAGGTTTTAAACCAATTATTGGTTCCAATTATATCACCTAATAAGTAAGTAGCAAAGATTACGCCAAATGATGATTGTCAAGAGAGCCGTTGTACAGCTGTTCATACGAACCAAACATCTCGTCACGTTGTTTTGTTAAAAATAACAATAGTTGTTGGTTGTAGGACTATCAAACACGTTTGCGTTTTTTTCTGGGGACAAGCTGTTACCCAAAGCGTATTTTGACATATATTGTTAAATAGGAGCCTCAGACAGCGAAGCTCAAGAGAACATCAGTGCAAGCGAGAGGATCAAGTGGCGCGTGAATGCTACTCGCAGGACCTGTAAGATTAGTTAAAAAGGAACAGTATACTCTGATATGGATTATAAAAGTTTCAAGTGTTGAAGGACACTTATTTTATATGATATAAATAATTAAGATGGGCTAAAAGGCAGAGAAGGCCTTGTGAAAACACAAAATACTGGTGCCTTCGTCATCAGTAATTTTTCCCAAACATAAAAGGAACCGGAACCGCGTAAAATGTCCAGGTCAAAGGATAAAGTATCCATAGCTACAGCGTCTGGATCTCGTTTTCATAAAAAAAAAAAAAACATAAATCGTTAAGGATTGTCGCTAAGAGCAAAACTAAGAGTACAGCGAACTTTAAAGCTGTCTTAAAAGTTTGCACACAGAGCCCGGGAGTGACTTTCATTGACTCAGCTGGCACCTGCGGCAATTCGTGTTTCGTAAAATTTAAATAAATAAATATTGTGCCAATCGTACCATTGCCAATTTTGACAAGTTATTTGTACAATATGGTATGGTACCTACATACTCTTTTGTTTTTTTTTGTTTGTAACCTTAAAACAAATATTTTACTTCGGCCTTCTTCGTAGCCTTTGGTTTTATTTGCTGCTCCACACTAGGTACTAGTTAGGGAGTTGTCTGTATTTAATTTCTTTCTGTAAGACAAGTATCTTGTGATGGGCAGGAATTTGTAGAAACATTACCATACCATCAGATAAGGTCTTCTTAAATATCATAATATTCATAAGGCACGGTTGTAAAATCGTAAAGAATTATATAGCGTGACTTCTTTCATATATTATGTTGAAAATTTAAATATAGAAATTTTCGGTCATCTTAAAAACATTAATTAAGAGATGGGCTTTTCGTAGCAAGGAAGCCGTTTTTCAAAACATAATTTTTGTGGCGGTTGAATGACACGTTGCAATAGGTACATTTATTTCTTGGATTTAGAATAAATCGGTTACAGCTATTGCGTTTTGGTGCTTTAAAATTAGGTACCCAATATAAATTCCGATGGAATGTAACTCGTAACGGTTGTAACGCTGGAAATAGGAACTTATTCTCCAGTTAAAATCAATATAAACTTTGTATATTGGCTTTTCTTGAGGGTAAATTTTAAACGTGGATTTCACGTTACATTAGCACTACACGGAATATTATTTCCTCGTTTTTTCCCAGGTAACACTAGGATACTGTGGTGTTTAGGGTTCATGCTTATGCATGTATTATAACAACATTGTGGTTGTGAAATATTGCGATTTTCTACTTCGTAGAATTATCCGGACACAGGAAGTGTTGAAAAAAAAAAACATTGTATTATACCAGCATGTACTTGTGTTACGGTTCTGTGCTAGAGCATGAGTTTTGGATGGATTGTAACTTTTAGTCGATGCCGCTTGAGCTTGGGGATAATGCCAGAGCATGCCTGTAACCTCGCTCCCCCCCCCCCCCCATTTGACGGGTAACGAGGACCCGACCAAGGCTTCTTCTGCTGGGTTAGGGCCATCACACATAGCTCCGGCACGGCGCCGTGCCGTGCTCCGGTGCGGCGCCGGACTACGGCACGGCGCCGTGCCGTAAAAACTCACGGCGCGCGCCGTGGAAATCTACGGCACGGCGCCGTGCCGTACTCCGGTGCGGCGCCGTGCCGTGGAAATAGCAGTGTGGCCAGTCATATGCTAGTTTCTGCGATTTTAGCAGGATTCGGTCTCTGATTATTTTGACGATTTACATATGAAAATGACTGAATGTTAGAATAGAATAAATTGCAGCTGCAAGTTTACCTAGTATAAATATAACTGAAATAATTTCTAACTTGTATTGAATCGGAATCAAATGGAAATTAAATGACTATATTGAGATTGAATTGGAATAGGATATAATCTAATTGCAATTGAAGTAGAATTAAATTGGATCGGAATTAAATGTAAATGATTGAAAATTTTATTGGAACAGTGTTGGAATTGAAATGGAACTAAATCAGAACTGAATAAATTTTTTATTGGAATTGAATTATTGAAACTTCTTTAGCGGCGCTTAGAAAATTTCATATGGGGAAAAATTATAGATTTGCATCAGATGTCGCATCAGACGGCGCGTCAAAACTCAGATCAAGTATAGAAATGGATTTGCAACTAATCATACCAAGTTAGAGCAGGCTCAATATATACGAAAGTTCTAAAGTGTGATAAAGACCAAAACATCTTTTTTGTCTTTATCTCGTCAGATCTCAGATGAAGTATAGAAATGGATTTGCAGCTAATCATACCAAGTTAGATAGATAGATAGATAGATAAAATATTTATTCAGTGCCAACAAATACAGCAGAAGAGAAAAACATTTCTAAATTTACTAAAACTTAAAACTAAAGAACACAAAATAAATAAAAGCACTGAAATGGGTGACCAGCTCAGCGTAATGCTGCAGCTCAAGGCCACAGCGCTGATTTTCAGCTGAACCCTTAAGATCAGAGAACTTGAAAAAATTATATAAATTAAGCCAATCATTCTATTCTAAAAATTAATGTAGGCTCAACATATACAAAAGTTCTAGTGTGATGAAGACCAAAACAACTTTTTTGTCTTTGTCATAGTCTCGGCTTTTTTAGTTGTGCACAAGCTGTCAAACTAAAAATCACTATAACTCGAAAACTACTGACCCTAGACTACTCGTGTGCTGAGACAAATGATAGGTCTCGATGAGGTCTACATTTCAGATGAGAGTTGTCAAACTAAAAATAGCTATAACTCGAAAACTACTGACCCTAGACTACTCGTGTGCTGAGACAAATGATAGGTCTCGATGAGATCTACATTTCGGATGGCTGCTGTCACACTAATAAAAAATTGTTTTTACTTCTGCCGGCACTCCCGGAGTGCAACCCGTCCTTTTTTTTTAAATGCTTGTGTTATTAAGTAATTCTATTTATATGAATGATCCATTTCTTTTTAGGGTTCCGTACCTCAAAAAGACCTATCATTTGTCTCAGCACACGAGTAGTCTAGGGTCAGTCGTTTTCGAGTTATAGCGATTTTTAGTTTGACAGCTGTCATCCGAAATGTAGACCTCATCGAGACCTATCATTTGTCTCAGGACACGAGTAGTCTAGGGTCAGTAGTTTTCGAGCTATAGCGATTTTAAGTTTGACAGCTGTCATCTGAAATGTAGATCTCATCGAGACCTATCATTTGTCTCAGCACACGAGTAGTCTAGGGTCAGTAGTTTACGAGTTATAGCGATTTTTAGTTTGACAACTGTCATCCAAAATGTAGATCTCATCGAGACCTATCATTTATCTCAGCACACGAGTAGTCTAGGGTCAGTAGTTTTCGAGTTATAGCGATTTTTAGTTTGACAGCTGTCATCCGAAATGTAGATCTCATCGAGATCTATCATTTGTCTCAGCACACGAGTAGTCTAGGGTCAGCAGTTTTGGAGTTAAAGTGATTTTTAGTTTGACAGCTTGTGCACAACTAAAAAAGCCGAGACTATGACAAAGACAAAAAAGTTGTTTTGGTCTTCATCACACTAGAACTTTTGTATATGTTGAGCCTGCTCTAACTTGGTATGATTAGTTGCAAATCCATTTCTATACTTCATCTGAGATCTGCCGCGACAAAGACAAAAAAGATGTTTTGGTCTTTATCACACTTTAGAACTTTCGTATTTTGAGCCTGCTCTAACTTGGTATGATTAGTTGCAAATCCATTTCTATACTTCATTTGAGATCTGCCGCGACAAAGACAAAAAAGATGTTTTGGTCTATAACACACTTTAGAACTTTCGTATATATTGAGCCTGCTCTAAGTTGGTATGATTAGTTTCAAATCCATTTCTATACTTGATCTGAGTTCTGACGCGCCATCTGATGCGAATCTATCATTTTTTCCCAAAGATTTTGGAAACTACGCCAGGGGGCCAGCGTTTTTCTTACGTCAATGTTTTTTCCCTATATAAATTTCCTAAGCGCCTCTAAAGAAGTTTTCACTTCAAAAAAAATAGCCTCATTTAAAATTTGAATGTTTATTAATTCTACAAAATTATTCTGTAACTTAACAATGTAGGTACCAATGAAAAACAAATTTCCGTATTTAATTTTGGCCGAATAATGATTTCCCTTCACTGATTCTGCTCTTTTATGGCTCAATTTCTGTTTATTATTTTCGCATAGTTGACAACACTGTACTTCTACGGCACGGCGCCGCACCGGAGTACGGCACGGCGCCGTGCCGGAGATTTTCACGGCGCGCGCCGTGAGTTTTTACGGCACGGCGCCGTGCCGTAGTCCGGCGGCGCACCGGAGCACGGCACGGCGCCGTGCCGGAGCTATGTGTGATGGCCCTTAAACGAGCTCCCGACGTTTGAAAAGATCTTTATCTCTCAATAGTTTTATTTGCTTTGACTTTTTTATAAAAACAAGTTTTGTCTTTTACAGATACTTGTACATGCAAGCGGAGATATTTTTATCTAAGCCTGGAATTCAATTAGCAATTTAGTATCGGTGTTTGTAATAATTTACAATAAACCGGTATTAGGTGATATTTGAGAAGTATGTACTTGTCTATAGGCATGTCTTTTTTCAATATACTAAGGCGTACAAAAGCTCGACAGTGTGTCGTGAATATGGTAAGAGAACAAGTTTGGCGTATCAGACGTAGACGCCTAAAGTGTCTCGAAGACTCCTCAGGTGTCCAGACCTCAGGTGTCGGTTGGTCCAGGGCTGGCATGATCTTTTGCCTCGTGGACGGTTTTGTTCTCTTTACAATGGCACTCAAAAATAAAATTTTAGTAGGTGGGTATTTTACAATAAAAATATTCTGGTTATGGTTAACAAACAAAAAGGCTTGTTGTGAAAACTAAAGACAATGTATCGCAGACGACACACATAGATGAACTTGATATTATTGTTTTCATTGACGATAAATTTTGACGTTAAGTCACAGTTACCGCAGTCGCAATTGACTCTCAGTCAATGCCAACCTTAACAATAAAAAGTTGACTCTCAGTCAATACCAATTAAAATATCTCATATTGTAATAATTATTTGGCGTTTACTTGCAGTTAACGCCGTTACGATTGACTCACAGTCGAGTCCGACGTGAAAATAGATAACTTGTATTTTTATGCATGATTTATAGTTTGACATAACTCGCAGTTAAGGCCATCGCAATTGACTCGCAGTCAATCCCGACATAATAATAGATAGGCAACTTTATACATCACGTATTTTCAATAATATGTGGCGTTAACTCGCAGTTAACACCGTCGCAATTGAATCGCAGTCAATCCCGACAAGCAATAGATACTTGGTAACCCACAGTTCATATCTATGTAGATATCGCGTATTGTCAATTATTAGTTGGCCTTAACTCGCAGTTAACGCCGTCGCAATTGACTCGCAGTCAATCCCGACATAATAATAGATCGACAATCGCATTCCATCATATCCATTCACGTAACACATCGTAAATAATATTAGGCGGTAACTCGCAATGACAATGCGTTCTTTCTGTTATAGGGATCTAACAACAGCCAAGATCCTTGTGGAAGTGGAGCAGGGGAAGCAGACCATCTTAATAGCCTCTGCCTACCTCCCATATGAATTAGAAGAACCAGCGACACCACAACTTAGGAACCTGGTTGAGTATGGCAGCCGTGAAAACATTGAGCTTATCATTGGCTGCGACGCCAACGCGCATAACGTCGCCTGGGGAAGCTCAAACAACAACAGGCGAGGGGAGAAACTACTGGACTTTGTGGTAAGCACATCCATGCAAATTCTCAATAAAGGAAGTAGACCAACTTTTGTCAATAAACTCAGATCAGAGGTCATTGACATCACGTTAGCTTCAAATAGGACTAGCTCTAAAGTCTCAAACTGGCACGTATTGAACGAGGTCAGTGGATCGGATCACAGGTACATATGCTTCATGTACGAAACACGTAAGTTCAACGAGGTCTTACGGCGCAGGAATCCCAGACACACCGACTGGGGCTCATTTAGAAGGGACCTACAAACACAACTAGGGAACCTCTCAGGTAAGCTCAATTCTGTATTAGATATTGAATTCGAAGCGGACGAAATCACAAAGGCGCTATCCGTAGCCTGGACAAACAACTGTCCAGAAAACAAAACGGTAGGCAAAAAAGATCCCTGGTGGACCCCAGAGCTTGAAAAACTACGGCGGGAGACACGACAGGCATTCAACGAAGCGAAAGCTAAGAAGGACTTCTCAACGTACACCAAGAAGTTAACAAGCTATAATCTGGCCATTCGAAAGGCACGAAGGAAATCATGGAGGGGACACTGTGAAATCATAGAATCTCTACCTGAGAGTATGAGAATCTTCCGTGCCCTATCAACAGTCAAAGCAAACCCACTATCCTGTGTAAGGAATGAAAGTGGGGAGACTACGGATTCTGGAAAGGAAACATTAGAAGTAATGTTCAGAACACACTTTCCGGGATCAAAACAACTCAGAAATGACGAGGACGAACCCATTGGTTTGGAGGAGCAACACTCTCGCACCTCAAGAGCCGATTGGTACGTCGCCAAAAAGGTAGTAGACGAAAACAAAATAAAATGGGCCCTCAAAGGCTTTCAGCCATTTAAGACTCCAGGCCCTGATGAAATTTACCCCATCCTACTACAAGAGGGAGCTGATATCATCGCCCCATATCTATCAAGGCTCTATAGAGCATGTATTGCCTTTGGGTACATCCCTAAAACCTGGAGGCGGGTAAAAGTGATCCATATACCCAAGCCTGGGAAACCGGACTATGAGGAAGCCAAGGCGTTCAGACCTATTAGTCTGTCGTCATTTATACTTAAGGCACTCGAGAAACTCGTGGACAGGCATATCCGAGAGGGACCATTAAAGAGGAGACCTCTTCATGGACTCCAATGTGCTTATCAGCCGGGAAAATCAACAGAGACAGCATTACACTTAGTAACAAGTCAAGTGGAAGCTGCCTTAGATACTCAAGAAATATGTATAGGGGCATTCCTTGATGTAGAAGGAGCCTTTGACAAGACCACCTTCGCATCAATAGAGGAGGCCTCACTAGAGCACAGCATCGAGCCTACTCTACGAAGGTGGATCAATGGCATGCTCAAAGGAAGAGTAATAACCTCGACACTCATGGGAGACACAATCCATGCCAGGACAACCAAAGGTTGCCCACAAGGGGGGGTTCTGTCTCCAATGCTGTGGTGCCTGCTGTTTATAGACTCTCTCATAAAGGAACTCAACAAAGGACCATACTACACCGTTGGATACGCGGATGACCTGGTCATATTGGTGAGGGGCAAAGTAGTGAGAACTGTTTCGGAACTCATGCAAGAGGCCCTCAAAAAGGTGGAAAGGTGGTGCATACGACATCACTTGGCCATCAATCCTGAGAAAGCTGTTGTGATACCATTTACAAAGAAGAGGAAACTGGAGACCTTAGTTCAGCTCTCTCTATACGGGACGCAACTAAAATGGGCCACGGAAGTTAAATATCTAGGAGTTACACTAGACAAGGAACTAACGTGGAAAACACATGTAGACAACACTGTAAGAAAAGCTCAAAGAGTCTTTGGAATATGTAGATCTACCTATGGCAAAACCTGGGGGCTTAAGCCCAAAATATTACATTGGCTGTATACCACGGTGATCCGACCGAATATCACATATGGTAGTATAGCCTGGTGGCCCAGAACAAAGCAAGTTGGGTGCAGGCAGGAGTTGGCTAAATTCCAAAGAACTGTCTGCATAGCCATATCTGGAGCTTTTAGGACCACCCCCACGGCAGCGCTGGAAAATATTCTTGGTTTGACACCGCTGCATATAGTCGTAGAATTGGAGGCAAGAAGTGCGCTCCATAGGCTAAAAACCCAAGGACTGTGGGATGACTCCTTGCCAAAAACACGACACACTAAATTCGACACAGATAGAGAACTTGACACTATTTCATCCATGGGCTGTGATAAAACACAGCCTAGGTTCATGTTCAAGAGACTATGAGATCCACATACCCTCGAGAGAGGATTGGAATAAAGGATTGAATCCCTCGAGAAAGGACAATCTGACATGGTATACTGACGGATCAAAAATGAAGTCGGGTACAGGGGCGGGTGTTTATACCAAAGGGTATGAACACAGTCAAAGCATGGGTATATATGCAACAGTCTTTCAGGATGAAACATATGCAATCATTGCCTGTGCAAAGGAGAATATAGATAGAGGCACTACGGGCCAAACTATATACATTCTCAGTGAAAGCCAAGCGGCACTAAAGGCTCTCATATCCTACAAGGTAGACTCCAAAATAGTCCTAGATGCCATCCAAACCCTTAATAGGTTAGGTAGGCACAACACAATACGACTAGTTTGGGTCCTAGGACATGTAGGAGTAGAGGGCAATGAAACGGCTGACAGACTAGCCAGGGAGGGATCAGAAAAACACTTCTGCGGACCTGAATCTTTTATTGAATTATCAGGGAGTACCATCAGAAGCGCACTCAAGGACTATGCCCAGAGAAGGCACTGCACTGAGTGGGCAAACACTGTTGGACTTACTCATTTGAAGAAATTTCTAGGGACCACAAAGGTAGGTTACTTCAAATATCTACGAAACCTAAGCAGGCACCAGACCCGCAATATTGTAGGTGCTTTCACCGGCCATTTCGGCACTAGAGAGCACCTGCACAAGATGGGTCTGTCGGATACAACTACCTGCAGAGCGTGTGGTGAAGAAAGCGAACGCATGGAGCATCTTATATGCTCATGCAACGCTTTAGCTAGCAAGCGTATGACGATTCTGGGTCAGGCTTATCCGACACCAGAAGACTACAGGCTCCTTCCGCTGAAATCTATATCGAAGCTCATAACGAGCATTTGGTTGTGGAGAGAAATAAAAAACTTTTTATTTTATTTATTTTATTTTATATTCGGAGACAGCGGAAGATCACAGGAGCAATAAGGCAGGGGAAGCACAAAAGATCCCATAGGGTCGAAGTGCTCTGAGGTCCATCAAGGAACTCAGCCCCACGTAATAAGATAAGATAAAGGTGGTTCATCGTATTTAGGTTCTGGATTAGGTTGTCGTACCTGGACGTTACTTGCAGGCCTTACTCAATTAAGCGATTACGGACTTGCCTGTCACTGACCCGGCTTTCTTCCGCTCTCTCGCTGCTTTGCTGATGCGGAGTCTGCCTCTCTCAACCGTTCTCTGGTCCGGTCCTGTTTGTAGGCTCGTACTCCATGGCATCTCGTTCTTCGGCGTCACTACCATACAGTGAATCAGCCATTATTTATAAAAATAGACATCATTAATCATTTGGACCGAATTATCAACGTTATAATAAGCATAAATTATACATACATGTATTTTATTATTTTTATTTTATTTGGAAGATTAACAGATAAATGAAGTTATATAAATAAACAAATGAGTATACCTATACTAATAACAAATCTTCACCGATAACACAAACAAAAATAATATATTTTTTTTTTTAATTTTTGCTCTATAGATAACTTGTGATCGCCCGCAACAATCTTTCACAAAATTTGTAATTCAATTATTCTCGACCTGTTGAATGCGAGCGATCAACGAAATTTTGATCTTCCTAAATAACACAAATGAAGAACATCAACACACCTGCAACATCCGTCATAGTAGAAACAATATCAGCCGAACTGCACAGTACCCCAAAAAGTTGTACTGGCCCAAACAAATTAACTCCCTGTAAAAATCACAATTTTCATCAATATCCTGATATTTATTATGAAATAATAAGTTAACACTAAGATCCTGAACATGAGAAGACAACTCGCAAAAACGTTGATAAATTTGAATTACATAAGGACGTATCAATAGTTGAACATGGAGAAAACATGATTCCCTTTCAACATTACTCCTTTCTGGAAGCTACCTTGAAGTGTGGTCTATTGTTTCACTGGACGACGTATTCTACTACGTCCTGAAAATATTTTATCTGAAACAGTAAATTTACCAAAATTGAACACGACAGTTTCGTCACCTGAATATAGCAGACAATCTAAACGGGAAACAATTTCGACTGACACAAATATCCTAGATAAAAATCTTTCAGGAGATCACTTTAAATACCATCTCATGTGGAGGTCAAAATCGAAATATGAAAATTGTATTAATGCTCAAAGCATTATTGCACTCCCATCCCACACTCAAAATGATATGCTCCAGATCCAAAACCTGGCCATTCGTTTTTGCCGAATGACACGGATTTTTCAAAAATTGAAGTTCGACTAAAACAACATGAAAAGCTATATACTGTTGAAGACTACATCAACGTTATGAAGACCTGTTAGAAAGCAAATCCTTTTTAACTCTTTCCCCCTATTTGGGCCCCCTTTACATTAATAATCCTAATTCTTCTTTAATTCTTTCATATGCATTTAAGTTGGGAAACTATATTCTAAAAATTTCAAGTCGATAACATGAGTGGTTGCTGAGATATACAGGTGTGACAGACAGAACGGCACCATAAAAGGGTTCCTTATTTACCATTTTGTATCGAAACCTTAAAAAGAGCTTAAAGGTCTCCTACAAGTCACAACCTTTGGAAAAGAGTTACTAAAAAAAAAAAGGACAGACGCTCACTCCTAAAGAACGAAAACTTTTAGTGCAATTAATTGTAAAGCACCAACTCCGTATCTTGCCAAGCATTCAAGACACCATTAGACAAGAGGTGTGTTCCAGCTGGGCGAAAGAAATTTCCTCCGTTTTCAAAGGGGAGCAACCTGAAATTTACTATGTGCCCTATCGAGTAACTGAGCGGCAAACATTGCCTGCGTCTGAGCTATTGCATAGCAGTCTAATTACACATCGCCGTTCCATCAAGCAAGAGGGGTCACGCAAAAGAAATAGCAGCAGCAGCAGCGGGCATGAAAGCAACTTAAAGCGGGTGCGGCCTCTACCAGATAATTTTAAGAACACTGTCACTGGAGGACTGTCTACAGAAAGCTCTGAACAATGTCTTGAATGGCTAGAGGTATCATCATCGCCTTTTGAAGTAGTTGAGTCCAAATGGCAGGCCACATTCAATTCTAGACATGATATGCTTAAAGAGAAATCGGTTGAGAACTTCAAGAAATTTCCTTGCTTAAATATCAGATATATATATATATATATATTTATACATATGAGTATTTACTAGTTTTTATTATTATTGCGTTTACCTCTTTTTACTTACTTTCCTATACCACATATGCCTTTCATGTTTTGCTGACACCCGTTGCTAATTAATCTTTTTGTGCTTAAACACGGTTTTTGCTATCATCCGGATGTAAATTGTAAACTTCGTCTTTAGTGCGCAGCTCGTGGTGCTAACAGAATATCAGTGTTGCTGGTTCACGCCGGAAACAATAATGCTGAGTTAGCGCCATTTTATTTGCGCAGTCCAAAATATTTTAATTACAGCCTTTTTAATTAAATTTTCAGTATGTTTGTGTTTTTCCCATAAGTTATGTTTTTTTGTATTTTGTACTGAGTACAGAAATAAACAATTTCTATTCTAAATTTACCAATAGTACGGCTTGTTAGCTAAAAAATATGTGAATATCGGTACCATCTGGCAGAAAGTACAAAACTTGGCATGCAGATAGCTTTGATATGTGTGCCTCAATATTGAAAAAGAAACAGGTTAAAGGACTGGTTTTTCCCCCCTCTCCCCCCTCTTTTGTGTCCCTAATTATAGTATTTTAATTTTTTTTTAAACTACTAAAGCAGAAAGCAGTCAAGAGATTTATTTTTCTTCATAAAATTATCTACAAAACAGTCTTAGGATTTATCTTGATAGGACTTATAGTTTTCAAAATATGCATAAATCTATTTAATTTTTGCAAGAAATAATGGGAATAATATTAAAATGGTCGCTAACACGGGCCTACTACGGAGCTATTAGCCGATGCGGTGGATGCGGGGGTGCGGGGGGAGTAGCGTGCGATGCTCACGCACGGCCGGGCTGCCTGCCAGCCAGTCAGTTGTCCGGATTACCACTCGTACACACGTATTCACTGCGTCTGCATTTACTAATCATCTCGCTCGCATTGCCATTTCAAGTTTACACGTGTTACGTTACGGAGTACTTTACCAAGTGTGGAACACTGTTATAGAGCCTGTTTATAGAACTAACTCAATAGGTAAGTGCATTTTCGAGAGCATTGTAGTTTCGAATGTTGAGAGTACTGTAGTAGCTGCATAGGTATTGCATGCCGGTGCCATTGCGCGCATATAATAAATTAATAAACCTTGTTCCGAACGTGTCGCGCTTTTTCGTCCTAATTACCATAGAAACGATATATTTCGGTGTCGTTCTAACGAAACATTATAGAAAACGTTTTTCAACACGCTCAATATTTAAATCGATTTCGATTAATAAAACGTTTTCAATGTTTTTAGGGTTCCGTACCATAGGTGAAAACGGGACCCTATTACTGAGATTCCGATGTCTGTCCGTCTGTCTGTCCGTCTATCTGTCACAGCGGATTTTCTCAGTCGTTTGAAGAGCTATCCAGTTGACATGTATGAACGAAAGTTGCGTTATGATGTCCCCTACCACGGCAAATACTAAAACCTTGAAAAAATCATAGGTCTTTACCTATGAAATTGCCGAAATTTTCTTACAAATTAATGAGATCATAATTCGTCTAATTCTAATGAATTTTTTTTCATTTATCTTATATTTGAAAGTTGACTTCAAGGTTATCAATTTACGCATAAAATAAAGTTTTTATTTTTAGTTTGATATATAAAATTAAAGGTTCGAAAATTGTTCGTCTTAAATGTCGTCCGATTGCATCATTAGATTTGTTATATTTTTTTACAGATAATATTTTTCGAAAATTAAATTTAAGCTTCTGTTAGCTTCCCAATAACACTTGAAAAAATATAAAAAATTGGATTTATAATTCCTAAGAAAAATGCAAAAATGTTAGTACTGAAAATTGAGTTTACCTAAAATTCGCCATACAAAACGGCAATTTCATAGGTAAAGACCTAATATCACCCTTTAGATGGCGCTCATACAGTGACCTGTTAAAAAGTTCAATAGCTCAGCCGTTAAAAAAGCTAGCGGGTTGTAATTAATACAGATCATGTATAATAATAGTGTCTACCCTTTAAAATAATAAAATTATCAAAAAGTCTAATCAATAAATTATTTTTAATTTATTTGCAGTTAATACGCTCCATGAAAACTCACAATGGCAAGTTCGGAGGAAGAAACAGACTGGAACAAGTGCTTGTATTGTCAAATAGACAACGGTCAGCCGCTTGTTTGTCCTGCATCATGTAAAAGAAAAGTTGTAGGTACCGGCTTTGTGAGTCTCGCTGAAAATGCTTCGACCCTATATGAGCTTGGAAAGTTACCTGAAGATATTGTGAAGAGACTGAAGGAAGGTGGGTCATTTTTGGAAACTGCAATCCAAACAAGCAAAATTCCACAAAAGCTGTCGTTCTAAATATAACAAAACTATAATTGACCGGATCAAGAAAACCAGCTCAAGTAAAGCAGCCACATCAAGTAGCGCGAGCCGTCCATCAAGGGCTACAAGCTCAAGGGTTACAACAATTAAAGTATGTTTTTTTTTTCAATAATCCTGCGACTGACAAGCAAACCCTGCATACAGTCGCAACTCTCGAGATTGAAAAACGTATTCGAGATGGAGCACTCAGTCTTGAACGACATGATTTATTAGTCAAAATGGCAACAAAAGACTTGGTAGCTCAAGAAGCATCGTATCACAAGACTTGTCTAACACAATTTCACACTCCAGTTAGATCCTGTGAAAGAAAAGCAAAAGATAGTGAAAATGAACCAGATTTCCTTAATCTCGCATTCACTGAGCTTGTGATGTATATGGAGACAAGTTCTGAAGAAATTTTCAAGTTGGCGGAGTTAAGAAAGATGATTAATGATAGACTTCAACAACTGCAGGGAGATAATGCATTATCCATGTCATCGCATCGCCTGCAAGAGAAATTACTGAAATATTTTCCTGACCTTCAATCTCAATCTGATACACCTAAGCCTACAATTCTTGCGTTTGATAAAGATATTAGTAAAATTGTTCGTGCTACAGCAAATCGGGAAGCTCACGACCACTTCATTGATTTGGCAAAAGTTGCTAATACTTGTCGAGCTGAAATGTTTGATTTGAAGGACACTACATTTAGGGGAAGCCTTATCCAAGAAGAGCAAGACGTTCCGATGTCTTTGGTAACACTTATCAGAATGCTTCTTCACGGACCAAGCATCGAAGATCAGAGTGAGGAAGCAGGGTCGCTTGCTGTGAATTCAATAGCTCAACTCATAATGTTCAATGCTACAAAACATCCGCGCAAAGGTACTCTACTTCGTCATACAACCAAAAGAGAGCCCTCGTTGCCGCTGTACATTGGACTTCTTATTCACACTCATACCAGACAGAGTAAATTGATTGAGAAATTAGCTCATCATGGTCTCTCAGTATCGTATAATCGAGTCTTACAATGCTCAAAACAAGTTTCTGATGCTGCATGTCAAATTTATAAAGATTAAGGAGTTGTTTCCCCACCAGCTTTGCAGTCGGATGTTTTCTGTACAGCTGCTTTTGACAACATTGATTACAACCCGTCGTCTGTGACAGCAGAAGGTGCCCTTCACGGAACATCCATCAGTATTGTTCAGCATCATGATCTAGGCTCAAAAATAATACGTCGCCGTACGCTTCCTATATCTGAGACCAGTCCCTCTTCATCACTTCGGGTAAAAAGTTTACCTTCTTTTTACACTGATGTTGCTCCTTACATATTGAAAGAGAAGGAACCTAAAATTCCTCTCGTTCCTGAGAACTGTTCGGTTGACTTCACAGTAAATCTGCAAGCTGAGAAAAAGATCGAGAATGCGTGGTTAGAGCATGTTCAAAATATTGTAGATACAACAGAACAAGATAACCCTAAGTCAATTTCTTGGGCGGCTTACCATGCATGTCAACAGCCAGAAGAAACGAGAGGCATGTCGATGTCAGTTCTGTTGCCTCTTCTTCCAGACCCGTCGCATTCAATAGCTGTTGTCAGGCATATTATTTGTAACGTGCAAAAAACCATTGCGTCTTTGAACCCAGAACAAGCAACAGTTATCACTATGGATCAACCTCTATACACTCTCGTAAAGATCTTCCAGTGGAATAACCAAGAGCACTTTGGTGAAAACAATGTTGTGCTCATGATGGGTGCTTTCCACATAGAGATGAATTTTATGACTTTGATAGGAGATTTATTAGAGAAATCTGGAATAACCTCAGATTTGATACGTGCTGATGTATGTTGCGAAGGAAAGGCTAAATCATTTTTGAAAGCCTCGCATCCAAGACGGGCTCGATACATTCACGAAGTTCTATCAGCTGCTTTACATATCCTATCTATGTGCGCCTATAATACATACAAAACTGAAAACCCAGGTACACAATTTGACCTTGAGACATGGAAAAAACAACAGTCAGCAGATTCAGCCGCTTTTCACTACTGGAATATGATTCTCACCTTAGAGTTGCTGCGAGCTACTTTTGTGCGCTCTATCCGCACTTCTAACTTTGGTCTATACCTTCAGGCCTTAAAGTCGATGGCTCCGTGGTTTTTCGCTCTTAACCATACAAATTATGCCAGATGGGTACCAGTACACATTCGCGATATGGAAATATTACCCATTGTTGCCCCTGAAGTACACCGGGCGTTCTGTTCAGGAAAATTTACTGACAAGAAATCTAAAGCACGTTTTTCCTCAATTGCACTTGACCAGGGCCATGAACAGGAGAACAAAGTAGTTAAAAGCACAGGGGGGGCAGTGGGACTGACAGAAGATGCTGCTGCGTTGAGGCGCTGGATGATTGCTGGCCCCGAGATAGCATCCATGTTGCGGGAATACGAGACTTCGTACGAAAATTATCGAGGTAATAAGGAAAATATTGAAGAAGTCCACCACGAAGAATCAGACAGTCATCAAATAAGATTCATGAAGCACGTAAACTCTCTTGTTTCAACACTTCTGGAGATGGATAACCCGCTGTTAGATATTGATCTACAAACTGTTGACACTCACGTCATTGTCGGAGAATACGCTGTGGAACGTATGCGAACACTAACAAGCCTTGGAAATACACAATACACTCAATTTGTGGAACAACGCATAATTTCAAGGGATGTTTTCATATTCAACCCAATTAAAAGGAATAACGTGATTATATTTGGAAGTACAGCTTCTTGTAAACCAAAACAGGCCACAAAACTTACACTGGCAAAAAGTGATGCCGCCTTATTTTCCAAATTATATATCGCCTGTCAGCATAGGCAAGGTGATATGGATGAATTTTTCAAACACGAAAATCAACCGTTCCCACCGTCCCTCTCAGAGACAGGAAACTTAAGACCGGTGGTAAAATCGGAACTCCTACAATGTTTAGAGGAGAATGAAGACGACGAAGAGTATGAAAATGAAACTTCTGCTAAGGAGATGGAAGGTCCTACAGACTGCACTGCATCATTTTTAGATGGGCCTGTTGTCGTTCAAATGATAGGGCCAGGGACTAATATAACGTTTGAAGACTACCGCCATAGTTTTATAAACTATGTAACGACCCGAAAGGAGAAGAGAGTAGATGTCATTTTTGACGTTTATAAAGACGACAGCCTCAAGAATAATACTAGAGAAAAGCGAGGAAAAGGCCTCAGACAAAGGGTCACAGCAGCAGGCAAGCTGCCAAGAAACTGGAAAACATTCCTACGCTCTTCGGAAAATAAAGTTGAACTTTTCTATTTTCTAGCAGACGGACTCCACGAAAAACATGACACAAAAACTATTGTTGCAACTAAAGGCGAGGAAGTTGTATGCAATGACACCACAGACGTAGCTTCCCTGAAGTCGAAACAAGAAGAAGCTGACTCCAGAATCCTCCTTCATGTTTTTCACGCTGTGCAGCACGGTCACACGAAGGTTTTAATAAGAACTGTGGATACAGATGTGGTTGTGATAGCTGTTTCCCTGTATGGTAAACTCGAAAGAATGAAGTTAGAAGATTTTGGATATCCTTCGGTGTCGGTAAAGCTACACGTAGTATCGCTATCCATCAACTGGTTAATACACTCGGTCCAGATGTATGCAGTGGCATTCTGTTTTTCCATGCGTTTACTGGCTGTGATACTGTATCGGGCTTCAGTGTAAAAGGAAAGAAGTCGTTTTGGAAAGCATGGAAATCTTTTCCTGAAGTCACCAAAATATTCAAAGAATTATCACAGCCTGTAAATGTGATTGAAAACCATCATTTGTATCTTTTGTCAAGATATGTTATCATAACATATGATAAAACAATTGACGTAGAAGACATCAATCAAGCGCGGTGTCCGCCATACTAGCTTGTATACATTTAGCTGCAGGGGACTGTACTTACCTATAAGGATAAGCTTTCGTGCTTCGGAACAGGTCCCGTAAACATATTGTACAGACGCAAAAAGGAGTTATTTCGTTGAGCCAGACGCCGTGAGCTGTAACTCGGGAACCAAACCTTCTACAATAATTTGTTAGGTATCGTTTTGTAGCTTAATGTATACAGTTTTTAACCTTTTTAGTCCATTTTAACACAACACCTTTCATTTAGCATTAAGTGTAGAAAAAAAGAAAAAAAGTGATTATTTTTTTCATAAGTTCACAATATAATGACGGCTTTATTAAAAAACTATTAGTCTTATAACTATAAATGTGGTATCGTTTTGTAGGTAAATTATCGTCAATTATTTGGTCCTTGAAAAGAAAACTCATCAGTCCTACCGTTTTTGTAAAAAATGAAAAAAATCAAAATGAGGGAGATAAAATGGGGGAAAAGGGCCCCCAAGGGAATCATATCCCAGCGTGATTCTCTATCGACATTGAAGCACATATATAAAAGCTACATGTATGCCAAGTTTCATGCTTTCTGCCGGATGGGACCGTAATTCAAGCTAACAAGCCGTACTACAACAAAAAAAAATTACACTTACTAGCTACCCGCTAGTAAGTGTTTTTTTTTTTAAGTAAAACTTTAGTTTCAAATATTTTATCCTAGACTTCCGCCCTATGTACCGAATTTCATCCCGATCGGTTCAGTAGTTTTGGTGTGATTAAGTAACAAATAAGCAACTATCCAAACTTTCGCATTTATTATAAGTGTTAGCTATTTAGATTATGTCTACATCGCCTATCGCCTGTAACCATCAATGTTTCAACTTTTTAGCTGGTGGCAGATTTTGAGAAAACCTATCCATCGGCATCACAAGTATTTGAAGAGAACTTCCCAATAATAAAGAAACGACTTTTGGGTTTCCTAGTAGAAAAGGGATCAAGTTTGAGAGCTGAAGGAGCCATCACAGACCTTTTGGATTTAGCAACTAGTAAGCTTTTTGTTTTCTCTTACATTTATATTTTTTTTTTTTTTGCATTACCTACATGATTTAAATGCTATTCTTATTAACTGAACTACCCATTTTTAGAAGTCTGTTATAAATTTTCATGAATACTATCTTTTATATTAAAGAAAAGCTTTTAAATTTTTATTCTTTTTATAATTGGAGAGGAGCAAGGGAGTATTGCTGCTCTGAGGAGCATTCCATATCTGCTCAAACAAGTGTCTCCCTTATCCAAAAAAATAAATAGAAAAAAATGGAAACCATTGCGCTCTGAAGTATCAAAAGCATTCATGAATTACGTGTCTTAACCTGGTGACATCGAAAGGTACATCGATGATCGCGTTAAGGTAACACAAGAGAAAGGTATTTCTTTTGGACCTTTTATAATTGCGGTGGGAGCTTCATGGTCTAAAGTTACACAATACGAAGTTGTAGTGACTAAGGATGTAAGATACCAGTTCACAGACATTAAAACAGCTCTCACTACTGCATTTAAGATCTATTTTTCTTTAGATATTGAATACTCTGCTGACGCCGCTCCTTGTTGGATGTTTATGCAACGGGCAATATGTAAAATTTCTACTAAATTTGATATCTTGTATGACAAAAGTGTGCCTTTAAGAGAATTGATAAAAGATTGTGAAAGATTAAGTTAGTTTTCTCAGTAAGTAAATCTTTACTTTTTTTTTTAATAGATTTATTCAAAAAGTAAACTTAAGTCTAAACATTAACTTTCTGCCGAACTGCAGGGCAGTTTTTTGGCAGATTATATCGCTCTCTGCATACAATCACCTTTATTTTTAAACAACAATTTTATTTCTATATTATAATCTAAAATATCTAAATAAGATATTACATGAAACTTACGTGAAATAAAAACATAGGTAATTTAACCACTTAAAATTTTATAATATGTTTACTTAACACAGTCAAAAGGTCAAAATCGTTACTTGCATTCCTTGTCGTTTACTAGAACAAATGGAGATCAATTGCGCATTTTGTAATTTAATCTTTAATTCTTTTCGGCGTCTTAAAACGTA
Organism: Athrips mouffetella; assembly: GCA_947532105.1. Classification (NCBI taxonomy): domain Eukaryota; kingdom Metazoa; phylum Arthropoda; class Insecta; order Lepidoptera; family Gelechiidae; genus Athrips; species Athrips mouffetella. The sequence continues at coordinate 14,277,895 of OX383974.1, forward strand.
TATGGATTTTTATCACAAATCAGAAACTTCATACTCCTGTGGAAGCTCAGGGTGTCGCAGGTCGTATAGTTTATATCGCAGGTCGTATAGTATATGACGCAGGTCGTATAGTATAGTTTAAATCCAGTGCCGGACAATCGCTGCGAAGTTTTCACCATTTGTGTCACATAATTCGTCATATTCTCACTGATTTCCAATCTGATTGAAATAAAATGACGACGTAACGAAATTCTCCTCGAAAATCCTGAATCGTCGAATAAGTTTTTCAATTTTACCCACAATTCCTTCGTGGTGTTCGTTTCCTTTATGTGCACAAATAACGATGTATCGATTGTTAATATCAACTTAGCTCGTGCTTTTGCGTCTGCTGTTTCTCCTGCTGTATTTTTATCGGCGGGTTCTTCCTCTAGATATTTCTTCGCGCCTTCCAGCACCAGCTAATTCTCAACCGCTAAAGCCCACTCGTCGTAATTTTCGCGACCTCTAAGCTTTGGCACGTTTGCCACGAAATTCGATGCCATCTTCTTAAACTTCACAACGCGAAAAACACACAATAAACTGTTATTTTCTAGCAAAATTACGCAGGTTTGCCCATAACCTAATAGAACTTCGGTTTCCGGGAACGAACTGAACGTATATTTCTCAAGCACAGACAAGAGTTACACATAAGCAGTCAGTAGGTAGTACAAATATTTTATAATAGATGGCACTACTATACACCATTTTGATATGTGCCACAATACACAGTTCCATACACAAAATGGGTGCAGCTTACGTATCAATTCCTTGTTTACCTCCACAATCTCTCGCAGTTAACCAGCATATTTTTGGTTCTTCATCATTCTTCAGACAGGCAGGGTTCGGTTTTCAAGCGCATTATATTTAAACCCTTATTGAAGAGTTTAACCACTTAATACGGAATGGGATTCTTTTTTATCCTCCTCACTTTAAACTATAAAGGGTGTAAGGGACGGTGTACCGAAAACTGAAAGGGCGTGCTCAGTCAACGAAACTGAACAACTTTCCCAAACAAACATATGTTGGGAAATGAAAAAAAATTTTGACCTCTCCATACAAAGTGCCCACTCTGGTCGAACAGTTTGTATGGAGAGTTCAATTTATTTTTTTTCATTTCCCAACATATGTTTCATTGGGAATGTTGTTCAGTTTCGTTGACTGAGCACGTCCTTTCAGTTTTCGGTACACCGTCCCTTACACCCTGTATATTTTGAATTAGCCCTATTTTAGGTGAAAACTTGGGAATACATTCTATAACTGGATTCAATGAGAGTTTTTCAAGTAATTGTAATTTTAAAATGTGCAAAATAAATACAAGAGATATGATACAACAATTTTACCAAGACGATTGCCTACTGCGAACTATGACTAACTAAAGGGACGATTAAAATTTAAATAACCCCACCTTAACTGGAGTAAAGGAGATTTGATAATTTCAATCTTTTCAATCAGATTGGCTATGATGTCATGCATGATTGGTCCGAAGGGGCTATAAAATACATCTAAGCGCACGGCAGTGCGCAGGCCAAGTTCCCGCAACAGGCCAAGCGCATGCCGTGCACTATTTACACGTACCGTTTCTAGACTCACTTTTGAATCCACTGTAGCTCAGTGCCTATTGCAAGTACAGAGATAAAACTGTACCTGCATAATCATATACTAATACTGAAGCAATTTGCCAAATTTCATAGATATAGCTACAGTAGATCCTGAAATATGACCCCGTGAAAATAGCTAATTTTGGCTCTTAATGACTGACTCACTGACCGGTAATCAAAACCTCCAGGCCACTTCCAATTGTCCTAGCGTTTTGAAATTTGGCATTAAGGTAGTCGTTAGGATAAAAGTAATGGAAAAATTCAAAAATTTGAAATTGGTCAAGTGCGAGTCGGTATTTAGTCAAAATTATGTATAAAATGTTGGTAAGACCTGAAAATCTGAAATTTGGCATGGGGATAGTCGTTAGCATTAAAAAAAGTATAGCAAAAATTTGAAAATTGGAAATTGGTCAAGTGCGAGTCAGGAAATAGTCATCTTTTTCACCACTCCATAAAGCCATGGAACTTTTAAATAACATCCTTGACTTTGATCCTACCATGGACTTGTTCAGCACTCCTGAACCGAAGCTTCTAGCTGCGGCTGGAAGATACTTGGAGCAACTCGCTCCTCCTTCAACTATTACAGACCTTATACCAATGTAAAATTGATAATTAATCTGTTATAATATTATAAACAATGTACTTACTTAATTTTAAGACTTCTCTTCCCATCATGTTTGGCTAGACTGTAAGTGATGTTTTGTGAAGTGTTTATATAAATAAATAAATAAATTACTATGCATAAAATTGTTGGTCATACTTCTGTGAGACCTACAAATCTGAAATTTGGCACCGGGGTAGTCGTTAGCATTAAAGTAAAGGAAAAATTTGTAAAATGGAAAATGGTCAAGTGCGAGTCAGACAAAAATTAATGTACCAAATATTAAAAAGGTAGTATTTGTAGAAGGTCGGACTTAGTCATGCATGAAAACAAGTACCTATGTTTTAACGAAACTATGAAAATACAAACAACGTTTCGATAGTTACTATAATATAATATAGCAAACTGAACAAAAAGAAATTAAATCCCACCAAAAACATAACTGTTAAAAAGGGGGCCAAGTTCCTATCGGCTAATTGTTTGCCTAAAAAAGGGTTGAAATCCGATCCAATGCCAAGTTTAGATGCACTTTAATATCGATCATTATCGTCTTCATCAGCAGCCTGATCCACTAGTAAACATTTGCCATTCCCAAGACTCGCCACCACATCCAGTCCTCCGCCTTCCGCATCCAGCCACTATCCGCCACCTTATTCACGTCAACGGTTCATCTGGCCCAAATTCACTTTACCATACACCCAACTTAAAATATGGTATAGCTGTAAAAATACGCAGGTACGTTGAAAATAATATCTAAAATGAAATACTTTTGAATTTGAACGTAATAGATATCTACGGTACGTGGATTGTGATTTTTTTGTTTATTTTCGCAAGAAAAACTTATTACCTAACAAGGGGCTGGTTTCTTATCCCATAAATTCGAATTGAAGGGTAAATTCTTCATGTAAACCGTGTCGAAGGAAACATTTCTCCACGTGAATCGTGTCGAGTAATGACTAACATAGGTATATCTAATCTATCTATCCACTTCGTAAACCGCGTATGGTATGTAATTATTTTAAATTTCTCCACGTATATCGTGTCGAGAGCGTATCTGCTTAAATCGATATACCTACCTACCCCACGTAAATCGTGTAGGGTCATCTAGAATGTTACGTCTTTTCAGAAGATGAAATTCCCCTCCTGATGGACGAAGAACCAATCCAAAATCCAGAAGTCGATCCGGTTTCAGAACCAGCTTCCGGAAATAATGAAGATCACGGAAAAGCTAGTTTGGAAGAAGGTTTAGATCCCGAGATACTGCAGATGTTAGGAGAGTATCCCACGGATCGGAAGGAACACGGAGAAGACTTGCACAAGGACATTGTGACCAGGTGGTCTAATTTGTTAACAAAAGGCTTATCCAAGGAAATGAAATCTGAGCTACTAAAACAGTATTTACCACCCGAAAACTGCCAAAATATGACTGCCTTTATTAAACCCCGAAATTAAAGCGGCAATGTCAGAAATAAACTTCAAGAAGAACTTATATAGCCAGAGTAAGCAGAACCAAATATCAAGCTCTTTGGCAACAATTGGGAAAGCCCTGAAATGGGCTTTGTCTAATAAAGATGCACAGGATATAATCAAACCATTAAGCGACGCAGGTCGACTTCTTTGTGACTCTTACTATAGAGAACCGCAATCTACGTAGTTCGCTATTATAAACACTTTAAATAAACAGATCCGAGAGGCCGTGAAATATACGAAGGTGGATGAGTATTCGTTGCCAATCTCGCCGATCACCTCAAGTCCTCGAAAGCTATATTAAAGACAGGATCTAAAATGAAGAGCATCGTGCAACGCCCTCCAGCTAGACAGCCTCCGACAACACAAAGGGGTGCTTTAGGGTTAGGCCACATTGATCGACAGCCTTTCGCACTTTGCCGATTGAAAAAGGGCACACTAGTACGCATTATGCCGATTCACCGCTTACGGAGGCATTCGCATCCGTACGCAGCCATCTCATACTGTTGTTTTTCTTGAACAAGATGGACAGTTCAAATGTCGAAGCCGTAATTTTTTCTTGTATTTTGCAATTAATCAAAGAAAAACGAAAGAAGCGAAGACGTTATTGGATCCATCCATTGTGGAGAAACAGAGTAAGTAAAAAAAAGTGTAATACCAAGGAGTTTTTACACTCTGATCATAAAATTATTTTGTAAAAATACTACAGTGGTGACTTTTTACTTGGGTGACGACGCCTATATTTAAAATAAGCACAGCACATTAAAAATCGCAAATTAACTACATCGCGAGGGTCCCTACTCACAAACCTAATGAAAAATTAATAATTGCTAGTTTTATTAATCGGTATGTGAAGGAGGATTTTTTAGCAGCAGCTTGAGCCAGGAAATCGCTCAAGCTATGTGAAATTCCAGGATTTGACGGAAGTCAAAACATCTACCTAAACGACCATCTTACTCCTGCGTCGAAGAAACTACTTACCAAAACTAAGGACTTGGCTAAAGTGAAACATTATGAATTCGTGTGGGTTAAGTTCGGTAAAATTCACGTAAGAAAAAATGACAAATCCAATGTTTTCGTTATTTCAAAGAATTGTGATTTAAACAAAATTGCCTAGTCAATTGCCAAACAGGGTTGATCTTTCTCAACCATTTGGTAAATAACATTTCTCAATTTCGTCTTAAATTGCTTGTTTACAAATCTTGTTTTACCTGTTATAAATCATGCCACATGTTGCGCTTCACGTACATTCCTGGCTTATCGCTCGGCCTGCGTCAATCCTTTCATTCGCAGTCAATTTATATCTGCTTACTATCGGTCCTTTTTGCACTGATGGTTGGAAATTAGCCTAATCAGAGGTGCTACCGCTGAACTCAATTGTTATCGAATCTCTCTTTTCTTCCTAAATAGAAAAAAAGAGAGAATCGATAACGATTGAGTTCGGCGGTAGCGCCTCAGGAGCGCCGCTCCATGCTACGTTGCCAGGTCGCGAGTTCGGTGACAAGGCGCTGTTGCCGATCATACGTAAACAAACTTTTCGTATACAGCTTTCAGTTACTGTTCGCAATTTTGCTTGAAAATTTAGAAATAATTGTTTTTAATAGTGTACGTGCTTAATTACTGTAAAAATAGACGAATACAGTGTCGTTTACATTAAAAAAATGTGAAAAAGACTTTACAAATACGAATTGAACTCAATGAAAAGGGGCCGCCACAACCTGAAATCGCGCTAGTTCAAATTAGTAGTACAAAAATTCACTTTAATCGTGTTTTCAAACCAGAACAATATTTAAAAACACCTTGGATGTGCGGTTATAAATAAATTGTTTTGTTTCCCGTGTCTGGTATTTGGAGCTGGCGCTGGCGCGCATAATATGTAGGTAACAATAAAGCCATAAAAAATATTTCATCAATAAATGGTAGGTAAGTAAATTTATTTAAGTATTTAATTTTTTTGTGCACACCCATTAAAAAATGTCACGAGCCGCCTCTGTTGCCAAGATTGGAGTCAGCGGGGATCTACTCAGGTGGTTTTCCTCATACATAGATAATCGTTGCCAAGCTGTTGTTATCAATAATTATGTTTTCAGCTGGGTTAAGATTCCAAGTGCCGCAAGGCTCCCTCTTGGGGCCTCTGCTATTCCTGGTCTTTATAAATGACATTGATCACTGTTTTATTTCTTCTAATGTGTTGAGTTTTGCGGACGACATGAAGATTTATGCTAGAGTGTCGTCTCACTCTGATGCATTGGCCCTTCAGTCTGATCTGCATAGATTTGAAGAATACTGTACCGAACACCATTTAGACTTGAACCCTTCCAAATGTAGTGTTGTAACTTTTAGTAGAAAAAAGAATTTAATAACTTATAACTACTCCCTCAATGGTGTCAATTTGGCCAGAGTCCACGAAGTTAGGGATTTGGGCGTCTTACATGATTCAAAGCTGATATTTGAAACTCATGTTGACAGTATAGTGACCAAAGCGTACAAGGCTTTAGGCTTTGTGATGCGTACATCAAAGGACTTCACTGATATCAAAACTATAAAAATTCTATACTGTGCCTTTGTTCGAAGTCACTTGGAATACGCATCGCAAGTCTGGAACCCCAAATATGGTATCTACATAGCCCGTATTGAACGTATTCAAAAAAAGTTTTTGAGACGTCTTTGCTACCGTACTAAAATTCGAACCGATTCCTTGAGCTACATCCAACTTTGTAAGAAAGTCCACCTCCTCCCTCTTGATAAGCGTCGTGAGATTGCTGATCTTGTGTTTTTGTTAAAAATTGCATCTGGCCGGATTGATTCCCCTCAGCTTCTTTCACATTTGTCTATAAGAGTCCCTGTTAGACCCCAGCGTCACATGGAAATAATCCACCTGCCCTCTGCCTCCACTAATTACAGACGTAATAGTTTTCTATGGCGTGCATGCAGGAATTTCAATCGTCTATGTAAAAATTATGATCTTGATTTGTTTAACACGAACGAATGCCAGGCCAAGCGACTTCTTAGTAATTCATTTTTTAAAGATTAATGTTAAGTTATTATTAATACCTATGTAGTTTAAGAGTGAATAAGATTGGATGTATGTTGGTTGTTAGGATGTATGGCTTATTAACCTTTGCGCATGCCACGCTGTCTGAAACTAATAAAAAATGGTGAACATGTAACAATATTTGTTTTAATAAAAAAGCTTCCAAGCGCTATAAAATTAACAAAAACCAATAATAAAAGGTCATGGGACCAGACATGGACCGACATCATTCGGATTATGCCGAAATAACACGGCTGGAAAAAGAAAGAAAACTTCCCGATGTGGAAATTCCAAATCAACATCTTGTTAAAAAGTCAAGGTTTGTTTGTACGAAATAATGCACGGACAAGAACAACCAATTCCACTTGGTAACGATAAAAAAAGTGAGGAAAAGAAAGATGCACAGGTCCAAAATATAATTATATGCACCATAAATAAGAAATTCATACCATTGTTAATGAGCTGCGAAAATGCTCAACAAATGTTTCACAAATTATGTCAAATTTTTAAAAAGGGTACTGACCAACAAAAATGTGAATTGATGCAGGAGTTATTTCAGTATTCATACAACAATACTAAGGATATGAAATATCACATAAGTACAATTAAAAATTTGGCTTTCCGTCTCAAAGGTATAGGTGAGAAAATAAATGACAACATGGTTATGTCTAAAATATTATCTACCCTGCCTGATACATACAAAACGTTTGTAACGACATGGGATTCAGCACCACTGAGTGAAAGAAATTTAACTAACCTCACTGCACGACTATTAACAGAAGAAAAAAGAATAAGTGGTCAATTTGAAACCAAAGAAGCATATTTTAACAAGCATGCAGGAACAAGCTACCCTAAAAAGAATTATTTTGTGGAGTCTAAAATTTTTTGCAGTGAGTTTATTGCACGACACGTAGAAAAAACTGCCACTCAACGAACAACAGTTGGGACCAATTCAAGAAGAAAATTAATAAAATAAAATAAATAAAATAAAATCAATTTATTTCGAGCATTGCCCATAGCGTGTTAGTATGTTCTTATATCTATATTAGTAATGATTAAAATCTAAAACCCTATAACTAATTTTAGTTTCTTTGGCGAGGTGGACGCGGGTCCAGTGCTGCATGATAGCACTGTCCACGTCCAGTCTCGCCGCAACAGTCTGCAGGAGGCTGTTGGAGCTGCCCCGCACCCGATGGATCAGGGATGCTATGCGTTTTCTTACGATAGCTGAGAAGCTATCAACACCAGCTTCCGCTAGCATCCCCGAGGCACTGCAGTGACGTCGCAGCCCCATCAGCCCCCGAAAGGCATTATTGTACTGCGTGCGCAGAGCCCTGTAAGCTCCTTGGGTGTAATTTGTCCACAGGCTGCACGTGTACAGAGAGTTACAATAGGCTTTAAAAAGTGTAACCTTTACCTGTTGTGTACAACGTGCGAACCTGCGGGCAAGCATATTCGCCCTAACGCACAATGCCCTGCGCTCCCGCTCTATATCTAAATCATCTTTGAGCGACTCGTTGACCCAATGTCCCAGGTACTTAAAGCTCTGCACTTGTTTGAGAGGAGCGCCATTAAGCCTAACAGTTGGAACTTTGTAGGTCTTATTTTTAGCTTTGAAAACAAGCAGCTCACTTTTGGCAGTGTTGTACCGGAGACCGTGGGCCAACGCATACCGCTCACAGATGCTAATAAGCTTAATTAAAGCACTGATCGATGGACACAGCAGCACCATGTCATCGGCGTAACTTATGTTGTTGACAAAGGTGCCGTCAATAGAACAACCGACGCCGGCGCCGCTGAGCTCACCGATCAGTTTGTTCATATACAGGTTGAAAAGTGCTGGCGAGCTTATCCCACCTTGCCTCACTCCACTTTCCAACCTGTACATGCTCGAAAGCTCTCCTGACCACTTAACATAATTCTTCTGATGAGAGTACCAGTACTTCAATACCGAAATATACTCATGAGGCATATCGGTGTCATCATACAGCTTTTTCCACAGGACTTCATATTGAACTAAGTCAAATGCTTTTGACAAATCTAAAAATACAGCATATACAGGTGTTTCCCGCGAAGTATAGTACTGGACAGTCTGCTTGAGGCAAAGAACTGCAGCTTCGGTAGAAAGACCGGGTCTAAAGCCAAATTGTGCATCGTGTAGCTTTACACGAGTTTGCAGCTGTTGGTCAAGCAGTCTGTCCAGCACTTTAGCGACGGTGGTTGCTAAGGATATTGGCCTGTAATTTGATTTGTCACCAGTATCACCTGTTTTATTTTTAGCAATAGGTACGACTAAGGTTTTTAACATGTTGTCTGGTAAGTAGCCATGATTCAAGCAAAGAGAGAAAAACATTGCTAAAACTCGAGGTAAATGCACACCCGCAAACAGCAGGTGTTCAACACTTAAATGATCGTGTCCAGGAGATTTCCCTCGACTCATCTTCTTCAGCACAGCTTTTATCTCCTTTGCTGTAATCACCGCCGCCTTTTTACCTAGACAGTTATCATTACTGCCACTAGAAACATCCGCAGAGTTGGCAAAACCTACTGGTGGCTGTACCCGAAAATGCTCTTTGAACATTTCCGCTATCTTCGAAGGTTCATTTAACCCCTCTACACTCACTGGAATACTTGGCTTTGGGTTAAGCCTTTTTGTGTGTTTCCAGAAACTCGAAAACTTTTTATGTGAGTGATGCATACCTAAAATGTCCATTTTAATTTGTTGTGCATTAGTTTGACACCATTTTAATTTGGCTTTGAAAACGTTTCTAGAAACACACATCTTAGTATACACATACCCCTCCCGCGGTTTGTTGTACAGAACCCAGTATTGAAACCATACACGCGCTTCACTATGCGCGGCCTTCACGTGTTTATTCCAGCCACAAACATATTTCTTTTTGTTGCTATGTTTTCTCATATTAAAGCTGTATACGGAGGCCTCCTTTAAAACGTTTACAACACGATCATACAAATTTACTAAAACATGACTGTGATTAGGGTCCCTACACATTGAATAGGCACACTCTGAACACTCAGACGGAAAATCAATTAGTTTTAGCTTGTCATTACAATATTCGGTATACTTTGAGACCTGAACTTCATCCCTTTCTCCCCATAAAATAGCATTAATGTTATAACTGTTGTAAACAGTTTTCGCTCTAAGTATATTGAGGTTACACTGTATTTCTAAGGGAAAGTGGTCTGACCAAAACACATTATAATTAATTGACACACTTTCAATTGTATTCCTAGCCGCCTGGGTTACAATACAATGATCAAGCCAGCTACTAGTTCCATGACTGTCGCTCACATAGGTGTAAGAGCCTGAATCTAAACCTAGTAATTCCAAGTCCACACAAATCCAGTCCTGGTCAGAGCAGAACTCTTGTAGTTCATTACCAAAACGTCTACCCGGGTGCGCATTAAAGTCCCCAAGGATATAACTATACTCAACATCACAGTTCTCAATAATGGCGTTTATTTCACTCAAGCAGTGTGTAAACTCCACTAAATGCATAGTGTCATCAGTAGGCATGTACACAGAGAACACTAGAAATGAACAACCCGCTATAGATATCTTTACGGCTACGAGCCTATCACTAGCGCACGGCACTACCGTTACGGAACGAAATACATTTTTCCGCCAGAGAATAGCGGTTCCACCGAATGGACGTCCACGGAGGATTCCCGCTGATGTATCGACAGCCGATTTCCCAGTGTAGTCAAAGTCCCTGTCAATGGTGCCCAGCAATGGGATGTCGTGCGGCAGGAGAAAAGTTTCTTGAAGGGCAATTAAGTCTGACGACTGACACAATGATCTAATACAGTCAATAGACCTAGCCATCGACCTACAGTTGAAAGTAGTAAACTTCGTCATGTTATTATTATCCATTATTTATTTATATTATTCTTCTCAAAATTACTACTTACGTTTCTAGGTTTCCTCTTGAAATCAATGAAACGTCTAAACGTCACTCCTTCAGGCCACAAACCGTCATTTAAAAATAACGATAACTTACTTTTCGGCACATAAACAATGTAGGCGTTGTATTGTTTTTGTTCTTTGGAATTCACTTTTCTCAAGTTAACATTGACCTGTGTTTTGCTGTTAATATATTTGGTAATGTCTACCTCCTTTGCGTTTCGGTCCACATTGTTGATAAACAAAGGTATTTTTATATCTGCAGCCTTAAACTTTTCCTCTGGGTTCGTAGAGGCTTTTCCTTGGACCACATCAAAACGGTTGCTATGCCTTTTACGCTGAACAAGTATCCAGTCCTCATTAGAAGACCCTTTCTTCGATTTTCGTTCACAATTTTCACCCACGATCTCAGCTATCGTCTTAGGTTTCGTTGTTAACTTCGGCGTAGAAGAATGCACCTTATTACTTGTACATACAGTCTTCTCCGTAGCCGGAATATCAGCGCTGCCCTTATCGCTCGGGATCGATGCTCTCGGTGATTCACACGAGCGTGAGCGAGATGGAGAACGCTGTGTATCCGAGCAGTTAGCTGACTCACGATTTCGCTGCATTTGTGCGGGTGGTGAAATGTGCGGTAGGCCATACGGGCCGCTGTCAAGACAAAAACTATTTGGACAACCACCGCCTCTTTTAATATTTACGTAACGAGCTGATCGGTCGATAATTGAAGCCTGTTTAAAAGTTATCAAATATAACCTATAAATATTATTTGACACTTAATGGAGAAAAACTCCACGTTTGTCGCCTTCTGTTTTTAAACACTCTAAGTATAACTGAACGTGTGCTTAGAACTGCAGTTCAAAAAATATCAGAGACTGGAGTTATCAACAAAGACAATCGTGGAGGTCGACCTCAGAGCAAACTGGAACTCGACTCACTTTCTCGCGATTTATGTGAAAAACATATAGATCGCTACCCTAAAGTGGAATCGCACTATTGCCGAGAGGATAGCAGTAGAGAATACCTGCACGCTGATTTAACCATAAGAAAAATGTACAAAATGTTTATCAGCTCCCTGGAAGGAAATCCACTTAAACCCAGCCTTTCCACATACAAAAGAGTTTTCAAAACATAAAAATTATCTTTTCATCGGCCGAAGAAAGACCAGTGCAGCCTTTGCCTCACATATTATAATGGAACCGAAGAGGTCAGAGCAAGACTACAAGAAACGTTTCAAAAACATCAAATTGACAAGTTAACTTTTCGCCAGAAGAGAAAAGCGTGTTTACATGAGGCAAAAGAAAATCCTGGCGTGGTGCAGTGCACAACTTTCGACCTACAACAGGTGATAAATTTACCGATAACAAACGAAAATGCAGTATTCTACAAAAGGCGTTTATCCGCGTTTAATTTCACTATTTATGACATGGTGACGCGTGATTGTTGCTGTTTTACCTGGCATGAAGGTCAAAGTAAAAGAGGCGCATCAGAGATATCTACTGCTTTAAATATTTTCCTTCAAGAAAGCGACAGAAAAGGTTTCAAGCGGATTTATCTATTCTCGGATGGTTGTGGTGGCCAAAACCGCAATACTATTGTGGCTGCTGCATTGATTTATATCCAAGCAAATTCTTTAAATATAGAGGAAATAAGTTTGCAATTTTCTATTCCAAACCACGGTCAAAGTGCAGGAGATTCTGCTCACAGCGCAATCAGCTACGCTATTAAAAAAGCTGGAGACGTCTTTATACCAGCTCAGCTTATACCGATAATGAGTTTGGCAAGAATGGAACAGCCTTATCGAATCTTTCCCCTAATATATAAAGACATTCTTGACTTCAAAAAACTGTCCAAAGACATTCAGTTACTTCTTTTGCGAAGAGACGACTCTGGAGCTCAAGTGAATTGGACTGAAATGACCGAATTCTACGTTCAAAAGTCTGAACCAACAAAGTTTTTCTTTAAAACTGGCCACGACCAAGAATCGTACCGCAGCTTGAGTTTGAGAAGACAGAGGATGTTTCATCTTCATACTGAAATCACACCACGTAATAGTGCACCACCCAAAATACCGGCTGAAAAGTATGAAGACTTAATGTACTTAACAAGCGGTGATACACCTGTTATCAGGTTGCCAGATTATGTAGAATTCTATAAGTCGCTTCCTCATTAAATTTATAATTTGTTTTATTAATAATAGTGCTCTTAATTCTATAAAAAAGTTTTGGTAATTTCATTGTTAAAGCGTTGATCTCATTAAGATCTTATTTCAAGAATATTGTTATTTTCATATAATACTATTTTTCTAGTAACATAATTATTTGAGTAGTTCCTATTTAGGATAAGCAAGAGCCTGAGGCATTACTATCATAATTTGTTAATAACGTGATCTGTGATTTGATTGTGACTGTCTAGGCTTCACCTAATAATAACATTTAATTACATCAAAATTACTGTTTGCCTTCTTACTTGAGTCAGGCGTTATGTATATCGTCCCTTTTGACTCGGCTACTTTAATAATCTGTGGTAACAACCAAGCCTTAAGCATCTCCTAAAGAATTTATTTAAATAAAATAGTTTTACAACATTTTGAAGATTGTTTTCTTCACATTTATGTCCCTGAAGAGACATAAATTGGCGACCGTGACAGGACAGCTTGAAATACGAAGAAATAAGCTTCTTGTTCAAAAATATTAACGTTTCGCTGCGTCATCGCGCCATCGTCGGATCTAAAGAGATTTTGTCATCGTGTGCCATAGCCAGGAAGCCAAGAAGCCAGCAAAAGACTTCGTTCCTGCCAGCTGCAACCCGAGGACCAGTAGAAAACATAATTTTACGCCGAGGATTGAATGCGCCACGAAGATATTCATCGCGACATAGCAACGACGCAGTAACCTCTAAAGAAGACACAAGCGACTGGACTACATCGCGAGGTGGATAAGCATCATTGGAAACAACGTTATCATCGTTAAAACCAGTGAAGGTGGTGTTTTGGCCAGTGAAACAGCATAAATTCACACCGAATCGTCGTGCCGCCGACAGCGTGACCTCTAAACGAGATAAGTGTCCTTGCTTTGTTCTTCCTTAATTTCTCCATTACCCACCGTAATTCCTAATTATTCCTTCTTATTTTAACCTAAAGTATACTAAAAAAGTCAAATTTAGCTTCTGCTTTGCAAAAAGAAGTAGTTTTCTCCATAATTTTGGTACTAATACTACCTACCTACCTACTCAATTTAGCTAGAAACACCTACATATTAATACAATTTTAGTGCTAATCTGTATACATTTCTTACAGATTTTGCTTAGCAGAGTAAGGACCTACCTTCAATTGAAATAAAATAGTAATTGTGTGTTCTTTTGCCCTTAAAATACTTACTAAATCTAGCAGACAATATATTCATTACCTTGTCAAAGTATATATTTGCAAAAACAATAAGCTAATTTCCTATCTGTACCTACAATAACTTAGCAAATTACATAAATACTTTTACCTTTTAAACTTGAAACAGGTACTCAGATAATTCTAAAACAACATACTTACTAGTTAATAGTTCACACCTGTAATAAAGCAATACCTTGTTTTCAATACCATTCCAGGGTATTATTGGGCATCCTACACCTCGCGAGACTCACGAGGTGTAAACGAAGTGGTATTGGGCATTCTAAATCAGGCGAACGGTCGGCGCTGATAAGGGACCACGCCAACGTTGCTGTCAGCTGAGCGGGTGTAACAATCCAGCCTGCCAGATCGTCGGACCCCAAGGAGCGTGAGACTGTATTTTTATTTAACGTCTTTTTAATTTTGTGCTCCCTTAATTAATTTGAATTTACCAATAATTTTTTTTTCTTTTCCAACTAAGTGGAAGGTAAAGAAATATAATGGACGAAAAGGGCACAAATAAAGAAACGTTTGAAGGAAAAGGTAGTACCTCCATTTCTACTGCTTCTTCTGTTATAAAAACATTGACCGCCAAAAGAAGTTCCATAAAAGGTCAAATAACAAAGTTCAAAAATTATCTTGATAAAATTAAAAACATTGCCACATTTTCTAACCATGAGATGACTGAATTGTCATTGAAAATTTCCAAAATGGAGGGACTATCCAAAACTTTTGATGAGCTGCAAACTGAAATTGAAGTAATCAATCTAAGTTCACTTGATGTGGAGCTTGATATTCGAGAAAACATTGAGCAGGACATAATAACGTGTATCGCTTCGGCAAAAAATATATTAGAAAAAATGCAAAATCTTCAAAACGAACATAGACGCGCCTCTGTGCCACCAGAAACTCAATGTCTTCACCAACATGCTCATGATTTAGGCATTAAATTACCTCAAATTCAAATACCAAAATTTGACGGATCTTTCTTCCGTTGGCTAGAGTTTCGGGACACGTTTGTAAATCTGGTTCACAAAAATTCAAAGTTAACAGCGATTCATAAATTTCACTACTTGGCTAGTTATTTAGAAGGAGAAGCATCGCGCATTATTTCTAATTTGGAAATTTCATCCAGCAACTACGAGCAAGACTGGGAGCTATTAACTGAGCGTTTTGATAACAAACGGTTATTGGTTAATCACCATTTAACTTCTTTATTCAATACTCAGCGAAGCAACACTGAGACAGAAAAATCCTTAAGATTTTTGGTGGATCACGTTTCTAAAAATTTACGTGCATTAGAAACCTTAGGGTTGCCCGTGGATAGTTGGGACACACTAATAGTGTTCATGTTAACTTCAAAATTGCATCCCAGCACACTCTTAAAATGGGAAGAACACAAAAACACGCTTGGTGATCTGCCAACTTTAGAAATGTTTAACAAATTTATAATAGATCGCGCAGACGTCCTCGAAGCTATGTATAGAAATCGAGCAATAAATCAAAATCAAGGCAATGCTTCGAGTCAATCTCAAAATAACAATCAACATAAAAATTCAAACTCAAAAGAAACACGTTCAAATTTTCATAATAATAACAATAAATATGAAAAAAGATCATATGCTTTTGCTGGTTCTAGCCAACGAAATGCCAGTTCTAGCCAAGAAAATGCGCGGATTTACACGTGCATAATTTGTAACGAAAATCACAAAATATACGATTGCTCTCTTTTTAAGTCAAAAAGTGTTCAAGAGCGATTGGCAGATGTCAATAAATATAGATTGTGTCATAATTGCCTTAAGCAAGGGCATCCTACGCAAGCATGTCGTATGGGTCCATGCTCACAATGTACGAAACGTCATAATTCATTGTTGCATTTAACTGAAACCACTTCCAATGCTAATACTGCTGCCAATCAGTCAAGTTCTGGGCAACCAGAATCTATTGTAACGTTTTCAAAGCAAAATTTAAGCAGCAAGCAAGTTATTTTATCAACTGCTTTCATTGAAGTTTGCAATCCTATTACTAATGAATCTATACGAGTTCGTGCACTACTTGATTGTGGTAGCCAATCCTCGTTTGTCTCTAAAAACCTAAAAGAAAAACTGAACTTACAATCTAACGTTATAAACACAATAAACATAATTGGAATTGGCAACAGCTGTACTAATAAAGTAAAGGACAGTTGTATTGTTTTACTTAAATCACTTAACTCCCCTTACCAGGTAACATTCTCATGCCTAGTACTGGACGAGTTAACCGGGGATATACCTAAAGATCCCATAAACATTCAAGATCTTAATTTACCTAAAGACTTGCAACTGGCTGATCCTAATTTTGACCAACCAGCCCCTATCGACGTTTTGATAGGAGCCGATTTGTTTTGGGATATTTTAAAGAGCGAAAGACGCTTTTTAGATATAAATAATTCAAACACAAAATTGCAAAATACCCAATTCGGTTGGTTGATCACCAGTAGCATAAATCAATACCCTGTATCTTCAATTCATTGCAATCATGCGGCTGTGTCTAACTCCACCGATGAGTTAATCAATACGTATTTACCAAGATTCTGGGAAATTGAGAAAATACCTGAAAAATCACTACTAAGCGAGAGTGATAGGTTATGCGAAAAACATTTTATTACTCACACTGTCCGCGAGAAATCGGGTCGGTTCAATGTGAGATTGCCTTTGGCAGACTCTCCTGAGTCCCTAGGTGAGTCCTACAGTGTAGCCAAAAAACGTTTAATTAATTTAGAAAAGCGATTTAAGAACCATCCTATACTAAAAGAAAAATATAAAGAGTTTATTCAAGAATATGCCGATTTAGGCCACTTAACCGAGAGTTTGAATAAAGCATGTTTCAAATTACGAAAATTCAAAACTAATTTACCGACAATTATAGAAAACATTGCAGCTGAAAGTCAAGATAATTTGACAATTAGCGAGTCCTTAAGTACTCTAGGATTAGGATGGAATCCAAATAATGATAATTTACACTTCCCATTTGAAATAGCACCAAATACTAATGAAAAAATTACAAAACGCACCATAATGTCGAATGCATTTAAAATTTTCGACCCCTTAGGGCTTTTAGAACCATCCATCGTTCAAATAAAAATGTTGCTGCAAAATCTCTGGCTGTTAAAAATTGATTGGGACGAACAAGTTCCCATAGAGAGTAAAAACGCGTGGATTGAGTTCTATAATAATATTCACTTTCTATCAAAATTACAAGTACCAAGGCGGACCATTTGCGATGACCCCAAGTGTATCGAAATACACATCCTTTGTGACGCCTCTGAGCGCGCCTATGGAGCGGCTGCTTACATTCGATCAATAAGTCAAAATGATGAAGTCACCGTCAGGCTATTATGCTCTAAATCAAAAGTAGCGAGCTTGAAACCCGTAACTATACCGAGGCTCGAGCTTTGTGCAGCTCTTCTCGCCGCAAGGTTATCGGAATGTATCTCGGATTCCTTACGCATTAAGCCAGATCGTTACGTACACTGGAGTGATTCTAGCACTGTATTGTCGTGGCTAAACGGTGACCCGAAAAGTTACAAAACGTTTGTAGCAAATCGTGTTGTTCAGATTTGTGAAACAACCCCATCTTCCAGTTGGCGGTATGTACCAACGGACTGCAACCCAGCAGACATAATATCTCGAGGTGTCAGTCCAAAGCAGTTGTGTGACCTTGACCTCTGGTGGTCGGGACCTAGCTTTCTGATGAAGACTGAGTCCGAATGGCCTGTTCTCCCTCGACCTGAAAATAAAAACATTCCTGAAATAAAGAAAATAAATAAAGCTTACACTAAAGACTTAACTAAAACTTATCCTAAAAACTTACCCGAAACCGATCCAACAAACAATAAAAATATCTTACCTGAAAATAAAGACTTACGATCTCCAGATGATTCATCTCCTCAGAAAAACCCGGAAATAAAAGTCAACACAATTAACACCCAAAACGACACAAACTTTTGTACCAAATCAGTTATTAAATTTGAAAATTATTCATCATTAAACAAATTGCAAAGAATAGTGGCATACGTCAAAAGATTTATAAACAATTTAAAAAACAAAAATAATAAGCAACTTGGACATTTAAGCACCGATGAACTAAACGAATCTTTAAATTACCTATATTCCATTTCGCAACAAGAGTCCTTTCCTCTTGAATATGATTTGTTATCTAAAGGAAAGGAACTGAATCCGAAATCAAATATTTTATCGTTATCGCCCTATTTCGAAAACAACTTAATAAGAGTAGGTGGTCGTATAAACGCCTCAAATTATACTTACGACAAAAAACATCCCGTTTTGTTAAATTCATCACATCACATCACTAAACTACTGTTTGAGCGGGAACATTTGCGTAATATGCACGCAGGACCACAGCTATTACTGGCAATAGTTAGAGATAGCGTGTGGCCAACCAACGGAAGGAGGCTAGCGCGACGGGTTGCAAATAACTGCGTAACTTGTCGTCGATTAGCCGCTAAAACTTTAGTACCCAAAATGGGTGATTTACCTAGTCAGCGTATAAATGTAGACTTTCCATTCAATTCTGTGGGCATCGATTTCGCGGGTCCTTTCCAAATACTAAACAGGAAGGGTCGCGGAGCTACATTAATGAAAGGCTACATGTGTTTGTTTGTATGCCTCAGATACAAGATTTAGTCCTACTTCAAGAAGACTTTGTTCCTCCCATGGCTTGGCGTCTGGGCCGAGTCCATCGCCTTTTTCCTGGAGCAGACGGAATTTCTCGTGTCGCAGACATAAACACTACAAGAGGAATCATCAGAAGACCTCTCACAAGACTTTGCCCTCTTTACCCTGAAGAACTTTAAACTTTAGTTAACTTAAGTTTATTTTAATTTTAAATGAAAAATATAGTAAATTGCATTTTGTAAATTTGTAATAACTTCAAAATACTAACTTTCTTAACTTTATTTTGGGTTCAATGTTAACTTAATTTTGCATTTTCAAAACTTAACTTCTTTTATACCTTAAGCTTTTTTCAGTTTTATTAAGAATAATATATTAAATTCTTTAATAATTGAACCCTGAAAGGTAGACCTTTCAGCGGGGCCGAGTATGTCTAGGCTTCACCTAATAATAACATTTAATTACATCAAAATTACTGTTTGCCTTCTTACTTGAGTCAGGCGTTATGTATATCGTCCCTTTTGACTCGGCTACTTTAATAATCTGTGGTAACAACCAAGCCATCTCCTAAAGAATTTATTTAAATAAAATAGTTTTACAACATTTTGAAGATTGTTTTCTTCACATTTATGTCCCTGAAGAGACAGTGACTGATTAGTAGTTTATGGGAGTATTAGTTTAATAAGAGCTTGGTGTTAACCTAAAACCTAAATAAGTATTATCTTCTTATGCAACCCATAAGGATCCGACTGATTGGTAGGGTATCTCTAAGATCATTGGTTCGTTTCAGCCTGAAAACGTCCACTATTGGACAAAAGCCTTGAAAATGTATAAGTACTTGTTAACACAAACATTTAAATTTAGTTTTTGTTGAATTTTATAGTGACTCTAGAGACTGTTTTCGCTTATGCAAAGTATTTGAGACTGATTTTGTATTTGATAATTTAGAAATAAGCACAAAATATTGTTTTCTTAATAAATAAAGGTTGATTTTGAGATTTATGTGTTTTTTTACTGTAATTTTTCACAGACGTATCTGAAAGTTGAATGAAAATAAAATTTTACAAAGTTCTAACGGAAGTGACGTATCTGTTTTAAATGCTTGTAATTTAGTATTTAACAATAATATTACAAATGTATTTATATTTCTAGAAACCTAATTTTTTTATTTTATTTATTATAGTAATTTTATTTTGATCCGTCTCGTAACATTTGAGCATCAATTCAACAAGCAATGCACGAAACCGAAAAAAGCTTGTTCTGAACAATTACTAATATGCTAGTTACGTCAGTTAGTAAGATCAGCGACGATATTAGGTGATACAAACATAAAAATCTAGGTAACTGACCAAAAAACTGATTTTATCAAAAACCTGCGACATTTGCATTGTACAAAGTTGACAGTCAAAGACTTGAGACTTTACTTGTCATTAGCAACTAGCAAGGAGTCTTAAATTTTTTATTAGAAGTAGGTACCTACTTAGTAGTGTGCAGATGACTGCGACTAAGTACTAAGAGATGAAACCTCAAAATTAAAATGTACTACTTTTTAAGAGTATGATCTCCTTAGTATCTCCTCTCACGTCTATGCTGTCAAAAAAGTTGTCTGTTGCCTGCATTGACGTAAGAAAAACGTTTCGTTTCTAAACGCCCTGCGCGTAGTTTCCAAAATCTTTGGTTGCCTGTCACGTATCTTTCATGACGTAAACAATAACAAAATTATTTAGTTTTGTTCAGAATAGTTTTACAAGATATTTTATCAACTGGAACATGTTACTTGCAAATCAAAAGCAATACTGGGATGTACTGTTGGGTACGCAGATGACAGTACTGTCGTCGAGAGATATATGTCAAGCGCAAAAGCCAGCAGTGACGAAATACGTTCTTTGAGAGAGGCCATGGTAGAGCGTATAAACTCAACCTTAAGTCTTGTCTCCGACTGGGGTGACAAAAATCTGGTGAGTTTCAACGCCACCAAAACGCAGGCGTGTCTGTTCACCGCCAAAAGGAGTCGATTCAATCTGGCTCCTACTTTTCGAGGTACAACTGTACCAGTTACCGACAGCCTCGAGCTACTTGGCACCGTCGTAAAGTTGCATGTCTGTCGGTCTTCTACAGATTGTACTTCGGAGAGTGTGCTCTAGAGCTCCACGAGCTTATTCCACCATCTCCCTTGTACCATCGGGAAACCAGACGCACCGCAGGATATCACCCATACTTGGTTGATATTCCGCACATTCGCACAAAGCGCTTTGAAACATCTTTTATAATGCGCAAGGCTAAAGAGTGGAATTCTCTGCCTGCGTCTGTGTTGTGTTCCCGAGTTCATATAACCCGAATCTATTCAAGTCGCGAGTGAATAAGCTTCTTCTGGGTAAGCTCGTTCCATCGTCGACCTCATCTCTGTCTTCAAGACTAGATCGAGGTCAAGAGTAAGCCCACTTTCAGTAATAAAAAAAAACAATCTAGTGCACAACTTTCGGGTGCTTTGAGAGTTTAAAAACGCAATAGATGAACAATTTAGTGCACAACTTTTTAGAGTTTGGACGTGGCTATCACTAGTACTATTACCTATTCTGTGCTATCACCACGCCAGCAGCGACGCATTACAGGTACTTTTAATAATTTGCAGTCTGCAATCAAAACATTTGCTATTTTGGAGTTCCTACTTAAATGTTCAGTTTGCTTTTTGGTGCCATGGGTAATAAATGAATGAATGAATACTGCAGAAGTGTGAGTAAATCAATAATAAAGGGTGATATTTTAAATGTTTATGTTAAAAAACGTTTTCTTGATTATTTCAAAAAATCATACAGAAATCTTTCAATATTTTACCATAGCTGTGTTCAGTTTTATAGCCCGTATAACATACTAGAAGCCTTATACAGGGTGGCCCATTGATAGACGTTCCAAAGAAAAATTTCGATGCCTCATGCGAAGGGGTATCCAAATCACCCTCATTTATGTTCCGCGATTATTTGTAGTTTTCGAGTTATAAATTATTAAATTAATTCTTAAAATTTTCTGACGAAGAAAATTTAAAAATTCATATTTTTTTTTAAATGAACATTTTTTTCAATTTTTTTTTGTGTCATATTGCGTTGAACATCACTTTCATACATAAAATAATTAACCTTCTATCTTTACTACTTGTTACTCAAAAAGTATGGCAAATAACATTTTCGTACAATTTTATCGGCCGATTAAAATTTTGATCATCCATTTAAAAATACAAAAAGGATGTTCCATAGATTGTGGCTAGTTTTAAAAACATTTCAAGTCTCTAGGCTACCCAAAACATAAAAAAAAATTGGTGCTTAATGGGGTATTTTTCGCTGAAACAGGCGTTAAAAAGTTTAGAGGGAAAAAACCCCACTGTTGAGACTTACACTGTTTACTTTGTACACACAAACACACACTGTATTCCCACTGTACACTGTATTTGCTGCCTGCGTCTGTATTACCGAGTTCATATAACCCGAATCTATTCAAGTCGCGAGTGAATAGGCTTCTTCAGGGCAAGCTCGTTCCATCGTCGACCTCATTTCAGTCCTCAGGGCTAAATCGAGGTCAAGAGTAAGCCCATTGATTACAAAAAAAAACTTACACAGTTTATTAGTAGCCCATATTCATCGTACCGTTGAGTAAATTGTTAAACATACTTGTATTTATTAGTTTTTTATATTTCCTAGATCATTAAAATTTCTTCCCCGAAGAAAAAACGCGGACTTTGGACCGAAGATAATTTAAAATTAGCTATTTTAGCTGTTCGAAACAAAAGTCTCACCGACTGTGCTGCAGCTGAAACATACAAAATTCCACGCAGAACTTTAAGGAATCACTTGAAATCAGGCGTTTTAGCAAAATTAATAGTAAAACAGACTACCCTTAATAAAGGTCAAGAACAGGAACTTTCACAAAGACAAAAGATTTGCTGAAATTGGTTTGCCGCTTAAGTACTCCACGGTTCATAAGAAAGCAGGCTTTCCTGTTCTGTTCAAAGTATGATACGAGTATCCCAAATAATTTTAACTGCGAAAAGGAAATGGCAGGTCCGTATTGGCTAAATAATTTTCTCAAACGAAATCCTTCAATTTCAAAGCGAAAGACCCAAACTATGAACCCCGCTAGGGCCCAAAAAATGAACAAGCCAACGTCTCTACAACATGGATGAAAAAGGATGCAGGATTACCACCGTCCATCATCAGAACACTGTTTTAGCTGCAAAAGGTAGCTAGCGAGTGCATTTGATTTCACCTGAGCACGCTGATAAGCAAATAAGCAACAAAAAATATATCACAAATAATGGACATAGTTCTAAAGCTATCTGGAATACAATTTAAACGTCAATTTCTAATAATAGGGGAGTAGGGGGTAGAGTGAATCAGGGGGCACAGTGGTTATTCAATAATATCTCGCGCGCTATTCATTACACACACACTCTCACTTCGAACGATCGCGTGATCTATCCAAATTATCCAATACCCCTCCCTCCCGCCAGTCACCGTCACGTTCTCACTGCAGGAGGTCGCGCTGCAGCCGCTCCGCGAAACGTAAGCCGCCATTTTTTTTTCTCGATGTTATTTTGTGAATCTTTTTAACAAACTTCGCCATTGAAATTGTTTATTTGTTTGTTTTTTTACTAATAACCATTTAATAAGCTACATAAGTCGTAGTTGTTCTATTGCGTCACGATTAATTTAGATAGTATTTTCAGTTATTGTTTTTGATTTGACTTTGTGGGGTACAGTGAACTAATTTCATATGGGGCACTGTGGACTGTGATCCATAGTGCCCCATTAATGTTTAATTAAACTTAACCTTTCTTTTTAATTGATTCAGGTAAAAATGGTACGCAATCGAAAAAGAAAAACTAGCATTGGTATGCACACAGAAGAAAAAATAAAAGAAGGCATCGACTTAATATATGAGGGGATAAAGATCAGAGAAGCTGCCAAAATAATAGATGTTCCCTATACTACACTATACAGATATTATATGAAGACTCTAAAAAATGAAGGAAATATAAAATTTACACCGAATTATGATAATAGAAGAATATTTACAAGCAGCCAAGAAGAGCTGTTAGTAGAATACATTATAAAATGCAGCCAGATGTTTTACGGGCTAACTCCTGTGGAAGTCCGTCAACTTGCCTACGAAATGGCACAGATAAATAATATCATGGTTCCTCAGAAGTGGCATATAAAACAAATTGCTGGCATCGATTGGTTATATCATTTTAGAAAGCGTCATCCAGTTTTAAGTTTGAGGACCCCAGAAGGCTGCAGTTTGAGCAGAGCCACATCATTCAATAGACACAACGTAGGGATCTTTTTTGATAATCTGCAAGATGTCATGCGAAGAGAGCCAAACTTTGGCAATGGTACAAGAGTTTTTAATTTAGATGAAACTAATACAATGACGGTCCAAAAATCGGGGAAGGTTTTAGCGGTACGCGGACAAAAACAAGTAAGTAAAGTAACGAGTGCAGAGAAAGGAACGCTTGTGACACTTGCGATAGGTTTCCTCGCGTTCATTTCAAGCAACACATGATAGCTGGCGCTCCTACTGGCACTCTAGGACTTGCAACTGCATCTGGATGGATGAACAGTCAACTTTTTGTTAAAACAATGCAGCACTTCATCAATCACACTCAGAGCAGTAAAGATAATCCATCATTACTTATAATGGATAATTTTGAAGCCCACATATGCATCGAAGCAATAATACTCGCGAAAGAAAATGGAGTAACAATTTTGACGGTCCCTCCTCACTCTACGGGAAAACTACAGCCACTAGATGTGGCAATATTCAAATCCTTTAAGGTTGCATATAATGCAGCAATTGACAGCTGGCTCATGAGGAACCCTGGTAAGACTAATTCTATTTATGAAGTCGCTCAATGTATTAAAGAAGCCCATATGAAGTCTATGACCCCTGCAAACATATGCAGTGCCTTTCAGGCAACAGGAATATATCCCTATGATAGGGATATTTTTACTGATATTGATTTTGCACCAAGTGAGGTCACAGACAGAGAAATTGAACAGTCTGGCCTTTCAGTTGACAATTCAGCATGTTCGTCAAAGGGCCCAGATGTACATCATGCCAGTTCAAATACACCAAGCACTGAAGAAGTCTATAGAAGTATTGACGCAATACCGGAATCATCTCATCTTTCAAGTCCCTCTCCTTCTATCTTAACTCAACAAAACGAATCAACAGCTACAAACTATCCAGCGCAATCAGAAACGCCACCACTTGCTCAAACTCCGCTATCAAGAAACCCGTCACCATTTTTAGAACGACCAATAAACATCGCCTGTCCTGTGCAGTCCCAAACGCCACCACTCCCAAGGAACCTGTCACCGTGTTTGAACGGAACAACTATCTCTAGTTCTCCTGTGCAGTCAAAAAAGCCACTGCTACCAAGAAACCTATCACCGGTTTTGGAAGGAAGAACTATCTCTAGCTCTCCTGTGCAGTCAAAAACGCCACCACCTGTAAAAAAATTCATTAGTCCATTTCATTTTCGAGGGCTTCCAAAGGCTGGAGCTAGAAAAAGTGGACGTGCACCTAGACGTAAAGGAAAATCAATGATTGCTACTGATACTCCTAATAAAGTGGAGATTGAAAACCGCAATGCGGAAAAGAAAAAGAAGAAGGATGCAACCAGTAAGAAAAGAAAAGTTCTACAGGAATCTAGCGAAGAAGAAGAAGTAGGAAACAGTGAGAAGAAAAAGAACAAAAATAAGCAGAGAACAAAGGTTATAAACACCAAGAATAATAAAATACTACACTCGGAATCAAGCGAGGAAGAATGTGGCTACATGAGTCTTTATTCTGAAGAAGAAGGTGGTTATGAAGATGAAAATGAAAACGAGATATTAGAAGTATCGGAACCCTTTGCTCCTATGGACTCTCAACCAAAAGAAGGCGATTACATTTTGGTGGAGTTTAAAGTTAATCACAGAAAGGTTTACTATGTAGGAAAAGTGATCGGAGAAAGAGGCGGAATTGATGTGGAGGTAAGTTTTTTAAGGAAGTCCTCCAAAATAAAAAAAATACTTTCTATTACCCAATGTACCGGACATTGCAATGGTTCTTATGGATGACATTAAAATGATTTTACCAAAACCTGCTTTCTCTGGTGGAACTAAAAGACAACAAGGTGTCTACAAATTTGATCTCGATTTTTCTAGAATAGTTTTGCGCTAGGTTTATAATGATAAAAAAGGAGTTTGTTTCAACATTTGAAGAGATATTTAAGATGTTTTAGCTGAAAGCTGTTTTATGTTTTTCTTAAATGTTTTTGTTTACCTATTCTAAAATGAGAATTCTGACTGAGGTTCCTATTTTATTCTTTAAGTGTTTGAAGAAATTATTAAGATGTTTTGATTATAATTAAGTACCTAGGTATAACTTGAGAGTTTATAAAGCTAAATGCTGTTTTACGTTTTTTTTTTAATTTTTAATTACGATACTAAATGTAAGTACATACTCAAATGTAACAAAAGAGACTGATTTGTGCCAATCAAGCAATAAACAACTTGAAAATGTGATTAACAAGCAAATTGAGTTTTATTTAAATAGCACATCAATTAAGTTCAAAGTACCCCATATCAATTATTATGTAAAGTTAAGGTAAATATTCACTGTGCCCCATGGACGATCCACAGAACCCCAAGCCCAAATCCATAGTGCCCCATAACTGGGGCACAGTGGATCATTTTCCAATTTAAAAAAAATATTCATTTTCTCAAACTGTTGTGTTTATTACATACTTTTATGTTTTTTTGTATAGCTTTAACACCAAGTTACACCTTGCAAGTAAAATATAAGAACTAGCATTAAAGATAAATGCAGTAGAGAGCAAAAATAAAAGAGTGATTCAATGTGCCCCCCGCTCCCCTACTAACAAAAGTGACATTATTTGCAGAGATCCCAACACCTTCTTTCAAGGTTGCAGGGAGTTCAATCTCTTCTTTCAAAGATGCAGGGAGCCTAACACCTTCATCTGTGAATGCAAGGAGTCCAACACCTTCCAAGGATGCAGGGAGCCCAACACCATCTTTCAAGGTTGCAGGGAAATACAATTACAAAGAACAAGATAAGAGAACGAGCGAGACAGTGGACGAAACAAGGGACGTGCAAAAGAACAAGGTAGAGGACGAGGACAGGGACGAGGTTGAGGACGTGGAAATATACGAGGAAGGGGTCGAGAAAATTCACCAAAGTCATGAGGTGAATTAAGAGGACAACGAGGAGAAATTTTCGAAATTGAGTCTACATCAGGGTCTTAGGAGGAGGAAAATAATCTAGAAGCAGAGGAATCTGACGCTGATGAAGATTTGTGGAAAAAATCAACTTGGACTGACAGCCCACACCTACAGCCCAGTACCTTTGATCAAATCCCAATGACACCAAAGCATTAAATATTCCTTCAACGTCTGACCTGACAGGCTTTTTTTATTTCCCACCAAGTAAAAAAAAAATGAGAAAAAATTCTTACGGCATATTTTCTACGATATTAAAATATCCCAAAACTATTGGCAGTTTTAATTTATCTTTGCGAGATCGGTATGCCCGTTAAAGGGTTAAAAACTAATGTTGATTTATTTTTTAAGTTGAATAAATGAAGACTGATTTAGAATATTTGTTTTATTTCTCCATGTTTTAAACTTACCTTCTTCTTCTGTAACTAAATGTCCTAACATAACATCACGCCTCTTTCCCGTCGGGGTAGGCAGAGACCACAGTCCTCCACCTGCTACGATCTTGACATACTTCCCTTGCTTCCTGTACTTTCATCAATCCTTTCATACATGCTCGTCGGTTTAGGGTACTTTTAACTTGGCCTTTATTCAGAACGTCCTGAACTCTAAATGTCCTAAGCAATGGGAAAATACAAGTGATGGGTAATTCAGGAATTCAGACTCCTAAGAAAATTACTGAAAAAATACAGTTCAAATTTAGTTCTATTCTTTGTGAAGAATATAACATGTCTGTTCTACACAAAGCAAAAAAAAATTAACAAAAAAAAAACATTTCCACAGAGGAGGAACAGCCTTTTTATTTTAGCTTACAGTAATATTATTTTTATTTACCTGTGTTCTACCTAACCTAGCCCAGTCAAGGTTGATAAAAATCATGATCTTTTTATTTCTGACAGATTTTTTTTTAATAAAAAAAATAATGATTTATTTGATTAAAAAAAAATAATCAGCCGAGAATTACTGTACAACACTAACCCGTGTTCATTTCTTAGCTTATATGCTGGACCCCTCAAAAATTAAATTCGAATTGACAGCAGAAGAGGAGGCACAAGTATTAAACTTTCCACAAAACGAATACCCAGGAACAGGCCTTTTTAAAAGCCAGGACTGGTCCTTTCAAAGCAGTGATGTTTTCAGATGAGGTTAAAAAAATGTAACACCATTACAATGGTGGAAATCTCACTAAGTAGCCTCGATGGGCAAGGTCTACTAAAGCCTATCTTTCACCAGCTCTTCAAAGCTGTAGCTTCATCAGCATCCATGGAAAGAGTTTTTTTCTACATTTGGAGTTGTCCAATCTAAACTCCGTAATAGACTAGGAAATGAGAAGGTGGGGAAATTAGTGTTTTTGTAAAAATACTTTAAATAATAACTATAAATAATTTAGTTTTTTGAAGTTCCTTATGTTGATTTATAGTATAAATAAAAACTGACAAGTTGAGTTAATTAAAATATTGTTCTTTTTATGGAAAAATATGAAGTTTGATTTAAATCATTGATTTAAATAAAAAAAATGATTTAAATCAATCAACCCTGAGCTTGTTTATTATAAAGATATCTTAAAATTCAAGAAATGAAATTGCACACAACCACTGGAGAAATGCAAAACAGTTGCCGTGCCTGCATTTTTTACAATGGCCAACAAGTTAAGCAGTATAAAAGTTTTCAAATTTTTAAGTATTAATGAAAGAAGTAAGAAAATTATTAAGAAAAGTTGGCAAAAAAGAAACATTGACTGACCAATAACAAACTCCCAAGCTAATAAATTGTTTTTTTTTTTAATTGAAAATGGGCTTACTCTTGACCTCGATCTAGTCTTGAAGACAGAGATGAGGTCGACGATGGAACGAGCTTACCCAGAAGAAGCCTATTCACTCGCGACTTGAATAGATTCAGGTTATATGAACTCGGGAACACAGACGCAGGCAGAGAATTCCACTCTTTAGCCGTGCGCATTATAAAGGATGTTTCAAAGCACTTTGTGCAAATGTGCGTAATATCAAACAAGTATGGGTGAAATCCTGCGGTGAGTCTGGACTCCCGATGGTAGAAGGGAGATGGTGGAATAAGCTTGTGGAGCTCTAGAGCACACTCTCCAAAGTACAAGATTGTTATTTATATCACCGACACATTTTGTTTCTATCAAGACAAATAAAAAAAACCACAAAGGAAATTCAGTTCTAATGGCTATTAAATCTATTGCTGTCACTTTATTTGTCATGATACCAAATTGAAAGCAATAGACTCAACAGTTATTTGTGTGTGGTCAAAGGTCATGCACGTCCATTTGGAAATAAGTTAATTGCCAGAGAAATAAAACTGATGGAAGAAAGACACAACATCCACATAATTTGGATATTTTGATGGCTAGGATCCTATTGATGGTATCCCTCTCTTCTAATTCATAACCCCCAGGGAATGAGTATTCTGACCATCATGGTAAATAGATTTAATTTGAATGGGTCAGGTACTTCCATTTTCCCTGTCAGCAGCAGTTTGGATGGCATCGTGCAGCTGAAGTCACAGTGATTTTGTTGGTCACACCATCTAGCAATGGTATAAGAGGTTCGGCAAAGGAGTAAAGACAGACGGCAACAAAGTCAGCTTGTTTATTTTATTCCAGTTCTTAAGAGCAATACTTACAACTAGGAAAAATAAATTACGTATTCCTTAATTTCGGCTGGGTTGTATCAGCCGTGAAAAGGTAATTCATTTTGCCCGATTATAAGTATAGCGCTTAGACTCAGTATAAAATAAACATGTATGAGAAGTCCGAAAGTTTTAGATAAGTCTAAGAAAGTCAGCTATTTTCAATGCAGAATAGTTTAAAACAAAATTAGTAGATTCAAACCATTCAATTAAACACAAATATAGAAGAATACAACATAAAAATAGGATACAACACTGATAGTAGTACTATCCTAGTGTGTAATGCCATGATCAACAAGTCATAAAATTGTCTTCACTATGGTCATAATACTTCTGCCCAAAATCAGCAAAACTTTGTGGTTTCACAAACATTACAGAATAGACCGCAACATATATGACCCAAACAGATACCTACATCTGTAGGTAATTAAATTGCTTTTATTAAAATAAAATTACCCTGAGTTTTATAGTATAAACTATGCTGCTCATATATCTGTTCAAGTATCATATTTAACTGAAGACATATTTCTCGACCGACACTTCCAAACACCACTAAGTACTTCACTCACTATGAACAGTATGTATTAATTTTGGGGTCCAGAATACATCCTGAGAAACTGGTTCAAAAAGGGACAACATGCACTGAATAAAATTGCGGCCAGCGTGACATCCTAGTTTGAATCCAAGTATAGGTGGATGTTTCAAGATTGAGCAAGACACCAGAGAACATGAAGCGAGGCACATCATTTTAGAACTTGTAACCTCATGAGACATTTTGATGGGGCGAGATCAAAATCAAATCAAATATTTGTAATATGGCTTCTGTCAACATGGACAATTTTGCCAGTGTCGAAGTGTTCACAAAACGATCGACCGTCTGTCAGATAACAAAATTGTACTAGGCACAGCGTATCGACCCCCCTGGCTCAACGCCGATACTTTTTTTAATGCTTTATTGGATTCTGTTAACGCAATAGGTTACTTTGATAAATTGATTCTCCTTGGCGATTTCAACATTGATTTATTCGATACAAGTAATACTAATTATCCTCAATTTATAGACTTCATTAATTTTTTCAATCTAACCCAGGTAGTTAATTCTCCAACTCATTTCACAGACCATAGTAAAACACTACTCGACGTAGTTTGTACTGATGCTCAGGTTCGTAATGTTTTTACTGATGTAATAGGTAGTAAGCTATCTAATCATGCTTTCGTCGTTTGCGAATTAAATTTTAAAAAACCTAAGATTCCTCCCAAATTTATAACTTTTAGACCATTGAAGAACATCAACCCCAGTTATTTCAATTGTGACGTAAACTTGATTCCTTGGTATAGTATAAAAAAATTGTATAATGTGGATGATATGGTCCTATGTCTAAATAACTTTATAACTACTTTGTTTGATATTCATGCACCTAGAAAGTCTTTGCTTGTTAAGCATCATTCGTACCCCTGGATAACTGATAATGTTCAGTTTATGATGAATTTACGGAACCAGGCACACAAACGTTGTCTACTGTCGGGAAATGATTCGCATATTGATTATTATAAACAATTAAAAAACCTAGTTATAACCACCTTTCATAACGAGAAGTCTGCCTATTTTCGACACTATATTAATCGACACTATAATCAACCTAAAACCATGTGGAAAAATCTCAAATTAAATGCACTTCCTCCTAAACCAGACAAAGATATTCCTGTTCACCTCTGCTCTGCTGATGAATTAAATGACAATTTTTTGGATTTACCCGGTTCTAATCAAGTCAATATTTCAGATCTAACTTACTTTGAGTTCAACAGATACGGTTCAACATCTTTTTACCTTAAATGTGTCAGTGAAAAGGACGTTTCTGCTATAATCTATTCCTTAAATTCAAATGCACTTGGTGTTGACTTAATTTCATTAGACATGATCTTGCTTATTTTACCTAGTTCACTGGAGGCTATAACTTCAATAATAAATAGATCCTTAATCTCTTGCACCTACCCTCAGCCGTGGAAAACTGCAATTGTCAAGCCCCTTCCGAAGGTAACAAATCCTTCAACTTTTAAAGATCTCCGACCTATTAGCATTTTGCCTTGCTTATCGAAGGTCATGGAGAGGGTAGTGTACCTACAGCTTGTGGATTATTTAGAGAGTAACAATATTTAGAAAGTTACAAAATGCAGTAAATATATTTTATGACATTTTAAATGAAGTAATTAGTAAAAGTACTCCCATAAAGAGATATAAGCTTAGTTCCGAAAATAGATATTCGTATCCAGAGTGGTATACGGCGGAGATCATTCGTGATATTCAGGAGAAAGCTAAATGGCACAAAACTTACAAAATTACTGGGGATCCACATAGTTATGAAATTTTTTCTGAGTATCGTGAAATGATAAAAACTAAGATAGATTTAGCTTACGATAATTACAAAAATCGGATTCAAAGTCTATTGCTCACAGATCCTAAGTCCTTCTGGGCTTTTGTCAATAATAAACGGTCAAAGCGAAGTAAAGTGCAGGTAACTAGGGACGGTTTGCCACTGACAGAACCAAAGTATGCTAGTGCCTTCGCAGAATATTTTAAATCAGTTTATGATCAGACGGCGCCCCGCCTAGATGTTGAGGAGGCTATGCGAGCAGGAGCATCAGCTGCTCGTGTGCAGGTATCATATCTTTCACTGGGCGATGTGGAATTAGCTCTTAAGAAACTCAAGCCGAAGAGAACGGTAGGCCCAGATGGGATTCCACCCTTCCTGGTTAAAGATTGCTCTTCTGTCCTGTCCAAACCACTTTTGCATATTTATAATCTTTGTTTAACGACATCTACATATCCAGAGCTATGGAAGGTAACTAGAGTTATTCCGGTACCAAAAACGGGATCAGAGACGGATGTATCGGGATACAGACCAATAGCTATACTCTCTACATTTGCTAAAGTATTCGAGTCGATATTATATTCGTTTATTCATGCACAGATTAGCTGTAGCCTTTCAGACTGTCAGCATGGATTTCGTCCAGGGCGGGGATGCCATTCAAATCTTATGTGTTTCATGCAACAAGCCACAAGTACATTAGATAGTAGGACGGGAGGACAACTTGATATAGCATATTTTGATTTTAAGAAAGCGTTTGATTCTGTAAACAATGATATTCTCTTGGAAAAATTTGCTAATGTCGGTTTCACTCCTGCATTGCTCAAGTTTTTTGCGAGTTACCTGTCAAATCGGAAGCAGTACGTTGATTTCATGGGGGTTACGTCGAACTTGTATGAAACTCAATCGGGGGTTAGTCAAGGCAGCAACTTGGGGCCACTAGAGTTTTTACTAATGATTAATGATCTGCCCCAGGTAGTAAACTATTCTAAATGCTTATTGTTTGCTGACGATCTTAAACTCTCTATGTCGATCAACAGCGTCGAAGACTGCAAATGCATGCAGGAAGACATAGAAAGAATAATGAAATGGAGTAACGACAACAAGCTTTACTTTAATGTAGACAAATGTAATGTCATGTCGTGCACTCGAGCGAAACAGCCTATGATATTTAATTACAGCATGGAAGGTAGGTCCTTGTCCAGAGTTACATCTGTCCGTGATCTAGGGCTCCGTGTCACGCAGGATCTAACTTTTAGAGAACATATCACAGCCATTTGCAAAAAATCCTTCCGCAATCTTGGTTTCGTGATCCGACAGAGCAAAGATTTTAAGAATGAAGAGGTGTTAAAATCTCTCTACAACGCATTAGTGAGGAGTCAACTCGAATGTTGCTCTATGATTTGGACTCCCCATGAAATCAAGTATAAATCAATGTTAGAGAAGATACAAAACAAGTTCTTGAGGTACTTGTACTTTAAGCAGTACGGTGTGTATCCCTTCTATCCGCTAATGTACCCGACGTTATTTGTACAAGGAATGGTTGGCTATTACTCTTTAGAAGTTAGGAGGAAGTTGGCTCTCACAATCTACGTATTTAAAGCTTTTCGAGGAAATGTACACAATCCACAAGTATTAGAAGCTATACACTTAAGAATTCCAAACATGCGGTTTAGGCAGGGACCACGAAATGAGACATTCGCTTTGCCACAGTGTCGAACTAACATTTTAAAATACGCTCCGCTTACCGAGGCTCTACGTATTTTAAACGGAGTATCAGGGAAAATTGATCTTTTTAATTGCTCACTGTCCAAATTTGCAGAAACTGTGCTAAAATATGTCAGTACCTAGTTTTAAGAGGGATTATTGTGACATAAAGTTTAATTTAATTTTCGACTATTTATTTGAATTTATATTGTTACCATAATACTATTATAGAATTTTGATTTTGACATAATATGCTGACATGTGTACATTTGAATTTTAATCTATTGACATATTTTATTGTTTTCGAATTGTTATATCTTGTAATTTTTACTTGTGAATTAATGTATAATTTTATCTATAAAATCTACATTGTCAATTTGGCTTTAACCGTAATGACGTGTACTGTTGTAAATTTAGAAATAAATGAAATGAAATGAAATGAAAAAAAAATATTCTCCCTCAAGTTCAGTCTGGGTTCCGTAAAAATAGGAGTACCGCTACTGCTTTATCAGACGTGACCAGTAATATCTTAGAGTCTCAAGACGTAGGGCGAGGTACAATACTCGTCTTGTTGGACTTTTCTCGCGCTTTCGATACCATTAATATTTCGTTGTTGCTATCTAAATTATCATACTACGGTTTTGACGCAGCTACAGTGAAGTGGTTTGAGAGTTATCTCATTGGTCGTTATCAATATGTAGAAGTGTATCATAGCAATGGTTCTGTATCTTCTTCTTCTCTTTCTGCGGTCACTAGAGGCGTACCTCAAAGTTCTATCCTTGGGCCGTTACTTTTCATCTTGTACAGTGCGGACATAGTTGGATGCATAAAAAACTGTAAATTTCATATATACGCAGATGACCTGCAGCTTTACCTGTCTTGTCATCCTAATGAAGTCAACTCTACGGTCGAAAAAATTTACGAAGACCTTGATAGGATACTTCGCTGGTCAGACACTAATTGCTTAGCACTAAATCCATCAAAAACTAAATATATGGTTATGGGCTCTAAACAACAGATAAGCAAAATAAACCGTCAGAATCCACGCATAAGATTGAGGGACACGCTAATCAGCTCCATCCTTGACGCACGTAATTTGGGTCTGATAATGGATCCAGAGCTTAGGTTTGAGAAGCATATACAGGAAGTTGCACGTAACTGCTTCTATCGTCTAAAAGTGCTCTACAGGATTCGTAGCTATCTAAATACCTCTCTTCGAATACAACTTACCGATTCATTAGTTCTGTCCAAATTTAATTATGCCGATACAGTATACGGACCTAGACTTTTAGCTACTTCTAAAGGCTTAATACAACGTGTACAAAATGCTTGTGCCAGATTCTGTTTTAATATTCCACCTAGAAGTCATGTATCACCTTTTATAAATCAAGCTAAATTGCTAAACATGTCCTCCAGAAGACACGTCCATTTTGCTACACTTTTGTTCGGCACCATAAAAAACCTTAAACCTTTGTACCTATATGAGAAAATAACTTGGTCTTCCCGTATCCGACTTGCGCGACTTGCAATTATTCCCCCTCACAAAACAGCTGCTTTCAAGGGTAGTTTTAAATATACCGCCGCTAAAATCTGGAATGATATTCCACCTCCTTTACGAAATTTAAAATCAGTTCGTTCGTTCAGTAATAAATTTAAACAATATGTTCTAAATTTACAAATCAGCGGTTCTGCCATCCTCTGATTAACTCTTCACCCAACTAGTTTTGTATACATACAATTTCCACCTAAGTATATATTTTGAGTTTCCGTAATCCCTCTTTTCACACATCCTCTTTTTTTAGCGTTTTAATTTTTTATTTACTGACACACAACAACAAATTCCAAATTCTTTACTAACACAGTACTTTGCAAATTACACATTTGATTAGTTCTAGTTTTTATGTTATTGTCTTTTGTTTTTTATTTTATAATTAAGTATAATTTTGTTTTGTGTTATCAAATTATAATGTAGCCATCCATATGTTTTGGTTCATCTGAACTCTAAAAATGGTTCCAGCTGAAAATCAGCGCCTTAGCCTTTGGCATGTGCTGAGCTGGAGGCCTATTTAGCTGTTTTTTTAATGCGTTTACACTTATGTTTTTGTTTTTCTTTTGCATGCTAAATAAATATTATTTCTTTCTTTCTTTCTTTCAGATACTACCAAGGTGTAGGCCGAGCAGCTACAAGGAAAGTTTCATATAAACCAATAAATTAAAAAGAGGGACCGAAATAATACGGAAGCATGCGAATAGAGCAACCCACAATTTATTTGATCTGAGCCCACAATTAGCACCAAGTAGTAAAAACAAACAAATAAAAAACACACAAACAAATGGCACAAATAATTTTGTTTTGAGTTTTGAGAACGTATCAAATCAACGTAGTGATTATATCAAGGAGGTTTTAGTAGCAGCTCTTGCTACTAAGGAGGGAGCCATAGAATTGTATTCTATGGAGGGAGCTATAAGCGTAGCACTTTCTTGCGAGGGACCTCCATACTAAAATGTATGGAATTTTTTTCAAATCCTAAAAACGTAATTTTTTTATCTTTTTCTCTGAGAAATATGTGACATGGGACTAATAAATGCTACTAACACAGTTTTTCTGGTGAAAACACTTTCCATTCAGGAAAAAAACGGTGTCAAAAATCACGCATAAAATGGCTATTACGAAATATTTTTAAATATTAATGATCAATTCACAAGTAAAAAACAATATATTTTCACTTTCGCAAACAAAGTTTTTACTAGGACTTTAGATTTTTAAAGATATCTTGATTTTCGTAAAACTTAACTGAGTTTTTTTGACAGACTAGCATGGGCGACAGTGAGAGGCTTCACGCTTCACAAGCTCATACAGAATATGCATATGGCGGACTCTATAGTTTTTTACTTATTGTAGTTTTGAGTGAATGTGATGGATGTGAATGAGTGAAAGAATAATTTCGCAAGAGAGTTGTCTTTGTCTATGGTCTTAAATTCTATTCACGACCCTGCATTCAGTTCAGGTTCTTTTAGACCTTTACGCGTTGCTGAATCAGCCCTCTGACTAGCAGGGAGCTTGTGACCAGATATAACAGAATTTTGCGATTTTTTCCGAATAATACCCCAAAAGGGCTTAGCACTTTATGATTAGAAAAAGTACCATTAAATATGTAGCCCTCTACATATGTACTAATCTATGATCTGGCAACACTGTTGGTTGGTTTTGTGACTTTGTGAGTGAAGTGAATGAGTATGCTGGCTATTTGGCGGGAACTCGACGGCGGCGTTTTCTATTTCGATTGATTTTTCGTTTTTTGTGTCTTAAGTGGTTTAATGGATAATAAAGATAGTGTGTTATACAGTAAACTAACTTAGGAGTGCGAAGCTTATGGAAATTTGAAGTGTTTCAGTGTATATTCCCCGTTTGAGTTGTCTCAAAAAGTCATAGCCATTTTCCCTCGTAAAGTCTGCTATTGCTTTACGAGGGGAGCACAAGGATACAAAGAAAACCATACCAGATGAAGAGGGACATACATAATTCGAGAAAACCTACTGATGAACATGGGGGACTAAAGACCTTCAATTTAAGACACAAAGAAATAAAACTGAAGATAGATGTTCAATTTGATGGCGGGACTGCGGGATTTCAGATGAAGAATAAAAACAACGAAAGAAACTGACGGTGCACTTTTAGTCGCCGATACGGCATAAATGAATAACAACTAGATGATGTAGATTTCACGCGCGTGTATTGCTGAATCAATTATAGCTAAAATATTTACATAAGCTGAGATAAAATAGCGTGCTTGACATAAGACGGTAAAACAATAACAAGCTCTGTGCTATAGACAAAGTCCCAAAGGGTCAAGGAGGTTTTAGTAGCAGCTCTTGCTGCTAAGGAGGGAGCCATAAGCGTAGCTCTTTCTTGCGAGGGACCTCCATACTAAAATGTATGGAATTTTTTTCAAATCCTAAAAACGTAAAATTTTTATCTTTCTCTCTGAGAAATATGTGACATGGGACTAATAAATGCTACTACCACAGTTTTTCTGGTGTAAACACTTACCATTCAGGAAAAAAAATGTGTTAAAAATCACGCATAAAATGGCTATTACGGATTATTTACGCTTCCGTTCTTAGTATTAATGATCAATTCACAAGTAAAAAACAATATATTTTCACTTCCGTAAACAAAGTTTATACTAAAACATTAGATTTTTAAAAATATCTTGATTTTTGTAAAACTTAACTGAGTTTTTTGACCGACTAGCATGGGCGACAGTGAGACGCTTCACGCTTCACTAGCTCATACAGAATATGCATATGGCGGACTCTATAGTTTTTTACTCTGAGCAAAGGGTAGTGGTTGCTTTTTTAAATCAGGGCAAAAGCAGCAGAGCCCATACTGCCACAACCACCCCCCCACGGAGAAAAATAGTTACACAAAAAAATTAACAAAACGTAACAAAAAATCAAACTTCGCAAATGCAGAAAATGCATACAAATGTAACAAAGATTTGAAGTCACATTACAAAAATGTTCAAACCTAAACAGCTATACGTCATAAACAGTTTTAAATTTAACAGTTCGTCCTGACCGAGTGATAACAGGCTGCTGAACTGAGTGTTTACCAGGTGCGGAAACAATAGGAGGAGCTAAAGGACGAGCCGACGCGGGCGGACCTACAGGTGGCGCGGAGGGCGATGCAGCAGCTGTGGGAGAGGCGGGCAGGTCGACTATATCAGGGTCAGGCGCGATAAAAGCTGGCTTAGTGCGGTCGATACTGACCTCAACCTTCTTTCCGGCAGAGTCCAAGGTTAAAGTTTTGAGGGAGCGAACAACGACTTTGTATGGGCCAGTGTAAGGTGGTTGAAGGGCTCTTCGAACAGAGTCATCGCGAAGGAAAACGTGAGATGAATCCTTACGAGTAAGATTCCTAAACACGAAAGTTGCAGTTGTGGCATGTGCAGATCCAGGAACAGGACGGAGGCCGGCCATCTTGCGACAAAGTCGGCTCACGAAATCGTCCGAGGGTTCCGGCTGAGAGCTGCTGGGTATCAGAAGTTCACCGGGTAACCGCAGCGGCTCACCGTACACAAGCTACGCAGAAGAACATTTTAGATCCTCCTTTAGGGCGGCCCGAACACCCAACAGGACTAATGGTAGAGCTGGTGCCAGGTGTCTTTGTGACACATGAGAGCAGCCTTAAGCTGGCGATGAAAAAGCTCGATCATACCATTAGATTGTGGGTGGTAGCTACTCGTAGTAGTCCGTGCGCGTTTGGTGGCGCCAATGTCCAAGAGGCGGTTTAATAATGCGGACTCACATTGGCGGCCCTGGTCAGTGGTGACCGTGCAGGGAACGCCAAAGCGCGCGATCCAACCGCGCACGAAACAATTAGCCACCTCTTCCGCAGTAATAGACATCATCGGCCACGCTTCTGGCCAACGGGTGAAACGGTCTATTGCCGTCAGGCAGTAGTAATAACCGTCGGAAATGGGAAGTGAACCGATTATGTCTATGTGCACGTGCCTGAACCGTGCCGAGGGTGTTGCTGTAGTACCGAGCGGCGCAGAGACGTGGCGCGTCACCTTGCAGCGCTGGCAGGGCAGGCACTCGCGCGCCCAGCGGTGGCAGTCCTTGAGCACGCCGGGCCACACGAAGCGATCGGCCACAAGGCGGGCAGAGGCACGCGCACCCGGGTGGCTCAGGCTATGCAGGCACTCGAACGTCGGCCGGCGGTGCGCAGGCGAAAGATACGGCCGCAGCTTACCCGTCGACACGTCGCAGAGAATGGTAACGTCGGTCCCTGTAATAGGCGTAGGCACAAGTTTTAGCGACACGAGTTGTCGCGCATGGCCTTGAGCTCGTCGTCAACTGCCTGGTCTTTAGCCAGAGCGACATAGTCGACGTCTAACGATACTGCCTCAATTCGGGACATCGTGTCAGCGACTATGTTGTTTTCACCTTTTACGTGTTGTACGAGTATATCCGTGGTGAATTGTGACATAAAGGTAAGCTGATTCAATTGCGGCGGTGGCAGCTTCTCTCTACGTTGAGTGAATGCGTATAAAAAAGGCTTGTGGTCCGTATATATAGTAGCATGTTGTGCTTCTAATATATGACGGAAGTGCTGCACCGCAGCACAAATAGCCAGCAACTCCCGGTAGTAAGCCGGCCAGGTAGACTGATTTGCAGTCAGTTTCTTACTAAAGAAAGCCAATGGTTCCCAACCCCGGTTCGACCACTGCTGGAGACAGGCTCCCACGTGCGTGCTGGGTGCGTCCGAATACAGCCCAAGGTGGGCATTAGGTATAGGATGCGCGAGCATAGTAACATGGGATAAGCTGTCTTTGCACGTGTGGAAAGCACGCTCCAGGTTTTGTGTCCAAGGCATGGGCTTGTTACCTTTTAGTTTACTGGCGGTAAGGAAATCAATAAGCGGCGCTTGTGTCTCAGCGGATTTAGGTAGGAACTGTCGATAATAGTTGATCATACCTAAGAACCTCCTTAGACCTTGCGCCGTCTTAGGAAGCGGGAATTCTCGCAGAGCAGAAATCTTTTCTTCGGGAGGACGAATACCATCTTTGGAGACTTTATAGCCAAGGAAAATCACCTCTGCAGCACCGAGCACGCACTTTCCAGGGTTGATCACTACACCATAATCACACAACCTCTGGAAAAGGATTCGGAGGTGCGAAATATGCTCCTCTGCGTCACGCGTAAAAATTAAGATGTCATCAATGTAAGGGAAACAGAATTCCAGTCCTTGGACCATCTCGTCCATGAATATCTGAAATGTCTGCCCTGCATTCCGTAGCCCGAACGTCATATACCAGCTAAACTGTGGTCAAAATCCCCTATATGACGCACAGGATAACGGTCTGGCACTGTACGAGCATTTAATGCCCTATAGTCACCACATGGACGCCATGTTAGATCCTTTTTAGGCGCGAGGTGGAGCGGTGACGACCACGGGCTCTTAGAAGGTACCAAGTCGTTGAACTCTTTCTGGGCGATGCGCAGTTTCTCAGGAGCGAGACGACGGGGACGCGCAGCGACGGGCGGTCCGTCAGTCATTTTAATGTGGTGAGTAGTGTTGTGTTTCACCTCGCGGTTGATGCCAGGCGGTTTCGTTAGAGCTGGAAATTCCAGAAGAAGTTTTGAAAAAGGTGAATTTGTGTTTGTGGTTCCAGTGCGGATGCTAGGCTGATTAAAGTTTGAAACAGAAACTGGTACAGAAAGTCCAGTCAATCCATCTCGAAGAAGCCTATTGCGACAGTCAGGCAACAAATTAAAGTAGGCTAAGAAATCTGAGCCAATGATGGCAGTATCAAC
The DNA here is from genome assembly GCA_947532105.1 of Athrips mouffetella. Lineage (NCBI taxonomy): Eukaryota > Metazoa > Arthropoda > Insecta > Lepidoptera > Gelechiidae > Athrips > Athrips mouffetella. The sequence continues at coordinate 14,318,917 of OX383974.1, forward strand.
ATCGGCAATTATAAAATTCCACTTGAAATCTCTACGTAGCCCGAGGTATCAAAGTCAATGACCGACTGCCATATGTTTTTATTGTAGTGACATTTGCTGCACATAGGTCATAACCAGAAGACTGGCATGCTCTAGAGGAGAAAAACCGTCGAGGGAAACAACAAAAGTCTGAGCCAGTGTCAAGAAGGAATCTATACTTTGTTTCCTTATCTGTAACAAATAGACGACGACCAGTATAAGTTCAGTCAGCCGTCGCCATTACTGAATGCCTTGTTGGTTTTCCGACGATCTTGCAGACCAAGAACAAGGCTTTGTGCATCTAGTGGCCTTTGCAGCAAATCTGCGATGGTACCAGCACATACTGTCAGGTGAAACCGATCTAGTCCTAGACCTAGACATGCGTCCAGACCGAGGCCCAGACTACCTTTCAGTAAGCGCTGCGACCTGCCGCGTTAGTTCTTGCACTTGGGCAGCAAGACCAGTAGTATTCTGATCAGTCTGGACTGCATTGACCGATGCACAGTTTACTTCTAATATGGCATCAGCAACCTTGTCCAGGGACATGTCTTCCTGGGTGGTAAGAACTTGCTGGGCCGACTTGGGTAAGCGCTGCATGAAAAGCTCACGAAGGAAAGTATCATCAGATAAATTACCTGACAAAGGCTTTAGGTGTCTGAGGAACTGGCTAGGCTTCCGGTCACCCAGTTCTTCCCCAGAGATCAGTTGGCGGATTCACTGAGTGTCCGAAATACTGAATCTGCGGATCATTTCCTTTTTTAGCCATTCATACCTTCCTTTCTCTGGTGGCTTGACAATAAGGTCTTCCATTTCTCTGGACATCCTGGAATCAATCTGAGAGACAACATGATTGTATTTTGTGTCTGCAGTAATACCACAGAGACTGAATTGAGCTTCGATGTGAGCAAACCAACCCGCAGGTCGATCGAGCCAAAAAGGAGCCAAATTGAGACGGACCCCATGAACAGCAAATGGATTAGTACTTTTATTCTGAGCAAGCCTATCTTGGAGCTCCTTTTGTTGAAAGACTAGAGTTTCATTTTGTAATCGAAGCTTTTCAAGCTCAGCTAAAGCTTTGTCCAGCTCTGCCATGTTAATATTACACACAAAAACAAAGCAAAGTGTTAGCAAACCAGTAACCTATTATCACCCAGTCAGAACAGCAATAACTTAAACAATAACTATTACAATAGTCCAGGTTATAATTATTATTGTAAAAATCAAATTAAAAACACACACAAGCAATAAAATAAATGTTCGCACCAAAAATAAAAATTTCGCCTTGAAGTTCAAAGAATTGGCAACTTCACTTTTCTTAGGCTATAAATGTAAATAAAAAACTGCATTGTCTACTTCACCAAACAAGGGTACAAAGCGTCGTGGGTGGACTAGTCGAAACGCTCCTCAGGAAAACAGCGGCGTACTAAATATCTCATACGAAACGGGCAACTCTCACAATTTCAATAACCCGCCTCCAGACTTGCATGGTGATCGTTTGCTCCGACGGTGCTTGGGCGCCCCGATTTAAAATTGCTGGATGAAAAGGCGGCGCGGAATTTTGCCTCGCACCACCGCGCCAACGACGCTCGCCGAAATAAATTATTTTTGTTCAACGAAGAATCAATTTATAATGGCGTCAGCTAAATGCAACTGTTTTTTCAAACTTCAACGAAGGAGTCACCATTTTAGTCGCCGATAAGGCGACATAAATGAATAACAACTAGATTATGTAGATTTCACGCGCGTGTATTGCTGAATCAATTATAGCTAAAATATTTACATAAGCTAAGATAAAATAGCGTGCTTGACATAGGACGGTAAAACAATGACAAGCTCTGTGCTATAGGTTATACGTTAGTATTATTTATAGTCTAAGCCCAAAGGGAAGTGGAAGTCCCAAAGGTTATACGTACAAAATTTTTAGGGCTGACTATTGATCATAATCTGACTTGGAAAACCCACACGGAAGAGTTATGCCAAAAATTAAGTAAATAAGCATATGCCCTTTATGAGCTGACCAAAATCGTGAACCAAAATGCTATCTTAAATGCGTTTCATAGTTTAGTAATGTCACAACTCCGTTACGGCATCATATTTTGGGGTAACTGTACTGAAAAGGAAACTGTTTTTAAAGCTCAAAAGCGATGCATCAGGAGTATGTGTGGTTTAAAAAGAACTGACAGTCTCCAACCATACTTCAAATCTTTAGAAATACTAACACTACCCTCGTTGTACATATTTGAATTGTCCTTGTTTGTTAAAAATAATGAAGCTCTGTTTATAAAAACGTTCCAATTTGAAAAACATGATAGAACCCTAAGATACAGAGATAGGCTGTGTGTGCGTGCAGCAAACACGACCTTTATGCACAGTAGTATCCTTTGCATGGCACCAAAGGTTTACAACCACTTGCCCAATTACATAAGGAACTTGGAACTTCCTCATTTTAAAAACCAATTACATGGATTTCTTGTAAATAAATCATATTATAAAATTATAGACTTTTTGAATGAAAATTTTAAAAATTAGTTTATAAAGTACCTAGTAAGTGTTAAATTATTGTATAGTTTGGTTTGTACTTAAGGTTTATAGTACGCATTAAGAGATCTGTAAGGTATAGACCCGTAAGTTTTTTATTTTGTTTAGTTGGTTTCCTTATTTTATTTAGAGTTTATTATTTTTAAGATCCTCAAAAAATTTGTACACCTCTTATGGTAGATTGCAGAGAACAATGTCCTTTTTGTAACACCTTGTAAACACCTGCTTTCACAAATAAATATTATTCTATTCTATAGGTATAGGTTATACGTTAGTCTTATTTATAGTCTAAGTGATGAATTCTGTGGTCTAAGCCCAAAGGGAAGTGGTTGCTTTTTAAAATCAGGGCAAAAGCAGCAGAGCCCATACTGCCACACACTCATCAATCGGCATTAGCGCTGAGTGCCGGGGGATGACTGCTTCGTCAAACAAAACAACTGAAGAAAGAAGACGTTACATATTATACTGATGAAACAAAATTACTTATGACTATGAAGAACTCGGAGTAGTTCAACTAAAGATGTTCAACTTAACAAACTAGATGAGTTTTATTGAGAAAACCTACTGATGAAGAAGAAACTTAAGACGAGGCAGTATGGTCTTGATACCTTCGCCTGTCCCTAAAACGCCCCATACAAAGCCCTGCCTGCAGGGCCCTGCTTGCAGTGCGCACTGCCAATCGTACCGTGTGTGGTGTTGCAGGGCCGATGTAACGGCCATTTTGTCGGCCCTGCATGCCCACACAAAGTACGATTGGCAGTGGCACTGCAAGCAGGGCCCTGCAGGCAGGGCTTTGTATGGGGCCCTTAACTGGGACGAATGAAAAAAAAAAAAGAATGAGTGTCAGTGAGTATGCTGTGCTGTGGGAAGGCAAGGGCCTGAACGTACAGTTTTCGTTCGATTGTTGGTTGTTAGTTGTTTGGTTTCTTGATTATCTTAGTTTCAGAAGTCTTGGTTGTTTAATGTTTGCACACATTACATTTCTCATATCATCGTTAGACTAATCTATCGAAGAACTTCAAGTGCACTGCAATCAAATGGTTCATAGTTTTCGTCAGTCGTCACCCTCTTATGTTTAGTGAATCCATTGGCGCAGGCAAGCATCTAACTAAAATGTATATTGGATCTCCGTATCCTTCCTTATTCCACAATTGTATTCAAATGGGTGTACTGGTTTCGCGCCAACCAATGAAACTGGCGCATATGTCTACTTGGTTGACTTGGGGTGTGTCACGAGGAAGGTGCATAAATAGAATAGAATAGAATAATATTTATTTGTGAAAGCAGGTGTTTACAAGGTGTTACAAAAAGGACATTGTTCTCTGCAATCTACCATAAGAGGTGTACAAATTTTTTGAGGATCTTAAAAATAATAAACTCTAAATAAACTAAGGAAACCAACTAAACAAAATAAAAACTTACGGGTCTATACCTTACAGATCTCTTAATGCGTACTATAAACCTAAAATACAAACCAAAACTATACAATAATTTAACACTTACTAGGTACTTTATAAACTAATTTTTAAAATTTTCATTCAAAAAGTCCATAATTTTATAATATGATTTATTTACAAGAAATCCATGTAATTGGTTTTTAAAATGAGGAAGTTCCAAGTTCCTTATGTAATTGGGCAAGTGGTTGTAAACCTTTGGTGCCATGCAAAGGATACTGCTGTGCATAAAGGTCGTGTTTGCTGCACGCACACACAGCCTATCTCTGTATCTTAGGGTTACGTGAAAAGTCTTTGAAAGTATCTACATAGAGTCGATGTCCCCAATAAATTCTCAAGGAGTGCAACGTTAAATCCCGTGTTATATACAATTGTCTTCACGCAATTTGCATCTTCTGTGGGTTGGTAAACTTCTAGTTGGTTTTCAAATTCATAGTAGGGAGCCAAGGGCTAAGGGTCTGGGTCTTCGACGAAACAACGTCTGGGTAGATTCCGCTCCCGGGCATTTTGACAGTCTGGCGATATGAAACGGATAAACAACCGTGATTTTTTTTATTGCAAATTCAGTTTCAATGTCTGAAAATAGACAGCGCTATCTTGTAAACTTCCCTATTCCTAACTTCTCGAATCTTATATAATCTGCAGCTTCTCTGTCTTTGTATTAACTTAACATTCTACTTGTTGAATACTTTATTTTCACCCATGAATGCTTTTTGCTTGTGTAAGGTTTATTTACTTATTAAACCATTAATATAAGTGTCCGATTTGATACATAATATTTTTATTGTACACAAATACAGATATAGAAACAATAATAAATGTGACATAAAATATGGTGTACAATCAGGTGGTCTTATATATTGCTCCTTCAAAAAGTATTTTAAAGAAAATACTTCTTTTACCAGCCACTGGCAAGTCTCCAGAATTTGGCCTCGCTGAAATCATTGGTGTGTATGTGGTTTTCTTACATAGACAATTAAATTTTAAACTTAGTAAGCAAAGCTGTATGATGGTTCTATACTTAGCAATATCAAAAATTGAGTTGTATTGTCTTAATTTGTCTTGTTGGTTGACAGTTAATACTAAATATGGCAATGTGAAGCTCTCTGTGTGTTGGTTCTTATTTATATTTTATTTTGCATCTTAATTAATTTTTCTATTGCCTGTTGATGGGTTGAATAGGCGGTCGTTGGATGAGTCTTGCTATATAGGTATAAATAAAAGCTGGGAAGTACCATCTTAGAATGCCTTAAATACATAATTGTGTTATGAGTGAGTCGTCACAGACACATGAGTGACCCTTAATGGGTTGTTTTGTTTGAATAACAACGTAACAACAAAATTAATTTTCATCGTTATTTTGTCATTCAGACAAAAAATCTAGTTTTCAGATTTTTCTGGTTTAATCCCTCCTAGTCACCATGAAGCCATGGTTTCAATATTACGTGCCTAGCAAAAAGTGCCATCTCCGTCAGGAATAAAAGTGATACTTACTTTTTTATGATATCATGTTGGTCATAAAAGTCTACTACAGATGAAATATAATAGGAGTGTTAACTGTCTTAAATATTAAATAAAGTTATAATTTAAATGTCAAAATATACCTAAAGAGATCATTATCTACAAATCACAATTGAAAAATCACATTTTAAGGCGTTAATAGGGGTGAAATGCCTAATTCTAGGTTAAAAATTATAATAAATGGCTATCAAAACCATTAAGAAATAACCGGCCAAGTGCGTGTCGGGCCACGCGCAGTATAGGGTTCCGTAGCTTTTTAAAGATTTTTTTTTATCGCAAAGTAGGTTTTGATTAAGTATTTCATAACATTTATAACATAAACTTTAGTCTATTGCTCAGCGGTGTCCTAGCTCCTGATTGCTATTTTGATTATTCTCAGTTTCTCGGCTACAGCTCATTAACCCGTGAAGCCTATTTACCCGTAATAGTTTTCATTTTAATTTCATGATATACGGCTCGAAGGACCAATAATAATGCCAGGGCCTGGGTAAGAGAGCCCTAGCCACTACTTTGACTTAAAATATGCCTTGATAGAGTTTTAAACAACTATGTTTATTCATTGTTTAAGAAGTTGTTTAACTACATTATAAATTTATTTACTATGTATAAGAATTCCCATTTATGATCAATAATAAAGTATTATGTTTAACAACTATATTTATTACTGATGTTGTCGTAAAAGAATGCTATAACAAGAATGCGTCAAAAAAAGGTAAAAAAGCAATGAAATATATCAAAAATAGAAAAATAATAAAGAACGCTAAAAACCGAATAAAAAGTATATAAAAAAGAGGTGTCGCCAACATGGCACCCCGCGGTTTAAAGCACCAATTTAAGTGGCGACAGTGGGCACTGAGTCCGGCCCTGTAACTCAGTTTCTTAATGGGGCTGTTCGTTGGTTGCCGACCCAACCAAAAAATGAAATGGTGTTAGTGGTTCCACACACACATAGGTAAGAGAATTTATTATTATATCGACTTCCAAAAAATAATGTATGAAAAGTCTCTTTCGTGGTCACCACTTACGTATCGTTACAGATAAAGCAGTCTTACCTACTACTACTACTGTGAATTTTGCCACATTTTCAATAACAACCGTTATCCGGCTGGGGGGGAGGGGGGGGGGGGGGGTGGACACACACACACACTTGACTCCAACAAAAAATTTCACTTTCAAGCTTAATATTTCACAAACGGATCCCTAAATCCGCAAAAGTTTTCTCATAACTCCACCATCAGACATTGGAGGCTTTGTGTTATTTCGTCACAAACTTCTTCACTGAAAGAGAATAGTAATAAACTTGTTTTAAACACACAAAAAAGGTATCTAAAATATCAATATTTTTACTTTAATGTTTTATTTTTATTCCATACTATGTAATGAAAAGTGCAAAAAGCCGAGTATTCGGGTGCGCGCGGCCGTCTCTCTCTCTATGTTGGTCTCTTACGTCAAATTAGTACAGGAAGTAAAAAGATCCCTAATTCCGCAAAAGTTTTCTCATAACTCCGCCATTAGACATTGGAGGCTTTGTGTTATTTCGTCACAAACTTCTTCACTGAAAGAGAATAGTAATAAACTTGTTTTAAACACACAAAAAAGGTATCTAAATTATCAAAATATCAATATTTTTACTTGAATGTTTTATTTTTATTCCAGAATATGTAATGAAAAGTGCAAAAAGCCGAGTATTCGGGTGCGCGCGGCCGTCTCTCTCTCTATGTTGGTCTCTTACGTCAAATTAGTACAGGAAGTAAAAAGATCCCTAAATCCGCAAAAGTTTTCTCATAACTCCACCATCAGACATTGGAGGCTTTGTGTTATTTCGTCACAAACTTCTTCACTGAAAGAGAATAGTAATAAACTTGTTTTAAACACACAAAAAAGGTATCTAAAATATCAAAATATCAATATTTTTACTTGACTGTTTTATTTTTATTCTATACTATGTAATGAAAAGTGCAAAAAGCCGAGTATTCGGGTGCGCGCGGCCGTCTCTCTCTCGATGTTGGTCTCTTACGTCAAATTAGTACAGGAAGTAAAAAGATCCCTAAATCCGCAAAAGTTTTCTCATAACTCCACCATCAGACATTGGAGGCTTTGTGTTATTTCGTCACAAACTTCTTCACTGAAAGAGAATAAGAATAAACTTGTTTTAAACACACAAAAAAGGTATCTAAAATATCAAAATATCAATATTTTTACTTGAATGTTTTATTTTTATTCCATACTATGTAATGAAAAGTGCAAAAAGCCGAGTATTCGGGTGCGCGCGGCCGTCTCTCTCTCTATGTTGGTCTCTTACGTCAAATTAGTACAGGAAGTAAAAAGATCCCTAAATCCGCAAAAGTTTTCTCATAACTCCGCCATTAGAATCCATTGCAAATAGCGGCCACATGTGAGTTTTTTTTTTGTTACGTTCCGTTTTCGTATAAAATTGTTTGTCTATAAACGCAATATTCAGTTCGAATTTCGGTTTTAATTTTATTACACGAAACGAAACGTATGGTGTCCATTATATGGCCAGAGCCTTAGAAAGGGTTAAACACACAAAAAAGGTATCTAAAATATCAATATTTTTACTTGAATGTTTTATTTTTATTCCATACTATGTAATGAAAAGTGCAAAATGCCGAGTATTCGGGTGCGCGCGGCCGTCTCTCTCTCGATGTTGGTCTCTTACGTCAAATTAGTACAGGAAGTAAAAAAAATCGTAAGTAATTCGACCCATGTCCCTTGGGGAAAGTTCAGTTTTATAGGTAAGTAAATATAAAAATTGGTTCTTTTCCTATCAATCTATAGATAACCTCAGGCTGCAATTTTTGCAACGCTTTTTGTAATTTCTTTTGAAAACTATATACGGAATGAATATTATTAGTCCAGTCAGCAGGTACATCATAATTGCCATGGCTTGATCATAGTTTGGATTACTAGAACGTTCAGGTGTTTTTTGGGCACGTGCTGGAAATTTTGTAAAAAACTTAAATACACTTTTGGTGTACGTACAGTCGTACACTGTGTTAAAACTATGCAACATGATTATATGGGCTTTAACTTTCCGTTCCCATTCATCACTTCAGTGTTCTGCATTATTCAAAATCGTGTTTGCTACACCTGGGAGCGTCACCTTTATCATAGTGTTGCGTCTTTCAGCAACCTGGCCTGTTTTTGTTAATATTTTTGTCTAATTTTATTGTCTAATTTTGTATAACGTACCGTGGTGGCACTAATAATGTACAGGGTTAAGCGCCATGTCAGACATTATGAGCTATAACTTTTTTGTTATTTGAATGTCTGCATTGTGAATTTGAAATGTTATGGGGAGATAATAAGCGCATCTTACCAGCTGCAGAAAAAAATATATATGTTAATGGGTTTTGGAAAATGATGAAATAAAAACGATCGACACAAAATCTACAAAATCTCTATAATGGACCGGCGAAATTTAGTAATGGACACCCAGTCATGGACAGTCGGTATCTGGTATTGGACACCCCAGTAATGGACTGAAATAGTTTTAATTTTTTCTCCTATCACCGATACTTAATATTAAGTTTCGTTGGTCATTTGGTTAACCTTGGCAAAAAAAATAAAACAAAATATAAAATTAAATGTTATATTTTTATGGCACTTAAGTACCTACCTATTTATTAATATAGGAAATCACTCAAAAATAAAGCTAAACTCAGACTCGTCGCACAAAATAACTCTGGCTATGTCAGTTGATGCGCAGAAGTCAAGTCATATAAAAATTAGTCATTTTTGACTTCTGCACATCAATGACATAGACAGAGTTATTTTGTACGACGTTTTAATCTAGCAAATCAATGTAATCATTACTATCAAATATTATTGAAATTTTTTAAAATACGTTTGTACTTACAGTAGAGTAAGAGACTGTCACAAAATAATGTGGCTTTAGTTTGCCTTTAGACTTTAAAGTATCTATATATCAAAATATAGTCTATATATGCCTACAGTACGCAATAAAAGATAATATAGATAGGCTTTAACAATTTACATTTGTTATATGTATCCTACCTAAGTCTATTTTAATCACGATAATCATCACAATTATGAGATCACTATCTTAAGGTACTTTCTCTCACTTAATGTCTTTTGATTCTTACAAATACACATTTCTAAGACCGCAGTAATTTTTATTTAAAAAATTCTTATACGAAACTCAGAACGAATCGCCTTCAATTAGATATTTAAATATAAATCTTTAGAAAAATGTTAAAACAATGTTACAGAGCCATTTAGGTACAATTTTTTTTTTATACTTAAAGTCTATATTTTAATTATTTAGGTTTTATTAACCATTCACATTCATAAAGGTATAACTCTGCTTTTAGATTTATTAATTACAATGAGATCTCTAAGTTTACTTTCTCTTAGGTTATACCTTTTTAGTTTTTAACAAATATCACATTGTAAGACCTCAGTTCAAGAATTCCTAATTTTAATTCTTAACAAATAACATATACTTGAAAACTCAGTTTAAATAAATGCTTTAAAAATCAACTATATAAGGTCCTACAGAAATAGTGACCATAATTTTGGAATGTTACTTAGACCATGAAACTGAACAAGTTTTCCCAAGAATCATAGGTCGAAATACTAAAAGCAATTTTTGATCTTCCATACAAAATGCGCTATCAGCTGATGCGGTTTCTATGGGAGGTCAAGAATTGATTTTCTAATTTCGACCTATGTTCCTTGGGGAAAGTTGTTCAATATCGTAGTCTAAGTAATATACTAAAATTATGTTTAATATTTCATTAGGACCTTATAAATAAGTAGAAACCTAATTCTTCTTAGATACCGAAGTTAAGCGTAGTTATAAAGATTGGGCAAATACTTTTCCATTTCAATTACTTTATAAAACCCTCTGTTATTCAGTTGAATTGGAGGGTTAATTATTTCAATAATGTCCTTGGTTGGATACCAAAGTTTGTCCGGTCTCTCTGGCCACCGAAAACTGTTTCCAGTGGATAATGTCATGGTACTGACTTCATATCGCCCTTTGTCCGTATTTTCAATCTTGCCGGGGAAATATTCACATTCATATGTTATTATGACAAAACATCCCTTTTTAAGAGCTTTTTCGTTGCATTTCGCCTTTCCGCATGCCTTACGTTTTGCCGGAGGTAACTCGGTTTCAAAGTTAATGTCTTTTGTTCTTTTATTTTCAGGGTGTTTCTCTCCTTTATTTATATTTTCAGACATAAACTCTCTTTCACTCAAATCTTCGTCATTCATTTCGACATTGTATTCGCTGTCATCGCTTTCGTTGTATTGAATTTCCACGTCCGTGTCTTCAGAAGACGAGCTTTCTTGCACCTTTTTCTTCTTAATACTAGATTTTTTTTTCTTTTCTTTTTGTATTTTAAGTTTTTGCAAGTTCTTTTCAAGTCGCTGCTTAACTCTCAGTTCTTTTTCTCTCAAAATTTTCCTTTTCTCTTCCTCCTTATTACGATGGTATTTCTGCCAAGCTTGGCTTGTTACAGCCGAAGGTACTTTATCTTTCTTTCTAATGCTTTTCTTTTTGCTGACGTCTTCCGGCCAAAACAGACATTTTTTAAATGGTGAAGGCACATTTAGGCCTAACACTTTGCTAATCGAATCTTTTCGAGGCGTGCATCCGCTTTTGTTTGGGGTTATATCAGAATGCACCGTACTAACAATAAACGGGGATATGTTCTGCTTGGCGGTAATTTCAACATTATGTGTCCTTTGAATAGTTGGATCAGTTCTTGTTTTTTCAGGGGTAGAGTGAGAAGGAGCTAAACTATTCGAACCTAAACCGACAGAGGGTGCTGTAGATGCTGTGGGTTTGAGTCGAGAGGTAAGTGATCCTTCGGATGCCGTGGGTAAGAGTCGGGGGGTGGATGGGCCTACATCGTTGGAAGTCACTGTAGCTGGCGCGTTTTGGGTAACTGCTTCAGAAAGTCGAGAGGTAAGTGAGCCTTCGGATGCCGTGGGTAAGAGTCGAGGGGTGGATGTGCCTGCATCGTTGGAAGTTACTGTAGCTGGCGCGTTTTGGGTAACTGCTTCAGAAAGTCGAGAGGTAAGTGAGCCTTCGGATGCCATGGGTAAGAGTCGAGGGGTGGATGGGCCTGCATCGTTGGAAGTCACTGTAGCTGGCGCGTTTTGGGTAACTGCTCCAAGAAGTCGAGGGGTAAGTGAGCCTTCGGATGCCGTGGGTGAGAGTCGAGGGGTGGATGGGCCTGCATCGTTGGAAGTTACTGTAGCTGGCGCGTTTTGGGTAACTGCTTCAGAAAGTCGAGAGGTAAGTGAGCCTTCGGATGCCATGGGTAAGAGTCGAGGGGTGGATGGGCCTGCATCGTTGGAAGTCACTGTAGCTGGCGCGTTTTGGGTAACTGCTCCAAGAAGTCTAGGGGTAAGTGAGCCTTCGGATGCCGTGGGTAAGAGTCGAGGGGTGGATGGGCCTGCATCGTTGGAAGTCACTGTAGCTGGCACGTTTTGGGTAACTGCTTCAGAAACTGCTGTAGACTCCTTGTATTGTAGAAGAGTACTTGGGCTTGAATCATTGTCAGATGCAGTAGAAGCGTTGTCCGTACAGGGAATGATTGCGTTTTGTTTGTTATGTGCCCATAAAATGTAAAGATTCATGTCTTCATCAAGTGACATATTCTCAAGAACATTTCGGCCCTCGAAGTAAAGGCTATTATTATACATGTCAAGTTTCTCTTGGCCAAAAATTTTTATTATCTGACTTTCCAAAAAATTTAAAAATTGCTGGTCTTCCACCATGGTATTTTCGTTTGGCTCATTCTGCCTCTTTAATTTGGATAAATCAATATATTCTGGTCCGAACGGATAGAGACCACCACCTCTAAATCCATTTTTTATGCAATCTTCCGTAATATGCTCTAAAGCGTTTTTTAACACTGGTGCGAAGTCTTCCTTTTTTAGTTTATCTCCGTTATTCTCCATCTTCCATAGTACCACTGCCTTTCGGTAAAAATGTTTCAATGGCCTGAACACCGCAACATCCATTGGTTGGAGAATATGCGTCGAGTTAGGGTATAATGCAATTATTTCTATACCATTTTCTGAGCAAAAATTTGACAGATGAAGCGTGAGGTGGGATTTATGCCCATCAACAAACAGGACAACAGGTTTTTGAATTGTTTCTTTGATCAACCAAGGATTAAATACGTTAGTAATGTATTCAAAGAAAGTGTCACCACACATCCATCCGCTATCAGATTTACCAATCGCCCACGTGTCTGGTACCTTTTTAGCAATGTTTGCTGGTATGCGATCATATGCGTATACAATCATTGGTGGTGCAAGTTTGCCTGCAGCATTCGCAGTGACCAAAACGGTCACGTTTTCTTTCTCGTCTCCATTTGTCATATAGACATTTTTTGCTCCTCGTTTTATTAGTACCCGTCCAGGTTTTGGCGATAAAAAAAACGCACTTTCATCAGTGTTAAATATTTTGTTAGGATCATCCAGGATTCCGGATAGGTTATTTTCATTGAAGTATGTTTTTACTTCACTAAACCAGTTATTAATTTGGTCTTCAGTTACAGCATCGCGTGCTGAACTGATGTTCTCAGCAGTTCTCTCTGCGATCATAGGGTGTCTTTTTAGGAAAGATGAGTACCATCTTTTTCCTGGTCTGTTTCCATTATCTTTAAAGGGTGTGTCCTTTCCTTGTTCGGTGATAATTTTTTGCACACTGTCCAACAGCTGATCCTTTGTAACTGGTACCCTTTTTTCACCCATTGCTATGATCCAATTTTCTAATAAAGTCTCTTCATCTCGGCTCAAAACTGTGCTAGGTCCCATACTACAAACTAATGGACTTTTTCCAGATATTTTGTTGTACAGAGTGATTCTAGGCACACTGTAGGTCTTTGCTGCAAAACGTATCGACATCCCTTTTGATTGGACAGCTTCAACCGCACGAGCCATTTGCTCAGGTGTGTAATTCTTTATAGGCGCCATCTAAACAAATGGAGAAACCGTTATGTAACCCGGTAATGAACAGCTAGTCATGGACATATGTCTAAGACTAGTTACAGTTGTTTGCGACAAAAAATTCAAAGATCTATAGTATCAGGAGACTATAAATACACGATTTAGCTGTACAGCTATAAATGCATCTAAAATCATAAGATTCGACACGTGTCCATTACCAGATTTTTTATTACATGCCAATCCGGTAATGGACACCCACTCTCAAACGGGAAACCAACATTATGTCGCACTAAACCCTTCACAAGTATGTTCTTTGTTTTACAACTAAGAGACATGATCATTACAAATTTACATTACTATCAGAAACAAAAATCCATCGATCAAAATATTTACTTACCTTCTTAACGATTTTGCTAAGGAAACTATCTAAATTCACATAATTTTAGAAACACAATTTGTTGCGACTCGCCATTTTAAAACGAAATGGCCGAAACATATGATTCTTGTCAATATGACAGATAGAAGTATTTTCTTTATGGTTTGAGTGTTGCCAGTGGTAAAATATTATAAATGCGCTTATTTTGATTTGAAAAAGGTAAAAGTGTTCATCACTAGTTCCTAGTACATTATTAGTGCAACAACGGTAATATTTTCTTGATCTGAAAAATGTAGATGTAGTTTTTGTATTCATTTCTTTCATCAGCTGTTGTTACCTATGTTTGTTTACATAATACGTGAAATCTTGTTTTTGGCATACAATTATATTTAATTAATTATTCTTATAAAAATGTAATGCTGTAAGGTTTTCTCTGAATAAATTAAATTAAAAATATTTTTATATTATGTTATATTGATAATATTTCTATATTTATCAGTGATTACTTTCTCGCATTGTAATCAAATGATGACCACATTCTTTAGAAATACAATATTTCAGTAGGTATGTGTATTTTAAAAGATAAGAGGTTGCCGTGGCTTGTCAGGGGGGGGTGGGGGGAGTAGGTCAGCGGGTCATATGTATGTATATAATATAATACATGTATGTGTTGAAAATGCTTTTCCATTACCCCTACTTAACACCAACTGCCAAAGTTTACAGAGAAACAAAACTTATGAACTTAAAACAGCTGTACTACTACCAAGCTTGTATTCTTGTTCGTAAAATACTAACAAAAACTATTCACACTTCTATTTCACTAACGCAAATAAAAAACATCTCTAAACGCATCACGAGACGGGCCAGCTACTTGGCCTTACCAAAGATAAGGACTAACTACGGCAAGCATATGTTTACCTATGAGGGAGCGCAACTTTATAATAAACTACCGTCATCTATTAAAGAAATTGATTCTTTCAATGAATTTAAACGCGAACTAGCACAACACATTTTGGAAGGGTAGTATTATCGATTTACTTATTGGTGAATTTTGTTACGAAAGTGAACGATTGTTATTAATTAGTTTACTTTTCTTATCATGTAAGTGGTTTTACCTTCAATGAGAATAAAGTTTCTTTAAACCTAATGCAAGTTTTCGACATTTTTTAAAAAATTTAATAAATATTTGAACTTCTGTATCGCGGTAAGGGCGCTTTTCCTGTCATCCGGATTTCTCTCCGGATCCGGACCTTGTACGCATCCGGTTGCGGACCGTCTGGAGAACAACTAGTCGCTCTGCAGCACTTCTATCCGGATAGCCATTGAGTAAAGTCGTGCAGAAAAATGGACTTCATAAAAAAGTAATTATAGCGTATCTTATTTTCAAAATAAATAAAAATAAAAAGCGATTCAGGGTTGACCCCTATATTGAAACCAGATTATTTACTGGAATGTGAGTGAAATATTTGAAAAGAAATAAATGAGTATTACTTAATGATATCTTTTTGTTCCGTTTTACTTAAAATTTCAAAATCAGGAACCAGTTTCTCTTGAAATTTCTAACCATGCTGCGTCCTTTGCGTCACGATTGTTGTATGAATCGATGCATTTCTCCCACAAGACGGGTCGTAAATATAGCTCGAAAATGACTCTTTCGGTATTAATTTTAATTTTTTCAAATTCTTACAAACCCTGTCACAATCGTGATCAAAGGAAATTTGTATGACGTTTTTCTCAATATTTTTTATTAGAAGATGACTTATGTCCATACTTCGTTCGCTTGTTGTTTCGAGAGGATGCCAAACTTTTTTCTATCAATCACTACGAGTATGTAGGGTGACTTTTAATTAGTTCTTGATAGAAAAATTTATGAATGTACTCATGATCCTGAACAACTTTCCCCAAGGAACATAGGTCGAAATACGAAAATCAAATTTTGACCTCCCATAGAAACTGCATCAGCTGATAGCGCATTTTGTATGGGAGGTCAATTTTGGGAAAAGTTGTTCAGTATCATGAGAACATGCATATCTTTTGCTATCAAGAACTAATTAAAAGTCACCCTATATACATTAAAACAGCAAATTCGGGGGATCTGTACCCATTCTGATAATTTTTGATATTGTCTGTTTGTCTGTGCGCTAATAGTACTTACACCGATTCAAACGGGATTTTCAATAATCTGTTTGGCTTATTTTTGTTCAACATACATACTTACTTTCATTGCAATCAGTTTACTCAAACAGAAGAGATGCGAGTGCAAAATTTGGCGGACGGACGGACGGTCTGGACAAGCTAGTATAGCAAAAGCTTGAAACGACACACCAACTCAACTTTGAATATGTATAGAGGTCGCAAATTTCATAACGTCAGGCCGGCGGTAGCCCAGTTGGTAGAAAAAGACTTCTCCGGTACAGAGAAGACGAGGGTTCGAATCTTGCTTGTAGTTACGAATTTTCAATTTTCTACATTATAGAGAAATCCGAAAACAGAAACTGTTATGATGAAATATTTATTAGCCTCTTTATTTACGTACTTGACTGTACACACGCATGCGTGTAACCTGCGCTAGAGTAAAATACAGGTCCGTACTTGTGGTGCTGGTAAAGTCACGCTTCCGGACGGCACACCAAATGTATGAAATTATCCGGATGAAAGGAAAAGAGCCCTAAGTATTAGGTCAAAAAAATATTTTTACTTACCAAAATTAAAGGAAATTTAATGCCCTACAACTTTGTTGTCGTCCACACTTTTCTAGAGAAGCGCATAGTTTAGAAGATTGAAAAAAGTCCGACTTTTTCGAGGTTTATGCCCTCCCAATGTTTACCCAAGCTCCTTAAAAAAGTCCGATGTTTTCGAGGTTTATGCCCTCCGCATGTTAACCCAAACTCCTTATGTCCCTCAACACAGAATCCTCAGAGAAAAAAACTGCATAAAAAAATATTTTGACGCTGCCAAAAAATAGTCATGAAATAGTCATAAATAGTCACCATAAGGTAAAAAATAGTCGCGTTACAATTCTAGAGTTATAGCTATGGTTTGCTGAGGATTATGGCCATAGGCTATAGACAGAATCCTCAGCTTTGATGCAAGCAAACCGTGGGGACTATCGACTTGGTTTTTATTTTAAAAAATAGTCATGAAATAGTCGTCTTGACTTCCAAATTCTCGAAAATAGTCGTTCAAGGATTTCAGAGTTACAGGGGTAGCTTGCTGAGGATTCTGTGCATAGCATTTCACGGACGCAGATTCCTGCATAACGTTTAGGTTTTTCTGTTTGATACTCATGTCAAAAAATAGTCAACAAATAGTCGTCTCAAACCATAATAACTTCGGTCTGGTTTACCTAGTAGAAGTATGTTAAAAATGCATGTTAACTTCGCCATACATTTTTTCTTTGTACAGTCGCGTACACAAAATTATTTGATATTGATTTCAAGTTATCAAAAAAAAATGGATTTTGATATTGTTAGAGGTTTTTATTTCTATATGTTATTACAGACCCTATTTTTGTGTATTTTTATATTTTTATTAGGTAGGTTGTATTTTTATTAGGTAAATAAGAGGAAAAACCGACCTTTTGGTCTAGAAACTTATAATGTAGGTTCCACGTTTAATGAATGGTAAAACTATGATATCTGGCTTACACATAGATGCATACAGTAAAAAAATACTTGAATAATAATTGGTAAGTTCACAAATATTACTAAATTATCTACACTAACTTTACTTATTTCTTGATTGATCAATGTTGTTTGCCTCTGCATTTAACTAATCATTAAAAATTAAAATATCGCTGCATATGTGTTTCTTTTAGCCAATATCACATCAGTAGAATAATATAAATCAGTGACTTAATGTCATGGTAACAGAGTTGGAAATGTTGAACGTGGATCGTATAATACAAAAAGCACCAATATTCTGCGACGAGATATGTTTAACCAATAGCATGGCTTCGTTTGGCTCGACCAAATTGTATGACCGAGCTTACGCTCGCCGCTGCCGGCCCGTATTTAAGTGCCCTACAGTGTTGCTATTACAACGACAATTGTCGTGTTCTACAGTAATTATATGGAATGTAAAGTAAACCTACACTACAGCATATGGAAGCAGTAAATATACAACGCGTTATTACAAATGAGTATTTCCAGTTTTTCAATAATCCTACTTCAAAATTGGATGTAAATTCCAAAACTAACAGTGGCTGGCTCGTTAAAAACGCAGCCTCGGTGGGTCATTGCGCTGCGGGTCATTGCCCTCTGCATCTTAAAATTTTCAGAATTTTTTGAAAGTAGAATTTTTTTTAAGATTTTTTTGTGTTTCTTTATCGTTACTGAAATACCCCCTAAGCTATGGCACGCAATAAAATTATCACCCTATATTACTCATTTAACCTTTTAACGAAAATAAGTACAAAGACTGTGATTTATACAAAAAACTAACTTAAAAATAATCTGCAGTGAATATATTCATTAAGAAGATTTTTTTTTAATATTTTAGTTTAAAACCAATTAGTGTAGTTTATTAAGCTTTATTATTAAACATGAAAACAAATAAACTTTGGTTTTTATAACACAATTAATTATATTGCATGGGTTCCAAATACAAAAAAAAAATTCAAGTACCTAACTAAACAGTTACCATCAAAGATGATATGTATTTTGAACACGACTGTACTTGAGGTGAAAAATGTATGGCGAAGTTAACATGCATTTTTAATATACTTCTACAAGGTAAACCAGACCGAAGTTATTATGGTTTGAGACGACTATTTGTTGACTATTTTTTGACAGGAGTATCAAACAGAAAAACCTAAACGTTCTGCAGTAATCTGCGTCCGTGAAATGCTATGCACAGAATCCTCAGCAAGCTACCCCTGTAACTCTGAAATCCTTAAACGACTATTTTCGAGAATTTGGAAGTCAAGACGACTATTTCATGACTATTTTTTAAAATAAAAACCAAGTCGATAGTCCCCACGGTTTGCTTCCATCAAAGCTGAGGATTCTGTCTATAGCCTATGGCCATAATCCTCAGCAAACCATAGCTATAACTCTAGAATTGTAACGCGACTATTTTTTTCCTTATGGTGACTATTTATGACTATTTCATGACTATTTTTTGGCAGCGTCAAAATATTTTTTTATGCAGTTTTTTTCTCTGAGGATTCTGTGTTGAGGGACATAACTCCTTGAGGTCAAAAACTTAGGTTTCGTACTCCACACCGTCTTAAAATGATTCCAGGTAACCCCCCCTCCCCCTAATCTATATTTTTACTTGCCGACTGGAGTATATGCTCTAAGCACGCATGTAATGTAATAAAAAGAAAGAGATGCGGCACAGATTTTTTGTTACATTTTTGTGACCGAAACTCTAATAAATTATAGTACACACTAGCTCGTATTTATGAAATTATAAAAATTTAAGTCACAAATAACAACAAAAAAAATTCTATGACGTTAACATTTAACAAGTGCCCGGCATCGGTTATTCGTGCTGAAAATCAGGTTCTAAGTCTTGCTGTTGTACGACATCCTAGGTTCTTTGTAAATGCCAGAAAAGTTGCTCTTCAGTGCTGAAATTTAGAGAAAAAATCAGTGTTCTTCTTTGTAACATACCCCATGCATGTTTTATGGGATTCATGCTGGGGGACTGAGCAAGCCAGTTCGTAACTCTGACAGCTTGTTCCTGAAGTGCTGATATACCAACCCCTCGACCGCATGTGCGCGGGCATTCGTGCATAATTTGGAACTTCTGACACATTTGTACCCTGTGGGGGATAATAACAGGTTCTACAACCTCTTCACGGTTTTATTTTGAAACGTCTTCGCCCGTGATTGTCACGCTGCAAAGTTGGAACTCGCAGTGGTCTGCGAGAATGAAGGCCAGCTTCATGTAACCTTCTTCTCACATTTGAGTCTCATATTTACAATTGTTGTTCAGATTTAAGCGTTTGAACCATTTGCATTGCCGTGATATTGGCGATGTTTTGTAGAAAACGGTTCAGACGGTTCTACAGCTCTAATCTAGTCTTCCCTTGATAAATCTGGACATGACATTAAATGTAAGACACTTACTCCAGTAATAATACGGCTTTGCAAAACATTAAATGTTAATAGCTACTTTTTTGTGTATATCTTATTTAAATATGATGTTAAGACACAATATTTACGAATCCACCTAAAATTTAAATCTGAAATTTTTTTTCGAAATACAGCTTAGGCAAAAATATTAATAGACAATTATATAAGGTAAGGCCTATGTCCAGCAGTGGACGTCTTTCGGCTGATATGATGATGATGATGATATAAGGTAAGCGCACCAGTCAACGTCACTTTAAGATTAAGATTTCATGGTTTTGTCCTACAATCATTCAATATTATAGCGAAATTGAGTACTATCTTGTTCTTAATTTTGTACTAAGGTGTGTTTGATATACCGGTGATATTAAACAGCATTTTTCTTTGATAGTAAAATTAGGAATCATTCTCAAAAAATAGACTTTTTTTTCCAGTTATGAACAGGGTTTGCCCAGTAATGAACGCCCATTCTTGGTCAGCCCTAGTATTGGACACTCCAATCATGAACATGACATATAGTGAGTGTTCACGTAGAGAGTCTCTACGTACTCGTAGGTACTCGGGCCCTCTTCATGTGTGATGGAAGATGCCGTCAAATCAGGTTATTGCACCAAAGGACTAAGTGACCAAGAAGAATAAAATTCACACATTATATAAATCTGTTTATTAACCTATAATTAGGTAATCACAATACTTAAGTTTCTACTTCTTAATTATCTTTAGCTTATTATTTTTAACTCAACTATCATCACTACAATGAAATCAGTTATAACAAAAATAAATTACAATATCAATATTCCGCTTCGGCCACTTTCGAAACTGAACGTTCGGAACCAGTTTCGGAAACAGAACTATTTTTCTTTTTTCGAAACCTGGTTTCCAATAAAGAAAAATAATTCTGTTTCCGAAACTGGTTTCGAATACAGAATACATAATCTTTTTTGAAACTTAAATAATAACTACTTGACAAAATATTAGTATAACTTAGCTTACATGGCTACCTTCAAGCTCCATAAGAATCAGGATATCATCTAGATTCTAGAACCATTGTCCTTCTTAAGACGAATCGCGCCACCGTTTTTAGGCCTTCCCCTTTCGCACCGCGGAGTACATTACGGTCTAATATTTATAAAATTTATGATAAATAAAAAACCAAAATAACCAAAATTTCAATTTATTTTTTGTATTTGTTACAATGCAACACAACTTTTAAAAGATAAGTTCTACAGTGTGTCCGGAATGGACCTAGCAATAATTTAAGGGCATGTAATATACTTAATTTTATCGACAAAAACACCCCCGGGTCAAAGATCGACCTCTTCAAATGGCTCTGCCGAAAAAGTTTAATTTTCGGGATTCAAAAGTCCTACAGATACAAAAAAATATTATCCTGAAAGTTAACAATATCGCCTATCTAATAAAATCTATTTTTAAACTAATTGAAATGTCTATAAAAGTGATTTTAAATATTGATTTGTGTTTCTTGCTATGGCCATGAACATTTATCACTCGCGAAAGGGTCAAATTCAAACCACAATAACAACTAAGTTGATAATATTGGTGTCGTTTTAAAGAAAATAGCTGTCTGTGACAGCATTGCAAAAAAAATGTACATTAATAAGCCAGATTTTGAGTACCTAATGTTCGAAAAACTAAAAAAAAAGAAAGGAAATTTTGTGATTAAATTAGAATAAGTTTTTTTAAGTACCTATCTAACTTTCGTATTTTTTTTTATTGATTGATAAAGGGTGTTATTACATTTCAGGATAATTTTTTTGGAATCTGTAGGACATGAATCCCGAGAAATCAATTTTTTTTTCGCAGAGCTGTCGAATTTTTTTTTAAATGGCGGCCATTTCAAGATGTCGGTCTTTGACCCCCCATAGATAAAATTAAGTATATTACATGCCCTTACATTCCATCCCGGACACACTGTATATTACCTACTAGCTGTGCCCGCGTGATATTCAGACAATTTGCAGTCTCTCCCTCTCCCCCTCCCTCACCCTCTGCCACTCCCTCTCTCTCTACCTCCATCCCACTCCCTCCTTCTCCCTCTCTCCCTATACCTGCCCCTAACCCTACTCCTATCCCTATCCTTAACGCCGTCTTAACCGCTATCCCTATCCTTATATAAACATAGAAACGACACCCATATTGATTTTTAGACATTTTAACCCTATCGCACCTCAACCCCATCCCCAGGGGATGATGGTATTTCACGTCCACCACATTGGATTTTAAAATTGTTTTAGTTTTCGTAATCAGCGACCCGATTAACCATACAAACGATACCCATATTGGTTTTTAGACTTTTTCACCCCATATCCCTCTTTTAGGGGTTTAATTTGGGGTGGAAACAGTGATGTATGTTCCACAGAATTACAACCCTTATACCTAAATTACAACCCTTATAAATAAATTTAGTGGAAATTACTTTGAAATGAAGGAGTTTCAACTTCATCCCCCTTTTCACCCCTTAAGGTGTAGAATTTTCAAAAACCCTGAGACACGTAAAATTTAATTTTAAGTCGTCAGTCTAAATACAAATTTTAAAGATCCTAACTTCAAAACTGATGGATTTTCATACAAACTTTAATCCCTTATTTCACCCCCTTAGGGGATAAATTTAGAAAAATTCTAAAACACGTTTTTTTTAAACAAATTTCTATAATTTTACCTTTAAAAATAAAAGTCTTATAGACCAACATACAGAAAAAATATCATCCCCTTTTTCACCCCCTTTTAGGGTGATTTTTAAGAAATGCTTAAACACGTGTTTCTTTATTTTTTACTAAAAGCTTAAAATTAAATTTGTGTGAATCTACCTCAAGAAACAAAGGACTTTCATTCAAACTTTCATCCTTTATTTCACCCCCTTAGGGGATGAATGTTGAAAAATTATTAAATACTTACTTTTTTATTTTTTACCATGAGCTCGGTACCAAATTTCCATAATTCTACCTTTAAAAATGATAGACTTATAAACAAACATACGGAAAAAAAAACATTCCCTTTTTCACCCCCTTGAAGGGTAATTTTTAAGAAGTTTCTTCTGACACCATGTACAATATTTTGATGACTATTGGATAAGGCAGGCGGGGATGGGCGAGATTAAACTAATTAAAACACCATAATGTCTTGAACACGTATCTATTCTATTTCAGCCATTCTCCAAGTCTAACATAGACCAACTTCTATATCATTCGAGTAGTGTTGTAACTTGACCATAGATTACTGCAGTGATTCTTCTATATATTCACAGAAATCCCATACAAAATAAAAAAAAAGTTTTTTGTAATAGGTGGTTTACAAAGATTTTGTTAACATTTATATGTTGGATTTGCCAAAAATGTGAGTACTTAGCACTATTTAAATTATTAGAAAGCAAAGCTCTATTACTATTTTTGGTTGCGAAGATAAACTTTATTTAAATTTCGTGGTATAAAAATTAAATAATACAAAAAAGGTAATATTTTTAGGTGGTTTCATGTATAATATGAAACTATGTATACATAGCAAGCCGTAAATATACAGGGTGTCTCATTCAAATCGGTCAGTATGGGAAAGTCTGAAACTATAAGACATACGAAGATTTGTTCTTAGGAACCATGTCACCGATTTTGATAAAAAGAAAAACTGCATTCATACATTTGAAAAAAAAAAAAGTGTACCCAGCTGGGGAATCGAACCCGGTAGTTTTGAAAAAAAAAGCTTACAGTTTTTCTGTTTAAATAACGGTTGTGTAGGTCTTAAGCAGTAAATGTCTCTATGAAACACGATGTCTAAAATGAATAAAATGCATTGTTTTTACATACTTTAATTTATCATAGTAGGTGTTCGAAGTGACCACCGTTTTTTTCAATACAATATGGGTACACTTTTTTTTCAAATGTATGAATGCAGTTTTTCTTTTTATCAAAATCGGTGACATGGTTCCTAAGAACAAATCTTCGTATGTCTTATAGTTTCAGACTTTCCCATACTGACCGATTTGAATGAGACACCCTGTATAAATATATTAATTTTTTTTCCGAAATTCCATATTTTTTAATTTTAGGACGGCATAATAAATAAATAAATGGGATAAAATTAGGTGGATTCCATTAAAAAGCTTTACACAGAAATATAATCTATCGATCTGAAAAAGAAACACGGCTATTACAAATTATTTCCGTTTCGCCATACAATCTCTCGTAATTTTACTGGAGTAACTTCCATTACTTCCACGGGCTTTGATAAGTAACTAAGTATTTATGGAGAGGGATTTTCGGACTATTCTGCAAGTGTTGAGTGTAGCGGCTTTTCGGATGAGTGTGTATGTTAATCGATGGATCTGGAGAAGTTTTAAACTAGGGCACAACGCCTATAGATAAGATACTCGTAGTATCTGGATTTTAATTTCAATGGAGAGGTCAGTACGTGGGACACTCAGAAATATTTGCGACACTAAAAAAAATTGTTCTACAGGTACATATATTTTTATAAAATCTTTTCAAAGTACTCTCCACCAGCCTCTATACAAAGATTCATGCGTCTGAACCAGTTTTCAAAACACTTTTTCCAGTCCGCCGTAGACACCTCGTTTACAGCCTGCTCGAACGCAGCCAGCGCATCTTCCGGCGACGAAAATTGTATCCCCTTGAGCTGATTTTTTATTTTTGGAAATAAAAAGAAGTCACACGGTGCTAGATCAGGGCTGTAAGGAGGGTGACCCAGGAGTTTGACTGGTGTGCTGTCCAGGAAGTCCCTCGTTTTGAGCGCGGTGTGTGCAGGCGCATTGTCGTGGTGGAGCAGTAGTCCGCGGAGCCCTGTGTTTGGTCGCTTGTTGCTCACAACAGAAAAAACTTCTGGTAAACATTTGGTAGTATACCATTTGGCGTTGATGCTTCTTTGATCTCGTAAGGGAATTGAGGCCAAGTGGCCAGTCAAATTAAAAAAGCTGGCGATCAAAATCTTCCCCCCGCTTCGAGATCGCTTCACTTTGGTAGGCGTTGGTTCATTTTGAAACACCCAAACTGTCGACTGGCGCTTGGTTTCTGGATCGTATTGATAAATCCAGGACTCATCACCTGTTACGATGTCGTAAACACGCCGAGACGAGCCTGCTTCAAATTTGTTCAGCATATCACGGCACCATTCCACCCGGGCCTGCTTCTGAGCGTCGGTGAGGTAGTGCGGCACCCAGCGCGATACTATCCTCCTCACGCGAAGATGCCCGTGTAGAATCTCGTGAACGCTTCCCGATCCAATCTTTAATATGTGCTGAATCTCCTGATATGTAATTCGCCTATTATCTTGGATTAAATTTTTCACTGCTAGCACGTTTTCTTCCGTAATAGCCGTCAAAGGGCGACCGCTTCTTTCTTCATCCCCCAAGGTTGGTCGACCGCGCCTAAATTCGTTATACCAACGATACACGGTTGCCTTGGAGGGGCCTTCATCCATAAATGTCATTTGAAGTCTATCGAACGATTCATCCGGTTTCAGGCGACACTTGAAATCGTAAAAAATCATAGCTCTAAAATGTTCCCGGCGCAGATCCATTTTTCAGTAAGACACGATACTTTGAATTGGCTCGCAAAAAATGTGGAGGGAAATTTTGAAAATGGAACACACATATTTTTACTTACAAGTAACCATATTTTCGAAAAAGATTCTGACCGGCCAGTCTCCCATATATAAAAACTATTTTTCGCAATACTTTCTGAGTGGCCTGGTATATTTTGTCATCTTGTTGGCATAGGTAGCCTGTAAGTTATGGGTGTTAGGGATGGCTGTATCCATGAGAAATACGGTTTGGTTTTTATTGTCATGTAGAAGTCTCATGTCATAGGTTCGGCGTCCAGTTTATTGCGGTATCACGTTTTTGTTGCAGCATAGGTTGAGAATCCTATTTCGCACAAGTATGTTGTTGGAAATGGCCTCGAATTCACCACGAATTCGGCACCAAGTCTTACAGAGACATCTTTTTGAATAGTGACTCCATACTGGTGTCTGATGATATTTCTAAAAACGTCTCGTATGTCTCGTTTGATTTACTTTAGGCTTTTGCAAGCCAAGCTAGTCGTGAACGCGTGCGTCGCCAGTGTTGCCAATTTAGCATTTTGTGCTCAGACCAAGAATTGTGTGCTGAATTTGGTATGTTTTGGTACTGTTTGGTAATTTTTTGTCACACAGCTGCGCGACATTGAAAATGGCTGCTCTAGGTAGCAGCGGCAATAAGGCAGAAAGTGCAACATGCTTTCGTAAGCTTCGGTCTTTCGTTAAATTCAATTCTTTGGCTTTTTCCAGACATTGTGACCGAATCGAAAGAAACATCCTTTTATTTCAGCCAAGGGGAAGACAGTGGAGATGGCGTTCATCGCCGCGCGTTCATAATCTGTCATATATTTCAGTGGTTCCCATTCTGGGATTTAGTCCTATAATAGCTGAAATAGCTTTTCGTAAGTTTCTTCTGTTTTTCTATTCAGCAATGCATGTATCACAAGTACTATTCTTGTGTGTTCTAAATCACTGCCGAGATCACCATGGATAGTGTAAAGTTGGGAAAATGGTTCGGGACAGCTTTCAAACGTTCCTTCGCTCAAATCAAAGTTGGTGTCTTTTATATATTCCAGGACTTGTTCATTTGCGCACGTTATTATACGAAGATCGGAGAGTTCATCATAGTGATCCACTATTACAAAATCTCGAACTGTAACGGAACTGTCACTTCTTCGGCAAGTTTGCATTTAATTTTCGAAATTTCGCCTTGTTTATTCCTAGTTTCATACAATTCAGATTTTATATTTTGTAACGGCGGAAGCTGCTCCAAAAGATTAAAGCCTGAATCGCTGAATTCTGCCTTCATGTTTTTATAAATATTGGGGATCGGAGAAAAATGTGACGATAAGACTTTTTCTCGGCAGTCATTAAATTTTTTCGCCACCATATTCTGCTCCTCATTCGACTGAGACTGATGATTTATCTCTTTTGTAATCTGGTTTCCCTGAAATAAAAACAACATTTAAGCTAATATTTTACCAAAAACAGTGCTGTTGTTGGTTATATAACAAGAATACTCTTTTTGCATGTCGTATCTATCACCGAGATATTCTTTACATTTCTTTTACTAAACAGAAAGAAAGAGAGATCGAGCAGTCGCATTCTTCTGTCCGCTGATTAGCCACAACAACAGCAAGACTTACAAGTTACTACCTGAAAACCAACTAAAAGTATCAAAATTGTTATTTTGCAGTATTTTCAGGGTTTAACTTGTTTGTTAAATTTCCTAAGAATTTTTTTTATTTTTTCTAAGAAGGTTTGTCAGAGGTTTAGCAATCTTACCAAATCCTTTTACAAACTTTCTAAAATAACTAGCCAGTCCAGACATTATTGGGAGTCGGAAATTTCTCAATAGCTATAGTTTTTCGGCTACTGGGTCTGATTCCTGATGCAGATATTTCATAGCCGAGGTAATCAATTGACGTTGAGAAGAAATTGCACTTTGATAGTTTCAAAGTGAGTCCATATTCACGAATCAACTTTAAAACGTGTTCAAGCTTTTCAAAAGCATCGTGTAAGGATTTTGTGGGTATCAATAAATCGTCCATATAGGCCAGGACTGATTCAAAACGAGTGGGACCCAGCATTTTGTTTATTAGTTTTTGAAACACTGCAGGTGCGTTAGCTAGCCCAAACGGCATACGATTAAATTCGTAGTGGCCGTCTGGGGTAACGAAAGCTGTCAAATGTTTGCTTTTTTTAGAGAGTGGTACTTGGTAATAGCCTGAAGCCATATCTAATGTAGTAAAGTACTTATTACCGCTTAAGTTAGATATTTGGTCCTCAATCAACGGAAGAGGATATCTGTCTTTGACTGTTTTAGCGTTCAGCGCTCTAAAGTCGACACAGAGACGCAGTTCACCAGATTTCTTCCTCACCATCAGTATTGGGCTTGCGTAATCTGAGCTGGATTCTCTGATTATGTTATTTTCGATTAGTTCGGAGATCATCTCTCTGACCTTAGCCATTTCAGAATACGAAAGTCTGTACGGTCGATATACGATTGGTTTTACATCTTTAACTCGATTTCCATTTCGAATTCTTTAGGTGCGCATCCAATGTCATCTTGAGAACAAGCAAAACAATCACGATAATTTTGAAGTAGTTCATATAGTTTATCCAGAGTTTTGCTGTCTACATCAGGTCCTACCTGAATATCTGACTTTTTTAAAGGTGGTAAGGTTTTTTCAGAAGTCGTGTTTATACGCCTAACGTCAACCATTTTGACTTCCTTTACTGAAAGAGCTCGAGTCAAGATTTTATTCGTTTCTAATGTAAAAGGCGCACTAAAAGATTAGCTACTAATAAGATTAGCTACTAATATATCGCCTTTGCCGTCCTTCAATGTGTAAACACCTTGTAATAAGCCATACTCTTTACCGGGTTCTGATCTTAATTGAGCTTCGACATAGATGTCGCCAGTATAGTGTTCAGTGCTACAGACAGGTACTAAATGAACTCCTTTCAGGACAATATTTTCTCGGTTCAGTAATTTTACGACGTGCAGATCCGACTTTACCTCTGTATTAGGACTGTTAAAGAACGTCAGTTTTTTACTATCCTTAAGAACTGTTATGCCAGGCTTTTCGGTGAAATTTTGCCCAGTTAACAGGGAGACGTGTAAGTACTGATCGGGAACTACATATATATCGATATTAGTTTCACTTCGTCAATGCTAGCTACAATGTGAGATTTATACAAGGGGGAGACACAGGAATTACCAAATCCTTTGATGATAGGTAAATCGGTAAAGTTTTTGGCTAAAGACAGTTTTTCGGCTTCAGTTTGTCTTATCAGGGAACAGTCGCTACCAAATTCAATATAAGCTTTCAATGATTTATTATTGACATCAACATCCTTCAGAAACTTATCATTAGTATTATTGCTATCAATTGTTAACACTTTTTCTTTCTTTACAGAATCATTAGACTTTGAAGAGGAGGATCGACAATCTCGGTCGTCGTGGCCAATTCTTTTGCACAAATTGCATTTAATTAAAATTTTTGGACAACGGCTGAATCGATGCCCCTCTTCATCACAATTGAAACATTTTAAAGAAGAAACTAATTGTTTTTCCTTTTTCAACTGGAAACTTTTATTAGAAGTGTGTCCTTCAACACCGCAATGAAATCAACGTATCTTCCGAAACATCGTTGACTCCATTCCATCCACATAACCTCGCTTCTTTTGAGTCAAAGAAAAGTCCTTGCTTTGTGGCTGCTGAATCACTAAATGTTTCAGTAAATCCTCAGGTTCCTGGCTTGAGCTTGAGCACTAGTCCTAAGTGTAGCGTCGGTAATTCCATGAATAATGCAGTCCACGGCCTTTTTTCCCGTGATTTCGCACCTATTTAATAACATCAACTTGTCGTAAAAGTAAGTGCGTAGGCTTTCGTCCGGTTTTGTTTTTCTGGCAAACATTTCTTCAAGTATAAGAGCAAAGTTATCATCTGCTGGAAAGGAACGACGAAGTTTGATTTGCCATTCGGACCAAGAAAAATCCAAGCTTGATAATGAATAAAGCCATTTTTTAGCAGTTCCAGCCAGTTTTTGTGTCGCAAAATGAGACGTTTGTCTGTCATCCCAATTATAGATACGAGCGTACTCGTGAACCTTATGGAGCCACATTTCTATATTTTGGTTCTTGTTTTCAGGATCAAATTCAGGTAATGTGCTCAACATCTGATGGGAACTAATGAAATTCTTGTTCTTTCCATTTAGTGCGTCAACTAGGTCAGCAATATCTACGACATTGTTTGCCTGGCGTCGCCGGCGTTTAGAATTGCTGGAAGAAGTAGCCGTGCTGGTACTCTTTTCTTTTTCGAAATCTTCACGCTTACGTTTTCTGCTTACAACAGATGAATCGTCACTTCCGGTAGAAGCAGGCTCACAATGAACTTCGGCTGTAGCAGGAACGACACGTTTGTCTTTATCTGCGTTGTTGTTGCTCCAAGGTCGCTTTCTTTTAATAACGCGAGGAATGTCATCGTCAGAGGAACTTTCGGTGGAGGTGCTTAGAAGTTTCTTCTCAACGCAACGCGAAGGCCTCTACGACCACTAGAAGAAGGACTCGGTTCTGCCATTTGCACTGATCAGTTATATCCACCACGTTGGAGGGTTCTTTTCTTGTACACTTCTGACTTGTTGAATACTTATTGAGGCGTGTTACTTCTTCGAAGGTCGCTTGGAACTGAGCTTGAAATGGCGGCCGGCCGTTGGTAAGAGGCCTCCGATAACACAGTAGGGGTAAACCAATATGGCGGGTAAGAATCCACCAATCAGGGCGCAACGTCACAAGTTTCGCAAACACACTACAAGATGGCGCTACCGTCGTAGCTGAATAATGCTATCGCGTAACGGTTATAGCGTATAAGAAACCTTAACACGGTTAGTTATTTGAGTTATCGTTATAAATTATTTCTAGAGCAAGTATTATCACAATGAGAATCATGACAAGTCTATCATAAAGTGGTGTTTAGGTTTTAATGTGTCATTTACTTTTTAATATTATCTGAAATCGCTTAACAAGAGTTACACTGCATTAACATTTTGCTAGATTTATTTGCCACATTATACTAACTAACCAAATAAAATATAACTAGTCAGATTCTATTATAATTGTAATAGAATCTGACTAGACTACTTGCAGTTGGTGGCAGTTATGAATAAATGATTTTTAGAGCAGGTCAAATATTGAACCACTGATTAAACTTATTTATAAATCTAATCGAGACAATGGGAACTTGGGGTCCATCAACCAAAAAATTCATCAAGGATCTCTTCGAGCGTCTCAATGAGACCTTCTGATAACCGAAGGGCTCGCAGCTTTTTAGCTCAAAGGCGGAGTCTTGCCATGCAAAGGGGCAACGCTTCCAGCCTTATGGGAACCATGTCTTGTGGGGACGTCCTTGAAGAAATTTTTAGTTTATAAGGTTTATTTATAGATACATTTTGTGAATAGCTTTTCTGAAATAATATATCTGCTATGAGGCACAACATTGTCAAACTTAGTCTTAATTTTGTAAACGCATGGCTGTATTATCAGATGAATGTAGCTTGAGTGAGGCCCGTGGATAACTGGCATCCAAAATACGGTAAGCTTTAACCGTTGTGTCAAATGCTGTAGAAATGCTGTTAAATGTGTATTTGTGTATTTTTTACGTTGCCTATTACCAGTAGCGGCGAAGAGCAGTTGAGCCAAGTCCCTTGTAGAATCAAGTAAGGCAGCACGGGTAGCTTGCTTGCGGCAGCCTTCATTATTTGGTCTTGTATTTTGTTTTCAATATCTCCAGCATTCTGAAAATTAGGGAATAATTTAGAATTATAATATATTTTTTTTTTATTTATTATTTTCATAACAGAATAATACATATTATATTTAGGGATCATCGACGGAAGCCATGCAAGGCTTATCTGTCGATGAGCGAGTTCTAATAAGTTAGGTTAGCAGTAGTACAATATGATAGTACAGTCAACCGCACGTCAGCGGAAACATATTCGCAACCCTATTACCATGCAATAAGGTCCAGAGTTTTACCATTGACGTGCTGCTGGTTTGTACCCAGTTAATTAGTTAACATTTATGTGTGTATAATTAAGATCATAATGGGTAATTATACTGATCGGGCTCCAGGTTAAGGTAGTAATTTTTAAGGCATCTATTAAAGTTAGGCTTATTTAAATAGTCATCCTGAGCAGTCTTAGGTAAACAATTTAATATTTTGGGCAGAATATAACTAAAGTGTCTCTTGCCATAAGTATTATTACTTTTAGGTAAAGCAAAAACTTTACAGTCAGTTAGTACTCTTAATCTGTCGGATCTTTGGCACAAAGTTAATTTGTCTATGTTACAGTGCTCATGTTTTAATACAGATAGTTTAATTTTATTTTGAATAGGTAATACATTGCAAAACTTGAATAATTTGGCGTAATTATCACAATACCTACTTCTAATCTTATTAGGAACAATTACTTTCAGTAGCCGTATCTGCAGTTGATAGATGTTATTTAGGTCTGTTTTCGTGGCTCTGCCGTAGCTGCTTAGACCGTATTCTGCTTAGACCGTATTCAATTATTGAGTCAGCTAGCGCTAGATAAAGTAGTCTTAGAGCTTTGTATGGTAGTCGATACTTAAGTATATTGAATTTACCTAATATACATCTTAATTTATCACTTATTTATATTATACATCGTGTTACAAAAGAGGGGTATTGGTCTGCCCATCTAAAGTGATGACGTGACTAAATATTTTTTAATTTTATCGCAGAATAATATTTGGTAATTAAGTCATATAAAATTACAATTACCACCCGTGCAAAGCCGGGGCGGGCCGCTAGTACTAAAAAAAAACTGCGCCATACCTCAACCAAAAAAATAGGGTATCAAGTGCTTCTTGTGTTGAGAATTAGATTTTTGTATTTATTCTGCCCTTTGGTGGCAATAGTTGCGTCATAATCGTGAGTTGGCCAGGAATTTTTTGTAAAAAAAAAAAAAGTTTTGTGAAAATAGTAGGTTTTCTTGCTGACTGTACATTTTTTCCGAAATCTGTGAATGCAGGTCAATATATCTCCAAAATTAACTTTTGGAGATATATTGACCTGCATTCACAGATTTCGGTTAGTCTCCTAAGTATGTTTCTTCGTAGCTATAAGGCTTCAGGTAGTTGCCCTTTGTGCCCTATCTCATCTTTCCACACCACTAAGACTTACGGTCTTCGTCGAGGTTTTCTAATGCATGTACAGTGCTGGTAGTATTTTCGTTCTTAGGCTGTTTTAATTGTAACTACTTCTCGAAAAATTCGTTGAAGTTCAAATAGAAGCAGAGTCCGCATTCTGGATATCGCATCTGGAAAAACGGTAAGAGGACCATTTCTGCCCAGCGAAAGTTTGACCATGTGAACCAAATCGTGTCATATGCATGTTTCACTTTTACCCCTCCAGCATGTAGTTCTAGCAGTCACACTGTGTGGTTGGATCTATGGATCTGAGATACATCATCAAGATCTATCACAATATCCTCATTTTGCTCTCCAACTCTTATTGTTAGAGGGACCATTTTCTTATTTTAATTTGTCTTGTTTCAATAATAAGGAATTTTAATTAATCTTGTTTTAGATGTTAGGAACACTAAGTGGCTTTTTCTGCGCTGATAGCTTATTTTGAAGAAATACCTAGATGAAAGTAAATCCCCTGATTTACTATGCGGGACCAGTGCATTGGTGACTTGACTTATTTATATTTTAAGAAGACAAGAAAAACAAAATTAAGCTAAAGTACATTTAGTAGGTCTCAATAATTTTATGGGCTAATTGCGGTTCTTAAAATTTTAGGATAGATGTTTTTCTTCCAAAACTCTTCAGCTTGGCTCATTTACTTCTGAACATAATCTTCATCAAAGTTTATAATATTTTTTTCTATATTTCCATTTTGTTCAAATTTTGTGTCCGCAACACAAAGCAAGCATTGGCTTTA
Source organism: Athrips mouffetella (assembly GCA_947532105.1). Classification (NCBI taxonomy): domain Eukaryota; kingdom Metazoa; phylum Arthropoda; class Insecta; order Lepidoptera; family Gelechiidae; genus Athrips; species Athrips mouffetella. The sequence goes on from OX383974.1 coordinate 14,352,376, forward strand.
TGTGCAGCAAATATTTGTAATTGTACTTGACCCATACATTTATACCATATTTGGTCAATGTCGAAATAAAATTTTTCGTTTTGTTTTATATTGGGCATTTTATTTCTATCCCAAAAGCATTGCAGATGCCATCAGATGAAGCTCCAAAAATACTATTAATCAAAGAAAACCCAGCATCATGATTTTTTTGTCTAATTCTCCCTCTAGTTTCTGAATAATTTGTTTTTCCAAAACCTTGCCCCCTTTTATTGCTTTTGATTCATTGACTTTGTAGGTCCGTGGTGTGGCAATGACTGACCTCATATATTCGTATCTTAGAACCTTTTATTCGCGCTTGCCGCATGCAATGCCATAGCTTTGAGTTAACTTGACCTATTGTTTATTGACAAATTTCTGCTCTTTTTGGTTCCACATTTCTGTCGCTAAAAGTTTTAAACTTTTCAAATGAATGATCATTTTCTTCAGAGACAAAATCAACCATTAGGTCAAATAAACAATATTTTGATAGTCGATCAGGATTTTCATCATTATCATGCAAAACAATGAGCCTTGCTGCATTTGTGTTTATTTGCTTCAGCTCGGAAGTTTTATAAAACAGATGGATCTTTTGGTCCAAGTTAAAAAGTCCTTGTCTTGAAAATTTATTTGCATGAGACAGTGTCTTGTCGTACAGGAGTCAAATTAGGCTTTAGTCAATAGCACTGTACACTGGTTGGGGAAGGCTCAGCAGTTTTCTTCCTTGTTTTCCTCTTTTGTCGTGTAATGGGGTATCATTTTCTTCAAGTTTTAAAGCAGATAGTATTGCTGAAATATTGTCTTTTTTGTAGCCCAAATTGTTCAAAAAAAAATTTACAAACACTGTTGTCTTCTAAGGAGTAACCTATCGTTTTATGTCTGGAATCGGTGGTCTCATCTTTGCACTGAAAAAAATAATTGATATAATATGTAGCGCACAAAGGTGCACGATGACAGTAATAGAGTACAGTTAGTTGACCGTAGTAAGATTACCTTTTAGATGTCGCTATGATTTTTGTTGATTTTATCAAGAACTTGGTCACGTTTTTGCTCAGTCGCAATGCGTTAATAAGTATGAATAATCGCTTTATAAAAAGTACGTGATTATTTTGAATCAGCAAACTTAATTAATATTAACTTGTGCTCTAACAACGCGTTTAGGTCTCTTGTATCTGTGTTGCCAGTGATGACATTTGCCACCAAGACGTGGCCGCTCACGATGGGACTTATCAGGAAGCTCAAAGTCACCCGAAGGGCTATGGAAAAGGCTATGCTCGGAGTCTCTCTACGGGATCGAATCAGAAATGAGGAGATCCGCAGATGAACTAAAGTAACTGACATAGCCCTGAGAATTGCTTGACTAAAGTGGCAGTGGGCAGAGCACATCGTAAGAAGAACCGATGGCCGATGGAGCGTAAGGGTTCTTGAGTGGCGACCACATACCGGAAGACGAAGCGTTGGCAGGCCCCCCACAAGGTGGACCGACGATCTGGTCAACCGGTCGTCATGGAGATCTTAAGGGGAGGCCTATGTCCAGCAGTAGACGTCTTTCGGCTGATATGATGATGATGATGACTTGTGAAATATTATTTTAACCTCAGGGTAGCGGTCTCAAACTTAAAAACTTCAGCCAAATATTGAGATACTTTCACATCAGCTCTTATTTTGGGTGATTGCCTATGCTGGGCTTGTAAGTCAGCTTCGCTTCCTGAGTCTGATTCGAAGTCAAAAAAAGATTTCTCTGGATCAGCAGCAACTCTGTCACACGGAAATCCTTTGTATACTTAATTAGTTTGAAAATTGCAGTCATCTGGGGGTGCTCTTTCTCGCTTTTTTTATACATGTCTTGCTTTGTTTCACCACAATCCTTTGTATTCTTAATTACTTAGAAAATTCCAGACATGTAGGGTTAACAATAACTTGTTATTCTTATCACGCTAAAAACACAAATTTAACGAGTCTGATTTACTTATAACCGATACAAAAATATGTATCATGCTATTTCTTATGAACAATAAAATCATAAAACTTTCTAAACGTTAAAAGTACAGAGCTCCTAAATCTATTAAATTTTGCGTTCGACGGTGGTAAAACCTTTTTAAAACCTGTTTGGAATGGGTAAATGAGTGTAAAATATTTTTATTCAGAATAACGAATAAAATCATGAAAAATTTATTCGTGAATTAATTATTCGCGAATAATTTTGTTGCGAATAAACTTTTATTCGAATAATTATCTAGATACAATTGTATTCGAATAATGCCCATCTCTGAGTACAGGTACAAATTGATGTTAAATAAAATTTTGTTTAACTGTAATTTGCCTTGTTAGCATGCAATTTTTACATTTATAAAATTACCTACTTTCATTTCATTACAATAAATTATAAATAACCAATTATTACAATAAAATTACCTATTTTCATTTCATTACAACAAATTACAATCATGTCAATTAAATTCAAGCTATCAAAATTAAATCAATAAAATGTCAACAATAAAAAGAGAAAATACAAATATTAATACCAAATTCAATTTAAATTACGAAACATAGAATATCATAAATAATCAATTCAATTTAATTTTATCATTAAAAAACTCTTCAATACTATAATAGCCGTTTAGCAAAATTTTAAATAGACTAGATTTAAATATGTTAATGTTTTCTTCTTTTATACAGTCTGGTAAATGATTATATAGTCTTGGTGCCATTGTATAAATCGTATTTGAATAAAATGTCATATTAGAGAAACTTAAAGGACGCATAATACACTTATTTTTTGTCGATCTGTGATGTATATTCTCGTGACATAAAAAGTATTGTGGATTCGTTTTGACAAAAAGACATGCTTCGTATATTTAAAGTGACGGCAGGCTTAAAATTTTCAGTTGCTGAAAGAGAGGCTTACAGCTTACTCGTTGGCCAACCCCAAACATAGCCCGAACACATTTCTTTTGAGCCCTAAACAGTGGCAGGATATCAACTGATGCTGCATTTCCCCAAAGTATTATACCATATCTTAGGTTTGATGAGACATAAGCATGATATGCTGTTAGCGCTGTTTTCCGAGATACCATTCGAGTTAGCGTTCTTAGAGCATACACATACCTACAAATTTTAGTTGTTAGGCTGATAATGTGTGGTTTCCAATTTACATGGCAGTCTAGTATTACTCCTAAAAACTTTATTTCAGAGACCTCTTGTATCATCTTATCATTATAACAGATTGCTAGTTCTTTCGGTTTATTCTGTTGTGGTAAGTAAAATTGCATAAATTTAGTTTTATCTAAATTTGCGATCAAATTATTTGTTTTCAGCCAATTTATTATATTTTTAGAGCACTGTTCATTACCGTCTCATATTCAGGCATTTGATCATATTTTATTATTACTGTTGCATCGTCTGCGAAAAGTACCATTTTGTGATCGACAGTGTCACGTAGATCATTAATATAGATGAGAAATAAAAGAGGCTCCAGTATACTACCCTGAGGTACCCCATACTCTACTTTTTTATATTGCGATATGGCTTTGGTCTCACATTTGCACTTGTCCATATAACTTATTGTTTGGGTTCTATCGTCTTCGGTGGCTAGGGATTTTTGAGTTAAAGATGATATTTCTCCAATATAATAATTTATTGTAATTTTTACAAAAGTTGAAGAAATACAGCGTTGCTAATCTGTGTTGACTGTTGGTTGAGCGAATAATAAATGTCTAATGACCGAATGAACGGATGGATAGAATGACTACGTAGGACGAGTGAGTCTGATGAATGTTTGTGGTCTTGTTCCACTGGGAATCGATAGATGGCGTTAACATAAGCCGCCCGCCTTGGAAGGGCTTGAAGCTTCCAACGGAGATGTTTCAAGCAGTCTGTACCTTGTCTGCAATCTGGCCGTTGTCTGGATCACATCTTAGTAGGCAGATCTTAGAAAAGGCTCTTCTAATGCCTGATCTTCTTCTTCTATCGTGTCGATGGCAACACTCACACTTTTTTAGACCAGTATTCGGCAACGCAGATGGCATTTGGTCTGGCCTTGTACAGATCCTTTAGCGAGCATATTGTGGGGCTTGATGCGCATGCTGTGAGGTGGGACATAGTTTGTGGCATCACACCGCAGTCGCAGATGTTTTTGCTAGCTTCTAGCCCCACCGGCTCAGGTTGTCTCTGCATCTCCCAACCTGGGTGCGCAGTCTATTTAGGGCCTTCCAGGTTGGCCAGGGAAGTTTATGTCCAGGTGGTAGTTTTTCTGCCGGTATAAGTCTATCCTGGATTTTGAGGCCTCATCCACGCAGGCGGTCACTGAGTCCAAGAAACTAGAGCGGCTTTTCAACCTCTTTACATGTGGGGTCTGGTTATGCATTGGGTGCCTCAGATCGGTCTCCTGTTTTAGTTTTTCAACGGCACTAGCTACCTCTCTGCGGACGGCTGGGGGAGCGATGCCTGACAGTGGCACGCAGGGCACGCGTGGCATCGGTCGGCCCACGCGAAAACCGCAGAGAAGCATAGCGCTAAACCAGTGGTACGCAAAACTTCTGGTGTTGCACCCCACTTAGAGGAGGTGAGGTGGAGAAGTAGGTTGTTCCGAGCAGTGACCTTTTGTCTAATGTTCTCGCAATTAATTTTAAATGAAAGAGTGCGGTCCAGAGTGACGCCTAAATATTTTGGAGAGCCAGAGGATATCAAGAGAACGGTTTGCATCTCTGTTGCGCAGATGAAATGCACATGACTGTGTTTTTGTAGGATTGGGTATGACGATGTGCGTATATCAGCAACCCTTGGAACTCCGTCCTTGCCTGGGTAAGTCTTGACAATGCGGCCTAATTGCCACTTGAGAGGCGGTAAATCGTCAGACTTGATGACTACCATCTCATTTTCTTTGAGGTCTTGACCTTGGGTCTTCCATTTACTTCTTGTTTGAAGTTCCGCTATGAATTCCTTATTCCAGCTTTGCCAAAAATTTTGGCGAGCTTGTTCGACTCGATGGAATCGTGTAAGACGACTCGTAGTGTGACTGGAGACATCCTCTGTAGCCGGTGCTGTCAGTGGACGACCAATCAAAAAATGTGCTGGAGTTAGTGGCAGCAGGTATTCGGATCTGAGGAAAGAGGAGTGATGAGGAGGATGATGTTTACATGACTTTATCCCGGACTCCGAATATCCGGCAAAATGGCTAGCATGAGGCGGCAGAAAGGAGAATTTTATGTTTTCATTAGCTAAATGACTGGTAATGTTGTTGGCATGTTCATCCAAAAATTCCTTTACTGCTCCTACAAAATTTCTACCATTATCCGAGAAAATTTCAACTGGTTTGCCTCGACGTGCCATGAATCTTTTTAAAGCAAGTAAATATCCCTCTGTGGTAAGGCTAGTTACTGGCTCTAAATGTATAGCACGGGTGGCAAAGCAAATGAACAAACAAATGTAACATTTTTCTAATTTAGCACCTCGCCCTTTGCGGTTCAGTATGAAAATTGGTCCAGCATAATCCACTCCACACTTTAGGAAGGGGAAACCTGCTTGAAGACGTTCTGCTGGTAAATTTCCCATGATTGGTTTCGGCGTTTTGCCTTTCAAGCGTGTGCACTTGGTGCATTGGTTTGCAGTTTTTCTTGACAGGTTTCTCCCTCCCAAAGGGCACCAATTTTCCCTAATTGTGGCTAGAAGAAGCTGTGGACCTGCGTGTAATAGGTTCGTGTGTTCATTACGAAATAACAATTGCGTGAATCTGTGTTTGGAACACAACAAAATTGGATGTTTTTTGTTGTAGGAGAAGTCTAGTTTACTAACCTTCCTCCAACGCGAATGATTTTCTTCTCGTCAAGAAAAACGTTTAATCCGTGTATATTACGGTTTGATTTCAATTTTTCATTATTTTCGAGACACTCAATTTCATTTCCAAATGAATCAATTTGTGAAACTCGAACTAGATATGTGCAAGCGTCATTTAGTTCGTCAAACGTTAACGGACCGATTCTACAACCGGTTGCCGGTACTCGAGCGTTGTGTACAAAACGCAGCATGTATGCCGCAGCCCGTTTCATACGATTGAAAGAAGAAATCTTTCGAATGGAAATATGTTTTGTTTATCTGTTTCTGTGAATAAACTGTGTGTGTGTTTTTTTATTTCTGTTAAATTTGAAATGATATTTTCCGAATTCGATTCGTGTGACCGGTTTGTTTTGGAAGCATGGAGAAATGATGGTCCGTTCCACCACAAAATAGCTTCTTTAAGCGCGTCAAAGCTTAACCCGCGTGAAAGCAAATCAGCTGGGTTCTCTTTTCCATTCACGTGCTTCCAAGGCACACTGCTCGTCAACTCGTCGATTTCAACAATCCTATTCCGAACAAAAGTCTTAAGAAGACTGGGGGCGGTCCGAATCCAACCCATGACAATTGTGGAGTCCGTCCAGAAGTAGACTTGGTGAAATGTAAGATTTAGCGATTTAATGATTTTATCATAAAGCCTAGCACCTGTCAGAGCACCGCAGAGCTCAAGACGCGGAGTAGTTGAGGGTTTACCTGGGGCTACTTTGCTTTTAGCACAAAGCAGTCTGACAGTAATTGACGACTCGTCGTCATCGTACGACCGTACATAAGCGCATGCACCATATACGGTTTGCTAGGCATCTAAAAAAATGTGTAGCTCCAAATTCCTGCTGCTCCAAATGCCTTTAATGTGACGTGGAACTCGAAGTTCTTCTAAATCAGGTAACGTCATGAAGTATTTGTCCCATTGTTATGGGTTGTCTTTTATAGAAAGCAAAACGCGTAAATATAGGACTGGAAAAATATATTGCAACACTTAATGCTTAGCCTTAAATATGTTAGTGACCTAAATCTATCTTAACTAATTTGTTTGGACGCCAGGAGTTTTAATTCGCGGTAAAACTGCCAAAACCAAGCCCGCTAGCCGATTCAGGGTTTCTTGTAAACTAGTATAGAATTGTTCGTAGCTGTAATCTCGTCCCAATCAAAAAGGGCGTTGCAGTAGGCTACAACAAAATGTACCTAGATTAACAACCGATAAATGAAAACATAATAGTCACTTAATCTACCAAATGATAGCATGCCACTTACCCCTTTGGACGTATATGAGATGCACAAAATAATATGATTACTACAAAATCATTTAACATTAAGATGCACAATACCAATGGGCAAAGCCGGTAGCTATGCACTCACAACACTCGGACTAATAAACGTCCGTCAATCATGACCGTAATTCCGAAAGTGAATACGAGAACCCCGAGACACATTATAAATATCAAACATAAAAGTTAAAATTTACAAAAAGAGTCGACGCGGCCGATGAGACTCGAACCCGCGTCGCTTGCGCAGCGCGTGTGAACGCAACCATTGCACCATTCAGTACCTACTCGACATCGCGAAATAAGCCTAACCTTACTAACGCCAATTCAAAATGTCGCGTGGGACGGGATCATCCCATTCGATTTTGGAGAGCCACAGTTTTTGCAATAAAAGCTTTGCTGTAACAACCGCTGGAGACAACAAACCTAACGGATCGTATATTTGTGAAATGATTGACAAAACCTTGCGTTTAGTGACAGGAGTCACGTTTGTGTCAACTTTGCTTGTGAAATGAAACTCGTCAGAGTTGTGAAACCAACCTAATCCTAACGTTCGACTGAGGCAGTTTTCACCTAACGTGAGTTGTTTTGATTGAACAATAGAAGCGGTTAGATCATGCGAATTGAAAATCCACTTTCTCAACGGAAAGCAACCAGAGTTCAACACCTTCGTTACTTCCGAACAAATGCGCATCAACTCATGTTTATCATCGTGTGAAGTAAGTAAGTCATCAACGTAGAAATCTTCGTTTATAACGCGTGAAATGACGTCATCTTTGCATTCCAAAGCGAGTTGTTTTAAGCAGCGCATGCTCAAGTACGGCGCAGACGCGGTTTCGCATGTGACCGTGTTAAGTTGATAGATGTCAATCGGGTCAGCGGGACTGTCACGCCACATGATGAGCTGAAGGTCACGCTGGTCCGGCTGGACAAGAACTTGTAGATACATCTTCTCTACGTCGGCGCAAGCGACGTACTTGTGCTGTCTGAAACGAAGCAAGATGGAAAATATGTCGTTTTGAAGCGACGGACCTGTGTGTTGTATGTCGTTAAGCGATTTACCTGACGTTGATTGTGCACTGGCGTCAAATACAACGCGGAGACGTGTCGTAGACGACTCACGGAACACTCCATGAGGTGGGAGAATGAAATGCGTGTCTAAATATGAATTAAATAATAAATAAATAAATTCATTTGATATGACCGCTGATAAAACTTGGCACTAGGAAAACACCTGTGCCGTGGGTGGCCTTAACCGGCTTTTTACAATATAACGTTTACATAAGGGCGAGATTAGATCGTACGATTAACGCGAGTCATATGTCTTAAATCAGCATATTTTGTATTTTTTTCTTTTGTAATTTTTGTATTTCTGTGTGCAATAAAGAGTATTGTATTGTACTCGTATTGTATTCATTTATAAAGTCGCTGTACAACCTTTTGTACTCAGGCGACTTCTCTAGCTTCCGTTCAAGCGCATAAAATCTATACTCTGCTAAAGTGAATGTTTCACCTAAAATGTCAGCAGGCTCTTTAAGCGGAATACGCACGGAGAACCTCTCTTGTTCGTCGCGCGTCGTTGTGCTGACGAACAAATCCTTGCATGCATCTTTGGTTTGTGTTACATTTGCTTTGGGTACTTCCTCCAGTTCCCAAAACATTTTTAATTGTGCGTCTAATTGTTGCGTAAAGTTGCATTGAACTTCATTAGGCAGTGTGCGTTTACTGCGCACTGAACCAGAAATGACCCAACCTAATTTTGTGTTTTGAAGGTAAGGCCCGGTATTTAAGCGAATTTTACCATCATTCAACAGCTCCCAAAATTTATCTGTTTCTATCAATATTTATTATCTATATATTTGTATTTATTATAAATTTATGTGAATTATATATTTGTTTTAATTATTAGTCTATTTTCTTTATTTATTATTTATGATACATCATTTTTTTCTCACTTTTTTTGCACTATTGTGTTCCCGTTAATACAACTTTCTCACTGCGTTCGGTTGGCTGGAAGAAATCTCTTTTAGAGATAAGCCCGCCTTTGTGTATGTCCTTTAGTTATAGTCTTTTCTGTCAAATTTTTGTGCAATAAAGAATATATATATTGAACTTCACCAGGAGTGAAAAACGTTGGGTCTGCTAATGTTATATTTTCCGAAAGACGAAGTGAATGCACATCGACTTCTACAGACGGTACGCTCGATGTGATGTTAGGCAACACCAAGCAGTTTAAGCGCGTATTGTAATGCCTTGTTTTTGATGCCTTGTTTTTTATTTTAAGTGAATTTCGCACGAATGCGTGCTTTGCGTGACTGTGTGCCCGACACCAGTAATTCTGAGAGTGGACTGTATAAGGGTTAAATCAAGTTTTTTCGCAAGCGACTCGGTCACAAAACAATTTTGACTACCATTATCGAGTATGGTCCGAACCGTGTGTAAACCGGCAATGTCAACAAGAGCGGTTGACAATAACACAGATTTTTTTTTAAATCTTTATTTAAAGAGCTTAGTCACTAAGCGACTATGCCGCTCTATAAGTTTACAGTTATGGAAGGAGATGGCTTAAAACTGAGACAGATAAACTATCTCAGTCTCAATCCAACCCGTACTATCTTGTATAGTGCTTTGGCTTCCTTAGACAAGGGAAATGCCAACGCACTATTACATGCACCCACGTCTCGTAAATTATCACGCCAAACGAGTACATTGCATCTTTCTGATTCGTTCCGAACACATTCCATCAAAATATGGTATATGTCTTCAACCACGTCGCATTCAGAACAATTCGGAGACTCCGATTTACGCATCAAATAGGCAAATTTATTTAAAGGAATATGTCCAGAACGAATCCTAAATGCTATGACTATAGTATTTCTGTTCAAGCAGCTATCAATCCAAGGAGAACTCAAAGGTTCAGGTTGTATAGTCTTATACCATATCCCCAGTCTTTTCGACCTTTCGTCAAAATATTCTTTCCATAATAAACAGCAATGCCGTCTAGCTTCCTGTAAGCGCTCCGAAAAAAAAAGAAGGCACGTTAGTGGCACTCCATCTGTAGTTGCTTGTTTGGCTAAAATATCTACTTTCTCATTACCTACTATGCCACAATGAGATGGAATCCATTGGAGAACAATCTTTTTAGAAAGTTTCTGTAATGAATCAATAATATTTAAAATTGTGTAGGCAATCGGGAGACCTCGAAAATTCGAGGTACATCGAGCCAAATGGTAAAGAGCACTTCTAGAGTCTGTAAATAAAACGAAGTTGCTACCAGGAACTGATTGAATATAAGATAGCGCTTCCGCTATAGCCAGTAATTCAATGTGCATAATAGATAAATTAAAGTTAATTTTAAATTTTATATGCTGATCAAGCTGGGGGTCATAAACAGCTGCACCAGCCACACTAGTGTCTTTTGAGCCATCTGTAAATATAATATAACATTTATCATACTGACTTGTACACATCTTGTGGAAACAAGTAGCCAATTCTCCGACTTTATATGTAGCCTTTGGTTTATTAATAAAACTTATTGATGTCTTTATGATTTGAGAAATATTAATATAACTAACCCACACGTCTAAAGAAAACATTTCTAATAAATTACTAACATGTATAGATGTTTGTGGATAATTGTTAGATTTGGCTAATAAAGGCATCTTACGCCTCTTCCATAGGTTGTTCTTACAAAGCTCAGAAATGTTAATGATTGCAGTGAATACTGGATTAACTTTTAAGGCCCTGTTCTTTAACAAGAATTTACTAGCTAAATATTGTCTACGAATATGTAACGGTTGTAAAGCTAATTCACTTTCCATGACATGGATAGGGGTGCTCTTAATGAATCCACCTATAATTCTCATACTTTGATTTTGAATCAAATCTAACTTTTTTAAATGAACATTGCACGCATTATCATATAAAAAGCTCGCATAATCCATACGACTTCGAATGATTGCTATATATATTCTTCGTAAATGTAAAGGGTGAACTCCCCAACCTGAACCAGCTAAAGCCTTAAGAATAAATAAAAATTTTGTGCATTTTGCATGAATTTCGTTAATGTGTCTTCCCCAATTTAGAGAGTGATCTAACCATAATCCCAAATATTTAACATTTTGGACTACTTCCAAAGGAGTGCCGTGAATTTTAAGTACTAAGGACTCTCTGTACGCCCGTTTTTTAAATATGCATAATTTACTTTTTGAAGGGGATAGCTCCAGACCTAGCTCGCCTAATAATTTTGTTAGTAAATTTAAAGCTGTTTGCAACTCTGTAATGGACTCTGGAATATTTTTGTTAGTGATGTATAATACGAAGTCGTCAGCATATCGCATTATTTGAACATTTGTAATTTTTTTACATATGTTATGGGAAGCTATATTAAACAATAACGGTGAAAGAGGATCCCCCTGAGCCAAACCCTTGTGACAATACCTTGAGATTTCAGAATTAACAGTTTTAACAATTATTTGACGTATTTTAAGAAAGTTCCACAAGTAAGTGCACAAACTAGATCCTATTTCAAGATCATCCAAAATAAAAAGTAAAGAATTTATGTCAACATTGTTATATGCATTTTCTATATCAACAAAACATCCAAGAGTTGCACAATTGTTAACAAAGCCACTCTGAATTTGGGACACTAACATACCTAGATTGTCGACACATGATTTTGTTTTCCTAAAGCCGAAAGTTACATCCGAAAAAAACATTCGTTTCTCAAGAAACCACTCCATCCTCTTATTAATTATGGTATGGAAAATCTTGCAGACACAAGATATTAAAGAAATAGGGCGAAGGGAAGAAATAGATCCAGGATCGCGTCCTGGTTTAGGGACCGGAATTACACGTATATCACGCCACTGAGAAGGGACGAATCCAGTGTCCAACAGGCAATTATAGAATTTAAGAAGATATAACTTAGCAGAGGTAGGCAAATGTTTGATCATGGAATATGATATTTCATCATTTCCAGGTGCAGTGTCCTTGCATTTGATGCTTCCCTCTAATTCCGAGAGAACTATAGGAATATTCACTATTGAATTATATGAGTGAATTTCAGGATTTGGAGCCATGACAAAATCAGGACATAGGTTTCGCAAAAGTTTATAAGCTTTTTCACTGTCTAAATGAGTAAAAGAAACACACCGGCCTTTAATCCACCGCATTTTGCACCACATCTGACAAGATGAGGTTTCTTCATCTATTGAATCACAAAATCTATGCCAACCGTTTCTTATTGCAATACGTAAAAGCCGCTGTGATTCCCTTATCTTATCTAGTAAAATATCAAAATTTTCAGGAATAGGATTTCGTCTGAATGTTGTTAATGCTAACCTCCTTAAAGCAACAGCTCTTGAAAGTTCCGAATTCCAATAAGGTCTTGGGGTAAAAAAAATTTCTGGAAGTTGACAATAAATAACATATGGAATGAATAAATCTGCAGCTTCATTAATGGAATTAATGAAAAGGTCATATGCTGTCTGTAGATCTTCAGGAAAACTAATTTGTGAAAAAGATCGTTCTAAGTGGGTGGTACATTTACACCAATCTGCTTTTTTAAAATTACGTTTCTTTTGAGTTACTACATTAACCTCTACCTTCAAACGCATTTTAAGTATCACATGATCGCTGCCCAAAGTGTCGCTAGATGTGGACCATGTTATATCTGATACTACATCAGTAGTGGCCAAAGATAGATCAGGGGAGGATTGTCTTAGATTACCTTCAACCATTTGAAGTCTAGTAGGGGAGCCATCATTTAAGACGATGTATTCACTTTCCAATAGACTCTCAAATATTTGTTTGCCCCTTGTATCAGTTTTATAAGACCAAGAGATATGATGACCATTAAAGTCGCCTAAAATAATTGAATTTCTTTTAAATAAGGTGAACAAAATATCCCAGTCTCTAGACGTTACGCTGACTTCACTAGTGCAGTAAACACAAACTATATTTTCTATTTTATGGCAATTGTAAATTTTGACATAAATGATTTCAAGCCCTGGGTGTCTACTCTCAAAGTCCGATATATCGAAACGATACTACTTGAAACATGCAAATGCAAAACTTCGTCCTTTGACAATAAAGTAGAATATTGGTTGGATGCAGTTTGAAAATTCATCCAACCAATATTCTACTCTATTGTCAAGGGACGAAGTTTTGCATTTGCATGTTTCAAGTAGTATCGTTTCGATATATCGGACTTTGAGAGTAGACACCCTGGGTTGACGTGCACTATCTGAACGCTTTGAGATTTTATCGATCGGTGAATTAAAATTGCAACACCTCCACCACTTGATCTATACGCAGTGCCCTATCTTGTCTATAAATAGTATATTCATTAATTTTTAAGGAATCTTCTGGCTCGAGCCATGTTTCAGAGATGGCTGCAATATGAATTTTATCCTGGATTAATAACTGCTTGAACATACTTATTTTACTTTTTAAACTACGAGCATTCCACTGAATAATATTTAAATTTGCAATTTTTTTAACATTGTTAATCGACATGAATAAAAAGATAAGTTAAAAATGCTTTAACAAGAGGCCATTCTGAAACTTTGTCACAAACATATGATAGCACCCAGTCCCTTAAAATCATAAAACCCAACTTCAGTTTTGACATAAAATCATGTTTCTTGTCAGTTATCAACTCCTTCAAACGTTGAATTAATTCCTTGAATGTTATCAACTTTTTCTTTCTTTCTTCATGCTCTTTATAGCAAGAACCGTCCGAGTCCGATTCCGATTCCAAATTAATTTCCATGTTCGTTGAATTGTTGACATGTAAATCCTGATTTTGAGTCTTATTACTACTATAGTCCGGGTTAGATTTGCGTGTCTTAATCGGCTGTTGTTTACCGCTTACTGCACTTGACGACGTCGCGCGGGGTCTACTCGTTGCGGTTGCCTTGGCATAGCTGTAGGTATAAATCGGTGTAGAAAACAAAGGCGGGGAGCTATCCTGCTTGCTTTGCTCTTCTAGTAACCCATCAAACGAATTTAATGTAGGTACGGCAGTCATTGGGGTATTAGTGCGTATCTGGGGTGGTGAAGGCGGCACATACATGCTTAAAGCCTTCCGATATGGGACCTTAAACTCGCACATCAATTCTCGTAGCTTTTTTTCTTTTAAATAAACTGGGCAAGATATTTTAGCTAAAGCCATGTGTTTTCCTCCGCAATTTACACATTTATAAACAGTTTCTTCACAGTTTTCGTGGGGCTTCGAACATTTGGGGCAAATGGGTTTATTAGACGGACAGAGTTTCTTGACATGGCCATAACGCCAGCATCTGCCGCACTGTGTGACCGGAAAAGTGTAATCGTCAACTTTAATTCTTAAATCGAACAAATATATGTGTGATGGCATATTTGATCCTAGAAAGCCGACCCGGATCGATTCACTCGCCACCCACCCATCTTCACTTCTTCTGTCTAGCCTTTTTATAGAAACTATTTCCACCGTGCTAGAAATCAGTTCTTTTAGCTCTTCCTCTTTTAATTCTAAGTCGATATCCCTTATCAAACCATATGCGATGCCTACCTCCCAGGTTTTTTGACAATTCCAACCTAACTGTTTAACTTCTTGGCAGTCTATGAATTTCTGCGCACACTCTTCTGATCTAAAGTTGATCAAAATTTTGTAAGAATGTACGAACTTAACACTCCTCCAATGTTATTGGTTTTCATAAACTTAGCTAGCGCAAATTGTTTCGGCAATTTTTCTTTGCACGTCACACTTATTATAATCTCTTCCAGTGATCTTTTTTTAGCTTTTCTAATTGCCCTCTGGGTCTCAACTCCCTGCAGTGGCAACCCCCTTCATCCGCCGACTCCTCTTCTATTCCTCTCTTGTTTGATTTATCCCCGCTCACAGTCAAGTCCATGTTACACGATTCTTCCGAAGACTGATTCCCCGATTCTAGATGTAGGTTTGATGGTTGGTAATCAGCCTCTTCATCTACACCATTTAAGATGGTTCCTTCCGCATCTACATGCACAACAGCACTCACAGTTTCAGACGAAAGTGAATCATCCGCCATCGATCTTAAGATACATTATACTGAACGGTCGAACGCGCACAAAATCGTTCCCAATGAGCGTAGGTAAGTAACTCGACTGCAGGTACAAATTCCGATTAGCTTCAAATCACACGTCTACTCTTAATGAGCGGTGCGTCCTAACTGTACTATATATTCTACAGACAGATTTGTAAGGTCCTGCAATTCAATGTATTTTATTCCTTCCCGAACCAAAATAGACACACCTCCTCCTCTATGTTTACTGCGGTTAAAATGGGCGGCAAATTCATACCCGTTAAGATGAATAAATTGCTTCTGGTCGCGTGTGATCCAAGTCTCGGATAGGCACAATACATCAAACTTTTGTTTTTCCGTAAACTCTTCCAAAATATGAATTTTATTTTTTAGGCTTTGTATATTTTGAATAAGTAGGTTAAGATGAGTAACGAAACCCTACCTACTGTCCTCCTACTGTCTTCACGAGTTACCACTGATGAGTATGATGCAGACGCTTGGTTCCTCTGGGTCAGATTTTGGGTACGCTTGTCATCATTAGGAATCTTGTTTGTAGATATGTCATATTTCTCGCCGTTTATGTATAGTATGTTATTTCTTATTGTAGCTCGTTTTCCTTTCTTTCTTCGCGTAGAATTTCTCTCAGTTTTTTCCTCTCTTCTAATTCTTTTTTATTTAGTTTTCCAGAAATAGCGAGTCCTGAGTTCCTAAAGTACTGGGTGTTGCTTAAAATGTATTGCGTCATTCTTTTGCTCAGAAGTTCAATTGATAATGGTCTTCGGTTGCCGGTTCTTCCCAATCTGGTCATACATTCAACATATCCGGTCAGGTCAATATTTAATATATCTTTAAAAACGTTAATTATTCTCTCATGCAGATCGTATTCGGTATCATAGGGATATTCGTCAAGTCCGTAGAGCACAATTTTTTTGGAAATATCGAGGTCATCCGGGGAAAAATTATTATCGCCAATTCGCTCTTGTAGTTGTTCTAGTTGTTCTTTTATTTTGTAGTTTTCGGTCTCCAAAGTAGAGATTTTTGTATTTAAAGTGTCTGTCTTTCTTCTAAAAGTTTCTGCTGTGCTGATATACTTTCAATTTTAGGTTTAAGCTCCTGTTTAAAATCGTTTAAAATTGAGATCGTGTTCTGTTCTATGTCGTTTTTAAAGCAAATCATCTGACTTAATAATTGGGCGGTGTGTTTTTGCATTTTGTCATCTAGAAGCTTGCTAATTTCGGCGAGAGTGATTTGTTGAGAATAGCTCTGTGATATCCCTAATGTATCATTGAAAGTTAGGTCGGCAATTGTATTGCCAGCTACACCCCAGATAGCAAGTGAGCTTGCTGCAAACTTGGTTTTCGTTTGATTTTAGCTTGTCACCTCAAATATGACAAGACAAATTTATTAAAATGTTGCTGCAAACTTGATAATCCAAGGTGAAATATTCAAATTTGTGGCAACTTTGCAGCACTTTTGCATTTTTCGCTGTTTCAAAAATGAAGTGTCAAGTTTGCCTTACTGTTGTGACAAACTTGCAAAAAAAAAAAAACTGAAGACTTGGCTGGCTGTATGGACAAGATTTCCTTTGCCTTTCCCTCCCACGGGATAAAAAAATAACAACGACTCTTTCTCTTCTGACATTTGCCGCGATTGCCGCGAATAAAATTTTCTACTCTTATATTTAACCAAATGAAAACGCTTTTCCGGTTTCTGATCGACTTTTTTAGGTTCTTTTTACTTAAGTCTTGTGTCGGTATTGCGTGCAACGTATATAACATAAAACTGCGTGCGACCTGGACGCGAGACGTAGTACGACCTGTACGACGCGCTTTGGAAATAAGGTTAGTTAATTCATTTATTTATCTTTTATGGATAGAAAACATGGTTACTGCCTGCTATTTATCACAATCGATAGTCCTTGTAGTCTAAAATAGTGTCGACCTTGCTAGAGGTATTGTACCTAACCTAACCTCAACCCGCTTCCAAAGGTGTGACTTTTCGACTAATTCCTTTATTCTCTAGGATCAACATGTCTCGCAAACCTTTCTTGCAAATGTCCAGACAAGGACAGTTAAAAAGAATTAAAAGGCAACTTAAATTGACTACACATGGAGACCTATCTCGAGAGCAAGCTGTGCAACCAACTAATAAAAATGAATTTGGAAATGATGACCCAACTTCATTTCCTCATGATGATCCAACTTCATTTCCTCATGATTCCAGTCCTTCTCAAATCCAACAACCTTCCCCGTCCAATGATAATTGTTCTACATCCAACAACAACACTCACCAAAGTCATGCATCAGATAGAGGGCATGAAAATCATAAGTCTCCCATAATAGATTCAAATGAGACATTTGTAAATAATTTAAGACACTGGGCTCTAAAATATCAAGTAACACATGTTGCCATTACTGCATTGCTGATTATTTTAAGAAATCATTGCTGTTTTAACTTGCCAGCAGATGCTAGATCCTTACTAAAGACTCCAATTAATATCATCACTCGAATTGTAGAACCGGGAAAATATGCACATACAGGCTTGGAGAAAAATTTAAATAAATTATGGAAATTTGTCGCTGAAGGTGTTAGTGAAATTCTTTTACTTATTAACATTGATTGATTACCTTTGTTCAAAAGCAGTGCAACTGAGTTTTGGCCCATTTTAGGTTCAGTCTATAATATCCCTTCAATTAAGTCAGTGGTTTTGCCTATTGGTGTTTATTGTGGCAATAAAAAGCCTAGCAGCTGCGCATCTTTTATGCTGGAATTTGTGACCGAGGTAGTCAATTTGATTAATTCAGGTATAAATATTAATGGAAAGATTATTAAAGTTGCCATTAAAGGTTTTGTTTGTGATGCTCCCGCAAAGTCTTTTTTATTAGGAGTCAAGGGTCACACTGGTTATTATTCTTGCACGAAATGCAAACAGTGTGGTATTTATTTGCAAAACCGTATGACATTTCCTGAATGTGATGCACAACCCAGAACCCATGAGGAGTTTCTTCAAATGGATGATGAAGATTTTCACAGATCCAGAAGTCCATTAATTGAGATTCCATGTATAAATTTTATCAAAGGTTTCCCATTAGATTATATGCACCTTGTTTGCCTTGGAGATGTGCGTAGTCTCATTTATTTGTGGATGTTTGGACCAGTACCCTTAAAATTGCCTAGACAAGTTTTAAATGATATTAGCACTGCTCTTGTTGCACTTGCTAAACATATTCCATCAGAGTTCAATAGGAAACCACGTTCTTTAGAAGATGTAAGGAGGTGGAAAGCAACTGAATTTCGACAATTTCTCTTATACACAGGGCCAGTAGTTCTTACCAAATTGAAGTCTGACTATTCATCATATTACAATAATTTTCTAAGTCTTACTGTGTCTATTAGTATATTATTAAATCCTGAATATTGTATACAATACAATGATTATGCCAAAAATCTCCGAAAACATTTTGTCAAAACTTTCATAGACTTGTACGGCTCACAATTTGCAACTTATAATTTACATGGTCTCACACACCTTAGTGATGACGTATTTGAATTTGGTGCACTTGACTCCTGCTCTGCCTTTCCCTTTGAAAACTTTTTACAGGTTTTCAAGAACAGTATCAGAAAAGGGGACAAACCCCTCGAGCAAATAATTAAAAGGTTTGGGGAAATATCCAATACTGACTTTTGGTCTAAAAATATATCACCTTGTGATTCTAGTTCTCCATGTTACTCTAAATCTCACATGTCAGATTTGTTATTGCCAGGCTGTGATAAGTTTCATCAATTTAGATTGGTAAAATTTCATTCTTTTGAAATAAGCACAACACATCGAAATTGTTATTGTGTTTTAAAAGATGGTAGTATTGCAGCAGTGTGCAATATTGTGTATTCCAAAAATATAATGGGAATGGTTATACTTTGTCAAGAGTTTTCCACGAAAGAAAATTTCTTTGGTGCACCTTTGATAGAAAGTTCACACATAGGAATTTATGTTGTAAAAAAAAAACAAAGCTATGTGCAAAACCAGTGAGTGACATTGTTGGAAAAGTGGTCCTTCTTCCTTTCCACAATGATCATGTTGCATTTAAAATGCTACATGCGTAGCATTACAATTTCTATTTCCTACCTTATCCTTATATCTAAACAGATAGTTATGAGGAGGTATGTATGATGAGTGTGGATTATGTATTAAAAAGTAGTTGATTTAAGAGTATGTGTATTAAAAAGTAATGAAAAAAAAACTTTATTCAAGACAAATTGAAGCAATAAAAGTTTTTGATGTCGGTGCCAGCCTGAATATTAGAAATAAATGGCTGGCACCGAAGTATAAAACTTTTATTGCTCCATTAGTCTTGAAGTTGGTTATTTAGTAACTCTTATTTCTGCATTTAAAAAAAATATTGGGGAAACTAGTTCAGTTTCATGGTCTGAGTAACATACTTAAATTATGTTCACTATTTCATTAGGACCATATATCGAACCATAACTCGAGTTGGCTTTGAGATTGCCGCTCAACTTTTATTTTTTTCAGAATCTATAGGCCAAAAATGCCCATTGTCCTTTGGTAGATTTGTGTAAAAGCTCATATAGACTAAAACTACATACACACGGGTCGAACTGATAACCTCCTGTTTTTTAAGTCGGTTAAAAATTTATGTATTTTCAGATTTCAATTTATTATAAAAGTCTGATGTCCATAATAATGGGTTCTACAAATTTCGTAATTGTAACGTTTCTGGAGGAAGATGATGCTCCTGGCATAGTTGCATCAAAGTGGTTAATAGATAGCCAAACTTGTTATTACCCCAATGTACGCACTGAGGAAATGAAGAACAAACTTTTCAAAAGGATGGCTGAACCGGAGCTCTCATGGCCACAATATCAAATCAAAGTTCTTAAAAGATATGGTAAGTAATTTGGCAACTTCTCTTCTCATCATAGCTGCAGTGCGGAGAAGTTTCCAAGTATCATTTGCAGTCAGAGCAGACATCCAAAATGGATGATTTTGGATGAGAAACAGTACTAACTCCAATGTGACATTGACATGCTTTTTACTGTACCAAACATATAAAACACATTGTGTTTCATGTGTACAGTTCCCATCATACAAGATATTCTTAGTGTGGTGCTGGAATTTCTTATAATTTGTTTAGAGCTGTGTAACTTTAAAATAAAACCTTTTTTAATCTTTCAGAAACATATGGAGAAGCACGAACACATTTAACAAAAGCTGAAGAAACTTCCGATTTGGACTCAGATGAAGAAGGGAGGAAAAGAAAAAGAAAGAAAAAAAACATTTCTTTTCCAAAGGATTCAAATTCATCTGATGACTATCCTGTTTTGAAGAAAAATCAATCTCAACTATTTTTATCGAAAAAGAAAAATGATTGTTCAAAATACCCGACTCCTAAACCTAAATTAGTTGAAGAAGTTCAGGTACACTCAGTGGGAACTTTCCGATCTCATAATGCACAATCATGTCATAGTGAAGGTGAGAACTGTGCAATATGGTCAACATCTTATCTTTATTTGTTGTATTATGTTTCTTGTTTGAAAACTTATTTTTTATTCTTAGCAGAAATTGAGGCAGATTTTGGTACAGTTCCAATAGAAGTGAACTCAATTGGGAATGGTCATCCTAATGAAACTTTTAATCTTCCACCTGGTAAGGGTACCAATATATTTTAATGTTATTTGTTATAATACCTGAGCCATACAACCTGTAATTTACAAGGTATTTTTTTTGTTACATGAACTTTAAAATAGCAGAACCAGAAATCAAAATTTTCAATGAAGTGACTATAGGGTCAAATGTGGATTGGCCAATCATTACCATTCCATCTAGTTCCCAAGTAAATAAACTTCAGTCAGATGTTGGTACATCCAAAGAAACTATGAAAACTTCAATCTCTTCTAGTGAAGCTTTGAATTGTAAATCTGGTAAGGTTTTTTTATTACTAAAATTCATCAAGATATAATTTATTTTTAATTACATCTTACAATTTGTTTTTTAAATTACAGGATGTATCACAAGTAAGCAGTTTGCAGTGCAACTGTTTCATCTAATCCAGGTTGTGTCTGACCTAGGTAACCAAATGACTGAATTAAACAGAAAAGTTGATACACTATTAGGTCGGTCAGGAGAACAAAATACAGCACAAATGGAAAACAGTGCAGTTTCTGAATTACTGGCAACTCTCCCTATAAAAGACGATCAAAGTTTTGAATACTTTAATGAACAAATAAAAATAAACAAGAATAAACAGGCAATTGTATGTACTCGTACTAGTAACAAACTGGTTAATTAGTTTTTTTATAATTAGCAAATTAAATCAAATAAAAAACTATTCCAGATACAATTTTTGGCTGGTATTGGGGGAAGAAATATAAGAAGTCTCACAACTAATATATTGAGAAGAATATTGAATGATGAGGTGGCAGAAAATTATTCCTTAACTGGAAAACAGATGAAAAACTCCAACAAAAAATCATTTCTATCCACTGAAAGTTGTAAATTGATATTTCGTAAGTATAATTTCATTACCATAAAGCAAAGCTTTAAATACAGTATACTATCTTATATTGTGAATTGTAGGTACTTGTTATTAAATGCAGTTTTTTTTTCTTCAGAAATTTGCAAAAAAAATTATGATGATGTAACTGAAAATACACTAAAGGAAATAATAAGTGACTGGTTAAATCAAGCAAAAGTTAGAATAAAAAGAAGGTAAGATATAATACATTTCATAATGTGCTCATTGCAGAATGTTACATAATCAACCAGGGGCAGATCTACGGGCTTTTTGGGCTGCATCCCAGGGCCCCATTTATAGAAAGGGCCCTTAGCTCCAATAAAAGACAATGGACAGTATTGTGAATAAAAAATACTACAACGTTAATCATTCCTATCATAAGGTTAAGCTAGTGATGTGGAAAAAACTGTTTTTAGGGTTCCGATACCAAAATGGTAAAAAAAGGCTAAAGAGCAGCGTAGTGGCAGACCACCGCTTTTGTTTGGTGGTGATGATGATGTCCAGTTATCAGATGGATGCTGGTGCCCGTCTTCTGGTTTTATTTTTCTTAATGGCCTCTCATGACACCCGCGGAATGATAAAGGGTGTAACTGATTTCTTTTTTTTTTTTTTTTTCAGATCAGAGAGACAAGAAAATAATGCAGAAAATCAAGGAGGTTGAAGTGGCAGCACTTTCTGCTAAAGAGGGACTGCATAGACGTATCCATTTCGTGAAAGGGACCTCCATACTAAAATTAATGGATTTTTATCAAATCCCAAAAACGTAAAATTGTTATCTTTCTCTGAGAGATATATTACTTGGGACTAATAAGTGTTATTGCTACAGTTTTTTCTGGTAAAAATACTTAACATTCAGGAGAAAAACGGTGTTAAAAATCACGCATTAAATGGCTATTACTTATTTTATTTTTTATTTTTATTTATTTAGGATAACAACAGCTTTACTTTACCTTATGATATAGATTTATATAATTACAAATGTGAGCCAATAATAGTTATCCACTTAAGTTTACAATTCATTGTTGAGAGCAGTATAAGTGAGAGTGTGAGAATTGGAGGTTAAAAAAAGACACCTGCCTAATTGTTAATTTGTATTATACATATACATCCTACTTACATATATACCTACAGTAAATAAACATAGTATATATTGAGAATAAATAATATGTAACTTTATATGGTGTAAGTTTATAGAGAAGAAATGCATACCCACTGTGACGTACATAATAAATGTGGGTACTCGGGGAGAATATCACTTCATAGCCAGCCGGCGAGCGGGGATGTTCTGTCTGTGTCCTACGTACCATTATTAGCTAGTTTTACTAGATGCATCCCGATAAATAACAGTGCGTCCTACCGGACGCAACAGTGGCGACGACGATGAAATGAAAGCGTGGTGAGTGGAAAACAATTTTTGACAATATTTTCAAATTATTCGCAAAAAATAACTAGAAAAACCTTTGCCATCGCAAGCAATGGAAAAACCGGTCAAGTGCGAGTTGGACTCGCGCGCCGAGGGTTCCGATATACCTTTAGTATTTTTAGGACCGCAAAACTAAATTTGTTTGTATAGGTTTTTAGCAGATTTCTGAAAAAACTGTGCAACTTAGAAATATTTTTTTATTTTGCTGTAATATTTACATAAATTTCTATCGACTGTAATTAATTCAGATTTTTCCTACCACAAACTTCGGAGATAAGGGGGGGGGGGGGCAATGCTATTTTTTTGACATTTCTCATCATAACTTGAAAACTAAGAGTCGCAAAAAAGTACAACAATATATTTTAGAATGTGCAAGTTAAGCCCTTTCATACGATACTCCACTCAACCTAGTAGCAAGTTTGAAATTTGCCCCCCCCCTATTTGGCCCCCTTTACATTAATAATCATAATTGTTTCAAAATTCTTTTATGTGCATTTAAGTTGGGAAACTATATTCTAATCTAGTTTTTTATTGTTCGCATACTATTGGCAGGGAAATTAGCTAAAATAAGTGTTCAGTCCTAAAGGTACACTCTGATAGTCACTTAATTAAATAATAAAAAAGTAATGAAATTTCAAAAAGTTGATGTTTGATTTTTATTTACACAAAAACAGTAATTTTCGCAACACTGGCGTACTTTTTGACCCGAGCGAAACAAGGAGGTCTATATTCTGAGTGTGTCTCAGGCCGGTATTTCACTGGGACACCATGAGTCGCTACACCCTGCGGCCACAGTAGTAAGGGCTATATTTCACTGGGAGTGGTAGCGCGACCAGCAGCCGAGCTGGTGTCTAGTTACGGACACCAGTGGCGCAACCAGTCGTGCTACCACTCCCAGTGAAATATAGCCCTTAATACTGTGGCCGCAGGGTGTAGCGATTCTGGTGTCTTTACTGGTGTCTTGTTACGGACACCAGTGGCGCAACCAGTCGCGCTACCAGTGTCCCAGTGAAATACTGGCCTTACGGTCCAAAAGAGATCAACGAATACTACTGAAAATCTACGAATAAATAATCTCAGAAATCAGAAATATTTATTATCACTGAGACGTCACAACACAACACAAAAACATAAATAGGTTAAGAGACGAACAATACAATACAAAAAAAAAAAACAAGAATACAAAAAAATGAAATGACATTACGCACAGTGCTGTGACAACCACAGTGAAAACCGGTCAAGTGCGAGTCGGACTCGCGCGCCGAGGGTTCCGATATACCTATAGTATTTTTGGAAGCAATAAAGTCCATTTTCAGGACCGCAAAACTAAATTTGTTTGTAAAGGTTTTTTGCAGATTTCTGAAAAACTGTGCAACTTAGAAAGATCGTTTTATTTTTGCTGTAAAGTTTACATAAACCTCTGTCAACTGTAATTAATTCAGATTTTCCCTTACTCAAACTTCGGAGATAAGGGGGGGGGAATGGTATTTTTTTTGACATTTTTCATCATAACTTGAAAACTAAGAAACTTAAAAAAATACAAAAATATATTTTAAAATGTACAAGTAAAGCCCTTTCATATGATACCCCACTCGACCTAGTAGCGACAATTTGAAATTTGGCCCCCCCTATTTTGGCCCCCTTTACATTAATAATCATACTTTTTTCAAAAAATTTTCATGTGCAATTAAGTTGGGCAACTATGTTCTAAAACTATTCCAAATTTCAGCTCGATAGCGTAAGTGGTTGCTGAGATATAGAGGTGTGACAGACAGACGGACAGACAGAGCGGCACCATAAGGGTTCCTTTTTTTTACCATTTTGGTATCGGAACCCTAAAAAGGAGGATTAGACACATATCTACCCTGAAAAATGTCTGCATTCATGTATTTGCTAAATTATGCATTGATCAATAAAATTGAACCGTTTGTTTACAAGTGTTCGACCGCCATCCCAAACAATGTTTCTAGTAGGTTTCGAAAAATATACAGTGAATTTCGCTTAGATTTCGCTCATGTGTGTGGCATAACTTTAAACCCTTGCTGTGCCTTATTTCTCATACTCAAGAAAAATATACAGTGAATTTCGCTTAGATTTCGCTCATGTGTGTGGCATAACTTTAAACCCTTGCTGTGCCTTATTTCTCATACTCAAGAAAAATTAAATTACGGAAATGCGTTTCAAATATATCTTTCGTCAATTGTTTCCGCTGATGGCTGCCTGACCGTATTTTAATGCACAACATCATCGCACATCCTACCGGACGCAACACCCACAAACTCATCACTTTGCAAAACATTAATTATAAATGCTAAAAAAAGGTTGTAATTGCTAAAAACAAATGACACCAACAAAGTATACAACACTGACAGTCAAGATATTTTGTTTAAGTCACTTGTGGAACGAATGATGATCACCGGAGAGTTGTCATTTTTCCTTGCAAAGATCTTCCCGTTGCGTACCCAAATGTATTGAAAGTTGGAAGATGCCTGTTTTTTCTTGCGTGCTTGTAAATATAACAGCTTGTTAGAAGGTGTCAGATGCTCGTTGATAAAGATCATCCCAGGTTCACCAGGAACAGATATGCCTATATCCTTCGTGGTCATTACTTTTTTGGCACGCACCCCTGATAAGATTGAGTCACGCAGGAGACAAGTCTTCAATTTTACTATAATTGTCTTGGGCCGATTGAGATTCTTGCCTACGGATCATTTACGCTTCCTTTCTTATCACTAATGATCAATTCATAAGTAAAAGCGATATATTTTCTCTTTCTTAAATTAACTTTAGCTAAAACATTACTTTTTAAAGATTTCTTAACATTTAAAATTTTTTACCGGGTTGTTTGACATATTTTTTACTCTATGCAGTAATTTTTATAAGATTGATTTATATTTTAGATATTAAAATTCAAAATTAAATTGTTTTTCTTTTAACTTGCACACACTGATTGATTTACAGATTGATGTAATGCAAATGGCGGCGATGAATCGATCAGCTGATCGGAAAATCGATTCGAATGCAAGGAATGAGTTGTGTTTTGATTACCACTAGGGGGCGTCTCTGTAGACAAGACTGATTCCGAGATTCACTGTTTTCATGCAATAAACTGTTGTGTTTTTTCTGACACTGTCTACCGACCGGGGACCGAAACAAAAACCAAACCGAACCAACATTCCGCAGCTGCATGGCCGAGACGCAAGCAATTAGCACACAATTTTTTATCACTTATCTATCAGAGACTGACAAATTAAGAAAATCACCACACCAATAAATAGGATGTTTCCCTGAACACAAGTAGCAACAAGGGAATTTGTTATTGGAAGCAGAACGTCTGTTACCACCTTTTTTGTGTGCATTCGAGTTAGCGAAATAGCTATGTGATGTATGCGCATTATTGTTGAGTGAAGGATTTTTGTTCGATGTTGTGCCTGGATCTGGTATGTTACGATTTGATTCGATTGTTCACAAGTCTGCTCTGTCCTTAAGAAATTTATTCTACTGCTCTAGTTTAATCGATGAAGAATCACCCTGGAGATTACCTTTGTGATGTTCCCACTCTCTCTCCGTGGCTGGATCAAGTTTAGACACTATCATGTGTATGACAAGTGTGTCCCACGAGGAAATGGGTTCACCTAATGTTTCAAGCGAACGCAAGTTTTTAAAGACTGTGTCCCGAAGTTTCCTAATCTGTGTGGATGATTCTTGCTTAAAACTTGGAATAGCAAACAATGCCTTTACATGATTATGAATAAGCAATCTTTTTAAGTACTTTATTTTTTCTAGAAAATTATAAAATTTATTATAAATAACCCTTTCAAACAGCTTGGAGATTACTGGAATTAATGCAATGGGCCGGTAGTTCTCACATATTTCTTTATCACCTTTTTTAAATAGGGGTTTTATTACAGTAATTTTTAATTTGTCAGGGTAAACTCCGTTTAATAAACAAAGATTTATTATATAGATTAATGGACAAGCTAACTCTTTAGCGCAATATTTAATAACTTTAGTTGAAACGCCGCCATACCCTACACTATTAGTGTTTATCATATTTTGTATCAATTTTAGAAAGTAGCTCGGGATTATAGGGTCTAAATAAATAGAGTTACAGATAGTATTAAATTTGTTATTTTTAATTTCTCCGTTTTCACCCTCAGACGTATTTTTAGCAATATCAATGTAAGTATCATTAAAAGCATTGGCAATATCTTTAGGTGCTACCATATCGAGATTATTAAATTTGACCTTATTTCTATAAAATTTTGGTTTATTGTAATAGGTCTTTACCTATGAAATTGCCGTTTTGTATGGCGAATTTTAGGTAAACTCAATTTTCAATACTAACATTTTTGCACTTTTCTTAGGAATTATAAATCCAATTTTTTTAATTTTTTTTTAAGTTTAATTGGAAAGACATTAAGCTAACAGAAGCTTAATTTTAATTTTCGAAAAATATTATCTGTAAAAAAATATAACAAATCTAATGATGAAATCGGACGACATTTAAGACGAACAATTTTCGAACCTTTAATTTTATATATCTAACTAAAAATAAAATCTTTATTTTATGCGTAAATTGATAACCTTGAAGTGAACTTTTAAATATAAGACAAATGAAAAAAATTGCATAAGAATTATAGGAATTATGATCTCATGAATCTGAAAGAAAATTTCGGCAATTTCATAGGTAAAGACCTATTATTTGTGTTTATTTATAATTTTCCAAGTTGCTTTCGGTATATTATCCGCATTCTGTATGTAATGATTATTTTGTATTTAAGCTGCAGTGTTTATCACTCGCTTATAAATTTCTGTATAGTTCTTATAGTATTGTGTGTTTTTAGATTTGCGACTTTGCCATAGTAATCGTCTCTTTTGTTTACTAGATATTTTTAAGCCTTTAGTCAGCCATCGAGGTCATGCTTGTGTTTTTATTTTAAATTTAGTGTATGGGAAGCATAGATCATAGAACATATTAAAAGATTCATAAAACGAATTGTAGGCTGTATTCACGTCTACAGCACTATATACTTCTGCAAAAGATAAGCTTTACATGCATGTCCTAAATTTCTCTAAGTATTCCTCTCTGTAGTCACGGTTATATATGTACCAGCACCTATTTTTGTCATAAACCTGTTTTATAGGATACATTAAAAGAGGTGCAGAATGATCTGAAAGACCTAGATGTAGAACTTTACATTTACATCCACGACTGTTGTGTGCAATATTGTCAAGACAAGTTTCACTCAAAGTATATACGAATATGCTTTAATTTTTCGGTTTGAAGGGTCGTTGCAGCAACCGTTTCTCTTAATTTTCTATTTTCCCCTAGCAAGAACTCTATGTTTTGGTCTGCGGTATTTAGTTCATCTTCTAATTTGATAATTTTGATTTTCAATAATTCTACTTCTTCACTATAATTTCTTTCTTTTATGGGACAACTTCTATTGAACCTTGGATATTTTGCCTTGGAATCTGTCTTTTCTTCGTCTGTATCTCCTTCTTCTGTACCTCCGTCGTCTGTATCTGATGGACAGCGAGAGAGAGCTTCAAATGAATTATGTGTAGAAACTGTTATAACTTCCCGATCATCAAATATTTCCTTGTCTTTTTGCGCTTGTCTTTCATCAGATTCTGGTTCAGGAAGGAAGGAAGATACTGCAGAGTACACTTTAGCTGTATTTGGCGAGCTAGTATTTTTTGGCATAGGAATCTTTCCTGATTTGTTTATCTCTTTAGAACATTTCTGGCATTTCCATTTCTGTTTGCTTTTAACTGTCATGATACGGAAGAATTTTGATGTGACTGTACCTGTGCATGCAACATCAATATATTTGGTACAACTCACACATTTTAGATATTCTCGGCTATTTATTTTCTGTTTACAGACAGCGCAGTTCATTTTGTAATGACAAATGAGTTACGTCCAGTTATTACAAAAAAACTGAAGCTTTAAAAATTTTCAAAAAGTTCCAAAAACAGTATTCTTTCCGTTGTTCAGGTTTGAACCTTAATTGATATTGATAAAGAATTGCAAAACGAAAATAAAACTGCAAAAAAATGCTTCGACTGAGGATCGAACTTGGACTATTAGTTTGAAGGTCCAACTAACTCCCGACGATGCTACACGGCTCGGCGTAAACAAGGCGAAATTAAGATAAGATAAGCAGATATTTATTTGCCATATTAAAGTACAATTAAGATTTTAAAAATATACATTTAGAGCTAAAATGACAAAAAGGAGGTGGCTCAGCTTTATGCTGTGATGGGGCCGAGGACACATACAGCGCTGGTTTTCAGCCACTCCCTCTTCCCTAAGGTGGTAAGCGGGAGCAATATGTGACGAGGGCGACAACAACATTAATTAAAAAAATATTTAAAACTAATAAAATAAAAACAAGGTGAATGGGTGCTCTTGTGGATATGGGTGTATATGTGTGCGTGTGTGTTTATGTGTGTGTGTTCATGTGTGTGTGTGTGTGTATGTATGTTTGTTTGTTTCCAGTAGGCATGTTTCAGATTTTCCGCAGCAAGTTGTTTTTTAATCAAGGCTGATTTGAATTTACTTTTAAAACTGTCTTCGCTCGTTTTTATCCTCATTGGAGGAGTAAATCGTTCCATATCCTTGCTGCGTTAAACTTGAAACATCCCCTGTACCGGGTGGATTTATAACTTGGGTTTTTGATAAGATTTTGTGCAGCAGAACGGAGGTTTCTATGAGTGATGTCTTTAACCCAGGTTAGTTTTTCAAACAGATATTACGGTTTTTTATTCCAGATCACCCTTTGGACTGTGCAAGCGTAGTGGAGTTCCATCCTAATATTCATGTTGAGGATACCTTTCTTATATAGAAAAGGGGTTATATATTTAATGCAAATCGAATACATGCATTTTGCACTCGTTGGATTGCTCTGTCCAGATTAGAGTTTAACCTAGGACCAAATACCGTACTACAATAGTTAAACGGAGAAAGCACAAGAAGGTCTGATAGAAGCAGTCGTTATTCTTCTTTTATATACGGTCTAATTTTATATAATGTTTGGGTTTTAAAAAAGCATTCCGAATCTTTTCATTTACATGTTTAACATACTTTTGCTCCCTATCTATAACAAGCCCTAAATTACGTGCATTTGAAACTTGTTTGAGTGCATTACCATTGATTTTTAGTTTGCCATCGCATTCTAAGACTTTATTAATTTGACATTGGGTTCCCATGATTAACATTTGAGACTTACTAGGATTGAGAACAAGTGAATGTTTTTGAGACCAGGAGTAAACACTGTTAATGTCATTATTAATTCTTTCTATAGCTTCTTCTGCATTCCTGCTCTCAAAAGAGTAATATAGTTGTGTATCGTCGGCATATAAATGATAATTACAAGTTTTTAAGCATGATGGCAAGTCTGCGGTAAAAATAGAAAAAACCGGTCAAGTGCGAGTCGGACTCGCGCGCCGAGGGTTCCGATATACCTATAGTATTTTTGGAAGCAATAAAGTCCATTTTCAGGACCGCAAAACTAAATTTGTTTGTAAAGGTTTTTTTGCAGATTTCTGAAAAACTGTGCAACTTAGAAAGATCGTTTTATTTTTGCTGTAAAGTTTATATAAACTTCTGTCAACTGTAATTAATTCAGATTTTTCCTTACTCAAACTTCGGAGATAAGGGGGGGGGAATGGTATTTTTCTTGACATTTTTCATCATAACTTTAAAACTAAGAAATTTAAAAAAATACAAAAATATATTTTAAAATGTACAAGTAAAGCCCTTTCATATGATACCCCACTCGACCTAGTAGCGACAATTTGAAATTTGGCCCCCCCTATTTTGGCCCCCTTTATATTAATAATCATACTTTTTTCAAAATTTTTTCTTGTGCAATTAAGTTGGGCAACTATATTCTAAAACTATTCCAAATTTCAGGTTGATAGCATAAGTGGTTGCTGAGATATAGAGGTGCGACAGACAGACGGACAGACAGACAGACAGAGCGGCACCATAAGGGTTCCTTTTTTTTACCATTTTGGTATCGGAACCCTAAAAAGAATAGGACTTAACAACGATCCCACCGCATTGCAAGGTCTTAAGCGCGGAAGCCTTCACTTCTCCATCTCTCCCTTCCGTTACAACAAATTGTTCCCTATCAATTAGGTAGGTTTCAAACCACTGGCATGCTTCCCTTGAGAACCCGTAGTAATTTAATTTCGATAAGAGCAGTTTTGGTTCTAGACAGTCGAAGGCACGGGAGTAGTCAAGTAATATCATGATACTACTTAACCCCTGTCTGAGGCTTCAGTTAAATCATCGGTAACATGGAGAAGTGCTGTTTCCTAAGTATTTTATTTGACATTTATTAATTTTTTATGTAGAATATTCTAGAACATTGAATTTAGTATACAATCCTGCATCGCGATGGCAATTTTCTTAATGCCACCTAGTGCCAAGTAGACGTACTTGGTAGGGACAAATTTCAGGGACCTACTCGAGAATAAAGTAAAACGGGGGTCAAAAATTTTACGTTCTTTCAACTGAGAAATCAAAGCAAAAGGGCGACGTTTTTTAATACGGAGGCGCGAAATTGTAATACGGCGGATTCTTCAACGTTCACAGTTTTTTATAGGCACACGCCGCCCCGGCTGGTACCGCCGGAACCGCTATGTCCCTGCATTTTAATCTCTAATATCTTCGAAAATATTTATTTAAACTACATGCTGTAAAGGGCCAGATTAATCTATATTAAATGCACAATGTATTAAAGGTACTTAATTGGATAAGGATTAATGCTGTATTGCTTAAAATCAAGCCAGTATTTCTCGAAGGATAAAAAATGGTTACTGTGGGTTATTCCTAAGAGATAGGCATATACCATCGCGGACTTTTTTGTAGACCGGTTGAAGGTGTACAATACATTATATTATGCATGTATTATACATAAAAACCTTCCTCTTGAATCACTCTATCTATTAAAAAAACTGCATCAAAATCCGCTGCGTAGGGTTAAAGATCTAAGCATACATAGGGACAGACAGACAGACAGCGGGGAGTGACCTTGTTATATACTATGTAGTGACGATAAAGCTAATTTATTTCATATTTTTTTATCTTTACCTAACCCCCCCCCCGGGGGGGGTTTTACGTTGTGCCTATTATACGTACCTGGTCGAAAAAAAATATTAGCCATCTAGTGATGAATAGCGGTTAACAACATAAACACACCCCAGATTCCACTAGGTTCTATTCTAGAGCTCCACTTGGTTCTAATACTCAATACTAGGTGGCGGTGGCATCGCGTAACGTCCCTTGCACCCCCGCTTGCCAGCTTTTCATTCATTCATTTATGAATTGCCTCCATGAGTACAAATGCGTCTTAATGCTAGTGTAAAGTTCTACATGAAACCCTGTTTGGGCATTATGCAATATTAGTTAGGTGCTTAAAATTAACATATTATCATTATTTCATTTATCACAATTTTAGTTTAAACCTAACAGTATTAAATATTATATAAAATTTTAATCAAACACATTATTCAATTCAAACATAATTTCATTTAAAATAATTATAATAAAATTCAAAACCCTAATGTGCAAGTTGTAAAGATAAAATATAAAAGCGATTTTAAAGTTATGTCTAGTAGTAGTTATAAAATAACACAGAGCAATAGATTAAGAAAAAATAAATATTTCATTTTCATAGTTTGTAAAGATGTCAGATGTAAAGATTGATCAATAAATAATTAATAATTTCGTTATCACAAGAAAAGTAGAATAAAATATTCAATACATAAATTCGATCACAGATATTGTCAGTTCTACCTAAGTATTTAACGTATCATCCATAAATTCCGTCACTGAGTAATAATTGTTTTGTAAAAGAAAATGTTTTATCCTGAAATTAAAGCTCTTATCCTTCTCGGACTTTATGCTTTCTGGTATATGATTGTAAATTTTGATAAACCTATTAAATGGGCTTCGGGAAAACATTTCCATCCTACTGGGCAGACCCGCTAATTTATGTTTATGGCGTGTGTTCCGACCATTAATATCATTGACTGTATTGAACAGATTTTAGTATTTCTTCACGAATTTACCCACTTCCAGAATATATATACAAGGTAGTGTCAACATATTTTTCCAAAGTATGGTCTACAGCTACTTCTCGGATGGATATTAAACATAATGCGCAGTCACTTTTTTTGAAGTACAAAAATATCATGGGCGTTTGTGCTACTCGTATCTCCCCACAGTATAATTCCGTAGCAGAGCCAGGAATAGGCATAGCCGTAGTATACCATCAACGCGGTCTCTGTTTGTATTCATCTTGATAACGCTCAAAGCATAAGTTAGTTGCGACAATTTAGCTTTTATTTTTTGTATATGGGCTTTCCAATTTACGTGTGAATCTATGGTTACACCTAGCAAGTTAAACTCTTGGACTTCTTCAATTTAACTACCCTGTACATAAAGCTGTAAATCTGTTGCAGGTTTCTGTGGCGGCCTAAACTGTATAATTTTTGTTTTTTTAATATTTATTTCCAAATTTTGTTCGGTAATCCACTTGTTAGCTGCCTCGAAGTGGTGCAACAGCTGAACGTTACACAATGTTTTATTGCTACATGTCACCAGCAACGAAATATCGTCCGCAAACATGATACAAGGAGCATCCATGGAGTCTGGTAAATCGTTCACATAAACCAGAAACAGGATACAACGAAGGACACTACCTTGCGGGATAGAACTATTTGTTGTAATTATTTCGGAGTTGACCAAATTTACCTCGCCCGTTTGCTGATTATAGCGTTCTAACTCAACATATTGCTGCCTGTTTTCTAGGTATGACTGCAGCCAAAAATATGCGTTTCCACGTATACCCGAGCCAAATATTTTTTTTTACAGGATATGGTGAAAAACTTTCATAGGCTTTGGTTAAGTCCAGTAAAATACCCATTGTGTAATTATTGTTGTTGATGTTTTCTAGGGCCATTTGTATATAAGTTGTAACCGCCAATGAAGTTGATGAATTCTTTTTAAAACCGAATTGATTTTTATTTTGTGTCTCGAATTTATCAAAGAAGGATTGCAGCCGTATGGCCATAATTTTCTCGAATATCTTCGAAACTGATGGTAATATCGCTATTGGTCTATACTGGCTGGGGTCAAAACTGTCACCACCTTTTTTAAGTACGAGTATAGGCCTAATCTTTGCTATCTTTAATTTGCTTGGGAAACGGCATTCTATAAACGACTGATTTATAAGGGTGGTTATTGGTTTGGATAACTCGTTCGCACATAATTTAATCAACTTTGGGGGAAGATCGTCGGTGCCATAGCTATTTTTATTTTTCATTTCGAGAATCACTTTTGATACTTCACGCTCATTTGTCGGGAACAAGTACATCGAGTTAGAGGAGGGCGCAAGTACCGACCAAAGAAATTTGACCTCATATAGAAGTAATATATAAGAAATAATTCGTCACAAGTAGGGATGTGTGCAGGCTTTCATCTATCGATAGTCGTTAAGTCACACAAGGAAAAATCGATGTCGAAACTTTCACCAAAAAGTTGAAGTACTAAACTTAAATAAAAGGCAAATCTGTTGAAAGCAGTTATTAAATTCATTCAGGAAAATAATACTTTAAGTATTTTTTACTACCGGTGATTTCTTACGTAGCTGTTTAATACCAAACTTCTTACTTACTTACTTACTAAAAGTACGGTTGCGGAGGAGGCAAGAGGGGTAGGAGGTGTAAAGGTTTTTTTTTTTAATTTTCATGAATATCTCTAGCTTACATACAAATTATGTAGGATTTTAACACAAACCTTTATCCCTCAATGCAGGGGGTGCATTTGCGATGTGTGTACAATGTGCGCCAAAAGTGTTATAACGTACAAGCTGTCTGTGATGAAACTGAAGAAACTATTATTTCTGTTCAATGTGAAGATTGTGCAGCACACTTAGGTAGGATTTCCTTTCATTTCCTCAGTGGTTCCTGTAGAAATAATTGTAGTGAACAACTATGTAATGTAAGTGATCACACTGATCACATAGAGGCACTAGGTCAAAGCTGAATGTTTATGCACTCAGTGGTCAAAATAACCGCCCAATACAATGGAGTCTAGGAAAGTATCACAGGCTTTAAGCTACATTGTGATTTAGGCGACCTTGAACCTACCAATCAGCATGCACTTTTTACTCCTCCATACGATCAGCATACTGAACACAGAATTTTATTTTAAAAAACCCAAGACGTGGGGCTTCTATTAGGTTGTGTGGTCATAGTTATGATCCCATACATGTATGAAAATGTATGGCAGAAAATCCACCGGGTGATTGTTTTTGCCGCTGAGTGTATGTTAAAGTTTTTTTGTCATCCGTGTGGTGCTGGCAAAGAATGGTACCAACCCATCTCTACCTGTGGCTGTCGTAAGAGGTGACTAAGGGATTATGGAAAGGAGGATGGGCATCAGAATTGTGTATCGGACTATCTTACACACTGCGGTCACCAACAAGAGCAGTCATCAGCCGCAATGCTTGCAAGCGTGATGTGTGACTATGGTAAATCCCCTCCAAAGTATCTCACGTTTTTGCTGGAGTTCTGGAGGGCGCATCCTGTTGTGCAATGGATTTTTATATTTATATATATTTAATAATTGGGATGTAATGATATCATGAAATTAGACTTTTCTTTGAACTGCATTACAGTAATTTATTTGAATGGATAGGTACTTACTAGTGACTGGATAGTATCACAAAAATCATCTTTGTCTGCGTCATCCATCAGCAGATCATAGAGTTCATTGAATCTTCCAAGTACCTTATTTCTTCTTAAGCTAAAACTTCTTTTTAGGGTTCTGTACCTAAAAAGGAAAAAAAACGGAATCCTTATAGAATTACTTTGTTGTCCATCTGTCTGTCTGTCTTCAAGTCCCTATTTCGCAAACGGGTAAAGGTATCAAGTTGAAATTAATATCAAATATTAAGGTCCATCGACACTTGAAGATGTGAAAATTTAATCTAGCTAGGTCTCATGTCTGGGAATATTCATTTCTTGAAAATAGCGCGTCTCAGAAACCCTACAGCACCATCTGTTAGTGAGTAGCAAAACTTGCTCACTCGGTGATATTTTAATGATAAAGGTTTTATAATATTGTTTATTTTTAATTGTTAATAATAGTATTTTTATGTATTTTCTATCGTTTATAAGGGCTTATTTTTAATTTTACAACACCGAGAATCACCCGTAGATAAACTATAGTTGGCGCTGTTTATAATATTGTTTATTTTTAATTGTTAATAATAGTATTTTTATTTATGTTATATCGTTTATAAGGGCTTATTTTTAATTTTACTACACCGAGAATCACCCGTAGATAAACTATAGTTTTTCTGCTTGATTCTAGATGGTGCTGTATGTGAATAAATGCTGTATGTGAAAACAGCGCGTTTCATAAACCCTACAGTGCCTTTGGCAGTGGACTACAGAACAAAGCTCGTATAATAAACTTATTTATTTATAAACATTACTTATTTTTTTTATTTTTTTTTTGAGGAGGGTGTACGAGTAAGCATGCTATAGCTTTTTTGGCGTGGCTACACCGACGTAGTGAAGATCCACCAAGAACTAGCATTGAGTGCTATTGGAAATAAACCGAGTTATCTTCAATCGGTACTAGCTTGAAATTTATAAAAGCAAAGGATATACGCAGTGCGCCTAAAAGTAATCCTATGCCAAAACCTTTAAACGCTGACAGTTTCCTCTCAGTGGTAAAAAATCACTGTAATGTGGTGGGTGACCCAAGTACTCATTTGATGAAATTTTATCAAGAACCAAATAATGTGGAAAAAATGTCCATTCATCATTTAATAATTTCAAGCAAAGCTACTAACCCTGAAGAGTTTTTTGAGCATTGTAAACTCGTGATGACTACGGAAGCATGTAAAAAAGCGGTATTAGAGACTTTAGAACAAAATGACTGTCCATTGTGGCATGAACTAAGATATGGAAGAATAACAGCATCAAAGGCACATGACGCTGCGCACTGCAATGTTCTTGATGGTTCTTTAACTGAGAACATATTGGGCGCTAGTAAACTGAGAGATACAGAGGCTATGAAAAGGGGGCGATTCTTGGAAAGCCAAGTATTAAAAGAAGTAGAAAAAAGAAGGAAAATAAATCAATGTGGTTTAAAATTAAATGCTGCCTATCCTGTAATGGGTGCTTCTCCAGATGGGGAAAGTAGTGAGTACAGCATTGAAATAAAATGTCCGACATCAGATAAAGCTGTGACTCGCTATATCTCAACTTGAAAAATGAAGTGGCTCCAAAATTTATGGCACAAGTGCAACTGCAGATGCATATTTCCAGCAAAGCAAAGGCACTTTTTTGTGTTGCTCATCACGATTTTGAAATTACTAAAAAGGTAACTATTATAGAGGTGGATTATAACAAGCAACTTACTGAAACTTTGTTAGAAAAATGTATGCTGTTTTGGAAAAAAAGCGATTTTCTCTAAAATAAATAACAATAAATAATAATGTATATATGATATAAATAAAAGTAATGCACGATGAACTCCTGCATATTAATCAAGCCACAAGCTATTACTATCACATCATCTAAGATAGGAATTAAATTGTTATCTACACAAGCATGAGGAAGCAACATGTGAAACTCTCTCAGTCTGCTTACGTTCTACATGAATTCTTAATGCTGCAATTCGTTTTGATTGCTTTACTTCATCTTTGGTGCTGGGGGAGGACTTCGAAACCGAAGGTGGTCGTACAAGAGTACATTTTTTGGCTTGTAGCAAACATGACAAGTCTTTGAATCCTCTGTCAGCCATCACTGCTTTGTTTGGGGATAAACAGTCTAAGTAACCATAGTCTTTTACTATTGCAACGTCAGTAGCTCTTCCACCATATCCATCAGAAATAAAATTAATTAGCCCATCAGGTGTACATGAAATTAAATACTTTAAAGTATTACATTTTTTGTACTGTGACCAAGTAAGTGACTGGTGGACTGCATCTGATGGTTTCTCTATTTGAATTTCCAAGCAATCAATGATGGAAATTAAATTTGCATACTTAGGCCTGAATGATATGGGCAGATTTTTATAAATCTCTGTTGGTGTTGGCCACACAATCAAATCTTTCATTTTTGCTGCGATAAGAGGTAAACTTTTAGATAATATTCTACTAATAGTGCTCTGTGAATATCCAAAATGTAATGCTAATATACTGAGTGAATCCGAAGCGGCGCGTAATGTCCCGTTCGAAATATGGCCCTCTCCCGAAACCATAAGCGTTTCGCACAATGTCCCGTTCTTTTATTGTCCCGTTATCGGATCGGCCCGTTATCAGATCGGCCCGTTATCGGATCGTCCCGTTATCGGATCGTCCCATTCTCAATTCGACCCTTTCGCGAATTCTCCCTTTACAACAAAGTGGTACACGGTGATTCTTTAATATTGTAAAAAAAAATGCCAAATCTGTCCGCTTCGCTGGTTTATTACTCAAAATATTTGGACTTAGTTGCTCAATCGGTTGAGAAGAACTGGGCATGTATTTTTGATTCAGTAGGAATCATTCCGTCTACGAAAACAACGAAGCGGCGCGTAATGTCCCGTTCGCAATATGGCCCTCTCCCGAAACCATAAGCGTTTCGCACAATGTCCCGTTCTGTTATTGCCCCGTTATCGGATCGGCCCGTTATCAGATTGGCCCGTTATCGGATCGTCCCGTTATCGGATCGTCCCATTCTCAATTCGACCCTTTCGCGAATTATCCCTTGACAACAAAGTGGTACACGGTGATTCTTTAATATTGTAAAAAAAAGTGCCAAATCTGTCCGCTTCGCTGGTTTATTACTCAAAATGTTTGGACTTAGTTGCTCAATCGGTTGAGAAGAACTGGGCATGTATTTTTGATTCAGTAGGAATCATTCCGTCAACGAAAACAATCTATGGATTGGCGGTAATGTATACGTCAGATGAGATACTACATATTCTTAATTTACGTTCCATTTGCTCTATTGATTCTTGGCAGTACATAGCACCTATGGATTGTTTTCGTATTCGAAATCATTTTCACCGAATCAAAAATCGTACCCCTGGTCTTAAATTCAGTTGCAAGACTTGTCCCACGCATGCATACGTACTAACTACCAGGGTAAGTTAAATAAAAGCTTGTAAAGTTGCTGTTGTTACTCCTATGTATTTACTTTTTGCTTAACATTAATCATTAATGATAACTATTAAAACTTTACTTAACGTAAAAAAATTTACTTAATTATAAAATAAATGGTACAGCAGCACTGCACTTAATTTCTCGCGATATACGAGAGTCATCATTCGACAGTGTCCCACCGGGAATCGAACCCAGAACTTCCGGATCAAGAGCCGAATGCTCTTACTACTAGATTACGAGTATAAAGGGCTAAGGATAGTAAAGAGCAAATAAGGACCAAGGGCTTTATTAGTAGCAAAAACTAAAATTTTATCTTCATCGCCATCTTCAGCCACCAAAAATTTTTTACCAAAACAACTTGGTACCGACACTTCCGATAAATTTTTAAATACCAAGCGGTCTGAATTTAAATAGTTCTTCCTTGCCCGATATAAAGAGTCTTTTTTTGACAAGAAGACAGGAATTCGGTCCGCATGCTTGCTATATTTTTTTGATAAATCTTCCATATTATCTTCGTATATCTTCATCGTTGGGCCAAAATCCTCACATGCTTTTTGTTTTATTTTATCGATAGTTAGAAATATATCATTTCCAATTGGATCAGGTTCACAACTATGATTTGACCGGCGTATTATATTTTCCCTCTTCTTATCAACTGTAATGCTTGCAGTACATATGTCTCTCTTGGCACATTTCCACTGAGTGGACTCATTTTTGTTGACACGATTTTTCGTGTATCGAAATCCATCACTGAGGATGGTTTCTTTTCCTTTTTGGGACGTCGCAAATTGCATTTCATACTATTATAATAACAACTTTTGATTATAAAATTACTATAATATACGTAATGACAAATGACAATAATGAAGTTTCTTTGAAGTATGAAGGACAATGCCATTGAAATGTAAAGTTGCCGGTATCAATCTAAAGAGGATGAGCAAAGGGTTTTCACACGTGATTTAGATAAACGTAGTCGGAACAGGTATAGTCAGTAGAGAGAAGCTTATCTATTATACTCATTGGAGAGAAGATAATCCGGTTTTTGACTCAATTCAAATCAGAAACTGTTTAACCTACCTTTTTAGTCTACCTGTTGCTGTTAATAATATCGAACAAAAAACGGCAAAAAATCACGTTTGTTGTATGGGACTGTTGCACTTAAATATTTATTATACTGTGTGTGTGTATAAATCATCATCTGTGACATTATAACTATCATGAGATACAGCCTGGTGACAGACAGACGGACGGACGGACAGACGGACAGACAGACAGACATCGGAGTCTTAGTAATAGGGTCCCGTTTTTAACCTTTGGGTGCGGAACCCTAAAAGTAGACTTAGGGTTTCATATTGTTTTGCACACCCACTATTTAATGTAAAATATTTGGAATTTATTGACGACGTAGGCAAATACTCGTAATAATATAAATAAACTCATTTTGTTAACGGGCCGTTCTGCTCACGGGCCCTTCTGCTCACGGGCCGTTATGCTCACGGGCCGAACTGCGCACGTGGGACATATTGCGAACGGCGCGCTTCGAGTGAATCATTTTATTTTATTTTCTTTAGTGTAATAAGTATATCTGTAGTTGAAAGTGGGATGTTTTCACTTAAAAGTTTGATTAAATAATACGATTTTTTGGGTATTCCTAGCAACACTTTCGGCTCTTTTTCTATTGCTGTTAAGATACCACTACGCATCACATTTTTAAAATGTTTTTCATCTTCTGAAACATCTTGCATCCAACTTGATTCAGATGAGCTACATGGTTCATAGTCTTGAGATATGACTGAAGAATTCGAAGAAATTGGTGTACTATCAATTGAGTTATCTGCAAATAACTTTCTTTTTAAAACTGCTGCGGTCTTGGCATATTTAATTGGTGAAGTTGTAACATTTTTTGCCGGTAGAGTAAACGGAGATAGCGCTATATTCTTCTTTTCCTTAATAAAATTTACATTTAGACCTTTACTTCTGTATTTCGATTTAATATTTACTTGCACAGCTTTGTCACATTTTAATGTGTTTGCATTATTAGAAAGCTCAACATGGGAAGTACTGGGCGCCGCTTCAGATATATCCATACGAGAGGTACTGAGCCTGAGCTGCGACTGATAATCGTCACAGCCTTCAATATAAGAAGTACTCGTACATGACCCGCTGAAGTAAATGATCCTCTTTTTTAGGAAGAAGCGGTGATCCACCACCTAAAACAGAAGTCATAGAAAACATTGTTTACTAAAAATAGACTCTTATTTAGGTACTTTACAGTTACTGCACAGCCAGCCCAAACCACAATGGGCTAGAAGCATAAAAGTTTCGCAAAAGAGAGTTACATACACAATGAAAGTTACCATGCAGGCACATAGCCAGTACCACAATATACCAATAAATACTAACAAGTGACACTGACCTGTTTGGATAATATGCTTCCTAGTACTTGCCGCATCTTTTCTAGCCACCTTCTTCATGCTTTCCCACTGAGCTTTTAAGTTTTCTCCTGTGCGAGAACAGAGGGTTGTACGGCTATTATACTGATCGGCGATTAATTGCCATTCAGCCAATTTTGCTTTAACAATCACTCCATCCGTTTTTTTATTCTCTATCACACTGTAGTGGAGCTCCACCAGGCCCAACAGAAGTTCTTTTTCTGACGGCAGCCAATTGGGACTAAGTTTGCGTTTATCGTCGCTCATTTTACTATTTTATTACAAACAATAATCAACTTATCACTTCGTCAGTAACATAACATAACCAAAAACAAACAAAATAAGTGAAAAATGTCAAAGTAAACCAATAAACATAAAATACTTAGGTGTATTTTAATCAATAATAAATAATGTCAAAGTAAATGTCAAATAAACTATTAAATTACTTTTATTTTAACATTTAATATTTATCTCATAAATGTCAAAATTTATTTAATAAAACGAATATACTCTTTTACAGAGTACAGTACTTTATCCAATAAAAAATCCTTCAGTCGACGCCTAAATGTTTCGTCAGAGGGTTAATTTTTTATGTCAGCAGGTAGGTTCTCGTAATAAGATGACCCTAGCACGCGCGGATTATTTTCGAGCAGTGTAGTGCGTCGGGGAATAGCTCTAAGGCACCCAGTTCTACGAAGTTCTCTTCCTGGTACTTCCACTCGCCCAAAACTCGACAGATTTGTACGGGTGAACATTATGACCTCGAACAGGTAATGAGAATAATGTGTCATAATTTTGTGTTCGGCGAACA
Organism: Athrips mouffetella; assembly: GCA_947532105.1. Taxonomy (NCBI): domain Eukaryota; kingdom Metazoa; phylum Arthropoda; class Insecta; order Lepidoptera; family Gelechiidae; genus Athrips; species Athrips mouffetella. The sequence continues at coordinate 14,394,919 of OX383974.1, forward strand.
GCGCCTTGCACGAGTGCCTTGGTTTCACTCCAACCATTGTTCGCAGCGCTCGCTTCTGCATTCTCATTACCCGTCCGGCATCCGTAGAGTTCCCCCACAAAATCGTACCGTAAGCAAAGAGTATATAATATTACGCTAACGCGTACCGTAAGTCATAAGCGAGTGGAAATACGCGAAGTACACTTGTCTCAGTGCATCACTAGATATAAGTGCCCTGAACTTCCTCAAAGCAAAAACTGCACTGCTCAATCGATCACAAAGTACTTCAATGTGCTGTTTCCAGTTAAGGTTAGCGTCAAGGGTAAATCCAAAAAATTTACAGTGCTCACTTAATGGCACGGGACTTTGGATGCATGATGGCATCTGAACGATAGCCATTTGTTGAGAACCAGTGGGACAACTGCTCACATATTCTGCAAATTTTACGATTTAGTAAATCATATGTAGGTGCAGTTACTACCACTGTAGTATCATCGGCGAACAGAACTATGAGACCGTCAGTAATAATAGATGGCAGGTCGTTCACAAATGCCAGAAAAAGGGTATTTCCAAGCGCGGAGTCCTGTGGTATACCCACTGTCACGTTGCCAGTACTAGATTTTACAGTTTTACCGCCTAGTCAATTCCAAGCACTGTCGCTAACTAAAAGATTGTATAAATGAGTCTGTTTAACATCATTATTTTAAAAGTTTCGAAACGTGCTTACGTTCCGCCAAGGACTTGGTATTTCGACAACCGGAATAAAAGTTCTGCATTGGCAACACTAAAAAGTTTACGACAGGCGTGACGTAAGTAACAGCTTAACCAGACTTTTTAAAAAATTGGTAGTGCCCTTGTTCACTATTTAGCCAATTTCGTTGCGGTGTGACGTCACTTCCGGTTAAAATATTTTTAACTTTAAAATTTAAATTTTATACAAAACCTTCCTTATTTAATAAAATAAAAAAATATGTGTCCTTCATTTTTAGATCCTGTTCCCTACCAAACATACAAACATTTGTATAGATACAGCTGAAAGGTTGTGGATTTACCCTTTCTCGGTAACAGGTGTAGGTGGTAACTTAAATGGTCTACCTGAGTGATTAACATAATTCAGACATTTTCCTAAAACTCTTTGTACACACCTCCTCCCTTTAATATCCAGTAAGTTTCTCTTATGTTACTAGGAGTATGATTAGCTCCCATATGGAAGTTGTTCTTGTGTACTGTCATTATAAGATCATTAGTAAACTCACAATCCCTAGATGAGTATCGGGTGTCGTTTGTCGAGCGACCAATCAGTATTCTTTAAACGACCATTACTTGAGGGAAATATTCTTGTTGAAGGTTTCTGATCTTCTCCGTCATAGTAGTGAGTTTTTTACTCATGGACCTACGTTTGGAACCAAAGATTTTTATTCCTGAGTTGTCATATCTGTTGTAAATCTACTTCCATAAGATTTACTTCATGAGTCATAATCCGAAGAACCCTCCGCCCTCGGAGTTGGAGAAGTTGTCATCGCTGAAGAACTTGGCCATTCCTCATTGTCTTTTCTCAAGAAGTAAGGACCATTAAACCATCTTTTTTTCTCTTAACTCTGGACATGTAGCTAAATCCGCTGGGTTAGCTTCAGATGCGATGTACCGTAGTTTCAGTCTTTTGTTTTCTTTAATCGTATTCACTCTGTTTCTGACAAATGGGGTAAGAGCTTATTGGAGTCAATCCAGCTTAAAACGATTTGACTGTCAGTCCACAAATATTCTTCTTTACTTGGTAAGTTTATCACGCTTTTGACGTATTTTATTAATTTACTTCCAACGTAGAGACCAAGTAGTTCAAGCCTTGGCATCCGTAAATTAGCTTTTTCCTTTTGTGGAGTCACTTTCGACTGAGACATAACAAAAAAGCTACATTTTTTCTATTCTTGTTCTTAGTTCTTAAATAGTCTACAGCGGCATACACGTGTTTAGAAGCGTCGCTGAATCCATGTAATTCATATGTCAATTCTTCTGGTCGTCCTTCAACATTTATGAAACGAGGTAATTCTATTTCCTTTACTGCCTCTAATCTATACGCAATGTCTCCCCTTTGTTTTTGTAAGTTTTCTGGTATTTCAGTGTCCCACCTCAACTTCATTTCGCATATTTGTTGTGTTCCACATGGATCGTATATCGAGGCAACTGTGCTTAATATCTTCCGTTTACTCTGAGGAGTCTTCACATGTTCATCCTCGAAAAGCTCATCTCCTACTTTTCATTGTTCTCATCATGTTTCTTTTCATTGTTGTCTTTGTTCCAAGTTCCAGGTAAGTCCCAATATCTTAGTCATTTTGTTTTCTTTAAGCTTCGTTAATACGATGTCAATGAAAGGTTTATCATTGGAAATCCAGTCTCTATTATTCATAGAAATATCTTTAAAGATATTTCTTGTCATCTTGTAGGGTTCTATTGCTTCTTTTGAAGAGTTTGTTCCGGTAACCAGATTATTAACATAACACTTGTCTATAATTTTAGGGATCAATTCCGATGCATATTGTGAAATGTGATATTTTAATGAAGCTGTTAGTATTAACGGGCTTGATATGGTTGCAAAAGGATTTCGACAAAATCGCATGTGAACTATATTCTCTGTAGTAAAAGGTTTGTGGCTATCTTTTGTCCATAAAAATCATGTAACATTTCTGTCATCATTTTGAAGTCCAATCTAAAGAAAAGCATTATCTACATCTGAAGTAATACCCACTTTATAAGTTCTAAATTGTATAAGTAAAGCTACTAAGTAACTGATCATAGACGGGCTCTATAAAAACATTCGTTTAAGCTCTTTTCATCTTTTAGCTTCCCAGAGGCCTCATAAACAATCCGCCCTTTTTTCCCTTCTTGCTTCACCATATGTGGAAAGTTACGAATCGGTGGTAATTTTTTGATTTAACATCCTTTTCAGGTTTAAGTACCTCTAATCCTTTTTTCAATTTGGTTGTCAATTGACAACCATTCATTGTGACATGCAACCCATTTTACTGGATTTTCTGCAAGATTATAGAATAATAGAGGACACATATTTTTTTCATTTTATAAAACTTTCATAGTTTATTATATTTATTTGAGTTTAAAATATCGTAAATTTTTTCCGGTAATGACGTCACAGCTGAGGCTCCTTGTGACGTCATCGCAGGAATTGTACAATTTTCATAAATTCTTTAAAACTACGGAGTAAATTTTCGAGAAGCGTGGAACTAAATCTCGAAATGGTTTTGAGATTTTATGTGGTTACCGAAATTGAGCGGTTGTCAATTATCTCTTGATATTCCTTAAGTGAAGTTTCATCCAGTCGTTGTAATAGTCGCTTTAATCTTCCATATGCTAAATCGAAGATTGTAGGCATGTCTGGAGGATATTGAATCCATGGTCATTTGATCTTATATCTTTCATTCGCATATCGGTAATATCATAAATATAATTGGGCGAGCGAAGCGAGCCCTCACTATACGACGACTTTTGCATGTTTGCGTGTTTTGCATGTTTGCACTTTACGAAAAAACTATTACCTTTAGGTTCGAGCTTCAACATAGTAATCCATGTTCATGTCTAGATCTGTTATTAAAATATAATTTTATCTGTTATTAAAATATAATTTTATAAAAAAAATTAAAAAAATTACACAACCATTTGTATAATTACTAACGCCATCTGTCGAAAATTACGTGAACTAATCAAGTGTTATGGGGTTCCATTTTAAAAAAAATTTTCAACCGGCAAATTAAACATTGTTGAAAAAGCGTCAGTTGAACTTCGCGCTTCCTCCGTAAAAATGCTGTAAATCAATGTTCTTATAAAGCGAGTCAATTCCGTGTGCAAGACATGCACAAAAGGTTTATGTCGCTGAAACAAGGCAGTGAAAGATGTGAAGGTTTGTGCACTGTGCGCTGTGAATATTAACTTGATCTCTGTAGTAGTCCGTTCTACGAAACTGACGATATTTTTGTAGCTCACGGATGTTGGTGGAGATTTAGCCTTTGCTTAGTGTTTCCTAAAATACCTATTCCACTATCGCTAGCCACTGTTTCAAGGTCCTCTCGCCTGCCGGTCCTTATGTTAACCAGCGCGACGAAACGTGAAATGATTGGGGACTTTTACTATCTCTTGAATTTTTTCATACTCCTTGCCACACACAGACCCCGCATCAAAAAAGTGATTAAGTCGAAAGATGAAGTCTGACACATTCTCTCGGTTCTCTCCTTATTCGGTTAAGCCTTTTAAGAACGCGTTGTGAACCGTGTGGATATTGCATGTCCTTTTGTCGATCATTTTCTTCTGACCACTCGCGATGAGATCGTCGTTCACGATTCTTTGAACAGTTTTGTTCACGTTGGGTCCATGAAGGAAAATAAAAATTCACGCGCCCAGATGGATTAGTAATCAAAACGTATGGTACGTTTGGGGTGGGGGCTGCTGTGATACAATTTTGTAACTCACACACACACATTTCACTTTTCTTTCAAATAGTCGTTCACGGCATATGACATGGACAACATCTCTGTCATAAAATATCAGAAATAAAATAAATAACACAAAACATTAATAATTGTGCGGTGAAATCGTGCCGAAACCATGCCGCAAGCAAAACTACAAAGCTAGCTGGTATCACATTTTTCTGGTAAACCGCTTGGTTTTTACAATTTTTTTGGTCTAATTTTTTGTAGAAAATTGTGTTGTTGATTTTTAGTGATGTGAAGTAATCGATAAAAAATAATATAGAAGTCCAACAGCCTCCGTGGTCTAGTGGTTAGAGTGCTCGGCTCTTGATCCGGAGGTTCTGGGTTCGATTCCCAGTGGGGACACTGTCAAACAAAAATCTCTTTTTGCGACCTCCCCAGTTTGGTTAGGACATTGCAGGATAAATCACCTGATTGTTCGAAAAGTTAGTTGATTCCGTGCTTCGGAAGGCACGTAAAGCCGTTGGTCCCGACTACTATCTACGGATGTAGTCGTTAATGAGCCATGTCAGAGGCCTGTGGCGGCTCAACCACTCTGACACCAGGGTTTGTGAGGTCGGTCATCGACCTTGCAACCCACACGATATGATGATGATGAATATAGAATCGAGTCGTCCGCTTATTATAATTTTATTTCATTTATTTATCGCAGTTTTCCAAAAGATCCGGCGCAAAAACGTAAATGGGTGCCAACATGCGGGAGAGACCAAAATTGGATTCCAACCAAATATAGCAGAATCTGCTCAGCTCATTTTTATAACAGTAATTACGAATTAACTGAAGCCGGCAGAAAAAGACTTCATAAAGATGCCATTCCAACCGAGAACCTATGTCACAAGGTAAATGTAAAACTAGTTTTTTCCGTCCTCAGAAATCCATAATCTCTACCACCATCTGGAAAACAGTTGTATGTACGTTTATAACTGATGTTTTTCTGTGCAGTGTCTTATTAATTAAGCTAGCCCCATACAAAATTCTTTCTTTGTCACCCCTAGATCTCACAAGGAAGCTACGTGCCAAATTTGGAGTTTCTAGACCCAGCGGTTTGGGCTGTGCGTTGATTCTTAGTCAGTCATTCAGTCAATTAATTTCATCTTTTATATATCTAGATTTGACTTTTTGTAATGGCAAATAGTTGCTGATCTAGCTTTACAGTTATTCTAAGAACTGTAAGATTTTTGTGCTTCGTTTAACAGTTAGTCAGACAGACCATAATGAAGGAAGTATTGGTGTTTTATTAGCTTTAGCATTATCTCTTTATCCAAATAATATATTTTTCACCTCCAAAGCTCGGAAACATTTGTTTTGTCGGTTAAATTCTGCGGCCAAAAGCGATTTTTGGCCCCTAGCGGACAAAAGGTTTTTAAAATTCGAACGCGATGTGCTTATTATTTTGTAGTATGCTGCAGTACTGGCCGCTTGTAAAACCAGCCACGCACTATCGTTTTAAAGATGAGAAAGAGGGATGCAGCTATAGGAAAGAAACAAATAGTATTATGAATAGTGAATGCCTGGTGGGTAAGGAACTGGCTGATAATAAAAAGTAAATTTAAAATTCGATCGCCTTTTTTTTTGTTCTCTTGCCCAGATTAATGGACTTGCCCTTTGACTTCAAATCAACGCAATACAAAATAGATTTGCCTGCCACTACCTACGAGTATCCTCAGTCTCCAGAAATCCAATGAAAATTAACCTCTTTCTGCAAATTTATCAAGTAGTTTATAGGTAGAGTCATGAACATAAGCACAACAGTCCCAATAATAATAATAATTTAATTATAGTGATTTCCTTTTTAATGCCTAGTATTCTTAATGTATACATGGCCACTCGTCCGTGAAAACTCTTTGACCTTGAGCTGGTCTCTGGTTACGGAGGTTTGTAGCGAAGCGCGGGTTCAGGTTATACTGGTTATGTTTCCACTTGCTTGCTGCCGTCAGTACCATTATGTATGTATTGTGCCCTTACGTTAGAACGTATGAGTAATTAATTAAACACTTATTTCTTATATTTGAATTGCTTTTCTTGCATTATGTTAACATTTCCTCGCTTTAATGAGGTGAAAAATTTTGTGTTTCGCTCGGCAGCAAAGTTATTTTGCGTCTCGTACCTTGAAACCTTCGCCACGCTCAGGATTCTTCTTTTGAACCACTCGCTTCGCTCGTGGTTCAATCCTAGAATCCTTCGCTTGCTCAGGTTTCAATACGAGGTACTCGCGCCAAATAAACCTTTTGCCGCCTTGCATAACAAATAACTATTCATTCTTACAGGTTGATGAACAAGTGCTTCCCCCTCAGAACTCAACGATACATGCTTCCGAAGGTACTCGTAGCTCTATATTATCAGAAACAAGATTAAAATACAAAATTGAAGAGCAAAAGAAGAAAATAAAACAATCAACTATGGCATGTGTTACTAATTCTATTACATTTTTAATTGGACAGCAAGTGCAAATGAGCACTACAAAACATTGTTTTACTTTTTATTGTTAATAATTTACATTGTAATAAATATTATATCAATGATGATTTACGAGAAAAATAGGTTGTCAAAAGTTATTTTACACGTAATGTAAATACGTTATACAATAATTTAGATAGTTAAAAATATAAATTAAAAATATTGTTTTAAAATTTGTAATGTATTCTTATTTGTTTATGTTTAATTTGACGTGTTACTTGCAATTTTATATCTAATTCTCGAGGTGTTTCCTTTGCATTGCACAACAATTTGGGGTCCTTCAAAAGGCAAGTCTACAGACATCTCAAAGGCTGGCACCGTATCTGCTCCCCTAAGTTGCAGATGTGCTGGACGACAGTGACCGTTTAACATCAGGTGGGTCGTCTGTCCCTGTGTGTCTCTAGGTAGTTCGCTGCTCTCTAGGAAATAAAAGATATATTTGTATGGAGAAGCAAAAAGACAAAATGCCAAAAGAAGTAAGCAGTTCCCAATATTATTGCGGAGGATGCATTACAAGTCACATCGAAGTACAGCACGAAAAATGAATTGCCAAGGTCTTTTAGCATCTCTGTTTACTTCAGTTACGTTAGTTTTATGCCTTTTATCAACGCGGACGAAATCACGGGCACCAGCTAGTAAAAGAATAAAAGCAACCTTAAATTAATGAAAAGAGATATATATATATATATTTAAATACAAACAAAACAAAGTCACGGTTTTAATTGCGTATTGTAAATATTGTAATAATAAAATATTACGAGTATAAAAAATTTAATTCTACAAGAGATCGTCATACCATTTCTTGAAACGCCGATAGCAGTCAAGTGGATGTTTCGTTTTGCAGTCACTAATCATCTTCTTCCATTCTAGGAGCAACTTCTTTCATTTCTTTACTACTAAATATTGGCCCATGACTACGTACGCCTGAAAAAAAAGAAAGTTTTAGAGATAAGAATTTTTTAGGCAGAAACATTTAGAACCATTATTATATTAATTAGTCTAACTTAGTTAAGCAAACTCTGCACTACTCGTGTCCATCTCAGCGATTCCCAGTCCTAAGGTTGCTTGGAAGAGATTGCTCTAAGCAATAAGGCCGCCTTTGCGCGCAATTAGATATAAGGTTTCTTACGCAATTACTCTTAATTTGTGTGAGAGAACTGTTGCAACTATTGCTGCTGTAATTGTGTGCAATAAAGTGTTTATCTATCTATCTGTTTATGCTCTGCTACCCTGTTCAGATGCACAACGCAAACAACGCATCTCCCTAAAAAATCTGTGGTATCATCTAATGAAATTTAATATTTTGTTACTTCCAAAAGTTTTGTAAATGTAAAAACTAATCGAAATATTGTTTTCGCAGCAATTATTCGGATGGCACAATTTTTTTTGTACAAATATATTTAATAAAAAAGTTTTGGAGGGCTGGGCTACTAACTTGCGACCAAGGTATGTTCATAGCAAATTCTTCTTGAGCTTTTTGTTGTCTACCTTGGTGCTTTGCTGCTTTTATGTGCCGGTCTGTGTTTCGTTTAAACGCCGCCTTCATTTGCGTTTCACATTTTGAACAAAATATAATGCCACTGGCGGGATCGCACATCGACAATCCAGCTATGTACCACCTCTGGTCTCACCCGATTTGCCGTAGCTTCGCTATTTTGCAGATTACCGGTAGAGTCATTATAGAGCAAAACAACCTTTAATAAAAAAAAGAAATGTTGACATTTCGAAATATTTTGTGTTAAGTTAAGGGTAATCCTTACTGAATGACCTTGAGACTGAGTAACTTAAAATGAAAATCTCCATGAAGCAACAAAACCGAATCTTCTTCTTCCTTTCCTGTTCCCATTATTTGGGGTCAGGTGTCCTCACCCTTCTGCGCCAAGACATTTGTAATGTTAAATGTGACATTGTGTGAAGGTAGACAAATAAAGTCAGTTCGTATCCGAGATTCGGTGGTTTCACTTCATGGTGGCAGCGGTGCTATGAAATTTAAATAAAATAGTTATTTTAATTGCACTAAAACGTTAAAAAGTGATTAGTTGTTGTTAAAATCATACTGTTATTAAATAAATATGGAACACGCACGTCCACCGATTGAATTAGTGTTATCAGGCGGTCCCGCGAATCGTGCCGACGCGTGGAGAAAATGGCTGCGTCAATTTAAAGTGTTTTTAAAAGCATCCGGTGTTGAAAAGGAAGATACCAGTGTCCAGGCTAGCTTACTGGTCAATCTCATCGGCCCAGATGGCTACGACGTTTATTCGACCTTTAAATTCAAGAAAGAGGAGGATCGTGAGAAGCTAACCTCATTAATTGAGTTGTTCAATAGTCATTTTGCAACAAAGACTAATACAACTATGACGAGATTTAAGTTCTTCACGAGAAGCCAGGAAAACGGTGAGAGTATCGACGATTACGTAACAGCTCTAAAGTTGCTGAGTCAACACTGTGAATTTGAACATTTAGAGGACGGGTTGATTCGAGACCGGATTGTATGCGGTGTCTACGACGGTTCAGTGCGGGACAGATTATTGCGAACGGATGAACTCACACTAGATAAGGCTATAAAAATATGCCAGACCAGCGAATTAACAAACGAGGATAGTCGTGAGATCGACGGAGTGAAGGTGCAGGCGGGATCCTCTCGCGTGGACGCCGTGTGGGCGCGCGGGAACCGACGAGGCGGCGGCGTGCGGCGCACCGGTCGGGGGCGCGGCGGCGGGCGCGGACCGCTGGCTGGTGGAGCGAGCGCGGCGGCGACGCGGGGCGGCGCGCCGGCTGCGGGCGCGCTGCGCTGTTGTATGGCTTGCGGCGGGGCCGGCTGCAATGCGGGCGAGCAGTGCGCGGCCAAGAGTGCTAAGTGTTTTTTGTGCGGTTATAAAGGGCATTTTAAAAAGATGTGCGGTGTTCATAGAGCTAGTAAAGTGCATATGTTGGAAGAAGAAGAAAACGAAGAAGATGACCTGTTCTATATTTCCACTTTAGAGGACATTCACGGATACCGTAAGGACAGCAAATGGTATGAGACTTTGTTATTATTTTGTAGGGACATAACCCATGTATTTAAACTTGACACTGGTTCAGATTTGAATGTTATATCTTTATACGATTTTTTAAAACTTGGTTTTAAGAAAACAGACATAGAATCAGATAAAACAAGGGCTCAATCCTTTTGTGGTAATTTTATAGCGATATTAGGGTCTTGTTCAGTATCATGGTTGTATAAAAACAAATGTTACAAATTAAAATTCATTATTGTAAACAGCGATTGTCAAAGCATTCTCGGGAAAGAAGCATGTGAACAGTTAGGAATGTTAAAAAGAATATTTTCAGTTGATATTGATAGTTACAAAGACTTGTTTCAAGGGTTGGGAAAAATACCAGGTGAGTACAAGATACCTATTGCAGAAAATGCCACTCCTAGTATATGCCCAGTGCGGAAAATACCAATGGGTATTAAAGATAGACTATTGCAGGAGTTGAACCGTATGGAAAACTTAGGCGTAATTCGCAAAGTGACACATCCTACAGAGTGGGTAAACGCGATTGTCATAGCCCCTAAAAAAGACAACACCTCGCTGCGTATCTGTCTCGATCCGCGCGCGCTCAACAAGGTCATACGGCGCCAGCACTACCCCTTGCCGACGGTGACCGAGATAGCCGCTCAGCTGCGCGGTGCGCGTTACTTTAGCAAGCTAGACGCACGCTCCGGTTTCTGGATGGTGGCGCTAGATGACGCTAGTGCGGATCTCTGCACGTTCGGTACGCCGTGCGGCAGGTACCAATTTTTGCGTATGCCGTATGGAATTAACTCGGCGTCAGAGGTCTTCCACGCCAGGGTACGTCAGTTATTAGAAGACCTGGATGGTGTGGACTCGTTTATTGATGACATTATTGTGTGGGGCTCTAGAAAAGAGAGGCACGATTGTCGCTTAAAGAGCCTATTACAAAGAGCTAGAGAGGTGGGCATAAAATTTAATAGTGACAAGTGCCAGTTTGGTGTGCAGGAGGTAACATATCTCGGGCATACCTTTAGTGGTGACGGAATGAAAATTGACACTTCGAAAACAAAAGCGGTTCAGGAAATGGCTACTCCGTCTGATAGGCAAAGTCTAGAACGTTTTCTAGGTATGGTAAATTACCTATCAAAATTCATACCGCATTTTTCGGGTAAGGTACAACCTTTACGCACACTTCTTAAAAAAGACTCTGAGTGGGTCTGGAACGTGAATCACGACAACGTGGTCGAACAGCTGAAGCGGGAGGTGTGTTCAGCGCCTGTGCTGGCACTGTACGCGCCCGAGCAGCCGGTGCTATTGTCGGTAGATGCCAGTGCGCACGCTTTGGGCGCTGTACTGCTGCAAACCGGGCGTCCGGTTGAGTATGCATCAGCAACGCTTACCAGCACACAACAGAGATATGCGCAAATTGAGAAGGAGATGTTGGCCATCGTTTTTTCTCTAGAGCGTTTTCATCAGTACGTATATGGGAAAACAGACGTAACTGTTGAGACCGACCATAAGCCCTTAGAGAGCTTATTTAAAAAACCGTTAGATTCGGTACCCGCAAGACTGCAACGTATGATGTTACGCGTGCAGGCGTATGACATAACCGTGATATACAAGCCAGGTAAATACATGTACGTGGCGGATGCGTTATCGCGCGCCCCGTCACCGGAATTAATGAGTGAAGACGTATCTTGTGACGTAGAAAGTCAATCTTGTTTTTTATTAGAAACGGTCAGGATTAGTGATAGTAAACTAGACCTTGTTAAAAAACATTCTATCACTGACACAGAATGTCAGTTATTAGTAAATTACATACAACACGGCTGGCCGTCAAATAAATACGATGTACATGAACGGGTACGCTTTTACTGGGACTTTAAGGAAAGTTTGCACTACATAAACGGGGTCTTATTTCGAGACAACTTAGTTTACATTCCAGAGGGGCTACGCGGAGAAATGTTAGCGCGCGTGCACGAGGGCCATTTAGGTGTAGACCGGTGCAAGCGGCGCGCGAGGGACATCATGTACTGGCCGGGGATGTCGCGCGACATCGAGATGATGGTGCGCAGATGTGGCACGTGCGCGCGCACGGCAGCGCGGCCGGAGCGCGAGACGCTCATACCGCATCACATACCTGAGATACCGTGGGCTAAAGTAGGCTCGGATATTTTTGAATACCAAAAGAAATATTTTTTAATTATAGTGGATTATTTTTCTAGCTTCATTGAGGTATGTCCATTAAAAAATATATGCTCGCGGTCTGTCGTTTTGGCAATGAAGGACCAGTTTGCGCGTCATGGCAAACCAATGGAGCTCATCACAGACAACGGTCCAGCCTTCTCATCCAAGGAATTCAGGGAATTCGTAGACTTATGGGGACTAAAACACACCACTTCGTCGCCAAATTACCCACAGTCGAATGGAAGAAGCGAACGAGCCGTCAGGACTGTTAAATCAATACTAAAAAAGTCGCTGATGAGCGACGAGGATTTCTACCTTGGTCTTTTAAACTACCGGTGCACACCTAAAGACGGTGTGAGCAGCCCTGCACAGCTTTTAATGGGGAGGAGGCTGAACACGCGTCTACCGGTACATAGTGACAAGCTGCAACCAGAGCGTGGTAACTGCGCTGATTATCACAACATATTGCTAAAACAGGCATACACCAAGCAGCATTACGATCAACGAGCGCGCGACCTACCCGCGCTGAAGGTTGGTGATCCGGTCCTAGCGGCAAACAGCACAGGACAAAAAAGGGAAATGCGTGTTGTCGGAATAGCACCACAACCACGCTCGTACTTTGTGGCAGACGACAGCGGAAAGCCATACAGGCGAAATCGAAGACATCTGATGAAAATTGAGCCGGAAATTGTCCAACCTCTATCGTCACCTACTAGTCAGAAGACGTATATTGATGGTGAAGACAACTTTTACGCTGACGAAGATGGCTCTGGCAGTGGTGACCCTGAAGTCACTGCTGATACAGAATATTTTCCATCAGAAGCATCTCTTTGTAACTCATCAATGTCTGTGTCGGGGATAGACCCGTCATCCACCCTGTTCCCGCCAACCGCGGCTCTCCCTTTGCCTCGACCCCCGAGGGCGGCGAGGGCAGCAGCTCGCGAAGCATTCAAAAATATTACGAAACCCAAATAAAAAATATATATAATATGATACTTACAAATGGGAAGCACTGTAGGTGTATGCATGTATATGTTAAGAAAATATTATAGAAACATAATATATACCTATTATACAAGCATATATAATGTTTTTAAACCAAATACAAAGTTTTGCAACCAAAATATATATATGATTTGCATATTACTACAATAGGTACTTATTCACTCGTACTGTTACTTAGGGCTACTACACTATATTATGTTACCAATTTTTTATTCAAACTAACTTGTTTTTTTTGTAATGCTATATTTTTTTAAGAAAACTGCAAATAGAAATCGAGTTTGGTAAAAACCATTTCATATTGTTATACCGTACATAGGTACCTTCGATTTCCAAAACTTAAATTTTATCATTTGTTAAAAAATTTGTTGTGTGGAGTGGTGGTCTGTACTTTGTGTTTCATGTTGCATTAATACTTGTGAAAAGAGATTGTTGCTTAAGCTTTCAAAAATTAATAAGGGAGATGTTGTAATGTTAAATGTGACATTGTGTGAAGGTAGACAAATAAAGTCAGTTCGTATCCGAGATTCGGTGGTTTCACTTTCAGTCTTTGAGTTGTTGGTTCGGGCAATTCCGCTTTCTCGATATTGGACCACCAGGTCGATGGCGGGCGGCCTATGCCTCTAATTTGTTCTGGGATAGAAGCACTGGCCCCTAGTTCCCGGCGGCCCCGTTATTCCTGGCTCCGGTAACGGCCATGGTAACGGTGGGGCAGGAAGTGCGAAGAATCCCGAGATGCCGAGCTACCAACAACGACGACCTCTGGCATAAAAAAAAAATTTGGACATTATAAAACCGTCTTCAGTAAAGACCAAGAGAGCGAACTATCACAATATGTAAAAACGAGACACGGCTTTTTGGTATCACCGGCAAAGTGCTTCGTTTTTTAGCTTTTCAATACCCAGGGTCCTGAGGAATTTCCACACTTGCCCGAAATCGGAATTTTTACTTGTATCTTGCCAAGTTCTGATCAGATGGGAGATTCCGAAACCGTCTTTTAGCTTTATCGCGCCTAGCCATCCAGTCTTTTATGTCCTGAGTGAGCCAAGGCGCAGGATCATGCTTGATTTTAACACGTTTGATCGGTGCATGAGTGTTGTAAAGTAGAATAATGATTGCCTGCAATTCCTGGACTATCACGTCAACGTGGTCAGCCGTAAGGACCGGAGTCCAATCAATATTAGACGCATCACGCCTCAAAGCCTCCAAATCAATACCCCTGAAACTAGGACGGAATAGGAATTTGGGTCTACGCCGAAGAGGTTTGATTTTATAAGATAAATAAATAAGGTCATGGTAAGAAAAGTTTGCAGGAAATTGGCCATGTGCGGCGATGTTGTCGGGGGAGGAAGTGATCATGAGAAGGGAAGGAGTGCAATTAGGGGAATGATGCGTGGGAGAAAGAGGAAGAATGTGCAAATTTAGGGAGGAAACAAGCGACTGAAGTTTGTCAGAGCGGCAGTCACTTCTGATAAGGCAAGTATTAAAGTCCCCAAGAAGGAGAATATGTTCATAGGTGGGGCAGATGTTAGTCAGCGGAAATTCTAATGAATCAACATATTCAATTTGGAGTGAGGGACTGTAATACTTTGCCAACAACATCTTCTTGTGCTTAAGTGTAATCTCTATGAACAAGTGTTCAGCAGATCCCGAGTATGAACTAGGAGACACACTAGGAACAGTGTGTACTATGTCGGCACGCAGGTAAATGGCGACACCACCGCCGCCTTTGCCAGTGCGATCATTACGAATAAGCTTGTATTCGGGAAAAGGAAACTGGGTAGAAGGAAGAGATGGTTTTAAAAAGGATTCAGAGATAAGGATCTCATCCAGAGAGGAATTGCTAAAGGACGCCAGAAGATCGGAGTAGTGGCAAGGAATACTCTGGGCATTGATGTGGACTACGTTGAAATTATTGGAAAAATTTGAAAAGGTAGCCTTCAACTGTTCATGAACGGATAAGCATGAAGAACTTTCACCGTCACTATCAGCACTGAGGAAATTATCAGAAGAAGACGAGCAAGAGAAAAAATCATCGATATATCAGCTAAGTTATCCATAAATAAAAATTATTACAATAATAAATAAGGTGTTTTTTAATTAGACCCAAATATTTCTAGGGGTGGTGTAACTATGATAAAGAAAAAGGTTTATCAAAGTTTTAGAAAAATCCCCCCGCTAGTTTTTTTTTTATAATTTTCAAACAAAAAAATAATTATGATTTGCAATCATCCTGTAGTAATGATTACGACCGTACTAAGAGCCCGAAACCGAGCCGAAACCGCCCGAACCGCGCACTCGGCTTGTGCGTGATTGGCTCACGACTCCGCGCTGCCACCTGTGCTGATACGAAGTGTTCATTTTACGATATTTAGCGGTATTGTTTTTAGGATTTTTCTCGAAAACTAGCGTATAGAAATGTAAAAAAATAACACAAATGGTATTCATTTAGGTACTTGAGGTAACCCTAACAATATTTGGGTCTAATTAAAAAACACCTTATACTATAAATATATATATCAAAATAAATAAATGAATATTTATAATATATATATAAAAGAAGAAGGTGACTGACTGACTGACTGACTGACATATCAACGCACAGCCCAAACCACTGGGTCTAGAGATTCCAAATTTGGCATGTAGGTTCCTTATGAGGCCTAGGGGTGCACTAAGAAATGGTTTTACAAAATTCCACCCCTAAGGGGGTAAAATAGGGGATGAAAGTTTGTATGAAAGTCCGTCAGTTTTGAAGTTAGGATCTTCAAAATTTGTGTTTAGGCTGATGACTAAAAATGAATAATTACGTGTCTCCGGGTTTTTAAAATTTCGACACCCTTAAGGGTGAAAAGGGGGATGAAGTTGAAAATTCTTTATTTATTAAGTAAAATCCACATAATTTTTTATTTAGGCATTAATGATGTAATTCTTTGCAACGATCATCACTTTTATTGAAATTCCACCCCAAATTCAACCCCTAAAAAAGGGAAATGGGGTGAAAAAGTCTAAAAACCAATATGGGTATCGTTTGTATGGTTTATCGGGTCGCTGATTACGAAAACTACAACAATTTAGAAATCAAACGTGGTGGACGTGAAATACCATCATCCCCCTGGGGATGGAGTTGGGTTGCGATAGGTTTGAAATGTCTAAAAATCAATATGGGTGTCGTTTGTATGGTTTATCGGGTCGCTGATTACGAAAACTACAACAATTTTGAAATCCAACGTGGTGGACGTGAAATACCATCATCCCCCTGGGGATGGAGTTGGGGTGCGGTTTGAAATGTCTAAAAATCAATATGGGTGTCGTTTGTATGGTTTATCGGGTCGCTGATTACGAATACTACAACAATTTTGAAATCCAACGTGGTGGACGTGAAATACCATCATCCCCCTGGGGATGGAGTTGGGGTGCGATAGGTTTGAAATGTCGATCTGAGACTCAAAAGAGAGGTAGAGAGGTAGAGAGGTAGAGATGTAGAGAGGTAGAGACGTAGAGAGGTCGAGAGGAAGAGAGGTAGAGAGGTAGAGCGGTAGAGAGGTAGAGAGAAAGAGGGGTACAGGTAGAGGGAGAGGGAGAAGGAGGGGAAGGGGGATAGGGAGGGAGTGAGGGTGGGGGAGGAGGTGATGAAAAGCGAGAGGGAGGGGCAGGGGGAGAGGGAGGAGGGGGAGGGGGAGTGACAGGGGGGAGAGGGAGAGGGTTTTAGTTTTTCTCAATTACTTCTGCGAATTGGCTCTGTTTTGAAATATTACATAAAGGTGTCTCTCATCTCTCTCTTTACATTTGTTAGGATACTGCTGCTAAGTTCCTCTGTTCTGAGTAATTTATGAGTAACGTCTGTATATTATATAAAATTCAGCTGGATCTTGAATTATACTCATTGATTTGCGCAGGGTTAGTCCTGTTTTTCCTTAGTTTAAAATTACCCCGAAATGACGGGAAAATATCTCATTGCTTCGGAAAACCGGTAACAACATAAATACGAAATCCACGCGAGCGAAGTCGCGGGCAACAGCTAGTAAATCAATAAACCAATAAAATTAAAATTACCTAGTAAATGTTACATCAGCCAAATCCACACTTGCTGCAGTGTAGTGAAAGAGATTTCAGGAATTACAAGTGCAAAGCAGTAACAGCACTTACTTATTTACTAGCTAAACAAACTATAGTTACCTACAAAACTAGGAAATATTAGTTACAATTCAAACAAATTACAAAGATAAGAAAAAAAAGTACAAAGTAACAAGAATAATTAGTGAGATCAAAGTCGACCACAAAATTAAACTAAGTCACACGGTACCACCGCGCGTGAGAGGAACAAGTTTAAAAAGTAAAATGTCATGCCACTCGGGAAGAAAAGGCGGGAACCTTCGAACTAAGAGGCGTGAATTTATAAAAATTTTCTCATTAATTGCAATTATATTGCTTTTTAACTGTATATATTCTTATTTTGACGTGTATATAGTATAAACAAATTGTATAGTGTTGTAAATAGTGTGGTCCTCCCCAATATGGGGAAGGGCAGTCGGAACCGACGCCGGGAGAGAGACCGAGAGTCTTCATCAGAGGACAAGCGGCCCCGGTCGAGATCGCGAGTAAAAAATAGAACAGATACATCCGATTCTGACGAAGCCGCTACTGAGACCAGAACTGAGACGATGGACCACCAGTCCAACAATACTGCTGAATCTACTCACGGAAAAAATGAAACCAATTTCACCAAGACAAAAAGAGGTTTATTCAAGGAATATAATCATATTTACACTGAAGAAAACAAAAAGGAATACCCTGTTCTTCTATCTTCAACAACAACAGGAGCAAAAATGAGTTGAGCTGTAATGCTGCCCTTAAGCGTCAACAAGGCCTTATCCATATTAAGGCCATTGGCATGTCACTTGTCAAGGTATTTTTCAGATCTAAAACTGACGCAAATAACTTCATCCTGGCAAAGCCTCTCCTGGAATTGAACAAATGGATTGCTAGGGTTCCTTATGACAACCTCGAATCACAGGGGGTTATCAAGGTTCCAGTGGAGTTGACTGAAGAAGAGATATTGAGTGATTTGAAGGCATCAACTGAAGTGATTGGAGTCAAGAGGTTCACACGGAAAACTTCAGAGGGTGAGGGGTCCCCACTCCTACAGCTTTGGTAACATTTTTGAGTTCGTCATTGCCTGACCATGCAACCCTTGACCACATGTGGTTTGACATCAAAGAATACATCAAACCGTTAAGACAATGTCACATCTGCTATAAATTTGGCCATAGTAGAGGCTCCTGCAGAAGCAAACAGGTTTGTTCAATTTGTTCCGGCGGTCATTTCTTCTAGGTATGCGAAAACCCTGATTCCAAAAAGTGTGTGAACTGCAGCGGGCCCCATGTAGCAGTGTCCAATAGCTGTCCTGTGAAGTCTGCGAAGACGGCTGAAATAAAAAAACAAATCAATGGTAAAACAAGCTATGCCTATTAGAGGCATAGGCATAGCTTGTTTTACCATTGATTTGTTTGTTTATTTCAGCCGTCTTCTGCCACCAAACCTCCTCCCCCCCCCCCTTAAGATTCCCCAAACTCCCCAAAGAAGAGCTATGCTCTCAGATTTTTTAAACAACGATGAAATTCTGAAACTGTGGTTGATATTGTCAGAATGACAAATGACAAAAAACAAAATATTACTGATGCTACTAATCCAATTTGTACAAAGACAATTAAAGAGCTGCTCATTATTAACTTTGCATCAACCAAATAATGGATTGCAATTTTGATTTTGAGCAGGTCAATATTATACATTTCAATGCTCGTAGCATCTTAAATAAGTTAGATGATTTTAAGTACTTTATTTCCAGTCTTGGTGTGGAAGTTGACATTATACTATTGAATGAGACATGGCTAGATCATAATAAACAATTCAAATTACCTGGTTACACTATAGCCAGGCGAGATTCAGATCGCCCTCACGGTGGTGTTGCAGTAGCTGTTAGTAACAAGTATGGTTTCCAAATTGTAGACACTCCTTCGGATTATAATTTTCAGAACATTCTACTCTCTATTAAGATTCAGTCCTTCAGCCTTGATGCACATCACTCTATGTGGGGTTCGAGAACAAACGACAGAAGAGGTAATGATATTCATTCCTTCACAGATAACCTAAACTTAGTATGTTTAAATGATCGCAATATTACTACATTGCCACCTTTTGGCCAAGAAGGCAACATGTTAGATTTGGCTTTTGCTTCACCGTTGGTAAGTTCTTCTTGCACTTTCTCTGTTCTTGATGACTATCCTATTAGTAGCAATCATTTCCCTGTGCACATAGGTGTACTTTACAGTTCTAGCAATTCCACTCAAAGACATTCAGATTCTGCTACCATTGCTCATAAACAGACGCCCAATTTTTGTTTAGATACAACGGACCTTAGTTCTTAAACAGAATGCTTGGCTGAAATAAATTTTAACAAAATAGATTGCTCTAAATTTAAAAAACTTTGTAAAAATAATTTTTCTTCTTTTACTGAGAACAGGGATTCGTTACAAAGCTCAATAGCTTCGCAATCGATTTTCTACAAAAATTATGTGACATTCTTTTGACGATTCCGCGAAAGCCAATTCCTTGGACTCGCGCGCCGAGGGTTCCGATATACCTTTAGTGTTTTTGGAAGCAATTAAGTCCATTTTTAGGACCGCAAAACTAAATTTGTTTGTAAAGGTTTTTTGCAGATTTCTAAAAAACTGTATAACTTAGAAAGATCGTTTTATTTTTGCTGTAATATTTTCATAAACGTCTATCGACTGTAATTAATTCAGATTTTTCCATTCACAAAGTTCGGAGATAAGGGGGACGGTATTTTTTTTGAACTTGAAAACCAAGAGTTATAAAAAAATAAAAAAATATATTTTAGAATGTACAAGTAAAGCCCTTTCATATGATACCCCACTCAACCTAGTACCGATAATTTGAAATTTGGGCCCCCTTTACATTAATAATCATGATTTTTTCTTCATTATTTCACGTACAACTAAGTAGGACAACCATATTTTAAAACTATTCATAATTTCAAGTCGATAGCATAAGTGATTGCCGAGATATACAGGTGTGACAGACAGACAGACAAAGCGACACCATAAGGCTTCCTTTTTTTACCATTTTGGTATCGGAATCCTAAAAATTATTACAGAACAAAAGATTTTATGTTGGGCCAATTTGTGTTCGTCTTTTAATCGACTTACTCCTATCAAAATAGTGTGGGATTATATAAGGTTTAAATTTTCTAAGTCAAATGTAACATTTCTAAGTCAAATGTAACAGCTAGAACTCACTATTTAGAAAATGTTAGTAATGCATTGGCTTACTTAGATAAAATAGTTTCTCCATTTATTGATAGCGGTTCAGATTTGAACTATTACTTTTCACTTCCTGGTGCTGAATCAGCTCGCTGGCTTCTCACCCGTTTTGAGTTTAATGAGTTTAAAGCTGCCATTGCAAATAAAAAAGATACTTCTCCTGGCCCTGACTACATACCATATAGATTGATTAACAATTTACCCGAAGACACACAAAAGTTTCTTTTAAATATTTTTAATAATTTGTGGAGTCGAAATTGTATTCCGCCTATATGGAAACAGCAAATTGTTATACCAATTCCCAAACCTAATAAAGATCGTAATAGCTTGGACGCTTATCGACCCATATCTTTGAGCTCTTGTTTAGCTAAATGCTTCGAGACTATGTTAAAAAATCGTTTAGAATGGTATGTTGAATCTAATTCATTGATACCAGATTTTCAGTTCGTGTTTCGTAAAGGCAAAAGTACTATGTACAATTTGAGCTGCTTGATAGGTGATATTAAAAACAACATGAGAAATAATAGAATAACCTTAGCTGTCTTTTTAGATATAAAGGGAGCATTTGATAACATAAACCATAATTATCTTATTAAAAGTTTATCGAAATTGGGTTTGCCTGGAAAAGTTTTATCCTGGATTTTTAATTTTCTTAATGGTCGCCGTTTGACTTTGAAAATAAATAAAAAAATTATGGTTCTAAATTCACTTATACGTGTAGTGGCACTCCACAAGGTTCAGTGATTTCGCCTCTCATTTTTATTCTCAGTCTAGTTGACTTTATGAAGCATATTCCTTCTCATGTAAAATATTATTTTTATGCTGATGATTTAGTTGTTTATTTAGACTGTGATAGTATTTCTGAAGGTGAATTGTTACTGAATAACTGTCTGAGTATTTTGCATAACCTTTTTTCGAATAAACTTAGTTTAGAAATTAATATAGACAAAAGCTCCGTAATGCCTTTTCCGGAAAGAGATTGTATCTCTCCACAGATTTTCTATAATAATTGTCTGATACCATACAAGACATTCAGTAAATATTTAGGGATTGTAATAGACTCTAACTTATCTTGGGAACCACATATTTCTTATATTTGTAAAAAAGCAGAATTAAAATTAAATATTCTCAAATCTTTAACGGGCGTCAACTGGGGTTCTGACCCCAAAATACTTAAAAATCTATACATTTCTTTGATTAGGAGTCATTTCGATTATGGCTGTCCTTTAAACGGCGACGCAGCTAATCATGTTCTGAGGAAAATTGATGTGCTTCAAAACAGGGCCCTACGAATCATAACTGGTGCTATGATGTCTTCTCCGATTAACTCTCTAGAAGTAGAAGCTGGTATTCCCCCTTTATTTGTAAGGCAAAGCTACCTTACAGATAAGTTTGTTTTAATTCTTATTTGTCGTGATAATCCTGTCGTCATTAGATACTTACAGCACTTTAATATACCCAACTATGATTTGGTTCCATTATCTGTCACAACTTCACTGAGTGAATCTATTGCGTATCTGAATTACGAATTTCAAGACATAGTTTTTTGGTCTTCATTAAATCCTTGCTATGATTTTGATTTCCACACCATGTTGATGGATATTGTTGTAAATGTACAGAAATTTTAAACTAAGTTTGATTTTTTACAATTTATAGATGAAAAACAAGAGTATGTTAAAATTTATACCGATGGATCCAAAACTAACAGTCGAACTAGCGTTGCTTATTACAATTCCCTCACTAAGATCGGTAAACTTTTTGAATGCAATAAGATGATGTCGATTTTTTCTGCTGAAATGCTAGGTATCATATATGCTATTAAATACATTTTAAGTAATTCTTGGAGTCATACAAAATTTCAGATTTTTTCTGACTCTATGAGTTCTCTTCAAACTGTGGTTAAAAAATCTATTGATGCTTCTATGAATTATTTAGTGTATGAGCTTAGAAAAGCTATTAAAAATGGTTTTGATGCAGGTTTAACTATTGAGTTGTGTTGGGTGCCGGGTCATTCAGGAATACTTGGCAATGAGCTTGTTGATACTCTTGCCAAGTCAACAGAGAATGTTACAGGTTGTGACTATAGTGTCCCTTATTCAGATTTAGTGGTCTTTCTTAAACAAAATATGATAAATCGTTGGTCCTTATCTTTACAAGCTTCTCGACAAATTAAAGGTAAATGGTTAGCTGATATAGCCCCAGTTCCTAGCACTAAGGCATGGTTTGAAAAGGACTCGATATACCTTGGCAGATCTTTCATTACTTATGTAGACTCCGGATAGGACATTGTAAATTTCCATCTCATTTAAATAGATTCAGACTTATTAATAGCGCCTTATGTACATACTGTAATGATTCTTGTGACTTAGATCATATAATGTTCAATTGCCCTAAATTTAATTTACAAAGATTATTATTCATAGGTTTATTTTACGAAGTGTATAAAGATTCAGGTAGAAGCAATGTATGTATTCCCAATAAAATGCAGAATTTGTTACAACTTAGAGAAATTTACAGTTTAATTTATGAATATTTTAAAAATACGTGTGGTATATTGTAAAAATATTATCTTCTTTTAATGTTTGAGTAACGTTGGACTCCTTTTTTTCTTGTTTGTCAAGTAGATGTTATTGTATAGTAATTCTATTACTTAAGTTATGTAATTTAATTCAAAATTGTATTTTCGCTTATTAAGACGTAGTTATAAGATGTTTTGTTATTTGATTAATTTTCGGCAGATGGCCTTGTTTCCAATGCCGTAATAAATTTTTAAAAAAAATCATGCCACTCGGAAACAAACACAATTATTTGCTCGCTCACCTACAAACTAAGAATAATAGTAAGCCTACAAATAAGAAAAGGTGATAGATAAAATCGTATAAATTATGATCAATACTACCCGATAGTGAAAAATAAAATAATAAATACAATACGGCTAAAAGAGAGAGATTGTCGGACCTAACGTAGGTTTATCACGTTCACGAGTATGAAGGATGCCCGTCAAAGGTGCTATTTCTTAGCCTTCTTGACTCCAGCAGCAGGCTTTTTTGCCTTGATCGGCGCTGTTATAGTGACTGGCGATGGTGGTGGTGGGCTGAGGGGCCCTTGCTCGGAGGCTGGAAACAGCAAAGTTAGAGACTTCAGTTCGGAAGCTGTTTCTAACTTCTTGCGGGTCTTGTCTGGCAAGATGATAACCACTTTTTCGTCTGAAGACCAGCAGTTCCGTACACCGAAATACTTTCTAGCTGCCATAAAGATGTCGTGGCGGGCTTTCGTTAAGAACTCCGAAATTACAATTCCCGTGTCCTTTAATGTAGTTTTTGAGTCCCAAGTTAGGCGTCTGATTTCATAATCGCGGAATCGAACCAGAATAGGACGTGCCTTCTTTGTTGAGGTCCTTACCCCAGGCGATGACAAGAATGCAAATCCCCCAAGGTAATGTCAGGTATATCCATTTTGTCGGTTAATACTGACTTTCAATTCAATTCTTTATTAGCCTTCATGTACATGTAAAAAGGTGTTCTATAGCTAAGTTTAGTGTGGTACATGAACCCTGTAAGGGCGTTGCAAATATGAGCGGAGCGTGTGATAATTTATTTACATATGCATTTAAATTATTTATTTAATTAGAGATTTAGATGAACTATTATCATAAATTTTAATTGAATTTATTTGAACTTATAAATTAATTGTAATAATGTTTCACATGTCAGGTATTCAAATTAATTAATTGGATATTTATTTATTTATTCTACACAATAACTAAAGGCTTTTGTCATTCAAAAACTCACCCACCGTATACTCGTAGTAGCCCTTTTGCAAGAGCAAATCTTTCACTTTTTTATTGAAGATTTTGGGTTTCGTTTCGTCTCTTACGTATTTTGGTAGTGTGTTGTAAATAATTATGGCTCTGTAGTAGGGGCTTGTTTGAAATATTTGCATCTTTGCTATTGGTAGTTGTAGCTTATCTTTTCTTCGCGCGCTTGAGCAGAATTGGAATTTTCCAAGGTTTTTCTTTATAAACAATAAGGTCTCTAGAATGTATATGGAAGTTAATGTTATATGGAATGAAGAAAGGTTTGCAGCTAGTTTCTGGGCTTAAATTATATAGGATACGTATACACTTTTTTTGTTGTATAAAAATATCCCCCGAGTCTGTACTGTGTCCCCACAAGAGGATGCCGTACCTCATCCAGGAATACGCGTACGCATAATAAGCGGTTAGGGCAGATTCAAATGTCGAGTTTTATTTTAGTACCGAGAGAGCATATATAAATTGTGATAGTTTGATTTTATCTTTTCGACCTGGCTTTTCCAATTGAGATTGGAGTCTATGTTTATTCCTAAAAGCATGATTTCTTTGGCCTCTTCGATATTTAACGTAGTTGATATATGCGATAGGTTGAGCGGTTTCTTTTGATAAGGATGAAATTGGATAATTTTTGTCTTTTTTTCATTTATTTGGAGGACTTTATCACATCACTAACCTTTTCGCCCTTAGTTTCAGCAATTCCATGGAATAAGAGAACCTTCCTGCGCAGAAACGTTAGAAGTTCAGTATGAGCTGCCAGTTTATTTAGCACCTGCCACACTGCCGTCTTGAACGAAGCGAACTCTTGAGCTAAAACTGGCAGGTCTGTGTGCATTGGTGCTGGCGTAGATGATGCTGTTGCCTTCTTAAGCCGCTCTTCGAAGGAACCCATGCGCTGGAACAATCCTGCGATGTCGCTTTTGTTGGAAGCCAAAAGTGATGACAGGTCCATATTGTGTGAAGTGGTGATAAAAGACTTCAGAAGTGCACAAGTGATAATTTATGATTGTAGCAAGTGTAGATACGGTGACGAACTTAAACTAGTGCATATAAATAGCAAAATAGCACTGTAAGTATTTTATTTAATAAAAAAATGCAATCAAATACAAAGAGATGTTTCGTCGGCGACGTCCACCCGCACAAAAAAATAAAAAATTGAGCTTCCGTAAAAACTATTTGTACGCTGTAATTTGGCTCCATTATAGCGGATCATTGAAATATTTAATGACGTACCTTCTCAGTGTAGGATAAGGCATACCACTTTCTTTCACTGCCTTCCGCGTACTCATATCCCTTAGATGTAAATTTACAGCAGTCTTCTTATTTTCTTGCAAGTAGGCTCCTTTTTTCCTCGAAGCTCTGTCTAATTTTGTTCTCTCCATCGTGTGCTCTCAATGCGTCATTACAGGCGGGGAAAAACCATTATAAGGTGTTGAGTCAAATAAAAAAAGTAGGTACACTGAAAAAAATATTTGCTGTTTCAATCAAGATTTTGTTTTTTTTTTTATTGAAAATGGGCTTACTCTTGATAGTTTGAAACAAGCATCTTGACTCCATTTGAGCCTGCAAAGACCTTATTGGATTCAACTAAGCTAATCTTGTTTGCTTGTCTGTACTCAGTAAATGTATGGTTTTACTATCATTTCTTATTTAGTTAAACAAACGTTTTAATTGATATAAGCGAATAGATTATCTTTGTTCTAAAAATTAAGTGTTCTTATTCAGTTTTATCACTAAGTGAGAACACATTTCATTGCCGTAGCGGTTTACTCCCAGTTGTACACCCGCACACTGTGTATGAATAGACCAAAAATTCCATCCGTACACAGTTTGTACAAACGCTACATATTTTTCCCAGTTTTTGTACAAACAATGTAATATGGGTCTTTTATGTCCATTTGTACACAGTTCACGTGTGTAAAACTGAGTTTCAGCCAAAAGGTATTATATTATGTAGTGGGAGTTTGAGGAGAAAGATATTAAAACAATAACTTCATTTTAGGGTGTTTAATTTTTCAGGAATATTAACAAATATTAAACTTAAAGATGTACACTAAGCAACACATCACGCTACCCGTATCTAGCGTTAGCAGAAACCCGGATAGTTTATAATTATCTAGCAAACAGCATCGCACACTGTAACCGTTTTAAAGAAATGTGGACATTCAGATTTGGATTCTAATTATTTTTTTATAACTTGTCTTCACAATATAAACACAAAGTTCTCTTTGAAGCTGAAGTGGGTCGTTGTTTTGCTAGAATGGTATCATTGTTTGGATCATTCTGTACTGCAATGTACCGAAACTGCTCTTCACTGCCATATACTATAACTAAAACGGAAACTACAAAAGAACCGCCATACTAATCTGACGACACAAAAACCCCTCTCTGCGGTGACTACAGGCAAATGACTGACGGCCGGCGCCAGTGTTGTGTGGCATGGGAGGGTAGCGTGGGTTTCAAATAGGGCTTATGTTTATTTATGATAACGAAAATTTTTTGTTGTGTACATCTTGTCTTGAGTCTTGTTTAACACAAGAAAGCCTCTTTTTTGTCAGACCTATGCCTCTTCTAGAATCTAACAATAAATTATTGTCTTAACTACGTCGGATTTATTGTTCCAATACTGACATAATATAAGATGTCAATAAGTAAGTAATATATTAGTATTAACTAAGTGACATATTTACAATAATCATGAGAAGTTATTAACCCATTAGTTATTTTAAATTTTTTACTCATATTTGATGTAAATATTTCTATGTATTCAAATAACGTACTAGTACGTTATTAATTAAGTATGATATTGTTTCAATTGTTTGATCGTGTAGTAGATTAAATTAAGTAGTATGTATAATTACGTCAGGAAATTTGTAGAAACAATATAAGAACTAGTTGTATCTAACAATATGGATAGGTATTGATTTAATTAAAGTTCACAAATTTAAATTAACTAAGCCGCTTTATTGAATCTTTCAATAACTTTTTGACGTGACAACGTCTTATAATTCGATGAAGCCGGCTGCACGCACTAAAAAATGCGGCGTTACCTCGCTATGAGGCGTTCCATTGGAGCCGGCTGCACGCACGAAAAAATGCGGCGTTACCTCGCTCTGAGGCGTTAAATTTAAGGGTACGGGTAAGGGTACGGGAACGGGTTTGGTTACGGGTACGAGTAAAAAAAAAGAAAAGAAAAATGCAACCAATCCATCAGTATTTTACTTATGACGTTGTCACGTTCAACTATCGTCAGTTAACCGACTTTACAGACAACCGTTTTTTTATTTTTCGATTTAATAACAAAAATGCCAAGCAAGAAAAAATTTATCTTGTTTGGCCTTCCGTTTCTTCAGTGTAGTAAACAGTAACCAGGGGTGGTACACCGTGGACCAGTGGTTCATTGTACATTCATAAGCTTTAAGGTTATGTAGCCAAACCCCCAAACACGTTGTACAAATAGCTAACACAGAACACTTCAAAAGAAAGCACAAAACATGATCAATCTTTTATTACGACTACAGCCATTAACTTTGTGGTGTCCCGTCGGGCCTCGTGTGTTTCGGGTTATATTTACAATGATACACAACACCATAACTTCCAGATAGTACTGTATGTATATTGGTGAATGAAATAACAAATTACTTAATAGCTCTATCTTATTTAGACGTGTGTCCAGTAGCGCGGCCCGACGGAGACTGACTGCCTCGCCCATGGTCTCGGTAGTGGTCGATGCGTTGACAGCCATTGTCCAAGCTGGCCACTAGCATTGCCTGCTGTACACCACATCCCTTCCTTGTTTTAATCGGTTTATATCTGAAACAATACAAACAGCACAACAACCATTCACCAATGAAGCCTGCCTACAGCAGCCAATCAAGAATAATTTCCATAGGTTTGCAGGTGGTAAGCAAGGTAAATACAAAGACTTCCTATTGAAAATAAATGGAATATGGCTTTCAATATCACAACTAATGCAGAACAATTACAAGTTCTTCAGATATGTATTTATTATATTATTATCATTTTCCGTATGGTTTGCAGAGTCAACGAATTCTTGGTGTTCTACTACTAAAATTACGATCTATACCCAGACCTAGAACGAACTCTTCGAAGTACAAGATCACCCATGTCATCAAAATGTGTGGCGATTAAATAATATATCAATAAATAATACCTTTAGAAGGCAAAAATAAAAATGTTGTTGTTGTTGTTTTTTTTTCTTAGTATTATTATTATTTTGTTGGCACCGGTCAATAAATATCTAGATTTTCCTCTAATACTTATTGCATCTCTGCCACCATGTAGCTATCAGTTGCACTAACTTTGCATAGCTTCAAAATAGGTATATGCACAAGGGCCACTGCCAAAATAGGTTTTGTTTTTCTTTATTTTTATTTTATTAGCACCGGTCAATAAATATCTAGATTTTCGTCTAACACTTATTGCACCTTTGCCACTATGGTGGTTATCAGTTGCACTAACTTTGCATAGCTACAAAATAGGTATGCACAAGGGCCACTGCCAAAAATGGGTTTTGTTAGCACCGGCAAATAATTATTAAATTATGATCCCACTAATTATTTCGCCCCTGCTACTAAGTGGTTATCAGTTGCACTCACTTTACGCAAAGTAGGTATTTATGCGCAAAAGGGCTACTGCCAGGAGGTTTGACCTCTAATTAGCACCGTCCGATAATTTTGACCAGTAATTATCGCGACCCTGCCACTGTGTGGTTATCAATTGCACTCTCATAGTGAGTATTGTTTAGGTACGTCAGGTCAGTAGTGATTAATCCGACCGTTCTACTACAAAGTGCAATTGCCAATTCTATTGTTTAAAAACATTGATCATTACTCTGGTAAGTCCTGTAGTACGCCAGCACACCCCACGAGCTTCCACAGACCGCAAAAGAAATAACATAAGCGTAAGCGTATCTACTTACACACATACATCAGAAGTCACGGTCCTATTAGAATATCATTGGTCTAGGTGTAGGTAGTATCATAACTTGAATTTAAATAAAACTTTTCTAGGTATGCAGTTAAGTTACCTACTCGTACCTATCACTATTTCGATGCGAGAAGTGTTTGGTGTGGACACACTGACATAATGGTATAGATACAGTCAACAGCCAATCAACCCTGACACATTGTACTTTATTCTATTTTTATTTCAGATTCAGATAATTTTATTCAATGTAGATTCTTTACAGAATACTTATTGAATGTCATGCAGAATACAATGCAAATAGAGCGAGTCTACGGCGTCTTCAAACGCTCGAAATCCTAGTGTCGTGTAAGTTTCAAACTTAATGTGTCGTTGACTGTACATGCGGTCTGTGTGTCGCCACCGGTGTCTACGGACGTACGATCAACCGCTTGTCGGTAGAAACTTTTTCAACTCTATTACCACGCCATAAGGTCCAAAAGTGTTTCTACTGATGTGCGGCCGTATGTACCTACCCAAATTATAATGGTTTATTGAGTTACTTTCTATAAGAACAGGACTTACTTGGTTGGTCGTTAAGTATTTATTTGTTTATTTATTACATAGGTATCTATTATATAGGCTCAGGCTAAGCAATGAAAACAAGGAGGCATCAGTCGCTTATAAAATCAAGTAATTTTTCAATATAATTCAACTATTGGTACTTTTAATCTGAATGTCTAAAAATTAAATAAATATTCTTATTCTTATTTTTTTTTTGTTTTTTGTGTGGGTGGGTAAATTGATGTGTACTGGACCCAACACTACAAAGGATTCGAAATGAGTCTACATAAGACGACTTGTTTTGTGAGAAATAGTTGAAAGTATTATTGATATGTAAAGAATCTTACCACAATTAACTTAAAAGTACCTGGGCGACCGAGCCTTGCTCCATAATAGCCGCCCATATACGAGCAAGCCCCGCCAATAGATGGCGCCTCAGGCTTCTGACCAAAACGCAGTATTTTTTTAAATTTTTAAAAACACAGGAAAAATGAACCTTCCCAGGCATGAGACCCAACTAGATCGATCCTTCGCCCCTGAAAACCCCCGTATGGTAAATGTCATCGAAATCCTCAGAGCCGTTTTGGAGATACCGATTACAAATATTTCCATATTTCATTTATTGCATTCAAATGGTATAATATAACAATGGTCTATGGTATATAGGTCTATGGTATTTATACAAACAAATATATATATAAATAATATTGCTCGTTTAATGGTCATCATCATCATATCGTGTGGGTTGCAAGGTCGATGACCAACCTTACAAACCCTGGTGTAATTTTATAAGACTTTTGCTTACAAATTGTGTCCACTTTGTGGATTTTCATTATCTTACCTGTACCGTGTATGTCGACAAATCAAACTATTTAATTAAATTAAATTGGTATTTCATTGAGAAATATTCGTTTGTTCAAGCAGATATACACCTTATTACGTTTTAGTAAGGTTATAGTATCTTTATTTCTACATCGCTTTTTAGAGTATTTTGTTGCTTTACAAATTATGTTATAAGGAAAGTTACACAAGAAAACCTAAAATAAAACTACTTTTCAATAGTTGCCTACGAGGATTATTTACCACAAAGGTGACCGGATTATTATAGTTGTTATTCAAATTCCTGTAGCCTTGATTATGCCTACAGGAACCAAGTTACTTACCAACAAAAGTGTATATCTAAGTATGCAATAATTGTACCGAAATAGGTACCTACCTACTATCAATGATAGGCTAGTTTTTTTTATCGTTGTAAATGGGCAAACCACTAGTGGTGGCCAGTTGCAACACATAATTTATTTCAAACGTTGTAAAAATATTTATTTAATTTTTCTTAAAATCTACTGCTTCTTGAACTTTATTTACTTATTTATTATCCTATGTCTTGATGTAGTCATTTAACAAAATAGGTAGGTAGGTAGGTATAATTTGTGGTTGTCTAGGCTTATAGAATAGAATCAAGGTAACTTTAAGATGTGATAAATGAAAATACACATTTTGTCTATGTAGCGTACCTTCCAGTTTAAGTGAGATCATTGAATACATACCGATGTTAGTAGTTACACCAAATGATATTGAAAATTGTACGGTATCATAAACTATTTAAAGTTCAAACTATAGGTAGCAAGTTTTTCCATACCACCTCCAAATACTCAGCATGTTTGAACTGACTTTGACTCTGACAAAAATAAAATTGTCACCACATGTGGTTATAAAGGAGTTAGTAGTATATTAGTTTAAGTAGTATATACGTGTAAAAATATATTATATTTTCTTTTTGAAATTCTCACTGCACACTTGTGTCCCGCTAAACGAACATTTTTTCTCACGACCTTAGGTTGACTGGAAGAAATCTCTTGTAGAGATAAGCCCGCCTTTGTAAATGTCCTCTTGTATATAATTCTCTGTATGTTAATTGTGCAATAAAGAATATAATAATTAAGTTATTTTTTATTTTTTTTTTATTTTTTTATATTATTGATAACTTGACTGTCAAGTCAGCCAATGTGTGTATGATTCTGAAGTCCATTAGTTACTTCGTTTCAACTAAACAAGGAATCATTCAGTTTTTCATAATTCAGACGAATCAGTTCCCGAATCGTATCGAATTCGGTAGGTATCAAATTATCCACCCGGACTTTTCTTGCCTTTAAATCTAACGAGTGGCCATGTGTTGCTTTGTTTGTTTCCTTCCTTGTTTTAATTGTTTTTTTCAATCGTGGCGTCTTTTGACCCACGATACTTCTTCTTATACAATTTATTGTAGTGTTCTTTGACACTTCATGGCACTCTTTCATACCATGGCCCAAAACAACACATGCCATTCGCCCACGCATAAAATATGAATATGGAAAGTCTTTTAAGACGCGAGCCGGAATTGAACCCGCACTCTTGGACTGGATTAACCAGTATGGGTTGTATTTACATACAACAAATACCAGAAACAGCACGAATCCAATGCGCTGACCACTATGCTTTCGCATCTAGACTCCCTTATTCTCTTTATATTTTGTTCCTTATGCGTAGCTATTCTTTGAGTTTCATAATATTAGTGATGCAACAAATATGAACATACTATTTACTGCCCTTTTCTGCCTGATAATTACATATTTTTTCTTACGACTACCCCCACTTATTTAAACAAAAGGGAACGAAAACCGATTCAATCTATTACGGAATTGTTAAATAATTATGTGGGTATTGTTCATGTTACCTACATTTTAACCTATAATGGTAACTCTATGGTTTGGTTTACTGGTTAGGAGTAAGCCATTCCAACTTAAGCCCCGTTTAGCATGGTATTATTTTTGCTCAGATACAAATATTTAAACTAAATATGCAGGTATTCACAAATTCCGAAACATAAAATACACGTTGAATCTCGTTTACTTTAATAATACATTACGATTACCTACCCTTCAAGCATTAATTTTATATTTGTTTTTTCGCAATTGCGTTTTTGAAAAAGACTAACAGTTTATAGGTAGGGCTTGAAAAATTGATTTAGTATGTAAACGAATAGAGCTTGATCGCACAGGCACCCCGTAATAATAGTAATTACAGCAAAGGCATATGGACTTTATGGACGTTACTTGTTGCATCGATTATCCTTACAAATTCATTGTTCTCTGTTATGATAACCAATATTATTTTATTGTTTGTAATTTATAGGACAAAGATAATACTTTCGTTTTAACATGCACACACATTAGTTGACATTTTGTTTTTTTTGAACATCTACCTCGTAAATATTCCTTTCATTTTACCAAAATTTTTGAACTTATTTGTAGTTACTTACGGTTTTCATCCTTGTCGCCATTTGTGGTGTCCCGTCGGGCCTCGTGTGTTTCGGGTTATATTTACAATGATACACAACACCATAACTTCCAGATAGTACTGTATGTATATTGGTGAATGAAATAACAAATTACTTAATAGCTCTATCTTATTTAGACGTGTGTCCAGTAGCGCGGCCCGACGGAGACTGACTGCCTCGCCCATGGTCTCGGTAGTGGTCGATGCGTTGACAGCCATTGTCCAAGCTGGCCACTAGCATTGCCTGCTGTACACCACAAACTTATTTCGAAAAAATTAAACGAAATAGTACTTACGTCGTTTTTAGGGTTCCGATACCAAAAGGGTAAAAAAAGGAACCCTTATGGTACGACTTTGTCTGTCTGTCTGTCACACCTCTATATCTCAGCAACCACTCATGCTATCATCAAACAAACAAAAACAAATTTGGAATAGTTTTAGAATATAGATGCCCAACTTAATAGCACATGAAATAATTTTGAAAAAATTATGATTATTAATGTAAAGGGGGCCAAAATAGGGGTGGGGGAGCAAATTTCAAATTGTCGCTACTAGGTCGAATGGGGTATCATACGAAAGGGCTTTACATGTTAATTCTAAAATATATTTTTGTATTTTTTTACGTCTCTTAGTTTTCAAGTTATGATGAAAAATGTCAAAAAAAATACCCTTATCTCCAAAGTTTGTAAAAGGAAAAATCTGAAATAATTATAGTTGACAGAAGTTTATGTAAACATTACAGCAAAAATAAAACGATCTTTCTAAGTTGCACAGTTTTTTAGAAATCTGCAAATAACCTTTACAAACAAATTGAGTTTTGCGGTCCTAAAAATGGACTTTTTTGCTTCCAAAAATACAAAAAGTATATCAGAACCCTCGGCGCGTGAGTCCAACTCGCACTGGACTGGTTTTTTTTTTCACTTTTTTGTGAGAAAACCATAAATTCTCGACGGATACGCTTGTTTTTGCCGCAATCTTGCCTGTGACTCAGCGTTGCAAAATGAATTCGGTAGGGTTGCCAGTATCTTATCTTATCTTATTACGTGGGGCTGAGATCCTTGTTGGACCTCAGAGCACTTCGACCCTATGGGATCTTTTGTGCTTCCCCTGCCTTATTGCTCCTGTGATCTTCCGCTGTCTCCGAATATGCTCGTTATGAGCTTCGATGTAGATTTCAGCGGAAGGAGCCTGTAGTCTTCTGGTGTCGGATAAGCCTGACCCAGAATGCTCATTCGCTTGTTAGCCAAAGCGTCGCATGTGCACATAAGGTGCTCCATGCGTTCGCTTTCTTCACCACATGCTCTGCAGGTAGTTATATCCGACAGACCCATTTTGTGTAGATGCTCTCTAGTGCCAAAATGGCCGGTGAAAGCTCCTACAATATTACGGGTCTGGTGCCTGCTTAGGTTTCTTAGATGTTTAAAGTAACCTACTTTTGTGGTTCCTAGAATTTTTTTCGAATGAGTAAGTCCAACAGTGTTTGCCCACTCAGTGCAGTGCCATCTCTGGGCATGATCCTTGAGTGCGCTTTTGATGGCACTCCCTGATAATTCAATAAAAGGTTCAGGTCCGCAGAAGTGTTTCTCTGATCCCTCCCTGGCTAGTCTGTCAGCCGCTTCATTGCCCTCTACTCCTACGTGTCCTGGGACCCAAATCAGTCTTAATGTGTTGTGCCTACCTAACCTGTTAAGGGTTTGGATGGCATCTAGGACTATTTTGGAGTCTACTTTGTAGGATGTGAGAGCCTTTAGTGCCGCTTGGCTGTCACTGAGAATATAGATATTTTGGCCGGTAGTGCCTCTGTCTAGGTTCTCTTTTGCACAGGCAATTATTGCATATGTTTCAGCCTGAAAGACTGTTGCATATATGCCCATGCTTTGACTGTGTTCATATCCTTTGGTATAAACACCCGCCCCTGTACCTGACTTCATTTTTGATCCGTCAGTGTACCATGTCAGATTGTCCTTTCTTAAGGGATTCAATCCTTTATTCCAATCCTCTCTCGAGGGTATGTGGATCTCATAGAGTCTCTTGAACATGAATCTAGGCTGTGTTTTATCGCAGCCCATGGATGTAATAGTGTCAAGTTCTCTATCTGTGTCAAATTTTGTGTGTCGTGTTTTTGGCAACGAGTCATTCCACAGTCCATGGGTTTTCAACCTATGGAGTGCACTGCCAGTAAAAAATCGGTAGTTTTCAGTACATTTTTATTATTTATTATTACCGCTTTTGTGTCGACATTTTTGTTAACATTGTTTTCGGTATATCAAAATCATAACAATTATGACAACCTATGTGCCTCTTTGTATGCAAAAGCCCTACTACGAGTATAGCATCCGTTAAAAGGCGGTTGCGGTTTTTGGTTTTAATTCAATTTACTGCGGAGAAAATTCTTTCCACGTTTGCAGATGAGTGAGGTAAAGATAAAATGTTAAATACAATAGTACATTGTTCATCGAGAGGAGAAAGTGTCCGATTCCCAACAAGGGTGTCGTTGAGCCCTGAGGCGAAGCCGAAGGGCTCAATACACCCGAGTTGGGAATCGCACTTTCTTTCAAGTGATACATAGTGCTTTATACTTCACCTACGAGGAAAATATTTCAGATTTCCTTTTCAGATATGATGTAAGTTTTTTGTATTCCATTATATTGATATCATGTCTTGCCAATATGGAAGACTTGGCTTATATTTATACGCTTTTTCACTATAATAAGCAAGCAAAACAGTTTCCGAAAATCAATGCGCTTCTTTCTCGCTTTTTCAACGTATAAAACTATCACATACCTACATTGTTGTATTCTTTCGAGATTTTATAGGCAATCAATAACCGCTTGCGCACTTTCTTGTAGTTCTAGCGGCGTCAAAAACTCTTCATCACTGTCACTAATTGACGACATTTTTTGTAAAAAGCACGCACCAACAAAACTACAATTAAAACTTTCAACAACTTTGAAAAGAAAACCGGGGTCCAAATTTTGAAAATCACTGGGTGATATAACATCGCTTGGAGGTTAAAACTTTTTAATTTTACCCTGATAGTGTTAAAACGTTAGTAAAACTTTATAAAATTTAACAATTAAACAGTAATTTATATTTATGCATTATAAATTTTCCCTGTTAATAAGAAAAAAACAGAAATTTTGATTTTATTGAGTAAGATTTTATCACACGGTGATTTTCAAGAATAGGTACCTAATTTGCGCGCGCGCTTTCGTTCCACATTTCGGTTTCGTTCTTTTTTCAAATTAATGTTTTTTTCTGAAAAGTGTAGGTGGCCAGCATCATTTCGTGGACTTAGAGATAAAAACTTATCTTGTTTTGGCATTATGATATTAAAATAGGTTATCGACATATTTTGATCTAAATAAAAAACACGTTAACAATGGATTTTCATATAACTCTTCCCCCCGCATATTTATACCATAGAAATGACGTACCTTCTCCTTAGTTTTTAAAACAGGACTGAGGTACTTTCCGAGAAGGTGAAGTATACTAATCCTAATAAAGATATACCGTCACCGCCTTTCATTTGTGTTTGGGCCACATTTGCCCAGAAACCTTCGGCTTCTACTCTGACAGCAGGATAGATTTATTATGACTTTTATAAGTGTGAATGAGACATACTGCTGACAATCAAACTCAGTCTTGTTCGCAGGGTTCATAGAGTAAAAAAGAGCAGTGTTGCTACATGGTTGCTAGTGCTACAAATAATATTGAATATTACGACAAACTTAAAAATCGGGAGATCTACCGAAACATCGGTAGGTTTTGCAACGCTGCTGTAACTGAAGGAGGGACTTGCAGCTAACTTTTGTTTGATGCGTATTGCACGAAATGGCAACGAGGCATTCCTAAGTTACGCGGGTGATTCATAGAGTACACCTGGTTGATTGTCGAACATCCTACCCTCAGCATGGTTCAGTATTCTGGTGTGGATGAAAAAAGGCAGAAATTTCAAATTTCGTAACCTTTTTGTACGATGCACAAAACTTGGACGGTAAGAAATCTATAAGATGTCTAGAATCATATTAATGGTGAATGAGGCTGCTTATTCCTAAAAGCAGCTGAATTCTGAAACTTCGAGAACGTGCTGTTGCTACTATGGCATGACTTACAGCTAAAACTGTGCTATTTTATGCCTCGGGACTCTTTTTATATGTTGTCATAACAGTTTTCAAGAAACTTCTCAATGTGTCAGGGATTTATTGCTCCATATCATCTAAAAAAGAACATGGCGCTGAATAATAATTTGTCTCAAATCTAATATCGTCTAATACAATTTTCGCAGCCGATCGCACAATTCTCAAGTTTTCAGTCTTTTCATCAGATTGTTTGTTGGTGGTATACGATTTCTCCTGTAGTATTTGTTGGCTAGTAGAAATAAAACAAAAGGTCAACGGTTTCCCTTCAGATTCAATTACCAAAATATTCTCACCGTAGTGATCTATTAGTTTCAACTTTAAAGTTTTATTGTCAGCTAAATCCACGTTAACTGCCTTTTGAATGTCTTCTTCTGAAAACTGGGCATCGTCCATATTGTTTTTAATGTATTTGAACACATTATACATTTGATCCTGTATCTGTTCTGGGACTGGTCGTCCTCTTTTCCCACCACATATAATAGGTTTCTAGCGCAAATAAAAAAAGAGGAATTGAAACTAAATAAACTTTATGCGCGCTACAAGCTTTCCAATCGTTTAATGTCATATAATATGAAAAAGTTTTATGCATGATTTTGATCGATGTGTTTTATTATTATATTCATCTATATAACTAACATTTATCAGCACGACTCTTGCATAAAATTATTTTTTTCGTTTTAGTACAATTTTTCGTACAAAAGCTTGTTTTAAAAAAAGTTTTTTTATTAAAATTTTATTTTCAATTTTTTAGTTTTGTTTGAACTGATGAAATTATGTGAATACCGTCACTGCCAAAGTCTGCCTGGTCTGATGATTTATCCGTTGCATAAAGCTGTGCTCCCCGAAAGCAGGGCTAAATTATTCTGGTCACGTACCGTTCACCTTTCGTTAAATCACCAATCAGGGTTGCAATGTTTTTAACAGAGTTGCCTCTGTCTAGCTCCATCTTTGGACCCTGGTAATTTCAGAGTATTTGCAAACCAAATCAGACGAACCCAAACACGACGGGTCTATCTTGTTTAATTTAGGAGTTTTTATGGCCACCGTCCGACTCCATCATCTGTACCCTGATCATCATCTGAGACCAGTGCTTGGAAATACAAATCTAACGAACCCCAATACGACGGGACTATCTAATTTAGTTAAGGAGTTCCTATGGTCACCTTCTAACTTTATCATCTGGACCCTGATCATTATCTGAGACGAAAGTGCTTGGGAATACAACTCTAACGAACACAAACACGATGGGTCGACCTTGTTTATTCTATAGGTTCCTATGGCTACCATCCGGCTCCATCATCTGGACCCTGATCATCATCTGAGACCAAAGTGCTTGGGAATACAAATATAACGCACCCCAACGTGACGGGTCTATCTTATTTAGTTTAACAGTTCCTTTGGCCACCTTCTGACTTTATCATCTGGACCCTGATCATTATCTGAGACCAAAGTGCTTGGGAAATCAAGTCTAATGAACACAAACACGACGGGTCTACCTTGTTTACTCTATAAGTTCCTTTGGCCACCGTCCGGCTCCATCATCTGGACCCTGATCAACATCTGAGACCAAAGTGCTTGGGAATACAAATCTAACGAACCCTAACACGATGGGTCTACCTTATTTAGTTTAGGAGTTCCTATAGCAAGTGGCCTCCTTCTGACTTTATCATGTGGACCCTGATTATCATCTGGGCCCAAAATGATTGGGAATACAAATCCAACGAACCCGAACACAGCGGGTCTAACTTGTATAGTTTATTAGTTCCTATGGTCACCTTCCAACTTCATCATCAGGACTCTGGTAATGATCTGGGACCAGAGTACTTAGAAAGACAAATCCAACGAACTCAAACTTGACGGGTCTATCTTGTATAGTTTATTAGTTCCTATGGCCACCTTCCGACTTCATCATCAGAAACCTGGAGATCATCTGGGACCAGATTACTTGAAAAGACAAATCCAACGAACCCAAACTCGACGGGGTTACGCTGTTTCGTTTAGAAGTTCCTTTGACCAGCTTCCGTCTCCATCAGCAGACCAGCTCGATGATACCATAAGATTATATTGTCACCGAACTTACATAAGTATTCCAAATTTCAGCCCGATCGAATAACTGGTCTAAAATTCAGTTTCAAGATTTGTCCCACACAAACTAACACACTAAAATACTAACTAACTAACAGGCAAGTTAATAAAAGCTCGTAAAAACAGTCTTGAAACTCAGTAATGAAGATTGCCTACGCAATCTAGTATTTGCCGAAATGTCAATTACACCTTAAGTGCAATATAATAATGCTGCCAGTGAAGACCTAAAAGGCGTCACAACAATCGCAAAAAAAAAAATTGCTGCCCACGTGTTGACTTTCATGATAAGAGGCATGAAAAAAAAATTCAAACAACCAGTGGCTTATTATTTTTCACCAAATCTCGACAAAATCACTTTAAAAAATGCAATTAAAGAGTAATCGACTGATAACCGCGGCTTCTGTTTGTGACCAGAGCTCGGTTAATGTAAGTGCCATTTAAAGTTTAGTTGATGATACGAAAGCCGATTTTTGAGAAAAGGTATGGCCTGGAAAAATGATAAATTCCAATTAAATGGCGAAACAATAATACAACTTTTCGATGTACCTCATTTATTCAAGGGTATACGAAACAATTTGATTACAAAAGATATGACGTACAAAGATACCGACACAAAAGAAAAAATTCTCAAATGAGAATATTTTGAGCAACTTTATAAAGCCGACACAGAGTTTGGGGAGTTGCGTTACCTGGAAAAACTAACAGAGGAACATATTGATCCATAAAAATCAATAAAATTAAAGTAAAGACAGCTACACAATTGTTCAGCCAAAGTGTTGCAGTAGCTGGTTAACACCTTACTGCCAGAGGAAGGCTGAGCGAGGAATGCCGCAATATTACACCAGTGTGTTTATTACTTGATAAGTTATTTGACAGTTTGAACTGCAACGCCTTTCAAATATTGAATGGCAAAATAAATATAGCCTAAGAGCCAAACGATTTCACTGTATGAAGATTCAACAAAAATTCATATCAGCATTTTTTTTTCGTCAAAAATTAGATTAGCTGGTCTATATAATAATTCATTAGTAATCCACCCAAATTTACGACCGCATGATTTGAAAAAATAATAATAAAGGTATTATAAATTCCACAAAAGAAGGGCAAAAATGCTATAAATATTATTTACTTTACATTTAATTACCTTTATTTTTATCTTTTTTTAAGTATATAATCCTCCTATATTTGTAAAAGAAACACAATTAAATCTAAAAAACAAATTTAACTAAATCTCAAAGTTGCATTAGACCTATGATAAAAATGCTATCAGATCAGTTCTTCAATGCTTTTGTTTCATTAACGTCCCTTAACATATAGTGTACTAAATCCAACAAAAAAAAAAAATGGAAATTGAAACCTCCAGAAATTGAAATTGTACCTTCCAGTTTGAAATTTGGGTGGATTCAAAAATATAGTCTCTTAAAATTGCATTTAAAAGCCGTTTACAAAAATTTGGCCTGAAATGAATTTTTTCCCCAAAATATAGGATAGCTCTTAGGGTTGTAGAATATCTTGAACTTGATAATAAAACAGTCAGCTTCTCTTGTAAAGTTTATTTTCACTTTTTGGCACTAACAGACAAGATTTACTATTTTATAATGATTTTTAACAGCAGAGCACATTCTAAACCGTTTGTCAGCTCGGAACAAGAAGGAAGGAGGGGAGCGGGAGGGGAACGTTGTCAATGTCAATTGACCGTTTGTTCAGAAACTGATTTTGATACGTTTAGAAATTCTGGTAAGGAACATTCTCGCCCCACTTAATACAAGAAAACATTTGATAACAAACTCAACTAGAAACAAATAGAATTGCTGAGACAGGTTGAAAGTGAAGTACACCAAAAAATTAAAAATATTATACAACGGATGAGTTCTTAGTTTTAACTAACAATTTTAAACTAAGCCAAGTGAACTTAACTTTAAATTGCCAATAGGTAAAGAAAATGGAATAATATTTTTTTTTTCTTTTTGGCTTAAACAAAATTATCAAAAACCGGTAACAAAACCAACTTATTTATTAGCCTTGTGTACTCACCCTTAGATGTTTTTAACATTACAGATCTAACTAATTGGTCTTTATTATTTCTGTTTACTGATATCACTCTTCCCAGCGGCCAACAAGCAGGTGGTGTATTTTCTTCTTTTAGCAAAACCACATCTCCAATATTCAAATTCCTTTTCACTTCTAACCACTTGCTTCTTGGCTGCAGTTCTGACAAATAATGGTTATAAAATTGAGACCAAAACTTTTGCTTGATTCTCGTTATTCTCTGATATAAACTTAATCTATGTTCTAACTTATCTAACCAATTTGGTTCAGGAATGTCTGAAATGGAGACCCCAATCAAACAAGCAATCTCAGTATCCGGCACATCTTTTAACGCACATAAAGGTCTTGAATTCAGAACACCCTCTATCTGAACTAGAACGGTCTACAAAAGTTCATATGTTAACTTTACATTATTTAAATGTCTCTTAAGTAAAGCTTTTACACCTTTAATGCCTGCCTCGTACAGCCCTCCCATGTGGCTTGCCAACGGTATGGTGAACTTCCAGTCAATAGAGTTTGAATTGCAATACCCTATGATCTGTCTATACGAGTCATCATTTTTGAACATTCTGTACAAATCATTCAGTTCATTATGACCTCCCTTAAAATTAGTAGCATTATCAGAATACAGACACTGACAAATTCCTCGTCTACTAATAAATCTTTTTAATGCACAAATGAACGCTTGAGCTAACAAATCTGAGACCAGCTCAAGGTGCAGAGCCTTTGTAGATAAACAAACGAAAAGACATATGTAACCCTTTACATATCTACAATTTCTACCCATCGAGGTACGTATGGAGATAGCTCCGCTGAAATCGACACTAATATGCAAAAAAGGGCGAACTAACGATACTCTAGGAGCGGGCAAACCAGCCATTTGCTGCTCACAGGTTTTAGCACTATATCTTACGCAGCGAACACATCTATGTATAACCTTTTTCACCTCATTCCTACCATTGATAGGCCAGTAGCGCATCCTCACATTGCATAATGTATTCTGTGTACCTGAATGTAATAAACGCATGTGATATTGCTCTAAAATCAACTTTGTGACGTGTTCTTTTTGTGGTAGAATGATAGGGTGTGCATGATTGTATGTAATGTCTGAATTGGCAATACGTCCTCCTAAACGAATTAAACCATCTTGATCTATCAGTGGGTTAAGTTTCTTTAATGAACTTGACTTCAAAACAGTACTAATTGAATTATTAGTTATGCTTGATTTTAATGATTGTAGCTCTCTTATTTCTTTGGAAAAATGTTTGTGCTGTAATACTTTGATAACAAAATTATGCGCTTGCAATAGCTCAGCATTTGTGAGTGCTAAACTTTGTTGTTTTGAACGTCGACTCCGTAAAGTACCTCGGACTGTGGCTGGATCATTCTCTAAGATGGTCAAAACATTTAAATGAAATCAAAGAGAAAACTATGAGATTTATGAATATCCTTAAAATTCTGAGAGGCCCAGGCTGGGGTGTCCATCCCATGCATATG
Source organism: Athrips mouffetella (assembly GCA_947532105.1). Lineage (NCBI taxonomy): Eukaryota > Metazoa > Arthropoda > Insecta > Lepidoptera > Gelechiidae > Athrips > Athrips mouffetella. The sequence continues at coordinate 14,437,771 of OX383974.1, forward strand.
AGACGCTTATATATGGCTATGGTACGCAGTAGAATGGACTATGGTAGTTTTTTATATGATTCCAGCTGCAATACTCACCTAAGCAAGATTGATAAGGTACAGAATCAGTGCTTGAGATAGATAGATAGATAGATAGAAACTCTTAAAATAGACTAGTTGGAGGTTTTATTAAAACCACACCCATACACGTGATGGAAAATGAGCTTTGTATTTCTCCCCTCTTTGTAAGAAGGCATTACTTGGCAGCAAAATTTTGGCTTAAATGCAAATCTTTCTCTAGCAACGAGATAATTTTATTATTAGATCATTTAAAATCTCTGTGTCAAAATTCTTACTGGCAGAGGAAAAAAATACCTTTACTTATTAAAGTGCACCAATATTTGAATGAAGTACCGATTCATCAAACTGATCAGTTGAATATGTTTACGTTAGATGAGTGGGTTAGCAATGTGGATATTTCCTACTGTATTAAGAGTAGTTTAGATTTAGTCGTTAAAAGCAAAAGTAGTTATAGTAAAACTAATTTAAATCAGTTATGTAGACAGTCTATTTATCAAAATTATTCAGAATACTATAAAATATTTACTGATGGCTCTAAAGAAAAAAGCAGAGTGGGTGCAGCTTTCTTTGACACTCAAACTGGCATCCATTGTAAGCTCAAAATTGATTCCAATATAAGTGATGCATAGCGAATTGATTGGTATACTAGAAGCTTTGTCTTATATATGTTCGTTGGAGGGTGAAAAATTTGTTATATTTTTAGACTCTAAAAGTGCATTACAACATATAGCTCGCTGCACCTCGACTGTTCGAGGAACACCGATAGCATATGGAATATTGGAATTAATTTTGAGTTTAAAGAAAGATAAAAAGATGGTAATATTGCAATGGGTTCCAGCACACATAGGGTTGGATGGAAATATAATGAGACGTAAATCTGAGGTATGGCCTACGGCCATGGGTGGGAAAGAGACAGCAGGAACTATTCTAAGGAGACAATAGAAACGAGTGAAGTGCTTGAACGTCCGTTTAATACTAATAATAACTGAAAGGCTTTTACAATGCAACGCTCAGTCAACCATGTATATCTAAATATCTATACTATCTACTACTACACCTCATCACAGGGGTGGTTGGAAAAAGAAAAATTTTATGACATTAACATTTTTCTTTAAAATTCATATTAAAATTTGTTTATAAAAGAAATAAGGTGACCCGGGGTTATTGCATCTAAAAAAATATGAGTTGAAACTTACAATGGTCATACTGCTTTCAATGCATAGTTTACACAGTATGTTTTCAATAAAGTGCAATGAGAAGTTATTGGAGATAAATTTTCAGTTACCTGAATTAAAAAACAACTAACATGTTCTTGTTAAAATTAAGTTAAGTTCCAAATTCCGTCTATAGATACATTAGCCCCGGTTCCGGGGCTAATGCAACTATTGCTCTTAACAGTTATATCAAAAGGGTTATAATTCTTTGGCCGAGAAAAAGAATTTGGACTTTAATATAAAGTGAGAAGGTCTATTTTCCAATAAAAACGTTTTTTCAAATGCAGCGGGGCTATTGTGACTATTTACCTTGAATATAGTGAGGGTACGTAAAAAAATATTAGTATCGATAATCGATATTTTATGTTTGAAGGGAAACTCAATACCATGGACGAATAATTATTACACAATTAACGATTAATTATTAATTAATTATTATATTATTAATTATTCGTCCATGGTTATACAAGTGAAGGAGTTCTCAAAGTAAAGCCAATACTACTATAAAGTTCTGTTTATTTTTAATCTTAATAAACACAACGTGCATTAATAGTACATTAAGATGCAAGTGCGCTAAGTTAGTAATTACAGTCGAGGCTCAGAAATTGCAGCCCGAGCCGTAGGCGAGGGCGTAATGGAGCCGAGTATGTAATAACTAATGCGCACGTGCTTCTTACGACGTTTTTCAACACATTTGCGAATAAAAACAAAGTAAAAATTCATAAATGTATTTAATTATTAAAACAATTTAGTGAACGTACCTACAATTTTTGAAATGATAGGCAACAGCTTTTGTTGGCATTATTATTATTAACAATTTCACTTTCTTACGTAGCCGTATATGTTGGAGATAAGAAAATTTCGTAGGAAGTAGCAGGGCCTTGTAATTCTTCAGTACCTACCAGAAGGCACCATAATAATATTATAAACGTAAGAAGAACAGTGCGGTTCAGCGCGAAACTTCTTAGATTGGGGCTCCAAATTAATCGCTTCTGTTATCTTGGCACTAAAAAGACATTCTCAGAGAAAGAATAGGCATTTTTGCTGTTTTTCCATTGAATGAAGGTTTCGTACGCAAGAATGTATTTTTCCTTAGATTTTTCTGGGAGGAGACTGTCGGTTGCATTTTGTGCCCCAGTAATTATATCCGGTGGTGTTAAATTCAGTTCTTCTTCATAACTTGAAGCTGAAGACATTGTTAATTACAAAACTCAAAATCTACTAAGCAGATGAAAAATCTTGTGAATAATGGCGCCATGGCGCGCGAATTTCTACCTTGCGCGCGCATGAAAAAATGAAAGGCAGTGGCAAAGCTCCCAAACAGCCTTGTTATTGGAAAAGACAAAAACTTTAAATTTATAATTTACAAATCCAATTAATGTTAATTTGTTATCAAACATAGTTAATTTGATTAAATACAATGTTTATTTATCATAATTTCATGAAAATAATGTATTTATACACGAAAATGTTATTAATATTTAAGGCATAAAACTCCTTGCTCCGCCGAGAAAAAAAAAACCATTACGTTACTAGTGCATTTTGAAGAAATTATGGCACGCGTGTTTAATAAGCTGGATTGTGGACCTAAAGACAGTGCAAATAGAGGCGTTTTATGAGCAAATGTGTTGAAAAGTAAGTTCTAATATCGGCTTGTTTTCAGCCGTCAAAATGAACAGTTTTTAATAGTCCTTACTAGTCTTACTACAAAACTATAAAATCCTGTTTACTACAATATCTTTCATGAAACTAAAATAATAATACTTTACATTTGCAGTCTTCAAAATCAGTCATTAGTTTTAAGTAGGTAAGCATTTGGTCTTTATAAATTATATTCTAATCACCATTCTCCAAAATAACCAATTGTCTTCTACAAAAACAAATTGCAAAAAAAACAACTCTTCTTTCTTTGAACTGCTGTTTGGCATTTGGCTTATGCTACACAATATTATCTAAAAACTGCGTTAGTAAAATTATTTACATTAATTCTACAACAGCAACTTTACTCCGAAAAATAAAAACATTATCATTTTTATCAAACTCTGGTGCTGGAAGATACATACGAGTATCAATCTGAGTCAAATCAATAATAGATATGTCATTTTCAACTATGCGAAAAGCCTTCTTATTCTTTTTGTATGACTTACATCCTTTAACAACGACTTTTTTAGCAGAAACTTCTTCTACATACATACTTCATACATATTTGTATGTTCTTTTTCCTTTGGCAGATGAAAAATTCACCAAAAGAAAATTGCCCTTTTTAGGAGTTTGGACAAAATTTATTTCTTCTTTTGATGTACTGGGAATGGGTCCCTTTTCAAAGAATACATCTAGCGATGTGTCAATATTATTGTGACTCGTTTGCTTTGTATTACATTTGCTTTTCATTTCATGCTTGTGAATGTTCATTCCTTCTTTCGTTTTAATCTTTTTGTTTGCTTTTTTTCTGTTCTTTTCTATGTCAAGTTCTTTAGTCATACGTTTTTCTTCATTTTCCGTATCTAGTAAGCTTTGTTGAAAATATATGGTATCTTCATCTTCTGAAGCATCTTTCAAACTGTAAGAATGGAGATTAGAATAATTTTTCTCATTTATTTGCTTCGTTATACATTTGCTATTCTCTTCATACTTCTGAATTTTATCTCCTTTCTCGTTTTAATCTTCTTGATAGATTTTTTTCTGTCCTTTTCTTTTTCATTTTTTTCTTTTTGTTCTTCCTTTTTTTTCGGATTAGTATTGATATTTGCGTCAATATTTTCTTCATTTTCCGTATCTAGTAAGCTTTGTTGAAAATATATGGTATCTCCATCTTCTGAAGCATCTTTCAAACTGTAAGAATGGAGATTAGAATAATTTTTCTCATTGATTTGCTTCGTTATACATTTGCTATTCTCTTCATACTTCTGTATTTTATCTCCTTTCTCTGTTTTAATCTTCTTGATAGATTTTTTTCTGTCCTTTTCTTTTTAAATTTTTTCTTTTTGTTCTTCCTTTTTTTTCGGATTAGTATTGATATTTGCGTCAATATTTTCTTCATTTTCCGAATCTAATAAGCTTTGGTAAAAAGATAAGGCATCTTCGTCTTCCGAAGAATCTCTTAAACTGTAAGAATCTGTGCCCTCGCTATCTGATTTATCATTTAGCTTCCTTTTCTTTTTTTTAATATTTTTATTTTTCTGAGCAGATTTTCTTTTTTTTTGTATCTTACTTTTCTTTTCAGTCTTAAATTCTTTAAAACTTCTTTTCTTTTTATTTCCATTTCTTTTTGTTCCTTTTCTTTTTTCATAGATTCAATGACTTCTTTGTACGTTAGTATTTCTGCACCTTTTTGAACTCTTTTTCTTGGATTCTTTGGAGGATCATTTTTCTTAATGGTTTCGAGCAGTATTTCTTCAAAGGAAACATGTTCATGGATTTGTTTTTGGTGTGTGTGCTCTGCTTCTTTTTTAAAAATTTCCATGTCCAGAATGGTTAAATGCGATGTTCTTCCTTTCAAGACTTGCGTCTTATTCGACGCATTCAAAATGAATGTTTTAGGGTTTACTTTGAAACTGTCTATGTTTGTGGTTTTAGTTATAATATTACTTTTAGGATCATGTCCGTTAATGTGGTTTAAAACCAAAGTCAAAAGCGAAGGCACTTCTTTAGAATGCTCTGAGGATAAAGTGTTGTTCAAAAGTTTTGCGGTTTTATACTGTTTTGTTGGATGGTGTTTGGATATAGCGTCTGTAGTACGCTGTGCCTTTTTAGAAGGTTCTCGAGTTTGCAACTCTTTTGTTGGACTAACTTGCTCAGTATCTCTTCTTTCACAAATTTGATGTTTTTCCCATTTGGCCCAAGATATAATATCAAATTTGTCTTTAGAAATTGCATTTCTGTCGACAGGAAAAAGTCCTGTACTTCTGAATCCATTTTGTAATATAACTGGATTCAGATAGTCCCAAATTTCTGTCAACAGCCGAGCAAATTCACTTTTGGGAAGTTTAGCGCCAGTGTGCAGTCGCTGCCACTTGACAAGAGCATCTTCCCAATGAATTTTCATAGACTTCATTGTGCTGCAGTCTAAAGGCTGCAACACATGTGAGGAATGAGGAGGCAGTTTTAAAATAGTTACATTGTTTTCAACAGCCAACTCCACGATATTTAAGTCAACGTGTGTTTTATATCCATCATAGACTAAAAGCACTGGTCTTTCGCTTCCAAGCGCAGGTAACAATACATCTTTGAAGTATTTTTTCGAATAAAGATGTTTCCATCCATCCATTTTTACTCACACCATAAGCAGTTTTCACTGTATCATTTTTATAGAACCATTCGTTCCATAAATGTTTTCCTTGAAAAACGATCAAAGGAGGCACTTTGCCACCTTGTGCATTTGCAGCTAGAAGAACTGTCGTATTATCACGACCAGGACCACTCGTGGTTCTTGTTGAACTGTATCCTTTGCGACCAATGATTTTGCTGGATGAGGGGTCATTGCAAAAACTGATCTCATCTAAGTTATAGATAAGATGTGGTTTGCCCGTTAGACCCAGTTCTTGTGCAGCCTTTTCCAATAGGTCAAAGTAATAGTACACTGTAAACGGATTACAAGCGTTTTTTCTTGCGACCTCCATACTTTGAGGTTCATTGACAAATTGTTTCTTTTCATAAAACCGTTACACCAGTCGTCGCCAGGAGTTTCATTTTTAAAAGGGGTTGTGAGACCGTTTCTACGTACATACTCCGCGATCTTTGTTTTCACCTCTTTTCGTGTCAATGGATAACCACCCTTTTCCATGACGTGCAGCAATAAAGCTATGTGTTCTTCTTTCTGTTTGGAAAATACGGTAGGTTTTCCTGGTGCTGGCATTATTGCGCCTCATGCGCCAGTAGCTCGGGCTTCAATAGTAGACCGTGGAACACCAAACCATTCTGATGCTCGATAGCTATTCATCTGCTTGGATTTTACCGCTTCGACAGCTTCCAGAAGTCTTTCTGTTGTATATTCCTTCTCTTTCTTTCGTTTATATTTTCGAACCATCTAAAAAGAAAAATAAGTATTTATCTTTATTCTATAATGCTGTCTCTCTCCCTGTGTGTAGCTTAACTATTCAACAATGACAAAAAAAGTTATTTTACGAGCTTACATTATTTATGTAAATATTTTCAGCATTGCAGCATTGGATTATTCCCATTTTGCCCCCTAGACATTTCCCCCTTGAGGGGGAAAATGGGAATTTGAAAAAAAGAGTATTCCCAAAATCCCCTTTATGCACGTTTTTAACAGTGCCAAAATCCCCCCTGGGTGAAGAATAACGTGACCCTATTAATATGCCTCCGAGGTCCGTCTATCTGTCAGCGGGCTGTATCTTATGTAAACGTGGGCACATGGAGCGAAACGTGGGCACACGGAGCGAAACTTTGGCACACGGATCGAAACGTGGGTACACGGAGCGAAACGTAGGAATACAAAGCGAAACGTTGGCACACGAAGCGAAATGTGGGCACACGGAGTGAAACTTAGGAACACGGAGAAAAACGTGGGAACACAAAGCGAAACGTTGGCACACGGAGCGAAATGTGGGCACAAGGAGCGAAACTTGGGCACACGAATCGAAACGTGGGAACACGGAGCGAAACGTGGGCTCAAGGAGCGAAATGTGGGCACACGGAGCGAAACGTGGGAACACAAAGCGAAACGTGGGCACACGGAGCGAAACTTGGGAACATGGAGCGAAACGTGGAAACACAAAGCGAAACTTAGGCACACGGAGCGAAACGTGGGCACACGGAAAGAAACATGGGCACATGGAGTGAAACGCGGGCATACGAAGCGAAACTTGGGCACACGGAGCGAAACGTGGGCACACGGAGCGAAACGTGGGCACATAGAGCAAAACGTGGGCACACGGAGCGAAACGTGGGCACACGGAGCGAAACGTGGGAACACAGAGTGAAATTTTGGCACACGGATCGAAACATGGGCACATGGAGCGAAACGTGGGCACACGGAGTGAAACGTGGGCACACGGAGTGAAACGTGGGCACACGGAGCGAAACGTGGGCACATGGAGCTAAACGTGGGCACACGGAGTGGAACGTGGGTAAACGGAGCGAAACTTGGGAACACAGCGAAACGTGAGCACACGGAGCGAAACGTGGGCACACGGAGCGAGACGTGGGCACATGGAGCGAAACTTGGGCACATGGATCGAAACGTGGGTACCCGGAGCAAAACGTGGGTACGCGGGCCCTTACACGCCACAACACAAAAATCCGAAATTGCACTTGCAGATAAGGGGGCTTTTCGGAATCACTTTTTTTTGGATTCCCATTTTCCCCCTCAAGGGGGAAATCTTAAGGGGGAAAATGGGAATGACCAATTTTTTTGAAATTCCCATTTTCCCCCTCAAGGGGGAAATTTCTAGGCGGGAAAATAGGAATAATCCGCAGCATTGGCTTTTATGGTAATTATTTTGTTTATTAAAAATTAATATCGACAAAGAGCAATAGTTGACATCACTAGTATTTTTCAATTTCATACAAAAACTGCCGGGGCTATTGTAGCTATTTTTTCATCACAATAGCCCCTGCACTGAATTTAACTGAGGCTATCTATATGAATAACTCTTGACAGTGACATTAGAGGAGGGAACTAATACGTAAATGAGAAAATATGGTTAAATATGTTTGTACTTACTGCAAAATCTTGATGAAATGCTTCTTGAAATATTTTAATTTTAATAAAACACCACGACAAGTTTTCGTTGCTTGCAGTAAAAAATGGCCGACTGTCAAAATGGCGTCGTCATCGCATCATAAGACGCAAAATCAGCGCCCTCTATGATTGATTTAGGATAGTTTTTATTCCTATTTATGCTCAGAGGTGTCACTTTGCACTAAATTATGAACTACAGGAAATAAATGCATTAGTTGCAATAACCCCACAGCTACAATAGCCCCGGGTCACCTTATGAAAAAAAAAATCCACTCGCAGGTGGTTTGATATAGAAATCTTAAACTAAATCTAAACAACTATATGCCCTTTTATGTATTTATGCCCTTTTTAACCTAATTTAACATGATGTAATTAGACATAAGTGTACGTATATTGACGTATACTGACGTACAATGACGTATTAAGACTTAATTTGACGCGCGTCGATCTAATCTAACTACTGCTTGGCACGAACCTCTTTGTTCTGTTCTTATGCACGACTTCACTTTTGTTTTTTCGGAAAATCACCACATTTGGTCCTCTGTCTTCTAAAACCGAAAATGGTCCTTCGTACAAACTGTCCAATTTTCCTCCTGTCTCATTCTTCACCAACAATAGTTCGTTCTTCTTGTACGTAACTGGATTCATCTTCTTATCGTACTGGTCCTTCCTGTCCTTCTTCACTCTTATCAAGTTTTCACGTGCATCGCGTTGTGCCATTTGTAATCTAAATCTTAATTCCTGACTATAGTTATCTACGTTATACAAAGGTTCTACGCTACTACTTAATCTACTTGGTTTTCCGAACACAAGTTCGTAAAGGGCGTCCTTGGTCGCTGTATGAATAGTATTGTTATAAGAAAAACACCAAAAAGGAAGCCAATAACTCCATGTATCAGGGTACTTATCACACTGTATCCGCAAAAATGAACCTAATTGCTTATGAACGTTTTCAAGCGAACCAATCGTTTGATGGTGATACGCAGTTGAGTTTAATTTTTCAATTTGTAGAAATTTACAAGCCTCTGTCATTACAGTTGACATAAATTCTGCTCCTCTGTCCGTCGCTATACACCTTGGTATTCCGAACCTTAAAATAAAATTATTAACTAATGCCTTAGCTACTGTTATAGTTTCTTTGTTCCTTAGGGGATACGCTTCTATAAACTTACTTAATTTGCACTGGAGGGTAAGAATATATACATTACCTTCCTCATCTTTATCTAAGGGACCTACTATGTCTAAGAAGATTTTTTCTAGAGCAGTTGTAGCTGTGCTAGTAACTACCATTGGCTCTACAGTGTTTCGTGAATGTTTCATTTTCTGACATTTTTCACATTTACGAACAAAATTTCGGACGTCCTTTTCCATTCCTGGCCAGTAAAATTGTCTTTTAATGTTATTAACCATCCTACCCACTTGACAGTCCACGCGCATATAGCGTTCTACTTTTGACAGTCCAGCTGTTTCAGCCGCACTAGAGTTTGAGCGACGGAGATCGTCGCGTGTTAGAAATACGCTTATATCTCAAAAACTACAGGGGCCATGGCAAATAAAAAAATACTGGCGGAAATAAAAATTGTTGAGGATTCTAGTGTTATCAAAATATGAAAAGGCCACTATAGAAAAATACGATAAAATTTTGATGGAATTGACGGACTAAGTCTATTTTTTGAGTAATGTCCACTTTGACTGTTGACAGCTTGTAATTTATAACCTTTTGAGGAATTTTATATTTTTTTTATTAAACATTATTTTTTCCACTACATTTTGATATTTAAATCAAATTTTACTGTGATTTATTTTAAATACAATAAATTTAAATATAACACCCAGTCATAGGGGCATATTACATTATCATTTATCTCGGATCATAGATCTATGAGTCAATTATATTGGATAATGTAATATAGGAATATGATTCATTTTTTCCTTGATCATAGATTTTTGACATTTGCTGAGAGATTGCATCCAATACGGTCATAGAAACAGGTGTTGCCAGTTATTTTTAATTTTTTTCTGCTAGGTATTTAAAAGCAAATATTAAAAAAAGAGATTTTAATTTCTTGTTCGTTAATATGTTTCAATTAATGTAATGTAGTTCTTTTTCTAATTATTTCAAAAATTATTTAAAATCTTTATTTCTTCTTACTTTGCATTGTACTGCAATCGCTTTGCAATGGCGCCGCCCTTTGACTGGAGTGTTGAGAACACTAAGTTATTGATTTCCCTTTATGAAGAAAACGACTTACTATACGACAACTTACATCCTCATTACAAAGATAGAAATAAACGACTGGCGACGTTAGTTAAAATCGCAGAAATATTGACTGTAACAATAGGTAAAGTCTGTGTTGTTGCTGATGTAAGAAAAAAAATCAACTGTTTGCGGTCTCAATATTTGGCTGAAAAATTGAAGGTAAATTTCATTTACTTATCATATAAAAGTGACTGTTAATATGATTGCATGCAGACTGAACTACCTGATTGTCCATAGGAAAGATGGTTCCGTACATCGGCTGTCGATTCCGGTTGCTGTCTATGAGTACTTAGATGGCAGTTGTTACACATCCATGTCAGAGGTCTACTACTACTACTAGTAGTAGGCGGCATAAAAACGGTGACACCAGGGTTCCCATGACAAGATTTGTGTAAAATGGCGACAAATAAAGAATGTGTTTAAGTAAGCATAAATTTTATTTTTATATTAATTCAGCAATAATTTTTACAGGTCACTAAAACAAAAAGCGGATCTAGTGGAGATGTCTATCAACCATCAGCATACTGGTATCCGATGCTTCATTTTTTAAATAAATCGACAAATGCAGATTCTTCTAAATCAAACTTCGATGATGTTTCTGATGAAACTGGCTCTCAAAGACAAACCACTCCTACAAATGCAGGCTATCAATCAAAGTCTATGGATGATTCTGGAAATAACTCACAAGCTCAATCAACAGACACTGTAAGTTCATATTTTACTATTTTGCCAAGGTACACGTCCCAGACCATTATAAAAACATGTAAAGTATTTTCTGATTTGTGTCCCATGTGAAGTATTTTCTCTTTGCTGATTAGAAATGGGTATTAGTTCATCCAATTCTCCCGATGTTTGTTTAGTACTCTTAGTTTTTTTATTTGTTCTAGGTTTCTTGTGTTCGGGTTGTTTATCTATGAGTAAATTATGCAATGTACAGCATGCTAATACAATATCTTGTACTGTGGCTGGTGGGAGATTAATAGTAGTCAGTAGGACTCGAAAACGCGATGCTAAGATTCCAAAAGCGCATTCTATAACTTGTCTTCCACGTGATAATCTGTAGTTAAAAATCTTTTCTTGTGTTGTTATATTTCGTAGGGGGTACGGTTTCATGGTATTGTGGGTCAGAGGAAAAGCATCATCTGCTAAAACCACATAAGGAAGTTTAATATTTGTGTTTAATAATGCTTTTGCAGGTGGTATATTCAAAATAGATGTATCGTTAAGACAATGTCTTAATTTACTTTTTGCAAACACACCAGAATCACCAATTCTTCCATTAGTTCCTGCATCTATATATATAAACTTATAGCTCGCATCTGCCAGAGCCAACAAAACAATACTGTTATGCAATTTATAGTTATAAAAGTGCGATCCACTATAGGGTGGACAAGTCATGCGGATGTGCTTCCCATCTAAGGCACCTATACAGTTGTATACATTCCATCTATTTTCAAACTTTTCAGCTATATCTTCCCATTCTCTTTCTGTATTTGGTATCTGTAACAAATAATTGTTTATAAATCAATATTTGTTATTTACAGGAAGAACTTATTGAGACAAAATTTAGAAAGAAGAGACAACTTGCGCAAACAAGTCATACAACTAATGATGACAAATTAATACATGAAGCAATCAGCACCATGAGAGACATGTCCCAAATGGCTAAGAAACCAACAGTGAATAAAAACATCAATTCTTTTTGCCAATTTATTGAATCGGAACTCAATGATATTTTGTCTGCTGGTGATGTAATCCATGTAAAAAAAGCCAAACGGCAAATACAACAAGTGTTGTTTCAAATATGGGATGAAGTTGATAATGCTCAATCAAGACCATCTACGTCCAGGTCAAACGTTTCATTTTCTTCAGAGCCTATGTTAGCAGCAGAATGTGATGAAGAGGAAGGAAATAATTCTACATTGTCCCATATTCAACAAACAATTGAACCAAACTTAACCGGACTGACAAATGATAGTAGAACATTAAATATTGACTCTATTGATGCAGCTTGCACCGTGCAGCTTCAAAATAATACAATGGCAAGAAGTGAACTGCAAGAAGAGGTATTCATGTCCACCGATGATAATGGAATGATAATAATGGATGCTACACCTCGAGTTATTGTACAAGATGTCAAAACATATTATGAAAATTCAGATTTCAAGTTCTAAATGAAAATTGTATTATTTTTTATAATTAATTACATCTAATGTTTCTATTAATATGACTTTCTTTTTTTTTGCTCTGAACTCGACTCTCTAACCGTATAACTAGTTTCAATAATAACATGTCAATAGTCACTTACCTTTAAATGAATATTCTTTAGACACTCATAAATGGCTTTGCATGTTTCTGGTATAATTTGAGTTAAGGTACATTGAGGTATCCGAAAGGAAAACTGTAAACTGGAATAAGTTTCTCCAGTTGCTAAAAATCTTAAAGTCACCAATAGTCGGTCTCTTGGAGAAACTGAGTTTCTAAAATGTGTGTCCTGTTTTGCAATACTGGCTGCAACTTTTGAAAGAATATATTCGAATACTGAGTTGTCCATTCGCAGATAAATCTTAAATGACCTTTTGTCTTCTTCTTTTAGCTCTTGAACTAAGTTCGAAGTAACGCCGATATGATCACGTCGTGCAATCCATGATCTTAGCCAGATTCGTTTTTTTCTTGTATTCCTTTTTTTCTTTTTCTTTTTTAATAGTAAAATAACGGACACTGCCGAAGCAATAGTAGCGCACACCACCGACGCATTCTCCATTGCAACCACATATGACGTAAAATAGGATCAAACAACTTTGATAGTGTAATACACAGATATGACTCAAATAGTCAATTATCTTGGATCAAATATATGATCAATTAAATGATCCAAGATAAATGATAGTGTAATATGCCCCATAGTATATTTGCAAACTAGCGCAAATCTATATTTTCAACAAGATGGCCGCCACTCCTAAGTGCCTCGGCACACTGAGCGTTTTATTCGATTAAGTCCATGGTAAATATACCTACCAATTGAAGAAAAATTGAATGTAACTATAATTTGATGCTTCAAATTATGATTACAAAAAAGTTAAGGTTATAAAGAACTATTGTAGCTTTTATTTGGAAATGAAACAACGTTAACATTATGAACTTTAGTTCATATGTGTACACTAAGTTATTATATTACTATAATTACACAAATTACTACATTTTCTTTTTTCTTGTACTATTTTATCTATGTAATATTTATAAATGTATATAATAGTTTTGGTCGTGTATATATATATATAAACACTACCAAAAGTATATATATATATATATTTATTATTATTATTTACAGTTTATTGTACACAAGAAAATATATAAAAAAAATAAAATTAAGAAAAATGACACAACAGACAAATTTATATATATAATATATATATATATACCATAGTAAAAAAATCGTCGTAGTCAATTGTCCAAAGGTTGATAGTCTGTTTTAGTTGTCCTGGTTAGGTTAGGTAGAAGTACGAGGAGGTTTGTGATAGGCTTTAAAGCAATAATTGATGCAAAGATTAATATCACACTCCTCGCACTTGTATGCAGTCCTGGACGGTGTTTTATTTTTTTGGCATAGCCAGCAACGTGTGGAATTCGACCCTGTTTTTATAGGAAAGTGGTTTAAAGCCACATATGGTCGCGTTGACTGGCGTGCGGTCAATTGTCCTGTCTTTTTGTCTCGTAAAAGTTTCGGTTCGGTTGTCAGGTCAATATTTTTGTGCAGCCGCATCAAGTCTTCAGCCAGCGTAATCCTAAACTGACGGTGCTCAAGTTTATGCGTAGTATTGCTTGTGTAAAGCACAAAACAATTGAAAATAGCTGCATTGAATAGGCGTCTAAACAACTTTTTGTACCACACTTTAGTTTTTTGTCGCTCGAGAGGCTGTCCAGCAAGGTACTGGTCCTTCCGGTCGACGCCTCCCATAGCTTTGTTATAGTCTAGGACTACGGCAGGCTTATATACTGTTTTATTATCGTATCTCGGGGGGACGAAAGTTGCTCACGTCCGCAGGAGAATGCTTTAGAAACCCTGTACGTGTCCCCTGGGTAGCGCTAAACGAGCAACAAAAACAAAGGCGATTGTAGGCGATTATTTCATAAATTGTGATCATAATGCACCAGAACAATATTAGATGTTGGTCACAGAACCAGCCATCGGACAGCCCATCTCAGGGTCAACAGACAAGAGATGTTGGACCTTCAGTCCGCATCTGCCAATTAAACATTGAAGGCATAAGCCGTGCAAAATGCGACTACTTAAATAGAATCCTGACAGCGCAAAACATTGACGTAGTTTGCATTCAGGAGACGCACACCAAGGACCAACAAGACCTAGCCAATAGAGGATCTATTCCGGGTTACTCTATCGTTACAGCGGCCCACCACCCAAAGTATGGAATAGCCACCTACGTAAGATCCGACCTGCAAGAAATTCAGGTGTTACAATCAGGGGTGAAAGATACCATCCACACTTCCACTGTACAGCTACGAGATCTACAGATCATGAACATTTACAAGCCTCCTCAAACGACCTGGCCTCTCGAGGTCCTTCCAAATCTAAGCCACCCAAGCGTATTCTGCGGCGATTTCAACAGTCACCATGTCAACTGGCGATACAGAGCTACAGATTCAAACGGTGCATCCCTAGCTAATTGGGCAGACCTCTCTGACAAGCACCTTATCATTGACGCTAAAGATAAGGGTACGTTTGTGTCGGCAAGATGGAACCAAGAGTACAACCCAGATCTGACATTCGTTAGCAGGGACTATCTAGACCAACCACTTCCCGCCTCGCGTGTGATATTGCCAAGCTTCCCAAACAGTCAACATAGACCCATCATTCTGGAAATTGGCATTAAGATCCCGTTGACAAACTCCATGAAGTTGCCCCGGTGGAACTTTAAAAAGGCGAACTGGCAAAGCTTTAAAAAACGGCTCGACCATGATCTGGAGGCTGAGAAACTGGACCCGCAACCCGCGAACTACAAAAAATTTGCCAACCTCGTCGTCTTAGCAGCCAAAGCTACCATACCTAGAGGTTACAGGAAGGAGTACGTCCCTGGGTGGAATAGTCAGAGCGAGGAGCTTTTTCAGAATTACCAACTCTCCGGTGACCACGATACTGGAGCCCAGCTATTAAAGACCTTGGACGAAAGCAGGAAAGAAAAGTGGACGGAAACAGTTGAGAACATGGACTTTAAAGTCTCTAGCAGAAAAGCTTGGAGAGTTCTGAATGGCCTCACGGGTAAAAAGTGCTACCAAAAATCATTCACGAAGTTGCATCCAGATGCTATAGCAAACAGAATGGTCGATCTCACTAGAGCAAAACGAGACGCATGCACTACAAAACGCGTCCGCAAGCAGTTAACACTACTTAAACGCAGTATGCCACCAAATGACCACCTCACCAGACCCTTCTCCGTCTCTGAAGTAATACACGCTATCAAAGGGTTAAAACCTGGCAAAGCGGCCGGCCCTGATGGCATATATAACGAATTTATTCGAAGCATGGGTCCCCTAGCTGTAAGCTGGCTGGCTGCTCTGTTCTCGAATATAATGCAGAAAAATCAACTGCCAGCTGAATTCAAACTGTCCAAAGTCATAGCGGTGCTGAAGCCTGGCAAAAGTGAACAACTACCAGAAAATTTCCGCCCAATTGCTCTTCTTAGCTGCGCGTACAAGCTGCTGGAACGTTTACTGTTCACACGAATTGCCCCATTCATCGACGCCGCAGTGCCTCAAGAGCAAGCAGGTTTCCGACAAGGGCGTAGCTGCGCCGACCAGGTGCTGGCTCTTACCACACACATAGAAGATGGGTTCCAAAAACAACTCAAATCCACAGCGGTTTTCATCGACCTTACAGCCGCCTACGACACTGTGTGGAGACATGGTCTCATCTTCAAACTTCTTTCGGTCGTACCCAGCAAGGAGATAGCAAATCTCGTAGCTAACATGTTGAGTGAGAGACAGTTCGAGGTGCACCTAGGAGATGTTAAAAGCAAGCGAAGAAAACTAAACAATGGCCTGCCACAGGGCTCTGTACTTGCACCCCTTCTTTTCAATCTCTACATCCACGACCTACCTGAAACCACAGCTAGAAAGTTTATATACGCTGATGACATAGCGCTAGTAGCTCGGAGTCGTAAGTTTGAGGAAGCGGAGGAAGTCCTGTCGGCAGATCTCACAACTATGGCCAGTTTCTTTTCTGCCTGGAGGCTCATTCCTAGTTCCAGTAAAACAGAGGTTTCGTGCTTTCACCTAAACAACAAACATGCCGAATACCAACCGACTGTCAAATTCAAAGGAGAGAACCTCAAATACAACCCTTGCCCAAAATACCTTGGCGTCACTCTGGATAGGTCCCTGACTTATAGGGAGCACCTCACGAAAACTTCCCTGAAGCTAGCCACTCGCAACAATATCTTGCACAAACTTAGCGGCACGTCATGGGGTGCGTCCGCCGATGTTCTTCGTACAACAGCGCTAAGCCTCGTATATTCTGCAGCGGAATATTGTGCATCTGCATGGTGTGAAAGCGCACACGTGCAAAAAGTTGACACGAGGCTGAATAACGCTATGAGGTGTGTTTCCGGCACTATTAAATCTACGCCTTCCCACTGGCTGCCTGTGCTGAGTCACATTGCTCCACCCCACTTACGAAGATATCACGCACTCATGCGGGAAGCCGAAAAGATCACAGCCCGTCCTGATTTACCTGCCCACCGGGAGTTTACAGAACCACCACCGCAGCGTCTTAAATCACGCCGACCAACGAGCGAAACAGCGCGAAAACTGGTGACCGATGGCTTTCAGGTCGAACAATCCTGGAAGAATGAATGGTTAGAGGCGACTACCGGTAATCGCATCACCCCCTCAGATCCTACTCAGAAACCGAAAGGTTTCTCACTGCAGAGGAAGTACTGGTGCCGTCTCAACAGAATTCGCACAGGACATGCCAGGTGCAATTATAACAAGCACAAATGGGGATGGAGAGAGTGCCCGTTATGCGATTGTGGCTTAGAAGACCAAACCGTTCAGCACATTGTAGAGCGCTGTCCAAAACGACGATATTGGGGTGATCCGGGGGACTTCTATAACAACTTGACACCTCAGGCTATTGACTGGTTATGTGGACTGGATGTAGACTTATAATTTCCTACAATTAACTGTATTCGCCATACGATTAAATAAAATCGTATCTCTTTGAAGTTTCGATCAGAAGGGGATGGAAAGTGGAGATCATGCTAACTAGGTTAGCGTCACGCCACAGCATCACCGACACATCGGAACAGTAAGACGCCACTATCTCACCTTGTCTCATGTCAGATTTTTTCATTGTCTGAAAACTCTCAGGAACAAATTCCCGAGATAACCTTAATGTCCCGTAAACGTCAGTCTGTTCGTTTTTAAGGCACCGCGCTAATAATGGAGAATTGTAAAAATTGTCCATTATTAGCGTGTGCCCTCGGTGAAGCAGTGGTTTTACTAAGTCATATACAATGTGAGAAGTAGCGTTTTGTGGTCGAAAGTTAGTGCTCAATTGTTCGTCAGTGTCAGGTCGGTCTTGCTGCTGTCCGTCGTTAACTGGTTGGTCTCGTTGAAGTTCGTCGTCTAGTCGATCTCGTAGCAGTTCGTCGTTGTCTGGTTGGTCTTCTTGAAGTTCGTCATTGTCTAGTCGATCTCGTTGCAGTCTGTCGTTGTCTGGTCGGTCTCGTTGTAGTTCGTCATTGTCAGGTTGGTCTTGCTGGGTCTGTCTATTTCTGTTTGGGCCATCCTTTCCTGTGTATACCCTGAACTGCCATAAATAGCCGGACTTTGATTCGCAAAGCTCATAAGTTTTAACGCCGACTTGGGCGGCCTTGGTGGCGATTTTTTGTGAAAAACTAAGCCGCCCATGCCACTTAAGCAAGCTCTCATCAATCGCTATATTTTGTTCAGGGTAATACAAAGAAGAAAATTTGGTGTTAAAATAATCAATGACCGGTCGTATCTTGTTAAGTTTTGTCATGTCCTGTGTAGTTTCGTTGTCAATGAAATGCAAGAACATTTTTAACAAATGATACCTATTGTAAGACATTATCCGCCCAAAGAAAGGAGTAGTCCCAAATCCGTCATACGAAAAATAGGCTTCCTCTTTGACTTTGGGGTATAATCCCTGCAGAATTATCAGTGCTAAAAACGCTAACATTTCGTCACGGTCAGTCGGAGTCCAACGCAAAGACCGCGTGTGTCTTTTAATGTCAGGGTTTTGTCTTAATCTTGTCAATGTCTGTTCACCATAAAGATTAGTCTGTGTCACCAGCAAGTCAACAAAGTCACTGTCAATCATTTTATAAAAAATGTCAGTCGGTTTCATGTCGTCGCTAACTGGAAATGTTGGCCCTGGTGAACCAGTGAACACTTCCCGTTTAGCGGTAAAAGTCGTTCTGTCACGTGTCCAGTCAAAGTTGAAATAATCTGAACGTTGTGTCATTTCTCTGAGCATTTGGTCATCTGCTTGCTCTTGAGATCTCAATGTATGGATTTGCTCCGGCGTAAGGCCATCATCATCAGCGGCACAGTCGTTGGCTGTGCGTGATGTCTGGAGCGGGACTGCCGAATCGGTGTCGACATCCAATTCCTCGTCTTCGCTTTCGCAGCAGTCCAGCCAGCTAAGAATTGTAGGTTCAAAATCTCCGGAGCTCATATCTGGAAACAAGTATAATAATTAGAATAAATTATTGGTCTTCTGCAGGGATGATTATCTATATCGGTAAACAGTCAGTGAAAAATTATCAAAATGTAAAGTTTACCAATTTCACTCCTCGATATAGTCGCCGACGATGTGCTCGCCTGTGGTTCGGGATTCGGAGCAGACAACATTGGTGAGGAACTACTGGGAGCGGCGGCAGCAGGGACTGCAAAAAAGTATCAATAAATAAGAGTTAAATAAGTTTAACTTACACTAGACAATATTGTATTACCCATTTGTCCAAAGTACCTGATTTGTCGGCGATCGTCACCAACATTGGTGGCTCATTGTCACCACTGGGAGCAGCGCCAGCAGGCACTGCAACAGAATATCAATAAACAAGAGTTCCGGTAAGTTTACCTTACATAACACAATATTGTATTAACAAAGTACCTGATTTGTCGGCGATTGTCTCCAACATTGGTGGAGCGGTGACATCAGGCACTGCAACAGATTATTAATAAATGAGGGTTCAAATTATGCTTATGATAAGACAAATTTATAATGTTTTTTTACCAAAGTAATATTCGGCAACCACTTCGCCTTCTGTGTCGTCGGCATCTTGAATAACCTGTGGCACGGGTTCTTGATTTAGAAAGATCAAAGAGTCTCTTTCTGGCGATGGACGTCTAAAAGAAAACAATATTATATTGAATAATATATAGATAATATTATGAAACAAATCATTCAGTTGTAGATGACTTACTGCGTGCGGCGCTTTCGCGGAAGTGCATCCGGCAGCAACATTATTTCCTGTTGAGCCAGACGTTTTCGACCCACTAGCTCATTCCGTAAAGTAGCTGACAGTTTGACAGTTTAGCAATTCTGCTCTTGGTCTGCTGCCGTTGAGTCCGTACTTGCGCCAACACTTCCTCTCTGAATAAACATCATTTAGAATGTTAAAAGTAATTTACAAACTAAAATACACTTATGATATTACACATTTAAAACACATAATTTACCTTTGGCTGACACCAGCGCATGGCTCTGTAGTGGTAGCATGGCCGCGTCCACGGCCACGCCCACGTCCACGACCACGACCACGGCCTCGGCCTCGGCCTTGACTTTCACCTTGGCCTCTATTGTTACTAAAAAATAAGTTACAATGTAAGTTTAAAGGTTACTCAAAAAACATCTTCAAAATATTTTAGGCTTGCAAGCATCATCATGGGGTGCCATCTTCGAAATGAAGTTTGGAGGTCAGCAATCGGTATTCGTCGCGGCGTTCCGCCACCCTCTTCAACTCGTGGTAGTGTAATCGGGTCCAGTCCCTTATGTCATCGTACCATTTCCGTCTCGGCCTTCCTGGTGGCCTTCTACCCGGTATCTTGCCTTCAAGAATTGTCCGCAGGAATTGAAATGCGGAGCCTCTTTGTCTCTGTGCCCAAAGAAGGCCACTTTCCTTCTGGCAATGGTCAACAACAGCTCGGGCTTACGCTGCTTCGCTCGTTGCAGGACTTTGGCGTTGGATGTAAAACTGGTCCACGGTATCTTAAACATTCTACGCAGAACCCACATTTCAAACGCTTGCAGTCTCTTACATGTGTCCTTTCTTAGCACCCACGCTTCGCATCCGTATAAGAGAGTGGACCAAACGTAACATTTTATGACGCGGTATCTTAATGTAAATGGGATTTTAGGGTCACATAAAACTTTGGACATTTTGAAGAAAGCTGATTTAGCTTGTCCAATCCTGCATTTAATTTCCTCTTGATGGTTCAAGTCTGCTGTGAAGTAACGACCTAGATATTTGAATTTGCAAGCACCAAACCGAAATACTTCACAGCTTTATAGAGATGGCTGTTATTTTGTTTACTGAGCCAGTCCATAAACCAAATAAATAAACACAACATTGTTCCCTTCTTGTCAATTCACATAAGTAATCTGCGATTTTTGTTCTTTATACATGTATATGTTTTAAATAACAGACCGAAATCAAAATTTATTATTATGTCTGCGAAGAAATCTATTTTATGCTAAAATCTGATATTTTTCTTTGTACTTATAGTTAATTCGTGTTAAATAAGATAAAATATTTCCAACCTTTAACTTGCCACAATTTCTAACTAACCTAGAAGTCACGAAGCGAAAGGTTCGGCAAATCTGTGGCCACAGTCGAAAGTAGTTTTTCTTGGTTGAACTTGTGGAAACCGAATCTTTTAACAGTAAAATATTTGGTAGGTATATCATCTATTCCAAATTCGATTTTCGTGGCTCAAAACTTAACAAATCCGAATCTTTTAACAATAAAATATTCCGTATACCTACAAAATTCGATGTTAAGGGAATAAACTAAGTACTTACTTACTCAGGTAATAGTTTCGAGCAAAAGCAACTCTTCGGTCTTTCCTTGACATGAAAGGAACAATAAAGTTATTTTATGAGGCAAATACTTTCACCATATAGAAAAAAAAAAACGTTAGTGAGAAATTACCTCCAACAAAAAGTGCAACAAACACAAACACCACAGCGAAAACCTAAATATTTGAAATGGGATAAAAAAAATCAAAAACCGAAAAGTGTAAACCGAAATAATAAAAAAAAAACGTTAATGAGAAATTACCTCCACCAAAAAGTGCAACAAACACCACAGCGAAAACCTAAATATTTGAAATGGGATAAAAAAATCAAGAACCGAAAAGTGTAAACCGAAATAATAAAAAAAAAACGTTAATGAGAAATTACCTCCACCAAAAAGTGAAAACCTAAATATTTGAAATAAAAAAATCAAGAACCGAAAAGTGTAACCCGAAATAATCAAGCAAAACAAATTCAAGACCACCGTGAACCGCTCCGTTTGTACAAACCCTTATTCATGTCAATCTCGTATAAGTCCATGGTAGATCCTGCTACCATGGTAGAAGTCGTCAAAATTTGCTGTGACACGCAATCTAAAATCCGGATCATCTGCTGAAATTGTTGTATATTTCGGTTATTTACGTGTTTTCATCAATTATTACTAACATAGACATAATAATTGAAGCATTATAATATTAGTAAGACGTGTACTAATCCTAAAAATCGTCCTCTAGTTTGGTCGGATGGATTGTTCATACGTTACGAAAAATATTCTAACAATGATTTCAGGGCAAAAACATGGCTTAAATAGTCATGTTTTTGCACAAGAGAGTAGAGAATATAATTGCGGTCACTGTAGCCTAAAGAATATAATGAAATATCAGTACTTACGGCATATTTTTCAATAAAATCACGTCTTCACACACGCCCGCACTTGAAACAACACAGTTGACAACTACTTGAAATTTCTGAATAACATTTGAGGCCCTGCCCACTTCATAGAGATGTGCTCTTAATAACTGCCTCTTCTGGGCCTTGAAATCGTTGACCACGTAGCATATCTTTAATTCTTGGGAATGTAAAATAATCATTGGGGCTCAAGTCAGGGCTATGCGGTGGATGGTCCATTAACTCCACGTTTTCCTGATTTAAAAACGCGATCGTTTTGCGAGCGGTATGTAAGCTCGCATTATCCTGGTGAAGAATGATGCGACGATTCGGATTAATTTTACGAAGTTCTCTTATGACTTCCGGCAAACAAACTATTGTGTACCAATCAGCAGTAACCGTTCTGCGTTCTTGTAAAGGAATCGTAGCCACATGACCAGTTTTCGATACAAACGAAGCGACCATTTTTTTGACACGCTACGAGAGCGGACGACTTTTGTTGGCTTGACCTCGCCTTCGAAGACCCAAACAGCCGATTGATGTTTTCTTTCGGGCTCATATGAATAAATCCACGATTCATCACCAGAGACGATATTGTAAACTGCATTTGAGCTCCCTCTATTGAACCGTTGCAGAGTAGACCGACACCAATTAACACGAGCCGACTTTTGTTCCTCGGTCAAACGATGGGGCACCCAGCGGGAAACTAACTTCTTGACACCCAGTTCATCATGTAAAATAGTTTGAATCGCTGTCATACCAATGCTGAGAGAAGCCCGAATCTGCTCGTATGTCACATGTCTATCTTCTTTTATTAATTGGCGCACAGCATCGATGTTATCTTGTGTTACCGTTGTTTTTGGTCGACCAGTAGAAGGAACTGTCGTGAGAGAGGAACGTCCACGACGAAACTCAGAATACCAACGATATATAATCGTTTTACTGGGTGCTTCAAGTTCATAAACAGAAACAAGCTCGGCGAGACATTGTTCTTGAGATAAACCTCGACGAAAGTTGTGAAAAATTATGGCACAGAAATGTTCCCGCGTAAGCTCCATTTTCCCCACTGACTTGTCAAATTCAAATGGCTACTACTCTTTTCATTTTTACTTTTTTTAAAATTCAAAAATGGAATTGTGTTTGAAATAATACTACATGTCATAAACCAAAAAGGTTTTAATCTAATTTATTCCTGAGTATTCTATTCCCGATCTTTTCGGTTTGGCCCTCGTACAAAACATTTTTCGTAAGTCAGACCCGACATTGCAACAGTCATTACACGTGAAAATGCACTAGGGCTTATTTTGAGACCCATAGGCAAGCGTGTCATCTGATACTGACCGGTATTAGTAGTAAAAGCAGTCATATTGCGACTTTCAGGGTCAAGCGTTACCTGATAGTACGACTGACTCAAGTCTTAGTGTGTAAAGTAAATAGCACCGGATAATGAGTCTAGAATTTCATTAATATTGGGGAGGGGGAACTTGTCATCCTGTACTTTTTCATTAAGTTTTCGGTAGTCAATTACTAATCTCCAAAGTTTAGTTTTTGGGTTTTCTGTCTTTTTTGGAACTAATAAAATAGGGCTAGACCATTCGCTTTGTGCTTCTTCAATTATTCCGTCTTGTAACAACTTATTAATTTGCTTATCTAGTTCTTGTTTTAAATGTTTTGGTATGCGGTACGGCTTAGTATACGTAGGTATTGAGTTTGGTTTCAACGTAATTGTTTGTTCATACAAGTTCGTAGTCGTGAGCTTATCGCCGGGTAGTTGAAATACGTCAGCATATTTCGAACATATAGAGGCTATTGTTTGTCGTTCGTTTGCATGTAAGTGATCTAATTTCAACAACGATAACAACTCTTTCGCTCGGTCTGCATTGGATTCACATTTATCAAATGAACATATTTTATAATTTTCCAACAAGTCTAACTCTGGTTTGAAAACTGGTAAAATTACCTCTTGATCGCTGGTATTTAGTATCTGTATAGGAATAACACTATTTTTGGGAGAAACGATAACACTTGCTAAAAATATATTTTCCTGAATTTCCTGTGGTAAAACTACGCAATCTTGGGTCACTTTTTCTAGTTGAATATAATAAATGGATTCGCTGCGCGGTGGCAATATAAAAAATTCGCTGTTCACTGCTGGGCTGTTATAAAGTTGTATGTTATATTTATTTGTTGAATCTTCAAGCGTCAATATTGAGTTTTTATAGTCGTAATTTACTGATTCGAACTTATTAAAGAAATCTTGACCCAAAATTCCGTCAGATTTGCACGGCAATTTCTCAAATATGTAGAATTTATGCTGAAAAGATATTCCGTCTGAAGTAGTAAAAGGCAAGTATACATAGCCATCTGAAAATATTTTTCCCCCTATGCTTCTGATAGTTATTTTGTCTTCATAGATAGGCTTGTTTACCGGTAGCTGCGAGCTGCTTACTGCCGATAATGACGCGCCGGTGTCAAGTAACCGCGAACATTTCTTAGTATTTACATTTAAGAAAACATATTTTGCAATTGTGTAAATTATATGACAAAATGTGTTCATTAGGCTCGAAAAAACTGATCGAAATGCCTTTCCTGCCTTTCTAAATCACCTTCATTCCCAAGTAACAAAATCTGGTACTATAAAAGACCTGAGAACGTTTTAGAACGTGCTAATTAGTGTTCATGATTAGCACTATATTAGTGTTGTAAATGTTTACAGAACCCCGAAAAGGCCCTAGTTTTATCATTAATTTATTCTATAAACATTACATAAAGGCTGCGACAGTGATAAATTAGCTCTGTCGTTGTAATGTAAAAGTGATGAGAAACGCTTTTTAGTACTAAAATAGCGCTATCTGCAACATTTTTGACACAAATTTGCTCTATAAAAGTAACCGAAACATGTTTATAGTGTTATTTTGCACCGTAAACGATTCCAATGATCTTTTTTATCGCACTTGTTTGCCATTTTGTTCGTGCCTGTTAGGTGTGCTATGTATCGTGAGTGTTCTTCAAGACAACAAATATCGGTAAGTTTATATTTTATGTCACTAGCTATTGTTGATAAACGTAACATGTAATTAAAAGGACATACTAAATTACATTCATGGACCACAAATCTGCGGTAACTTGAACTTGCGAAAATAATTGTGTCGCTAAAGTCATTATACTGATTTCAAATTTGACAATGCGCTCTCATAACTTTCATGTTTTAATTAATTTTTAATAAATTAAATAAGAACTTCTCCCGACTATGGCTGCTATAGTACATATTGGCTCCAGCCGTGCTGCTAATATGCTACCATGACAAAAAACAGCAGCCATTTTGCACCTAACACGGATTGGGGTTCGTTGTCCAAATATGAAAAAAGTGTAGTCAAAATTATTTGTTTGTTTCAGTGCCTTACCTGCAATTAATAAATTCAGTCATGGCATATCTTATGGACGTCGATTGTTTCCTGAGGAGATTTCATTTTATACTTTTGAATAATAATATACTTGAATGGCCGTGGCAAGAAACACATTTTAAACTTGCACGCAATTGTATTGTGTGTGGATATCTTACTCATCCACACTTACCAAATCATTTTGTGATGAATAAGACATATATGAATATCTTATCATATTTAAATTTTTTCTGGTGCTCAGGTTGCCATGAGATGGCAATTTATGACCATTACCCTCCGGACGAGTGTTTTTGTCATGAATAAAAAGTACCTACATAATGTTCAAATACTACCTCCTCCATGAATTCACATAATGTAATTATATCAAGTAGGTACAAACACAGACACTTATAGTTTGTCTATTTACAAAAACACCACCAACACCACGTGTTCATTTTTTTAAACCACCTTAATCTAAAGTTTTACTCAAGTAAATAAAACTTGCCGGAAATAAGGACTTAAATAAATGCCTAGTGATTTGATTTCAGCGTAATATTCTTTTTAATAATATATACTTTTGTGTAATTCACAGAAAAGTACTTCTTTAAGTATTCTTAAAATTTGACGAATCTACTGTCTCAGTTGGAATTCCCCGCTTTGGTAGTACCTACCTACTGCCCTGCATACATTTAGCTTCGAGCTACATAACAACGGTGAGTCCAAATTACGAGATATGTTATTGTTTCAAAAATATGATCCATCCTGTGTCGAACAGTCAAACTACTTTATAAGCGGCCTCTACACGTTGGCCCTGTTTGCCGAACAGAAGAATACGGCGCTATACTAAGAAAAGAGATAGAATTATTTGCTTCTTGCTTTCTGGTATAGCGCCGTCCCCTTCTGTTCGGCAAACACGGCCAACGTGTAGAGGCCGCTTACATCGCGCCGCGCCAGCTGTTGTCAGTCACTCGCTGGCTGGCTTCGGCACCGCACGGGCAGGAGACTACACTCAGTGGTTGAGAGAGACAACGCTATAAACCGTGCATTCAACTGTGTGATCGGTTCGGTTTTTTATAATTTATTTTATTAACTCTGCAATGTTAATAAAGTTTTGAAGACTCGCTTAGTTTGCATGACAATACGTAATTAGTTTAGTGACGTTATTCTAAATATAATATTATGGTGGACGGCGCAAGATGCCGGACTAGTTATTTTGCTCTTAATATATATATATATATATATATATATATATATATATTTAATTTAATCTTTTGTTGTTGTTTGTCCAAGTCAAATAAGTGTTTATTAATCATCCAAAAACAGTACAGTGGCGTACCATAATCTGTCAAAAATATATTCAACAATGTACAATTTATTCTTACATTACAGATAATGCCATTTACGATTGTGCAAACGTTGGAAGATGGAAAAAAGGTGCTTAGCTGCGTGCCTGAAGGTTGGGTGAAAGATAACTTCTTAGCATGGCCTAGGAAAAAAGCTGACAAACTTACGAGGGTAGAAAACTCGCTTCCTGGTGCTGACTGGTTTTTGATGAAATGCACAGTAAAAAGATCAGGCTTAACCTACAATGAAGGACAGTTAGCAATATCGATTATGACCGAAGTAGCTGACACAGAAGAAGACGAATCTCCTGCAAACATCAAGCAAGAAGGAAATGTACGCAAAGTCAAATCTCACAATGACATACTGGAGCGTTGTTTGGTAAGTTAACAATAATAATGTTATTTGTTTTACTTTTTTCTTTTGGTAAAATAGGTTTTTATAATAATTACGATATGAGTGCGTAATGTTGGTTATAATTATAACTCACGAGGCGGTTTTTTGCCCGAGCCGAAGGCAAGGGCGTAATAGAGCCGAGTGTGTACAACCAATATACGCATGTATATCGTACGATGTTTTTCAACACACTTGCGAGGAAACAAAATGAAAAACCATGCCAATACTTACAAATACATAGAAAAAAAAGCGTTTGAGAAAAATGGCGCGCGGATATGTTTCTGTTGTAGCCGATTGAAAAAATTGCAAATTTTAAAAATACCTAATAATAATGCAGTTAATGAAGCTGTGGACCCCCGCATTAATTCCTCAGTCAGAAAAAACTTTATAGCATAATCAATTATCGCTAAATAAATAGTATTGTATTAAAATAAAAATAAATAAAAAAATATATTTCTATATAAGCTTTGGCTCATACTTCTTTATAACCCAGCAAAGTTTCATCGACTGAGGAATTAATGTAGTATTCCCCATACAAAGACTCGGCTTATTTACTCCACTAATAAACTGTTTTTTTGAATTGAATAACCAACCCGACCAAACCGACAACCCGACGAGCCCAACCATCCCTACCAACCCGACCAACAACCTGACCAACCCTATCAACCCAACCAACCCTATTAACCCGACCAACCCTATTAACCCGACCATCCCGACCAACAAGACCAACCCGATCAAACCGACCAACCCGATTCCAACCCTATCAGCCCGATCAACTCTATCAACCCGACCAATCCGACCAAGCCTATCAACCCGATCAACCCGACCAATCTATCAACCCGGCCAACCCGATCAACACAACCAACGACCAACCCGAACAACCCAACCAACCCGATCAACCCTATCAACTTGACCATCCTTACCTACCCAATCAACCCTATCAACCCGTTCTACCCTATCATCTCGAGCAACCCGACCAATCATATCAACCCGACCCACCCCGTACCCGTATGTATGGGTGTGATTTTAAAGACGTACCACGTCAAAATAGCCAACCGTGCGTTATAGAATGTAACTCACGGTTTGTTTATGAACTGCTTTGTGTATCTAAAACCGATGAAATAAGATCCACTTTATGAGCAAGTGTGTTGAAAAACACTTTTAATGTAAATCTCCATTTGAAATCTGTTTTTTATTTTTTTTTAAATTCAAATAATTTTGTACATTCAATGAGGGCTAAGCTTATAACATAGAAAAAATCTATTGGCAGACCTTGATTGAGATTGAAGGATGAGGCGCAATGTAATGGTAGTTCAGATTAGCTCCGAAAATTTTTAGACCCTACCTACCTCACTTCATCCTAAATTCTAAGATAAGTTAATTAGTGTTTCCTTTATTGTGTTAACAGGAAAAAGCGGCCGCAGAATCTATCAAGAATCAACCACTGCTACAACCAGAAAAGGAAACGCCAATAATAGAAGTACCTGAGCCTACTATTAGTAATAATGTTCCTCTAGAGTCCCCCAACGAAATGCTTTCTGCCAAAGCGCCTTCTTCCCTACAGACTGAAAGAGAAAATGCATCGACATCTTCAACATACATGGAAGTCAATGAAAATATGATTTCTTCCCAGCCTGTTGAGTATATTTTATATCCCTCACAGGAAACAAATATCACAACAAGCACAAAAAATGACATCACTGAAAAATTGGACAGCCTTACAGTTACTGTTAATGCTATGGAAAATAATCAAAAAGAATTACAAGAAACACAACAACAAATTTTGTTACGCATTATTTCAATGCAAGCACAGTTTGAAGAGTTTTTGAGAAAAACACAAAAAGAGAATTTACATAAAGAAATAGGCTTCGAACCCATCAATAGTTTGGATTCCCTCCAAAAACTGGAAGATACCTTAAAAGATGATAGATGTACCACAGAACTTATTAAAAAATTTTCTTTTGTTTGCGGTATTGGTAAGGGCAGAGGTTTAAACAATTGTTTCACCTTGGTTGATGTAATTTTCGACAGAAGTTTTCTTACAACTTGTTCGTGGGCAGGAGGTGCACGTGGTGAGGATAAAAAAAAAATATGTTTTAAATCTTTCGGCCGTGTCATCAACATGTTTTTCTCAATCATCGTACAATCAGACAAAAACTTCACAATAAAAGAATGTGAAGAATTTTTCAAAAACATTCTGCGTAACTCAAATCGAAGAAATACAGCTAAAATGGCGAGATCTTCAGCAACAAAAATAAGAGTAAAGAAAAATAAAAGAGCTCCAGAAGCTCCTAACTCAAACCAAAATTCCATGTCTAAACCAGGTCCAAGTCAGAATGACGCAGCAGTGCCTAAACCAGGCCCAGGTCAAAACAATGCAGCAGTAGTGCCTGCACAGGGTCAAAATGAGGATGATGAAGTAGCTGAAAAAGGTAATGGTCAAAATATCGCGTTAGTAGAAACTACACAACATTGAACTATAAAAGGTAGATCGTAATTTTTTTAAATATAATTAAAGGTCAAATTATAATGGCCATGGTTAAATTTCACATCTTAAAAAACTTTTAAGTTTTAAAACTACAAGTCCGTCAGAACAAGTCTGTCTATGACGGTTTTTTTCCGCGCATGGGTGACAGGCGAAGAGCCAATGAACGATTCGCTCGCCCCCTGGGGGGAGCCGCGCTCACCCCTGCGACTCATTTTTTGACTTCTGCGCATTAACGGTCACAGACAAAGTTATTTTGTACGCAGTATACTTTACGAAATTTTATGAGTGTACGATGCACAATCGTTGTCAGTTAGATTAATTTAGAATTTTAATTTTTTGTTTTTTAATAAAAGGATATTGACGACGACGTGTTAAGTTATTATAACAGAAAGATGTTTCCGCTTTACATATTTAATATGGGACTGACAATAGACAGTAAGTAAGTTGAATTTAAGACTGATTCATTAAAAGTAAAGACTGAATATGATTGTTTGCCAAAAATGATTGTACTCAAACGAATAATAAATACAACACACCATAGCATGTAGCACGTTACAATATTGTTAAAGATAGGTAGGTATCTTTAATTTGGGTTTCCTTTGTACTAAAATAAGATAATTAATGGAGGTAGGTAGATAAAACTTAACACAGAATTAGTTTATATTCTAAGATTTGTCAATTACGAATATTACGATGATTATTTTTGATGTTTATTTTCTGTTGTTGATAACCTATAATGAGAAGGTACCAACCTAACGAACTATAATTTAGGTTGTTTTTTTTTTTTAAATATTATTTGTTAAGAAGTAGAGGGTAGGTATATGCCACAGTATTTTATGTAACGAATACTAATTAAAACTTTTCTTTTAAGAACACAAAATGTTGTACCGTATTACAGACATAGTTTAGATTGTAAGATTTCTCAGCGGAGGGGTTTTAGATGTTTATAAAAATAATGTTGTAATTTATAATGACAAAAAGAAGCTTATAATTATTAACAGTTGTCCTTCCGAAATCCCAACTAGTCCGTGATAGTACATATTATTCAATAATATAAGAATGTTAATAGGTAGTACTGAATTTGAGACTGATTTATTCAAAAGTAAAGTAAAGACTAAATACGATCGTCTACCAAAAGTGTGTTGCTGTATAGCAACTTCAACACACATTATAGCATATATCACTGTAGAATTATGTAAAAGTAAGTATTTTGTTTTTAAATTTAGTTTATAATATTTAAAGGAAAGTTTAATTCAGAGTTATGGTCATAGAAGAGAGTACTATTAATTAGATTATCAACATGATTAGTTGATTAGATAGGTAGGTACTCAGTTGATTCAGTACGTTTTTTATGATTAATTCACTGTTTATAAAAAAATATATAAGTATGTTGTCATAAAAAAAAGTGTCATACGATTACTAATGCCACAAATGCCACAATTGAAAGTTGTTCTCAAGAAGGTGCTTTCGTTACTGATCTGTTTCTCAACTCATCCGTTTTTATTACTTATATATTTTTTATGTTTGTTAAGAAGTAGATTACTTCTACATATCGAACCTTTTTTAAAAATATTACAATATTAGATGCTCCTACTTGTTCTAGATTAAGAATATAAATTAAAACTCATCTTTTCGTCATATATCTTGTTTATAATTTAATAAAAAGAAATTAAAACATTCTCTTTTTTCATAAACACTAAACTAGTTTTCTTTATCATAAAGTGTGTAACAATGGGGCAAAATAGATGATTGAATTGTAAGTTAGGCTGACAACCTTACATTTAATTGAATCAACTTTACAATTAACTTTTTTTTTTTGAATGCAATTACAATCGCATTTGTATATATTTAAGTACGATGATTTGATTGGTATATCAAAAACATCATTAACATTTTCTATACGATTACCTTTAATTACTATACTACCTTCATCATCTACAATGGAAGTTATCTCTATAATACTATTGTCATGAGTTAAGAAAAAACAATCTCGTTCTTGAGATGACAAAATGAATGTTTCTAAATGAAGAACATTTCTGTATGTACCTCTTTTGGTCCTTTGTGTTTTTAAAAATGGATAACTCTTGGTAAGTTTGTCTTTAATAATAACTTGCAGATCAATCATGTCTTTTTCACTTATGCGTCTAGCAATTTGAGCAAGAGGCTTATTTCCATGCCGTATCATACTTTTTAACGTATATAATTTATTTTCAAACGGGTATGTACTAAAATCTTGCAAAGGGCCAAATTTTCTTACCTCTTCAGTTAAGTGTGTTAAATTATGTACGTTACTGGTTATATAATCTTTTCCGTATATTGTTTTAAATATTTCTACAAAAGAAATGAACAATGAATCTGCCAGGTCCAAAAAATGGAAATACTCTTTATTTGAACAAATAGTGACGGCACAAAATAGGCACAGAAAATGATGGTAAGCTTCAGTACTTAATACTTTTTGCAGAATTATAAAACTCAAGTAATATAGGAAAGCTCTAAACTCGGATCCTTTCCAGTGTGCCAATTCATTTAAAGATCTAACAGCTCGATGCACTTCTTTTGGCATTTTACAGTTCGATAAAAAATTTGAAACTGTCACAATATCCTGAGCGCACCATTTAGTTTTTTTATTTGCAAACTTTCCTTCCATCCAACCTTTAAGAAGTCGTTTCATTAATCCCAAGTCTAATAAATGCAATGAATCTCCCACGATAAAATCTTCCACCATATCTACAGGTAGCTCAAGTAATGGCGAATCCATCTTATGATGCTCTCCGTAACATTTCGCTCGGAAATCCGTATCATTCCTCTTTGCACAGCCAACTTTTGGAAAGTAAACGGTACCAGAAACATGTGAATATTCTCCTATTGTTGTGCACTTTAGACATCCATGCTTGCCGTTGTAATTGCATACGCCTGAAAATAAAACTCCATGATAAATTTTGTAAGTACCTGACTTAAACTTCTTTTGAAATTGAAAATAATGTATTGAAAAGTTTTAAATAAATATTAAAGAAGGAAAAGAAGGAAAAGAAGAAAAGGACATCCACTACTACCAGACAAAAATCCTTACATTCCAAATTTTACACTGTGTCTAATAAAAATACAAATATACCTAAAACGTAAAAAAATAGGTAAGTAGTTTAAAATTTACCTTTGATCATTGCTCGTGCTGGAGAGTCACAGGCAAAAAGTCTTATTTTAACACCAATTTTTTTCTCTGTATCATTCATGTCTTTAATAATAATATTATTTTCTAGTAGTTGTTTCATCTCGTCGACAAAATCTCTTAAAAAAGATTCTAAATTTGTTGGCTTTCCTTGTCCGGAATATATCCCGATCACAAAAGGAGATAGCAGCGGCAATTCGTAGATATTACACAAAATTGGCCATATCTGTTCTTTTGAGCTGTGATAAAGGGGTAATCCGTCTATATTAAAATTCAATGAAATATTGTTTGGTGGATTTTCTATGACGCCTAGTAAAACATGCAGTGTTTCTGTTAAGCTGTTATGCCAATAACATCCACCAGGTATTGATTTGATGTTTAATTTAACATTTGTTTGCAAAAGGGTCCTTGGATCTTTTGGTAAAATATTGGGAATGCGCTTATCTATTATTTCTATCAAACTTTTAACTGCTTGATGTGATATATTATAAGTGACGCACCATCTTCTTATGTCGCTGAGAAATTGTTCATTTTTATTGCTCTCATTATCTGAACATTCTGATGTTGAGAAACTTTCAATAGAGATGCTCTCACTCTCATATTTTTCATGCATATTACTGGCTTGAGAAATAGGAACGTTATTGCTACATCCCTGTTGTGGTACAAAACAAATATTTTGTGCAGAACCATGTGTCATATTTTCTGAAACCCTTTGGCCCGTATTTACATTTTGTACATGGGCCTGTTGTTGTATCGATGATAATGCTTGTGTGTAACGATTCTTTACCTTCTTTTTGTAACTACCACTCACTTTATACCGACGCAGAGATTTCAAATCCATTATTGAACCTTTAATTACTGTTTTTTACCAGATTTCTGTAAACATTCGACAGTGTGCCGCCATTTATGAAGTACCTGTCATATAAATGATACTGAAAAGCTAGTATAGATCTAATTAGTCCATTAACTATAGATTTTAGTGCTTTTATATTATTCCTTAGTCTTGTAGCAGTAACACAAACTCACTTATGGAGCTATTTAAAATATAAGTTATTTAGAAAATGCACCAGAAGTCACTTTGGTACTATTTAGTACTATTGAAGAATTTTCATGGCTTTTACAGAACTAGCTCCATAGCCATGTTTAGGGAGCTTTTAAAACGCTAAAACGTTACGAAATGGTTGTGCAAAGTACTTTTATAGTGCTAATTTGTCTTGTAATAGAGTTTTCGTTACTGCTGCAGTACTAGTACTATAAAAGTATTTTTTACGCATTATTAGTGCCAAATAGGTATATAAAAGTATCAATAAAGTTGTCTACAGTATTAAATGGTACTATAATAGCATATTTTATACCCATTATAGAGCAGCACTTTAAACATTCTTTTGTATGGTCCTGTAAGCGGTTTGAGAGCTAATTTATAGGACTTAAATGCTCTTTTATCTTATAGAACTAAACCGTTCTGTTGAAAACCTTTATAGTACAAGCAGTCACAATGGTTACCATTATAGGCCTACTATATTACTGTTTGGTGATAAAACGCCTTGTTTATAGAAGCTTTTGTTACTTGGGATTCTCTTGGTGTGCCGTGAAAATAGTTCGACGAAAAGCTCTACCACGGGTTCCTCGACCGCGACTCGAATGAAAGGAAGCACCACGTGTTAGTCGTCCACGATAATTATTATTTTGATTCATTCTGTTATAATTGTAAGAATTTCCTCTGGACTGATTTGAATTTCCTCGATAATTTCTCTGAAAATTAGAGCTGCCACGCATTCGAGCCGGATGAGGCCTATTATACGACTTACCACGCATGTTTAAGATCGAGTTTGAAGTCGATGGTTGGGGCCGAGACTCTTCTTCGTCCTGCGCTGCACGAACGGCGTCCTTCAGCTCCGTATAGTTGCGCGCTGAAATTATTGTACTTAGCCGCCTGTTTCTTAAACCATCTGCAATTTTTTTTATAGCCATACTCTCATTGAGTGGCCTTAAAACTTCGTAGGCTTTTTCGTCTGTACCTGCCTGCGAAATCGTAAGGTCAACCATGAGTTCCTCGATTTTACTCGCATATTGAGATAAAGACATATCGTTTAGAGAGATATTATTAAGCTGTGTTAGTAATGAATTTGGTGACTTTTTAGTCAGCAAAAATGTTTTCATATCTTGAACTAAACTGTCGCAACTGGTGTACTCCCGTTTGAGCTTCAGTTTAGCTGATTTAGTCAGCCTCGTTTTAAGCACAAAAGAAAATAATTGTTTTTTACACTCTGCCTCTTTTAAACAACTACTGTAAAGTTCTATACTGTCAATAATTTTCTCAACAGTTTCTTTCTTTACTATCCATTACAGGAACCAAGTGCGCCGCAGTGTTTAGGTCAAATGTATACATTTTTGATACCTTCTTTGTTTCGACACTATAACTAATTATATTCTCATATACTTTTTCTATACTTTCTATTATTTTATCTATAACCTCTATGGTTTCTTTAGGTGTTGACTCTAAATTTGAAAATATGCAATCAAAAATTAATTCACAATTTTTATAAATTTCTTTTGCTGTCGCTACTTTTTGATTCACGTTAGCAACATTCAATTTACGACGAGTTGGACCTAACTTGCTGATAGCTTCTTTTATATTTTTTAATTCGTTTAATATTGAATTTAATAATGGTATCTGTTCTGCCATTAATAAAAGAAGTTAACACTACGTTGGTACTTACTTACTTATTCAACGGATACGGGCAATGGGCATTTTACCTTAACTTATACTATTCGGGCACAATAAACACTATACTAACATTATTATTCTACATAAACGGACATTCTTAACCACAAAGAACCGCACTTTATGAACCTCACTTGCACTTTCAAATTTCCTCGCGCTGCTCTTCAGCGCGGCGACGCTGTGAAAAACGCTCACGGATGCGCCTCAGTGTATCTTGTTGCATTTGTACTTGCACCCAGCCCTGGTGACATTTCCTGTACTGTGTACAGAACACGTAGATCGCCGCCAGGCCTCCCAGGGCCAAAAGTACCGAAAATAGGATGTTATTCGTATAAACGTGACTCCCGACGTCCTCTTCTTGTTTCTCGGCTCTATTGGTGCCTTGCTGGTTAATGGTCTCACAGACACACTTGGAACACTGTTTTCCCATTTTGAAATTCGAAAATTGACAAGACGCGCACAAAAATTTGAAAATATAA
Organism: Athrips mouffetella; assembly: GCA_947532105.1. Taxonomy (NCBI): domain Eukaryota; kingdom Metazoa; phylum Arthropoda; class Insecta; order Lepidoptera; family Gelechiidae; genus Athrips; species Athrips mouffetella. Next base: position 14,473,936 of record OX383974.1, read on the forward strand.
GCCGAAAATTACGAGCGTATTGAACCATAGACGACGCGCAAGTATCTCCATTGTACGAGTAAGTCCCGTGTCACGCTGCCGGCCGTTGCCGGCGCCGGAAAGTTCCACTATTCTTGCTGATGCAGCAACCTTGACGCGGGCGACTCGACGACGGCGCCTACGCAAGGCAGGGTCGCCATGAGGTATGGCCTACGGCCATGGGTGGGAAAGAGACAGCAGGAACTATTCTAAGGAGACAATAGAAACGAGTGAAGTGCTTGAACGTCCGTTTAATACTAATAATAACTGATAGGCTTTTACAATGCAACGCTCAGTCCACCATGTATATCTAAATATCTATACTATCTACTACTACACCTCAAATCTGCATTAAAATCTGATAACCTTGAGGGTACTTTTGTGTTTATACATAATTGTGTCTGCTTACCACTTTCTCCTATTCCTTGGATGATGTGGTTGTCGTAATAAAACTTGCTGTTCAGTTTAGTAGCCAACCAGTGAGTAACACTTTTTTTTTTGTGGGTAGACTTGAAAGAGTAAACAACAAAATTTTGCTCTCTTCAAATTTTATTCTGAATAAATAGTAAAAGTACATTTAATGTTCTAAAACTTACCAACGGCTTTGGTTGACCTACACTAAACCTTTATCACAAACTTTCACACTTGAAAACCACTTAATTATGGAGAACACTGCGGCCAATCTTGCGAAGGGCATGGAGGACATCACTGCATGGATTGAAGCCAAGATGAGTGCATTCGAGCAGAGCCAGCAGCAAGCGGGCGCTCCCACGGTCAAGAACTTGTCAGCGGACTACATCTGCTTCAAGGAAATTGTCTGGAAGGCGATTGGCATGCTGAAGGCTCAGTTGGAGCTATTAGTCAACGGTTTGGACCGGATAGAAACTCATTCGCGACGAAAAGTGCTGCTACTTCATGGAGTCACAGAGAAGGACACTGAAGACCTGCCTACAAGGGTGAAGGACATTTTTTGTGGCCAAATGAAGATGACTATTATTGATACAGCCGCGATTGAGGTTTGTCATCGATTGGGTGTCAAAAAAGACAAAGCCCGCCCTATCCTGGTCCGCTTTGGCTGTCTCAGGGATCGGTCGGCAGTGTGGAAGGCCAAGACCTCGTTAAAGGGCTCTAATATTTCTATTTCGGAGTTCCTCACAAAGTCGCGCCAGGATGTGTTCGTCGCGGCTAGGAAACATTTTGGCTTGAAGCACAGCTGGTCATCGCACGGTACTGTAGTTGTTCTTCTGCCGGACAAGAGCCGTAGGAAGGTGGTAACAATGGCAGAGCTTCAACCGCTATTGGTACAGTTTCCACCAGCGAAAGAAATCCATCACAATGCGAATAAACCGCACTCCGGGACCGGCTTCAATGGAAATCCCAAGAAAGGTGCTACGTAAAAGTAAGACGTATTTACATTGGTTCGGATTTAGACTGCACTTTTTTGATGCTAAATGGCAGGTAGATAGATAAAATTTTACTTTTAGTTATAGCAAATTTTCTGTCTGACTTCACTTCACTTCTTAAATGAATCACCTTGAAATCATTCTGTTTGCTTTGTTTTGCTTTTATCTGTCAAGACTGTCAGTGTCACGTACTCTTTTTCTTTTTTATTATTTGTGTGGCATTCAACCTCCATCTATTGCTGTTTTTGCATATGTCAATGTTGACTTTTTAAGTATTTTTTTTATGTATACCGTTCCGATATGCGCTGAACGTAAATGTATCTAGTGTTTTCCAAATTATTTATTTAAATTTTTTCTTTCTTGATTATTGGTTGTTAATTTAAACTGTAAATCTCTTATGGTCAACCAGTGCTAATGGTAATTTATATGCTTTAGTTTATTAAGATATTATTATATATAAATTGTATCTTTATATTTAAGTATTTAGCTTATTTTATTTATATTATTTGTATTTATAATAAACGATGATTATTTTTCGTGCTCATCTTCTGATGATGATTTTGTAAGTGCTCATAGCAGCAGCTGCTCTTCTCTGTCTGACACTGACCCATTAAAAGATAAACTAGTATCAGTTTTCCAAAGTAGCTCGTCATTCCTGTCCCTTGTGCACATTAACGCGCAGAGCATATTAGCTCACTATTCTGACCTTCTCGCATCCTTCAGCACCAGTGTAGTCGACGGTATCTTAGTCTCCGAAACGTGGCTCAAACCTACCCTTCCTTCCACTAGCTGTTCTCTTCCTGGATTTTTGCTCTATCGTAATGATCGTGTGGGTGCCGGTGGTGGTGGAGTAGGTATCTATCTCCGCAGTGACCTACCCGCAACGATCGTATCCTGCTCTCCATCGCAATATACAGGTTCTATTGAGTATCTATTTCTAGAAGTTACGCTACATCACAAGAAAGTCCTCGTAGGAGTTGCTTATAGCCCTAGTGATAAGATTGACTACTTTAAGTCCTTCGAGTCTGCTTTAGAAAATGTATGTATTACTTACGAACATCTTATCACTATGGGCGACTTCAATACATGCCTTCAGAAAAATGACTCACGATCCAAAAAACTTCTTTCCGTCACTTCCTCTCTTAATCTTAATGTCCTTCCCCTTTCTCCCACCCATCACTTCCCAAACTCTAGACCCTCTCTCCTTGATCTGGTGATAGTTTCCAAGATTAACTCTGTTGCTTCTCATGGCCAGATGACAGCTCCGTTTTCCTATCACGATCTCATTTTCCTCGCCTATAAAGTGCGCCCTCCCAAGAAAAAGAAAAAGGTAATTCTTCAGCGTAACTTTCGTAATATGGACCTGGATCGTTTGAGTGAGGATGTCAAGCGTGTTGATTGGTCGCCGGTAATAACGGCAGACACTGTCAAAGCGAAGGTTGCTGCGCTTTCTTCGATTCTTACACAGCTGTTTGACAAACATGCCCCAGTTCGACCTGTGCGGGTAAGGCATGTGCCGGCTCCTTGGTTGACGGATGCAATCAGGCGGGTGATGTCCAAACGGGATAGAGCAAAGACGAAACTTAGAAAGGATCCGACTGACTCCAATTTAGCAGCATACAAAAAATTGCGTAACATCTGCAACAGGATGTGTAGGAACGCGAAGCGTCGTTACATTCATTCTTCCCTAGGAAATCTATCACAGGCTCAGACCTGGAAGTTTCTTATGTCGTTAGGTGTGGGCAAGACTGCGGATACCTCTGCAGGTACCGTGGATCTAAATACTCTTAACATTCACTTTTCAACTCCTCCATTTATTCTTGATAATGCTACTAAGGCCAATACTCTCTCGTATATTTCAAATCTTGTCCGACCAGACTGTTCTTCATTTAGTTTTCAACCAGTCACAGAGGATGATGTTAAGAAGAGCATCCTATCCATCTCCACAAAAGCGGTTGGTAGTGATAACATAAGCCTTGGTATGTTGATTTCTGTACTTGATGACATTGTGCCTATAATTTCTCACACAATACATTTTTCTTCGGCTGCAAATGTCTTCCCTACTGAGTGCAAAAAAGGTTTTGTGTTACCACTGCCAAAGATATCAAACCCGACTTCCCTTTCCCATTATCGACCTATCTCTATCCTCCCTGTCCTCTCTAAAGTCCTGGAAAGCGTTGTCCATAGGCAACTTTACTCATTTCTAATTTCCAACAATCTCACTTGTCCCTTCCAGTCCGGCTTTCGTCCCTCCCACAGCACAGTTAGTGCGTTGCTGAACGTCACGGAAGACATTCGGTATGCTATGGATAACACCAATCTTACCATTGTAACTCTGTTGGACTTCAGCAACGCATTCAACTCTGTGGACTTTGATATCCTTCTTGCCATCCTTGAATCTATTAACATTTTACCCTCTGTGATCGAATGGTTCCGCTCCTATCTCTTCGGTCGTCAGCAGTGTGTAAGAGTCAATGAATCTTCAACGGCTTGGTCTACATTATCTGCTGGGGTACCGCAAGGTGGTGTTCTCTCTCCACTGTTATTCTCAATTTTTATTAATAATATATCTCGAGTTATCTCTTCGTCCTACCACCTGTATGCAGATGATTTGCAAGTTTATAGACACTTTACTCTTACAGAGGCAAAGGAAGCTGTCACTGCAATAAATAGTGATCTTGCAGCCATAGAAACCTGGGCTAAAACATTTGGTTTACTTGTGAATCCCAGTAAGTCACAAGCGATGGTGGTCGGAAGTAGCAGGCTCAAGAGCAGACTTAATTTTGCTGATCTTCCTTTTGTCTATTATGATAATGTTTGCATTCCTTACACTAGCAAAGCCAAAAATTTTGGTCTTATCATAGACGACACTCTGTCCTGGACTGCTCAAGTCAATGAAGTGAGCAGGCGCATGCATTATTCGTACCACTCACTCAAGCGATTCCAGTTCTTCCTTCCGTTTACAACGAAAATTATGCTTGCCCAATCCCTTCTCCTTCCTATCCTAGACTATGCTGATGTTTGTTATTTGGATGCGACAGTGGAGCTACTGAATAAACTGGAGCGCCTTCAAAATCTTGCAATACGTTTTATTTTTGGACTTCGAAAATACGATCACGTCTCTCAGTTTCGCGCCCAGTTAAAATGGCTCCCTATCCGACTTCGCCGTGATGTGCACATCCTTACTGTCCTTTATAACATCCTTAATGATCCCGCTACTCCTGAATACTTTCGATCCCGTTTCCAACGCTTGCTACCTGATCCCCGCCCTAGGCGTCCCTGTATCACTAAGATGCTGGAATGTCCTAGTGCCAACACAAAATTCCTGTTCAATTTCTTTTCCGTGCGTGCTACTCTAATGTGGAACAAGCTTCCCAAATATATTCAAGACAGCCCATCCGTCACTTCTTTCAAGAAAAGGCTGAAAGAGCACTTCTTCTCGAACTTATCTTGATAATATATGTATTATTATGTTGTACGAGTAGGTATATTAATATATGTAGTCTATAGTAGGTATATGTATGTAGTTATTACTATGTATTATTATAATATTATATATGTACTTATACTTATTTCTTATTTTTATTTGATGTGTACTTATTCTTGTCCCCGTCATATACTTTTTCACACTAAACTCTGGTTGGCTGGAAGAGATCTCTTCATAGAGATAAGCTCGCCATTGTGAACCTCTTCTATCACTACTCTTTTGTTTTATTGTGCACAATAAAGAATATATATATAACAATCCTGACTTCACTTCCCGAGTCCAAAAGTGCTCTTGCGTTATGCCATTTTCCTGCTATGTCTTGTATTTTTATTATAGCTGTGGACAACAGAACCTGATTAATGTTAGTGCTAGACATGCAGACAGAAGAAGGAGTAACTACTTATGTTTGTGTGTGTGAGTCAGAAATAGCTTTTCTATTAGGTATGTTTTGTAATATAGATGGCTTTGACTGTGTGCCTGTGTGTGCGTGAGACGCTGTATTGTTTTGTGTAGACTCTGTGTTGGTAATAGATGTAGATGTAAGCGTGTATGTAGATGCTTGATTGTTATTTTGATTGTTAGTTTGAGTGGTTTGTGTCTGATTAGGGTTAATAGAGGATGTAGGATTTACCTCTATTGAGGTTACTATAATGAATCATGCTGTGATGTTTTCCATGGCAGGTGTTGCACGTCTTTTTAGTGCACTTGTGCCTGGCATTATATGGCTGTAAACAATTATAACACAGATAGTTAGCTTTTAGATAGCTTATTCGTTTGTCTACTGTCAGCTCTAGAAAAGTAGGACATTTGCTTATAGTATGTGGGCCTTTGCACATAACACATACAACATCCGATGAATTAACTGTTGAAACATGGGAAAACTTGGTATTTGTCTTAAAGGGTTGGGGACTTTTCTCATACACCTTATCATTCATTAGTTCAAGAGCTGTGGCTCTCAACATGAGAAATTCTTTCAATTCTTTTATTTTAGGAATGTCCGTTTCCTTTCTACTAAGTTCCCAGGCTGCTCTAAGAGAATCATCAAGTTTCTGGGTAATAATATATACTAAAAGTACATCCCACTCATTAACAGGTAATCCCAATGAAGTCAAAGAATCCAAACTTTGTTGTAAAGTAGACAGAAATGCTTTTAAATTTGATTTACAAATAGTAGGATAACTCATGAAGTTTTTTAAGTGATGATTTACAATAATTGTTTTATTTTCATACCTGTCGACCAGTATTTTCATAGCTTGTTCGTAATTTTCTTCTTTAATAAGTAGCGAGCTGATTAAGCTTGCAGCTTCTCCTCTCAAAGAAGTCTTCAGATACTGAAGGCGTTGTAGTGGTGGCATCTGTGTATCCTCCATTGCACATTCAAATAAGTTCTTGAACCCCGCCCATTCTTGTATGTTATCACCGCTGAAATGGGGCAATTCTAACTTCGAGGGTCGAATTTGCGGCTTCATTGTTCTGTTGAATGCAGTGTTGTTCGAGCTTTGACTGGATGTCGAACTTGCTTTGTCTTCCTTTAACAACTTGGCGATTAGGGCTTTAGTTTTGTAATATTTAGTTTCAATCATGGCTCTTTCAGCTTCGTGTTCTGTTGATTTTGTGTCGTCTTGTTCTTCGATCTCAATCTTCATTTGAATGTCGTCAAACCTCTCGAATAGCTTTTCAAGCTCCACTGCTCTGACGCGAACCTCCTCCACGTCCACGTGGTCGGATTGTTCTTGGTCTGCAATGAAATTGACGATGCTGGTGATTCCCCTTTTTATTACTCCTCTGGCGACTTTGTCCTCTGGTTTGGGAGCCATTCTTCCTCGTTATCCACTTTTCCAGACCAATTGCGTAGTTTCTTCCCGCTATGTAGAAAATTGTAGAATGTGCGAGCCACGTTCACACAAAATGTCAGTTGCAGTGGTACTACGGGACAGTAACTCGAACGCTGTGTCGATTTCTCCTTGATTTCCTCAATATGTGTGCGAGATCGAGTTGCGCGGTACCACCGCAGCGTACCTGACTTTGCTCCTTGAAGTTTTGACTATGGCTGACGGCGACGACGCGCTGGATATTTTCATTCGAAGGACCACAAAAGATGTAGAATATCTTGAACTTGATAATAAAACAGTCAGCTTCTCTTGTAATGTTTATTTTCACGTTTTGGCACTAACAGACACGATTTACTATTTTATAATGATTTTTAACAGCAGAGCACATTGTTAACCGTTTGACAGCTCGGAACAAGAAGGAAGGAGGGGGGAGCGGGAGGGGAACGTTGTCAATGTCAATTGACCGTTTGTTCAGAAACTGATTTTGATACGTTTAGAAATTCTGGTAAGGAACAAGGGTACAAGGGTAATGGTGAAGAATCTGTCAAAGATTGTGTTATTTGCTGATGATACTTCATTAATATTCAATGTAAGTAGGAAATCACAAAATTATAACGAAGTCAACGATGCACTTGGACAGATTCATGCATGGTTTACTGTTAACAATCTAGTCCTAAACGCCAAAAAAACTAAATGTATTAAATTTGCACTACCAAATGTAAGGTCTACTTCACATAACATAGTATTGAATAATGAGCCATTAGATTTTGTAAATAGTACAGTTTTCTTAGGGTTAACACTAGACTCTAAACTTCAATGGGGCCCTCATATAACGGCTCTTTCTGGTCGATTGAGCTCGGCTGCATATGCTGTTAGAAAAATCAGACAACTTACTGATGTAGCTACTGCAAGGCTGGTTTACTTTAGCTACTTCCATAGCATTATGTCTTATGGCATACTGCTTTGGGGCCGAGCAGCTGATATACATTCAATATTCGTTTTACAAAAGAGGGCTATAAGAGCAATTTATTGCCTGAAGACTCGTGATTCCCTGAGAGAACTGTTCAAGGAAATCAACATTATGACAGTGCCATGCCAGTATATCTATGAAAATATAATGTATGCTAGAAAGAACATCCATCAATTACCAAAAATTTGTGACAGGCATAATTTTAATACTAGAAATAAGCATAAAATTGATCAACCATATACTAGATTAACTAAAGTCAATACATCTTTCGTTGGTCTGTGTATACGATACTACAACAAAATACCTGACAATATAGTGCAATTACCTGAGAGAAAGTTTAAAGAATGTGTAAAGCAAACGTTATGTAAAAATGCTTACTATAGATTGGATGACTATATGAATGACAAAGAGGTATGGTGCTCTGATATTCCAGCGAAACACAAGAAACACATTGTAAAAAGCCGACTCTTAAAGTAGGCCGTGCTGCAGTGGTTTCTTGCCGTTTCTTTTACGCTGCCATAGCACGATCCGAAACGGCGTAGACTCGCTCTATTTGCATTGTATTCTGCATGACATTCAATAAGTATTCTGTAAAGAATCTACATTGAATAAATTATCTGAATCTGAATCTAATAGGGCTGGCGTGAAAAAGGGATCACCGCACCACCAGTTGTGGAAGGAGGCTATCTTTTTTGAAAGATGTAAAATTTCTAGATAAGGAAAAAGAGGGAAAAAAATACAGAATTGTTGAAAAAGTCGTACGTTCTATAAAGAAGATAATAAAAAAGATTGAAGGAATACAATTAATTTGGAAAAAGTTAAATCAGTCCTACGATCTTGACACTATGTTTCATAGAAACTTCAATCAAGGCCCAATAGAAAACTTTTTTGGAAACATAAGAAGTCTAGGAGCAAGGAACGTTTCACCAAGCGCAGTGGCATTCGAAGGTGCTTACAAATCACTTTTATTAAATAATTTTTCTACAAAACATTCTCTCAACGCTAACTGTGAAGAAGACAATGCATCATTTCTCCAGTCCCTGGACTTCTTTAAATGATGAAAATCGAGATGAACATACGGAACAAACAGCACCAACGTCCCAGCCGGATATGAGAATTAGCGACGAGATGTTGTTTGCCGATGAATATTCAAATCAAGAAGAAGGTGTTCACCAAAAAAAATATTTTTGCGGATGGGTTTTAAAAAAATGCTGCTGTAAAATTGTCAAATCCTGTGAGACATGTTGAAATGTTTTATTTGGAACAGGTAATATTATGCCTGAACATGATTTTATTAGGGCCAAAGAATTCAATAAACAAAAAAAATATCACTTTTGTACCCTTCGAATAATACATTAAGATGCGAGTGCGCTGTCTTGGACTTTAGGCAAGAGGCTCAGAAGTTGCACGAGCTTCTTACGACGTTTTTCAACACATTTGCAAATAAAAACAAATAAAATTTGCTTACCTTTTCTACCGAAGGAAAATTCTTTTTACTTTTTCCTTACATTTTTACGAAAGTAAAGCCCGTAAGTTACCCACCAGGGGCAATTTTCACAGACAGGAAGAGACTCAACGCCAGCCAGCCACTCGAGACGCTGTGTGGCGCCCTCGCGCAGGACCAATCCATACAGCTGGGCCCAGCAACGTCCACCAGCGTCGCGCAGCTCCCAATGTTACCCGTCCTAATGATCACCGACGGATTCGCCAAAAGAAAAGAACAGACGGCCAGCTCCAGAGGCCCAGGAAGTATTGATGATTTCCGTGGGGGGTCAGCATCGTTTGTCAACTGATGGAGGGAACTGGGAGCTCCAGAAAATATTTTAAAGGCAATCACGGGCTACACTTTGTAAAAACTATTCCTTTTTAGGGTTCCGTACCCAAAGGACGAAAACGGGACCCTATTGATATGCCTCCGATGTCTGTCTGTCGTCTGTCAGCAGGCTGTATCTCATGAACCGTAATAGGTAGAAATTTGAAATTTTCACTAATTGTGTATATCTGTTGCCGCTACAACAAACAATACTAAAAATTTTAAAAAGTAAAAAATTAAGGGGGGCTTAACAGCTAAAGGGGGGAACGTAAAAAAAAGTTTGACCTAATCTTTGTTTAGAGCTCGTTGAGTAGATAGATACTGTATTTTTTGTTTTAAAAAATATTTAAAACAAACGAATAAGATGCCACCAAAGTCAGCTGTTTTTACAAAATTTTGTTTGAGCTGTATCTCATGAACAGTTAGCTTGACAGTTAAAATTTTTACAGATTATGTAATTCTGTTACCTTTATAACAACAAATACAAAAAAAAGTAGTAAATTAAGGGGGGATCCCATACTAAAGGCCTACAAACGTGAAAATTTGTAAGTTTATAGTACTTAAGCTATTAAATAACAACAAAAAATAAAATCTGGCCAAGCGCGTGTCAGACTCAAAAAATCTCGCACAGTAACTTACTGAAATTTCATCTAATACAATAATGATTAGGTACGCAACCCTCGGAGCGCGAGTCCGACTCGCACTTGGCCCGGTTTTTTTAAAACGTCCCCGTTAGTACCGTTACGCAAGGACGTGATGAGAAGGTTCGTGACAAAGAATTCTCGATCAATGACGGAAGAAATGGACCTTTTACAACGCAGGGGGTAATAGAACTCTCAAAGCAAAGACGGGATTCTTGTCGCGAATGTTCTTGATCCCAAAACAAAACGGAAAACTTTGTCAAATATGCGATCTAAGGCGCCTAAATCTCTTTTAGAAAACATCATAATTCCGCCTCATGAACCAGCGTCACGTTCCAAATTTCTTACAACCGCTAGATTTTCTGGGGAAGTTAGAACTATCTCAAGCACAACCACATCACAGTAAAAGAAAGTCATCGCAGATTTCTCAGTTTTTCCTACGCTTTATCAAATGACGATACTTCCCTTTGGTCTGAGCAGTGCCACCCATATTTTTTCTCGGGAAACAAACTGGGTCTCAGGTGTCTTGAGGATGAAAGGTATTCGAGCCTTAGTCTGCCTAGACGATTTTTTTTTACCCATCAGGATCCGCAGATACTCGGACAGACCGCTCATCCGGCGGGAAAACGGCACAATTGTATTTTTTTCCAAAATTGAGTTATCAATGTCATAATTACACAAAAGCATATCTGCGCTTGGTGTGAAAACGGCGCAATTGTGTTGCTTAAAATTTCAGCTAGAATGCGAAAGTGTCGTTCTCATTCAGTTGCAAAAAATCCCCGCTCTTGGAGTGAGATCATCTAATTGGCAGCAGTGTTGCCACCTTAGCCCTTTTGGGGCTAGATCTAGCACTTTTTACTATAGGTGAACTCGTTGTTTAATGATTTAGCCCGGAAAGGGCTATCTAGCCCTTTTCACAAAATCTTGAACTTGCGCCATCCTAACATTGCCATAACATCGAACTTTCGCGATTTGTGTCATAGATATTGATTTATATTTTTGTGGAAGATACCATTTGTTCGATTATGGCAACATACCGCATCTCTACGCCGCGCCGATCCGGGTATTCCCCGTAGTCTACGGCGGCGGCGGCGAGGAATAGCCGGAGCGTTTACTTTTTATGAACCGACTAATTAAAGATGTGTGTCAAAACACTATTTTTTCATCAGTTGATATGTCAATTGTTTTTTGCAATATAAAAATAATACAACAGAACATTTTGTTTTTTCATTCATTCGTCTGGAGTTCATCGCCGTAATTTGAGGTTTTTTTATAGAACATTGTAATAGTTTGAGTTTTCCGTACCTATACAAAGTGTATGTGAACACATTGGGTAATAAATAAATCTAAGATGGATTTGCCGCTTCAAAAAAAGACTGCATATAAGCAACATTACAAAAAAGAGTGGGAAGTAGAGTTTAAGTGGTTAAAACCAGTGGCAGGAGATTCATCGAAAGCCCTGTGCTTGTATTGTAAAGTGGAAATGAATGCAAAAATATACGACATCCATCGCCACAGAGACACAAAAAAACATAAAGATAAATCAATTCCCTTTACGTCATCCTCACAAACAAAAATTGTTGTGCAAAAAGAAGATACTACCAGTGCCAGTAAATCTGAAGCATATCTTAGCTTATACATAGCAGAACACTCCTCAGTTAATAGTGTTGACCACCTTACTGATTTATGTAAAGAAATTTTCAGTTGTGACTGTCTGAAAGGAGGAGCAAATAAAATCCAGATGCATCGCACTAAATGTACCCATATTATAAATGAAGTTCTGAGTCCGTATTTCAAAGATTTACTGATTAAAGATATTGGGACGAGTCCTTTTAGCCTGATACTTGATGAGTCTACGGATGTGTCTGTCACAAAACAGTTAGGAGTGGTGATTAAATATTTGAACGAAGAACGCAACGAAATAGTTTCGACATTTCTAGGTCTTCAGCAATTGACTTCTGCAAATGCCAGATCTATAGTTGATGCTCTTATCAGTCTAATTGATGACCTGCAATTAGATATTAGAAAGCTAATGGGAATCGGAACCGATAACGCCTCTGTGATGGTGGGAATAAATAATGGAGCGTTCCAAATTCTCAAAGAAGAATACAATTTACCACATTTGGTTTTAAATAAATGCGTTTGCCACTCCATACAATTGGCTGTATCACACGCTTCGCAAGAGACTTTACCACGAAACATTGAGTTTTTAGTCAGGGAGATATACAATTGGTTTTGTCTATCCCCATCAAGACAAGACGCATACAAAAAAATTTATGAAACCATAAATGTGGGTGAGAAGCCACTGAAAATTTTAAAGATGTGTGCTACTCGCTGGATTTCTATCGAGCCAGCCGTTACTCGAATTCTTTCTCAATGGGATGAACTCACACTTCATTTCCAAATGACACAGGTGCCAGAAAATTGTTACACTGCTACATTACTGCATTCGATGTTGCAAGATGAGAGGAATAAATTGTATTTAATATACTTAAAATCTGTGCTTAATGAAGTTCAGCAAGCAGTGAAAATATTTGAAGGCAAAGGTACAGATCCGGTACTACTCCTAGATACGCTGAAACGACTCATTGAAAGTTTATGCCATAAAATTATAAACCCAAATTCCCGAATTGACTATTTGGCTCAACGAGTCAACGATTACGTTGATCCGAACCCATACATGGGATACGTTTTTGAAGATTCTTTAAGTAAGTCCAGTTTAGAAGAACCTGAAAAAAAAAAGCACTTAAACAAAGAAGCATTGACTTTACTCTGAAATTAATAAGTGAATTACAGCAGCGCCTGCCAAATAACTTCAAAAACCTAGAGACCATGACAATTCTTTCTGTGAAAGAAACATTAAAAAAAAAACAAATCTGTACTACCCATCGTTAAACTTGCTGAAGTGTTCGGTGTGCAGCCTGAAGAAATTGATAAAATTTTGACGCAATATAGGCACATTGCTAACCAAGATTGGGAGAATAAAGAAGACAGCGTAAAATTTTGGTGTGAAGTGCTTGTTCATAAAGACGCCGCCGGAAACAAGCCATTTCAGGAGCTTGGAAATTTGGCAAAAATTATTTTATCTTTGCCCCATTCTAACGCCGATGTAGAGCGTGTCTTCAGTTCAATGAACTTGATCAAAACCAAAACGAGAAACAGGATGGGGTTGAAAACAATGAGTGCAATTTTAAATATACGGTGGGGATTGAAACGACTCAAACAGTCTTGCTTTTCTCACAAGTTTCCTAAGGACGTAATTCAAAAATGTGGGAGTAATTTGAAATACACTTTCAAATTATCGAAAAATACCACAGCTTTAAATGAGCCATCTACTTCTTCTGCTCCGCCAAATGAGATCTTGGAGGATTCAGATGAAGACTTTGATTTTTGATTATTTTTTGGTATTTTCTGTTCAATTTTGTTAATGTTTCTTGTAGATAACAAGGTAAATAATTATGTTTTAAATTTAAATCTGTTTAATTTCGATTTGTTTTGGTTAACAGCTAAATGATTCTTTTGAAATTTTGAACCGGTTAAATTTGTTTAATTTTAGTGTGTTAAATAACTAAAATATATAATTTTTGAACCTATTAAATTGGTTAAATTTTTGTTCTAATTCAGTTTAATTTTGAAAAATGTTAGTGATTAAAACTTAAAAATAAATATGTAATGGAAATCATTCGTAAATGTGTTTTTTAGCCTTTTTTTTTACATCAAGTCTTTTCTTGGTAATTTGTGCTCCATCTAGCCCGATCTAGCCCTTTTTAGCTTCTTCAACTGCCCCATTACTAAAACCAAGGTGGCAACACTGGCAGTTACGCGGGGGGATCCGCAGTGAGTGGTCCTGTTCTGAATCTACATCGGCAATCAGAAAATTGTGACATAAATTATTCCCAATTTGGAACGAGAACGGCGCAATTGTAATGTTTGCCATTGTAGCTCCAGTTTTCTCATTTGTTTGTAGTCATAACTGGTATTTATGTATATTGTGACATTTAACTTCCAATTTGTTTGAACTATGGCTGCACTAATTCTTGGTATTGATTTATAGCAACTTGGTCAGTAATTTCAAGTAACGCGCTCGCTTTAATAGTTGCTGCGTTGAACCGAAAAAAATTAACGTAGCAACACTAGCAACTGCGTAAGTAGTGGAGAAAAATTTGGTTTTTACGCTATGGGAAGTCGCAATCTACTGATGCTCGATAGGGCTAAAAAATGACTGATCCCTGCTCCCTTTTCAAAGGCAACTATTCAAAATCAAACAATTGAAGGCATAACTGGAATCTCTTTTAGTGAATTGGTTTCCGAAACATTAACTAAAAATCTCAATATAGAACAAGATAAGTCCAACGACATTGAAAATACTGAAGTTGAAGCTAAGAAAAATAGTACAAAATTTGAACCAAATGGTAAAATTATTACCTTACCTATACCTTTATTATTATGTTTTTATTTAATTTTAGCTGAAATTAAGGTTCATGAAAATTTCTCTGTAACACCTTCATTATTGGACAACACTGAAAAAGACAATAATGCACCTGAAGCTTCTGCTTATACAGAACTGCAAGTTAACACTGAAAGAGAAAATTGTAAGTGCAAATTATTTTATTTGTAAATGTATTAAAATATAGTAATCTAGAATATTATTCTAATTATTAATTATTTTAAAATAAAATAATTAAATTAGGCATATTACATTTACCTAAGATAGGTAGTCTAAAATAACTAATTTGTTTGTGTCTGAAATACCGATGCGCGCATGCCCTTATGGAAGTCATTAATGTTATAACAGGCAAGTTTTAGCAATATATCTTTAAGTTTATTTATGAACGTTTGTGTACTTGGTGAGGCTGTCACGTGTGCGGGCAATGCGTTATACAAGTGCGGGCCAACAACATCAAGCAGTTTGCGGGACTTGGCACGGCGGTGGGGTGCCGCGACCAGCAAGTGTCTGTTGCGGAGGTTTCGCGAGTGCTGGTCACTTCGTGTCGGGAATTTGTTTAAATCTTGCCTGACCAGTTTACATATCTGTAAGACATAGACGCTGGGGAGCGTTAATATCTTTAATTCCTGGAAAAGTTCTTGAGCAGGATGATCGTAAGGCTTATTTGCAACTATTCTTTTAGCACGCTTTTGAAGTTTAAAGGCACGGTCGCGGTCGGCCGCCGTGCCCCAAAGTTCAATACCGTATATTAAGATTGAATGAAAATAACCATAATAGGCCTTCTTCATATTCTCGGTAGTTAGAGTGTGGCGAAGTCTAGAAAGAGCATAGCAGGCAGATGCCAGTTTGTCGCAAGTGTTATCTATGTGGGCAGACCATGTTAATCCCGAGTCAATTATATACCCTAGATATTTCACCTGTTCTACTTGTGGGACAGCTGTACCGTTTAGCATAATGTTTAGGTTGGATTTATTTAAATTGGACTTACGTAGCTGGAAATGAACGATGTTTGTTTTCTTAACATTTAGTGACATACCGTTAACAGAGAACCAATTTGAGATATGGCTTATCACATGGTTTAGTTTAGATCGTAGATTTTCAATCGTGTCAGCTGATAGAATCAGACAGGTATCGTCGGCGAACATGACGTACTCCGGCTCGGCGCTGGCAGCTGTTATATCGTTGACCAGTAACAAAAAGAGGTTATTTCCCATCACCGAGTCTTGGGGTACAGCACATTCACCGACAGATTCCATGTCTGATTTACCGTTCAGTACGTAGGTAGCCTGTTTCCGGTCATGTAAGAAGGACTGAATAGTTTCGAGAAATTTACCCCGGAAACCATACAGTCGCAGCTTCTCCAAGAGGAGCGAGTGATCCACCATCTCGAAGGCACGCGACAAGTCACAGAAGATGGCTGCCACCTGCCGCCCGCCCTCGAGGTGGTGCATCACTCTCGTGACCACCTCACGCGCCGTGTCCGTCGTCGATCTTCCCGGCTGATATGCAAACTGTTGCTTATTTAGCAGGTTACTGCTGATTAACGATTTCATGATTTTATCACTAAGAAGCCGTTCGAACACCTTTGATATTATTGGAATAAGAGAAATTGGTCTATAGTGTTGGGGTAGGTGCATTTCACCCTTTCCTTTATATACAGGTTGTACTTTAATAAGTTTAAGGAGATTTGGATATTTTCCCAACCTAATACATTCATTAAATAACCATAAGAGTAGAGAAGACACTACTGGCGGTAAATAATCCAAAACATAGGTCGACATTTCATTAATGTCTTTGGTTTGTTTTCTTTTGATAGACTTTATCGCCCTTTGAATATCACGTAATGAAAATGGATCACATTCAAAAGTTGGTGTAAAGATAGGTAGGTAAGAACGTAGATAAGTGATTGCGTCGCTCGGACTAGGCCTAGTTTTGTTATTATTATTCGCTTGTATGTAGTAGCGGTTTAGCTGAGCGGCGGCGGCGGCAGCGCGAGCGCTGTCGCAGTCGCCGGTCTGGCCTCGAACGAGAACATCAAGTGCACTGGTTTTATTTTTGTTATTGCATGTTTCCATAGCAATTACGCGCCAAATACTTTTACACATGTTGTCTAAGCTATTTGTTATAACATTGTTTATATAATCACTTTGTGCACCTCCCAGTAGCAACGCGTACTCTAGTTCAAGTTCTAATACTTACTTACTTACTCCTTTGGCGCAACGACCCAAAATGAGTCTTGGCCTCCGAAACGAGAATACGCCACTGGTCCCGGTCTTGTGCGGTGGTTCGCCAGTCGCCTGCCTGGAGCTCGCGCAGGTCTGAGCTCACTACGTCGATCCACCGATATCTGGGGCGGCCAACCGGGCGTCGACCCGTCGGTTGACCCACGAAGGCTTTCTTGAAGTGGCGGTCCTCCCCCATTCTTTCTAGGTGGCCGAGCCAGCGGAGTCTGTGAGCCTTCGTCTCTCCTATTATATTAGGGTCAGCCACAAGTTCTTGAATTTCCGCGTTCTTAAGAATCCTCCAGCTTCCGTCACTTCTTAACTTTGGCCCAAGGATTTTACGGAGAATTTTCCTCTCGGCGACCAGGAGTTTGTTCTCCTCTTTAAGCGTTAGTGTCCAAGCCTCGCACCCGTACATTAATATTGGTCTTATTACGGTCTTATAGATCCGGATCTTAGTGCCTCTACTGAGAAGCTTGGACACTAGCACTTTATGCAAAGCGGCACTGCATCGCAGGGCATTTTGTATTCGAATGTCGACTTCTTGGTCACGGGTATTAGTATCGTTGACGGTACAGCCCAGATATTTGAAATTAGCCACCCCATTGTACACAGTATCTCCAACATCTAGGTCTTTGGGTTTGGTGCGTGTGTTTTTATATCGCCTCATGTGAAGGTACTCAGTCTTACTGTGGTTAATCCTTAGGCCTACTTTCAACGCTTCCGCTTCCAGCACCTTAGCCGCCATCTGTACCTCAGCGCTTGTCTCACCCAACAGGGCTAGGTCGTCTGCATACCCTATCACCTTGTGCCTGCCGTTTAGTTTTAGTCCACAGTCTAGAATCAACACTCTCCTTAAGACATACTCCAGAACTATATTGAAAAGCATAGGTGGTAGGGCATCGCCCTGTTTTAGTCCAGTGATGACATCGAACGCATCCGTCAGCTCGCCCTCAACCCGCACTTTCATATTGCTCTTCTTTGTAGCAGTCTCAATCAGGTTGACTAATTTGCTAGGTACGTTAAAGTTCCTGAGTATTACATACATGGCGGGTTCTAATAGCTCATTACTTATTGTATCGATACTTGAGTGAGCTTTAGTTTTAAACTTCTGATACGGGACCGACATAAGCGCACGCGATCGCTAACCCAGACGTTTACACAATTGCGTTTAGGACATTTCTTAATAGGAAAGCATACGTCAAAGTAGTGTTTTATAACAATAAGAACAGATTCAAGATTTGTACATGGACAAGAAATTACATTAATCAATTTATTCCAATCATAAATATTCAAATTTAATATAAAATTTTCAATATTTTCCGGTGAAAATATTCTCTTAAACATGACAGAGTTATTTTTAATAACTGGAATGAGATTGTCAATTTTCATCAGTATGGCCAAATGATCAGATATATTCAAATCAATGCTACCTATATTATTTATCAAATTTTTGTCGTTCGTGTAGGCGTGGTCAATTGAAGTTTTGCTCGTATTAGAAATTCTAGTGGGGAAGTTAACTATATTTTTTAGATTAAATTGCTTTAACAATTCTTTCAAAATCTTAACATTATTACATTTATTCATGGTATCTATGTTCATATCTCCAACTATCAATATTTTAAAATCTTTAAATATTTGCAAATTAAATAAATGGTTAAGTTTAGAGAAAAAGTCATTTATGTCGGCACTGGGTGGTCTATATAGGCACACAATTACGAGATCTAGTCCGACGCACTCTACCGCGCAAGCTTCGAAGTTCATCTCAAGGGAAAGGAGCGCGACCTCGGTGCGTGCTATTGTTAGTAGCGACGGTTTGGTGTAAATACAGACACCACCACCTCTTCGAGACTTTCTGCAGTACTGGGCACGCAAGGTGTAGTTCATAACATTAGTAGAGGACAGCTGAGCTTGCTGTAGCCAATGCTCAGTCAGACATAAGATGTCGACATAGTTCAGTATTTGCAGCTCAGCTTCAAGCTTACGTGTTTTATTTTCTAGCCTGTTAATGTTTTGGTACAGTACCGTTAATGTTGGAGATGCTGGAATGTCCGTGGAGGTGAACGTCCAGGAAGGTAGCTGTGTCTTACTTGTCTGGTGGTTTAGCGGACCTTGGCCGGAGAAAGGGCTTCCATTCCGAAATCCTGGTGTTACAAATACAAATATCAAATATCTTTATTCGCAAGAAAACAGTAGTTGAGGATCTTAAGTTAAAAGAGTACAGTGTTTTCAGCTTACACGTAAGCATGCAAATATATCTAATGGGAATTAAAATTATATACAGTGTGTCAATATTAAATATGTCAAAATTAAACTATTCATTAACTTTAAAATCTAGAAATTCTTTCACACTGTAAAAGCAATGTTTTAATAGCCATTTTGTCAAACAATTTTTCAGTGCATCTTTAGTCATAATTTTAAAATTGTCAGGTAGCTTATTAAATAACAAAATGCTAATATTAAATATGTTCCTCTTGTAAATGTCTTTCCTAGCAAGAGGTTGATACAGTAAATTCATAATCTTTGATCTTGTTTGTCGTAACGTAACTTCTCCACGAGTTTTCCAATAATTAAAAAAAAAATACACACGTCTCTAATATACATACAAGGAAGGGGTAGTATATTAAGTTGTTTAATTGAATTTAGCGTTGCATATTGCGCGGATGCACTTCTTCTGGAGTTTAAAGGCCCTATCAATATCTACAGAATTACCCCACAGTATCAATCCATAGCCAAGGATAGAGGAGACATAGCCATGATAGGCCATTAAAGCTGCTTCAACTGATATAGTTTGCCTCAACCTTTTGAGTGCATAAACAAAGCGATTTAATCTGTTACAAACCAGCTCAATATGACATTTCCAGTTCAAATGCCTGTCTATCGTGATACCAAGAAATTTGAAAGTGTCAGTTTCATCAACCATTTCGTTGTTATCACTCAATTGGATCGGATATGGGTTAGCATTATACGAGATAAATTGCATGAACTTAGTTTTACTAACATTTATACGTAAGTCAATATTATTTAGCCATTTAACCAATTCACTAAGAGCATTATTTATGTCGTTTTCAAACGTAGGTCCATCTTTATTTTTACATTCTATTATGAGTGTTGTGTCATCTGCGAATTGAACACAACTATGACAAGTAGCCTTAGGAAGATCGTTTACGTACAAAAGAAACAGTAACGGCCCAAGAACACTACCTTGCGGCACACCTTTATTAGTGACTCTAAAATTGGAACGATAGCTTTGCTTCGTGATAATGCCATTCGATTCATTAACATTACATATCACAGTACACTGTTGCCTATTTTTAATAAAGCTTTCTAGCCAATCAAATGCTGGACCACGAATCCCATATAGTATTAAATTTTGTAAGAGCAATACGTGGTTCACTAAATCGAATGCTTTGGTCATGTCAAGAAACAAGGCCACTGTGGGTGTACCCCTATTAAGATTTTGAGTAATGATACGCACTAGATCAAAACATGCATGTACGGTCGACAAGCCTTGACGAAAGCCATATTGTTCTGGCTGAAGTATGTTATGCTTGACTAGAAAGTCCTTTAATCTAGTCTGCATCGCTCTTTCGAAAACTTTGGATAGTATAGGGACTAATGAAATAGGCCTATAATTGTCAGGATCCAAATTATCACCTTTTTTAAATAAGGGTTTGATCACACAAATTTCGAGGCTATCAGGAAATATGCCTTCTGATAAGGAAAGGTTTATTAAATGTTACACGTCGGCTTGTAAGAATTTACTGTAGACTAGCGCAGGAATGCCTATCTTAAAGGAACTATAGTTATCGTGCTTAGAAGGCATTTTCTCGACAACACACAAAACGCCGCCACATATTCCGTTCAAGTGATTCGTCATGTCTTCACAGGTTGTTTCTTTCCTAAAGTATCATCCGTGGAGATACTTATGCACTTCGACTCCCTTTACTGACGTGTTTGATGCTGATCCTTGTATTAGTTTGGGTTTAGGCTTTTTTGAACGGCGGCTATTTTTCACAATCTGCCAGTCATTTTGCATCATTTGTGAAGCTGTCGAAATGTCATTCTCGCTAGATTCCTTAGTTTGGTTTGATGAATCCAGGTTTTCACTAACAACTTTACTAAATGTACGTTTAGATAGCTGTAGATCGTCACTTTCGGCATTTTTCTTGCAATTATTTTCATTCGTCGGTACAGAATTTTGTTTGACGGTCGCTGGCGGCGCGGGGTCATGTTTCGCAGGTTTATTGCAGGCCTTCTTAGCCAGTTTTCTGCGGGCCGCGTTCGCGATGCTCTCTTTCGCACGCACTGCAGATGCACGCTGCTGTTTGCACGGTGCTAGGGGAACGCCGCGTGTTAAAGCGGGACGGCTAGTCGGCGTTGAGGTGTTACTATTTGGTACTGGTGTATTCGCATCGCAATGACGTTCGCTTGCGCATCACCAACCAGTCCTGTTGATCTCTCACATAATCTGTTTATCGTAACGGTTTTTAACTTATTGATTTCTTGTCTAATTTCATCGAATTTCTTATAGATTTCACATATTTTTTTTCCAGTGGTAGCAGGGCACTGATGAACACTTTTTTAATGGTTTCACAATCACTCTCGGACATTTTTATCGTTAGAATTTATTTTTTTATCAGAGAGACATAGTGACGTCGCGCGATCGTGCAGCTGACTAAAAACATTGAACCTCGCAATATAGATACACCAGAAGCAAGCAAGCCTTTACCACAAAATTCCCAATATAACAAAAAAGTCACGTCGAGGAAGATGTTTCCGACCATTATGAGCCTTTTTCTGGAAGTGAATGTTCAAATGAGTATTAACCTGAAAAAAAGAAAAGACGGAAGCGCCTACTATCTTCATCATCGAATTGTTCTTCTACGTCGGTCATCAAGTTCTAAGTCGTCTTCCAGTTCAGGGTCGTCATCTAGTTCAACGTCCTCATCCAGTACATCATCAAAGTCTAGATCATCGTCAGATGTATCATCAAATGCAAATATAAGCAACAATTCTACGCCAAAAAATGTCAAGAAAAGACGCCGAAACGTTCATCTATGGAAAAGTGAAACTATAAAATCTTTAAAAAATTCAGGAAAAGGATATTAATCACGAGCTGGTAAAATTGTACCAGCGAGGACTATGAAACCACCATGCACATATAAATGCAGACTGGGTTATGCAAGTAAACTTTCTAGTGAAGACAGACAGACGATATTTAATAATTATTGGGGCTTATCTTCTTTAGAATGCCAACGTTGCTTCTTAACCAGTTGTACTTCAGTTTTGCAATTATCAGTACGAAGCATCAAAGCTACTGCAACAAAGCCCAGGAACGATCCCTCGCATAGAAAGCCATTATTTACGTGCGAACACAACCCGAAAATTTGTAGATGAGGGCCTCAGTGTTGCAGAAAGGCACAGAAATTACAAGGAGCAAAGAGAAGCTGCTAATAAAGAAGCAGCAAATTACGACTTTTACTCAAGAATTTTCAACTCTGAATACAATATCTCTTTTTTTGTCCCAAAGAAAGACCAGTGCGATTTATGCGAATCGCACAAAAATTCTATTGGAGATGAAAAACTTGCACTTAAACCAGCTTACGATGAACACCAAACTAAAAAAAAACACAGCAGAGAAGAGAAAAAAAAGGATATTGAAAAGTGTAAAGAAGCTGAAAGTAAAATTGTCGGTGCAATTTATGACCTTCAAGCAGTTATACCTGTACCCCTTGGAGAGTCATCTGCATTCTTTTATAAGAGGGCGTTCGTTGTGTAAACATCTGGGCCAGTGACCGCTTTGATATTTTATTTAACTAAAAAGTTTTAAGCAATTATCTCTTAATAAGTTCTATTTCTTTAAAGTTCTGATAAGTGTTCGCACCACATATAGTGTTAACCAGTGACTCTGTGTTAGATTTTGTGCAGTTAAAAGGATATTTATATCGACTGTGTGGTTAGTGCATAACTGCGATGAACAACAACTTTTTCGACCTAATATATAAACAAACCCAATAGTTATATTAAAGTGCTCGCCAGTGTTTTTTTTTATTTTTATTTACTCTGATCGTCGGAAGTGTTGATTATTTCGTTGGAGTAAAGTAGTTTACATCGTTGATATAACCGAGATATAACCTCTGGACTTTCTACTTACTACCCACTACTTAGCAATTATTTTATTGGACTAGCTAACTACTACCTACCTTTCTTCGTAATAATTTACATAAACATTGTGTATCACAATTAGACTGTCCTTGAATGTTGAAGCAAACAAGCAATGTTTTGGTTCTTTCCGTGACCATAAGAAGATAATTTGCGAACTATATGGATTGTAATGCTGGTTGCGGTCGACCAATTCATGATGCTACTTTGGAGGCTTTAGCTTGTACACATTGCACCAAAGCATATCACTGGCAATGTTTAAGCATAAATAAAGATCAGTTCTGTGCTCTTTCGACCGAATATCGCTCTGGTTGGGTGTGCCCTGCATGTCGTGCCAATGTTAACTCTCGACGCCCAAGGATAGATCCTGATACCTCAGTTCGCCACAACCAAATTCCTTGCCCTGAAGACAGCCTCGACATGTCTCTTGATAGCAGTCTGATAAACCAACCACCAACCCCAAGCCCAGTGAATCAGCACGGGGCTGTGACAATGGATAAAATCAGTACTCTGCTGGATCATAAAATAAATACTTCTGTCTCAACCATTATTGATGAAAAACTACAAAATGGATTGACGAGCTTCATGTCAAAGTTTCGTACTGCCCTACAGGAGGATATCAGAAAAATGGTTCAGGCCGAAATTAAGCCAATTGTGGATAAATTGGAAAAAGAATTTACAGACACTACAGACTTTATATGTGAAACCCAAAACAACCTGAAGAGTCAAATAACTGAAAAAAACTCAGAGATAAAAAAATTACAGTCTGACAATTGTAAACTTCAATCTGATCTACAGAAGTTGCAGGGCCGCCTCTCTTCGATTGAAAATGTGTCCCGTAGTTACAATGTTGAGCTTCAGTCAGTGCCTGAAACTAAATCTGAAAATCTGATATCAATACTGAAGCAACTTTGCTCTATCATCGGAACCACAATCAACGAAACTGAAATTGTAACGTGCAGAAGAGTAGCAAAAATTGACCCCCAATTGCGTCGCCCACGGAATATCCTGGTCACCCTTTCGTCCCCTCGACTACGTGACCTTATCATCTCCCTGGCAACCCGTTTTAACAAGAACAAAGCCTCCGAAGAAAAGCTTAATACCTCTCATCTGGGCTTTAGTGGGGCTACTTCTAGAATTTATGGAACCGAACACATTTCACCTGAATGTAAACAACTTTACAACGAAGCTAAAAAAGTCAAGATTTTAAAAAAGTATAAATATGTTTGGGTGAAATTTGGTCGTGTCTATTTACGTGAAACCGACGATGCTAACCCTATACACATAAAAAATATGGACTGTTTAAATAAATTAAAATAAAAAAAAAATATTTTATAAATATTTATCTGGTTATATGGTTTTTTTTTTATTTACACTGATTTTGTTTTACCAGAATGTTAATAGAATAAGAAGTAAGTTAGATGACGTATACCTAAATATTCTCAATAGCGACTACGATATAATTTGCTTAACAGAGACTAATTTAAATTGTGGCGTATTTGACAGTGAGTTTCTTGATTCCAGATATATGGTATTTCGAAGAGACCGTGAGACAACCTGTATCAAAAAAAAGAGTGGCGGGGGTGTAGCTGTAGCAGTCAAAAAGTCTATATTAGCAACTCGTATAACTAAGTGGGAAAGCTCGGTTGAGGATGTTTGGTTGCGTATCGATTTAAGTGCACAATATTCCCTATACTTGTGTGTTTGCTATCTGCCACCGGATATTGACTTAAGTATATTGGAAAGACTTTATGTAAATTGCCAAAACTTAATTTTAAATAGTAAAACTTGCTCGGACTTCATACTTGTGGGCGATTTCAACACACCTAGTCTTCAATGGTATAACACCACCACACTGTCTGAAATGAATCCCCTTTTGGTACAAACTGATCGAAAGTCAGATCTTCTTCTAGAGACGTTATCATTATGCAGCCTTAAGCAATTTAATAACATACCAAATGCAAACAACCGTTTTTTAGACTTAATTTTAACTACACTACCTTATATAAGTGTATATAATGCTATTTCTTTGAGTAAACCTGATAGTCATCATCCTCCATTACTTGCGGATATCCCTAACTTAAAACTGCAACCTAAGCTAATTAAAGAGAAACTTAAGAGTAGACCTAACTTTAAAAAAAGTAACTTTGATAAGATTCGCCAGGATCTTAGCTCTGTAGATTGGGCTAGAGTCTTAAACCATTCGGACATCGATATTGCTCTAAAACAATTTTATGACATACTTAATAAAATTATAGATAAACATACACCTAAAATTCATTGCAACAAAACTGATGAACATCCATTTTGGTTTAGTCCCTCGCTAATTAAACGCCTCAAAGAAAAATCTAAGTATCATAAACGCTACAAAATTTACGAGAATCCTCGTGATTACGACTCATTTTCGTTGCTGCGTAGTAGATGTAAAATATTGATGGATAAATGCTATAAAACTTATAGAGAATCGGTAGAAAACTCTGTTGCTAAAAACATTAAGTTCTTTTTTCAGTATATTCACGGCAAGAAAGGTTATAGTTCAATACCGTTGACAATGAAATATGAGAATATCACCTCTTCCAATGTTTCAGAAATTTGTGAAATGTTTTCTACCTATTTTTCATCTGTATTTGAGAAAAATATTTTAGTAAATACAATACCTTCATATATACCTACGTCTAATTATAGCCTCAGTGAGGTAGGCATTGATATACACAAAATTCAGGCTAAAATTAAAGCTATTGATAATGATAAGGGCCCTGGTCCGGATGGGATTCCTCCTTCTTTTGTTAAATCGTGTGTACTTGAAATTAGTGAACCGCTTCTAATTCTATTTAATAAATCCATGCAAACTGGAAAATTTCCAACTTATTGGAAAACAGCCTTCATAATTCCTATACTCAAGTCTGGCGAAAGGGATCAATGTACTAATTACAGGCCTATTAGTATTTTATCTTGCTTTGCGAAGCTATTTGAGTCTGTAATCTACGATGCACTTTATTCTCACCTCGAACCACTGATCTCCACGAAACAACATGGTTTTGTTGCCAAAAGATCCACTGTAAGTAATTTGTTGGAGTATAAGAATTATCTTTGTAATGCCTTCGCGAAAAGAGGCCAAGTTGATTCTATATATACGGACTTCGCCAAGGCATTCGATAAGGTATATCATTCACTTCTTTGCCTAAAGTTGGAGAGGTACGGAATTCATGGGAACCTTCTTCGATGGATTACATCATATCTTCTGAATAGGAGCCAGCTGGTCAGTATAAAGGGACATCTATCAACTCCTGTTACCATAACATCGGGAGTTCCCCAGGGGTCTCATTTGGGCCCATTGCTTTTTGTTGCCTTTATTAATGACCTTGACAACAATCTTACTTGTCCTAGCCTTCTCTATGCTGATGACCTCAAAATATACATGACTATCAACAGTATCAATGATTGTACACTCTTACAAGAAAACTTAAACAAAGTTGCTGAGTGGTGTGTTTCAAATTTTATGTTTCTTAACATTAATAAGTGTTATGTGGTCAGCTTTACTGCAAAGTTCACTAAATATTGTTACAATTATTCACTGATTAATCAAGTTCTTCAGCGCAAAACAGTTATTAAAGACCTTGGAATATTTTTTGATGATAAGCTCACATTTAGATCCCATTATGATTTTATAATTACCAAATGTTCCCAACTGATTGGTTTCATAGCTCGCAGTACTAAAGAATTCAGAGATCAGCGAACCTATCTGTGTCTCTATTGCTCAATAGTAAGAAGCATTTTAGAATATGGTTCCGTTATCTGGTCCCCTTATTACGAAGTCCACAATAAGAGAATTGAACGAATACAATCTAAGTTTCTCAACTTACTTTGTTTTAGACTGCATTTGGGTCGTGAATTTCGCTCCTATACTAGTCGCTTACAAAGATTTCACATAGTTTCTTTAGATTCCCGTCGTAAATGTATTGACTTAATCACACTCTACAAAATTGTCCACTATTATATTGATTCCCCGTATCTTCTCTCTTCTTAATTTTAATACTATGTACAGGTCACGCAAACCAACATCTCGGTTGTTTTGTCTTCAGGTTTATATCAATAACACATCCTTTTATAACCCCATTATTAGAATGTGCCGTACCTACAATGAACTCGTCACTGAAAACTCGTCCTTAGACATATTTAACCCTAAACTTTCCAAATTCAGGACTAACATCAGAGCAATACTTTTCAAGTTTAATTAAGTTTTGGCACCTCTTCCCTTATTTTTGCTTTCTAATAGTTTTAAGTTTTAAGTCTTGTTTTAAAATTAGTACACTACTAACAAATTTTATGTTCCTTAGCCCAAATTTTTGTTTGCATAACTAACCCCTAATAATGTTTCATTCCTATGCTGTTTGTGCATACATGTTTAGAGATATGGTCTAGTTTAAGAACTATATACTAATTGTTACTTTCAATGGCTGTAACTTGTTTTGTGTGCCTATAAAATAAAATAAAAAATAAAAGTTAAATTAACTGTTACAATTTTACAGTAAGTATAGGTACTTACATTACTAGTACTTAATATAAAATATTGTAATATTTTTACTTTTAGATAAGCGACGTAAAAAACGAGTCCACCGATTGCTACTTCTGGCACAAAGGTATGGATAATCGCGGTGCTATAGAAATCGGATCTTGTGTATTGAAATATATTCAACAGGTCGCTGAAGCACACCCCAACTGCGACCTCATATTCTATTCTGATAACTGTTGTGGCCAGCAAAAGAACAGGTTCGAACAAAACACAGACCAAATTCCTCAAGTACCAATAATAAAATTATGTTTTATTTATGATACTTTGTGCTTTCCAGAGTTATATTTACCATGTACTATTATGCTGTAATGACGCTAGCAGTCAAGTCCGTGACCCATAAATTTCTCATTTGTGGCCACACTCAAAATGAGGGTGACAGTGCGCATTCAGTTATTGAAAAATCGATCAAAACGCGAGAAAGTCCGGCCCCATTTATGTACCAGACCAATACATTCAATTAATAAGAAGCGCCAAAAAAACAGGCAAACCCTTTAAAGTTCACGAGCTAAACTACGACAAATTTGTTTTTTTAATGCAATAAAAAATAACAAAAACTGAGCGATAAAGAAATATCTTATTTATATTAATGCGATGGGTGCGCTTGTTTCTTGTCGCAAGTTTGTGACGTCCCTCCTTGCCTATCATATCCCTAATAAGGGTAGGGGATGATTAAAATAAACAAGGGGGTGTCCAATTATAATATTTATTACAATAATCGTACCTAATAAGTCTGATTCTACCTTCCTACTGCACTTCCCTGTATATGCCGTAGACGGTGGCGACGGCCGCTGTCTATCGTTTCCGTGGGCGTGGGGCTTTCCAGTGGGAACGAGCGGATAGCCGAGACGAGAGTCTGTTTGGCATTCAACCAGCAGCAGGAATGGCTGACTGTTCCCTAGCGTAGTACCCCAATCGGGGTCAGAAAATCCGTGTAGAACGTAAAAGATTTAAACTGTAATCTAGTTAATCGTATTTAAATATTTTAAATTCGGAAAAAAATTGTGTTCCTCAGTAGACAGGCTAGATTTTAAATACAAAGTAAATGACGCGGGCACTCGAACTCACTGCCGTCGGCTGTCTGAGTGCAGGTCAAAACGGTCAACGCGAGGCCTGCGACCGGCGCATGCGCACGAACAATCGAATCAACTCGAAGTACTGTCCGCACGTTAAAATACAATTTGAAAGTATGCATTAATTTTTTAATGCTAGGAATTTCTAAAATGTTTTTTGTAAATTTTGTATTTATTAAGATTAGATTATTTAATTAGATTGTAGATATATTCTTTAATGCTTATTATGTATATTATTAAGTCTGATTCTACCTTCCTACCGCACTTCCCTGTATATGCCGTAGACGGTGGCGACGGCCGCTGTCTATCGTTTCCGTGGGCGTGGGGCTTTCCAGTGGGAACGAGCGGAAAAAAAAAAAAAAAAAAAAAAAAAAAAAAAAAAAAAAACTACTATCATATTAAATAGTAAGTTACTGTAAAATTAATTAAAATTGTAAATAAATTGAATAATAAGTTTTAGAATACTGAGATTTTATTGATTTAATTTAATTTAAAATTGTATTATTGAGAATATGTAAGTGCAACGTTACATTACCCCCCGCGTCACCAAAAGGATTTTAGCCTCTGATAAAATCCGTCTCAAAACATACTTCGTGATTGCAATGCAATGTGCATTCCATACTACTTTCATACATCGATTCACTCAAATCTTACAGTAAAAGCAGCAGTAATTATTATAGCTTACTGTCGCATCCTGACAAACAAAAAGGTATACGCGGACCTCAAGCACGGATAACTTTTGCAATACATAGTTGAGAACGCATTTAGATTGGCTTATTTATTAAAACCTAGTGACTTTTAAATCTTTAATATGCCAAGTACCTATATCTTTACCAGCCATGTCCTCTAGAACATACACCAGTGGAGACTTTTTAGCAGTCACTCGACATTTTATAAATTTTGGAGCTAACTTTTTACTGAAATATTTGTCTTTATCGCTTAAGACGTATGCGCGTTTAAAGACTATATCTCCGACGTTAAATTCTGCTGACTTCCGTCTTAGATTATAATGTGCAGTATTTTTAGTATGTGCATGCCAGAGAGAGTACTGCACCTGGTCGAAAATAGCTGACAGACTCCCCAAATTCTCCGCGTAGATATCACGCGGCAAAAATAAAACTTCTTTGCCCAAGTCGCAATCAGTATAGTGAATACCACAAACAACCAACTCCCTTCCATAAACCAGAAAAGAGGGCGTATAACCCGTGGACTCATTTACGGAGTTATTAATGGCAAATTGTATTTTAGGGATATTAGTGTCCCAAGACCTGTGATCGTTATCAACGAACGTAGAGACACAAGTCATGATGGTTTTATTGTAACGCTCCACTGTGTTAACTTGGGGCGTGTATTTCGGTGTGTAAAAAATGTTGGGAATATGATATTTTTTAAACAGAGACTCAGTGCTACTAGATATAAATTGACTGCCGTTATCCAGAAATATTGTTTGGGGGACGCCATGTACCATAAAAACGGAGTCCTCCAATATTTTGACTACAATTTCCGAATTGGCTCGCCTGTTAGGGAAAATCAAACAAAATTTTGAGAAACAGCACGTGACTACTAGAATATAGCTGTTCTGCTTCCGACTAGTAGGAAGTGGACCAACAAAATCAATTGAGATCATTTGAAATGGTCTCGAACACTGTTTTGGTCGACCCATTTCACCCAAAGTAGTGTGATTTTGTGCCTTGTATGTTAAGCATTTTGAGCAGGAACCTACAAATTTAACAACATCTTGATGCATACCCGGCCAGTAGAAACGTAATGCAAGACGGTGGTATGTCTTGAATATGCCAAGATGGCCTGCGGTAGGTTCCGCATGATTTTCAGAAATTACTTTTTTTTTTATAGAAGAGGGAGGCAGACGAGCAGGCGGGTCACCTGATGGTAAGTGATCACCGACGCCCATAGACACCTGCAACACCAGGGGGATCACAGGTGCGCTGCAATCACGCAATTCTTGTGGAACGACCTCTTTCCAAGCAAATTCGTCAGTTAACGGTGAATTAGTTTTTGAAATTCTGTACAGAGAGTTATTTTTTATCATAAAATTTGGATAATTAGCTGGCCATTATAAATTTTCGTGTACCACATATCCTGAGTGGTCAAGTAAGAATCTGAGGTTGACACGGCTGCACAAGGTACAGCTCTTGAGAGAGCATCTGGGATGACATTTTCGACCCCACGACGATGCTTAATATCAAAATTAAAAGATGACAACCAGACACCCCAACGAGCCAACAGGGATTATTGATTGATAAAAACCATTTAAGCGCGGAATGGTCTGTATAGACAGTAAAGGTTTTACCATTTTCTAAATAACACCGCCAGTGCTCGAGAGCAGTAATCACCGCTAGGGTTTCCCTCTCAGTGATGCTGTAGTTCTTTTCTGCACTGGTTAGTGAGCGGCTCATGTACGCAATCGGATGTTCTTTTCCGTCAACAGACTGGGTGAGCATTGCGCCGACGCCGTATACTGGCATCCGTGTGTACCTCGAATGGAAGCGGGTAATCTGGGCACGATAGTACTGGGGCAGAAACTAAACATTCCTTTAGTTTTTTAAAAGAGGTGTCTGCTTCGGGTGTCCACTTTAATGGGGGAGCATTCTTTTTATTTGATGTCAGTTTGTTTAAAGGCCCTGCAACTGTACTAAAATTGGGTACAAACCGACGATACCATGTGGCCGTCCCTAGGAAGCGTTTTAGATCTTTCCGACTGGTAGGAGTCGGGTAGTTAAGGATCGCTTCAACTTTTTCCGGGTCAGTGCGTAAACCGTGAGAATCAATCACGTATCCCAAGTATCTAAGTTGGCTTCGAAAGAAGTTACATTTTTCTAAATTTATTGTCAGATTAGCTTGTTTGAGCTTTTGGAGCACGCGTAGCAATAGGGACACATGTTCCTCGAATGAGCTGCTTACAACTATTATGTCGTCGAGATACGCAAAAGTTTTTTGATCAAAGTCACCAAATAACATGTCAACGAGACGCTGTTGGGTAGCAGGAGCGTTGGTCAGGCCAAAAGCTGTGGTTTTAAACCGGAGAGTACCTCGTCCCGGCACATAAAAAGCAGTTTTGTCTCGGTCTTCAGGAGCAATTGGTATTGGTATTTGCCAAAACGCTTTGGACAAATCTATGCTAGATAGGTATTTAGCGTCACGTAAATTGTCAAGAATTTCTGACACGTATGGTAAATTGTAAGCATACTTTTTGGTGACAGAATTCAATTTACGGCTGTCCAAACAAAACCGAGGCTGACCGTTCTTTTTGTTGACGATGAGCACAGGAGAAGACCAAGCGCTCTCACATTTTTCGATCACGTCCAATTCGATCATCTCATCTACCTGTTCCTGCAAAATCCGTTGCTTCTCTGGTGACATTCGGTAGTAACGTTGACGAATGGGCTGAGCGTCACCTGTGTCTATACGGTGGGTGATTAAATCAGTTCTACCTAAACCTTTTGTCTCTAGTGAAATCTGTTGAAATTGCTGTACAACGTTATCAGCTATTAATTTTTGCGAATCGTCTAGGTTATTATAGGAATGCAAAAACACATCTTTTTCTTTTGCATCCTTCACTTTAATTTCCGATAGCGGAACACCAGACATAGTGATACTACCTAAATATTTGGGTAGAATTTTAAAAACCCTCCAGAAGTCTATACCTAAAATTAGTGAGGTTTCTACTTCCGGAACAACGTGAGTTTTTATTATGTGAAAGTCATTTTCAAAATGTATAGGCAATTGGATGTAACCTATACTTCTGTGATGGAGTTGCCCGGGCTAGCCAGGTCCACTGACATTAAGAGACTAGGCTTAGGTATTTTACCCTAAGGGCTCTCGTAGGGAAGGTCAAGGGAAACAGCAGTTTATGGCAATATACAAGATGCTTTATTCAACTCAAGGAATGTTCTTATTATAACGATAAGCACTTATAGTTATTACTTTAGATTCGGGGTGGAATAGTGATAATTAAACGGGTTTGGTTTATTTTCTCACTTGCGGGCGGTGTTTGTGTCGTGACCCCGGGGCTGAGGCGGTGATTTATTGCGGGAAGACTACGGCTATAGCTGGTTGTGCTATACACGTAAGGAATAGAAAGCACGTTATGCCTACAGGGCTTCCGGGAGGAGCCGCTGGTCGAACCTAGGGGAATTCACCACGCTATCGACAGCTGCCGCAGGAGTGGAGGCTAAGCCCTTGGCTTGAAGGGCTCAACGCTCAGGAGGCTGACGGGGCCGGTAGGCCGCTGGTCAACACGTCTAGGAGGACACACCACGTTTTAGGGGGCGCGTCTCTCGTTACAGGGACTCGCCGCCTGGTGAGGTCAACGGGGCTCGTCAGCCACCTGACTTGACACAGCGTAGTGGCGAGGCGCAGGGTCCGGTGATGGCGCGCCACGTTTTAAGGGGCGCTCCGCTCTTACAGGGTCTTTCCACCTGTGGGGCCAACCGGGGCTCGTAAGCCGCGCTGGCTTGACACGCCGGTAGGGGCGAGACACGGGGCTATCTAGGGCATCGGGGTGCCCATGGATAACTGGACAGGAAGGGCGGCTACCGGCGGTTCGTGAAGGACGGGTGCCACACCACGGTAGACGCAACAGAGGTACACGCCTAGGGGGTGAAGCTTCGGGCGCTATGCCACTGGTCGGTCCCTATCTCCGGTACCTGTAGTTGGACTTGTTAAGGGCGGGCACCGCACCGCAGACACGACCAAAAGGGGTGAGTTCCACCAGGAAAGTCTAAGGCAAGTCCTGAAGGGATCTATGATAATCTAACGAAAAGGATCGCCTGTACTTACCGAGCCTTCCGACGTACAGCCGCACGGACGGGAAACTGGGCTCATGCGGGTTCGCCGCTGGCTTCAGGATGCTGGCCTATTCGTATTACTCGCGATTACCCCTGGGTTTACATAGCTACGGCCGGGACACTGGTATTATTTAACGCGGTACGCGAACGCGGGTTTTATTCGAGTAACGGGCTGCGTGTGAAGCCGACTTGTGCGTCTTCTCCGGGCGCGGGCGGCGAACTGGTTGGTGGCTCGTCGCGGGGCTGTCTAATAAAGACTTCGGTCTCCCCTCCACTCCATGGGCTAAGCGTCGGTGCAGGGCCGTACTCAGGTTCGTAAAGCTCCCTTTTCGGAGCCGGCGTTAAGGGGGCGTTATATCACCCCCCCCGAAATGTGAGATTTTTTCCTGTAATTAAGGAAAAAATCACCGCTAAGTTTCCGTTTCTACATACTTGTCTTATGTGTTGATACGCTAGGTTTTTAAGGTCTTGTTTGGTTTGCGGTTTAGTGTCCACCTTTGGCCTATTTTGATTTGGTGCGAGGCCTAGGTGGATAGCGGGGCAGGTTATCTGGGTCAGGATATCTATCATTCATATTTTAAGCTCCTTCGGTGATTAAAATAATGTCTGGTATTTTAGGCGATTAGCCTACAGGTGCTGTCTTCCTAGGAAGCGCTTTGTTTATAATATTTACTGGATTCCATCATCGGTACCTTTTTTTTTCAATCTGGTTTTATTTTATTTGCGCCTACTTTGTACTGAACATGTTATACTCAGCTTTAAACATTTGGTGCGGACGTCGGGTTCCCTCTAAAGGGACTGGTTTGCGCTTGGTTCTTCCTCTCTCGCCGTGGTGTTGGTTGCTCGAGGCACGGAGAGGCTTCTTGGACTTTGCGCGTAATCTCATCGTTGCTGGGTGTTGGTTGGTTACGTTGCCGGCACTTGTTTCTCTGGAATTTGAGAATGGTACCACCGGTCAAAACTGCGAACATATATTGGACTACATAGTCAATTTGTGCTGTTTAAACATCACATACTCGTATTCGTACCAACTCGATGTATGTAATCAATAATTTGAGTGAATTTGATTCATTACAGTACTGTCGTTGATGTGTGGCTGACTGTACTATCATCAATTTCTCATGGGCTCGACCTCGTATGACGTAACATGAAAATACTCGGTACTAGAGGGTAGTTTTGAAAAAGTCTGGTCATACGAGCTGCGCCCCGGGCGATATTCGTTCAAAATTTTTTTTTTTAATTTCCTACCCGCCCTTTTTGGTACTTTTTTGATAAAGATATGTCTCCTGGTTATTTATTTATTTTTTCTAACACGGGTTTGTAGGTATAATGTAACAGGAATAATGGGATAATTTATGTTTTTTTTTCTGAGTGGGTTGTCCCTATTTTGTGTACATACGATAGCACGTAAGGGTGAACAGACCAACGCTGTTTTATACGCGCTCGCGGCTAGGGATTGGCCGCTCGAGCTCAAATTATTACCGTTGATGTGCGATCTTATGTACAAACGGGGGCTTGTCTGCAACTGCTATGTTTATTTTCACAACATGATTAATAAGAAACTCCCCGTTTAATCACTTATTTATTTATTGTGGGTACAACTTAAGCACAAATATAACCTAAACTTAACTTTTATTCTGTTGTCGCCGCCGTCGCTCGCGCCTTCTTGCCGACGCCGATAGGGACCGGTTGCGGATTCTGTCCCTATCGCCGTCGTCTTGCTCCGCTGGGCCCGCGGGTCGCGGTTCCCAGGCGTCGGCTGGCGGCGCGGTGGGCGGCGGCGGCGGCGGCGGGTTGATCGGAGCCAACACCATCAAGGGCGCAACCTGCAGCGCGGTCGGCGGCGCGGCTGGCATCGCTGTTGCGGTGCCCACTGTTGGCACGGTGATAATGATTGGTGGGATTAACACCGTCATCTGCAGGTGGGGGACCGCGGAGTCGCCTACCATGACCGTGGTCGTCGCTATATTGTGGATCGTCGCCTGTATGTGTATGGGCTCCATGCCTGGAGGAGCCTCGCCTGGGCTTCGCGGAACCGGCTGCTCTGGTAGCGTCGGTGCTTCCGGCGGGCTTTCTGGTGCTGGGGGGTTTTCTGGGCTAGCCACATTGGGCATCAGCGGATCGTGTGTTCGTCGCACGGGCGAATAGTCGTGCTCTATTCCGTCATCCATCTCGTAACTTGATAAAATAATGGAGAGCACGTCGTCCCCCTCGCTGTATCCGTTGGTCTGGTTGTTCTCCATTTTTGTTATATTGCCGTCGTTTTGCAGTACTAGTTCCGCCGGCTTTCCTTGGATGTGGTTAGGAGCGGGTCTCATTGCAGACTGATATCGGTCACTCGTTCGATGCGCTTACGTGCATTTCCATTGGTTGAATCGATTGAATGAACGAATGAATGATTGAATGAATGAGTCGTTTTGTTTGTTAAGGTTTTGGTAATACATTTTATTTTTAATTATGAAATATTTTTATGTCTTTTGCGTGTGCTGTAAATTGTTTTCTTTTATTGTTTTCGTCCTGTAATATGTATATTACTGGTGATTTTTGTTGAATAATTCGATACGGTCCGGAGTATTTTGGCGCTAACTTCGCGCAGAAACCTTTTTCGGCGCTTGAAAGTGGATAATCTCTTTTTAATACTAAGTCGTCGATTTTCGGGTGCCAATCTCTTTTCTGTTGATCGTAATTTTGTTTTTGGGATGCCTTGTTCTGGTGTAATCGTACTATGTCACATATTTCGTCTAATTTTGACTTTTCTTTTATTGTGGGTACTGGAAATTCGTTCTTATCTCCTGGGTTTCTAAGTTCTCTTCCGAACATTAGAAATGCCGGTGTATATTTTGTTGATTCCTGTACTGATGTGTTTAAGGCGTAATTCAATTCTGGTAAATGTTCATCCCATTTTTTATGGTTTTTTCCTATGAATATTGAGATCATTGTTTCTAGTGTTCGGTTAATTCGTTCTGTCGGGTTCTCGTGTGGCGAATAAGGGGCTGTTAGTTTATGTTTTATTCCGTAGTTTTGCAAGGCGCTTGTAAATTCTTTGCTAACGAATTGTCTTCCGTTATCGGAGATTAAAGTTTCTGGAGCTCCGTATTTCATTACGATGCACTCTTTTAACGCTTTCGTTACATTTTTCGCTGTTGCAGTGCGTAATGGGCGAATTTCGTTCCATTTTGTAAATTTGTCATGAAAAACTATTATCCAATGGTATCCTTGTGACGAACGAGGTAACGGACCTATCAAGTCGGTTGTTATGGTTTCCCATGGTTTGTTGGCATTGCGTATGTACATCTTTCCCGCTTTTCCTTGTTGTGACGGTTTTTGAATTTGGCAGTCTTTGCATTTGTTTACGTAGATTGCTACGTCGCGGTACATTCCTGGCCAATAATACCGTTGTGCGATTCTTGCTAAGGTTTTTGCGGTACCCAGGTGTCCCGCGTTTGGTTCGTTATGGTTTTCATGTAATATTTCTTGTTTTTCTGTTGTTGGTATGCATAATTTCCATTCCGACTCTGGGTGCAACTTTGTTCCGTACGATGCGTTAATGATTTTCTTATACAGTTTTCCTTCTTTGATGCAGAAATCGTTATATTTTTCCGGTGTTTTTTGTATTTCTGCAATTTTTCTTTCGTACCAGCTCTGTTTACTATCCGTTTTTATTTCCGTCGTACATACCGGTTGGCGCGAAAGTTGGTCGGCGATATAGTTTTGTTTACCGCTTCTGTATTCGATATCGAATTGATATTGCTGTAATTCCAGGGCCCACCTTGCTAATCGGCCGGACGGGTTCTTCACGGTATTTAGCCATTTTAGGGCCTGGTGATCTGTGATTACAGTGAACTTGTAACCTTCGAGGAACGCGCGCATTTTTTTAATCCCCCATAGTACCGCTAAACATTCTCTTTCGGTTGTCGAGTATTTTATTTCAGCCGGCGTGAGTGATCGGCTTGCGTACATTACTATTTTAGGTATTTTATCATATTCCTGGATTAAAGCGCATCCTAGTCCGACCTCGCTGGCGTCGCATTGTAATATAAAGGGTCTTTTAAAGTCCGCCCTGGTTAATACCGGGTCTGAGGTTAATATTTCTTTTATTTTCTGGAATGCGGTTTCTTGTTGCTCTTCCCACGTGAACTTGGTTTTTTTCTTTAACAAGCTTACGAGTGGAGCGGTAATTTCGGCAAATTTTGGTATGAATTTTCTATACCATGACGTCATACCGATGAATCTTCGTACCTCTTTTACATTTGTTGGTGGTTTTAAATCACGCACACATTTTATTTTGTTTTCATTCATTTTGATACCGTCTCGGTTTACCACGTGACCCAAGTACTCCACTTCTGGCTTGCAGAATTCGCATTTTTTCCTGTTGATTTGTAGACCGGCTTCTCGTAGTCTTCTGAAAATCTCTTTTAGTTGTTTTAAGTGATCTTTGAATGTTTGTGATACGCATATGATATCGTCTTGGTATACGTAGCTGTGTGGTTGTAATTTTGGGCTTATTACCATGTCGAGTAGCCTTTGGAACGTAGCGCCGCTGGAATGCAACCCAAATGGCATGACCTTGAACTGGAATAATCCTCTTCCTGGAACAGTGAAGGCAGTGATGGGCTTGCTTTCATCCTCTAATGCGACGTTCCAATACCCGTTTTTCAGGTCTAGTTTTGAAAAGTATTTTGCGTTTTGTAACTTTTCCAACGTGTCATCAATTTGGGGTAGCGGGTATGCGTCTTTTTCCGTGATCTTATTTATTTCTCTGAAGTCTATGCAGAATCTATATTCTCCGTTTTCTTTCCTCGGTAGTACTATTGGTGAACTGTATGGGCTTGATGATTCTTCGATCACGCCCTCTTTTAGCATTTTATCAACATGCTCGTTAATAATCTCTTGTAATTTAGGGTTCCGTGGATAATATTTTTGTTTGATGGGTTCTGTATGTGTTAATTTTATTTTGTGTTTCAGCCATTTGTTACCTTTTGGAGCTTTATCGCATTTCTCGAATTCTTGCCCTAGGAAGTCTTGTAATTCCTTGTTTTCTTCGGGTGTCAGGTCTTTATTATATGTCATGAAATTCTTTTCTTGTTTTCCCGGGCTGGTCATGGCTGCTTTTTCTATTTTATGCTGTTCTCGCTTCTGGTCTAGTTCTTTCTTTTCCGGTAATCCGTGTATATCTTTTTCTCTGGTATCTTCGTTGCTTTCCAACGCTTCCCATATTCTTTTCCAGCCTATTCGTTTTATTAGGTCCATTCCGATAATACTTAGGGTTGCTCGTGGCAATACGTACAACTGATGTTGTATTATCATTCCACAGATGTCCATCCTTAGCGATACCCTGGTCGTCACTTTGACTGCGGTATTGTCTGCGAGGACAATCTTCTCACTTGCGGTGATTCCGTGTATGCCCTTTTCTTGGCATTTCCTGTACACGTCTTCATTGATGTAAGATGCGGTTGAACCTGTGTCAACTAAAGCCATAAATGTTGCTTCTAACGTTTTTACCCTAGTGAATAGCCTGTTTTCTTGCTTTTCCCCTAAACTGGCTGTGCAAGTGTGACCTCTTCGTGTTTCACCGGACTTGCAGCAGTTCTTGCTCAGTACTCCCATTTTCCCATATTGGCTACAGAATAGTAATTTTCTTCCTCTGCATTCTGTGTATGAGTGTCCTGGCTTACCGCAGCTCCAACAACATCTGTTCCGATCGTAGTTGGGTATATACTTCACTTGATTTTTACTTTGCTGGCCTGATGTACGCTGTCTGTTATTTCTGGGCTCTTCTTGCCTTTGTTGCTGGAATCCGTTTCCGGTTCTGTACGTGTGACTGGTTCCGCTGGTTCCCGGTCCATTGTTCGTATAATTTGGCTCTCTGTGGTTGTAGTTCCACGACTGTGATCTTCGGTATTTTTCCTGGTTCTCTCCTTCGTATTCTCCACATAACGAAATTAGGTCTGGTAATGAATCTATATCTTGTCTTTTCACGTACAGCTTATAATCGGCGTGCATGTTTTCGTAAATACGCTCGAGTTTTTCGTCTTTTTCTAATTTTCTATACCGCCTTATAAGGGGTTGTATGTCGGTTAGGTAATCGACAAATGATTCTTTGTAACTTTGTTTCCTCGCTAGAATTTTGTCTAATAGCTTAGCTTCGTAATTTTTTGGATAGAAATACAACTTGAATTCTTCCTCGAATTTATCCCAGGTTTTCCATTCGTCATGGTTATTTCTGTGCCATAGATTCGCTTTTCCTTTTAGAAATCTCGTTAGCAATGGAATAATCTGTTCCTTTGGGATTGCACATGTTGTTACCAGT
Source organism: Athrips mouffetella (assembly GCA_947532105.1). Taxonomy (NCBI): domain Eukaryota; kingdom Metazoa; phylum Arthropoda; class Insecta; order Lepidoptera; family Gelechiidae; genus Athrips; species Athrips mouffetella. The sequence continues at coordinate 14,513,695 of OX383974.1, forward strand.
TCTTGTAGGCGTTCGTAAAATTCGACTGGGTCGTTTGTTCCGTCAAAACTGATGTCCCAGTTTTTTACGATGCTATACAGGTCTTTCCCTGTTACCGGCTTGTCCTCGTTAACCATTGTTTGGTCTGTCGAGTTTTGTTTTTCTTTTTCGGGTTCCTCGTACGTTGACGAGTTTTTTTCCTTATTTGTGGATTTTTCGTGTGTTGTACTGGTCAACGGGTCTTGTGTTTCTGGTTCGGGTTCCTCGTGCTCGGATTCTGATTCCGCTGTTATTATGGACTGGATTAAGGAGGTTCTCCCCTCGTCTCGTACGGGATTGGGTTCGTCGGCTACGTTTTTAAGGATTTCAGCCTTTAATTGCGCTACAGTTAGGTCCTTCTTTGTTGCGGGATACGTTACACAAATCCCTCTCTGTATTGCTATTAGTACTAACTCGTTTTTCCTTAATTTCGATAGTGATTGTTCTTATTATAACGATAAGCACTTATAGTTATTACTTTAGATTCGGGGTGGAATAGTGATAATTAAACGGGTTTGGTTTATTTTCTCACTTGCGGGCGGTGTTTGTGTCGTGACCCCGGGGCTGAGGCGGTGATTTATTGCGGGAAGGCTATGGCTATAGCTGGTTGTGCTATACACGTAAGGAATAGAAAGCACGTTATGCCTACAGGGCTTCCGGGAGGAGCCGCTGGTCGAACCTAGGGGAATTCACCACGCTATCGACAGCTGCCGCAGGAGTGGAGGCTAAGCCCTTGGCTTGAAGGGCTCAACGCTCAGCAGGCTGACGGGGCCGGTAGGCCGCTGGTCAACACGTCTAGGAGGACACGCCACGTTTTAGGGGGCGCGTCTCTCGTTACAGGGACTCGCCGCCTGGTGAGGTCAACGGGGCTCGTCAGCCACCTGACTTGACACAGCGTAGTGGCGAGGCGCAGGGTCCGGTGATGGCGCGCCACGTTTTAAGGGGCGCTCCGCTCTTACAGGGTCTTTCCACCTGTGGGGCCAACCGGGGCTCGTAAGCCGCGCTGGCTTGACACGCCGGTAGGGGCGAGACACGGGGCTATCTAGGGCATCGGGGTGCCCATGGATAACTGGACAGGAAGGGCGGCTATCGGCGGTTCGTGAAGGACGGGTGCCACACCACGGTAGACGCAACAGAGGTACACGCCTAGGGGGTGACGCTTCGGGCGCTATGCCACTGGTCGGTCCCTATCTTCGGTACCTGTAGTTGGACTTGTTAAGGGCGGGCACCGCACCGCAGACACGACCAAAAGGGGTGAGTTCCACCAGGAAAGTCTAAGGCAAGTCCTGAAGGGATCTATGATAATCTAACGAAAAGGATCGCCTGTACTTACCGAGCCTTCTGACGTACAGCCGCACGGACGGGAAACTGGGCTCATGCGGGTTCGCCGCTGGCTTCAGGATGCTGGCCTATTCGTATTACTCGCGATTACCCCTGGGTTTACATAGCTACGGCCGGGACACTGGTATTATTTAACGCGGTACGCGAACGCGGGTTTTATTCGAGTAACGGGCTGCGTGTGAAGCCGACTTGTGCGTCTTCTCCGGGCGCGGGCGGCGAACTGGTTGGTGGCTCTTTTTTTTTTTTTGTAGTGGACTCCTGTTGTTAGCCCTATTGGCTGTCTCAACTTCACCGGACGGTTGGGGAGCGGAAGGCTCTACCCAGAATAAACGCGGTAGGCTACAAGCCTAAGGGCGCCCCGCGGGGCTCGGACCTCGGCCTAGGTTGTTGCCGGGGATTGGAGAGAAGCGGCCTGGAATGTGCCTATAGTGCCCAAAGTATGGGACTGAACTGAAACGGGGGCGACCACGACCCCGCCGGCGGGGACGGGCGTTCGAGCTCGCGGATGTGGAGTGTAGCCTATTGTTGACTTTATTGATGTATGTCGTGATGGCGTCATCAGGATCGGACAGGGATGGCGTCATCAGGATCGGAAAGGTGGTTGGTGGCTCGTCGCGGGGCTGTCTAATAAAGACTTCGGTCTCCCCTCCACTCCATGGGCTAAGCGTCGGTGCAGGGTCGTACTCAGGTTCGTAAAGCTCCCTTTTCGGAGCCGGCGTTAAGGGGGTGTTATACTTCTAATTAATTGACCACCAGCGGCAGATATAGTAATTCGCTCATCGTCATTTAACTTGAATCCATATTCCAGTAAGACTATGTGTGAGTTGTTACCTAACAGTGTTATCGCTGATCCTGAATCTAAAAGTCCACAAGCCGAAATATCATTTATTTTAACAGAAACGTAGGGTCTGTCATCGTTTAATGACTTAGAATCCAGAATTGAAGAGACCCTGTAGCAATTGAAAAAACTATTTGTTGTTTTGAGCCAGTTCTTCCAATCGTCAGCATCGAAATTTGAGCTACAATTCTGGTTTATTGGTTTTTTTTTAGGCGATGGAATGTTAGGGTTTACATGACATTTGGGACAATCCGGATACTTGACACCCTTATAACCGCATTTGAAACACAGTAAAGATCTATTAGGGTTTGTGCATTGACGTAAATTGTGAGAATCTACGCGGCACCTTGGACAAAAACCCGACTTTGCAGTATGGATTGCATGTACATATTCTCGTTTCGGATTGATTTTATTATTTGATTTGTTAGAATCATAGTAATTGTGATTTTTATTTTGATAATTATTATTGTTATTATAATTGTTTTGATATTTGTTAGTATTGTAGTGTTCTTTCGATATCTGGTTAACTTGAATAAGCACACTCAGGAGCTAAAGTATCATGTGTCGTCCTGGCAGGTTCATGGAAGCGTGAAAGCCGAGATTGAAAAATCTCATAATTACGACACAGTGTCCTCAATTGATCGATTGTACTGATCTCAGTGGAAGAGGCAAGTGTGCTGGCGTAACACGGACGAATATTATGTAAAATTATTTCAAGCTTGTCCTCCTCAGACAATGTTTTGGACAGCCTTGCGAACATACCAGACATGATCGACAAATAAATAGTAATATTTTCCGCCTGACCTTGAGTACGAGATCGAATTTCATTTAAAAGACGGTAGTCGAAATCTAATTTGTCGAAGTCTTTTTTTAGTAAGGTTTTGAGGTCGTCCCAGGATGACACTTGATCCTTTATACTTCTATACAAGTGAAGTGCTTTGTCCGTAAAAATCTCCGTGGCAAATGAGAGAAGCTTAGCGTCTGAAATATTTCTAGCACTGCAGTATTCAGAGACGCGTTCAATAAAAGCGCGTACGCAGGTTTCGCCATTAAATTTGAGTTTACCTAAATCTGAGGTATTGCCACGGTCGCAAGAAACATTGATCACAGGCATAGAATGCTCAGAGGGAGGCTCTTGCGATGTGGAAGGAGAAATCGAGAGAGAGTCGACACTCTTCTCTCTCAACGATTGAAATTTGACTGAAAAGTCTTTATAGCATGTTACGATTTCATCGTACTTTGCCTTTGTATCATCAGTTGTAACTATGCGACGTATTCTGTGGTACAAATGATTCAACAAGTTCTCTGTACGTTTCACCTGCGCAACATCTGGTTGAGGATCCTCAAGGTTCTTATCAATTTTATCTAAAACCTCCACACATCCCTTAAAGTCGTCAGTGACCGAAAAGGAAGATTCTAATACTTCTTCAGAAGGGTAGTCATCCACCAACTTAACAATCTGTTTTCTAAGATCGACAACTTTATTGGCAGGCACCGTGCCCCTAATTGCCACTTCATACTCGAGTTCCGTTTTTTGTAGTGCAAGAAATTTAATAGGGTACATTTTCTGATTTCACTCTATTAAATTAAATGTAACTATATATCTATATACGTGATAACCGTCACGAGTAGGGTTAATGGTGAACAATGTAGATAATAACAACAATAAAATGATTACAATGTTAATAAATTAATTCTACAAATTCATTTAACTACAAATTAATTTGATTGAACTACAAATGAAGCAAAGAAAAAAAATAGGTGTTTATAAAAATTCATTTAAATAATTAATTGGTAATAGATGCTCCGTTCTGTTACAATTAACTTTAAAAGTACGCTTGGTTTTGTCAATTGCAACTACGACCAAAATATTACCAACTTAAAAAAAATCAACTTCTTTTTTATTTTGCGAAAAAAAAAACGGCAAATAAAATGTAACAGCTAATGTGCACGTGACATGATATACTATAAAATTAAAAAATTTCAAAATTTAAATTTTATTATTTACAATTATTTTTGCTGACTGTACTTAAAAAAAGTAAATTTTTACAATTTCATATTTATTAAAACGTGATTAAACGAACAATTACAGAACGTTAAGCAAATAATAACAGCATGTACCTACACATCAGCTGAAAAAACATAAAAAACCAAAAAAAGCGTTTACATAAAAAAAAACACCAACACATAAGACTACCTACTAACCAGGCAAAACCAGACTTATTTTAACCACGTAGGGCGCCAGTGTGACGTCCCTCCTTGCCTATCATATTCCTAATAAGGGTAGGGGATGATTAAAATAAACAAGGGAGTGTCCAATTATAATATTTATTACAATAATCGTACCTAATAAGTCTGATTCTACCTTCCTACCGCACTTCCCTGTATATGCCGTAGACGGTGGCGACGGCCGCTGTCTATCGTTTCCGTGGGCGTGGGGCTTTCCAGTGGGAACGAGCGGATAGCCGAGACGAGAGTCTGTTTGGCATTCAACCAGCAGCAGGAATGGCCGACTGTTCCCTAGCGTAGTACCCCAATCGGGGTCAGAAAATCCGTGTAGAACGTAAAAGATTTAAACTGTAAACTAGTTAATCGTATTTAAATATTTTAAATTCGGAAAAAAATAGTGTTCCGAAGTAGACAGGCTAGATTTTAAATACAAAGTAAATGACGCGGGCACTCGAACTCACTGCCGTCGGCTGTCTGAGTGCAGGTCAAAACGGTCAACGCGAGGCCTGCGACCGGCGCATGCGCACGAACAATCGAATCAACTCGAAGTACTGTCCGCACGTTAAAATACAATTTGAAAGTATGCATTAATTTTTTAATGCTAGGAATTTCTAAAATGTTTTTTGTAAATTTTGTATTTATTAAGATTAGATTATTTAATTAGATTGTAGATATAATATTCTTTAAAGCTTATTATGTATATTATTAAGTTGTAAAAACTACTATCATATTAAATATTAAGTTACTGTAAAATTAATTAAAATAAGTTTTAGAATACTGCGATTTTATTGATTTAATTTAATTTAAAATTGTATTATTGAGAATATGTAAGTGCAACGTTACAAGTTAAGTCAGTTTTAGGAGTATATAAATTTTAAACCTTAATTCTAACTCAGCATTGTCGATTTCTATATTTAGTATGTATCATGACCAGGTGTGAAAACCCACTCAAATAAGTATGTTGTAGCGAAGAGTGAAAGGAAATTCAGCGTTTTGCGTGAGATCACGGAATATTCTTTCTGTCTAGCTGCCCAAAAATCTATCAAAGATATTCTTTTCATATCAGCTTGAAAAGTTTCATCTACGGATGTTTCTGGTAAAGACCCCTGTTGCTTAATACTCAAACTAGAATATATGCTCTTGTTCGTAACCATAAATGAGTTTCGAATCCAGTCATCTTTAGCATTCAATATCTGGCAATAACTTTTCAGTTACCTTGTCGCTAACCCCCTTTCCTCGAATGGCGAACCCCTAGGGGTTCGCGTACCCCAGTTTGAGAAACCCTGCTTTAGAATATTAAGTTAGACGAAGAAAAGCTCAGTTCGGCTAATCCGCGGAAATCTCAAATTGTGAACTTATCCAAGTAGAATTACTGCCAGTCGAATAGCCTGATTAGTTAATAATATATATATAAGGTAATATTCTATTATACTGTGCATTATTGAACGTATAATAAAGTCTTAATTGTGGATATCGTCGTTTTCATCGTAAGGGTAAGCTCCAGTTTCAGTTTTATGGTCCAAGTAACACAGTTGATTAGGAAGCAACGCTGTACAGGTAACTTTACACAAAGAACATCAACGTAACTGAACAACTTTCAGCTAATAAAAGTTTCAGGAAATGAAAAAAATCAGCTTCTCCTTACAAACTGTCCAATCATGTATGCAATTTTGTATACAGAATCCGATCTTCTTATTATTTTCAGAAAGTTTCATTCACCGAAATATGTTCAGGTGCGTTGACAGCCCAAACTTATATGTAGTGAAAAAATATGCAACAAAAAGTCAAAACAAATTTAACTGAACAAAATTCTGAAAAATCTGACATTTTGTTCTACGTGAATTCATAACAAGTCATACTTGTTCGTAATCATTATACGTTGTTCATTATCTCCGATTATTTACTTATTTATTCCTTATGCAAAAAATTTTCCCCTATTTGGCGGTACTTGCAAAAATTTTATTACCTTCTCACTCCATTAAATTAAGAATCTTCGAAGTATAAAATCAATGTGGCTCATCGTCATATCCGCTATTTTTGTTCCAGTAAAAATATATATAATCGCAAAACTGTATTCCGCCGTTTGTTCCGAGTTAACACGTCTAGTTAGCAACAAGGAACATACAAATTCATCTACAAGCAACCATGTCGCTGAAGGTGGAAGGGCTTTTGTGCAAAGTCCGTCTGGGTAAGTACCACCCCCTTGCCTATTTCTGCCGTAAAATTGCAGTGTTTGCACTGCTGTGTTTCGGTTTGAAGGGTGAGGGAGCCAGCGAAATTACTGGCACACGAGACACACCATCTTAGTTCTCGGGGTGGGTAATGTGCTTTGCTGTCTTATTAGTGTCACGTTATGCCACTAATAAGACAGCGGGCTCCATGGGCGGTGGTGACCACTTTCCATCAGGTGGCCCGACTACTTGTTTGCTCACTTGTCACAAAAAAAAGGCAAATGGGAAAGCTGCTAAGAAATCTGGCAAAAGGAGAACATTCTCAAGACGGAAAAAAGAAGATGTTGGACAGTTACGTTGTTCATATCTACAAAGTGCTAAAGTTGTTCACCCTGAACAAACATCTCGAAGATGGCCATGTCGATTATGAACTCGTTCATCGATTATGAAATCGGATTGTCGAAGAAGCTTCTCCTCTTGCCAAACGAAACAGTAGTTTGACCCAGACAGCGAGGGATTTGCTGACGTCCGTTAAACTGATTTTGCCGAAAGATTTGACATTCTCAAGACGGAAAATAGAAGAAGATGTTGGAGAGTTGCTTTGTTCATATCTACAAGGTACTCAAGCTGGTTCACCCTGAACTCAACATCTCGACGATGGCCATGTCGATTATGAACTCGTTTATCGATTATGAAATCGGATTGTCGAAGAAGCTTCTCCTCTTGCCAAACGAAACAGTAGTTTGACCCAGACAGCGAGGGATTTGCTGACGTCCGTTAAACTGATTTTGCCGAAAGATTAGACATTCTCAAGACGGAAAATAGAAGAAGATGTTGGAGAGTTGCTTTGTTCATATCTACAAGGTACTCAAGCTGGTTCACCCTGAACTCAACATCTCGACGATGGCCATGTCAATTGTGAACTCGTTTATCGATTATGAAATCGGATTGTCGAAGAAGCTTCTCCTCTTGCCAAACGAAACAGTAGTATGACCTTGACAGCGAGGGATTTGCTGACGTCCGTTAAACTGATTTTGCCGAAAGATTTGACATTCTCAAGACGGAAAATATAAGATGTTGGAGAGTTGCTTTGTTCATATCTACAAGGTGCTCAAGCTGGTTCACCCTGAACTCAACATCTCGACCATGGCCATGTCGATTATGAACTCGTTTATCGATTTTGAAATCGGATCGTCGAAGAAGCGTCTCGTCTTGCCAAACGAAACAGTAGTTTGACCCAGACAGCGAGGGATTTGCTGACTTCCGTTAAACTGATTTTGCCGAAAGATTTGACATTCTCAAGACGAAAAATAGAAGAAGATGTTGGAGAGTTGCTTTGTTCATATCTACAAGGTGCTCAAGCTGGTTCACCCTGAACTCAACATCTCGACGATGGCCATGTCGATTATGAACTCGTTTATCGATTATGAAATCGGATTATCGAAGAAGCTTCTCCTCTTGCCAAACGAAACAGTAGTTTGACCCAGACAGCGAGGGATTTGCTGACGTCCGTTAAACTGATTTTGCCGAAAGATTTGACATTCTCAAGACGGAAAATAGAAGAAGATGTTGGAGAGTTGCTTTGTTCATAACTACAAGGTACTCAAGCTGGTTCACCCTGAACTCAACATCTCGACGATGGCCATGTCAATTGTGAACTCGTTTATCGATTATGAAATCGGATTGTCGAAGAAGCTTCTCCTCTTGCCAAACGAAACAGTAGTAAGACCTTGACAGCGAGGGATTTGATGACGTCCGTTAAACTGATTTTGCCGAAAGATTAGACATTCTCAAGACGGAAAATAGAAGAAGATGTTGGAGAGTTGCTTTGTTCATATCTACAAGGTACTCAAGCTGGTTCACCCTGAACTCAACATCTCGACGATGGCCATGTCAATTGTGAACTCGTTTATCGATTATGAAATCGGATTGTCGAAGAAGCTTCTCCTCTTGCCAAACGAAACAGTAGTAAGACCTTGACAGCGAGGGATTTGCTGACGTCCGTTAAACTGATTTTGCCGAAAGATTTGACATTCTCAAGACGGAAAATAGAAGATGTTGCAATCTACAAGGTGCTCAAGCTGGTTCACCCTGAACTCAACATCTCGACGATGGCCATGTCGATTATGAACTCGTTTATCGATTATGAAATCGGATTGTCGAAGAAGCTTCTCCTCTTGCCAAACGAAACAGTAGTTTGACCCAGACAGCGAGGGATTTGCTGACGTCCGTTAAACTGATTTTGCCGAAAGATTTGACATTCTCAAGACGGAAAATAGAAGAAGATGTTGGAGAGTTGCTTTGTTCATAACTACAAGGTACTCAAGCTGGTTCACCCTGAACTCAACATCTCGACGATGGCCATGTCAATTGTGAACTCGTTTATCGATTATGAAATCGGATTGTCGAAGAAGCTTCTCCTCTTTCCAAACGAAACAGTAGTAAGACCTTGACAGCGAGGGATTTGCTGACGTCCGTTAAACTGATTTTGCCGAAAGATTTGACATTCTCAAGACGGAAAATAGAAGATGTTGGAGAGTTGCTTTGTTCATATCTACAAGGTGCTCAAGCTGGTTCACCCTGAACTCAACATCTCGACGATGGCCATGTCGATTATGAACTCGTTTATCGATTATGAAATCGGATTGTCAAAGAAGCTTCTCCTCTTGCCAAACGAAACAGTAGTTTGACCCAGACAGCGAGGGATTTGCTGACGTCCGTTAAACTGATTTTGCCGAAAGATTTGACATTCTCAAGACGGAAAATAGATGAAGATGTTGGAGAGTTGCTTTGTTCATAACTACAAGGTACTCAAGCTGGTTCACCCTGAACTCAACATCTCGACGATGGCCATGTCAATTGTGAACTCGTTTATCGATTATGAAATCGGATTGTCGAAGAAGCTTCTCCTCTTTCCAAACGAAACAGTAGTAAGACCTTGACAGCGAGGGATTTGCTGACGTCCGTTAAACTGATTTTGCCGAAAGATTTGACATTCTCAAGACGGAAAATAGAAGATGTTGGAGAGTTGCTTTGTTCATATCTACAAGGTGCTCAAGCTGGTTCACCCTGAACTCAACATCTCGACCATGGCCATGTCGATTATGACTCTTTTATCGATTTTGAAATCGGATCGTCGAAGAAGCGTCTCGTCTTGCCAAACGAAACAGTAGTAAGACCTTGACAGCGAGGGATTTGCTGACGTCCGTTAAACTGATTTTGCCGAAAGATTTGACATTCTCAAGACGGAAAATAGAAGATGTTGGAGAGTTGCTTTGTTCATATAAATTTTTACAATTTCAAATTTATTAAAACGTGATTAAACGAACAATTACAGAACGTTAAGCAAATAATAACAGCATGTACCTACACATCAGCTGAAAAAACATAAAAAACTAAAAAAGCGTTTACATAAAAAAAAACACCAACACATAAGACTACCTACTAACCAGGCAAAACCAGACTTATTTTAACCACGTAGGGCGCCAGTGTGACGTCCCTCCTTGCCTATCATATCCCTAATAAGGGTAGGGGATGATTAAAATAAACAAGGGGGTGTCCAATTATAATATTTATTACAATAATCGTACCTAATAAGTCTGATTCTACCTTCCTACCGCACTTCCCTGTATATGCCGTAGACGGTGGCGACGGCCGCTGTCTATCGTTTCCGTGGGCGTGGGGCTTTCCAGTGGGAACGAGCGGATAGCCGAGACGAGAGTCTGTTTGGCATTCAACCAGCAGCAGGAATGGCTGACTGTTCCCTAGCGTAGTACCCCAATCGGGGTCAGAAAATCCGTGTAGAACGTAAAAGATTTAAACTGTAATCTAGTTAATCGTATTTAAATATTTTAAATTCGGAAAAAAATAGTGTTCCGAAGTAGACAGGCTAGATTTTAAATACAAAGTAAATGACGCGGGCACTCGAACTCACTGCCGTCGGCTGTCTGAGTGCAGGTCAAAACGGTCAACGCGAGGCCTGTGACAGGCGCATGCGCACGAACAATCGAATCAACTCGAAGTACTGTCCGCACGTTAAAATACAATTTGAAAGTATGCATTAATTTTTTAATGCTAGGAATTTCTAAAATGTTTTTTGTAAATTTTGTATTTATTAAGATTAGATTATTTAATTAGATTGTAGATATAATATTCTTTAAAGCTTATTATGTATATTATTAAGTTGTAAAAACTACTATCATATTAAATATTAAGTTACTGTAAAATTAATTAAAATAAGTTTTAGAATACTGAGATTTTATTGATTTAATTTAATTTAAAATTGTATTATTGAGAATATGTAAGTGCAACGTTACAAGTTAAGTCAGTTTTAGGAGTATATAAATTTTAAACCTTAATTCTAACTCAGCATTGTCGATTTCTATATTTAGTATGTATCATGACCAGGTGTGAAAACCCACTCAAATAAGTATGTTGTAGCGAAGAGTGAAAGGAAATTCAGCGTTTTGCGTGAGATCACGGAATATTCTTTCTGTCTAGCTGCCCAAAAATCTATCAAAGATATTCTTTTCATATCAGCTTGAAAAGTTTCATCTACGGATGTTTCTGGTAAAGACCCCTGTTGCTTAATACTCAAACTAGAATATATGCTCTTGTCCAGTCATCTTTAGCATTCAATATCTGGCAATAACTTTTCAGTTACCTTGTCGCTAACCCCCTTTCCTCGAATGGCGAACCCCTAGGGGTTCGCGTACCCCAGTTTGAGAAACCCTGCTTTAGAATATTAAGTTAGACGAAGAAAAGCTCAGTTCGGCTAATCCGCGGAAATCTCAAATTGTGAACTTATCCAAGTAGAATTACTGCCAGTTGAATAGCCTGATTAGTTAATAATATATATATATATATATATATATAAGGTAATATTCTATTATACTGTGCATTATTGAACGTATAATAAAGTCTTAATTGTGGATATCGTCGTTTTCATCGTAAGGGTAAGCTCCAGTTTCAGTTTTATGGTCCAAGTAACACAGTTGATTAGGAAGCAACGCTGTACAGGTAACTTTACACAAAGAACATCAACGTAACTGAACAACTTTCAGCTAATAAAAGTTTCAGGAAATGAAAAAAATCAGCTTCTCCTTACAAACTGTCCAATCATGTATGCAATTTTGTATACAGAATCCGATCTTCTTATTATTTTCAGAAAGTTTCATTCACCGAAATATGTTCAGGTGCGTTGACAGCCCAAACTTATATGTAGTGAAAAAATATGCAACAAAAAGTCAAAACAAATTTAACTGAACAAAATTCTGAAAAATCTGACATTTTGTTCTACGTGAATTCATAACAAGTCATACTTATTCGTAATCATTATACTTTGTTCATTATCTCCGATTATTTACTTATTTATTCCTTATGCAAAAAAAATTCCCCTATTTGGCGGTACTTGCAAAAATTTTATTACCTTCTCACTCCATTAAATAAAGAATCTTCGAAGTATAAAATCAATGTGGCTCATCGTCATATCCGCTATTTTTGTTCCAGTAAAAATATATATATTCGCAAAACTGTATTCCGCCGTTTGTTCCGAGTTAACACGTCTAGTTAGCAACAAGGAACATACAAATTCATCTACAAGCAACCATGTCTCTGAAGGTGGAAGGGCTTTTGTGCAAAGTCCGTCTGGGTAAGTACCACCCCCTTGCCTATTTCTGCCGTAAAATTGCAGTGTTTGCACTGCTGTGTTTCGGTTTGAAGGGTGAGGGAGCCAGCGAAATTACTGGCACACGAGACACACCATCTTAGTTCTCGGGGTGGGTAATGTGCTTTGCTGTCTTATTAGTGTCACGTTATGCCACTAATAAGACAGCGGGCTCCATGGGCGGTGGTGACCACTTTCCATCAGGTGGCCCGACTACTCGTTTGCTCACTTGTCACAAAAAAAAAGGCAAATGGGAAAGCTGCTAAGAAATCTGGCAAAAGGAGAACATTCTCAAGACGGAAAAAAGAAGATGTTGGACAGTTACGTTGTTCATATCTACAAAGTGCTAAAGTTGTTCACCCTGAACAAACATCTCGAAGATGGCCATGTCGATTATGAACTCGTTCATCGATTATGAAATCTGATCGTCGAAGAAGCGTCTCGTCTTGCCAAACGAAACAGTAGTAAGACCTTGACAGCGAGGGATTTGCTGACATCTGTTAAACTGATTTTGCCGAAAGATTTGACATTCTCAAGACGGAAAATAGAAGAAGATGTTGGAGAGTTGCTTTGTTCATATCTACAAGGTGCTCAAGCTGGTTCACCCTGAACTCAACATCTCGACGATGGCCATGTCGATTATGAACTCGTTTATCGATTATGAAATCGGATTGTCGAAGAAGCTTCTCCTCTTGCCAAACGAAACAGTAGTTTGACCCAGACAGCGAGGGATTTGCTGACGTCCGTTAAACTGATTTTGCCGAAAGATTTGACATTCTCAAGACGGAAAATAGAAGAAGATGTTGGAGAGTTGCTTTGTTCATATCTACAAGGTACTCAAGCTGGTTCACCCTGAACTCAACATCTCGACGATGGCCATGTCAATTGTGAACTCGTTTATCGATTATGAAATCGGATTGTCGAAGAAGCTTCTCCTCTTGCCAAACGAAACAGTAGTAAGACCTTGACAGCGAGGGATTTGCTGACGTCCGTTAAACTGATTTTGCCGAAAGATTTGACATTCTCAAGACGGAAAATAGAAGATGTTGGAGAGTTGCTTTGTTCATATCTACAAGGTGCTCAAGCTGGTTCACCCTGAACTCAACATCTCGACCATGGCCATGTCGATTATGAACTCGTTTATCGATTTTGAAATCGGATCGTCGAAGAAGCGTCTCGTCTTGCCAAACGAAACAGTAGTTTGACCCAGACAGCGAGGGATTTGCTGACGTCCGTTAAACTGATTTTGCCGAAAGATTTGACATTCTCAAGACGGAAAATAGAAGATGTTGGAGAGTTGCTTTGTTCATATCTACAAGGTGCTCAAGCTGGTTCACCCTGAACTCAACATCTCGACGATGGCCATGTCGATTATGAACTCGTTTATCGATTATGAAATCGGATTGTCGAAGAAGCTTCTCCTCTTGCCAAACGAAACAGTAGTTTGACCCAGACAGCGAGGGATTTGCTGACGTCCGTTAAACTGATTTTGCCGAAAGATTTGACATTCTCAAGACGGAAAATAGAAGAAGATGTTGGAGAGTTGCTTTGTTCATAACTACAAGGTACTCAAGCTGGTTCACCCTGAACTCAACATCTCGACGATGGCCATGTCAATTGTGAACTCGTTTATCGATTATGAAATCGGATTGTCGAAGAAGCTTCTCCTCTTGCCAAACGAAACAGTAGTAAGACCTTGACAGCGAGGGATTTGCTGACGTCCGTTAAACTGATTTTGCCGAAAGATTTGACATTCTCAAGACGGAAAATAGAAGATGTTGCAATCTACAAGGTGCTCAAGCTGGTTCACCCTGAACTCAACATCTCGACCATGGCCATGTCGATTATGAACTCGTTTATCGATTTTGAAATCGGATCGTCGAAGAAGCGTCTCGTCTTGCCAAACGAAACAGTAGTTTGACCCAGACAGCGAGGGATTTGCTGACGTCCGTTAAACTGATTTTGCCGAAAGATTTGACATTCTCAAGACGGAAAATAGAAGATGTTGGAGAGTTGCTTTGTTCATATCTACAAGGTGCTCAAGCTGGTTCACCCTGAACTCAACATCTCGACGATGGCCATGTCGATTATGAACTCGTTTATCGATTATGAAATCGGATTGTCGAAGAAGCTTCTCCTCTTGCCAAACGAAACAGTAGTTTGACCCAGACAGCGAGGGATTTGCTGACGTCCGTTAAACTGATTTTGCCGAAAGATTTGACATTCTCAAGACGGAAAATAGAAGAAGATGTTGGAGAGTTGCTTTGTTCATAACTACAAGGTACTCAAGCTGGTTCACCCTGAACTCAACATCTCGACGATGGCCATGTCAATTGTGAACTCGTTTATCGATTATGAAATCGGATTGTCGAAGAAGCTTCTCCTCTTTCCAAACGAAACAGTAGTAAGACCTTGACAGCGAGGGATTTGCTGACGTCCGTTAAACTGATTTTGCCGAAAGATTTGACATTCTCAAGACGGAAAATAGAAGATGTTGGAGAGTTGCTTTGTTCATATCTACAAGGTGCTCAAGCTGGTTCACCCTGAACTCAACATCTCGACGATGGCCATGTCGATTATGAACTCGTTTATCGATTATGAAATCGGATTGTCAAAGAAGCTTCTCCTCTTGCCAAACGAAACAGTAGTTTGACCCAGACAGCGAGGGATTTGCTGACGTCCGTTAAACTGATTTTGCCGAAAGATTTGACATTCTCAAGACGGAAAATAGATGAAGATGTTGGAGAGTTGCTTTGTTCATAACTACAAGGTACTCAAGCTGGTTCACCCTGAACTCAACATCTCGACGATGGCCATGTCAATTGTGAACTCGTTTATCGATTATGAAATCGGATTGTCGAAGAAGCTTCTCCTCTTTCCAAACGAAACAGTAGTAAGACCTTGACAGCGAGGGATTTGCTGACGTCCGTTAAACTGATTTTGCCGAAAGATTTGACATTCTCAAGACGGAAAATAGAAGATGTTGGAGAGTTGCTTTGTTCATATCTACAAGGTGCTCAAGCTGGTTCACCCTGAACTCAACATCTCGACCATGGCCATGTCGATTATGACTCTTTTATCGATTTTGAAATCGGATCGTCGAAGAAGCGTCTCGTCTTGCCAAACGAAACAGTAGTAAGACCTTGACAGCGAGGGATTTGCTGACGTCCGTTAAACTGATTTTGCCGAAAGATTTGACATTCTCAAGACGGAAAATAGAAGATGTTGGAGAGTTGCTTTGTTCATATAAATTTTTACAATTTCAAATTTATTAAAACGTGATTAAACGAACAATTACAGAACGTTAAGCAAATAATAACAGCATGTACCTACACATCAGCTGAAAAAACATAAAAAACTAAAAAAGCGTTTACATAAAAAAAAACACCAACACATAAGACTACCTACTAACCAGGCAAAACCAGACTTATTTTAACCACGTAGGGCGCCAGTGTGACGTCCCTCCTTGCCTATCATATCCCTAATAAGGGTAGGGGATGATTAAAATAAACAAGGGGGTGTCCAATTATAATATTTATTACAATAATCGTACCTAATAAGTCTGATTCTACCTTCCTACCGCACTTCCCTGTATATGCCGTAGACGGTGGCGACGGCCGCTGTCTATCGTTTCCGTGGGCGTGGGGCTTTCCAGTGGGAACGAGCGGATAGCCGAGACGAGAGTCTGTTTGGCATTCAACCAGCAGCAGGAATGGCTGACTGTTCCCTAGCGTAGTACCCCAATCGGGGTCAGAAAATCCGTGTAGAACGTAAAAGATTTAAACTGTAATCTAGTTAATCGTATTTAAATATTTTAAATTCGGAAAAAAATAGTGTTCCGAAGTAGACAGGCTAGATTTTAAATACAAAGTAAATGACGCGGGCACTCGAACTCACTGCCGTCGGCTGTCTGAGTGCAGGTCAAAACGGTCAACGCGAGGCCTGTGACAGGCGCATGCGCACGAACAATCGAATCAACTCGAAGTACTGTCCGCACGTTAAAATACAATTTGAAAGTATGCATTAATTTTTTAATGCTAGGAATTTCTAAAATGTTTTTTGTAAATTTTGTATTTATTAAGATTAGATTATTTAATTAGATTGTAGATATAATATTCTTTAAAGCTTATTATGTATATTATTAAGTTGTAAAAACTACTATCATATTAAATATTAAGTTACTGTAAAATTAATTAAAATAAGTTTTAGAATACTGAGATTTTATTGATTTAATTTAATTTAAAATTGTATTATTGAGAATATGTAAGTGCAACGTTACAAGTTAAGTCAGTTTTAGGAGTATATAAATTTTAAACCTTAATTCTAACTCAGCATTGTCGATTTCTATATTTAGTATGTATCATGACCAGGTGTGAAAACCCACTCAAATAAGTATGTTGTAGCGAAGAGTGAAAGGAAATTCAGCGTTTTGCGTGAGATCACGGAATATTCTTTCTGTCTAGCTGCCCAAAAATCTATCAAAGATATTCTTTTCATATCAGCTTGAAAAGTTTCATCTACGGATGTTTCTGGTAAAGACCCCTGTTGCTTAATACTCAAACTAGAATATATGCTCTTGTCCAGTCATCTTTAGCATTCAATATCTGGCAATAACTTTTCAGTTACCTTGTCGCTAACCCCCTTTCCTCGAATGGCGAACCCCTAGGGGTTCGCGTACCCCAGTTTGAGAAACCCTGCTTTAGAATATTAAGTTAGACGAAGAAAAGCTCAGTTCGGCTAATCCGCGGAAATCTCAAATTGTGAACTTATCCAAGTAGAATTACTGCCAGTTGAATAGCCTGATTAGTTAATAATATATAAGGTAATATTCTATTATACTGTGCATTATTGAACGTATAATAAAGTCTTAATTGTGGATATCGTCGTTTTCATCGTAAGGGTAAGCTCCAGTTTCAGTTTTATGGTCCAAGTAACACAGTTGATTAGGAAGCAACGCTGTACAGGTAACTTTACACAAAGAACATCAACGTAACTGAACAACTTTCAGCTAATAAAAGTTTCAGGAAATGAAAAAAATCAGCTTCTCCTTACAAACTGTCCAATCATGTATGCAATTTTGTATACAGAATCCGATCTTCTTATTATTTTCAGAAAGTTTCATTCACCGAAATATGTTCAGGTGCGTTGACAGCCCAAACTTATATGTAGTGAAAAAATATGCAACAAAAAGTCAAAACAAATTTAACTGAACAAAATTCTGAAAAATCTGACATTTTGTTCTACGTGAATTCATAACAAGTCATACTTGTTCGTAATCATTATACTTTGTTCATTATCTCCGATTATTTACTTATTTATTCCTTATGCAAAAAAAATTCCCCTATTTGGCGGTACTTGCAAAAATTTTATTACCTTCTCACTCCATTAAATAAAGAATCTTCGAAGTATAAAATCAATGTGGCTCATCGTCATATCCGCTATTTTTGTTCCAGTAAAAATATATATATTCGCAAAACTGTATTCCGCCGTTTGTTCCGAGTTAACACGTCTAGTTAGCAACAAGGAACATACAAATTCATCTACAAGCAACCATGTCTCTGAAGGTGGAAGGGCTTTTGTGCAAAGTCCGTCTGGGTAAGTACCACCCCCTTGCCTATTTCTGCCGTAAAATTGCAGTGTTTGCACTGCTGTGTTTCGGTTTGAAGGGTGAGGGAGCCAGCGAAATTACTGGCACACGAGACACACCATCTTAGTTCTCGGGGTGGGTAATGTGCTTTGCTGTCTTATTAGTGTCACGTTATGCCACTAATAAGACAGCGGGCTCCATGGGCGGTGGTGACCACTTTCCATCAGGTGGCCCGACTACTCGTTTGCTCACTTGTCACAAAAAAAAAGGCAAATGGGAAAGCTGCTAAGAAATCTGGCAAAAGGAGAACATTCTCAAGACGGAAAAAAGAAGATGTTGGACAGTTACGTTGTTCATATCTACAAAGTGCTAAAGTTGTTCACCCTGAACAAACATCTCGAAGATGGCCATGTCGATTATGAACTCGTTCATCGATTATGAAATCTGATCGTCGAAGAAGCGTCTCGTCTTGCCAAACGAAACAGTAGTAAGACCTTGACAGCGAGGGATTTGCTGACATCTGTTAAACTGATTTTGCCGAAAGATTTGACATTCTCAAGACGGAAAATAGAAGAAGATGTTGGAGAGTTGCTTTGTTCATATCTACAAGGTGCTCAAGCTGGTTCACCCTGAACTCAACATCTCGACGATGGCCATGTCGATTATGAACTCGTTTATCGATTATGAAATCGGATTGTCGAAGAAGCTTCTCCTCTTGCCAAACGAAACAGTAGTTTGACCCAGACAGCGAGGGATTTGCTGACGTCCGTTAAACTGATTTTGCCGAAAGATTTGACATTCTCAAGACGGAAAATAGAAGAAGATGTTGGAGAGTTGCTTTGTTCATATCTACAAGGTACTCAAGCTGGTTCACCCTGAACTCAACATCTCGACGATGGCCATGTCAATTGTGAACTCGTTTATCGATTATGAAATCGGATTGTCGAAGAAGCTTCTCCTCTTGCCAAACGAAACAGTAGTAAGACCTTGACAGCGAGGGATTTGCTGACGTCCGTTAAACTGATTTTGCCGAAAGATTTGACATTCTCAAGACGGAAAATAGAAGATGTTGGAGAGTTGCTTTGTTCATATCTACAAGGTGCTCAAGCTGGTTCACCCTGAACTCAACATCTCGACCATGGCCATGTCGATTATGAACTCGTTTATCGATTTTGAAATCGGATCGTCGAAGAAGCGTCTCGTCTT
The DNA here is from genome assembly GCA_947532105.1 of Athrips mouffetella. NCBI lineage: Eukaryota > Metazoa > Arthropoda > Insecta > Lepidoptera > Gelechiidae > Athrips > Athrips mouffetella. The sequence continues at coordinate 14,532,750 of OX383974.1, forward strand.
GCCAAACGAAACAGTAGTTTGACCCAGACAGCGAGGGATTTGCTGACGTCCGTTAAACTGATTTTGCCGAAAGATTTGACATTCTCAAGACGGAAAATAGAAGAAGATGTTGGAGAGTTGCTTTGTTCATATCTACAAGGTGCTCAAGCTGGTTCACCCTGAACTCAACATCTCGACGATGGCCATGTCGATTATGAACTCGTTTATCGATTATGAAATCGGATTGTCGAAGAAGCTTCTCCTCTTGCCAAACGAAACAGTAGTTTGACCCAGACAGCGAGGGATTTGCTGACGTCCGTTAAACTGATTTTGCCGAAAGATTTGACATTCTCAAGACGGAAAATAGAAGAAGATGTTGGAGAGTTGCTTTGTTCATAACTACAAGGTACTCAAGCTGGTTCACCCTGAACTCAACATCTCGACGATGGCCATGTCAATTGTGAACTCGTTTATCGATTATGAAATCGGATTGTCGAAGAAGCTTCTCCTCTTTCCAAACGAAACAGTAGTAAGACCTTGACAGCGAGGGATTTGCTGACGTCCGTTAAACTGATTTTGCCGAAAGATTTGACATTCTCAAGACGGAAAATAGAAGATGTTGGAGAGTTGCTTTGTTCATATCTACAAGGTGCTCAAGCTGGTTCACCCTGAACTCAACATCTCGACGATGGCCATGTCGATTATGAACTCGTTTATCGATTATGAAATCGGATTGTCAAAGAAGCTTCTCCTCTTGCCAAACGAAACAGTAGTTTGACCCAGACAGCGAGGGATTTGCTGACGTCCGTTAAACTGATTTTGCCGAAAGATTTGACATTCTCAAGACGGAAAATAGAAGAAGATGTTGGAGAGTTGCTTTGTTCATAACTACAAGGTACTCAAGCTGGTTCACCCTGAACTCAACATCTCGACGATGGCCATGTCAATTGTGAACTCGTTTATCGATTATGAAATCGGATTGTCGAAGAAGCTTCTCCTCTTTCCAAACGAAACAGTAGTAAGACCTTGACAGCGAGGGATTTGCTGACGTCCGTTAAACTGATTTTGCCGAAAGATTTGACATTCTCAAGACGGAAAATAGAAGATGTTGGAGAGTTGCTTTGTTCATATCTACAAGGTGCTCAAGCTGGTTCACCCTGAACTCAACATCTCGACCATGGCCATGTCGATTATGACTCTTTTATCGATTTTGAAATCGGATCGTCGAAGAAGCGTCTCGTCTTGCCAAACGAAACATTAGTAAGACCTTGACAGCGAGGGATTTGCTGACGTCCGTTAAACTGATTTTGCCGAAAGATTTGACATTCTCAAGACGGAAAATAGAAGATGTTGGAGAGTTGCTTTGTTCATATAAATTTTTACAATTTCAAATTTATTAAAACGTGATTAAACGAACAATTACAGAACGTTAAGCAAATAATAACAGCATGTACCTACACATCAGCTGAAAAAACATAAAAAACCAAAAAAAGCGTTTACATAAAAAAAAACACCAACACATAAGACTACCTACTAACCAGGCAAAACCAGACTTATTTTAACCACGTAGGGCGCCAGTGTGACGTCCCTCCTTGCCTATCATATCCCTAATAAGGGTAGGGGATGATTAAAATAAACAAGGGGGTGTCCAATTATAATATTTATTACAATAATCGTACCTAATAAGTCTGATTCTACCTTCCTACCGCACTTCCCTGTATATGCCGTAGACGGTGGCGACGGCCGCTGTCTATCGTTTCCGTGGGCGTGGGGCTTTCCAGTGGGAACGAGCGGATAGCCGAGACGAGAGTCTGTTTGGCATTCAACCAGCAGCAGGAATGGCCGACTGTTCCCTAGCGTAGTACCCCAATCGGGGTCAGAAAATCCGTGTAGAACGTAAAAGATTTAAACTGTAATCTAGTTAATCGTATTTAAATATTTTAAATTCGGAAAAAAATAGTGTTCCGAAGTAGACAGGCTAGATTTTAAATACAAAGTAAATGACGCGGGCACTCGAACTCACTGCCGTCGGCTGTCTGAGTGCAGGTCAAAACGGTCAACGCGAGGCCTGCGACCGGCGCATGCGCACGAACAATCGAATCAACTCGAAGTACTGTCCGCACGTTAAAATACAATTTGAAAGTATGCATTAATTTTTTAATGCTAGGAATTTCTAAAATGTTTTTTGTAAATTTTGTATTTATTAAGATTAGATTATTTAATTAGATTGTAGATATAATATTCTTTAAAGCTTATTATGTATATTATTAAGTTGTAAAAACTACTATCATATTAAATATTAAGTTACTGTAAAATTAATTAAAATAAGTTTTAGAATACTGAGATTTTATTGATTTAATTTAATTTAAAATTGTATTATTGAGAATATGTAAGTGCAACGTTACAAGTTAAGTCAGTTTTAGGAGTATATAAATTTTAAACCTTAATTCTAACTCAGCATTGTCGATTTCTATATTTAGTATGTATCATGACCAGGTGTGAAAACCCACTCAAATAAGTATGTTGTAGCGAAGAGTGAAAGGAAATTCAGCGTTTTGCGTGAGATCACGGAATATTCTTTCTGTCTAGCTGCCCAAAAATCTATCAAAGATATTCTTTTCATATCAGCTTGAAAAGTTTCATCTACGGATGTTTCTGGTAAAGACCCCTGTTGCTTAATACTCAAACTAGAATATATGCTCTTGTTCGTAACCATAAATGAGTTTCGAATCCAGTCATCTTTAGCATTCAATATCTGGCAATAACTTTTCAGTTACCTTGTCGCTAACCCCCTTTCCTCGAATGGCGAACCCCTAGGGGTTCGCGTACCCCAGTTTGAGAAACCCTGCTTTAGAATATTAAGTTAGACGAAGAAAAGCTCAGTTCGGCTAATCCGCGGAAATCTCAAATTGTGAACTTATCCAAGTAGAATTACTGCCAGTTGAATAGCCTGATTAGTTAATTATATATATATATATATATAAGGTAATATTCTATTATACTGTGCATTATTGAACGTATAATAAAGTCTTAATTGTGGATATCGTCGTTTTCATCGTAAGGGTAAGCTCCAGTTTCAGTTTTATGGTCCAAGTAACACAGTTGATTAGGAAGCAACGCTGTACAGGTAACTTTACACAAAGAACATCAACGTAACTGAACAACTTTCAGCTAATAAAAGTTTCAGGAAATGAAAAAAAACAGCTTCTCCTTACAAACTGTCCAATCATGTATGCAATTTTGTATACAGAATCCGATCTTCTTATTATTTTCAGAAAGTTTCATTCACCGAAATATGTTCAGGTGCGTTGACAGCCCAAACTTATATGTAGTGAAAAAATATGCAACAAAAAGTCAAAACAAATTTAACTGAACAAAATTCTGAAAAATCTGACATTTTGTTCTACGTGAATTCATAACAAGTCATACTTGTTCGTAATCATTATACTTTGTTCATTATCTCCGATTATTTACTTATTTATTCCTTATGCAAAAAATTTTCCCCTATTTGGCGGTACTTGCAAAAATTTTATTACCTTCTCACTCCATTAAATTAAGAATCTTCGAAGTATAAAATCAATGTGGCTCATCGTCATATCCGCTATTTTTGTTCCAGTAAAAATATATATAATCGCAAAACTGTATTCCGCCGTTTGTTCCGAGTTAACACGTCTAGTTAGCAACAAGGAACATACAAATTCATCTACAAGCAACCATGTCGCTGAAGGTGGAAGGGCTTTTGTGCAAAGTCCGTCTGGGTAAGTAACACCCCCTTGCCTATTTCTGCCGTAAAATTGCAGTGTTTGCACTGCTGTGTTTCGGTTTGAAGGGTGAGGGAGCCAGCGAAATTACTGGCACAAGAGACACACCATCTTAGTTCTCGGGGTGGGTAATGTGCTTTTCTGTCTTATTAGTGTCACGTTATGCCATTAATAAGACAGCGGGCTCCATGGGCGGTGGTGACCACTTTCCATCAGGTGGCCCGACTACTTGTTTACTCACTTGTCACAAAAAAAAAGGCAAATGGGAAAGCTGCTAAGAAATCTGGCAAAAGGAGAACATTCTCAAGACGGAAAAAAGAAGATGTTGGACAGTTACGTTGTTCATATCTACAAAGTGCTAAAGTTGTTCACCCTGAACAAACATCTCGAAGATGGCCATGTCGATTATGAACTCGTTCATCGATTATGAAATCGGATTGTCGAAGAAGCTTCTCCTCTTGCCAAACGAAACAGTAGTTTGACCCAGACAGCGAGGGATTTGCTGACGTCCGTTAAACTGATTTTGCCGAAAGATTTGACATTCTCAAGACGGAAAATAGAAGATGTTGGAGAGTTGCTTTGTTCATATCTACAAGGTACTCAAGCTGGTTCACCCTGAACTCAACATCTCGACGATGGCCATGTCGATTATGAACTTGTTTATCGATTATGAAATCGGATTGTCGAAGAAGCTTCTCCTCTTGCCAAACGAAACAGTAGTTTGACCCAGACAGCGAGGGATTTGCTGACGTCCGTTAAACTGATTTTGCCGAAAGATTTGACATTCTCAAGACGGAAAATAGAAGAAGATGTTGGAGAGTTGCTTTGTTCATATCTACAAGGTACTCAAGCTGGTTCACCCTGAACTCAACATCTCGACGATGGCCATGTCAATTGTGAACTCGTTTATCGATTATGAAATCGGATTGTCGAAGAAGCTTCTCCTCTTGCCAAACGAAACAGTAGTAAGACCTTGACAGCGAGGGATTTGCTGACGTCCGTTAAACTGATTTTGCCGAAAGATTTGACATTCTCAAGACGGAAAATAGAAGATGTTGGAGAGTTGCTTTGTTCATATCTACAAGGTGCTCAAGCTGGTTCACCCTGAACTCAACATCTCGAACATGGCCATGTCGATTATGAACTCGTTTATCGATTTTGAAATCGGATCGTCGAAGAAGCGTCTCGTCTTGCCAAACGAAACAGTAGTTTGACCCAGACAGCGAGGGATTTGCTGACGTCCGTTAAACTGATTTTGCCGAAAGATTTGACATTCTCAAGACGAAAAATAGAAGAAGATGTTGGAGAGTTGCTTTGTTCATATCTACAAGGTGCTCAAGCTGGTTCACCCTGAACTCAACATCTCGACGATGGCCATGTCGATTATGAACTCGTTTATCGATTATGAAATCGGATTATCGAAGAAGCTTCTCCTCTTGCCAAACGAAACAGTAGTTTGACCCAGACAGCGAGGGATTTGCTGACGTCCGTTAAACTGATTTTGCCGAAAGATTTGACATTCTCAAGACGGAAAATAGAAGACGATGTTGGAGAGTTGCTTTGTTCATAACTACAAGGTACTCAAGCTGGTTCACCCTGAACTCAACATCTCGACGATGGCCATGTCAATTGTGAACTCGTTTATCGATTATGAAATCGGATTGTCGAAGAAGCTTCTCCTCTTGCCAAACGAAACAGTAGTAAGACCTTGACAGCGAGGGATTTGCTGACGTCCGTTAAACTGATTTTGCCGAAAGATTTGACATTCTCAAGACGGAAAATAGAAGAAGATGTTGGAGAGTTGCTTTGTTCATAACTACAAGGTACTCAAGCTGGTTCACCCTGAACTCAACATCTCGACGATGGCCATGTCAATTGTGAACTCGTTTATCGATTATGAAATCGGATTGTCGAAGAAGCTTCTCCTCTTGCCAAACGAAACAGTAGTAAGACCTTGACAGCGAGGGATTTGCTGACGTCCGTTAAACTGATTTTGCCGAAAGATTTGACATTCTCAAGACGGAAAATAGAAGATGTTGCAATCTACAAGGTGCTCAAGCTGGTTCACCCTGAACTCAACATCTCGACCATGGCCATGTCGATTATGAACTCGTTTATCGATTTTGAAATCGGATCGTCGAAGAAGCGTCTCGTCTTGCCAAACGAAACAGTAGTTTGACCCAGACAGCGAGGGATTTGCTGACGTCCGTTAAACTGATTTTGCCGAAAGATTTGACATTCTCAAGACGGAAAATAGAAGAAGATGTTGGAGAGTTGCTTTGTTCATATCTACAAGGTGCTCAAGCTGGTTCACCCTGAACTCAACATCTCGACGATGGCCATGTCGATTATGAACTCGTTTATCGATTATGAAATCGGATTGTCGAAGAAGCTTCTCCTCTTGCCAAACGAAACAGTAGTTTGACCCAGACAGCGAGGGATTTGCTGACGTCCGTTAAACTGCGGAAAATAGAAGAAGATGTTGGAGAGTTGCTTTGTTCATAACTACAAGGTACTCAAGCTGGTTCACCCTGAACTCAACATCTCGACGATGGCCATGTCAATTGTGAACTCGTTTATCGATTATGAAATCGGATTGTCGAAGAAGCTTCTCCTGTTTCCAAACGAAACAGTAGTAAGACCTTGACAGCGAGGGATTTGCTGACGTCCGTTAAACTGATTTTGCCGAAAGATTTGACATTCTCAAGACGGAAAATAGAAGATGTTGGAGAGTTGCTTTGTTCATATCTACAAGGTGCTCAAGCTGGTTCACCCTGAACTCAACATCTCGACGATGGCCATGTCGATTATGAACTCGTTTATCGATTATGAAATCGGATTATCGAAGAAGCTTCTCCTCTTGCCAAACGAAACAGTAGTTTGACCCAGACAGCGAGGGATTTGCTGACGTCCGTTAAACTGATTTTGCCGAAAGATTTGACATTCTCAAGACGGAAAATAGAAGACGATGTTGGAGAGTTGCTTTGTTCATAACTACAAGGTACTCAAGCTGGTTCACCCTGAACTCAACATCTCGACGATGGCCATGTCAATTGTGAACTCGTTTATCGATTATGAAATCGGATTGTCGAAGAAGCTTCTCCTGTTTCCAAACGAAACAGTAGTAAGACCTTGACAGCGAGGGATTTGCTGACGTCCGTTAAACTGATTTTGCCGAAAGATTTGACATTCTCAAGACGGAAAATAGAAGATGTTGGAGAGTTGCTTTGTTCATATCTACAAGGTGCTCAAGCTGGTTCACCCTGAACTCAACATCTCGACGATGGCCATGTCGATTATGAACTCGTTTATCGATTATGAAATCGGATTGTCAAAGAAGCTTCTCCTCTTGCCAAACGAAACAGTAGTTTGACCCAGACAGCGAGGGATTTGCTGACGTCCGTTTAGGGATGTAAAAAAAACGGTTTTTTTTCTGTCTTGAATAAAAACCGTGAAAAAAAACAGTTTTTTTTCTGGAATATGTTTTTTTTCATAAGTACGGAATCTCAAAATTTGCTAAGTAATTAATACTTTTATACGATAGTTTTAGACTTTATGTTAACAACTTATATTCTGGTTTTATAAAAATAACATTAATGAAATCTGTAATGGTAGTTATCACCATTTACTGTTGGCAACACCACCGCCTCTCCTCGCCGCATCGGGGATTCCCCAATAAATATTTATGTACTAAATGTTTATCGAATTGAAATGTACGTTATTGCTATTGAAACACAGCCTAGTTTCTTTTGTAAGTTATACTTCTCAAATCAAAAACGTCATTGTGTTTAGTTAGTCGAAGCGAAGACTAGCTCGTGAATGAACAATTCATTTTTTGTGTTCCTTTAAATATTGAGAAAAGATAAGCGATATAGTTCATATTAAAACAAGATATAATTATGCCGAAAAGAGTTGGATCTGGTCGAAAGACTGTAGCCGTGGCAAAGTTATTTAATGACATTATTTCGACTTCCAAAATTGCAAAGGTAGAATGTACATTCTGCTCAAAACATTTAGCAAAGAACGGTTCAAGAATGTCGAAGCACATACAAAAGTGTAAAAAATGTCCGATATATGTAAAAGAAAAATACATTCAAATGAAAACTACAGCAGTAACAGAAAAAAATGCAGAAAAACGTGAGTAAAAGTATTTTATCATAGTTTATGTTTACACTTTAGAAATAATTTTCTATGATCTGTGTGAATATCTATCTATGCGTACAATTATACAATCAGACTTTTTAATTAAGTACATTCAAGGTCAGCTTTGGGAAGGGGCCCATGTCCAGCAGTGGACTGTTGTGGCTGATGATGATGATGAAGCTCAGCTACGGTTATAATACACTCGACCGAGTGCTATTGTAAGTTAGCTCAAAAACTGTATCAACACTTACAAACTCCAAATAGATTACTAATCCAAGCTGCAAGCTCGAATGTACCTACACTACGTACCGTACCGTACCTATATTTATATTTTCCATGTTATTTATTTAATACTTACATAAATAAACTATGAAAAACCGCTATTGTCGTATTATTTGTTGGTTTAAAAAAAACCGTATTTAGAAAAAAAACAATGGTGCCAGGTTTTTTTTCATGTTTTTTTTCATGAATTTGAAAAAAAAACATTTAGTTTTTTTTCTATTTACAACCCTACGTCCGTTAAACTGATTTTGCCGAAAGATTTGACATTCTCAAGACGGAAAATAGAAGAAGATGTTGGAGAGTTGCTTTGTTCATAACTACAAGGTACTCAAGCTGGTTCACCCTGAACTCAACATCTCGACGATGGCCATGTCAATTGTGAACTCGTTTATCGATTATGAAATCGGATTGTCGAAGAAGCTTCTCCTCTTTCCAAACGAAACAGTAGTAAGACCTTGACAGCGAGGGATTTGCTGACGTCCGTTAAACTGATTTTGCCGAAAGATTTGACATTCTCAAGACGGAAAATAGAAGATGTTGGAGAGTTGCTTTGTTCATATCTACAAGGTGCTCAAGCTGGTTCACCCTGAACTCAACATCTCGACCATGGCCATGTCGATTATGACTCTTTTATCGATTTTGAAATCGGATCGTCGAAGAAGCGTCTCGTCTTGCCAAACGAAACAGTAGTAAGACCTTGACAGCGAGGGATTTGCTGACGTCCGTTAAACTGATTTTGCCGAAAGATTTGACATTCTCAAGACGGAAAATAGAAGATGTTGGAGAGTTGCTTTGTTCATATAAATTTTTACAATTTCAAATTTATTAAAACGTGATTAAACGAACAATTACAGAACGTTAAGCAAATAATAACAGCATGTACCTACACATCAGCTGAAAAAACATAAAAAACCAAAAAAAGCGTTTACATAAAAAAAAACACCAACACATAAGACTACCTACTAACCAGGCAAAACCAGACTTATTTTAACCACGTAGGGCGCCAGTGTGACGTCCCTCCTTGCCTATCATATCCCTAATAAGGGTAGGGGATGATTAAAATAAACAAGGGGGTGTCCAATTATAATATTTATTACAATAATCGTACCTAATAAGTCTGATTCTACCTTCCTACCGCACTTCCCTGTATATGCCGTAGACGGTGGCGACGGCCGCTGTCTATCGTTTCCGTGGGCGTGGGGCTTTCCAGTGGGAACGAGCGGATAGCCGAGACGAGAGTCTGTTTGGCATTCAACCAGCAGCAGGAATGGCTGACTGTTCCCTAGCGTAGTACCCCAATCGGGGTCAGAAAATCCGTGTAGAACGTAAAAGATTTAAACTGTAATCTAGTTAATCGTATTTAAATATTTTAAATTCGGAAAAAAATAGTGTTCCGAAGTAGACAGGCTAGATTTTAAATACAAAGTAAATGACGCGGGCACTCGAACTCACTGCCGTCGGCTGTCTGAGTGCAGGTCAAAACGGTCAACGCGAGGCCTGCGACCGGCGCATGCGCACGAACAATCGAATCAACTCGAAGTACTGTCCGCACGTTAAAATACAATTTGAAAGTATGCATTAATTTTTTAATGCTAGGAATTTCTAAAATGTTTTTTGTAAATTTTGTATTTATTAAGATTAGATTATTTAATTAGATTGTAGATATAATATTCTTTAAAGCTTATTATGTATATTATTAAGTTGTAAAAACTACTATCATATTAAATATTAAGTTACTGTAAAATTAATTAAAATAAGTTTTAGAATACTGAGATTTTATTGATTTAATTTAATTTAAAATTGTATTATTGAGAATATGTAAGTGCAACGTTACAAGTTAAGTCAGTTTTAGGAGTATATAAATTTTAAACCTTAATTCTAACTCAGCATTGTCGATTTCTATATTTAGTATGTATCATGACCAGGTGTGAAAACCCACTCAAATAAGTATGTTGTAGCGAAGAGTGAAAGGAAATTCAGCGTTTTGCGTGAGATCACGGAATATTCTTTCTGTCTAGCTGCCCAAAAATCTATCAAAGATATTCTTTTCATATCAGCTTGAAAAGTTTCATCTACGGATGTTTCTGGTAAAGACCCCTGTTGCTTAATACTCAAACTAGAATATATGCTCTTGTTCGTAACCATAAATGAGTTTCGAATCCAGTCATCTTTAGCATTCAATATCTGGCAATAACTTTTCAGTTACCTTGTCGCTAACCCCCTTTCCTCGAATGGCGAACCCCTAGGGGTTCGCGTACCCCAGTTTGAGAAACCCTGCTTTAGAATATTAAGTTAGACGAAGAAAAGCTCAGTTCGGCTAATCCGCGGAAATCTCAAATTGTGAACTTATCCAAGTAGAATTACTGCCAGTTGAATAGCCTGATTAGTTAATAATATATATATATATAAGGTAATATTCTATTATACTGTGCATTATTGAACGTATAATAAAGTCTTAATTCTGGATATCGTCGTTTTCATCGTAAGGGTAAGCTCCAGTTTCAGTTTTATGGTCCAAGTAACATACTTGAAGGAACACAGTTGATTAGGAAGCAACGCTGTACAGGTAACTTTACACAAAGAACATCAACGTAACTGAACAACTTTCAGCTAATAAAAGTTTCAGGAAATGAAAAAAATCAGCTTCTCCTTACAAACTGTCCAATCATGTATGCAATTTTGTATACAGAATCCGATCTTCTTATTACTTTCAGAAAGTTTCATTCACCGAAATATGTTCAGGTGCGTTGACAGCCCAAACTTATATGTAGTGAAAAAATATGCAACAAAAAGTCAAAACAAATTTAACTGAACAAAATTCTGAAAAATCTGACATTTTGTTCTACGTGAATTCATAACAAGTCATACTTGTTCGTAATCATTATACTTTGTTCATTATCTCCGATTATTTACTTATTTATTCCTTATGCAAAAAATTTTCCCCTATTTGGCGGTACTTGCAAAAATTTTATTACCTTCTCACTCCATTAAATTAAGAATCTTCGAAGTATAAAATCAATGTGGCTCATCGTCATATCCGCTATTTTTGTTCCAGTAAAAATATATATAATCGCAAAACTGTATTCCGCCGTTTGTTCCGAGTTAACACGTCTAGTTAGCAACAAGGAACATACAAATTCATCTACAAGCAACCATGTCGCTGAAGGTGGAAGGGCTTTTGTGCAAAGTCCGTCTGGGTAAGTACCACCCCCTTGCCTATTTCTGCCGTAAAATTGCAGGGTTTGCACTGCTGTGTTTCGGTTTGAAGGGTGAGGGAGCCAGCGAAATTACTGGCACACGAGACACACTATCTTAGTTCTCGGGGTGGGTAATGTGCTTTGCTGTCTTATTAGTGTCACGTTATGCCACTAATAAGACAGCGGGCTCCATGGGCGGTGGTGACCACTTTCCATCAGGTGGCCCGACTACTTGTTTGCTCACTTTCACAAAAAAAAAGGCAAATGGGAAAGCTGCTAAGAAATCTGGCAAAAGGAGAACATTCTCAAGACGGAAAAAAGAAGATGTTGGACAGTTACGTTGTTCATATCTACATAGTGCTAAAGTTGTTCACCCTGAACAAACATCTCGAAGATGGCCATGTCGATTATGAACTCGTTCATCGATTATGAAATCTGATCGTCGAAGAAGCGTCTCGTCTTGCCAAACGAAACAGTAGTAAGACCTTGACAGCGAGGGATTTGCTGACATCTGTTAAACTGATTTTGCCGAAAGATTTGACATTCTCATGACGGAAAATAGAAGAAGATGTTGGAGAGTTGCTTTGTTCATATCTACAAGGTGCTCAAGCTGGTTCACCCTGAACTCAACATCTCGACGATGGCCATGTCGATTATGAACTCGTTTATCGATTATGAAATCGGATTGTCGAAGAAGCTTCTCCTCTTGCCAAACGAAACAGTAGTTTGACCCAGACAGCGAGGGATTTGCTGACGTCCGTTAAACTGATTTTGCCGAAAGATTTGACATTCTCAAGACGGAAAATAGAAGAAGATGTTGGAGAGTTGCTTTCTTCATATCTACAAGGTACTCAAGCTGGTTCACCCTGAACTCAACATCTCGACGATGGCCATGTCAATTGTGAACTCGTTTATCGATTATGAAATCGGATTGTCGAAGAAGCTTCTCCTCTTGCCAAACGAAACAGTAGTAAGACCTTGACAGCGAGGGATTTGCTGACGTCCGTTAAACTGATTTTTCCGAAAGATTTGACATTCTCAAGACGGAAAATAGAAGATGTTGGAGAGTTGCTTTGTTCATATCTACAAGGTGCTCAAGCTGGTTCACCCTGAACTCAACATCTCGACCATGGCCATGTCGATTATGAACTCGTTTATCGATTTTGAAATCGGATCGTCGAAGAAGCGTCTCGTCTTGCCAAACGAAACAGTAGTTTGACCCAGACAGCGAGGGATTTGCTGACGTCCGTTAAACTGATTTTGCCGAAAGATTTGACATTCTCAAGACGGAAAATAGAAGAAGATGTTGGAGAGTTGCTTTGTTCATATCTACAAGGTGCTCAAGCTGGTTCACCCTGAACTCAACATCTCGACGATGGCCATGTCGATTATAAACTCGTTTATCGATTATGAAATCGGATTGTCGAAGAAGCTTCTCCTCTTGCCAAACGAAACAGTAGTTTGACCCAGACAGCGAGGGATTTGCTGACGTCCGTTAAACTGATTTTGCCGAAAGATTTGACATTCTCAAGACGGAAAATAGAAGAAGATGTTGGAGAGTTGCTTTGTTCATAACTACAAGGTACTCAAGCTGGTTCACCCTGAACTCAACATCTCGACGATGGCCATGTCAATTGTGAACTCGTTTATCGATTATGAAATCGGATTGTCGAAGAAGCTTCTCCTCTTGCCAAACGAAACAGTAGTAAGACCTTGACAGCGAGGGATTTGCTGACGTCCGTTAAACTGATTTTGCCGAAAGATTTGACATTCTCAAGACGGAAAATAGAAGATGTTGGAGAGTTGCTTTGTTCATATCTACAAGGTGCTCAAGCTGGTTCACCCTGAACTCAACATCTCGACCATGGCCATGTCGATTATGACTCTTTTATCGATTTTGAAATCGGATCGTCGAAGAAGCGTCTCGTCTTGCCAAACGAAACAGTAGTTTGACCCAGACAGCGAGGGATTTGCTGACGTCCGTTAAACTGATTTTGCCGAAAGATTTGACATTCTCAAGACGGAAAATAGAAGAAGTTGTTGGAGAGTTGCTTTGTTCATATCTACAAGGTGCTGAAGCTGGTTCACCCTGAACTCAACATCTCGACGATGGCCATGTCGATTATGAACTCATACATACATAACATCACGCCTTGTTCCCGTCGGGGTAGGCAGAGACCACAGTTCTCCACCTGCTACGATCTTGACATACTTCCCTTGCTTCCTAATAAATCGGATTGTCGAAGAAGCGTCTCGTCTTGCCAAACGAAACAGTAGTTTGACCCAGACAGCGAGGGATTTGCTGACGTCCGTCAAACTGATTTTGCCGAAAGATTTGACATTCTCAAGACGGAAAAAAGAAGAAGATGTTGGAGAGAGGTATGTTAAAAAAGTGTGCAGCTGATGATTGGGAGGTTACCGCTACTAGGGTAATGCCATCACGTCAATTACAAAGCGCTTCGATAATGCACAGAAGATTGGTATAAACGAAGACTAATTTCAAGAAGGCTAATTTAAGTGCCAAAATTCTTTCAAAGTAGTATCACTTGATACTACTTTGAAAGAAAAAAACAACCAAATTTTAAAGGCCCACCTTAAGAAATAAAATAGAATCGGTCATGTGCCAGAAATTTAAACAGTTTCTACCGAAACAAAACAGTGCAATCACCGTTGCTTTACTACAGAAACAGGCAAGGGGCGGTACTTTTCCAGGCGGACTTTGTACAGAAGCCCTACCACCATCATAATTTGCAATAGGAATCTATTTATTTGGAGCCTAAATTAACATTCAGGATTTTTCCCTCTCAACATTTAAACGCCAATTTCAGCGAAAAATACCCTATTAAGCACCATTTTTAGGGTTCCGATACATAAATGGTAAATGGTAAAAAAAGGAACCCTTATGGTGCCGCTTTGTCTGTCTGTCTGTCTGTCTGTCTGTCACACCTCTGTATCTCAGCAACCACTCATGCTATCGACTTGAAATTTGGAATAGTTTTAGAATATAGTTGCCCAACTTAAGTGCATATGAAAGAATAAAAAAAAATAGGATTATTAATGTAAAAGGGGCCCGAATAGGGGGGGCAAATTGCGGTTACTAGGTTGAGTGGGGTATTCTATGAAAGGGCTTTACTTGTAAATTCTAAAAGAAAATTTTGTATTTTTTACGACTCTCAGTTTTTTAGTAATCTGCAAAAAACATTTACAAACAAATTTAGTTTTGCGGTCCTAAAAATGGACTTTATCGCTTCCAAAAATACTACAGGTATATCGGAACCCTCGGCTCGCGAGTCCAACTCGCACTTGACCGGTTTTTGTTTTGTTTTGCGTAGCGTAGAGACCTGCAAAGTTTTTAAAACCAGCAACAATCTATCGAACATCCTTTTTGTATTTTGTAATTGATGATGATATGAAGCAGTTAATACGGAAATTTTCAGATATCGGTTTAGAGCTCAACTTTGCTAAGTGCGAATTGTACGTTCATCCCTCTACTCTACTCGATGCTGCGCACCAAATCTACTGGACGAAGCTATTCCGTGTATCACACCCTTGAGCGTCTTAGCCCTCACATTGTCCTGACAATAATTAAATTCGTACCAATGTCAACTACGTTTTGAAGTGCTGTCATTTCTGGAAATTTTCAAGCTTGCTGTCGTCCGTTGATGATAAAATATTAAAAACATGACTTTTTACTGTTTGCCTCCTTGCTCTCTATCACAGATAAAAGATATACCCCCTAAGAATGATCATCGTCCTTTTTATAATAAAACTCGTATGGCGGTTGCGAACAGACTGACTGTTTATTTTGTAAGAATGCAGCGCTACATAATATAGTATCATTAATAAACAATAGATGGCTCTATTTTGTTACCTATATTACTAACACCCTGCCTCAACAAAATAATGTACATCCCCTTTACAAAATAAAGTTGAATATAAGCGAACAAAATTTTTATTTCATTTAGAATACCCCCCTGTATTAAACTTCCGAAATGCCCATAGAACTTATGAATTTATGATGCTTTGCTGAACAAAGACTTTTGGTTAAGACATCAGCTGGCATTTCTGAAGTTGATACATATTCAATGACAACTTTATTTTCTGCTACACACTCTCTTACAAAATGATGACGTATGTCAATATGTTTTGTTCTTTTGTGAAACAAAGGATTCAATGCTAGTTTCTGTGAACTTTGACTATCACTGTACAAACATATTGGCATTAGTGGTCTTGATGAGTTCAGGAAGTTATTAATACAGGTTCCATCGACTCCTGTTAGTCTTCATATTATATCCACGCAGTCTCTACAGCTTGGAAGACTTTATCTTTGTGTTGGACTATATACAGACACGATTCATCTGTCGGATTCTCCTTTCATATTACGGGGAAATGAACATATTGATGGCGCCAATACAACTGCCATCCTTCCAACATCTGCCAAGGCTCTCATTGTAATTTTGACAAGCAACATCAAGCAATCCGGAGTAGCCTCCCCCAAAGTAAAGAAATAATGAATAATTAAAAGAACACTAATTGCTTATGATTATGAATAAGGGATCCTCCTATTTTATGAATAATTATTCTTATGTTGACAAATGTATGTTAAGAGATTAAACTCCAATGTGATATGATTGTGCCTTATTCCTTACATATCTATTCAATTCATTTAGTAATAATTAGTGTAAGATTTGTCTTAAGATTAACACTTTGATCTTTGATCTAATACTGCTTTCATACTTATTTATTTCATCAATTAAATTTTTTAAGTAAATAGCCTCCTGACAGGCTTCAGATAAGGCCATATACTCGGCTTCGGTACTGGATAAAGCCACTGTTCTTTGTTTTCTTGATTCATACGAAATAACACATCCTGAATAAATAAAACAAAACCCAGTGTATGACCTTCTATCTAAATTACAAGATGCCCAATCAGCATCTACATAACCATATAGATTACATTCACTTTTTATGTAAGTCAGACCATAACTTTTAGTTTTCTGTAAATATCATAACAGTCTTTTTAAATGTTTCCAATGAGTTTCATTGAAACACTGACTTAAGAAACACACTAAAAGAAATGTCTGGTCGCGTTAGGACAGACAAATACATGAGACTTCCTATTAACTGCTGGTAAGGATATTTTTGATCACGAACGCTATTACTTTCCTTTTCTAATTATAAATTAACTTCCATAGGGGTGTCACATGTATTACAATCTGCCATTTCAAACTTATTTAATATTTTCTGAACAAAATGCTCCTGATCAATTTTAATTACATTATTTTCTACTTTGACATTCATACCAAGACATTGTTTTATTTGCCCTAAGTCCTTTATTTTAAACAGAGATATCAACTCATTCTTAAGCAAGTTATAAGCATTTTTATAGTTATAAAAAATGAAAAAATCGTCTACGAATAATGCCACATAAACTCTTACATTTTCACAACATTTTATGAACACAGGGTTCATATTTTGATTTATCATACCCTAACCTCAACAAGCAATGCTCTACTCTTTCATACCAAGCCCGGGCTGACTGCTTAAGGCCATAAATTGCTCTTTTTAACTTTAAAACTTTATTTTTAACATTTTCAAAATCAGAAAAAACAGGTATCTCCATGAATACATTCTCATTAAGATAACCATTAAGAAATGCTGTAGGAACATCAAGATGGTTCATCATTAGGTTAAATTGAACACACAGAGCAAATAATAGCCTTAAGGCGGTTGCAGAGGCGTCATTTTCATACAAAACGTTTGACCAATACATGCTTAGACCACAATGGTGTTAAGTTATCAAACAACATTAAAAAATATATATAAAAATCTTGTTTCCGCCAATCAAATAAAATTTGCGTTCAATCGGATATTAACGAAGTTATAAGGCTTTGAAAGATACACAAATATTATCCGTTTTCTCTATGTGTGCGTATCAATTACACAACATAGGTAAGTGTACGCTATTCAAGTACAGTACGTTCTGAAATAAAACGCTACTTCGCTTTGTATTAAGAAAATAATTATAAAATTTTTCAGGGTGCAATAACAAACCTCAGTTTTTTTTTATTAAATACTGAATTAAGCAAGTAGTTATTAAAATATAGATAACCACGATTTTTTCACGATATTTTCCGTTTTATTCCTAAAAGAACGAAATATTGCAATGTAGTTTTCGAACGCACGCTCGCGAAAAAATATTTTTTATCTGTTTGTCTATTTTTAGCCGACAGTGAAGTTGTGTAAAACATTATTTCTCGGTTATTTACTAATTTATCTCAACGTTTCGATCTATTTGCATCGGCCTTGGTTTCACGCAAGAAACGTAAAATATTAGTAGTTACGGGTACAGTGACTTAAGGCTACACTTAACGTGAACTACGGAGATGTGAGGAAACCAAAATCTTTGTAGGAAACCTGGACATAAAACAATCAGTAAAAGTTTTTTTATGCTCTGATAATGAAACGTGCCGCCTATACAAAACATAAATACACTGGACGGAAAACTAATCCCAAGCGATCGCGAGCTGGATTGCATCGATATCATGGGACGGAAACGACGTCGTAAGTATTGTAGTTTTATTATATTATTGCTTATGTAAGTAAGTACCCATATTCATATTGAAACCTACCTTTCTTTTTTATTACAGTGTGTTTTATAATGGTTATGTGGCATTTTCTTTTTAGACGTAGGAAGGCATGGCGTGATGAGTGTAAATGTATTTGAAGCTGAATGTGAAGTAGGCACTTCTACTGCAACACATTGTGATAAGTAAGTAATTTAGCTCAACCAGTAAAATACATACATACTAGGAGTTATACGAAAAATAACTCCTTATTTATCAACTCTTTATAAGTTCAAAACATAGGCATGTCTGTTCACCGCCAAAAGGAGTCCGTTCAATCTGGCTCCTACTTTTCGAGGAACGACAGAGTTACCGACACCCTTGAGCTACTTAGCATGAATTTGTATTCAAACCTGAACTTCAGAGCTAACATTGAGTCAAAAGCCCAAACTGCAGCAAAAAAGCTGGGCATCTCAATAAGGTTAAGCGATACTTCAGTCCAGGACAGGTTCTAGTTTTATATATAGCCCAAGTCCGATCCTGTATTGAAAACTGCTGTCACCTTTGGGATAGCTCAGCTAAATATGAACTAAATGCACTTGACTCGATAGAAGCTTGTTGGTGAGAAGATACTGGTGAAAACTAAGTTTCACAGAGTGTGCTCAAGAGCTCCACGAGCCTATCCCACCATCTCCCTTCTACCATTGAGAATCCAGACGCATGGTAGGGTATCACCCACACTAATAATCCCGACATAATAATAGATAGACAATCGCATTCCATCATATCCATTCACGTAACACATCGTAAATAATATTAGGCGGTAACTCGAAGTTACTGCCGTCGCAATTGACTCGCAGTCCATTCCGACGTAAGTTGTTCTATGATTCACTTGGTAATAAATGTGTAAAGGAACGTACCTACATGTATCCGAATATTATAATGTGACAGATGACAGCTCGATAGTTTAAAAAAAAAAAATGGACGATTTTCACTTCAAAGAGAATGGTGTGTTTTTCTTATCGTCTCCAATCATCTTTAATAATAGCAAACCTAACCGAAATTCCTCATCGAAACAAGGCCGAGGTGTTTCTTCATCTGGCGACCCACGTATTTTAAGAAGATGGCCGAGGAGAAAAAGATGATGTTGGAAGCAAGCAAAAAGGTGAGATCTGTGACGAGACGCCATTTCTCCAAGTCCGCAAACGCCTTCGACGACCTATTACAAACATTCAAGTCAAAGGCTGAAAATAAAGAGGAGGTAATAGCTGCCTACACAGTTCTAAAACACATTAATGTCGAATTAATCGCTTTAGATACAGAAATAAAGAATGCGATTTTATCCCTCGACACGTGGGAGGAAGACATCTTAGAAAAAGAATTGCAGGAAACTGCAAAATATCAGACTAAATGGTCTCTGCTTGATACGAAATATTTATCAATAATAAATACTACCAAATCAGAAACTGAAAATATGCGAAAATTCAAATTGCCTACCTTAGAAATAAGGAAGTTCGATGGCAACATAAAAAACTGGCTTCCATTTTGGGGACAGTTCAAAAAGATAGACTCCGATACTTCCATTGAGGAGACAGACAAGTTACAATATTTGTCACAATCCATGCAAGAAGGCTCAGACGTCAAAAAATTCGTGGACGGCTTCCCACTATCTATCGAGAGTTACAAGGTATGTCTAACAGAACTGAAATCCAGATATGCCCGGGAAGATTTGCTCATTCAAATTTATGTCAGAGAGCTCTTGTCTCTTATCCTTAACAAAGACAAACAGGTCGACCTAACTACATTATACGACAGTATCAGTAGCCACTTGAGGGCGCTGGAGGTGCTGAAGGTAACAAGAGATAAATATTCTGCATTCTTGCTACCAATGGTGGAGTCAGCATTGCCTACAGATATATTAAAAGCATGGGAGAGGTCTACTAGTGAAGAAACGAGAAATGATTTAAATTCTTGATGAAAAAAGAAGTTGAATCAAATCAACGAGTCACTTTAGCTACTGAGTTCAACGTTGGAGATACTATGAAACCAGAACCGACAGCGACATGCTTGACAGTCAACAATAATAACAAGCACAGATACCGTGAAGTAGAATGCATATGGTGTGGGAAGAATCACGCAAGCACTGAGTGTTTTAAAATTGCAAAGCTTACTTTAGAGGAGCGAAGAGAACATTTGAAGAAGAAGAAAGCCTGTGCTTTGTGTTTGAAGATAGGACACCACGCT
Organism: Athrips mouffetella; assembly: GCA_947532105.1. NCBI lineage: Eukaryota > Metazoa > Arthropoda > Insecta > Lepidoptera > Gelechiidae > Athrips > Athrips mouffetella. The sequence goes on from OX383974.1 coordinate 14,552,922, forward strand.
AAAGTCTGCAGAAGCTTCGTCAAGTGCTACATTTGTGGCCAACGCCATTCACCAGTGTTGTGCACCAGCGGCTCAAATGTCAAGAAAGAAGATGCACCGAAACAAGAGCAGCAGTTAGCAATACAAAATTATGCTGCGCAAGCTCCTACGAAGTCGCCAACAACTACATTGCTACAGACAGTTGCAGTGAAGGTTCATCAAGGTGAGCGCTCAACAACAGTGAGGGCACTATTTGACAGCGGTTCACAACGCTCTTATGTCAAGGAAGAAGTCATGAAAAAACTTGGTGTGACTCCAGCTGGAACTGAAGGCTTAAGTCACTCATTGTTTGGAGGTGCTACGGTATCCTTTAAAAATTAAATTTAACTTTGCAGAGCTTAGATAACTCTTTTCAATTTGACATGACTGCATTAGGTCAACAAACTATATGTAAAAATGTACCTAAAGTTAACATGAACAACAAGTCTCTCTCAGAGTTGCTAAATAAGAACCAAATCAAACTGACAGATACAGATTTTGAGGCTTCTGAAGTAGGTCTTTTGATAGGAGCTGATTATACAGGTCTTCTACTTACCAACACATTCATTCAGCTCGAGACTGGCCTAACTGCAATCAAGACCAACCTGGGATGGACTTTACAGGGTAAAACTCATGATGCAATAATAAATACTAATATTGTGTCTTTATTTTGTTCACAAAATGTGCCTGATTTTTGGAACATAGAAATATTAGGTATTCAAGACCCGGTCCAAGTGCAGTCAAAACAACAAAAAGAAGAAGAGGTACTGATGGGGTTTAAAGAGAGTGTCCAGATAAATAAAGAGGGCAGGTATGAAGTTCATCTTCCATGGAAGACCGGTCACGATGATCTACTGAGCAACCGCGAGTTGTCCTTCCGTCGACTGCAATCTGCAACAAATAAGTTAGTAACTTGTGGTAAGTTTCATGAGTACAATAACATTCTTCAAGAGTGGGAGCGCAGTGGCATCATTGAAACCGTACCAGCACCTGGCCCTGATAAGGACAAAGTACATTACCTATCTCATAGAGGCGTATCCAAAGAGTCCAGTCTTACAACAAAACTCAGGCCGGTCTACTTCGCTTCTGCAAAGGACAAGAATGGAAAGTCATTAAATGCATGCTTAGAAAAAGGTATGAATTTCATAGATAAAATACCTGATTTATTACTTGGCTTTCGTAGAGGAATGATAGGTATCTCTGCCGACATAGCAAAAGCTTTTTTGCAGATTTCAATTAGCCCTGAAGACAGAGACTACCTGAGGTTTTTCTGGTGGAGTGACGACGCGCGACGCGATATCAAGGAGTACAGACACTGCCGAGTTGTCTTCGGTCTGACGTCGAGTCCTTTCTTGCTGTCCGCAACTATACAACACCACCTGGAACATATAAATGGTGAGCAGAAAAATACTGCAGATATATTAGCTAGCTCTTTTTATGTCGATAATTTAATAACAAGTCTAGACTCTGAAGATGCTACGCGAGGCTTCATACAAGAAGCAAAGAATATAATGAATGAGGCGAAATTTGATTTGAGACAATGGGTAACCTCTCCATTAAAAATGAATGAGACTGAGAAAACTGTCATATCAGTCTTGGGGTTATTGTGGGATACCACCACTGATGAACTTTTGTGTAACTTGAGTACATTACCTCATCCGTCTCAAGTAGGTAAAATTAATAAAAGAAGCCTCTTGTCATTAACGCAACGAATATTTGATCCCGTGGGAATATTATGCCCTGTCACACTTGTTCCAAGATTATTACTACAAGAAATATGCAATAAGAAAATAACATGGGACGAAGACTTACCCACTGATATTGAAAAACAATTTCATGACTGGTATGATAACATACGTTTTCTGGAAAATTGCAGGATGCCAAGGCGACTGTCTAATGAGCCACTACGGGACTGCAAAACCAGCCTTCACATGTTCTGTGACGCGAGCAAAAATGTGTATGCAGCCTGCGTCTTTCTCAGGACAGAGACCAGCCTAGGTAATGTTACTGTTAGATTAATATCTGCCAAGTCGAGGATTTCACCACCAGAGATGATAAGCATTCCACGTCTGGAATTATTAGCTGGACTAATTGGCTCCAGGTTGATATCGATGGTGAGAAAGAAATTGCAACCATACAAATATGAAGAGTTTTGTTGGAGTGACTCAGGAGTCACACTATGCTGGATAAAACGAGAGCTATCATGGAACACCTATGTAGGAAACCGTGTTAAAGAAATTCGACAGAACACTAATGTGAACAACTGGCATCATATTCCAGGCAATGACAACTGGGCAGATCTACCGTCCAGAGGCTGCAACCCTCGTCAGCTACTGGAGACCAGATGGTGGGAAGGTCCGCCATGGCTACAGCAGAGTCCAGAACAATGGCCACGATCTGCGTTGGTGGTTGACGAAAAAGAAGCCAACAAAGAGCTGAAAAAATCGGCATGTATAAATACTTGCTGTGAAGATGGTATGATGCACAATCTGTCTTATTTTTCTAAATACTCGAAGATCATAAGAATGACCGCATGGATGTTACGATTCGTCTATAATACTCGCAACAAAAACGGCAAGAAAAAAGGAGAATTAGCTTTTGAAGAACACGAAGAAGCTGAAAAGAAAATAATTAAAATTATACAAGAAGAAAACAAAGAGTTGATACAGAAACACACAAAAAAATTAACTCAATTCTATGACAAAGAAAATATGCTACGAATTAAAACAAAATTGTTACTTACAGATTTTCCCGAGAGTGTAAAGACGCCCGTGGTCCTACCTGCGACGAACATCGTCATACGCAGAATGGTGGAACAGCGACACATAGAACTTCTCCATGCTGGCACCAATATGATGATCACTGACATGAGAAAGCGGTTCTGGATCATTGGCATCAGGAAACTGGTAAAATCTGTCATTGACAAATGCATCATCTGTAAGAGACACAGAGCGAAGCCCACGCAAGTAACAACAGCACCATTACCTATTGAACGAGTCCAATCAAGCGCGCCATTCGAGGTAACAGGCGTCGATCTAGCTGGCCCAATATACCTACGTAACAGCGAAAAATGTTGGATCGTGGTTTACACATGTGCTGTGTACCGTGCTGTACATCTGGAGCAATTATGCGGATAAGATGGAAACTAAATGCACCTACAGCTGCCTGGTGGGGCGGTTTTTTCGAGCGTATGATAAAGATAATAAAAAATTTACTAAGACGTGTTTTAGGTATGTCTTCTGTTTCATACGAGGAGATGGAAACCATACTGTGCGACTGCGAGGCTGTCGTCAACGACCGCCCGCTCACATACGTCGAGGGTGACGACGCTGGCTCATTAGAGCCACTGAGACCGTCATGCTTTTTACAAACATTACCACAATCACAGGTAACCGATTTTGACATTATAGATGCTAGAAGTCTCAACAAGCGGCTCAGATACCTGCAGAAGCTTCGAGAAGACTTTCGTCTGCGCTTCAAGAATGAGTACCTGACTGAGCTCGTACAGAGAGGAAAAGAAAAGAACGGAGTGATAAAGGTGGGTGATATAGTTCTAGTAGAGTCTGAAGAGAGAAGAGTAAAGTGGCCTCTAGGATTAGTAGTAGAGATCTATACAGGTAGAGATGGAGTGGATAGAACTGCCAAGGTAAAGACAACAGCTGGTCACAAAATTCGACCATTTCAACGTCTGTACCAGCTGGAACTTTCTTCTTCAGAGGTGGAAGGGAGACAGGAATCAACAGCTGATAACATCGATTCCTTAGGTAAAAAATTTCGTATAATTATTAATCCCAGTAGCACAATAATCAATAGGAAAGCTGCTACAGAGCCTACCAAGACAGTGGAGATCAGTACAGAGAACGAAGTGAGATCAACAAGGCATGGAAGGGTAATAAAAATGCCAAGTAAGTTTAAAATATAAGTTTATTGATAAAATACCTAAACTTTCATTTTCAGGTTAATATCTTTTATGTACTTACCTTATCTCATTGCATTTTTACATTCAAATTTAATTTTATTTCTCTTCCTCTGTATTTGGTCTGTCATATTGATTTGGTAAAATAAATTTAGCTTTTAACATGTGTAACATATTCTTTATAACATATTTTAAGTTTAATAACAGAGACTGATAAGATAAGATGGCTTGTGATAAGCAATATTGTGTTCAGATGCGTATAACTTGATAATTATTTTAATTGTATACACTGTATGCTCAGACTGTATGTTGATTTGTTGTGTAATAATGTGTATAACTGTAATGTTGATGTGTAAAAGATTTATTGTTTAAAAAGAAGAAATATATTTTTTGTAATTTCAGTATATCTTTTAGGTTTCGGATACATGATAAAATTGTATAACTTTTCTTCTGGTGTGGAGGATGTAAAGGAACGTACCTACATGTATCCGAATATTATAATGTGACAGATGACAGCCTTTTTCGGCGGGAACCTTCGAACTAAGAGGCGCGAATTTATAATTTTTTTCTCTTTAATTGCAATTATATTGCTTTTTAACTGTAAATATACTTATTTTCACGTGTACATATAATATAAACAAATTGTAGTGTTGTAAATAGTGTGGTCCTCCCCAATATGGGGAAGGGCAGTCGGAACCGACGCCGGGAGAGAGACCGAGAGTCTTCATCAGAGGACAAGCGGCCCCGGTCGAGATCGCGAGTAAAGAATAAAACAGATACATCCGATTCTGACTCGAATGAAACCGCTACTGAGACCAGAACTGAGACGATGGACCACCAGTCCTGTCAATCTACTCATGGAAAAAATGAAACCAATTTCACCAGGACTAAAAGAGGTTTATTCAAGGAATATAATCATATTTACACTGAAGAAAACAAAAAGGAATACCCTGTTCTTCTATCCTCAACAACAGCAGGAGCGAAAATGAGTTTGTTGAGCTGTAATGCTGCCCTAAAGCGTCAACAAGGCCTTATCCATATTAAGGCCATTGGCATGTCACTTATAAAGGTATTTTTCAAATCAAAAAATGAAGCAAATAATTTCATCCTGGCAAAGCCTTTCCTGGAGATGAACAAATGGATCGCTAGGGTCCCCTATGACAACCTGGAATCACAGGGGATTATCAAGGTTCCAGTTGAGATGACTGAAGAAGAGATATTGAGTGATTTGAAGGCATCAGCTGACATCATTGGAGTAAAGAGGTTCACTCGGAAAACTTCAGAGGGTGAGTGGGTCCCCACTCCTACAGTTTTGGTAACATTTTTGAGTTCGTCATTGCCTGACCATGCAACCCTTGACCACATGTGGTTCGACATAAAAGAATACATTAAACCATTAAGACAATGTTACATTTGTTATAAATTTGGTCATAGTAGAGGCTCCTGCAGAAGCAAACAGGTTTGCTCCATTTGTTCCGGCAGTCATTTCTTCAAAGTATGCGAAAACCCTGATTCCAAAAAGTGTGTGAACTGCAGCGGGCCCCATGTAGCAGTGTCCAATAGCTGTCCTGTGAAGTCTGCGAAGACGGCTGAAATAAAAAAACAAATCAATGGTAAAACAAGCTATGCCTCTATGGCTGCCACCAAACCTCCTCCTCTCCCCCTTAAGATTCCCCAAACTCCACAAAGAAGAGCTATGCTCTCAGATTTTTTAAACAATGATGAAATTCTGACAACATTAACTAAAACTGTGGTTGATGTTGTCAGAATGACAAATGACAAAAAACAAAATATTACTGATGCTACCAATCCAATTTGTACAAAGACAATTAAAGAGCTGCTCATTATTAACTTTGCATCAACCAAATAATGGATTGCAATTTTGATGTTGAGCAGGTCAATATCATACATTTCAATGCTCGTAGCATCTTAAATAAGTTAGATGATTTTAAGTACTTTATTTCCAGTCTTGGTGTGGAAGTTGACATTATATTGTTGAATGAGACCTGGTTAGATCATAATAAACAATTCAAATTACCTGGTTACACTATAGCCAGGCGAGATTCAGATCGCCCTCATGGAGGTGTTGCAGTAGCTGTTAGTAGCAAATATGTTTTCCAAATTATAGACACTCCTTCTGATTATAATTTTCAGAACATTCTACTCTCTATTAAGATTCATTCTTTCAGCCTTGACATTTTATGTGTGTATATTCCTCCGCCTCCAAATGGAAAATTCAAACTGCGTCAATTATCAGATATAGTATTATCCAAGTTCACAAGCAATAATTATTTGATTATAGGAGACTTCAATGCACATCACTCTATGTGGGGTTCGAGAACAAACGACAGAAGAGGTAATGATATTCATTCCTTCACAGATAACCTATACTTAGTATGTTTAAATGATCACAATATTACTACAATGCCACCCTTTGGACAAGAAGGCAACGTGTTGGATTTGGCTTTTGCTTCACCGTTGGTGAGTTCTTCTTGCACTTTCTCTGTTCTTGATGACTATCCTATTAGTAGCAATCATTTCCCTGTACACATAGGTGTATTTTACAGTTCTAGCAATTCCACTCAAAGACATTTAGATTCTGATTCTGCTCCCATTGCTCATCAACAGACGTCCAATTTTTGTTTAGATACAACAGACCTTAGTTCTTTAACAGACTGCTTAGCTGAAATTAATTTTAACAAAATAGATTGGTCTAAATTTAAAGAACTTTGTAAAAAGAATTTTTCTTCTTTTACTGAGAGCAGGGATTCGTTACAAAGCTATTGCGATTTTCTACAAAAATTATGTGACATTCTTTTGACGTTTCCGCGAAAGCCAATTCCTTGCCATACGAGAAAAAGAAAAGCCGTAATTTGGTGGAATGACATCTGTAATCAAGCAGTTTTACAATCTAAACTCGCATTTGTTTCATATAAAAGATATCCTTCGCTAGAGAACTATATTTTGTACAAACAATTTGATGCTAAAAAAAAGAGAATTCTTACAGAACAAAAAATTTTATGTTGGGCCAATTTGTGTTCGTCTTTTAATCGTCTTACTCCTATTAAAATAGTGTGGGATTATATAAGAAAGTTTAAATTTTCTAAATCGAATGTAACAGCTAGAACTCACTATTTAGAAAATGTTAGTAATGCATTGGCTTACTTAGATAAAATAGTTTCTCCATTTATTGTTAGCGGTTCAGATTTAAACTTTTACTTTTCACTTCCTGGTGCTGAATCAGCTCGCTGGCTTCTCACCTGTTTTGAGTTTCATGAGTTTAAAGCTGCCATTGCAAATAAAAAAGATACTTCTCCTGGCCCTGACTTCATACCCTATAAATTGATTAAGAACTTACCCGAAGACACACAAAAGCTTCTTTTAAATATTTTTAATAATTTGTGGAGTCAAAATTGTATTCCGCCTATATGGAAGCAGCAAATTGTTGTACCAATTCCCAAACCTAATATAGATCGTAATAGCTTGGACGCTTATCGACCTATATCTTTGACCTCCTGTTTAGCTAAATGCTTCGAGACTATGTTAAAAAATCGTTTAGAATGGTATGTTGAGTCTAATTCATTAATACCAGATTTTCAGTTCGGGTTTCGTAAAGGCAAAAGTACTATGTACAATTTAAGCTGCTTGATAGGTGATATTAAGAACAACATGAGAAATAATAGAGTTACCTTAGCTGCATTTTTAGATATAAAGGGAGCATTTGATAATATAAACCATAATTATCTCATTAAAAGTTTATCGAAATTGGGTTTGCCTGGAAAAGTTTTATCCTGGATTTTTAATTTTCTTAATGGTCGCCGTTTGACTTTGAAATTAAATAAAAAAATGTATGGTTCTAAATTCACTTATAGTGGCACTCCACAAGGTTCAGTCATTTCTCCTCTTATTTTTATACTCAGTCTAGTGGACTTAATGAAACATATTCCTTCATATGTAAAATATTCTTTTTATGCTGATGACTTAGTTGTTTATTTAGACTGCAGTAGTATTTCGGAGGGTGAGTTGTTACTGAATAACTGTCTGAGTATTTTGCATAAACTTTTCTCGAATGAACTTAGTTTAGAAATTAATGTTAACAAAAGTTCCGTAATGCTTTTTCCGGGAAGAGATTGTATCTCTCCACAGATTTTCTATAATAATAGTCTGATACCATACAAGACATTTAGTAAATATTTAGGGATTGTAATAGACTCTAACTTATCTTGGGAACCACATATTTCTTATATTTGTAAAAAAGCAGAATTAAAATTAAATATTCTCAAATCTTTAACGGGCGTTAACTGGGGTTCTGACCCCAAAATACTTAAAAATCTCTTTATTTCTTTGATTAGGAGTCATTTCGATTATGGCTGCCCTTTATATGCCGACGCAGCTAATCATGTTCTGAGAAAAATTGATGTGCTTCAAAACAGAGCCCTACGAATCATAACTGGTGCTATGATGTCTTCTCCGATAAACTCTCTAGAAGTAGAAGCTGGTATTCCCCCTTTATTTGTAAGGAGAAGCTACCTTACAGATAAGTTTGTTTTAACTCTTATTTGTCGTGATAATCCTGTAGTCATTAGATACTTACAACACTTTAATATACCCAACTATAATTTGGTTCCTTTATCTGTCACAACTTCACTGAGTGAATCTATTGCGTATCTGAACTACGAATTTCAAGACATAGTTTTTTGGTCTTCATTAAATCCTTGCTATGATTTTGATTTCCACACCATGATGATGGATATTGTTGTAAATGTGCAGAAATTTGAAACTAAGTTTGATTTTTTACAATTTATAGATGAAAAACAAGAGTATGTTAAAATTTATACCGATGGATCCAAAACTAACAGTCGAACTAGCTTTGCTTATTACAATTCCCTCACTAAGCTCGGTAAAGTTTTTGAATGCAATAAGATGATGTCGATTTTTTCTGCTGAAATTCTAGCTATCATTTATGCTATTAAATACATATTAAGTAATTCTTGGAGTCAGACAAAATTTCTGGTTTTGTCTGACTCTATGAGTTCTCTTCAGGCTGTGGTCAAAAAATCTATTGATGCTTCTATGAATTATTTAGTATACGAGCTTAGAAAAGCTATTAAAAACGGTTTTGATGCAGGTTTAACTATTGAGTTGTGTTGGGTGCCGGGTCATTCAGGAATACTCGGCAATGAGCTTGTTGATACTCTTGCCAAGTCAACAGAAAATGTTACAGATTGTGACTATAGTGTCCCTTATTCAGATTTAGTGGTCTTTCTTAAACAGAATATGATTAATCGTTGGTCTTTATCTTTACAAGCTTCCCGACAAATTAAAGGTAAATGGTTAGCTAATATAGCCGCGGTTCCTAGCACTAAGGCATGGTTTGAAAGGGACTCGATATATCTTGGTAGATCTTTTATTACTGCTTTATGTAGACTCCGGATAGGACATTGTAAATTTCCATCTCATTTAAATAGATTAAGACTTATTAATAGCGCCTCATGTACATACTGTAATACTTGTGATTCTTGTGACTTAGATCATATAATGTTCGATTGCCCCAACTTTAATTTACAAAGAATGTTATTTATAGGTTTATTTTATGAAGTGTATAAAGATTCAGGTAGAAGCAATGTTTGTATTCCCAATAATATGCAGAATTTGTTACAACATAGAGAAATTTACAGTTTAATTTATGAATATTTTAAAGACACGTGTGGTATATTGTAAAAATATTTTCATTTTATGTTTGAGTAAAGTTGGACTTGTTTTCTTTTTGTTAATGTATAGTAATTGTATGGTTATATTACTTAAGTTACGTTTTTAGGTTCTTTTACTTTTTCTAATTTAGAATTAATTAGAAGTTAAGATAAGATGTTTTGTTATTTGTTTAATTTTCGGCAGATGGCCTAGTTACCAATGCCGTAATAAATTGAAAAAAAAAAAAAAAAAAAAACAGATGACAGCTCGATAGTTTTAAAAAAAATAAATGGTCGATTTTCACTTCAAAGAGAATGGTGTGTTTTTCTTATCGCCTCCAATCATCTTTAATAATAGCAAACCTAACCGAAATTCCTCATCGAAACAAGGCCGAGGTGTTTCTTCAAAATGTTTAAAACACAAAAAAAAAGAAAATATATTTCATTTTTTACTTACCCTCGTAACTTTCGCCATTAGACGAAAAAACATCTAACACACGTCATACACACGTATACTTAATACGTCGATAACGTTTAATTTTGTTACTTTCCTTTATTTTTACTTTGTTTGTCGGAAGGTAAGAAAAGATAAAATTGTATGACGTAAACGAAGGCTAAAATTTTTAAGCCTGTGTAGGTGGTAATGAACTTTTGTAGTAATTAACTACAAAAAAATATATATTGAAAAGGTTTCAAAATCTCTCGATTAGACAATGTTCTAACATTAGTCGGAATTATCATAAACAAAATGTCATTATATGGTTTACGTCTATCTTATTAAATTTTCCATAATTTTCGTAAAAGTTCTGGGTGCGACCGATAGGTCATAATCATGGTTGTTACGTTATCATGTTACGTTTTTGTATACATAACAAGTAACTGGAGGTATCGGGCTGCAAGATAGGCCGTAATAAACACTTCAATTTGTTTAGCAAATTTAAGAATAGAACATGTGGGTAATCTTGAAAATTTTTCTTTCTTAGAATCAAAACAACACTTACTGAAAAGTTTTGAATCCAGTACGATTACACTAACACACGGAGCGAAAACTTATTTTATCGAAAATAATTTTAAATATTTGTAATTTAACTTCAATATTACAACTTCAGGTATAATCTACCTACTTCTTATTGAACATTGCGCTTCGGCATGGGACGCATGCGTTCACTGCCCCGCACGAAAAAGGAATGAAGCGAATGTCAGCTACAGTGGTGAAGTGAACACGGACGGAAATCGTTTTAAATAAGAGAATCAAATGAATTACTCTTAAATGCGTGCATCGTCTGCCTGGCGAATTGAGGACTACTACTTGTAAACAAACTATATCTGAAGAATGAAGCGACGAAATATAATTAAGTATAAAATATCTTTTTCTATCAAGAAAATATATATAATAGGACAAAGGTTTAATAAAAATAATAATTTAAGGTAAGTAGGTACATGTGACACACTGTTGTCGTAAAAATATTGGAAAAAGACTGCTGTCCAGCTGTGGACGTCTATGGCTGTTAAGCTGCTACACCCTGCGCTATGCAGTACTCGCTTGACCGAAGCCGGTTTTTCGAGTCTCCCGAGTTTTTTTTTACATGCCTTTGTTTCAGTTTCTAATTGAACAGAAAATTGATATCACGTATTGCATCACTGAACAAGATTATTTAACAACATGTGAAGAGCTACAGCTAAAATAATTATATTTAAATACCAAGTCCTTTTGAATTTTGACCAGTCTCAAATCATCGATTTACCTCCTTTCCTTATCAATGTGATAATGAATTTGTTTCTTTACTTGCCTTCAAGTTCGTAGTCTCTCCAGGGTCGCCATTGTAGAGTTTAGATGGTTTCAATGTATCTAGTATTTTCCCAGCACACCCGTGTTATCGCAACGCCTGTCAAGCCAAGACTGACTCTCCAGTGTTGCCACCTCCCGGATAGTGTAGAATTAATTATAATACTACGTTTACATTCAGCCCCTGCCACTGCTCCTCGCGCTACCGGCAATAATTCCCTGAATAATGCCGCAGCAGGATCGAGAGAAGTGCGTGTTTACATACTGCCCTACCACTCACATCGCTTTGGACGTTCCATGATGGTAGACGTCGAAATAATTTCAGCCGCCGCTCTGTCTTTTTTGCAATACATAATTATGTTCGATGTTTAAAAAAAATAAAGAAAATTCGTCGTCGTAGAAGATGGTGGATAATATCTATTCATCGTAATAGAACTCTTTAAGTACCTACCAACCTTCTTAACAGATTTTTAATGCATATCCGAGTTCGTAGGGGTTTTAAAGTTAAGGCTCCATTAAATCTATTAAAACAAAAAATGTTAGGTACAGCCTTTAAAGAGATTATGTGATAGATAAACAAAACACACACGTGTTTCTCCTCCAGGCGCACGGCGAAAAGTGAGCGACAGAGCTGAATGTGAACACGCACTGCCACTCGCGCTGCCCGTCCTTTGACTTCCGCACAAAAAACCGCCTTTTTGGGGAGCGCCGGGCAGCGCGAGTGGCAGCGGCAATGGCATGAGAAGTATCGTGTTTACATACTCGTCCTGCCCACTTCCCTGCTCACTTCGGCTGAATGTAAACGTAGTATTAGTATGCTACAAGGACCGGCTCCCACCAGCAGCCACAGCCGTCGCGTGCTCTCGTCGGCCTGCGCTTCAACCGGACGCGAGACGTTTCTTTGTGTGAAACTCTGCACACGTATCAACAAACTTGGTGAGACCAAACCAATTATTTTACTACGTTACGTGTTGCGATGAGACTAATCGCAAAACAGTAATAACTCTTATCTAGTGCAAGTACCCAAGTACTTATTAGAATTGCAAAACCTAAGATCAAATCTGGTACAGCTGAGATGACTGAGATAAACGCATTGATCTATCAAGCCAATTCAAACTTCACGTTATTCGCTCATTCTTTGTACAACCTATGCGTGATCGCATACACATATTTTGTATGCTGTACAGTGTGATGATGATTTATCAGTTTCGAAACTGACTTAACTTTCTGTCTTCTTAGATTTTGACTGGATTGTATAGATGAAAGACAGAGCTTCAGGTTATTTTTATTTGTTGATGTTCAGAGCCTTTCTTCTGCAGGTTCTGACGAAAAATGAAGAGATGATGCCTGAGCAGCTACTTCGAGTGACGTGGCTTGGTCAGGTCAAAAGCCATCGAGGACGCTGGCATGTCAGGAGAGGCCGTGTTAGCTGCAACCACCAAGCAGCGCTGGCCACACCAACCGACCTCGCCTATATAAGCGGGCTGGACACCCGATGGGCCTCTTACTCGCTGCTCGAACATTGTTACGATCGGACTTCTTAGGAGCGTTATAGTTACCCGTTGTACCTATATTGTATCTTGCCCTTTTATGTTTCCTGGATATTGTCCTTATTGTGTTAATTTATTAGAAGTTCGGTTTTGTCATCAAATGTGGTGTTATTCCAATAAAATGTTGGTAAGGTTTATCTGTGCCTCATTTCCTAAGAACGCAGCTCCCTTCTGTTTTCTTACAACTGAATATCGTTTCTGCGGACACATCCCGATTCTTTGGGAAAAACGTTTAACTCGGAAACTAGTGACCGGTTCCAATCATTCTTTCAATACTAATGTTTTTAAACATATCCGAATGATTGGCTGATTCTGTTGTGTTTTGGAAAGCTTATATTCTCCGTCTCTTTTTTCTTTAGATATCAGGTGACACTAAAATTCCACTTGAAGGAAGAAAAATGCTCAAAGCAAAACTGAAAAAACTAACGACAGTAGCTCGACTGAACAGCAAGCAAAATTCAAATGAGGTTGTCAAAATGAGGCGAGACTTGAAAAACGGACCATTGCATGTGTTTGGCCACCACTGTGATTGCGAAAGTTATTACTGCCGTTGGAAAAAGGCAGAAAAAAAATAATGAAATCATAGATGAAGATCAAAACATGGTTCCGGAACTAAAAAAACACGTCGCAGTTTGGGCCTCTTGGAAAGCAGATAGGCTATTAGGAAATTTAACGAACAATGTTGCAGAAAACTTTATGAGCCTTATGGCTAAATACAATTGCGGAAAAAGGATAAACCTGAGTCGTGGTGGATCGTATCACAGAATGGCACAGATCGCTGGTGTGTGATAAATAATAATTTTACTTTGAATCACTAATTGTTTTCGTTCTCTGTACACTTTATTTTGACATGAATTTGATGAACGTCTTCCTCGTCAATTATAGTGCATTGAATTATTATATTTATTTATTTTAGGACTGTGTCAAATAAAAGGTCAGCAATGGCAAGCTAAAGCTTGGAAGACAGCATCAAATCAGAGTCCGGGACTGCACTTTAAAAAATATTTGAGTAGGGTGAAAAGATCTGCTAAACGTAGACAAAAGATTGCACGAAAACGGATTTTTGCTAAGCCCGCAAAACCTGTCCAAGAAGCCGACAAAAATTATGGCCCTAAAGCTGACGATCCACCTCTAGAGCTTACTGAATCTGAGTTGGAGAAGGCATGTGACGAGAAACTGCAGAAACTGCAAGTAAGCACATTGTTTGTGCTTAGTTTGAGCTGAGTCAAAACAATCTTAGATTCGTTATATAATTAGTTTATTTTTTTAGATTCACAGCTTAGAGGATATACATGATATTCAGAAAAAGACTATCGGACAACAATACGATCATTTTAGAAAAGATCGACTTACTGCGTCGCAGTTTGGCATGGTTTGGTACACTCATCAATTAAGTCATTCAAATTTCTCATCTTCATGTTCCTTTTTTCCTTGCCATGGACACGTTAAAACTACAGTTTTTTTTTATTGTAGGTATGCAAGCGAAAGAAAACTACGCCATGCCATAACCACGTAAAAAAAATTTTATACAAAGAAAACTTTTCTAATGCTGACACACGTTACGGACAAAACTATAAAAACGTCGCCATTAAACTATTTGAAGAAAAGAATAACAAAACAGTTATTCCTTCGGGACTATTCATAGACCACGATTACGGATTCTTAGGTGCAAGTCCTGATGGTAATTAAACAGTTATTTTTAAAAGGTTATGAACTTTGTTATGAACCTACAATGCAAATTTCTATTAGTTTTCCATTGGGTTGTATTGCTTGCCTAATGTTCTTAAAGGTTTAGTGACAAAACCAATTGTACTTCTACCAGAAATAATAAAAATTAAAACATAGTTTCTGTGTCATATTTTTCAGGCTTAGTGGTCGGCAAAAATGCAGTCGTAGAAGTAAAATGTTTCCCGTCGCTTGCGCGAAAAGGTCTTTCCTTTGAAGCCGCTGCTGAAAGTAAACTTTTTCCCTTAAAAGTTGACCATAATGGGCAATTCATATTGGACAAAAAACATGATTATTATTATCAGGTACCAAGTTTATTTATTTACAAAGTGAATCTCATAAAAATTTGTTCAAGATTGGTCCTTTGGTTCATTATTATACAACTCTGTTATTTACGACTCATTAGATACTTTATTTGCAATTGGCTTTCAAGCAATTAGTATGATTATCTAACAGTAAAGACCTAGTACCGTACGTGATAGTGTGTTACAATTTTTAACAATGTAATAATTTGTTCAAACAGATTCAAGGTCAGCTTCGAGTAACATCAAAAGACTACTGTTATCTGGTCTGTTTTATTGATTTGGCGACACCAATCCTCACAGTGAAAATACAAAAAGATGAAGAATTCATTCAAGAAATGCTGAAGAAGCTCACAATATTTTATAAAACGTGTGTGTTGCCCGAAACTATCTTGCGATGTATACCGGCGAATCATAAATGCCGAGACCCACCTTCGTTTGAAAAGAAACTTTAAAAAAATCTTTAAAGGACAATAGTACAGTCGATTGACTATAGTTCGCTCAATAAAAGTTTTGTAGATTGCGTGATTGAGACACCCAAGTGTATTACTCTATATCCTGGAATTTCTACACAAAAGTGTATATTTGCAGCACCCATTTTGGACAGTAGTGCTTTGTCTGTCTGTCCGTCTGGTTGTCTGTCTGTCACACCTGTATATCTCAGCAACCACTCATGCTACCGACATGAAATTTGGAATATGGTTGTCCAACTTAATTGCACGTAAAAGAATTAAGAAAAAAATTATGATTATTGATGTAAAGGGGGCCCAAATAGAGGGGCAAAATTTCAACTTGTCGGTACTAGGTTGAGTGGGGTATCATATGAAAGGGCTTTACTTGTACATTCTAAAATATATTTTTGTACAACTCTTAGTTTTTAAGTTACTAATCCCGGGATTTCTACACAAAAGTATATTACTCTATATTTGCAAGCACCCACTTTTGACAGTAGTACTTAACATGTATGTAATTTGTTTATTTTTGTTTGAGATACCTAAATATAAGTTTATATTTGGCTTTACAAATTTAAGTTTGCAGTTGATATTGTGTGTGTGTGTTGATACTTTTTACTTTCTTATCACGAGAAAGTAAGTGCATTGCTGCTGTACCATTTATTTTATAATTTCTTGATCGCAAAATCCCGGGATTTCTACACAAAAGTGTAATACTCCATATTTGCAAGCACCTATTTTTGGCAGTAGTGCTTCTTTATAATTTCTTGATCGCAAAATCCCGGGATTTCTACACAAAAGTGTAATACTCCATATTTGCAAGCACCTATTTTTGGCAGTAGTGCTTCTTTATAATTTCTCGATCGCAAAATCCCGGGATTTTTTCAAATTCAAAAATTTATTGCTGTTAATACAGTATTATTAACAAGATGTTAGGTGATACGAGTATGTACACAAAAGTGTATTACTCCATATTTGCAAGCACCTATTTTTGGCAGTAGTTCTTTATAATTTCTTGATCGCAAAGTCCCGGTATTTCTACACAAAAGTGTATTACTGCATATTTGCAAGCACCTATTTTTGACAGTAGTGCTTGAATGAACATGTATCTAATTGTCTGAAGTTCTGATTAAGAGACTTCCAGCCAGTTGCAGAAAGCTTCTTTGAAGTTAAAGCTCCCTTAAATCTTTTGTAGACTCCTCTTTATTAAACCAAATTAGGTGCCATCAATCAAACAAAGCCCGCTCAAGGTCAGTGTTTCCACCACCGTGTCTTTAATTGCAAATTTTCGCGAACTAAAGGGTCATAAGAAAGTTACCTAATAAAAGTCATTTACCGACAGTTGCACGAAGCATCTTTAAAGTTAAAGCTCCTTTAAGTCTACTGCTAACTCTTTCTGTTTTGCTGACAAAGAAAGTGACAGCCATATATTTAATGGAGCTTTAACTTTAAAGACGCTTTGTGCAACTGACTGTTAAATATGTTTTTTTATGTGTTGATTGGTCTGTTTTTTGTGCGTTAACAATTGACAGAATACTGAACCGGTTCGAACGGGATTTTCAATAATGTGTGTAGCTTTGTTTGATCGCAATCAGTGTAACAAACTTTTACGACACCCATAGCACCCAGGGGTAGAGATGAGTTGGTACCATTCTTAGCCAGCACGATACAAGTACGGGCTTAGTAATACAGGTACGGAATCTTAAAATACGCACTTTAAAAAACAATACGTGACTGACCTCGCTTCAGCAAGGAGTTTCCATATTCTTAGCCTGGCTCTTTTTAAAATTAAATATATCATGAAAACTGTTTGCTACATACTCATCGCCATTAATAGAATAAGAAAACTAGGAAAGCATGAAAACTTTTTGCTGTTATGGATTTGACTTAGGGTGAAGCCACACGAGCGTAATTTCAGTCGCCGAATTTCTGCCGCGTAATTTCTGCTCGACCGAAATTTTGCTGGGCCGCCGCAATACGGACGTATTATTTTCATTTGCTATCCAACGTTTTTCTGAGGTGGTTGTGCTAAAAAATTTAATTACCAAGATATGACCGATATTGTGCCATCATCTAGATACAGTTGGGGCCTACTTAATTTTATTTAGGAACAAACTGCTTATTTCAACAAAATCCTATGTTCCTATTCGAATTTTCATTCTTATTCGTATTCCTTTACCTTTTTTCCTATTCGTATTCCTATTTCTATTCGTATTCCTGTAAGTATCCCTATTAAATTTTTATTTACTGTCCTTGGGGGGGGGGGGGGGGGTCGTCGTACCTTGGACAGAGCCTGAGAGACAGAGCGGATCTTTTTATTCACACAGGTCAAACAAAAAATACAGACCGGTGGTGATAACTACGAGTAATATATTATTGGTGTCAGACATTGTAGTAGGGTAACATTGGTGGGTTTTACGTCACGCAGTGATGTAAAACCCCCAATGTTACCCTACTGTTCGTGTGCCGTTATGTATTGAAGAGTTACCGTTTTTATCTCATTTTCCATCAACAGATCTCTACCAAATTTATATGGGACCAACTCGAAGCTAAACGCTATTGAATAAAAAAAGAATCATTCAAATCGGTTCACTATTGTCGGAGTTATGGAACAACATACATAAAAAATAAAAATAATACGATCGAATAGAGAACCTCCTCCTTTTTTGAAGTCGGTTAAAAAGTGACTTACTTTTGCTAGCACTCTGTGGGAAAGCTAGCCTGGTCTGCTTACCCTGCAGCACAATATACATTTAGTTTTATCAATCACATCCTTCTCTTGGTAATGTAAGCCTTCTACTGCTCCATTTCGCATTTTATCGAGATCAACAGCATTCACATGCCCTAGTCGCCTATGCCAGGTAGTGCACGAGGCCTTCACGGCTGCTGCAAGCACTTGCTGAGATTTCTTAATGTTTAACTTGTACACTCCATTCTGTAAGCTTGCCTTACCAATGCAGTCATTCTGGGCATTGTAAATGAAACACCCATGCTTACCAAAGGTAATTCTGTTACCATTTTCAATAATTCTGCTCACTTACAACAGATTCGTGGTGAGGTTGGGAACGCACATAACATTATTTACGTTAATCTCGTGCTCAGTTTTGCCAACACGCGTCACAATCTGGAGATTTCCTGAACATAAAACTGGCACACTCGTATGGCGGTTGCGAATAGACTGACTGTTTATTTTGTAAGAATGCAGCGCTACATAATATAGTATCATTAATAAACAATAGATGGCTCTATTTTGTTACTTATATTACTAACACTTATTTGGGTTTAAAAAAAAGTACGATGATCATTCTTAGGGGTGATTCTACATCACTAATAATTTGTAAAAGAAATATAAAAAAAATACAATTTTTTTTTTGATGATCGTGAAATTTGATTTTCCTGCGAAATACATAAATGAACTTTTAAAGAAGCTATAAGGGTCCTAATAAAATTGTGAATATGATTTTAGCATGACATCAGACCATGTATGTAACAGAACCACTTTATGCAACGAACATAGGTCGAAATACGGAAAAAAAATTAACTCCTATAGAAACTGCATCAGCTGATGGCGAAATTTGTATGGGAGGTGAAAAGAAATTGGCCCAACGTTTTTAAGGACAAATACGACAGCTCAGGACGAAATATAAGGCGCGCCATACTTATCGCCCGCACTCCTGAGCTGTCGCGTATTATACCTTACAAATAATCTGATGTCAGTAAGTGCAGTTACAACCAATGGAGCCAACCAACCATGTTCGCAAATTATTCTCTCAGGTAAAAACACTGCAATAGGAAAATAAAGTCTACTAACTACTAATAAAAACACTAGAATGGCATGTCAAAATGAGACATCCAATAGAGCCATACATCTTTTACAATAAAAAGCAATCCAACTTACGTAAAGATGCCA
Source organism: Athrips mouffetella (assembly GCA_947532105.1). Lineage (NCBI taxonomy): Eukaryota > Metazoa > Arthropoda > Insecta > Lepidoptera > Gelechiidae > Athrips > Athrips mouffetella. The sequence continues at coordinate 14,572,271 of OX383974.1, forward strand.
GTCTTGGACATTTCTCCATTCATGGACACAAAACGTAAATTAACGTCAAAAATAAGAGTAGCTGAATTTAAAACTTGGCACTGGCAATACTTTAGACTTTGGATCATTGGGCTGTCATAATTTGACGTTTCACGCTTTCGGCCATTTTGTTTAAAAAATGGCGTAGGACGAAATGTGTTAGTCACACGTCTTGAATTAAAATCCATGTTTATTAAGCAAATCGTACCTTTTTTTCGCATTTGTATTAAAGTTTCGTATTTTCCTTTTATTGTATCGTTTTTTTAAATGATTTGAGAGATATTTGCCATCGACCTAATTCGCCAACATTATGCAATTTTTGTAGGTATGCCGCTGTCCATTACTGGTTCTCTTAGTTATGATTATCTCCATAAAAGGACAGTGTCCAAAATTGATTCTTTTAATCTGCATTGCAAAATCGTTATCAATTTATTAAGTTAAATTTTTTGTGCACCTACGTGTAAACATAATTAAATCATATGAGTGAAGCCAGTAAGGGACCAGCAGTGTTTATTACTGGGTTTCCATACATTTAGTGATGGACACGAGATTATTTTGAGATGAAATTTGATGATAAGCCTTGATCTTACTTTACCTCAGTGTATTCCACGCAGCATTATACAGTCACCGGCAAAAATAACCGGCCGGTCTATTTTCTGTCGTACATTTTCATACAAGTAAGGGATCAAAGATTTCGGACCTCCTTGCTTCGCTCGTAATAGATACCTTGCTAATTAATTTTACTATGGGATGACATCTGCCAACATGTCCCAAATTTTTATGTCAAATCATCAATGATCACTAGGTAATATTCAAAATGACCCGTCAAATCCATAGAACGACGCCTTCACTACCTTGTGACACATTATTTCTTTAATCCTCCTTCTAATTACCCTTATTTTTCTGTGTAAGGGATCAAACGAAGCGTCAATATATTTCCTAAACGAAATAAATATCCGTGAATAAACCAATGAGGTTATATTATACTGCGTACATAGAGCCGGCAACGCGAGTTCACTGTTTGTAACACGAGTTTGTTGGTTAGTCTGAGCCGGGCGCTTGCCGCGACGTGCGTCGAGAAGTTTCAGTTAATTCTCAAAATGCCTTCGTGTGTGCTGAGATACTGCACCAATAACTCAGAAAAAGTAAAGAAAACACACGGAGTGACTTTTCACGGGTAAGTTACCTATTTATCAGTCAATCATACGCACGAGTTACAATATTTTCTTTTATTTTGCAACGAACACCCGCGCGCTCGGTGTCGGCGGCCATACTTCGGCGAAATTCATAGACTAACAACATTTTATGTACGTACAGATGTGACACTATCAACGTGACACTTTAAAAATGGGTAGTATTTTGTTGTGGTGCGGGATGATGATATCTGTAGTTAAATTTTATTTTAACTTTTCTAAAGGTTTCCGCGGCCGGGCCATGAAAAAAGAGAATTATGGATTAAATTTGTTCAAAAGGAACGAAGCGAAGAATTTTGGTTGCCTTCGGACTATTCCCGCATATGTTCCAAACATTTCAAAGAAGATGACAAGTACACCACAAAGACTGGACGAATTTTCTTAAAGAAATCAGCTGTACCCTACAATAGTGTAAGAATTTTAACATTTACCTTTATATTGAGATTTCTGTAACTGCGACTTCTGTATACAGGGTGTAAAAAAAATTGTCGGAAATATTTATAGGGAGTATTTATTTCATGAAACTGAACAACTTTTCCCAAGGAACAAAGGTCGAAATATGAAAAAAATTTTTGGACCTCCCATACAAAATAGACGGCTAGCTGATCGATTTACTATGGGAGGTCCAAAATTTTTTTTCATATTTCGACCTATGTTCCTTGAGGAAAGTTGTTCAGTTTCATGAGTAGAACACACCCTTAAAATATTTCGGACAAATTTTTTAAAGGCCGTCACACACTAGGCTATAATATATATTTCTATGTTAAGACACGTGACCCCTGGTTACCATACATTTTGTACTAAAATAGAGGCCAGAATTTATGGTGGCCTACGATTGGTGGTTCTTCTGGTGACCCCTGCTCACATACATTTTGTATGAAAGTAGAGGCCAGTTAGACCTACCAGTTGGCTTGACCTCTTTTTGCATACAAAATGTATGTGGGCAGGAATCACCAGAAGTCGTATCTTAAGATAAAAATATATAGTATAGCCTAGTGTGTGACGGCCTTTACACCCTATATAATATTTTTGATCGTCTCCTTTTCAACTGCTGTTTTTAACCAAATCAAAAGAAATATATTATTTGGACATCAAAAAGTACTGAATGCACATCAGCGTATGTCTGTCTATGTATGTTTGTATTCTACTCTGAAGTCGTTGGTTTTCCTAAATCACAGGTTTTTTTAATAATGTACCTACGGTTAAATAGTTCAATACATACAACTCATAAAATTGTGACCCTTTTTCTTTTCAGTCAATAATTTCTGGTGAACCATCATCATCTAAACAAGAACCACAGGAAGAACCAATTTCTGAACCAGTAAGCAGCTCCGAATAAATTTTTGATACTCCGAGAAAAATTGTACTGAAGAAAAAATTACGTAAAGAATCAATAGCTAGAAAGAACCTTGCTGAAAAGTTTAAAAAAGTACGACGACAAAATTATTATCTAAAGAAAAAATGTGCCTCTTATTAAGTAATGGTCCAAAATTTTAAAGATAAATTCGGTTTTGATTTAAATACGACTAATAATTTAATGGCTAAAGCAGAAGTTGTTGAATTACATAAGTCTTTAATGAAAAAAATAAAATAAACAGAACAGACACTATTTACTGTGCACTGCACCTTTACGTAAATTCGCGTTAACATTGCACTACTATTCGCCAGCTGCGTATAAATACGTTCGAGAATGCTACAATAAAGCTCTCCAAGAACAATTTGTAGATGGTATTCGACAGTTGACGCTGAACCTGGTTTTACAACGGAAGCCTTTGCGGCATTAAAGTTAAAATGCGAATCCAACGCCAAAGCCAATAAACCTGTAGTTTGCGCCTTAGTTTTCGATGAAATGGCGATCAGGAAGCAGAAACTATTTAATAATAATAAAAAATTAGGTGCAGTTAATTTTGGAGCAGGACCTATGCAGGGCGAAGACGATGAGACTGTGGCAACACAAGCATTAGTGTTTATGCTGGTAGCCCTTAACGAAAATTGGAAATTGCCTGTAGGATATTTCTTGACGGCTGGTATAAATGCTGAAACAAAGGCAAATTATTAAATATATGTTTGGAAAAATGCCACGAAGTTGGTGCCACAGCTGTATGTCTCACTTTGACGGCTGCTCGGCAAACATCAGTGCTGCTGAAAAATTAGGTTGTGAGCTATCCGATGTCAACAATATGAAGACTTACTTTTCACATCCGTCTACTGGAGAAAAAGTGTGCATATTTTTAGACCCATGTCATGTTATAAAACTCATCAGGAACACTTTTGAGAAGAAAAGACTTTTATTCGATGAAAAAACAAAGAAATAAAATGGCAACTACTAATTAATCTTAATAAGCTTCAACAAAATGAACGACTTAGATTTGGTAACAAATTAACTCCTCGTTATATAAATTTCCCTCAACAAATTATGAAAGTGAAGCTCGCTACACAACTGCTGAGTATGAGCGTAGCAAAAGATTTATTTCTTTGCGATGAAGTTTTAAATACGACACAGTTTCAAGATTCTTCAGGAACAGTGAATTTCATAACTTTGATGAATAACTTATTCGATGTTACGAGTATGAATTCAAGAAAATGCCATTTTTATGGTTTTAAGCGTCCTGTGGATAACAAGAGCAAATCCGAAATATTTTCTTTCTTGGATAATGTAATGTCCTATATACTGGCATTGCAATTTCGTTCCAAATCAAGAAGAATAATAAAACGGAGAAATGAAGTTCCCAGGATAACATTACAAATCTCAAAGTCAAAAGTAGTCGAATCTTCTAACAAAACTGGATTTGTTGGGGCTCTTATTTGCATCGAATCGCTTAAGACTCTTTACAATTACACGGTCGAGGAAAAGAAGATGCTGAATTATATATCTACCTATCGCATAAGCCAAGACCATTTGGAGTTATTTTTTGGTTTAATTAGAAAACACGGCGGTTACAACAATAACCCAAACGTATTACAATTCAGACCAGCTTACAAAAAAACACTTAATCATCTAGAACTCCGTTCTACGTTTTCCGGCAACTGCATTCCATTGGACAATTTTTCAATTTTAAATTCATCGTCATTAAACATAATAAATAGCACGTCCCTTGCTAACCGACATGAAGAACAGCCGTATGAAGTTGTACAAACGACGCGAACACTGCCATCCGATTTGGAAGCTGAAAAGAATTGCAACATTTTTGCAACAATGCTTGAACAAGACACTTATATTGCTTGTGAATCAAAACTGATAGTAGGTTACATATCTGGATATGTGTCTAGGCAACTAACACGAAAGATAAAATGTGAAGAAAGTGTTGACAGCCTGTCCACGTCAAACAAACTCCCACATCACACATCAATAACAATAAAAGATATGGGTGGTTTGTGTTACTCCACAGAAGACGTGTAAATAATATGCTTGGCTACTGAGAAAGTTGTAGGTAATTTAATAAAGCAAAGCGGCGGGAAAGGACTAGCCTCAAAATATGACTATAATTAATTATATAACGGTGAACACACTAAAATATTTCATTGGGAAAGAAATATTCGTAAATTTAACCCAAAATTCAATGAATCAGCCATCAACATTAAATCATCGAATCCATTTAATACTCGTAAGAGCCATAATAAACCAATACACCAAAATTCGATTACACGACGAAGCGAAAACTGATAATATATTTAAAGTGTCGCACGGGTCTTCTTCAACATTTTAGATATACCTAATCTTTGACAATATTGTTAATAAGGTTCTTATTTAACTTAAAAGTACCCTAAACCGACGAGCATGTATGAAAGGATTGATGAAAGTACAGGAAGCAAGGGAAGTATGTCAAGATCGTAGCAGGTGGAGGACTGTGGTCTCTGCCTACCCCAACGGGAAAGAGGCGTGATGTTATGTATGTATGTATTATCTAAAGACATCATCAATCAGATTTGTATTTTTATTCAATTTAGGTAAGATATTGACGCTTCGTTTGCCCCCACATTTGTATGAAAATATATGAAAGAAAACAGACCGGCCGGTTATTTCTGCCGGTGAGTGTATATTCCTGATTCATTCCTTTGTCCATCTTTTGTCTCAATTGAACAATAACATACTAAATACCTTAGCCTAGTAGCAACGAGTTATTTTAGTCTTATTTTTATTGCAGGAATTGCGGAAAAAAAGAATTACTCGTATACCCCAGTACAGATGGGTAAAGCCATGGAAGCTATACATAAGTGCGAAAAGATATCTGTTGCTGTAAAAAAGTTGGGTGTGCCAAGAATAACTTTACGTTATAAGGTAAAAGGTATAAGTCCAGCAGTATGCCCCATGGGCCCCGCAACCTACTTGAGCAAATTTGAAGAAGAATCGTTAGTACAATGGGTACTGTTGATGAATGAGAAGCACATACCAATAGCCAAAGAAGAGTTATTAGATAGTGTGCAGAAAATAATCGTGGACAAAAAACAAGAAACCCCATTTAAGGACAACGGACCAGGAAAGAAATGGTACGAACTTTTTTGAACGAAAAGCGACTGTTGTGTTCATAAGGATTAAAATTCATCCCCTAAAGGTGATGTACCCATAAGAGATGAAAGTTTGGGCGCATGGCTATTTATAAATAATTCTCTTTTTAATTGTATGTGATATTGATACTCAGAAACTCAATATAGTCCCATCAGAATTTTTCTAGTACATGGTAAATCTTTCAATAGTTATTGTCACTAGGCTAGAGCCAGAGAATGTTAGAAAGTAAAACAATTATCATTATTTGTATTTAGTAATTGTGTGTGTAAGCCACAGTCTATGGAAAGCCTGATTTAGCTGGTTTAGCAGGTGACATGGCTAATGGACTAGTACAAAATTAAATGGTTTCTGTCAAGCAACCATTACATTGTACCTATGCACACATATAGTGTTTAGTTACTATCACTCCTCCTGCGAACTGATATTGTTAACTATGTAACCTTGTAATGAAAGCCTTCTGAGAAATTTAAATCATAACACACTCGCATTCCAAATGGTTTGTCGCCCAAAATGCATTTCAAGAGCTACACTGACTTATACTCCAGTAAAATTACGAGAGATTGTATGGCGAAACGGAAATAATTGATAATAGCCGTGTTTCTTTTTCAGATCGATAGATTATATTTTTGTGTAAAGCTTTTTAATGGAATCCACCTAAATTTACTTCATTTATTTATTTATTTTGCCGCCCAAACATTAAAAAAATATGGAATTTCGGAAAAAAATGTTAATAGATTATTTTTTTTATTTACGGCTTGCTATATATTCATAATTTCATATTTTACATGAATCAACCTAAAAATATTAGCTTTTTTGTATTGTTCAACTTTTATAGCACGAAATTTAAATAAAGCTTATCTTCGCAACCAAAAATAGTAAAAGATCCGTTTTGCTTTCTAATAATTTAAATAGTGCTAAGTAATCACATTTTTGGCAAATCCAACATAAATGTTTACAAAATCATTGTAAACCAGCGATTACAAAAAACTTTTTATTTATTTAGTATGGAATTTTTGTGAATTTATATAAGAATCACTTACATTTAAAAAGGTTCAGTTTTGCTCAGTTTATTTATATTATTTTACCTCGACTTTATTGGATCTTATATGTAAATATAAGTGTAGATTTTATATTTTGAAACAAATTGATATTTTTAAATATATTTATGGTGGATTTTTATGCCTATATGTAAAGTATACGTTTATCACCTATTCTTTTTAACGGAGACGCAGATACTCGTAGCAACGCCGTCAGACGTGGCGTACCTCAACTACCCGGGTTACTCGTTGGAACACAAGTTTAAAAAACGAGCCGGGATCTGTGTGTACGTCCGCGATGACATTTGCTATCGGCGTCTCCGTTGCTTTGAAGATTCAGGGTCATCAACACTGTGGATTCTGGTGGACACCGGCATAGAGAAATCTCTCTACGTCGGTGTCTACCGGTCGCACAGCGGTGACCAGGAGACGACCAGGCTTTTAGAGCACCTGTTAGAGAAGGCGGATTGTGCCCAACAACGGTACCCAACAGCGCAGCTTCATTTTCTGGGGGACTTTAATGCCCACCACAGCGAGTGGTTGTTCCCATACCAGAAAACTGACCATGCTGGGAGAGAGGCACGCAGGTTTGCATAGTCGCTAGATCTCACCCAGCTGGTGAATGTAGCTACGCGGGTGCCTGATGTAGACGGACACACGCCCAATTGCTCGGACTTACTGCTGACTACAGATCCAGACAGGCACTTGGTGTCGGTATCAGCCCCGCTGGGAACATCCGACCACCGTCTGGTGAAGTCCGTGTCGATCAGCTCTCCTCCGGATGATAGCCCAAGAGGCACGAGGCGAGTTTGGCGATACGAGTCAGCAGATTGGGATGAGATGTGGCACTTCTTTGCATCCTACCCATGGCAGCCAGTGTGTTTTTCTTCGAGCGATCCCTCTTGTTCAGCTGAAGCGGTTGCGGATGTGATACGGCAGGGGATGGAATACTATATTCCGTTCTCTGACATACCGCTCGGTCACAAAGCCCGACCTTGGTTCAATGCGGACTGCGCTCGCGCTGGCGCTCGAATGCAGTCCGCATACCAAGACTGGGTTCAAGCCCGTGATCGCAAAGTTCGAGCTCGACGGGTTCGCGCGAAGAAAAAGGCATTCAATTACGCTGCAAAGTTCTGCAAGAGGGTGATCCGAAAGGCACGTTAAGACCATGTCAGTCGTATAGGGACCAAACTTGCATCCAACCCCTCTGGTAGCAAACAATTTTGGTCCCTATCCAAATCGGTCGAAACAAACTTCTGCCGTCCTACATTACCTCCCCTGCTAAAACCTGACGGGTCGCTAGCTCACTCTGCAACAGAGAAAGCAAATTTATTTGTGTCTCTATTTGCAAGCAATTCTCGTTTAGATGCCGGCTCTTATCAACCACCAACGATTCCTCGCTGTGACTCTTCGATGTCGGAGGTCACAATACACGCAAAAGAGGTTCGTAGAGTACTCCGAAGCCTAGACGTGAACAAAGCAAGCGGTCCTGATGGAATACCAGCAAAAGTCTTGAGAAACTGTGCGCCTGAGTTGTCTCCTGTGCTAACACGTTTGTACCGCCTCTCTCTAAAAACAAGAACGGTGCCAAAATCTTGGAAGGTTGCCAACGTACAGCCAGTGCCCAAGAAGGGTAGTCGTGCCGACCCCAGCAACTATCGGCCAATCGCCATCACCTCCATATTCTGCAAAGTTATGGAAAGGGTACTCAATGGAAAACTGCTGACATACCTAGAAGCTAACGACCTACTCAGTGACAGTCAGTATGGCGTTCGCCGGGGACGATCAACTGGGGATCTTCTAGTGTATGTCACGCATTGCTGGGGGGAGGCCATCGAGAAATACGGCGGAGCCCTTGCCGTGTCACTAGACATCTCGAAGGCCTTCGAGAGGGTGTGGCACGCAAGTCTGCTGAGCAAACTTCCTGCATACGGCATTCCCGCTGACTTTTGCTCTTGGATTTCTGACTTCCTGAGCGAACGGTCGATCCGAGTAGTCCTTGATGGCTGCTCCTCTGACCTCGTGGCTATTGATGCCGGGGTTCCTCAGGGGTCGGTTCTCTCTGCGACTCTTTTCCTGCTGCACATCAACGACCTACTTGGTCCTAGTATTGTTGGGTACGCAGATGACAGTACTGTCGTCGAGAGATATATGCCAAGCGCAAAAGCCAGCAGTGACGAAATACGTTCTTTGAGAGAGGCCATGGTAGAGCGTATAAACTCAACCTTAAGTCTTGTCTCCGACTGGGGTGACAAAAATCTGGTAAGTTTCAACGCCACCAAAACGCAGGCGTGTCTGTTCACCGCCAAAAGGAGTCCGTTCAATCTGGCTCCTACTTTTCGAGGTACAACTGTACCAGTTACCGACAGCCTCGAGCTACTTGGCATGAAGTTGTGTGCAAATCTGAACTTCGGCGCTAACATTGAGTCAAAAGCCCAAACTGCGGCAAAAAAGCTGGGCATCCTTAATAAGGTTAAGCGTTACTTCACTCCTGGTCAGCTTCTAGTTTTATATAAAGCCCAAGTCCGATCGTGCATGGAGAATTGCTGTCACCTTTGGGATGGCTCAGCCAAATACCAGCTAGCCGCACTTGACTCGATAGATCGCAGAGCCAAGAAGCTCGTTGGTGATGAGATGCTGGTGAAAACCAAGTTTCACAGTCTGGCCCACCGTCGCAAAGTTGCATGTCTGTCGGTCTTCTACAGATTGTACTTCGGAGAGTGTGCTCTAGAGCTCCACGAGCTTATTCCACCATCTCCCTTCTACCATCGGGAGTCCAGACGCACCGCAGGATATCACCCATACTTGGTTGATATTCCGCACATTCGCACAAAGCGCTTTGAAACATCTTTTATAATGCGCACGGCTAAAGAGTGGAATTCTCTGCCTGCGTCTGTGTGCCCGAGTTCATATAACCCGAATCTATTCAAGTCGCGAGTGAATAGGCTTCTTCTGGGTAAGCTCGTTCCATCGTCGACCTCATCTCTGTCTTCAAGACTAGATCGAGGTCAAGAGTAAGCCCATTTTAAATAATAAAAAAAAAATCTATGACATAAAGTATATAATTGTCTATTACTATTTTTGCCTTAGCTGTTATTCGAAAAAAATATTCCGCTTTAAATTTTAGGTGGATTCGTAAATATTGCTTCTTAACATCATATTTAAATACGATATACACAAAAAAGTAGCTATTAACATTTAATGTTTTGCAAAACCGTATTTTTACTGGAGTATTAGCAGATTTATAATTTTGTATCATCTACACTAATATTATAAAGAGGAAAGATTTTCTACACTAATATTATAAAGCGCTTGTGTCAGAATAAACGGGGCGCACATTGAATGGTTTAGCATCGAAAAAGGTGTTAGGCAGGGATGTGTAGCGTCACCTTGGCTGTTTAACCTGTTCATGGATAATTGTTTGATTGATCTGAAAGAGAGTATGTGTGGACTGAGAATGAGTTACTCATCAAATGTCTTCTCTACGCATGAAAGTAAATGTAAGCAAGACGAAAGTAATGGTACTTGAAAGAGAAGAATCTATGACAGAGTGTACTATACTAATAGGTGCTGAACAAGTCGAACAAGTGAAGGAGTTTGTGTATCTGGGCTCAAAGTTTACGAGAGATGGAAAGTGTGGAAGTGATATTGAAAGAAGAGTGAATGCTGGAAACATGGTGAATGGTGCCCTGCACGCCTTTATGAGGAGTCAGAAGGTGTCTCACAAGGCTCGTTTGGCTGTTCATAGGGGTGTTTTAGTACCAACACTGATGTATGGCAGTGAAAGCTGGGTATGGCAGAAGAAGCATGAAAGTAGAATTAATGCAGTGGAAATGAGAGCGCTAAGGAGTATGATTGGTGTTAAATTGAGTGACCGGATTAGAAATAGTGTGATAAGAGAACGGTGTGGCGTAAAAGAAGACGTAGTGACCAAAATCGAGAAAGGGATGCTGAGATGGTTTTTGTCATGTAGAGAGGATGAATGAACGAAGACTGACGAAAGAGATCTACCAGGCGAGAGTGAATGGAAACGTTGGAAGGGGAAGGCCTAGGCGAACGTACCAGGACCAAATTCAGGACGTTCTGAATAAAGGCCAGGTTAAAAGTTCCCTAAACTGACGAGCATGTATGAAAGGATTGATGAAAGTACAGGAAGCAAGGGAAGTATGTCAAGATCGTAGCAGGTGGAGGACTGTGGTCTCTGCCTACCCCGACGGGAAAGAGGCGTGATGTTATGTATGTATGTATATTATAAAGAGGAAAGATTTGATTGTTTGTTTGTTTGCATCGAATAGGCTCCGAAACTACTGGATCGATTTCAAAAATTCTTTCACCATTAGAAACCTGCATTATCCGTGATGAACATAGGCTATAAAATATTTCCAAAAAAGTTAGGGTTCCGTATGAAAACTTCGATAATGTAACCCAAGGTGTGAAAAAAATACCAAATAGCATCCTTATATCGCGTACGCTGCCGAAACTATTAACAATAGAGCAAAGTGATGTACTACAGGTTTATAGAAGTTATCAATATCTACAAAAAAGTCCGCGAGACCATATGTCTAACTATTACAGTTGTGTCCCAATAACTACTATTTCATATTAAAATATGCGATAGTAACGCCGGTACAAACTATATAGTCCACATTATTCGTACCTATTAATCCTTATCCATATAAATGATTTCGTATTCAAGGTTATATCAGTACCTGTAAATTACTTTTTGAATTATTCAAATCGGACATACCTTTCAAAAGTTATCATGAGTGTAATCGTTATCAAAATTGAAATTTAAGAAACAGCGCTCTAAGTGACTGTAATGGTTTTATCTACAACAGAGAATGGACACGGAAAATTTCGCTGTTTCCTGTCCAAATTTTCTTTAAAATGTACTCTTTTTAAGGTTCCGTACCCAACGGGTGAAAAACGGGACCCTATTAATATGCCTCCGATGTCTGTCTGTCTGTCAGCGGGTTGTATCTCATGACATGAACCGTAATAGGTAGATAGTTGAAATTTTCACAGATTATCTATTTCTGTTGCCGCTTTAACAACAAATACTAAAAACAAAATATAAATATCTTCTGGCAAAGCTGGAAAGAATCGGCATTAGGGGCCGTGCTCATGAATGGTTTTGTTCTTATCTAAAAGATCGATACCAGTGCACTCGGGTTGGATCTGTTATGAGCGGTCAGTCAAAAACTACTTTCGGCGTACCGCAAGGTAGTATTCTGGGGCCTAGCCTCTTTACCATTTATATAAATGAGTTACTTAATATACAGCTCCCGAATGCTGAGGTTATCTGTTACGCTGATGACACTGCAATCCTAGTGCACGGTAACTCATGGAAAGAAGTATTTTATAATGCTGAGATGGGACTTGGATCTGTAGCTCATTGGCTTGACCATAACCTTTTGTCACTTAACTCCACAAAGACCAAATACCTCTGTTTCTACAAAACAGCTTTAACCAAGCCCGAAATAAGACCTTCTATTAAAATTCATACATGCTGTAGAGGTCCGTACACAAATCAGTGCATTTGCGATACAATCGTCCATACTGAATCCATCAAGTATCTTGGAGTTGTACTCGACGAACGATTGACATTTAAACCCCATATTGAAGCAGTTGCGGCTCGTGCTCGTAAAGTAATGTACATTATGAAATTGTTACGAGATTGTGCGGATAAACATGTTTTAAATATGGTGTACACGAGTTTATGTGAATCCATCTTTTGGTACTGCATATCTGTATGGGGTGGGACCTGTAAAACTTTTATGATAACAGCAGAAAGAGCACAGCGTGCAGTACTAAAGGTAATGCTCCGCAAACCTTACATGTTTCCCACCGAAACACTGTACAAAGACGCTAAGGTTCTGTCAGTCCGAAAGCTTTACGTCTTTAAGTCTGTCCTATCGACCCATACATCCACGCTTTTGTCTGCCTCATATACAGACCTTCTTAAATATAGAAGATTCTGTATACCCACTGTTCCGGTTCGTACTAGTTTTGCGAGAAGGTTTAGTAGTTTTTTACATCCATATATTTATAACAAGGTCGTGGCAAGCTGCGAAATCAAGTCCTTCAGAACTAGTCAAGCCAAACCGAAAATCAGGACATGGCTCCTCGATCTGTCCTACAAGGCTACTGAAGATCTATTGAATGTGATCGTATAAATCATTGAACAATTCGAGGTATATTATAACTAAACTATCTGAGTGACCGAGCTTTTCCCTGTATAAACTACAGCGCCATCATGTATGGCGAAAAAACACATTTTGTACGAATTTTTCCAGTACATAGATCGATCTTTCGCCCCCGAAAGCCCCCGATTGGTAGGTAGAGTTCATCGAAATCGCTAAAGCCGTGCTCGAGAAATCGATTATAAATATATATATACAAATATTGCTCGTTTAATAATATAGGATATATGTTTTAATTATGTTATAATGTGATACACACAAGTATATAATATAACATTACTATGTATAGACTTACAATATAATATATAATCAACGTAAACATAGGAATAGATACAGACATATTGCGCATAACATTCTCAAACACATCTAGCTATATAAAATTATAATAATAAAATAAACACAAACTTTTGCACCTTCTACTACATCACACAAATAAATACTCGCTCACACACGCTTTTATGATGCCCACGGCACAGGGTAACCTAGTGTGGGTGTCAAAACACATTACTCAGCATAATTTTATACAGTAAGCATATGGTGCCTATAATAAATATGTTTGTAATAACCTTGTTTGTAAACTTTTAATAAATATATTTGATTTGATTTGATTTGATAAAGCGGGGCTCCTCTACTAAAAACATGTTTTTCTAAGCGATTTTTGCTCGAGTTTTTATTTAGCTCTATCGTTAAAAGGGGAACACTTACAAGAGTGAAAATTGGTATGTTTATAGTGCATAAGCTAAAGAATAACAACTAATAATAAAAACTGGTCAATTGCGTGTCGTTCCGTGTGGTAGCGGCAACGAGTACCAACCCATCTCTACCTGTATGTGTCGTAAGAGGCGACTAAGGGTTTACAAACCAGAAGATGGGCAGCAGCATCTTTCCGTGTATCGCACCATCTTACGTACTGCGGTCACCAACAACCGCGGTCTATGGAGCCAGCCGTAACGCTAACAAGCGTGGTGACTAAGGTACTTCCCCTCCACATTCTTCTAGCATTCTTCTTTTTCGAATTTAATGCACTTCTGCGTGACAAAGACGGTGTGACAGTCCACGACTAGGACGGTATTTTTACCTTACTGTTACGGAACCCTCGGTGAGAGTCCGACTTGCGCTAGGCAGGTTTTCTTAGTAACCCCGACGCAACAAGAACCTATATCTACCCGTGCGAAGCCGGGGCGGACCGCTAGTACTTAAATATTTTCAGAAAATTTTAAGGAAAGTGAAAGGTATACGTTCATAAGGATGCTGACAGAAAATTTTACTTGATGAACTGTAAGGATCCTTTTAAAAAAGGGTTTTAATTACCTTTGCGACTTGATAATATGAAAGTTTAGATGAATGCTCTAAAAGAACCGAAACATTATGTATCATCCCTTACGGTGAAAACGTTTTGTAAAATAGACGTAGGACGCCAATACTTTGACTAAACTAATAGCCTACTTGTATTATTTTATTTATTTATTTATTTTATTTTCTTTGGGATGCTTACAGCTATATTTACAACCCAAATTTAGAAACTTTACAACCCGTATTAAACGTACCAACTAACCAATCTCTAAACGTGCGTTTGGAACATCCTGTGTTATCGACGTAAAGCAAGTTCTCAAACCAGTTTTGATGCAAGTACTCAGCACTATGAAATGAAGTTTGTGTTGATTTATGCGCTCGCACTTAACATTGTTATCATTTATCATTCATATTGGTTTTTATAGTAGGTAGGTTGCATTATAATTGTTAGTAATTTTCTTTATAGCTTTCGTGTATAAATTTATGTAGTGCGGATAGACTTCGAGACAAACCTATTACGGGTTTAGCGGGGTCTTATATATATTTTTAAGAAGGTTCCAATGTATTTAACCTAGGTAATAAATAAAAAAAAATAATTACAACTTGAGTGCTATAAATTAATTGCTATAAGCTAAAAAAAATTCTGATGAATTAAGTAAATAAATCAATAATATTTTTTTTAGAGTGCTTTAATGAAAGCTTTAAAGCAAACAATTTATTTTTTTACCAAAAAATCGTACTATATGAGTACGTGAAACGGAACGTACCTAATATCAAACACCAATCAGCGGCTGTTACGTCACTACGAGATCGACTACTTTTCACGATAACATTCATTTAAAGATTGTGTTTTATTTCCAGCTCGACGAGGGAGTCTCACGGCGACAATGCTATAGGTTTTGTTCAGATTAAGAGATATAATCAAGTATGCATCGTCAAGTGACACGTGGCTCCCAAACGTAAAGCGCGTGAAAAGGGCTATCAAGTAGAGGTCCAAATTGATGGAAGAGAAGAAGTCGTACTGACGTGCGTTGTCAATACAATACAATACATTTATTGCCTTCATATGGTACATAACAAGATGGTATTATAAATAAGGTATCTCATATGAGCCCATTTTCAGAGGCATTGCAATAATTGAGATAGACCGAGATTTTAAATAGTTATCAACAATATTTAATTATGTATTTATATAATGTAGGTATATTTTTTTAGTTTATTTATTTTTATCATTGAAATATTCGTTTAAATTATAGTAAGTTTTATTTATTAGGTATTCTTTTAATAGTTTTATCATCTTATTATAAGAATTTTCTATTCTTATATTTAGCGGTAGATGATTATATATTTTTATTGATACACTTAAAGGGCCAGAACTATGTATTTTTAATTTAGAAGGTATATTATTAATTTTATTTGTTTTATACCTGCGAGGGTACAGTCGGGGCTGATTATCTTCCATTTCGTAGAACTGCGGGTTGTTCTTAATAAATTTGCAAGCTTCTAGAATGTATAGAGAGGTTAAAGTTAAAATTTTCAATTTAGTAAAGGTCGACCTACAGCTTTCATCATTTTTTAAATTTCCTAATATGCGTATTCATTTTTTTTGTAATATGAAGAGATCTGATACGTTTGTGCTATTGCCCCAAAGAATAATGCCGTAGGTTAATCTTGCGTGCATATATGCATAATAAACCGAGAGGGCAGTTCCTAAATCGGTGGTTTTTTTCAATTCACGGAGAGCGAACGTGAAGCTTGATAACTTAGACTTTATTTTTTGAATATGATTTTTCCAGTTGATATGGGTATCAATATTCAGACCTAATAAGCTAAAATTACTAACACATTCGAGTGTCGTATTATTATATGAAATATTAACGTCTAAAGTCGCTTTCTGATATGGTCGAAATTGCATGACTTTGGTTTTATTAGAGTTTATTTCTAAACAGTGGTCCGTCATCCATTGATTTACGTTAGTCAAAATGTTTTGAGCTTTTGATGTTAACTCAGAGGAGCCTTTGCAGGTTATTAAAATTGAAACGTCATCTGCGAATAAGGCACAGGGTTCATTAAAAGCGTCTGGCAAATTATTTATGTAGATGATGAACAAGCAGCGTCCAAGGACTGTACCTTGAGGAATTGAATTTCGCATGTATTGTACATCGGATCTTACATTGCAGATGAGGCCGGTTTTATAATTGAAATTTTCAACTTCGACATACTGCATTCGGTTACTTAGATAAGACACAAACCACTTATGGGTTGGACCGCGTATACCGATATCATAGAGCTTCTCTAGGAGAATATTGTATTGGACTTTGTCGTACGCCTTTGTCATATCTAACAATAGCCCTACGGCGTATTGTTTTTTATTTATTGCTTCTAAGGCTTGTTGGATGAAGTTAAATACCGCCAAAGTAGTTGAATGCTTTTTCCGAAACCCATTTTGAGACTTGTGAAAAATATTAAATTTCTCGCAGTAAGAATAAAGACGATTACACATAATTTTTTCAAAAATTTTTGCTGACGTTGGTAGGAGCGCTATGGGTCTGTAGTTATTTGGATCTAATTTTGAGTTTTTTTTATGAATCGGTTTTACGAGGGATATTTTTAATAAATCTGGGAAGGTGCCTTCATTAAATGATTGGTTTATTAGTAGGTAGTATGGTAAGAGTAACTCATCAATACATGCCTTAATAAGAGTGGGGGGAAGTTCGTCTATGCCGAAACGTTTGTTTTTTAGATTGCGGATTGCATCTTTTACTTCTTTTGGTGTAACAGGACTTAAAAACATACTATTTTGCATACGCGATGTAGAAATATTCGATTTTCTATCAGCTTTTGAGTTGTTTCTGTCGGTATTATTACCAACTGATGCGAAAAAAATATTCAAAGTATCTGCGACTTCTTTAGGTTCATTAATGTCTCTATTATTAAATGTTAATTGAATGTTTTGTTTATCTTTTTTAGTGTTTTTATTTAATTTTTCTTTTATTATTCCCCACATGCACTTAATTATATTATTTGATTTTTTTATTCGGGAAATGTAGGATTTTTTTTTTGCTGTATTGACTAGTTTTTTAAGAGTTTTATCATATTGTTTATAATATTGTTTTAATGGTGAACTTTCAAAGTATTCTTTTATAGTTTTTAAAAACCTTTTATTTTGACATGATGTTTTTAGACCTTTTGTTAGCCAATTCTTTCGCTTTTTTAGGTTTAATTTTACTGTAACCTTTGGAAAACATTCGTTTAATAATTTTTTAAGTGTTT
This sequence comes from Athrips mouffetella, assembly GCA_947532105.1. Taxonomy (NCBI): domain Eukaryota; kingdom Metazoa; phylum Arthropoda; class Insecta; order Lepidoptera; family Gelechiidae; genus Athrips; species Athrips mouffetella. Next base: position 14,589,795 of record OX383974.1, read on the forward strand.
TATCGTCACGACTGTGAAGGGGGCTGCAAATATGCAGTAGCCTTGTTATTGTGGCTGCATAGAAGATCCGTAGAGCCTTCAGTTACACCAGTGACACGCTACTGAAAGAAGGCAGAAACGGCGCAAACAAGTACTGCACAATTAATAAGAGCCAGAGATATTAATAAACCCTAAACTGAAGCCTCATTTTTTGATCATGATGTCAATTTGTTGACAATGTTTCAGAAATCAGTTTCAAATTTAAGCTGCGAAGCAAGCATCTTGAGATATATGTAAGATGGGCAACAAGAATTAAGTATACACAAAATATGCTCTAATATTACTCTTGTCACTCAAAAAAATTGCCTCAGCTAATGGCAAAAGAAATGACTGAAGAAAAGATGAAAGCTGTGTTTAACATTACAAAAGCACAAAGCGAGTGTTCAGTATGGTATGAATTCAGGTATGGGCGAATTACTGGATCCATATTTCATGAGGCAGCTCATTGCTGAACAATAGATGGTTCACTAGTTAATAAAATAATGGGGGAGCAATCAATGTTTTAATCTGATTCAATGACAAGAGGTAAACTGTTAGAAAAAAAGTTATTTATGGCATAAAAGTCACAGAAAAAGGTTTCTGTATTTGAGTCAGGACTTCAATTATTCAAGGATTTTCCTGTTCTTGGGGCTACACCTGATGGGCTGACTGACACTATTGAAATGCCCATCAACAGAGAAAACCTACAAAACATATTATTATGTGAAAAAAGTATTGGTACAGCCACCAGTATTATGATACTTTGACTTATATATTACAAATTAGTTTTGAGCGTTGATGCTTCTAAGGAATGCCTTGGAGGAGTGATATTACAGGTTGGGAAACCAATAGTATATGGATCTAAAGCTTTAACTGAAACAGAACAAAGACCAATTTTATAATATGAACAAAATTATACAGTAGGGACAGATCATAAGTCACTGGTTTCCATTTTCAATAATTAATTAAGAAATTTCAGGATGTTTATGGCAAATTATGGCTGCAGATATTTTTTAGAGTATAGAATTTGACATCAAAAGAAACAATTTATGGCATGAAACAGATATTTTGACATGGGGTAGCTGAGATTTTATAAACAGATCCAGGTTCTCAGTTAACAGGACATGACTTTCAAAAGTTTTCTAAAACTTGGAATTTTTACCACAAAATCCCATCAAAGTAATGGCTTGACAGAACGGTATATATATGTACAGAAAAATTATACTTTTCTTACAGTTAAATATTCCCGCGCGTCAGGCTGTATGAGTGTACCTATGCCATTTATCTTATAATCTGTCGTCTGGCTGTCAACTGTCAAGCAAGTGACAAGACAATATAATATTTCAAAAGAAGAAACGCACGTAACTGTTAAACTCAAAAATTGGTGATTTAGGATATCGACATCTCGGTTAATAACATTAAATGTAGTTTCTTTTCTTACAGGTAAAAATTGTTACAAACACTTATCTACCTTGTGAATTAGATGTGTAAGGTTAAACTAACAAAATAAATCTCTTCTTACAGAGAAACTCATCTGTGCTTTGTTTGACTGTGTCGTCCAGATCGCTACAAGACTATCGTCTTATATATACACAACCAAGTTTGATGTGATACTTGACTTGTGTAATGTCATGTCTTGTTGGTATTTGGTTTGTGGTGAGAAATAAACATTTTTATTATTTTTTTTATAATTATTATATACAAACAGAGACTTTTAAAGAAACTTATTTATGAAATTAAAGATGTGTAATTAGGATTAATCTACACCTGTAGTAGGTAAGAGGTCATCGGCGGAGATTTTGTTTAATAGAAATGTGTGACATATTTTAAATAACAAATTGTGATAAAATGGATAGGAGAGTAGATTGTGAAAAGGAAATAATAAACAGACAAAACAAAAAATATACCAAAAAAAAAAGGAAAGTTACCGGATTTTAAAATAGGAGACTACGTAGGGAGGTAGAAAAGTTTTCGGCCTAATAGTGAAAAATAAAGTTATTATTGAAAGTTTTCTTTTTAATTTTCGACATAATCCCCTCGAACCTGAATACACTTTTCATATCGTTTTTTCAATGCTCCGATCCCATGAAAAAACCAGTTTGAATCTTTGCTCTCAAAATACTCGGTAACGGCGGCTTAAACCTCATCATTGGACGAAAATCGCTTGCCTTTAAGCTCTCTCTTTAGATTTGGGAGAAGAAAATAGTCACTCGGGGCCAGATCTGGAGAATACGATGGGTGGGCGAGCACCTCGAAACCGGAATCCCTCAGCGCACTCATCGCAAAGTGTAACTTGTGAACGGGTGCGTTGTCTTGCAGGAAAAGGACACCGCGACTGACAAGTCCACGTCTTTTCTTAAGGATGGCGACCCGCAAATTTTTAAGTAAATCAGCATAATAGACGCCCGTAACAGAAGTATTATTCGGCAAATAATCAATTAACAAAATCCCATGAGCATCCCAGAAAATTGACGCCATGATCTTGCCGGCACTGGATTGGACCTGGAATTAGATGGGAGCAGGGTTTCCGCGTCGCTGCCACTGCATGCTTTGTTGTTTTGTCTCGGGGTCGTAGTGGTGTACGAGTATCCACGTTTCATCACATGTTACAATACGATAGAAAACATTTTCCGAATCGACCTTACATCTATCGTTGCAGCCACCAGTCGCTGGCGCTTATTTTCGACCGTCAGCATTTTCGGCACCCAATATATTGTTTTCTAAGATGAGATCTTCAATTTTTTCAACGATGTCATCTCCAGTCGCCTCTACCGGTCGTCCACTGCGTGGGTCGTCATTCAATGACTCCCTACCAGACTTGAATTGCCGTGCCCAGAATTTCACAGTAGAAAACGATGGAGCATTGGTCCCATAAACTGCTTGCAAGTGCTCATTAATTTCGGTAGGCGCTTTTCCCTCCTTGGTCAAAAATTTGATTACAGCACGATACTCCAATTTATCCATATTCCAAAAATTACCGACTTACTTCAATCGTATGTAGTTTTTTATTTTGACACATACGAATTTGGCGCCAATGGTGAAATTTCTTCCAAAAGATTGCCAGATTAAAAAAATGTAACCACTATCTAATCAAAGCGCCATCTCAATGTTAGGCCGAGAACTTTTCTACTACCCTAGTATGTTAAAATTCAAATGAAACTTGTCAAAAACCTCATGAAAGTGGTGTGGTGTTAGGGACGGCCATGACCACGGCCAACGACCAGATTAACTATGTTGGCCGTTGCGGCCGAGTGCGTGACATTCACATGGCGGCTTCTGGTTAATGCGACCACTGGCCGTGGTCGTGGCCGCAGGTGCGCGAGGTCCCTAAAACCAGGCACAGGGTCCTAGATCATACAAAATAAAAATTAAAAGGAAAATGAGGAGATAGAAAACACGATGATGACATTTTTATTGAGGAGGAAAGGGGAGATGGAAATAAAAATTTAGGGAATTCTGAAAATTTTTGTAGATTTGAAACTTCTGAGAATGAGACTATATTTAAAACTAGACGGGAGAACAATTAGAAAGTCAACATATTTGAGCCTACATTTAAAACTAGACTTGGGAGAACAATTAGGAAGCCAACATATTTGAAGAAATTGTGTTATGGAAAAGTTTTAAAAAATATTACTAAGAAAATAAGTTTAAGAATTGTTTTAATTTTGTGTTTTAATAGTTCATGTAAGAACAGTCTGTGTTTACTTGGAAAAGGAAATATGTTATGTGTGTGAGTAGCAAGCCTTAAAAGTTTTGTAAACTTCTGTTTGGTTCTGATTTACTTTTTTAACGCTTTCAATAACGTCGACCACGAAATCCTTTTGTCTATACTCTTACATTTGAACATCTCTTGGCACGCGTTACAGTGGTTTCTTTCATATCTTCAGGGACGCCAGCAAGCGATTCGTCATGGCCAGCTCACATCAGACTGGTGCGACGTTACGGCTGGTATCCCACAAGGCGGAATCCTATCTCCTTTACTGTTTTTGGTTTTTATCAATGAAATTACTAAAACTCTTTGCTGTTTTTATCATCTGTATGCGGACGATCTGCAGTTATATGCTCAATTTGACGAGGTCGTTTCCAAGATCAATCAGGAACTTGAGAATATAAGGTCCTAATGAAATAGTGAACATAATTTTAGTATGTTACTCAGACCATGAAACTGAACAACTTTCCCCAAGGAACATAGGTCGAAATACGAAAATCAATTTTTGACCTCCCATAGAAACTGCATCAGCTGATAGCGCATTTTGTATGGGAGGTCAAATTTGGTTTTTCGTATTTCGACCTATGTTCCTTGGGGAAAGTTGTTCAGTTTCATGGTCTGAGTAACATACTAAAATTATGTTCACTATTTCATTAGGACCTTATATACATAATTGGTCACTAAAATTCGGTATCGCGGTTAACCCTGGTAAATGTCAATCTATTATTTTAGGTAGTTCTCGTCAACTCTCACACATTAATGTTGATAGTTTTCCCCTGCCATTTACAATAATAATTTTATCAAACTCTGTAAAAGCGTGAAAGATCTTGGTTTAATTCTTGACAGCACTCACAGTTGGAAAGAGCAAATAGACAACATTAGCCGCAGGGTCATAAATACTCTTAGACTTCTGTATAGATTTAAAAACTTCCTTCCTATCGAGACAAAGCGTATGCTTGTGCAAGCACTCTGTGTCCCGGTCATTGATTATGCAAACACATGTAGCCTCGATCTCAACTCGGAGTTTCTGTATAAACTTGATCGCCTTCTAAACCGTTGCATACGTTTTGTGTTTAATCTCAGGAAATACGACCATGTCTCTAGCTATCGGCAACAACTAGGGTTGCTTCCTATTCATGAGCGTCGTTAACTTAGAATTCTTACCTCATTATGTTCCATACTTAATGAAAGGTCAGCCTCCGAACACCTTAAATCACGATTTAGTCTCCTGTGCGACACCCACAACTGTGAACTTCGTTGCTCTGATAACCTTCTTATTTTATTTATTTATTTATTTACAGTTTATTGTACACAAGATAATACAAACATAAAACTAAAATTAAGAAAAAAGACACAACAGGTGCTGCTTATTTCTACACGGAAATTTCTTCCAGCAGACCTACGGAAGCATGATTGGACTGGAAGAGGCAGATAGAACGTGCACACATAAACTACAAAATAGAAACCTAAATATAACACTTATACTATACAAATACATACATAAACTATACATATATATATACACATATATATAAATATATACTTTAAATAAATACATGAATACATATATAAATAAACTGTATGGATCACTTAGACAAAGAGAGATAGTGCTCCTTAACTCTCTTCTTAAAAACAGCGATAGATGGACTATCACGTATTGTGTGAGGGAGGGAGTTCCACAGCCTGGCCGCATGAACAGAGAAAGAATAGGAGTAGAAATCGGAGCAGTCGGAGGGGATGGAAAGATTTGTCCTGACGCTGGGGCGACAGGGCTCGTGTTGATCACGCGAGTAACAAAGGCGCTCGCGGAGATATGGAGGGGAGTTGGGGTTGTTCAGGATGTTATACAGGAGTGAAAGGGTATGAGTATTCCTGCGAAAACGGATCGGGAGCTACTTGAGCTGCGAACGGAAATAGGACACGTGGTCATACTTGCGCAATCCGAAAACGAATCGAATGCACAAGTTTTGGAGACGCTCAAGCTTGTTTAAAAGCTCCTCAGTGACGTCCAAATAGCAAGAGTCGGCGTAGTCAAGGATAGGAAAAAGGAGACTTTGGGCAAGGGAAATCTTAGTTTTCAGGGGTAGAAAACTTTGAAGGCGTTTAAGTGAATGTAAAGAAAAGTGCATCTTCCGGCTGACCTCATTTACGTGCGAAACCCAGGAGAAATTCTTTCTTCTTCTTTATGCTATTCCATACAGTAAATCTGGGTTTTGTAGCAAATCTTTCACTGTGGAGGCAGCACGGCTCTGGAACTCGATGTCCGTTGGAATCAGAAAAACGCCAAATTGAGTCAGTTTCAAGAAACAGGTTTATGATCACTACAAACGATCTTTACCAACACAATCTGTCTTAAGGTGATTACAGCCCTCAAATTAGAAGCTACGCGATAGTCAATGCAAATATCGACTTTATTGACACGTCAATAGTGTTCATATAAGAGTGCTCTTCGACGTGGCTGTTACGACCAATGTCGAGACTTTCACCCATAAAAAAGGGGATTTTATTGATTTTATACCACATCAACAATTATTTTTGAAAATTTTTTACTTGAATTTCAGAAACCGTAAAATTTAGAATTTTTGGGTGGAAGAAGCATCAAAATCGTTTAAGACATTTAGGGGCCTTCGAAGCAATAGGATATTTTTTGCGTAAAATAAAAGGAGAGAGAAGATTTTTTTCTGGCAAAACTAACAGTTATAATAAAAATAATCTACTTAAAAATTATTGTTTATCATATTGATTAACTCATGTATATTTTTTTGTAACGGACCATCCGTTTGGGAGAAGTTTGCCTTCAAAGTTAGCTCATTTTTGCAATTTGAGGGTTATAATCGTCTTAATAGAATGTCTTTCGTTTATTTTTTTTCTTTCTTTACTCGTTATGTATGTAGTATTATTGTATTTATATACTACCTATATATATATATATATTTATAAGTGGTATTTATTTATGTATGTATTGTTTTTATTGTCGTATCGTATGTGTAGTTTATTTTTATGTAATCATATGTAGAGGTACGAGTATGTACCAGGTACCTAGGTATAAATTCTTCTATGAGCATGTTTTTCTCTCTCTTTTTTTATTTCGACTGTAAGTAGTTGCCTAAAGTAGACATATTTCATATATCTCTTCCTAAATTTCAATTTAAAAATAGATTATTAATAAATTAAGTTATAACTTTATGTGTATTGTGAAAGTATAAGTTGAGCTACTCACCTGCAGTGTTTTCCTTGGAACTGCTCCTTCAACACCCTATTTTACCACATCACCATGGATTATGAAAAAGTACAGGAGAATATGGCGGACATGATCAAGATGTTTGACACTAAGATGGCAGAGTTCCAGACAACTTAACCAGGCTAGCCGTAAGAACCCAAACACCATAGCAGCACTGCACAGCAGTTAATATGTGGTCTTATTTGCTTTTATACGTCAACTTATCTAAAATTGATGCTTCTCTAAAAGGGCAATACGAGGAAAAGTATGGTGGTGGTAATGACTTGCCAACGTTTTAAAACTTTATTGATTTTCTAACCAAAGAAGTTCAAATTCTGGAGACGACTGACAATCAAAAGGTTCAGTTATTTATTACAAAATTAAATTGCTTATTACAAAACCAAAACATATAGTAAATGAAAGGGCTTAGAACTAACTTAAAAAACTAAAACAGTAGGTAATTAACATATTTTGACACATTGTCATGAAATACATCCATAAGTGGTTGTTGAGCAATTATAGAAATTAACAGCAGCACAGCAGCGCTTGCGATGTGGGCGCATACCGAGCCGTGTCAGATCGAGCAGGCGCCGCCGCCATCAGTCGTACAGATCAAAACCGGCAAGCAATCAGTCAATCAAAAAATCTATAGGTACTTATAAACATCAAAGGACTTTACAATCAAAATGCTGTTCAATCTCACTTCTTATTGAACACCTTAAGTGTTTTCAGTTTTAACGAAGAAAAAAGAAAATAGATGTCATTGTCATTTTGTGATGAACCGAATATGGATCTAACACCGCCTGAAATAAAAAAAACAGCACAAATTGTGCATGAAATCTTACTGTCAGATACATACATCAAGACATAAATATTTACCCACTTAAGAAAGTGTGGAAAAACAACAAAATGACAAACTCGCTGTCCGCAAATTTTATTCTAGCTTGTTTTGGAAAACCTAGTAGTAAATATAAAACATCTACACTGTGGTTCATTCACTCAATGTTGAAGCGTATAATGAATACCAAACATAACATAGATATTAAAAATCACGCTAAGTTTACGGCTTTTTTGAAAAAACAGCCTTATGGTTTTTACTCCAAAGAAATCTTAAGAATTGACCGCAGAAAACGTCCAATATTCATAAACGACGCACACGATGAGAAATATTTAGCGACAGAGGTAAGTAGATCAACTAAAATACTTGCATCTAGTACATGAATAACATGATTTTTTTACGTTTATTACGCAAAATTTTGGTTTTTCTATATAGTTGGTTTATTTTCATATGTTACAGGTAGCTTTAATGTTTGGATTTTTAAGTACCTAAACTAAGTGCACTAGCAAATAAAAAATTAATGGCAGCCGGGGAAAGTCCGGCAATATAACTTTTGACCTTTCAACTTAAAATCAAGTCAATAAATCAAAGATCCTAAAAGGTAATTACAAAAAAAGTAATATACTGACTAGATTTTACATACCTGGCGAATCATTTGGCTGTATAGACATCACTGCAAAACCTCTTTTAAATCTGTTTAATTTTTTATTAAATGTTGATACTTTTTTCGCTACCACTCCGTACTGAACGTGCATTCAACTAAGCGCTCAAATGACGACCGATTTAGAACTTCTCTCAACGCCGCTCGTCGAAAAAAAAAATATTTTGTTACCCACGGATTCGTTAGCTAATGAGTACAAACAGTATAATGGATTTCAAAATTTTTCTACCAACGACTTTTGTCCAGGTTTTGGGCTCAAATACCCCTATGTGAAGCGTTCGAACGCGATGTACGTACGTCGCGTATGGCAGGAATGAGAATTTGTTGGCGGCGCGCATCGTGGAGCGTATTGCGAACGTCGCGTCTGACTCGCGCGTTTGACGGCGCGTACGAACGCTTCACGGTGCGCACGCCCTTATTTCGCTTCTGGCACTCGCCGGCCGCTGCTGCGACACGATCTCTTTGCTCACTGCTCACAAGACGTGGTCACAACACGTGAACCTTACTCAACATATTCGTTAAAAGGTCCATTAGGTGATACAAACATATCTTATCCGATCGTTCGGAATCGGTTAGGTTAAGTTTTCTTGTAATCATTGTGATTTTAAATTTTGTCATGAAACTGAACAACTTAAGGTTTTTATCAAGAACTTGGATTTTTTTAGGTATGTTTATAATAAAATGAGTAAGGATTTTGTCTTCTTCTGGTTTATGATAAAAACTCTAGGTAACTGAACAAAAAACTGATTTTATCAAAAACCTGCGACATTTGCATTGTCAAGACTTTACTTGTCTTAGCAATTAGCAAGGAGTCTTTGTAATAATAACTTTTTAAGAGCTTTTTAACATTTAGCTTTTTTTAGAAGTAGGTAGGTACCTACCTACTTGTAATCTGCAGATGACTGCGACTAAGTACTAAGAGAGCAGTTCGGACGCACCGCTCATTAAGAGTAGACGTGTGATTTGAAGCTAATCGGAATTTTTACCTGCAGTCGAGTTACTTACCTACGCTCATTGGGAACGAGTTTGTGCGCGTTCGACCGTTCAGTATAATGTATCTTAAGATCGATGGCGGATGATTCACTTTCGTCTGAAACTGCGAGTGCTGTTGTGCATGTAGATGCGGAAGGAACCATCTTAAATGGTGTAGATGAAGAGGCTGATTACCAACCATCAAACCTACATCTAGAATCGGGGAATCAGTTTTTATTTTTTATTTTATTTTATTTATTTAGGTTCATTAACAGTTATACACACCAATTCTACACAAACTTATTTGTAGGCAACAAAGGAACAATTTTAAGTGCTATAACTAATTATAGACGAACACCTCATGCGATATAAACTACTTAGCTAAGATTTTACGGAGCTTATAGATAGAGTCCGTGAATATGTCCACCTTGTCACTGTAGCTATTGGCCAATTTACTAAGTCTACAAACAGGAGAGTTGGAGCCGAGGACAGATCTGCGAGGAGGGGGATAAAGAGGAGTGATCGGGCAGCGTGGGAGCCTACGAGGAATTCGAATATTAAAGCTTTGAAGTACCTCGGGACAATCTATACAATTTTGTAAGGTCTTATGTAGAAATATAAAATCCAGCATGTCTCTTCGGTCCTCAAGAGAGGAAATTTTGAAATGGCGTAATCTCTTGTTATACGAGCGAATTTTTTTTGCTACTCCATTACCAAACGCTAGGCTCGATAAGAACCTTTTTTGAATTCGTTCAATCCTCAGTGCGTGAGTGGCATAATGGGGTCTCCATACGACACTACAATATTCCAAATTACTCCTTACTAAACTGTAATACAACATAATTTTGGTTTTATTGTTTTTAAACGGTTTGGAATTACGGTTTACGAAATACAACATGCTAGCTGATTTTTTAATAATGCTTTCAATATGTGGAATAAAAGTTAGCTTTTTGTCAAAGACAACTCCTAAATCTCTAATTTTGTCCACTTTCTGAATATAGTTACTGCCAATTCTATATTTTGACTCATAAGCATTATTTTTTCTGGTGTACTTAACATGGAAACACTTTTTAGCGTTTAGATCCATACCATTTACCTCACACCAATTGATTATTCTATCAAGATCCTCTTGAATACGCTGCTCATCTTCCGAAGATTCACAAATGGCTACTAATTTTAAATCATCTGCATATAAAAATGGTTTACAATAATTCAGACTACTGGGAATGTCATTGACAAAGGCATTGAAGAGAACAGGCCCAAGATGAGAGCCTTGGGGTACTCCTGATGTAATTTTGTGACTACTAGAACTATAACCATTGACCACAACGAAAAAATACCTATTTGTCAAGTACGATTCTTCTTCGGAAGAATCGTGTAACATGGACTTGACTGTGAGCGGGAATAATACAAACAAGAGAGGAATAGAAGAGGAGTCGGCGGATGAAGGGGAGTGGCAGGGAGTTGAGACCCAGAGGGCAATTAGAAAAGCTAAAAAAAGATCACTGGAAGAGATTATAATAAGTGTGACGTGCAAAGAAAAATTACCGAAACAATTTGCGCTAGCTAAGTTTATGAAAACCAATAACATTGGAGGAGTGTTACGTATCAAGTTCGTACATTCTTACAAAATTTTGATCAACTTTAGATCAGAAGAGTGTGCGCAGAAATTCATAGACTGCCAAGAAGTTAAACAGTTAGGTAGGAATTGTCAAAAAACCTGGGAGGTAGGCATCGCATATGGTTTGATAAGGGATATCGACTTAGAATTAAAAGAGGAAGAGTTAAAAGAACTGATTTCTAGCAGGGTGGAAATAGTTTCTATAAAAAGGCTAGACAGAAGAAGTGAAGATGGGTGGGTGCCGAGTGAATCGATCCGGGTCGGCTTTCTAGGATCAAATATGCCATCACACATTGTAACATAATGACCCTAATTACAAATAAAGATACTAATACAATCATAAAACAGCTCGCTGGGGGCTGAGAACAACTTAGAAAACCATAAAAAGCAATAAAATAAAAGATTTTGGAAACTTAGAAAAATCATGGAAATTTATGAATAATGGGCTTTAGATGACTTAGTAGATCTTGAAAATACATAAAAACATTATTTAAACACTTAAAAGTAGGTTTCATTACGAGTTGACAAAAGTTTCATTCATTGTAGGAAAATAGAGTTCTATACAAGAACGTTATCTTTACAATACAGGAACGTTATCTTTGCTATACAGGAACGTTATATGTTTAATACAGGAACTATCTTTGAAGGCCTATATCTTCGAAACTACTGGACCGATTGAGCTGAAATTTATGCCATTGTACTTCTATTTAATAGCCCAACAAAATGCAAAAGGTCCCATCGAAATCGGAGTTAGTTGATTTTTCACATGTATGTATACCGCGATTCGACGGATCGTATTGCTGGTATATATTGAGAGGAGTCGAGACGATGAAAATGGTCTGATAGGTGACCGAACTAAATTGTATGAGTGATGATGATATGTGGGTCTATGATACTAAAGGTGTCCAAATGGATGCGAAAGGCCCTCATATGATGGAAAATGTTAGAAAAAGGTATTGGTGCATGACCTTAGGGTCCGGCGCATACTCCTCTTGTCCGATGTATATAAATATGAGTGCTTCGCGCAGAAATGTATCGGACGCGCCATAATGGTGGTTGGTGATGCATGGCAAGTAAAATAGACTCAAATATCATGAGAGCTCCTCTCATATAAGGGTGGTTTATGTCATCCGCCTTTTCGAACGCAAATGTCGGGGCAAGTTGGGAGCTGTTTACGATGTTGTCGAAGGAGTGTGGTACTGTTCCGAGTAAAGCAGAGATTGTGTTATCGAGACGTGAAAATCCGTTACACGAGTCGATGCTTGCTTGGCAGTTGCGACACTTTCGACGATGACGAATTTACAGTTTCCTTGTGTTTTGTACGATGAGGGCATCATGTGGCGGCGCGCCTGGAGTTCGCTATCGTGAGCTGCTCGTCGGCATTACACAACTATCTTGCTTAACACTGTTCTGCTAATAGTGCGTTGAAGGATGGTAGTCCGTATCCTGAGTGCTATGAACAGTACGGCCACGGTGATGATACGTTGGTTTCGTCATTGGAAATATCCAAAAGTATGTCTCCGATGTATCGATCACTATTTTTATTCATTAAACTGACACTAAGGTTAGTAGTTGGAGCATGTCTTCGGCGTTCGTCCGGAGATCTTGGAAGTTCAGTCTAGCACCTGAGATTAACATCTATGAAGTAGAGACTTGCCTCTGAAGTAGATGCGGTATAGCCGGTAACCTAGTAATACTGAAAGACTGACGTCGATCTGACTCTGTGCTTCGGCGTGGAATCTCGATTAGTCGACTTTTCAGTATGAATATGGGAACAACTCGCTCTATCCGTTTCTTGGATGCAGATTGAACATTGAGTGAACTGGATGAGTGTTGGAGATGTGATCTGGCGAAGACTTTCTCAAGCCTTCGGGGACTGTTCTTCGGGATGGAACCTGAAGCCATGTTGGTACTCCCGTATTGACATGCTCGAGTCTAAAAACTCCCTCGCTGGAACGTGCTGTCATCACATCTCTGATGAGCATAACTATGTTAATAAAATCCACGAATGAACGAGATACAATTGCCTCATATGTCCTATGGCAACTGTGTAATAGTCAGGACTTACATGAGTAAATTCCATACTATCATATGAGTGCGCGCGAGTTGCGTAGAAGCTAAAAAATAAAATAAGGCGTAAAGTAATAAATGTTATGCAAAGCTCATACAGTGTGGGTGACAGTATTCAGTACGCTTGGTTCGAGGATCGAGACTCTTAGGGACTGACTGACATTCCCTGTTCTTGTGGTTTTACCACTATTTCGAATAACAAACCTTTAGATAGATCTAAGTCCTTCGGGGCTCTTCAACATAAAGCAATTACATTGCCTAAGGGCTTACCATCAAATGATCCTGTAAGGTCTTATGACCTGTGCTATAGCACTTCACAAGGCTACGGCCAGACAGACGACTCACCGATGTTCCAGAAGGTCTTACGACCTGTGCTTCGGCACTTCATTGGGCTCCGGCCTACTTTTGGCTTTGGCCACTTTTACCATTCATTAAATTGACACATAGGGGGCCGCAGCCTCGATTTCGGTCGGCTGTTGGTTCCGACGTGGTCCTCGTCCACCGATGGATTCATATTAGGCTTTTGCCTGTTCCTGGGCTTCGGCCACAACAATGGGCTTCGGCTCCAACAATGGGCTTCGGCTCCAACAATGGGCTTCGGCTCCAACAATGGGCTTCGGCTCCAACAATGGGCTTCGGCTCCAACAATGGGCTTCGGCTCTAACAATGGGCTTCGGCTCCAACGGTGCTTCGGCACGGGCTCCGGCCCAAATCAAAAGACTGGCTAAGCCGGCAAAACCCTTCCCTGTGAGGGGGGAGCACATGACACACACGATATGTGAAAGTGTTGGAAGGTGCTCACCAAGTGCCGCGAGTGGCGGGGCGGCACTTCCCTCCCAATTTTTTTTTTATTCTTCATTCCTTTCAGGAATAGAAGAATATGGGAGGGCTAATCATCCGTGGCCTCGCATAGGCAGGGCTTTGGATGATACGGGGATGGTGTGTCTTTCATGGTTTTGCTTTTACATGAACGACACAGGGCTAGCTAGTAATTAATAAACAAATTTTGCGATAGTAATACAGAGCGGTTTTAGATTCTTTCTGATGGTTATAAAAGTAATTTAATATTTTTCTGATTGCAAATAAAGAAATATTATAAGCACTGAAGAAGGCAGTGCATAGATAAATAATTAATACAAAAATAAAACGGGTTAAATGGAAGTCTTTAAGATAGATTACGAAACATGATTCTCAAAAAGAATTTGGGTTTCTGCTCGCAGTGTGGAGTCTTGCTATTGGATGATCATATGAAGAACATATTACGGCCTCGGAAGTCAAATAATTGATTTTCTTTTTCAGCACGTTGTAACGATGTGGGCCTACTTGGACTCCCAGGTAGATTATGTTTATACAAATCTATCGGGATCAAAGGACCAAGTTTAGAGGCCTTATAATTGTTAACTGTAAGCACATCAATAGTATTGATGTGTCCAAGCTTAACAACTTTGCTTTGCTTTCGGGCATAAAACAAGATTTTGAGAAAAGATCTTGTGAATGAAACTCGCTATGATATTTGTGCGTCAGTTCAAGGGACTGCGCCGTCGTAACACTTGTGTTATGGCTAAATTAAAACCCTATAACGAGTACTTCGGTACTTGTCATCTTAGAATATGTTTATTCTATTAAGTAAGGTTTAAGGTTCAGTTACAACATATATTTGTTCGATTTAAGAATTAAAGTTGACGATTACACTTTTCCGGTCACACAGTGCGGCAGATGCTGGCGTTATGGCCATGTCAAGAAACTCTGTCCGTCTAATAAACCCATTTGCCCCAAATGTTCGAAGCCCCACGAAAACTGTGAAGAAACTGTTTATAAATGTGTAAATTGCGGAGGAAAACATATAGCGAGGTTGACCCTCGCTATTTATGAAGAAGGGAAAACCACTTATCACAGTACTATCACTTTATTATAGTATATCACAATACAATTCAGGTTACCAGGAAGACGCGGATCAAAATCTTTCGGTCATACATAAATAAACACCGTAACACTAACAATACCGAGTTGCAATATCCCAGTGCCGCCATCTAGCGGTGGCAGTAGTGGGCACACTACATCACCCCCCTCCAGAGACCTACAGACGATAATATGCAGGAAACCGCACTTTCCGACCCGAACCGAACGCGTCGTGAATTCTGGTTCCTTGGCCATAGGTAGTTTCTGACCCTCTGACTGAAGATTGTGAGGTTGTGAGGGATGAATGATCGGTGTGTGAACTGCGGTGTCTGAGTCACGCAGTATGTGGGCCGGCTTGACGCGGTCCACCGATACCGTAACCACCTTACTATTCACCATAAGGGTGAAAACTTTGTCACTGCGTTTAAGAACTTCGTATGGTCCCGTATAAAGGTAAGCGTCCATTTGTCGGTATCGTACGCAACGGACGCGTCGCACGCAACGGATCGTAGCATTCTTTGTATAGAGACTCATATAAGTGCGTCCACCTGTCCGCATCGTACGCATCGCACATCGGCAATGCCGACACCGTTGCTCCGAGAGGCAACTTTTGCGATGCGTGTCGATGACGTCATACGGAATGCCGATCAGTGGACGCACCCCGCGCGCTCGCCCTCTATCGTCGGCCATTTGCATTTTTTGTTTGTACTGTCAACACGCGTTGTTTTTGCAATATGGACGCGTCAAGACTAATCGCAATTGTGCAAGAGTACGAAGAAATTTATAATTTAAAACACCCTAACTATTCTAACCAGCAAAGAATGGACAATATTTGGGAGGAAATTGGGAACAGGTTAAATCAAACAGGTAAGTTTATAATTTTTTATTTAATAACTTATACCACAGAGATAGGAACAGATACACGATGCCATACTAAAAAACGTCACGTTGAGGTGGTATGAAAAGCTCATACATTTACGCGCATTCCAGCCCGAATTCTCCTCAATTGCCAATCTACCGACCCTGCTTCTGAGTTAAAGTAACTTTTGAAGCTATCCCTGACTGCTAAAGCATCTGTGCGTGAATTACCACCTACATTCCTTAGGTTTTGCAGTCCTCTCATGGATGTGTTTAAATCGTTTTCGGTCCAGTGGCATGAGTCATTTCTTAAAAAGTTGTGCAAACAGCATGTAGTCATTACGACAGTTACAATGTGCTCTTCGTGCATAGACAATCTTCGTTCGAAAATTCTAAATTTTTTTGCCAATATTCCAAATGTATTTTCCACAGTATTTCTCGCACGACTGAGCCGATAGTTAAAAACCTTTTTTTCTTCATTTCTTTGGGCATCATCTCGAGAGTATGGTCGCATTAAATACGTGCACAGTGGAAAAGCTTCGTCACCGATGATGACGTGAGGTAGTGGTTCAGTGCCTCCTGGTGGTATTTTTCGTGGAGGTATGTTTAGAGTGCCATCCTGTAAACCTTTGCCTAAACTCGAATTTCTCAAAATACTAGCATCAGAGTTCTTACCAAACGCACCGACATCTACGACTATGAATTTTTTATCTGCGTCGACTAAGGCTAGCAGTACCAAACTAAAATGTTTTTTATAACAAAAGTAATTTGAACCACTGTGCGGTGGAGCTTGAATAAGCACGTGTTTTCCATCAATGGCAGCGATCGCGTTGGGAAAATTCCATTTCTCGTAAAAACCTTTTTCTGATTCAATCCACGTATCTTCAGAAGGTTTTGGCATCACTATGGGCTGTAGGACTTCAATAATGGCTTCGCAGGTCGAATACACAATTTCTCGCACTGTACGTTCGCCCATCCTGAAGGAAAATGCCAGAGATCGAAAAGAATTCCCAGTGGCTAAGTACCTGAAATAAATAAAATAAAATATTTTTAATTGTTACAGGCAATGCATGCAAGGAGCGATGGACCAGAATCAGAGACAACCATAGGAAGGCTTTGAATTTGCGTAAGACCAAAAGCGGCCAAGCAGCATCGAAACTAAAACCTCCCAAATTCTTCCAAGAACTTTCTTTCCTAGTACCATACCTAAACGATGAGGAAGACCGGCGGTCAAACCTATCGCCAAGAAGTGTCAACAATAACGACGAAACACAGCTTGAAGCACTGTCTGATTCTAGTAATCTAGATACAAGCGATGCAGGAAGTCAACAATCAATTGAATCCGCTCGAACTGTCGGTAGGAAATCGACCTACGCAGCTTCACAAACTTCACAAGGTCCAACAGCAGCCAACGTTCTACAACAATACTTAACAAGAACGGCACAAAACAGAAATCTGAGTGATCCTCTCGTGGATTTTTTCATCAACATGGCTAAAACAGTAAAGACTTTTCCTTTACAAGACCAAATTCAAATTAAATCTGAATTGTTTCAAATGGTTAATAGCGTGGAGATGAGGCTGGCGACAACTCCAATCAATCCTGAATATCCTGATTCTAATCTTATGACATCTGGTTCGAATGAAAGAGAGAGAGTGAGAATTGTTTTAAATATATTGCTTCCGCAACCTACTCGTTCTTCAAATGCAACAATGTTTACTTCGTCTGCTATGAACAACATCACAACCATCGCTTCGACACCATCTGTGAATAAAACTCTATACGTGATGTCTCCTCCTCCTCCACCTGCCATGAACGAGACTCTGCACAATCTGTCTTCGGCAATGTTTTCTCGTTCGTCTACACCTACGAACAACATCATAACCATCGCTTCGACACCATCTGTGAACGTGATGTCTCCTCCTCCTCCACCTGCCATGAACGAAACTCTGCACAATCAGTCTTCGGCAATGTTTTCTCGTTCGTCTACACCTAACGAAATGCTGCCTTCACCCATGAATGAAACGATGTCTTCACGTCTCAATAGCGAAACTCAGCGCATGATGTCCTCCCAAGAAAATGTGAACTATACGGATCAAAACACGCAGATTCTCGGCCAATATTTACATTAAGAAGTAATGCATACGATGTTTCATTCCAATAAATACCTTAAACACACAGCAAGCCTTTCTTCTGGTCCTATAGCTTCCCTGTATTTAGTATTCTGTCTCAGTAAATGTGGTTTCAGGTATCAACAAGATAATGGAATTTAGCTTGCGACATACGAAAATATTGGAAGAACTTGATGTCATCGTTTGACAAATCAGGAAACAGGGTGTGATATTCTCCATGTTCCGATCTCTTCTTGAATATGTCGTGTATCCAGATACTATGTTTCCTTTTAACTTTTTTTGCCAATTCTTCCTCTTCTGCTAACAAACAAGCTACAACGACAATTTGTTCTTCATCGCTTTCTTCCATCCTCACAGAGTCCGCACGTACGCTCACTACGAAAATCCGAATGAACTGGCATCGTCAATCCGTATTCTGGTACTCACCGTCGGTAATCCGTACGCTGCCGATACAGTGGACGCACTGTGAAAACTTGTATCTGTTTGATGCGACGCGTCCGTTGCGTACGATACCGACAAATGGACGCTTACCTTAAGGTGGTTTTAAGGATCCACCAACAGTGCAGTCACGTAAAAATACATGCGAGCAGGTGTCAAGCCCTTTGTAAACAAATGTAGAACGTTTACCGCCATGTCGAGAAGCAGGCTTCGGCTGTAAATTTTGAATAAAATTACGTAGCCGTGACGTGAAACTCGTTGAGTCGACTGTGAAGTCAGACGCCGTAGTAAAGAAATCGCCTAGAAGGCGTAAAGGCTCGCCATAAAGTATTTCAGCAGAAGAAGCCTGAATATCTTCTTTGAACGCGCTGCGAACCCCTAATAACACCAATGGAAGAGACTCCACCCAGTTAGTGCTGTCGTGGCAGATTATGGCAGCCTTTAACTGCCGGTGAAACCTCTCCACTAAGCCATTGCAAGATGGGTGGTATGCAGTAGTGCGCCGATGTTGAAACCCAACTAACTGCGCTAAACTCTTAAAAAGGGCTGACTCAAATTGCGCACCACGATCCGTAACAATATCTTCTGGACAACCGAAGCGCGATATCCAACCACTCAATAAGGCTTTCGCCACCGTTTCTGCGGTAATATCTGCTAACGGTATAGCCTCCGGCCATCGTGTAAAGCGATCAACCGCCGTAAGGCAGTATCGAAACCCCTGCGAGATAGGCAAAGGACCAACCAGATCAATGTGAACAAATTTAAACCTGGCTGTTGGAACTTTAAATGATCCGAGTGGTGAGGAGACATGCCTCGTGATTTTCGCACGCTGACATGCTAAGCAAGTGCGTACCCACTCCCTACAGTCCCGCCTAACACCTGGCCATACATATCTCTCTGCAACCATCTTCGCCGTAGCATTAGCACCTGGATGGCTAAAAGGGTGAAGGCTATCGAAGGCTTTACGGCGAAAAATCTTTGGAATGAATGGCCTGGGGGAATCTGTGCTAACGTCACAAAAGAGAACTGAGCTGGTCCCAGGAAGTCTCACTTTTTCAATGCGCAGTGAACTTGCCTTATTGAGGAGTTGAATGAGCTCAGGATCCGAGTGCTGTGCTGCTGCCAGCTGGTTCGGATCAACAGGCTGAACAATTTCCTCAACCCGAGAGAGCGTTTCGGCTACCACATTATCCTGGCCTGAAATATGGCGGATGTCAGTTGTAAACTGCGCAATGAGGTCTAAATGGCGAAACTGTCTGGGGGAGCAATTTTCCTTCCGGTTGTGAAAAGCAAACGTAAGTGGTTTGTGATCTGTATAGATCGTAAAATCGCGCGCCTCAACCATATGACGGAAATATTTAATGCTTTCATAAATAGCAAGAAGCTCCCTATCGTAAGGTGAATATTTCTGTTGAGTGGGGCTTAATTTATGAGAGAAAAATGCAAGGGGTTGCCAAGAACGTCCATCATGTTGCTGCAAGACTGCACCGATGGCGCTGTCAGACGCATCCGTCACTAACGCAAGCTTAGCGCCACATTGCGGATGAGCTAGTAAGGTGGCCTGACAAAGACCTTCCTTGCAAGCTTTAAATGCTTCGAGTTGTTTGCCTGTTATACTGACCGGATGTGAACCTTTTACTGATCCCGTGAGCAGTGCGTGCAAAGGTGCTTGGTGTTGAGCGGCTTTAGGGATGAAGCGCCTGTAAAAATTTATCATCCCTAAGAACCTACGCAGCTCCCTAACTGTTTTGGGAACAGAAAAAGTTTTGATGGCTTCTACCTTAGCTGGCAGTGGTGACGTACCCTTTGCGGAAATATGGTAACCAAGAAAAGTTACCTCTGAAACACCAAATACACATTTGGCTGTGTTGATTACCATGCCGTACTTTTTCAGACGGTTGAACAGCTGGTGCAGGTGCTCTTCGTGGGTTTTCTGGTCCTTGGAGAAAACCAAAAAATCATCTAAATATGTATAAACGAAGTCCAGACCTCGAACCATTTCATCAACGAAGCGCTGGAACGTCTGTCCGGCATTACGAAGTCCGAACGTCATGAACGGAAATTCGTAAAGTCCGAATGGCGTTGTGATGGCAGTCTTCGCTATGTCTTCAGGATTAACGGGTATCTGGTTGTAAGCCTTTACAAGGTCTATTGTGGAAAAAACGTTGCACCCTGAAAGACTGTGAGCAAAGTCGTGTATGTGCTTGATTGGGTACCTATCGGGTACAGTACGTGCGTTCAGCATCCGGTAATCACCACAGGGACGCCATCCATTGTCCTTCTTAGGGGCGAGATGTAATGGCGATGACCAAGGTGATTCAGATGGCCGGCAGGTACCATTTTGTAGCATGGCTTCAAACTCGGTTTTAGCTATCTTTAGTTTTTCGGGTGCAAGACGGCGTGGAGTACAAGATACCGGCGGCCCAGGTGTCGTGCGAATGTGATGTACAGTGTTGTGCTGAGGTGTGCGATGAATACCGGGTGGACGGGTGATTTCTGGATATTGAGTTAGTATGTCATGATACACAGAGTTGCCTGAAACTACCTTGACCGAAGAAACATCATCCTTCGCGGAAGCAGGTATACCTGAGGTCGTGAGCGTAGTGCTACCATCGATGAGGCGTTGGTTACGAACATCAACAACTAAATTGTAATATGAAAGAAAATCCACGCCTATTATCGCCTTTGTGACATCGGCGACGATAAACCTCCAAGCAAAGTCACGGCGCAAGCCTAGGTTAAGCACTAAGTGAGCGTAGCCGTAGGTACTAATAACGGAACCGTTTGCCGCACAAAGTTCATAGTCCGTTTTCACTCGACGCTCCTTAAGGTATGTTTTAGGAAAAACGCATAAGTCACTCCCGGTGTCCACAAGAAACTGCATACATGAACTCTTGTCTGTCACAAATAAGCGACCGGTACTCGGACAGTCGTCGGCCGCCATTATCGACTGCCCGTTGCTTTTCCCGAAAAGTCGCAAGGCTTCACACACTTATGCGCCTTCTGCCCGAACTTGGACTGGTACCAGCAGATGGGAGAGTTTTCATAATTAGACTCTGATCTAGTAGAAGAAGAACGTCTGCTACGCCGTGAAGTGGATCTGCTTCTTGAACGAGATAATCTATCCAGCTTAGTTGACAGCATCTGAACTTGCCGGGTAAGTGCTGCTATTTGTCCTGACTCTGAAGCAACATCAGGACATGAAGAAGAAGTTGACGCAACTTGTGGGCTCGGACCGGTGACGTCCAATATTTGATCTGCCAACTCGGCTATCTCCAAAAGT
Source organism: Athrips mouffetella (assembly GCA_947532105.1). Taxonomy (NCBI): domain Eukaryota; kingdom Metazoa; phylum Arthropoda; class Insecta; order Lepidoptera; family Gelechiidae; genus Athrips; species Athrips mouffetella. The sequence goes on from OX383974.1 coordinate 14,611,512, forward strand.
GATAACTTAGCTTGCGATGCTAGGATGGACTGTACGCCACTAGGAAGGCGACCTGCCCAAAGGGACCTCAGGAAGTCATCAGGAATATTTGGTCCTGCCAGTTCCTTTAAATGGCGCAAAAAGTGCGACGGCTTACGGTCTCCAAGCTCTTCATGAGTCAACAGCTGCTTAAGTTTACGCTCACGGCTCACTGTAAGCCGCTTGATTAGCTCTGTTTTTAAATGCTCGTACTTATTTGGTTCAGGCGGAGCTGTAATGATATCCTCTACAATCTCGGCATAGGCTGGCTCCAGTTGAAATATGGTATAATGGTATTTGGTTGTATCTGAAGTAATACCAGCCAGCACAAATTGGCTCTCCAGTGACGCAAACCAAAGCGCCGGCTTCGCTGGATAAAACGGTGGTATCCGAAGACCGATACGATTAACAGACTCACCGCCACTCGTTGATCCGCCACCGTCTTTGTTGGCGGCGGTACCCGATGCGCTTTCATCCTCCAGACCTCCCGCCATGGAACTGAGGTTCCGATAACGGGGTCAAAACCAGTGATACTGCTGAGAGGGTCTCCAGTCACTCTCAGCCCGGCATAGCGTGGCACACGTGCTCCTCGGGGTCACCAGTATAGCGAGGTTGACCCTCGCTATTTATGAAGAAGGGAAAACCACTTATCACAGTACTATCACTTTATTATAGTATATCACAATACAATTCAGGTTACCAGGAAGACGCGGATCAAAATCTTTCGGTCATACATAAATAAACACCGTAACACTAACAATACCGAGTTGCAATATTCCAGTGCCGCCATCTAGCGGTGGCAGTAGTGGGCACACTACAAACACATGGCTTTAGCTAAAATATCTTGCCCAGTTTATTTAAAAGAAAAAAAGCTACGAGAATTGATGTGCGAGTTTAAGGTCCCATATCGGAAGGCTTTAAGCATGTATGTGCCGCCGTCACCACCCCAGATACGCACTAATACCCCAATGACTGCCGTACCTACATTAAATTCGTTTGATGGGTTACTAGAAGAGCAAAGCAAGCAGGATAGCTCCCCGCCTTTGTTTTCTACACCAATTTATACCTACAGCTATGCCAAGGCAAACGCAACGAGTAGACCCCGCGCGACGTCGTCAAGTACAGTAAGCGGTAAACAACAGCCGATTAAGACACGCAAATCTAACCCGGACTATAGTAGTAATAAGACTCAAAATCAGGATTTACATGTCAACGATTCAACGAACATGGAAATTAATTTGAAATCGGAATCGGACTCGGACGGTTCTTGTTATAAAGAGTTCATGCTCTTTATAACAAGAACCGTCCGAGTCCAATTCCGAGAAAGAAAAAGAAAGAAAAAGTTGATAACATTCAAGGAATTAATTCAACGTTTGAAGGAGTTGATAACTGACAAGAAACATGATTTTATGTCAAAACTGAAGTTGGGTTTTATGATTTTTAGGGACTGGGTGTTATCATATGTTTGTGACAAAGTTTCAGAATGGCCTCTTGTTAAAGCATTTTTAACTTATCTTTTTATTCATGTCGATTAACAATGTTAAAAAATTGCAAATTTAAATATTATTCAGTGGAATGCTCGTAGTTTAAAAAGTAAAATAAGTATGTTCAAGCAGTTATTAATCCAGGATAAAATTCATATTGCAGCAATCTCTGAAACATGGCTCGAGCCAGAAGATTCCTTAAAAATTAATGAATATACTATTTATAGACAAGATAGGGACACTCCGTATAGATCAAGTGGTGGAGGTGTTGCAATTTTAAGTCACCGATCGATAAAATCTCAAAGCGTTCAGATAGTGCACGTCAACCCAGGGCTTGAAATCATTTATGTCAAAATTTACAATTGCCATAAAATAGAAAATATAGTTTGTGTTTACAGCACTAGTGAAGTCAGCGTAACGTCTAGAGACTGGGATATTTTGTTCACCTTATTTAAAAGAAATTCAATTATTTTAGGCGACTTTAACGGTCATCATATCTCTTGGTCTTATAAAACTGATACAAGGGGCAAACAAATATTTGAGAGTCTATTGGAAAGTGAATACATCGTCTTAAATGATGGCTCCCCTACTAGACTTCAAATGGTTGAAGGTAATCTAAGACAATCCTCCCCTGATCTATCTTTGGCCACTACTGATGTAGTATCAGATATAACATGGTCCACATCTAGCGAGACTTTGGGCAGCGATCATGTGATACTTAAAATGCGTTTGAAGGTAGAGGTTAATGTAGTTACTCAAAAGAAACGTAATTTTAAAAAAGCAGATTGGTGTAAATATACTACCCACTTAGAAGGATCTTTTTCACAAATTAGTTTTCCTGAAGATCTACAGACAGCATATGACCTTTTCATTAATTCCATTAATGAAGCTGCAGATTTATTCATTCCATATGTTATTTATTGTCAACTTCCAGAAAAAATTTTTACCCCAAGACCTTATTGGAATTCGGAACTTTCAAGAGCTGTTGCTTTAAGGAGGTTAGCATTAACAACATTCAGACGAAATCCTATTCCTGAAAATTTTGATATTTTACTAGATAAGATAAGAGAATCACAGCGGCTTTTACGTATTGCAATAAGAAACGGTTGGCATAGATTTTGTGATTCAATAGATGAAGAAACCTCATCTTGTCAGATGTGGTGCAAAATGCGATGGATTAAAGGTCGGTGTGTTTCTTTTACTCATATAGACAGTGAAAAAGCTTATAAACTTTTGCGAAACCTATGTCCTGATTTTGTCATGGCTCCAAATCCTGAAATTCACTCATATAATTCAATAGTGAATATTCCTATAGCTCTCTCGGAATTAGAGGGAAGCATCAAATGCAAGGACACTGCTCCTGGAAATGATGAAATATCATATTCTATGATCAAACATTTGCCTACCTCTGCTAAGTTATATCTTCTTAAATTCTATAATTGCCTGTTGGACACAGGATTCGTCCTTTCTCAGTGGCGTGATATACGTGTAATTCCGGTCCCTAAACCTGGACGCGATCCTGGATCTATTTCTTCCCTTCGCCCTATTTCTTTAATATCTTGAGTCTGCAAGATTTTTCATACCATAATTAATAAGAGGATGGAGTGGTTTCTTGAGAAACGAATGTTTTTTTCGGATGTAACTTTCGGCTTAAGGAAAACAAAATCATGTGTCGACAATCTAGGTATGTTGGTGTCCCAAATTCAGAGTGGCTTTGTTAACAATTGTGCAACTCTTGGCTGTTTTGTTGATATAGAAAATGCATATAACAATGTTGACATAAATTCTTTACTTTTTATTTTGGATGATCTTGAAATTGGATCTAGTTTGTGCACTTACTTGTGGAACTTTCTTAAAATACGTCAAATAATTGTTAAAACTGATAATTCTGAAATCTCAAGGTATTGTCACAAGGGTTTGGCTCAGGGGGATCCTCTTTCACCGTTATTGTTTAATATAGCTTCCCATAACATATGTAAAAAAATTACAAATGTTCAAATAATGCAATATGCTGACGACTTCGTATTATACATCACTAACAAAAATATTCCAGATGCCATTACAGAGTTGCAAACAGCTTTAAATTTACTAACAAAATTATTAGGCGAGCTAGGTCTGGATCTGTCTCTGTCTGGAGGTCTGGTCTGGATCCCCTTCAAAAAGTAAATTATGCATATTTAAAAAACGGGCGTACAGAGAGTCCTTAGTACTTAAAATTCACGGCACTCCTTTGGAAGTAGTCCAAAATTTTAAATATTTGGGATTATGGTTAGATCATTCTCTAAATTGGGGAAGACACATTAACGAAATTCATGCAAAATGCACAAAATTTTTAAATATTCTTAAGGCTTTAGCTGGTTCAGGTTGGGGAGTTCACCCTTTACATTTACGAAGAATATATATAGCAATCATTCGAAGTCGTATGGATTACGCGAGCTTTTTATATGATAATGCGTGCAATGTTCTTTTAAAAAAGTTAGATTTGATTCAAAATCAAAGTATGAGAATTATAGGCGGATTCATTAAGAGCACCCCTATCCATGTCATGGAAAGTGAATTAGCTTTACAACCGTTACATATTCGTAGACAATATTTAGCTAGTAAATTCTTGTTAAAGAACAGGGCCTTAAAAGTTAATCCAGTATTCACTGCAATCAATAACATTTCTGAGCTTTGTAAGAACAACCTATGGAAGAGGCGTAAGATGCCTTTATTAGCCAAATCTAACAATTATCCACAAACATCTATACATGTTAGTAATTTATTAGAAATGTTTTCTTTAGACGTGTGGGTTAGTTATATTAATATTTCTCAAATCATAAAGACATCAATAAGTTTTATTAATAAACCAAAGGCTACATATAAAGTCGGAGAATTGGCTACTTGTTTCCACAAGATGTGTACAAGTCAGTATGATAAATGTTATATTATCTTTACAGATGGCTCAAAAGACACTAGTGTGGCTGGTGCAGCTGTTTATGACCCCCAGCTTGATGAGCATATAAAATTTAAAATTAACTTTAACTTATCTATTATGCACATTGAATTACTGGCTATAGCGGAAGCGCTATCTTATATTCAATCAGTTCCTGGTAGCAACTTCGTTTTATTTACAGACTCTAGAAGTGCTCTTTACCATTTGGCTCGATGTACCTCGAATTTTCGAGGTCTCCCGATTGCCTACACAATTTTAAATATTATTGATTCATTACAGAAACTTTCTAAAAAGATTGTTCTCCAATGGATTCCATCTCATTGTGGCATAGTAGGTAATGAGAAAGTAGATATTTTAGCCAAACAAGCAACTACAGATGGAGTGCCACTAACGTGCCTTCCTTTTTTTTCGGAGCGCTTACAGGAAGCTAGACGGCATTGCTGTTTATTATGGAAAGAATATTTTGACGAAAGGTCGAAAAGACTGGGGATATGGTATAAGACTATACAACCTGAACCTTTGAGTTCTCCTTGGATTGATAGCTGCTTGAACAGAAATACTATAGTCCTAGCATTTAGGATTCGTTCTGGACATATTCCTTTAAATAAATTTGCCTATTTGATGCGTAAATCGGAGTCTCTGAATTGTTCTGAATGCGACGTGGTTGAAGACATATATCATGTTTTGATGGAATGTGTTCGGAACGAATCAGAAAGATGCAATGTACTCATTTGGCGTGATAATTTACGAGACGTGGGTGCATGTAATAGTGCGTTGGCATTTCCCTTGTCTAAGGAAGCCAAAGCACTATACAAGATAGTACGGGTTGGATTGAGACTGAGATAGTTTATCTGTCTCAGTTTTAAGCCATCTCCTTCCATAACTGTAAACTTATAGAGCGGCATAGTCGCTTAGTGACTAAGCTCTTTAAATAAAGATTTAAAAAAAAAAGTACTAAGAGATGAAACCTTAAGGGTACACGTTGGTACTGGAAAACACCACCAGTACCTACCTTAACATGAGATATCAAATACTCTTGGTAAAAAATTTACCTCTTAACACGTCCTGGTAGGCAATAAAGATTTTTTTCTTTTTTACAGGACCACAAAAAGCAAAAATCTTTCCGCTGTTCCATGCCTCCACAGGATGTGATACCGTTTCCAATTTCAATGGGAAAGGTAAAAAAATGATGTGATGGAAACACAAAAATGCGATGGAAACATGGATCACTTTCCCCAATGCCACAGAAGGTTTTTTGGCAGCCTATGAAGGTAGAAACAGCGATGCATTTTCCATAATTGAAAATGTAACGTGGTAGACGTTACCTACAGAATTGTATATATTTAAACATAACTAACTTATATCTAACCTTACCTAACATAACAGCCTAATCTAACACCTAATTAAATATCAATAATAAATCAAAATTAAACCATTGCTACCACAAAATATAATTAGAACCTTAACATTTCTATACTCGTATTCAGAACCGTAACGTATTTTCGTTTACTAAATTAATGTCTTGCGGAACGCTGATTCCACCTGCGCGCTCGCAAAAACCGGTCGCAGCAACTCTCGACGCCTGCGAGGCTCATTCCCTCGGGCCGCCTCGCCAGATCGCCCAAATCAGTTACGAGGTAAACACGCATCGCGTCCTCCCTCTAAAAACCGTGACGCTGCTGCCGCGAATGTGCATCCGAATTTTACGGGAGTGATATAATAACCCGCTGGGGTGAGTTGTTATGTTTATGGTGTAGTGCAGTAGGCTATAAACGTGTAAATACTATCTAAGCTTATTGCTCTGCCTGTAGACGCTATATTTAAAATTCCAAACACTGGACCTTGACGGTTGGACGGAGTGGAGCAACAAGCTTAGGTTGCTGTGCCAAACCTAACGCCGCCTATTCTGGGGCATTCCAGGTTCTACCTGCAGAGTGGTTCCTGCTTGGGAATCGGCCTACTACTCGGAATATTTCCTGGCACCGCTTGCTACGGCAAGAACATCGCCGAACGCTACGGCTGCTCGAGTGCTCGCCTGACGGAGTTCCCTACTCATCGGTCACATCGTTGGATGAGTGCCGTCAACAACCGCTGCGCCGTCATTCCGCCTTAAGGCCAGTGTTCTCACTTCTAAATCTCACGGCTGTGTAGAACGGTGGACAAAATATAGGTATTTGTTGAACCCACTATCTTTTATTCTATTCTTCCTACCTGTGACTATTACGTCACAGTGGCGCCCTTTTCGTGGTTTTTTTTGTTCTCCAATCTACACAGTTCGTAAACTTTTTTTCCTTAGCACTGCAGCGAGCCAATTTTATGTGAACGAACAGGTGATCCTACGGAACTGGTACGTACCTACCTACTTATATTTTTGTTGGAAGTAGTACTTACTTATTTAGATTTTTTTTAGTTTTATTTTGTACTTTAGTCTGCTTTTAGTAAATTTTGGTTGAATTGACTATTACGTAGATCCTTACTTAAAATTGTAAACGTTTTTTTTCTAAGCGTCTGTTTTTTAAAATTTGGCCGTTGGCTAGTTTTTAACCTACCGTTAGCTGTAACGGTTATTTGTGACTACGTAACAGTTCGTGGGAAGATTATATACTATTCTTTTGTTTTTTTTGGGGAAATTTGATTTTAATTGGGGATTTTAATTTTATTTTCTTTCGTCTTATATATTTTGTTTTTTTTTTTGTTTTATCACCTATTCGTAATTAGTTTATTTATTATAAAGATAGTATCGAGCGTTATTTTAAAAATAATAGGGTACTTTATTGTAATTTTTGTTGCAGTAGTTATTAATAATGTTGTTCTTCGTAGATTTTATTTATATCTACCTGCTTTGTTCTTTTTGTTTTGTGTAAATTATAGGTGTTGATTTTGTGCAACTGTATTACTGCTATTTGAGTACCTAGTTGATTACTATAAATATGACAACTCACTCAGCTACTTATCCTATTAAGTACCTTCTGCTTAAAATCGTGAACTTGAATACGAAGTTCTTATTCGCGGTCTCGATCCTGCTAATAAAGTCATTGAACTGAAAAAACAAATCGTTCAAGTTGTACCGATGCTACCTAGTGCTGATATTGGCGAGTCTGGCTTGGATACTGCCGAGGATATTGCTGGTGCTGCATTATCAATAGATGACCTTGCTGCTCGTGTAAAATCGCTGGATGAAAAATTTGATGCTTATCTTTATGAACGCGCGCGTGCTTTAGCTGCTCATATTTATTATCGCTTGTTACGACTTAGCGCAACTGATTTAGGTGCTTCCCGTACTGTCTTTAAATCAGTTTCTAGTCAATTTACTAAGCTGTTTGAGAAATTGCTTTCTATGAAGACTGATATTGCTTCTGCACAGTCTGGAACGTCATCGTCCATTAGTAATCCGCTTACGGTTAATATACCTCCTATTGTGGTTAACTGTGACCACTTACTAGATGCTAAGATTCCAAAATTTGATGGCGAGGGTTGCGTTCGTGTATTTTTGAGGAATGTTCATGAATATAGTTTGGCTAAAAATTTTACTCATTCTAAACTCCTAGCTAATGCGTCTCAGTTTTTCTCTGGAAAGGCCACACATTGGTTCCGTAGCCATCAGGATTCATTCCAGTCCTGGGAACAATTAAAAGAAGATTTCACCTTATTTGACCACGATTATAGGTTAATGAAGGAAATCTCTAATAGAACACAGGGTGATTCTGAAAATATTGTGATTTATTTGGCTATTATGTCGCAACTTTTCTCGAGGCTGATAGATCCGATTTCTGAGAAGGATCAACTAAAAATATTGTTGCATAATATTCGGCCATGTTATGCAAATGTTCTAGCAGCTTGCTCTAACGGAATTGAAAGCATTTCAGCCTTAAGTACAGTTTGTCGTAACTACGAAAAAATTCACAGCCTAACATCACAGTACCACGAGCCTCCTCGTGTTTCGGAAAACACACTTGCACCGGATCTGGCATTTAATTCTTCTGATTCTAGTAAAAACAAATCTTCCAATAATAGGACTAATTTTAACAACTATAATAAATACAAATAATAAATCTAATACAAACTATAACCAAAACAAAAACAATGTCAACTATAATCAACAAAATAAATACAATGCTAGCTATAACAGAAATTATAATCAGGCTTACTACAACAGACATTCCAACAATCGATCTAATAATTCTGTACCTACAGCTGGTCCATCAAACCCTCCACCTTTCAACAACGTGCCTATTGCGTCCATCATAAACCCTAACAATGGACCAGTATTCTGTCCTCGTTGTCGCACTAATGAGCATTCCCTTCACAATTGTAAGCAAAATCGCTTTCCGATTTGTTTCAAGTGTGGCAGAATGAATGTTAAGTACCCCGAGTGTCCTACTTGTCATTCTAATTCTAAACCAAAAAACTAGATTCTATTGATTGTAGCAATAGGAGTGATTCTGATAAGCCTCCTAAACAGATAAATAAATTTAATGAGAATGAATGGAAGGAGTGGCTTAAGACTGTAAATTTTTTCTTCTCAAATTACTCTGTTGCTGCAATCATTAATAACAAACCTACTAATGATGTGCGTCCCTATGCATGTATTAAGGTAGGCAATGAAAATTATTTTGGTCTGCTGGACTCAGGGTCTGCTGTATCGATTGTTGGAAATAATTTCCATCAACATTTTATAGACGCTGGTTTAGAACTGCATAAATGTAATCGACCTTTGACTTTTACTGCTGCTGGGGGTCATAGCTTATCGCCTTTAGGCTACATTAACCTTCCGGTAATTTTTGAGGACCGAGTTGGTATTCTAAAATGTTACGCTATACCTACAGTTCAATCTACATTGATATTAGGTATTGACTTTTGGTCAAAATTTGAATTGTTTCCTAAACATATGAAATCGATTTCATTTTCTGATAAATCAAATTTTGAACTATCGGCTATTTCTGAGAGTCCTAAGATGATTCGTTCCTACGATGAATTGACTGATCATCAGCGTACTGCTGCTGATAATATAATTCAGCAATTTGGAAGTATTTCTACCGCAAATTGTGGTCTTGGCCGCACTTCTCTAGTCTCTCATCGTATCGACACTGGCGATTCACCTCCAATCAGACAACGCTACTATCGAATGTCTCCGGAAAAAATCCGCATTCTCTGTGAAGAGGTAGACGAGATGCTACGGTTGGGTGTAATTGAAGTATGCGAGAGCCCTTGGTCTTCTCCAGTCCTGGTGATTGGTAAGAAGGATGGTACACCTAGGTTTTGTCTTGACAGTCGGAAGCTGAACGCTGTTACTAAAAAGGATGCCTACAAGTTACCTTACATTTCTGCTATTCTTGACAATCTGAAGGATGCCAAGTACCTGTCCAGCATCGATCTTTCGAAGGCCTTCTGGCAAATTCCTATTGCTGAGGAAGATCGGGACAAAACGGCTTTCTATGTTCCTACCCGTGGCACCTACAGATTTGTCACAATGCCTTTCGAACTGACTAATGCTCCGGCTACGCAACAGAGGCTGGTGGACAGTCTGTTTTATGGGCCGGAATTTGAAAATTCGGTCTTTGTCTTCGTTGACGATATAGTGATAGCTTCTCCAGATTTTGAATCACACATCAGTTTGCTCCTAAAGGTTCAACAAAAACTAAAGATGGCTAACCTTACTATCAATCTGGAGAAGTCATGCTTTTTCCGACGGGAGCTAAAATATCTGGGCTATATCGTCAACGAAAAAGGTCTGCAAGTTGACCCTAGTAAGATTGAGGCCATACTGAATTTCCCCACTCCTATTAACAAGAAGGATGATTTCTCGGCACTGCTTCCTGGTACCGTAGGTTTGCGCCCAATTTCAGTGCCATTGCTGGGCCTTTAAATAAACTAACCTCTACTGGAAAAAAGGCTCGTACATTCGCATGGTCAAAGGAGGCTGACGAATCTTTTAACAAACTCAAAGAGATCCTAATATCTGCTCCTATTCTCGCCTGCCCTGATTTCGATAAACCATTCGAAGTCCACTCGGACACTACTGACTACGGTGTCGGCGGAATGCTGACGCAAACTATCGACGGTGTTGAACATCCTATTGCCTACATGAGCAAATCTCTCTCACCTCAAGAGAGAAACTATAGTATCACTGAACGTGAAGCCTTAGCTGTGCTTGTTGCTCTTGAGCATTGGAGGTGTTATTTAGATAATGGTCAACAATTTGTCGTATATACAGATCATTCTGCTCTTAAATGGTTCTTGAATCTAAATAACCCTACCGGTCGCTTAGCACGCTGGGGTGTTCGTCTATCCGCTTTCAATTTTGTGATAAAACACCGTCGTGGTTCTGAAAACGTCATTCCTGACGCATTGTCAAGAGCTTGCCCTATTTCAGCTATCGATACTCATCTCTATGATGCTGAGCACACTTCCGATGATTGGTACCGCAACATCTACAATGGTTGCCAGAATAACCCCACTTCTTTTCCTAACTACATGGTAAAGGACAAACGACTATATCGTTTCATGAAATCTAAATGCTCCTTACAGCAAGATTTCGAGTGGAAAGAGGTTATTCCTTCTGAGGCTAGGCATGATGTCATAATGCTTAACCATGCTGTGCCAAACACTGGTCATTTTGGCATTTTGAAGACGTACAAGCGTCTAGCTCTGTACTACTATTGGCCGGGTATGTACTCTGACGTCGTTAAAGCTGTTACTTCTTGCGATGTTTGTGTTTCGCATAAACATCCTACTCATGCTCCATTAGGTCAAATGGGTGACCCGAAAGTTTGTTCTCGGCCATTTCAAGTAATCAGTGTTGATCTTGTTGGACCCCTACCTCCAACAAGAAAACAAAACTGCTACATTCTCGTGGTGACTTGTTGTTTTAGTAAGTATTGCTTACTATTTCCAATAAGACGAGCCACAGCTGAAACTGTGACTCGGATATTAGAGGAAGAGGTCCTATTGGTCCATGGTATTCCATCTACTGTCGTTATGGACAATGGCAAACAATTTGATAGCGCTACCCTCAAGCAAATGCTTGCCAAATACCATAAAATAATAAATAATAAATTTGTTTATTTTCTCCCACAAAAAGTTTCTACAAATATATTAAGATCAACTTAGACATTAAACTTACACTACTGTAAAGAACTTGTATTATGTGGGAGACAGGAGCTCAAACTAGGAAAACCCTGTGCTAAGAGACTCCTGGCTCCCTCACTCGGAAAATGAACCAAACTCCAAAAAAAATTTACCAAATCTCCACTTTACTCCTAAATATAGTCCTCACATCAATACGGTGGAACGCTATAATAAGACTATAATGACAGCTATCTCCACATTTATTGAAAACGACCACCGTATTTGGGATTTAATTGTACCTAAAGTACAATTCGCCCTAAATTGTTCTGTGAATGAGGTGACTGGCTACACACCCTCATTTCTGGTTTATGGTCGTAATCACTTGCGGTTCTCACTTCGCCAAGGCGGAATATGATGATGAGGTTATCTACAAACCTCGTGATCCTTATGCTGAAAATTTAGGTGCATTATCTAGTATTTTCAATAAAGTCCAACTTTCCCTCATTCAAGCACATGCTAGAAATGCTAACTCGTATAACCTACGCCGACGTTCGGCTGAATTCAAAATAGGGGATACGGTGTGGAAACGAACCTTCTATCAAAGTGAGAAGGACAAATACTTCAACAAAAAGTTGGCGCCTAAATTCGTCAAATGCAAAGTCATTGGCAAAAAGTCGCCATTGGTCTATGAGCTTGCTGATTATTCGTCCGGCAAATCTCTAGGATCCTGGCACATAAAGGACATTAAGCTAATAAACTATAAGGACTAGCTTTCCTACCTTAGTAAATTATGTACATATATACAACAACTTTAACAAGTTATCTAAGGTGCTTGATCTTGATCTGTTTAACACTAGTATAGCGAGTGTTAGGCGCCAGTTGAGTGACAGGTTCTTTAATGTGTAATTGTTATTTGTATGTTTTTATCTAAACGTTGCGTTGCCTTGTGATTTATGTGAGCGTTTGATTGTATTTTTGTCTTTTGCTTGTCAAATTTTGTCATTAGTTGTGAAAACCTTTAATTGGCTGTTTGTAGCTATAGGTATTATTAGTATGTTAATTATAAGCTGTTGGTTTTCCAAAAATTAAATAAATAAATATATTTAGTGCTTCTGCTCAATTTTATTAGATAAGATAAGATAAGATAAGATAATTCTTTATTGTTATACTGTGTTAACAGATGTTACAGTTCAATGTAGTACCAACAGTTTGCCCATTTCGGACGTACAATATTAATCTTACAAAATAAAAATTTACTAACATAAGTTTAGTTATTCATTACGTATTACATGCAAAATATTCGGTAAGACTGTAAAATCCCTTACTTATGAGCCACTTTTTAAGTTCATTTTTGAAGCTATTGCCATCTAATTGTTTTATTGAAATTGGTAAGTGGTTAAAAATTTTAATGCCTGTAACTAAAGAACTTCTATACATTATATTACTAGTTGCCGTGACTGTACATATGTCATACTTATATCTAGATCTCAAATTATTTTTAATGTCAGATTTAATAATAAAATTTTCAGTGTCATTTTTTATAAACAAACTTATCTCTAACATAAAAATACATGTCAAAGTTAAATAATTCTCATCAATAAAAACTGTTCGCAACGAATCAGTGGTCTGCATTTTATATATCATTCTTAAACATCTTTTTTGTAGTAAGAATGTGGATTGAACATTTACAGAATTACCCCAAAATATTACACCGTAAGTCAACAAAGGATATACATAACCATAATATGCATTTCTAGCTACATCAGTTGAAGTAATGTTTGTCAAAATGGATAAAGCATAACAGCTGCTTGATATTCTTTTATTAATCTTATCAATATGTGCTTTCCAGTTGAGGTGAGTGTCTATTGTAACTCCCAAAAAATTAATTTCATTTACTTCTTCAATTTTTCTGTCCTTGTTGACGACATTCAGGGTGACGGGATTTTTTTTATAATTTCTAAATTGCACAATCTTCGTTTTATCTATGTTTGCTTTTAAATTTATAGATGCTAACCACTCTACTACACGATCAACTGTGAAATTAATTTTATGGTTGTATTCTGAATCACTTAAATTATCTTTAGATATAAAAATTGTTGCGTCGTCAGCAAACATAACACATAAATCATTAATTATAATTGGCAATTCATTAACATAAATCAAAAATAACAAAGGTCCCAAAACACTTCCTTGGGGAACTCCTAACATTACATTTTCATATTCAGATTGCACACGTTCAATTGTCTTACTTTCTTTATCAAATACTTCTATAGTTGTAGCCTGAACTCTATTACTGAGGTAGGACGTCATCAATTTCAGAACATTTCCTCTGATACCTAAATGGTCTAACTGATTTAAAAGTATTTTATGTACAACGCAGTCAAATGCTTTTGACAGGTCTAGGTACAATCCAATGCATGTATATTTGTCATTAATTGCTGTCCATACTTGTTTTAATACTTTAAAAATTGCTTGAGTAGTATTTTTCTGCTTCTGAAAGCCAAACTGGTTGGGACTTAATATATTGTATTTGTTTAAGAAAGACGTTACTCTAATACAAATTAGTTTTTCGAAAATTTTGGAGAAATTTGGAAGAAGCGCTATCGGTCTGTAATTATTTATGTCTGTTTTAGACCCTTTTTTATGTAATGGCTTAATCAGAGCTTTCTTTAGATCCTCTGGAAAATTACCAGTCTCCAATGCAACATTGATTATGTAAACAAGTGGATCAGCTATGTAATCAATACTAACTTTTATCGCCTGTATTGGTATATTATCGTGACCTACACTTGTTTTGTTTTTTAATTCCTTCACCACTTTTTTCAGTTCCAAGGCGTTAACTGGAGTCAAGAACATGCTTTTACAATTTGTCTTACATAAGGGAATATAAGAAGTATTACCAGATTGAAAACTATTCAAAGTAATAAAATGTTTATTTAGAGATTCTGTAATCAAATTTGGTTCAGTAATAGAAATGTCATTTATTTTTATGCTTTGTACAGTCTCTCTTATAGTATTTGTTGCCGTTGTGTTTTGTTTAATTACTGACCAGGTAGCTTTGTTTTTGTTACAGCTTCGATTAATATATCTTATATTTGATAAAGATTTTGATTTTATTGTTACTAATTTCATAATTTTACAATATTTTTTATAGGTATGTTTTAGTTGAGGACACTTATTTCTTTGCGGATTGAGATGTAACATCCGTTTATTTTTACTGGCTATTAAAATACCCTTAGTTTTCCAGTTTTGATATTTTTTATAATTTACTTTTACTTTCTTTATAGGAATGCAAAGGTCATATATTAAACGAAACAATTCTATGAATTTTATATAAGCTAAATTGGCATCTCCTTCAGCGTATACGTGTTCAAAGTTTATTTGTGAAATATACTTTAAGAATATTTCCATACAGGCATAATCTCTCTTGTAAACATACCAGTACCGTTCGTTATAATGAATGTCGGTTGGAATTGAAATTATCTGACCAGTATGATCAGACAGACCCAAGTTTAATACCTCTACCTTGTATTGCTTAACGTTTGTTATTATGTTGTCAATACATGTTTTTGAGTGAATCGTGATTCTTGTAGGCTCATTAATCGTTACGTGCAGCTTAAAAGTTCTCAGTAAATTTAAAAACATATCGGTTTTACTATTTTTAACCAGTAAATCGACATTAACCAGTAAATTTTAACATCGAACTATCTTTCGAAAGAGTATTTTATTCGTTGTAAATACTCAGCTTTTGAGAAATATTCAATAAATATTGTCTCTGTGTCATGTGATGTCTGATAGAAGGAAGAGTGTAAGGATGGAAGGTGATGTATGTTGTTGTTTCGTAAGATAGATTTAGAAATCGGATTTTACTTCCTAAGGTAAGTAAAATCCTACGCTTTTTGGCGGGGTACTGTAACGTGGTAGACGTTACCTACAGAATTGTATATATTTAAACATAACTAACTTATATCTAACCTTACCTAACATAACAGCCTAATCTAACACCTAATTAAATATCAATAATAAATCAAAATTAAACCATTGCTACCACAAAATATAATTAGAACCTTAACATTTCTATACTCGTATTCAGAACCGTAACGTATTTTCGTTTACTAAATTAATGTCTTGCGGAACGCTGATTCCACCTGCGCGCTCGCAAAAACCGGTCGCAGCAACTCTCGACGCCTGCGAGGCTCATTCCCTCGGGCCGCCTCGCCAGATCGCCCAAATCAGTTACGAGGTAAACACGCATCGCGTCCTCCCTCTAAAAACCGTGACGCTGCTGCCGCGAATGTGCATCCGAATTTTACGGGAGTGATATAATAACCCGCTGGGGTGAGTTGTTATGTTTATGGTGTAGTGCACAGGGTTCATACAAGGGTGTTCAAGGTTCTTTTTATATATTAAAATTAGAATTGCCCCCTATTCTTTAAAAACAAAATTATATTCTTACTAGATACTGGTCTTTACCAACATATAAATTCGTTCTTGTTGTCCTGTATTTTTCTAAGAATTTGTACGTCACTGCCGCCTTGAGATAAATATTTTTTTTTACATCTTTTTTTACAAAAGTTTTCTACAAAGCTTATATTTTTGAAATCTGTATGAATGCGGGATTTTAAAAATATTTTTTTTAAACGGATACCGATACACATTAAAACTTTATGGCCATTAACAAAAAAAAAATTTTTTTCTTTACTGTAATTATTATTTATTGTATGGAAATGCTTCTTTTTTGTTTCAGAAAACAATCTACCATCTTTTATTTAGCGTTATTAGCACTAGTCTACCTAACTAAGAAGTGTGCCAAGGCTCAACCTTTAATCCGGAAAATATTGGTGTTGGCGTATAACAAACGGACTATATATTCCTCAAGAACAGAAAAACTCTTGTTGAAAGTAGTGGCTCAAATCGCGACTGTGTCCTCTCATATTTCACGTTCAGCTTGCGCGTTTTCCTTTGGCAACGCACTTCGCACTGGCCGCTACGCGTCGCCCTACGAGTATTAATTAAACGTTTCTCACAACGTTTTACTCCATTTTATTGGGTTTTAGGCACACTTTACATTAAGTAAACAATTAATGTTTACGTAGCTAACTGACAGCTGCCATAGACAGGACCACAGACCATAAGCGGGCTCATTCACGCGACTCGTGTCCGCGTTGCCGATTCAACTGTCAACTCAGGTCTAGAAATATAATTTCTAAATCAGAAAAGCAGAAATACGTTGAAACGGTTAGATAGGCATTCCCGTGGGAATTATTTCAGCTCGATTATGAGGTTTCTTTAAGGTTTGGTTATTATCGATTCATTTCGCTGTGACCAACTTTCACTCTTCGTCTATGGTTTTAAAAAAAAAGATACTTGTCCCTCACTCTTGTTCTGTGGCGGAGAGAAAGATACACGTCGGCGAGAAAATCTCGAGAAATCCTGCGATGGAGGGTCTTCTTTGGAGCCCCATGGTGCGGAATAAATAAAGCGTTGCTCGAAGCGGCAGGTTAGTCGTATATTTCGAGTTTTGATGATGTCCCATGGAATATGAGCCTGAGACGAGGCAACATGAAGGGTAATTGATAGCAACCTTGCGGACCGAGTAAGTCGCCATCACTTCCTTACCACCTCTGCACATCCGTGACGTCACTTCGTTGCCTTAAATGCGTGGCCACGCGTTGTGAGCGGGGAACTGTTCACCACTTTGTTATGCTGCCCACGGGTTGGTGTTTTACTCGATCGGCTTAAGATAGCTTCACCCCAACATGTATTAGAATTAAGAGCATACACGTTCATGTAAAATCGCTCATTTACATGGAGAGGCCTATCCATGTAAATGCTCTATTGTAAGGTAAGAAACCTACTGTATTTAGGTCAATACCTCTTCAAGAAAGAATTCTTTTTAATTCAGAATAATTTTAAGGAGAATAATTTTTAGGAAGAATAATTCTTAAGGAAAAACTTTGTCCCGAGATAACTTAGTGAGTAAGACTGTTGACCCTTGTATTAGGAAGCATGCGTTTTTAAATATAGGAAACTCCCCCAATGATTGCAATTGAATTGTTTAATTTATTTTACTTCCTTTATGTAACCTTTCCAGTGATGTAACTGGTGGCGCCCTCTTTACCAACAAGGTACAGACTCCGCCTCCAACCTACTTTCACCAGCGAGTAAAATACCAACGTGCTCACAGCACCCACGTACTCCGGACCCATGCGCTCCACCACTAGCCGGTAGAAATGCATAGCTGCTAGTTTAATGCAACACGTGGGAGCGTGGAAAGTGTCTACTTTGGGACGCCACATGCTTCAGCACTTGCTGCGTCACACCTTGGCCGCACGGTGAGGGTAGCTAGGGCTGCCGCTGAAACTGCGGCCGACAAAAAGCGAGAGAAATATTCGGTCTTGGAAGACAACTATAATTTTGTCCCACTAGCGTAGACGTCGGGTTGCTGGGGTCGGAGGCCATTGCCTTCGTTAAGGAAATTGGTCGTCGGCTCCGAGAGAGGGGGTATGATGTTCGCTCCGGATCCTACCTGGCGCAAAGATTGTCCATTGCCATCCAACGCGGCAACGCGGAGAGTGTCTGGCCTTTGCGTCTGGCACGATTCGGGGCGGACTTTTCGACTAGACGTCTCCACCCAGGACATTGTACTTTTTTGTTATTGTATTTAATTTGACTTTTTGTACTATTGTGACTTGGTTGTGTATTTAATAAAAAATGTAAATATTTAAATGTGTATTAAATTGTTTATTTATGTTCCTATTGTTGTTTGTAGATCATCAATCGGCTATTAGATCCAGAACAACAAGCCGGAATAGCTATTAGCTACCTTTCAAAAAAATTATTTGTGTATACCAAATCACATTTTCTCGCATTTCATCACAACTTTTTTTTGTACATACAAATACCTGACTGTATATTTCATTTAAACATTTTTACATACATCTAGTAGGTAAAGGTAAGTTTGGATTTTCATGTTGTTTATATGAAATTACAAACATAATGTGCAGTTGGTACTTAGTTACTCTTTACTATCCGCAGCCTCTATAATCTAGTAGTAAGAGCATTCGGCTCTTGATCCGGAGGTTCTTGGTTCGATTCCCGGTGGGAACACTGTTGGATGATGGATGACTCTCGTATATCGCGAGAAAGTAGGTGCAGTGCTGCTGTACCATTTATTTTTTATGGTAAATGGTCTTACTCTTAACCTCGATCTAGCCCTGAGGACAGAGATGAGGTCGACGATGGGACGAGCTTGCCCTTTGTCAACGTGATCCCGAGAAAGACCGTCAGAATGACCTCTGTTGGGACTCGATTGACAAGTAGAACGCACTACAGATACCTACGAACAGATTCTGATAGCTAACGGTATTCTTTCGTCAGATGGAAATGCTCCAGGCTGGTGCTTTTCAACATGACGTCGCTGCTGCAGTAGGCACCAGTCAAAATGTGATTTTTAAGTTGTAGTCACGCTATCGTGCCACGGGGAAGATGGCAGAGATACATCCAGGATCAAGCCGCATTACTACACTCAGACAAGACCGTTTTTTTTGCAAAATGCTGCAAGATGGCAACCAAATGTCACGGTGATGCAACGGCTACAGTCCAAATACCGGGTGCTTGTGAGTGACTAAAATGTGAGGAGGAGACTGCACAAAGCCAACCTTCATGCTCGTAGACCACTTCGGGATCCAGCTCTAAGAAGAGGAAATCGTGGACGAAGACTAGGCTTAGCTAGAGAACATGTGAACTGGGAACCTCATCAATGGTCGTCGGTGCTTTTCAACGATGAATCCCGATTCGGTTTTTATCCTGATTCTGGCTGGTGGCATGATTATGGTTTGGGTAGAATTAGTTTTGGTGAAAAGACGGACCTCGTTTGGATACAGCGCATTACGACGGCTGAAAAATACTGTAATGAGGTTCTAGAACTTAGTCTTGCTATATCGAACACAATTGGGTCAACATTTCCTGCTTATACACGACGATGTTCGTTCACATACGGCCAGGGTGATAAGAGCCTGGTTGCACGAACATGATGTCACGGCAATAGACTGGCCAGCTCAATCCCAAGATTTAAATCCCATTGAGCATACTTGGGACATGTTCTAAAAAAAAGCTCCGAGGGATTTTCCTGAAAATTTGGTCACAGAAGAACAACATTTTGTGCATCTCAGTAGGACCTGGGACAATATTACTCAACAAGATATTGATATTGACACGCCCTTTCGACTTTAGGTACACCGTCCTTTACAATTTAACAACAACACATTTTGTGTGTACAATGAAATATAGAAAAAAATATGGAATTTTTTACAGAATGAAGTCAGAGAAGTTTTAAAAACCTTATGACATAGCAAAATTGCTTTTGTAACAAGTACATCTTATCATCATCGTCATTCGTTGCGCGCGGACTAGAAAACTTTCTCGCTCGCACACATCTACCTCGCTCGCTCTGCGCGTCGACACTGCGGAGCGTACCCCACCACCAGCAAGCAACGCCCGGCTGCACGGACCGAAGCATATAAAAGCCGGCGCATCTCCAATATTCTCATTATCTAGCTAGCGGTTAGCTTGAGCGATAGCCACGCAGTCCTCAAGTTATACCTTGCCTAGAAGCACGGGGTGCGATAGCCGCACTGCAGTCCACCCTTATGTTTGTATGTGAGAAGGGGTGCGATAGCCACGCAGTCCACCCTCCAACTCACCCCGTTAACTTAGTCTACGTATAACTTATGCCTAGTATCAGTCTATGTTATTTAAGTTCTGTATGAATAAACGTATCTCAACCATCTGGCGTCTCATTCACTCTTCACTTTTTAATTTTGCTTTTTAACCTATCAAAATTATACACTAATAATAAAAAAAAATGCATGATGCACATTAAAACAGCAAAATTGCTTTTTAATTTTGCTTTTTAACCTATCAAATTTATACACTAATAATAAAAAAAATGCATGATGCACATTAAAACAGGTGCATGGCCCATCTTTAAAAGCCAACAATCGACCAACATTCATGTGCTACCCACACAGTCGTTTTCCCAAGTATCACCTAACCTTTTCATTTCATTTATTCATTGCTTTACATGTAGTTACATTCATAGGTTTTATAATTAATAAAAAGATCAATACATGTACCCTGTTAGGGCATAGCAAGTGTCAAGGCCACGCTTATAAATTAAATTCAAATTATGTCCATACAATAAAAAAAAAGAATAATAATAATAACAACAAGATCAAATAATACAAATTAAGATTAAAAATTAAAAACGTGCCTGTCAAATTATTAATACCTAACCTTTACATGTCAAATTAAAATACATTTATTTACAATTATCTATGTCACATTAAATTCAAGTTTTGTCAAATAATATTAGAACAAATAATAACAATAAAATCAAATATTATAAAAAATTTAAAACGTGCATGTCAGATATCTTTGTCACACATAAACTCTTTGACCGTATAATACGCCTTTTCTAGTAGAAGTGATTTTAGTTTTCTGTTAAATACAGTGTCTTTGTCCTCGTTTTTTATATGATCGGGTATTTTGTTATAAATAGAAATAAATCTATAGTTTGGGCTCTTTTTTGTAAGTTCTAGTTTTGGTTCTATTGGTTGGACCAGGCGTTCTTTGCCACGCAGTTTAAATTCCGGGTTTAATTCACAATTAGATTTAAATAAATTTCTGTGCTGTCTAACAAATTGGCAAGTTTGCAATATGTACATGCATGGTAAAGTCAAAATTTTTTTGTCGATGAAATGTGGTTTGCAGCTTTCAATTTGTTTGATATTCACGAGGATACGAATGCATTTCTTTTGAAGCACGAAAAGGTCCATTAATTCAACACTATCACCCCACAATATCACACCGTAACTTAGCCACGAATATGCGTAGGCATAGTATGCAGATAGTGCAGTTTCGTAGTTAGTGTTGGCTTTTAAGACATTTTGGACTCTAAAGATCTCCACGACGACCGGTCATGCTCTGCTCATATCAGGCAGCTTCGCGCAACCTCGGCTATATTTCGACTTCGGAACGCGCCGCCGCCGCCGAGACATTCTCTCGGCGCGCCGAGGATGGCCGAAGCGCGATAAATAAATCGAATTCAACCGAGCTGGACCGAGCGTTCACGAACGTGTGGCTGGCGGGGAAGAGCGGGGCGCGGGGAGGGTAAAGACGCGAACTTTTTCTCACCGTGTTGTCATTCGGTCGCCCGCGCCATTTTATCCTTGAATTGCTTTGACGGAGGTTATAGTGCACATTTACGATGGCTTTAGCTTTAGCTACATTTAATAAAACAAAAGTGAAACACTTTTCGATATCAGTTTTATACGATGCCAAAATAAAATCAAGTTTTTGCTGGCGGCATTTTGGAGATTTGATTATTGAGGAGAATAATCGAAAGAAAAAAGTGGCTACTGATCAAGTATTCTGTAACGCGTGCTTATCTTCTGTTCAAGAAGAAAATGATGAAATATCATTTGGATTGTAAGTACAGTACCTATATTTAAAGTACCATTTTGTTCAGTTTATTTTCGACAATAATGTACTATACCTAATTTATCTATGTAGGATAGGATGTCGTCATCATGAGATGAGAACATACGGAATTATCATCCAGGAAACAATAGGTAAAATTCAATGAACATAGTGTTAGTGTGTTCAAATAATTAGCTACAATAAACATACTAATAACCTGCTAGCTTCATTAATTGTTTTTCACTAGCATCTCATCACCAACGAGCTTCAACGACATCTGGTTCATGATCAATAAATCGACTGATTGTTGGTTCATGACCAACAAACTGATCGCCAGTTGGTTCAAATTCAAATAATTGTCCTATGTCTAGAACTTCGGTTATCCATGAATTTATATCATTATAGTCTTCAAAATTTTTTGGCTCCGGTGGAGATGTTTGAGTATGTTGGGTTTGCTTAAGATGATAAGATTTGCATCATTAAGACAAAATTTGAGTCTGGCAACGCGAAGAATGATATCAAAAATAATTTATATTTATTTATTATTTTATTTATTTATGACTTGCTATCTTAATTATGGTTTTATAAGATGTTAAAAGTAAAGAAAGTATTACATATGATGCCCTGACATTGATGACCTTAGTACAAGATAAAGGATGTTGTTTAGGATTATAAAAGAAGTCGAAGAAAGGTCAAAACGGAAATGTGATATCGTTAATTTACGAAGAGATTATACTTACAAGTAAACAATAACAACGCCTGCAGGACAGTACAGTGTGCAAAACAATTTATAGCCACACTTTTCACATAGGGGAATGGACTGTCCACGACTAGTCACAAAACGGAGCTTATAAGATTCACTCTTGTAACAAAAACAGTTCAGTAAAAGAAAAAGAACAACAAGGAAGAAAACACTTGGGAGAATTTTTAGCATGTTGCCAAAGTTAGATTCGCATTATTGCCGAGAACCCACGACGACTAAACTTTATTTAGAACGTAACTAAAACAGTAAACAAAGCCTCTACCGGGAATACTTAAACTACATTACAGAAAAAAGGAAATAGGACTATAAAGTATTAAATTATATTTTGGGAGGAATTTGACAAATGAACCTTTGTTTGTTTTCACCCAAAAAAGACGAATGTGATGTCTTTTGCACCCATAGAGTTGAGAGAACCTAAGTGATGAAGATTACAATGCCCATATTTTGCGAAAGGATATGGCAACACAGGAAAATTTTACTGATAAAAATGTCTCTGATCCATATGTGAAAGTTTTGACTTTCGATTATCCTTCATATAAAGTTTCAGCACTCTATTATAAAACTGAACTGAAGGTTCATAATTTCAAAGGTTTTGGCCTGAAAACTTCTAAAGGGTATTGCTTCAAATGGAATGATTGTGAGGGAGGCGTGATAGCTACTGAATTTGCCAGTGTTCTCTACCATTTTTTGAACAATAATATTGACGAAAACAGTTAAGCACGTTATTTTCTGGAGTAACGGCTGCACTAATGAATACAGAAATGCAATCCTTGCAAACACTTTGCTTCTTGCTGCGGTACAAAAATCTAAAACCATTACAATTAAATGGGAGTGCGATTCAATACCAGAGTTGCCAACCGCACGAGGTTCCTCGTACAAATACGAGATTTGTGGTCTTTCGTACGAGGTACGAGGACACTATCAACCTCGTAAAAATTATGTAGGAGATTTTGATAATATGGCCATACGAACATAGTAAAAACTAACTAGTGACATCTATCAAAACTTGTAGGAACTTCTTACACCAAAAATTCCCTTGCCGCATTTACGCGATGATTGTCAATGGTAGCTATCTCGTCAACCGGGAAATCCTCAACTAATAAAACATTTCGTTCTTCGCATTAGTCGTCTCTGCCACACATAGCGCAAATTTCTGCTTTCTCTGTTCTATTCGATGAATGCTGGCCATGTTTAGTTGCACTAAGTTAGTACGTGTAGTTTTTGTAAAAAATAAGATTTTTAAGTGATAAGGATTTTCGTTGTTTCTTCCGTGTTTAGTGGTTTAATAGGAGTATCATTATGAGTGATAACGACAAAAACAGTGATCGTTCATCTACTTTGACTCCGCCTAAAAAATTAGGTACCCATAAAAGGTGGTTGGACAAGAAAAAAGGAAGGTAACACATCATCGGAGCATCGTGTACAAAATTTTAGACAGCAATGGTTAAAGGATCCGGCTTTTAAAGACTGGCTTTTGCCAGACACCAATGATTTAACAAAAGCTTAATGTGCATTTTTCCCAGGGACATCAATGGTAGCTGAACTATCCAATTTAAAAACTCATGCCTCTACCAAGAAACAACTGGGCAACAAACCTGGATCCAGTGGAAAAACACAGACATTAACATCGCTTGGATTCCAGAGAGGTTTAACTCCACAAAATAAACAAAAAGCTCTTGCAGAAATAAAACTTGCTGCTTTTTTTGCGGAGCACTATCGTGCTCCATAGCATTAGCATTTACGGTTGCTGACCATTTGACTGATTTATTAAAAGAACTTGTTATGGATTCTAAATTAATCAAGGAAATTAAAATTAAAAGAACCAAAATTACAGTTAATTTTATTTAAATTAACTAACGTCCTTGGAGAAGGTCATAAAACAGATTTATCCGAAATATTACAAAAAAAAAACTGTTTTTGGTGATGACGGACGAGACGACCGATGTTTCGACAGTCTAAACTGCTTGGGTTGTGGTACGCAATTTTTTTTTATCAAGACGCTCAAAAGATATGAAGCGCATTTTGGGAGCTGTACAAAGTTTTTAAGGAAACACCTGATGCTGATGATATTCCTACTGCCAATGCCGAAAATTTATACAGAGCTCTTATCGATTCATTAACTAACCGTAATGTCCCAATGACAAATGTGATAGTCTTTGGCTCTGACCGGTGTAACGTCATGATGGGTGATAACGACTCTGTAAAAACAAGGTTAATACGCGATTTTCCAGGAATCATAATCACGAAGTGCGTTTGTCACTCGGCCCATTTGTGTGCCAGTGAAGCCTGTAAACAGTTGCCTGAAGGTGTGAACAACTGGCTAGAGATATCTACAACTTTTCAAACATAGTGATAAACGGCTATTTGATTTTCGTAACTTCTAGTCGTTTGTTGCAGTGGAGCCTCACAAAATACTAAAACCATCACAGACAAGATGGTTTTCTTTATTATCAGTGGTTGAAAGGATATTAGAGCAATGGGAGGCCCAACGTCTTTTTTCATCGATTTTACGACAAACCGTGCACATACTTGGACAGATGTGATCAGAAAGCCTGCAGATATCGCACAATTCCTCTCATACTGCAAAAATTTCCACAAAGTTGCAGCTACCGAAATTAAAAAACGATAGGTATAATATGGAAGATCCTGTCTTGTTAAAGCTAAATGTTTTTGAACCTGCAGCATCGCTCTCCCACAATTTTAGGAGCCATTACCCTACACATATGCCTCTTATGGAAGTGGTCCCCCGTATAATCGCACCAGCTGCTCACGGAAAGAAACAAATAATCGACAATCAATGGAGGAGTTTGCCAAATGCACAAGCTCGTCATCCTAAAGGGTTGAATGAAATTAGAGCCAGATAAGTTTTGGGCTCAATTACTGAAAACTGAAGCTTTTCCGAGCTGGCTCATTTTGCCCTATCTACACTGTCCCTACCCATCGGTACATGGTTAGAGGCAGTATTTTATTATGCGAAATACTTTAACGAAATCTCCAACGTTATTTCGTCGATAAATAGCAATGAAGCAATTTCGATTAGAAATTCTAAGAAAGTTTTTACCCAAACGAATCTATTACGTGATCTAAAATTTGTAGATGAGAATTTTGGAACTATTCAGACTGCAATAAAGAAGTTAGAGAGACGAGATTTGACCCTATTATCCCAGACATTCGAAATATTTGATGAAGAAAAACAGTAATTGATTGGACTTCCAACAACAGAACAATATGTAAACTAGAAAAGCTTATTGGGCTCAAAACCACGAAGGTGGCGAATTTTATTTGGAAAGAAATTATAGTATCGAATCCTTATTAATTGACAATAGTAGTTTATGCCACTGTCAGGTAAAGATAGTCATTGAAACATGAGTGCTTGTTTGTGACATGAGGCGCAGCCGAATGTCACAATAGACAGCACGAATGTTACAATGACTAGTTTGCAATCAGTGGCATACATTACTTTTTCTACAAGCATAAAAATCATTAAGAAAATAACGTACCCTTTGTTTACTTTTCACTAGAACACCTCCACTTTTTTGGCAATAAAGTCCTCTTGAGTTTCGTACGCTGCCTTAATTATTTCGGTCGGCGTGAATATTTTACTCATATTTACAAATTTTGAATGGAAATCAAGATGTTTATCGTTAAATTATAAATTAAAAGTTATTTTTTTCACAGATTAAATAAGCGCGAATGGCGCGAATTCCTCTCGGCCAGCCATCACATAATACTGTGTATGGGGGGTTCAGTGCATAAGTGCATGAATTCTTTTTTGAAGTTGTCCTTTATGGCTTGTTAACTAGCATATTAGCCGATGGCATCCAATACAACATAGTATTAACATAATTTTGTTGCCAAACCTAACAAAAAGGTGAAAAATTATATTACCGTATTGTAGACAGTTGCATTTATAAATATTACGCAACTGTTGTTGGAATGGCAACGTTTATGATACTGTTTCCGGTTTCGTATTTCGAACTTTAACAAATAGGAGTAGAAAAAGATTTTTATTCTTAATGATTGAAATTGTTTATATTTATCTGTACATTATTATTATTTTTGTTATAATGCATTATTATAATGCATTAGATTTCTATTTATAATTTCCATAGGTTACATCAATAGTACATCATTACGGGAACATATGTTATTGTTTGTAATATTAGAAATGTACTTTTTCATCGGTTAATCGATAACTACGCTATCATGGTTTACTATACAATGACCTTGAAATATTGTGTTCAAAATGTCTATCGCCGGTGTCAAGGGCACGAAGATTCAAAAACGTCGTTCCGAGAACGGTCATTTCGGGAGCGTTCTCGGGGATGACGGCACTTTCCCGGAATGACGACAATGTTCCCGAAATGACGCAATGACGGTAAACTAATACAATTTCAATGATTTTAATCATTGAAATTGTATTATCATGAAAATAACTATTTTATGTAATTAATTTCAGCAAGTATGGAATGTACGGAAGACGGAAAAAAGAAAAAAAGGCCCAAAAAGCAACTAAAAAACTCTTTAGCATATCAACGGCTTAGAGAACAAGCAAAAGCCAGAAAAAGAAAGTTTTTAGATAAAATGACTGCCGAACAAAAATAAATTAAACGAGCTAAGGACAGGGAGTATTACCAAAAGAAAAGAGCGGAAAACAAAGTTACAAAAATTAGTGATATGACGGAACGTGAAAAGGGGAAGGTAAGGAAGAAGTGGAGAAAAGCATCCAAAAAATACAGAGAAAAGAAGAAGACTTTCGCAAATGCAATTCGTAAAACGCCTCCAACTTCAGAAGATGAATCAACGCCTCGCGATTTAGTTCTTGACAATACAATTCGACGCAACTCAGCACGAAGAGAGGTTGGTAGAAAAATTGTAAGAAAAGATAGAGCAAAAGCTTATAGAACTATTGAAAAGAAAGACAATATGATGAACCAAATGAGGCGCAAAATTGAATCTCTGAAAAAAAATTACAAAGGCAAACTCAAAAAGAGAAAGAAAAATTGCCACCACCGGTCTTGTCACCTAAAAGTAGAGTGAATGAACTAGTCAAAGATATTAAGGTGCCAACAAAAGTCCGCAAGCGTTTGTTATTTGCTGAGGCACTAACGATACAATTAAAAGAAAAAGCTGGCTCGTTGCCGAAAATTTCTAAAGCGCGAGAAGAATTCCAAAAATGTGTAAGTGGCACTACCGTCAGGAAATATAGATTATTACACATGGCTAAAACTTTTATGCCCAAGGAGAAAAACAATAAATCAATTCTTAAATCAGATGTGAAGGATCGTGAAGTAGTTTTGAAGCCAGAGATGCGTCAAAAGGACAAGGATTTTTTCGAGAAGGATGAAGTCAGCAGAATGTGTCCGGGTAAGAGATTATGTAAAGAAAAATGGCGTTAAAAAACAAAAACGAGTGCTTTTAGACACTGTCAGAGCTCTGCAGCCAAAGCCTTTTTGGATCGCGGCTCCAAACTCAAGAGACCGTGAAATTTGTCTTTGCATCAAACATGAAAATTTTGAATTAAAACTATCCAAATTATATAACTTACAGGAAACAAGTTTTCGCAGCACTGAAGAGATGGTCCAGAACTACAGTTGCGACATGACTTCCTTCGAATGCATGACTGGATTATGTGACAAATGTAAGGAACAGACATTAGAACAAGGAAATAATGAAGAAGCCGTGACATATTTTCAGTGGCAATCTATACAAGAAGAAAAAGTAATAAAAGGAGAGAAAGAGACTTTTAAGATAACAAAAAAAAGTTCCTATCACTACTACGATCAAGGATTTGAGAAAAGCTTTAGCTGAAAAAATTCCGATAATGAAACAGCACCTGTATGGCATTTACAACTATAATAAACATAAGAAAGGGCTGAAAGAAAATTTTTAAGAAAACGAGGTCATGATACAGATTGATTTTTCAGAGAACTACACTACTAAGTACGCAAAAGAAATCCAATCCAAAAATCAATCCAAAAACCAACTGACTATTCACACAGGAGTTTATCATTCACGACATGGAACTGCTGATAGTTCATTACACACAACGTCTTTTGCTACAACAGGAGTTTATCGTTCACGACATGGAACTGCTGATAGTTCATTACACACAACGTCTTTTGCACAATAAGCGAAAATTTAGACCATCCCATGCGGTGTGGGCTCACTTGAAACCGATTTTAAGAAAAATCCTGGAGAACCCTAAAATTGACACACTGCATTTTTGCTCCGATTATCCGACATCCCAATACAGGAACCGTTCAAATATATTTCTCTGGCTTAAAATTTTTAATCGAAGAAAAATCGAAGAATTTTTAATCGAAGAATATTTTGATCGAAGAATTCACGCAAGTAGACAATTCAACATGGACGTTTAGCGAACTTGGACACGGCAAGGGGCCGATGGATTGTGTTGGCGGAGTTTAAAAAAGAACGGCCGATAAACACGTTTTGATGGGAAAAGATATTAAGTCCGGTTTGGACTTTGTTGGCCTCTTCACCGAGTCGTCTATTCTGGTGAAAGAAGTTTCTGTTTAAGAAGTGACTGATATAAAAGAAACGATTCCTAAAGCAATAGATGCTATACCGGGTATAATGAAAATCACTAACATAAGATGGATTGTATCAATACGAACATTTACAAAAAAAGATGAACCTGAAACAAATACGCCCCGAAAGTGAATGCATTGACACAGACAAACCATTAGATAACGATATTAACGATGTGCCCCAAGAAAATGAATCATTTCATCTTGAAGACACGCTCGTGAAATCGTTGCAGCTTCAGATGATGAGGATTTGATGACAATCGCAAAACGCAAGCAAGTGGAGCAAAATATCAATAATGCTGAAGCTGGTCTTACGGGGCTGAGAAAGAAAACATTAATCCTAATTTAATTTCTCCTGGGACATACCTGTTAGTAAATGTACCAACTCAAAAACAAAACGTTTTCTACAGATAAGTTGGTGTCAGTCAAACATGTGTAGAAGACGACGGAGAAATCAAAGTTACTTTCCTGAAATCTATGCGGAACAGTGCCAAAGTATTCAAACTAGATACAAAAGATATATCTTATATTGCATATGAACAAATAAAAGATATACTGCCAGTTCCTACAATTAAAAAGGAAAACGGTCGTCAGTATTATTATTTTAAGTCAGATGTTGATATACAGGGCGTCCCACGGCGATGCCACACGGAGGGAAAGTACCTTAAATATGAATGATAGGATATTTTACTGAAAGAAGACATCGTTTAATTTTTAATAATAAGTAGAACTGCATTCACAGATTTTTTAAAAATCACCTACCTCAACCGGGAATCGAACCCGCCAAATGTGACAGTAAAATTACATGTATTTTATAATAGCGTCTGAAAGGGCTACTCATAAGCATTATTTTTTCCTTAATAACCTAGCATATTAAATGAAACTAAAAACATAAAATTTTACATTTTATTTAAAATTTTGTTTAGAGAAATTTCCTCTGATTTGGCCATGCTTCCAACCATTAACATTATCATTTCAAAGATCTACCCACTTGAGATACGAGATTTCCGTGGTATAAGTACATGATAATAATAAAGCGATACATAAAGTGTAGTAGGTACTTCTTCATGAGCTCACAATTACCATGCAACTGGCTGATATTAGTAAAAATAAATAATTCGAAAATGGAACACTTAAATTTTCAAGCGTCATGCAACTGGCTGATATTAGTAAAAATAAATAATTCGAAAATGGAATACTTAAATTTTCAAGCGTCTGTTCTTTTGTTTATTGTGAGTTTCATTTTCGTTTATTAGCAATTTTTGTGTTAATTTACTTACCATGGCGTACCAAAATAATTTGGATTTAATAGAAACATACTTTTTAAATCACAAAGACATTTCATTAGCTTTGCGGTGGTACCACGAAAGATATCCCGATAGACACACACCATCTCGATTTGTGTTGAAAAGATTGGTGGATAATTTAAAAAATTTAGGACGTTTTGATCATCGCTTACAGCAACCACAGCAGCAGATAATAAACGTCAGCGATGATGAACTCAACATTCTGATTTACTTTGAAGCGTACCCGAAGAGTTCAGTGAGGGAAGGTGAAGAAGAAATTGGAATTTCAAAGAGTAGAATTACATCGCGTGCTGAAAAAATACAAGTTTAAAAGTTATGTTGAAGGGCGATTAGTGCAAAAATTACGGCCGGGAGATGTTGAAAGACGACTCAATTTCTGCCAACATATCGAGAGACTCATCCTTGAGGATCAAAATTTTTTGAACACCATTATTTGGTCAGACGAGTCAAACTTTAGTAACAACGGTATGTACAACCGGCGTAATAATCGAATTTGGTCCAGACAGAATCCCTTAGGAATCCGCGAGACTAATGATCAAGTGCGTTTTTCTTTCAACTGTTGGTGTGGGATTGTAAGTAACCGGGTTCTCTTAATACATTTTTACGAAGGAAATCTGAACACGGAAAGATATCTAGAAATACTTGAGATTTTAAGAAATGAGATTAATAATCTTCCTGATGCAGATCGACGAAATCTCATATTCCAGCAAGATGGGGCTCCGGCTCATAACAGTAGGAGAACAGCCGAGTTTCTTAATGAACATTTTCCTTCCTGGATCGGCACTTTTGGACAAATTAGATGGCCACCGAGATCCCCAGATCTAACCCCACTTGATTTTTTTTTATGGGTTTATGTAAAAGATTTAGTTTACAGGAACCGGTACAACAGTGTGCAGGAGTTACAAAATGAACTTAGACGTATTATTTTAAACATCCACCATGCAAAAATAAGTAAAGCGACAGGGAGAGAAATTATTAAAAGAGTGAGAATTTGTATACAACAGAACGGATCACATTTTGAGCATTTGATTAATTAATTTTTTTTAAATAAAATGTAAAATTTTATGTTTTTAGTTTCATTTAATATGCTAGGTTATTAAGGAAAAAATAATGCTTATGAGTAGCCCTTTCAGACGCTATTATAAAATACATGTAATTTTACTGTCACATTTGGCGGGTTCGATTCCCGGTTGAGGTAGGCGATTTTTAAAAAATCTGTGAATGCAGTTCTACTTATTATTAAAAATTAAACGATGTCTTCTTTCAGTAAAATATCCTATCATTAATATTTAAGGTACTTTCCCTCCGTGTGGCATCGCCGTGGGACGCCCTGTATACTGCTTATTTGAAAGAGGCTTTTTTACT
Organism: Athrips mouffetella; assembly: GCA_947532105.1. Lineage (NCBI taxonomy): Eukaryota > Metazoa > Arthropoda > Insecta > Lepidoptera > Gelechiidae > Athrips > Athrips mouffetella. The sequence goes on from OX383974.1 coordinate 14,643,485, forward strand.
TTAATATTGTTAATGCTTAGTTATTTTTCTTCAAAAGTTTCATTAATTTTACTTAAATTGATCTCTTTTTGTTGTTACATTTAAATAATTATTAAATTATTTACTATAAGGTACAACAACCATGTTCCAAAGTTTTAATGTAGGTAAGTGTTAAGTGATTGAGAAGACTGCAGTGGAGAACTGATTTATGTTGTTAAAAAATTTAAATTTTAAAACTAATGACATACCTACATTGATACTCATTTAATTAAAAGTTAATAAGAACTATGTTTTTGTGTTTTTAATAACATAGCCGCCCTTAACTTCTCCTAAAACGTTATGATATCATTCGAGACATCATTTCAGTGAACGCATTGGTCATTTCGGGAACACTGAGTCATTTTCGGGAACACCAATGAAACTAAATATTTACCATAAATGTTAAGTATTTTTAAACAAATTATTATGTGTATATATTGTAAATGTTATTTTTACATGCCAGGCTATAGTTCAATTTTATTTTATTCCTAAATTTGTTGTAAATGTAAACATAAAATTTTAAAATCGTAAACTTACTACAAACTTTGCTTTGCTTCCAATTTTCTTAAAAAATATTCGTAGTATTTAAAAGTTTTCATTGTTTTTAACAAATATAGCAAAATACTATTATTTATTTATGTTTAATGTACATTTTACAAACGTATTTATTTTATATGAAATATTTAAAATCGTTCTCGAAATGACGAAAATTGGTGACAAGTTTCCTTTAACACAATATAATTTCGTAAAATATTATTTTTATGCATGCTCCTGGAAAATGTGTTTAGAAAATATAACTAGCATTCATTTAAACCCATTTTTAAATCGTGAACTTAAAAACATTTTTCACGAAATTCCAAACTCTGAATTCGCCACCTTGGTGGTTTAGAGCCATTGATAGAAATCCAGATTTTGACGTTGTTAGATCCCTAAACTCTACGAAGCGAAGCATTTTTTATAAGTTTGCGCCACTTTGAAAAAATAAAGGAATCTGAGAAGAGAAAGGATCAGTCACTGTCCAAAACCGAGAACGTTTGCGATACCCGGAAACCGACTACTCCAGTCAGCCCTATGCAGTCTGACTCTCATATGATTTCTGACAACTCTACAGATGATTTAGTGGCTGATAATACAATAGCATGCAGAAGCCTAGACTGTTTGACCGATAAAGATGGCGTGATTCAAGAATTGCAAGAGAAAATTGTCTTTCTCTCTTCTCATTTAAATACCACTGAAGAGGAACTAGAAAACACTATTTGTGAAAACAACGAGCTCAAAAGACAGATATGTCATCTAAATAAGGAAATACAAGCACTAAAAACCATCTGCAAAACCCCAGCAAGAAAGGAAAGTCATAATATTATTAAAAACAGACATTCAATGACAAGCTCTACACCTGCGAGAAAACATATACCAGATATAAAAGAACTAGAAAAAAGAATTTCAACCCTACAGAGAGAATTAATCATATCAGAAGCAGAGGTAAGGAATCTGCATTCTAAAATTGATGAACTACTACGACCCCACAACTCATAGCGGAAATAGAGAAGACAATGACTATGAATATCTAAAAGATGAAAACATACAAAAACCAAAAATACATATATATGGCGCTCAACAGTGTGTTGGGTTGGCCGAAGCCATTATGCGTACGAGATCAAATAAAAAACATGAAAGTTATCAAGTTTGCGCAACCGTGAAACCAAATGCTCTCTCAAACAACATACTTTCTGGCATCCATAAACATGACTTACAAACTAAAGATAAAATTATAATTAGCGCAGGTGAAAATGACTACAACCCTAAGCAAACCATCTATCAACTGCAAAATTGTCTACAGACTTTAAAAAACCATACTGTAATAGTTCTACAAGTCTTGAAGAATTCATCTCTAAATAATCATAAACTGAACTCTAGGCTCGAATATTTATGTAGTAGATTCGTAAATTGTCGATACTTACCTCTTAATGTCAGATCTACAAACCTTAAGGGGATCAGCAACAAGATTAATTTGACAATAGACTCTATCGATTACCAGCAAAACTTTTTTATTGAAACTTTAAGGAAATCAAAAATAAATGAGGCAGATTTACCTGATGCTCTACCGAAATTATCCACACATAACTCGGAGGTGTCATCTCTTACAATCCGTGACACGCCCTGTTTTCGAGCCTCAAGTGAGCAATAAATCGCTTTTTACAATATTTCACCAAAATATTGCAAGTTTTATAGCTAAAAAAGAAGTAACTGTTCAAGAACTTAAAAAACAGGGGAACGAGCCGGATGTGATTTGTTTGTCGGAAACTTTTATCTCAGCTGGATTAGAAAAATTTGTTAAACTGCAAAATTACAATAAAGCGTCTTATTATTGCAGGAAAGACGCTAAACGCAGGGGAGGCACTTGTTTAATAGTTAAAACTGATCTTAAGTATAAAGAATTAAACTTCGTAAAAGAATTTGCCATTTCAAGGATCTTCGAATGCTGTGGTATTATACTTCCGACAAACAACTTACTTATACTTTGTCTCTACAGAACCCCAGACAGCGATGTTAATGTATTTTTAAATAAGTTGGATAGCCTTTTAAATGACATATATAATAAATACAAACAAAATACTAGGTTGGTGTTGGCGGGAGACTTGAATATAGATACACTGAAGCCTGGTAGGATCACTAACCATTTGAAGGACTTAGCTTTAAATTACAATCTAACTCTACATGTCAATGAACCTACAAGGAAAAACGCTTGCTTGGATCATGTTTTAAGTAATTTAAAATTTGCGACATCAAAACTCTTACCACTATATCTGTCGGATCATGAACAGGCACAACTTCTTCAATTTCCAGTTAAATCTAAGGGTAGCAGACCAAAAACATTCTTTATGTTCAAGCGAGATTACAGCTGCGAAAATATTGATAAATTCAACAAACTTCTACAAAGTCTCACTTTCAGTGATGTTTTGGAAGAAACTGACCTAAACACTGCTTTCCGTAATTTTCACGATCTGTTTTCTTTATTATATAAAATGTGTTTTCCAAAAATAAGAACAAAATATACTAATAAGGAAAAGATAAAATGGTTAAGCAAAGAAATTAAAGTTAGTTGTAAAACAAAAAGGAATCTAAGATACAAATATTACAAGAATAAATCAAATAAGAACAAACGAAAGTATAATAAATATTAAAAAACAGTATACACAAATTAAAAAGAAACTGTAATATAAAATACATTAAAAATAGTTCAGACATTGGTAGAGCTACATGGAAAATCATCAATGATGAAATTGGTGAAAATTGCAATCAAAACCATGTAGAATCAATTAAAGTTAATAATGAAATAGTAACAGACCCAGCTCAAATTGCTACTAAATTCAATAATCATTTCACTGACATTACAAATAATACTGACAGAAAAGACTACCCTAAAATTAATGCATCAATGGCGCCAAACTCAATGTACTTAAGACCAATGTCTTGTGAAGAAGTTAAAAGGGAAGTTATGGCATTAAAAAATACTAGCTCTGTAGGTTATGATGAAATCAATACTAAAGTTATAAAACTATGTCTAAACTAAACTTCAACGTGGTAATACCGCGAGCATTATGGGCACTTTTGCACCAGGAACGTCAAGGGGCGGTTTGTTCGACTAACAAATACATTTTTGTATTTTAATTATAACTTGTTTAAGATTAAGATTTGAAAATAAATACTTTTTATTGTCTAAATAGTATTTTACATGTCTTTACCTTCTTGATAAACTTATCTTTCTCCACGGGAACCTTCCCAGAAATTTTAAAAATATCAATTGTCAAGCCTCTATACAAGAAAGGCGAAAAGAGCGATCTAAACAGTTATCGCCCTATTACTCTTATACCTATTTTCTCGAAGGTATTCGAAAAATGTATGTTTAAGCGTATATCGGAATATTGCGAAAAGTTCAAAATTTTATGCGCGGAGCAGTTCGGATTTCGGAAAAACAAGTCACCAACCGATGCAATTTTTTCATTAGTAAAAGAGGTCCTAAATAGCACAAATAATAAACAATTGACCACTGCATTGTTCTTTGATCTAAGCAAAGCATTTGACTACGTTGATCATGAAATACAACTAAAAAAAATGGAAGCTAGAGGAATACGTGGGGTACCGCTTAACTGGATCAGCTCTTACCTAAAAAATAGAAAACAACAAGTACTACTAAGTAAAATGAATGACCAAAATGAAATTATTTACCATAGTTCAGGGCTAAAAAAAAATAAATGTGGAGTACCTCAGGGTAGCGTTCTGGGGCCCCTGTTATTTCTTATTTATGTCAATGATGTCCCAAGCTTAACTAAACATAAGTGTGTCATATTTGCGGACGACATATCTATAGTGGTTACAACAAAAGGGAAAATAACTAAAGTACATGAAAATGACATTAATAATACAATTGACGCCGTAATTAAATTTCTTGACATTAATCATTTAAAGATAAGTCTGACTAAAACGAATTATATGACATTTAATAATAGCAATAGGGACAAACTGGACGTAAAATACAAGGGAATTAATATTAGTGAAGTGCATGAAACAAAATTCCTGGGCGTGATCATTGATAATCAGTTGAGCTGGAAAACACAAATTGAAAAAGTTAGTGATAGAATAAATAACTTCGCATTTGCACTAAGAAACCTAAGGCAAGTAACCAACAAAAACACAGCTCAAATCGCATATCATGCATATGTAGTTTCAGTCCTTCGATATGGTCTCATAATTTGGGGAAATGGTACCAATACAAACAGAGCACTAGTAGCACAAAAAAAGTGTATGAGAGCTTTCATGAGTATGAGTTCGCGGGATTCGTGTAGGCCTTTATTCAAGGATCTTGGCCTATTACCGCTGCCAGCCTTATACATATACTAGCTGTTGCCCGCGGCTTCGCTCGCGTGGATTTCGTATTTATGTTGTTACCGGTTTTCCGAAGCAATGAGATATTTTCCCGTCATTTCGGGGTAATTTTAAACTAAGGAAAAACTGGACTAACCCTGCACAAATCAATGAGTATAATTCAAGATCCAGCTGAATTTTATATAATATACAGACGTTACTCATAAATTACTCAGAACAGAGGAACTGAACAGCAGTATCCTAACAAATGTAAAGAGAGAGATGAGAGACACCTTTATGTTATATTTCAAAACAGAGCCAATTCGCAGAAGTAATTGAGAAAAACGAAAACCCTCTCCCTCTCCCCCTCCCTCTGTCTCTCCCCCTCCTCCCGCTCCCCCTGCCCCTCCATCTCCCTTTTCATCACCCCTCCCCCTCCCTCACTCCCTTCCTCTCCCCCTTCCCCTCCTTCTCCCTCTACCTGTACCTGTACCCCTCTACCTCGATACTTCTCTACCTCTCGACCTCTCTACGTCTCTACCTCTCTACCTCACTACCTCTCTACCTATCTACCTCTCTACCTCTCTACCTGTCCCTATCCCTACCCCTTACGCTAATTTAACCGCTATCCCTAACATAGAAATGACACCCATATTTATTTTTAGACATTTCAAACCTATCGCACCCCAACCCCATCCCCAGGGGACGATGGTATTTCACGTCCACCACGTTGGATTTCAAAGTTATTGTAGCTTTCGTAATCAGCGACCCGATAAACCATACAAACGACACCCATATTGATTTTTAGACATTTCAAACCTATCGCACCCCAACTCCATCCCCAGGGGGATGATGGTATTTCACGTCCACCACGTTGGATTTCAAAATTGTTGTAGTTTTCGTAATCAGCGACCCGATAAACCATACAAACGACACCCAATCTTGATTTTTAGACATTTCAAACCTATCGCACCCCAACTCCATCCCAAGGGGGATGATGGTATTTCACGTCCACCACGTTGGATTTCAAAATTGTTGTAGTTTTCGTAATCAACGACCCGATAAACCATACAAACGACACCCATATTGATTTTTAGACATTTCAAACCTATCGCACCCCAACTCCATCCCCAGGGGGATGATGGTATTTCACGTCAACCACGTTTGATTTCAAAATTGTTGTAGTTTTCGTAATCAGCGACCCGATAAACCATACAAACGATACCCATATTGGTTTTTAGACTTTTTCACCCCATTTCCCTTTTTTAGGGGTTGAATTTGTGGTGGAATTTTGATAACAGTGATGTACTTTCCACAGAATTACAACCCTAATGCCTCAACAATAAATTTAGTGGATTTTACTTTGAAAATGAAGGATTTTCAACTTCATCCCCCTTTTCACCCTTAAGGGTGTCGAATTTCAAAAACCCTGAGACACGTAATTATTAATTTTTAGTCGTCAGCCTAAATACAAATTTTGAAGATCCTAACTTCAAAACTGACGGACTTTCATACAAACTTTCATTCAGAAACTATCTGACGAACCGAACTATCCGAACCGTAGTCGATGGAACTGAGGGAGATGAGGCGTGCGTGACACTAGGGGTCCCAACTGGTTCTGTTTATGGCCCTCTTGGTTATATTATGCTTGTAAACAGTGTTGTTAATGTGGTACAAAAGTGTAATGTTTTTATGTATGCCGATGACATGTGTCTATTATATGCGTCAAAAAATATTGATGAGGCTCGCTCAAAGATACAGTCAGACTTTGAAAACATCATAAAGTGGGCACATGACAACGGCATCATAATCAACGCTACGAAAACCAAATGTTTACACCTATACTCGCCTTACAACAAGGTAGCGAAAAATACAGACTACTCTAAACTTTGTATAACTGGTCACTCTTATGAATGTCTCCACAATTCTAAATTAATGTGTACATGTACAAAATTAGAATTCGTGACTAAGTATAAATATCTTGGATTGTTAGTAGACCACAACTTCAGCTTTAGGATACACATAGAAGAGCTATGTCAGAAGCTAAGGATTATATTAGGCAAATTCTATAACTTGAGGGCAGTTACAGACCAAAAAACGCTGACTGTTGTATATTACGCTTTGGCTGATTCCCTCATAAATTATGGCTTATCTGTTTATGGCCGCACTTTTTGTTCCTACATAAAAGAAGTCAAAAATTTGCAAACAAGGTTAATCAAGTACTTAGTAGACAGGAGGGTAAAGAAACACTGTACTGACTACACAGAACTGTACCCAATTGTTAAAGTTCTACCCGTAAATCTGAAGACTAAGTACTTGATTGCGTTGGAGCACTACTATAGTGATGAGCATAAGGAACGGGTGACTAACAGATATAACACGAGAAGGGTCAGGGAGAGGAAGATTTTGCTACCAGCAGTTAAAAATTATTATGGGAGAAGGCTAAATAAGTTTGTGATACCTACAATTTTTAATAGTATACCATGGCTTCGAGACGAAATGAAACTAACTAAAATAGTCCTGAAAAATAAATTAAAATTAACCCTCTTAGAAAGTGATAGTGCAGATAGGCAGACATGAACTTATATATATTACTATATAGTATAAGAGCAGATAATATATAGATATTTGTACAATAAATAATTAAGTTAGTACTATTACTACCTTAATTATTTATTGTATGTATTTTGTTAGAGTTAATTTATAAATTATAATTGTTATCTTTTTAATTCAAATAGGTGCATGATTTGTAAATTAGAGCGTTCCACTCGCCATCAAACTACTGTAGTTTGGCGAGACTTTAATCTTTAAGCACTTAATGTAATTATGATGAATAAATAAAATAAAAAAAAAAAAAAAAAATCCCCTATTTTACCCCCTTAGGGGTGGAATTTAGTAAAACCCTTTCTTAGTGCACCCCTAGGCCTCATAAGGAACCTACATGCCAAATTTGGAATCTCTAGACCCAGTGGTTTGGGCTGTGCGTTGATATGTCAGTCAGTCAATCAGTCACCATCTTCTTTTATATATATAGATGAAGTGTGTGTATATGTAAAAAAACATCCTGAACTATTCACAAAACCCCATAATGTTAAAAATAGACTTCGTAGAGACTGTAACAGGATAGTATTTGAACAAACACCTTCTACTGAACGATATAACCGCAATTGCTTGTCTATGTGTGTAAAACTATATAACAAAGTTCCAATTGACATTAGAAATTTGCAAATAAATTTATTTAAGACAAAACTATATAGGTGGCTTAGTGACCAAATAATTTATAATGTAAGAAACTTTTTAGCAATGAAATTTTAATTTGAAATTTAATGGATATAAATAAAATTGTAATTTTGTGTTAAATTAATATTTCATATGTAAATAACTGCCGATAGATTTGTAATGTATATTTTATTAATATTTGTATTGGCGAAACATGAGGACGTACTCGTATGTGTAATATTTTCTATCTTGACTACCATGTTTGAAGCAAATAAATACTATTCTATTCTACTTCTGTAGATGTTGAAAGATCATTTTCAACATACAAGTAGATTTTAAATATTAATAGGAATGAAGTTGAAAGTTGAAATAATTATGATTATTTAAGTTAATTCAATAAATGTCCTTACTAAAAATACTACAAAACGAAAAGAATCTGCCGTTGACGATGTAACGTTTCTGCGTCATAGGCGTCATGTTCACAACAGACTGACACAAAACAACGTAAAAGTGACGATTAAATTAGTACAATACAATACTCTTTATTGCACACAGAAACTTAAAATTACTAATTACTTATTACTAATTATTAGTTACTTTTATAAGTAGTTAGTACGATCGATCGATCGATCGGGGGGTCGAAGGGGCTGTATGGGTCATGCAAGTGATCGGAAGAGACACTCTACCCTCTGCAGCTCAACTCCAAATCCGCACCTTCCCGAAGGCAGAAAGCCGGGTGAACCCTGTTAAGCCAAGCAACATAGTTGGGCGGCGACCGACGCGGATGGGGGGCAGGCAGGACAATTTTTTCCACCCCTGCCTGTGCAATAGAATAATAGTAAATGGTCTAGACACTACCAAGAGCTAAATACAAGATACAGCATCATAGGAACGAACAATAGATACAGGACACTTAGCAATGCAATAACAAAATAAAATGCAGAAGGAAGAGGGGCCCCACTGCATCAAACCACTACCCTAAGAAAAATCAACATGCGGAAAACACTTAATGCAAAGAGTATGCGGAGTAATCCGGCTAGCACCCGGCGTCTATTGGGTACCGGGCCTAGAGATGTGAAATTGGATACCGGCGAAGAAAAGGAAGAGAAACTACATATAACAGGACAGAAAAATAATCTAAACATAGGAACATGGAACGTCAGAAGCCTAATAAAAGAAGGTAAAATAGAAAATACAATACAGGAAATGACAAGGCTTAAGGTAGACATCATGGGCCTAAGCGAAATTCGATACTCAGGTAACGGTATACGTAAATACAGCGACGCAACATTGTACTACTCTGGTAACCCAGCAACGGGCCAAAATCACTAACATGGAGTGGGAATCTTGGTACAGAAGAATCTTACAAAATACGTCACCAACTTTTTACCCTACTCTGAGAGATGCTTACTTTTACAACTTAGCGGACAGCCATTCAATATCAACATCATTCAAGTTTACGCTCCAACAGCTGATAAAAGCGAACAAGAGATTGAAAATTTTTACAAAGGAATAGATGACATAATTGGAAGTATAAAATCTCAAGAAGTAATCATAGTTATGGGAGATCTAAATGCAAAAATTGGAAAGGGGTCAGTAGGTAAAAGCGTGGGTAATTTTGGCTTGGGGGAAAGGAACGAAAGAGGAGATAGACTGTTACAATTCTGTGAAGAGAAAGACCTAATCTTAACAAATACGTGGTACCAACATCCACCGCGGAGACTGTATACGTGGATATCTCCTATGGGCAAACCAAATCATATTGTGAGAAACCAAATAGACTATATCATGGTACAAGCCAGATTTCGAAATTCAGTAGTAAATGTAAAAACAAACCCTGGAGCGGACATTGGATCGGACCACAATCCATTAGTAGCGAAATTAAATTTCAAATTGAAAAAGATTAAAAAACCTACAAACACAACCGGTAACTTGGACATTGCAAAATTGAAAGACGATTCCATTAAAATTGCGATAGCAGCCCATTGGAATAAAGAATTAGCAAAGGTCTTTAATAATGAAATAGATTCTGGGAATAATAACAGCGAAAGCGTAGAAGATACGTGGGACACTCAGAAATATTTGCGACACTAAAAAAAATTGTTCTACAGGTACATATATTTTTATTAAATCTTTTCAAAGTACTCTCCACCAGCCTCTATACAAAGATTCATGCGTCTGAACCAGTTTTCAAAACACTTTTTCCAGTCCGCCGTAGACACCTCGTTTACAGCCTGCTCGAACGCAGCCAGCGCATCTTCCGGCGACGAAAATTGTATCCCCTTGAGCTGATTTTTTATTTTTGGAAATAAAAAGAAGTCACACGGTGCTAGATCAGGGCTGTAAGGAGGGTGACCCAGGAGTTTGACTGGTGTGCTGTCCAGGAAGTCCCTCGTTTTGAGCGCGGTGTGTGCAGGCGCATTGTCGTGGTGGAGCAGTAGTCCGCGGAGCCCTGTGTTTGGTCGCTTGTTGCTCACAACAGAAAAAACTTCTGGTAAACATTTGGTAGTATACCATTCGGCGTTGATGCTTCTTTGATCTCGTAAGGGAATTGAGGCCAAGTGGCCAGTCAAATTAAAAAAGCTGGCGATCAAAATCTTCCCCCCGCTTCGAGATCGCTTCACTTTGGTAGGCGTTGGTTCATTTTGAAACACCCAAACTGTCGACTGGCACTTGGTTTCTGGATCGTATTGATAAATCCAGGACTCATCACCTGTTACGATGTCGTAAACACGCCGAGACGAGCCTGCTTCAAATTTGTTCAGCATATCACGGCACCATTCCACCCGGGCCTGCTTCTGAGCGTCGGTGAGGTAGTGCGGCACCCAGCGCGATACTATCCTCCTCACGCGAAGATGCCCGTGTAGAATCTCGTGAACGCTTCCCGATCCAATCTTTAATATGTGCTGAATCTCCTGATATGTAATTCGCCTATTATCTTGGATTAAATTTTTCACTGCTAGCACGTTTTCTTCCGTAATAGCCGTCAAAGGGCGACCGCTTCTTTCTTCATCCCCCAAGGTTGGTCGACCGCGCCTAAATTCGTTATACCAACGATACACGGTTGCCTTGGAGGGGCCTTCATCCATAAATGCCATTTGAAGTCTATCGAACGATTCATCCGGTTTCAGGCGACACTTGAAATCGTAAAAAATCATAGCTCTAAAATGTTCCCGGCGCAGATCCATTTTTCAGTAAGACACGGTACTTTGAATTGGCTCGCAAAAAATGTGGAGGGAAATTTTGAAAATGGAACACACATATTTTTACTTACAAGTAATCATATTTTCGAAAAAGATTCTGACCGGCCAGTCTCCCATATATAAAAACTATTTTTCGCAATACTTTCTGAGTGGCCTGGTATATGGAACGAGGTTAAACAGATAACAACAGATACAGCTAAAAAACTCTTGGGTAACCGCAAAACAGTTAATAAGCTTCCATGGATAACTGATGAAATTCTGAATTTAATGGACGAAAGACGTTCCCACAAATGGAGCAACAAAATTAAATATAGACAAATAGACAACATTATCAGATCTAAAATTAGAGAAAGCCGAGACCGATATTTGGAGGATAAGTGCAATGTAATAGAAATCTTAGATGCCAAACATGATAGCTTAAATTTACATATAAAAGTGAAGGAGTTTACCAAAACTAACAGAAAAAACATAATTAGCAAATTGTACAACGACAGTAATAAACTAATATTGGACAAAGATGAGCAAGGCAGAACGTGGGAACAATATATTGAAACGCTCTTTGAAGACGAAAGAACAAACATACCGGCTAATCCAGATTATACCACTTTAGAGGGACCAAGTATTATAAAGGCTGAGGTACTTAAGGCATTAAACGCACTGAAGAGTGGAAAGGCTGTAGGACCAGATGGACCTGTGGAGATACTTAAACTAATGGACGATGACAACTTAGAAGTATTAGTAAAACTGTTTAACGCGATTTACGAAACGGGAAAACTACCACAGGATTGGCTACAGTCAACCTTTCTGCTGTTACCAAAGAAGAATAGTACTAGAACTTGCAGTGATTACAGATTGATTAGTTTAATGAGCCATGCATTAAAAATATTTCTCAAAGTAATACACCAAAGAATATACAGCAAATTAGACAGCAACATAAGCCCAGTTTGGATTTAGAAACGGTCTTGGAACTAGGGAGGCACTAGTTGCCGTACAAGTATTGATTCAAAAATGTATAGAAAATCAGAAAGAGGTTCACATCTGCTTTATTGACTTTGAAAAAGCGTTTGACAATGTAAAACATGACAAGTTCATTGAACTTTTGGATAGAACAACAATAGATGAAAAAGACAAAAGAATTTTGAAAAACCTTTATTGGAATCAAACAGCACATATTAGAGTTGGTCAAAAACATACTAAAAATTTGAAAATTAAAAAAGGTGTTAGGCAAGGATGTATTCTTTCCCCAGCATTATTCAACGTATATGCGGAATTTATATTTCAAGAAGCATTAGAAGATTTAAAAGTGGGAATTAAAGTGAATGGACAAATTATAAATAATTTGAAATATGCAGATGGTACACTTATTTTGGCAGAAAGTAATGCTGACTTACAACAAATTATGGAAACCCTTTATTCAAAATTCGAACAATATGGCTTAAAAATTTATATTCTAAAAACAAAGTATATGGTAGTTAGTAAAGAAAGTAACTCAAACGAGACACTAACTATAAATAGAAAACAAATTGAAAAAGTAAAGAAATACAGATACCTAGGAGTATGGTTGAATGAATGCTGGGACTCAGAAATGGAAATTAAAATTAGAATTGAGATAGCCCGCAGTGCGTTTATGAAAATGAGCTCATTATACTGTAATAAAGACATCAATCTAAAGCTGAGATGGCGTTTAGTTAAATGTTATGTCCTGTCCATACTGATGTACAGTGTGGAAGCGTGGACCTTAAATAAAGCATCAATAAATAAATTAAATGCTTTTGAAATGTGGTTGTACAGACATATGTTAACCCTTAATCAAACATTGGGAAATTATTTCCCACTTCGTCTTAATTCACTAAATATTTTTTATTTTTTTAATGGCAACACCCAGGAATATTATCTATGGAAATTTAAAATCTTGGTAAAAAATTTGAAAAATGGCAACATTTTTTTAATGGCGGTCATATGTCACCAAATGTCAAAGAGAAAGTCAGAGGTCACGATTTTTTTGCCAAAAAACCAGTTCTCGTTAGTGTTTTGAGGTTAAGACTGCATTCCGTGTTTGACGCAGACGCGTAATAGGTACTGAACGCAACTTGCTGGTAGTGTGCGTGGTCACGCACACATAAACGAACGCTTCCAGACCCGAACGAAAGTTAGTAACTCATAATTAATTTAAAAAAAATGTTTTTGGTTGAGTTAGGGTAATAACAAAAATATCACAGGTCATTCAATTATCAACTATCATTCACGCATCACTTATCGTTCGCACATAACCCATCATACACTCATCATCATTCCTCCGCTCATCAACATTCATCCACTCATTACATACGCGCATCACTCATCATCATTCATCCACTCATTAACTACCATACGCGCATCACTCATCATCATTTATCCACTCATTAACTATCATTCGCGCATCACTCATCATCCACTCATCATCATTCATCCACTCATCAACTATCATCCGCGCCTCACTCATCATCTGCACATAACCCATCATACACTCATCATCATTCATCTATTCATCAACTATCATCCGCGCATCACTTATCATCCGAACATCACTCATCATCCGCTCATGCCTAAGTTTGGCGCTGTTTGCTTCTTTTAAAAAAGTAATCCATTTAAATCCGAGCCATCGTTGTACATTTCGTTGTTTTTGTGATCGAAAGATCAAAGGACACATACTAACGATCAAAAGGCAGTCTTATTTCGAAAAGCCATGCCATGGAAATCCGTCTCAAGAGGAAAATTTAACAGACCTGACGAAATAATGTAGCCTGTTTCCTGCCTAAGTTTGGCGCCGTTTGCTTCTTTTAAAAAAGTAATCCATTTAAATCCGTGCCATCGTTGTACATTTCGTTGTTTTTGTGATCGAAAGATCAAAGGACACATACTAACGATCAAAAGGCAGTTTTATTTCGGAAAGCCATGCCATGGAAATCCGTCTCAAGAGGAAAATCTAACAGATCTGACGAAATAATGTAGCCTGTTTCCTGCCTAAGTTTGGCGCCGTTTGCTTCTTTTAAAAAAGTAATCCATTTAAATCCGTAGGCTACAAACAAAGGCGAGTACTCGCTGTGGAAAGCAGCAAAAACTGCAAATAAACCTCAACCAATGCTACCCCCAATCAGAACACAGGAAGGAAACTGGGCCCGAAGTGAATTAGAAAAAGCAGAAGCATTTGCATCACATCTTAGCAAAGTTTTCACAGACAATCCATCTACAGATGAAAAGTGGGAGGAAGAAGTAGACAAGTTCCTGAACAATGAAGACGAAATAAGTCCTTCAATTAAATTATTTACACCAAAAGAAGTCGCAAAACACATCCGAAATCTAGATCCACAGAAAGCTCCTGGTTATGACCTCATAACACCATTCATCTTAAAGAAATTACCGCGAAAAGGAGTTGTTTTCTTAACAATCTTGTTTAATGGAATAATCAGAACATGTCATTTCCCCTCACAATGGAAAGTGTCACAAATTATAATGGTACCAAAACCAGGAAAATCGCCAAATGAAATAGCATCATATCGACCTATTAGCCTTCTTCCAGTCATATCGAAGCTGTTCGAACGTATGCTGATGGATAGAATCCGGCCCATTATTGATGAAAAGAACTTGATACCTGAACATCAGTTTGGATTTCGACGACATCATTCCACCATTGAACAAGTCCACAGAGTGGTAGACAAAATCAGGAAAGCTATGGAAAAACGACAGTATTGCTCTGCTGTTTTTCTAGATATACAGCAGGCATTTGATAAAGTGTGGCATAAAGGGTTGCTATATAAGCTCAAAACTACTTTGCCTCAAGCAATACAGGGTCTTTGGTAAATGTCTGCAAACCTCTCAGGTGGTAGCTCTACCCATGAAACTGAACAACTTTCCCTAAGGAACATAGGTCGAAATACGAAAAAAAAATTTTGAGCTCCCATACAAAATGCGCTATCAGCTGATGCAGTTTCTATGAGATTTCGAAAAAAAAAATTCGTATTTCGTCCTATGTTCCTTAGGGAAAGTTGTTCAGTTTCATGAGTAGAGCTACCACCTGAGAGGTTTGCAGACATTTACCAAAGACCCTGTATATTCCCTTCTAAAATCGTACCTTGAAGAGAGGTTATTTTATGTTCAATTTGGTGAAGCATCATCAATGATTTACGATATTAGAGCCGGTGTCCCACAGGGATCTGTTCTTGGACCGGTACTGTACACATTATTCACATCAGACCTACCAGAGACGGATGATATTCTTACTGCAACCTATGCAGATGATACTGCAGTTTTTAGCTGTGATAAATCTCCAGAACTTGCATCGCAGAGACTACAAAAGCAACTTGATATGCTAAATAATTGGCTCCATAAGTGGAAAATTAAAACCAGCGCGCAAAAATCAAACCATATCACCTTCACGCTCAACAGACGCAACTGCCCTGAAGTAAAGCTAGGCGATGATATGCTCCCACATGTAGAAGATGTTAAGTATCTTGGCGTGCAACTTGACCGCAGACTAACATGGCAAAAACACATAAAAAGTAAACGTGACTCACTTAACAACAAGTTCAGATCGATGCAATGGCTAATGGGAAGAAGCTCTAAGTTGTCTCTAGAGAATAAAGTACTCATTTACAAAACTATTCTAAAGCCTGTATGGACCTACGCACTTGAGCTCTGGGGGGTGGCCAGCAACTCAAATGTGGAAATTCTACAAAGATTTCAAAACAATGTTTTAAAAACTATAGCACGAGCACCATGGTTCACCAAAAATCAGGAAGTCCATGAGTATCTACATATCCCCACTATTCGAGACGAGATCAAAGCGCGAAAAGATTGCTACAAAGCTAAGCTACTATGCCATAAGAATGCACTTGCTCGTTCATTAGTACCAGCACAAGAAGATTGTACAAGTCGTCTTAAGAAGCGCAGAATTTTATGAAAGCCACATAAGCATGAAAATGAAGGAAGAGGAGGGTCGACGGACTCTTCATTCCAAAACGCCATAGAAACTAGATCAGATCTGTTTATAGTTGTAAAACTGATCACAGATAGCAAACATACAATGGAAAAAAAAAATAAAAAATTTAAATCCGTGCCATCGTTGTACATTTCGTTGTTTTTGTGATCGAAAGATCAAAGGACACATACTAACGATCAAAAGGCAGTCTTATTTCGGAAAGCCATGCCATGGAAATCCGTCTCAAAAGGAAAATTTAACAGACCTGAAGAAATAATGTAGCCTGTTTCCTGCCTAAGTTTGGCGCCGTTTGCTTCTTTTAAAAAAGTAATCCATTTAAATCCGTGCCATCGTTGTACATTTCGTTGTTTTTGTGATCGAAAGATCAAAGGACACATACTAACGATCAAAAGGCAGTTATATTTCGGAAAGCCATGCCATGGAAATCCGTCTCAAGAGGAAAATCTAACAGACCTGACGAAATAATGTAGCCTGTTTTCTGCCTAAGTTTGGCGCCGTTTGCTACTTTTAAAAAAGTAATCCATTTAAATCCGTGCCATCGTTGTACATTTTGTTGTTTTTGTGATCGAAAGATCAAAGGACACATACTAACGATCAAAAGGCGGTCTTATTTCGAAAAGCCATGCCATGGAAATCCGTCTCAAGAGGAAAATCTAACAGACCTGACGAAATAATGTAGCCTGTTTCCTGCCTAAGTTTGGCGCCGTTTGCTTCTTTTAAAAAAGTAATCCATTTAAATCCGTGCCATCGTTGTACATTTCGTTGTTTTTGTGATCGAAAGATCAAAGGACACATACTAACGATCAAAAGGCAGTCTTATTTCGGAAAGCCATGCCATGGAAATCCGTCTCAAGAGGAAAATCTAACAGACCTGACGAAATAATGTAGCCTGTTTCCTGCCTAAGTTAGGTGCCGTTTGCTTCTTTTAAAAAAGTAATCCATTTAAATCCGTGCCATAGTTGTACATTTCGTTGTTTTTGTGATCGAAAGATCAAAGGACACATACTAACGATCAAAAGGCAGTCTTATTTCGGAAAGCCATGCCATGGAAATCCGTCTCAAAAGGAAAATTTAACAGACCTGAAGAAATAATGTAGCCTGTTTCCTGCCTAAGTTTGGCGCCGTTTGCTTCTTTTAAAAAAGTAATGCATTTAAATCCGTGCCATCGTTGTACATTTCGTTGTTTTTGTGATCGAAAGATCAAAGGACACATACTAACGATCAAAAGGCAGTTATATTTCGGAAAGCCATGCCATGGAAATCCGTCTCAAGAGGAAAATCTAACAGACCTGACGAAATAATGTAGCCTGTTTCCTGCCTAAGTTTGGCGCCGTTTGCTTCTTTTAAAAAAGTAATCCATTTAAATCCGTGCCATCGTTGTACATTTTGTTGTTTTTGTGATCGAAAGATCAAAGGACACATACTAACGATCAAAAGGCAGTCTTATTTCGAAAAGCCATGCCATGGAAATCCGTCTCAAGAGGAAAATCTAACAGACCTGACGAAATAATGTAGCCTGTTTCCTGCCTAAGTTTGGCGCCGTTTGCTTCTTTTAAAAAAGTAATCCATTTAAATCCGTGCCATCGTTGTACATTTCGTTGTTTTTGTGATCGAAAGATCAAAGGACACATACTAACGATCAAAAGGCAGTCTTATTTCGGAAAGCCATGCCATGGAAATCCGTCTCAAGAGGAAAATCTAACAGACCTGACGAAATAATGTAGCCTGTTTCCTGCCTAAGTTTGGCGCCGTTTGCTTCTTTTAAAAAAGTAATCCATTTAAATCCGTGCCATCGTTGTACATTTCGTTGTTTTTGTGATCGAAAGATCAAAGGACACCTACTAACGATCAAAAGGCAGTTTTATTTCGGAAAGCCATGCCATGGAAATCCGTCTCAAGAGGAAAATCTAACAGACCTGACGAAATAATGTAGCCTGTTTCCTGCCTAAGTTTGGCGCCGTTTGCTTCTTTTAAAAAAGTAATCCATTTAAATCCGTGCCATCGTTGTACATTTTGTTGTTTTTGTGATCGAAAGATCAAAGGACACATACTAACGATCAAAAGGCAGTCTTATTTCGAAAAGCCATGCCATGGAAATCCGTCTCAAGAGGAAAATCTAACAGACCTGACGAAATAATGTAGCCTGTTTCCTGCCTAAGTTTGGCGCCGTTTGCTTCTTTTAAAAAAGTAATCCATTTAAATCCGTGCCATCGTTGTACATTTCGTTGTTTTTGTGATCGAAAGATCAAAGGACACATACTAACGATCAAAAGGCAGTCTTATTTCGGAAAGCCATGCCATGGAAATCCGTCTCAAGAGGAAAATCTAACAGACCTGACGAAATAATGTAGCCTGTTTCCTGCCCAAGTTAGGTGCCGTTTGCTTCTTTTAAAAAAGTAATCCATTTAAATCCGTGCCATCGTTGTACATTTCGTTGTTTCTGTGATCGAAAGATCAAAGGACACATACTAACGAACAAAAGGCAGTCTTATTTCGAAAAGCCATGCCATGGAAATCCGTCTCAAGAGGAAAATCTAACAGACCTGACGAAATAATGTAGCCTGTTTCCTGCCTAAGTTTGGCGCTGTTTGCTTCTTTTAAAAAAGTAATCCATTTAAATCCGTGCCATCGTTGTACATTTCGTTGTTTTTGTGATCGAAAGATCAAAGGACACATACTAACGATCAAAAGGCAGTTTTATTTCGGAAAGCCATGCCATGGAAATCCGTCTCAAGAGGAAAATCTAACAGACCTGATGAAATAATGTAGCAAGCAGCACGTTCAAGTTTCCGATCATTGACCCTAAACAGTTCTACCTATTCCGACCACTGCCGATTACCCATCATCTACCGGTCACCCATCTTCGTCCGGAAATCAATCACGTACCAAAAATCTATCACTCTGATAACCCTTCTGACCGATCACCCATCATCTACCTATCTTCCTCCGCCTACCCTTCATGACCAGTCACCCATCACAAAACAAAACTACCTAGGTATGGTATATAAGTAGGTACTTACTTGGTTAAAGGAATAGATATTTTTTTGAATTTTTGACGGGATACATAATATTTATCTTTGCGCTTCCCCATTTCTCTAAAACAAACATTTAATAAATACAACGAAAGAAATATCTTAGTTTAGAAAATAGTCAAAAACAAAGTTACCTTGTTACACTATGAAAGCAGAGAATGTATATACGTTGAAACGCGATCTATAATTTTGGCGCGTCGCGGTGCAAACTGACGTGGTCTCACATCGAGCTCTTGTGGGTCACTGGTTTATCGGCCGCTTGCCAGAGCTATTTATTAGACTTTGCGCGGCCGTACTAAAAATGTATGGCGTAAACGTAATGGTTTTTAAAAAAATCATATTTAAATATGTAAGCAATATTTCAAAAATGTGAGAACGGCTAATTGTTCTTTGTACATTTGTGTTTTGTTATAATTAAAGTTTATAATCGATATATAAGTATTAATATCGAATTTTTGTTGAACGGCAGAACGCCTTTTTCGAAGTTTTGTCCAATTTTACGTAGGTTTTATACTATAAAGGAATTTTTTTAAATTTTTTTTGCTCCGAGTAATTGTTTGCATGTTCATTGTGATGTTTTATACATGATTTTTATGTTCAATATAGAAGCATAATGAGCGAAATCCTTAAAACCGTGACTGCCGTTTTGGTAGTTTTTACATGACCGACTCTTAAAGTGAAAAAAAATTCTGGTAAGTGCATATAGTGAATACTATCATAAACAAGACTTATTTTCTGTATATTTGGCTTGAAAAGAACTGTGGAAACAGTACGATTTACTAGAAATTTTTGAGCAAGACACATCTAATAGTCCACTCCATGTTCAAAATACAGTCCGCAATGTTACTGAGCAAGATACTTCAAATAGTCCACTCCATGTTCAAGAATTATGCACTCAAGATCAAGGCAGTCCCTCATCTCATGACATTCAACAAAAAATAGTTGACATACCCGAAGAGGCTCCAACCATTCCACCTCTCGAACAAGTGGCTACTATTCAAAGACCAGGCAATATGTTTGAAGAGGACATTGATATAGATTAATTA
Source organism: Athrips mouffetella (assembly GCA_947532105.1). Classification (NCBI taxonomy): domain Eukaryota; kingdom Metazoa; phylum Arthropoda; class Insecta; order Lepidoptera; family Gelechiidae; genus Athrips; species Athrips mouffetella. The sequence continues at coordinate 14,663,847 of OX383974.1, forward strand.
ATGGAAGATGATCAAGAAGAGAATCACAACGTAGTTCCCAGGGACCGGTCTCGACCTAGAGATTGGAAAACAGCTGACTTAACCCATGATATTCCAGTTTTTGATAAGCGTTTCAAATTCAAGTTCCAGGACACGCACAAAACTCAGCCTTTAACTGTTTTTGAAAGATTTTTTCCAGATAAATTGATATTGATCATAGCGGAACAAACTAACCGGTACGCAGTTCAAAAAGAAAGCGCTAATTGTAAACCAGTCACTGAAGATGATATCAGGGCTTATCTAGGAATTTTGATCATGATGGGGTTAAATCCTCTTCCGGATTCCGAGTTATACTGGTCGTCAGATCCTTTCTATTATAACAAAGAAATTGCACAAGTTTTTCCAATCGTGCGATTTAAAAAGATCACTGAAAACCTACACCTTAACGACAATGAAATGCAACCACCAAGAGACTCTCCTGACCATGATAAATTATATAAAGTGAGACCTCTTATTACAGAACTGAACAAGGTTTATCAAAGACAAGCATACAATTCAAGTGTGCAGTCAATTGACGAGTGCATGGTGAAATTTAAAGGTCGCAGTACATTAAAACAGTATATGCCAAAAAAACCAATCAAACGGGGCTTCAAAGTTTGGGCTAGATGTGACGCCAAAACGGGGTACTTGTACCAATTTGAAGTTTATACCGGTAAAGGTGATAGCACAGAGAATGACGGACTAGGTTACAATGTGGTGACGAAACTATGTATTAATGTACCTGGAAATACGTTAGTTGCTTTCGACAATTTCTTCACCAGTGTTGCACTTATGGAAGATCTATTTGACAAAAATATTTATGCACTAGGAACAGTTCGAAGCAACAAAAAATATCTGCCTGATGTCATGAAGAATAAAAAGCAGCCGAAACAGATGAGATTGGAAAAACATCAATTCACAGCTGTTACATCAGAGCCCGTAACAGCCGTCAAGTGGATGGACACTAAAGAAGTAAATGTGCTCTCAACCGCACATCAACCACGTGACGTAATGCTCGTGAAAAGAACCCAAAAAGATGGAACTAGAAAAGAGGTTCTGTGCCCGAAAGCTATTGCTTCATATACTCTAAGCATGGGTGGGGTAGATTTATTTGATCATTTTAGGTCGTCATACCCAATTGACCGAAAATCCCGAAAATATTGGATGAGACTTCTATTCTTCATGTTCGATGCTTCCATTATAAATGCATATATTACTTACAACGACACACACGTTGCAACGTTGCATGGTCACCGAGATTTCAGGTTACGTTTGGCACGTGCATTAGTAGACAATCACACAACAAGGAAAGCACCAGGACAAGCTATACGGTTTAAAAACAAAAAGGGTGGTGTCTTTGGAGTGCCAGATGAAATCCGTTTATTGAATGTGGGCATACACTTGCCAGAAGAAATCAGTACTTACAAGAGATGTAAGTTCTGCAGTTTGAAAAAGCAAGAACAGAGGACCAAAATACAATGTTCCACATGTAATGTAGCTCTGTGCGCCAAAACCTGCTTTAAAGCTTTTCATACTGCTCCATCTTCTGAACAATAAATTTAATATGTAGTTATAATAATAAGTATGATGATTGCATTGCAATGATAATTCCGCCTTTTTTGTATAAATACTTCTTACTTTCTTATTATAATATTAAATAAATAAATAAATAATAAGCATCTTTTATTTAGGGTTGCATGTTACATACTTTGAATTACTTACAAAAAAAAACAAGCAAAGCAGGGGGGAACTACTAGTAAAAGTAAAAGTCCGTAACCGTATCGGACAATGGGAAATAATTTCCCACTTCCATAAAATTTTGCTATACAGTAACGGATAATGGGAAATTATTTCCCACAGCAAAAACACCCTTTCCCCACTCCCTATCCAATTTTTATATTTTTTTTCTGAATCTACGCACCCAACTTACCTAAAAACCATTCTTAGTTTTCATTTATCTCATAAAAAAGTACTCCGTTTGATTAAGGGTTAAAAATTTCATGGACGGATAAAATTACAAATGAAAAAATTATGGAACTTATGAACAATAAAAAGCCAAAAGTAGTAATAACTATAAAGAAGAGGAAAACAGCTTATTTAGGACACATATATAGAAATTCAAAATACGAATTCATCAGAAACATCATTGAGGGGAAAATTGAAGGCAGAAGAGGAAGAGGAAGGCCACGTACAACCTGGGGTGAAAATATTAAAATCTGGACCGGAATCAAGGACGCAGCCACTCTTTGCAGGATGGCTAAGGAGAGAGAGGAGTTCCGCATGCTGATCGCTGACATCCGTTAGGATATGGCACCAAGAGAAGAAGACGAGTAGTAGTTTTTTGGTAGTAGTTTACGTACATTGCTTTTTAATCATTTTTGTAAAATAATTTGTAATAAATAATAATTTTATGTGGGAACCAAAACCTTGCAAATAGAAAAAGCCATTGTAGTAGACTGCGATGAAATTATGGAAGAAACTCCAGAGAGTACAACTTTGCAAGGTGAAAAATTGTAAGGCCTAAGTTTAATAATAACAAAAGCAAGTAAAAATCCTGATAGTGAAACTGAAGACCTTAAAAAAGGTACTTGGGTGATAGCTCGCTTCGTAGGGAAAAAGTTGTTACTTATTTCATTTTGTTGGCCAAATATTGTCTATTGACTCTACGTCTACATGCTTGGAAGAACCTTGTTCAAATTTTTACGCAAAAAGACTTTGCTTAAAGTGGCCGTTTTTCGCACTTTTTGTATATGTAACCCAACAAGCAAAATCGGTACTTGAAGTATTCTTCAAGACTACTTTTTCTTGTACTTATAAGTTACTTATAGTTTACTTTATTGCTGGATTTGGGTGCAGTTATAGGAGCATTGTTTTCTTATAACGATCATATAATCAACTTATAGAATGTCAGTTAGCCCTATAGTATACTTACAGAAGCGCAATTACTTCTATAATGTTCTGAGACTACTCATTTTTAAGTACAAACACTCTTATTAGTATCTGACATAAATATCTTACTAAAGCAATCTTGTTTATAATGCTCTAGTAATATACTTAGTTAAGTTATTAGTTATAAGTACATTTTATAAACTGAAACAGCATTTTTTATTTCGGCCGGTTTGGTTATTGCTTGTGATAAAACGAAATATTAAATATGTAAGTATGTTTTATTCTAATTTATAGTAACTGCATTACGTTAACACCAACGAGCTGGTTAACACTCGTAATAATATACATATACGGTGTGAGAACTCGACGGGGAAGTCATTTTTATTGTAAATGTGGACTAAGATTTGATTAATTTTACAACGCGCTTTGAAAACTAGCAGTTATAGTATTTATTGTAAAATAATATTTTAATGATTTTTACAAACATTCGCCATTTTCTTCAAATACTTCGAGTTGAGTATGTTATAGAACAATTTTAAGTAAATTAAGTACTTATAGTAGTCTCGGTTAAGATACATTGCCTCCATATTTAAACAAGTTTAGGGTTCCTCGTTTAATTGGACTACTAATCTTTCAATATTTACTTTGCTAGAAAACAATTAAATGATTACAGCTTGTTTCCACCTTGCATGGCCAAACTTGGGGGTTCCTTCATAACAATTTTAATATGGAATTCCTATTGTCTTTTCAGTTCCTCTCGGGATGGTGGTATATTTAGACGTTGACTGTTTTTTGAGTAAAGATGACTTTAAAAAACTCAACGAATTAGAATGGCCATGGACAATAACACATTTCATCCTATCCAAAAAGTGTAACGGTTGTGGGTGTTCCACTGATTCAAGATTGCGTCCCCACTTTATTATTGACAAAAGCAATATTAATAAAAACATTTTCAATATAAAACAATTGTGGTGTCAAGGTTATGACTACATGCTAGTGTACGATCATTTTCCGGCAGATGAATGTGACTACTGCTACAAAATTTAAGAAATAGTAAAGTATTTCTTTATCTTAAAGGTTACATAATGTTTACGTTATCATATTTAGCACAGCTATATTTGAATTGCTTATTGTTATTGAATGGGGATTCCCCGCTACCTTCGTTTGTTGACGCCGCACATGCTTATTATAATCTATACCTACCCAACCCAGTTTATTTGATGTTGTGGCTCACTTCACACATGTCATGTCATTTCAGTTCGCTCAGTCAGTTAGCAAATCTAGAGCAAGCGGATCGTTCGTGTCAATCAGCATAAACAATTACGACATATCACAATTAAACACGGGTCACGGATTTCACAAAGGTAATTACATACGTATTTACGATTCTAAATATTATTATTGTAGAAAAAATACGGGTTTGCACTCCGGGAGTGCCGGCAGAAGTGAAAACTTGAATATTAACGTTGTGCATTTTTGATATTTTGGAATAGTAAGGGAATAATTTTGAACGAATTGCTTTTATTATCAATACAAAAGTGCTATCATTTATATCTATTTAAACATGACAATTAATATAACATTAAAAATACTCTAGAAATACTACTTCCTACATCAGACATGGCTGTATGGGCTTCGTTCCCTTTGCCTTTCCATTAAAGGAAGAATTGAACTAAAAAAACAAAGCTTTAGTTGTTGGGTTTTTTCACTGACCTCTAAAGTGGGTTTTTTATACAGTTCTTGACTCCATATGTATCTATATTTTCAGAACCATGCCCTTTAAAGTAGTGCAAACCCTTGAAGACGGGGACCTATTTATCACTTTTTGCCCAGATCGATGGGAAAGCGATGGAAAACTAATTTGGCCACAATCTTTACTTGAAGGAGAAAAACTGAAAAAGAAGGAAGATTCGCAACCGCAGAATGATTGGCAAGTTCTAGACTGTGAAGTTAAAAGAAGGCATTTAACTCTAGCCCAAGCAAAAGCAGCAGCTAAGGCTATGTCAGACTTGTCAGAAACTGAAGAAGAAGACGCAGAATCAAAGGCAAAGAAAAGAAAATTTTGCAAAGAGACGAATACCATATGTTTAAATAATTTAGCCAGGGAATGTCTTGCAGTAAGTTCTAAAATGTGTATTTTTGTTCCATACAATTTTTTTCATGAAAAACATATTGTTACTCTCAGGGCACCTCAACTATCTTCTTACAAAAAATCACATCGATGGTATTTTGACATTATAAAACAGGGGTGGCCAACTTGATTAGACATAAGATCTACTGTTTACTAACGAAACCCTGTGCGATCTACCACTTACATACTTCTTGAAATCTTAAATGAAACTGAATAGTTAAGTGTTTACAGTATTATATTATCTGTGGTGTTTAGTACACAATCATGTAGTATTTTTTATTGAAAGGAATTCCTTTTCATATCACATGTGAGATTGTTTCCTTAAAACTTAATACTTTGGAATGGAAGTCTGAGTTGATGATGTTTGATGGTTTACTTATTTATTTATAATTTTTATTTATTATTTATTTATTTATTTTATTAAAAATACAAGATAAAACTTAACTGCTAAACATTGCCCCACAAAACTGTACATACAGTTTGCCTTACCACGATCGACTGGACTAATAGTCGCGATCGATCGACCGGTTGGCCACCGCTGTTATAAAAGAAACATGTATATACAATAGTTTGGATAATGACCAAGGTTACTCGTGGCCCGTGACATGCATAGCTGCCGCCGAGTATGGAACACCTTAGAAATTTATTTTCTTGTTATTTTAATTGCAATTTTCTTTTTTTACAGAACCAAACCAATAAAAAGCCAAACAACAATGAGAATTTAGTAACGCTTTCTTCTACTACAGTGCCTTTAAAATCGAACTCAGCACTTAATACACTGTCAGAAGCCCGACACTCAGAAGTGTTACAAGATACACAATCCACATATTGTATACCTTTACAGCGTCAAGTGGTGCGTATTATTAAAATTTTATATTACTGCACAAAACTGAATTCTGTTTAGCGTAGCTTCTTTATTTGCCTTCAACTTACTTTCTTAAGTATGGGTCTGGAAACTACATTAAAGTTCAATTTATTGTGCTGAACATATTTCAAATTTACAACATCTTCATAATCTAGGTATTTTTGCTAATTTTATACATTTGATTCTTTAGGCTACTGAAGAAAACACACCAGCAGCATCAACTTCTTTTGAGACACAAGGTGCACTGAGAGAAAATCAGGAAACTTACCAAATAGTTATACCAAACAGTAACCAAACGGACACGCCTATATTATATTCATACGTTAATAAAGGACTAAGCTCGACAGAAGAAAACTACCAACTAAATAACAAATTGGAATCTATTGAAAACGATATCAACATTATCCAAAGGGACATTAAATCCATTAATGGTGATAACAAGACTATAATGGAGACCCTTAATACCATTTTAAATAATCAAGCCATTATACATAACACAGTTGAACAGATTGAACGAAAAGTGACTGAACTTCAAGTAGTAAATGAGGAATTTATTGCAAAATCTATTAAAGAAAAACGAAATCACGCACTTGGGTTACAACCAGTTAAAGATATAAAGGATTTAGAAGAGTTCGAAAAAAAGTTACAAGACTCTAATTTCAGAGAAGATTTACAAAAAAAGTTAAGTGTGTTGTGTGCTAAAGGCCTAGGAAATGGAACCACAAGTGCTTATGCACTTGTTGACGTTTTATTCGAAAGACAATTTTTTAAATTTTGTTCTTGGACTGGAGTCTCACGTACCCCAAATGAAGCTACAGAAAAGATATGCTTCAAAGGTTTCTCCAAGACGATTAGTTTGTTTTTTGATATAATACATCAGCACGATTCGACATTTCATTTAAATGATTGTCATAAGTTTTTTAAAACTATCTTGCGAAACGCTGACCAGAGATGCAAAATGAAATCACAACGAGTTTCTACAAAAAAAAACAGAGGAAAAAAGAGCGATAAGAAGACTTGTTCCGTTAATGAGGAAAAAGATGAAGATGAAAAAGAAAAATGTGAATGCAGAGAAAAAAAGACTGATGAGAAGACTTGTTCTGAAAATGAGAAACAAGATGAAGATGTTTTAGAGGAAGAACTTGATTTGAAGTAAAATAAAACTCTCAAGCTTACAATAGGTATTTAGATACTAAATGTTACTTTTTATACTCATAAGGTAAATATTTACCAGACTGATATAATTAACAGGTACGTAGTTACTTGGTACCGTTCTTGTTTTTAAGTTCTGTTGTCACATTGGCTAGCTAATTGTACTGCAGTATGACTGTAACTACTAACTATTGCAGCTGTTATAAAAAGTAAGTTCGAAAACTAAAACCCGACTACTAAGATATCACGCTCTAAAAAGTATGAAACAAGAATATTAACTAGAAACAAGTTAGTACCTGTAGTCTATGAAATTAATACAAAGCTAACTAACACGTATAATATATAATTTAATGTATATTTAAATATAAATTCATAGTGATTGTCTGGTGATAGCCGTGGTCGTATGCCATCTACTCTGGTACTTTGTATGCCACTTTGCCTTAATCTTTTGTGTCAAGTAATGATATTACTTACAAAGTATCAGAGTAGGTGGCATACGACCACGGCTATCACCAGACAATCACTATGAATTTATATTAAATATACCTACATTAAATTATATATTATACGTGTTAGTTTAGGTTTGTATTAATTTCATAGACTATAGGTATTAAATTGTTTCTAGTTAATATTTAGATTTTCTCGTTTTATACTTTTTAGAGCGTGATATCTTAGTAGTCGGGTTTTAGTTTTCGAACTTACTTTTTATTAATAATCTTTATTAGTAGGATGATTTTGCATGAAGAGGCATAAATATTTATTTGATATAATTAAACTAAACACTCATGACTGGGACTGATTTTAAAAAATACATAATTTTTGATGTCATGTTGAGCTAGAAAATATTTTGATTAAATAAAACAACATAAATGTAATAATCGTTTGTTTTATTTTATGCTTTAAAACTTGTATTTTACAGAGTATGTAACAAAGGCAAAAAAAATATCTCCGACTTATATGTAATACTTACAAGTTTACATTTTACATTTTGAACTCTACATATTACCTCAGATTTTTCAACAGCAGTACAATCACGTTTATAAATATTCAAAAAAGAAGATCTTAACGGTTTATCAAAAACGTCATTGAGATTATCAATACGATACCCTCTAATTTCAATTTCTGGCTCAGTGTTGCCTTTTAGAGTGAGGGATTCGATTTCTATTACATGATTTTCGTCATTAAGAAACCACTTATCTTGATCTTTTGATGATAAAATATAATTTTCTAGGTGCAACACAGTAAGACCGTTTCGCTGGTTCCTTTTGATAAATGGGTAGTCTACAATTTCTTCCTTGAGTTGTTCTATTTCAATTGATTGTTGCTCAATTATTCTATTTGCTACTTGCTGTAGTGTTTTATTTCCTTGTCGAATGGTTCTTTTAATAGCAAAAAGTTTGTTTTCGAAGGGATATGCGTTAAATTTTTGTAGAATCCCAAATTTTTTTACTTCTTCGACAACATGTTTTAAATTGTGTATGTTACTGGACACATAGTCTCGCCCATAGAAGGTTTTAAAACTTTCTATAAAATCTTTTAACATTATTTCAGCAATCCGTAAGAGTGGAAAATGCTTTTCATTTGAGCAAATCGTTATAGCACAAAACAATTTCAAAAAATGATCATATGGTTCGGGTTTGAGCACGTGTTTCAAAATTACTACACTTAAATAATAGAAGAAGGATCGGTACTCGGAACCTTTCCAGTGCGCTAAAACATCTAAAGATCTTATTTTTCTGTGTATCTCTTTAGGCATTCGACAATTCGATAAAAAACTATTGACAATGTCAATGTCTCGAGAGCTCCATTTGGTAAGATACTTTCCCAATTTTCCATCACGCCACCCGATCAACAATCGCTTCATCAAACCAAGATCTATTAGGTGTAATGAGTCGGCAACGGGGAAATCCTCTACCATATCAATGTTCAGCTTCAATAATGGAGAATCATGTTTGTGGTGTCCTCCATACTTTTTGGCACGAAAGTCTTCATCGTTTCTTTTAGGACAGTCTGTATTGGGGAAAAATACAGTGTTTGACCTATGGGAGTATTCGCCAACCACCGTACATTTTAGGCAGCCATGTTTTCCGTTAAAATTTGTCACACCTGTAAAACAAATATTTTATTAATGGAAGTTATTATAAATAATGCATATTACGATTTCAAATTGATGTATAACTAAAAGTCAATCCAAAACTTGCCTTTTATTAAGGCCCTTGCTGGTGAATCACATATAAAAGCTCGTATTTTGACTTTGATTGTAGTTTCAGTTCCAGCTGATGTGGTGACCAATTCATTTTTTTAAATTTCCTTCATTTCTGTTACAAAGGGTTCCAAATATGCATCCAGATCAGAAGGTTTTCCATCTCCCGCGTAAATTCCTTAAAAAAGAAAAAAAAGGTAAGTAAAAAAAGGTAAAAAAGAAAAAAAAAACAGTATAAGTATAATATTTACCAATTACAAATGGAGGAATGTGGGATATTTCAAAGATATTGCACAAAATTGGCCAAAGTTGATGTCTTGAACTATTGTAAACTGGTAACCCATCTATGTTCAGGAAGGATCCTTCTGATGAAAATCGCAGTAGGTATAGGGAATTGCGCAACCGTTGCAGCAGAATGTGCAGGGATGCGCAGCGTCGTCACATACATTCCTCTGTTGAGAATGGCGATCCGGCGAAGGTTTGGTCTTTTTTAAATTCTCTCGGCATTGGTAAATCTAAGTTCTCACTGCAGCCTAATTTAGACCTTCTTTCGCTTAACCGCCATTTCACAACATCCACTCCTCTACCTGCAACATCCAAACTAACCACACTACAATCACTTTCCTCTATCCCTACTCCGCAATATGATCCCTTCAGCTTTAGATTGGTTACTGAGTGTGAAGTTGAAAAACACATCCTGGCTGTCAAATCTAATGCCGAAGGTGTTGATGGGATAGGCCGCAGGATGATCTTACTGGGGCTTAAAATCCTTTTACCTATTCTCTGCCATATTTTCAACTTCTCGCTCAGTACTGGTACCTTCCCATGCTGCTGGCGTGAGGCAGCAGTAATTCCTATTCCTAAAATCACAAATCCTTCATTACCATCTCACTTTAGGCCTATTTCCATCCTTCCCTTCCTTTCCAAAGTCCTGGAACGCCTTGTTCAGCACCAACTTAGTGTATTTGTTAACAGCAACAATATCCTCAGCCCTTTTCAATCTGGTTTTCGCCCGGGACATAGCACCGTTACTGCTCTAACTAAAGTTTCCGATGACATTCGCCTTGGTATGTCGAATCAACAGGTTACAGCAATTGTTCTCCTTGACTTCAGTAATGCTTTCAATACCGTTGATTTCGACATCCTTTTGGCTATGCTAAAATCTATTTCCGTCTCGGACTCGGCAGTTGAGTGGTTCCGCGGTTATCTCTTCGGGCGCCGACAGCGTATCCGTGCTGATGACAAACTGTCGGAATGTTGTGACGTAGTTGCTGGTGTGCCTCAGGGTGGTGTCCTTTCCCCCCTCCTTTTTTAAATTTTCATCAATTTCCTAACTCCTCTCCTGTCCTGGCATTATCACCTGTATGCTGACGACCTGCAAATTTACTCACATGCTTCCATCGATGATATTGGTAATCTTGTTTCGAAACTCAGTGACGACCTTGCGGCTGTCCATCGTTGGAGTGTGTCCCATGGCCTTTTAGTTAATCCCAACAAGTCGCAGGTAATCATCATTGGAGGTTCTAAACAGATATCTCGGCTCAACTTTGATGACATTCCACCCGTCATCTTCCGTGACGTTGCACTGACTTACAGCCAGGTTGTTAAAAACCTCGGAGTCCTTTTCGATAGCACTCTTTCTTGGCGGCCACACGTCACGGAAACCAGTCGTAAAGTCTTTGCTGCTGCTGGGTCACTTCGAAGGTGGAAAAACTTGCTCCCCGTGAAGACTAAGGTTGAACTTGCGCAGTCCTTACTATTACCGATTCTTGATTATGCGGATGTCTGCCTCATTGATCTCAATGAGGATCTGCTAAGTAAGCTCCAACGCCTGCAAAATCTTTGCATAAGATTTATATTTGGGCTGCGTAAGTTTGACCATGTGTCTGAATACAGGAGCAAGTTAAAATGGCTTCCTATCAGGTTGCGCCGAGATGAGCATGTCCTTGTACTTCTCTACAACGTACTGCATGACCCTCGTACTCCCTCATACCTTAAAGAACGTTTCCGATACCTTGGTGTTGACCGCTCTCGTGATTTGCGATCCAAGACTGATAATGTGTTGGAAATACCCTTTACTCGGTCAGGCTACTATAAGGAATCTTTCACTTTAAAAGCTATCAGTCTCTGGAATGATCTGCCATCTGAGATTCGTCACTCCAAGTCACTACCTATTTTTAAATCTAAACTGCATAACTTCTTACTTAATAAAATTGTACCTTAGTTTGCAACTGAGTTTGTCTATATATTTTATATATATTTTTATATGTATTTTTTATTTATTTATTTGTGTATATTTTGTTTTTATTGTAGTTGTATTTACATTAAATATTATCTATATATTGGCATTGGCACACTACTACAGTTACTATTTACATTTTCCTACAAGCAACTAAGGTTGTCTGGAAGAGATCGCTTTAAGCGATAAGACCGCCTTTGTCCACCCTAGTTTTAAGAGTCTCCTGTGTATTGTTTTTGTTTTTGTGTGACAATAAAGAATTTATCTATCTATCTATCTATATTTATATTTAATGAAATCGTGTTAATTGAAATATTCAAATCCAGTCGTTGTAATATATTTTTCAAGCATTTAATTAATCCGTTGTGCCAATATTGTCCTGGGTCTGAAGTTTGTATAACCAGCGTTTCTTTGTTTGTATGTAATAAGGTCCGCGCATCTTTTGGTAAAACATTACCTAATCTTTTGTTTACAATAGCAGATAGGTCATTCAGTGCTCGGTGAGTTATATTAAATTTTATGGCCCAGCTTTTTATACCTTCAACGAATTCACGATTTTGTTCATAATCAGTGGTTTCTTCGAAATCGGAATCGTAGTTTTCTAGAGGATTTTCGAATTCTTCGTTGTCTGAGTCTTGGGCTAAGGGTAAAAAATTATTTGTCACTACGGAACCCTCATTTACTTCACGTGTGTTTGTACTTGATGCGCTAGATTTTCCTTCCGACACCAATGTTATTATTCCTGAAGAACCTGGCTGCACTGATACTTTACAACTTTTTGCCACTTTTCTTTTGAACCCACCACTCCTTTTAAATCGTTTCCAATCGCTTAAATCCATAATAATAAACTATTTTCTCAGGACAAATTAGAACAGCTAGACGCGTATCTTAACAAAATGGCTGATGTTTATTAATAATGTGATTGATCAAGTAGCATATAAGGTTGTTTGATTTTATGACGCTCTTATTAAACACTATTGCGTTTAAAAGAGTCTTGAACAAGAAAGTAACGAGACTAACTAATAAATATCTTCGCTAAGACTGTTATAATATCTTTCTTTCTTACAAAATGCTAATATAAGATTTCAAGACTATTTAATCTTTCTGCAGACAATTATAGGATACATATTCCTATTAGTGGTTTATAAGGTAATCTTGTAGTCAACTATAAGATTGAGTAATAAAAACAAATGCTCTTAAGAATATATACGCTTGTGAAATGTTATTATAAGTAAAAAAGTCCTGTAACTGTTTTATAAGTAGTCGTGTAGCAAACTATAAGACTGAGATATAAACCCTAATGCTCTTGAGTATATTAGAGCTTATTTTATGCTATTATAAGAGACACAGTCTGCACCAATGCCTTAATAAGAACATTATAAGAAGAGGTAGACCTATAATCTTTCGTTATAGGATTACTTTGCTTGTTGGGAACCTACGGTGAACTTTATTTTTCAGGATTTATAGGTTCTAAATAAACTAGGGTACCTTTACTTCAATCTGGAAAGACAGATTTTTGAAGTTTTGTATTTAGCGAGTAATATTTTTTTAACTGATGGGGGCGCTAGTTGACTGCAGGAAAGTCCTTAAGTGACTGTTACCTTTAAGTTAATTCATTGTTACTTTTTTAAAAGATTTATTAAAACAAGGGATGTTAAATTCTGTTTAAGTATATTTAAAGCTTTATTATTTGTTTTGGAAGATTTTGTTTTTGTTTGCATTTTTAATATATTTAATATATTTTTTTACGTTTCTGAACGAAACTGTCAACCAAAAAAGAATGGTCAGTATGGATAAACGGACAATTAGGGACCAGTATGGTGGAATCATCTGACATCAACGGCCACACCATGTCACGGGGTAAGTAAATCCTGATTAATCTCAGAAAAATCTAATCAATTTTTTTTTGTTTCATTGTATTCAGAAAGATAGAAGAATATTTCACGTAGTGGCATGATAATTTTGTAGAATAAAGTTGAAAATTTTGGTCAAAACTGAGTGTGAAGTCAATGTTCTCGAGCGAGTACAAAGGGGCTCAATGACATCAAGAATTTAATTATTTAATATGGCTTTATATGGCACTGACTTGGATATTTGTGTATATTTCAGGACTACGAAATGCTGAAATTGAGCTGCAGCTAAATTTCGATGAATCTGACGGTCTTTCAGAAAGTGAAGATATTTATGAACCGAATGATATAGAATATGACCGGCCTTTGTGTAGTGAGTCGGACGACGATGAAGGCAGCGACATATTTGAACATATCTCTGAAATCGAGTCGGTTAGTGAATCGTTACCAGTGCCTAGTCCAGCTTTAGAAATAGGAGGCAGTTCGGCAGTATCTAACCCAAGATTTTTATGTGAATCGAGAAATTAATCAGCAGCGCCCAGTCCGAGTGTAAGTGAGTACAATAATGTTTCATCTGCGGCTGGCCCGTCTTTTCCACCACCTGAAATAAGTATCTCATCCGAAAGGGCGTCGTTTACTTAATTTACCTGGGTTAGTGCACCCAAGTGCTAACAGTATACTATTTGTAATCTTAATTCACCTAGGTGCATCAAGTATACTTTTAGTAAACTTTATTCGCCTAATTCACCTGCGTGCATTAAATATACTTTTAGTTAACTTTATTAGCGTTTGCCCTTCCAGAGCAAGAACACAGAAGTGGACCATTCGTTTTATTTTACACAGCTTTGATCTGGCTGTCGTAAACGCTAGGCTATTTTCTTTTTTATATCGAGTGCAGGCTTTAAAAACAAATACTCCCAGAAAAGAAATTTTGCAATTGAGGAGTTACAAATTGCGCCTGGGAGAACAGCTGATTGAGCAAAGTAGCGTGAGCTCTGATGAAGAAACTGATGATTTCTCTGAAGAGGAACTGGCTCCAAAGCATAAAAGAAGAAGAGTTGAGATTGTGCCTCTGCCTTCTACTGTAAGACGACAGCAAAAAGCTGCTCATATGCCCATGATGACTGAAAAGCAGTCTAGATGTCGACAAACCGGCTTTATGAAGAAAAGTAGAAAAATGTAATGTTTATCTATGTCTTACGATTAACAGAAACTGTTTTTCTGATTTTCATGTAAAAAATTAGAATTGAAGTACAAAATCGAAATTAGTATGTTCCTACGAATGGCTTTTAAGCTAAATAAATACTAGATTAAGGGCCGTTTGCACTAAGGCCCTTTTAAGAAGAGTTTTTCCTGAATATTGAGATTTGTTTTAAAAGGTTTTTTTTTAGTCTTTTTTTTGTTAATTATAATAATAAGTATTTTAGAAGAGATTATTTTTGTTGAATGTTTACCTATTTTAGTATTTTAGAAGGTTAGTTTAACACCATCCATACAACTTTGATCATGGTCTATTTTCAAAGAATATTTGTGATATAGACTGATGAGCACATTTAAGACTGAGTCAAGATAATTATTAAACAATATCTAAAGTAAAACTATGCAAATAAAACTGATTTTTCTTTGAATTTTCATTTCTTTAGACTGTTCTCGCGTGAGGACTTGGTCCTCAAGTACTTGTACGAGAACATTAGGAAAAATCAAGTGGAAAACACGTAGATTTTTTGGTCATTTTTCTCATAGCCTTTAATCTAAATATATAAAAGAGCATGTCCTGACTGACTGACTGATTCATCAACGCCGAGCCGTAACCGCTATAGATACAGATCTGAAATTTTGTACACAGGTTCTATGCATGTCAAAACCACCCACTAAGAAAGGATTTCGGAAAATTCATCTCCCAACCCAGATAGCAAGTGAGCTTGCTGCAAACTTGGTTTTCGTTTGATTTTAGCTTGTCACCTCAAATATGACAAGACAAATTTATTAAAATGTTGCTGCAAACTTGATAATCCAAGGTGAAATATTCAAATTTGTGGCAACTTTGCAGCACTTTTGCATTTTTCGCTGTTTCAAAAATGAAGTGTCAAGTTTGCCTTACGGTTGTGACAAACTTGCAAAAAAAAAAACTGAAGACTTAGCTGGCTGTATGGACAAGATTTCCTTTGCCTTTCCCTCCCACGGGATAAAAAAATAACAACGACTCTTTCTCTTCTGACATTTGCCGCGAATAAAATTTTCTACTCTTATATTTAACCAAAAGAAAACGCTTTTCCGGTTTCTGATCGACTTTTTTAGGTTTTTTTTACTTAAGTCTTGTGTCGGTATTGCGTGCAACGTATATAACATAAAACTGCGTGCGACCTGGACGCGAGACGTAGTACGACCTGTACGACGCGCTTTGGAAATAAGGTTAGTTAGTTAATTCATTTATTTATCTTTTATGGATAGAAAACATGGTTACTGCCTGCTATTTATCACAATCGATAGTCCTTGTAGTCTAAAATAGTGTCGACCTTGCTAGAGGTATTGTACCTAACCTAACCTCAACCCGCTTCCAAAGGTGTGACTTTTCGACTAATTCCTTTATTCTCTAGGATCAACATGTCTCGCAAACCTTTCTTGCAAATGTCCAGACAAGGACAGTTAAAAAGAATTAAAAGGCAACTTAAATTGACTACACATGGAGACCTATCTCGAGAGCAAGCTGTGCAACCAACTAATAAAAATGAATTTGGAAATGATGACCCAACTTCATTTCCTCATGATGATCCAACTTCATTTCCTCATGATTCCAGTCCTTCTCAAATCCAACAACCTTCCCCGTCCAATGATAATTGTTCTACATCCAACAACAACACTCACCAAAGTCATGCATCAGATAGAGGGCATGAAAATCATATGTCTCCCATAATAGATTCAAATGAGACATTTGTAAATAATTTAAGACACTGGGCTCTAAAATATCAAGTAACACATGTTGCCATTACTGCATTGCTGATTATTTTAAGAAATCATTGCTGTTTTAACTTGCCAGCAGATGCTAGATCCTTACTAAAGACTCCAATTAATGTCATCACTCGAATTGTAGAACCGGGAAAATATGCACATATAGGCTTGGAGAAAAATTTAAATAAATTATGGAAATTTGTCGCTGAAGGTGTTAGTGAAATTCTTTTACTTATTAACATTGATGGATTACCTTTGTTCAAAAGCAGTGCAACTGAGTTTTGGTGAAAGTTTGTATGAAAGTCCGTCAGTTTTGATAAGTTAGGATCTTCAAAATTTGTATTTAGACTGACGACTAAAAACAAAACTTTGTGTCTCAGGGTTTTTGAAAATTCTACACCCTAAGGGGTGAAAAGGGGGATGAAATTGAAACTCCTTCATTTCAAAGTAATATCCACTAAATTTATTATTTAGGCATTAGGGTTGTAATTCTGTGGAACATACATCACTGTTATTAAAATTCCATCCAAAATTTAAACCCTTAAAGAGTGAAATGGGGTGAAAAAGTCAAAAAATCAATATGGGTGTCGTTTGTATGGTTTATCGGATCGCTGATTACGAAAACTAGAACAAATTTGAAATCTAAGGTGGTGGACGTGAAATACCATCATCCCCTGGGGATGGGGTTGGGGTGCGATAGGGTTAAAATGTCTAAAAATCAATATGGGTGTCGTTTCTTTGTTTATATATAAAAAAAAGCCAAACCGCATGACAGTTTGTTGGCAGAAAGAAAATCTCTCAAAGTTAGTTTTAACACATAAGGATAGGGATAGCGGTTAAGACGGCGTTAAGGATAGGGATAGGAGTAGGGTTAGGGGCAGGGATCCCTATCCCTGCCCCTAACCCCTAGAGGTAGAGGGAGAGGGAGTGGGATGGAGGTAGAGAGAGAGGTAGTGGGAGTGGGTGAGGGAGGGGGAGAGGGAGAGACTGCACATTGTCTGAATATGACGCGGGCGAAGCCGCGGGCAAAGCTAGTACCTCATAAGACAAATTCAATACAAAAAATTTAATTCCTACATGATCGTTACCCCCAGGACTCAGGAGGTTTAAAACATACCAATAAAATATTTTTTATATATATATTTTAGGCAACTATGGATAGCAGATCTCACAAGGCATTCTTAATTTGTCACAACCATGGACCATTGTAACTCCCATGCATCTCTTAATGTCACGACCATGGAGCACTCTCACAACCATGGATCAATGTCACACCAGTGTGCAGATTTTTTTTAAATAGTTTTTCTCATAAACCATATGTCGTTAAGCTTTATCACATACGCGAGTTAATAGGGATGATTCCCATAATAAAATCCCCTAATTTATATAAGTGCAACTGTGGGAAACTAACCATTAAGGATGTACTCTATAGTAGATAAGCGCCCGTATTTTTAAGAAACTAATAAAAACTATAATATTGATTATTTGAATTAGCAGTAAATAACTATAATGTTTGGGAAGCCACTATAAGGTAATTCACCCCAACCTCTATCATAAATAAACAAAGTAATGTCTGTTTTCAGAATAATAAAAAAAGACTTGCTTGGGTCAGGAGCTCATTGTCCATCCTGACGCCATAGGCATAGGAACTAAGTTTATTTTGTAATTAGCAATAAGTTTTTGCAAATTAACTTTTTTTTAAAGTGCAATCTCGTTCTCGATCAGAAGGTGACGAGTTGCGGTGCGAGCAACGAGATGTTCAGCGCATACTGTAAGTGTTTGCAAGTAGGTAAGTAATTGTAGTGTGAGAATATCAATAGAGCAATAGAATACTAAAGTAGATTACATGTATCATCCTAAGATCATGAACTAATCTATTAACATAGTGTTCTGTAGGCTAGGATAGACTAACATGTAAGACGTAAGCTAGTAACCTAAAAATATAATAATATAAATAGAGAGTAAATTAATAAATCATTAGTATTGAATCATACTCGGTGTTGTTATTATGCATTTCCCGTGAGCCGCCCTATATGGCGACCGCGCCAACCTGGGTGAGTGTTGTTGGACAATACAAGGTGTAACAGAAAGGGTATATCAACCCTGAAGGATGTGATCCTACCCATGAAACAGAACAACTTTCCCTTAGGAACATAGGTCGAAATACGAAATGTTATATATGTTCAGTTTCATGGGCAGATTCACATCCTTCAGGGTTGATATACCCTTTCTGTTACACCTTGTATAGTTTAGTTATTTTCTGTGATGAAGTGAAAAACTAAGTTTCATGTGTTTTGGACTGGTTGGACTGAGTACGTGTAATAAGATGGGGAACCAGGCAACTACCCCGAAACCGCAGGCTGGAGTAGTACATCGTGAAGTGATAACCCAAGTTGGACAAAGTAACGTGCTGGAACAGACCACATCGCTGACCCAAGTTGTTGCTAGCCTCAACGGTTACTTTTTCCTGTTTTTCATCGGGTTCACGATCGTCGTAGTAGTCGTAGCAATTTGCTACGCGAACCTATGCCTTAACAAGAGGATCGAGAGGAGATCTGTGGCGGCTATGGTGTCCAAAGTTTAAATACTTGAACGGTGGAAATTAAGTCAAAGCAGATGACAGTTGTGATGAACTTGGTTCGGGACAAAGTGAAGAGATTATGCGTGCGTCACCAAGTCAAGTACTATTATTCTGACGTCAATTTTGTCGAACCGCACAGAATAGTTTTTAGTGCGTACATTGATGCTCCCTCTGGACAGGAACTGTTGTGTCCACAGTGTGTAGATGTAGAAAAATGTATAACAATATTTAAGGAGTTGGAGATTACGACGCCTTACGGAATAGTGTTGTCAATGGACTTCAATACAGTGAACGGAGGACACACGTGGAAATTCACCTGGGAGGAGAAGGACCTTCAAACAGAGTTGGACGAGTTGTTAGGCTTGTAGGATATTTAAGTGCTATAGTTTCGGATTATGTGTGCTAATTATAGTGCAGTAATAAGGGAGTGACTCATGGAACTATTACTAAACTGTAAGTACAAATGTAAACAATTACTTGTGTGGGGCCAGGAGAAATGTGTTTTACAGGTTATTATTTTAATGTTTTATAAATCGTTTCTGTTTAAAATTTAAAAATAATATAATTGCGTTAACGTAACAAATATACCAATTAGGTAGTTTTTAGGGCTACGTTTTCAGAGATAGTTTACAATATGTTATGATGATGATAAGCAATTATTAATCAACTTAAAGGGTTTTTTTTTAATGGTTAAGGAACTACATTCGATAAAGGAAAAATTAAAGAAAGTTAGAGGTTATTTATGTAAGATAGGATCACGTAGAAGGACTGCACCGATTAGAGAAATAATTAGCTGAAGCAGTGGCCATAAAGTCAGAGTATGATAATTTGGTAGGAAATATACGTAGTTTACTTTTAACGAAAGGTGTAGAAGATAGCGTAGTATTAGCAGTTAGGCAGTTACAAACTCGGATTTCGGAGTTATATAACGAAATCCTTGATTATTGTCAAGTGTCAGAAAAACAAGTGGTAGACGGAGAAGTATCTGAAGAAGAAATTTCAGAGTTAGAAGTGTCTGGAGAAGAAAATTCAGAAGAAGAAAGTTCAAAGTCCGATAGTTCTAGCGAAAACGAAACGATGGCTAAATTCGATTTTAAGGTAGCGTTTTTATTACCGATAATGGACGATAGTGAAACAGTAACTAAACAATTGATAAACGGTTATACGACAGTTTTTTCGGCAGATACTCAAAAAGATTTAATTAATTTTGTTCTTAAAACTAGGTTGTCTCAATCAGCGAAGTTGAAACTCAATGCCACGTACGCGTCAGTGAGTTCATTGGTCGCGAGTATGAAAACAAACCTACTTCCAAAAAAGTCGGCTAATGCGATTTTATTTTATTTTTATTTTTGACAAAACCAACAGCTTATGCACTAAAGTTTTAACATTTTAAAAAATACTTAGAGAATAAAGCCAATTACAGGTTTTCAAAAGATAATCAATAAGTGCTAACGACTACTTACTTAAATAAACAAACAAACAAATAGTTTGTACGCACGGCAGCAAGCACGTAGAAACAAAACCAGTGTAAGATGAACCAGCAGCGCCACGCTACAAACGCCTTGAGCCGGAGGCCCACTCAAGGTCGAATGCTTTCCACCTACGAATGGCCGTGCGCACAATATTGTAAGTAGATTAGTGTTTGTGCACATGTGTATGCATGTTTATGTAAGGGCATGTGTGTGTGAATGTGTTTGAGTGTACGTCTGTGTGTAAGTGTGTGTCTGTGTGTGTGTTTGTGGTGATTGGATAAG
This sequence comes from Athrips mouffetella, assembly GCA_947532105.1. NCBI lineage: Eukaryota > Metazoa > Arthropoda > Insecta > Lepidoptera > Gelechiidae > Athrips > Athrips mouffetella. The sequence continues at coordinate 14,684,478 of OX383974.1, forward strand.
TGAGCCTAGTTATTGTAGTGATTTCCGGACTTTAGATTTAAAAAGGTTTTTGGATTCGTTGAATGGATCCAGATCGGCAAACTGTGTGTTATATGTTGTGAAGATTCGGGTAAGTGGAGAATTTTGTGCATAGTTTGTTCTGTGAGGTGGTGAATAGAAGAGTCTGGTGTGCCTAGTTCGCCGAGCTGGAACATTAACCCATATATGCCCAGAACTCTGCCCAAAAGTGGTATCGTATCTGCTTTTTGTATCGAAAACGATACAAAAAATCGTGTCACCGTTTGAGGTCCCTAGCTCCTATAATTCGTTTAGAGACGGCCTTCTAGTGCCATCTATTTATTATTCAAGGTACTTTCTTCTAAAGGCACTAGAGTGTTTAGGTACACTGCATCAATTTGCTCGTTATTTGATCAGTGCAAGTTGAGTTTTGATTTCGAAGCGCGAAAATTATGGCGCCTTCCAAAAAAAAGTAAGTAGTAATTATAATTAACTGTAATTTTGAGATTATTTGTATTTAAAAGTATAGTTAGATAGTTTGAGTGTCTATTGGTGCAATTTTAATCACGTTTTTTTAATATGTTGATATCAAAAATGACCTTATTACTTCCGTGTTTCGAAAACGATACAGTGGGCAAATATATTGCGTGCGTTTTAATAGCCTTATGTATTGTTTTAAGGTGGTGTAAGCCGCTGACAACAAATGAAATCGTTGATATTGTCAATGAGTTGGGGTCTGAAGATGCAGCCACAGCTGCTGATATTTATATTGATCCTCCTGGTGACGGTTTAGTGTCCGACTCCGATTCTGGCGACGAAAGAAATGTAAGTTTTGAGAACTTATCAAGCAGACAGCTACTAGCACCCGCTGAACTGGTTCTTCATGGTATTACTAATGACAGCGATGACGACAGTAACGACTCCGAAGTTCCGCTCTCATGATTATCGGCTGGATGTGGACAATGGTATTTCTGCTATACGTTGGCATGATAACAGTGTTGTGACATTGCTGTCAAGTGAGTATGGCGTGCATCCTTTGCGAACAGCAAACAGATATTCATCCACGCAAAAAGCAAGAATTGATGTGCCACAGCCTGATGTTGTATATCAGTACAATTCCTTCATGGGTGGGGTGGACCGCTTAGATGCCAACATAGAGCTTACAGGATTGCTATCAGGGGCAAAAAATAGTACATACCCATAACTTTCTGGCCCATAGTTGTGGCTGTAAATAATGCCACGCTTCTCGCAAAAACATATCGCAGAGATGTCGATACGCTTGAATTCCGGCGCAGTCTTGCTCTAACTTTACTCCAAAAGTACGGCATTGATAAACAGCGGCCAGGACCTTCGAAAAGGGTCTTCAGCACTGTTCCTACCTCGGTTCGAAAGCATAATGCTGAACACATGATTGGTAAAGCTCAGAAGCGAGCGCGTTGTGCTCACTGCAAAAACTTGACTGTAACTTCATGCCAAAAGTGTGAGGTTTATCTGCATTCAAAATGCTTTATAACTTTTCATTCATAGAAAAATGTTTGTATTGACTTAATTTTCAATTGTTTTCACTTAAGTGCTTTAAAAATAAATAAATATAAAAAAAACATTATCGTTCTTTATTTATGGTAAACGGACAGGATTTGGCGCAGATTTGACCAATGTTTCGTTTTCGAACACTTAAAAAAAACCTACTTACCTATTACTAATTGTTATAAAATAAATTGTATCGTTATTAACGACCATTTAGCCTAAACATATCCGAAAATCACAAAGATTGGTGATCCAAAATAGATCTGGGCAGCTAAGGTCTCTGTTCGTTTTCGAATCAAGGGGCATATATGGGTTAAGGCCAATTTTAGAAACCAAATTCATATTACCCAAGTAACCGTTTACCGTTTCATGTAATAGACTCATATCTGCAACTGTTCGACGGTCTTTAAGTTGCATTAAACCAAAATGTTTACATTTCTCGTCATATCCATGGATGTATGTATGGGAACGATACTGTAGATGTTTTAAGAAGCGTTTTTGGATCGATTCAATTCGTGCAATATGAGTGGCATATTGAGGTGACCAGACACAACTAGCATGCTCTAACACACTTCGCACATAAGCAAAGTACACTGCTTTTAGACAAAGTAAGTTGCAGTACCTACGTCAAAACGAGCAATCGATGGACGAGTTCGGTAAAAAGTTGTGCGAACTATTTACTGATCTTACGGTAACTCAAGCTGGAGGCGACGAAAATAGCTACAACGTGCTAAAACCGATAAATGAGAAGCAGGCTATTAAGCTTTTCTCAGATGGGCTACGAAATCGTAGATTAGCTACGATAATATCGGCAAGGGACTATGACTCATTAAAATGTGCAGTACAAGCTGCTATGGACGTGGAGATGTTATTGCCTACGACATCGGCAGATGTTTTGACTATGCAAAGGCGACGACAAGATACGTTCTGCAATACGAGACGAGCACTACCATTTAGAGGTAGGTCGTATCAACGACCTGTGAGTCGGCCGAGTACGACATCTTATACAGTGCGGCGCCGGCCAGCGCCAGTGCAGTCGAGAGGTCGAGGTTATTACCCCCGAGGAGGATCGACAACTCGAGGTGGCAGACCTGGTACGTCCAGTAGGTATCTGGGAAGAGGTCGGAAAGTTGGACATGTAAGGATTATGACTGAAGAAAATGGAGAAGCGGCGGAAGAAAACGACAGTTTTTCTCAAGAACAGTCGGAAAATGAGGTTTTTCGAGATTACTAGTTTGTTCAGTATTTTCAAAACAGATCCGGATACAGTCTCAGTAAGACTGAATGTATCAAATACGTCAAGATTATTTTTAGTAGATTCGGGCGCATCCATATCTGCAATAGAGTACAAGTATGTCATGAATCATAACTTGCATGTTTACAGAAATCGACTTACCATAAAGGGAATCGGAGGAAGTGTTTACGCGTTAGGTTACGTGTATTTGAGTTTACAACTAGGAAGTGAAACTATTAGTCAGAAGTTTGTAGTGTTTGATTCATTGCCAGTTAAGGTGCATGGTATACTGGGAGTAGATTTCTTTAAGAAATATCGAGCAAATATAAACTATGACAAATATTTGTTGGAAATTAAACTTAATGAGAGAGCACTGTCATTTCCCTTAAATAAGAATTATAACATAAATATGTTGCAGATACCGGCACGCTTGGAATCTGTACATTTTATAAATACGGATATGAGTACAGACAGTGTTGTTTGTTCAAAGGAAATCAGCAATGGAGTATTCTTAGCGACTTAGTAACACCAGTAGAAAGTAGACTACCCATAAGAATTATAAATACGACTGATAGTGACTTGACCTTAAGCAGAGATGAATTAAAGCCTGTTGTGTATTCAATGACGGATTACGATATATGTACGTATTCGACAGCAAAGACAGATGCAGTACGAGTAAAACAATTGTTATATTTACTGAAATTAAAGCATATGAATGAAGAAGAGAGGACAACGATACAGAACTTGTGTGCCAAATATTCAGATATATTTTACTTACAAGGTGATAAGTTACAAGTGACAAATACCTATAAACGCACCCATCCTTATCTACCCCGACTTTAATAAAATCTTTGTAGTAACGACAGACGCTAGCGACAAAGCACTAGGCGCAGTAATTAGCCAGGATAATAGACCTGTAGCCTATATTTCGAGGAGTCTATCAGAAACAGAACAAAAGTATAACACGACAGAGAAAGAATTGTTAGCCATACTTTTGGCTTTACAGCAATTCCGCCCGTATATTTATGGTCGTAGGTTCATAGTCGAAACCGATCATCAACCCCTTACCTGGTTATGCAAATTAAAGGCACCTAATGCAAAATTAACGCGATGGCGATTAAAACTGATTGAATATGATTTCGAGATAAGACATAAAAAGGGATGTATTAATCACGTGGCAGACGCGCTGTCAAGAATTGAATTAAATTTGACGGATAGCGAAGTAGCAGAATTAGGTAGCGAATCAGATAGCGAAACCATACACAGCAACGCTGATGACAACGAGTCCGGCATACCCATAAAGAACGAACACCCTTGCCCGAAAATGATTAGGATATTTATTGATTTCGGATTCGTTTCCGCCCACAGAAAGGTAAATAACGACCACCACCTCACTTTGAGTGAGACCGATTTAGTAAAAGAATTCTTTGAGTTCGTCTTAAAGTATTTAGACCAAAATAAATACGCAATTATCTGCCCTGACGAGGATATTTTCTAAGCTGTCTCAGAAACATACCGCACAAAAATCGATGTCTAGCTTAACACTAAAAGATACACTAAATTACTTGAGGAACCCGCCTCATTAGAGCAAAAAATGGAAATAATTAAACAAGTACAAAATTAGAATAATAGACATAAGGGTACTACTCGTACATTAATGATAGAGGAAATTAAGCGTAAATACTATAGGGAGCAAATGAAGAAAATGATACGTAAATACGTGGAAAATTGCGAAATCTGCAATCGCGCAAAATATGAACGGCTCCCTACGGTAGCTCTTTTGGAAAGAACGCACACTCCTGTAGATCCCATGAAAGAATGGATGATCGACATTTTCTTCTTTAGAAATCGTAAATATTTAACTATTACGAGGGCCACACCGAAATGATCGGGAATAGAAAAAAGTACAAAAATAATACAACAATATTTACTTTCATTGTTTTTCGAAGTATTCTCCGTGACAATCGATGCACTTTTGCATTCTATCAAACCAATTATTATAACAGTAATTCCAGTCTGAAGTGGATATAGTCGAAAAGGCCGATTTGTAAGCTTCGACTGCCTCTTCTGGGCCTTGAAATCGTTGACCACGTAGCATATCTTTAATTCTTGGGAATGTAAAATAATCATTGGGGCTCAAGTCAGGGCTATACGGTGGATGGTCCATTAACTCCACGTTTTCCTGATTTAAAAACGCGATCGTTTTGCGAGCGGTATGTGAGCTCGCATTATCCTGGTGAAGAATGATGCGACGATTCGGATTAATTTTACGAAGTTCTCTTATGACTTCCGGCAAACAAACTATTGTGTACCAATCAGCAGTAACCGTTCTGCGTTCTTGTAAAGGAATCGTAGCCACATGACCAGTTTTCGATACAAACGAAGCGACCATTTTTTTCGACACGCTACGAGAGCGGACAACTTTTGTTGGCTTGACCTCGCCTTCGAAGACCCAAACAGCCGATTGATGTTTTCTTTCGGGCTCATATGAATAAATCCACGATTCATCACCAGAGACGATATTGTAAACTGCATTTGAGCTCCCTCTATTGAACCGTTGCAGAGTAGACCGACACCAATTAACACGAGCCGACTTTTGTTCCTCGGTCAAACGATGGGGCACCCAGCGGGAAACTAACTTCTTGACACCCAGTTCATCATGTAAAATAGTTTGAATCGCTGTCATACCAATGCTGAGAGAAGCCCGAATCTGCTCGTATGTCACATGTCTATCTTCTTTTATTAATTGGCGCACAGTATCGATGTTATCTTGTGTTACCGCTGTTTTTGGTCGACCAGTAGAAGGAACTGCCGTGAGAGAGGAACGTCCACGACGAAACTCAGAATACCAACGATATATAGTCGTTTTACTGGGTGCTTCAAGTTCATAAACAGAAACAAGCTCGGCGAGACATAGTTCTTGAGATAAACCTCGACGAAAGTTGTGAAAAATTATGGCACGGAAATGTTCCCGCGTAAGCTCCATTTTCCCCACTGACTTGTCAAATTCAAATGGCTACTACTCTTTTCTTTTTTACTTTTTTTAAAATTCAAAAATGGAATTGTGTTTGAAATAATACTACATGTCATAAACCAAAAAGGTTTTAATCTAATTTATTCCTGAGTATTCTATTCCCGATCTTTTCGGTTTGGCCCTCGTATAACCGCTGTGTGCAACGTTACCTGCTGCCTACTTCCACCGAAGTGAAACGATTGTACTTCTGCTCCATACTTCAAAGAATAGTTTTCGGAGAAGTCAACGTGCACACATGCTTCCTGGAAAGTCAAGTTTTCTTTAAGTGACTGAGTGAAGTGTGTGGTATTGATTGACAATTTTGTAGGTATGATTTAAGAATGTTATTAAATCTTTCTCCAATTTAGTAATTGCTTTTTCGGTTTTTGCTGTAACTTTAACTTTCTCTGTTAAAACTTGTTTTGAATCTAATTTATTCCTGAGTATTCTATTCCCGATCTTTTCGGTTTGGCCCTCGTATTGACAAATTCTCAAAATACGCTATGTGCAAGGAATGAGAGTCCTTAAACTCAGTAGATATATGTAACATGTTGATTATCATTTTCAGCACGCTTGGCGCGCCTGAATTAATAACTTCAGATGGTGAAAAAGGAGTAACCTCAGCCGCCACTTAGGAATTATTAAAAGAATATAAAATAAAGTGTCATATTACCACCCCGAAACATTCGACATCTAAAGCAGATATCGAAAGATTCCATTCAACATTAATCGAGATATTAAGAGTTCAAATAGAAAGTAACCCAAATACTCCAATATCCTCAATTATTAATTTAGCGATATTAGCGTACAATAATTCCATACACAGTACGACTAAATTCACCCCGTACGAAGTGCATTTTGGCACTAAGATACCCCTCCAGTTCGAACCGTCAGAAAGCAGTTTCGGACTACGTTACGAAACACCGCGAATTAATGACGAAAATGTACAGCGAAGTTCGCTAAAATATTGATAAGTTAAAAGATAGGATACAGACACGTAATGATAAGACAGTAGAGTAGTACCTACGTATACCTAAAGTAGGACAAATGATTTATATTAAGAATAATTTAAGAGGAAAGAATAAAAATAAGTTTTTAGGTCCATATAAAGTTGTAGAGTTAGGTCCACATAATACGATTATATATACTTAAATACAAAAAAAACCGAAAATTCACGTCAATGAAATAAAAATTGCAGATGCGGATTCAGAATCGCAGCCGCAACTTCGAACAACCGCAACTTCGAATAACTATTTCCTTTTTGCAAATCTTGCGTACCAAGTTGAAACGCTCAATAACTTATTACAAAGATTATCTACTGCTATAACCTTTGCTCAACATGGTATGTACCATTATTCAATTATAAAACACGTCTTATTGGATTCATTAAGATTCGTCCCTAAAGGTCAATTAATAACGAACAACCCTTTAATGTTGACTACATACCTGAATTTACAATTACGTAAACTTAGGGTTGTATTGATAAATCCAACTTAAGTGTGAGCCTGCTCTCAAGATGTACTTTTCACCAGAGGCGGCTCGTCCTAAAGAGCACTGGTGCAGTGCACTCCCTCTTTCATAAAACTCAAACTTAGGATGTATTACCTACCTAGTTAAGTTACATACGATTAAATACCTATTTTCATAACCCTATACGTTGTAAACATTTAAAATAGCCTAAGAAATAATTACGCAACAATTTACGTAGTCAAGTTGTACCAGGTGGAGCGCCAAGGATTGTGCTCCTATGAAAAAATATTCAGTACAATTCCTAATACAGAATTCAATGAGTGTGAAAGACAAACATCAACACGCTCGAGCGCGTGAAACAAAAGATTTTATATGAGAAATTAGCCTCATCAGGAGCGCTGCTCAGTGCAACGTTGCCAGTTCGCGATACGCATGCAGTTCGGTGACAAGGCGCTGTTGCCGATCATACGTAAACAAACTTTTCGTATACAGCTTTCAGTTACTGTTCGCAATTTTGCTTGAAAATTTAGAATTAACTGTTTTTAAATAGTGTACGTGCCTAATTACTGTAAAAATTGACGAATACAGTGCCGTTTACATTAAAAAATGCGAAAAAGACTACAAATACGACTTGAACTCAATGAAAAGGGGCCGTCACGATCTGAAATCGCGCTAGTTCAAAAGTGTAGTACAAAAAAATTAACTTTTAATCTTGAAGAACAATATTTAAAAACACCTTGGATGTGAGGTTGTAAATAAATTGTTTTGTTTCCCGTGTCTAGTATTTGAAGCTGGCGCTGGCGCGAATAATATGTAACAATAAAGCCATAAAAAATAGTTCATCAATAAATGGTAGGTAAGTCAATTTATTTATTTTATTTTTTTGTGCACACCCATAAAAAAATGTCACGAGCCGCCTCTGCTTTTCACATACAAATTATGCATTTTAAGTGCAATCGCAGACTTGAGAGGGATTTATCAATACGACCCTTAATACTATTTCATAATCACATTGCCATTAGTCGAAGAACAGAAATATATAACGCCTATTATCCAACCCTCTGATGATTCCTTATGTACCTACCCTGTATCCCAACATAGACAATTATTGCGACATGATAAGATATACGAAGCGATAAGCTGCACCAAGAACGACGTGTACATCTGCACTAAACAAGCAATCAAGTTATCACCGTGTGAGGAAGGCATCATCAAGTTCGAGGAACAAAATTGCAACTTAACTACTATTCACTGCCCTAATAACTTATGGACGCAGATTAGCAACAACCTATATTTAATTTATACTCCAACGACTGAAAAGATCGACATTGAATGCAAAGATGGAACCAGGCAAACAACGATTAAAGGTTCATTCCTAATAAGAAACGATAATTGCCGAATCACGTTCAGAGAGCACACAATTGAAGCAATCGATACTCCTGAAGAGATACTCAGAATTCCTGAATTAAAGATGCAAAAAATGAAACAACAGAAACCTATATACTTTAGCGAAGATGAAGGACACATTATACAGCAAATACAACGACTGAGAGACATTGAAGTCCCAACAGGACCTGGTAATGATTTTGCAACACATGTTTACTCACTTTGGATATTATTGGTAGCAATTCTAATATTCGCAATATGGAAGACATGTCACAAGTAGATACATGCCTACCTGAAAAGAAGACGCGAATACGCCCCTGCAGCAGCAGACGTCGAGTTAGTGACCAGAGAAGAAGAAGCGACGTCTCAGCCTCCAATATCCCTTCGTCCTGAAGGAATATTTTCAGTTCCGGGGAAGAGGAGTTAATAGGGATGATTCGCATAATAAAATCCCCTAATTTATATTAGATAAGTGCAACTGTGGGAAACTAACCATTAAGGATGTACTCTATAGTAGATAAGCGCCCGTATTTTTAAGAAACTAACTATAATGTGTGGGAAGCCACTATAAGGGTAATTCACCCCAACCCCTATCATAAATAAACTTAGTAATGTCTGTTTTTAGAATAATATAAATAGACTTGATTGGGTCAGGAGCTCATTGTCCATCCTGACGCCATAGGCATATGAACTAAGTTTATTTTGTAATTAGCAATAAGTTTTTGCAAATAAACTTTTAAAAAAATTGCAATCTCATTCTGCCAATTTTAACTCGCGTAAGAACATGTTATAAGATCCTCTTTGAGAAACACGCATCAAATAAGTAAAAAAAATACGAGTATGTGTCGCATTTTACTTAAAATACGAATGGCTCATATTGTATTCTTTCCTTTATCGTTTTTGATTTAAGTCATATAGTTTTATTAAAGTTTTTTTTGTTTAGTTTTAAATTAATTATTATACCCATGCTACCACTTTTAATTGTTCAATCGCTCTTGGCCGCTCAATTGTAAACTATTCTACCTATTAATATTTGTTAAGTTGGATAGGGTCACCTACGGCACAGGTTTACCTAGTGTGGGGGGACCATTGGCAACATGTTATTTATTAGTAAGAGGTTCGAATGGGATGAAAAAAAAAGTTGAGAATATTGCAGTTTTTCTGGTTGACTACAAAACTGTATTGGAAGAAACAAAAAGAAACATATAGAAACACAGAGTTAAAAGTGAATCAGAAACACAAAGAAATCTTTAAAAAATAAAATTTTGTCAAAGGAAAACATACATAAGGAAAATATACCAAAGATCCTTAAAAGGTGTTAAGCGAAGACAACTACTCGTACAACAAAAAACAAAGTGTTAAAACTAAATAAAAATTAAATTTGCGACGATGAGTCAGATACTCAAAAGAAGAAACTCTTTGTGCAATTTGTTTAGACACTGGCTAAAGTGAAGAGATGTGGTACCTTTGCAGATATTGGGCGCATAAACAAACAATGTTCTAACTTCTTATTTGTCTTTTTTTTTTCGGATCCTTCAAATCTTCTTAAGCTTAAACTTAAATTAAATTTCTTTATGTTAAAAATTTATCTACATTAAAATATAAAATTATTAATTTATGTATTACGTTCTGTACCTGCCAAAGCTGTACATAGAGCACACCTAACCTCAGACCAAAGATTTATACAGATGTCGACATCCAAATTAATGTTATAAATTCGAAAATTACTCTTTCTGTCGCTTCAAGCTTTCACGGCTAATCCGCTAAACCGATTTTATAAATTTGGCACGAAGATAGTTTGAACCACAGAAAGTACATCGGTTACTTTTTTCTGAATTCCACGCGTGGGAAGTTGCAGGCAAAACCCAAAAGTCAATAAGAGACGTGTAATATGTATCCTTCTTAGGATTTTTTCTAATAACGAGAATTGAGGTAACCCCAAGAATATTTAGGTCTACTTAACAGAGACGAACGACGAAGATGATCCAAGATCTTACCTTACAAAGTGCTCGAGTAGGTCTATCATTAAATGCAGACAAAACCAAACTGCTAACCAACTCCTCAGAAGTGCCAATTCAAGTTGACAATTCTCCTCTACAGTATGTTCAGGAATATACATATCTTGGCCAAATTATCTCCGCCAAAGACCAAACAACAAAAGAAATTAACATAAGGATTGCCAATGGATGGAAAAAGTACTGGAGTTTGAAGGAAGTTACCAAATCCCGAGAGCTTAACATAGAAATAAAAAGGAAAGTATTTGATATATGTATACTTCCATGTCTCACATGGCTGCGAAACATGGGCTCTGACAGAGCAACACAGGAATAAACTTGAGCGATGCCAAAGAGCCATGGAGAGGAGTATGTTGGGCATATCTAGACGGGACAGATGGAGAAATACTGACATCAGAGAGAAAACAATAGTGAAAGACATTCTAGAAAGGATAGATCAACAAAAATGGAGGTAGACCGGGCACATGATGCGGTCTGCCACCGGAAAATGGTGTCAAATTGTAACAAACTGGTACCCCCGGGATGGCAAGAGAAGCAGGGGACGCCAGCCAAAAAGATGGGAGGACGAAATTAAAGAAGTGGTTGGGCCTATGTGGAGAAGTTTCCAGAGACAGATATGAGTGGAAAAGGCTTGAGGCAGTCTTCCTACAGAGGCATTCAATGATCATTGACATTTTGTAGCATTTATTACCATACTTGTGTGTGTGCAGACAAGGTGGGGGAGGCCTTGCACAAATAGTGACCCTGTTCTACAGAAGTTTTATTGCTTTACTGATACACACTTTTATTTATAATTTTACTGTGGAAAGGGAAATAAAGGCTATTTTTATTTATTTTATTTTATAACAGAGACAATTCACACAAAGTCATCTGATTCCATACTAGATAAAGCCTGTACAATAGTTCCACATAAATGGTATGAGACATCTTTCTGAAACCAACTGGTTGTATCGCTTTAGGAAAGTACATCCAGTATTAGATAAACGAGACACGCTGGCAGGCCATGCTCGGTTTACTGACTCAAGTAGACACTGAAAACAATAGAATGGACAGGCCCCCTGAGAAAAGGCACAAAGGAAAATCAATAAAGTAATGAAAAGATGGCATAGTGAAAGTAGCTGAGAAAAACTGGATTAAGAAAGCAGAGTGTAAATTGAAAGGACTTGAAAGAGTATGAGGAGGCTTTTACACAGATGGAATCCTTAGTTACCAAGTCAACTTACTAACCTAGATTCTAAAATTTAAATTAAGAAAACTAACATCATATTTCAAACTCTGTGAAATTGTTTAGATATTTGTTTGGATTATATGTAGTTTATCATTTCTGAATGTTGGGTTATTAAGTCCCCGACTTTCATTATTATAAAGTTTGCAAAAGATAAAAAGAAGTACTTTGAGTGGTGGTACTTTTGGTAGTTTTATAGTTAATTTTTTATTATACTTAGGTATATAAATTTAAATTTTTGAATAATATGCATAACAAGTTTTAAAGCCGGTATTATTATCTTCCAGGTGGCTGGGTAAGCGTAAGCTTCTTAAAATTAAATTTGAGAATTATTTATTCTAATTTACTGTGCGAAGAAGCAAGAAGGACGGCGCAAGACAGGGGGAAGTGGAGACAGCTCATGAAGGCCCTTTGCAGCAGCGGGGTGCCCTAGGATAACAACAACAACTGTGCTAACCTTGCTTTATGATTAAAAAGACTACAAAGCATCAGTCGAAGGCATTCTAAAGTGATATCAAAATTCTCTAACAAAAAAACAATATTTAATTTGATATACCAGTTACTTCAATGGCTCGCTTGCCCTCCAGCAGATAAAGGTAACTTCCCCAAATAGAGATACAAGCCCTACCATCTTTGAATTCCTATATATTGAATACTTAATAAATAAACATTTGAAAAACAAAATATTTGTTCCACTTAATCCATACCTAATGAAATAGAAAATTCTCCAGAATATTTACAATATAGACAACTGGGTTTTTGTCTTGGAAGGCCAAAACACTGTCTCGTGCAAGATTTCACACTTTTTAACATTAATATATTCCATCTTTGCAGAGCTTGCAAGACAGCCATGTCTACAGTTGATATGCCACCAGTCCTCCCATTCACCATGACAGTCACAGAGAAGACTGTGGGTGAGAGAAGGCTCTATAGGGATAGCCCTATAGAATTGAGCAGAGCTCAGATCAGATGAAACAAAAACAAAACAAACTGCTTAGAACACTTTCTTGGGCCTTAGGTAGGTATATGTAGACCATGACAAGCTTCTGAACGATCACATCAGAGAAGACACAAATCCATACTGCAACACCAGCTATGAAACTTTGACTTCCCTACTAGCATGAATAGCTATTTAGACTATTTTAGACCGTTTAGTTATCTCCCAACCAAAAGACAACACTGATACCTACAGTATATCATAATAAATTGCTTTGGGATGATTGGCACTTCCACAATATTTTTACAATAACGGGTAAAACGAAATTTCCTTGTAAGCGATGCCCTTTCGGTAGAAAGTGTAGTATTCTGTGGCGATGCCTTGATGGCGGATAAAACCAAATAAAACCACGCACGGACGGCGTAAAAACCCGCACGCATTTACCAAATATGCATATGTATACTGCCCACCAGAAATTCCTTGTGTGGAAACTAGCGTATTAAATTTTCTTTTGTTTGTTTTTCAAATAGAATACGAAAAATTGGAAAACTTCGGAGAAAATAACACAGATTAGTATATATGTAGGAAAATAAATAAGCAGACAGACGACAGAGAGGAGTGCAAGCAGATGAATGTCATGAATGAACGAACGAAAGGAAGGGAATGAAAACGAATGATGGAATATTGAATGATTTTTCAATAGTCGTTTGTCTATGCATCTAACTTTCTATTCACGATCCTGCGTTGGGTATTGTTTTTAGTCACAGTCTTGTTTCCAAGTCATTTTTTGTGACCAGACCGATCGAAATTAACAATTTTATTTTTTTTTACATGATTCAAACTAATGGCGGTTACATAATGTATTATATAGTCTAAGCATAATATACTCGACTCGTATTTTGTCGTGACTATCACTCCAGAGGCCCTACCGCTTAACTCAATCGTTATCGATTCTCCCTTTTTTTCTATACAAGAAGAAAAGAGAGATTCGATAACGATTGAGTTCGGCGGTAGCGCCTCAGAAACCTCACCAAGAAAACCATCGAATTTCTCGATTCCAACTATGCCATAATTTAGTTCCGGAATTGAAGCGGAATCATACATACCGCAAAAAATCGTAACATCTGTACTTTCAAAGAAATACATAGTCATTGGTGAGGCTTCTGGCGTGATGTTAACCCCAGCAGGAGGCTGCTGAAGGTGAGGACCTTCATACGCGCAAACGGCTGCAGTGATCAACATGATTCCTATATTAAAATTAAAGTAGTTCTGGATTCAATTTAAGCAGCTTACTTGATCGTTTCATTTTCTGTTCCTTTTTAACCGCAGCAATTTCTTCGGGAAAACACTCGTTTTGTGCTTGACGAAGTACCAAAAGCTCTGCACGCCTTTCAAGTTCAGGAGTGACTTCTATGTACAAAGCTCTGTTCAAAATATACTTATCAATAAATAAAATTGCATAGGCAAAACTTTTTATAAGTCGTCTCCAATTAGAAAAGCGCGCTAGGAGGAGGGCGCTACCGCCGATGTGTAAACATCAGCTCCGTAATATTTTTATAAATAAAATTATTTAAACCAAATTTTTTCGCAAAAAAATAAGTGATTTGTGTTTAAAACTTAATAGCTAACAAGTGATAGTGTTGGTGAAACTAGAAACAACAGAATTAAGGAGATATTCACGTTAAAACACCAGTGCTCATATGAGTGATTTTTATTGTCACCTTTAACGATATACTGGCAAAACCTATTTCAAATTGTAGCCAGGGAACTGAACTTTAAATAGTGTATCTAGTCATCAACAGTGATGTTAAGTGCATTGGTAAAATTAACGTGAACATATGCATGGAGCAACACCTTTACGTTCTACCCGTTTTTATTTGATGTTTCTGTCTAATACCGTCACAGCTGATAGTCCAGTTAACAATAACGACATTTTGAAGAGAAGCTTATATTCGCCTACTGAAGACAAGTGGCGATAGCCCTGTTGGAACACGGCTCAACTTTAACGCTACGACACAACGATGACGCATGCGATAGGGTGATGGTTCAATCCCCAGCAACGGTAGTTTGTCTTTTTGCAAATTTTGGACTTTATTACTTAGTTATTACTTGATAGTTGACATCTTGTGTTTAATTGTTGTGTTGTTGAAATCTGTATTATCTTTTTTTTTTTATTATATATATATAATTTTTTTTTGTTGTAATTGTTGTTTCACACATACTTTTGTGAAATTATTATTGACATGATAGTTAGGTACCTACATAGTTTTATCAAAATTATTTAATTTCGAAAATATGATTTCCTCTTCGATATTAATGAGTTATTAAAAATACAATAAGTATTGTTAAAATTAATGAATGAATAATTGGCAAAATTAATTATGGGTATAGAAATTAATGAATTAATTATTACTGTGGAAATTTATTAGTTGATTGTTATATTGGAATTTATGAATTTGTTAAAATTCTCTCTCTTTTAGTCGCTAAAGGGTGTAGACTTTTAAATTATACGGTTGAAACTATATTAAATGTTTCCCTAAATGAGGCCCAGTGGAGCCAGGCATCCCTTCCAATTAGGCATGGGGGTTTGGGTGTGCGGCGTGTGCGGGACGTGAGTTTGCCGGCTTTTCTAGCTTCGGCGCATGGGGTTGCTGGTCTTGTCTCTGACATTTTATCTTCCAATGGAGGCAGGGCCAGTATTCCTTTTGCAGCCGACGCGTTGACGAGGTGGACAGCTCTCTTCCCGACTGCGTCCGTGCCCGAAAACCCAGACATACAGCGAGCCTGGGATGACGTGGGTTCCAAAGATACTCTCGACCGACTCATGGGTGCGGCCGCCGGGGCAGACCTAGCTAGACTAAGGGCGGTGTCAAAGGCTGAGTCTGGGGCGTGGTTGCAGGCTTTGCCTTCACCATATATGGGTACGCTGCTCGACAGTAGCTCTATTCGTGTGGCTGTGGCTCTCCGCCTGGGCTGCGATGTTTGTCAACCACATCAATGCATCTGCGGCTCCATGGTGGAAGCCAATGGCCATCACGCGTTGAGCTGCTGTCGGTGCTCGGGGAGATTCCCTCGTCACCACGCCCTGAATGACATAGTCCGAAGGGCCCTGATTTCAGCCGACGTACCCTGTATGTTGGAACCGCCGGGTCTTAGTCGTTCTGACGGCAAGAGACCCGACGGCCTGACGCTGGTACCGTGGCAGCGTGGAAAGTGCCTACTGTGGGACGCCACGTGCGTCAGCACTTTTGCTGCATCACATCTTGGCCGCACGGTGAGGGTTGCCAGGGCTGCCGCTGAAAATGCGGCTAGTAGAAAGCGTGAAAAATACGCTGTATTAGACGCTAACTATAACTTTGTCCCGCTAGCGTTTGAGACGACGGGTTGCTGGGGGTCGGAGGCCATTGCCTTCGTAAAGGAAGTCGGTCGTCGGCTTCGAGAGAGAGGGTACGATGCTCGCTCCGGATCCTACCTGGCGCAAAGGTTGTCCATTGCCATCCAACGCGGCAACGCGGCTAGTGTCATGGGCACCTTTGCGACTGGCACGATTCGGGGCGGACTGTTCGACTAGATGTCCGTCCAGTTTGGACATTGTTTATTTTTTGACATGACATTTTTTGTATGACATTTTTTTGTATGACATTATTAGAAAAACGATTGTCCATAATTAGTTTTGGTGTCTGTAGTGTAACTCGTCGATTGCCAAAACAACCTCCTTGTTTAATTTAGGTACATTTGCATCCAACATCTCTTCTACATTTAATCTGGGCCATTGGTTCTCCGGGAGGCGGAGAAATTCTGGACCTGCAAGCCATCTCCCTTGTAATTTTACCTCTGCTCGTGTGGCTTCATCTGCAACATTAAGAATTCCAGGCAGCCACTTCCATTCCGACGGTTTTGTTATTTTATCTATTTCAGCTAATCTTCTTGATACGAAAACTCTTCCTTTTCGTTCACCTTTGTTGACCCAGTACCAAACAGTCTTTGAATCTGTCCAATTAAACCTTTCAACGATTTCAATAGTTTGTTCACTGATAATAGTCTGAACAAGGCGGGCTCCTATCAAAGCCGCTTGAAGTTCCAGTTTTGGAATCGTCGAAGATTTAAGAGGCGCTACCCTACATAGCCCCGTGTGGTGCCGGCAAAGAATGGTACCAACCCTTACATACCCGTGGGTGTCGTAGGAGGTGACTAAGGGTTATAAACTGGAGGATGGGCAGCAGCATCCTCCTTTGTGTCTGACATCTTACTTACTGCGGTCACCTACTACCGCGGTCCATGGTGCCAGCCGTAACGCTAACAAGCGAGGTGACTATGGTACTAGCCCTCTACATTTTTCCAGCACAAGCTGGTGGACACCGCATTTACGATTTCGGGTTCTGAAATAACCGGTTCACTATTTTCTTCTACACACGTGAGAACCGTTAGAAAAACCATGCTTAAAATCTTTAGTTGAAGGTTCTACGAAACCACGTGTACATATTTCCCGAGCCTCTGACATTAAATAATCGGCTATTGCTGACAGCTGAGGATGATGATCGCGCAATCTTTTGCTGAAGTCTAACCAGCGATAGTACATCGGCTCAGTAAATTTTCCTAAAATTTCACTAATCAGTTCTGGACTGTATAAATATCCTACTGTACCCGCGGACTCTATAGAAGCTACACAATTGTCTACTTTTGTGGCGAGCAAAATAAGATTGGAACGAATACCTGTAAGTTTCGGTACCTTTTTAATTTCAAGCGTTAGTCTGCGTGAAGTTAAGCAAAATTAAGTTGAGGACTCCAAAGCGAACACTTCGTAAACATACCCTATTTGACATCCCTCCTAGCCACTCTAATTTTAGAAAGAATAGCTATCTACCTAGGTGCCTAAAATTTTGCAATAAATTAAATGAAGACAGCAACTTTGACCTATTTGCTGGAAGTACTCGTAGCGCAAAGAAAGCAATAGTTCCTGACCTTGAGTCAAATTTATGATTTAAGCTTATTTTTACTTATCTAATTCTCTTTTAAATAGTTACTGAGTTAGTTATGTATTTTGTTTAGATTACTTTTATATCCATTTGTGGAAGCTTGTCATTGGCCTTTAATGACCCATTATATTTAACTTCTTTGTAAATGTAGCTGTAAGCTCCCCTAATATAATAAAATAAATAAATAAAACAATATCGGGACGGCCCAACCTCATTTCAAGCGTCTGCATTATCTTCGAGGCCGAAGTGGTTGCAATTAGTTGCCCTGCAACCACCTCCCAGGCCTCACCTTGCAGACTCTTTTGCAACCAGGCAACGTTCTCCTCTTCCGAATAATGGCCCACCTTGGTCGGTAGCTCTTAGGCATTTTTAAAGCGTAACCAATCGAGAGCGTCGCCTGCAAAAGGAGATAAGTCTCTAACAGAAAGTCTACCTAATAACTTATCTCTGGTTTGAGAAAAAGAACTGGAATTTTGATTGAGAGCCTTAGTCAAAGCAAGAGTAAATTTAGTCAAAACAACGTCACTGTCCTTTTGGTCTACTGCTTCTTGGTGGTGGGGACCGCATTGAGGCTCTAGGCTGACAAGTAGTCCATCGCGTCGCCTGTTCCACTGGCACTTGTCGGTGCCGTCTGTCCTCGCAGTGCGCTGTGTTCTCCGGGCCAGTACGCGCGCGTTGATGCTCGCAGTCGTCGTCTTCGCAGCGGGCCATACGAGCGCCTGGTACAGTAATCAGCTGGTCCTGGTTTGCTTGACATGTCGTCACGGGTTGGCTTGAAGTGACGTCATTAGCTTTTGCCACCCAATTCAACCAACTCAGTTTGTGAGTGAATATAATCTGACGTTAATGAAGCCCTTGAACTGCTTTTGTCACTTCCAAGAACCGCCAGTTTCTCCTCTAAGCGGGCCTTAACAAAAATTTTCTCGGCCTTGATAAGTACTTAATTTTTCTCGGCCTCCATAATAGCTTCTACTTTATTTTTCTCTAACATGGCTAATTCCGTTTTCGCTTGCGCCTCTAGTAATCTACGCTGAGACGCGACGCTAGCGCGAAACGTTCTGCTGCTACTTGCGCATTTTTTCTTTTGCACATTGTTGGAGTTGTCCACACGCGAGCTGGATGGGGCGTGCTCATCGTCCAGGGCGCTAATCAGCGCTCTGGTGCCCAATCCCATCTTCGCCGGTTGACCGATTTCATAGGTCGTTGTTTATCACTGTTTTTACGGCTTCGTAAAGGACCACTTGTTGCAAGGCAAATTAAATCATAATCTTAGTAAAATACCACAACGTTTATTTTTGATAAAATTTGCTAGTCAAATCGTCTGATGTTCTATCCAAGTCATGAGGTCTATGTCATCAAGAAAAGTAAATAGAAAATATGCAAAGAGTTTAAATGAATCGGTAACATGCCTGATACCTGACCTGTACTTATTAATACATAGCTGGGCTTCTTTGCAATTCGCAAAGGAAACTTATATGTAAGGTACCTTGAAACTTGGCTCATAAACAGGAATAGGGTCATTAAAGATAAATAAAAAATACCAATTTTTTTCGGCCATAAATGACGAAGTTTAATAAAAAAATCGTTTTCATCAAATATCGATAGGTCGTATGGCAGAATGTGATGATTAGTCATTGCCTATCATAAAAAAAACTAACAGCTGTATAAATCGACCACAGACTACTTAGAACCTCAGAGTAAAAAACTATAGAGTCCGCCATATACATATTCTGTATGAGTTAGTGAAGTGGAAAGCGTCGCACTGTCGCTCATGCTAGTCGGTCAAAAAACTCAGTTAAATTTTACAAAAATCAAGATATCTTTAAAAATCTAATGTTTTAGTATAAACTTTGTTTGCGAAAGTAAAAATATATAGTTTTTTACGTGTGCATTGATCATTAATACTAAGAACGGAAGCGTAAATAATCCATAATAGCCATTTTATGCGTGATTTTTAACACCGTTTTTTTCCTGAATCGTAAGTGTTTTCACCAGAAAAACTGTGGTAGTAGCATTTATTAGTCCCATGTCACATATTTCTTAGAGAGAAAGATAAAAATTTTACGTTTTTAGGATTTGAAAAAAATCCATACAAGTTAGTATGGAGGTCCCTCGCAAGAAAGTGCTACGCTTATGGCTCCCTCCTTAGCAGCAAGAGCTGCTACTAAAACCTCCTTGCTTAGAACAGTTGTCAGTTTTTTTAAGACTGGCCATGGCTACCTTTCATTCTGCCATACGGATAATCGATATTTGACAAAAACAAAATTAATCTTTAACTTTATTATTTGCAACCGAAAAAAAACGTATTTTTTATTTTTACTTATTGACCTTATCCCTATCTATGAGCCAAGTTTCGAGGTACCTTACAAATACGTTTCCTATGCGAAAAAATGGCCCATTTTTGCACATTTTTGACTTCTGCGCATCAATGACAGGGCCAAAGTTATTTTGTGCGACGTATACGTATGTGTCATCTTATTTAAGTAAAAATTGTTCCAATGACAATTAGATTATTTCTTGTTTGACTACTGGCAACACCAATTCGAGGCCTAGCCATTCTAGCCAAAAATTAAAAAAAAAAAAATTATATACATATATATATATATTTATTTAAAAAAGTAGCTTGCATTGCATGGAATATGTAAATTTTTTACAAAAATTTTGGACATTACGCGCAGGTTTTTAGTTTCTGTCTTGGTTTTTGTAAAATTTTGTAGTATATAATGTAAAATTTTACAGTAGTATTTGTTTGTGGCAGTTTTGTGGTTCACTCCATATTTTATATATCCTTTATTTTTGATTATTTACAAATCTATTGAGTGGTTTTTAGGATTTTCATGAGCATATGGTGGTCTACCTTTGAAAACGTTTGATTCGAGTGCCTTCGGTTAAGTTGTGGCTAAAAAGTACTTATATCGCAAAGTAGAAGAGTAATATTTTTTTCTTGGTAATTGTTTTTTTTTTGGGAACTTATTATGTTTCGTAGACTGTCCATGACCTTCAAGTAACTACATATCCAAATAGTACTTGTGAATCTGCAAGTTGCTAAATTGTCTGTGGGCTCCTGTTTCTGCAATTAAACTCTTGATTGGTTCTTGTTGCGTCCAGATTGCGCTGGCTATTTAAGTCAGCCAAGCTCTTTCCAGAAGCTCAAGGTCTTATGGGACAGGCTTCTTGGAATGATCTAGCTTTTTTTTCCGTTGGTTGGCAAACACTTTACTCTGTGAACTCAGATTGGTCGCTGCACAGAAAAAATGGAAAGATGGGGCTTCATGGATCAGTCTCTAAAGCACTGTAATTGTTGAGCTCCGTCTCAAAATGTGCAATTACTCTCTTGTCCACTGTTCCTCCCAAAAAATCAAAATAAATGTTGATATAAAATAGGATCTCCTCCTCCAGCTCCTCCTTCTCCACCTGTACTAACAAAGATAACACCATAACAGCAGCAACATTTCGGGAAGTGAATATGTATTTGATCATTGACTTGAGGAAGATGTGAATTTGACTGGCGTAAGGACCAAGACCTAATTTTAAAAAATGTGTAACTTGACTCGCCTGCCCAATAGATTTACAGGCTCTGCTCCATGTTTACAGGCAATTTAAAATAACTTACCTAAGTTAAATAAGTATTCAGATGCTTCACAAGTTCAAAACTCATACCTCTACCTTGAAGTGAGGTAAGGACCTCGTGTCCTGTTGTGGGCGCTACTTATGATAATTAATAACAATTTCATAAATATTCTAAACATCTATGACTGCTACAAACATGTTTCTTCCTACTTTAAATTCAAATTCAGGCCCTTCTTTATGGTAGGTATGGTTTCTAGCAATCGCACCAATCTGGTTGTCATGTTTATTTTGCCATTTTCTTCTGAAGTTCTTAATTTGTCTTGTCTTTTTTCATAAAAACATTTATCTAGGTGTATTTTATCTTTTTAATTTTTTTTACCTGAAATATCTGGGTGAAGCTGAGTGAGGGTTGCACTATGTCAGGAATTTACTGACTACAAGAGGAGACGTTTGGAATATTTGTATAAACACTGCGCCCTCTGCCTGATAAATCTCTAATCGTGTCTGTGCAGACACAGACTTAGCCATCTGGCTAGACACCTGTCTAGAAGCATAAAATTTATGCAATAGTTCCACATGTGATATAGATGAGCACTAACTGAAGTGTATTTTGATAATTCATTCTGGGGTCAAAAGGAAAGAAAGTTTGTATGGGAGAACTTTGTTATTTTTGCAGCAAGGAATATAGAAATTGGTGTTGAGGCTTCTGTTTAAATACATAAATGTCGGTAATATCAGCGTTTTTGGAAATTAATCCTTAGTGGTGAAATAAGGGATGGAACTTTGTTGCAAGTTAGAAATTTGTTCTTTTTTTATATCTAAAAGTCAGGTGTATTAGCGACTTCCAAAATTAGTACACTGAAAGGGTGAAGGTTTGCAGAGCATCATTTTTAGGGTTCCGTACCCAAAGGGTAAAACACAGGAAGGATTGATATGCCTCCAATGTCTGTATCTCATGAACCGTGATAGGTAGAAATTTGAAATTTTCACAAATTGTGTGTCTGTTTCCACTGCAACAAACAACAATTAATAATTTTAAAAATTAATACGAAGCGGGGCTACCAAACAGCTAAAGGGGGGCGAAAAAAAAATTTGAAAAATTTTGGCCTACCCCATCGAGTGGGGTATCGTTGTTTAGAGCTCGTTGAGTAGATAAATATTGTATTTTTTATTTAAAAAAATATTTTAAAATAAAGGAACAAGATGCCACCAAAGTCAGCTTTTTTTACAAAAGTTTGACCTTGTGTCCTGTTGTGGGCGCTACTTATAATAATTAATAACTATTTCAAAAATATTCTAAACATCAATGACTGCTACTCGTACAAACATCTTTCTTCCTACTTTAAATTCAAATTCAGGCCCTTCTTTATGGCAGGTATGGTTTCTAGCAATCGCACCATACCAATCTGGTTGTCATGTTTATTTTGCCATTTTCTTCTGAAGTTGTTAATTTGTCTTCTCTATTTTCATAAAAACATTTATCCAGTTGTTCCCATTTGTTCTATAGAACTGACGTCAGTGGAACAAAATTGGACAATTTTTTCTTATTCTTTTCCATAGAACTACATACAAGCGTTTCCATCCTGATTCACTCATTATTATAAATTGGGAATCAAATTTTCCAAATAGTTCTATGTACCTACCTAATATTTTTCACAAATTTCCATCATTCTTGTTAACGTCATTTCTGTGAAGAGCTAAAATAACGTATTGAATGACCACGGGGAAAAAAAACTTGCCCGTGGTCCACCAGGTGGACAAATAGGTGAACCACGGGGTTGAAGGGGACGAGATCTACATTTCAGATGACAGCTGTCAAACTAAAAACTTATTTATTTCGGAAACTAAGCATACTAGACTATCAGTTCCTTAGAGGAAGTTATAGGTCTTGATGAAATCTACAAGGATTTGATAAGTTCTGAAATCTACATTTCCGATGACAGCTGTCAAACTGAAACCTCGTTGTGAAATGAAAAATATATACCAGGCCACTCAGAAAGTATTGCGAAAAATAGTTTTTATATATGGGAGACTGGCCGGTCAGAATCTTTTTCGAAAATATGATTACTTGTAAGTAAAAATATGTGTGTTCCATTTTCAAAATTTCCCTCCACATTTTTTGCGAGCCAATTCAAAGTATCGTGTCTTACTGAAAAATGGATCTGCGCCGGGAACATTTTAGAGCTATGATTTTTTACGATTTCAAGTGTCGCCTGAAACCGGATGAATCGTTCGATAGACTTCAAATGGCATTTATGGATGAAGGCCCCTCCAAGGCAACCGTGTATCGTTGGTATAACGAATTTAGGCGCGGTCGACCAACCTTGGGGGATGAAGAAAGAAGCGGTCGCCCTTTGACGGCTATTACGGAAGAAAACGTGCTAGCAGTGAAAAATTTAATCCAAGATAATAGGCGAATTACATATCAGGAGATTCAGCACATATTAAAGATTGGATCGGGAAGCGTTCACGAGATTCTACACGGGCATCTTCGCGTGAGGAGGATAGTATCGCGCTGGGTGCCGCACTACCTCACCGACGCTCAGAAGCAGGCCCGGGTGGAATGGTGCCGTGATATGCTGAACAAATTTGAAGCAGGCTCGTCTCGGCGTGTTTACGACATCGTAACAGGTGATGAGTCCTGGATTTATCAATACGATCCAGAAACCAAGCGCCAGTCGACAGTTTGGGTGTTTCAAAATGAACCAACGCCTACCAAAGTGAAGCGATCTCGAAGCGGGGGGAAGATTTTGATCGCCAGCTTTTTTAATTTGACTGGCCACTTAGCCTCAATTCCCTTACGAGATCAAAGAAGCATCAACGCCGAATGGTATACTACCAAATGTTTACCAGAAGTTTTTTCTGTTGTGAGCAACAAGCGACCAAACACAGGGCTCCGCGGACTACTGCTCCACCACGACAATGCGCCTGCACACACCGCGCTCAAAACGAGGGACTTCCTGGACAGCACACCAGTCAAACTCCTGGGTCACCCTCCTTACAGCCCTGATCTAGCACCGTGTGACTTCTTTTTATTTCCAAAAATAAAAAATCAGCTCAAGGGGATACAATTTTCGTCGCCGGAAGATGCGCTGGCTGCGTTCGAGCAGGCTGTAAACGAGGTGTCTACGGCGGACTGGAAAAAGTGTTTTGAAAACTGGTTCAGACGCATGAATCTTTGTATAGAGGCTGGTGGAGAGTACTTTGAAAAGATTTAATAAAAATATATGTACCTGTAGAACAATTTTTTTTAGTGTCGCAAATATTTCTGAGTGTCCCACGTATTTAACAACTAATACTATATTTAATGTAAGGCATTTGTCTCTGTCTCTCTTTAAAAACTAAATCGCACTGCTTCTGAAAAAAATAACGTGATTTAAAAAAAAATGAAATGCATTTCTCTCTCTCTCTCTCTAAATCGCATTGCATAACGGGATTTAAAAAACTCCATGGTCCATAATTTATGGAGTAGCATATTTTGCGTTAACTTCGTTTGCAACACGTGTAGCTATTTCCACAAAAGCCCTCTTGAATATACGTTTCAAGTTTTCTTTATCTTCGAAAAAGTCGTCTGCCATTATGGTAGCAGCAATGTTATGGCGCTCTGTGCGGCTGAAACTATCATCCGTTTGTGTATTTACATCTCGGAACTGTTTTTCAGTTTGTGTCGAAATATCGTTAGAATGTAATAATATATTTGTTTGTGTTCCACGATTTACAAACATATCAGGAGTCGAATCTGTTGATCTCAATTTTGTGAGCGGTTCAAAAAAGTCTTGCGTAACAGCTATGGCTTTGTCCACATAACCAATTAAAATGGATTGGCTGCAATCGGGGGTATCTACAAAAAAAAAACATCCAGTAAGTAGGTATAACTCTACATCATCATATCAGCCATAAGACGCCCACTGCTGAACATAGGCCTCCCCCAAGGGTCTCCACCTTGTTCAAT
This sequence comes from Athrips mouffetella, assembly GCA_947532105.1. Classification (NCBI taxonomy): domain Eukaryota; kingdom Metazoa; phylum Arthropoda; class Insecta; order Lepidoptera; family Gelechiidae; genus Athrips; species Athrips mouffetella. The sequence continues at coordinate 14,709,780 of OX383974.1, forward strand.
CTGAAGCGACCTCAAAATGTGGTTAAATAATTAACCACATTTAAATAAAGTTGTTATTAGTATTTTACCTGTAAAGGACATTTTGATGATTTAATATGTTTGTAGAAAGATACACAATTTGAGTTTGTAAAATGCGCTTTGCGTGTTGAAAATCTGACAAACTGAATAGAAAACAAATGAATAAATAATGAAATGTCGTTAGAAAAAAAAACTTACTCATAGACCTACAAACTTCCGTACTCATATATGTACGTACAAACTTCTTGTAGTTGCAAATTTTATGGCTGGCCAGGATGACTCATCTCATGAAATAGTTTGCTACACGGCTCGACACATAAGAAAACGTTGCATTGATTGCACATGTATCTGAGGCCGTAATTACACACGTTTAATGTTTTTTTAAGTAAATTATTCTATTTAAAAATTGTTCCACGCTGATATCGTTTACAATCAACTGTAATTGATTTTCTTGAATGTAATGATCTCTGGCAATGAATTTTTTCTGTCGTTTAACGTTTTTCTTATTTTTAATTTTAATCTTTTGGAAATCTGCATCTTCGGATATTTTTACCAAAAATGTTAAAAATTTCGGTGGAGTTCTTTTAAAACTGCCTCTTATCGCATGATGCCAGCTCTCTACACTGTTTGTAGTTCTGTGCTTTACTCCGAAACAACACCATGTTTTCATAAATTCTTTTTTCATCCAGAAAGAGTCCATATATTTAAAAAACAATTTTAATTTATCATTCTCAATATTTATTTTTTAAATAATTACTACATCGCCACAAAGACTGTGCGTTAGTGTAATTTGTTTGTCGATAATAATCTTTATCGCCCAGACACAAAACTGTACCCCGTCCACGAGGCACAAATTTAATTTCCTCATACGAAGGCATTTTGTGCTCATTATTTTCAAAGAGGTTATTTTGTTTTTTGTAAATAAGTCAAAGTCAAGAAAGTCATTAAGACGTAGAAGTAATAGGTAAATAATCATTTCAAGTGGCCAGTTGATAATCAAATCACTTAGGAGTCTTGTTATCTTGTTATAGAACTATTTGAGAAAGCGAGATATTAATAGTTCTATGGAAAACTTGAGAAATATTTTTTCCTATCTGTCCCAGTGACGTCAGTTCTATAGAACAAATAGGAACAACTCCATTTATCTAGGTGTATTTTATCTTTTTTTTTTTTTACCTGAAATATCTGGGTGAAGCAGAGGGAGGGTTGCACTATATCAGGAATTTACTGACTACAAGAGGAGATGTTTGGAATATTTGTCAACACTGCGCCCTCTGCCTGATAAATCTCTAATCGTGTCTGCGCCTTAGCCATCTGGCTAGACTCCTGTCTAGAAGCATAAAATTTATGCATTAGTTCCACATGTGATATAGATGAGCACTAACTGAAGTGTATTTTGAAATTTTATCAAATTGTGTGTCTGTTTCCACTGCAACAAACAACAATTAATAATTTAAATAATTAAAACGAAGCGGGGCTACCAAACAGCTAAAGGGGGGCGAAAAAAAAATTGGAAAAATTTTGGCCTACCCCATCGAGTGGGGTGTCGTTGTTTAGAGCTCGTTGAGTAGATAAACATTGTATTTTTTGTTTAAAAAAATATTTTAAAACAAAGGAACAAGATGCTACCAAGGTCAGCTTTTTTTACAAAAATTTGTTCGGGCTTCACAGATTGTGTACCTATTTCTGTTGCCGCTATAACAACAAATACTCAAAATAAAAAAATAAGGGAGGCTTCCCTACCACAAACGTGTTTCTTAGGCTATTTTTGTTCGATTTTTATTTAGCTCTATCGTAAAAATGGGAACATTCACAAGCGTGATATTTATAGTGCATAAGCTACAAAATAACAACAAAAAATACAAACTGGTCAGGTGCGAGTCGAAATAAAAAAATCTAGCACAGTAGGTTACTGAAATTTCAACAAATACGATTAATATTATGTGGTGTAACTAAACCTCAGCTTCTTTTCTTCCTAATTCTCATCTTTTCTTGAGATCTTTTAATTATGTCTAACTCAGCGTGATCGTTTTTCGTAAATTAAACACCATTTGTTTACGGGTTTCTTTATTTCTTGTACAAAACAAAACCTATTTGACTTCTGTAGCTTCTGAAGAACGAGCGGTACAAAGTCCAACGTGTCTAGTTTCACATGCTTTTAATTGTCCATGTACCTCCATACAAAACTGTAGGACTTTAATTCTATACAAACTTGAAACTTAGCGTAGGTGGGTGGATCTACGTAGAATGTTAATTTTGATCAAATTTTTTGGTTTTGTGTCAACCCATGTGCAGAGCTTCAGTACGATGTAGAATACATAGTTTTCATGATTCTAAGCAATTTTATACTAAAAACACACAAATCCGACCTCTATTAAAAAAAATATCATAAAATAAGAAAAAAATACGTTCAGAATAATGACTATGTATCAGGAAAATTATATTGCTGTAAAGAACAATGACTAAGTGTTGATAACAATGACAAAATTAATAATATTTTTTGTAAGAACAGGAATAAAACACATTTTTTGTAGGAGACATGATTTTAATAATTTGTAGTAACGTAATTATTGACGACGGACGCGTAACTGTCGATCGGGTTCGAATCTTCAAAAGACACCATCAGGGGCACCTTTCCCGTGTCCAGCTTCTGAGTAATTCCAAGTGATTCTGAGTATTTGTGGGTAATCTTTCCAAATTTTACTAATGATGTAGAAAATGTACTTATTTCTGTACTGCGACGTTGGCGAATCCGACAAAAAATGCATGGTGTCAATTAAAGGATTAATTTTGATTACCTCTTCAATTAAAGGGACCAAATGGGCCCATACGGCTGCAGCATCATGCCGTAAGCAATCACTGATTGTGCAAACAGATTGTGGGGTAACTTTTCCTGTAGAATAATTGTGTGTGTATACGAGGGCCACACCGAAATGATCGGGAATAGAAAAAAGTACAAAAATAATACAACAATATTTACTTTCATTGTTTTTCGAAGTATTCTCCGTGACAATCGATGCACTTTTGCATTCTATCAAACCAATTATTATAACAGTAATTCCAGTCTGAAGTGGATATAGTCAAAACGGCCGATTTGTAAGCTTCGACTGCCTCTTCTGGGCCTTGAAATCGTTGACCACGTAGCATATCTCTAATTCTTGGGAATGTAAAATAATCATTGGGGCTCAAGTCAGGGCTACACGGTGGATGGTCCATTAACTCCACGTTTTCCTGAATTAAAAACGCGATCGTTTTGCGAGCGGTATGTGAGCTCGCATTATCCTGGTGAAGAATGATGCGACGATTCGGATTAATTTTACGAAGTTCTCTTATGACTTCCGGCAAACAAACTATTGTGTACCAATCAGCAGTAACCGTTCTGCGTTCTTGTAAAGGAATCGTAGCCACATGACCAGTTTTCGATACAAACGAAGCGACCATTTTTTTCGACACGCTACGAGAGCGGACAACTTTTGTTGGCTTGACCTCGCCTTCGAAGACCCAAACAGCCGATTGATGTTTTCTTTCGGGCTCATATGAATAAATCCACGATTCATCACCAGAGACGATATTGTAAACTGCATTTGAGCTCCCTCTATTGAACCGTTGCAGAGTAGACCGACACCAATTAACACGAGCCGACTTTTGTTCCTCGGTCAAACGATGGGGCACCCAGCGGGAAACTAACTTCTTTACACCCAGTTCATCATGTAAAATAGTTTGAATCGCTGTCATACCAATGCTGAGAGAAGCCCGAATCTGCTCGTATGTCACATGTCTATCTTCTTTTATTAATTGGCGCACAGCATCGATGTTATCTTGTGTTACCGCTGTTTTTGGTCGACCAGTAGAAGGAACTGTCATGAGAGAGGAACGTCCACGACGAAACTCAGAATACCAACGATATATAGTCGTTTTACTGGGTGCTTCAAGTTCATAAACAGAAACAAGCTCGGCGAGACATTGTTCTTGAGATAAACCTCGACGAAAGTTGTGAAAAATTATGGCACGGAAATGTTCCCGCGTAAGCTCCATTTTCCCCACTGACTTGTCAAATTCAAATGGCTACTACTCTTTTCTTTTTTACTTTTTTTAAAATTCAAGAATGGAATTGTGTTTGAAATAATACTACATGTCATAAACCAAAAAGGTTTTAATCTAATTTATTCCTGAGTATTCTATTCCCGATCTTTTCGGTTTGGCCCTCGTATAACCGCTGTGTGCAACGTTACCTGCTGCCTACTTCCACCGAAGTGAAACGATTGTACTTCTGCTCCATACTTCAAAGAATAGTTTTCGGAGAAGTCAACGTGCACACATGCTTCCTGGAAAGTCAAGTTTTCTTTAAGTGACTGAGTGAAGTGTGTGGTATTGATTGACAATTTTGTAGGTATGATTTAAGAATGTTATTAAATCTTTCTCCAATTTAGTAATTGCTTTTTCGGTTTTTGCTGTAACTTTAACTTTCTCTGTTAAAACTTGTTTTTTTTTGTTTCCGTTAGTAAGTGTAACTTCCTTAGTAATTTTTTTCCATTCATAAAACGTCAAGTCTCTGTTTGCTCCGATATTGTATTCAAGGCGACTTGTTTTGCATATATCACAATTTCTTTGTAGGCATTGTATATTTTTTGGATCGCAACACATTTTAGAGAGAACTTGTTCGTATGTTTTCTCGGTAATCACAGATGCCCTATTCAATCAACAATATCGAGGGTTGTGATTATTGTTTCCAGTTCATTTTTCTTCTCTTTTAATTCACGATTTTTCTTCTTAAGCCTTAATATTTGTCTAGCTTGAGTTTCGTTTCTCTTTTTGTACGATGCGATAATGTGTAGTAGTCGTTTTCTTTTTTGAATTTCTTGATATCTAATTTTCTTTAGCTTTTCTTTATAATGCGATGTAGGGAGTAGGAGCGGGAAGTGAAACGACTGAAGTCCGAGTGAATACTGACTTTATTTGAGAAAAGGGCCCTTATTTATGGTTACAAAATGGTTAAATAATATTAATAATTAAAGGAATGTAGGTAGGTCTCATGTTATAATAACAGATCAAATTTAGTGTCCTTATTTGGAGTAACTCATATTTCATTCAAGGATTTATTAACATGATATTTTTATTGTTTACACCATATTTATAAGGCATTGAGTCACATAGTTTGGTTTCATCTTACATTCGTAGAATATTTAATATAATATTGTTTTTATTATTAATCTTTCATGCATACCTACCTACACCACATCTCCCTCCTTAACTAAAAAAAAATAATATTATATGTTCTTTTTTTTATATAGTGTTATACAATTTAGTACGATTCTTATGAACTAACTCTATTTTTCCATTTTTTATAATCTCTACATTAGGACTTAAATCTCTTATAACCTTATACGGTCCTGTAAATACACTTGTTAACCTACTTCTATATTCATTTTTTATCAATATTTCATCATTAGGTTTATACATTACTGGGTTAATAGTCCTATCATACTTGTCTTTCCGTATCATTTTACTTTTTACTAAATTGTCTTTAGCTTGTTTTTGAGACACTTGTAGTCGATATTTTAATTCTAATGGGTAGTTTTCATAATTGTATAAAGGGTCGATATGTGATGTTAAATTGCTTGGCAAATTGCACTTTTTCCCGAAAACCAATTCGTAGGGTGTATATTTTGTCTCAGTATGTACTGATGTATTGTAAGCGAAACACCAGTATGGTAACCACTTACTCCAATGCTCTGCATTATTTTCTGTCTGTATACGTAGATAGGCACCAAGACTCTTATGCGTATTCTCCAGAGCGCCTATACTCTGATGGTATGCTGTTGATGTTAATGCCTTAATATGTAGCAAGTCACATACCTCTCGAAATGTTGATGAAATAAATTCCGTACCTCTGTCTGTTGCTATTGTACCTGGTATGCCGTATCGTAAAATAAAGTTACTTACCAATTTTTCTGCGACTTCCTTGGAGCTTTTTGTTATGAGTGGATAAGCCTCTACATACTTGGTTAATTCGCACTGGATTGTCAAAATATATGAAAAGTTTTCTACGTCCCTATCTAAAGGTCCCACAATATCCAAATATATTTTCTGTAATGCTGTATCTGAAGTGGTTGTAATATTCATCGTTTCTTTTGTGCGAATAGAAAATTTTTCCTTTTAACATTTACTACATGCTTTAACGAACTCCTTAATATCATTTTCTAATCCTACCCAAAAGTATCGTCTCTTTATATTGTTATACATCTTCCGTATGCCTGCATGGCCACTTGTTGGCAATACATGAAAATCATTTTATATTAATTTCTTATCATCTTTATCCTTTATTTTTATTACATCTTTTAATACACATAATCGTGGACCGGTCCAATCCTTAATATTTTTTACTTCATGTGCTAGCTTCTCTATAAATATATCATTATTCTCATTTTTTAATATTATTATTTCACTTATTTTCCATTTATCACTTATTATACCAAGTTCCTTCACAAAGGTGGCTCGCATCATTTGTGCTGGGGAAAATTGCTTAATATACAACATTTTATCCTCTTCAACATATATTAATGATTTTGACTCTTTTATTTTCTCTTTCCCGTATTCCTTTAACTTTATAAGTTCTGATTCCTCTATAAATCGCAACTCAACACTTTGCGTTGGTTTCACATGTACTTCGACAACTTTCGGTTGATCAGTCCGATTATTGTCACATGTCATTTCTTCTTCTTTTTTATTTCTCATCATTTGTCTCTTTCTCCCCGCTCTAGTCATAACCTGTATACATTCGTTCATTTCTTTTAACTCTTTCATTGATATCTTTACTCGCGATAACGCATCTGCTACCGTATTCTCTTTCCCTTTAATGTATTCTACAGTAAAGTCATATTCTTCTAAACGGATCCTTCATATTGAAGAGATACAACAATGGCTTGTGATCTGTCTTGATCTTAAAGTGTCCGCCGTATAAGTATGGTCTAAAATATTTTTTAGCCCATACAATGGCTAGAAGTTCTTTTTCAATTGTTGCATAGTTACGTTCAGCCTGGTTCAGACTTCTACTTGCGTAAGCTATTGGTCGCCCGTCCATATTAGATAATACTGCGCCCAACGCGTATCCTGAAGCGTCAGTATGCAAGACGAATTCATTTTGTGTGCTAAAGTCTGGATATTGTAATAAAGGAGGTGTACTTATTGCTTTTTTCAACGTATCAAATGCTTCTTGGCAATTGTTGACCCAAATAAATTTAATATTTTTTTTTACTTAATTGATTCAAGGGGTGTGCTTTTTCTGCAAAATTAGGTATAAATTTCCTGTAGTAATTGGCTAATGCAACAAAACTTTTTACTTCTTTTTCATTTGTTGGTATAGGGTACTCATTTATTGCTCTTATTTTTTCTGGATCTGGTAAAACTCCTTCAGCTGTAACTACATGTCCTAAATATAATACTTCTTTTTTTAAAAATTCACATTTTACGGGATTCAATTTTAGTTTTACGTTCCTTAGTCTTTCAAATACACTTATTAAATTTTTGTTATGACTTTCCAAATTTCTACCAAATACAACGATATCATCCAAATAAACGAAACATTTGTCATAAGTTAACCCAGACATTGCTAACGTGATCATTCTGCTGAATGCACTTGGACTTATTTTAAGTCCCATGGGCAATCGTGTCATCTGGTTTTGCCCTGAACAGAATGCAGTGTACTTTCTTGATTCTGCTTCTAATGCCTGTTGGTAGTATCCTGAATAAAGATCAAGGTGACTAAAATAAACAGAGCCGGATAATGAATCTAGAATTTCTGTAATGTTAGGAAGTGGAAATTTATCATCCATAATTCGTTCATTTAATTTCCTGTAATCAATAACAAGCCGCCATTTCTTTTCTTCTGTTGCATCTAATTTTTTCGGAACCAATAAAACTGGACTTGACCATTCACTTCGTGTTGGTTCTATTATTCCATCCTGTAACATTTTCTCTATTTGTTTACTTATCTCTTTTTTATGTACCTCTGGCAGCCTATAATTTTTGGCAAATACTGGGTCGACATTTGGCTTTAGCTGAATGGATTGTTGGCTTATGTTAGTTACAGTTAACTTATCGTCTGGTAGTTGAAAGATGTCGGCATATTTAGCACATATCTTTTCTATTTCTATTTCCTCTTCCAAATTTAGGTGTGTTAAATTTAATTGTGAGAAAAGCTTTTTGACTCTATCTGCATTATTTTTTCTCTTGCCAAAGTAACAATAATTATAATCATCAAGTTTATGAATGGTGGTATCAATGTTACTCAACTTTATTTCCTTATCATTCGTATTCAGAATTTGCACTGGAATTTTTCCATCAATTGGCCTGGCAATCGTACTAGCAATAATTACTCCTTCATCTATTTGTTTTGCGCAAATAACACAATCTTCCGTTATATTCGTTTTTATATATAGAATTGTTTCTGACCGTGGTTCTAACGTGTAACACGAATTGTCTTTATAATTTATAGTAACTGTCTTATTTGATTCTGTTGTAAATGTTACAGTATCTGTTTTGTAGTTAATTATGGTTTTGTATCTGTTTAAGAAGTCATGTCCTATAATACCAGTTGTGACACAGGGTAAAGATTTAAAAACATAATTTATGCGTAAATATTTCGTTTCCTATCTGTAATGGTATGTAGGTATATCCTATTGCTTTTGCACTGCCACCTATGCCCTTAATTTTTAATTTATTCCAAACGATGTTTCCCCCTTGTCGCCTAATACTCGTATATTCATATTTGACAGCTGATATGGTAGCCCCTGTATCAATCAACTATGTACCTCCACTTAAGTCATTGCTAGTATTTACTTCTATAGTTATTGAATTTCCTTCCATAAATATGTTATCATTAGTCACGAAAAAACTCATTTAAGTTGAGTTCTTCTTCATTTTCTCTTTGTTCGGAATTCTCATGCAATATATGAACTCTTTGCCTATTATTTGGATACTGTCTATGATTCTGATGAAATGTATGCGGGTTGTACAAGAGAAACACACTAGTTGGTGGTGGAAAGTTGAATATATTTAGTGGGAAAAATTATGGGTTTTTATACTATTTTCACAGGTTGTTGAACTAAGGAATTTATCCTTGGCATTTAGCTTATCTAAATAATATCAGGTTACATGTATTAATGTTAATTGGATTTTTACATATATGGTCATAGTTATTGAAATATGATATCTCTATTATACATTTATGGTAGTTGTTTCAGTAATATGATATCCTTGTTTATTCTATCAAAATACTAAATGTTTTTAACTTATCAATTTCTGTATATGGTCAAATAGGACGATGCCTTTTAATGTGAATGACCTATGCACGTGTGGCTATACTTACACGTGTACTACTACACTTCACCTTCCCCCTTTTTTTTTTTTTTTTTTAAAGTAAAAAAAAAATATATTATATACACTGAATACAAATATTTACGTTACAATCTTCGGCTTGTTCTATGATTTGCTTACAAATTATCTAAGCTTACAAACAATGTTTATATACTAGATTGGATTACAGTTACCGTTATGGTTACAAGTTTACATTTGGTAATACAATATTGTTGTTGGGAGGAGATGCATAGGTATTTTTGCTTACTTCTCTTAGGTTTTTATTAGCTAGGGATAATGTTTATGTTGTGTTAGTGTTTATGCTATCTTAATTTCTAATGTAATTGAAAACTTGAAGATCCCTTTTTTGTATTCTGGAATTTGTTGTCTTGCTTTAATAATTTGTCTATCTTTTTATTGGGTCACTTATCGTGTCGCTGTGACCTACATAAGTTGTTCACGGAGTTACCGAATTTCCTGAATTTTTATTATGGATTTCGAAATTAAAAATGTCGTTTAACCGGAGGCGAGGGCTAGGCTTACGCTTTGTGCGTTGGCCCATGATCTTCGTGTTTTGGGCATTTCGGCGACGTACGGCCCGTCGGCTTGTGTGACGGCCTTAGTGGATGCTGTACCGGGGCACCCACTGCTGAATCCCGAGGACAAGCAGCCTTCGCCACAGGCCATGGAGGTGCTTATATATGAGTTGGGAATCCACTACAGCGCTACTGTGTGGGCGGTAGAATGTGAGTTGTCGGCCAGTGGACTTTTTTGGTTTATTCGATGGCGTTACGATCCCATATTCGATCAACTCGTGGATTCTTACCTGCAATTTTTACTGTGACATATTTTTCAGTTTAGAGTTTTATTTTAGTGTTTTTTCTTTTACATGTATCTATTTTTATTAAATTGTATTTTTTTTTTTTAAAGTGTTTGTGTTTTATTTGTGAAACTTATAAGGTATAGTTCTATTTTTATGAATTAAATATTCTTTTCCAGAAACCAAAATTTTTACATTAGGGTCTTGAGTTTCTAAATCAGTATATGGACCTACATATACAGGGTCTAATTTGTCTCTATCTTCCTTTTTTACTAATAAAAGATCACCTATCTTATAGTTTACTGGATTACATTTCTTATCATACATTTCTTTTCTACATAACTTTGATTTCAACAAATTATTTCTAGCATCCTCTTGGGATTTTTGTAATCTATGTTTTAATTCTATTGGATATGAATCATAATTATACATAGGATCTATATTATTTATAATATTACTAGGTATTCTACAAACTTTTCCAAACACTAATTCATAAGGCGTATAGTTTGTTGCCGTATGAACTGAAGTGTTATAAGAGAAACACCAATATTGCAACCAATCATTCCACTTATGAGCTTGGTTTTCAGTTTGTATTCTTAAAAATGCTCCTAAGGATTTATGTGAATTTTCAAGGGAGCCTAAAGACTCGTGATGGTATGCGGTTGATTGCAACTGGTTAATGTTCAACAGCGTACACACTTCACGCATGGTAGATGAAATAAATTCGCTTCCTCTATCTGTTCCTATTTCACGCGGTATCCCATAACGTAAAATAAAATTATCCACGAATGCGCGAGCGACTGTGCTACTCTCCTTATTTGGCAATGGATATGCTTCTACGTACTTCGTGAGCTCGCACTGAAGTGTAAGTATATAGTTATATCCATTCGTATCTTTTGATAGTGGACCTACTAGATCCAAAAATAATTTATCGAAAGCTGAAGTTGCTGTACTTGTAATACACATTGGTTGTCTAGTCTTATACCTAAATTTTTGTTTTTGACATTTTTCGCAACTTGTTACAAATTTTATTACATCATTTGTCATGCCAGGCCAGTAATACTGGCGTTGTAAATTGTTAATCATTCGTCTAATGCCTGCATGGCCACTAGTGGGCAGCAAGTGAAAATCATTAAGTATGACGCGTCTATCGTCTTTATTATCTATGTTTTTAACTTCTTTTATTATACATAATCGTGGTCCGGACCATTTGTTACACGTACTTATATATTGAGTTAACTCTTTTATTTCACTTGCGGTGTTATCGTTACGTAATATGCATAATTCTTTTATATGTAGTGCCTTACTGAATTCAGCTAATTCCCTCGCGAGGAAAGCTCGTTTCGTACACGATCGGGAGTTAGGGTTGACACACATCTTTTGTATGGCAGGTGAATATGTTAATATTTTGTTGTGACTTGTTCTACAATCAGGTTCTGCAGTAACTTTCTTGTAGTTTTTTAAGTCGAATGTCAATTCCGGTAAATCTTTCGGTTTTTTGAAAATCTCTATTATGTTTGGTTGGCCACCCAAATCATAGTTTGAGATTTCATTTTCCGTTTCCGCAGTATCTCTTTGCTCTTCCTGTCTTCTTGCTTGAGCTCTTGTCATTACTGTCATTACTTGTTTATTCATATTTTTAAGTTCGTCACTAGTTATTTCAATCCTAGATAATGCGTCTGCTGTCACGTTATCTTTTCCTTTCAAATACGTTACTGTGAAATCATATTCTTCCAAACAAAGTCGAAATTTTGTTAATCTGCTTGATGGATTGTTCATATTAAACAAATAAACTAGTGGACGGTGGTCTGTTATTATTCTAAATTTCCGTCCGTATAAGTATGGTCTAAAATATCTAACTGCCCAAACAATTGCTAATAACTCTTTTTCTATTGTCGGGTAGTTTCTTTCTGCGTCATTCAATGGTCGACTTGCATAACTGACTGGCAAGCCATTGCTATTTGATAATACACTACCGATTGCTATACCTGATGCGTCTGTATGTATTGTAAATTCGTTATCTTTTGAAAAATCTGGATATTGTAGTATTGGGGGGCTGCTTATGGCTTTCTTTAATTTTTCGAATGCTTTAGAGCAATTTTCTGACCATTCAAAAGTTACATCTTTTTTAAATAATTTATTTAGTGGTTGAGCTATTTCTGAAAAATTAGGTATGAATTTCCTATAATAGTTTGCAAAAGCAACAAATCTTCTAACTTCATCTGTTGTTTTTGGTACTGGGTAGTTTTGTATTGCTGTGATTTTCTTTGGATCTGGTTTGATACCTCTTGGTGTCACAACATGTCCTAAATATAAAATTTCTTTTTGGAGGAAATTGCATTTTGTTGGATTCAATTTAAAATTTACTTTTCTTAACCTTGTAAATACATCTATCAAATTTTTATTATGTTGATCAAGATTGCGTCCCATTACTATAATATCATCTAAATAAACAATACATTTCATATAGTTTAGACCAGACATAGCAATCGTCATTGCTCTGCTAAAAGCACTTGGGCTGGTTTTTAGTCCCATTGGTAGACGTTTCATTTGGTAGTGTTTATCGGCTATAAATGCAGTATATTTTCGACTTTCTTCATCCAATTTGATTTGGTAGTAGCCTTGATTCAAATCCAGTGTACTGAAATACATTGCACCTGAGAGTGAATCGAGGATTTCAGTGATATTAGGTAATGGAAATTTGTCATTTTCTATTTGTTCATTGACTTTCCTGTAATCGATGACTAGTCTCCACTTTTTATTTCCTTTCGCGTCTTCTTTCTTTGGTACTAGTAGAATAGGGCTAGACCATTCTGATTGTGATTCCTCTATGATGTCATCTTTCAGCATTTGTTCTATTTGTTTTTTAATTTCGTCTTTTTGTGAATGTGGTAAACGATATGGTTTGTTGTAAACTGGCATTGCATTTTTCTTCAAATGAATTGTTTGTTCATATAGATTTGTTACATTTAATTTATCTCCGGGTAAATTAAAAATGTCTGCGAATTTAGCACATATACTAGAGATTTGTTGTTCTTCTTCTTTGTTTAAATTTTCTACATTCAGTAATGAAAACAATAGTTTTACTCTTTCGGCATTGTTTGCACATTTTTCGAAAGAAAAACAATTGAATTCGTTTAGACTTTTGACTTCTGGGGTAATTCTTTTTAAATTTACTTCTTCATTGCGTGTGTTCAATATTTTGACTGTAATTGTTCCATTATTATTTCTAGATATTGAATTTGCAATAAATATTCCATCACTAATTTCACTTGAAAATATTACACAATCATTTTTTATTGAAGTGGGAACCCTAACGACTGATTCACGTCTAGCTGGTAACGTGATATGCGTTGCTTGGCTTTGTTTATTATTCGACGCGTACAGGGTCAACGGTATTGTGATATTATCTGTTCTTGTTTTTAAAGTTAAAGTTTCTTTTTCATAGTTTATATTACACTTGAATTTTTTTAAAAAATCTTGGCCTATTATACCGTGTATGTTTAAGGGTAAACTGTTTAGAACGTGAAAATTATGTGGGAATTCTATACTTTTCGAACTTAGATGTAATCGTATGTAACCAATCGTTTTAATTTTACCACCTATTCCATTTATGTATGTCCTTTTGGGCTGGATAAACTGTCTTGTTCTTAATGCTACATCGTACCTTACTGCACTAAGTGATGCACCTGTATCTATTAGCCATTTGTATTGTTTTCCATTGATGGTGAACTGTGCAGAGTTCATATTTTTATAAGTTAGAATGTATTTATTGTTCACGAAAAAACTGATTCAATTCTAAAGAATCATTGCTTTCGTCGGGTATTTCATGTGCCATGTTTACTCGATGTTTCATCTTTCTCATTTTTGAGTAATTGGCTTTGCGTGAGGGTTCTTTGAACGGTTGGTTATTTTCGCGAAATCTATTATATTTTTGAAAGTTCCGTGGTTTGGGACCACTATGCCGCTTATAATTGTTGGGGTAGTTACGATTATATCGCTTGTCTTTGTTGGGGTAATTTTTCTGGTAGTACGGTGGTTTGTACCCAAAACTATTAGTTTTGTATTTGCCTTTCATATAAAAGAGTTGTTCGGTTCTTGAAGTTGATGGAGCCATAGTGATTTCTTCATCTTTTGCTCCTTGAATAGCATCTTTTAGTGAGGTATATCCGCGAGCTGATATTACAGTGCTAAGTCTTTCATTACGTAAGCCATTAGCAAACCTATTGATAGCTTGCTTTTCATGTATTGGTTTTAATAATTCATAAGCTTTACTGTCGTTATTGGCCTGCGATAGTGTTAAATTGACAAACAGGTCTTCTAATTCTTGTCCGTATTGCTCTAAACTTTTGCCACCTTGTTTTGCTGACAAAAGTTGTTTTTGTAATGCGGTATCCGATTTTTTTATTAAAAGATGTTTTTTCATTTCATCCACCAATTGTGAAACTGTCAAGTACGTTATTGATAGCCTAAGCTTAGCATTATGTGACAATCTAGTCTTTAATACAAACTGTATTAAGATTTTATGGTCTTCCTCTTTCAATAGTGATGAATATAATTCTATTGCGTCTATTAAACTTTCCGTGACTTGTTCTGTACCGTCCATGACTGGTAACAGAGAAGCTGCTGTTCGCAAGTCGAACTTTTCAATAGTATCATTAGTCATGGTTGTTTCTTTTTCTTTTTCGTAAGACAGAATTTTTTTTATATAAATTTTCTACTGATTGTACATACGGCTCTATGACTTGTATTTCTTCTAGAGATATTTGTTCTTTATCTATTCTTTTAACGTATTCATCGACATAAGATTCGTACTTTTTATACAGCGATTTTGCCTCTGCTATTTTCTTTAAACCTATCGGTGCATTCCTACGACTAGGGCCTAGTTTCCGTAAGTCAACTTGTATGAGTTTTATTTCTTCACAAATGGTTTTTATGTTATACATTAAATCACACATCGCACATAAACACACATCTGGTAAAAATGGTACTGGTAAATTATAAAGTCAATTCACTTACGAAGTTCATTCTCTGTTGCGAGGATTCACTTTTCTGCACTAGCACACGAACAACTTAATCATCTCCTAGCAGCTCCTTCTTCTTGGCTCGACATCACCCGGCGCTCAGCAACATATATCTTAGACGGATGCTCTTCGTTGTAGCGTGGCTGCCGCTATTTGCCGCTTGACTTTCTTAGTCAGGTAGCTATTGAAATGTTTCCAGACGAAGTAGAGGAATACAAGGGCTAGCATTATCAACATAGCCGTCAGCATGTAGTTTAATGAATAATCTTTCTGACCTGGGTCTGATTGAGTTGCACTGGCCGCGTTTCCCGCTCCGTTCTGTGCTATTATAACTTCTTCTTTTCTCTCTTCGTTTTTGGAGGATGGATTCCCCATTACTCGACTTGTGGATGGACCGGAGTTTTAACGAGTAATTATACTTTACTTCACTCGCGATCGCGTTACTGTTTGTTCGAGGGTGGCTCGGAACCCATCACGAACCAGCACTGTCTAAAAACAGTGGACTGGCAGGGTCGCCATAAAATGTATGCGGGTTGTACAAGAGAAACACACTAGTTGGTGGTGGAAAGTTGAATATATTTAGTGGGAAAAATTATGGGTTTTTATACTATTTTCACAGGTTGTTGAACTAAGGAATTTATCCTTGGCATTTAGCTTATCTAAATAATATCAGGTTACATGTATTAATGTTAATTGGATTTTTACATATATGGTCATAGTTATTGAAATATGATATCTCTATTATACATTTATGGTAGTTGTTTCAGTAATATGATATCCTTGTTTATTCTATCAAAATACTAAATGTTTTTAACTTATCAATTTCTGTATATGGTCAAATAGGACGATGCCTTTTAATGTGAATGACCTATGCACGTGTGCTATACTTACACGTGTACTACTACACTTCACTGATACCCCCTTGAGTTCTGTTGGCGAAAGTTGCTATTGCTGCTTTGATAAAATCGTCTTTGATACCTCTTTGATGCTGCTGATTGCCTGGTGATGGGTTATAGTTGTTACGATTCATCGTACTACTATACCATGCACCTCTATTCCTTCCTCTGAAGCCCCCTCGTGACTGATGGCCTCCTCTCGAGTACCTGCAGTTACCTCTATACATTTTTTTTGGTATGTTTGTGCGTTTCGGGCTCCGCATATCAAAAGAAAATCGGCGAAAGCTCCGAGAGCCGGTGCGATCTCTTCTGCTCTCCTGTTATACATAGCATTTGTAAGGTTCAAAGCATTGGGCACATGACCTACATCTCTCTTCACAGCTTCCAGCCAATTCTGTCGATATGGATCTTTTGACCTGTAGGAGAGTATTATAGCGGTTAATGGACCTAGAGTTTGCGCCATGGCGGATCTCCTCTCTGGTTTATAAGTAGATCCCTCAAGAAGGATATGGTGGGCAGGAACTATCCCATATTGTGAGACATCTATGTTTGTGGTCACATCTCCGGTTTTGCTTATGGGGATCTTCCCAACACCTAGTCTTATCTCATCATATCGAAGTTTGAAAGCGGCCAAAATATTGAATATAGGGTTGGCAATTCCATACCAGTGATCATTATCAGTTCTGTTGGAAGGTGTGTACTCTAAACCTTGGCTTTTGAATACTCCCCTCATCATTGTTATCACTTGTGCGTAAGTTTTTGAGTGATTTGTTCCCCCTGTTGTTATGGTGGCATTTAAAGCGAGATGAGGATGAGTTGCAGTCCTAGTGTTTGCCATCTTTCTCATGATGTTATGAGCCCCTTGTAATATGCTTGAGACTTGATGTGCCACACTGATATTGGGAAAACTTGTTTCTATTTTGTATAGCACATACACACCCTTTGCAGATTCCAATATCGCCTGTAATATTTTGACTTTGAGTGGTTGATTTAGGTTTATTCTAGGCCTTTTGGGGTCAGATACTTCTTTGCTCTCATCGTTTGCATCCACAGTTCTCTTCGTGGGCGGCATCTTTCCCTTATTAGTTTCTGTTTCTCTTTTTGTGTTGTGTTCTCTCTTTATTGAATGGAAAGAGTCTGTTTATACAGAGCCCTCTTGCTTCTTCTCATAAAATAATCTTGAGAAATCCCTTTTAAGAGAAAATTCACTGATAAGTAGCTCTTTTAGTTCTTTGTACGTGCTTTTGTCAGAAAAATTCGCTCTATAGAAACACAGAGCTGGACCGTTTAATGTGGCAGGGAGCAAAAGTAGCTTCTCATTCTCATCTAATTTTTTTAACGAGGCGATTCCCTCGAACTGCGTGAAGAAGTCATTGGCATCCTCTCTTCCCGTAAACATAATCGATTCCATATTTTTGCTTCTTTAGCGTATCTTATGGAGTTGGAACTTCTTTTTCTTCTGCTGGCTAACAAGAGTACTAGATCTTCAAACAGGCGCTCCACCATATGTAAAGACCCTCAGCGAGAGCCCTTACGTTTTAACTGAAATAAAATATATAATTAATCTGGTAAAAACTTGTTTTATTTGAGAGAATGCACTTAAAAATTATAATCGCGGTTACAATAGACTGGGATAGAAATTCAAAATTGTGATTGTGAGAAGCAAATGATGTAACAAGTTGATAAGCGAGTTATTTCAGGGTTTTGGCAATCGCTGAATCCGAAAATTGCTATTAGCACTTCGAATTATCAATAGTTTCCTCAAATTCAAGATGGCCGCCAAAAATAAAAAAAAATTAAATATGCATACCATGTGGGGTATCAAATGAAAGTGCGTCTTGAGTAGATAACAAATATATAACATGTTACCATATCAGCACTCACTGGTCAAGCATTTTTTTTTAAACATTGAAAAAATATCAAGTTTAGGAGTTGATTTTGCATTGCCGTAAATTAAAAACGACTAAATGAATTTCTGTAAAACCTTTTATTTATTACTTGGGATGTCCTCTTAATTAAAACGAACAAAGATTTCACCAGAAATATTTAAAAGATAACAGATTCTCAACCATTTTAACTTTTTACTCATTTGTGCAATCAATACATTGGCAGTACCTCGTGCAATCCATCCTAGCACCACGACACTTACATCGGTTTGTTTGACACTTTTCAAGTTTACACTTGCAACTGATCAACTCTAAACAAGTTGTTGGTACTGAGCCAATAGTAGTCCAAATCGGTTTTAAAGTATTTGTCTCATCTTTTTCCCATCCGAATTGGGTTGGGTCAGGAGCATCAAATTTTGCAATATGGGCATTTTCCCAAATGACAGTCTGCAGGTGAGCTCTTTGAATATGCAGGTGTGCAGCGTCACTAGTGGGAGGTAAGGCCTCCAGTTTTTTTGTAATGCCAAAAAGACGGTAGCGCGCTGTGTTACAATCGCGCACATCATTTCCTTTTACCTTATATAGCTTTATAATGAAAACTTCTGCGTTTTTCTTGCTTTTTTCCGTTAAAGGTTGTGAACCAAAGTCGTTAAGAAGCCTGAAGTGGCATTTGAAGACATCCCAAGCAGCTCGTTTTGTAATAGTTGCCAAGAATGACGTAACGTCACAGCCGGTTATTGCGTGGAATGCAAGTATATTCTCCTTTTCTTGGATGGAAAGCGTCTTAACAATTTCGTGAATAGGGATATATTTAGGCTTTACTTCAGTTCCTGTCTTCACCCATAACTCTTTTCCAGAAAATCGGTGAAAATGATGGATCAAAAGAAGAATTATGTCAGTATCTCTCGCAGAAACGACTACTGAATCGAAACCACTGCAAAGGGCATGAAGAACTATGCGAGTGTCCGCTTCTTCATGATTTGATTCCAAATGAGATACATCTTCGTTTTTTGAAGACACAACTTTTGTCTCCTCTCGGAATCCACCACCGATAACGACATGAAGGCCATCGTAAGAAGTTTCTGCCAGCTCACATGATATAAAGTTAGCTAAGTCAGCCTTATTTTCTGGCAAAGCAATAAAGTTTTGCCAATTGACAGGCATGGGCACATGTCGATCTTCAATTGTCTTCCGTATAGGTCTTGCTGACTTTGTTCGGTGTTGTCTTGTACCTCCTTTAGTTGAGCTGTCTCGGTAGCGATCAAACACAACGTCTACTCTAGAAAAATTTTGTGACCTTTTTTTGACAGCTAATTTAACTATATTTGCAAAGTCACCAAATGTTTTCGCTGCTTTTCGATTTCCAATTGCTTGAATCATTGCTTGAGCATCTATAACGAGCAATGATGCTAGAGGCAGAGTAATTTTGGTTGGAATAGTAATATTTTCGGTGATGAGCTTTACAAGAGACGCTTTATCTCCTTTTCTCATTGTACCGTCAAGCTCTGCCAAAGAAATGGGCTTCGAGCAAGTCTCGTGACGTAGTATTGTAACTAGATCAACAGGGCGCCCACATTCATATGCCACAATAAGTCTTTTCATAATATCTCGGTCTTCCTTCTCTTTAAGTTGAGCCTTAACGCAGGCAGGCTTGGTTGAAAGCTTCTTGTAAAGATGCGCAAATGTTTTTGCGTTGCATTTTTTCATTGGCTCATGGAACTTAACTAGTACATTATCAACTCCAACTAATCTCTCTGACACAAATTTCTTTACAATGTCAATACCTAAAGCTCTTGCTTTTAGCAAAGAATCGGTAATTTCGGGCGTCGCAATATCCTTCGTGATCAAATTTTGAAGTTTGTTGTCAGAGTTGTTTGAGAATACTCCAGCTGCTTGGAAAACCTTTAACAATAGGTCTTCATCTGTCTGGTCTCGCTTTTGTCGTGAAGGTAAAAATTCGTTATGCTCATGGTGCCCCTCGGAAAGCTGCATCATGTCAGCGGTCTTTTTGCTTATGTCTGTACGCCAGTGAAAAGAGAGCGCCCATTTTTGGAGGGCATTTTCATCATTTGTTATGCCAACTAATCCTCCAGCACCCTTTCCATCTCCAACTAACCATTCTTGGGCTTGATCGGCATCAACTTGATTAAATTTTCCAGGAGAATGCTTCACCACGAAATCGCTTTCACGGAAAGCCTCTTCAACTTCCTCTGGAAGCTGATTCATATCTGCAATGAATACAGCCATTGACTTCAAATAATGTTGATGGTCATACCTTGCTATTAAGGGTAACAACGCGGGAAGACTCCACAAGTATAAATCCCAGTTTCCCTCGCGCAATGACCTTGTAAATATAAGCAGATTAGAAACTATTTCAAGGTACTCCCACCAAAAAGCAAAGTTTAGATTATTAACTGAGCATTCCGATACAAAATCATTTATCATAGTTGAAAGCTTGCCAAAGTTATCGGCACTATCGAGTATAAGAGATAATGCGTCACTAACGGCGTTTGCTGTTATATTTTTCAAAGTTAGTGAAAGGCTCTCGTCGTGCTGTTCAATATAAAGCAAGAGTAAAGGCATCAAAATGCACCACAAAGCCTGGTAACTGAGCTTGTGAAGTCTCATGGCTTTATTGTACGCTTTACCAAGTAGAGCTTTATCCGCCGATCCTGGGGCAACGATACCACTCTCAACCCAAATTTCCATCAGCCCTGAATCAGCCATGTGCTGTCCTATAGCTTTTTGATAGTTCAGGCTTATATGAAGGCCCCCCATTTTCAAAACGAGACGTTCCTGTAATTCTGGAATGTTGGACTTGAGGTCAAATAATCTATAATATAAGTCCTGATCAACGGTGAGAACTACGTAATTTTGATTAAGAGTGTTGGCAATTGAAATGCATCTTTTGACTACAGTATAGAGTGTGTTTAAATCATGAGCTGGATGAAGAACCAAAGGTAAATAGCCAACGGCAGTCACAGGCAAATCAGAATTAGAATTTTCAAAATTGAATTTTTTCCAGCCACACTTCACCTCTGCGTCTTGTCGCTGACAGAGAAAAACGAAATCTGATGCTTTTGCACTTTTGATACAATTGGAGTCAGGCTTGGGCTCGTACCACTCAACATTGACAGAGTCTTTAAAAACTGGCTGCTGTTGCGTTACACTTGAGACAGACAAAGTTTTCTTTAAAATATCAGGGACAGCAAACTTTCTGCATTTATTAGGTTGAAGAGACCTGAGACAATGGCTTGTATCCATGCTTCCCCTCTGATAAGCTACCATTTGAGTAGCGTGGAAAGTTTTCTTCCCATCTAAAGTATCCATCATTAGATCAATGTTGTCGGCTGTAAACTGTATAATTGGAGATTTAATAGTACCGTCCTCAGAGGCGCGTGGCCTGAAATTTGGAGGCGTTACAGCTCCAGTTTCCAAGTCGAGAGACTGAAGAGTCAGCTCAGCGAGGGCATTATCTATACACAGTAACTGTGAATAGCTTACACAATGACCACATCTGTTAAATAAATCGACCAATATCCGAGATCTAGTTTGCTGATGGAGAGATAATGCCAACCCAATATGTTTTGGGGTGTTTTTTTTTCCTTTACTTGATATGTATACGATATCTTGTGCTAAAGATGTGACTGTAATATCATGCAACTGTCTTGATTCTGTTGAACTTGCTGCTTCAGCACTATCATCCTGGTTCAAAACCTCCTGGGATATGATATCATCAAAGTTGGCATCGTCTCCACAGAGTAAGCTCAAAAATATATGCTAAAACCGGGGTATAATATTTGTGGCAGAATGCTGTGAAACATCTAACCCATCAAGCCCCGGTTTGTCTCTCAACTGGGCACGCAAACGAAGAGCAACATGGACCAGCTCCCGGAAAAAAGTGTTGTCCTCTTGATCTTCGTACGCTGCAACTGTTACCTCCGAATCAGATGGATCATTGGACATTTGCGCAGCAGCAACGGGAACTACTTTTCTAGTAGGGATAAGTAGCATGTGGCGTTCTTCCTTTGGTTTATCAAGAGGCTGATAGAATTGGAAGAGGTTCGCTGTATTCTTCTGAATGGCATCTTTGAATGTAGAGCGTCTGCTTATAATAATAATAATAAATAAAGCGTTTATTTGCTCTCACAAAAACAATTTCTATATATCAAGTAGGTACACTTGGAGTTTGTAGGTATACAATAAAAAATTGTTGATTTGTGAGAGCCTGGTGTCCGTACTAGGAAAAACCTGTATGACAGATCACCAGGCTCCCAACCCCATCACGAAAATCACACGGCTAAGACTCCTTTAAAAAGTAAGAACAAAGATAGCAAGAGATAAAGATATACATATAACTTAAAATAATTCTAGAATATTAATTCAGTGTGTGTCAGTATGAAAGTGTGTGTGTGTGAGTGTGTGTGTGTGTGCGTGTACGTGAGTGTACGTAGTGTGAGTATGAATATTATAGTGCGTAGGTATTTATGAGTAGTATGTAGGCTTGGTAACTTCAACATAATGGCATTAGTAAGGTTTCTACCGTATCATAATCTAATGACATGAGCCAAAGGGAAACCTTTTTCTTGACTTCTGCTTTCAAAAGTTCATAAATATTAAGTTCTTTGTTAACAAAGTTATATAAGTAGGATCCTAGAAAGTAGAAAGATCTTTGGGCAAAGGAAGTACGACAGGACACACTAGCGCATATATTATAACTGCGGCGTCTGTTCACTAATTGATCAGGATCATAGGTAAGTAAAGAATGTTTCAGAAGAATAACATTTAGTATATACAGTTGTCTAACTGATAGCACCTTCGTATAATCATATAGTTTTTTAGTTGGGAAGCGATAGGGTAAGAAATTACTAACTTTTAATATTGCTCGCTGTGATCGTTCCAGCTTTAAAAGATTTGATTTATAAACGCCACCCCAGGATGTTATGCAATAACCAAGAATGGCCTGGCATAAGGAGTAATAAACTAACTGCAACGTATTTTTATCTGCGGCATGCCTAAGATTTTTAAAAACATAAATAAGTTTAAGTGTTCTTTTAGTAAGGGAGTCTATGTGAGGAACAAAACTAAGACCATGATCAATAATAATCCCAAGATACTTAACCGAATAGGTAGATTCAAGCACACGACATGAGCAGACAGAATTTGGAATTGCCGAGCACGCGTGGGCTACTATTTTAAAGGAATCTGGTTCAGGCTGGTCACGTTTCCTGATAGAAAAAGTCATATATTTAGTTTTGCCAACATTTAGTGTCAACACATTTCTAAACAACCATTCAGATACAAGATTGAAACCTTTCTGAGCACAATCAAAGGTCTCCCTCCACGAGTCGGTGCTGAACAACAGGGCAGTATCATCGGCAAAAGTGATAATTTTCCCATTTATAAGCTTTAAATTGCAAAGCTCGTTGATGTAAGTTAAAAACAGCGTAGGGCCGAGGATACTGCCCTGCGGAACACCGTAAGTGACTGGTAGCTCGCCGCTCATGAAGTTGCCAATCTTGATCCTTTGAGTCCTATCCTTGAGGTAGTCTGCAAAAAGATCCAACTGCAGATCCCTAATTCCTAATGATTCCAGTTTATTAATCAAATTTGTGACAGAAACAGTATCAAAGGCCTTTGCAAGGTCAAGAAATATCACCAAGGGTTTCCTTCCGGCATCCAGTTCGGGCACTAGAAATTCAGTAAGTTGACGTACAGCCATATCAGTAGATCTACCACGTCTAAAGCCAAACTGGTTGTCGGAAAGAAGACCCCGGGATTCCAAATAATAAATAAGTCTATTATTTATCAAGCGTTCCAACAACTTTGACAAAGCAGGTAGAATAGATATAGGCCTGTAGTTATTGACACTGTTTCTGTCACCGGATTTAAATATAGGTTTAATTAAAGATCTTTTAAACATGGAGGGGAATTTGCCAGAAGAAATACTGAGGTTGCAAATATGCAAGATAGGTGAAATGAGCACATGTTTGTACGTTTTTATCAGTTTGCTGGAAATGTTATCTAAGCCAGTGGCACAATCCGATTTTAGACTATTAATCAAAGTTTCTATTTCTGGCTCATTTGCTTGTAAGAGTACAAAGGAATGAATATTTGTTGTGTTATTATAAGTTTCAGGAGGTTTATGATTATTTTGACTATCGTTTATGATTTTTTCAGCAAGATTTTTTCCTACCGAGGAAAAAAATAAGTTGGCCATCTCAACCGAATTTTGAGGGTTATCTTGAGAAAGTAGAGACAGCGCAGTATCAATAGATTTATTTGTATTTGTTATTTGTTTAATAGCTTCCCATAATTTCTTATTATTGTGTTTATTTTTATCTAACTGTTCCTTTTCATAACCTTTCTTAAGCTTTCGGAGTAGATTATTACAGAAATTCCTGTATCTTTTGTAAGTTATAGTTATTAATTCATTATCTGGGTATTTTTTATATTTCTTATGTAACCTATCCCTGTTTTTCATGCATTTTAGTAAACCTTTTGTTATCCATGGTTTTATTATCCTTTTACGATTTGGTACTAATATTTGTCGAGAACACTTTCCAATAATATTTTCTAGTTTATTAATTAAATAATTTGTGGCAAGATTCACATCACAAAAACTGTAAATATTAGTGAAATCTATATTATTCATTAGCTCGTCCAAAAGTAAGTAATTAGTTTGTTTAATTAATTTGTGAGCGGGAGTAAAATTAACAGCTGAGTCCAAGTAGAATACTACGGTGTCATGATCAGTGATTGAGGTTTTCATAACGTAACAGTACGCGGTCAATTTAGATTTTATTATAAAATGATCGAGACAAGAATTAGTATGTGTTGGGATTGAGTGTCCCGGCAACATACCGTGGTAAGCCAGCAGGTTTAGATAGGAGAGAGAACGGGAATCATTACTTGACTCAGAAATATCAATATTAGTATCTCCAGCGAGCACAATATTCTTATAGGAGGAATTTGCTGACAAACAGTCATCTAGCGAGGACAGAAAACTATCAATATTATGTTTGGAGGGTGATCGGTAGATGGCAAGTATCAAAAGGTTCTGATCCATTTTTATTAATAAACTATTTGCATCGCATATATTTGGTTCCTGAACTGACAGTTTTAAGGTATCTTTGTAATAAACTACGACACCTTCATTTTGGGAATTTATATTTAGAGTTGCCACCGAGCTAAAGCCATCAATGCTAGGTAAGTGTGGGCATTTCTGAAGCCAACACTCAGTTAAAATAATGATGTCCCAGCTCACTTTAGTTCTTTCAATTAAGGTGATAAAACTATCCAGATTTTTCTTTATGCTTCTTATGTTCTGGGCAATTATTTTTAATGGAGATTTTACATAGGACAGGGCACCTTGACAGTCTTCAGTTTCAAGAATAGAGGAATAAGATACCTGGATATTGTCTATTTCATTTGAAATATTGCTAAGATTATTGAATTTGTCTTATGATTGTTTGAGGGAGCAATTTATTTATGCTTCTGTTTAGGATGGTATAAAATTGTGAAGTTTGAGGCCCACCGATGTTAAAAATTGTGGTATGTATGTATTTGTGTGGTATGTTGGTATAGGATGTATGTGAGAGTAGTGTAAGAGTGAGGGTATTATAAATGCTGCGAAACAACACTGAATTATATGAAATACAGCTTGAAAAGCTTAACGTAAACAAAGTCCAATTTAGTACACAGGAAAATAGTCATTTTTCATTTTGCAGTTTGCTTAACTGTTCTTCATCAGTGATCTGTAGATGAGGCATCCCCTCCTTCTTGCGCAGATATACCTGTCCATTAAATGTCCAGCAGTGGGAATAACCTTTTTGCTTAGCTATCGTCCTGGCTAAGAAGAAAAGCCGGTTTGCCTTAAATGTAAGATGTTCCGCTATGTAGACAGGTTTAGCAGGACCAGGAACGCCCAGATGGGAGGTACTTAACTTGTCAGTGTTATTTGTTTTGTTGAAATCTCTCGTAAGCTTGATGAAATTTTCTTTTTTTGAAGTTGATGAGAACTCGACCACAATAGGGCTCCGAAGATCATTCTTCTTATTCAGGCGAAAAATTGTGCGGATATCATACTCCTCCACTGAGCAATTTATTTTAACACCAACCTTATTCACCAGGTCAATCAGGGTATTTTTAGATTCTGATGTGATTTTTGGGATATTTCTTATTTCAATAGTAGTTGACAGAGCGTTTCTTTCCAGTCTTTCAACCTTCATTTCCAATGATTCACAACGTTTTCCATTTGCTTCAATATCTATCTTTACAGAATTTAGCTCCTTAATCACATCATCATACTTTCCAGATAAGAAAGAAATTGATTCTTTTATTTCTTCATTCTGTGATTTTAGATCAGCAACAGCAAAATTCAGGCTATTCTTCAGTTCTTTGAACATACCTCTAATTTCAGACATGCACTCCAGATTTGGTTCAAAAGGAGGTTGATTGGATGGTAAACTCACAGAGTATTGTTTATTTTGAGGACGGATAGTTACTGACGAATCATATTTAGAATAGCTGCTTCCCTGAGGCTTACCAGGATGTGTCGGCATAATTTTGTCAGCCTTTTCTGTATCACCCGGGGGTAAAACTGGCACAGGAGATGGAGGTGGTGTCCGCTTCATCATTCTAGTTTATTTAGATTTTATCTTCTTTTCGTGGCAATCACCTTACGGAGTACGTTGATGCAGCTAAAGTCGAAGTGCAATACCGCCCTCTCGTGAGTACAATTCAGTATTTTTTCGGTCACTGGACAGGTAGGCGCTTTGATGATGACTGACAGTTGATTGACAGACAGCTGTCACTTATACCCGGAGACGTCGGTAAAACAGCCACCAGTACTCGGATGAAGTATGGCTATTGACACTTTTGGGTTATAATCAGACCACTTTTACGAAACTTGCACAGGGTTATTAAACGCAGCGCCTTCCGAAACAATCTGGTGAGAGCCACCCGCACTGTCACCGCACGCCAATAATTTCAAAAAAAAGTGCCAGCACACGCGATAAACAATTTATTTTATCTGCAAAAACACAGCAATCGAGGAACACGTCTGCACCGTATGACGTCCGCGGGGGGAGAGACGATGAAAGACGATGGGACTTCTTCTCCTGCTGCTTGCGCCAGCGAAACATATCTGTCCCATACGGCATTTAGACTGACCACCTGTAAACAAAAAATCTATATGTGATCTCTCCCAATAAAAACATACATATTATATATGCTGAAATACAGTTATAGATTTGTGACCAAACCTTGTCTTGTGTAGCCAAAGCGTGAAGTTCGTAACAAATTTGACGAAAAGAAGATTTTCCGTATTGTAGATTTTCTTCAGGTTTTAGGTTTTGCTTCATTCTCCGGTTACTTTTTATGATACAGAGGCTGTGGTATCTTACTTCTTTAGCTCGTAAATCGCCAGCCAAATTTACGCGAACAGCTAACTCATAATCGTAGTTTTTTAGATTAAGAAGGGTCTGTTCCTTGTTTTTTGTTTCAACACGCCTTAATTTTTTGCCTTTTTAGGGTTCCGATACCAAAATGGTAAAAAAAAGAAACCCTTATGGTGCCGCTCTGTCTGTCTGTCTGTCTGTCTGTCCGTCTGTCTGTCACACCTCTATATCTCAGCAACCACTTACGCTATCGAGCTGAAATTTGGAATAGTTTTAGAATATAGTTGCCCAACTTAATTGCACATGAAAATTTTTTGAAAAAAGTATGATTATTAATGTAAAGGGGGCCAAAATAGGGGGGGCCAAATTTCAAATTGTCGCTACTAGGTCGAGTGGGGTATCATATGAAAGGGCTTTACTTGTACATTTTAAAATATATTTTTGTATTTTTTTAAGTTTCTTAGTTTTCAAGTTATGATGAAAAATGTCAAAAAAAATACCATTCCCCCCCCCTTATCTCCGAAGTTTGAGTAAGGGAAAATCTGAATTAATTACAGTTGACAGAGGTTTATGTAAACTTTACAGCAAAAATAAAACGATCTTTCTAAGTTGCACAGTTTTTCAGAAATCTGCAAAAAACCTTTACAAACAAATTTAGTTTTGCGGTCCTGAAAATGGACTTTATTGCTTCCAAAAATACTATAGGTATATCGGAACCCTCGGCGCGCGAGTCCGACTCGCACTTGACCGGTTTTTTTTTCCTCCTGGCAGATAATGCACTGTGTAATTTCAAATACTGTACCAGCTGAAAAAAAATTACTTTAGAGTATATTTCTCATTTCTTATATATATTGCTTATAAATATTAACAATAATAGAGGGAATGTGAAAATAATAATTTTGTTGGAAAATAATTTATAAGGTGCGTAGTGACTTTATAAATGATATAAAGAAATTTACCAGACGCTCGAAGGGTTTCTTTTCGATGTTCTGCGATAGAGGCTAAATCATCAGGTTTCTGAACAGTTTCGTTTTCTTCTTTAAGCCTTTTTTTAGCTAGTCTTTTTATCATATTTTCGTTTGTGTACATCGAATAGCAGGGATTAAGATGGTAATATATTGGCGGCAGTTCATTAGAAGACAAAAACAGCTTTTCCAATGTAGTTACGGCATTTGGAAAATCAGCGCAATTCAATTCTCGCCTCCGAGGTGTTACGTCTTTAAGCTTTTGCACACCACGATTAGTAACCAAAGACAAATTTTTGCAGCCACCCTTCGTGTTCGCGCAAATAATGCATTTGGACAGATCAAGTTCACTATAGAGTGTTTCTTCCATCGCACCTAAAACAGATAAGTAGCACTACAGGTAACTTTAAGGCTCAACTCACACTGACGCCGAGTCAAAGCACATTTTTGTCAACTAATACGTAGAAAACTAATTTCTATGTTGCCGGTCTTAAAGTACAAATTTGTACTCGGCGTCAGTTTGTGTTGAGCAGTGGCATTAAAATTATTAGTAACGTAGGCAGGCTAAATTTGTCAGAGTGCTAGTCGCCAGACTGTTTGCAATAGTAGACGTATTGAAAATTGTACATATAAATAAAGGTACAGAAACACTCCGCAAAATAATTATTCTAAAACAAACTTACCTTTTTTCTCTTGATGGGTAGTAACAACGCAAAACTAATAATTTCCACCGCACGACGAGTAAGTATTCACTTCGCTTCGCGGTAATAGCACGGCGCGCGCGCGTACATGCTGCGGCGTAGTTAGGACGACTAACTGGCCGCGGCGGGTGGGAAGTCAGA
Source organism: Athrips mouffetella (assembly GCA_947532105.1). Taxonomy (NCBI): domain Eukaryota; kingdom Metazoa; phylum Arthropoda; class Insecta; order Lepidoptera; family Gelechiidae; genus Athrips; species Athrips mouffetella. The sequence continues at coordinate 14,738,986 of OX383974.1, forward strand.
CGCGTGCGGCGCGTGGTGGGGCGAGGCACGGGACCGAGAAGCGCCGCGCACCTCCGCCCCGCTCTTCTCCGGTCCGCAAACACAGCCAAGTAGGTATATAGAAAGAAATTCGAGGGTAAAACCGCTTGACATATTAAAATCTTGGAAACGGCTTTAACGATTTCGATGAAATTTGGAATCTGAGGGTTTTCGAGGGCGAGAAATCGTTTTAGAAAAACACAACAAAAATTTAGCGTTTAAAACTTTTAAAAAATATTTTAGCCGCCATCTTGGATTTCAGGCACAAGGAGTAATATGTCGAAGTGCTAATAGGGATTTTTAGATTCAGCGATGTGCAAAACCCCGGAAAAGATCTCTTAGCAACTTGTTACATCTTTTGCTTCTCACCATCAAAAATAGAAGGAATTCAGAATTTCTATCTCAGTCTACAAGGGCTCGATGCCACACTTTTAAAATATTTGATGCCGAGAAGCGGCGTATGCTGGTAGATGACCAGAACGAAGAACCTATTGCCTTCCCGGTTGGCGTACAACTACTGAATCAAAAAAACAAAGCAACATTCGTTTTGACAATCTTTGAAAATAATTTAATTTTACCCGATTATAAGGCATTCGTGGCTATAACACCACGAAGGCTCTACAGTACGTACCGATGACTTCCGGCGACGACACAGTCGATGTTTCCTCGTCTACTGCTGCTTGAATAGCATCCTTGAGTGAATCGAAATTCCTTGCCGTAATTATGGTACTTAACCTACGATTCCTTAACCCGGCAGCGAACCTTTTGATTGCTATCTTTTCATTTAGCGGCTTAAGCACCTTATAGCTGTTGGTATCGCCGTTGGATTGAGAAATTGTAAGATCTACAAACAATTCTGTTAACTGGTGTCCATATTCTGAAATTGTTGCATCATTTTGTCGTAATGTTTGCAATTTTGCCTGGATCGCGGTTGCTGCCTTTTGTGCAAGCAATTTGCATTTCATGTCATGTATCAATGTGTCAATATATGTATATTTTTCATCTAATTTTAACTTTGCTGATTGCGAAAGCCGACTTTTTGTTACAAAATTTATTAATTTTGCGTTACATTCTGGCTCAGTAAGTTCTATGTTATCTATTAATTGTATAGTAACCTTCTCGTCATTGTTCATTACAGGTAATAGGCTCAAAGCTGTCTTTATATTAAAAGTCTCCATGGCTTCTACTTCTTCTTTACACAATTTTTGAATTTCTCTGTATAATTGCAAATACTTTTCACCTAACACCTTTACTTGCTCTTTTTCTTCTCCGTCCAAGGTCCCTAATTTTACTTGCTCACTTATTATTATTACTTCTAAATCGTATTTAGATTTATTTTCCTTTGCCTCACTTAATTTCCTTACTAATACATCTCATACTCGTCTACTTGGTCCTAATTTAATCAAATAGGTTCTTATTTCTGTTAATTCTTCTACTAGTTCTTCAATATCTCCCATTACTTAATTAGCTAAGTTATAAATGCGATTAAATATGCTTTTTCTTTCTTATGATTAAAACATTATTTCCTTTAACATAAAATATAAACTTACTTACAATAACTTCTCAGCCTTAAAGTCCTATACGCTGCTTCACTGGCACTAGCACTTTATCACTCACACTCAATTCACCACTCTTTGTAGGTAGTGTCTCTTTCCCAAATTACTTTCCATATCCATATTAGGCTTGCTGCATATACTAAATTCATCTCTGCTATTCCTTTTGTTCCATCTTGGAATTCTATATCCAAATCATTGGATACTTCTGCTATTCGCCTTGCTTGTTACCTTTTCTGGGCTGAGCCAATAATGTCCAATATTGCCTACTAGATATGCACAAATCGCAGTCCTCCCCTCGTTCTCTGTTAAAACAATTCCTTAGTTTTTTACACTGTATATTCCGCAAAAGATTTGAATTGCTTGCTGTACTGTTTCGATGTAGCTTTCCATTTCGCTTATACTCCACATAGTTTGCTTCTTAGAACTTCTCCTTCTGCTTTCTTTTGTATTCTTTTGTTGAGACAAATATTTACGTACCGGATGAGAACCAAAACAGTTACTATTAGCGCCACTACCACGAATATGCACAAGTACAAGTTAATGTTCACTATTCCTTGCGTTATGATGCTATGCTGCTCAATTATATTATTTTTCCCGACTTGCGTGAATATGTCACTACTACCGGCCACCGGCGGAGCTGGGCGTGGAGTGACAACCTGGTTCCCCATTATTAAAGCGATGTTTGTTTACATATTAGATATCGTTTAAGAATCCGGGATCACTTGAAAACCATATTAGGAGGACATACGAGTCCCGCGCTATGATCGACGCGAGCGCACTGGCAGGGTCGCCATGCGATGTAGGGAGTAGGAGCGGGAAGTGAAAAGACTGAAGTCCGAGTTAATACTGACTTTATTTGAGAAAAGGGCCCTTATTTATAGTTACAAAATGGTTAAATAATATTAATAATTAAAGGAATGTAGGTAGGTCTCATGTTATAATAACAGATAAAATTTAGTGTCCTTATTTGGAGTAACTCATATTACATTTAAGGATTTATTAACATGATATTGTTATTGTTTGCACCATATAAGGCATTGAGTCACATAGTTTGGTTTCATCTTACATTCGTAGAATATTTAATATAATATTGTTTTTATTATTAATCTTTCATGCATACCTACCTACACCACAATAAAATGAATCATGTTTAATTAAAGGATCTTCCAAAAAAATTATGGTACTAATATTACGCTCATCTACATCAGCACTTGTTGATGCAACAGCATCGATTTCAACTGGTTCAAAACTTGGCTGTTTTGGTTCTTTTTTTCTGTCTGTATCTGTATTTATAAAAAAAAAATTCAATTACTTTATTGTACAAAAACAAAAATTCAAATCTACATAATATATTATACAATTCCTATACTAGTTACCTTTTTAAATTCTCTCTCCATCTCTTCCGTTGCTCTTTTTGGGCGCGTAGACTTTTAACTGAAATTTTCTCTTTGTTTTTCAAGTATCTTTGTCTTCGTTTTTCTTTTTGTAAGGCTAGTAGTTCTGAGTCATTTTTTAATTCTGCGTAACGCCGCCTTTGACACAATCTTTGTTTAGCCAATTTTTCTTCTTTAGATTTTTTTGATTTAGAAGCCATCTTAGGCGATGCGATAAATTATTACCTATTTCTATTTTCTACGCTATCAATCAGTCTTAAAATTCAGCCTCTTTCAAAATAAATACTAAGTGATCTGAAATAAAAGTTACAAATTACGTCTTTATAACAAAACCATTATACTAGATACTTATAGGATTTCGTACAGTAAGATCTTAAATTATATAAGTACCTTAATAACGTAAATTGTACCATTTGAAGACAATTAACTCTGTCATTCATTTAAATCAAACTTGCTTCTATTCTTTATTAAGATATAGCTACCGTCATTGACGATTTCGTACAAGTTCAACAATTGCTGCCTGGTTCCCTGTCTCAGAATGTTTGTGTATTCGTAATTATTTTCATATTTAGTGATCTGAAGTAAAAGTTACAAATTACGTCTTTACAGCAAAACTATTAAACAAGACATATATTTTTAATTAAACTGAATTTAGAATAAAAGCTTGTTTTTTAAAAGTTTTTACACTAACTAACATGGCAAGTTAAACAAAAGCTTATACCCAGCAGGGCACAGCCTTGCCTCACTATGAGTGTGCTTGGTGGGCCATAGTTCATCACACGGGCCCAGTGCGGGTTGACGGACTACACATACAGTCGAAGGCCTAAGTTGGGATAATATACTACGAGATAAGTACTTATACTACATACGTAAAATACTCTAGATACTACATGTACTTCTACTTCTACCATCTCTAAGTACGTACCTACTTTCCTGTCTGACTACAGTTTACTACATAGCTTAGTTAATTAATTACTTTTACTATTTAGATATTGGATTTCGTACAGTAAGATCTTAAATTGTAAAATTTGAAAACAATTAACTCTGTCTTATTCATTTAAATCAAACTTGCTTATATTATTTATCAAGATATCGCTACCGTCATTGACGATTTCGTACAAGTTCAATAATTGCTGTCTGGTTCCCTGTCTCAGAATGTTTGTGTATTCGTAATTATTTTCATATTGTTCCTGATAAGTACGAAATATTTTCATATCTGCTAAATCTTCACACAATGCTTTGCATTGTCCATCCTCGTAGGTGGCGAAAATTACTTCAAAGTGTTGCAAAATGTGTTTATATAGTTCTATATTAGGATAATTGCGGTTCGTGTATATGTTCAATACGTAATAAGTTAGTTCAACCATTGCGACCTCAAAGATATAATTAATGTAAAAAGAAGTAAAATCATATTCTCAACGCGAGTCATTGTCATAAAACACATTCGTCATTATTCTCAACCAGCGTCATTGTCACCTTCATCAAGATTCAGAACAATGACGTTCGGACAAATGACGAATTTGAAAAGGACAAGTCGAAACGTGTCTAACAGCATTCCCAGCTAGCTAAAACTATGATTACGGTAATAAGTATCTCAATTCTAAATAGTTACAAAAGAACGTAGGCATGGAGATAAATTGAATTTAGACAGAGAAAATACAATGACTACGAGTATCAAAGTGACAAATTTTGTAGAATGAAATTAAAAAACTTACCAGAGCTAACGACGTGCGTCCTTTCTCGGTGAAGTGCGTCGGTCGACTGGAGAGCGGGAGGGGGTGTTCGGCTCACACCATGTTTACCTAAGCTTCTGTCTCAAAGGCGAATAATCTTGAAAACAAGAACCGCGCTGACCATTTGTGAACTTTTTTTGATCCAAGATTTGGATAACTTAATGGTGCGATAACTATTTTTCTTTTTTATTAATCGGAAGTGTTATAAACGTACATCATATTTATTAGAAAATTTGGGCTAAATACAGATATAATGATTTAATATGATTAATTGAACGAGCATAGTGCTTTTCGGACATGCCGAAAATCGTAATATTTGGGCATATTTTGTTAATTACTTTTTTAATCATTTGTTTTAAGCTGTAAATTATATAAAAACCCTTTTCATTACTTATTTGAGTACCGAATGACAGTATATTTTATTAAATAAATTGAATGGTTACGGAGTAAACACGGGGGAGCGTCTTTCCATTCTATACAAGGCCAGAACGCAACCATAGGAAAATTCTCGCGTATACAGGGTGTTAATTTGATTGCGTGCCATAGCTTAAGGGGTGGTTCAGTAACGATACAGAAACTCAAAAAAAATATTTTAAAAAATCCTACTAAAAAAAATTTAAACTCCATCTAAACTAAACTAACGCGGAGGGCAATGACCGCGCGAATGGGTGCGCTATCAAAAGCCCCCGAAAGAGTTTCAGTTATGTATGTAGTCGTCATGGAGATCTTTAGGGGAGGCCTATGTCCAGCGGTGGACGTCTTTCGGCTGTTATGATGATGATGTGCCTACCTTATTCACTGATACTCGCGCGCTAGCGACGTTGCTCCGCGTTAGTTAAGTTTCAATGCAGTTTTAGTTTTTTTTCAGTAGGATTTTTTTTATATTTTTTTTGTGTTCCTTTATCAATACTGAAACACCCCCTAAGCTATGGCACGCAATTAAATTAACACCCTGTATATTGTAATGCTGTTTTTAAATCTGTTATTACAATACATACACGAATTTTGCGTACTGATCGTGTATAGTTTGCATCGTGGATGCTCGCGGTGTCTTTCCATTCTGTACAAGACCAGAACGCAACCATAGGAAATTGCTCGCTTATATATTGTAACGCTTTTTTTAAATCTGTTTCTACAATGTCGCAGGAAAATTGTATAATTCGTCATTTTATATTTTGACTTGGCATTCTATTATTTATATTTTGGCTTATTCGTCATTTTACATAGAGGCGCGGCATTACATAAAACAGCGCGATTTCTGGCACTCGCCGTCTTTTTTTGATTCAGTTAAATATGGAATTATATTTGAACTTTATAAGGTAGGATTAAATACATAACAATAACTTATAATCCTAATTATTTTTTTCAAAACATTTTAATTGTCATTTTAAATCTGTTTCAATTATGGCCCAGATTGAATTTGACCATGAAAACGTATGTTGATTTAAATTTGGACCATACTTGAAGATGTATTAGGTTAAAATAAAATTATTGAAACTGATTTAGGTATGTCAATAAAAATAAAATGAAAAATCTTTACTTTTATTGTGTTCAAGGTAACTAACCAAAATCAACTTAAAAAAAACTTTTTCTTCTAGAAATCACACTAAAACAACTACTTTTGGCACAAATTGAGATCAATCAAAACAAAAAAAATCTTATTCTTCCGAAATTGAAAAAGAAATATTTTTTTTGATTTTCAGACCTTTAGGTGGACATTTTTTTTGGCTTTTAAATTTTAAATTTTATATCGTCAAAAGCATAAAATATTTTATCTTTTCTTTCCGGCCATTTCCTTGAGAGCCTTTTCCTTGAGGCTCCATCTACAATTGTGATAATTTAGCCAGGCCACAGTTCTCCTCCAACGACAAAATCTTCAGTGCTATAATTCGAAGCAGAATTCTGAGTGGAATCACCATTTTCTGGTTCCACTTGTTTGTCTTAGCTATGGTCGCTTTCTTCATTTTGCGGTCCTTCAGAGCCTGAATCGTCCATCGTTTCCACTGCTACCTGGACTGCATCTGATTCGGATTCATTTATTGATTCTTTTTGCTTCTTCTTGTTTTTCTTTCTCTTATTACGTTTGTTTTTGTTTGTTTCGGATGTTGTTGGTTCACTTTGTGTTCTTCAGAGGATATGCTTTTTCCAGGATCAACGTTCAGTTTTTTCTTGCGGCCTGCTTTTCCTTGGTTCACTACGTCTTATCGTTTATTTTCAAGATATTGAATGAATAATTCACCAAACATCTCTGGAGCTACCTCAGGGTATTTGAAGATAGGAAGCCTTTCAAGCACTGGCTGTTCATCAGTTGGATAATTCCCTGTTTTAAAAAAAACAGCCTTCAGGTTTATCTTCTGTTTACGGCATAAAAGTATGAAAAATTAATTTTTTTCGAATAATTTTTAAAATCACTCATTGAGTCATATTTCAAAAAACTTTATCGCAAAGTAGTCACCATTTTTTTTTTTTTTATTGAAAATGGGCTTACTCTTGACCTCGATCTAGTCTTGAAGACAGAGATGAGGTCGACGATGGAACGAGCTTACCCAGAAGAAGCCTACCATTAACTTACTTATCTCCAAACGAAAACAATCCACAGTTAGTGGCGACAACTTTTTTTATGGTTATGAAATAAAAGTTTCGGGAGAAGAAAAAACACGCATCAACTTGCATTGCACAACTTCTCGGCTGCATAGCTTCACCGAGCGGTCTCATGTCCACGAAATGCCGCAACCATTCCAAAAATGTTGGACCATTTATCCAGCCTTTATCCGTGCAGCTCACAATTTTCTCAGGTGGAGCTCCATCTAGAAGCAAGCCTAGGCACTATACGCTTCCGGCCAAATATCAAAAATGGAGGAACGAACGACCCTACTGTATTACAATACAACAGCATACAACTGGTGTATGTTTTCCGCGTTCCACGCTTGAAATAACGCCTTCTTGTTTCTTTCCCGTTTTGCTTAGAATTTTTGGTGGCTTAGTACTATTGGTGCCAGTTTCGTCAACATTATAAATGCGTATTGCGTCGATAGTATGCATGTCAATTTGTCCTTTTAGTATGTCGAAAAATCGTTAGAATTTCGGTTTATTAAACCCTCCAGCACGTGCTATTGAGGTTGATTCTGGTTGGCGACAGTGGCGTGCACAGAGATTTTAGACAGGGTACCTATGCACTAAAAATTTTACAAATTTGCATGGATGTTATATAAAGATATCCTGCTGACAGGGAAATTCTCACTGTTTTGGAACGCGACCCTATCAGGTCCATGATATTCAAAGGTTGATAACATTGCGCTTACTTTGCGCTAATTAATAAAATATTAAAATAATTTTAATTTACCTACGTATTGATTCTTATTGTATTTTTGTTATCTAATCAACGCGCCTATATTTCTTCACATTAATTGGTTCTACAAAACTTCGTCGTAAAAACTGATATGTCGGTCTCCGATATCGATTTAATTAATGTAATCATTTTACATTCGAAACACAATGACGGTCAATCCGACTAAACAAGTCGACCCTCTCCATTCAACAACTAGGCAATACTCGGCTTCTAAGTCGCAATAGATAAGATGTGCTTCTGCATGCGCTACACACGCATACATTTTTACGCACACAGACAAACTTTTGCTGTGTTCTACACGAGACTTCACGAGATGATTTGTATGAAAAATAAGCAGGGCTTAGTACTGCCTTTGCTCAGGAACAACGCCGTAGTTGCAGAGGGCTGCGGTGCTTCACGCGAGTGTTCACCGCTAAGTATAGATGGCGTATAGCATAACTCAATAAATACGGGACACCGACTCGAAGACATATTGACTTGAATAAATTATCCATGTGAAATAAGTATTCGAGGAGCTCTTCTTCTTGAAAGGGTGAAAAAACAGTAGTGAATCTCCCAAGTTTTCATTCAGGACGTCTTTTTTTAATATGCCGATGTAATGTTTTTGGCTACACCACCGTTCACTGATCCTTTTGCTGCTTCTTCCATAGCAAGTTTCATTACTACCTCATCCCACGATGCATTCGTCTTTCATATTTATTAACTATAGCTTTTAACTCCTTTTCTTCTAAAACTCTTTTTTTCTCGACTGCTTTTTTTTCGTAGTATTCTTGCCATGCTTTGCTCGTTACAGCTGATGGCAATTTTTCTTTTTAGTTTTCTTAGTACTTTCATTGTCGGGCCAAAAAAGACATTTTTTGAATGGCAATGGAACTGTGACACCTAACGTATGACTTTTTGTGTTTTTATCAGGAGTTCTTGCAGCCAAAGAAAGGGATCCATCAACCCTGGCTAACGTTCGATGTCTGAAAAGTAAAAATTTTGTACTTAAATACGACCTTTTAAAAACCATGAATCCTGTAAAGGAAAAGATCGAGGAACTTACTAATTTGATGGCCAGTTTTAAGACTGTTTGAACAGGAAATAGAGTCGACACTTGTAATACTATGTGCATCAGTGGTAATCTGTGCATCAATGGTAATCTGTGCATCAGTGGTAATCTGTGCATCACTGGTAATCTTTGCATCAGTGGTAATCGGTTCGTCAGTGCCAATATTTACTCCTGGCACGTAATTAAATCATTTTCTGCAACTGAGTCCAAAATAACTATATAATTTTTAGTACAAATTTATTAAAATTAAGTTTAAAATCAAATTATTCTTGTTAAGAAGTACCTACAATAAAACAGTATTTATGTGATCTCTTATTATAGCCAAAGTAAAGGTTTAAAAGTGATAGACATACGAGTATATTGGTTAATGTTGCCATTGGTGGTGGTGATATATTTTTTATTGTATTTAATTTTACCAGGTACCAGCTTGTTCACGAAGAACTTGAGTGCTGCTTCGATTTTTCAACCGCAAGTCCGAACCTGGTTGCTCTGGCCTCCGGGCCCATGAGAGAAGCCCCTAGGCCGTGCCTGGAGCCCAAAGTCGGACAAGAACGTCGGCGATACGCCGAGCTACACTACGAGTACGAGTATAACCTAATGTTACCGTGTTTTCTATGAGCGGCGGCTCCTCCCGACGAATGGTAGTGACTCAGGCGCCCGAATCAGATGATGCCGTTCCAGTCTTCTTCCCAAGAGCCGCTTACAGCAAAAATAACACGCGCAAAATGAACACACGCGGTGACCTTCGACTTGGTCACCTCTAACCCGCCAATCTCACTATATTAACTGTACAATCCGTGGCGTGATTTTCACGCCTTCCTTCGAGGCTTTCTAGCCGCGATTTTTAATTTATCGAAATTTTTAAAGGCACGCTATCGCGCGGCGACATTGACACGAAGAGTTTATCCTAAGTCTCGCACAAATTTATAAAGTATCAAAAAACGGCGTTCCTTTCCGAACAGGCTTTTTTAACAGTAGAGTTTCTGTAACAATAAATGAGAACATAGAATTAACACACCAAGGCATTTCCGAAAAATGTGTAGTAACACATGTAAAATAATAAAACTTATTATAGTAGTTGACAACTTTAACCTCATATTTTTTTTCCAGTCAGCTTTTGGTTTCATATTTCAATTTCAAAAAAATAGTCAAATACAGATTCGGCTTTTCTACGATATATTACTTAATATGTAGAGATTTTGATAAATAAATTGCTTCACTCTTTTTAATTCAATTTAATTAGGTCCTATCGACATAAGCTTAGATATTTTTTCTAGACATCAGCATTATTGAAATGAATGTATTTGTGTAAAGATGTTTTTGTTGTATTATACTTACTATGAAAAAAAAATCCGTTCTGTGGTGTGGATTCCTTCAGGGTTAGAGCCCGCCGCGGCACTCCACTCCACCACACTACCTATTCTAAATTTCGCGCCTTCAACGGTGCCAAAATATTACTGGCGCGAGACGATCGTACCTAATAATAAAAAACTTATCGTAAAGCTGAAAAAAATATATCGTGGATTTCGATGAATTATCGTGCGATACCTTGTAATTATTTTTTATCACATGGCACTCAAAATTATCGTGGATCTACGATAATTATCGCATATCTGGCAACGCTGGTGATGGCTAAATCAATCATGTGGGAAACAAATCGAACAGTCCACTTCCTAGTTCTCGATTTAGGAGGACAAACTAACAGTAATCGGTCCTCTATATCCATGCCGCCCATTTTGGAGTTTAATTTTTTTGTTTGGATTAGTGTAACTTGTACATATTTCTTCTCTTTATTGCACCAGCGTTAACAGGTATCACTTTCTTTTGCAGCATGACCGCTAGACAACATAAGAACGGGTTTATTGTCCATCCAATTTGTAATAGTCAAAGTATTATGTGTGTTGCTCAATACTTGACAGGAGCCTCTGCCTTTCTTTTTCAAAGTTTTATCAGTTTCTGATATGTCTCGAGCTTGAGCGGGAATCCGGTTTTTCATTAAAGTGCCTGCACATCTTATGCCTCTGGTAAAAAGTTCTTCAGTCAATTTATGAGTAGAAAAATATCGGTCATAAGATACTATTGTTCCAGGCACTAAATCTTAAGAGTAGAACTGCACGTTCTTCCAGTCCATATCCAGCTTCAGTGTCTAAAGGAAAAGTCGTTTTACCTTCATATATTATCATGTTACATACAACCCCATTAGGTTTGCCAAAATAAATGCTTTTAGCCCAACAGGATTATGTTAATATTGTTTACTTCCACAAGCTCCTCTAAAGGAAATAATCATCTAGTCCATACTGATTTGTTTTTCTGAAACTTGTTGGTGGCAACTTTTCAAAACGCTTTCGAAAATTGTCCGAACTTTTCAAAGGTTATCACCGGGAACATCATCGTCTTCATCGTATACAAGTTTCAGTGAATTGCGTATTATGAAAAACGTGTCCCTGGACATTGATTTTGCAATAATACCAATCCTACATTTTTTTCCCAATGCATCCTGAAAATTGGGTAATTTCGTACCGTATCTTCATACCGTATATCCGCAAAAGCTTTTAGCTTTGCCAGTTAAATTAAATGTTTTTCCGTATCGATTACAGTAACTCTGATTGCATTTTAACGCTATCAACTCATAAATGTCCTCGTCAATGTAATTATTCATCATCATAACATCCCATGGAACGTCCACTACAGGACAGGGAGCTCCCTCCAGAATTCTAGCTTTTGCTGGAAAAATGTTGAGGGGATGTGATGTAATTATTAATGTAGCTGAATTCGGTATTAATTTTTGTGTCATAAAAAGGTAAGTAGGAAGGTTCTGTCAACGACGGATTGATAAATAAGATGTCATTGTTTGCATGGCATTCAGTGATTTCGTTGACTTCTTTACCGCCTTTCTCGACCACGTCCCCGACTACCTGAGCCGTTTGTTTGTTTTGACTCTGTTTGAGAAGTCAGAATTATTCAAAACTAGCGGCCCTCCCCGGCTTCGCACGTAATCTACGGGTAAGGTGGTACCTTTTATTACGATATTATTACGTAGTCTTCAACTTGCTCCACAATTTAAAAAACATTCTAAAATATTTCGTTGTAGGTACACAACATTTATAACTTCTTCAGGATTAGATGAAAAAATGAACATATTGAGTTTTGACGTTACACGTGACAGGGCCATATACAATTGCCCGTGTGAAAGACAGGAGCATCTAAGAAAATTATTTTCCCTATGTTATTGTTGACTGATGACATTATCGAATCGTATACATTTTTTTTTTCTCTGGATTCAAACGACACTCATATTGAACTATCTGTAAAAGTCGAGAATGGTTGAAAATATCTTTAATTTTTAAAATACGTCGACGACCTATCGCAACGACGTCTGCCCTCCGTGTGCCCCCGGTGCCCCGTCGGGTCGGCTATCAACGTAAATGCGCATCGAGTGTGAAGCTCATTCTAGGACTTTAATTAGAGTGATTTTAATATTGTGATATCTTCTAAGATATTCATTTAAATAACATGGTGTCAAGGACAATTTTGATCTATGTTTATTGCTTATTATTACTAACCTTTTAAATTAGATAAGGATCCGTATTTTTATTAATGCATTATTATTCTGGTTTTTGCTATGCATTATTTTTTCTAGCCGACAGTTTACCTTCAAATGACCAATTTTTTCACAAGTAAAACACTTTTCCTTTATCGATTTTCAAACACTACTGTAGTGCCCTGCTTTTGAACATTTATAGCACTTAATGTCCTGTCTACTCCACTTTTTTTGTGAATATAGCCACATTTTCTCATTCTTCATGTCTCGCCTTAATTTTTTTTTCTTTAATCACCAATCTAGACAGTAAATCATCATACTTCTGTTTTATAGGATTCACTGATTTCCATGCTGATATGAAATGGCTGTAACTTTCCGGCAAAGACATCAATAATTTAGTCATAATAAATTTCTCTGTGACCTCCTCTCCTTGTAATAATTGGTTTCTTAGCTCCTGTAATTTCGACAAGAAGGTAGCCATCTCCATTCCTTCCTCATACTTGTTTGAAGAAATGTTGTTGCAATGTATGGATGCAGGTACTCGACTTCTCCTCAAAAACACTAAACAGTTTTGTCCATATCATCGCGTTCTCAGTCAAACTCGACATGATAACCCCTTGCACCTTGGCATCTTTCCGAAGCCGTTCCGTTTTATTGGCATCTGATTATAAGGGAGTGCCATACATATGCAAACATATTTTGTGATCTCAGTAATACAGTAGTCACAGGTTCCAATTTCTTGGCCCCTCCAATTTTGTACACTGCACTCATTCCGGCCTGATCCATCTTGCCCGAACTGCGCTGCTAGTTTGGGAGTCTTTGCAAGCCCAATCAACAGCTGCTCAAGCGAGAACGTTGTTGGCTCGCACGATGAACGCAACCCCTGCAAATATACAAGGTGTCATCTTAGCCTCTCTCTTCCCTCCATGGAAAATATTAGAATATAATGCTTTAATTGCCCGAACTGCGCTGCTATCTAATGACTCCGAGGTTTTCGTGACGTATTTGATGCAGTGCGTACTCTTGCATCAGCAACCCCCAGATCGTTGAACCAAGCCGCGCTGTATTTTGAGAACGTTGAAGGGCAGTTTGGGAGTCTTCGCAAGCCCAATTAACAGCTGTTCCAGCGAGAACGTTGTTGGCTCGCACGACGAACGCAACTCCTGCAAATATACAAGGTGTCATCTTCCCACCATGTCTCTTCCCTCCATGGAAAATATTAGAATATAATGCTTTAATTGCCCGAACTGCGCTGCTATCTCCTGACTCCGAAGTTTTCATGACGTATTTGATGCAGTGCGTACTCTTGCATCAGCAACCACCAGATCGTTGAACCAAGCCGCGCTGTATTTTAAGAACTTTGAAGGGCAGTTTGGGAGTCTTCGCAAGCCCATTCAACAGCTGTTCCAGCGAGAACGTTGTTGGCTCGCACGACGAACGCAACTCCTGCAAATATACAAGGTGTCATCTTAGCCTCTCTCTTCCCTCCATGGAAAATATTAGAATATAATGCTTTAATTGCTTATATGATATGCAAAGGTAAACAGCGGTACCGTTACAATTAAGAACGAACTTAAACCAATCAAAGAAGAGATCTTAGATATGAAAAACTCGCTCAACTTTCTTAGTAGTCAATATGAAGACCTCTTAAAAGAACACACTGAAACTAAACATCGCATGATTAAACTAGAACCAAGCCAACATCACAGAATTTAAAAATCTTTGCTGTCAATTCAAAATCCTACTCATTTGGACTACTATTACCAGCAGCTAGGTGCTCAGTGGTAAGTGCAAACTTAACTCTATATTTCAGATTATAGGTCACATTGAAATAAAACAGGTGTCAACGGGTTGGTAATTTTATAACGATTAAAGTAAGGTTAACGATTTTCAATTATCTTTAACCATTTCTGAGATAAATTAAAAAAAAAACTAAAATCAGGGACCCGTTTGAGGGGGGGGAGCGTACATGGGATGAACGGAGAATTTTCTAGATATGTTTAGGGGGACCTAAGGAACACTTTTAAAACAAGAAACCTCTTACCGTTATTTAGCCTAGGTTATTTTTCGTCTTTTTTGTACTAGTAGGATTTCGGCTTGAAAATATTGATTTCTGGATTCTGTGATGTCCAAAACCCCATAAAGCCTTTATTGTCAAAAATGGTCCCGTTTTAGTTCTGAGGAAATTAAATTATCACTTATCTCCTACTCTAATTGCTGTTTATGGTAAAACTTCAAATATTAGCTATCTTAGACAAATATATATTTTGAAAATATTATTACCTGGTTACATGTTGATTATTCCTAAACAAACAGATCCTTCATCCCCATAGTACCTTTTTAGTCTTCGCTGTGTAGCAACTCTTTGTTATTATGGTGGTTGCGTGATATAGCACATATTTTCACAATGACATCAAATCGTTACGAGTATACTTAGCTTTAGATATAGGTAACTTTTCTCTATAGGCCTTAAGCGATTCAGTTAGGGTACCTACGGGTACCTCAGAGTAGGTTTGGTACCTACGATGAGCTTATAACGTGAGCCTTTCAATTTCCGACTCCTTTTGCTCTACCTTTTTTGAGGAGCCCCTTGGTTTGTATCTAATTCCATATAGATTCCATGGGATTCAAGTCGTAATTCTACGGCGGGAGTCTGAGCACTTGACGCCACATTGCCGTTTCAGCGTTCTATCCACTATTACGAGTACAATTCTAGTTTGATGAAATCTTCTTCAAGTAGAACTGCTCTCTAAGCCAATTTTTCATGTCTTCCTATTTGGGCAATCGTTCGCACTGCATTGAATGATAAGAGGCATTATGCATGAAAATTAAAGAGGGTTCTTGTGAATTGGGAATAAGCTTCAACCATATTTTTTTTGTAATTGTCACCACTCATCTCGTCGTTTTAATCAAACGCTTAGTTTTTTATTTAGATAACAAGCTAGCCCCGTGAACAAAACGTGAAATGAAAAGATTCTTTTTCGGACTAAATAAAGATATTTTCGCGTTCCTTGTTCCTTCGGTTCTAGCTGAAAATCTGTAATTTAATTATGTAAATATGACGCTGAGCTATGGTCGTTTTTCTCTCGTAAACCTTTTACGTACCTTTTTTGTGAAGAAGAGTATGCACAGCAAATAAAGAAAAATATCTATCCATCTATCTAAGAACTACAAAGCCTCGTATCTCATTGAGACGATCATTTGCCCCGTAATTAATTTGTATTCTTTTTAAGAGGGTAGGGTAGCCTGGTCTAAGATGACGCCCTTAAGGTTCAAAGCAGTCTTTTTTTGAAAATTACTGATGTTTGAAAAATTAAAAATATGGTATTCTTGTAGCTACTAGCGCTTCAAATGACTCTGATCTGACCAATTCTGACAAATTGGCATTGCGTACTCTTATCAACTGCGTCATCTTAGATCAGGCTATGCCATTCTAGTCCGAGAAATAGGTATCTGTACAAACTATTGCTGTCTGGCTGCGCCCCAACAAACCTTCCATAGTTTGCGATAAGGACAACCTACAGCTTAGACCGATTTTACCTACATAACGACGTTCCGCTTTCCCCTGTTTTCTTCTCCAAAACAGCTGGTTTAATTATTTTTGGTATTCTGATTTAAAGGAAGAGTAGATCTACGCTCCTATTTTTTTCTTTTATCTTGAAAACTTTTTCTGGTAGTCGTTTAAATATGGCATTTTTTCAAGTTTTTGCGTAGTCATATTGCTTTTGGTAATTATTTATCCTAAAAAAATATTGACACGGGCATGCCTACAGTAGACTTTGATTTAAAAACAAAATACCATCGCTCAACAGGCATTATCCAGGGAGGAAATAGGGGAAAAAATTAGTATCAATTTGTATAATTGTATACTCAATACAAACATTGGCTAGGGGTCCAAAAACACTGTATTAAAAATATTTGCGAAACCGGTTTCCGGCTCGGCAGTGGTTGCGCTGCGCTGCGACGCGGCGATATGTTCTTGTTTTGGTTGGTGCCTAGTTGTTACAGTCTTTAACTAGACCTCACAAAAAATATACCTATTAAAAAAAATATATTAAGACTAAAAACTTAATATAAAGTGCGTAATCACGATTTTCTGTACCCATTAATTTCTTTTTAAGATTTTGAATGGTCGTGGAGTATGGAGGTAGTCTTTAGGTATGGTAGTGATTATTTTAGGTAAAAAGTAGTGGAATGTTCTCATGCCGTATATTTCGGTAATTTAAATGTTTTTGTGTAACTTAGGGTACGTAAGTTGTTAGGACGATTGTATTTGAGTAGATTAGGGATGTTATCGTTGTAACGGAACTAGCTTCGTCCGTACAATTTCACTCAAAATTTTGGTTGATCTTGAAATCATTTACAATACTAAAAGATACTGAATTTTGAATTATTATTTTCGTAATTTATTTGATCTACGGAACTCTAAAACTTTGAAATTTTGTAGGAAACTTTTCCTAATTGTTTCTTCAATTATTAAAAAGGTTGAATATGTATTGGAAGTGAGCAAAACAAAGAGTATCTTAGTTGTTTCATTTTTGCTGTTTCGTGATTGGAGGGAAGGGATAGCGAGAATTTGAATTTTGTTTGACAATATGGAACTACATCGCATTCGATTTTCATTTTTTCGTGTTAGTATTTTAGAAAATAAGATATTTACAATTTTACACAAAATAAAAAAACCAGTGAATTTTTAAATTTCAGAGAAATTATCAAGATAAAAATAGCAGTTTACAACATCTACGAAATAAGAGCTAAGTTATTTAGATATATTGTCAGATTTGTATTTAAAATAGGTTCAGATTATCGAAATTGATCAAACAAACCTATATGAATCTTGGTTTATCATAAAATGAAGACCAATAAATGAATATAAATATTATTCAAACCTAATTTACTTTGTGTTTTTAGCTTTTCTTCTGGAGCTCTGGACGATGAGTCCAATTTTTGAGTAAGAAATAAGTAGAATTTAGTGGTATAAGGAAAGAAAGCTTTTCTTACAAGAGTCGGGCAATGTGTCTAAATTCTTAGTTAATTTTTGTTTAACTTTATAGGAGGTGGAAAAATCTGGATATTTTCACAAGAAGATCAGGAAATTATTAGTACCTAACTACTAAGATCTTCTAAAGAGTGATGCAGACTAAATCATACTAGACGGTTAAAGTGACATGATGAACTGGAAAAGATGGTATGTAGTTTCATATTTATAAATTCGGATTTCATGTTTCTCGCCGGACAGTTGCAATTCAGCTTCCCTTGGATCGTTAAGGAAATTCTAAAGGTTAAACTTAAATTTTGCATTGAGAAATGCCTAAATATCTGTTTTCAAATTTCTCTAAGATTTTGTTAAATTAAGTAAAACTTACTAAAACAAGTATATTATAGGTATCATTTCATTTCTGATGAGCTATTTTAAAGTAAAGTTTTATTGGTTCAAAATGTTACTACAGAATGAAGATATCATACATTCAAAAATATTCAAATTGTTTATTCTTTTACTAAGACTACAAGCTTAAATAAATAGCTGATAATGTATGAAATTGTTTGAGAAAATACAATCTCAGTATATTAGTGATATACCATATGGAGTCATTATATACACAAAAACAGTTTTATGTATCATCTAGTACTTAGTATCAAAGAAAATTATTTATTCAATATCAAAACAGATTGAACTAAAAGGACTAGAAAAATATCAGTCTCTTTCATTGTCAAAGTTAAACTAAAGATAAATGTAATAAGATAAATTACAGTTTTAGAGAAGTTTGATTGGTTCTTTTATGAATTATGTTTGTTATTTTGTTTTTGCTTGCTTCCATACATTCAACTGAGTAAATAACTAAAACATGGGTTTGGTATAATAAAATAATCTCTTGGGAATGATTTTATAAAATAATAAGTGTTTAAATACTCAATATTCTACTTCAATTTAAAATCTACTTATTGGCTTTTATTCGACGGAGAAATAATTTAAAACATAGACTAGAAATATTCAGGTACATATTTATTTTTAGGGAATTATATTTAATATTAGGATATCATATTTATTTTATTACGGTTCACACTTAGAATTTCTGGGTTGCTACTTAGTGTGGGGTATTTTTCTAGACGATTACTCTAAAGGCCATTAAACAGTTTAAAACGGACTCAATAAATTTTAGGTTTTAGGTAGATCAGAACTTGCGCTAAGAAATATTAGATCAAAGTTAAATTATATATTTTTCTTGGATCAATTAGATTAGGTTTTTAGTTAAAACTTAAATCAGTTATACATTTCAGGTTTTTCATAATCTTTTAAACTTATATACTTTTTTTAATAGAATAGATTAAAAGTTAGGTAGGTAGCTCATTACAATTTGTTGGCCGTGACAGGATATGATCCAAGCTTACTAGGGTCGTTACAATTTGGTGATGTTGACCAGGATGAATTTCTAGCTATTATAGTCTTAGTTGACCAGTGATCTGGCACTATCCTTTACAATTTGGTGCCTCTTCCCAGTATGTGAATTTTGAGTTACTATAGGTTTAGTTATACTTTTTCCTTTTTGTAAATGAGGAATATTTAGGCTTTGTTTTAATATGGTTGCTAGGTTAGAATTTAATTATTTACTTATTAGGGAGAATTCAATATTCTTTTAGCAAAATTTGGACTTAGATTTTAGGGTAGGTACATAAGTAAGCTGATTTAGAATCTAATTTGTTACTAAGAATATACAAATTGACTAGGTTAGGCATCATCTGTTGTGAGTTTTAGACTAGATTTTAGAATCTTTACCTTACTGCCGCTATGTTTTTTTAAAAGCTTATTAGAGTTTAGTCAAAATCTGTGATAAAGAGTGACAACAGATATACTAGTCCTGTTACTTATCGGATAAGTACTTACTTATAAATTGAATAATTAATAATAACACTTTAGATCACAATACACTTTTATTTTATTACAAAGGGGCACACAAAACATTTAGTATCACTAAAAAAATGTTCTTTAACACTGTGTGAGAGTCACTTTTGCACTAAATACTTTAATTTTCTTTGGGTTTGAGTGAGTCGTCGGGTTGATTTTCAACTGTGGTTGATATTATTAGGGGTTTCTGGCGGTTGGCTTTCTTTTACTTATGCCAAAGTGTGGGCTTTGTGTTCGGGTGTTATGAAGTTCATAATTCTCTGCAAAATACAAACATTAGGTTATTATCATATTACAACAACTGTAAAGGTAGAATTTTAAGTTCTTTTTAGAGAAAACAAAAGGTGCTTACTTGTAAAAGATTAGATATACATTGAACTAGTCCATCAAGCTGTCTTGCAAGTATTTATAGATAAGCAGATTTAAAAATCACTGTGACACGAAAGGAATAGTTAAATCATCATAGTAGCAACTTGAAATTTCATTAAATCCTTCATTTTTGTTTGTGCAAAGTACCTTTGGAGATGTTGAGTTTAGCATCAAGGTTTTTCTTAAGCAGACACAACACTGAAGTTTTACAATGTTTGGGTGTTGTCTTATTGTTGTAATGGCTTGAAAGTTGTAAACACTATCCTGAAATTGTGCGAATACAAGTATATTACTAAAAAAATAGGCAGGTTAGCTTAGATTAGAACATTGGTTTCAAATAAAGTAGGGTTATACAAACTGAACTTCACAGCTGAAATTGCGTTTGCGGTCAAACGATGTTGGATTAATAGACAGTAGGTAAGTTAGATTTGGTACAAACTTTTGACTTTCTATATGCAATAAAAATGGTTAGAATCAGAGTTAGATATGGAAATAAAATCAACAATTTGAGACGCAGACTACGCTGTTCCAAATTGAGTAAACGTTACTGAAGGTGTTTACTAGTGGTGTTGATGAACGATTTAAACTATTTGGCACGTTCACGGAACTACCGCAGTTTTAGTGTTTTTTTCTTTTAATTTTTAAATATCTCAATAACGCCTAAGTTATTTCATCAAAATTTTATGTCAAATTCATATTCATTACCATTCTTTTATTGATTGAGTACTTAATAGCAGATTGAGGAACATTTTGGAACAGGGTGTCGGAAACTCAGAGTAAAAAAACTATAGAGTCCGTCATATACATGTTCAGTATGAGCTAGTGAAGTGTAAAGCGTCTCACTGTCGCCCATTCTAGTCGGTCAAAAAAACTTAGTTAAGTTTTACAAAAATCAAGATATCTTTTAAAATCTAATGTATTAGTATAAACTTTGCTTGCGAAAGTGAAAATATATCGTTTTTTACTTGCGAATTGATCATTAATACTAAGAACGGAAGCGTAAATTATCCGTAATAGTAATTTAATTTGTTATTTTAAACACCGTTTCTTTTCCTGAATGGTAAGTGTTTTCACCAGAAAAACTATGGTAGTAGCATTTATTAGTTCCATGTCACATATTTCTCAGAGAGAAAGGGAAAAAAATTACGTTTTTAGGATTCGAAAAAAATCCATACATTTTAGTATGGAGGTTCCTCGCAAGAAAGTGCTACGCATATGGCTCTCTTCTTAGCAGAAAGAGCTGTTACTTAAACCTCTTTGGTCGGAAAGTTATTTTTATTTTTAAACGAAGCATGGCATTCGCTTTAAATACTTATCTTTTTTCACCACTAGTAAAGTAACTTTATAAATTAGATTGTTTTTGAAAAATTTCAAAGCATCAATTTATATATCTAAGAAACTTGTACACACGGACGCAATTTAGTGGAAACATTTTATTTCGCGCTTGGTTATGGGTTTGATTTGATTCTAGAAGGGGACGTTGTCAAACAGTGATTTGTGCAACTTTTTCTGTTTGAATGGGATGTTGAGGGGTGAATCGTTTGGTTGCTCGAAGTTTGAAGACTTCTTGCTTCGGAGGGCACGTTAGATCACTGATTTTAAATTCAATTAAATTTTCTGAGGTAGTTTCTATGAAGACAGTTTAGAGTATTTGAGGTTCAATAACTTTGACATTGGGATTAGTGAAGTCGGTCAACGGTTTTAGAATTTTCATGATAAGACAGAATTGTAACTTTAGAAATATTAAGAAAAATTAAGTAATAGGAATACTAGAGTCTAGGTCTATGTTTCTTCAAATGCAACAAAAGTTTTATTTTTATAATTTAGCTAATTCAAAACATTTCTGACTTGAACTTTTTTTTACTAATTAAAAATTTTAAATAGTTATTTTTTTGAATATGGGGTTATAATGTTGCCAGAATAGGTAATTGAAAGAAAACAGTAGAATTTATGATTTGATTAGAAAAGTGAAAAAAAAAAACAAGTGCGATTTTTATTATGTAAGAGTTCTCATTGAATATTTTCTTACGCAAAGGTAACATCACAAGTTAAATTTTGATTCTCAAAATGAGCAACGCATTTTGTGATTTAATTTAAATCGCACATTTATTCGTTTATTTATTTTAATATAAATTTTTGTTTTTGTTGATTGTTTTATAAAACAATCATGGAATGTAAACAAACAGTAAAGTAAATAAAAAGACTTGTACATATAATAAAAAATAATTTCTATAGATAACTTATGAAAATTTTTAATTATTTAAAACAAAGGGGTTATTCAAAAATATAGTAGAAAAAATGGTAAATAAATGAAGGATTTCAAAATTGGTTGGGCAATATCTGAAAATCAAGATTGACATTAAAAATTTTCGTTCAAATAAAGCATATTTAAAAAACTTGTAGAGTTGCGAAAGATTGAAAAATAGTAAACGATAAATTTAATTGTTTGGTAAATATTCTTTCGTTAAATTATGTTTTAGGTTATTTAGGGTTTTATTTCGATTCTTAGGTCTGTTTTAATCTGGAACGTGGTTGTTATTTCAGCCACAATTTGTTGACGTGAAATGGAGAGTGTGAACCGTTACGATTTAGGAATAGTTAATTAGGAATATAAACATTCAAATAATTCATTAATGTAGCATAAATTCAACGAGTTTTTCAAGAGTTTTAAATTTGGGGGGTTGTATAAATAAATTCGAATTTAGATTAGATAACAATATTCAATATTTTAGCCAAAAATTGAATGTTTTTAAATAATTGAAACTGACATTCGAAGACGGTTTTACCGATTTCGACGAAATTTATCATGTGGGGTTTTATGGGGTTAGAAAGAGTTTGATTTAGATAAATGTCATGTCTGAGAGAATTCCGCATTACAGATAGAATTCTACAACGTCATTAGTCGGCGGGGGTAATTTACCTTGAACACCTGTTAATATTTTGATGTTGAGATGGTTATTTTAGAGTGGAGGCTGGGTTCTAATTTTTATAATTAATTGACATTGCTTCGCGACAGTGCCGTAGCATAATTAATAAAGAAGTTTTTGCATAATAAATGTAAGGTCATCGACCGACTTTTTATATCTGGTGGAAGAGTTTTCAAGGTTTTCTAAGACATGGTTGTTCAAACGATTATACGACAAGGAGTGTTTTCGGGTCTGGGGGTTGAATAAAATAAAATAAATTTAAATAAAATAAATTTGAATAAAATAAAATAAATTTGAATAAAATAAAATAAATTTGAATAAAATAAATTTAAATAAATTTGAATAAAATAAAATAAATTTAAACAAATTTGAATAAGATTTGAATAAGTGACTGGAAACGTTGGAAGGGGAAGGCCTAGGCGAACGTACCAGGACCAAATTCAGGACGTTCTGAATAAAGGCCAGGTTAAAAGTACCCTAAACCGACGAGCATGTATGAAAGGATTGATGAAAGTACAGGAAGCAAGGGATGTATGTCAAGATCGTAGCAGGTGGAGGACTGTGGTCTCTGCCTACCCCAACGGGAAAGAGGCGTGATGTTTTATGTATGTATGTATGTATGTTGAATAAAATAAAATAAATTTAAATAAATTAAAGTGGAATAGTAATAGGAAAGTTTCGTGAGTGTGTTCGATGATTCACCTTTAGTATTGAGAGCGACAATTTGCCTACATGCCTGCCCATTTGTGAAAAGCTCGTCGCGGCAAGGCTGTCGAGGAACTTTATTTGAAGGGTTTCTTGGGGGCCCGACTCATAGATTCTTGTAAAAGAAGATGTTTTCTCAGGAATCATTTTGATTTATGGAATGAATCTATAGCCGCATTTCCAATTGGCCTGGCAAAATACTGTTTTCCAATATATTTGATTTTGCATGGTGTAAATCGAGGGTTGATGGGGTAAATTTACAATTGGTGTTATTTTTCTTTTTTGAATTATTGCATCAGTTGCGCTTAGGAGTTAGTAAGTTAGTCATTGGAAGGTCAATAGAATTAACTAAGAGTTTTGGGAATTAAAATTATTAAACTAATTTGCGCAGCACCTGAGCGTTTTACTGGAAAGTTTTCACTTATTTGCATAATTAATTGTTTCTGATTTCATATGTTTCATTGGGGGGAACCAGTGGTTCGTAGTAATAGCGTATAAGAGGACGGAGAGGAAGGTGAGAAAGGTTGAATGAAGATGATGGCAGAAATTTTCATTTTGGTTGGGGTTGAATGACTTGCGACTAGTTGAATATGAGAATTAAGCATGTAAAGAATATCATATTATGAAGG
Source organism: Athrips mouffetella (assembly GCA_947532105.1). Lineage (NCBI taxonomy): Eukaryota > Metazoa > Arthropoda > Insecta > Lepidoptera > Gelechiidae > Athrips > Athrips mouffetella. Next base: position 14,763,162 of record OX383974.1, read on the forward strand.
GTTGCAATGAATTAATGGATTCTCAACCAGTGGAACAAAAAAAAATATTGACTGTTGACTGATGTACATTACACTTACAACGAAGTATTTATGGGATCATAGGAGTTAGGTTAATTTTATGTGACATTGAGTTCGAAGATATTTTGATGTCCAACATGAGCGTTAATGCTCCCTGTAAATGACTTCTACTCTACATGAAGCAAATAGCTTATATGCAATTTCCCCACACTGCACATGCTCCAAAACTAAGTGGAGGCGATATTGAGTCAAGTATTAAGCTGCGACAATTGATTGTAAAACAGTAATTTAGAGGACAGAATTAAATATATTCTTGGCAGGGGTGTTTTTGACTATCCGGGGGTAAAATCTGAAAAATAAAAACAGTTTTGCCTTTTGAATTAAGGAGATGTTAAGAATTCTGACATTCGGTCAAGGAGATCTCGCAAATCTTCTCCTTGTGAGGGTATTATTTGGTTCGCAATACTCGACATTATCTGGGGTATAACCAATATGTTAAAGTTTAAACTCTTGAATTCATATCGAAGAAATTTTTCTTTTGGTTTAAAACTTACACCACAACAGGATCTACGTGTGTTCATTTTATGGGTTGAGAGTTAATAAATGTTAATAAAATTATTCGTAAAATTCAAATGAGAAAATTTACTTCGGAGGACGCTTGGGCTTCTGCGTAAATTTTGGGGGTTGGCTGTAACGGAACTAGCTTCGTCCGTACAATTTCACTCAAAATTTTGGTTGATCTTGAAATCATTTACAATACTAAAAGATACTGAATTTTGAATTATTATTTTCGTAATTTATTTGATCTACGGAACTCTAAAACTTTGAAATTTTGTAGGAAACTTTTCCTAATTGTTTCTTCAATTATTAAAAAGGTTGAATATGTATTGGAAGTGAGCAAAACAAAGAGTTTCTTAGTTGTTTCATTTTTGCTGTTTCGTGATTGGAGGGAAGGGATAGCGAGAATTTGAATTTTGTTTGACAATATGGAACTACATCGCATTCGATTTTCATTTTTTCGTGTTAGTATTTTAGAAAATAAGAAATTTACAATTTTACACAAAATAAAAAAACCAGTGAATTTTTAAATTTCAGAGAAATTATCAAGATAAAAATAGCAGTTTACAACATCTACGAAATAAGAGCTAAGTTATTTAGATATATTGTCAGATTTGTATTTAAAATAGGTTCAGATTATCGAAATTGATCAAACAAACCTATATGAATCTTGGTTTATCATAAAATGAAGACCAATAAATGAATATAAATATTATTCAAACCTAATTTACTTTGTGTTTTTAGCTTTTCTTCTGGAGCTCTGGACGATGAGTCCAATTTTTGAGTAAGAAATAAGTAGAATTTAGTGGTATAAGGAAAGAAAGCTTTTCTTACAAGAGTCGGGCAATGTGTCTAAATTCTTAGTTAATTTTTGTTTAACTTTATAGGAGGTGGAAAAATCTGGATATTTTCACAAGAAGATCAGGAAATTATTAGTACCTAACTACTAAGATCTTCTAAAGAGTGATGCAGACTAAATCATACTAGACGGTTAAAGTGACATGATGAACTGGAAAAGATGGTATGTAGTTTCATATTTATAAATTCGGATTTCATGTTTCTCGCCGGACAGTTGCAATTCAGCTTCCCTTGGATCGTTAAGGAAATTCTAAAGGTTAAACTTAAATTTTGCATTGAGAAATGCCTAAATATCTGTTTTCAAATTTCTCTAAGATTTTGTTAAATTAAGTAAAACTTACTAAAACAAGTATATTATAGGTATCATTTCATTTCTGATGAGCTATTTTAAAGTAAAGTTTTATTGGTTCAAAATGTTACTACAGAATGAAGATATCATACATTCAAAAATATTCAAATTGTTTGTTCTTTTACTAAGACTACCAGCTTAAATAAATAGCTGATAATGTATGAAATTGTTTGAGAAAATACAATCTCAGTATATTAGTGATATACCATATGGAGTCATTATATACACAAAAACAGTTTTATGTATCATCTAGTACTTAGTATCAAAGAAAATTATTTATTCAATATCAAAACAGATTGAACTAAAAGGACTAGAAAAATATCAGTCTCTTTCATTGTCAAAGTTAAACTAAAGATAAATGTAATAAGATAAATTACAGTTTTAGAGAAGTTTGATTGGTTCTTTTATGAATTATGTTTGTTATTTTGTTTTTGCTTGCTTCCATACATTCAACTGAGTAAATAACTAAAACATGGGTTTGGTATAATAAAATAATCTCTTGGGAATGATTTTATAAAATAATAAGTGTTTAAATACTCAATATTCTACTTCAATTTAAAATCTACTTATTGGCTTTTATTCGACGGAGAAATAATTTAAAACATAGACTAGAAATATTCAGGTACATATTTATTTTTAGGGAATTATATTTAATATTAGGATATCATATTTATTTTATTACGGTTCACACTTAGAATTTCTGGGTTGCTACTTAGTGTGGGGTATTTTTCTAGACGATTACTCTAAAGGCCATTAAACAGTTTAAAACGGACTCAATAAATTTTAGGTTTTAGGTAGATCAGAACTTGCGCTAAGAAATATTAGATCAAAGTTAAATTATATATTTTTCTTGGATCAATTAGATTAGGTTTTTAGTTAAAACTTAAATCAGTTATACATTTCAGGTTTTTCATAATCTTTTAAACTTATATACTTTTTTTAATAGATTAGATTAAAAGTTAGGTAGGTAGCTCATTACAATTAGGTTCCGTGAGCCATGATCTAGAATTAAGTTTAGCTTAGGTTAAGTAGGTTGTTACATCGTATTCTTCTTTAAGAATTGATTGATTGATGATTCATTACTAGACTGTTTCTTGATGAAGACGATGGGGTACTTTTGAAAGTGACTTGGCTGGTTTCTACATGCTGTTTTCTTACTTCTTATTTAAACAAACACATTATAAGGTTTTCACATTTCTTTCTTCTTTAGAAGTAGACTCCCATGCTGTGGTAAAATTTAAGCCAAACATGTAAGCATTTTAGACTCTATCGTAGTGTCATTCAATTCGACGTATAGAATATCGTGTCATGTTGTTTCAATCTGTTTATTAAATTTTCTAAGGCGATAAAGATTTCTTCAATCATTACGTATTTATTATAAACTAGCTGTGCCCGCGGCTTCGCCCGCGTGATATTCAGACAATTTGCAGTCTCTCCCTCTCCCCCTCCCTCACCCATTTCCTCTCTCTCTACCTCCATCCCATTCCTTCTCCTTCTCCCTCTCCCTATCCCTGCCCCTAACCCTAACCCTACTCGTATCCCTATCCCTAACGCCGTCTTAACCGCTATCCCTATCCTTATATAAATATAGAAACGACACCCATATTAATTTTTAGACATTTTAACCCTATCGCACCCCAACCCCATCCCCAGGGGATGATGGTATTTCACCTCCACCACCTTAGATTTCAAAATTGTTATAGTTTTCGTAATCAGCGATCCGATAACATACAAACGACACCCATATTGATTTTTAGACATCAATCCTATCGCACCCCAACTCCATCCCCAGGGGATGATAGTATTTCACGTCCACCACATCGGATTTCAAAATTGTGTTAGTTTTCGTAATCAGCGACCCGATAAACTATACAAACTATACCCATATTGGTTTTTGGACTTTTTCACCCCATTTCCCTCTTTAAGGGGTTGAATTTGGGGTGGATTTCAATAACAGTGATGTATGTTCCACAAAATTACAACCCTAATGTCTAAGTAATAAATTTAGTCAATATTACTTTGAAATGAAGGAGCTTCAACTTTATCCCCCATTTCACCCCTTAGGGTGTAGAATTTTCAAAAACCCTGAGACACGTAAAACGTAATTTTTAGTCGTCAGTCTAAATACAAATTTTTAAGATCCTAACTTCAAAACTGACGGACTTTCATACAAATTTTCATTCCTTATTTCACCCCCTTAGGGGATAAATTTTGAAAAATGCTTAAACACGTTCTTTTTTATTTTTTACCAAAAGCTCAAAAACAATTTTTTATAATTCTACCTTTAAAAATAAAAGAATTCTAGACCAACATACGGAAAAAATATCATCCCCTTTTTCACCCCCTTTTAGGGTGATTTTTGAGAAATGCTTAACACGTATTTCTTTATTTTTTACCAAAAACCTAAAGTTAAATTTATATGAATCTAACTCAAGAAACAAAGGACTTCCATACAAACTTTCATCCCTTATTTCACCACCTTAGGAGATGAATTTTGAAAGATTCTTAAACGTACTTTTTTATTTTTACCATGAGCTCGGAACCAAATTTCTATAATTCTACCTTTTAAAATGAAAGACTTATAGACCAACATACGGAAAGAAAAATCATCTACTTTTTCGACCCCTTGAAGGATGATTTTTAAGGAATGCTTAAACACGTGTTTCTTTATTTTTTACCAGAAGCTTAAATTCAAATTTGTGTGATTCTAGCTCAAGAAACAAAGGACTTTCATACAAACTTTCATCCCTTATTTCACCCCCTTGGGAGAGGAATTTTCCAAAACCCTTTCTTAGTTACGGCTCGGCGTTGATGAATCAGTCAGTCAGTCAGTCAGGACATGCTCTTTTATATATTTAGATGAATTTGTAAGTTGTAGAAGTGTTATATTTTCTGTCTTCGCTACTTTCGAAGGTTTCACTGATTTTACTGTACATGCTGTGTCAGCTTTCATAATCAAATCAACTATGGTAGAAACTTTTGATCTACAGTAAGTGTGATAATACGCTATGCTTAAGCGTCATGTTTGCTATGAGACTTACTTCTACCTTTGGCTTGGAAAGAATTTTCGACTGAAATATCCATAACTGGGACGATGTGGCGTCGGACAGTACTTAAATATTATTGATTTCTCTGACATTGTGTTGCAATGAACTCTCTTTGACGAAAATAATGAATCTAAACCTGCACCGTTTGGTAATGCCTAAACACACTGACTTTTCCTTAAATTTTCATAGATTTTATCACCTGCTCTTATTTTATATGTCAGAGGAGCGCTGAGCCCGTAACCTGAACAGATTTTTATGTGATTAATATGTTAGGTCTTTAACTATAAAATTGTCGTTTTGTATGGCGAATTTTAGGTAAACTCAATTTTCAGTACTAACATTTTTGCTTTTCCTTTAGGAATTAAAAATTCAAATTTTTAATATTTTTTAAGCATGTACTAGAAGACATTAAGCTTACAGAAGCATAAGTTTAAATTTCAGAAAATATTATCTGTAAAAAATTTTACAAATCTATCTTTATTCTTTATTGTACACGAATACATTACAAAAACAAGCACAAGTGAGAACATATAACAATGGCGAGCTTAACTCAAAATTGAGTTATCTACCAGCTAACCTTAAATAGAAAAATCTAGTAGACAATACAGCGGGCATAAAAGTGTACAACACAAATAATTAAAACAAGATTCCTTACTACAATACTTTAACACGAATAAATACTAAATAAGTAATAAATATAGAAATGTAATATATATTTATATAAATATATATATTAAAATATATATAGGTATATTATACACTAAACTTACGTAAATAAATAAATAAATAAATAAATACATATTTTAATACTAAAAAGAAAAATAATAAGAATAGAAATGAAAAACTAGTTAGAGAGAAAGTGCTCTTTTAGCTTTCGCTTGAAAATATCCAGCGACGGACTAGCGCGAATGGAGTGAGGAAGTTTGTTCCATAAACGAACAGAGTGAACCGTGAAAGAACCACCGTAGCGGCTTGAGGAGTGTTGAGGGAATTTGAGGAGTAGGGATCGACTGGTGCGGCAAGGCTCACCACGAGGAACCTGATATTCGAAGCGCTCACGGAGGTACTGAGGAGATGCAGGGTTATTAAGAATCGTGTAGAGGGTGGACAGAATATGCACATCACGGCGAAGTCGGATGGGCAACCATTTCAGCTGAGATCTGAACTCCGAAACATGGTCGTATTTGCGCAAACCAAAAACAAACCGGATGCACAGATTCTGGAGCCGTTCTAGTTTGTTCAACAATTCCTCGGTGGCGTCGAGAAAACAGACGTCTGCGTAATCAAGGAGAGGAAGGAGTAAGGATAAGGCAAGAGTGACCTTAGCTTCGAAGGGCAAAAAACGTTGGAGACGCTTGAGGGACTGAAACGAGTAGTGCACTTTTCTACTAATATCGTTGATATGACTAGACCAAGACAAATTACAATCAAAGATAACGCCTAGATTTTTGGCAGTTTTTGAGTATACCAACGAAGTACCGTCAAATAATACAGCAGGCAAATGTGCGTGGTCAATGCAGCTGATCATATAGTGGCTACCGATAATTAAAACTTGTGATTTTGCCGGATTCACTAAAAGCCCGTATGATTTTGCCCATTCATTGATCTTTACTAAGTCATTGTTGAGGTCTGAAATAGCTTTGTTAACATCGACAACATGGAAATGGCGGTAAATTTGCAAATCGTCTGCGTAGAGGTGATACTGAGAAGTAATTACTTGGGAAATTTGGTTAATAAATACCGAAAATAAGAGAGGAGATAATACGCCACCTTGGGGGACGCCAGCAGCTAGGTCACACCATGTCGACGCAGCATCGTCAGAGCGAACACACTGCGAGCGCCCCCGAAGATACGAATCAAACCAGGTGAGTACAGGTGGAGATACGTTAAGAGATGCAAGGATACCAAGGAGGATGTCAAAATCTACTGAATTGAATGCGCTACTAAAATCCAAAAGTGTCAGCACTGTCAGTTGTTTTTTATCAATAGCTTGCCGAATGTTATCACTGACTTTAAGTAGGGCGGTTACAGTGCTGTGACCTGTACCGCTACCATGAGTTGCTATCGAAAAACCACATTACGTTACTACAGTCGATAGCGTATAAACGCGCATCGAATAGTTTTCGATTGCACTCGTACCATGAGTTACGATAACCGTAACTACACTCGCTAGCGTGAACTCGATTGTTTACGTAGTAATCGTACTGACGCATCTAACTTCACACCGAATAGAGCTGTTTCTTTCTAACTATACTCAAAAGACAGGGTAAGATAGTTGTTCCCAAAAAATCTTGGTATTCAAGCCTAATAATTAAAACTTTGAAATAACCCTGCTAATTAAAAGTGTAATTGAGTAGCAATGCCTTTATCCTGAGTACAAGTGATTTTTTATTTAGAGTGGTTATATTTCGTCAATGTGTGACGTGGCGTTGTGATTTGTTTATATTGTGCGTTTATTTACTTCACAAAATTTCAGAATTTTACGAAATTTACACGCTAGTGACTTATATACTCTTTGGGAATTTACTCAGAAGTGGGTTAGTTATAATATAAGTGGAGGAATGTAGTTGAATGTTATTTCTTAAGAGTTTTTTTTTTGCAGTTACCTTGGCAAGCTCTTTGGGACCACATAATGAAAGAGCCATTAACGTCCAGCATTGGGCTAAGCAAAACAAATCTGCTAAACACGGTTAATATGAGGACGACGGAAAAAAAATATTGGAACAAAATTTTAATAAAAGCAACAATTTGTGAATATTTATTTGTAGTTTTTATTACATATAATGATAGGTTCTTACTGTTTTCAACAACAATAAGGTAGCTGCCATCAATTCATCCCTATTCCCCTTGTTTAAGATTCCGTATCCACTAAGCTAACCGCTTCCGTGAATAAAACACGTCACAATTCTCAAAAATTCTCCATAAAAATTTCCTTGTTTAACTTGTTCTCACTGATAGCTCAAGTGGATTCCTTTTTTTCATGTCAGCTTGAAAATGGTTTTGATAGCGTCATTTTTCTCCAAATGCATGCCGCCGCTGATATATTTCAAACCAAATCATGTCCTGCCGACATGATTTCGAGGAAAAGTACTCAAATTGCACCAAATAAGTAAAGGAAATAAAAAAATAAGCATATCGAAAGCCTTTCACTGTGTATTCACACTTCATTTGGACAGTGAGTAACTTTACTACTATCGTTACGGTATTTCTCGATGACATCTGTCAAATTTGTAACTCATGGTACCGATTTTCTATGAAAACCTATTGCAATACGTTCTCGCTAGCGACAACAATTCGATACGTATTTTACTTGTGGACTCATGCTACCAATTTTAGTTCTTTCAGTGACCGCTAGGGGCGCTGTTCAATTTCCCATACAATTTTTTTACGCCGTCGCTAGCGAGTACGAACACTGTAAACTCATGGTAGCGGTACTGGACGGAAACCAGACTGTAGAGGATTCAGTAGATTGTATCGGTTCAAATTAGAGATGAAAGAGCCTAAAGTCTTTTAAGGCCTATAAAAATGACTAACCTCCATCTCACAGGACTCGGCTCTAAAATAAAGACTATAGGTTCGACTTTTTACTAATATGACTTAGTCGTTGTATTAAAAGACTAAACGACTTAAACGACTATAGTTGTTTTAAAAAACTAAAACACTAAAACGAGTGTAGTTGTTTTGTTAAAGGACTACATACATACATAAAATCACGCCGTTATTCTTAATGGGGTAGGCAGAGCGTAAATGACCTTCAAACAAAGGTTATTCTGCCACGTTCGACAAGTATTGAGGGTCATTCCAGATGGATCTGTCTGTATATTGCGAATATAATACACGACTCATTCAAACTTCAATACATTTTTGTGTTCCACACTAACCACAAAGATAGACTTAAAATAAAAATTCATCATCTTTCTAGCCTTTTTACCATACTTCACGGGGCGGTCGGCTACCTAATCTAGGGGAATTGACGAGGGTGCTGGTGTTTACACAAAGCGACTGCCATCTGACCTCTGCAACCCAGAAGGGAAACCAGACCCAATCCTAGTTAGGTTACGCACAACCTTTGAATTTCTTTTTAGGTGTGTGCAGGTATCCTCACGATGTTTTCCGTCACTGTAAGAACGCCGAATAAACGTACATATGAAATTCGAAAAACCGAAAAACACATTGGTACGTGGTGGGATTCGAACCCCGACCTCCTGCGCAGAAGGCCGCGGCCCTATCCTACATTTTTCGGGCTCCGACTTAAAAAAAAAACGTAATAGGTATTCATAAAAAAGAAAACATAATATGTATTCATAATAATTTAATCATTTTGTATTACAATAAAAAATAGGTAGGCAGTAATAATTATGTTTTGATTGAATAATTAAGAAAAATCATAGGAAATTCATCCACGATGATAGGCACATTGACGCCCTAATGCTTTTGTTTCCTAATCGATTGCGTTTTTTAGTAATAAGATTGCCAGATTTCGAAAATGCTTGTTCACTAGGAACACTTGATGCTGGAATGCATAACACATCATCTGCCATTTGTGTCAGACGAGGTAAGTGATATTTTTGGTTTGACCACCAAAGCAAAACTTCTGTGTCTTCTGTCTCGAGTGGTAATGAAAAATATTTTTCTACTTCATCTTGCGCTCTGGAATGTTTCTGCTTGTAAACAGACGAAAAAATGCTCTTATTAGAACTTTGCAACTGTACATTTCCTGATTCGTTTGTATGGATTGCGTTTGTTGCCGTCATGTGCTCTTGCGTATTATTATAATGTGTGGAGAAATAAGTTTTAAAACGTAACAGCGTTTCTTCGTCTCCACGCTCCGAAAAATAAGTATTTTTTAAACGTGGGTCTAATAATACAGCAAACTTTGCGAAGTCAGTGTACAAGTATGGTGTAAATTCATCCAATTTTTCGTTCATAGCTACAGCACAATCTTCAAAAAGCTCCTCATTGGCGTGAGATGAAACCTGTTCCTTTAAAATGTCCATTATGGGAATAACATAAAATAAACTAGGGTATTTGGATTTTGAAAGCAAGAGTGTTGCATCGTAAAAAGGTTGAAGAAATCTCATCAAATTGTTTATATCATCCCAGTTTTCTATCAGGTACTCTTTGAATTCCCTTTTCTCCTTGCATATGTGGTCCAAAACCGTCTTCATAGTATATGCACGCTCTAGCATCAAAAAAACTGTGTTCCATCGTATAGACATATCCTGAAGAAGACTCAGTTCAGGAACATTCAATAATTTGCAAGTTTCGAAATACATTTGCTTTTTTTTAGGCGAAAAATTTATTACTTTTACTAGTTTTGCAACATCAGAAATAGGTTTCTCAATCTTCTTTAATCCCCTCTTCACAGCCAAATTTAATACATGTGCAAGACACCTCGTGTGAATGACATTTTCGTAATTACTATGAAATAATGTCAATAACTGAAGCAATTTAACATTAGTAGCTTCGTTGTCTGTTGTAATTGATGTGATTTTATTTTCTATGCCATATATCTCAAAAATTTCCAATAGTTTGTTCATTATGTTTTCGCCTCTATGTGGATACGGCAATAAGTCGAATTCCAAAATTATTGCAGATAATTTTGAATCGAGCATGAAGTGTGCGGTGACGACCATATACGGCTTATTTGTCACGGACGTCCAAAAGTCTAACGTCAATGCAATTTTATTAGGAACAGTTTTCAAACATTCCACTATTTGATTTTGCTTTTCTTTAAAAACATCTTGTATGTTCAATTGTAACTGTGTGCGACTGAGACCAGAGTAAGATGGATTTAGTCCATTAATAAGTTTCTCAAAATGTTCTTCGTCCACAATTGAAAATGGATGATTGCCCTGAACAACAAAATTTAACACCAGGTCATCAAAATACTTCTTACTTGTAGCCTTTTTTTGCGCAGATTGACCAGGATCAGCACAATTTTCATGTTTTTTGTAATGATACTTTAACATAGAGTGTGATGATTTAATTGAAAATTTTTTTTCGCACAATTTACATTTCACTAATGTGTCACTTCTATCAAAGTTTTCTAGAATCGCCGATTTTCGCTTTCTCTTAGTGGAACTCATAATGTAAGCTCATGTAAACTCACTATGCAAACAATTCTAATATATTAATAAACTTTTCTAATAGTTATTCCGAGATTTACACGAAATAAATAGGAAAACCGCAACACTTTATTAAATGTGCACTGTATATGACATATTTGCACGGGCAATGAAGCTGTGCTGACTAGGACCGTCCCAATTATTTACAGAATACCCTCAGTTAGTCACTTAAAATGGTTAAATATACATCACATTTGTATGTAATATTTATACGGCAGTAAGTATTATATTTTATGTAGGTAGGTATGTTCTTAGTTTATTAGTAGTATTTATGGTGATTTGTAAATAAATAACGAAGTAGGTAGTACGATTGATTTGTGTCATCGTATTTCATTTTTGACGAAACTTGTACGGTTAATTTATGTATGACATACGTTTGTTTATAAAGTCGTGTCATTAAAAAGTGGCCATATCGCGTCTTCCCTTTCATATCAACGTGGTTAGAAAGGGATGACATGACGATGTTGCTACTTTATAATGACACGACTTTATAGACAAAATGTAAGTAATGTAAGTGCTAGTGGTTATTACTATTAATTCGTGTTTTTTTAAACATTATCCACATTTACCTAACTTCATTAAAACATATCAGATTTATTAATTACCTGTGTTTATTTATGTAATTCATATAAATAGCATGTTTTTGATTTGTAGACAATAAGTAAAATACAACATGAAGGAATATAAAGAGAGATAGTAATAATATTACAATTGTATGAAATATTTATGAATTCTCATATTTTTTTACCACATCAGATATTTCTAGAAATACACTATACAAATTTTGTTCTGACACATTTTCTAGAAGATCACGAAACTTAGCAGCAACTATATCACGTTTTTCATCAACATTAGGATTTTCAATTGGTATATTATTGAGTTCTTCATCTGTAAATAAAAATAGCCAATAAATATTTATGAGAAACTTGCATTAAAAAATAAGTCTGGTAAACATTACTCAACTAACCTTCGCTTTCATAAGGAGTTGGAGGCTCCCTCCAATTAGTTTTTTCCAGAGTAATCACCATATTATCTCCAATGTCAAGTAACTGCCGTGATGAAATTTTATCATTTTTCGTCTTATTTGAAGGAGTGTTATCACAAAAATTTGTTAAAATGCTTTGACTACAGGGTTCTTCCTCTATGTCTTTGTTCATTTTTGTATTAAAGAAATAATATCACTTTTAAAAGAAATAATTCACTGACTCAAGTAGAAAAAAAATCCTATCAAACGTAAGATAAACACTTGTGGGTAGAAAGAAATACCACCGCACTTTTTTTATTAAGTTTTCCCATGTTAGAGAAGGCAAAGAGCTTAAGCCCATGCAGCCTAGTCTTAAGAGTAATTTTCTTCAGTATTCTTATAACCTTTGGAATGCGAATGTGGTATCGCATTCCGATTTTCCGATGCTCTCAATGATTTACGTGGGAGTGTCCGAGTCGAACCATACAGGATTTCAGTACGTCATTTCTCACTTTCACCTCATAGTATTTCACTAATCACACATTATAACGCTTATCCCACTACACTATCACAATAATTAGAAAGCAAGATAATCCGTCCTGCTGCAATTCTTTGCGATTACCGAGTGGAACTCTTTTACCGCACTAAAAATACCAAATTGCCAGATTTAAAAACTGTTCCACATAGAATGTGTCATTAATAAAAATAACACCTACTTTAGTTATATTTTTATATTTAATTAAGTTGTATTGATCTGTCTCCGTAAAATTTTGTACATTATAAATTACTAAGAAACCTATAGACAATCATAATTTAAAAAAGTATTAACATTGTTGCTGCTTTCCGATTTTATTTTACTCGTAAGTTATCAAAACGTTTGATTTCCTATGTGACACGCATCTCGAACTCGAACCACTCGCGCTTGCACCCAGCCTAAGGCGATAAGGCGCTTTTAGTCTTTTTAGTCTTATAAGCCTTTTACGTTATAAGGTTAAACACTACGGCTGAAATTAGTCGTCAGTTTGTAGTCTTATGACTAAGGACTAAAGGGTTACGAGACTAATCTAGTCGTAAGGCGTTAAAAATTAGTCTATTCTTTTTTATAGGCCTTAAAGGACTTAGTCTCTTTCATCTCTAGTTCAAATACTTTGAAAACTGTTTCTGAACAATGCCTTCGAGGACTTTCGATAGGATGGGAAGAATAGAAATAGGACGGTATTGAGAGAGAGTGGTCGGATTGGAAACCTTCGGCAGTGGGAGAACATGGGCTCTCCTCCAACTACTTGGAAATGAACCTGTTGACAAGGAGTGATTGAGGATGCGAGTGATGATAGGAATAAGTTCATCTACAAGTAGAAGGATCATCTGAAGGTAAATCCCATCATCGCCCACAGCTTTTGTGGAAATGGAGAGGAGAGATCTCTTAACGTCACACTCTGTAACCGGTGTGAAGGTGAAAGGAATGCACGTGGGTAGAGGCTTATTAGAGAGGTGAAGAAGAGTTGCAGATTTTATTTCACCTCTAAGAGTGACAGGAGCTTGAGAGAAGTGAGCATTTAAAGCATTAAGATCTAAATTCATAGAAAGTTCATTTACTTGTTTGCCAATACCCAATGTCTTAAAAAATTTCCATGTTTGAATGGTGTTAAGATTTTCAACGGAGCTATAAATGTGGCGTTTTTTAGCATTTCTACACAAACGATTGCAAAGATTGCGTAGCTTCTTGTAGTGCAACAAGTTTTCGTCAGTAGGAGTTTTTCGATAGATCCGCTTAGCTTTGTCTCTCTTGGCCATCATCCGTTTGATTGAATCAGATAACCAAGGAGTAGGTAGTTGCTTGACCCTGACACGTCTGACCGGAGCATGGCAGTCATAGAGGAGAGTGAGAGTATTGTTGAATGAAGACACCATGTCATCAACCGTGTCAGAAACGAAAACAGCAGACCAGTCAATGACGCTCGCATCAGTCAATCTAATGTTTACATTTAAGACGAACAATTTACGAAACTTTAATTTTATATGTCAAACTAAAAATAAAAACTTTATTTTATGCGTAAATTGATAACCTTGAAGTCAACTTACAAATAAAAGACAAATGAAATAAGGTATTTGATACAAATAAGGCCTACTTAAATCTAAGAACCTAGATCTCGATAAACAGGCCTATGTACTAATACATCCCTAGTCAATATGCAGGACTGATGAATAAATAATAATAATTGGGAAAGAAAATTATCGGTTTATTAAAAAACATTGGAAAAACAATCATGTTTCTGAACCTCTACGTTTGGCAGTAATAAAACACGTGGATTTAACAAGACCTGTTAAGTTCAAATATAGAAATATGTTAAATTGAACTTATTTGCAAAATAAAACCTTGTTTTTAGTATTATTTATTATGTTTTTATTATGTTATGAAAATATTTATTATATTTTTTTACGTTTTAATGCACACAATTACTGATCAGACTTTTAGCATCATAATTAACAAATTATTAAAAAATCTTAAAAATTAAATACTTTTCGTATCTTAAACAACACAGGTAACTTAAAATTTTCAAAATAAAATTAAAAAATAAAATTTATGTCGTTTTTGGGTAGGCCCTAATAACAATGTTCTAATAAGGCCTCCAAGTACAACAACGTTATAATGAGAATTAGCAACATAAATGAGTCTTAATAGTTACTATAAAAAAGTATCTTAAACCTCATCACAATCAGGGCAGACAAAGGCTTCCAAATCTTTTTTGGTCAATCCAATGCAAGCCTCGTGAAACCACCTACAACAATCAGCGCATGGTCTCATATCCGCCACTTTATCTTCGTGACATGCATGACAGTACCAGCGTTCTTCAGACTTTTTAGCGTTCTTTCCTGTTTTGTTACTTTTCTTTGCAGATTTACCTATTGCCTTTCTATTAGTATTACATTTGCTTTCTTTTCTTTTTTCTTGTCCTCTTTTTGCAATAGTCTTTGTTTTTTTCATTTCTTCCTCTTTCTTAAATAAATCTTTTGTGACTCTTTGTCCCTTATAATTTAAAGCCTTCTTACGTGGCTGAATTTTGATAGATCCGTAGTCTGGTGTGGGCATGAATTTTTGAAACTCTGTCTTCGTAGATAACTGTGCCAAAGGGACATCGTCTTCGTCTTCATCTGATTTGGGTAATATAATTTGTATGGGGGTCTTGTTCTGTTCTGTTTCTATTTCACTTGCCATCGTCAAATCTACCTCCTGAGGTTGTAAACTTTCATTTACTGGGTTGGCTTCTTTAGGATGCGTTTCTAAATGCGGTAGAGGGCTTGGCTTCAGTGGGTTAGCATCGGAATGCTGAGGCGTGCTCATTAAGTTTGTTTCTGAACTGGAAGAAGAATAAATTCTTAGACGTCGGGGTTGAATAGGCCTTTTCAAAAATTTACTTATTATTTCAGTTTCGGAAGATTGATCACTATCGCTATAATCCACTATACTTCGATTCATATTCAAACCACTGGGCCCAGGAAGACTTTGATCGTTTTCTTTATCTGAAAATACTGAATTGTGGGTTGCAGGTGAAAAGGCGTGTAGCACTTGAAGATCCGGTGTATTGGGAGTCGTAGGCAGGTTTTCTGTAGATATCAAATTTTGAAGTTCTTGAAGGGTAGAAATTGGTGACGAAGTGCGGGAGTCATTAGAGTCTACAAATGTACTTTTGGAATGATCTTTTTCAGGATAAGCCGGACGTTGAGTTAAGATAGACGGCGCAAAGGCTTTCTCCGGTATAACAGTTTCATTTAGGGGGTAAAGACCTGTGGCTTTAAACCCGCTTGTGATATTTGCATTGGTCATACATTTTGACCACACTCTACTCAAAATCGTATTAAACTGTTGCTTTGTTACAGATTTCGCGCGATTATCATACAGGTATTTCAACACTTCTTGATCCCAGTAAGTTTCGAATGGCTTGAAACAGGACTTATCCATCGGCTGGAGCTCATGGGTTGTATTAGATGGCAGACAATACAAAATTATATCGTTTTTCTCTGCTTCCTCTGCAATACGAAAATCTAAATGACTCTTCGCGCCATCAAAAATGAGAAGACATTTGCCAAAAGTCTTGAACTTGGCCAAGTGTTGAATAAACAAGATAAATATCTCTATGATAAATATTCTCTTCATACTCGGGTTTCTTCCTTTTCCCTTTAAAAATAATCATCGGAGGTATTGGATTTCCTAAAGCATTTCCACAGCCAACAATAGTAACATTTTCGCCATGTTCAGCTACTTGCATATGCACTCTTTTAGCACCTTTTTCGGCGATGACTGACTGCTGGTGATGTAATGTGAGTCTGCAACCTTTTTCATCCATATTGTAAATCTTTTCAGGATGATCATGTAAATCGAACTCATCATATAGTTTTCGAATTTCTTCGAAATGTTGAGCAACAATAGTTTTGTTTAACTTTTGGGCTCGAGCCGGATTAAGAAACTGCGCCTTACGTTTTGACGGCTCCGGATGTCTTTTTAAAAATAATCGTAACCATCCTTTACCAGCCAGCCCCTTTTCTTCATTAAAATTATGGTATATTTGAAATTTTTGGCAAAAAGCAAATGCTTGTATTCTAATCATTTTTGGCGTCATTGGAATACCAAGATCCGCAAATTTTATTATGCGCCTAACAAAATCTTTTTCTTTGTCTGGAGTGAGTATTGTATGTCTTCCTAGTTTTTTGGTAATTACGCCACTTGCTGCATGAGTTCTGAGAGTTGTTCGAGGAATACCATATTGAGCTGCTGCCTTATAAGTCGACATACCATGACGAATAGCCCTCACAGCCGCTGCCAGGTTGTCTTCTGACCAGGTTGCACGTTTTGGTTTTGAGAGTGCCATTTTAGTTGAATAAAATATATTATTAGAAGAATCTTAAAAGAAGTGACATGATTTTTTTATGTTTTATATTTTATCATAATTTCTGAGGCTGTAGACAATTTGCAGCTTATCTTTTCCGTACGTTTGTCTCTACTTATTCTGCTTACACTTCATTTCAGGTTTATATATTTAGTAGGCAGATGGATGAATATCATCAAAATATTATGTTTTATTTATTAAGTACTACTGCAATACTTATATGAAGAAAATATAAGCGGAGAAAGATTTTTAGGCATACCTACCCATCCAGTAAGCAAAAAGTTCAAAACTAAGAGCGAGAAAGCTGCAAATTGTGTAGGGCCTCTTAAAACCTTGCTACCTATATTGACAAAACTATCAAATAAACGTCAAGTTTGCTTTTCAGATACAGTATCTCTATTACGGCCCAGGATCTCCAATAAGGCCTACCTGGCACAAAATAAGGCCTAGGCCTTATTCGAAATCGCACCCCATTTTTAATGATATGTTTATAACTAATGAAATTAAAGACAAACATTAAGTTTTATATCATGGAAACACAGTTAAAAGGTTACAGAATAATAAATTTAAGCAACGGTAACTAAAGTAGTAAAGATTAATTAAAAAACTCACCATGAATTCGTATTTTTTTTTATAACGACGCGCGAAAACGGCCTGCTCGCTTGACGACCGCGTCCCGAATGCGATCGGAGCGGGGAGCGGTTGTGCTCGCGCATTCGGACGGGTTATAGAGTTCTTATGAAACCTTCTTACAAAACCTTTCGACGTGGCCGTACAGCTGGCACTTGTTGCAGCAGGATATATCAACGTAGTCGCGTACTATGTACCTCTCCCAGTCTAGGTACACCCGTTCCTTGTTGATCAAATAATCGCGCATTTCCACACTGCATCTTAGGACGACCGTCGTTGCCGCTCCCCCTCGGCGCCACTTCTTAAAGGCTACATCAAGCTCTTTGGAAAGCCGTTCTTCAGTACAGCGAGGATCGTCTCTCAGATTCTGTGTCTTGAAGGTCTCCAGGAAAGACGCCGAGTCTACATCACCCTCCACGTTCAGGACAGCTTAAGCGCTGGTGGCATTGCCTTTTTTATCTTTTCCGCCGCCTCTGCAGTCGTGGTTTGTAATAGCACCCCAGCATTACCCACCTTCCTCAGTCTGTTCACCTGAACACCAAGATCGCGGGGGTTAATGGCCTTCTTAAGCAGTGCCTTAGTTTCTTCCGCTGTCTTTATGGTGGAGGCGCCGTCCTGATCTTCTGTAGGGTAGACCGTGAGAAGTTTGCCTTGCTGCGTTGGCCTAGGTAGTGTTGTCTTGCCTGACATTCGAAGCATTGACGCGAACGAAGTTTGAGGTTGACGCAACTCCGGAAAGTCATCCGGCTGCTTGTAGTGAGCCCCAGCCGCCTGTATATCACGCTTGGCGTTGATCAATTTTTCTCCCAGTAGCGCTGAACGCCCTTCCGCGACACGAGCGTCTATCTCCGCCTCTGCCAACTTGGCCGTCAGTGTCGCGATGATGGCCGTCAGTTGCTGCTTGTGACACCCTATCGCCGAGATTTCATTTTTGTTCAACCTGCTGCTGCCCACCCTAACGGCCTCCATGATGCCCCTACCTGCGTCATTTGCCAGCTCGTTAAGCGCCACCTTACTCATTGATAACAGAGTTCCACGGCCACTGTCCTCCGCATTCTCCGTCTCAGATTCAGAAACGGTCTCCTCGACATTAGACGGCGCGCCCTTTGGGGGGGGTTGTGGTCCTCCCCCCACGAGTCCCGCGACTGGTGGAACCTTTGAGACCGCTCTTACTGCGCGTACGCCTGGCTGTACTGCGGGGGAACCCGCCACATCACTCGCGAGTTTCTTCCCTTCCGCCTGTGCGGGCGCCTGGGCAGGAGAAGGCAGTCCACGCTTCGCTGTTGGCCGAGGGACTTCATCCACATCCATGGTGCTCGCCGATGGAGGTGCGAAACCCGAGGGTGGTGTAGTCGCTGGTGGTGGTCCTGGTGGAGGGGTCCTGCAGATGGATCTCCGCGGATGTGTCAGGTCAAGCTCCGCCACAAGGCGCGCATCCTCCATCTCTTGCCATCGCCGCTGTGATTCCGGGTCCCCCCCGCAGAGGGGTCCGGGTCGGCCATGTCGCTGTGGGAGCACTATATAATACAGGTGCAAAAGAACAAAGCGCCTGAGAAAAAGTTCAAAGCAGTTAAAAAGTTTATGACAAAAGTACAGTGTACACAACGCCTTACAAAAGGTTTGTAGCAATAATACAGGGGTCAAAGAAGATACGCCTGCGAGAAAGTTTATGGCAAGGAACAAATATCACAAATACTAAGTCCAAAATATAACGTTCCTGTATTCAAAACTACAAAATAAATAAGTTCAGAATAACGTTCTTGTAATGAAATTCACATAAAAATGTCACATAAATGTCAACAATCCAAATATAAATACGCACCAACAGTGTCCTATCACTCACACACACAAGCATGCGGGGCTCATACTAGCGAGGAGAGCCACACCGCGCGCCGTGCGGCCGCCATCTTGTTGAGCGCTCCAACCACGCGCACACCGCGTGGTACGCAGAACACGTGCTCGGTAAAATCCACCTTAATTGCCTAAATAAAGCACTAAACACGGTCAATACACTTAATTAATGAGGTCACTATCCTATAAAAGACGGCACAATACACAAATAGATCGTCTAGGCGATATAAAACAAAACCTAACCTAGATTCGCACCAACGCGTCTATAATGTAAATATTTGCACAAATGGCAAGTCACCACAATCACAACCTAACAATAATCACTATTGTTAAGCTAACAACGCAATGATTCGAAAGAAATGCACGTAAGCAAAGAAATAAAAGGAAAATAAGTATCCGTATTTACTCCGCGCGCTCCGACACGTCCGCTCGCTATGACGGCCGGCGAGTTGGTGAGCGTTACTTTTGATACCGTAACAATCTAACTTATTTAAAAGTAGTTCATAATTTATGACATCAAACGCTTTCGAGAGGTCACAAAACATCCCTGCCACTTTATACTTATTGTCAATGCCTGTGATTATGCAATCCAGTATCCTATCCCACGAAGACAGAAAAACCGATAATGAAACAAAAGCAATATATATTTCAAGGAAATGGGTGGGGAGGAAAGAAAAACAGGTCAGTCAGTCTGTCGGTCAAATAACGCATGGATATCTAAAACGGACCCGACGACCAGAACGGGTTGTGTACTGGGATGCAGGGTCAGAAGGAGGAACAGAAGAAGAGGAAGATGGAGTATCATCAACTGATGGAGAAGGTGTAGAAAGGCCAGAAACAGGTGGATGAGCATCTGTAAGAACTGGCGGAGAAAGGCCAGTTGGAGATGCTGGGTGAGATGGAATCCGCACCCGTGGCACAGGCAAGGCAGAGTCACCATCCACAAAAGCTGGCTTTACCCTATCCAAGCTGACTCGGACATCCTTTGCTCCCATGGTAATAACGATATTTTTATCGTTACGAGATACGACCCTGTAAGGCCCAGAATAAGGCGGCTTCAACGATGGTCGTACTGTGTCGTCTCGTAAAAACACATGCGTTGCAGAAGGCAATGACTTCGAAACAAACGTCTTCTGAAGTCCATGATGCGATGCAGGAGCTGGACGAAGATCGGCCATAAAATGGCTCAACTGCGACGCAAAACTCGAGACGTCCTCGGACCTAATAGGAGTTGTATCAGGAACGATAAACTCGCCAGGCTGACACAAAGGCTCACCGTACACCAACTCAGCCGGAGAACATTGAAGGTCCTCCTTGAGTGCAGCACGCATGCCAAGAAGCACAACAGGCAATACCTTGTGCCAAGAATCTTGATGGCACATCAAGGCAGCCTTCAGCTGGCGATGCATGCGCTCAACTAGGCCGTTGGCGCAAGGGTGATAGCTTGTGGTCCGAACACGTTTGATTGAACACAGATCAAGGAGAGTTCGGAAGAGTGCCGATTCAAACCGGCGTCCTTGATCTGTAGTCACTAGAGAAGGTACCCCGAAACGGGATATCCATTCTCGATGGAAAGTTTCCGCGACCTCTTCCGCCGTGATACCTACCATAGGCCATGCTTCGGGCCAACGGGTAAACCGGTCAACAGCAGTAAGGCAATACCGAAAACCGTTACTATGGGGAAGTGGTCCAATAATGTCCAAATGAACATGACGGAAACGTTTGGAAGGGGCGGGAAAAACGCCAAAGGGAGTAGCGGTATGCCGAGTGACCTTACTCCGTTGGCACGCGATGCAATTCCGGGCCCATATCCGGCAATCTTTTTGAATGCCAGGCCAAACAAAGCGCTCAGCCACCATGCGCGCAGAGGCCTGCGCACCAGGGTGACTGAGGTTGTGCAGCTTTTCGAAAAATGGTCGACGAAAAGAAGGCGTCAGATAAGGTCTGGCCTTTCCAGTAGATACGTCACAAAATAGTGACACATCAGTGCCAGGAACTGAAACCACTCTGAGCTTGAGAGATGAGTGCATGCACATCTTAATCAATTCCTTGTCTTTGGCTTGATCGGCAGCGAGAGCTGCATAATTCTCTTCTAGGCGAATAGTCTCGACATGCGACAAAGTATCAGCAACGACATTTTCAGCACCCTTGACATGTTTGATGTCAGTAGAGAACTGGCTGATGAATGCCAACTGGTTTAGCTGAACTGGCGGAAGTTTCTCACGCTTTTGACTAAAAGCATAAACCAGTGGCTTATGGCCAGTGAATATTGTCACGTGTTCAACCTCAAGAATGTGCCGAAAATGTTGCACACTCTCATAGATCGCCAGGAGCTCACGATAGTACGCAGGCCAACCAGATTGCTTGCTATTCAGCTTTTTGCTGAAGAACGCTAACGGTTGCCACTCATTGTTAACCATCTGTTGGAGGCACGCACCGACATGCGTTGAGGACGCGTCAGTGAAAAGTCCAAGAGGCGCCTCAACAACAGGGTGCACCAAAAGAGTAGCGCTAGCAAGATGCTGTTTGCACTTCTGGAAGGCGAGCTCGAGCTCTGGCGTCCAAGGAACAGGTTTGGCACCCTTTGCTTGAGCCAAAGTTAGGGCGTCAATCAATGGCGCCTGTAAATCGGCTGCATGGGGAAGAAAACGACGGTAAAAGTTTACCATGCCCAGAAAACGATGAAGTCCCTCGATGGTCTTGGGCAAGGGAAAATCCTGCAGGGCCTCGATTCGTTCAGGAGGTGGGCGCGTACCATCTTTGGAAATCCTGTACCCCAAGAAAGGTACTTCGTCAGTACAAAAAACGCACTTTGAAGTGTTGATGACGACACCAAAGTCAGAGAGTCGCTGAAAAACGGCACGAAGATGAACAATTCAATTCAATTCAAAATTTATTGGTAAATAAAGATTTACATGTCAGTCATGGTTACAACAAAATTCATAAAATAAAAGATTTACTTATGAACTAAGTAACATATATAGTTAACATGGATAGATGAGGTCAGCTATTTGTCTTCAAAAAACTCTTTTACCGAATAAAAGGCTTTACTAATCAAAAACTGTTTTAGTTTAGTGATGAAAATTGGGTTGCTGGGTGCAGCTTTAATTTCGTCTGGAAGCTTGTTGTAGACTTTAGGCGCGATAACACTTATTTGCTTGTCAGATTTTGCACGCTTCGTTGCAGGTACAATGAGCATGTTACAACGTCTAGTGCGGCTTCCAGCATTAATTGAAAATCTGTTCAGATTTGACCTTGCGTACTTTGCTACCTCTAAGATATAAAGGCAGGGGAAAGTGAGAATGTTGTACTTAATGAACAAGTCACGGGCTGGGTGATCCCAGGCAACCCGTGCGATTGTTCGAATGGCACGTTTTTGCATCCTGAAAGGTCTGATGCGTTCAGCGGCATCGCCCCATATGTCAATGCCATATGTAAGTAGTGAGCTGAAGTATCCATAATACGCGCTTAGTAGATTTTTATCGGTTAAGCTCGGCCTAAGTCTAGATAGTGCAAAAGATGCTGAGGCAAGGCGATCACAGAGTAAGTCAATGTGAACACTCCACGTTAGGCTTGCGTCAATTGTTAGTCCGAGGTATTTTACCGTATCGACTTGCGGTACACTGGTTCCATTGCACGTTATGTTGAGGTCATGACCTTTTCCACGGATATATCATAGATGTCAAGAGTATTTCTGGTCTTGGTCATAGAATTTAACACTTTGTCTAGATCTGCTCGTGACACGGCTGGCAGGACAAAGGTCGGGACATCTTTATCTCGCAGAAAATCATTTAAATAATTGATTGAAAGCTGTTTATCAGTTTGCTGAGTGGCATTCACACCTACTTTAGGCAATCTCTTATTTTCTAAACGGGAAACGTCTGTGTTTTTTATTATTTTATTTCTTGACGTGCACCGGTTAAAAATTGTTAATTTTAATGTAATTTCTACGAATACTTCAACGACATTTTCATGTGCTGCACGCACAGTCGAGCAAGTCAAATGAATGCCTGGATTTTATTATTTCTTATTTTTCAAGAATTTTGTCGTTTTGTGGTTGGTTTTCCAGGTATTCATTTGCCTCCTTGGTAATATTTCGAAATAATCTTGCTGCCTGTTCTGATGGGTAAGTAAGTTTATTTTTATTAATAGATTTATATTCTCGGAACGAGATCCATATGTGGATACTTTCTTTTTCTTTTGACAGTAAAATTACTTTGCACTTTAAACAATCACCATTTTTAAAGAATTTCAGTTACTACCCACCCAGTAATTTCTCTAACTCAGAAATAGCTTGTCGGCAAAATTGGTGATGTTGTGATGTCTTTGTCACAGCATTTCTCAACGCCTTACTTTTCTTGTTGCAGCTGGAGCCATTCACGGAGTCGAATATAATTAAAGCTCAAATCTAAACGTAAAAAGGCTAGTCCCATTTACTCATTCACCATAGAGACGAAACTGATTCATGATACTGTAGTGTAGGCAACGAAGCAGTTGTCCCCAACATAATTCTCTCGGGCAGATTTTATTTGACAGGATGATAAAGTATCATGAATTAAATGTAAATTCAAAATATCCAAAAAAAAAATTCCAAAAAAAAAATTTTCACACATTTTTTGTAATTTTTGTAAGTAAAAAATAAAAGCGATTTTTTTTTTATATGGAAGGTTTGTCTCATATAGTGTAATACCCCAGCAAAGTTTCATCGACTGAGGATTTAATACGGGGGTCTTCATACAACGATCCGCTTCGTTGCCTAGACTACTGCTATGAATTCACATCTTGAACATACCAGTTTTTTGGCCACTACGAATTTGCTCCATTCTGGTTTCCTCTTGTAGCATTTTTAGAGCTGACTGGAAAGCGGTGCCTTGGTCAGACACAAGAGCAACTTAAACCAGTCCCGTTTCAATAACGGCAGCAGTAACAGTTTTTATTATAACTTTTAGCTTTTGTGATGCTGTTGCACCTTTGCAAAAATAGAAGGTGATTGGTTGTTGCCATTTGTGTAATGCTCCTCTTAACATGAACACAAGCGCATGATCGGCAAATTCATTAGTTTTATGATCAAGTTCTACAAATCCATCAATGCAATCTTTATTTAACAAGCCGCTGTTTTTCGCGGCGAAGCTGCTCTTCGGCGCGCTGAATACGTTCTTGAGCACGCTGCTCTTCTGCAGCAGCGTGCTCCTTCTTCAGCTCGCCTTTGCATTTCCGTGGCGCGTCGCATATCTTGATGATCTCTATACCCTCCTGAGACCCAGGGTATGAAAATTTGTCGGATTTATTTAATTTTTGGTTTGGGTGTTATATGAGACCTAGGGATTCGCAGAAAAATGTAGAAAAAAATCCTTCCCCCACCAAAGTCCCAAAACAGGAAGTATCACAGGTGATAGCTTGGGTCTGAATTAAACCAAAGTGTTTTATTCAGAATCTTCGTTTGCTGTGTGAAACTGGTAAAAGCAGTTTCTGATAACATTAAAACACAAGGAAATCCTACAGGTCGAACATTTCACCAAAATAAGCTGGCCACAACCCTTCAGTCGCACTAGGACCGATTATATTGGTTCTCTTTGACACAAACAGGTACGAGTAAGTGCTGGGCCTCTTTTATCCTCTTCGAAATGTGGGGAATAGGTTCCACAAGTCTGCACTTTCTAGATGAGGAGGCTGGTAAAGCTTCATCTTGTTCAGCAAGTCTCAGTGGCAATGGACTATACCGTGGACTCTGACGTGGCCCGTTGCGTGTTATGCATTCCAGTGGGGCTTGTGCACTGAGAGATAGATGGTGCTAATGTTCCGCCGTAAATCAAAAATTTGGCCACGTCCATTTTGAAATCCATGTTCTGCACTATTTGCTATCGTTGACGCCCGAGTCTCAGCATGTTGGCGATACTCTATCCACGCAGAAGCAGCAGCAAACAGCAAAATTATCCTACACTGTCTATTTCCCAGCCCTCCCATGCCTAGGATGTTTCCCTATGATTCTATCTAGGAGATTTGTTCCTCCCATGAAAGAATTGTATTTCTTTGTAGCCACTGGCTGAGGCACGTCAAGATAGCGCTGGTCTTCTTACATGATGGTTTCGACTACGAGATTTACTCTCGTTTCTTTGGACCAAAACATTCTTATTCTTCGAAGAGCCAAAATGCCTATGGCCATTGAGCAACCAATGCAGGATCTTACCTCGTCAGATGTCGTATTTTGTGACTTTCCCGTTTTGTTTACGCTAGATTTATTTGAGCTAGCTGAAATTGTGTTTTAAATGTTGGGTGAATGTATCTAGAGAAGTATTTATGAGAGCTTTTGAGGGAAGGTCGTTCGATCTGGCGAATTTTCGAAGTTTTTGGAGCAACTCTAAGTCAACAGCCGATTAATAGCTCGTCTAAGCGCAGGGCTAGGAGATGACTGAGCTACGTTGGAAAGGGGTTCTTCATCAGACTTCTCCCACTCGCTTTCAGGTTCACGAGGTACCACCTCTTCGTCGGCACCGTCCACGTCTACCTGCAGATCTTCATCCTCTTCATCTTCGTCAATATCATCACAATCAGAGACGTCTAGGTCCACTAGGAATTCAGATATTTTAAGATCTCTCAAACTTGAAAATGAGGCAATTTTTTTCATCATGTGCCCAAGGTATCACAGGTGATATGATGAAAA
The DNA here is from genome assembly GCA_947532105.1 of Athrips mouffetella. NCBI lineage: Eukaryota > Metazoa > Arthropoda > Insecta > Lepidoptera > Gelechiidae > Athrips > Athrips mouffetella. Next base: position 14,789,112 of record OX383974.1, read on the forward strand.
TACCGTTAATAGTATATTTCATTACAAGTGCGGAAAGCCTGTCATTGCAAAGAGTTTCGACAAATGTCTACCCGAGCCGAGGCGCAGCCGAAGGCGAGGGTTGACAGTCGGAACAAGTTGCAATGACGGTTCCGCACGTGTACTGAACAACAATTTTTAATACAGTTGCGAAAAAATTAAGCAATTTAATAAAATAATAAAAACACAATAAACTCAACTAACTAATAATTTATTTCTTATAAATGTTATAATTTACATATACATTGAAATTGGTACAGTTTTTTATACAAACTGGGGAAGTTTTAGGTTGCATATTTACTGTTTGAGACAAACTATTTGCTTTTTCCCCTTCTCTCCACGCAATAAATTCGTCATATGTAGATATGTAGCGACTTTTTGACTTTTCCGGTAAAATGTTCTCCTAAGCATTTTGTGCAATTATACTGAATTCCGGTGGTGTTAATTCAAATAAAATATCGTCGAAATTACTCATTTTGTGCAACAAACAACTAAACTCGCAAAGAAAATTTTTGGAAAATGGCGCCAACCGTAAAATAATATAAACAGAGATTTTTTTTATTTCTTCACCCATTCTAGGTAGGCAAAGGGAACTATGCCCATACAGCTAAGTCTTCAGTAGAAGTTTTTGATTGATATTTATTTTATTTATTTTATTTTATTTATTAGATACACCAACAACAGTTTCACAAATATTAAACAATAAAATTACATCACGGTATTATACAGTGTGAACCATTCTTACTGGTGCATACAGATTACATTTTTTTTTTTAGCTAGCATGCAGTTAGTTTACTAAAATTACTTATTATAATGTTAATATTGATTTTAAAAGAAAGTTAATTGTATTTGCATTAATTAAAAATATTGTGGGATTACATTTAAGCTGTGAAACTCTAAATATACGTAGATAATCAAGACAAAATATTCTTTTTACAAACTTTGTTTTGTTAAGGTTTTAAATTTCAGAAAAGAATGCTGAAAGATATCAAGTTCAGCGGATAAACCGTTGTAGGTGTCTTTAATTCTGTTAAGAGGAGAGGATAATTTGGTTCTAAACCTTTTTTTTGAAAATAGTTGTTTTATTGGGTGTCTCGGAATACGCCAATGAACTAAAAGATTTATCTCATTTAAAACTTCAGGAGCCTCAATAACTCCATGAATTAGCTTAAATAAGAATATAAGGTCGAACACTTTTCGTCGTTTCTCAAGGGAATCCAATTTAAAGTGACGCAGTCTAGATTCATATGGGCAGCTTGGATCCTTATAGGCTAAGAACTTTGTAAATTTACGTTGAATGCGCTCTAAGCGTGCTACGTGTATATGAAATTAAAACGAAATTTAATGAAATGAAATGAAACCTAACCTAACTCATTGAATCAAATCATTAAATCTGATATTGAAACAAATTAGTAGCTTCTTTTTAGAAAGATTTGCATGAATCATAAAATCTTCTATGATTTTTTTTTGTAAAAACTTCGTGGTTGGTTTTTTCTTTTAATAGACATTATTTTGACAGTTGGGAAAGAAAACGCACGAGTTCGGAAAAGGTAAAGAAATAGCTCGAGTATGTAATAGCCCACATCCCGAACGCTATACGTCCCTAAAATACGCCACCTTTTGAGCAACTGTATTAAAAATAACTAACTAAACAGTAAATTTTTGTCACTTTTCTTACATAATAATCACCATCCTTATTTATAGTAACCAACTTTTTATAGCAAAAAAGTAAATTTTCAAAATAAGGTATTTTTGAACGTATTTTTTCCCTAAGGTACGGGTCCTTATCTAATTTAAAAGGTTAGTAATAATTAACAATGAACATAGATTAAAATTGTCCTTGACACCATGTTATTTAAATGAATATCTTAAAAGATATCACAATATTAAAATCACATTAATTAAAGTCCTATAATGAGCTTCACACTCGATGCGCATTTCCGTTGATAGCCGACCCGACGGGGCACCGGGGGCACACACGGAGGGCACACGTCATTGCGACTGGTTGTCCGAAGCTTAGCCGGATTTTTAAAATTTTAGATATGTTCAACCATTCTCGACTTTAGTTCAAAATGAGTGTCGTTTGAATCCAGGGCAAAACAATTTATACGATTCGATAATGTCATCAGTCAATAATAACATAAGGAAAACAATTTTATTAGATGCTCCTGCCTTTCACACGGGCAATTGTATGTGGCCCTGTCACGTGTGACATCAAAACTCAATATCTTCATTTTTGCACCTAATCCTGAAGAAGTTATAAATGTTGTGTACGACGAAATATTTTAGAATGTTTTAAACATTGTGTAGCAAGTTGAAGGCTAAGTCATAATATCGCAATAAAAGGCACCACCTCTCCCCGTAGATTAGTACCCTGCGAGGCCGGGGCGGGCCGCTAGTGGTAAATAAATATGAATATTTTTGTCGTAAGTACCACCAGTTGGTGTTATGGGCGGTGGTTACCACTTACCATCAGGTGGCCCACCTGCTCGTTTGCTCACTTGTAACATAAAAAAAAGGCTCCAGGGCCACCTCGTCGAATAAAGTAGAGCAATACTTTTTATTCTCTTCTCAAGTATTTACCTGAAAGCAAAGCTATATATTGGTAACAATGTAAATAGTAAGTATTCATGTCTTTTAGAGATGTTTTCTTTTACATACTATTTAAATAACAATAATAGTAAAGACGCTGGTACAGTCGAAGTACCAGAGAAATGACCCATCAAATATTAATAAGAATATTAATAAGAAGAAAGCTATCTATTTAGCTAAGAATTAGTAAACCTGTTCTGACCTCATCGGCCGTTCTACAAATCAACAATGTATTTGCATTATTTTAGCTACAATCATCAAACAATAGACGAAAAGTTGTATATAGGGTGACTTTACATGCATATATTTTCCTATCAAGAACTAATTAAAAGTCACCCTATATACAGGGTGGCCCATTGATAGACGTTCAAAAGAAAAATTTAGATGCCTCATCCTAAGGGGTATCCAAATAATGGCGGTACATACTCGTACATGCGGGTGTATGTACCGCCATTATTTGTAGTTTTCGAGTTATTCATAATTTTCTTAATTTTTAAATTTTTCTGCCGAAGGAGATTTAAAAATTCATATCTTTTTTTTACCGAACATTTTTCAATTTTCTTTTTGTGTCTTGATAACTTTGAACGTTACTTTCATACATAAAATAATAAACCTCCTAACATTCCTACTTGTTACTCAAAAAGTATGGTAAATAAAATTTTCGAACAATTTAATAGATCGATTAAAATTTTGATCATCAATTTAAAAATACAAAAATGATGTTCCATAGATTGAGGCTGATTTTAAAAACTTTTCAGGTCTCCAGGTTACCCAAAACATTAAAAAAATTTTGAGCTTAATAGGTTATTTTTTGCTGAAATTGGCGTGTTAGTGTTGAAAGGGAAAAAACCCTGAATGTTAATTGAGGCTCCACATAAATAATTTGCTTACTTTGGTGATTCCTATGGTATATTATGATGATAATAGGGCTTCTGTACAAAGTCCATCTGAAAAAAAAACCACCTTCTGCCTGTTTCTGTTGTAAAGCAGCAGTGTTTGCACTATTCTGTTTCGGTAGAAGTTTTAAGAGAGCTGGTAAAATTTCTGGCACATGAGCGATTCTATTTTATTTCTTAAGGTAGTCCTTATGAATTTGGATGTTTTTTCCGTAAGAATGACCACTTGATAGGGTATTTTGAAAGTATTTTGGTACTTAAAATGGTATTTTCCGCTACCCTATCAAGTAGCCATTCTTACGGAAAAAACAACCAAATTCTGAAGGCCCATCCTAAGAAATAAAATAGAATCGCTTATGTACCAGAAATTTTACCAGCTCTCTTAAAACTTCTTCCGAAATACAATAGTGCAAACACTGCTGCTTTACGATAGAAACAGGCAAAAGGTGGTACTTTTCCAGATGTACTTTGGACAGAAGCCCTATTATCATCATAATTTTTAATAGGAATGACCAAAATAGGCAAATTATATATTTGGAGCCTAAATTAACACTGAGAGTTTTTCCCTCTCAACAATAAAACGCCAATTTCAGCGAAAAATGCCCCATTAAGCACCAATTTTTAGGGTTCCGATACCAAAATGGTAAAAAAAAGGAACCCTTATGGTGCCGCTCTGTCTGTCTGTCTGTCTGTCTGTCCGTCTGTCTGTCACACCTCTATATCTCAGCAACCACTTACGCTATCGAGCTGAAATTTGGAATAGTTTTAGAATATAGTTGCCCAACTTAATTGCACATGAAAATTTTTTGAAAAAAGTATGATTATTAATGTAAAGGGGGCCAAAATAGGGGGGGCCAAATTTCAAATTGTCGCTACTAGGTCGAGTGGGGTATCATATGAAAGGGCTTTACTTGTACATTTTAAAATATATTTTTGTATTTTTTTAAGTTTCTTAGTTTTCAAGTTATGATGAAAAATGTCAAAAAAAATACCATTCCCCCCCCCTTATCTCCGAAGTTTGAGTAAGGGAAAATCTGAATTAATTACAGTTGACAGAGGTTTATGTAAACTTTACAGCAAAAATAAAACGATCTTTCTAAGTTGCACAGTTTTTCAGAAATCTGCAAAAAACCTTTACAAACAAATTTAGTTTTGCGGTCCTGAAAATGGACTTTATTGCTTCCAAAAATACTATAGGTATATCGGAACCCTCGGCGCGCGAGTCCGACTCGCACTTGACCGGTTTTTTTTTTATGTTTTGGGTAGCCTAGAGACCTGAAAAGTTTTTAAACCTATGGAACATCCTTTTTGTATTTTTAAATTGAAGATCAAAATTTTAATCGGCCCATTAAATTGTTCGAAAATTTTATTTACCATACTTTTTGAATAACACGTAGGAATTTTAGGAAGTTCATTAGTTTATGCATGAAAGTAACGTTCAAGACAACCATGACACAAAACGAGAATTGAAAAAATGTTCAGTAAAAAAAAAATATGATATTTTAAATCTCCTTCGGCAGAAAAAATTTAAAAATAAGAAAATAATGAATAACTCGAAAACTACAAATAATCGCGGAACATACATGGGGGAGATTTGGATACCCCTTAGCATGAGGCATCAAATTTTTTCTTTTGAACGTCTATCAATGGGCCACCCTGTATTGTCATTGAAAATGCAAATAAAAATGACTTTCATCATTTAGCATCAGTACTTTGCCAACGAAATGACGCATTCGTTTTTCGGTTTTAAATTGTACTATCACATACTTTCCACAATCATTTTCACACGTAATCATGTCTTTTTCCTTGTGGACTTCTACTTCCATGATTGATATCTTTGACTTTTGTACTTGATTTTCGTTCTGTTGAATATTTCGACTGTCCGGAACTTTTGAAACTTCTTAATTTTAATGGCTGTACCCGACGTGAGCGGAATCGTCGTATCTTTCGCTTAGAGGTGTACAAAACCAATACATCCTTTTATAACCCTATAGTTAAAATTTCTTTTTTCGTTATTCAATACAGTCCTTGTGTTTTCTTCCATTTTTCTGTTACGTTGTTCCGCTTCTTTTCTATTCTTTGACTTTTCCTCATTTTTTCTTTACGTAGTTCCGCTTCTTCAAATTTCTTTTTCCTTCTATTTTGAGTTTCTTCTTCCTTCCGTTGTTTTTCTTCATCTTGTTACCTCTTGTTTGCCCAGTATAACCAAATGGGACAGGTTCTTTTTTTTTCACGACTCTTTTTTTAGACGAACTTATTTCAGGATATTTAAGAAAGTTCCGAATCGGATGAGAAGCACGATTATGGCCAGTTTGTGAAACTTCAGCGGGTGTTGAAGAAAGGTCTTGCATTGCAGCATCAGGAGAAAAGTTATCGAGATTGTGGTCAACAGTAGTGATGTCATCTGTAATTATCGATTCGATGTTGAGCACACTGACATTTTGATCTTCTGAGTACAACGGAGCATCTATGCGGGAATCAGAATCAGGCATACTTGCAATAGGTTCAGCGCAAGTTCGTGGTTCTACGTGCATTTCCAAATGAGAAACACCAGTAGCGGAATCATTTTTCGTTCGTAAAAAGCTCCCATTAGAGTTTTCCGTGATCACGTTATCAGTCAAATCCAAGTTTAAACTGTCGTACCATGGTAATGCTAGAATGACAGGTGAATAGGTATTATCACGCTCAACCATGTATTCTATGACATCGTCAGTATTCTCAAAATCACGTTGATGGATACTGCTTCCGGATAGGTCAGAATCATTAAATATCAGGCTAGCTGATTCGTTTCTCGCATTTTTGTCATTTATTTGGATAGTGCTATCATCAGCGACATAATGGATTTGCACTACTACGTCAGTTTCATGTATGACTGATTCATTTTCAGTTTTAGAATTTGGATCACATTCCAACTGTACGGTTCAAAGACAGTAATGATCCATCAACAGAAGACTTAGAGTTAGACAGGTCTAGAGGATGCTCGTGTACTGTCGTATTTTATTTGTTAACATTTTTGTTGTCTATGTATTGCCCGATTGCCCAACTACTTCGTGTACCGTCGCGGCGAAGTAGTACGCGGCATGGCCCTCCGAGGTACTGCTGTGCTGGTTCGGAGGGACATAGTGAACGAAGAGTTGGGTCTCCCTGAGTTCCGCACTATGCGGAGCATTGGGGTAAAGCTCCGCGTAGGCGAAACTCCGGTCCGCCTTTTTGCGGCCTACCGCCCCCCCAACACAACAGTCCACTTAACCCAGCAGATAAACACACGGTCCTGAATGGTGAACCTACGCTACTTGCAGGTGAGCTCAATGCCAAACACCCAGCCTGGAACTCTACTCCCACTAACCGGGCTGGAAAAGTTTTGCTGAGAGACTCCAAGGAGCGTGGGTACACTGTTTTAGGACCGGAGTCTCCCACCCACATTCCGACCAATCGTTCACAACGGTTTCAACATTCATAAATTTGTTAGAACCACCAGCAAGCTTAACGTCTATGTTTAAATTTTCAAATATTTGATCATGGTTACATAAATGATTAGCACCACTAGCAGACATGGATTGAAAAGCAGTGTTCTTAGTTTTGCAGCTAGGACAACTCCACGAGTTCCACACCCAAAGCAGGTGATCTGTGATGAAGTGTCTCTCGTAGAAGTAGTATTTTCCTTCTTCAGTCGCTGGCAATTATCTCTGTAATGGCCATAGTGTTTGCAATAAACACATCTTGGTCTTGGCTTCTTTTCAATTTCAATGATTTTGTAGGCTGTCCAGAAGACACAGGGGGAGTCACAGTAGCATTCGAGGAGATGGAGGGCTTAGGAGATACTCTCACATCGGTGCTGGTCTTCTGTGATGAAGGGCGCTTGTCATCAAGGAGGTCCTCAACCCGACGGGCAAGCTCAAGCAATTGGTTGAAAGTTTAAAATGAAGGGCGACTCACTTTCTCACGAATACGTGTATGTAGAAGGCAATATGTCATATCTAACTGTACTTCTTCGGATAGAGCCCCTGTAGGCAGCTGGGCAAACAGAGCACGAAGAGAACATACAAACATGTCAGTATTTTCATTGCCTTGTTCACGTTTGAAGATTTCTTTATATATTCTAGGAGGTGGTAAACGCTGACCGTAAGTTTGCCTCAAGCAGTTTACAGCATGTTCGAAACTAGTTATTCCTTGTCTTACCCCTTGCCACCATGTTGCTGCATGATCTGTCAATAGCATAGGCAGTCCTCTTAATGCAACACCATCATCAATGCCTATACAATCCCGATAAATTAGGATAGCAACAATAAACGCTTCGACGTCCCCGGAGCCATTAAAACGGGCGGTGCAGTTTGCAAAGTTTCCTGCAGTGGTGGGAGTTCGTAGCGCGTTGAGAAGAGTGAGGAGCTGCTGATCAGTTACTATCATAGGTGTTACGGGCGGCGATACTTCAGCATGCTTAATAGTAGTAAACGGGGAGCTAGGTGGCACACCTGCAGACACGAGCGGCACAGTATGTACATTCCCATTGGTGATGTAGCATAAGTGTTGGCACTAGGCGCGTAGACATGAGCAGGCGGCATCCGAGATTGTGCCATTTTCGCTGCTAGCTCTTGTTCCACTTGCATATTCCAATTACTGTTCATATCAACGTCTTGCAGAGATTGTGAAGTGGGCGCGACATTCGGCAAAAGTGTGGGTACCGTTGCGGGCGCAGGCGCTGTCACCGTCGCTGACGCGTAGGTATAGACACCATAGCAGGCGCCGACGTTACCGTGCCTGCAGGCCGCGCATCCAGCACCGGGGCAGCGGTAACGGGCAGATATCGCGCACTATTTGAACGTGTTATCATTTTGATGTTAATTAAAGTTTACAGGAACACGAAACATTGAATTTTCTTTATATTTTACAAAAAAGGTTCACAAAAAACGAGTTGAGTAAACATCGAACACGAACTGTCAAAATATTTTTTTTTATGATGGAACGAACAGACTAGATAGTCTAAAGACCCGAAATTTCCGAACGACGTTTGAGTTCCCAGTTTTCGGCTTTGTGTCGTGCGGTTGGCACCCACGTAAATGCTCACACACACAAATAAAAGTCGGCGTCCAGTTTTATGATGATTTCTTCCAGAAATCGAACCACATTTCAATGAAAAACGATTACGACGGTGTCGAACTGAATCCAAAGCACACGCTACAGTTCGCAAAAACACTCGTCGACACAAAATCGCACCAAAACAGGAACACTTCAGTTTGTTTGGGCCAGACGTTGGGCGTCCAAATATAGCTTATCAGGCCTCGTAGAGAGAATCGAACAGTCTGATCAAGTGAAATAACTTGTTGTAACACTTCCACATTGGTTCATAAAACTGGGGAAACAAAATAATCTTATTTTTAAGTAAAAAAACAGAGGAGCACTTACTCATTCGTAGACATAAAATGGAGAACGGAAACGGGCCGGCAAGCGCTAAGGGCGCTGCCGATCCGCGCGCTTATTAGCGCGGAAAATGTGAGGGGTGTGCGCTATAGCATTCTACAAAATGCCGAAAAAATTTTAATTCGGCATTTTACATAATGCCGCGTCATTTCACAAAACGGCGCGTAATTATGGTCGCAAGATCGGTTAGGTTGGGTTTACCATGGCTAACGAACCTAAAATGCACCAGTGATCTAAACCAGTTTACAATCTGCCGGCGCCGTTTTACAATTTGCTGACCGTTTACAGTTTGCTCGCCGTTTGTAAACGGCGAAGAATATGATTTGCCTGCGACATTATCACCACCCTTGTATTTACGCCTCCCACAGCAAGCGGCACAGCTCCAGGTGGACTTGTATGCGTTTGTCAGCTTTCGGAATTCTTCCACTGTCGTCTGAATACACTCTAAGTCGTAGATTTCTTCACGGAGAGAACATTTGAGAAAATTATTTGTTAAAATGTCAGTTCGACATGCAGCACATCTCATGGCCATTCTTGACTATGATATGACTTGAAATTTTGTAAGTTTTATTTTTTATTCGTTTGTAAATTGTATCTTCATTTTAAAATTCTTAGCGTTAATTCATAAATGAGCTTTGTTTTTGTACTACTAATAATTTGACACAACTTGTGAATAGTGTAGTTGGCTGTGTATTTAACTTACATTTAATAATATGTTATGTTATTTTTACTTATAGTTTAGTACACAGTTGTTTTTTATTCCAAATCATCATAACATCCCACGAAACGTCCACTACAGGACAGGGAACTCCCTCCAGAATTCTAGCTTTAGCTGAGCAAAATGTGGAGGGGAAGAACCATAGTCACCTCGCTTGTTAGCGTTACGTTGTCTATTCCAAATAAATAAAATAAAATGATTGATGCACACTCTGCTTACGGCGCGTGGTAATTAACAATCACAGAAGCTAATTGTAATTCAGAATACAATCCAAGCACACTTTTGGGCACAAAAAACACAAACGAATTTTTAAATTGAATTGTAAACAAAAGTACGTGTCTGCTCTCTTGACTTTTATACTTTGCATTTTTTTTTTTGCAATTTTTGCAAATGCAATCGTTTAATAGCAAACCTATATTAAAGGGGGTATATATGCCGCCTCTCGTACCACCAAGTCACTGGGTCCCCTTGTGTGGGCGGCAGCATGGGCTCTTGCATATATTTGTCGCATTCAGTTATGCCCGCAGCAGTCGGGTTTTCTGGCGTCGTTATCAGCCTGGCAACTTCGGCATCAAATTCATCCCAGATAGAACCAGGAGATGTAGCGGGTCGAGGAGGGTCTTCTCTTTGTGCTTCCTGAGGGGGTCGTCTCGTTGGATTTTGAGCACTGTTGGCCACTTTTTGTTTTAGGGATAAAATGGCCTTTTCTGCATTCCTGGGGTCCCTAAACGACCGGTTCTTGAACCTTGGGTCAAGTAGAGTACACTCCGCAAATAAATAAATGGTATCAGTTGGCCCAAATCGTCTCTCATCATCACGTTCCAGAAACGCTATTAAATTTCTTATTTCCGGTATTTCATGATTTCGTTCATTCCGGAGGTAACTTGTCATTATTTTGGTCAATGGAATGACCCTTGATAATATTAAATTTTTCTCTGAACACACCTCTTGCGTAACATCGAAAAAGACCCTTAATGTTTGCAAAACTTTTTCAATTATGGTCCACTCTTGATTGTTCAGGAGCAACTCGTGTCGTTCAAGAGCGAGTGTATGTATGTATTCGCTGCAACATAGCATACGTAGAATTCCAGCGCGTTACTACATCTTGCTTTACTTTCAGCACAGGCAATTTTAACTGTTTTGCATGTCAGTTAGTGTTTTTTTCGCAGGTTGGCTTCTTGTGAAGAACTCAACTAATTGTGGTTTCAACATTGTCTCAGTAAATGGAATACCCTTTTCCGTCAACCACTTCTGCATAAGGGCTTTCTTGTCATTCGATGTTGGGGCGGGATCATATTGCTTGCTATGATTATGATGCGCTGTCAGCTACTACGACAGAATTTGGTGGCAGACTCGGTAGAAGCTGACAACGCACCCATTTTTCATAATTTTCGAAGTTCGTATTATCATGGTCGTCCCCTGATTTCGTGCCAGCTTTAAACACAAAAAGGGCATTCGGGACAAATCCAGATTCTATTCCCGCATGAACGATAAAAACTCGTTTTCCTTTTGAGATGGATGTTTTGAGCGCTTGAGGGGATCCATCTGCCCATAAATTGGAACATGAATGTGAGGAATAAACATAAGAGTACGATCGGCCTTCTTTCGTGTTGATACTTTCTTATTTTATCAAGATATTCAATCCTAAGAAACCGAATATTCATCTTTTCAATTAATAGCTTTCTGTTATTCTCCACCTAAATCCTAATTTCTTCAAAATTCGGCAAAGACAGCCTGCCGATCCATTAAAATTTAATCCCTTTTAAGATTTTTGCGGAGCTTTTATACAGTAGGCAGCTCTTTTTCAGTTACGTGAAAATTATGGATACATCTTTCGATTACGGACTGATCGAAACTGTCAATTTTTGTAACCTTATTTTGGCCTGAGCTTTTTTTTTTGGTGTTCTGAATACGGTGAGGAACCCTAAGTCTTTGCTTTGTTCCACGATGCGCCTTACCGTAGTAACAGAAGTTTTAGTTGCATCTGCAGTCCTGTTTATTACTTAAATTTTTTCTACATGTTCTTTTTTACGTAACAGTACACATCATAAACCATTTTTCTACCCTGTCTTCTCAAAACTGTATTACGTTTTCGCGGCATTGTTTTTTTAAAAAATAACAAGACGAATAACAAATCTAGCAACAATTCCCAATAACAAAAAATAACAAATCACCACTCAGAAACTTCAAAAACTTTAACAAAAACTTGATGTCTCAAAAATACGTCGACAATTACCTGCACAGGTGACACACGTGTTCTGTGAACTCCACGCAAGTGTATGAGGGAACGTGCGGGACGGAGGGGCCGACCGATCGACAAATCACGTGGTCGCTACCCGCGGCTCCTTCCGCACCGCTATAGAGCCCTAAAAATCGCTTCTGCGCACTCAAGGTCATTGTTCAAGAAGTTTGCCTAGGACTATACCCTTCTCTGAATATAAGAATATAATCCTTCATTCGTATTACCGTCAAATTGTATATCCTTGAAGCCCCAAAGAGGTCATTTGCCGTTGTCTTTTTCTTCTTATCTTGCTTTGTCTCTGTTTTCTTTTCAGTTTTCTTGTTAGTATCCGTTTTTCGAACATCCTTATTTTTCAGATCCTTTGTAAAATTTTTTACATTCTTTGAATTTACGATAGATTCGACTTTCTTCTGTGCTTTGGTCGATACTGGTGCTTTTATACTTTCGATGGAATTACGTTTTTTTGATTTTTCATTGCCATGCCCAGAGGCCACCACTCGTTGGCTGGATAACAGCTATCTTAAGTGTCGTATAAACAAATAGTTTATAGCATGTATCGCATCGATGAGCATACTAAACATCGTATAGTCGCTTTAAAAGAGGAGGGTGCTTCAATACAAGATATATCTGATGAATTGAATGTAACTCGAAAGACAGTAAAATTATGGATACGACGTTGGGAAGAAGGAAGGGTAAATACTCATATGTCCAACGAAAGCCCAAGAAAAACTTCTACTAAACAGAATCGTCTTTTGATAGCAGATGTTCAATATCGCCGTTTTGTGACTACTTCAACATATGCCATTGAACGTGGTACATCAATACATACTATACGCCGTCGATTGCATAATGCTGGCATTCATTGTCGCATACCAGCTAAAAAACCGAAACTTACAGTTAGGCACAAAAGATTACGATTGAATTTTGCACAAAGGTATCTGAATTATAATTTTGATAATGTAATTTTTGTCGATGCAAAAGTATTTACTTCAGCGAGTGACGGTCGCCTATATTTGTGGCGATTAAATAGTACTCGCTATAATGAGAGAAACATCCTCCCTAATCGTAGAAGTGGGTGAATATCATTGGGTTACTGGGGCTGGGTTTCGGCTAGTGGCCCTGGCGAATTGGTAGAAATAAGTGGTCAAACGAATGCCAGGAATTATAAACAGATCCTTGAGGACGTTTTAGTTCTGACGGCTACAGCTGCTTTCGGTAATGAGCCAATATTCATACATACATACATAACATCACGCCTCTTTCCCGTCGGGGTAGGCAGAGACCACAGTCCTCCACGTGCTAAGATCTTGACATACTTCCCTTGCTTCCTGTACTTTCATCAATCCTTTCATACATGCTCGTCGGTTTAGGGTACTTTTAACCTGGCCTTTATTCAGAACGTCCTGAATTTGGTCCTGGTACGTTTGCCTAGGCCTTCCCCTTCCAACGTTTCCATTCACTCCCGCCTGGTAGATCTCTTTCGTCAGTCTTCGTTCATTCATCCTCTCTACATGACCAAACCATCTCAGCATCCCTTTCTCGATTTTGGTCACTACGTCTTCTTTTACGCCACACCGTTCTCTTATCACACTATTTCTAATCCTGTCACTAAATTTAACACCAATCATACTCCCTAGCGCTCTCATTTACACTGCATTAATTCTACTTTCATGCTTCTTCTGCCATACCCAGCTTTCACTGCCATACATCAGTGTTGGTACTAAAACACCCCTATGAACAGCCAAACGAGCCTTGTGAGACACTTTCTGAGACACTTTCTGACTCCTCACAAAGGCGTGCAGGGCACCATTCACCATGTTTCCAGCATTCACTCTTCTTTCAATATCACTTTCACACCTTCCATCTCTCGTAAACTTTGAGCCCAGATACACAAACTCCTTCACTTGTTCGACTTGTTCACCACCTATTAATATAGTACACTCTGTCATACATTCTTCTCTTTCAAGTACCATTACTTTCGTCTTGCTTACATTTACTTTCATTCCTTTCCTGTCCAAAGCCACATTCATCATTTTTACCATCTCCTGCAACTCGTCAGCAGATGACGCAAGTACAACTTGGTCATCAACGTAGAGAAGACATTTGATGAGTAACTCATTCATTCTCAGTCCACACATACTCTCTTTCAGATCAATCAAACAATTATCCATGAACAGGTTAAACAGCCAAGGTGACGCTACACATCCCTGCCTAACACCCCTCTCGATGCTAAACCATTCAGTGTACGCCCCGTTTATTCTGACACAAGCACTGGAATCCTCATAGAGAGATTTCAGTGCTTGAATCAGATGCCCGTCTACCCCATACAAAGACAATGCCGACCACAATTCACTCCTCACCACTCGGTCATAGGCCTTTTCCAAATACACAAACGCGCAGTAGACTTTTTGGTTTTTAGCCAAAAACTTTTCAGCTATGCACCGCAAGGAAAAGACCTGATCTGTACATCCCATTCCCTTTCTAAATCCCGCTTGTACATCCCATATTTTTTCGTCAGTATCTTTCATCACTCTTTCAATCAAAACCTTTGCATACAGTTTGCCGACGACACTAAGAAGGCTTATCCCGCGGTAATTTTTGCAGTCCTGTTGTGACCCTTTTCCCTTGTACAGCGGCACAATCACAGCCTTACACCAGTCACCTGGTACTTGGCTGTTCGTCCAACACAGGTTGAAAAGGCGGTACAACTGACTAGCCACAATGCCTCGCCCAGCCTTCAACATCTCGACCGACACTCTATCATACCCAGCTGCTTTACCCGATTTCATACTATTCATTGCTTTCATAATCTCATCCATACTTATCTCACTTACAAAATTATCATCTTTATTCTCATCAATAATCTATAATCTGCAATATTCATAATGCAATATAATAGCTCTGTCCACAACTCGCATGTCGTACAATTATGGATAGAGGAACAAGAAGGCTTGCACTTAATAAAGTTACTTCCGAAAAGTCCTGACCTAAACCCTATAGAGAATCTATGGGGTTTAATGGTGCAGGCGTGGGATCCAACAGCTGTAAGAAGTGTTGACAACTTAAAAGCCCATGTTAATTTCATATGGAATAGTTTTATTGGCAGAGACGTTTGTTTCAACATGGTAAGATCTATGAGAGAACGTTTACAATCGGTGATTGATAATGAGGGAGGTTACACACGCTACTGATAAGTGAACCTTTTTTATTTTTACCTCGAAATGAGGCATAATTGGTTTAACTGCTTACACACGCTTTAAATAAGTGGGCATTTTGTTTTGTTATTTTAATTTAAAAGCTGTGTAATTATTTATTTGACAATAAAAGAGTATTTGACTGTTATTTGTCTTTTTCTTAATATCCACGATTAACAGGCCTTATCCATGTGATTTTATTGTTAAAATAATTTAAATATTTAATTTTTCAAACTGCGCGCGCAGTTTTTAAACTCCTCCAGCGCACATAATCTTTCATTAATAATAAGATTAAAAAAGCGCTTGGTGCATGTAATTTTTTTCATAAAAATTAATTGAAGCAAACAGTTTTAAATTTTATTTATTTATTTTACAAAAAAATGTCGCTTCTTCTGTACAAAAAATAATTTTAGAGCTACCTTTATAGTTATAAACTTTTGTCTGTCGAACATTAGATATTTTTTTCAGAAACAATTCTATATTTTTAACCCTTTTTGCAATACGAGTACATAATTACAATGCATTCCATGTATCTGTATTAGTTAACATTTTATAGTAAATATATTAATGGAAATCATCAATAATACCTTTATAATGATTTCTTTGCTCGTTATAAAACAAGTTGTCCTTTATACTCGTAGTATACATATTATTGATCAGTTTCCGCAGACATATTTATATCAGTTAGATTAGATGCTATACTAATAAACATTCAATGATACATAATTTAGAAACGATAGTTTAGATACATATTTATGCACCTGACTGTACATCATACCATCCCATGAAACGTCCACTACAGAACAGGGACTCAGGGAGGGGAGGCTCCCTTTAGAATTCTAGCTTTTGCTAGAAAAATGTAAAGGGGAAGTATCATAGTCACCTCGCTTGTTAGCGTTACGGCTGGCACCATATGAGGAGTCAACTCAAATACAATAAAAGACGGCATATTTGCCACGGGTCGTGCACGCACTAATTTAGGTCAGCTCTATCTATTTCCACAGGGCAAACTCGTTGTCACTATGATTTTTAGAAAGATCTGACACTCGACGTACCATTATATATCTACTGAAGAGTTTTATCGAGTCCTATATGGTGTACCTGAGCTTTATTGTGTTTTTTTACTCTTAAGAGCATTATTCCTTTTCCATACATACTCTTTTTATGCCATTCCTTGCCTTCTCTCTTGCTATCTCAAACCATTATCTGAATATTTCGATATGCAATGTCTTAATTAACAGACAACAAATAGGTAATCGTTTGGGTGATCAGTGCAACCGATTGCCAAGACCTTGTCTACCGAAGTATTCCTATCTCTTTCTATACTTCTCATACTCAATTCCATTCTTTATTCATTCCTTTAGAACTAAAGCACCTGCACACTGCACCTGCACACTGCGGTAGCAAAAGATTTTTAATACTTTATCCTTTCCAAGCTATGCCTTCAACGTTTGATTTCTTTGTATTGTCCTTTTTTTTTATTGTTACTTTTTCTATACTTTCCTAGTATTCATTTTTGATTCGGTATCTCTTATAGTCATTTTTAGGGTTTCGTACCTCAAAAGAAAAAAAACGGAACCCCTATAGGATCACTTTGTTGTCCGTCTGTCTGTCTGTCAAGACCCTTTATCTCACGAACGGGTAAAGGTATCAGGTTGAAATTAATACCACATATTAGGATCCATGAACCACACAAGATCTGAAAATTTCAATTTTTTACAACAACGCAATTAAAAGATATGGCATTTTATGTCCTCATCTCCATACATATATTCAAAAATGCAAAACGTACAGGGTACTACCCGTTGACCTAAAATTATGAAATTTGGCAAGAAGCTAGGTCTCACAGTACAAATAATGGGAAAAGTCTGAAATCATTAAATATTACAACTTTTCTCACAATTGTGGTTGTTTTCAACCAATTGTGGTGAGCTCCCGTTTCAAGAACATTCATATAAGAAAGGGGTCAAGTTGGATGGTGTTGAGGCGATTTTTGTTTTAGTTCAATTTAAAAACGGGAACACTTACAAACTTGAAAATTGGTATGTTTATAGTGCATAAGCTATAAAATAACAACAAATAATAAAATTTGGTCAAGCGCGCGTCGGACTCAAAAAATCTAGCACATTAACTTACTGAAATTTCAACTAATACAATTATGTTTATGTGGTGGTACCGTGGTACGGAACCCTCAGTGCGCGAGTCCAACTCGCACTTGGCCGGTTTTTTCCTTTTTATTTGGATTTGTTATTTCTTTTTATAATCCTTAACGTTCACATTATTGGACTTAGCAATGTTTTTCTTATTTTAACATATTCCTTATTTATTAATATCATTATTTAATTACTGGGATTATTTGTGTATTTTTTTACATGTTTCGTTATTTCTTATTACATGGTCGCAATATCGCTTCTCTTTGTCGTCACCTTTTATGGATGCTTGTATCAAAACAGTCATAATCGAAACATTCATATGTGTTGTTTGTTTATTTATTTTATTTTTTTGCAAAAATAGTTTTGTGTTTAATGTATTTGTTAATTTATTTATTAAAGTTATTTTCTTGGATTAACTATTTAATTTAAATAATGTTTAATTGTTTATTTTTATAAAAAAAAAATTTTTGATTAAGTTAATGTGTAACTGCCTGTACATGGGAGTACATGGGTTGGGTATAAAAATATACGCAGTATTGCGTGTTTGCATTCTTGTTTCTGAATTCTTATTCTCATCGTAAACTTTTTTCATAAATTTTAGTTATATTTTTATAATCCCTTTTCATTTAACAAAAATTTTTTTTGCTTATTCCTAATTTGTAAAAAAATAATTTTCTGAGATTCGGTATAGTTGTATTACTTTATATAAGCTTCTTTCCTATCTACTCGAAGGCTTCGTTGCTGATCCGTCCTAATCCGCTCTCTAGTTAGCGTCATCACTATGCTGTATCGCTGACTAACCACATACTTTCTTAATATAAAGTTACCTTACTGTAATTACTAATTGCAAAATTTATTTGTTTTAAATTCTCATTTTTTTGGTTCATTAATTAATTTATATTATTCATCCGTTTTTTAATTGTTATTGCGACATTATTTTAGCAATTATATCGGTTTTACTTTATTTTTGTAAGGAAATTCGATAATTTATTTTATTTATTATTTTTGTCATCCTACGAGTATTATTTTTTAATCTTTTCCTAATTCTGTCATATTTCTTCTAAAACATTTAATTTATTACTTGTCTACTCCTTGTAGATTATATCATTTAATAATTACTTATTTTATAGGTGAGAAGTAAATATTTTAGTACTTTCTATACTGAAGTTTGCTTTTATTTGCAAATAATCGGTTGTTTTGAGGAAACCCTTAGGCAAATTAATAAAATAACATTTACTATTGCCAACAGTAATAACTAATCGCACTGTACGGTTTCATCACCGTACATATGTTTTAATGCAGACGCGGCAACCTAGTTTTGGCCGCGCGCAAGCCGCACTTTATATAATAACTAGCTGTTGCCCGCGGCTTCGCTCGCGTGGATTTCGTATTTATGTTGTTACCGGTTTTCCAAAGCAATGAGATATTTTTTTCTTATAAATGAGTTAATACTATGGGATCTATATAAAGAAGACCTTTCTGTTAAGTGCAGAAAGAAATGATAATTTTTAACAGGTGAAGTGTTCAACAAATTGAAACTCGTTAAAGTACTTCCTTATAAACAACATTTTTTGTCATATCCGAAGGTGGTAGCAATAGAACCAAACTTTTAGGTGAACTTACACGGGAGCATGCCACATAGAACTGACCGTGGGAGAAACAGTCCTGTCGTAGGTCTATTCCGGCGAATTTGAGAGTTTGCCCCTGCGACTTATTTATGGTCATAGCGAAACAGACCTTCATGGGAAACTGGAGCCTTTTAAATTCAAAGGGGAGATCATTTGGTATTAATGGAATACGCGGTTCAAACACTGTTTCTCCCCGAGCAGGTCCGGTCAAAATAATGGCCTCTATTACGTTCTGGTGCAAAGCCTTGACTTGCAACCTAGTGCCATTACAAAGTTTGGGTGGCTTTAAATTTCTTAATAGCATAACAGGTGTACCAACACGAAGTAAAAGTCTGTGATATGGCAGACCCGGTGGGTTCAAAGTGTTTAAGAACTCTACTGGATAATTAACGGCATCATCAGTGTTTACCACGGTATCTTTTGAGTTATAAACAATCGGTTGACCTTCAAAGGAGTTCAGTAATATGTCATTAATAATCGCTGCTTGGTCGTTCTTTGGGGTCAGTATAGCTCTTTCACATAACCACTCAATAGATTTTTCCTGGATAAGCGCAACGTCTGGATAAATCTCTGATATCAAATTTTCAACGGTTGTTACTGTAGTGCACAGATCGGGAGGGACAGCTATCATACCGTCATTTCGGGATAATCACCGCTACCCAGTCTTAGTAAAAGGTCTGAAAATTGACCTGCGGAAATATCTCCTCCAAGGTGAACTCTCATATTTTTTGTTAATTTTAAAATTTTGACTGAGGGCCACAATGCTGATCTTTTGAGACACGCTTTTACCTCATCGGCACGTGTTCCCCTTGGAACTACTGGTAGAGTTTGACGAAAGTCTCCTGCCAGCAATACAGTCAAACCACCCATCAAACTTTTGTTGCTGCGTATGTCTTGCAGAGTCCTATTCAAAGCTTCAAAACATTTTTTATGGGCCATAGTACTTTCATCCCAGACAATAATTTTAGTTTTTCTCAATACTTCCGCAAATTTGCTCTGTTTTGAAATATTACATAACGGAGTTTCTACATTTGTTAAGTTAAGTGGCAGCTTTAAGGCAGAGTGCGCGGTCCGACCGCCTTGCAAAAGTGTTGCAGCAATTCCGGAAGAAGCCACAGCTAATGCAATATCACGTTTGACCCTTATTTTACCCAAAATCAAATTTAATAGGTAGGTTTTGCCAGTTCCCCCTGGAGCATCCAAAAAGAAAATTTGGCCCTCACTTGCACTTCTTACTATTTGTTCGTACACTGACTTTTGTTCATCTGTTAATGAATCATAGTTATTCTTGACTAACCCCTCTAAAGCTATCACGTCGTAGCTAGTTTCTTTAACCAATTCCCTATTTTCTAATGTTAGAGACCTGCTTGGTTGTGGTAGGCCGTACTCTTTTAGGGAAAGCCCGCCTAATCCCAAAGCAGCTTCTTCAATTTCTAATAGACATTTGTTGATCACTTCACCTGTTAAATGGTCTATAAATAATAATAAATAAATAATAAATAAAATCATTTATTTCAGGCTAGTGACCCATCTATGTCACCTTCTACCTGCATTTCGATTTGTCGTTTAAAATCTTCTGAAAGATATTCTTTAAATGCATCCCACAAACCTAACGGATCAGACACTTGACAAAACACCAACATGATAGTAAAAAGCTCGCGTATCATATGTGGTGATTGACACAATGCGGCCTCACTCAGTGCTGCATGCCAGTGCTCATCGCTTTCAAGCAAGCCTAAAGCATTACAAGCGGACTGAAAAGTAGAGTGTATTACATCATTTACTGTTTTTAACGCTTTAAATGACGTTGGGCCTCGAATTTCATGGAGTAGCATTCGAAGATGAAAACATTCCGTATTGTTGGGGTGTATTGTATACACTCTGCCAAGGGCATGTTCTTTTTTCATGCCAGGCCATCCATCTACGTCCACTCCACGTTTCCTCCTTTCGAATCTTGAATTGGTCCAAATATAATATGCTGGTACTTGGTAATATAACAAAGTTTTTGCAAAATCACTCAAAGAATGCAAGAAGTGTTGTTTTTGGTGGATTTGTAAGTTTGTCTGCGAGGTTTTGTTGATTAAAATATACTCTTTGGCCATTTTCCAGATGAACCGCAAGATGAAACACTGTGGGGAAGCGTTCATGAATCGGAAATCCAAGAATTCGCCATACCGCCTCTGAACCACTTATGTACCTCCCACTTTCGTAAATCTTACTTCATTTTTTTCATTTTCTAAAGCAAATGTGGCCTGGTCAGATCCTTTATTTATGTATTTGCAAACGTATTTTATTGATTTAACGGAATGAAAGTATTCGACATTTATATGCGCGTTGAATGTTCTTAAAAGAACCGGATTATACGGAACTATCCTGTGTGGTACCGGCAAAGAATAGTACCAACCCATACATACCCGTGGGTGTCGTAAGAGGCGACTAAGGGTTAACTGGAGTGTATCTTACATCTTACTTACTGCGGTCACCTACAACCGCGGTCCATAGTGCCAGCCGTAACGCTAACAAGCGAGGTGACTATGGTACTTCCCCTCCACATTTTTCCAGCAAAAGCTAGAATTCTGGAGGGAGCTCCCTGTCCTGTAGTGGACGTTTCATGGGATGTTATGATGACCCAACGGTTATCAATTTCTATTCCATTTATGTTTAAAGTAAAGCCACCTTCGTCTGGAGAACGTCTTCTATATTGCGGGTAACCATCGTCCCCGGTTTGTGTTTCACTAACTAGAGGCCTGGGATACCTTTTACAGCAATTATTGTTTTTCATACACGGTGACTTATAATTAAAACTTCCGCATGGCCCATGCATCATCTTAGACTTTACTATTTCGTAAAGTTTTGGGTCATTTTGTGGATCAGGTATTTCTGCACAAATTATCTTATCTACAACATCGGAGGTGATATGATGTGTTAGCCATAAAAGTATATGAATATGAGGTAGACCACGTTTCTGCCACTCCACGGAATACATATGGCAACGTACTTCTCCGATTATTTTTTCTTTTAATTAATAAATCCATATTTTTTTTTACTTTAACACGAAACACCCTAGCTATAATGTCGTGGCGATCGTGTGATTTTTGACCTGGATATAACACTTCAGATATTTCTGCCCACCGAGGATTACATGTAAAAGTAACAAAAAGATCTGGTCGGCCATAGTGACGAACATAAGTCATGGCGTCTTGGGTCCGCTCATGCATGTATCTTGGTCCACCCGTAAATGAAGATGGCAATACAATCAACTGACCAATCTGATTAGGATCGGCATCTGACCTACCAACCGCGTCCTTAAGATGAATATAGCTGTCAGCTCGCAATTTCCCTTGATAATTTTTTATATAATTTAACCTTTCAGTTTCTATTTTGGCATATTCGTCAACTAAAAATTGGCTAAAAAGAGCACAGAAATGTAACAGCTGATTTTCTTTCCCTTCCTTTACCATCAACCGATAAGAATAAAAGCTTGCTGCAGAAACTGTTTTTTTAGAGGAACTTTGGTTTTGGGATCACGTTGGGGAATATCAATAGAATAACCATCGTCTCCGTAAGGGAATAATAAAGGGTATTGTAAGGCATCGTAAGACCTGTGAATCTCGCTTATTCTTTTTAATGTGTCACTATGGCTTTCTATAATTATGTCCCGATGTTCGAACTGTTGACCCACCATAACTAACGCAACTTCATTGGTAGTCGGGGCATTGAAACGACCCCTATGCTCGTCTGAAGGTTTCTTTTCAGCATGGATGACCACTTGAAATGACTCACAAGAGGATGGAACCTTGTCTAGGGTACTCTTCAAATCCTTTATGTATGGGTTTACGTCGTGAAGCATTTTCTGTAATTGTTTTATAAGACCTGATTTTAAGTTTGAGGATCGTAAATTTACTTCTCTGTCATCTTCACCAACGAAATAGATCTGCAGAAATCGTGCTGTTTGTGTAGATTCTGGCAGTAAACTTCCAATGCTATGATATACTTGCCCCTGAACTTTGAACGTAGGCATAAAACCATCTTGTACCACTTTTTTTGCTCCGAAAGATGTCATCTGAAAGCAGTTGTTATATTTGCGGACATTATATATGACCACAAAAGGATCCATATGTATACAAGAGAGGAGGGTGATGCGAGAAGTATGATCGATTTTGTAGTTGTGGATGAAAGATTGAGAAAAAGAGTTCTGGACGCTCGCGCATATCGTGGAGCCGCCATCGACACAGACCACCACCTGGTTGTGACCCGAATTGGTGGTCTATTTAACCGGTGGCGGCATAGACCACAAGAGCAGACGAGCGTTCTAGAACGTATCAAAGTAGAGAGATTGCAAGAGGAGGATGTCAGAAAAGAATACTTGAAAGACTTGAGTGAAAGATTTGAGAACCTGGATGAAGTAAATGATATTGAATGTTTGTGGAATGAATTTAAAGATGGAGTAGTAGGTATAGCTGTCAATGTTTGTGGGGTGTCAAAAAGGAAAAAGGGTGGAAAGAAGAAGAATATGTGGATGGATAAAAGTGTACAGGCAGCTGTTTGTGAGAAGAAGAAAGCATGGTCAGATTGGTTAGCAGTAAAAGCTAACCAAAGAATGCAGAGGGCAACAAGTGATGACGTCAGTGTAGCAAGAAAGGTATATAAAAGAGCGAAAGGTATTGTTAAGGAAGTTGTTGAGAGAAACAAAGAGGAGTGTAAGGATGAGTTTGACAGAAGGCTTACTGAAGATTTCCAGTCCAACCAAAAGTTTTTCTGGAAATCCATACGGACAGCCCGAGGAAAGTTTGGAACATCGAAGCTGAGTAAAATCAGAAGCCAGGATGGAAGTATTATAAAAGGTGAAGAATGTGTTCTGAGGAGGTGGAAGGAATATTTTGAAAGTCTGTTTGAGAGAGAAAAAGCAGAGGCCAGCGAACCTAGGTCTTCTGTGGAAATGAATGAGAATGAAGAGGAGAATTGTGTAAGTGAGATAAGTATGGATGAGATTATGAAAGCGATGAAAAGTATGAAATCAGGTAAAGCAGCTGGGTATGATAGAGTGTCGGTCGAGATGTTGAAGGCTGGGCGAGGCATTGTGGCTAGTCAGTTGTACCGCCTTTTCAACTTGTGTTGGACGAACGGCCAAGTACCAGGTGACTGGTGCAAGGCTGTGATTGTGCCGCTGTACAAGGGAAAAGGGTCACAACAGGACTGCAAAAATTATCGCGGGATAAGCCTTCTCAGTGTCGTCGGCAAACTGTATGCAAAGGTTTTGATTGAAAGAGTGATGAAAGATACTGACGATAAAATATGGGATGTACAAGCGGGATTTAGAAAGGGAATGGGATGTACAGATCAGGTCTTTTCCTTGCGGTGCATAGCTGAAAAGTTTTTGGCTAAAAACCAAAAAGTCTACTGCGCGTTCGTGGATTTGGAAAAGGCCTATGACCGAGTGGTGAGGAATGAATTGTGGTCAGCATTGTCTATGTATGGGGTAAACGGTCATCTGATTCAAGCACTGAAATCTCTCTATGAGGATTCCAGTGCTTGTGTCAGAATAAACGGGGCGTACACTGAATGGTTTAGCATCGAAAAAGGTGTTAGGCAGGGATGTGTAGCGTCACCTTGGCTGTTTAACCTGTTCATGGATAATTGTTTGATTGATCTGAAAGAGAGTATGTGTGGACTGAGAATGAATGAGTTACTCATCAAATGTCTTCTCTACGCTGATGACCAAGTTGTACTTGCGTCATCTGCTGACGAGTTGCAGGAGATGGTAACAATAATGAATGTGGCTTTGGACAAGAAAGGAATGAAAGTAAATGTAAGCAAGACTAAAGTAATGGTACTTGAAAGAGAAGAATGTATGACAGAGTGTACTATATTAATAGATGGTGAACAAGTCGAACAAGTGAAGGAGTTTGTGTATCTGGGCTCAAAGTTTAAGAGAGATGGAAAGTGTGAAAGTGATATTGAAAGAAGAGTGAATGCTGGAAACATGGTGAATGGTGCCCTGCACGCCTTTATGAAGAGTCAGAAGGTGTCTCACAAGGCTCGTTTGGCTGTTCATGGGGGAGTTTTGGTACCAACACTGATGTATGGCAGTGAAAGCTGGGTATGGCAGAAGAAGCATGAAAGTAGAATTAATGCAGTGGAAATGAGAGCGCTAAGGAGTATGATTGGTGTTAAATTGAGTGACAGGATAAGAAATAGTGTGATAAGAGAACGGTGTGGCGTAAAAGAAGACGTAGTGACCAAAATCGAGAAAGGGATGCTGAGATGGTTTGGTCATGTAGAGAGGATGAATGAACGAAGATTGACGAAAGAGATCTACCAGGCGAGAGTGAATGGAAACGTTGGAAGGGGAAGGCCTAGGCGAACGTACCAGGACCAAATTCAGGACGTTCTGAATAAAGGCCAGGTTAAAAGTACCCTAAACCGACGAGCATGTATGAAAGGATTGATGAAAGTACAGGAAGCAAGGGAAGTATGTCAAGATCGTAGCAGGTGGAGGACTGTGGTCTCTGCCTACCCCAACGGGAAAGAGGCGTGATGTTATGTATGTATGTATGTATTATATATGAAATGTCTATGATCAGGGTGCAGATCCATAATCAAACTGTAAAGCGGTTCAGGAGGAGTGTGTAATGCTTCGAGCTGCACTTTACCATTACTGCAACACATTCCATTCGTTTCATCTTTCCATTTTAGTGCATTACACCACTGACACATAACTCATGCTACCAATTTTTACAATTTTATCACTATCGTAGGCTATATCGGAATCATAAGACATTCCTGAAAGTCGTTTGTTTTGCCATAGTAGTGTAGTAACCCGATTTCTTTGTCTAGACTGAGCTGCTGCATGCACCTCTGGGTGAGCTTGCTGATATTTAGCGACAGATTTCCGATGTGGTGTAGAATTTTTTTCAGAATATGTTTTTTGTGCCTGTTTAATTTGATTTTTTCTTGTTTTATTTGTATATCTAGCCCTTCGCGTTTGGTTTCTCTTTTTAGTTTTGGAACATTTAGTCGTTAATGAAGGTGTATCAGACTGAATGATGGAAGATTCTGTAGAAGAAACTGAGTCTGAATCTTTTGAGGACAAAGATATGGCATCCAGTACTTCAACTCGTCTCGACGTTATTATCTTGGCCACAGAGTTATAGGCTTCGAAATGACCTCCTGCTAGATGCCCAGAAAAGCGAAGACGCTTAACTGGACAACCTTCAGTACCGACTTTTACGTACAACTTACAATCACGGTAAACTTCAAACACAAAGTTGAATATTCTTCCTGCTGCTTCCAGTTCACATAAAGTACCAAATTTATGTAAACGGTTGAATCATACCAGCATAGTACTCGTCACATGTATTGTAATTGTTACCAGTTCCATTGTCGGACATTATACGGAATTCATCCCAGTGCTGCACAACAAAATTGACAATTTGTTCACGAACTCTAAATGCCATTTCTTGTTTGCCGAATATCAGATAAGAAAGGGATCCAAAAAGGCAAGCGCCGTCCCCTTTAATTGGCACGATGGTTTGACGGACCATCTGTCCATCAATAGTTTTAAGAACTTTAATGCAACAAATAAATATTTCTTTCTTTTCTTTCTTTCTTTCTTTCTTTCAATACATATAGTTTCAGTAACCATTATTTTCACGATTATTAATACCTTCTTAAATAACTTTGTAATAATGTGAGTAAAGCACCAAAGTACAAAAAACTAAATAAACATAAAAAATATCTACTCAACAAAATTGAATATAACGTATAAATCAACTACTTATACCTAACAACCTATCTATTACTGATACCTACGTACCTACCTATTATGTATAATAAACTGGACTAAACTTACAAAAATAACTTACCTATTAACGTAAATTCCGAAAATAATCCTACCAAACTACGAACTTACTTAAGTATTTCAAAGCGTAAAAAATGCTAATGATACCTAAACTTACTAAACTTCAAAAACGACTTACCTAAACGGATATAGCAAAATTAAACCTACTCTAAACTAAGTATTACTAATAATAATAGTGATTAAAGAAATTGAAAATAGAATAATCTATTACCTAAGTACGTACTAAATTATAAAACACCCTTATTCCTACCTAAACAAACTTACCTACTACTACTAAGGGATTGTCAACCTTCTGAGAAACAAATTAGGAACTAAAGCCTAATCCTGCTACAAATATAAAAAAGAATAATTCGTATAAAAAGACACCTAGAAAAGTTATAATAACGTCAAATAACAGATACGTAATTCAAAAACTATTTTTTGCATACGACTGGCAACGACGTCTGCCCTCATGCGTCTGTCCGCATTCGGGTTGCACACTCGGTGACATCGCCCCTCTTGCGCCGCGCCTGCGCCCGCGCACGCGCACACTGCGCCTTTAGGGCTTGTATGACGAAACGGAAATAATTTGTAATAGCAGTGTTTCTTTTTCAGATCGATAGATTATATTTCTATCTAAAAAAAATTAATAGAATCCACCTAAAGTCATCCCATTTAAGTATTTATTTATTTTATCGTCCAAAGTTTAAAAAAATTGGATATTCGGAAAAATATGAATTATTTATTGCTTATTGTATATTTATTATTTCGTATTATATATGAATCCACCTAAAAAACTACCTTCTTTGTTTTATTCAACTTTTATACCACTATATTTAAATAAAGTTAATTTTCACAACCTAAAATAGCAGTAGAACCTTTTTGCTTTATTGTTTTACTCACTTTTTGGTAAATATAACATAAAAAAATAACAAAATCTTTGTATCCCACCGGTAACAAAGATTTTCTTTTTGGAAGCCGTATAGGATTTACATTTTATATTAGGTACTTATAAGAATTACAAACATTAAGAAGGTTAATTTATATATATTAAAATAATTGTAGATTCTATATTTTGAAGAAACAAGGATTTTTTTAAAATAAACAGCATGTTAATTTAACTGCGTGCCATAGCTAAGTGGAGGGTTCAGTATCCGTAACTGAACAACTGTCACGAATGTCAGAGACAACGTCGTCACTGACATTCGTGGACTCCGTTGCTGGTGTCCTTGATGACGACTGTTGGTCGAGGATTCAAACGAAACCATTTCCTTGACATCAAGATCCGGCCCGAAGAGGTCCGGCGACTTGGGACGCGGTGGCGGCGGCGGTGGTATCTGCGAATGGGCCACTTTCTGCATTTTTGCGCGGTGGGACAGCATTTTGGCTCGTTTGAGTCGCTGGGCCCGTGCTGTCTCCACCCCGCAGATCTCGCAGTAACTCCACTCAGATGCAATCACCGCCTGGCAGCTGTGACGCTGTCCTGTTCGGGCCCAGTTTGCCTTGCAGTACGGGCAAGTAGCTGAAAACAATTACAAAAAGTTATCATTGTTATCCTAAAAAGATACTAATTGTTAATTAAGTATACTTAGGTAAGCCTTCAGTTAACTTACTTTTTATTCGTATGGCGTATTTGCCACAATAAGGACAATATTTGCCTTTTTTGTTTATTAAAAAGGTATTATCTGCCTGCAAAAGAAAATTTGTAACGTTAATTTTAGATGCATACAAAATATTATGTATATAATCTAACGGATGAATAATTGAGAAACTTAAGTATGTTCGTATAATAGGTAGGTACTTACAATTTTTTGCATTATTTAGATTTATTACAAGCTAAAACTTATTGAAGCAAGCACGCAACCACTTTCGTGTAGCACCTAGAATTGTACTGATTACGGATGCAGAAGGTTTCCCGATGATTACTCCTCCCCTCCCCCCGTGTCACCCGCGCTCGCCTATGTACCGATTGACTTCAGAGGATTTTAAAGCCACGATCACACCTAGCTGAATTCAAAGTCTAATTCGGCATACGTTGCTCGTTGTAGTAAGGATATTGCATTGACATAACCAACCAGGCCTCCCAGCAATGTATGCCGAATGTATATAGTATGTGGGCGTCCGCCGCTTGAAGCGATTCTGGCCGCGTCCGTCCGTCTGTCAGTAAGTCAGTCAGTCACCCAGTGCGATACCGATACAGTCAGTCAGTGCGATAGCAATACCGAGCAATGCGATAACGATACGATACCGATACGATGCGATACCGATACGACACCGAAACCACACCGATACGACACCGATACAACACTGATACGATACCGATACGACACCGATACGACACCGACACGACACCAATACGACACCGACACGCAACCGATACGACACCGATACAATGTCCCCTCCCCCTCCCTCCCCTCCTCAACGCCCTTCCCCCTCCCTCTCCCCCTTCCCTTCCCCCCCTACTCTCCCCCCCCCCTCACTACCCCCCTCCACCCTCACTCCCCCCCTTCTCAACGCCCTTCCCCTCCCTCTCCAACTTCCCTTCCCCCCCTACTCTCCCCTTCCCCCCCCTCAACACTCCCCCTTCCCTCAGCCTCCCCCCACCTTCTCCCTCCCCCAGCTCCCCCCCTCACCGCTCCCCCCCCACTCCCCTCCTCACCACCCCACCACTCCCCCCCCCCTCACTCCCCCGCTCCAACATCCCCCCTCCCTCATCCAACATCTCCCTCTGTCTCCCTTTCCCTATCCCTGCCCCTAACCCTATCTCTGCCCCTACTCCTACCCCTATCCCTTTATTTTATTTATTAGACACACCAACAGCATACATATTAAAACAATTACTTAATCTATTACATAATGCACTTTGACTGATACATAATTACAGGTGCGTACTACATTCACAACAAATAAACTGGGAACTTGCTTAAAAACTAACTATAACAGTCTCGTAATGGTAACTAAAAGAAAATATATTTATGAAGAGAGATCCCTTTACCCATCCCTATCCCTTCCCCTATCCCTACCCCTAACGTCATCTTAACCGCTATCCGTATCCTATATAAACATAAACGACACACATATTGATTTTTAGACATTTCAACCCTATCGCACCCCAACCCCATCCCAAGGCAATGATGGTATTTAACGTCCACCACGTTTGATTTCAAAATTGTTGTAGTTTTCGTAATCAGCGACCCGATAAACCATACAAACGACACCCATATTGATTTTTAGACATTTCAAACCTATCGCACCCCAACTCCATCCCCAGGGGGATGATGGTATTTCACATCTACCACGTTGGATTTCAAAATTGTTGTAGTTTTCGTAATCAGCGACCCGATAAACCATACAAGCGACACTCATATTGATTTTTAGACATTTCAAACCTATCGCACCCCAACTCCATCCCCAGGGGGATGATGGTATTTCACGTCCAGCACGTTTGATTTCAAAATTGTTGTAGTTTTCGTAATCAGCGACCCGATAAACCATACAAACGATACCCATATTGGTTTTTAGACTTTTTATAATCATAATCATAAATCTTTATTGCTTACACATATGAAAAACAAAACGATTAACAAAAAATTTCGGAAATAAATCACGATCATTCTTATTCTTATTCAACAATTTTGTAAGCAAAAGGCAAGAAACTCAGTTCTTGCTCCCAGGCTACACTAGGCAACACTGAAAGCACTGGTTTTCAGTTCTTACCATTCCCCTCACCCCATTTCCCTTTTTTAGGGGTTGAATTTGGGATGGAATTTCAATAACAGTGATGAACGTTGCATAGAATTACATCATTAATGCCTAAATAATAAATTATGTGGATTTTACTTTAAGAATAAAGAATTTTCAACTTCATCCCCCTTTTCACCCTTAAGGGTGTCGAATTTTCAAAAACCCTGAGACACGGAATTATTAATTTTTAGTCGTCAGCCTAAATACAAATTTTGAAGATCCTAACTTTAAAACTGACGGACTTTCATACAAACTTTCATCCCCTATTTCACCCCCTTAGGGGTGGAATTTTGTAAAACCCTTTCTTAGTGCACCCCTAGGCCTCATAAGGAACCTACATGCCAAATTTGGAATCTCTAGACCCAGCGGTTTGGGCTGTGCGTTGATATGTCAGTCAACTTCTTCTTTTATATATATATAGATTTTTACTAAAATAAGATTGAGTTCGTTAGCAACTGGCAACTAACTAAGACCTCAAAGAAAGAAACGCCACTCTTTTCACTGTTTGACATACGTTATTATTATTATACTTTTACCTATAGTTAACTACCAATCTTTCCTTCTACGGCCTCCATCAAACTCACCACAACTCTACTATAACCTCAATGTATGGTAACTGAACCGTACATTAAATGGTCCTTCGAGCAACAACCAGGTATTTCGTGTGTTTGTATCTCTATCGTGATAGCGGATCGGTTCGCCGGTCTCCCACAAGCGGGTCTCACCGGTTGAATTGAGAAGTCGCACATATCACATTGAGAGTGCGGGCGCACGTAATATCGACCAGTGACCATCTGAAGCCTGAAGATTTTGAAGCCAACTACTTACTGCTAGTTTCATCATCGGAAGACTGAAGAGGGTCAACATACCAACGCTCTACAACTCGAGCTACAACAAATGTAACTTCAACGAAGCTCTGCGTCCGTCGTCGTAAACTACGGGTCGGATTTAAGGGCAAAAACTACAACTTAACTACTAGCTACGGGCTGTCATCGTAAACTACGTGTCAGATCACCGAGCAACAATCAAATACATCTAACTTAACTCACCACTTTTCGCAACGTGAAAAGATGACTCTTCAACTACAACAAACTGTTTTTGAAAACATCAAAGACTTATGCCGGAACTATAACAAAGATAGCATCGACCGGAAGAATGAAACATACCGCAACACGCGCTTGGAATCTCTGGAATCCCAATGGAGGGACTTCAAAGAAAGACACATTATTCTGGAACAAGAAATTGAGGACAAAAACATCAAGTACTTTGTGGACGACGACTACAGCAAGACTAAGAAGCTGTACGAAGAAACTAAGGCCAAGATGTTGGGCTTACTAAAATTTTTACTGGAGAGAAAACCTGTAGACTTCGAATGGGAAGAACTAACTGATGAAAGCCTTAAAAATTTGCTAAATTAACAAGATAGCAACTTTAAGGCCCTCGACCGTGCCATGTCGAAAATTAACTTAAAAACCATGAAAGAAAAATGGGAACTGGAAGATCATCTCTCCATTTTACGATCAAAGTGGGGGGTGATTGACAAACAACACTGGGAGTTAGAGGCTATACTACGAGGTTCCAACGAAACCTACTACGCCGCTTTCGTCGAAATCGAGCACAAGTACGACGAGATGAGAAAAACTCTTAACAGCAAGATTTGGTCGGCAGCGCACTACCAGCAGTCAGCACCAAAAATCGACATACCGGATTTTTCGGGAAGCTACATGCAATGGATCTCTTTTAAGGAACTTTTCATCGAGACTATCCACAGCAACCCTACGATAAGTAAGGCTCAAAAGATGCAGCATCTTAAAACAAAATTGAGAGGCGAAGCAGAGCGTTTACTTAACTATTAGCTCCGAGAACTACGACTCGTGCTGGGAAATCCTGAACCAACGCTACGATAACTGACGTCTTCAATTCACTTCTTTTGTCAACACCATGCTCAACTTGCCCGTCTTACAACAAGCCGACGGTCCAAACCTGAAAAAGATGCATAACGTCATCGCGGAATGTCTGAACGGGTTATCCAACATAGCAGTCGACATAAGCACATGGGATCCTCTTATCGTGCACTTAATGGCGTAGAAACTTGACACTACTACTCGTACCTACACAGACTACATAAAAGATCTACAGGATCATAGAGAGTTGCCTAAAATAGGTGACTTTCTATACTTTCTCGAAAGCAAGTTTATGGCGTACGAAACCATGAAAAAGACGAGAAAAGAAGCTCCCGCCCTACCAAAACCGTCTACTTACAAGGCGCCCTACAACAATTTTTTTGGGAAGAAATCTACATATTACGAATACAAGAAAAACCCGTCGAAAAGTTATCATGCTACATACGGTCCATGCCCTTTATGCGATGGAAAGCACGTTCTAATGCAATGCGCTAAATTTATCGACATGAGCGCGGGACAACGCATGACAACTGTTGCGAAACTGCATGTATGCAAAAACTGTTTGTTCAGCCATGGCAAAGACGAATGTACTGCAACTAGAACATGCCGAGATTGCAATATGCATCACCACACCTTATTGCATAACGCGGTAACAAACACGAACAAAACGAACAACTCAGGTCAACGACCAACCTCAAACCAATCTCAACAACAAAGTTCCAATCATTTATCAACGAACGATATGGAGATTTTACTAACGACTGTGCAACTACAAGTACAGTCGAAGGACGGAACTTACGTCACACTTCGCGCCCTTCTCGACCAAGGGTCGCAAGTAAACCTAATCACCGAAAACGCCGCTCAGATATTAAGACTACCGAGAAGCAAAATGAACGCTACTATCTCTGGAATAGGATCGGTTTCCGGTGACTGCAAAGGACGCCTACAGCTCGCCTGTAAATCGATCTACTCTAATTTCACGTTTGAAACTCAAGCACTAGTTATGAGAAAAATATCAAACAACCTTCCTAGTTCTACATTCGAGAGAACAAACTGGCCTCATTTGGAAAACTTCAAGCTTGCTGACCCAGAATTCAATATCTCGCGCTCGATAGATCTGCTACTCGGAGCCGACGTTTACTCGGAAATCCTTTTAGATGGAGTCCTGAAAGGAAGCCAAAAGTCCCCTACTGCTCAACAAACGCACTTAGGATGGATTTCATGCGGCAAATTACAAACTTTTAACTGTCACATGGTTCGTGTCAACTTAGATGAGATGACGAAATTTTGGGAACACGAGGATATCACTCAAGGCAAAATGGATGTATCAAAGGACGACCAATGCGAAAAATACTACGTCTCTACGACAAAGCGCGGTACGGACGGCAAATACATCGTCAAAATGCCGCTATGCGACGGGGCCGAGACAAAACTGGGAAAATCGAAACCTATCGCCATCGCCCAATTTCTACAATTAGAAAAACGACTAGAAAGGCAACAGAAACTAGCGCGCATGTACCGCGACTTCATTCAGGAATACATCGAACTAGGTCATATGAAGCCCGCGGTGTCTTCTACTACAACAACTACACCTGAAATATTCCTAACTCATCACGGGATCCTACGGGAACAGTCAACTACCACCAAGCTAAGGGTTGTGTACAATGCCTCGCAAGAGACCAGCAGCAGCCTCAGCTTGAACAGCGTCCTTGAAAAAGGTCCTAACCTGCAAAAGGACATTCAAACTCTCATACGAAAGTGGAAATCCTACAAATATGCCTTTACTGCAGACATCGAGAAAATGTATCGATGCATTTGGGTGTCAGATGAACAACAACAACTGCAAAAAATTATTTGGCGCGACTCGCCAAATGACAAACTACAAGAATTTCATCTTTGTACCGTAACATACGGTACAAAGTGCGCACCGTGGCTAGCTATGAGAACTTTAAAACAGCTAGCAATGGACGATCGATGCAAGTACCTAGCGGCCGCCGAAATACTAGAAAATGAATTCTACGTCGATAACCTAGTTAGCGGTCACAACGTGCTCGACGAAGCAAAGAAACTACAACAGTCGCTGATCAACTTATTGAAAGGAGGCGGCATGAACTTACGAAAGTGGTCTTCTAACCACCCAGCACTTCTGGAAAACTTGACTGAGGATCAGATTTCTACAAGCAACATCTTCGGTTTCAAACACGAAGAAGCCATGAAAACTTTGGGTCTCGGATGGAACCCACGAACCGATACATTCAAGTTCGACTGGAATCTGGAAGAAAAACCAAAATCAAAACTAACAAAGCGACATCTGTTGTCCGAGATCTCCAAACTTTATGACCCTTTGGGATGGTTATCTCCTATCACTATGTCAGCCAAACTTATGTTCCAAAAAGTCTGGATGAGTAAGTTGGAGTGGGATGAATCGCTATTAAACGACATACAGAACGAGTGGCTCAAACTGAAGACAGAACTACCAGAAGTTAAAAACATACAACTTAACAGATGGATCGGTGGAACACGACGACAAATCGAGTTACTAGGATTCTGCGACGCGAGCGAGAAAGCATATGCTTGCGTCATATACAGCCGCGTAAAAAATGAACACGGCCAGCCGACTATCACCCTACTAGCAGCCAAAACTAGGGTTGCCCCATTATCACAAAGAACAACTTTGCCGAAATTAGAGCATAACGGCTCTCTCCTATTATCCCAACTTATGGAGAAAACTAAGGACGCCCTGTCAGGATACGAGATAACAGTCCAAGCTTGGTGCGACTCCCAAGTAGTCCTAGCATGGATACAAGGAGAGACATCGAGATGGGAAAAATACGTAGCCAACAGAGTCTCGAAAATCAAACAACTTATACCCGCTGACCAATGGCACTACATAAAGTCGGATCAAAATCCAGCTGACAGCGCCTCCCGAGGGATGTATCCTACCAAACTGGCGAACTTCAACCTGTGGTGGCACGGTCCTACATTCTTAAAAAATCAAGACAGAGTACAAGTTGCGAAAAATCCAGTCTGCTTCACCACCACTATGGGGAGTGCCAACCCTATAGAAAAATCGACTTCGAGCGACAGGGAGCATTTTATATACGAATTACTAAATAAATGCAGTTCGCTGACTCGAGTTACCAGAGGGCACTGCGATTTAGCGCAAACGCACGCAACAAAACTAAAACTGACACCGTATACCTTACGACGAGCGAAATTGACAACGCAAATGAACAAATAATTAAGGTCGTGCAACAAATTGAATTGAAGCAAGAATATGAACTACTTACTAAAAACAAACCGGTAGCGAACAAAGGCAGTATCTACAAACTAAACCCTTTCCTGGATGACAAGGGAATCATAAGGGTTGGTGAGCGGCTAAACCTCTCCAATCTGCCATTTGAGATGAAAAGCCCTATAATTCTATTACGAACTGGGCGATTTACTCAATTACTGATCGCACAAGCGCACTTAACAACTCTGCATGGTGGACCAAGACTTACCTTGGCCTATATAAGACAACGGTACTGGATCGTCGGTGGCAACAGATCGGTAAAGACACAAATACGTCACTGCGTTCGCTGCCATCGATTCAACTCCTCGACCAACCACCAACTCATGGGCGACCTACCACCACAGGAAATTACGCCTTCCCGACCTTTCACAGATACAGAAGTGGATTTCAACGGGCACGCCGCGGCGGGGAATCGAACCCCGGTCAACAACAACCTTCAACAAGGGAAGTCGACCGTGAGACGTGCAACGAAACTTCATCCCGGGTCGGAAGGCTACGTACGAGTTACAACAGTCGAAACCCAGACCGGTACTATCACACGTCGTATCGTCAAACTGTCACCCCTTCCCATGGGAACCGCCGCTTCAACCCCTAGGAGTGATCCAGAAGAAAAAGCGCCAAACACACAACCGCCAGTGCAAACTAAAAGGAAAGGAAGAAACTGTCTCTCTTCCGCACTGTTGATGTTTACAATACTGATAACTATGTTTACATTCGTCACCGGAGCACGTGGTTATGACGCACGCAACGCCTCCGCCGGCAGCTACTCAGATTACACCGCTCGAACCAACTCGCCCGATCTATTATGATACAATGGGAAAAATGCAAGTCATACACGACGAATGGAATTTACTGATGTATTATAACTTAACAAGTTATTGGGATGGAACTTATCGTATTGAAAATTATATCAAACGAATCCACCAGTTATGCCAGAAGACGGACCCGAGATACTGCGAAACAACTATTGGTCAGTTATATCATGAACTAGAACTACTAAAATACTACAACACTATCCTGCTGGCACCACACAAACATTGGTCAGACAGGAAGAAACGAGGCTTGGTTGATGGAATCGGCTACGTAGCTAACAGTTTGTTTGGCATACTAGATCAACGGTTTGCCGACAGATATGAAACTGACATTGATGCAATCCAAAACAATGAAAAATACCTATTGGAACTCGTAAAGAACCAGACTTCTATAGTCGAACTTGAGAACAACGTTCTGAAGAAAGGCGAAGACAATATCAAGCGACAATTTGACCTAATTACCACTTTCATGGACCAAACAAACACTAACTTTGTCAAAATTGAATCTACCATAGAGGTGGTGATGGCCACCAACTACTTTAACTCGGCATCATTATCTGCATATTTGCTTATAAATAACTTAAAAATGGTGCAAGAAATGCTCTTCAACACATTGACTGACGTCTACAAGGGACATATCGACATGCACGTACTTACTCCTGTCGCCCTTGCCAAGCAGCTGAATATGAAAGCTGGAAAGCTTCCAAGATCTTTGTCCTTGCCAGTCGAGAATGTCAGAGAAGACATCAAAAGCATCTACAAACTACTCTACGTGAAAGCGCGAGTCACAGATACTTACTTCCTGTTCGAAGTGCATTTACCTCTTACTTCGGACGAAGACTTTCAACTCTATCAAGCAATACCACTACCGGTAAAAACTACCGGAGCCAGGATGATCACACCGCATCTGACCTCAAGCTACATCGCCGTAAACTTTCGAAAGAACACTTACATCTCCATGACAGAAAAGGAGAGAAGCATGTGCATTCTGATGGAAGCAGATAACTTTATATGCAATAACAATTTACCAGTCTACAACTTATACAATAACAATACACCTTGCGAAGGTAAACTATTAGCTCATCGTACGAGCTCACCGTGTGACATGAAGTTGACATCGTGCAAGGACACATGGCTCGAATTACATGTGGCAAACACTTGGCTCATAATTTTGTTGCGAAACCTGTACTTTACGTTCAATCTGCGGAAACGACGTGACATCTCATACTGTAACTTCAGCTGCGATTATAACTCTTCCGCAAAGTTGCGAGCTACAGGCAAAATATTTGACTATCTTCTCGCATAATAATTACAACAGCAAAATAAAGATGGAATACAACTTCAACGTACCAACACTCAACTCATCAGTAAACAACATCGTAAGCCTGACCTACCACAACGCATCACCGCCACATTTGAACGAAAATCCCGAACTTGAAGAGATAAACAAGGGTCTGAGATACCTAAAGACAAATAAGGTGCTACCCTCCACAATTACAAGTCATGATATGCACCAATACGTGATATGCTATCTTCTGCTGGGAACGATTACCATTGGTGTAATTTTTTGGGCAATTAGAAGGCGCTGTACCATCGTAAAACCTGCAGAGACAAAAAAGGTCTACGAGGAAATCGAGCTACAGCGTGTACGTACTGCGCAGCATCCCCCACGCAAGCCGCAGGAGCCGGAAGCTACGTATGCGTCTACGAGTACCGCAAATGCAAGCAAGAAGCTGCGACCACACCTTTTTTTCAATTCAATTCAATTATTTATTTATAAATATACATTTATACGTCATTAAAATATTACAGTAAAAAGGATTTCTGTAAATTGCTTACAATATTACATAAAGTAACTTAATAATATTTATCAAAGTATGTCATTAACAATAGAGTACTAACGTACAGTCTTAAAACATTCCCTCTTATTTAAGCTGGGACAGTTTGTATCAAAAATTCATCCACAGAGTAAAAAGCTTCTGTGAGTAAGTAAGTTTTCAGTTTGTTTAAGAAACATGAGTCACTTTTTAAGGTTTTTATTTCAGCAGAAATTTTATTGTACACTTTAGGTCCTATGGTGTGTATACATTTATTTGACTTGACTAGTCTCGTTGCAGGGGCTCGCAATTCATGACGTCTGCGCAAATTTCGCGAATTTACTACATCACCACGCGTCGAGAACTCACCTAAGTTCATCCTGACGTATTTAGCTACTTCATATATGTATACGCATGGTAGCGTCAATATTTTAAGTTTCCTAAATAAGTCCCTTGCAGGGTGATCCCAGACGGCGCCACTTAATATACGTACCGCGCGTTTCTGCTTACGAAATACTCTCTCCCGGTCCTTTCCTACCAGGAACCTAGTAGGGCATGGAAAAATGTCGCGTTTGATTTCGACTAGTTTAACTATTCTTTGCTTTGTAATGGCGTCTTTTTACCTTGAGAAAATTCAGTTTTCCTTTTCTTCGTTTCTTTGGGGTTGCCAACATGTACGGTTTCATCACCGTACATATATTTTAATGCAGACGCGGCAACCTAGTTTTGGCCGCGCGCAAGCCGCACTTTAAATAATAATTTTTACTAAAATAACATTGAGTTCGTTAGCAACCGGCAACTAACTAAGACCTCAAGGAAAGAAACGCCACTCTTTTTACGCGACTACCGGCGGAGCCCAGAGGAGGGTATTGTAGTTGACGCGTGTGTAAGTGTGTTTGTGGGTATGTTACCACCTACAGCCTCAATACCTCAACCGATCTGCACAAATTAGGTGTCAAAAGATTTGTATTGACACGGGGATTCGCACTGAATAGGTGACGTCATCATAAAGTGACCCCTCTTCAGAAGAGGGGCCAAAAAGAGGACACCAAAATTTCTTTTTCTTACTGATTAGGGATTGTGGGGTATCAAATGAAAGCAGACATTGCACGTATCTTAAATCCATTTCCAGAATTCTCCTAATTAGAACAGTTTCAGAAATATTCGTAAATAAGTACACAAGTCAAACAATTTCTTCATCTATCGCATAGTTAATAGATTGAAATCATCATAAAATTTCTGTTCATTGATAGACAATTTACTTATAGATTGTATTTTAATGGAAAATATATATTTTGTAAGAAAATTTAAATTTTAACTTGTGCAGATATAGTTCTACGTAGAAAAGAGGGATGGCGCTGGCAGTAGTGTAGATCGCGGTATCAGTTGTTGTTCACGATAGCATATAAGGCTTGTCATACAAAGCCACGCCCCCTTTTCTCAGCAAATGTGCTTTAGTTGTGAATAGGGTGAATAGGTAATATAAATAATTAAAAAAAAGTAATAGAAACAATTTTTTAGGTTGTTGGTGGCGAATCGATCTCGTACAAAAAGTATGGGTTTATCTGGGAAGTCTAAAAAGGCTCGCTCTATGACGAAAATGCGAAATTCTGAACCTCCTATTAATTGACTTTAAGGGCACTGCATGTTATCCTACGTCATCGAGTACACGAAATTTGCAACTTTGTAGCGATAGTAGTGGCCTACTAGGTCCACAAAACGTTGGTCTGCCAATCCGCAACCTAGCAGGTTGCTGCCAACGATCGTATGCGTGTGAAGTACGTTGCGAAGAGAGCCCTTCTGCAAGGGAAGCACGGCTTTCCGCAATGCGATCACATGCGGCTGAAGTACGATCAGAAGAGAGCCCTTCTTCTAGAATAGAACGCCTTTCTACTATTATATCGTGCCTTTCGCAGGCGCGGGAAAATGAAACTGCTGGTTAAGAGAATTGCGCCTAACAGCCAATAAAGAACAAAACTTCAGACAAAGAATGACACTTGCAAATAATTTTCAAGATAATATATCACATGTACCCGATAGAGTTTGTTATTGCTGCTGGAAATTTTGCTATCATAACCAAATCCGTTCACTTACAAAATCACCATAAATTAAATAAAAACAGAACATCTCCTTCAGCGTACTGGAACAATATGGCAACAGGAAATTTACCACCAGAAATAAACGATCTGAACGGAATGGAAATACGCCTCATATCAAGAATTACACCATTTTTAAAAGTAGTTCGTTTAGGCGGTCGATATGGACAGCTGGGATTCAAAGGACAAGCAATTCTTTTTGCGCAAGCACCTTAAGATATTGCAGAACACCATTACCTGCTAACTCAATCAACTTCATTGACAGGGAATTCCATTTCTATACGTATAGGTACATAACAATTCTTATTTTTCGCATTCAATGTACATACTTAACGCCTCTTCCAAAACTCTAACGCTCAATAGAACAACTGGTGAGTAAAAATTCACTACATTATAAATTGTTTTCATTATCTAGTTCGTTATTTAATTCGGATTGCAGATTGCTCATAGATTTTTATGACAACACAGTGGTATTGGTTTTATTTCAACCAGTATAAAAGGCGTTTTCTTATCATTCAGTTGGTGCAGCTCGGCGTTTTTAATATGATCGGATCAAACCCTCAAAAAATTGCACATGTATGTGGATGACCGTAATTAATTACTTAATAACATTCGGGCCAGAGTTACATAACATATTTATATAGTATCCACGAAGTATTGCTGGTCTTTTAGTTTTTCCAAACCTATATGAAAACAAAATGTAAGTGTCTACCTAGCCGTTGTTACCTGTTGAATACGAGATAGTTGCAACGTCACTATTAGTAAGTAATTGATAGCAAATTCACCTAGAAAGTTTTTGACGAAACCAATCGTAATTTATCGTTCAAGATATTAACTTTCGAAACAAAAACACGATAGACACAAAACTAGGTAGCATAAACCACACAACATCATTATGGGTCTAATTAAAAAACACCTTATATAGCTGCTGAAATACGTTCACTGCTAGAAAAGCTGACATCTTCACAGATATTTGTCTTGCGCTACCCGCGTATCCGCATTCCTGTGAGATTAACCGGTGTAATGTTTTGGCCCATCTTTTGAGCAGTCCATATATTTTTAACTTTAATATTTGATGTTATGATGATGAGTTAACTATACTAAAATATATTGAAATAAAATCAATAAATAAAAATTAAAAACCCGACTACGGCAATAAAATATGGTATATTGTTTTTCACATACAAGAGTTTCGCACTAAAATATTTTATACCTACGCCGGGGTCGGAGCTAAAATACGAGAAAATGTTAGACTTATATACTAGAGTTTTCATGGTCGTCTTACGTAGGATGTTTGATGTTTATAATAGAAAAATGCTGACATTGATATTAGGGCATTACCCTGAGAATATCTGAAGGTTATAATACCAGTGACGTCGTATATTATACTCAATACGTATAGCTGGTATGTCTAACAAGGTTTATGCGTCACGATGGTTAGTCCACAAAACACATTATAAATTCCTATACTTCAAATAATTAAGGTGTCTCCATACACTACACTAGAAAATTCAATTAGAAAACATTATTCTTCATACTCATATTCATACCCCACATTATAATATTTTATCCGATTATAAAAAATTACGTATCAGACCTTTAGGGAAAACTATAATTAAAACATAATATTCACTTAGAAAATTTCGTCGTTTAACACACATATATACAAGGTTATTTTTTTGGACCTGATTTTCTTATGCCCACCTTATACCAAAGGTCAAAAGCAAAAACTTTTTCCTACGACTTTTCTAACAACTCACGAAAAATTTCCGACTTCCCATACAAAATGGGTCGGTCACGTGACCACTTTATTATGGGGAGACGAAAATGTTTTGTGCGTAGTTAGCAAAGTCGTAGAACAAAAGTTGTTGCTTTTGACCTCTGTTATAAGGTGGGCGTACGCAAATCAGGTCCAAAAAAATAACCTAGTACATATATACATAAATCTATCTGTGCATATCCTCAGATATCATCAGAACATAGCATTTATGTTTGTTATATTACCATGGGTAATATTATTATTTTTCCTCATTATGGGTTTAGGTATAGTTACCTTTTAATAACGCATTTCGCGCTTAGTCAGACTCATAGACATTTCATAATGGTCTGTAACTAGGCACCTAGGTCTGTTGCGTCTACAGCGCACCTACAGAGCTTCAGGATGATCCCGATACTTTCCATAAAACAAATTTTTCGGGTTGGCCGGACCGTAATTAACATAAATCGGTAGCACATATATTTTGGTACTTTCTACCGACCTGTCGCGACATAATACTCAGTTACACTGAACTTCGTTTTAACATATATATAAGGCCATATTTTAAGACATCTGGCCATCTGTAAATCCTCAACGCAGTGTCATGCGGATGTAAAAAGGGTGTTCAGGGAAATGCAGCTGCCGGAAAGTAGCCATGAAATGCTTAACAATTTGTCTCAACTGCCACGGCCAGTCATGCTCGAATTAAGCATAGTTCGAGGATGAGGGAGAGTCCCTAATGACAATTGCCGTACAAGCTGAAATAGGTGAGGACAATCCCTTTGAAGATGATCCCGATATGGAGGGCTTCGAAATGCCACCTCAGCATGAGAGCTTTGTAGATGAAGATACATTGGCATAAAAAAAAATGCGAGCATGAATGCTGCCTTGTTTTTGTAACTAAAAAACTTCGTTATAAATTAAAAATGTTTTTTATTTATACTAATTCGAATTTCCACTAAGGGTGTGTATAACTAGTATTCTAAATGAATAGATATATCTTAGAAATTTTCATTGAAATGTTTTCACCCTCACAATGCATAAAATGTCGGCCTTACACTTCAAATTTACGGGAAATGTGCAACTTAGAGGGACTTAGAAAAAAAAACGATATCAAATATTATGAGTATGTATATCATATATTAGGTATTTTTGTTGACAAGGATTTGATGCTTAGGAAACAATGGAAGGTTGCACAGCGACTAGCAGATATGTTCTGGTCTCGATGGATAAAAGAATACTTACTTACTTTGTTAGATAGGAAGATTAAAGGTTCTGCAGATCAAGACATTAAAGAAGGTCAGTTAGTTATTATTGTCGATATTAATTCCCCAAGAAATTTGTAGCCCCGTGGAGTAATTACCAAGACATTTCCAGGGCAAGATGGTAAGATCCGTGTAGTAGAGGTGCATTTAGTAGGCGGCGTGTTCCGTAGACCTGTAAATAAAGTAATTATCTTACCTGTCGCACAAGAGGGTGTTGGCAACTCCGATGGCGACGATTCGGCGGTTTGCCTGCATGTGTTTTTGTCACGCCTACATAAAGCTGAGAGACGTGCCAGGGATGGGGTAGTAGTAGGCAATGCCACCTCACACTCACCTACTTGAATTATTTAGTTTAAGTTTCTTATGGTCCTTTGTGTTTTATATGTGCTGACTCAGTACATTACTCGTACATTATAGGTATAAGTACTCGTATATAGGTACACCCACTTAGTACAATAATTTAACGTTGGGCCTCCGACATGGTTTGTTACCTTTAGCTGTAATGACCTTAACTGACCCGATATTCTTAAAGCTCTTTTGATTGTAGCTGGAAAAAAACGAAGATCCAAACAATTTTTCTTTGAAGACAAGAAGTGTCTTATCGAAATCATCACGTTACATTTTCCCGGCATTTCATGTTGCGAGTAAACGCGATAATAAGACATCAAAAATCTGATGATGAACTTCTTGGTAGAAGATTACAAGATTATTGGTACCGGATTGAATTCCAAAGTTAAGGTAGTCCTCATTTACAAATGCTTTGCTGGATTCAGAATATTCCTATAATTTTCCCTAGATACGGGTAATATGGAATAAGACGACTTGGTGAAGCGTGTTCAAATTCATCACCATTCTGAGACGTGCTACAAAAATAGTCAAGACCGACGCTGTCGATTCAGTTTCCCACGCAATGTGAGTGGTCCTGACGAATGCATTGACAATAATGGACGATTTTGCATTTTAAAAGGACATTTGAGAGAGGTAAATTAATTACAATCCTTAATTATTGACATTATGGACCGGGAATATGGATATTCAGCCATGCGGTAATGTGACAGCAGTTGCATACTATATCGCAAAATATGGTGCAAAACATTAAAACCCAAGATGTTGGTCAAGCAGTACGTGACGCAGTAAGCCGGATACGGCAACATCACAGAGACATTGGAAGTCAACTTTTTGCTTCGTCAGTTGCCATTAAGTATCACCATACTTAATCATAGGCGAGTCTCTGCGTGCAAAGCTGCGTACAGACTGTCATTTAAAATTGCTAGACAGCACACGAAAAGTTGTTTTCTTAAAT
The DNA here is from genome assembly GCA_947532105.1 of Athrips mouffetella. NCBI lineage: Eukaryota > Metazoa > Arthropoda > Insecta > Lepidoptera > Gelechiidae > Athrips > Athrips mouffetella. Next base: position 14,833,803 of record OX383974.1, read on the forward strand.
ACTTGTCAAGACAAGGAAAGCTATCGGATGCTTCGATCTGATAATAACCAAGTACATTCAAAACACTGGCTACATTAAAATTATGAAAAGTCTATATGATGGATTTATGGGGCCAAATTAAACATCCTGAATTTTTTTTTCTTCTAATCCTATAAAAACTGGTAACAAAATGAAGGGTTTTAAGAAGTGATAAAAAATATATACAACACTTAATTTGTTTAAGCAAATATTTAAGAATAATTTGACGGAACAAATCTGAGAACGATAAAGTTTGAAATGTCTTGTCTCGTTCCGCCTGCAATATCTTCTAAAATTCAAAGTAACCAAACCCTATACAGGGTGGCCCATTGATAGAGGTCCAAAAGAAAATTTGGATGCTTCATGCTGAAGGGTATCCAAATCACCCTCATGTATGTTCCGCGATTATTTGCAGTATTCGAGTATAAATTATTTAATATCTTTTAAAATTTTCCGCCGAAGAAAATTAAAAATTCATATCTTTTTTTACTAAACATTTTTTCAATTTTCTTTTTGTGTCATAATTGCTTTGAACGTTACGTTCATACATTAAATAATGAACCTCCTTACATTCCTACTTGTTACTCAAAAAGTATGGTAAATAAAATTTTCGAACAATTTAATGGGCCGTTTAAAATTTTGATTATCAATTTAAAAATACAAAGAGGATGTTCCATAGATTGTGGCTGGTTTTAAAAACTTTTTAGGTCTGTAGGCTAATAAAAATATAAAAAAAAATTAGTGCTCAATTTAATACGGTATTTTTCGCTGAAATTGCACTGAGAAAAAATTTGGCTCACAAAGCACAATATTAGCGTTGTAGATTTTTTATTGTTAGTGGGACAAGAAACTTAAACAATGCATTCAAGTTAACTTTTTTTTTGGAATTTTAACATAAATTTTACAAACAGAACACATTAAAACACTAAAGTGCATTGATAAACCCCAATCGGGTTTGTCCCAATGCCATTTGGAGCTATGTGATTAGCAAACGAGCAACAACGTTTACTTAAAGTACACAGTATCTGTACTTAAACAAATACACACATAAACATATAAATACTATTACAAGACATATTGTACTTATAGCTAGCTACCTATAGAGCGCACCCGCACGCACCGGCCGACCGGTTTTCGCATTCAAGTGATTCGCAAGGAGGGGATCGGACACATATACTCGTACATACAGGTTGCTCCACTTTTTTTAGGAATAATTGCTTAATTGTTGTTGATAGTATTTTTTTAGTATACACGATATGTTTTTTGAGTTTATTTCCTCTTTTTTTTCTTTGGGTAAGTTGTTTATAAGTTCGGGTACAATGAACTCTGATCTCCTTTTACCGTAAAAGTTAGTATACCTCGGTTTTTGTAAAAGCTTTTTGTCGGACCGTCTTGTTTGAAATCTTGTATATATTTCTTCGTGCTGTATTTCCTTTCTGTAGTATTGTTCTTTAAAAAGAATTGATTTAAATAATATTGGTAGAACGTTACAATATTTAAATAATTCATCTTCATTTTGTAATTTAATTTTAATTTTAGGAGGTAAGTACTATTAGTTTTAAAAGTCTTATTTGAATTTTGTAAATGTCGTCTAAGTATGTTTAAAAAGTGCGCCCATAGCTACTAAGCCCGTAGGAGATGATACTTTCGGCCACGGAGTAAAGAAGGGAAGAGGAGATGATGATATCAGTCGAACCGTGATTCAATCAATTGAGCCATGACGTCACGAAAGGGGGCGGGGCATACGCCATTTCCTCTTTGAACTTACCAGTGATCACATCGAAACACGCTCTGCAAAAAATTGTTTAAATAGTTGGAAAAACAATTCCCACTATGAAGTGTTGTGTGCCTTTGTGTTTAAATTCGTCAGACAGGCAAAAAGAAACTGCATTTAAAGTGTCTTTTTACTTGTAAGTAAGATTTTTCAATAAAATTTGCTATCCATGTACTGTAGCCATGTGGCCGTAACATTAGTTCTGCTTTATGTCGCTAGATGGTTTTGGGAATATTTGTAGATGATCGAAATTCACCCCTTCTTTCCTTTTCCCAAATTCACTTCCACAGACTCAATTTACATTTCTGGCTTTAGCTTTAACAATAGTTTGATAAAAATTACGTGAATATCGTAAATATTTTATTTATTTGGAGAAATATTTGTAGTTTGTAGTTATGTTGTTTGTAGTAGCGCCACCTAATATGCAGTGGACAAACTCGCCAGAGTTAGGTTCAAGAACCGTCTTCCAGATTTCAGCAAGTAAGTAGTATATAGGGTCTTAATTTAATAACGTGCCATAGCTAAGTAAGATATGAAAAAAAAACCTACTTAAAAAAAATTAAAACTTCATTGAAACTAAACTAACGCGGAGCGCAATGACCCAGATCATCAAACCAGCGCGCAAGTATTAGTGGATTAGGTAGGCACATACATAACTGAAACTGTTTATTTATTGCGTTAGTTTAGTTTCAATTTCAAGTTTTAGTTAGTCAAGGAGATTTCGTTTTTTTATGTAGGATTTTTAAAATATTTTTTGTGTTCCTTTATCGTTACCGAACCATCTTCTAAACTTTGGCAATAAACACCCAGTAGATAGAGAGCGGGAAGTCAGCAACCTTACCTCATCGCAAACAAAATCGTAAACAACATACCTACTTCTCATAGTAGGAATAGCGGAATGCCTCTTATTTTTAATTTGATTACTAAGTAGGTATACAAATGAATACCTATTGTTATTTTTGAATTTTCAAATCCATATAGTTGGCTCTATATTCATATAGATAGAGGGAGCATAACGTGTTAAGCTGCCACCACTTTTATCTTTTTAATCTACTTCAAAAAGAAGAGCTTAGCTTACAGATTCGCCGAGTTCGCGATTTTATTATACGTATAGATTGGTCGCTATTTTCATAAGCAACGAGGAAGGGTTACCGACTGCCCGCTCTTAGTCTCAGGTTATAATTTAATTGCGAGCCATAGCTCTGGAGCAAGATCCGTATCAGTGACTGAATAACTTTTTCCAAGGAACATAGGTCGAAAAACAAAAAATAGTTTTTGACTTTCCATACCTACTGAGTGACCAACACAATTGTATGGGAAGTCTAAAATTTATGGCCTTTATCGAACTATGTTCCTTTGGGAAAGTCGTTCAGATACTGATACTGAACCCGCGAGCTATGGCACGCAATTAAATTAACACCCTGCACAAACAATTTATTTTTGTAGTATAGTGTCTTTATAGTGTCTTTTACGCCATCTAGTAGAGTATAGCAGTACCACCAAAAAGTGCGTAAGGACAAAAAGTGCTAGTAGTTTCACTATTTGCCACTAGATGGATTTTACATAAGTAGGTGGAGTCTAGTTTTGTCCCGCCAACCCGTGACTCGATCTTCACCCCCGCGCACTGTCACGCTTCGTGTCGTACTAAAATCTCGTAGGGGCAGCTCCTCTCCCCTTCCTTACTCCGTGCTTTCGGCTAACGCTAGGTACATGTTACGCTTTATATCATAAGGTACCCTGTCTTTTATAATGTACAGTTTAGCCGCGCAGTTTATTACACACATAGGCTATGTGAGGTCCCCAGTTGAAGCGCTGATCAATTTTAAGCCCTAGTTATATTTGCTTATTTACTTTCTGCAACGGCGGACAGCTACATTTCAAACTACCTCCATCGGTGTGGAAACAGTTATAGGTATGTGCTACTATCTCAACAAACTTTAACAAACTTAATCATAATCTTTTTATTGTGCAACTCATTATTGATGAATAAACAACGTCATTTTTGCCAAATTCAAATTGGCTAAACTTTATTGTTACGATCACAATAATACGTTGTGAATGTATTAATGTTAACTTTGTCCATAACTGACAAATTTCTACATAAACAATCTCACAAAAGTTTTTTGCTACGCTCACTAAAGTATAACATTGTTAGAAACTGACAAATTTCCACGTAAACAATTGCACAATATTAATTTTGAGGTGGGGACAACGTTGCTGTGCAACAAATTTAAAATAGACCGTTTGACAAGGTGCCGCGCGGTGCAGCGGGGAAGGTGAATTTTGTCGTACGCGCAACCCAGTTGCGCATTACTTTCGTGCTTAAAATGTGTTTACTGAAATGGATTTACGCCAATTCCTGGAGAGTGCCAGGCTCTCCAATCTAACAGAGTGGATGTTGGGTAAGTTTTTGTGTGTTTTATTTCTCGTGTATGCTTTGCGCTAGTGTCACCGGCGCCGCCACCGGTAAGCTTGCTACCTGTGTAATGACGGCACCGTGTTTCAAATGGAGCTTATTGTTTGTATGTACATGCCATCAGTGTGTAAACCTTAGATTATGAATAACGGCAGCTTACTGCCTATAGATAAACAAAGAGCCCGAAAACGCGTAACCAATTTTGATTTGTCAATGTGTGCGTTAGATAGTGATGTACATTTTGGTATCGATATTCGAGTACCCTGGCGACATTGACTTGTCTGTTCAGGCGGTAGCGTCGCTGTCAACAATCGCAGTGTTTCACTTGTAGTAGGTAGTAGTGTCGATAATCCTCCATTTCTCCGCCTGGGGCCGTAGATAAGTGGATTTCTACTATCGTAAATGCCAGTAGTATAGAATAAAAATGTATGAGATTGATATTCACTGACGAAATGTTGCGTGACGGCTATGGCTATATTATATGCAACTACCGTTTACGATTACAGGAAGCCCCTTTTCTAGGTACCAACCCAAAAAAGTCGGTGGAACTGTAATTTATGTTTCTTTGTTCAAACCTAATTTTTTGATCTTCGTCACTGCATGACCAGTGCCACCAGCATGAGCCCCTATCTTAGGCCAAATGTATTTTTTTTATTTTTTATTTATGGAGCAAATGTCAAAATATAGCATTTGAGGCCGCCAAAGGCCTCTCACATATGGCTCTTTAACGACTACATCCATAGGTAGTAGTCGGGCCAACGGCTTAACGTGCCTTCCGAAGCACGGAATTATCCAACTTATCGGACTATCAGGTGATTCATCCTGCAATGTCCTAACCAAACTGGGGAAGCCGCTCAAAGGGATTTTTGTCTGACAGAGTCCCCACCAGGAATCAAAAACAGAACCTCCGGACTCTGGATCGAGAGCCGAGCGCTCTAACCACTAGACCATTGAAGACGTTAATGGCTGATAATTCTACAAAGCAGAAAATCGCTAAATTTCACAACCTCAAACGCTACGCAACGTTGGAATGCGTATTGAAGACGCATATTTCACAACATCAGACACACTGAGAGAAATTTCCTGACTTTCCTTCTGAGTTTGTCCTTCCAAAAGCATTTTCTTCTAAAATGGAGGACTATTCCTTCCCTGTTTACCGTCCAAATCGGAAAGATGCGAAATTCCTTCCGATATTTAGAAGGAAATTTTTATTTCCTTCTAATACAGAATGAAATAAAGGACGGAAATTATGTAGAAGGATTATACCAAGTAGGAAACACCTTCCGGTACAATATTCCCACTAAAATTGGACGGAACAATATTTTTCCTTCCACATATATTCTTTTAATTCGGAAGAAAATTTTCAGTGGGAAAAATAACACCCCCTTTCCCTCTAAAATGGAATAATTAGCTGACAATACCGTCCAAATTAGAGGTATTTTATTTGGATGGAATATTTCGACTAAAATACTTCCAAATCAGACGATAATATTCTTCCAAATTGGTTGTAATTGTTTGGTAGGAAAAATAACAATGGATTAACCTTCCGGTTGTGAAATTTCCATCCAGAATAGAAGAATATTACCGTCAAAATCAGCGGGAAATAATTGGAAGGTAATATGTAAACTAAAGCCGTCCAAAGGTGATAAAAGTCCATCTAATTCAGAAGGTTTTAACTTCTAAACCAGTAGGTAATATAATTTGGAAGAAATTTCCCAAATTAATTATGGAAGGAACAATAAGCCAGTGGGAAATATTCCGTAGGAAAAAATGTTCCCACTAAAAATGGACGGAACAATATTTTTCCTTCCACATATATTCTTTTAAATCGGAAGAAAATTTTCAGTGGGAAAAATAACACCCTCGTTCCATCTAAAATGGAAGAATTAGCTGACAATAACCGTCCAAATTAGAGGTATTTTATTTGGATGGAATATTTCGACTAAAATACTTCCAAATTAGACGATAATATTCTTCCAAATTGGTTGTAATTGTTTGGTAGGAAAAATAACAATGGATTAACCTTCCAGTTGTGAAATTTCCATCCAGAATAGAAGAATATTACCGTCAAAATCAGCGGGAAATAATTGGAAGGTAATATGTAAACTAAAGCCGTCCAAAGGTGATAAAAGTCCACCTAATTCAGAAGGTTTTAACTTCTAAACCAGTAGGTAATATAATTTGGAAGAAATTTCCCAAATTAATTATGGAAGGAACAATAAGCCAGTGGGAAATATTCCGTAGGAAAAAATGTTCCCACTAAAAATGGACGGAACAATATTTTTCCTTCCACATATATTCTTTTAAATCGGAAGAAAATTTTCAGTGGGAAAAATAACACCCTCGTTCCATCTAAAATGGAAGAATTAGCTGACAATAACCGTCCAAATTAGAGGTATTTTATTTAGATGGAATATCGCGACTAAAATACTTCCAAATCAGACGATAATATTCTTCTAAATTGGTTGTTATTATTTAGTAGGAAAAATAACAACAGATTAACCTTCCGGTTGTGAAATTTCCATCCAGAATAGAAGAATATTACCGTCAAAATCAGCGGGAAATAATTGGAAGGTAATATGTGAACTAATGCCGTCCAAAGGTGATAAAAGTCCACCTAATTCAGAAGGTTTTAACTTCTAAACCAGTAGGTAATATAATTTGGAAGAAATTTCCCAAAATAATTTTGGAAGGAACAATAAGCCAGTTGGAAATATTCCGTAGGAAAAAATTTTCCTACTAAAAATGGACGGAACAATATTTTTCCTTCTACATTTATCCTTTTAAATCAGAAAGAAATTTTCAGTGGGAAAAATAACACCCCTTTTCCATTTAAATTAGAAGAAATAGTTGACGATAACCATCCAAATTAGAGGTATTTTATTTGGATGGAATATCGCGACTAAAATACTTCCAAATTAGACGATAATATTCTTCCAAATTGGTTGTAATTGTTTGGTAGGAAAAATAACAATGGATTAACCTTCCGGTTGTGATATTTCCATCCAGAATAGAAGAATATTACCGTCAAAATCAGCGGGAAATAATTGGAAGGCAATATGTGAACTAATGCCGTCCAAAGGTGATAAAAGTCCACCTAATTCAGAAGGTTTTAACTTCTAAACCAGTAGGTAATATAATTTGGAAGAAATTTCCCAAATTAATTATGGAAGTCGAGGATCTCATGTTGGAGCCCGAAAATGGTAAATGGAACTCCGTAACTTAACAAGATAACCTCGTCGTGTTTGGGCTTATTGGCCTTTTCTTGACGAGTACTTGGCCCTAGTTGGTGTCAATTGTCTCATGATGGAGCCGGAAAGCGGCCATATGAACACCTCAACAAATTAAGATAACCCCATCGTGTTTCGGCTCGTTGAATTCGTCTTGCGAGCACTTTGACCATAGTTGGTGTCCAGGGTCTCATAATAGAGCCGGAAGGTGATTAATGGAACTCTTTAACTAAACAAGATAACATCATCGTGTTTGGGATATTGGACTTCTCTTGACAAGCACTTCGGCCCTAGGCGGTGTCCAGAGTTTTATGATGGAGCCGGATTCAATGGAACTCCGTAACTAAACAATATAACCTCATCATGTTGGGTTACGATTACGATTTGATAGAAAGGGGTTGGGCAGTATTAGCTAAAAGCCACTGCGACCTATTTAGATCTATTGGGGCTTACCCTTATATTCATCCAGTCGGGCTATGTAACGTAACGACCGCTAGATGGCAGCCGGGACCAACGGCTTAGCGTACCTTCCGAAGCACGGAATCATCTTTCTTTTTCAGACAATCAGGTGATTTAACCTGCAATGTCCTAACCAAATTGGGAAAAACTCACAAAGTGACTCAAAATGTGGTATACCCCCATAGGAATCGAACCCACGACCCCCGGATCAAGAGCTCAAAGCTCAGACAACTAGACCACGGAGGCAGTTAGGTGGTATTCAGGGTCTCATGATGGAGCCGAAAGATGGTCAATGGAATTCCGTAACTTAAGAAGATAAACGTTATCGTGTTTGGGCTTATTGGATTTGTCTTGACGTACACTTTGGCTCAATGTGGTGAGAAGTCCAATAAGCCCAAACACTATGAGGTTATCTTGTTTAGTTACGGATATCCATTGACCACTGTAACAGTTCGACCTAGCTGCAAGCCTGACTTGCCATCATGGCTCACAGCACAAACTGAGACTTTCCTACCTAACTTACTAGTCCTAACTTGCTAAGCGAACACGGACTAACCTGACTTAATTTTTTTTGTTTTAACTTTTAATTTTAACCAAACACATAGAATAAGGAGATAGCATTACCTGAAAATTGATCCAAACTATTATACCCTGTTCTAATAAATAATTCGGCCGGTGATCGAACTAGTGGCTTAAGACCCAACGCTATGAGACAAGAGCAGCCAGAACCATGGGAGAGATTATGATTTGTTCCTGCCTAACCTCTAAGGTCTGCCTATCTTAGTCTAGGCTACGCCTCAACATCTGGAGAGTTTGCAGCAATATTAATGTGATAAGAAGAACATGGAGTAAGTATGTATAATAGGTAAGGATGCGCGTTAGATAAGTAGAATATGAAGTTATGTAACCGAGAATAGCTGTAAAGAAATAATAGTTATGTAACCGAGAATAGTTGTAAAGAAATAATAGTTGTAAACTATGGCTGACTTCAGGGAAAACTAAGAGTATTTAGATTGTATAGAAAGAAAATATGTTTTAGTAGGTTGATAGGTTATTAGGTACTAAGGTACCCCCTATTTAGGGGGTAGAGGTCCCGCTCGCTCCCCGCGGTCCTCCGTGAGCTTCGACTAGCCAAACGGGACGGCTCCCCGCCTTTACCTATCTCTCCGTTTACTGAAGCTACTCTACTGCTTCAAAATCAACCAAAAGAATGGGTAGATAATTTTACTCAATCGGTCCTCGTTTGTCTGTAGGTTTGTGGTTACATTATGTCTTCAAAAGGGTTGAGTGGAGGGTACAAAAGGTATCCAAGCTTGTTCCAGCTACTTGGATTGCATATAAATATATACATATAAATACAATATCTGTTTTCTTTTTTCTTCAGCAAACAAATATTAAGTAAACGGAGATTTTGGAACAATAATTACTTTATGAATCTACATTTAATTTGTCAAGGTCCTTTAGACCAAAGTCAGTCATAATTTTATCTGAACAATAAAACCAACACTTTAATATAAGTGATATAAGTTCTTGTTTCGAACCCGAGACACATTATTTTAGGATCTCGCGAGGATCAAGGAATGTTCCTTATCTTTCCCGTCCTTTCAGCTCAATTGCATTTTATTGAGAAAGCATTATTTCAGTACGTTCATACGCACAAATCGACTATACATCTAGTTCGATAGCTTAATGATAATTCGATCTACACGATGTGGACATTTTGCCTTTTCTAGTACAACAGAGGACCACAGGTTTGCTTTTGCTTCACCTTGCAGAACCAAATATTATCAAGCATTAATTTCACTTGGTGGAAATCCCTTTTAATTTTAAGAAAGTATGATCTAATGTGTCATATCCAAAACACAGCAATCTAAGCTGAAAGTAGGTAGGTACTCAACAAGACACATGCCTACCTCAAACATTTTATCGAAATTAGATGCATATATGAATTACTATAATATTAATAAGCGTCCACTACAAGACAAGGAATCCCCCTAGAGTCTCATTTTACCAAATAAAATACCAGATTTCATGTGATCTAGATTATAAAGCTACTTCTGTAGGTACTAAAAGAACGAAGATAAGTATAGCGTTCAACACCCGACAAGGCATAATAGTCAGGAAAAATAGATTTATCACAGATTTAAGTATACCACATCATAGAAATATCATTCTTTAGATAAGCAAGTTAGTTTTATACTGATATCTTTAAATATGATCACAGAGTTAAATGATGTCTAAGGAATCTATCAGCATTTGGTATGATTCCAGAAAATTAGTAATATTTAAGCCCACGACGTCCCACTGTTGGGCAAAGGGTTCTTCCTAAATCCCAAGATTACAGGACTAGCCTGATCTAGGTGGGTATGTTGTACCCCACTGTTAAACAGAAACAATCCTAACCCCAACTTTCCCCTTACACAGTAATATAGGCATATAAAAATAGTCATTGGGTTAAGGTCACAGTCTAATAGACACACATGCAAATATAGTCACAACACGTTATAGAAATGTACATCGTTCGCTTTTGGGTGGTACCCAACCAAAAGGGGTTAGATGAAAAACTTCAGATAACCAGATTTATGTTTTTCAGATAGGCGTTTTCTGTACTTCGGAAGGCAAGGTTAATCCAGCCATCATCTAGGACTAAGTCACAGGGTAAGGCTGAGGAAGGCTTATCCAAGCCCAGCTTGTAAACTCTGATCACTAGATCTATCTTTCTAGCCGTCAGTTCTAGGGAAAACACGATAATATCTAGACAGTTCTTAAAGAATGGCATAGGGAGAACTGGAGAGCGATTTGCAATTAAATGATAAATCACATACAATTGAAAGAGATCAAAAACACATTAAATATAGACAGTTTAAAAAAACACACAATAAAAAACAACAATAGGAAAAATGGGTATAGACTTGTACTTACAGATTTCCGGGTACCAGATCGGCCTAATTGACTAAGATAAATAATTGATTAAAGACTCGCGTCGCACTGTCTTAGCAATAGTGTAGAAATCTAGGTTCTAAGCTAGCACTCGAGTTTCTAGGAGCGAGCGATCGCTTTACGACGGTCGAAATTCCACGAGGAATTTTCAGGGATCCCGACACCTGCACGTTCACGCCGAAATTACCGTTAGTTATGATTAAAATGCTTTCAGGAATTTCGGGCATTCCTCCAGCATAATGACTTGTCGAAAGTTAAACAACGAATGATCCCTCACAACCCAAGTCTGCGTATTTATACTCTTGAATTTAGCACGTGCCTTCCCGAACTCATTAACGCCACCGTTCCTCAATAATAATAGTCCCGTGGCTTCCCAAACCGTTTTTGGCAGTCTCGAGAAGTTCTCGGGACATATTGGGAACAACCGCGTCCCCGCTTCTCCTCTCTCGTTGAGGCGACAACCGCCATTCATCGTACATTGAAGGTTCAAAAGCTAGCCTTAGCGCCGCCGTTCAGTCAAGCGCAGCAATGATCACGCAACTCTAACATTGTCGCCATCTACCTTTAATCAATAATGTTTCTCATTTAATTGTTTGTCTTAATGACGTGTTTTTCTTTATAAAACGGACTTAAAGTATTCTTATGGATACTAAATCATGTAAAATAAGCTTGAATTACTAAACTAAATGTCTTGATTAAGTTTCGAATGCATTTTACTGTTTTTTTTCTCGATCCGAACCTAAGATGTTCATTCATCCGACTACCTTCAATTCTTAAGGTGTATCCTTCTTTTTTAATGGAATGCTTAGTTATAGTCTGACTTTACAACGAGTTATTTGGGTATTTTTAACTTCAATTTAATCGGAAATGTGTTTGATCAAAAGTTGATCTAGACACGCGGTAGCGTGTCAAAGCCAAGTTCAACGTGAATATTAGTTACATAAACCTAAACTTGAATATTTCGGAATCACTGACGGCCGAACCGTCACAGCCAACCCCCAAAATTTGTGCAGAAGCTATGTGCCGCCCGGAGCAAATTTTCACACCCTTATTACAAATTCAAAATTAAATTTATTAACTCTTAACCTATAATGCAAATGTTGATATGAGGTGTAAGTTTTAAACCAAAGGACAAACGTCTTCAATCCGAATTCAAGAATCAGACCGTTGACTTATCGCTCATCTTCCAGTTTATACCGAGTACAAACGAACTCCACTCAATACAAGGAGCTCGGGTTGTGAATCCAGCCTGCCCTAATGACAACATAAAGTCATTTCACCTGCTGAGCAAATCGTTATTTTTGTATTTCAACTCCAGGATAGACATTTATGTCCCTGTTAGAGTAAAGTCAATTCTATTGGCTGCAAGATAAAACCGTTCTTCTGACCAATAGTCCCAGTCTAAAACTTGACTCTATATTGCTTTCTTTCATCCTTTGGAGAATGTGCAGTGTAGGGTTTTGCTTTTGAGCTGTGCCCACTGGTAGAGTAAAAGTTATTTACAGGGAGCATTAACACTCTTTCTGGACACCAGAATAAACTTCGCTTCCAATGTCTTTCAAGTAACCTAACACCTAAGATCCCATAAATACTTTGTTGTAAGTGTGGTGTACAAGGTTAACAGTCAATAAATTTGATCCGTAGAGAGTGTACCCAGTGGTTCATTGCAACCCTCCAGTCTATATTAAATCCTTCCACACATCAATCTCATATTCAGTTAGTGATTAGTCATTCAACCAAATTTATCTTTGCATACAACCTTTCTCATAAACACATACCTTCCTCATTTGCACTTTCACGCTGTTACTACGATCTACTAGACTCTCCCAACGGATAATTATTTGTTTTCCCTTCTAACTGAGATATAACTTAAACTTTGACAAATGTCTAGTTATTCAGACAGACACACAACCTATACGCAACTAACCAAACAAAGCCTAAACCCCGAATTCTCTAAGCAAGCTCCCATCTGATTAACCTATTCAGATACAAATTACTACAATTAACCATAATTAAGTTAAATTTTAACACTAAACAAATCTTTAGGTCTTCACAAGTGTTTTTTATTTTCATAATATCCTTCGCGAATAATCTTATTGGCCCTACATTCCGATGTATTTTATGGCGTTGTTATCATGGTATTTTTTTTCCTATTATTATGGTAATTTTTTTTTCGTAACTTCTGATTTAAATCGAAACAGCTTACTAGCTGATAGCTCGCTTACCCGCTCAATACTATTTACCTGTTCCCTGGCCTTCTTATACGTCAGTACTATTTTCGCGGACCTCTTACCGAAGGCAAAGGAAACTGAACCCGTCTTTTAGGTGGATTTAGGTTACTTACACATTATTCCCAGACCATCCAATGTATGTACAACACTGTAAAACCCCTGTGGTCCAAATCCCGATGCTTAGACGAGTCTCACGCTGCATTCTCCGCCGAACGTGTAGGTATAGCAACTCCGCTGTGCCCGTTCTTACCGCGCGTTACATTACTTACCTTCCACAATACTTTGCACAAATAATGAACCGCGCTTAGTTCGGCCATGACTAAAGCTTTTACAATTTTTCGACAGATGGCGCCTCGTTCCTATGCTGCAGAACTTTTATAATAAAATAAATAGAAAAACGTGTACTATGGATAGAATGCTTTGTGCATTAACAAGGTGCACAACGCATTACTCCCATATTTTGCAGGTCGTTAAGTCATGTCAATGAGATTATGGTATATTGAGGACTCCTGTAATTTAGCGCCATGACTCATTACTAGCCACCTATGTGAAATTTTAACTATCCTGCGTTAGTACATTATTTTAGGGAAAACCTTTCCCTAGCCTAACATTACTAGGGGGCTGGTTATAGTCCAATTTCCCTCGCCCATCCCGAAGCCCACTAACAGATGGCGCTGCAGTCCTAAACCCGAGAAACAAAACGTCCCTGACACCCAGGAATCTCCTAAATACCAATCCCCACGGGAATCGTGAGAGCCACAAACAAAAACCCGTTCACAAACATACATACCTACATACACACACTCACCGCTCTTCCTACAGTATAGGATCCTAAGTTACCATCATATGGCATGTCTTGTATAGGTTTCTTATTTAGGACCCCTAAATTCAAACTATCTAGTACTCCAGCTATATACATTTATTGTAATATTTTTCAATTTACTTTTAATCAGTCATTTTTCTATTTACATTTTAATCAATTAACCAATCTTTGTACTCTTAATAAGGACTAACAGTCATAAACAAAATTCTACATGTGCATATATAGACATACATACGCATCCATACATATATATGTGTATACATACACATGCTCTTACTATACACGCATGGCAAGTAGGCATAACATAACGAACATCCTATAACATTTTAACTTACTCATTGCAACATTAGGTATAATAAACACAATAGTACCTCAAAAGAACCCTTCACAAAATACTAATTCCTAAAACAATTCTACTGATAGTGTAAGTTCCATCATAACCCATTTAGTAACTTGTATTAGTACAAACAAACGTATTCACTCATATTTGATCAAGGAGCAATTTATTCCCGTTAGAAATATTTATTGAAGTAAATGATAGGTCACTACTACTTAATGCTAATTGGAAATTCAAAATTTACTTATTAAGTTTAGCATTTACTTGTCCTGTTTTAGAACAGCTTTCCCCCCCACTTCGCTTCTTCTCAAGTTTAGGCTTCGTTAGGCTCGGCCAGTAATACTAGTTCTAACATTAGGAGAAGAAAAATCTTTCAAACCAAACATCAAATTCATCATTTTGTTACGACGACTTCTCATCCTTGATCGAAGCAAGTATTACTCGATCAACTAAACAAACTTATTTATAAGAAATATATCAAGAAAATCATCTTCCACTCCGTGTAGAAAATAAATCCCAGCTGCAAACCTTATCAGTCTCAGATTAATTATTGTAAAATCCCTTCCCACTTTCAAAAGAAAAACATACGTACTCCTAAAGATCCTTACTAAATTCATCCCCATTCCCCCATTGGCATGAACTAAAGGACGGATTCCAATATAAAATATTCTACTATTCTAGTGTGAGATCTTTGAATGGTTGTTCTAGTTAAACCTATTGACAAGAGAAAAATCACAAAGGCACCTTATAGGTACATAAACTTATAAGGATATTCTACCTACTATTTTAACATGAGATCTCCGTAAGTTTAAATTAACCCTATTGACAAGAGGAAAATCACAAAAGGTATCTAATAAATACATAACATCACACCTCCATTCCGTCAATGTAGGCAGAGACCCACCTAGCACCCTTATCTTGCCATACCCGGCACACTTATCATTACCCCGTGTCTAAAGCCCATTTTAAAAATATGATTCGGCCGGCTCCAATACAAAATCTTCGAGTTGGTAAGTCTCCACCTCCAACTCCCTTCGTAAATGCTTTCCAACCCCCTTTTTCTTGGACTTCAAGGTAACAGGTATAATTCTTGTTAATGATCCAATTTTAAAGTATGGTGTATGTAGCGTCTTTATTTAGATTGATTGTCCAAAATCGGTCAAGTGTTTTCCGTAATCTTTTATGGACATTACCTTCTTCGTAAATGTTCATCTTCCTATCACTTGTCAACTAAACCCAATATTGCCAGACGGTTCCAAAAGACGCGGACTGAGTTACGAAATTTATTCCACTTGCTCATGAAGTAGCATGCTCATGATCAATTTTTAATGCGTAGGTTCTCAGAAGTTTTGTAAGAGATATAACCGAAATAGCTAGAACATTACTATGGATGAATTTATAACCCTAGAGATTGTAACGTTAAATTTTCTTTCACAATTTTTTTTTGTTCCAACCCTGACGCAAGTACTGGCAATACAAACGATCTACTAGAAAGAATGCGGCTTGCATTTCTAAATGCAATTAAAACATTAAATAAATGTCTATCTATCTAACATAGAAGATTTTATATTTCCGAATAAATGAATTAATGTTTTACGCGAAATAGTTACGGAGTGAGGCAAACAGTGCAATAACCCAGGTAAGCATACGTTCACATGTTGATATGATTCAACTACAATAGTACCTTAAAAATTTGTTTTCCTGCCCCTATAAAGCGAACCTGCCCTTACCTGACCGCGCGTTGACCATTGATTTCATAGCCCAAGCACTTAAAATGGTAATTTCATTGTTATAATTACTGTATGAGCCTAATGTTTACAAGCTTAGTCACAAAGCGACAACTTTACTTTTTTTTTTCCAACATGATCTTGCCGTTTCTTCTTGGGCATGACTAAGAGTTTCTTTCCCACCCGTTCCATAGCTACTATACGTGTATTAACAAGTTTTTCTTCTTTTTTTTTTTTTTTTATTAAGTAATCTTATCTATTTTTAATGTTTTTATTTTCTAACTATCTCCAGGCGTCAACAGGAAGTTCTGGAGTCCGGCCTTCTCACCTTCTACCCCTGTGCTGCATGGATTTAGACTACAACCCCCCTTACGCTGGACTTTAGACGTACAAGAGAACAATAAACCCTCCTTTTATCTGATAGCCAAGCGGGACCTATTAGATTGAGACGGTAATAACACAAGCCGAGTGAAGTCCTAGACTACTATCACACTTCAATAACACTTATTTATTACTAATTAACTCACATAAGGTTCGCAGCTGTTCCGATCAGCGGTGGTGATGCTTATTTCTTTTATTAAAAGCTAAACAAAAGAAAACACTCTATTTATTTCATAACCCTATCCCTAATATTACAATACCGGTTATGTTATTATAACCAGTCTATTCTTCGACTATTAACAATCTTCCATAATTTTGTAGACAATATTTAATTATTTAACAAGATGGATGGTATTAAATGAACACTTAACTACCACCACAATTCCTATATTTCATTCCCCTTCATCTAGTTCTTGTCCATTTTGTTCGAACTGGGCTTTCTACGTCCGCTTCAATAGC
Source organism: Athrips mouffetella (assembly GCA_947532105.1). Classification (NCBI taxonomy): domain Eukaryota; kingdom Metazoa; phylum Arthropoda; class Insecta; order Lepidoptera; family Gelechiidae; genus Athrips; species Athrips mouffetella. The sequence goes on from OX383974.1 coordinate 14,850,598, forward strand.
TACTTCTTCCCTATCCCTATTCGATGACGTAGAAGTTTGACTTCCTACCACTACTTCAGACTGACTAGAACTGATTGGACCCACCACGATGTCTGCATCTGCAAGTCTAAGTGGTAGACGCTTCCTTCTACTCAGCCTGTCCATCTTCCTATCTTTTTCTTAATCTTGCGCTAGCAAATTGAACCGTTTACATACCTAAAACGAACAAACCCTTCATCAATAATGTTAAGTCTATACCTAAAAATGGTTAGCAAATGCACTTCCCTAAATTATTTAACAGTTTCGCAGATTGTCCCGATACGATACATAGTAGGGTCACAGCCCATTTTTGTTTCTTACAACGTTCAACTGACCTTACGTCAGAATATACCAGCCAGGAACTGTATAAAGGAGAAAGAGTATTATTGTACCTATAAATTTTAGTGCATAATAGTATATATATGTGCATAGTAACATCCCTCTTTAGTTTGCATCGTTGCCCCCCTTCGCTTGCCAGCTAAGACCTTAAAACTGCAAGAGTAAGACCCAGTATTTTATGAAAATTTCCCTCATTGTAATAATTACCTTGATACCCTTGATCTACTAAACAACAATTCCTGTAATTATATTTTCTAAATTTTCAATAGCCTTATTCTATATTCACCTGCTAAGCTTTAATAAGGGGACCTCAGGACACAATCATATTTGCCTACAATCCTAAAATGAAAAACTCAACCCCCATTCGACTTAGTACTTAAGAGGTCTGATTGTAGGTACTAACTAGCTTAAAAGAAAACACAAAATTTATAAGTGCACCAAATAAACAAGAGAGTTAGTTAGGTATCAATTATTGTAATCATAAGAACTCGCTCAAGGTCAAGGCGAGACACCCATCATGTGGCTTGGTAATTTTATCATCTGTTACCTATCCCAGAACTCCCTATTTTGTCAATCATAGTCTCATCCCTACTATCCATTCTCACACGCTACAAATGCGACCTTAGAGCCGTCTTATAATCTACAATCACCCTATAGTATTTTCCTGATCTGTAAACATATAATGTCGCGCAAATCTATAGGATAAAATAAAAAACACTGTTGTAATGATAACCAAGAACCAACCGATAACCTAAAACTTGTCTAATGACCTTCCTATCCTATTTATTACGACCTATCAATGATATCATATAGTGTACCTATTATGTACACAAGCCTATCGATTTTATTTCAGACATGAGTTGATGAGACCGAGCTAGACCGATTCCCCGCCCCAAAAAGAACCCCACATGGTAAATCTCATCGCAATCGCCAGAGCCGACTTCGAGACCCGGTCACAAATATATTGCTCGCTTGATAGTATAGGTTCTCCACCCAGAAACAAGGCTGCTCGACTAGCATACCTTAGCCGAACCGCATAACTCTACGTTTATTAATCTTGTTATTATATTCCGTGACATTGGAATAGAAAAAAAAATAGAACTAGTAAGTCATAAAATAATACTCATAAGTACTAAAATTTAACCTTCAAAATACCCGTAAAACGCTTTATTTCTTTTCGCATGTTCTACTAGATTCCACTACCCACAGAAAAATAAGGGTACTTAGAAGGAGGATTAAAGAAATAATTCGTCACTAGGTAGCGAAGGCGTCGTTCTATGGATTTGACGGGCCACCTTGAATATTTCCTAGTGATCATTGATAATTTGACATAAAAAATTGGGACATGTTGGCAGATGTCATCCCATAGTAAAATAAATTAGCAAGGTATCTATTCCGAGCGAAGCAAGGAGGTCGGAAATCTTTGCCACTACCAGACAACAGGCATTATGGAGGCCGTACGTAAACAGTTCATTCATTCATCCATCAAATTATATAATTGTTACCCATAAAACGAAAATGCCCTGGCCAACCAACTATTTTTAGGGTTCCGTCCCATGTTACCAGATAATAAAACCCTCGTCGTGTGACTTCGTACGTCCGAACGTTCGCCACAATTATCATAGTGATCACTCACGCAATCGACTTGAAACATGGAACGATTACAGAACATGATTACCAAACTTTATCTCAAATAAATAAAAATATTACCTTCTATTATTATTATCGTAAATGGGGTCAAAATCTCAAACCGTCTCTATGAGATACGAAGAGGCCCCACTGATTGTACAATCCAAAACAAATCTCTGTACCATTTTACCATCCTTAGATTTCGAGTCGTTACCGCGAAATGTCAACAAAAAAAAGGTAATCATTCTTCCCCTTTATTTCCGAAGCTCACAATTCAGAAAATCCAAAACCAATTACTGTCAATAGAAATGTTCAATCTTACAGGAGAAATTAAAATGATCGAGAAGCACAGTTTTTTTTTTCATTTGAATTATGCAAAAAAAAAAAAAAAAAAACCCCAGAAATCAACCCAGCTCTGCAGTCCCAAAAATGTACCCAACCGCGTCAAAAATAAATATCCCATGTATACGGAACCCTCTGCGCGCGATTCCGACGCTATCTTGACCTCTTTTGTGTTTTATCACGTGTGAGTGAATGATAAACCGAGGGCCAGTGAATGAATGAGGATGAATGAATGAGCACTTTCCGATTATTGTGGCAGGTGACATTAGCCGCGTTCCGATTCACCGGTAATATCGATTTTAGCACTGACAGCGCGCTCAAATGCGTCCCGATTCACCGTTAGCACGTCCACGACTGACCATCGCTACGTCATCCAGTGTTGCCAACTTTCTAAATCAAGATTATCGGATTTTGGTCTTAAAATTATCGTACAATTATCGTACATTCATTTTTATCATAATTTGAAGAAAGAGTTAATTTGTAACGTAACAAATAAGTGCTATAAATACGGCATGACTGTAACTTCAACCAGCATCAGCTTAGCAATTTTTCGAATACATGAGTTATCTCACTTACCTTTCGGTAGTTTCGTCGGAACTGAAAAGCACCTTAACACCCCAAAGCGCAATCAGCAATCACTATTAAACTAATCTAATATAATAAACAATTTGTTTCATTAGTAAAGTAAACAAAACTTGTTGCAAGCAAAGTCCAAGAAAACCAGTTTTTCTCACTCCATTACGGTAGTATCATCTAAGTAGTCTGTGCACTCCATCCACTCATTTTGTTTTTTTTTTTTCATTTATTACAGGCTTTTAATGTGCTTAGTCAATTGTTAACTTAGCTAAAATACGTATTGTGAAAAGAGAAAGATGACTAAGATTTGTACGCTTCCAAGGTATATCTGTCTCGCTTTTTGTTATAGACGTGGTAAATTTTTCACCAGTGCTGAGCGCCATCTTCCGAAGACGAGTATGAACTTCTTAAGCAAACCATTATTGAATTCGGATACATGAAATGAAAATGTCTTTCAAAATTATCGTATGAAATCTAAAAATATCGTACGTGGTAGTAAAATTATCGTACTATCGTACCTAATTATTTTTTATCGTACAGCACCTCAAATTATCGTACAAATACGATAATTATCGTACAGTTGGCAACGTTGACGTCATCGACGACGTCATAAACGCCACCATCTTGCGCTCACAACGCCAAAACTTACGACCCTGGTCACTGTGAGCGATCTGTCATAACTGTCAGATTTTGCCGATGTTTGTTAGGAAAGAAAAAAAAAGGTTAACAATTACGATTGGAAGAAAGGAATAAAGATATCGAGTTAGATTTACATGACATGACAGCCACCAACGTAAGCGCGATAATAACCGTTCCGAATGAAAATAGTCCTGTAAGCGGCGTTATCGCGATAAATGATTCGGAACGGGTGTGAGCGATTTAGGCGCTGACAGCGCTGTCATCGTGATTCGGAACGCAGCCACTATATCGGTCACCTCTACCTAACCTAACCTATATACAAAAGCCGCTCAAAAAATGTATTGAATAAAGAATCCCGGTACATGCTTGTTAAATAAGGTAAGTCTTATCTAATTACGTAATAATACCAATAATTTACATAAAGCAATAACGCTATTCATTAACTATTGTACTCGAATGGAAAAAGGATCGATCGATTGATCGACCTACAATGCGTCTCACTCGAGTCGGACCTTTAGATGAAACAAAGGTTTATTTAATTAATCAAATTGGACGAAGCTAGGCTGCTTATGTTTAGTAGTAAACTTCAAATTTCGTTTGTTTTACAGAATATCTACACGCCCACTTGTACAAAGATGACGATGATGTTTCTGTTGGGGCCTGATGAAAAGCGAGAATCCTGAGGTGGCTGATTCTCAATGAGTGCCTAGGTTTGGGGCCCAAGGAACTTCACCCCGCAACCCCAAACCCCTTTGCCACAGTGTATGCATTGAATAATAAAAGCAATTAAGTGAAAAATTAACCTATCAGTGTTATAACCTATAAGTGCCAGTGTAACAGAAAAGTGAAAAAATAAGTGAAAACTAAACTAAAAAACGTAATTGTATCCTAAATGTAAAAGGCAGTTTATGTATAGTTCATGTATAAAATTTTGTAAGTATACTGTAAGCGTGTTGCAGATAAATAGTTTAAATATTTTATAGATTGTGTGACACTTATTTCTTAAAAAAAATTCCTATACATAGTAACAAAATTTAAGTAGTAGTACTAATATAACAATTAGTATTAAAAATAGTAAAATAAGAGGCTGCTATTGCAAATAACATCCGTAGTACACCCAAGGCTTCGAATCCTGGTCACGGCACCAAATTGTAACAGTTCGACCTAGCTGCAAGCCTGACTTGCCATCATGGCTCACAGCACAAACTGAGACTTTCCTACCTAACTTACTAGTCCTAACTTGCTAAGCGAACACGGACTAACCTGACTTAATTTTTTTTGTTTTAACTTTTAATTTTAACCAAACACATAGAATAAGGAGATAGCATTACCTGAAAATTGATCCAAACTATTATACCCTGTTCTAATAAATAATTCGGCCGGTGATCGAACTAGTGGCTTAAGACCCAACGCTATGAGACAAGAGCAGCCAGAACCATGGGAGAGATTATGATTTGTTCCTGCCTAACCTCTAAGGTCTGCCTATCTTAGTCTAGGCTACGCCTCAACATCTGGAGAGTTTGCAGCAATATTAATGTGATAAGAAGAACATGGAGTAAGTATGTATAATAGGTAAGGATGCGCGTTAGATAAGTAGAATATGAAGTTATGTAACCGAGAATAGCTGTAAAGAAATAATAGTTATGTAACCGAGAATAGTTGTAAAGAAATAATAGTTGTAAACTATGGCTGACTTCAGGGAAAACTAAGAGTATTTAGATTGTATAGAAAGAAAATATGTTTTAGTAGGTTGATAGGTTATTAGGTACTAAGGTACCCCCTATTTAGGGGGTAGAGGTCCCGCTCGCTCCCCGCGGTCCTCCGTGAGCTTCGACTAGCCAAACGGGACGGCTCCCCGCCTTTACCTATCTCTCCGTTTACTGAAGCTACTCTACTGCTTCAAAATCAACCAAAAGAATGGGTAGATAATTTTACTCAATCGGTCCTCGTTTGTCTGTAGGTTTGTGGTTACATTATGTCTTCAAAAGGGTTGAGTGGAGGGTACAAAAGGTATCCAAGCTTGTTCCAGCTACTTGGATTGCATATAAATATATACATATAAATACAATATCTGTTTTCTTTTTTCTTCAGCAAACAAATATTAAGTAAACGGAGATTTTGGAACAATAATTACTTTATGAATCTACATTTAATTTGTCAAGGTCCTTTAGACCAAAGTCAGTCATAATTTTATCTGAACAATAAAACCAACACTTTAATATAAGTGATATAAGTTCTTGTTTCGAACCCGAGACACATTATTTTAGGATCTCGCGAGGATCAAGGAATGTTCCTTATCTTTCCCGTCCTTTCAGCTCAATTGCATTTTATTGAGAAAGCATTATTTCAGTACGTTCATACGCACAAATCGACTATACATCTAGTTCGATAGCTTAATGATAATTCGATCTACACGATGTGGACATTTTGCCTTTTCTAGTACAACAGAGGACCACAGGTTTGCTTTTGCTTCACCTTGCAGAACCAAATATTATCAAGCATTAATTTCACTTGGTGGAAATCCCTTTTAATTTTAAGAAAGTATGATCTAATGTGTCATATCCAAAACACAGCAATCTAAGCTGAAAGTAGGTAGGTACTCAACAAGACACATGCCTACCTCAAACATTTTATCGAAATTAGATGCATATATGAATTACTATAATATTAATAAGCGTCCACTACAAGACAAGGAATCCCCCTAGAGTCTCATTTTACCAAATAAAATACCAGATTTCATGTGATCTAGATTATAAAGCTACTTCTGTAGGTACTAAAAGAACGAAGATAAGTATAGCGTTCAACACCCGACAAGGCATAATAGTCAGGAAAAATAGATTTATCACAGATTTAAGTATACCACATCATAGAAATATCATTCTTTAGATAAGCAAGTTAGTTTTATACTGATATCTTTAAATATGATCACAGAGTTAAATGATGTCTAAGGAATCTATCAGCATTTGGTATGATTCCAGAAAATTAGTAATATTTAAGCCCACGACGTCCCACTGTTGGGCAAAGGGTTCTTCCTAAATCCCAAGATTACAGGACTAGCCTGATCTAGGTGGGTATGTTGTACCCCACTGTTAAACAGAAACAATCCTAACCCCAACTTTCCCCTTACACAGTAATATAGGCATATAAAAATAGTCATTGGGTTAAGGTCACAGTCTAATAGACACACATGCAAATATAGTCACAACACGTTATAGAAATGTACATCGTTCGCTTTTGGGTGGTACCCAACCAAAAGGGGTTAGATGAAAAACTTCAGATAACCAGATTTATGTTTTTCAGATAGGCGTTTTCTGTACTTCGGAAGGCAAGGTTAATCCAGCCATCATCTAGGACTAAGTCACAGGGTAAGGCTGAGGAAGGCTTATCCAAGCCCAGCTTGTAAACTCTGATCACTAGATCTATCTTTCTAGCCGTCAGTTCTAGGGAAAACACGATAATATCTAGACAGTTCTTAAAGAATGGCATAGGGAGAACTGGAGAGCGATTTGCAATTAAATGATAAATCACATACAATTGAAAGAGATCAAAAACACATTAAATATAGACAGTTTAAAAAAACACACAATAAAAAACAACAATAGGAAAAATGGGTATAGACTTGTACTTACAGATTTCCGGGTACCAGATCGGCCTAATTGACTAAGATAAATAATTGATTAAAGACTCGCGTCGCACTGTCTTAGCAATAGTGTAGAAATCTAGGTTCTAAGCTAGCACTCGAGTTTCTAGGAGCGAGCGATCGCTTTACGACGGTCGAAATTCCACGAGGAATTTTCAGGGATCCCGACACCTGCACGTTCACGCCGAAATTACCGTTAGTTATGATTAAAATGCTTTCAGGAATTTCGGGCATTCCTCCAGCATAATGACTTGTCGAAAGTTAAACAACGAATGATCCCTCACAACCCAAGTCTGCGTATTTATACTCTTGAATTTAGCACGTGCCTTCCCGAACTCATTAACGCCACCGTTCCTCAATAATAATAGTCCCGTGGCTTCCCAAACCGTTTTTGGCAGTCTCGAGAAGTTCTCGGGACATATTGGGAACAACCGCGTCCCCGCTTCTCCTCTCTCGTTGAGGCGACAACCGCCATTCATCGTACATTGAAGGTTCAAAAGCTAGCCTTAGCGCCGCCGTTCAGTCAAGCGCAGCAATGATCACGCAACTCTAACATTGTCGCCATCTACCTTTAATCAATAATGTTTCTCATTTAATTGTTTGTCTTAATGACGTGTTTTTCTTTATAAAACGGACTTAAAGTATTCTTATGGATACTAAATCATGTAAAATAAGCTTGAATTACTAAACTAAATGTCTTGATTAAGTTTCGAATGCATTTTACTGTTTTTTTTCTCGATCCGAACCTAAGATGTTCATTCATCCGACTACCTTCAATTCTTAAGGTGTATCCTTCTTTTTTAATGGAATGCTTAGTTATAGTCTGACTTTACAACGAGTTATTTGGGTATTTTTAACTTCAATTTAATCGGAAATGTGTTTGATCAAAAGTTGATCTAGACACGCGGTAGCGTGTCAAAGCCAAGTTCAACGTGAATATTAGTTACATAAACCTAAACTTGAATATTTCGGAATCACTGACGGCCGAACCGTCACACCACCTTCCGGCTCCATTAGGAGATCCCTGGACACCAACTTGGGCCAAAGTGCTCGTCAAGACAAGTCCAATAAGCCCAATTACGATGAGGTTATTTTGTTTAGTTATTGAGTTCCATTGAACACCTTCCGGCTCCATAATGAGACCCTAAGCACCGCTATGCCAAGCCTAATCGGATACTAAAATAAAATTACATTTGAACTAAGACGACATACGAACGAAACAAGTTAAATCCATATGGGTACTAATATTATAAAATCTTTCATAGCTTTTGAAGTCTACTAGAAAAAGATACATAATAGTCCGGGCGGCCACCGTATGATCACTTACCTCATAGAGTTACCGGAAAATACCACCTTCTACAAAAAGTTGACCTAAAATAGATAAGAAAAAGTTTTGTCGGCCGGGGCAAAGCTTGGAGGATACGTCATGAGGGTGAGCAGTTATGTTACACACTTTTGACTATACTTTTTTTACCTCATCGGGTTACTGAACGAAACCTTTCCGTTGGTTTTAGGATCTATTATTAATTCCAAATTTGGCACGTATGTTCCTCGTGAGATCTAAAGGTGCACTAAGAAAGGATTTTTCAAAATTCACCCCCTGAAGGGGTGAAACGGAGGTCCAAAGTTTGTATGGGGAAACAAGATTGGTTAAACTATTTTATTCGAAACTTCACAAGAGTATTCTTATCAACAAATGAAAAGACACGTATTTCAGTTTTTTTCAGAATTCAACCCCTAAAAGGGGGAAATAGGGTAAAAAAAGTCTGAAAATCAACATGGGTATCGTTTGTATGGTTTATCGGGTCGCTGATTACAAAAACAACAACGATTTTAAAATCCAACGTGGTGGACGTTAAATTACAGGGTTGAAATGTCTAAATATCAATATGGGTGTCGTTTTTATGGTTTTTGGGAATGAAACTCTGATATCTGTAATATTTACGGAATAATCGCCTGTAAACACTTAACGATTACACTTTGTATAATTTGACCATTAATTATAATGGTTTCCGTCTTTAGACAAAATTTCATTTTTTATTTGTTTGGTTGCTAAAATGAAAAATATTTCGTTGTTTTTATATCCGGAAACAAGTAAAAATAAAATAAGTAGGTTTATGTAAACAAAATAAATTGGTCTGTTGACTCGGGACTTCTCTTCTTTCTATATTGTAGTTTACCATTGAAGTATAATGTACTAACGTACTAAAACAGACGCCCCCAACGAAATGTTTGTTCCATGAGTTGTTGCCGATCAGCAAATACTCATTTATTCACGCCTGCGCTCATTATGAGCGAAGGCGCTGAGATTGAAGCAAAAACATGCCATCCTAAATCCATTAAAACGTACAAGAACCAGTCGATAGTATTCCGATTTCGAATTGGTTTCGAATTGAAAGCAATTGGAATATACTATATTTAAAAAATAACATAATTGAAATGGCATTGGTGGCTTCTACAAAGACAGGAACGATTGACGCCCGTATGATTAAGAAAAAACATAATTTATTCAGTTTTCCAAGAAAAAATATAATGGCATGACTTCTCATCGGTAAGTATAGAAAACATCAACTGAAACCAACCAAAACTAATAATTTTACTTTATTTTGTACTTTTTCCGATATTTTGTTAGAAAATAATAGATTATGAGGAGTAAACCGTACAGAAGGGACTCTTAGGTACATTACATACTACCTACTTAAAGATTGATGTAGGTACTAATATGATTTTGTAACACTTATTATTTTTACTCGACTAACCCAGGGTAGCGGGTACCTACTTAACGTTTTTTAAAAGTGTTCCTTTGTATGTGGGTATGTAATTAATCATTATGTATGTGTCTTTTCTATATAATTAGCACGCTCTGAAGCCTATGTGAGTTGATGTATTCAGACTCATGAGGTACCTACCTATTATTAGACTTTTTTGTCTTTATATAAATTTGAACTAATTCATTTCTATTTTACTTTCTATTTCTAGTGTAACATAACTGCTCACCCTCATGACGTATCCTCAATCCTTTGCCCCGGCCGACAAAACTTTTTCTTATCTATTTTAGGTCTACTTTTCGTGGAAGGTGGTATTTTCCGGTAACTCTATGTGGTAAATTATCAAGTGTCAGCCGCCCGGACAGGGGTTGAATTTCGAAAAAACCTGAAACACGTGTCTTTTCATTCGTTGATAGGAGTACTCCTTTGAAGTTTCGAACAAAATAGTCTAACTAATCTTGTTTCCCCATACAAACTTTGGACCCCTATCACACCCCTTCAAGGGGGTGAATTTTGAAAAATTCTTTCTAAGTGCACCCCACAAGGAACATACGTGCCAAATTTGGAATTTCTAGACCGAGTGGTTTGAGCTGTGTGAGTCAGTCAGTTTCTTCTTTAATAGTATATTGCATAATAAAACACTTTTTTACACTAGTTCCACTTTTATATTAAAATAATGCTATTAAAGCGACCGGTTTCGATACACCATCATCAGGCTACTATGATACTACGACGGTGTATCGAAACCGGTCGCTTTAATAGCATTATTTTAATATAAAAGTGGAACTAGTGTAAAAAAGTGTTTTATTATGCAATATACAATGGAGTTCCATCAAGAAATTACGACACAAAATGTAACATCTTCTTTAATAGATTTAGGGTTTGTAAATTAGGTCGGACTGCAAAAACTGCCAGGTTGCGAGCTGGCCGACAAATTAATATTTGAAGGGGATCATTTTAGCTATTAGTAGACCTTGGTTTCAGCCGGTAACTCGATGAGGTAAAAGACACCACCTGATGAGGCCCCTAAAAATGGTCGGACTGCGGAACCCTCCAACACAGCGCTCGGCCGACATAGCTTTTTAGACTCTACTAATAGATCCTAAAACCAACGGAAAGGTTTCGTTCGGTAACCCGATGAGGTAAAAGTATGGTCAAAAGTGTGTAACATAACTGCCCACCCCCATGATTCCACCAAGCTTTGCCCCGGCCGACAAAACTTTTTCTTACCTATTTTAGGTCTACTTTTCGTGGAAGATGGTATTTTCGGGTAACTCTATGAGGTAAGTGATCATACGGTGGCCGCCCGGACTATAATAGATGTTGCATTTTCAAACACAAAAGTAAAGAGTGACTCTAGACTGGACTCGTCAGAGTAATTTAATACGATTTAAAACAGATTTACAGAGTTATTGTTGGTTCTCATGTTATTAGGCCACTCCTTCACCAGACACCAGTACAACTTGATCGCTTATAACTCCGAAACGTGACGCTTTACGAGATTTTTACAACTTATATTTTGTGTTTGTATTTTGATAAGCTATCGATTCCCATAAGAAATATTCGTGTACGCGATTATGGAAAAAGCATGCCAAAATCCTAAAAGTTTTGAAGTAGGTACCTATGTTTGTCAGAATCGACATCATTGTACGGCGGTACGGCCAATAATACGAACCCAAGGCATACGATATTACGTGTACATGTAGGTACTGTGCACTTGCGGAACCCTAAAAAATTTTTAAATGCATAAAATACTATTTAGAGGAACTGTCAAGAAGTGTAACGGGAAACGGGGAGTAGAAAAATATGACAAGGAGTGACAGTCGAGACAGGGTCGGGAGAGAGTCGAAAAAGGGAAATGAAGGAAAAAAGCATTTTTTTACCGAATAAAAGGAATAGTTGCTAAAATTTCTATGAACGAAAGCAACAGAAGAAAACTAAGAATCAGGTTTTGTTGAATAGTGAGGGCAATGGAGCTGAAATAGAATTTTAACGTGTTTGAAAGTTTCAGGTGAGAGAGAATTTGGGCCGTCAAACAAGGAAAATTTGGAAAAAAACGGAGAAAAATGGAAGAATGGAATCGGTAAACGCTCCAAATATCCTTGTTGTTACTTTGAGACGTCTGTGAAAGAAAAGTCGATAGTAAGCTGGATTTCTGTGAGTTATAATAATTTTTTATTTTGTAGCTCGCGAAAAATAGAATTCATACAGCTGAAGAGACGAATCTTTTGAAGGAGGCTATGATCCTGGATTGTGGGTTCCTTCAATTGAGATAAAGATAGGGATTGCTTCGTGTAGGATATAGTATAGGAAGGTTTATTTGCGCATAAATTCAAGATGCTAACATTCAGGGTTTGATTCCAAAGTGTAAAGAATAAGTGGAGTGAAACTAATGTTATGTAAGTATTCAATTTTGTGGTTTTCCATCTTTTATTTATTTTCGGTTCAAAGTTGTTGTGTGTATTTGAGTTAAGGTGAAATGTGACTTAATGAAATTTATAGTTTCTTCCAGGTTATGTGAGCTAAATAACGTTGAGAAAATCAGATTTCAATGTCAAAAGAGGAAGAGTTGATTGGAGAATATTTGCAGCTTTACAGATCTACCTGCGAGGTCATAAGAGGCTTGTACTGTGTGATACTTTAAGTAAATTGTTATTCCCTCTTAATGATTTTCTTTTGTAAACATTAATAACTCTGCGGAAATTATAACATACTGTGTTTCTAATCTGAGTCGTTATTTGTAGATAGTAATAAAGATTTTCTTTTCCCATAATTAAGTATAAACTAGTTCTACAAGTGTCTTTGTTCGCGTATAGCTAGGCAGGATAATGTTCTATTTCTAAACAGGTACAGGAATTACAAGGAACATTATAGACATGGAAAAGCAAACCACAAATGATAAAACGTGAAGGCTAAAAAAGGTATTGCTTGGATTGTAAAGGTAATGTAAATTTCATTGTGTTTAATTCTTTCCTTTACAGAGAAATTGATTAAAATAGTCCTTGGTGAAATCATAGAAACTGGACTCTGATGTATATTTTGTCAACGCTTCAAGGGTGGCTTTGGATGTTGTATGTTTTGTCAACATTTCAAAGTGACTTTGGACGATGTATATTATTATCATCATTTCAAGGAGACTTTAAACGATGTATATTTTTATATTTTTTTAGGTAGAATTGTCTATTTGACATTATTGTCAAATAGTCAACAAATAAATCATTTTTGATTTAGTTTTACTCAAAGCTAGACGCTATTTTGAAATCTTTATAAATTTTTTATCTCTTTAACAAAAAAATAAATCAAAACCCAAAATCAAAATGGAAGAAAATATTAATACATTAAATAATTACCTTTTTTAGAAAATAATATAAAATCTTTGGCCCTAAATCAAAATTCCAGTTTTTGATATACTAGTGTCATCATATGATAAAATTTAAAAATATTCCGTCAGATCAAAAGAATTAGAACGTCAATTTAAAATCTTAAAATAATATATCTGAAAACTAAAACTTGGTTATAGATATATAGATTGTGACATTTTATTGTGAAATAAAGGGTAAGTTTAAGTAGAGTGAATATTATAAATAATATTATTTCAAATAATAATAAATTGTTTTGATAGTGATTTTGAATCTTTTGCCTCAATTTCCCAAAATTGGAACATGCTGAGAACATTACTACATTTCAGTACTCAAGTTCATAGGAGGTGCTTATCTTTCCTTTTACTTTCATTCTATAGGAGTCCCAGATTTTGAGATTAAGAAATACCTGCTCTCAGGTTTATTTAGTTCAACCAAGCGTGGATGGATGCCCTCGTGACATGTGTCCCCGATGTCCACTATATTGGATGTGGCAAATGTATGTCGCGTGTCGCTGGAGTATCTGTCTAAGTTTATCTGATAATATCAACCTTCGGATTTATTTATTTTAATCATTCTTGGGCCGGAGCCTTCAAGCCTAGAAGGGGCTGATTCTAAAGTTCTTCTCGTTCTATTTGTGTGAGGTTTCGCTGATTCATCCTGATTTCCCTCTTCTGTATGTGTGGGATGAATTGGTGTTATTCCGGTACAAATGGAGGGATATTAGCAAGGTGTTTTAACGTTGGATTTTGGAAATAGTGTTTCTTGTGTTATGTGCTGACAACGCTTGCCCACTATTGGTTGCGTCGTTTGAGTGGCATATACCGCGGGAGGACCTCCTGATCTTAGCGTTAGATTACCAAATGTAGAGTAGTTAGACAACTTAAAACTTTCTTCTTATGTGAAGGGACATTCTAGTTTAGTCTAATGACATTAAATTGTTTATAAGGAATAAATTAGAATTGTCCTGAATCAATAGGAAGAATATTCTTGAAGGAGACATTACATTCGTTCGTGGGTTGCTTCTTGTAAAGTGTGTTGACGACGTTCGCCCGCAAGGCTGCGACGGCTGTACGGCACTCTGACCTTGGGGGACCTCTGAACTTTATGTGTGTCATCCTAAAGTAGTTAAATAATCTACTTAATCTTCATTGAATCATACAGGAATCTAAACCTTATAAGATTCTAAGTTTTATTTTTCCTTAATAAAACTTGTCATAATTTATCATACTTAAAATTATACTTTGACTCGGTGTGAAACCACCTTTAATATTACTAAATAGATTCTTGAAAACAATAATGGAACAGAAATTATAATGTTTAGTTTCTTTCATTGTAGATAAATTCCGAATATTTAAGTATATACAATAATCCCATTTTTTATACTTCTTTTGAGTCCTCTTTTAAAAGAACATCGAGTTTTAGCTAGTGTTGTTTACGCTAAATTCTCCCAGTGTTCTTGGTTTTGAATACTCGATGCTTTTGATTTTCCCTTAAGATCTTAAATCATAAATGTTTGGCCCAACCTAGCTTAGATACTACTATCCCGTATCTTCTCGGTTCTGGTCATCATACTTCACTTTTATTTAAGGATTACCTTCAGTAATCTTTTGTCATACTTACTTCTTATATGTTTTTCTTCGAAATATGCTGGGTAATCCCATTATAGTTTAGATGCAATTCATTTTATTTAAATGAGTGTTTAGACTGGGGTTACTCTACATAACTCTTGTCCTGCGTGGGTTGGTAACGGAAAAGAGATTTAGCTACGCATCACAAGTGAGAGCTATGAAGGATATACGGAGACCTTGTTGTTGCAATAAAGTCACTCAGTGACTGGGGGGAGGGAAATTGCCCTTCAAACTCTTTATGTCTCTCGTTATAAAACCGTTATTGATCTAGGCTGGCCATGCAAGCAATAATACTATACCCGTATCTAGTACAGACTTCACACTTGGACGTGTGGAGCTGGCTAATTATTTTCAGTTTAACTTATTTCAAAACAAACTAAGGGATTCGATGATGTCGATCATTGTCTGCCCGGAGGGATTACAGGAAGAGCTCTTATAGCTCATGATGGAGAGTGCCCTGTTTTCCTAAAGGAAGACTGTATGCTTCGTGTGCCTGGCGGGCTCGGTGACCAGCTCTGGTATGGGTGACTAAAAGAAATAGTCAATACCCTGTGAACCCTGGATGAGTCAGTGATCGTCCCTTAAAGGTGGGCCACGTGGAAGTCGGGTTTGACGCGGGGCATGAACATACCGGGGGGAGACATCATCACCGTCTGGGTTGTACTGTGGTTAGTTAGTTCCGCTCTCCACATACATTAACCCTAGTCTTTACTGTAGTTTAAGTTTTCGATGGGATATCCAGCTCCGCGAGGATGATCAGAATCCTGACGACCCAGTTGGATTGTTAGGGTAGTTTAGCGTCATGTCATCGTGAGCTGGGTGATGATATGCCTCGGACCTAGGACTTAGGGTAGAGGAGGCCTAGGACGAGCTGTTTGGGGCGATGGTGGTGCCCCAAACCTGGGGATTGTCCCCACATTATTTTTTATTACTTCGTTTATATTAACATAGGTTTCTTTTCAGAAACTTAACGGCTATAATAATATTGCATTGTAAGAGAGATGAAACCTCTCCTAAATTGATGAATCTACATGAGTTCCGATGAATTACTCCAGTCAATATGAGACTAAATTTAAATAAATAGTGATATAAAATAAAATAAATAACTCAAATTAGACATGTAAAGTTTAGGTTTATATTCAAATATAAGTATTAAAATAACAAGAGTGTTTCTTTTTCATTCTTCTATTGCCACTCTCCACCGAGCAGAATCTGTATATTACAAAATATAATAAATATATAAAACGGAATGACGTAGGATTCAGAAAAATTATAATATTCTTAAAGGATATTATTCTAGACGAACAACCTTGGCCAAATCTTTCACGTATCTGATTTGAGGATCCTATTGGAAGGGACTTCAGATCTGTACAGTACCTACATGAATTATTGGCTAAGGCTTTACGGCTTAAGCTCTGGTTTCCTAGGATTTCTGGCCTGGAAACAAGTCCTTTTCAGTGTTGCCAACAGTTGAACAAACTCTCCACCAGATTCAACTACTAAAACCACCAGAAAACCACTAACAAAAAGTAGTCCTACTCTCACTACTCTCATAACCACTAAATTTTCCACTAAAGAGATTGTTTTGGTTAGGTATTACGAAAGAAAACAATGGTTAAACAGGGTGTAAGGTGTAAGGGACGGTGTACCAAAAACTTAAAGGACATAATCGATCAGTCAACGAAACTGAAAAGCTTTTCCAAACAACCATTTCTGGTAAACTCATGGTTAACGAAAAAAAAAATCGACGTTTCTATTTTTTTTTTTATACAATTCAGTTCAGTGGCAAACAAGCATACGGTCCGCCTGTTGGTAGGCGGGCACGGGAGCCAATAAACACCTACTATCCCACTAGCGACGCATTATTCGACACTAGTGGGACAGCAAAGTGTGTTGCTCACCGTGAGAGATAAAGTGGACTGTCTCGTGCGTGTGCCGTTAACCTTTTGAGCGCCAATGACGGCCACAGCCGACAACGGGACATCATGCCACATACGCCATGTCGGGATATCACACAAGTAATTTATCGAGGTTTAAGCGTTAAAAATCTAACTTTTGATTATTTTATACCAATAGTGACGTTACTTTATCTTTGTTCAAGACACATGTTAGCAAAAAACAACAGATAAAGGTATTACAACCGAAAAAACTTAAGAATGATGGAAGGGGTCACTTGTCACTGCAAACTATTCTCTACACACGCCAATGACGGCAGGATCCGACAGCTAGTGCTGGGAAAAACTAAGACTGCCGTGTTGATAAAATAAAAGCTTACTATGTAGTTCATCATCATCATTTCAGTCGGTAGACGCCCACTGCTGCTCATAGGCCTCCCCCAAAGAGTTCCACAATTATCGGTCCAGTCCTGTCCGCATCCAGCGGTATCCGGCGACCTTTACTAGATCGTCGTCGGTCCACCTTGTGCAGGGCCTGTAGGTATGAGCTGCGTCTTCCGGTACGCGGACGCCATTCGAGAACCTTTCCGCCCCAGCGGCCGACATTTCTACGAGCGATGTGCCCTGCCCACTGCCACTTAAGTTTAGCAATTCTATGAGCTCTATCGGTAACTTTGGTTCGTCTGCTGATAGTCACAAATGCCTGATACGTGCTCGCGGTGACCGAAAACTTGCACCTCGCGGCCGGCACGCCAACTGCGAGCGACGCGTGGTTAGCGTATCGGCGGCTAGCGGTAGCTAGCCTAAATTACAGGCGGCGCATCTCGTGCTGCAGCTGTGCCATTGCGGTGCCGGTATAATGTGCCAAGACCTTAGATAGGCTCATCAAACAGTTTTCTAGTGCAGTCGTCATCCCGCAGGGCATGGTCAATCGCTGAATACAGTTACGCAGGTTGACCTTATCGATAACACAGCTCGCCCTTTTGTCCCTGTTTTACACGCCAAAGACGGCAAGAGCCGACATTCGTGATGTCATCAGAGCTATGTCAAGCATTAGTGATGTGCTACCGTTACCTAACGTGTAGACTTACGACTTATAATATTTTAACTTTTCTTTAGTTTTCAAGATAAATAAAACTCAAAAATTTAATAATGATATAGGTACGTATATGTAATTGTCAATTTATCTTAAAAACAAACAAGGAATATTTCAATTGTAACCATGAGTAAATTTCATTTATCGATGTCTCAAATTGCAATCCCTAAAATTATTTTAATGTTATGTATGGTGGCGTGGGGATGCATCATTTTCGTAAAATGACGTGGCGGTCACTAAGTTAATTTCGCTGGCTCCTTTGCCCTTCGGACCGGAACACATAAGTGGCGGCAGCAAGAGGGTGGTACTTCCCCAGGCGGGCTTTACACAAAGCCCTACCACCTTCAGAATTAGACAGTTTGTACGTCGATTTTTTTTTCGCTTACCCGATAATACTAACACACCCGATATATTGATTATTAGTTACCTAATTTTCTATGTAAGTAAGCAAAGTAAGTACCTAAATCATTCATGATGCGATCGATCAGCTGATTTATTTTGTATGGAAAGTTATAATATTTTTCGACATTCCGGCACGGGTCCCATAAAGCAGTTCAAAATAATGGTCTGAATCTACAGTTTCAGTTATCAGGAGATGTCTTTTTACATAGTGTATAATTTCGAAGCGTGTATGGAATTGGCTTAGTGGTTGAGTGATCGCCTTTTCCCAATAATGAAACTAGTTCATCACCACTAGAAAAAACCTCCAGCCACTAAAAGCAATATTTCACCACTAAAAGGGGTGTCGAAACCACCAGTTTTAGTGGTAAATCCACTAAGTTGGCAACACTTCTCGTGCCCGTTCAACACGCGACCTGCCGCTATCTTCCGGGAGATAAAAATCAAAGACGACATAGACGTGAACATAGCGAGCGACACGCCCAATTTTTCCTTCCAGAAAAGTAGGAAAAGACAGCAGTTCCTTCCAATTTTTTTTTTAATTTTTTTTGCAGATATACTAGAGATGATTGCAAAACATCGACTCGAAATTGGTTTCTTATCCGTTAAGAAAAAAATAGCGGTAGTACTTATCTACTTACCAATGATATACTAATTTGGTATTCTACATGCAACAGTAATAGTAATTATATAAATATGAGTAGGTACTTTACCTACCAACCTTATACAACATATTATAACAAAAAGATTCAGCCATATTTTAGGGTGTGACTGTGCTCATGAAACTGAACAGATTTCCCCAAGGAACATGGCTCGAAATATGAAAAAAAAATTGGACTTCCCATAGTAAATCAATCAGCTGATGATAGTCCATTTTGTATGGGAGGTCCAAATATTTTTTTTATTTTTCGACCCATGTTCCTAGGGGAAAGTTGTTCAGACTGAACATTTTTGTTACACGTTGTATATCTAAGCTACCTATACATATTAATTATGTTGGGTGCCAGAGTATATCATACCTACATACCTAAATTAAATTGAACCCTAGTCACAATAAAAAATAGTAGTTTATGAAACTGTTGCATAAGGAGGGGTATTAAAACACGAGTGTGTGTTTAAAAACCGAGCCTTGGCGAGGTTTTTAATAGTATCACACGAGTGTTTTAATAGGTACCTAGTTATGTGCAGTTTCATACACTACACTACTTTATCTACTCTCATACATTGGTGTTGAACCTATTAAATAAAAGATCAAAGTTACCTACCGAGCCTTTTTTCCATAGTCTTCATAGCATTTATCATATAATTTTCTCGACTTTGCTGGTAAAAGATTATGTGCCATTTCCGTCGCCGCATTTAAAATATTCTTCACTATCACTGCTATCGGACCTTTTTACGCAAAAATAACAACGAAAACTCAACACAAAATTAAGTATTAGTAAGTTTTAGTATTATTATTAAGTTCTTTTGTCTTAGCGCAGATTTAGCACAGATTGACTATTAGTTTTTAGTAGTCAAAAACTATTCAGAATAACGATAGTGTCACCATATCCTATACTATTAAACGAGCAATATTTGTATATAAATTTGTAAATGAGTTCTCGAAAACGGCTCTAACAATTTTGTCGAAACTTACAATATAGGGGTTTTTTGGGGCGAAAAATCGATCTAGCTAGGTCTCATGTCTGGGAAAATTCGTTTTCACCGTATTTTCACGCAAAAATATTCACCCGCGTATTAGTGACTATGTTTTTTTTTGTTCGAGTCATCCATGTGGATAGGCAAAGGATCGACGTCCATACAGCCATATCATTTGGTGTAAAGCGTGTAAAGAAAAAGTTCTGCTGCGGTTCTGCCACTTCCGCCACTTCACACTTCTTTTTGTATAAGAAAATGTAAAGTAAAGGGATCGATGACCATACAACCATGTGTCATGCGCATATAAAAATACAATTACCATTTTCCTCTTCTCATGCTGAATTTTGGAAGATAATCAAAAGAAAGAAATCGAATTTTCATGGTATTAAGATTTTTTTTGAGAAAAGGTCCGGAAAAAATAAAGCTAAAGCGTAGGACCACAACATTCACCCGAGCAAAGCTCGGTCGCCCAGATATTTACAATAATATTACAATAATTACGATATATTAAACGTTAAACTATCAAAAGTATTGACATAATGGCGATTTAGTGAATTAAATTTAGGCCATTGTTGTAAAGCGGCCTCCCGCGCTACGCGATAGAATGGCGCCATTTTTAGGTTATGTTTTCTTGTGCCTACTGCATGAATTTTGTGTTGTGTTTTCGTTGTTATTTTTGCGTAAAAATGTCTGATAGCAGTGATAGTGAAGAATATTTTAAATGCGGCGACGGAAATGGCATATATTTAATCTTTTACCAGCAAAGTCAAGAAAATTATATGATAAATGCTATGAAGACTATGCAAAAAAGGCTCGGTAGGTAACTTTGATCTTTTATTTAATAGGTTCAACACCAATGTATGAGAGTAGATAAAGTAGTGTATGAAACTGCACATAACTAGGTATTAAAACACTCGTGTGATACTATTAAAAACGTCGCCAAGGCTCGGTTTTTAAACACTCACTCGTGTTTTAATACCCCTCCTTATGCAACAGTTTCATAAACTACTATTATAACATCGATCTCATAGGGAGCACGATGTTATAATTTAATTTTTTAATTTTATTTCGGTATTGTGTTCATAAAGTATGTCAATATAAAATCGATTTTGAGTTTGTTATTCCAACTTTACGTCATGAGAGTAGATAAAAACTGTTATTTAATATTCCAGTTGTTTATTATATTTTGATAGTTTTATAGTTTCGTGATTCGTTTTGTTTATACAAAACGAAATTATCATAAAATTAAATAATATAAAATTATCGATCATTCGAGTATCTAATCGACGTCGCCGCATCTCTAGCGACTGCCGGCGCCCGGGGCGTTGCGTTCAGTCGGTCGGTCGCGTCATTTCAACTTGGATGCGCGTGCATTATTTCGTGTGTGGGATATCACAGTGCTGTTTTGTGTTATAAAAAAATCTTCAAACTGGTAAGTACCTGCTTATTGATATTTTCTGTAAGTAAATTGGAGCCCCCCGCCCGCGCCTTTTACCTGTTCAAATTACTGAAAGTGTATAGGTAGGTAGGTACCATTGAGGTAGAATGGTACTTGTTTCGTCTATATTATAATCATCATCATCAGCCGCAAAAGTCCACTGCTGGACATGGGCCTCCCCCAATCGGGGGGTAATTGCCATACTCGCCACGCTTGGCAGGCGGGTTGTCAGAGTAGACGATCATAATTTTGTCCGATTTTATTCGGATCATTTTTCCGCCCGCCGCCATTTCGGTCGGCGTCAGCGCAAGTGGGGTTGCGTAGGTCTTGGTGTTGATTCCGAAACCAAAAATGGTTTAAATGAGGGTTTCGACGTTATTTTTTTAATGCTTACAATCAAATTGTTTCAGTTGCCTACTATGGCAGAAGAAAAAATGAAGGACATTCTTCAAGGTCTGGGAGCGTCTTCAGATGTGATAGAATCTTTCATAGGTAAGTAAGTTGTTTTAGTCAGATTACCTGATAGTTAGTAGCCAATACCGCTTAGGTAGGTACAACTTTATAAATATACTTATTTGACTTTTTACCTGCGAATGTGAAAGTGACTTTATAAAAGTAAATTCACCGAAGTTTACTGATGATGAGGTACCTAAACCTAAGGTAAGGTACTGTGCACTTGCGGAACCCTAAAAAATTTTTAAATGCATAAAATACTATTTAGAGGAACTGTCAAGAAGTGTAACGAGAAACGGGGAGTAGAAAAATATGACAAGGCGTGACAGTCGAGACAGAGTCGGAACAGAGTCGGGAAAGGGGAATGAAGAAAAAAGGCATTTTTGCTGGAAAAAAGGGAATAATAACTAAAAATAGAGTTGCGAGTCAAATTGTGATAAAAAATAGTTGCAAAAAATGTTATGGACGAAAGCAACAGAAGAAAACTAAGAATCAGGTTTTGTTGAATAGTGAGGGCAATGGAGCTGAAATAGAATTTTAACGTGAATACTTAGTTTCAGGTAATCCCGGAAAAACAAAGGTCCACTGCTGGGCAAAAGCCTAACATGCAAAATCGTGAAACGAAGTGATCTGCTGCTGTGTAAATTTTTGGAAGAATCTTAGGACCACCTAATAGTCTTGGTAAAAAAAAGGAAGATTTAATTCCAGACATCAGTAAGTCATTTTTATATATTTTTGTAGCTCGTGGAGGAAGCTATCAAATAGCTGATGTGATGAATCTTTTGAAGGAGACCGTGATCCTTGATTTCGGATTCCTTCAATTGAGACAAAGATAGGCATTGCTCCGTGTAGGATATAGTATAGGAAGGTTTATTTGCGTATAATTTCAAGACGCTAACATTCAGGATTTGATTCCAAGGTGTATAGAATAAGTGGAGTGAAACTAACGTTATGTAAGTATTCAAGTTTGTGGTTTTCCATCTTTTATTTATTTTCGGTTCAAAGTTGTTGTGTGTATTTGAGATAAGGTGAAATGTGACTTAATGAAATTTATAGTTTCTTCCAGGTTGTGTGAGCTAAATAACGTTGAGAAAATCAGATTTCAATGTCAAAAGAGGAAGAGTTGAATGGAGAATATTTGCAGCTTTATAGATCTACCTGCGGGGTCATAAGAGGCTTGTACTGTGTGATACTTTAAGTAAATTGTTATTCCCTCTTAATGATTTTCTTTTGTAAACATTAATAACTCTGCGGGAATTAAAACATACTGTGTTTCTAATCTGAGTCGTTATTTGTAGATAGTAATAAAGATTTCCTTTTCCCATAATTAAGTATAAACTAGTTCTGCAAATGTCTTTGTTCGCGTATAGCTAGGCAGGATAATGTTCTATTTCTAAACAGGTACAGGAATTACAAAGAACTCTATTGACATGGAATAGCAAACCACAAATGATAACACGTGAAGGCTAAAAAAGGTATTGCTTGGATTGTAAAGGTAATGTAAATTTCATTGTGATTAATTTTGTCCTTTACAGGGAAATTGATTAAAATAGTCCTTGGTGAATTCATAGAAACTGGACTCTGATGTATATTTTGTCATCGTTTCAGGTGGCTTTAGATGTTGTATATTTTGTCAACATTTCAAAGTGACTTTAGACGATGTATATTTTTATCATCATTACAAAGAGACTTTAGACGATGTATATTTTTTATACTTTTTTAGGTAGAATTGTCTATTTGACATTATTGTCAAATAGTCAACAAATAAATCATTTTTGATTTAGTTTTACTCAAAGCTAGACGCTATTTTTGAAATCTTTATAATTTTTTTATCTCTTTAACAAAAAATAAATCAAAACCCAAAATCAAAATGGAAGAAAATATTAATACATTAAATAATTACCTTTTTTAGAAAATAATATAAAATCTTTGGCCCTAAATCAAAATTCCAGTTTTAATATACTAGTGTCATCATATGATAAAATTTAAAAATATTCCGTCAGATCAAAAGAATTAGAACGTCAATTCAAAATCTTAAAATAATATATCTGAAAACTAAAACTTGGATATAGTTTGTGACATTTTATTGTGAAATAAAGGGTAAGTTTAAGTAGTGTGAATATTATAAATAATATTATTTCAAATAATAATAAATTGTTTTGATAGTGATTTTGAATCTTTTGCCTCAATTTCCCAAAATTGGAACATGCTGAGAACATTACTACATTTCAGTACTCATGTTCATAGGAGGTGCTTATCTTTCCTTTTACTATCATTCTATAGGAGTCCCAGATCTTTGGATTAAGAAATACCTGCTCTCAGGTTTATTTAGTTCAACCAAGCATGAATGGATGACCTCGTGACATGTGTCCCCGATGTCCACTATATTGGTTGTGGCAAATGTATGTCGCGTGTCACTGGAGTATCTGTCTAAGTCTATCTGATAATATCAACCTTCGGATTTATTTATTTTAATCATTCATGGGCCGGAGCCCTCAAGCCTAAAAGGGTCTGATACTAAAGTTCTTTTCGTTCTGTTTGTGTGAGATTTTGCTGATTCATCCTGATTTCTCCCTTCTGTATGTGTGGGATGAATTGATGTTATTCCGGTACAAATGGAGGGATTTTAGCAAGGTGTTTTAACGTTGGGTTTTGGAATTGGTGTTTCTTGTGTTATGTGCTGATAACGCTCGCCCATTATTGGATGCGTCGTTTGAGTGGCATATACCACGGGAGAACCTCCTGATCTTTGCGTTGGTCTACCAAATGTAGAGTAGTTAGATAATTTGAAACCTTCTTCTTTTGTGTAGGGACATTCTAGTTTAGTCTAATGACATTAAATTGTTTATAAGGAATAAATTAGAATTGTCTTGAATCAAAAGGAAGAATATTCTTGATGGAGACATTACGTTCGTTCGTGGGTTGTTTCTTGTAAAGTGTGTTGACGACGTTCGCCCGTAAGGTTGCGACGGCTGTAAGACACTCTGACCTTGGGGGACCTCTGAACTTTATGTGTGTCATCCTAAAGTAGTTAAATAATCTATTTAATCTTCATTGAATCATACAGGAATCTAAACCTTATAAGATTCTAAGTTGTATTTTTCCTTAATAAAACTTGTCATAATTTATCATACTTAAAATTATACTTTGACTCAGTGTGAAACCACCTTTAACATTACTAAATAGATTCTTGAAAACAATAATGGAACAGAAATTATAATGTTTAGTTTCTTTCATTGTAGATAAGTTCCGAATATTTAAGTATATACAATAATCCCATTTTTATACTTCTTTTGAGTCCTCTTTTAAAAGAACATCGAGTTTTAGCTAGTGTTGTTTACGCTAAATTCTCCCAGTGTTCTTGGTTTTGAATACTCGATGCTTTTGATTTTCCCTTAAGATCTTAAATCATAAATGTTTGGCCCAACCTAGCTTAGATACTACTATCCCGTATCTTCTCGGTTCTGGTCATCTTACTTCACTTTTATTTAAGGATTACCTACAGTAATCTTTTGTCTTACTTACTTCTTATATGTTCTACTTCGAAATATGCTGGGTAATCCCATTATAGTTTAGATGCAATTCATTTTATTTAAATGAGTGTTTAGACTGGGGTTACTCTACATAATTCTTGTCCTGCGTGGGTTGGTAACGGAAAAGAGATTTAGCTACGCATCACAAGTGAGAGCTATGAAGGATATACGGAGACCTTGTTGGTGCAATAAAGTCACTCAGTGACTGGGGGGGGAGGGAAATTGCCCTTCAAACTCTTTATGTCTCTCGTTATAAAACCGTTATTGATCTAGGCTGGCCATGCAAGCAATAATAGCATGATCAAAGTAACTTACCTGTAAGTGAACTTCGATCATTATTATACGCCGTTAACGCCTCGTCTGGAGATTAACCCTGTAGTTTATAATATCCTCGTATCACTGAACACGCGTTTAAAGAATTATTAAAAAAAAAACGAAAAAGAACGTTTTACCCCTACCTGGCAACCCCATCTAGAAATGTCATTATGTTCAAAGAAATTATTTTCATTATTGAGCTGGGAGGGAAAATTTATATGAAAATATGGGTAGGGAGTCCAGACGAGGCGTTAACGGCGTATAATAATGATCGAAGTTCACTTACAGGTAAGTTACTTTGATCATGCTATTATACTTGTTAACGCCTCGTCTGGAGATTAACCCTGTAGATGTTAAAAGATAGGAGAAATAATGAAAATAAAGGAATAATATTTGGAAACAAGAAATTTTATTTTCAATTCCAAACTCCCTATTAGGTACATAAATTATATTTATAGTTAAAATTAGTTTTGTATCCTCAAAAATTAATAATCAATTATTATTTAAAATGCAGTCACCAAAATTCTGATTGTCAACTAAAGGCAAATTATAGAACTTTGCGAAGTTCTGTGATTTATGAGACCAACCTGCTGTTGACTTAATCATATTTATGTTAAGACCCTTTCTGTTTGCGGCAGATGTCGCGGCATGGCGCGTGCTATGTGCCGTAAACACTGTGGTATCTATTCCAGCTTCCAGTAGAATATCTTTTATCCATCTACTAAGAGTATGAGTGGACGCTGGAGAATGTGGTTTCTTGGTGATAACAAAGAGGTTTTTATGATTTTGTCTTAGTGATTTAGTCACTTGTAAGTAATTACAGAGTGTTATTGCTGGGCATATGCTCTCTTTTTCATAGTATTTTAATACTAAAAGAGGTTGTAAGGAATTAATTTTTGATGTTTTGATCAACTGAGGTACTTTAATTTTTATGCAATCATTATTTATGGAAATATTATCAATTGTTATTTTTGAAAAGGTTTGTAATCTCTGTGCTGTTGTTAAGGCAAGTAATATCAAAAGTTTTTTGGATAACATATCTAAGTTAAGATGTTCATTGGGATAAAAGTTACTAACAAAGTCTAATACTAAACTGGGGTCCCAGGTTTCATTATATTTTGGTTTGTTTGGTCTTAGTTTAAAAATACCCTTGAAAAATCTGTTAATATCTTTGTTAACACTTAATTCAGCGTCCAATAAGAGGGATAGAGCTGACCTCATGCTGTTAAGGGTACCATACATAGCTCCTTTATGAAATTTGTCAGTTAGAAATTCTAAGATGAATGGAATAGATATAAATGTGGGGTCAGCTTTGTGAATTTTACAGAAATTCCACCATTGAATGTAGCAAGAATTATACTGTTGTAATGTATTTTTAGCTAATGAACTTAATATTATATTAACACACTCTAAAGAGTATCCTTTTTTCAAATAGATTTTGCTGATAACTTCCCTGCAATTAGTGTAAGGCTCTGGTGTAGGGGATGAACTGGTCTGAAAGGAGATGAAAGAAGTTTTATGTTAGGTTTTAAATAAACAAGTTTTGAAATCAACATGGATTTGAATAAAGGGTACCATGCTTGTGAAGGCCAATCTGGTACAACTAGAATGCCCTCAGCATTATCTTGTTGTATTTTTCTCAAGCAAGGTAATATCATACTGAATGGAGGGAATGCATAAAAATTGAGTCCAGTCCAGGAATTAGTAAAAGCATCAACAGAATAACAGTCTGGTTCATTTTTCCATGATATAAACATTTCACATTTTCTGTTTACACGTGTTGCAAACAAATCAATATCGGGTGTACCTAAGCTTGATATTATTTTATTAAATGCATAGGAGGCTAACTCCCATTCAGTTTCAGAGTTGCATATTCTTGACTGAAAATCAGCTTCTACATTTTCTTTTGAGGGTATGTATGAAGCAAAAATGTACAAATTTCTTTCTTCACAGAATTGCCAAATCTTTCTAGCCAGATGGTTGAGATAAGGAAATTGGATGCTGCCCATTCGGTTGACATAGGATATTGCTGTAGTATTGTCAGATCGAATAAGAATATTACAATTTTTTTTATTTTTTGTGAAACATTTTAAAGCAAAATAAATAGCTAACAATTCTAAGTAGTTGATATGAAACTTTTGTTCTTCTTTTGACCAGAACCCATGTAATTTTTGCTCTTTACATACGATACCCCAACCAGTTAAGGAACTATCACAGAAAATTTCTAATTTGTATTTTTCTCGTTTCACAGGAGCTGAGGCAGTAGGTAACTTTCTTTTCCACCATTTAATTTCATCTAAAATTTCCTTAGAAATTATCATTTTTGCTTCATAATTATCACTAGACTTTAAGAGAGCTAAATATTTGCTCCTTTCCAAAGTCTTTGTGTAGAGCCAACCATAAGGCACTGCAGGGCAAATTGAGACAAGAGAACCAAGAAGAGAAGCAAATTCTCTAATTTTACATTTACATTTCTGGGACACAGAATTTAACTTTTTTAGAGTCTTTTCCTTTTTATCTGTTGGCACACTGATGGTATATGACTCACTATTCAAAACAAAACCTAAAAATTTGCATTTTTTGTCCGGTTCAAGTTGACTTTTATCATTATTGATGATAAAACCTAAAGACTGGAGGAATTCAATAGCAGTATTAAGATTTTGTTTACATTCAATTTTTGAGGATGCTATAAATAAAAAATCATCCAAATAGTTCACTAATGTGATACCTTGTGATCTTAGGTGAGTGACCACTTGTCTCATTATTTTGTTAAAAACATATGGTGCAGTCGAAAGTCCAAATGGTAATACATTAAACTGATAATGTTTGTCATTAAACATAAATCTCAAATACTTTTGGGAATCGTTTTCTATTTTAAGTAAAAAATATGCATCTTTTAAGTCAATAGATGCCATATAACAATCTTTTTCAATTAAATTTAGTGCCGTTCTTATATCCTCCAACTTAAAATGAGTAACTGGGACAAACTTATTAAATTCCTTGAGATTTAGAATGAATCTAAGGGAACCATTTGGTTTGGGCACAGTAAAGATTTTTGAATAAAATTGATTTTCAGAGGGCAGGCATTGGCCGATTGCTCCTATTTTGATTAGGTCTATGATACATTTTGAAATGTTTTTACTTTCAGCTGAAGAAAAAGTATTATTTTTTGGTATCTTATTTTGTGACACTTCTCTAAGAAGAGGGATAGTATATCCATTTTGGATCCAATCTAAAACAATGGTATTTTGAGTAAAAAACCAGTTTTGGAAAAAATCTGAAAGACGTCCAGCAAAACTTGCCTCTACTCTGGACGACGACGGTAGGTGCGGTTTTGGTGTTGATGTTTTTGCTTTTCCCTTGTCATAGAGCGCAGGTACTGACGCTGTTGTTGTTTTTTCAGAGGTGCAGATTTCGTTGTTGGTGTTCCATCTGGACGCTGTGCTCTCTTCCTCAACTCGTTGTGCCCGCCCTGCTTCTTGTTGGCGGACGGGCCCCAATTGTTTAAAGGCTGAAGACTTGGGCGTAATTCCTTTGTTGATTTCTCAATATTTTTATTTTCTTTTATAAGTTCACTCACATTTTTTCCGAATAATGATTCTGAGATTTCAGTCTTCTCTAAACATTCTTTTAGATTTTTGTTAAGACCTGGCAGAATAACCGACCGTCTCGTTTTTGATTCCAAATTATGTACATCACACAGAAGACGAATGCAGTTCGACAGGTGTTCTGCAGACTCAGTATCGTTATTTTCTAGCATTTTGTTTAGTATTTTACTTAGTCCACAAATTGCAGAGCCAATTTGGTTTTGTTTTTCGCATAGGTGCTTGTCTCTAGTTATAGCATGTGTTGACAAGGATGCTTTAATTTCCGTATTTAGTATGGGAGCTGTAGTACAGAGTCCCTTAATCGACTCAATGTCTTTGATAAGCTTTTGTTTTGTATCATTATCTAGGCCCTTAGCAAGGATATTTTTCCATATTTTTATAATATCAGCATTTAAATCAAAACTTTGGTCTTTAGCAATAACATGACCAATTTTTGTCAAAAATTCCTCAGAAATTGGATTATTTTTTGGCTCTTGAGGAGGTACTTCTTCATTGTCAGATTCTGAGTCACTGATTATGCGATTTTTACGCTTTTTGGGTGTTTCAGACTCTTCTGGAAAAAAAAAAGGTAAATTTTTATGTGTATCACATGTATTCGCTCGTAATACCGTATGATAACTACTCAGTATCGCTTAATAATGTTATCGATGAGATCATTATACGAAAATCAGTAAGGAACATAGTACAGGCGCTCGTCCTATCGCTGAAGTTCATAATAACCAAGTATAGGCACTCGTCCTATCGCTTAGGTTATGTTTGAAATAACTCGTATATTCGCCCGTAATATCGCGAGTTTGTTTTTTACTTCAGAAAAAGATGCTTTCTATGTTTCATATAGGCGCTCGTCCTATCGTAAAACAAATGAAAGCCGACGAATAACAAAAAAGAAATTTTTCGCACACACGTGTAAGGCAATCTTACCTTCCGACGATGAAAAGAGAAGTTCTAAAAGTTTCCTCTTTAACTTGCTTTTTTCTTTCGCCATGGTTCACTATATTTTGATGAAAAACTGTAGAAATAACACTATATTTATATTTTTTCTCGAAGAGAAAAAAGCGGAGAAACGCGCGCTATTGACACGAAACGTCATAATAACATTTCTAGATGGGGTTGCCAGGTAGGGGTAAAACGTTCTTTTTCGTTTTTTTTTTAATAATTCTTTAAACGCGTGTTCAGTGATACGAGGATATTATAAACTACAGGGTTAATCTCCAGACGAGGCGTTAACAAGTATAATACTATACCCGTATCTAGTACAGACTTCACACTTGGACGTGTGGAGCTGGCTAATTATTTTCAGTTTAACTTATTTCAAAACAAACTAAGGGATTCGATGATGTCGATCATTGTCTGCCCGGAGGGATTACAGGAAGAGCTCATTTTGTAGGAGTGCCTTGTTTTCCTAAAGGAAGACTGTATGCTTCGTGTGCCTGGCGGGCTCGGTGACCAGCTCTGGTATGGGTGACTAAAAGAAATAGTCAATACCCTGTGAACCCTGGATGAGTCAGTGATCGTCCCTTAAAGGTGGGCCACGTGGAAGTCGGGTTTTGACGCGGGGCATGAACATACCGGGGGGAGACATCATCACCGTCTGGGTTGTACTGTGGTTAGTTAGTTCCACTCTCCACATACATTAACCCTAGTCTTTGCTGTAGTTTAAGTTTTCGATGGGATATCCAGCTCCGCGAGGATGATCAGAATCCTGACGATCCAGTTGGATTGTTAGGGTAGTTTAGCGTCATGTCATCGTGAGCTGGGTGATGATATGCCTCGGACCTAGGACTTAGGGTAGAGGAAGCCTAGGACGAGCTGCTTGGGGCGAAGGTGGTGCTCCAAACCTGGGGATTGTCCCCACATTATTTTTATTACTTCGTTTATATTAACATAGGTTTCTTTTCAGAAACTTAACGGCTATAAAAATATTGCATTGTAAAAGAGATGAAACCTCTCCTAAATTGATGAATCTACATGAATTCAGATGAACTACACCAAACAATATGAGACTAAATTTAGATAAATAGTGATATAAAATAAAATAAATAACTCAAATTAGACATGTTAAGATTAGGTTTATATTCAAATATAAGTATTAAAATAACAAGTGTGTTTCTTTTTCATTCTTCTATTGCCACTCTCCACCGAGCAGAATCTGTAAATTACAAGATATTATAAATATATAAAACGGAATGACGTAGGATTCAGAAAAAATATAATATTCTTAAAGGATATTATTCTAGACGATCAACCTTGGCCAAAACTTTCACGTATCTGATTTGAGGATCCTATTGGAAGGGACTTCAGATCTGTACAGTACCTATACCTTGTTACAGAAATAGAACTTTGCTGGCCTAGCTATAACTCGACCAAGCTACATAAACATTTTCTAAATTGTTTTTCTTTTATTTGTGGTAGCTTATAATTGGCATTTTCGTATCATTTGTCTACTGTGTAAATTATGCTGTTAGCTCCCCAACCATAATAAAATAAATAAGTAAATAAATAAATTGCGCCGCATTCCAACGAGGTGCAGCTTGGTCAGACTGTACCTATGCTGAAGTGTTTTGACATTTATTTATTTATTTATACATTCAATCATTATCATAACAGTACAGTACCAAATTGATAATGTTGACGTCAATACAATTTAGGTAACAATGTCTCTATCAATAAACTGTAAATTATGACACGATACTACAACAATTATTTTCATTTTAGGCCACAATGAACACACTACTACTTATTAAAATTGTAAGTATTCGCTAAGGAGCTTGTCTGTGCTTGTCTGTGTGATAAATCCACTAACTTCAGAACTAGGTAATTAATGACTACAGGGAATTTATTATTAAGGTGATTGATAAACAAAATATTGTAAGTAGGTTCCTACGTCCTACTTACTACAGCAAACTGTAATGGTTAATTTTAAAGATTGTTTTGATTATATTTCCCTGTAGTCTGCAGCTGATAGATAATGAGCATCTTACCAAAAACTAACTGAACAAATGGAGAGGGAAGGGCCAAGTTAGGTACCTACCTAGTTATATTATTATAAAATTATTTCAAATTTCAATAAACTAATAATAATACTCAGAAACAGCAATAACAGTAGGTACCTAGCTACTTTTACTAATCAAATCATATGTTTGAAAGGTTTTAGTGCACAGAATTATAAGCATGAACTTTTAACAGGACTGTGGGGTATGTAAGCAAGGGGGGGTGTAAGCAAGTCACACACTATTATAAAATGCACATAATATCAAAATCAGGGAAACTACACCCAATTTCATCGACTGAAAAATTATATTAAAAAAAAGATACCTACTTTTATGAATATTTTCGGCTCGGCTCAGGATCCGGAGGTTCCGGGTTCGATTCCCGGTGGGGACACTATCTCACAAAAATCTCTTTGTGAGACTGTCCTCAGTTTGGTTAGGGCATTGCAGGCTGAATCACCTGATTGCCCGAAAAGTAACATGATTCCGTGCTTCGGAGGGCACGTTAAGCCGTCGGTCCCGGTTACTTTCTACGGAAAGTAGTCGTTATATGAGCCATGTCAGAGGCCATTGGCGGCTCAGTTACTCTGACACCAGGGTTGGTCAGGTTGACCACCCACACAATGAAGAAGAAGAAGAAGAATATTTAAAAAAAATTGTTCTAGCTTTTAAACAAAATGTCCTGTCACAATGTATTAAATAAATTTTGTAATGATTGCTAATAATAGGCCGTGGTCCTAAAGTAAAAATAAAAAAATAAATAAACCCCATACATTTAGAATTAAAATTAAATTTTTACAAAAAAAATTAAAATTACTAAAAAAATCATCCCCTTTACCCTACCTTTTTTTAATTTTAAGTTATTCTACATGGTATTAGCTTTCTAATGATAAAAATTGCACGTTTATTACTTGAATACACCAATTTCTATGAGTGTTTAAAAAAGCCCTTACGCATCGATTTGCTACGCACCATTGTTCATCAAATGTTAAAAATGACCAGCCTAATGATTAGGCTAATTGTTTTTAATTTGTCAATGATAATAAATTATTTATGTAGACAAATACTTTTGTATTATTCCTGAAAATGTAGTTCTCTCTACCTACTACAGCATTTAACTGAGTTAAGTGCCTTTTTTAAACGCTGATTAAAAAAGTTGTATCTGAGTAATAAACATGCAATTTTTACCATTAGTAAGCTATTACCATGTAGAATAACTTAAAGTTTTAAAAAAAAGTGGCCAAGTGCGAGTCGGACTCGCACGTGAAGGGTTCCGTATTAACTAGCATAGATTAGGGACGCCAAAATACCACTTATTTTTCGCCAACAAAAAATAACTTTGATTTTCATAGTGTTTGTATGAATGACAAAGTTATATTTGCGGTTGGCTATAAAAGTTGCAATATCTCAGAAACTAATGACTGTATCTTCTTCAAACCAATTTTCGTTGAAAGTTTTCGTTGAGATCTATAACATAATATATTTGTTTTCGATTTTTCACTCTCTCACTTTAAATGTTAGAGACTCACATTTTACCACTTTGGAATCGTATAACTTTCAAACGGTTAACTTTGAGAAAAAATGGTTTTAGGCGCAGGCCAGACAGAAAGGGCGCGGGGCGCGGGCGCGGCCGGGCAGGGCGCCCGCCCGACTTTTTCAAAACATACAGAACAGGCAGGGCGGCCGGGCGGGCGGGCGCGACGGCGATGTGTGTGACTGAGAGAAAGATAGTGCCTCAAGCAGCACTATCTTTTTTTCACTCACACACGTAGCCGTCGCGCCCGGCCGCCCGCCGTCGCGCCCGGAGCCCGTTCGCCCGGCGCCCGTCCGCCCGTTCTGTCGCGGGCGCGACGGCTACGTGTGTGAGTGAGAGAAAGATAATGCCTTTGAGGCACTATCTTTCAGGCACTATCTTTCTCTCACTCACACACCGTCGCGGCCGGCGCCCCGCGCCCCGCGCCCGGCGCCCGCCGCCCGCCCTCCCGTTCTGTATGTTTTGTCACCGGGCGCAGGCGAAAAGACGTCGTGTCTGTTCTGTCTGTTCTGCTTCGCGACGTTTCTATACATTTTGTATGAAAGTAAACTTTCAGGGCGCCGCGCCCGCGCCCGGCGCCCTTTCTGTCTGGCCTGCCCCTTAGGAACCTCAATGTCATTTTTAAAGACCTCTCTATAGACACCCCACACACACAGATTTGATGAATTTATTTTTTTGTTTGAGTTCCATGTATGGAGAGCCCCCCCCTAAATCTTTTATTTTTTTTATTTTTGTATAAGAATCGCAAAGCGGTTCACAGTATACGTCTACCCACCAAGTTTCAACTGTGCAGTCCTAATAGTTTCTGAATAAAAAGGCTGTGACATACGGACGGACGGACGGACAGACAGACAGACGGACAGACAGACAGA
Source organism: Athrips mouffetella (assembly GCA_947532105.1). Classification (NCBI taxonomy): domain Eukaryota; kingdom Metazoa; phylum Arthropoda; class Insecta; order Lepidoptera; family Gelechiidae; genus Athrips; species Athrips mouffetella. The sequence continues at coordinate 14,885,310 of OX383974.1, forward strand.
CAGACATGACGAATCTATAAGTGTTCCGTTTTTTGCCATTCGACTACGGAACCCTAAAAAAGATAGAATGAAGGGGATCAGTTTTTTTAGAAATTTTTAAATTATTGTTAAAAAGATGATAAAGAAAACAGATTTTCATCAAATACCTACCTCTTTAATTTATGGCGTTCATTTATTTTTTTTAATTTAACTTTTGGGGCACGGCCTATTATTAGTAATCATTACAAAATTTATTCCATTGTGTTAGGACATTTCGTTTAAAAGTTATAACAATTTATTTACTTAGGGTTAGAAGCTGCAACTAAAAGTTTTGAAATATTCATAAAAAAAATATTATTATTTTTTTAATTTTATTTTTTATAATTTTTCCGTCTATGAAATTGGGTGTAGTTTCCCTGATTTTGATATGTGCACTTTATAAAGACACACTGTATGTAAATACCTACTATTTACAATAAAATTTATAAGTACCTAATCAGTTATTTTTGGAATTAGTGCCATTTAATCGTGCCTTTGCATTCATTATATTAATAGATTAATCAGGTAGGTACCTATTAAGGTTATTTTTGCTAAAGCCGCGATTACACCTGCTTGAATTTGACGACTGAATAAGAAATCTACCTAGGAGGCTACGTTGAAAAAGACGTTTGTGAATTCAGAGTTCTAGCTAGGAAGCTAAGTATAAAAAGTGCCTACTAATACAGTTGCTGAATAGTGATGTTCCGATAGCGATAGTTTTGCTGTCGGTAGTTAATCTTGAAATACAGTAACTCTGTTGAATAGCCTTATCGAAAATAATTATTGTACAATAAAATGCTATCGATTGTTAAAAAATGGCTGATACAACCTCAAGACAAATACAACCGATAATTGAAAGAAGAAAAAATTACAGACAAACTTATTTGCGGTCTTAAAGATGGGCTTTTATTGCTTTTAAAAATACTACAGGAATATCGAATCCCTCGAAGCGAGAGTCTGCCTCGCACTTGACCGTTTTTTTTTAATATAAGTATATTTTTGTTCGATATGTTGAATTAATCATTCGCACTTGGACATCACTAAACATGCTAAGTCCCTTCAAGTAAAGGAGTTAGAAGGTTTAGTGATGTGAAAATTTTGCGAATGATTAATTCGAATCGAACAACTTGTCCATGCAAAATAAAAATAAAGCATTATCTTGGTTTAATAATAAGTACTAATAATAAACTTAAAAAAATCACTATTAAAAAAATTGTATACGACTGTTCGGTTGAGTCAAGGAGTGATCACAGCTAGCTGGATTCAAAGACTAATTCGGCATACATTGCTCGTTGAAGTAAGGATAATGCAATAACATAACCAAGCCTCCCAGCAATGTATGCCGAATTAGTCTTTGAATCCAGCTAGATGTGATCGTGGCTTTAATAGGCTGACAATACATTTCCGTGATGTTTTTATTTTTATTTACCTTAAATGGACAAATGAGACCTGAACATTGCCGTGCCAAATCTTATGAATGAGAGTATTTATGATCAAACAAAAACAATGGCTGTGGTAAATGAAGTGGATGCATTTTTTCTCTTTTTCTAGTCTTGCAGGTGCACATAGTCATTCACCGTAACTGAACAACTTTCAGTAAATAAAACTATCAGCCTCTTCAATACTCTTCATATAAAATTGCAAATGGACAGTTTAGCCACGATCACATCTAGCTGGATACAAAGACTAATTCGGCATACATTGCTGGGAGGCTTGGTTGTGTTATTGCAATATCCTTACTTTAACGAGCAATGTATCCCGAATTAGTCTTTGAATTCTGCTAGGTGTGATCGTGGCTTTTTTGTGGAAAAGAAGATTATTTTAATATTTTCTGAAAGTTTTATTTACTGAAAATTATTCAGTTACCTTGACTGACCACGCCCTTTCAGTTTTCGGAAACCAGTCCCTTAGACCATGTATTGGTCAATTTAATTTCGATGCGAACACGGAATTAAATTAAAATTAATCATTCGCACTCGGACATCACTAAACCTCCTTACTCCCTTCATGTAAAGAACTTAGGAAGTTTAGTGATGGGTAAATTTTGCGAATGATGATGAACAACTTGTCGATAAAAAATAATTATTATTCATGGTGTAATAAAAAGTACTAAAAAAAATTTAAAAAATTCACTATAGATTACCATCGATACTTGAAAGGTTCAGATATTTTCTATACGACTGTTCAGTAGAGTTAATAAACCTGCTTTGCGACAAAAAAAACCGTAAAAAGAACTAGGTAAAGGAGTGATCACACCTAGCTGAATTCAAAGACTAATTCGGCATACATTGCTGGGAGGCTTGGTTATGTTAATTGAAATATCCTTACTTCAACGAGCAATGTATGCCGAATTATTCTTTGAATTCAGCTAGGTGTGATCACTCCTTTACTCTACACTGCGCGTGGCTTGACACGAAGTACGAACTTGGTCGGTTATTTAGTATCGATTATTACCGGTACTTTTAAGAATTCGATATTCTCGATATTTTCTATAGGAATATTCGGTAGAGTTACTGTATTTTTAAAATTCAACCATCGATCTCGTTATCGCAGCAACACTGATTCAATAATTTTCAAAATTTACGGTTTGGTTAGGTACTCAATCAATCGCCAGTTAAAGCGCGACGGAGTCAGATGTGTCCGTGTAGAATACTTGACTAGTGCAACACTGTTAGTTTTGAATATAGCGGTCTTTAATTGTTTTTCTAGTAGGAGCGCTTGTTTTAAGTAAAAAAGTATACCATCAGTTAGGCCATTATTTTTTGTTCGACAAGTTGTTCGATTCGAGTCAATCATTCGCATTTGCCCATCACTAAACCTCCTAACTAAGTGGCTTACTATATTCCGATGTCATTTTTTGGTGGTCATTTCCTCCGAGGCGAGTTCGCCCGGTTGGTCATTTCGCCCGAAAGTATTCATTGTTAGTCGAGGTCTTTTAAAACCATATCCAAAAGATAATGGGAAACTATGGCAAACAATAAATAAACTTACATACAGAAAAAAAAATCCAAATAAGATCAATAAATTTCTAGATAAAAAGAATTGACTTCAGCATTTTGTTACTGTAAAAATATCGTTGGGCGAAAATATTTTACTTAAGACTGCACCACGTAAAAACTACCAAAACGGCAATCACGGTTTAATATTGCTTACATATTTAATATGTTTTTTTTAAAACCATTACGATTACGCCATACATTTTTAGTATGACCGCGCGAAGTCTAATAAATAGCTCTGACACGCGGCCGATACCCACAAGAGCTCGAAGTGAGACCACGTCAGTTTGCACCGCGACGTGCCAAAATAATGGATCGCGTTTCAACGTATACACATTCTCTGCTTTCATAGTGTAACAAGGTAACTTTGTTTTTTACTATTTTCTAAAGTAAGATATTTCTTTCATTGTATTTATACTCGTAAAGTGTTTGTTTTAGAGAAATGGGGAAGCGCAAAGATAAATATTATGTATCCCGTCAAAAATTCAAAAAATATCTATTCCTTTAACCAAGTAAGTACCTACTTATATACCATACCTAGGTAGTTTTGTTTTGTGATGGTTGACTGGTGATGAAGGGTAGGCGGAGGAAGATAGGTAGATGATGGGTCAGAAGGGTTATCAGAGTAATAGATTTTCGGTATGTGATTGATGTCCGGACGAAGATGGGTGACCGGTGGATGATATTGATGGGTGACCGGCGGAAGACGAGTCAATGGTAGATGATGGGTGACCGGTAGATGATGGGTAATCGGCAGTGGTCGGAATTGGTAGAGCTGTTTAGGGTCGATGATCGGAAACTTGAACGTGCTGCTTGCTACATTATTTCGTCAGATCTGTTAGATTTTCCTCTTGAGACGGATTTCCATGGCATGGATTTTCGAAATAAGACTACCTTTTGATCGTTAGTATGTGTCCTTTGATCTTTCGATCACAAAAACAACGAAATGTACAACGATGGCACGGATTTAAATGGATTACTTTTTTAAAAGAAGCAAACGGCGCCAAACTTAGGCAGGAAAAAGCCTACATTATTTCGTCAGGTCTGTTAGATTTTACTCTTGAGACGGATTTCCATGGCATGGCTTTCCGAAATAAAACTGCCTTTTGATTGTTAGTGTGTGTCCTTTGATCTTTCGATCACAAAAACAACGAAATGTACAACGATGGCACGGATTTAAATGGATTACTTTTTTAAAAGAAGCAAACGGCGCCAAACTTATGCAGGAAACAGGCTACATTATTTCGTCAGGTCTGTTAGATTTTCCTCTTGAGACGGATTTCCATGGCATGGCTTTCCTAAATAAGACTGCCTTTTGATCGTTAGTATGTGTCCTTTGATCTTTCGATCACAAAAATAACGAAATGTACAACGATGGCACGGATTTAAATGGATTACTTTTTTAAAAGAAGCAAACGGCGCCAAACTTAGGCAGGAAACAGGCTACATTATTTCGTCAGGTCTGTTAGATTTTCCTCTTGAGACGGATTTCCATGGCATGGCTTTCCGAAATAAGACTGCCTTTTGATCGTTAGTATGTGTCCTTTGATCTTTCGATCACAAAAATAACGAAATGTACAACGATGGCACGGATTTAAATGGATTACTTTTTTAAAAGAAGCAAACGGCACCAAACTTAGGCAGGAAACAGGCTACATTATTTCGTCAGGTCTGTTAGATTTTCCTCTTGAGACGGATTTCCATGGCATGGCTTTCCGAAATAAGACTGCCTTTTGATCGTTAGTATGTGTCCTTCGATCTTTCGATCACAAAATCAACGAAATGTGCAGCGATGGCACGGATTTAAATGGATTTTTTTTTTTAAAGCAAACGGCGCCAAACTTAGGCAGAATGATAGTTGATGACTGGATGAATGATGATGATGAAAGGATGATGAGTGACACGCGGATTATAGTTGATGAGTGGATCAATGATGATGAGTGATGCGTGGATGATAGTTGATCAGTGGATAAATGATGATAAGTGGATGATGAGTGATGCGCGGATGATAGTTAATGAGTGGATGAACGATGATGAGCGGATGATGAGTGATGCGTGAATGAGTGGATGACTGATGATGATGAGCGGATGATGAGTGATTTTTGGATGATAAGTGATGCGCGGATGATAGTTGATCAGTGGATGAATGATGATGAGCGGATGATGAGTGATGCGCGGATGATAGTTGATGAGTGGATCAATGATGATGAGTGATGCGCGGATGATAGTTAATGAGTGGATGAATGATGATGATGAGCGGATGATGAGTGATTTTCGGATGATAAGTGATGCGCGTATGATAGTTGATCAGTGGATGATGAGTGATGTGTGGTTGAGTGGATGAATTATGATGATGAGCGGATGATGAGTGATTTTCGGATGATAAGTGATGCGCGGATGATAGTTGATCAGTGGATGAATGATGATGAGCGGATGATAAGTGATGCGCGGATGATAGTTGATGAGTGGATCAATGATAATGAGTGATGCGCGGATGATAGTTGATCAGTGAATGAATGATGATAAGTGGATGATGAGTGATGCGTGGATGAGTGGATGAATGATGATGAGCGGATGAAGAGTGATTTTCGGATAATAAGTGATGTGCGGATGATAGTCTACCACCATGTCATTACGAGTAAGTCTAAAGTGTTTCTACTGACGTGCTGTTGAGTATACAAACTTGAAGAGCTGTTCCCTGTCGCCCCTCGCTTCCCCTCGAGTAACCCTCCGTTATACAATCGTTGCGCTGAGCTATATTAGTAGAGTTCATTAAAAATACCTTGAGAGAAAAAAGTTCCATTCAAAACACAGTTTTTTAAAAGGTGTCGTTTCCTCCGAGCGGGCGAGAACGCGTCTCGGGTGAAATGACGCACTACGACTCCGCGTGGACTGCGCGCATGTGTGTGTTCGATCATACGCACACTACTGTTGCTTCCGACTCGACGCGAAAACTAAACAGTTTTGATCCTATACATTTTTTTATGAAAGGGACAACTGATTTAGACATGAATTGAAAATTTTGTCAGGATTACAAAGTATCTCTTTTAAGGAAGTCTAACAAAATTACGGACAAGTACAAGGTGTCAAACAATCTCCTGAAAACTTCATCAATGGACTCATACCATGAAAAATTAACGATTTTCACCATACATACATCTATACACAACAAAAAAAAATGTTAAAGTGCGAGTCGGATTCGCGCATCGAGGGTTCCGATATACCTACCTATAGTATTTTTAGAAGCAATAAGGTCCATTGTAAGGACCGCAAAACTAAATTTGTTTGTAAAGATTTGTTGCAAATTTCCAAAAAACTGTGCTACTTAGAGAGATTGTTTTTTTTCTGAATTATTCACATAAACCTCTATGGACTTAATTAATTCAGATTTTTTCTTCGGAAAACTTCGGGGATAAGAAAGGGATAATTTTTTAAAACTTTTTTCATCATAACTTGAAAACTAAGAGTCGTTAAAAATATAAAGAACTACTTTGGAATGTACAAGTGAAGCACTTTCATATGATACCTAACTTGACTTAGTACTGACAATTAAAAACTTTGACCAACCCATTTGGGCCCCCTTTACAATAATAATAATATTATAATTATTTCAATTGCAATAAAGTAAGACAATCGTATTCTAAAACTACTTCTACTACTAAATATAAAAGTATAAACGAGTTTTTAGCTTGCTTTTCAATTTATTTTAAGGTCATTAAAAATACTCATAGAAGCCTTTATACAAAGTATCTGAACATATCAGTCGCGCTATAAAGTGTACCAGCACAGAAAATATAGAGGTATACTAACGTATAGCACAACTAGTGAACTGACTATGATCCCTACTATGTTGATGTTCCTTAATAGTGATGTACAATTATTTCAAGAAGCAACAATCGAAATATTCGAATGTACTACTTAGTACTATCCAAATAATCTTTTATCATTCAATTGTTATTTTTCATTGGAATCATTATTCGCTTTTCGTACGATTTTGAATGAAAAATTTATTCTAACTAAAAGAATGAATAAAGCACTCAAATTCTTTGTGTTTACTTGACTGGTGCAACCTAATTTTAATTCCTTGTTTGTTTTTTAGTATACCGGTAATTCTGTGGTTTTTTTTGTAGTTATTCTAGTGTTTTTCTATACAACATAAATTAGCCCTTAATAATATTTTCCGTACGATGAGGTGTTCTATTCGTATTGGCCCTTCACTAAAGTTCCTTTCTGCGTTGCTTACTATGCGGCTTACTCAGTTAGTGACTTACTAAGTTCCATCTTTCTACCTTCCTTTCCTACGTAGGAGACTAACTGACTTAGTGTGTGAATTCAGTCAGGTGTGATCGGCCCTTAAGGCTGGCACCAACTCCAAAAATAACTGGCCTTTGGCCCTATAGGTGATGTCCAGGGTCTCATGATGGAGCCGTTAGGTGCTCATCGGAACTCCTTAACTAAACAAGATAACATCATGGTGTTTGGGCTTATTGGACTTGTCTTGACGAGCACTTTGGCCTTTTCATAGCTGGTGGTGGTTCTAAATTTAATTTTGACATTTATTTCGAAATTGAAAATGACCGTTGAGATGTTATAAATCGTAATCGATTATGAGTAGGTAGTCGATTATTTACGCCCAACTCTAAACCTGTATGTAGGTATGTGTTGTGTGGTGTAGTTTATAACATTATTTTTTAATCATTTCAGAAAATGGATATTCTGATTTAGAAGATCTGAAGAACATTACTGGCTATGAGCTGAAAACGATTATACCTAAAGTATTGCATAGAAAAATATTCTCAAGAGCATTAATTCCCTGGCTAATTTTACATCAGCAAGAAATTGACGAAGAAATTGCACTGTTTGCGGGTCTTCATCCTTCTCAAACCAACACAACAGTCATCTCGAAAAATACAGCTGACTCGAATTACGTGAAATTTTCCGATTGTGGAATTCCTGACACATGTAATTCAATTCAAAGTATCACTAGCAGCAAGTCAACAGTTAGTGATGAATGTGCAAGTTCTTCAAAAAGTAAATCAGCGAGTATCAGTGAAACAACTGATGAGGATAATATAGACCTGTCTTTCCTTAATGTTGAAGGCGAAAACTTCGAATTACAACTGCAAAAGGATCAAGATCTTGCAAAAGTCAGAAATTTTGAAGTACCTAAAGATCCATCTAACCAAGCTATTCAAGGAAAGTCAGATGCTAGTACGATTGATCGCCAAAAAAATCCGATTTGGGTTCTTTTGAATAAGGGAACTTTGGAGTCGAAGAGAATTTCACGCTTGCCTGAAGATACTATTTTGACTACGTCAGAAATCAAAGAGATCGCGCTGATCATAGCTCAGTATCTATTTTCAGAAGCCTCCCCGCCTAAACATCAAGTAACGCCTCACACCTGTAGTCACTGGGCGAAACAATATTTTGAAGCACTGTTCCCTAATACCGGTGTGCATAGGTTTTATTTCATAAAACGCGAAGTATATACCAACAAAAGTGGAAAAACTTCAACCAAGGCTCGACCTACAGGAGCTTTATATACACAATTGTGTTTATTAAGAAAAAAATTGCTAATCAAAGACGATGCAGCTAAAATACGCACAACTGGCAAAGATTCGGTGTCCGAACCTGTAAAAACACCCCAAAAAATAACAAGGCAATCATATCGAACTCCATCCGAAGATAATGACAAAGAATATTCTCCACCAGGTAGGTAGCTTTTATTATTATTTGGTAATTGTTATTTAATTTCTGATAATCATAATTCTTTATTGTTCATAAAAAGTATAATTTTAATTGCTATTTTCTTGCATTGTTTGTGATATAACGGGTACCTTTGGCAAGTACTTCTTAATTAACTAATTACATACTAAAGCGCAACGATTTTATACTGACTTTGTTGTTGAGTAAGATTTTGGTTTTGTCAAATAGGTATATAATTTTATTTATGTACTTACTTACCTACTGTAATATTTTTTTTAGCAGCTGATAATGATGAAATAGAAACGAAGTTGGCAAAATTGAGAGTTGAATCACCTTCTCATGCATCTGCAGACTTATTAGAGTCTTGGAAAGATACCCACGTATATCGCATGACTGAGCTAAAGGAGACACAGGGTTCAGTCTGGGATTACATCAAGCTATATAAAGGACTCGCAAATCCTGCTATTGGGCCAGTTCTAGTAAGTATTAGTCTCATTAGGATTTTATAGTGAATGACTGCGATAAATACCTAGCTAGAGTGTAAAGTTTTTGTGTTAATCCAATTATATTTCAGATGTTTTTTTTTATTTTTTACAGATTAAAAAAGATTTTGAGTTATTGTTTGGTGCTATTGACACGAATAGTAAACTTCAAGATTTTTTACTGTCAAAGAAAACTAATATTATTAATTTGACAAAAGAAATATTTACGAAACTGACTGCACAATTTCATAAGGATTTAATAACATCTTTTCTGCTGCTTACTGAAGGTAAAGGCCTTAATAAATGTTACTTTATTATGACATGTACGTAATAACTATACAGTTGATGTAAGGATGAGAGGCTCTGACGCGTTTGACTAAAGGTGGTTTTATCACCAACTCGCTTACCCGCGTTGATTAGTGGTAATTCCTCCACACACAAGCCGCGCCACTCATGGAACATAATATAGGCTTATGATAGTAGGCAGGGCGTCTCATGCATACAATATCATGTTCCAAACAAAATGGGATGATAGAATTAATTGGTTTTTTGTCAACAGGAGACGACGTGACATTGCAATATACGGGACTACTTCTCTTGCTGCCGTTAATATTCCCGGGTGTATATCAAGTCAACAAAAATTGGAAGCCAGCCAAAAGTAACGTATTAAACGCTTTTATTAGTAAAGTTAATACAGAAGCTGATGTTCAAGAATGTATTGATAATCTGCGTAGTCAGCTAGCACAGAAACAAAAAAAATTAAACTGGAATGTACAATTGCACTTGCAGCCATTTGTATTGGCAGTAGGTCCGTCTTGGTCTGAAATTGTTCAAGTATACATCGTTTTGGATAAAGTGATATATACCTTGCTTAATGTACCAGAAGCAGTTGAATTGTGTTTTCAGTTATTTCACTCATTCCATGCCGAATACCCTCTAGAATGTCACAATGTTTGGGAGTTCATACAACAGGCAGTGTATGCAATTTATACAGAATTTGACTGGAATCACCGTTCAACTTCTGAGTTGGCGGAACAGTTAGGTATTTCCTTGCAACGACAAACTAAGTCAAATAACTTAGCAAAGATAAAGTAAGTCTGTATACATTTTTTGAAACATTAGCGTAGTTGGACGCCCGTTTAATTTTTTTTGTGTTTTATTTCGTCCGGTAGGTATGTTACTTTGTGGCCACTGTTCGATTCCATGCTCTAGTGTTCGTGAGTTGATAATTCACTTGAGAAAAAGATGCCAAAATCTTCCAAACTTTACTAATGGTGCAGGTTACAGATGTGGAGAAGGTTGCTGTGATACTTTTGATTCCTTAAATACACTAAGAATGCATTTAAAAAGATCACATTGTAATGATGAAAGTATTCAAAATTCTTGTATGGAGACTAGCTGTATACAACAATCTATATCTACTTCTGAATTCAGTAACTTGTCAACCAATATTTATGTATCTGACGACCATAAAGAACCAAAAACCTTTGATTGCCGTTCAAGTACCGAACACACTATAACATTTGAAACAGCTCTATTGATTAGCTCTCTTCTAGCTAATCCTTTAGTGCCTAGGATAACAGTAACTTTATTTGTTAAGGCTATGTCCTCACATATCCCAAATATGATAGAACTAGCTGTGCAAAACGAGTGTTCGCAAGATTTGCAAGAACGAGAGTATGTACATAATGTAGAAAGACTTAAATTGAGTATGCACCAATGTTTGTAGAGTCTGTCTAGTGAATATAAATGGATGAAGTATTTTGAAAGTTTAGGAACGTATATTAGTCCCCAAGAATACCAAACTGTTGTGGAACCTAGAGACGAATTTATCAGAGGAAAAAGAAGGTTAATTTTAGGGACCGGTCAATTTATTCCATTGCGATTAGTGCTTCAAAAATTTTTAAGCATTCCTGGAGTACTCAAACAAATAGATGATTATGTTAAATATTGTCTACGTTTAACAGTAGTTACAAATGTCGTTCGTAGCTCGATTTGGTTAAATAAAATTCAGTCACTTGAAAGGAATACTCGACTTTTCCCCCTGATTGTATACTATGATGACTATGAAACTGGTAATCCCCTGGGTTCACATGCAGGCATTCATAAATTGGGAGCTGTATATGCGTCTATTGCGTGTTTACCCCCAGAGCTATCATCTCAGTTAAAATATATTTTTTTATTTGCTCTGTTTTATTCGTCAGATAGAACAAGTCAGGGAGGCAATTTCAATTGTTTTCGTAAAGTAATCGATGAATTAAATTTTTTATCAAGTACAGGTGTAGATATAAATATTCCGGGATATTTTAAAGGCAAAGTAATTTTTCAATTGGTCTCATTAGTTGGGGATAACCTAGGTTTACATTCTATTTCAGGATTCATAGAAAGTTTTACAGCAAATTATCCGTGCCGTATTTGTAGAGCTCACAAATCTACAACAAAGTTAATGTACAATGAGGATTGTACCCTACTTAGAAATGAAAGAAATTATATTTCAGATTTGTCAAAAAATAACCCCACTGAAACTGGTATAAAAGAACAGTTTATCTGGACACAAGTACAAGGTTTTGACATATTTAAACAAATGTCGGTAGACATAATGCATGATATTTTAGAAGGCGTAGGGCCGTATGCAATGAAAGAAGTTATAAAGGGGCTATTTTTTAAAAAATATTTTACTTTAAGCACACTAAATAATCGCATAGCTTTCTTCAATTACGGCCCAGACTCGAATTGCAAACCTCCATCAATATGTATGGAATCGAATGGAACTGTGAAATGGAAAATGAGCGCTATGGAAACTTATAATTGTATTAGATACTTTTCATGTTTTGTGTCCCATAAGGTTCCTTATGAAGATGAACATTGGCAACTTTATTTACTTCTCAGAAAACTCGTGGATATAACCATGACAGAAAACGTATATACGGAGATTTGCGATGAGATCAGAGATACAGTTGCCGAATTCAATAGCTTGTATATTACATTGAGCGGCTCTCTTTTAAAACCAAAATTTTATCACTTGATACACTACTCAGGAATTATGGAGAAATTAGGACCCCTTTATAATTTGTGGTCAATGAGATATGAAGCAAAACATAGAATTTCAAAAATTTGCGCAAGAGCATCATCAAATCGAATAAATTTGCCTAGAACTCTTGCTGTTAAACACCAGTTGCAACTTAATGACATGTTCCTCAAAAATAAAATTGATTTCAGCGTTGTTGAAACTTCAGCATGCCGTAAAAACTTGGATGCTGCAACATTCAAAACTTTACTAACGGAATTTCACCTTTCGCAGAACTCAAAACTCTTTTCTATAACGTATGCATTGTTAAATGGTATAAAATATGAACACAAACAAATACTAACATTAGACATGGATGAAAACAGTGGTGAACCTAACTTTATAGAAATTTCTAATATTTATTACAATGACAGTACGGGAAAAATATTTTTTAAAGGACTTTCTTGGGAAACACTTTTTTTCGATCCTCATGTTTATGCTTTCTGTATAAAAATGACTGATATTGTAAAGTATGTTTCTTATGATAGTATTGTTAACGTAAGACCAAATAATTTAATAATATTGCCACCTCATGGCTTATGCTATGTTGTGTCAAGAAATAGCTTGTGCTAGATGGTAAACTATCCATACCGTGTCTATGTGCTTACCCAAGGCCTCTTAGGCATTTAATTATAGCAGTGAAAACAGTCGGGATCAAGTAATTAGACACCTATGCGATAGGTTTGCCTTACAGGGGGTGTTATACTCGCATATACGGGTGAGGTTTTGTTTGTATTACGTGTTATTGTCCTATTTATCTTATTGCACTTTTGGCCTGTAATCTGTATTAACATTGCTATTATAAATACGTTACTGCCATCAATTTGAAAAATTCTCAGTGAGCGTAGTGGACGCTCATTTAATTTATTTTTATTTTGTTAAGGAGCATGCTAAGTTGCGCCCCATCAGTAAAAAAATATTACTCTGAGTAAACAATTTACTGTAGTATAATTAGAAACTATGACAGTATAATAAAGTTCGCTCCAGTTATAGATAGTAAAAGTGCGAAAAACGGCCACTTCTGGCACTTGCTATCTATAACTACAGCGAACTATATTTTAAACAGTTGATAGTTCCTAAATATACTACAGTACCTTCATTTCAATCGTATTGCTTACTCAGCGAGTAATATTTTTTTTTACTGATGGGGCGCCACTTAGCATGGTATATCCTCTCTTTTCCGAGATAGCGTCACATTCATCCAACAGTTGTACCTAATAAGACGTGTGCGTTAATTTATGTGTTTGACTGGGGTGTTAAGTGTTGTTATACTTTTTGACATACAAAACCAATAAATATATTTTATGATGGAGAAATAATAATATTGCCACCTCATGGCATATGCTATGTTGTGTCAAGAAATAGCTTGTGCTAGATGGTAAACTATCCATATCGTGTCTATGTGCTTACCCAAGGCCTCTTAGGCATTTAATTATAGCAGTGAAAACAGTCGGGATCAAGTAATTAGACACCTATGCGATAGGTTTGCCTTACAGGGGGTGTTATACTCGCATATACGGGTGAGGTTTTGTTTGTATTACGTGTTATTGTCCTATTTTTCTTATTGCACTTTTGGCCTGTAATCTGTATTAACATTGCTATTATAAATACATTACTGCCATCAATTTGAAAAATTCTCAGTGAGCGTAGTGGACGCTCATTTAATATTTTTTTAATTTTGTTTTATTAAGGAGCATGCTAAGTGGCGCCCCATCAGTAAAAAAAATATTACTCTGACTGAGTAAACCATTTTCTGTAGTATAATTAGAAACTATGACTGTAAAATAAAGTTAGCTGCAGATATAGATAGTAAAAGTGCGAAAAACGGCCACTTCTGGCACTTGCTGTCTATAACTACAGCGAACTATATTTTAAACAGTTGATAGTTCCTAAATATACTACAGTACCTTCAGTTCAATCGTATTGTTTACTCAGCGAGTAATATTTTTTTTACTGATGGGGCGCCACTTAGCATGATATAGCCTCTCTTTTCCGAGATAGCGTCACAATCATCCAACGGTTATACCTAATAAGATATATGCGTTAATTTATGTGTTTGACTTGTGTGTTAAGTTTTGTTATACTTTTTGACATACAAAAACAATAAACATATTTTTATGATTGTGAAATATATTTTGTTTTGTTGTAATCCTTTATTCCCAAATTATTATATAGGGTGATTTTTAATTAGTTCTTCTAGTGCCAATTTTTACAAAATTTGTCGTATTTCCTATATTCCTTGGGAAAAGTTGTTCAGTATCATGAGTACATGCATATCTTTTGCTATCAAGAACTAATTAAAAGTCATCCTATATAGTAAAATAAATGATCGCGTAAATATTTTACGTTCAGTATAGGTACTTTTATAACTCTTTTTTTTATTTATTTGCAGGAAGGCGATTCGAGCAAGGTTTCTCCCTTCGAATACCCAAATTATTTTCTTGTAACGGAAAAAAAACTGAAGGTAATAGTTTCTGCCATAATCGCTTTCATTTTTAGGTGGTCTTTTCAATCAAATATATTTGGGGGGTCATCTAGTCTAATTATACATACCTGCAACAGAGAGGAAAACCCTACGGTAATAAATATCCTGCAGTAATTACTTTCGGTATGAGGACGGTTATTCTAAATATTTAGAATGTTTGTCCATTCGAACTGTTATTCATGCAGATGTTCACATGGATAAACTTAAATATTTAGGATTATCGTCTACAACAGGAGGTAATTACGGCAGGAGTACGTTCCGGTTTTTCTTTCTGTTTCAGATGGATAATTCTCCCAAATATTTGGAATTTCCACCTACAATAGAAGGTAATTATGGTAGCAAAAACTATTACCGTCCGCTTTTTCCTTTCGATTGCGAGGGATAGTTGGGATATTCGTAGGGAAATACTATCTGTAACAGAAGGTAAAAACGGAAGGAAATATTTTTCTTCCGGAATTACCTTCCGTTTGGAAGGAATACCCTCGAATCACCTTCCTAATTTAGAAGGAAATGGCACAGATTTTCCTTCTAATCTCAGGTGGGATCAGAAGGAAAATCTGTATAAATTGGAAGGTAAAACTATAATGGAAGACTATTCCTACCATGTATACCTTCTGTAATTGTAGGAATAACCTTCCCGTTAAGAAGGAAACGGCACAGATTTTCCTTCTAATCTAAGGTGAGATCAGAAGGAAAATCTGTATAAATTGGAAGGTAAAACTAAAATGGAAGACTATTCCTACCATGTATACCTTCTGTAACTGTAGGAATTACCTTCCCATTTAGAAGGAAAAGGCACAGATTTTCCTTCTAATCTCAGGTGGGATCAGAAGGAAAATCTATATAAATTGGAAGGTAAAACTGAAATAGAAGACTATTCCTACCATGTATAATCCTCTGCAACGGTAGGAAATTTTAAATTTTGGAAGGAAATATCCGATTAACCTTCGTATTTAGAAGATAAAATATTATACATTCCGTCCATATTAGGAGGATTTTTTTGGGATTTGGGAGGATTAACCTTCCGCAATAGTAGGATTAAGTTGGAAGGTATTATCTTTCAAATGTTTCCTTCCTTTTTGACTCAGAAGGAAATGGTAGAAGGAAATCGATCGGAAGGTAAAATTCAGATGGATAACGTAGAAGGAAAAGTTACCCTCCGAATTTTACCTTCCTTTTTGACTCAGAAGGAAATGGTAGAAGGAAATCGATCGGAAGGTAAAATTCAGATGGATAACGTAGAAGGAAAATTTACCCTCCGAATTTTACCTTCCTTTTTGACTCAGAAGGAAATAGGGAATCGGAAGGTAAATTCGCATACGTATAATCTACTGAAATAGAGGGTAAAGTTGGACGGAAAATAATTAGAAGGAAATTATGGATGGAAAAAAAGGTCTAAAATATCCATTCAAATTGGATGGAAATTATCCTTCTGAGTCAAAAGGGACGGATTTATCTTCCATTTTCAGAAGGATATTTCTATCAGTGCAGAACCACATTTTAGCCTAGTAGGTAAAACGTCTCTGGTACTTACGGAGAAGACGCAGGTTCGAAAACTGTCTGTGGTTGTGAAATTATGCGATTTTCTACTTTATACACAAAAATTTTAGAATAGTCAGTTTTAAGGAAGGAATGAAATTATATTTTAGTAACAATTTGTTTGAGCCGATAATAACTATACGGAAGTGCCTCCGCTGCTGCCGGCGCCGGGTCCTATATGAGCTACCGACCGGCGCCGGTTGCTGAAATGGCTGCCGGTGCTGATTTTTTTTTTTAATTGGTAACAGAACTAAATTAGTCAACCCCGATTCCAAGCTGCCGAATCTGTTAGCTCCATTTAATAAAGTTGTATTCAGTCGGCATTTTCTTTTATATACCTACATCTAGAAAATGTTTGCTACAAACTTAAGAGTATTTTTTAGGATTCCAACTCGTCCAATCACCCTTATCAATTTTCCTTTTATATTCGAATCCTTTGGAAACTGTTGAACAAAATGGCAAAACAAAGTTAGGACTGACCTACTTCTGTTTATTTCAAGACGAAAATGGTAAATCAAGTAAGCAACAATGCGTCTGTAAGCTCGTATTATAAACATAAAGAAAATAGGTATCGATAAATTTGGGTAAAGCCCTAGCGTAAATGTGAGCTATATTGATGAAAAATATAACACTAAAATTCAGAACATTATCAACAACTAAACTTTTTTCAATGCAAAATACGAAAATTAGCAATTCAGAAGAAGCTATTCTATATTTTAAACATGAAATATAAGTTATTTTAAGCAAAAAAACATATAGTTCAAAAGTAATAACGTCCTAAGAATTTACCCGTGAAATGTACATTTCTCTGGACTATTTTTGTAATTAACACCACATCCAACTACACTACACACCGTCATAATTAAAAGTATCCTTATTTTTATATAAATATGTAGTTTTTACGCAATTTTTTACAAAAAACCGGAAAGCTGGTTTTTCGCGTGGCTCAAAGTGGCTCCCTGTCATTCAAAATCGGTTACAGAGCTATTCGATTCGCTATCCTTTGCTATCTTGCAGTATCACCATAAGAGATTTGTTTCTCGCTCGCACTCATTGTTGGTCTTCTATGCTTATGTCTATGGTGTAAACTAACCGTGTAGAGAGAATAATATGTTGTTGTTTCCCTAGCATCTTTTAAATGCCAATTTCAGCGAAAAATACCATTTTAAGTACCAAAATGCTTTCAAAATAACCTATCAAGTAGTCATTCTTACGAAAAAAAGCAACCAAATTCTGAAGGCCCACCCTAAGAAATAAAATAGGATCGCTCATGTGCCTGCAATTTTACCAGCTTTCTTAAAATTTCAACCGAAACACAATAGTGCAAACGCTGCTGCTTTACGATTGAAACAGGCAAAAGGCGGTACTTTTCCAGACGGACTTTGTACAGAAGACTGTAACGCCCTAAAGATTCTAATGCCTTTACTATTAAGAGGAATATAAGTTTATGATGAATCTGTAATGTTATCTGTATATAATAATACCTAAATTTCTAACTATCCTCACTGTATCTAAAGGGAACCCTAACTATTTACCTAACATTTCCAAATGCTTATTCTGAATTTCCTATAAAATCTGTATAAGTCTGTTTTGATCTATAAAATGGCCAAAGCTTCGTCTATTAGGAACCCTACTTTTGTACCGTGGCAATGTAACCCTAGAAATTCTTTTAGTCAGAACCGTTCACAAGTCGAGTAGATAAATTCCTAGATTAAATGCATAGATTAATAGAGAAGTAAATAATTTTTGTGAAAGGAAGCAGGTAGATCCGAAGGCTGTAAATGGTACATGAGAACATCAAAATATTGATATCCAAGATTGATATTTGACTTCCTTCAAGGAAATTTAGTTTAATTTTAACAATGTAAAGGCCTGAAATATATCGAGTCCTTTCAGCTCAATCTTTCCATATAGATAAAGGTGTTTTATTACTTTCTATGTGCGAGATGACTTATAAACTGACTCCTGTTGTATTTGCAACCCCGATATGGATGTATTGCAATATACTGGGTTTTGTCTTTCCCAAAGTCGAATCTATATATCATCAGCTTTGTATCTTAGCTTGCGGCATAGAAAAGAATGAGTTTATTAGATGAATCAAATGCGTTTTTCATTTGCAGCATTTGAGCCAAAAAGACCTTCTTTATAACAGACTTAGAATTGAATTTTATATTGAAGTGGGTAGTAGCTTTCAGTTGTAGCTATACCTTTTGAAGTTAGTAAAATTGATTGTATAGAATCCCAGAGAAGGATAGATATGCTCAAATAATTGACTGGCATAAATCGTTCAAAGTAGATTGGTCGATTTGAGAAGTAAATATTAAATCTTCTTACCCGTCTGCGACTGGCATACTGTAATGATGACTGGGTCGTCTGGACTGCTGCTGGCTTGGAATTGGACGCTCAGCTCCCCTGCGCTCAAATGGTTTGTAGTTTTTGGTTCCTATTTCACATGGTCCATAGACCTCCTGTAAATTTGAAAGAGAAGATGAACTAAGCACTAAGGCATTTAGTCTCCCTTCGGGTAAAACTACTCTATAAATATTGGTTTTTATTCTTACTCAACACGCGTTTTGACGTTTAGAGCTCCAAAGGTCGCTATAACACAAAAATACTTAGTAAAATAATAATTTTCTTGACAAAGATCGCCATCGGCGGGTAACTTAGGAAAGCGTCATTTAATCGTAATGTCGAATTGAACTTAATTTACTAATTGGGTGACGAAATGCCCTAGATACTTAGCTTTTGTCAGTTGTAGCGACGAAACTCGGCGTACGGTTACTTTTTTTTGAAGAATTTTCTCACATTTTTTGGAGTCCATCTTGTTCTCGTGCGGTCGCAGCAAAAAAAGGGCGATGTAGCTTCCATGTTCCACTCCTTTCGAATTTAGAGATAAGACCGCCCAAACCAGCCAATCAGAGAGCTACAAACCAGCAGCTACGGCTAACGTCACCAATCCTACCCACTTCCCTCACACATTTCTATTTCCTGTTTGACAAGTAGATTTTTAACCAAGGAGGTTTTAATATGCGCCGATTCGCGGCTCTAGACGAGTATTTTCAAGCAATTATTTTGAGTAATAATGCATAATCAGGCCTTTATTTTCATTACGAGTCGAACAACATCTATGATCATTTATATTAAGATTCCTATTGTATTATTACTCATTTTAAAACTCCTAAAATAGAATATACTCTATTATATTCTTCGTGTAATTCCGTGTCGGACCATCGGCCCGTTACATCCAACCCCCAAAATTTGCGCAGAGCATACGCGTCCCCGGAGCAAATTTTCCACCATTTGAATTTCACGAAGATAATCTAACATTTATTAACCTTTAACCCATAAAGTGGACACACGTAGATCCTGTTGTAGTGTAAGTTTTAAACCAAAAGAAAAATGTCTTCAATAAGAGTTCAAGAGTTAAACGTCGAACATATTGGTTATACCCCAGAAATGTCGAGAATTTCGAACAAACAATATCCACACAGGAACACTGAGGTCTCAAACTCAGCCCGTCAGAAGGACAGCTCATGAACACATCCAATCTAAGGCAGGTTGTTTTGTCTTTCAACGTTACCCCGGGATAGACACATAAACCCCCCGTAATGAACAAAGTCAGTCCTGTCCCCTAATAAACTGTTATATAACCAACAGTCGAAGTCCAATACTTGACTCAATATCGCTTCCATTTCTGTTTTGGAGCATGTGCAGTGTAGGTTTTGCATAAGCTGTCAGCTTCTTGTAGAGTAGAAGTCATTTACAGGGAGTACATCAACACTCACATCAGACATCAGAGTAATTTTCGTACCCAATGTCTCTTAAAATTAACCTAGCACCTATGATCCCATAAATACTTCGTTGTAAGTGTAGTGTGCAGGGTCAACAGACAATAAATTTTTCCATCGGTTGAGATACCATTAGTTCATTGCAACCCTCCATTCTTATAACCTCTGTCATACCCATTCAATCAACAACATTTATTGTTAGTCTATTTCCTATTACTAACATTTCCTCTCAACAAGATCAATCGACCCTTTTATCTCTTCCTTGTGGTTCATAAAACCTTACGTTTCATACTCTCTTCCCTCTTTTACGCTGTTACTACGAACCACTGGTCAACCCAATGAAACGTTCGATAAACAATCGATTATGCTACTAGGTGGAACCTGCTCAGATAACGCACAGGCGCCACGCAAAATTTTATTGATAATTTAAATTCCCCAAAACTCTTAGTCGATTTTTTTGGCCTAATAACTTACAATGTCTAGTTTACTAACTCCTAAGCGCAACTGATGCAATAATTTACAAGAGAAATATAACACCAATTGTAAATTTACCCCATCAACCCTCGATTTACACCATAAAAATTTATTTGAAATGGAAGAAGTATTTTGCCAGGAAGGTTGGGAATGCGGCTATAAGTCCGTCCACAAATCAAAATGATTCCTAAGAAAACATCTTTCTTTCCAAGGACTTACGAGTCGGTCCCCCAAAGATCCTTTCAAATAAAACTCCTCGACAGCTTGTCGCAACGGATTACTCACGTGTTAACAAGTCGTCTAGCACAATACTTTAAAGGTGAATCATCGAACTCTCTTTCTCAAAACTTTCCTATACTGCTCTATTTACGCAATCAAAATTGTTTTACGACACTTCAAAAGTGATGGATCTTCTCATTTTTCACATTGAGCAACTGAATCTCCAACACAATCTAGGTGTCTACATTGTTAAATTATATAACTGACCGAGAATTTAACCGTGAATTACGAAACTTTTTACTATTCAATTGAAATTCACTGTTTACCCGAGCCATCATTACCTGCCCACAGCCGAGCTTACTCGTACCTAACCAGCAAAATTCAAATAAATTTCAAAAGTTTCTACACAAACAAGAATTTATTACAAAAATATTTGAAATATCTAATAAGAATTTTACCTACGAACACCTGTATCACTCAACCCCGACGGAGTATCTTTCTTTGTCGTAAAAAGTACATTTCAGCTAAAACCATAACCTCGGATTTTTACTTAAAAGACCCTAAAGTGAAGAAAATAATTAATACAGCTGATGTTTCCCGAATCTCAATCAAAAGTTAACGAAATCAAAAGTTAACAAAATCCCTAGCCCCATCTAAGGAAAAGTACGCTTAAAATTACCTAAGAATGTCCGGTGACACCAGAACTTCAGTTACTGTACTAATTAAATTTATAATCACGCATACGTGTCTTACGCCCCATAAGTGCATGAAGTTACTACGCATAATTGAATCCGTACCTAAAAAAAAATCTAAATGTAATTTTTTTTTCCTATCCTTCCAAAACTACGCTTAATCTTACCTACGAGCGAAATTACTAATATTATAACGTATGTTAAATGGTAATTTTCTTTTCCCCTTTTTTATATATATTTTTTTTTATTATATTTTTGATTTAATTTGTTATATTACATCTCATTATATCACATTTTATTTAATTTTATTATGTTATATTTTATTATATTACATTTTATTTTATTAACCTTGCTAGGTTATCCAATCAAACCTTACCAATAAAATTTTACTTTTAGCCGGAACCGAGTGAACGACTACCCATACAGAAATAGAATAATTATGTAAATACATCTCAACATTTTCAACCCCACTCCATACGTCAATCTATTTAGTCTCAACCTTATTTGAACTAAAGTAATTAAGTCAAGTCAAACGAAACCCCTAAACTTGAAAACTGGCTACAGACCCCCCTTTTTTCTGTTCCTATTTCTCCCACTAACTATTCCTCTCTTATCCCCAAAAATTATTTTCCTTTTCTACTTATTATAATATATTTTTTCTCTTTGTATACTTTTTTCTAACTATTATCTAAAGTTTACTTGGAGCCCTACTGTATATTCTCACCTTTAAAGCAACAAAACATATTTATGAATTCAAAATAAAATTGAAACATACATTCAACACGTTATATTATAATTTGTGTATGTCATATAATATACTTTAGTATAAATGAATTGTCTCTAATCAAACTTTTGTATGAATCCCCAAATTTAATTAATTACTTTCCCCAATTTTATTATAACATTTACATTCGACAACAAATGTGTAGCACATAAAGCATTATTACAACCCCCCGTTAACAGTTCTAACTTTGTCATCTAGCCAACCGTACAATTGTTCGCAAAAGGTTAATATTCAAAAATCCCAACTTTAGGTCTATTAAATAAATTATTGACCTAACTCCTCATTTGCAAATACCGAATTCCGATGAAACTGAGCTATTTACTACTTCTATATCATAATTTCATTGTTACCATAAGGTCAATTTTCTACAATAGCATTCGGTTTGTATAAATTATTTTATGCAAAAATTTGTTGTAAATAAGTTTGTTTTACTCTTATCATAAATTCCTCAATTCAATTTTACTAACTATGAAAAAATTACCGGATTTTAATTTTATGAATAAAGACAATTTAATATAGGTACTTTGTATCAAATCAATTTATTTCCTAGTTTAACTCACTAACTTTGTATTTCTTAGATTGCATAATTACTAATTTCCATACTTGAAAGTATGGACTTGAAACTCATAGGCGCTTTTTTTCTTTCCATTCTAATGTTCTGTATAAGAATTTCAATTAACTCGAGCCCCAAATTCAATTTGAAACTTCGTCAGTAGGAACGTTACAAACTTAATAATTTAGCAGACTTCTATCCTATATTTTGATTTACTTTATAATATTTTCATGAAACTACCCTGTTTTTATGAAACTGAAAATCCTCTATCCAATTTTAATTCACTGAATGTTCTTTTTTTTTTCTTGGAGTAACTGTTACTTACTTCTTCTTGACTATTCACTTAATTTACAAACAAATAACTTAAGACAGTCAGTTAATAACAATCTACTAAACGTTTTTTTTTACAAAACTCAAAAATAAACTTCGATATTCCCTTGAAATTGTTTTGTTTTGTTGTCGCTTTCGTTCAAAAATTTAGTTGTCAAATTTGAGGTGCGTTCCGAATACTTCTTTTCTACAAATTACACGAATTGTCCTTCTTATTAATTTTTATAGCCGAATAACTTTTATTATTATTTCATTTTTCTTTATAAAAGATTCAAAATTATTCAACAATCAAGCAATTTGTTCTTAAATTTAAAACAGTCAGATTCTAATTAAATAATGTTTTTATTTTAACTACTTGTTTCTTAGAGCCAAAGTTTTCATACATAAACCTTTCCCATGATTATTTCAAAAATCCACAACCCCCCGTGTCTTATCCTCTTAGGTTACTTTAGTATTCTTCTTTCTTTTTTCAGTTATTTATTTGAGTATATTTAGATATTTGAAAGTGTTTTAGTTAATCCTGAAACATAAACGTCGCGATGTTTCAGATGATTTAATTAAATTTAACTAACCCATTTCCCATATCCGTTTTAGTATTCCTAATTATTCTGACTTTATTACCTAATCTATAGTTACGGTTCTGACTTCCACTTCACGGACAGCACTTTGTAGCTGTAATAACAGCCACGTCACAAATCAAAACAGACCCATACATTCAACTAAAACTTCCTATCCTAAATCCTAATCACCCAATATACTTTTATCGTAAAAATAAACTATAGCTAGCCTAAATCCTAATAATTTTTAAACCTCCCGTAAACCTAGCATAAATATTATAACCCTTTTTTTTAAATAAATTATTAGATTTTCGAACGATACTCTGTCAACTTAGATTGTCAAGTCGCCAACATCAGTATTGCCAGAATTTTTGAAATCCTGCATGTTTTTACCACTCTTCCTATTGTATTTAGATTCCTTTAAAAAAAATGTTTATAAATTATCTGAAAGAAATTCATTTTAAAAACTTTTAAGACTATATTCACCCTACTGTTTATTTATATCGTATGATTGTTTTACAATGCAATCAACAAAAAAAAATTCAATCAATAGAAATAGAATTTAAATCAAAATAAGTAAACGCTCATATGCTGTCATGGTAAAAATCGAAAATTACCTGTGCTGTAATTTTTGCTTAAATGCTTAAATTTTTGTTTAAACAAATATTTACATAATAAAATCTGCACTTATTTTTATTAGTTTTACCTTTAAATGAAAATACTAAAATATAACATTATATCTACTGAATTTAGAATACCCATTCTGGCAACATTCCTTTAGAAACACGCAAATGTATTTTTGATCCTATTAATGACTTGAAAAATTGATTTTTTTTTCTTTAAAGTGAAGTTTGTTCCTAATGTTCTCGATTAGTTAAAGGTTCGTTATAAAGATCATATCGCTTTAAAAATGTTTTTCTACTTGAAATG
Organism: Athrips mouffetella; assembly: GCA_947532105.1. NCBI lineage: Eukaryota > Metazoa > Arthropoda > Insecta > Lepidoptera > Gelechiidae > Athrips > Athrips mouffetella. The sequence goes on from OX383974.1 coordinate 14,909,930, forward strand.
TGTTTATGCATTTTTACCATCTAACCTTTTCAGAATCACAACATCAAAATCTACTGATATATTACTCCACCGATCTCTATGTGATCGTTTATATATGCGAAAGGAAGTTCTAGCTAAAATGGATCTCATATCTCAACAATTTTACTACAAATTTACATTATGTTGTTAGATAACCATTTCCTAACCTTTTGTATGTCTTTTAGACCACACGAAACTAAGACTATTCTGGTCTATCCCTTATAAAGTCTTAGATACAAAAACTCTGGAGAAATTGAATATTTATAATTAAGAGTATGAGTATTACCTGTAGGCAAACCCTAAAAAGTTAGTAAATAAATAAATTTACAATTAAGTACCATCTATATTTTGTTGGCAATAGAATACTTAAAATCAATCCATCCCTTCCATGGATCTTTCAAAAAAGAAGAATACGAAAACATTAACTGAAAGATAGGCAGCAACGTCCCTCGGTGTGCCTTACCATTTTACATTCTACAGTTATCTACAATCTTCCATGATACCACTAGTAACTATGATGTCACTATCCTTTACTTCATATGATTAAGATTCTGGATATTATTCTGCGCCTGCGATGGTTATCTTCATGGAATGATTATTATGTAATGACATCAAATTTTACTACTGTTTATTTAATTAAGGACTTATAATTATCCCATTAACTACAATTCAAATTATTTATCAATTAAGGTTCTGTGTTTTATTATTTTTCAGATAACCTTGAATTACAAGAGAAATGGGCAGATTCTACAACCGTGCAATATGAATCTATACTAATGAATGTATACTCCCATAACAGAAGAATTCGATATTTTTGTTGCACACAAATGAAGTTAAAATGAATTGATTATTTGCGTATTAAATTGAGTGTTTCCTATAATGCTATGTAAATAAACACAATTGATGTAATTTTATTTGATTAAAACTAGCATTTTAGAGTGTTATCATTCCATAATATTGACCATTGTAAATCTCAGTAATTTCTAGTCAAAACACTACTAATATAATATGATTAGGTCAAGTCAATAACATAAAAGATTGTAGTATATCTTTGCCAAATAAACCCAAACAGTTTCCGATTGAAATAATTAATAAATTAATTTGTATTAAAATCATCCTACAGCTGTATCAAATGATTCTAAATAGTCTGTAAACTCCATTATAGTAAGTGATAGAGATGATATTATTTATTTTACTTATCCCTAGTAACTTTACAGAATTCAAAACCACTACCCTTTATGCTAGAATTAGACCTAGACTCTAGTTAGCCTAGTTTTGAAGTGCAACTAGTATTCCTGTTTACCTAAATTTTCTTTATATATATATTTTTTTTAAGTTACAATCTTGTCTCATCATCTTTAGGTATATTATCGTTGACTGACCTCACTAACCCTGGTGTCTGAGCTACCAAAACGCAAAAATATCTGTCCTGTCTCATTAAACAACTACCCCAGTAAATTTTAGAAAATTTAGAGTCAATGGTCTAACGTGCCTTCCGAAGCACGGAATCTTCAAACTTCGTTAAACAGGTAATTAACCCCCACAACGTCAAACTCAAACTGAAAAAGGTGCACAGATCTCTGCTTTGCAGCGCGCCCCACCGAGAATCAGACCCAGAACCGAGTGCAAAATAAAATGTTTCCACTAAAATGCGTCCGTGTGTACAAGTTTCTTAAAATTTTTCAATAACAATTTAATTTATGAATTTACTTTGTCAGTGGCGGTAAAGGGTACGTATCGAATGCCATATCTTTCCAACCCCCGTTCCAAAATGCGCTAACAAATTGCTTTAGGGCACTTCATCACTGATGAAAATAAGGAAATTGGAAGGAATTGACGTAAATTTTGAAGGATTAGCTTAGACTTTGTTAATAAATTAAAACAAAGGTAGAGACACTAAGCAATGTTAGCTCTGTGAACATGCAAAACCAATTTGGACCGTTCTGCAGTATCGTATACTTTACTCCTCAAGCACCGTTTGCCCATTTCGGAACACGACCCAGTCAGATGATGAACAATGGATTTCATTCCAACTAATTTCAATTTGCTGTTCTGGTAAGAAAAATCACTTTTAGATCCTAAAATGTGTTGTAATTACTTCCTTATTTATTATAAAACCTTATTATATTGTTCTTATTTCAGTTTTCCCGTTCTTATAACCCTGAGAAAGAATTTAAACCCAAAGTAGATTCCAGCGTACAATTTCCTACATTATAAAATGGCTACGTGATATCTGAAGGTAAAATATATTTCATTTGAGAAATATTTCTTATTTTATACTAAAAGTAACCTTCCCAAATTACTTCTTTCAGGCCAAACATAAAACACAAATGAGAATCATCGGTTCTGCCCTTGAAATTACGAAATTAATTGGTTATAATAAGAAAATCTAAAATCTGCAAGAATGTTTGTAAGTATGAACAACTCCTACTACTTTATAACAATTATAACATAATATCTCTAACGTTTGTACCCTTTACTAATAATTACTTGTGTTTTAAATTTTCAGTTAAACCCATAGTATCTACAAATTTCAAGAAACCCGTCCCTGTCTACTTAACATGGTGAAAAGCCTCTATTGTCTGATATACCTATTGGAAACTTCTCTTGGAGACGTGATCTTCTGCCTAGAAAAAGACACAATGGACCTTTTAGTGCTAACTAGTGTAAAAGTGACCCGAACAGTGTTAAGTGAATAATCCTTAGTGAAGTTAAATGTTTGAAATACCTTTCTATGTAATGAATAGTTTAACCCTGTGATGTTATTTTTAAATAAAGGGTTTTGAAGTGTTATCATTTACTCAAGTAAGCCCTTCGTCCATTTGGATCCATTGGATGGCTCCATTGATGGATCCAAAAAAACTTTTTCCTCCTTTTTAATCCATCGTTTAAATCAATGGATTCAAAAACACATTAAGGGTTCTGTTGGATCCTCTAATGAGATTGATATTGACCATAACACTCTCTTTCAAGTACTACTTAATAGAAAAGTGACTGGCCACTTGTAAATAGATATGCTATATATGTCATATTATTACTTAAAAGTCAAAACGTCAATGAATTTCTATTATTAATTTTTATTGAAGAATGGGTGAGAATGGACTTATCAATAAATAAAATTAAATATAAAGGCGGATATGTGCTTCTACGTGATGGTTACAAGTACCATAAAAAGACTGAGTATAAAAATGGAAATATATTGTGGAGGTGTTCGTTTTGGAAAAAAATCAAGTGTGGTGGATCATTGACCATAAAGGAAGTACGTATTTTATTAATAAAATATTATTTGTAAAGGTTTGAATGAATTCTTGACTGCTTTTATAAAATAATACCCCTTTGAATTGTCTGTCTGCAAGTCTGTTCGCGCGGAAAGGTAAAAAATACTACACGAATTAAAATGCGGTCATTTATTAATACTTCGATTTTGCAGTTATATTGCTAAACTAACTTACTTTCGTCGTCTTTATTTTTAGGAAAATACGCTTATAAAAAGTAAACCACATTGCTGCAAGCAAGATAATGTTGGCAATGAAATATTGTTAAAGTTAGACGAATGCAAAAAAGAAGTCGTTTCGCTTGAAAATCCTTCCATTCCAGCTATATATGAGAACTTTGTTGTATCTGTGAAAGACTCTGGACTTGATTTAATCCCGGATAGTAAGATACCGGAATATAATTCTATAAAGAGCGGCCTATACAAGTTACGAAACTCAAATTTAGGATTGTCAAAAACGACATCAAAAGAGGTGCATGATGTCAAAGTTCCGGATAAATTTACGTACTTCTTGTTTGCCGACTACGAAGATCAAGGTACACGCATTATTATTTTTTGTCTAAAGGAGAATTTGGAAAAAATATCGGACATAAAACATTTATTTATGGACGGAACTTTTAAAAGTACCCCAGTACCATTTGACCAAATATACACCATTCATGGTGATTTTGGAAGTACTCATACACACAACCATGTCATACCAATATTTTATGTGTTTATGACAAACCGAAACACAGAGTCATACGAAATACTTTTCCAAATATTAAAATCTCGAGTGCCAGAGTTAAATCCAACTAAGATATCAATTGATTTTGAAGTAGCAGCTATTAAAGCGGTTCGCAAAATGTATCCGGAAGCTGCGATAATCGGTTGTTGGTACCATTTTCAACGAAACCTATGGAAAAAGGGACGAGAACTGGGTTTGAATAAATCAAAAGTGAAATGGCGAATAATTTCACTGTGCGCTGTATTGCCACTCTTACCAGATACTGTCACAGAACAGGGTTGGAATTATATCTGTTCACAAATGACCAATAATAGCAATCAGTTTAAAAAACTACGGAGATACATGGAAAAATTTTTGAAACCAACAAGTTTCTGGCACAAATTATGGATCACAGTTGGAGAGAGGCATCGAACAAATAACTGCGTAGAAGCATGGAACTCGTTGATTAACAAACGGCTCGGAAGAAAAAAACCGAATTTTGTGTCGGTGTTAAATTATTTAACCAAAGATGCGAAACGTAACGCGATCCGCATAAAACGTAATCGAAAAAACAAACGAACTCAAAAACAAATTGAAAATGATAATTTTATACAAGAATGCCAATTAGAACTAATTAATAATGAAATTTCTGTTCCGCTCTTCCTAGAAAAAATTAAATAATATAATTTAGTAAATTGTTTTACTCATCACTTTTCTATTTTATAGTACATCAAACACAAAGAGAATTTAGCTATCAATATTAGAGGATCCACCAGAACCCTTAATGTGTTTTTGAATCCATTGATTTAAACGATGGATTAAAAAGGAGGAAAAAGTTTTTTTGGATCCATCAATGGAGCCATCCAATGGATCCAAATGGACGAAGGGCAAGTAAGTACTTATCTCAAAGTAGAAATTCCCAATTTCTCATAATTACAATAATATTCAATACTTACTACAGCTTTTAGAATAAGCGTTGTCAGTAAACATTAAAATAGCAGCCGCAGTAACATAAAAGGTTATAAAGTTTGTCAAAATTATATATTCCTAGTTATATTGCTAAAATAATGTATTGCATTCTTCATAGTAAGTCTAATAAGCATACCAAAACAAAATCTAAGTTTTCCCTATCTAAGTATAACTAAAACTAACATCCATTACAACATAAGATTCTTATTCTGGTAAAAGGCACCAGTTAGGAAAATGCCTAAAGCTAGCTGTAGAAGGCCAGCTTCATGACTGGTCACTGCACCGTTTTGTAACAGCTAAAACTGTGTCCCTCAACACAGAATCCTCAGAGAAAAAAACTGCATAAAAACTTATTTTGACGATGCCAAAAAATAGTCATGAAATAGTCATAAATAGTCACCATAAGGAAAAAAATAGTCGCGTTACAATTCTAGAGTTATAGCTATGGTTTGCTGAGGATTATGGGCATAGGCTATATACAGAATCCTCAGTTCTGATGCAAGCAAACCGTGGGGACTATCGACTTGGTTTTTATTTTAAAAAATAGTCATGAAATAGTCGTCTTGACTTCCAAATTCTCAAAAATAGTCGTTCAAGGATTTCAGAGTTACAGGGGTAGCTTGCTGAGGATTCTGTGCATAGTATTTCACGAACGCAGATTCCTGCAGAACGGTTAGGTTTTTATATTTGATACTGATGTCAAAAAATAGTCAACAAATAGTCGTCTCAAACCATAATCACTTTGGTCTGGTTTACCTTGTAGAAGTATGTTAAAAATGCATGTTAACTTCGCCATACAATTTTCCTTTGTACAGTCGCGTACACAAAATTATTTGATATTGATTTCAAGTTGTCAAAAAAAATGGATTTTGATATTGTTACTTTGTTACTACTGATACTTTTATTTTTATATATTGTTGCAGACCCTATTTTTGTGTTATCTATTTTTATTAGGTAAATAAGAGGATAAACCGACTGATATATCAGTGCACAGACCCAACCTTTTGGTCTAAAAACTTATAATGTAGGTTCAACGTTTAAGGAAAGGTAAAACTAGAATATCGGGCTTAAACCCAGATGCATTCAGTAAATAAAAATACTTTAATAATAATTGGTAGATTCGCAAATATTACTAAATTAACTATACTAACTTTACTAATTTCTTGATTGATCAATGTTGTTTGCCTACGCATTTAACTATTCATTAAAAATTAAAATGTCGCTGGATATGTGTTTCTTTTACCCAATAGCACATCAGTAGAATAATACAAATCAGTGACTTAATGGCATAGTAACAGAGTTGGAAATGTTTAACGTGGGTCGTATAATAGAAAAAGTACCAATATTCTGAGACGAGATATGTTTAACCAATAGTATGGCGGCGTTCGGCTCGACCGAATTGTGTGACCGAGCAAGCGCTCGCCGCCGCCGCCGGCGCGTATTGCAGTGCCCTACAGTGTTGCTATTACAACGACAATCTTATCTTGTCTTCTTTTTATTTATCTTATTTTCTTTCATGTTTTGCTAGCTCTAGCAGAAGCACAGCAAAGTGACGAATACCTAAGGCATGGAACAGAAAACGACAGTTCAGTAGACATCAGACAGATACAAACCCCATGGACAGACAACCCCATCTATTGTGAAATGAGCGACAACAAAGTAAGACCATAATTACCAGAAAAGTTTCGTCGACAAGTTTTTGAGAACATCCATAATCTGAATCATATTCGAAGCACGAGAAAAATTATCAAAAAGAAGTTTTTCTGGCCCAACATGAATAAAGAAATCGGTTTGTGGGCTAAAACATGCCTTCAGTGCAAACGAACAAAAATACAAAGACATACAGTATCAGGTGTACAACAGTTTAGTGCTTGCGACAGATTTGAACACATACATATAGATATAGTCGGCCCGTTACCAACCACACCAGACGGCTATAGATATTGTGTTACAATAATAGATCGACTTACACGCTGGCCAGAAGCGTTTCCTTCGAAAGATATCACCGCTGAAACTTTGGCGAAAATAACTTATGAAGGCTGGATCGTAAGATTTGGATGTCCTTTGAGGCTCACTAGTGATCAAGGACGTCAGTTCGAGAGCAACCTGTTTCAAGAGCTTATGAAAGTATTAGGCATCAAAAAGATAAGAACAACTCCCTATCACCCACAAAGCAATGGGGTCATAGAGAGATGGCACAGAAGTATGAAAGTCGCCCTTACCGTAGTATAAGTAAGTCATCAAGTATAAATAAGTCATCAAGTTGGATAGACGAATTACCTACGGCAATGTTTGGTCTAAGAGCAGCGCTCAGGAGCGATAACGGCATAAGCGTAGCGGAAATGACTTATGGCCACACATTACGATTGCCAGGTGATTTTTACAATAGCACGAAAATTATTGCCAACGACGCGACAAATTACGTGACCCAATTAAGACGCACGATCGACAGCTACAAGCCGGCAGATAAAGCTCGCGACTCACGCAACGTTTTTATTCATCGAGACATGGAAAGTTGTATTCACGTTTTTGTGCGTAATGATGCCGTGCACAAATCTTTGCAGCCGCCGTACAAGGGACCATACAGAGTCTTGAGAAGGGGTCCGAAGGTTTACCACATTCAGTTTGAAGATAAATAAGCCTGCATTTCAATTGATCGTCTCAAGCCGGCATACCTGTTCGCGGGAGACAAGCAACAGAAAGACAGTCGGAAAAGTGCCGGTAGTGAAGTGATAGTGAGTGAAAGTAAAATCATTGAAAGTGAAAATAAGGTGAATAAAAATCAAAATCAGCCACGAGTAACAAAAAGTGGTAGAGTAGTTAGGTCACCAGTTCGGTTTGGGTGAACGCGACCTCGCAATTTTAACCAGAATAGGACACGGTTAGTTATAAGTTAGTTAAGCATCATTAGTTAGGCATTGTTAGTGGCAACTGTCTTAAAAGGCAGTTTTCCGATAAAAAGGTGAATTTCTATTATAGTAATTTGCATTGAATATTTTAAGTTAGTCTTTCGTAAAAAATGCGATAAAGTAAAGTGGGATAAAATAAATAAATACATAAAATACTGAGCAACCGAAACATATAGTCAAAATGTAAAATGTTGTATTAGTATCAAGCAGTTGTTATGGAATACGAAAAATTTTAAATTTTTTTTTTTGTCATGAAAACTTCGTGAATAGCGAACCTTATTAGCTTACAATGTAGCGAAAAGTAGTGTGCTCAATAAAATAGTAACATCGCATAAATTACTGCTGATAATTTTTAATAAATAAGTGTATTATTGAGATTCAAATTTTAGCGGATGAGAAATTAAGCAAAATATAAAATGAGCATTTTTGCATTGACAGATTGGTATATAATATGTAATTTTGTAGCGAGACAACATTCCACGACAAAATTTTGCACTGAACAATTATACAATTACCCTACGTCTCAATCCAAGATGGGCAAGGAATACAGTAAGCAAGCTGAAAAAACCGAGGAAATTATTATAGCCCAAAATGGAGCCAACGATGCATCCATCAGCAAATTGGAAGACAAGATTCAGATTTTTGGAGGAATTTCAATCGTGATAGTGGCAATGTGTATACTATTCTGTGGATATTTTGTCTTGAGATGTTGTCGGTGCAGTTCCAAAAAATGGTTGCAACGTGAGATTACGTCATCCATCGAGACGGGCCTTGCCACTCAGGCATAGTAGAAAGTCTTTCTACTATGACTCAGGTGACCCAACAGCGCGCAGTACCTCAGGCGAGCTACGCGTAATTGTTATTGTAATCTAACACCGACCTAACTACGAGCGTTTGAAGGCGAGTACGGTACTATTATGTTTTAGATAAGAAAGTAACTTAACTTTGTAAGAAATTGTAACTTGTTGTCGAAATTTTGCGAGCACTTGTTTGAATTGATATTGGTATTGTCAAAATTAAAATCACTGTAGTACGAGGGCCAAACCGAAAAGATCGGGAATAGAATACTCAGGAATAAATTAGATTAAAACCTTTTTGGTTTATGACATGTAGTATTATTTCAAACACAATTCCATTTTTGAATTTTATAAAAAGTAAAAAAGAAAAGAGTAGTGGCCATTTGAATTTGACAAGTCAGTGGGGAAAATGGAGCTTACGCGGGAACATTTCCGTGTCATAATTTTTCACAACTTTAGTCGAGGTTTATCTCAAGAACAATATCTCGCCGAGCTTGTTTCTGTTTATGAACTTGAAGCACCCAGTAAAACGACTATATATCGTTGGTATTCTGAGTTTCGTCGTGGACGTCCCTCTCTCACGACAGTTCCTTCTACTGGTCGACCAAAAACAGCGGTAACACAAGATAACATCGATGCTGTGCGCCAATTAATAAAAGAAGATAGACATGTGACATACGAGCAGATTCGGGCTTCTCTCAGCATTGGTATGACAGCGATTCAAACTATTTTACATGATGAACTGGGTGTCAAGAAGTTAGTTTCCCGCTGGGTGCCCCATCGTTTGACCGAGGAACAAAAGTCGGCTCGTGTTAATTGGTGTCGGTCTACTCTGCAACGGTTCAATAGAGGGAGCTCAAATGCAGTTTACAATATCGTCTCTGGTGATGAATCGTGGATTTATTCATATGAGCCCGAAAGAAAACATCAATCGGCTGTTTGGGTCTTCGAAGGCGAGGTCAAGCCAACAAAAGTTGTCCGCTCTCGCAGCGTGTCGAAAAAAATGGTCGCTTCGTTTGTATCGAAAACTGGTCATGTGGCTACGATTCCTTTACAAGAACGCAGAACGGTTACTGCTGATTGGTACACAATAGTTTATTTGCCGGAAGTCATAAGAGAACTTCGTAAAATTAATCCGAATCGTCGCATCATTCTTCACCAGGATAATGCGAGCTCACATACCGCTCGCAAACGATCGCGTTTTTAAATCAGGAAAACGTGGAGTTAATGGACCATCCACCGTATAGCCCTGACTTGAGCCCCAATGATTATTTTACATTCCCAAGAATTAAAGATATGCTACGTGGTCAACGATTTCAAGGCCCAGAAGAGGCAGTCGAAGCTTACAAATCGGCCGTTTCGACTATATCCACTTCAGACTGGAATTACTGTTATAATAATTGGTTTGATAGAATGCAAAAGTGCATCGATTGTCACGGAGAATACTTCGAAAAACAATTAAAGTAAATATTGTTGTATTATTTTTGTACTTTTTTCTATTCCCGATCATTTCGGTGTGGCCCTCGTATTATGAAAATATACCTTGAATTTTCTTTTTTACATAATGTAAAATTTAAAAAAAAAAATTTGAAAAAGGGGGGAATGGTTGTAGCGGCGTGGCTGACGGTGCTGCGTGAGCACTTTTGGATATAGGCCACGCGGTCCCGCCAGTTGCCCGTGTACCTCGCCCGCGATAACTTGTATGTACTTGCTTATTGTCAATACACGATGAGTGGAAAATTCCGTCGTTTCCTTTGATCCCGTACACCCCTTAGACGAGACGTAGTTACCCCTACTGCGGGACAATAGGTTGTAAATTGACACTTTAAGTACTCAGGTACCTTTTTCATATTTCATATTTATTTATTTGCTTGCCACATGGTTCAATAAGGTGTTACATATATCTTAGGTGCTATTACATGTGGCACCCCGTGGGGGCACCGCAAAATCTACTTATTCATTACAATTACATCTTACAAATTGGAACAAGACGTATACATACTGTACTATATATAAGTAAACATAAATATTTCAATTTTTAATGAGTTGGTAGCTTGTTTTATTATTATGATAGTCGGTAAATAGATCTTCTAACTTATAAAAAGCATTTCTCAGTAAAAATTGTTTTAAGTGTTCTGTATATAGAGACAGCTTTTCCTGGTTTTTTACATAGTTTGGTATGCCGTTATATATTTGTATAGCCATCGAATGTGGTCCCGATCTATACAAGTGAAGAGTTGTTTGTGGAAGTTGAAGTTTATGAAGGTTTCTATTGTTTCTTTTTATTGTTTTTACTGGGGAGTATAGTTCCATGTGCTTTCTGACGAATTTACAACATTCAAGAATATATATTGAAGTTAGAGTAAGTATCTTATGTTTGATGAAATAAGGTTTACAAGAGTCAGTTTGCGAAATGTTAAATAATATTCTAATACATTTTTTTTGTATGACAAAGATGTCTTGAATCAAAGAACTATTTCCCCAGATAATGATTCCGTACATAAGTCTAGATTGAATATTTGCATAATATGCTGTAAGAGATGTTTCAAGATCAGTTGTTTTTTTTAGTTGTAATAATGCGAAAACAAGCGAGGAGAGTTGTTTTGTTAATTTATAAATGTGAGGTTTCCAATTTAAGTTTGTATCAATATTGATTCCTAAGAGGGTTGTTGTGTTATCTGTTGATATTGGCAAGCCTTTATAGTTATATTGTATATTTAGTGGTTGTTTTTGAATGGGTCTGAATTCCAAAATTTTTGTTTTGTTAGTGTTGAGCTGAAGGTTATGGGCATGGAGCCATTTTTGAATATTGTCTAATGTCATGTCAAGTTTTGGTTTTATTCCGCTTAAGTTAGTACATGAGAATAATATTGACACATCATCAGCAAAGAGGGTACAGTGTTCTTTTATAATTTTAGGTAGGTCGTTTACATACATTAGAAACAGAAGACAGCCAAGAACTGTGCCTTGTGGGATCGCATTATTTAGTACTATTTTCTGTGAACGAATATTTTGAGCTTGACCCGTGTTAAAATCTACGTTTTCTATTTCTACATATTGGTCTCGATTTGAAAGGTAAGAGGAGAGCCATTTGTGAGCTATACCTCTTATGCCCGAGCCGTATAACTTTAACACAGATAACTTTTAATTTAATGACTGAATGATTTAGTGTTAGGAAATTATTATTTTGTATAAGTTTTGACATTTCTACGAGATTTACATAATTTTGACATAATTACTTTGTATTTTTTATTTTGATGTGATTTATTATTATTGTATTTTAATTTTAATTGACTATATAAATCTATGACTACCCTATTTATTTTTAAAAGGTGATACACTTTTTGTGAAATCTTCATCTAAATCTTTCAAATCAGTGTTAAATTTATTTTAATTCAAATATTGTGTGTAATATTTACTAGGTTCCTTTTAAGGTAAGTTAGCTCTTAACCTATAATTGCAGTTTTAATCAATTTATTTTTATTTTCACTGCACTACCTAGCATAGCAATCCAAACCTGAAACGAAACAATACCTATCCATTTCAATAAACTACTGTATGTTATTCGATGGAAAATCAAATTTCATCATCAAACAAAACAAAATATGCAGCGTGAATTTTTATAATTTATTATTTTTATACTTACAAAACATTTACATCTATTTTTATTTCGTACATTTTTATTATTTACTTTATTGCCAAATAGTCGGCGCTCTTTATGCCGACTACAATACTCACGGTATATTTTAAAGTCGTGATTAGTGTTAGTAAGCACACTCTACTAACACTAATTACGACTATAAAATATAGTCGGTGTATAGTCGGCCCATCTCTAGGTACTCAGTAGACTTCACAGGTTAATGAGCTATAGCCGAAAAACTATAAATATTAAAAATAGCAATATCATCAGACGCTTAGGACCTCGCTGAGCATTAGGAAGTAAAAAAATTATGTTATGAACGTTATGAAATACTTAATCCAAACCTATATTGATACTCACTTGGCCGGTTTTTAAGGTTCCGGTACCAAAATGGTAAAAAAAGGAACCCTTATGGTGCGACTTTGTCCGTCACACCTATATCTCAGCAACCACTCATGCTATCGACTTGAAATTTGTAATAGTTTAAGAATATGGTTGCCTAACTTGATTGCACATGAAAGAATAAGAAAAACAAGATTATTACTGTAAAGGGGGCCCAAATGGGGGGGGAGATATTACTAGGTCGATGAAGGGCTTTACTTGTACATTCTAAAATATATTTTTGAAATTTTTTACGACTCGTAAGTTTTCAAGTTGTGATGAAAAATGTGAAAAAATATACCATATCCCCTACACCTATACCCTTATCTCCGAAGTTTGTAAAAGGAAAAATCTTAATTAATTACTGACGGTAAAAGTTTATGTTTATATTTCAGCAAAAATAAAACGATCTTTCTAAGTTGCACAGTTTTTTAGAAATCTGCAAAAAAACCTTTACAAAAATATTTAGTTTTGCGGTCCTAAAAATGGACTTCATTGCTTCCAAAAATACTATAGGTATATCGGAAACCTCAGCGCGCGAGTCCGACTCGCACTTGACCGGATTTTTATCCACATGGCGCCACTTCGTTTATTGCAGCGATGTCGCCGACATCATTAAGATATATTTTTATCCTACAATGAATAAAACATTCTATTCATTTTATTTGTATTTTCATTTGATTTTAAGTACAGTTTTTAAGAACTAAGTCAAAATTTCTTACAAACTCAGTTAAGCCGTCCTAATAGCATAATTATATCGGAAACCTCGGCGCGCGAATCCGGATCGCACTTGACCGATTTGCTGTATAAATTAAAATTATGTTAAGAAACCTTATTCAGCAGAGAGTAATTTCACGCAACTAAACTACCTTCTCACACAGACTAGGATTTAATTGTCATGTGCTTACATTTACATGAAACGTATTATAATGAGCTTCCGCAACAAATAGCATTGTTTCTTACCTAGCTACGCTTCGTTCCACATCTGTTTTCTCTTATACAAGTGAATATTATGAAAATACCATTATCATCTATAAAAAACACACAAGAGCTATAAAACTTCGTATTCACTTCACATATTATCAGTTTTTTACAACTTTTCTTTGAAGAAAGACATATTTGTTTTTGAAGATTTAACAGACGTGCAGCAAAAATGAATATGTACACTGTAGTTTTGTGTTTTGCAGCGATTTTATTAGCGGCAGTTGCTTCGGCCAGGAAGTTCACAAGCCAATTTAATCGCACTAACCAAATAAATAATTTTGTTGATAAAATCCATAAACGGTGTAAAAGTCTAAATGAGCTAGCGGCACATGAGAAGAACAGATACAATTATGAACTGTGCAATTTGAACGAGAACGATCTACATAAAGAAATATTGAAAATGTACAGCTTTCTAGAAAAAACAAGGAAACTAAATGACGAAGAAGGAAAACGATCAAGGAAACCTAAGCAAATACAAATTTTGAGTAAAATAAAGAAGAGTGGCAATAAGAACTCAAGAAAGCGGTTACCATGCATCAAAGGTCAAGTGGAATGGACACATGGAATGTGTATGTCTTGTGCACTGTAAGTTGATTCATCGTTATGGGAGGGGCAGAATGTATCGATATATCGGGCTTTAAAAAATTGGTGTAAAACCTTTCAAGAGCTTATCCTAGGATCTAAATGCAAAAACTGAAAGGGCACGATTAGTCAACGTACTCGTAACTTAACAACTATCAGCAAATAAAACTTTCAGGAAATAAAAAAGAAATCGGCTTCTCCAAGCAAACTGTCAAATCAAGTGTGCAATTTTGTATGGAGGCCGATTTTTTTTTCATTTCCTGAAAGTTTTATCTACTGTAGTTTTATCTAAATATGTTCAGTTACGTTGACTAGTCATGCCCTTTCAGTTTTCGGATGCCGGTCCCTTACACCCATTGTATCTGTTAATACGAGAAATAGATGCGAGACTACTTTGTGGCCAAACGCCGCTTTTCTGTTCTCAAGACGCCAAATGGTCTTTGACTTGGCTTAAGGCGCGTGTAGTTTGTCAAGGTGGTAGGGCTTTTGTGAAAAGTCCGTCTGGGGAAGTACCACCCCTTGCTTTTTTCTGCCGTGAAGCAGCAGTGTTTGCACTGCTGTGTTTCGGTTTGGAGGGCAAGGGAGCCAGCGAAATTACCGGCACATGAGAAATATCATCTTAGTTCTCAAAGTGAGCAACGCGCTTAGCTGTCTTATTAGTGTCAAAATATGCCATTAATAAGACAGTGGGTATTAAGGGCGGTGGTGACCACTTACCATCAGGTGGCCCACCTGCTCGTTTGCTCTTTGGGAAAGTGGTTCAGTTTCGTTGATCACTCAACTGAGCACGCCCTCTTACTTATTACCTCCTAATGCTTCGCGAGGTCCTAGCGCCTGAATGCTATTGCAATTTTTATTATTTCCAGTTTTTCGGTCATAGCTCATTACTTAGCTTTGACAGTTTTCCTTTTAATTTAATCATATATACAATGGACATCTTAATCGAAAAATAATGTTTGCAGACTCACATTATTTAAAATAAATTTACTACGGAACCCTAAAAACTGTTGTTTCGTATTCAAGTTATTTACAGTACTGACAATACTGCAGAGCTGGTAAGGTTTCGGGCCGCTTTTACAATAGTACATAGGAAGCAAAATAGTGGACACGAAAAAAAAAAACCGGCCAAGTGCGAGTCGGTCTCCCGCCCTAAGAGTTCCGTACCTATCTACCATATGATATACTAAAAGCTTTTGCTCTTTGATTTTAAAATCTCCATGACCATCCAACTTGACCCCTCTTTTATAGAAAAGTTCTTGAAACGGGAGCTCACCTTAATTGGTTACTATTAGTTGTGAGAAAAATTTAAATATTTAATGATTTTAGACTTTTCCCTTTATAGTTAGGGTGCTGGCTGCAATTTGGGTATATGATTTGCTCATGATTCGATTTGGTCTTTACAAGTTTTTCTGTGCGTCGCTGCGTTTTTGAGTTAAAGCAAAAAAAATTAAAATAAGATACTAAATCATGTTTTTTTGGTCTGCCTTTGTGGCTCCTGTTTAAAATACTTCTGAAGATGTAGAAAATCAAAGAGGCAGACATGCAGGGCTCTGCATTATCACGGGACGAAGTAGTGAATTTTTGCATTTTGAAGAGCTGTAACTTTACGACGTAGGGCTATTATGGTGGCAGACTATTTTTTTGGGGTTTTATACATTGTATTTAACCAGATAGTCATAGTCTGCCAGCTGTACGTTTCATTGTCAAATTTCAAAATTGTTAAAACTTAATTCCTCAAAAACGCAGGGGTGTGGATGTCCGCCAATATTTTTGTATCTTCTAGAGGATGCTCCTTATCATCAGTCAAAGAGGCAGACATGAGCAAATCATATAGAAATTTGTCCTTCATCACCCTTACTATTATTTGTACTGTGAGACCTAGCTTCTTGCCAAATTTCATAATTTTAGGTCAATGGGAAGTACCCTGAAGGTTTTGCTTTTTTGCATAAATGTATGGAGACGAGGACATAAAAAGCCATATCTTTTGATTGCGTCGTTGTAAAAAAAATTAAATTTTTAGATCTTGTGTGGTTTATGGACTTTAATATTCGTTATCAATTTCAACCTGATACTTCTTCTCGTTCGTGAGAAAAAGGGTCTTGACAGACAGACGGACAACAAAGTGATCCTATAAGGGTTCCGTTTATTTATTATGAGGTACGGAACCCTAAAAACGATAAATAAGGGTGCCAATGGGACCTGCAATGTGCGACAACGGGTACTACAACTACAACCCTGAAGAAACATTTTAGTACCTTTTCTGCAGGCTGTTGGGCTACGTAAGCCCTGAAATATCAATTTGACAACATACATATAACTTTTGACTGGCCCGTTGTTGGCGTGGTTGGTAGTGAGCCTTTTTTCTACGCCGTCGGCCGCGGGTTCGATTTTCGCACATTTGTGTGATGAACACGAGTGTTTGGTCTGTGTCTGGGTATTATATTGGCTTGTTTGGGATCAGATGCCTTTGTGTTCATTATCCCCCAATATTTTTTGTAATCACTCATCTGGTTTTTGAACACCGCCAATGACACTTAAGAGGGTATCCTAGTCCAAATAGGTTTGTACAAACTATTGCTGTCGCGCTGCGCCTCAACAATCCTCCCGTAGTGTGCGATAGGGACAAACTACAGCTTAGATAGACGTTCTGATTTCCACTTTTTTTCCTTTTATATAGAAAAGAGAGGATGAATGAAAGAACATTAACGAAAGAGATCTACAAGGCGAGAGTGAATGGGAATGTTGGAAGGGGAAGGCCTCGGCGAACGTACCAGGACCAAATTCAGGACGTTCTGAATAAAGGCCAGGTTAAAAGTACCCTAAACCGACGAGCATGTATGAAAGGATTGATGAAAGTACAGGAAGCAAGTAAAGTATGTCAAGATCGTAGCAGGTGGAGAACTGTGGTCTCTGCCTACCCCGACGGGAACAAGGCGTGATATTATGTATGTATGTATTTTCTCGTAGTCGTCTAAATATGACGGAAAAAGGGGGAATTTTTACAGGTTTTTGGATAATTAATTTTCTTTCGGGTATTACAAATAAGGGTATTACAAATCCAGGGTGAAGATAGGGGAATACATTTGTATAAAGTATAGAAGAAATGCAGCTTAGATAAATACCCTCTTAATTGTCACGATTTTAATGAAGATTATTGTCTGTTCCAGGTACCATGAAATGGAGGCTCAGAAAATTTGCCACTCGGTCACTTTTAGAGCTTCTTGCTACGAAATCTTTCAGCGAGAATGCGATGTATGGGGATTGATGAAAAGAAGAGAATAAAAGCAAGCTAGCTTCTTTGACGGAGAGCAAAAATTCACTCGGGTGTAAGGAACTGCCTTCCGAATACTGAAAGGGCATGACCAGTTCACGTAACTGAACAATTTTCAGCGATTTAAACTTTCAGGAAATAAAAAAAAATCGGGCTCTCCATACAAACCATCTAATTAAGTTTGCAATTATGTAAGGAGGCTGATTTTATTTATGTCCTGAAAGTTTTATTCGCTGAAAGTTGTTCAGTTACGTTGACTGATCATTAAGTTTCAGTATTCGGAAGGCTGTCCCTTACGCCCCATATTATTACTAGCTTTTGCCCGCGAGTTCGACCGCACGTTAGATAAAATATATACTGCCCTCATAAGCATAAGCAACGTAATCGACATTTTTGGGTGATTTGAGTTAAATATATATCCAGAATCTGCGTAATGATATCTACAAGTATCACTGACTCTTTTTTAATTTTTTTTATTGCATCCCATATTTCTATTAAGCAAAACCAACGCACTCGACAAAAAATAAGTGGAATTACTAGTGATAAACATCATAATGGCTATTGCGGCTTATTTCTTCACTCAAAAAATCATTAATACTAATCATAAATATCATAAAAGCACCTATGACTATTATGATTTGGTTTAGTCACTTTAAATCAAAATTAGAACTAAACATAACCAACGCATTTGGTACTTGCGACGCTTATGATAAGTGACATGGAAAAATAAATAGCAGGTTAACCAGCCATTAGTACCGCAAAATACAATACGTTAGTAATGCTTAATTGCCCTAAATTTTTTACTGCAATAGTACTAAATATAAGCAACGTATTTGACATACACGATGCATATAATTAAATAATTGAAGGATTTCTGAAGCGTCTGTGTAGACATAAGCAACGTAATATCATTTGTAAGAAATATTATTAGGATTATTCAACTTAGAATATTAACAACACTAAGCATAACAAGCGTACTTGTAAGGGTTACGTTACTTATGCTTAAAATATGTGCAACTTTTTATTATGTTTGTGCGAATCATAAGTAACGTATTACCGAACGGTTTGCTCCCACGCCACTGTTCGCGGTATGATGAAAATAATGTTATGGCAGAGAACCTCGGTACTTTATGTGATTCGGATGACAGTATAAAGGATAAAGATTACATTCCTGGTTCAAGTGAAAGCTGTTCTGATGATGAAAATATGAGTAACGATGATAAACTAAAACACAATCACTTATTACCTAAAAAGCAACAAACTGGCAAAAGAAAGCTAATGCTACAAAATAACGACGTACCAGTTACCCCTAAATGTAGCAGACGTACAATACAAGAAAATAAAATCAGCGACCAACAATCACAAGAAAGTATAGAAACTATAGAAGATATTAACAAAGAAAATAAAAGTACTGAAAATAAAAAAAAACCCCTTACCACTGCAAGAAATAAAAGAAAAACAACAATTGATTCAAGAAGAGGACCAAAATAAAGACGTGCCAACTGTTTCTGAACCTGACGGACCTATAATGGAAGAAAAAGAAAATGACCGGCCTTCACAAGAAGATCAAGTTAGTGACCAACGTGAAATTATGGAAGTGATTAACAAAGAAAATAAAAGTACTGAAAATAGAAAAAACGCTTTACCACTGCAAGAAATAAAAGAAAAACAACAATTGATTCAATAAGAGGACCAAAATAAAGACGTGCCAACTGTTCCTGAACCTGACGGACCTATAATGGAAGAAAAAGAAAATAACCGGCCTTCACAAGAAGATCAAGTTAGTGACCAACGTGAAACTACGGAAGATATTAATAAAGAAAATAAAAGTACTGAAAATAGAAAAACCGCCTTACCATTGCAAGAAATAAAAGAAAAACAACAATTGATTCAAGAAGATGAACAAAATAATGACGTTCCAACTGTTCCTGAGCCTGACAGGCCTACAATGGAAGTTAATGAAAATGACAAGCCTTCACAAGAAGATCAAGTTAGTGATCAACAGTTACAAGAAAGAATTATGGAAGAAATAAATACCCCGAGAAGACTAGAAACTGAAAATGAGATAAGTGACCCAATGAATAGACAAGAAATACAAGTAAACTTAACCAAATCTGGTAAACCACGACAGAGAAAATGTTTTACTGAATCTAAAGAAGAAAGAATTTTGAAAAAAGATGAAAAAAGAGAAGCTTGCCCTAAAAAGCGCATGTCAAGAATCGTGTTTGAAGAAATGTACGTCTAAGATAACAGAAAACCAAAGAAAGGAAATTCATGACAGTTATGTTAACATGAATTACGAAGAACAAGGGATTTTTATTAAATGTATGATTACCGAAAAGCCAGTTCAAAGAAGATTAGCTATCAGTGCTGAAAAGAGAAAAAACACGTTGGTTTATCATTTGAAAGTTGACAATACCCTAATTGAAGTATGCAAAACCTATTTTTTAACTACTCTTGGTTACAATGCTAATAATGACTGCAGAGTTAGATCAGCGATGCAAAAACCTGTTGACAGCATAGGTAGCTGGATGAAAATTTCACACAATATGTATTTTTTAAACAAATAAATCACCTTATAATAAACATTAAAAAAAAAAAAAAAAAGGGGGGTCGCCATACAAGAGCCGTATTTTTTTTGTTTTTGCTCTATCGTCAGAACGGTTAGTAATTTGAGTGTCAAACTTGGAATGAGTATAGTTCACTAAAATTTTAATAAAATAATATGTCCTGACTGACTAACTAACTGACTGACAGACTGACTGACTGACGTCTATCCGTAACCGCTGTAGCTATACGTGTGAAATTTAGTATGCTTATTTATTGCATGCCACAAACACACCCAAGAAAGGATTTTCCAAAACTCATCCTCGAAGGGGGTGAAATAAGGGATGGAAAATTTTCAAAATTTTTTACTTAGCTTTAACTTTCATCCCTTATTTCACCTCCTTGGGAGATGAATTTTGGAAAATCCTTTCTTGGTTGGTGTTTGTGGCATGCAATAAATTAGCATACTAAATTTCACACGAATAGCTACAGCGGTTACGGATAGACGTCAGTCAGTCAGTCTGTCAGTCAGTTAGTCAGTCAGTCAGGACATATTATTTTATTAACATTTTAGTGAACTATACTCATTCCAAGTTTGACACTCGAATTACTAACCGTTCTGACGTTAGAGCAAAAACAAAAAAAATACGTCTCTTGTATGGCGACCCCCCTTAATTTTTTTTTTTTTAATTTTTATTATAAGGTAATATATTTGTTTAAAAAATACATATTGTGTGAAATTTTCATCCAGCTACCTATGTCAGTTCAACAGATACAATTTTCAACCTAGTAAAAAACTACACATTTTCGACATTATGCCCCACTGTGCATCTCAGTCGCGTCCTGCTGGGGAGCACCACTTTTTATATGTTACCTATGGGTATGTACTTGACTCCTGCCAAGTTTCATCCCAGCAGGTTTAGATGCAAGGTATCCCATACAAGCTCGGCCTTAGATATACTAATTATTTTACTGG
This sequence comes from Athrips mouffetella, assembly GCA_947532105.1. Taxonomy (NCBI): domain Eukaryota; kingdom Metazoa; phylum Arthropoda; class Insecta; order Lepidoptera; family Gelechiidae; genus Athrips; species Athrips mouffetella. The sequence goes on from OX383974.1 coordinate 14,930,984, forward strand.
TAGCTATAGTTTGTTTTGTTACATCATACTTTTAATTTATAAAATTCACAGTTCTTTTTTTTTGTTATTCTCAGAGGTTAAGGGCAATTTTTGTTTATAATTTTTCATAAAAAAGTTCCTATTATGGTTTTATGGCTGTGGTAAAGTATAAAAGTTCATAGGTTTTTGTTATGCTCAGAGGATAAAGGGCAATTTTAATTTATGATTTTTCACAAAAAAATAAGATTTAGAGTATAATGTTGAGTCTAAATTCTTTTTGAATTTTCTTTTATAATTAAAATTAAGTTAGTTGAAATGTTGTTTCATAATTAAAATATATTCTTGCATAAAAACTGTTTTTTAGGGTTCCGTCCCTCAAAATAAAAAACGGAACCCTTATAGGATCACATTGTTGTCCGTCTGTCTGTCTGTCAAGACCCTTTTTCTCACGAACGAGAAGAGGTATCAAAATGAAATTGATAACGAATACTAAGGTCCATAAACCACACAGGATCTGAAAATTTCAATTTTTTACAACGACGCAATCAGAAGATATGGCTTTTTATGTCATCATCTCCATACATTTATGCAAAAATGCAAAACCTACAGGGTACTTCCCGCTGACCTACAATTATGAAATTTGGCAAGAAGCTAGGTATCACTGTACAAAAAAAGGGAAAGTCTAAAATCTTTAAATATTTCAATTTTTCTCACAACTACTCGTAATAGTAATCAATTAAGGTGAGCTCCCGTTTCAAGAACTTTTCTAGAAAAGAGGGGTCAAGTTGGATGGTCGCGGATTTTTTAAAATCAAAGAGCAAAAGCTTTTAGTATATCATATGGTAGATAGGTACGGAAACCTTAGGGCGCGAGTCCGACTCGCACTTGGCCGGTTTTTTTTTATATATGCTTACTCACTTATTTCATTAATTAAACTTTGATAGAATCACTTCCACACCACTTTTCATTAAGTAAAGTTTGATAAGAAAATTTAAAGAAATACTTTATGCCTAGTAAACATAATTGAAGTATATGTATATTACTAGGCATAAACATCGCATTAGCGTTGTTTGCGTCGCTTATGTCTAGACAAACATACTGACTCCTTCCATGTTTTTTAATTATAAAACGCGTGATTGCATTTCCTAGACATAAACAACGTAAACGACGAAAATGCGTTTGTTATGCTTAGTAATATACATAAAGTTTTGGTATGTTTACTAGGTAAAAAGTGTTTTTCTTATTTTATAACTAAATAACAATAATTATAACAAGATAAACTAGTATCCTGTGAAGTTAACAGTCGTGTGCAAAGTAATATGTAAAAAATATCATGATATCTATAATAGTTTCCTCACAACACATTAAAAACGAAAAAAAACTTTTTCGCGCTATTACTCAAAATCGTTCGGGATGCGAGTGCGTTGCTTATGCTTATGAGGGCAGTATACCAGTCAAACAAAAAAAAAAGTATTATAAAAATCGGTTCAGTAGTGTTTGCGTGATGCTCGAACAAATAAACGAACAGACAAAAAGTCCAAAAATAAGTGATTTGTTTTCAAAGACATCAAAATAGCATAATGTGATATTTTTTTATAAATATTTTCAATGTACAGACAAAATCAATATCCAATTTTGTATTAGTAGAGATGTATTTTCATCTGCTATACCCAAAGATTTCGGACCTCCTTGCTTCGCTCGGAATAGATACCTTGCTAATTTATTTTACTATGGGATGACATCTGCCAACATGTCCCAATATTTTATGTCAAACTATCAGTGATCACTAGGAAATATTCAAAATAACCCGTCAAATCCATAGAACGACGCCTTCACTACCTTGTGACGAATTATTTCTTTAATCCTCCTTCTAAGTACCCTTATTTTTCTGTGGCTATACCTATTTCATGCCGTGTGTCGAACTTAATTTGAATTTGGCGGATAAAATACGATACTTTAGACTACCGGATGACCACCAAATTTTGTTGGTATTTTAACTATTTAAATAACTTTGTTTCGTTAGGGTAGGTACTGTTTGATATTGTTATAAATGTTAATGTTTTTCGTAATAAACTTTTATTGCTTATTTAATACTGCATTTTAATTTAAAATATCATTTTCATCGGGGGACAAATATTTTTTATTTGGGCGCATTGTTTTCCCACGGTACCGACAGGTACTTGCGCATGGCATCGAAATGACAAGATTTCATTTTATTATTGCGCAGTCCACTTACGAGTATTATATGATGAAACTTTATCCTTATGAAGCTGACTATGGCAGAAGAAGCATGAAAGTAGACTTAATGCAGTAGAAATGAGAGTGTTGAGGAGTATGATTGGTGTGAAATTGAGTAACAGGATTAGAAATAGTGTGATTAGGGTAACGTTGTGGCGTAAAAGAAACACTGACTAAAATTTACAGATTGAACTGATTAAGTTGTACTAAAATAGAGAAAGGGATGCTGAGATGGTTTGGTCATGTAGAGAGGATGAATGAACCAGAATCTACCAGTCGTTCATCATCATTTAATTCGAGTCTTATCTTTTGCTACAGTTTCTCTCGTCGATATCAAAAAGTCATGGAATTAAATTCATAGGTGACTCAGCGTAATACTTGTCATGATTGTAGATATTTTATAGTATTGACTAATTTTGGAGGGTCTCTGAGCAATCCTGTTTTTCGGAGACTCGGATAGCGGTCGCTAAGTTTCTCAATCATAAATTAAAGGCCCGTTTCCGCAGTAAGCAGGAATGCGTTTTCTTGCCACAGAGCCGCCTCTGCTGTTGCCTTTACAATATAGAAAGAAGTGGCTCTTAGCAAAGCTCAGTTAAACTGGACGTGACATCGTTCTTTAAATCTATAAGAGTCATCAGTTGCATAATGGTATCTTTCAGTTTACGCCACCTGGTTTTACAATCTAGAATTTTTTTTGTTCTTCAAGTAGATAGTTATTCATCATCATTTCATCCCATAAAACGTCCGCTGCGGGACATGGTTTCTCCGGAAGTCCAGCGAAAACGCGTAGTATTTTGGAGAGGATTTTCTATAGTCACCACGCTTTTAACTGTTGTTGGCGACCGAAGTATGTAAGATGGTACGATTCACAGAAAAATGCTTCTGTCCATGCTCCGGTCCATAAACCCTTGGTCACCTTTTACGGTTTGGTTCTATTCTTTGCTAGCACCACACGGACAGTTAGATAGTCAGATAGTTATTAAAAGACTCATTTTTGGTAGGTGATTCCGTAAACAAACAAAACTTCTAGTAATAAAACTTTTGAAGCACTTGCGTGCCCGGTACCGGTGACTGGCATGCTACTGCAAGCGGGTGAGTGTACCGAATGTTTCTGAGAATGGCTAAGGGCCTGTCCGCACAGCGATATTTATTCGCGCGAATTATATATTCCGCGCCATTTTTTTCTCGCAATTCTGTAACACAGGAGTATCCGCACTGCGGAAAAAAAACCCCGATTTATTTGCGGTTGAAATAGCGGAATATAATTAGCGCATAGCGGAATATAATTCGCACGAATCGAATAAAATTCGCTGTGCGGACAGGCCCTAAACGTTAACGATTTTTTTGTCGAACCGGATACCTCCAAAATGTGCAAAGGCGCACCGCGCTGCTCACGAAAAATCCCCGCGTTATTGGACTTACATATTATGAGCAACTGCCCGCTGATATAAGAAATGAATCTTCCGACGAAACGTTCAGGAGTCGACTGAAGAACTTTTTATTGAATTAAGCATTATACTCTTTGAAAGAGTATCATATTTTTGTACATTATCTATTGCTATTTGACATTTAACTATGTTTTGACATTGAATTTTATATTATTTATCATTTTAATGTTTTTGTATACAGACTGACGATCATATTGTAAAGGCATGTAATTTGACATGATGTAATTTGTATAATTTTACAATATGAAAATAAATAAACTAAAACTAAACTATCGTGCACAATTACTACCAGTCCCTTTAAATATGACTTAATGAAAAAATATAATAAACTAGATATATTCGAAAATTCGAATTTCACCATCTTTATTATTCGAAAATTCGACTTGCGAGCCCTACGAACGTACCAGGACCAAATTCAGGACGTTCTAAATAAAGGCCAGGTTAAAGTACTCTAAACCGACGAGCATGTATAAAACGACACAAGTGCCAAAAAGTGCACCCGAATGCCGAAGTTTTTCTTTGCCACATAAGGTCCGGAAAATAACCAACCAAGCGCAATTTTTTTAAATGACCTGACCTTGTCTGAAAGAAATCACTTTTAGTGATAAGACCGCCTTTTTCCCACTTATTGTAAAACCGTAGTTTTAAATTTTCATTTCTTAATGTGTGCAAAAAAGAGTTATTCAGTCATTCATTTAAAAACAAAAAAGAAATTTCGTATGACTATTTCAAATGACTAATTATATCAAACTTGGTATTTCAGTTTACCCCTATAAAGTGTGATTCAGAAGTAGCGCAGATTCCATTAACCTCGTCCGGCCCAATGTGTATTATAAAGGACAAAATATGAATCGCGTTACGGCCCGAACATTTTATAAGAAACATCAAGATTCTGCCCAGTGTCAAGTAAGAATGACATATTCAATTTTCGCGCTCAAAATTTTTATATAGCGTTAACGGCCATTTTTCTTACTGCCTTCCTATTGGTTATCCTATAAACAATGATGGCGGGTTGTCAAAGTCATTTCTAGCCAATAGAATGCTGAACAGTCAGTCACAACTTGCCCACCATGAGTGCGTCTCGAAGCAGAGGTAAGTTTAATCGTTTTTTTACAGAAGAATCTTTTACTTTTTAAACAAATTTTAATTGTACACCGTTAGTCTTTGAAATCTCCTTCATGTTTTTGATGTTATTTTTTCGATTTACGTATTAGTTTGGTTTTATTGATGAAACAAACTTTTTTGTCATTTGTAAAGGACAACGGGCCGAAACTAAGTACAATAATTAACTTTTTCTGCAGCGATTACTGACAGAGATATAAGTGAGTTACTTGCAAAGTCCGACTGCGACGATTTTGTCCCATCGGATCAGGATGTTGGCGATCCTGAATATATGCCACCAAGTCGGCAACTAGGCGTTAGTGACTCTGAAGAACTAGATTATGAAGATGAGCAAGATGATTCTTTTGCATCGCCTATGATCGGGAGACGCGGTGCACGTAGTGCAGGTCGGAGCAGAAGTCGTGGCCAGAATAGAGGTCGTAGTCAAAATCGTGGGTCAGCAAGAAGTCGAAGACGGGCACGAGGACGTGGACAAGTGCGTGGCCGAAGCCAATGTCCTTCTAAATACACAAATACAGAACAGCTGATTTATCAAGTTCGGCCCAATGTCCTTTTAAAAGAACTTATTCTATGGACTTGAAATTGCACCAGAGGTTCAAGGCCTTAGTCATTATACCCTAAAAAATAAAATAAAAAATTAACTTTTATTTTTCACGTCAAAATCGACTTGGTTAGGTCTGGGCCGTAAGGGCATAAAATATGTTGTCCTTTGAGCAGGACACTGGGCCGTAACTTCATACATACATATATAGATTGGGCCGCACGAGGTTAAAGCTGTATTCGAGCATGTTGGAGTAAAATTGATGTTTACTTTATTCATTCATAATATTGGCGACGACCTCGTTTTAAAATACTTTTTAGGGTTCCGTACCCAAAGGGTCCAAACGGAACCCTATTGTTGTCACTCACGTGTCCGTCCGTCCGTCGTCTGTCACATAGGTTTTACAGCCGAAGAACGGTTGCAGCTACAGACTTAAAATTTTCACAGTATAAGCATCTTGTTGACCCAATGCCATACAAATTGACAAAAAATATTTTTACAATGCATTTCCTCGAATAGGCGTCAATTGCATAGCAGCAAACCGTGCGGAAAGTAGACAATTCCAGTATGATCTGCCAGCCTGTGCGGGAAAGTAACTTTTTTATTTAAATGTACAATAGATAAAAAGTTCAGAGCAAGGAGTCTTTAGTGTTCAGAAATATGTTGATTAATAGCTAAAAATCTGATTATAAAGATAAATTTTCAACAAATAAATAGTCTTTAAAATTTAAACAATTTTTAGTAAATAATTATTTTATTATGTACAAAGATATTAAATACGTCATATTACAAGCTTTTATTTAACTTGCCTTGTTAGTTAGTATGTTAGTTTGTGTGGGACAAATCTTGAAACTGAATTTTAGACCAGTTATTCTTATTCGATCGGGCTGAAATTTGGCATACTTATGTAAGTTCGGTGACAATACAATCTTATGGTATCATCGAGCTGGTCTGCTAATGGAGACGGAAGCTGGCCATAGGAACTTCCCGTCGATTTTGGGTTCGATGGATTTGTCTTTTCAAGTACTCTGGTTCCAGATGATCACCAGCGAGCTGATCTGCTGATGGAGACGGTAGCTGGCCTTAAAGCTATGTCATTTGTATTTGGATTTACTCACAGCTAGTCGCTTCTTTTGAAATTTGTATTTTTTGTAATCATTTAATAAAAAATAAATCAAAACCAAATCTAATTGAAACTAAATATTTAAAGAAATAGTAATTAAATTTTTAGAAAACAATATAGAACTTGGCCCTAAATTTAAAATTCCAGTGTTACTAATAAAACAATATAATATGTAAAAATTTTTGAAATTTAGAATATTTAAACAAACGACAAAGATTGTTGTGCCAGATCGAAGATCAGTATAAAATTTTGATTGTGAATCTGAGTGGAAAAGTGGTAAGAATAATTATTAAATCATTTCTTTAGGGAATTTTAAATTATATTTGTGTTTGTTGGTTTAATTGGAATTCTATAATCTCACTTTTCTTATATTCCAAGGTTTAAATATGTTAAAGAAAGTTTTCCATTTTAAGCTAAATAGAGCTGAGAGATTGCCGATTGAGATCAGCGGTGCCGTGACCAGGATAATACGGGTCTCAAGCGAGAGGTGTGACCACAGAACAATAAAGGTACTTAGAAGGAGGATTGAAGAAATAATTCGTCACTAGGTGGTGTTAGCGTTTTTCTATGGATTTGACAGGTTATTTTGAATATTTTCTATGGATCATCGATGATGGGGTTGTGACATGTTGGCGGATGTCATCCCCTACAAAAATAAATTAGCATAGTATCTATTCCGAGCGAAGCAAGGAGGTCCGAAATCTTTGGGTGTGACAGTGAATGGAATAACACAAATTTCAAAGTTTGAACTGAAGGAAACTAAAGGTAGAAAATGTCTAAGTTATCTGTCTAATAAGTCTGTACGGGGCGATGGAGTTGATTTCATCTTAGGGTTAATTGATCCAGAGACCATAGAAAATGATACTTTATTTGTTACAGTGTAAAAATGTAACAATATACAATCTCTGTAGAAGGGAATATTGGATCTGGGAAGTCTAGTTTGTTATCAACCCTATCCGACGATCCTGATTTTGTAGTAATACCAGAACCAATTAATAAATGGCTAAATTTGTCTGGTATAAACCTTTTCCATTTATTTAAAGAAAATCCTAAGAAATGGGGATTCTGTTTCCAAAATTATTTTCTATTGACCATGGAAAATCATACAACAAATATCACCACAAATATTAAAGTAATGGAACGTTCTATCCATTCTGCAAGGAATTGTTTTATTAGAGAGTTGCAGGAAAGTGAGCTGTTAGACGGAGAGCGCGTGGTCGTCAACCCTACCTCATCGATTACCAAGATGCGACTAATCTAGGGTGATGCACGTTAAAAAGTTATATCCGAATCAACAGGGTTGTCTGGGCGCAACCTGGCAGGTTTTGTACAGTGGGCAAAAAACTTGTCATTTTTTGGGCAAAAATTACCTCATCGAATACCAAATAGGTACATAGTACATTTGATAGTACTCATCAAGGAGTGCCTAAATCAACAGGGTTGCCTCACTCAATCCTGGCACATTCGGGGGTTGGCCTGATTTTAAGGTGGTCAAAAATGAGAAAAATTACCTCATCGATTACCAAGTAGGTACTTATTACAACTGATAGAGCTCTTCAAGAAGGGGCAAAATCAACAGGGTTGCCTCGCCAAATCCTGGCACATTCGTGAGTCGGCCTGATTTTAGGTCGCCAAAAAATACAAAACTTACTTACGATTATGAGTAATGAATTGAAACTTATACCATTTGAAGGATCTAGACATCTTAATAATATTTGCTATAGTATTCCGACACTTAAACAAGTTTCATATTATTATACAGGATAGAAAGTTAAGATGGGGTACACACGGCAGCTACTATAAAAGCATTATAGCTACAAAAAAAAATTGTAAAGAGACTAACCATAACTTTTAGAGATATTTTGACCTACATTCACAGATTTTGGAAAAAATGTACAGTCAACAAGAAAAATGGTAATTTTCACAAAAAAAAATCATTTCATTTGATCTTATTATTGATAAAAAACATAATTTTCTATGGGCTCAAAAGAGGTTAAGGTATTAGAACTGTCAGAAAGCACATAATTATTTTCCCATACATGTAATAGGAGAAACAGAAATTTTCATGTACCTTTTTTACGAAACATTCCATCCTCTTGTCACTAAGAAACAGAAGTCTGTAAAAGGTCCACCAGGGTAAAGGTATTAGAACTCTCAGAATCCGCAAAATTAATTTTGACTTTTAGAGCCATTAGCAATTTCTAAGTGGGCAAAACACTTTTTGGGTAACAATGGATGTATGTGTGTCGAGTACGACCTTCATAGAACATTGTAGTTATTACTTTTTAAAATGTGGCTCGTCGGCAAAATTGTCTTTACGTTTTGGTTGTCAATCAATTGTTTGTAATTTTTCAAAATATATTTTCATCGGTCTACTTCTTAGTATTTCCTTTAAAATTTCGTGTAGAAACCTGCAGATATCCTTCTATAGGTATTTCTGTACCTACCATCGTTAACATTTCTGGCGACCGTGACAGGACGATCGGTTGCAAGACAATTGTTCACGAAAGCTAAAAATGATTTCAAACTCAGCATAAATAGCTCAAGCGAGGACCGCATGGCCAAAATTCAAGATACTTTCAAGTATTTCTCGGAGAAAACTGAAAATTTATTCAGCGTCGACGAACGTAGAAAAACTCAATGGTTTTCATCCGAAGATTTGGAAGAAGATACGTTCTTGAAGGATTGCGAGTCTGCTGATGCCTATAAAAAAGAGTGGATCGAGCTTCAACGAATATGCGACAACATATTACAAAAGGAAGACCACCAATCCAAATACGACAGCGCTTCCATAAGCAGCAATGGAGGTTCTAGTAGAGCATTACGGCTACCCAAGCTCGAACTTCAGAAATTTGACGGAAACGCCAAAAACTGGCTTACATTCTGGAGTTCATTTAAGAAGATCCATCAAGATTGTTCAATCGATCAAGATGACAAGATGGCTTATCTTATTCAGAGCATGACAGCCAATTCTCCAGCTGCTGAATTAGTCCACAGCTTTCCTCCATGTGGTGAAAACTACTCCCAAGCTATAGAACATCTCAAATCCAGGTACGCACGTGATGAATTACTTATCGAAATTTATGTACGAGAGTTGCTGGCTCTAGTTCTTCAACAAGCCAAGGGAGATAACAGTAATACGAGGTGTCTTTCCTCTCTTTATGATAAACTGAAGACTCAGCTAAGGGCACGGGAAGTTCTTGGTGTCACCAGTGAAAAGTACGCCGCCATGATGTACCCGTTGGTTGAATCTGCCCTCCCCACGGATATTCTGCGTGTGTGGGAGAGACAAAGAAGCAGAACCGAAAACACCGACGTACTTAACAAACTCCTTGACTTCATAAAAATAGAAGTAGAAAGTGAAGAACGCATACAGCTTACTAGAGAGGGACTGACTGGTAAACCTGAAGGTAAAATTCTAACAGCAGCCTGCTTGATTACTGGAAATGCTGAAAGTACGCCAACAACATCTTCCAACAACATTATAATGTGCATTTGGTGCGATAAGTCTACTCATGGGAGCCACGAATGCATTAAGGCTCAAAAGATGACTTTAGAGGAAAGGAAAAAGCTTGTGAATAAGAAAAAAGCCTGCCATATCTGTCTGAAGACAAATCATTCATGGTAAAGGTGCAAAATGTACCCTAAATGTATCGGTTGTCAAAAGAGACACGCTGTCCTACTGTGCCCTGAAATAAACAAGGCATCTGGTACTACTGATAGCAGCTCCGACAACGCCGAACACACAATGTCAGCAAAGAGCAACGGGACTACTCTCCTGCAAACACTTCTTCTAAAAATTGGTGGAGAAACCATTCGAGCTTTGATTGACACTGGTGCTCAACGTTCTTATATTAGAACTGACATCGCAACGAAACTCAAGCTCCAACCAGTAGGAGAAGACACTATAAGGCGCTACCTTTTCGGATGAGTAGAAACTAAAGAGGAAACTCATAAAATCTTCGAGTTTACTGTTAAAAGCTTGAACGGGAAAACCTCCCTAAATATTTCTGCTTTAAGCAAAGAAAAAATATGTGGTTACATACCAAGAATCCGTGATGATTCAGCCATCAGTAAAAAACTGAAGAAGTACAATCTGACCCTTACTGATGTCGGCGACAACACGCCAGATGTGGATCTACTGATCGGTGCAGATTATTCCGGAGGAGTGATGACTGGTTCAGTTATCAATATTGGCAAGAACCTCTATGCCATTCAGACGAAACTTGGCTGCACGCTCCAAGGCTTAGTGCCCGAGCTCTCCGAGCAGAGCGAAGCTAAAGGTATTGTGGCAACTGTGGATTTAACGGACCAGATCAGTCATGTTTGGAAACGGGAGACCCTTGGTATCGAGGACCCGAAAGATGAAATAAATAAAAGCAGTTATACTGAGCAAGAATTGGCAAATTTCGAGGATGTCATTCCTGTTGAAGAAAAAGGTAGATGTAAAGTTGACTTGCCTAGGAAAATCGACTGCCCTATACTGCCAAAAAACAGAATCCAAGAAATAAGAGAAAATGCCATAAAAGAAGATTGGATGCAAAATCCTGCTGATCTTACTTCAAGTGACTGCTCCGCTAAGAAGTTAGCCGCTTTAGCCGCGCTTGGCCGGGAAGGCCCATCATGGTGGACAGAAAGCGGGGAAAAATGGCCAGTCTCTCTGGAAATAAACGAGGCACACGAGACTTGGAAGAGACACAAGAGGAAAAGGATCAAGCCGAAGCTACTCCGAAGTCTTAGATGTCCAAAAGCGGATACGCCATAAAGGTTCCGCGCCGCTTGGATCTTTGATCTTGCAAGTTGTAGCTTGCAAGGCGGGGAGGATGTCGAGTACGACCTTCATAGAACATTGTAGTTATTACTTTTTAAAATGTGGCTCGTCGGCAAAATTGTCTTTACGTTTTGGTTGTCAATCAATTGTTTGTAATTTTTCAAAATATATTTTCATCTGTCTAATTCTTAGTATTTCCTTTATAATTTCGTGTAGAAACCTGCAGATATCCTTCTATAGGTATTTCTGTACCTACCATCGTTAACAATGTGTGTGTCTGTGTGTGTTTGTGTGCATGTGATGTGTGTTTGTGTTTGTATGTGTGTAGTGTAGGATGTGTGTGTGTATGTGTATGATGATGTAGTGCTCTTTAAGAAGTGGCAATATCAACACGGTTGCCTCGCCAAATACTGGCACTTTCGGCCTGATTTTATTTTATTACTGAACCGCTGGACCTAGACATGAAATATTGCACATAGATACCTTATACAGTGTAGGCAACAAGGTTCCGTCCCTCGATCCCGTTACATTCGGGAGTCGGCCTTATTTTAGGGTAGTCAAAAGTCTCAAAAATTATCTCATTGATTACCAAGTAGGTACTAAATGGCAAAATGTATTAATTTAGTTATGTACATGTGTAATTACTATGTTAGTAGTATATTCTTAGCTTTTTAGATTAAAATAATTAAAAAAATTAGGTACATTAAAATAATTATGAGTTATTTATATGTATGTTTGTTTAAAGAATATATACAAAATTAATAGGGTTACCTCGCCAAATCCTGGCACTTTCGCGAGTCGGTCTGATTTTAAAGGATTAGTGGTCATTTTAATTTTATTATGTTAAAGTTATTAAGTTAATTTTATTTATATTATTAAGTTCGATTATTTTTAGAGTTCCGTACCTCAAAAAGAAAAAAAATAACACTTACAGGGTTACTTAGCTGTCTGTCTATCTCTCTGCCGATGTTATGTCTGCCATTTGGATCAGATCCCCATAATATCTCGGAAAATACCGTTCCTAGACTATTCGTATGTTGGGACAAATGCGAGGTCTCGTCGAAATCTTTATTTTGTTTAACAGCTGTCAAATTCAAAATCGCTGTAACTCGGAAACTAATGAAAATAGACTCCTTGTATGTTCGGACAAATGATAGACATCGTCAAGATCTTTATTTCATTTGTCAGCTTTAAATACCTATAACTTGGAAACTACTAACCCTAGACTACTTGTATGTTGGGACAAAAGATAGATCTCATCGAGATCTTAAATTCAGTTAACAGCTGTTGAAATAAAAATGGCCATATCTCATAAACTAGCTATGCTAGACTAGCACTGTTTGAGGAAAAAATATATGTCTCAAAGAGATCTACATTACAAGTGTCAAATTAATATTTTTCCTACATTAAGTATTTTTATATCGTTAGTTTACGAGATATGAGGCTTTATTTCACTAGAAGTGAAGACCTATTCAAGAACACAATTTTTATCCCCAAACAGAGCTATACTAGTCTTTCATCGCTAGTTTACGAGATATAGCCGTTTTAATTTTGACAGCTGTCAGTTGAAACGGAGATCTCAACGAGATCTAGCATTATTACGAACATACGAGTAGTCTAGGGTCAGTAGTAACCGAGTTATAGTGATTGTGAGTTTGACAGCTGTCAACCGAAATAAAGTTTCCATGATTCCAATTTAAGTTCAAAATTCAATTCCAATTAAATTTTTATTCAGTTATGATTTAGTTTCAATTTTAATTCTAACTCGGGTCAATTTAATTTCAGTTTAGTTCGAATTCAGTTCCACTTTAATTTCTAATCATTTCTAATTTAATTCAAATCTAATGTAATTCTACTTCAATTGCAATCAGATTATATCCTATTCCAATTCAATGTCAATCCAATTGCCATATAATGTAAATTAAAATGTGAAATTATTTCAGTTAATTTTAAAATCTTTATGATATTGCAAACTTGCATTTGCAATTCATTGTATTCTTAGATTCATTTACTTACGTAAATCGTCAAAATAATTAGAGACCGAATCCTGCTAAAATAGCAGTAACCAGCTTTTGTCTGGTCACTCTTCTATTTCCACGGCACGGCACCGCACCAGAGTACGGCACGGCGCCATGCCGTAGTTTTCCACGGTGCACGCCGTGAATTTTTACGGCGCGGCGCCGTGCCGGAGTCCGGCGCTGCAACCGGAGCAACCTCACTATGGCAAGCCAGTTGATTTTGCCACTTCTAAAAAGCACTATCGAATATACTATGTACCTATTTAAAAATCGATAAGGTGATTTTTAAAGAGAAGTTTTTTCTCATTAAGAATACGAAAATTGCCCTAAAAGCCAGTTGAAATTTTATATTATGTTTTCCGAGAGTTCTTATACCTTGACCATGCTTGACCTTACATAGACTTCTGTTTCTTATCAGCAAAAGGATCGAATGGTATGAAAAAAGGTATGTAAAGTTTCAGTTTTAATGCTACTACTTAATGTATGGGAAACCAATTTTGCGTTTTATGAGAGTTCTAATACTTTGACCTCGGTTGATCCCACAGAGAATTGTTCTTTATCAGTAAGATGATCGAATGAAATGAAAAGTATAAGTTTTGTGAACATTTCAGTTTTTTTTACTGTACATTTAATTGAAATCAGTAAATGTGTGACAAAATTTCTCCAAAATATCGGGTTAGTCTCCATAGTATGTTTTCATGTAGCTAAATTTTGTATTTGGCGGGTAAACCTATTGATTTTGTATACAGGGTGTAAGGGACGGTGTACCGAAAACTGAAAGGGCAAGCTCAGTTAACGAAACTGAGCAAATTTCCCAAAGAAAAATTTTTGGGAAATGAAAAAAAAATTTGACCTCTCCATACAAACTGTTCGGTCAGAGTGAGTAATTTGTATGGAGAAGTCTAATTTTTTTTTTCATTTCCCAAAAATGTTTCTTTGGGAAAGTTGTTCAGTTTCGTTGACTAAACACGCCCTTTCAGTTTTCGGTACACTGTCCCTTACACCCTGTATATTCCTTATTTCACACATAGGTAAAATAAAACAACAAAATTAAAGGATTTCTTCAGCCAACCTGAAGCAGTGAAAAAGTGAATAGCAACGGGACACAATAGTGCAAAAGTAAAATTAAAATACTTTACATATAAATAACTTATCAAGAACTAAAATAAATACTGATCAGAATGTACTTTAATTAATACATTTTGCCATTTAGTACCTACTTGGTGATCAAAGAGGTAATTTTTTAAGCTTTTGACCACCCTAAAATCAGGCTGACTCTCGAATGTGCCAGGATTGGGGGAAGCAACCATGTTGCCTACACTGTATGAGGTATCTATGTGCAAAATTTCAAGTCTCTATGTCCAGTGGCTTGGGCTGGGCGTGGATATATCAGTCATTCATGCAGTATTCAGTAATAAAATAAAATCAGGCCGAAAATGCCAGGATTTGGCAAGACAACCGTGTTGATATTGCAACTTCTTAAAGAGCACTATATCAACATACACACACACACACATCCTACTCTACAACACAAACACATCACATGCACACAAACACACACACACACTCAGACACACACATACGTTCACTACATTACATCTACATTCGTACAGGTAATTGTTACCCAAAAAGTGTTTTGCCCACTTAGAAATTGCTAATGGCTCTAAAAGTCAAAATTTATTTTTCGGATCCTGAGAGTTCTAATACCTTTACCCTGGTGGACCTTTTACAGACTTCTGTTTCTTAGTAACAAGAGGATGGAGTGTTTCGTGAAAAAGGTACATGAAAATTTCTGTTTCTCCTATTACATGTATGGGAAAATAATTATGTGCTTTCTGACAGTTCTAATACCTTAAGACTGCACTCTGCGCACACTAGCGCCCTCATCAGAATTTAATTAATTTCTTTGAATTGGAGACCAAAATGAAAAATTGAAGAACGGCTCAGTGTTCTTTGTCAGGATAGCGTTATTTTAAACTATTTAAGCTTTATGTTATCCTGTTTATTCAAAATCCTTTGAACGGAACACGGTGGCCACCAATTTCCGTTTTAAGGATTTTGAATAAACAAGATATCATAAAGCTAATTGTAATAGTTTAAAATAACGCTATCCTGACAAAGAACACTTAGCCGTTTTTCAATTTTTCATTTTGGTCTCCAATTCAAAGAAATTAATTAAATTCTGATGAGGGCGCTAGTGTGCGCAGAGTGCACTCTTAACCTCTTTTGAGCCCATAGAAAATTATGTTTTTTATCAATAATAAGATCAAATGAAATAAATTTTTTTTTGTGAAAATTGCCATTTTTCTTGTTGACTGTACATTTTTTCCAAAATCTGTGAATGTAGGTCAAAATATCTCTAAAAGTTAGGGTTAGTCTCTTTACTAATTTTTTTTGTAGCTATAATGCTTTTATAGTAGCTGCCGTGTGTACCCCATCTTAACTTTTTATCCTGTATAATAATATGAAACTTGTTTAAGTGTCGGCATACTATAGCAAATATTATTAAGATGTCTAGATCCTTCAAATGGTATAAGTTTCAATTCATTGCTCATAATCGTAAGTAAGTTTTGTATTTTTTTGCCGACCTAAAATCAGGCCGACTCACGAATGTGCCAGGATTTGGCGAGGCAACCCTGTTGATTTTGCCCCTTCTTGAAGAGCTCTATCAGTTGTAATAAGTACCTACTTGGTAATCGATGAGGTAATTTTTCTCATTTTTGACCACCTTAAAATCAGGCCAACCCCTGAATGTGCCAGGATTGAGTGAGGCAACCCTGTTGATTTAGGCACTCCTTGATGAGTACTATCAAATGTACTATGTACCTATTTGGTATTCGATGAGGTAATTTTTGCCCAAAAAATGACAAGTTTTTTGCCCACTGTACAAAACCTGCCAGGTTGCGCCCAGGCAACCCTGTTGATTCGGATATAACTTTTTAACGTGCATCACCCTAGATTAGTCGCATCTTGGTAATCGATGAGGTAGGGTTGACGACCACGCGCTCTCCGTCTATGTTGCATCCAGCTGAATTTTCAGTTTTAGATGAGACTTACTCATATTTTAAAGGTAATTTTGACGTACGAGTTGATTTGGGAGTTTATCTCAGGACTTCCCCTTTGGTTTCTTATCAAAGAACCCTAAGTCGCGGGCGACCTGAAGAGACAGGAATAACTTTAGATTATATTGAAAGGATTCACACTATTCACGAAGATTGGATATTGAACCCTAAAATTAAAATGGATTTTCAGAGAATTGAGATTATAGATAGAAATCAGAATAAGGATGCTATAAAACGAGTTTTTGGAAATTAGGGAAAGAATATTAGAAAAATCTTCTATTCTTTAATTTATTTTTACTAAACCAAGTTATATGATAATCTAACTATAAATTTTCAGTATCAATTAATTAATTAAAGTATGCCTCCACGCTACAATCTTAGAACTTCCCATGGGCAGGATGATGTGGAAAGGGTTGAGCAACAAGAAGAACGCCCACGGCCTACGCTACGCAGTTCCTCTGTGTTTCGTCAACTTCGTAGAAATATTAGCACAGAAAGTTTCTTCTTTGGAAACTCAGATATCACAAACTCAAGGAACAAATGTTGCACCAATATCATCAGGGAGACACGACATACCTATTACTATATGTCCAGTGGTTGATGCAAGGACTGAAAGGCCACGCTTTCCGAGAAGATTCGGTATACACCCTGTGTCGTTTTTGGAGGATCTTCAGACTTATTTGCGGAGGATGCACAATGAAGACTCTATAATAGAGACTATAATTAGCTGTTTGGAAGGTGATGTTCGAAAATGGGCCAGGATTTATAGACAAAGATGGACTACTGAAACGGATTTCAAAAGCGATTTCCTAGATGCATATTGGGGAGAAGCTGAACAAAATACTTTGAGGAGGATGATTGTGAACGGAACTTGGTCTAAGGAAAATGGAACAATGTTAGAACATTTCGTTAGTCTAGCAGGGCAGGCAAAGATGATGTCAAGGCCGATTCCTGAATGGCAAATAGTGGAGGATTTGATGAGACATTTCCCAAAAGATGTACAATACGCTTGGAGGATGAAAAAGGGAACTACCTTGATAGAAGCGACTGAGTTTCTACGAGAACGACGACGTAAATAAACAATGCGGACACTCTTCTTCTGCTGCTTCAAACGAAGTTGATACAGGAATCAAACGTCCTAATCAGTTTTTGTCAAATAAGGAAAAACCATTCTACAAAAAACCAAAAGTCATTATTGAGAGTCATTAATGAAATAATTCAATAAGGAGATTTAAACTAGATGGAGCCATGTCCAATAGATATGGCTACAACTAATAAAATCTATAAATATTTTTTACCTTTAAAATGTTTATTAAAACAAGGTTGGAAGCCTGGAGTAGGACTGGGTAGAGAAGAGGAAGAAATTTTACACCCTATATTTCAGACAAACATTAGAACAAAAATGAATAAGGAAGGCTTAGGGTATTTTCCAAAAGAATTTAACGAAAACCAAGTAGCTTTAAATTTAATCCAAGTTTTGACGTTTCCGCGATTAAACAAAACCAACCAATTTATAAACATTTCATCAAAGAATATGAAGGTTATTTGCTTTATGATGAAGAAGTTACTTTTGAAAATGAGGGGCCTAAATTTAAATCAGAAATAGAACAGCAGATTTTTGGCCAAAACATTATTATTTTGGTAGACACTGGGAGCGAAGTAACTTGTATTTCGGAAGAATTTTTAGAAACTCTTCAAGGTTTGTTAAAATTAGAATTTCCCGCACTACCGGTTAGGCCAATTTGTGTAAGAGGCGCTGTTGGACAAAAAAAGTCTTCAAATAAAAAGGCTGGTTTCTATACCTTTGACCTGTGGTTCATTCGACATTGATACAGGATTTTTAGTGATTGCTAAATTAACTTATTCTGCTATTCTTGGAGTAGATTGGCTTGTTGCACATAACGCTGTTTTACAATTAAAGGACCCAAACATTAAAATTGGATATTGTAGGGCATGGATAAATTATTATTCCATTTCGGAACCCTATTCAGGAGATTCTAGAAGAGAACCAAGTAAATTTAATTTATGAAATAAAAGAACAGAACGAGAAGATAGATGATGAAGAAAAACAATTATTAGAATTGTTTAAAATCATACGATTGGGAATGGAATGTCTACCTTGGAAATTTAAAGTTTCCACTGAATTGATACAATTTAGAGCTGTTATGACAGATAACGGGAAGCAGTTTATTAGTCATAGATGGAAAAATGGACTCAGAGCATTGGGAATTACGACGTTATATAACTATTCGTAATCCAAGACCTAATACTACAGAACGGGTAAATAAATAATTAAACAAATTCTTTAGAATTTATTGCCATAATGATCACACTAGTTGGGATCAATATTTGTTGGAGATTGAGGAATTGTATAATAATACATTCCACGAGAGTACAAAATTTTCTCCTAATGAAATCTTATTTGGAAATTCAGAGAAACTTAAAGTAGATCGATTCCTACCACGGATACTCACGAATAAAACTTAAGATCAAATTAGAGAGGAAGCTAAAGAAAATCTTAAACTTTCGAGTCAAAAGCGACAGGAGAGATTCAATAGAACACATAAATTGATAGAATTTCAAGTTGGTCATTTAGTAAAGTTAAGGAGGCTTAATAAATCAGATTCTAGTCGAAATAAAACTAAGAAGTTTGATTTATTATATGACGGACCATATCGAATTGGAGGAATAAAATATGCTAATGTTTACATTCTTGTCGATCCTGAAACTCAATGTGTCAAAGGAGTTTATAATGCTGTCCATTTGGCGAAATATTATACCTAGAATAAGAGCTGTTGGATTTTCACGGGAATCTCTAAGAAATTCTTAAACTTTGGGGAAATATAATTTTCTTTGTCACAAATTAAATTGAATAATTTAAAGCGTAAATTTAAAAAGCATTAGAATTTAATTTAATAATTAATTGTAGTTAGTTAATTTCTTTTATAAAGGTAGTGATTCTTTATTGATTTGACCGGAATTACAAAATTGACTTCGTTTTAGAAATATAATGATCTATAATAATTTTATAATTTAATACAATCTCAATTTAATTATATATTCCAGTTTGGACTAAAATAATTCTAAAATTAGGTGAACATATTAAATAATTTTAATTATTGAATAAAATTAATTTAGTTTTAATAATTTATAATATTATTATATTGGATTAGTTATTTGTTTTCATTTACTGTATTTATAAATAAAATTCAAGGGCCAATGTGGGAATTTAATTAAATAAAAAAAAAATGATAGATTTTTCGGAATAATAAAATTTTGGGGAGGCTGTGCAGATGCGGAACCCTAAAATAATTTTTATGACATTATAATCTATTTGGTTGGTGGATAGATAGCGGATAGAGAGCGGTTATGAAATTTCAGGAAGATTAGCCAAAAAAATGAAAAGGAAAAATATGACAAGGGGAGTCAAATGGGGGGTATTGAAGTGAAAAGTCATGAGAATTTTTTTCAGCAAATTAAAATCCAGGAAAATACTATGGACGAATGAACCTAATGCAAAACTATGATTCGGAGCGGTTCCCATACTGATGATCTTATTTACTGGGAAAAATATACAAAATTTTCTTCGGTTGAGAGTTTGCGTAAATGCCCTGACGTCACTGAAGAACTGGAGAACCAGCTCTGCGGAATTTAACCGTTTTCTTTTCAGATTTCATGAAATAAATTCCTCATGTTACTTTTGCAAGGTTAAAGAAGATTGAGCATCAGTAAGTTTTTCGCTTTATTAGCATCAGTTCGCGATAGAAATTGTTGTGTTGTTATAAATTGTTTTCAAAGGGTCTTTAAAGAATAACTCTCTTGAAAGTGACAATAATCCTTGATTATAGTTTCCTTCAAGTGAGTTAGGAAAGACACGCTGCTTCGTATAGGATATAAACTAGGTAGGCCTCGTACACGATTGGATCTGAATTGTTCTTTCAATATTTGTAAACTGTATAAAAAAGGGGTGTTTCAATTTAATATTGACAGTGTACGGAAAAACCTAACTAGGTCAGTGTACGGAAAAACCTAACTAGGTTTATGTAACACTGTAAAAAAAAAACTTGTAATTTTTCAATAAATAAATAAGTAATTAAATTTTACTAAATTTGATTTGTTGAAATATGTAATTAGTTGGAATGCTTTTCTTTTATTCTTCATTAAATTTATTATTGACTTTTTTTGTTTATTTAAATAATGGGAAATGTAAATTTATATTATTTAATAAAATTTATATTATTTCAGATTGTGATTTCTTAAGTATCATCGGAGAAGATATATCGTCATTATCGAACGGAATCTACAAAGTAGAAAATCGCAAAATTTTACAACCAAGATTTATCCGTACACTGGAAGTGTTAAAATTAAATCATTTTCAATTATACGCAGTGTTACCAATTTTCGACTTGAATTCTATTTGCAATAATGGATTAGTTGGGCTAGTACAGTTCATGCTTACTAGGTGGCAGCACCAACATTAGTACAGCTAATGATTACTAGGTGGCAGCACTAACGCAACGTTGGAATGCGTATAGAGATCGCAAATTTCACAACATCAGGCAGGACCACAGTAGCCTAGTTGGTAAAGCGTCTGCGGTACTGACGCAGAAGACGCAGGTTCGAATCCTGCCTGAGGTTGTGAAATTTTGCGATTTTCTACTTTGTAGATTTATCCTAACACTGTATGAATAATCTTTTTAACACTGGGAAGACAGTACACGTCTGATATCTACCACTGTACGAGATTGAATGGCAAAGGAAAAATGGCGGGCGAACACTAAATACGCAGATACCATCAATTACGAGTATATCATCTATCAAAATAACACTTGTAAATACCCACAAAACTTACAATAATAGCTTAATTAATTTTTGCTATTTTAATAAGAAATACGACACTCACTTCATTATGAACATTAAAGGATAAACACACGTTTTATATTGACGGCATACCACCGACAAGTTTCGATGCCGTCAATATAAAACGTGAGTTTATCCGTTGATGTACATTATTATATCTAACAGTCACGAGTCTTTTAGTGATAAAATATCCTCACTTTGTTTGTTTCTTGACGTTTAAGGTACAAGATGGTGACCAACTGTGTCGAAAATGCTTTGATTGTTTTTATTATTGAAGTAAACAATAGAAATAAAGGCAACATTGGTGAAAGACAGTACGGTCATCAAGCAGTTTGTGTTTGTTGTGGCATATCCCTTGCAAGACGATCAGAACGACAGTTTCGTCACTTGGCGGATGGTACTGCTGTACGAGCTTATATTGCAAACACCATCTACTCTTGTAGTCTTTGAGCTCTCACACTTCGGACATGGAGTGGCAACAAATGCGTGTTGAGACAACTATTTAATTACGAGGATACAGCCGAACTCCACGGACACGTGTATAATTTAGATTTTTTAAGTGAATACGAATTCGTAACACTTCAGCTGATATCACTAAAATGTTAGATGTCTTGAGAAGCAAATCAAATGAATCTATTAATTTTGAAAATGTAGAAAATATGAATAACACTGTTTGAAAATACTGGACTGGATTAACAGTATTGAATCTTTGACAATTTTCAATTTTATATCCGATGTATTGTCAAACATATTATATCGAACCACTTCGTTGAATAGCATCTCTTTTTTGTATTTCACCCAACCTTGTTTGCTTTTACATAAAAAACACGAGCTTGTTAAAATGAACAATACAAACCATTACATTTGGGCATAAACCACATTTTACGAGCAAGAATATCAAGCAGAAATCTATTAATTCCACAGGGTCTACTTGGCACAGACGAAAACAATCAAATAATTATCTGTAACGGGAGCTATATTTATCTTAAAAAATCTTCAAATTATTATTTCCAAAAAAAATCTTACAGCGTTCACAAGTTTGTCAATCTAGCAAAACCTTTCCTAATGGTGGCCTCCACTAACGACAGTCATATAATTGATATATTTGGCCCTTCCTTACGCCGCCACGACGCACGTCCGATGCCGACATTGCATTATTCAACAACCATTTCATGAGCAATCGCCTCTTAGAGATTATTTAAGAGAAAATTATATTTTTATACTAGACCTTGGGTTTTGTGACGCGATAAACTTGCTCACTTCGTTAGGTTATAATGTGTATAAACCTCAGTCTTGAAGAGTGTGAAACTCAATTATCCATGTTTCTAACTAATTTATCTAGATTTGTAACTATGTGCAGGTGGGTGGTGGAAGTCGTTAACGGTCGCGGTCGATTTAAGGGGATATTAAGATTTTTAGAAATAAATATTTCAATTAACTTAATGGTCCTGAAGGCAATTTAGCTAGCATAACGATGATTGATGATTTTAAAACTGCTGATGCAATAATTAATCATTTTCATCCCAGTAGGTATAGTCGACCGGCATGATGCACAATCCCTTTTAAATCGAGCCCTGGCAAGATTAAACTTAGAAAATCATTTGGCTGACCATGTAATTAGGTATAATTTAAACGGGCGTCGAGCCACTTTCATTAGCATAAATAGATACTAACTTACCTGAATTGGATGGAAATCTGTCTATGTCAGATTTAATATTACACCAAAGCAACCGTATACATTTCACATATTATATATTATTGAAACCAAACGGAACCAATTGGGATGACATAATTTGTGGTTATTACTGCAGTTGCATTAACGGACGAAGAACTATAGGAAGCTGTACTCATGTCATGAAAATTATCAGCCTCAGCTTATTAACTACTTTCAGAACTTCAACCAGAAGATTAGTTATTTAGTTCGCTCGATAAACGAGCTATACAGATAGATTGCATGAGAAGACCCCTAATAGTGTAGGCAACGAAGCAGTTGACCCCAACATAAATTTCTCAGGCAGATTTTATTTGACAGGATGATTAAGTATCATGAATTTAATGTAAATTCAAAATATCAAAAAAAAAATCTAGTTTCGTCGTAAACGTCCTGAGGTATACGAGGGAGAGTTCTCACTTTTGCGTTTTCCGCTAAACATCGTATCAGCCGAAAGACGTCCACAGCTGGACATAGGCCTCCCTAAAGATCTCCATGACACGCATACCACACGGACTTCACACAAAAGCCCTACCACCTTCCAAACCGCCCTACCACCTTCCAAACCACCCTACCACCTATGTACCTTTAGTCTGAATCCTGCGTAGGCCCCACACTACCTCAAAGTTTTTGTCTATTAGAAAAGGGATAGCAATTACTTTGTTTGGTTTTCTATGGCTATTTTTCAGACATGAACGAAGCCGCAACAGTACCCATTGATTGTCCTGTACGTCAACTATTATTTTTATACAGGTACATAAACATCACTCCTCTTACCCTTGGAGGAAGACACGATGTTAAAAGTACGAATTTATATTTACAGATGTGGCTAGACAGCAGCATATCGAGGAGTTTCACAAAAAAGACAGCTGCAACCCGAATTTTGTGTCCGAACCAGCCCTGACGTCCCGCCACATAAATCCTAATGGAAAAGAAAAGATGAAGGTAAAGCTTGCCCCCAAGTGCAGAGCCATTCTGTTGCAGCCGGTAACCACGCAATCGTTGCTTCAATTAAGTGTAAGTAAAGACGTAGTAGTCAATATCAACATTTTAACAACACATTAAATCTTTAAATAATTAAGAACAAATAATAAATTTAGAACTATGAGTGAAACTGGGAAGTAGCTTAACCAAACACCACGTAATGAACGAGGAATTTAGTTGGTTCAGTACCTCCAGGGTATAAAAGCATAAAACATTTTGACTTTAACATGACTGAATTAAGTGATACAGGTATGTACTATATAAACAGCAACTACGACATCGAAGAAGGTAATCTAATACCATATTTTATTATTCCAGATGAACTTCCAAATGCTGCACTAGTAACAGCAACCCTGGAAGAAAAGGTTGATCTATTTGATTGTTTGAATGCGGATTCACCGAGTCCATGAAAATAAGCGAGAAATTGAACGGCAAACGGTTATCACCGAAAAAAATTTACAAGATATGAAGAACTTATTCATGAAATGAAAATTGTACAAAATGGGTGGATAAGAACTACGAGTATAAATGCTTTTCAAAGGCTATTTTATCTGCTGGGAAAGAGGAACATCAAAACTTTGGCCACAAGAAGGCTTAATCAAGACCTTCTGAGAATTGCTTTGGTTTCATATGTAGCCATTGTGGATCAAATGCCAATTCCACTGTGGAGCAATTCATAGGAGGTCTAAAGCCGCAATCATATTTACCTTGATACATATACATGTCAGCATAAAAAGAAATTGTGAAGATGACAAAAAAAACATCGTTGAAAATATGTAAGAATATTTTTCCACCAGTCAGAATCAAGACGCGAGTGATGAAACCAATAGTTATTTGTTATAAATAAATAATAAATAGTCTTTTATTTCAGGTCATACAAAATATAACAATTGCAGAGAACCCATAGACTTATAACTATATTAAACTAAGCCTTATAAAAGTTAAAATTTAAGCGAAACATAAAGCTGATAAAATATTACCAGCTTATTTTTTGTTTGCAGCTCGATGCACGGAAGCCCAGTGACAAAGAATAGGATTGTCGTATATCTTGTCCACCACTAAACGTAGGATTCTGTTGTTGGACATCCTGAGGGAATTCCAGAAGGACGCCACCCTCAATCGCAGAACAGCGAAAAAGTCGGGGACCCTGGCCTCGGCAAACATGCCAGAGGCGCTACAATATCTCGGTTGTTTGAGCAAAATTCTCAACGCGTCGTTGTATTGCACTCTAAGGGAGCTGTAAGATCTACGTGTATAATTCGTCCATAGTTGGCACGTGTAAAAACATTCGCAATACGCTCTGAACAACGTAATCTTCACCTCCCTAGAGCACTTAGAGAACCTACGCGCGAGCATATTGCACCGAGTAGCCAGGGCCCTGCGTTCACGATCTAGGTCTAGGTCGTCCCTAAGGTCATCTGTCAAGATGTGTCCCAGATAACGAAACTGCTGCACCCTTCGAACTTGTGTTCCGTACACATACACTGGAGGTACCCTCTCCGGGCCTTTACCTGATTTGAAGACCATGAATTCGGTTTTTTTGATGTTATATTTCATACCGTGTCTAGTAGCATAAACTTCACATACTTTTAATAATTTTCGAAGGCTACTGATCGAGGGGCAGAGAAGCACCATATCATCAGCGTAACTTAAGTTATTCATACAAACGCCATCAATATGGCAACCTATTTTGGTGCTTCTCAACTCCTCGATCAACCCGTTTATATAGATGTTAAAAAGGTCCGGAGAGGTAAGTCCGCCCTGACGCACGCCGCACTCTAGTCTATACTCACTAGAGTACGCGTCGCCCCACTTCACAAAATTTGTTTGATTCTCGTACCAGTGTCTCAACAGATTCACCAAAGCTGTACGTGCGTTACATTTTAGCAGTTTGTTCCACAAGATTTTATAATTGACTAGGTAAAATGCTTTTGTTAAATCGAGAAAGCAAGCGTACACAGATGTGTCCCTCTTAGTATAGTAGTTAACTGCATATTTGAGAGAAACTATGGCTGAATCCGTTGAGACACCAGGACGAAAACCAAACTGAGCTTCATCGATCTCCACGCCCTTCATCAGAAAAGGGTGCAGCAGTCTCTCGAATATCTTGCCAACAACAGTTCCAAGTGAAATCGGTCTATAATTATTTAGGTTCGATAAGTCGCCGGTTCTATTTTTTGCTATGAGCACTACAATTGTTTTAAGCATTGATTTGGGTAAATAGTTATGTCTAATACAAAGGTTGAAGATATCGGCAAGAACATCAAAAACACTATCACCGGCATAGAGCACATGCTCGATACTGAGGGCATCATGACCGGGAGACTTTCCCTTTTTCAAGTTACGAACAACTTTCGCAATTTCCTGTGGAGTAAAGGTCAAGTCATCCGGTTCGGTCTGTTGGACCTCAGTATCGGGCACGTCCCCCACAGGTAGAGGTTCCGCTTTAAAAAGTTCCGCGATACCCTTCGGACATTTTTCTACGCTGACCGGTAAACTCGTCTTGTAATTTAATTTCTTCGTTTGTGTCCAAAACTGTTTAAAATTATTTTTGGCGCGGCTAACAGCTAAAATATTCATTTTTATTGACTCTTGGTTATGCTGACACCACCTTAATTTCTTTTTAAATTCTTTGCGGGAATTGAACATGTTTATGTAACTTTCACCAGAACTGGGCTTCCCACTATTTACCCAGTTGATAAAATTTAACCTAGCTATTGCGTGGCTTTGTGCAACATGAAAATTCCAGCCGGATACCTCTCGAGCCTGCATCCGTGCATCGTTCCTACTTTTAACGCTACTTTTGATTGCTGCTTGTTGAATAATATTAATAAAATCATTGTATAAAGACTCAATAAGAGAAATATGACTAGAATCGTTACTATTACAATTAGATTTTGTGTAAAAATGACTAGATAACTTACTTAAAATAACAGAAAATTTTTCACTACAAAATTTTGCATAAATATTTATCTGATTAATGTCTCTTTGATTCCAATAAACCTTATTAGGACTTTTAAGATCTGACGCACAGTAAGTTTTACTAGTAATAGCACCAATATCACACGTAAAAAGCACTGGATAGTGGTCCGACCAAAGGACGTCGTTATGCAAGGCAGCAAAAGGTTTATTTGGCGCGAGGGCTTCGTATTGAAACCTGAGCAAGCGAAGGATTCTAGGATTGAACCACGAGCGAAGTGAGTGGTTCAAAAGAAGAATCCTGAGCGTGGCGAAGGTTTCAAGGCACGAGACGCAAAATAACTTTGCTGCCGAGCGAAACACAAAATTTTTCACCTCATTAAAGCAAGGAAATGTTAACATAATGCAATATAAGAAATAAGTGTTTAATTAATTACTCATACGTTCTAACGTAAGGGCATAATACCTACATAATGGTACTGACGACAGCAAGCAAGTGGAAACATAACCAGTATAACCTGAACCAGCGCTTCGCTACAAACCTCCGTAACCAGAGACCCGCTCAAGGTCAAAGAGTTTTCACGGTCGAGTGGCCGTGTGTTGATTAAGAAAACATTAAAAAGGAAATCACTATAATCAAATTATTATTATTTTTGGGACTGTTGTGCTTATGTAAACTACTTAATAAATTTGCAGAACAAGGTTCATTTTCATTGGATTTCAATGTGGAGACAGAGGATAGGCAGTGTCAGGCAAATCTATTTTATATTGCGTTGATTTGAAGTGAAAGGGCGAGTCCATTAATCTGGGCAAAAGAACAAAAAAAGGCGATCGAATTTTAAATTTACTTTTCATTATCAGCCAGTACCTTACCCACCAGGCATTCACTATTCATAATACTATTTGTTTCTTTCCTATTGCTGCATCCCTCTTTCTCATCTTGAAAACGATAGTGCGTGGCTGGTTTTACAAGCGGCCAGTACTGCAGCATACTACAAAATAATAAGTACATCGCGTTCGAATTTCAAAAACCTTTTGCCCGCTAGGGGCCAAAAATCGCT
Source organism: Athrips mouffetella (assembly GCA_947532105.1). Lineage (NCBI taxonomy): Eukaryota > Metazoa > Arthropoda > Insecta > Lepidoptera > Gelechiidae > Athrips > Athrips mouffetella. The sequence goes on from OX383974.1 coordinate 14,958,821, forward strand.
TTGGCCGCAGAATTTAACCGACAAAACAAATGTTTCCGAGCTTTGGAGGTGAAAAGGTATTTTACATTTGGCATCGCTGCATCGGTTCCTATGAACTTTAATGAAGCAGAGGGTTCAAGTGAAAAAAAAAAGCATCTGCGTTCGAAAGCGGTTACCTTATTAAAAGCACAAATTATAAACGTTGCAAACTGTTGTTTGTGTCTGAAAATGCGGATACAGATTTAAATAACATATTTATAAATTTCAAAGAATACTCTGAAAATAAAACAAGTTTAATTTATCTTTAGGATGTCTACACCATCACAGTAGAAATATATGCATTGTTAATACGCAACATCCTTAATACCCACGCACACACCAAAAACCTAAAACTTCACATAACATACATAACCCAGTTAATTCAAGCTAATATATCGTTTGACTGGTTGGATGCTCCACACATAAAAATTAATTGTCAGTTCTGTTTTCTGTTCAAAAGATATTGTTTATTTAAATAGACAATTTTAGGAAGAAGCCAGTAAAAAAGCTTTTACATGTAAAATTTATAGCTTTAAACATACCCAAGCGCGAATTTTAAAGAGTGGTTCAGATTCATGTCCAGAGCTTGCGCTATTTATTTAATGCATTGTATATTGTAATTATACAAGTTTTTTTCTTTTCAGAACAACGATGGCGGTGGCGGCGCAGGCAGCGGGTGGCGATGAAGCTTTCAAATTAAAACCATTGTAGATGCCAAACAAAAATTCTGTATGTTTAGTTCTAAGTAATCAAATTCATTCACGAAATCATTAAGCAATATAATATTTTACTAGTCATTCCATGATATTCAGCTGGTAGTTCATAAGATTCGACATTTAGAGTTGAAACTTGACGCTCCCTTCCACCCGGACTAACTATTGGCGACGCGGTGGAGATCGGAGAAAAGGAATATATTAGATGGCTAGCTCAGATATATCCTCTTGAGTTAGAAGATGATCAAGATAGAGCAGAGATACGAATACCTAATGAAGGTCAAGATATCGGCATGTTACGAGATGAAGAGATAGAATTACCAGAATCCTTACCAGCAGAAATAATTTCAACTGAATCTTCCAGAAAGACTGAATATGAAGATAATGTAACAGATGAACCGAAAGATAACGATGCTTCAAATAATGTACAAGAAACTTCAATCGACAAAGCTAGTGAAGAATGTCAAACTGTAGATACTAGACAAAGAAGGATAGCGTCCATCAAAGCCTCAGAAAAAATAAAGCAGTGGACAAACAATCTGTTTGCTCTTTTTTAAGCCGCCCGGAGTGTCGTGACAGTCGTCGAGTCACGAATTTTTTTAATTACTTAAGAGAATCGATACCAAACTACAACTCTAGAAACGTCGCGTGATGAGTGCAACAACCAAGGACAGACTTGTTCTCTATGGTGAGTTTGACACAAATTGAAATTAACGAGTTGAATCGTAATCATGATTCCCATTGAGTCGTAATGGTGTTGAACAAAACGGTAGCATGTAACTATCAGTTTGGTTGAATACAATTGATGGGTATCATGAATGATTAAAGTGAACTATTTAGTTATATGCGTTACGTTTCTTCACCATGAAAATATTTCAGAAGCGAGTTAAAAATCTTTGATTGGAAGAATGTTACTTTTATACAGTATTTTGGCTTAGAAGGGATTAATTTAGTGAAATATTGTTTTGTATTTGATTTAGCGGTCAAAAAAATAAAAAGTATTGAATAAAAATCGACCAACTAAATGGACGAACTGTCAGTTTTTAAGGTTATGTGAATTTAACACTTTCGACTCTAAATTATAAAATTTTATATCTGGCGCTTTCGACGACGTTTCTTTCATTAAATTGTGTGTGAAAACCACTTACCTTTGCATCGTATTATAGGATTTTCGTCGATAACTTTTATAACGTTCATTTCACTCAATAACGCACGGATTCGAAACTTCCAGACACTATACTTTTCGCCATCAAAAGGTTTGATATTACGTTTCGTTTTTATACTGTCCATCTTGATCGAATTTCAAAAAATTACGGTCCGCACTTTGAAAAACCAGCACTTTTAATGAAAGTAGCACCACGCAGTAAAAGCTGTCTGAGCGCATAACCTTTAGATAATAATGGTATGAGCGCAATGAGACAACCGTATTACTCGATATTTAAGACTGTATTAATAATCTTTTTAACACTGGGAAGACAGTACACGTCTGATATCTACCACTGTACGAGATTGAATGGCAAAGGAAAAATGGCGGGCGAACACTAAATACGCAGATACCATCAATTACGAGTATATCATCTATCAAAATAACACTTGTAAATACCCACAAAACTTACAATAATAGCTTAATTAATTCTTGCTATTTTAATAAGAAATACGACACTCACTTCATTATGAACATTAAAGGATAAACACACGTTTTATATTGACGGCATAGCACCGACAAGTTTCGATGCCGTCAATATAAAACGTAAGTTTATCCGTTGATGTACATAATTATATCTAACAGTCACGAGTCTTTTAGTGATAAAATATCCTCACTTTGTTTGTTTCTTAACGTTTAAGGTACAAGATGGTGACCAACTGTGTCGAAAATGCTTTGATTGCTTTTATTATTGAAGTAAACAATAGAAATGAAGGCAACATTGGTGAAAGACAGTACGGTCATCAAGCAGTTTGTGTTTGTTGTGGTATATCCCTTGCAAGACGATCAGAACGACAGTTTCGTCACTTGGCGGATGGTACTGCTGAACGAGCTTATATTGCAAACCCCATCTACTCTCGTCAGGTAACATAGCATAATTCAATATTTTTGTAATAAAATATACAACATTAAGGGAATTCAACATAAAGAAACAGCATCTGCGTGTTATTTGCTCTAACATCAGTGATTTCATTTGAGATTCCTACAACATCAGCAGCGCTAACATGTAATGCTTGCTGGCAACGTGCTTACCATCACACTCGTGAGGTCAGGGTACCAGAACCTAACATAGAGGTGCCAGAACCACTAGCGGCTAGTGGATCCAGTTCTATTGTAGAGTCTTTGAGCTCTCATACTTCGGACATGGAGTCGCAACAAATTTTATAACAAGGACACAGCCGTACTCCAGACACATCAAACCACTGTTTTGTACCTGATTGCGAAAATACAGAAATGATGTGAATACCAACGTATTTCAAGAAGAAAGTACTTTGTGATCATAAAGTATTTATCACTAACAATGCAAGAATTTGTGGAGATCACTTGTCCGTGTATAATTAGGATTTTTTAAGTGAATACGAATTCGTAACACTTCAGCTGATATCACTAAAATGTTAGATGTCTTGAGAAGCAAATCAAATGAATCTATTAATTTTGAAAATGTAGAAAATATTTATAACACTGTTTGAAAATACTGGACTGGAATAACAGTATTGAATCTTTTGACAATTTTCAATTTTATATCCGGTGCATTGTCAAACATATTATGTCGAACCACTTCGTTGAATAGCATCTCTTTTTTGTATTTCACCCAACCTTGTTTGCTTTTACATAAAAAGCACGAACTTGTTAAAATGAACAGTACAAACCATTACATTTGGGCATAAACCACATTTCACAAGCAAGTTTATCAAGCAGAAATCTATTAATTCCACAGGGTCTATTTGGCACAGACGAAAACAATCCCATAATTATCTGTGACGGAAGCTATATTTATCTTAAAACATCTTCAAATTATTCTTTCAAAAAAAAATCTTACAGCGTTCACAAGTTTGTCAATCTAGCAAAACCTTTCCTAATGGTGGCCACCACCAACGACAGTCATATAATTGATATATTTGGCCCTTCCTTACGCCGCCACGACGCACATCCGATGCCGACATTGCATTATGCAACAACCATTTCATGAGCAATCGCCTCTTAGAGATTTAAGAGAAAATTATATTTTTATACTAGACCTTGGGTTTTGTGATGCGATAAACTTGCTCACTTTTTTAGGTTATAATGTGTATAAACCTCAGTCTTGATGAGTGTGAAACTCAATTATCCATGTTTCTAACTAATTTATCTAGATTTGTAACTATGTGCAGGTCGGTGGTGGAAGTCGTTAACGGTCGCGGTCGATTTAACGGGACATGAAGATTTTTAGAAATAAATATTTCAATTAACTTTGGCAATTTCTGAAGGAAGGCAATTTAGCTAGCATAACGATTATTGATGATTTTAAAATTGCTGATGCAATAATTAATTATTTTCATCCCAGTAGGTATAGTCGACCGGCATGATGCACAATCCCTTTTAAATCGAGCCCTGGCAAGATTAAACTTAGAAAATCATTTGGCTGACCATGTAATTAGGTATAATTTAAACGGGCGTCGAGCCACTTTCATTAGCATAAATAGATACTAACTTACCTGAATTGGATGGAAATCTGTCTATGTCAGATTTAATATTACACTAATATTACGCCCCGATATAAGAGCACTGAAGACTCGTGATTCCCTGAGAGAACTGTTCAAGGAAATCAACATAATGACAGTGCCATGCCAGTATATCTATGAAAATATTATGTATGCTAGAAAGAACATTCATCAATTACCTAAAATTTGTGACAGGCATAATTTTAATACTATAAATAAGCACAAAATTGATCAACCATATACTAGGTTAACTAAAGTCAATACATCTTTCGTTGGTCTGTGTGTACGATATGTTATTTGTGAACGTAGCCATAGCAATAAAAAAAAACTACACTGTGGTGTAAAGTAATGGCCGCTCGAGTTGCTTAGTCGGAGTTCATTGTGAAAGCGTTGTTTTTTACTAATTAAAGAATAAAGTGATTCTTTACCGAGTTTCTGCTTTTCACTTAAGTCCTAAAAACAGGTTATGGGCCCAGAACGTTCTATAACTCTGTTTTAGGTGAAGATTGCAGTTTCGGTGGGCAAGTAAGTGGCGTGGGAAGCACGTGGTTTCTTGCGCTGTGTCGAACGCGTCTGGAGTCTGGGGGCCGGCAGTGCTTGGGTGTTTGTTTAGCATTGCATCAGACGGACGCTACCTACATCGCTGTTACTTCGACAGAGTGTGAAGAGCTACCGGGGAAATGGATCAGCTCACAGGCGTTACGGGGGCCATCTTCAAGCTGGGAGGGCAACGCAACTGGAATCTGTGGAAATTTCAGATGACCGTTTTACTGAAGTCGCAGGAATTTACTTATTTATTTATTTATTGAAAAGACGAACACAACAGATAACAATCACATTATGGTTAGTCAAACTATTTAACACTTAGATCCAGATTGTTGCCCAAAAATGTGTACATACAGCATGAGTTAACAAAAGCTCAGCTGAGCACAGCTATTACTAACAATTAACAATTGTTCTCAGTGGTCGACGGCTCTGATGTAAAGCCAGAAACAAATGCGAATGCATGGGTCAAGAAGGATGCGAAGGCCCAAGGGTTAATAGTTACACGGCTATGTGAAAATGCATTGGTGCATATTACAACTTGTGAGTCAGCAGCTGAAATGTGGAACAAGCTGCTAAGTGTATACGAACAAAAATCTAGCACAAGTATACACCTACTGCAGCAACGTTTCTTCGCAAGCAAGTTTGAGGAAGGTATGGACATGCCAACATTCCTGTCCAAATTGCAAGAGTTAAAGAGCCAACTGAAACAAGCAGGAGAAGAAGTTTCAGATAAATTGATTATCACAAAGATATTAATGTCATTGCCGGAGAGCTATAGCCACTTTGTGTCAGCGTGGGAGTCTGTCGATCCCACTAGACAGACTTATGATACTCTTCTTACAAGGCTATTAATAGAAGAAGAAAGAATGAAGTCAAAGGAGGCCGGAGCAGGCACCAGTGGAGATAATGTGGCTATGCATGTGAAATCAGGGCAACGGAGAAGTGAAAGTCCAAAGTGCTTCAAGTGTGGTCGCGTTGGGCACTTAATCAAGGACTGCAAGAGCAACAAGGACACGCGTAAGTGTTTCAAGTGCCATAAAGTTGGACATTTAAAACCTCAGTGTCCAAAACGGGAAAATCAAGAATATGGTGTGAGAAATGGTAATGCGTTTCCTGTAATGATAGTAAGTGCCATGACAATGAACAGACTTGATGTAAACGAGCTTCAATCACATCAATCAAACAAGTGGATTGTCGATAGTGGCGCGAGTGAACACATGACTTATGAACGCAGCCTTTTTACGTCAATGTCAAATGAAACGTCAGATCGATTTGTTGTCGTTGGTGATGGAAGAAAATTACCAATTTTGGGAATCGGTGATATTCAATTCGAAAATAATCGATTGAGTGGAGTTTTATACGTGCCGGAATTGTAGTTAATCTTATTTTCCGTGTAAAGTGCAACCAATAAAGGGTATACAGTGGACTTATCTAAAGAAAAATGTGTAATCAAGAAAGATGGTGTTTTGTGCGCGTCGGGTTGGAAAGAGGACAATTTCTATGTCATGAACTTTACAAAAACTAATAACCAGTGTGCAGCCGTATCATTGAACGAGTGGCACGAACGCTTTTGCCACCAAAACATGACTCAAGTAAAGAAAGTTTTGAAGGACAATAAAATAGATTTCCTACCAAGTGGACCTAACGTTCCCGAGTGCACAGGGTGTATTAAAGGTAAGCTTCATAGATTGCCTTTTGAAGCAAGTGATACCAAGACTACAGAGCCATTAGAGTTAGTCCATATGGATGTGTGTGGGCCAATAGAGGTTACATCAATTGGCGGCTCTAGATACTTTCTATTATGCAAAGATGATTACTCAAACTACAGAGTTACCTATTTCTTAAAGAAAAGGTCAGAAGTTGTGAAGTGTATAGAGTTCTTCATAAAATTTTCAAGAGAAAGAAACTGGCAAGAAGCTTAAAGTAGTACGCACGGATAACGGGGCGGAATTTGTCAATCTAGAAATGCGAAAATTGTTAGATAACCATGGTGTGAAACATGAGACCACAGTTCCTTATACCCCGGAGCAGAATAGAACCTTGGTGGAGGCGGCACGCTCCATGATTACAGCAAAGGGATTGTCAAAGGAATTATAGGCTGAAGCTATTAACATGGCAGTGTATGTTCTTAACCGCACAAGTCACAGTCGTGTTGAAGGAAAAACACCCTATCAAGTGTGGACTGGACGTGACTATGATGTAAAGAACTTGAATAAGATATTCGGTGCAAAGGTGTGGATACACATTCCTAAGGAAAAGCGTAGAAAATTAGATCCCAAAGCTGAAGAAGGTATCTTTGTTGGCTACGAGGATTCTGAAGGGTTCCGAATATTTTATGAAAAAGAGAAATCAGTCCAAATAAAAAGAGACCTTTTATTTGAGAGGTGTGAGACAACAAAATTAATACAGATTAATGAGAAGAAAAATGAGCAAACCATATACCTGGACATAGAGAATAAGCTGGAAGTAAGACAGGAAGAACCAGAGGAAAATCTTGAGAGTGAGACAGAACAAGAACAGTCAGAAGAAAGGTCTGAAGAATCAGGAAATAATTTTGAAAATAGTGAAGATGAGCTACAGACAGGGGCGCAGGATAGTGACAGGAGTTTTAACGAAGATCAGTCACCACAAGAAGAAACTATAGAAGAAATTAGAACAAAAACTGGAAGATTAGTAAAGAAACCTGGTTGGCTAAACGATTATCTAGGATTTATTGCTTTAGAAGGAGAACAAGAGGATGCTGATTGCTGGAGAAAAGCGATAGACAAAGAAATAGAACAGCTGGAAGAAAAGAACACATGGACTTTGATAGAAAAAGTACCAGAAGGGCATGATGCTATAAGTACAAAATGGGTATTAAGGAAAAAGAAATATCAAGAAGGAGAAGTTATTTACAAAGCGCGCCTAGTGGCAAGAGGATTTGAACAGACTGATTGTGATGACTATAACTTATATGCGCCTGTAGTAAAATTAAATACATTTCGAATTTTTTCATCAGTAGCTACAAAGTTAAATTGTAAAATTTATCAGATGAATGTATGCAATGCTTTTTTGAATAGCGAGATTGAAGAAGATGTGTATTTAAAATTACCAGAGGGGTTAGGTTAGGTTAGGTTATCACAAACAAAATATTGTAAATTAAATAAGTCTATTTATGGCTTGAAAATGTCTCCAAAATACTGGAATAATACTTTTGATGATGCAATGAAAGCTATGGGGTATAAAAGCTCAGATAAAGACTACTGTCTATATTCTAAAAGAGATGAAAAAGGGAGTCAAACTTTCCTTTTATTGAATGTCGATGATATCTTATTTTTCAGTACATCTGAAGGGGAGGTTACAAAGCTGAAAGATTTTTTGCATAGTAAATTTAAAATAAAAGATATGGGGTCAGTTGGGACATTTTTAGGGATAGATATAGATCAAGATTTGGACAGAGGGGTCACCAATATTAGTCAAAATAACTACTTGAAAAATTTATTGAATAATTATGGAATGGGAGAGTGTAAACCATTGACCTTGCCAATTGATAAAAATTTCAAATTTGAAGTACTTAAGAAAGAAAAATATGATAAATTTTTTGAGCATAAATGTAGAATGTTGGTGGGGAAACTCATGTATGTGGTATCAGGAACCAGACCAGATCTTTGTTTTGTAGTTAACATGCTTAGCAGATTCTTAAGTTGTGCTAGTAAGCTATTGTACAAGTTACTTTTGAACGTACTCCGTTATGTAAAGGGCACATTAGATTTATGTTTAGTTTATTATAAAAATTGTAATAATGAGATTGCAGGCTATGTTGACAGTGACTGGGGAGGGAGCGATGACCGGAAATCCACAACTGGATATGTTTTTAAAGTTTTTGGATGTTTAGTCATCTGGGTATCAAAAAAATAGCAATCTATTGCTTTGTCATCGACTGAAGCTGAATATGTCGCCTTGAGTCAAGCAACGAGTGAGGCCTGCTGGCTTAAGTCATTATTAAGAGATTTTGGTATTGATTCGGGACCAATTGTTATTCATGAAGATAACCAGTCAACTATCAGGATGGCTCACATGGCTTCTGGAAATACTAGAGTAAAACATCTAGATATTAAACAGAAGTTTGTTAAAGAAATAATTGATAGAAATATAATTTCATTGAAATATGTAAGTTCCAGTAACCTAGTGGCAGATATTTTAATAATTTAAGTTTTTTTCTTGTTTTTATTGAGGGGAGGTGTTATTTGTGAACGTAGCCATAGGAATAAAAAAAAACTACACTGTGGTGTAAAGTAATGGCCGCTCGAGTTGCTTAGTCGGAGTTCATTGTGAAAGCGTTGTTTTTTACTTATTAAAGAATAAAGTGATTCTTTACCGAGTTTCTGCTTTTCACTTAAGTCCTTAAAACACGATACTACAACAAAATACCTGACAATATAGTGCAATTACCTGAGAGAAAGTTTAAAGAATGTGTAAAGCAAATGTTATGTAAAAAAGCTTACTATAGATTAGATGACTATATGAATGACAAAGAGGTATGGTGCTTTGATATTCCAGCGAAACACAAGAAACATTGTAAAAAGCAGACTCTTAAAGTAGGTCGTGCTGCAGTGGTTTCTTGCCGTTTCTTTTACGCTGCCACAGCACGATCCGAAACGGCGTAGACTCGCCCTATTTGAATTGTATTCTGCATGACATTCAATAAGTATTCTGTAAAGAATCTACATTGAATACATAATCTGAATCTGAAAAATCCTGCGTAGGCGCCACACTCCTTTAAAGTTTTTGTCTATTAGGAAAGGGATTACTTTGTATGGTTTTCTGTGGCTATTTTCCAGACATGGACGAAGCCGCGACAGTACCCATTGATTGTCCTGAACGTAAACTATTATTTTTATATAGGTACATAAACATCACTCCTCTTACCCTTGGGGGAAGACACAATGTTAAAAATACGAATCTAAGCGCACGGCAGTGCGTAGACCAAGTTCCCGCAACAGGCCACGCGCATGCCGTGCACTATTTACACGTACCGTTTCGACCCATTTTTGAACCCCCTGTAGCTCAGTGCCTATTGCAAGTACAGAGATAAAACTGTATCTACATAATTTTATACTAATACTGAAGCAATTTGCCAAATTTCATAGATATAGCTACAGTAGATCCTAAAATATGACCCCGTGAAAATAGCTAATTTTGGCACTTAATGACTGACTGACTCACTCACTGACCGGTAATCAAAACCTCCATGCCACTTCCAATTGTCCTAGCTTTATTAAATTTGGCATTTAGGTAGTCGTTAGGATAAAGGTAATGGAAAAATTCAAAAATTTGAAATTGGTCAAGTGCGAGTCGGGTTTTAGTCAAAATTATGTATAGAATGTTGGTAATACTTCTCTAAGACCTGACAATCTGAAATTTGGCATGGGGATAGTTGTTAGCATTAAAAAAAGTATAGCAAAAATTTGAAAATTGGAAATTTTACAGGATTATGAAAGAATATGATGAGAGAATATGAAAGGATTAACATGGGTATCAAAGGGAATCAAAGTGTCCAGTATGATGAAACGTGTCCTTTGTATTATAGATAGATCACACATAGACCCTAGTACTCGTATTCTTAAGTACAAAACATTATACATTAATCTTTATAGAAAGGTTATTAGGGAAGCTAAAAGCAGAGCAGTACAAACAAAAATTAGAAAAGAAAAATATACAGCAAAAGGTATTTGGAAAGTTGTCAACGCCCAAAGTGGTAAAAAACCGGTAAATAAAAGTGAAAATATACTTTTGAAAATAAACATTAAAATTGTGAGTGATCCCCTAGAGATAGCCAAAATATTTTCCAAACACTTTGATTATAGTCAGCTACCATCCGAAGGAATCAATAACGAGGCTTTACAATTTCTGCAGGCTAGTACTGTGAGGATACATGAGAACATGAATTTCAGGGATGTAACAGCATATTAAATTTCTAATATTGTAAGGAAAATGGAAAATAAGAGTTCTTGCGCATACGATGATATGCCTGTATCAGTTATTAAGGACAACATTGACCTTTTAGAGCAACCTATTGCTTCTTTTTTTAACAAATGTCTGGAGACTGGTACGTTCCCAGAACAACTTAAGATTGCACGGATTATACCCGTATATAAGAAAAAATGTAAGATGGATAAAAAAAAATATAGACCTATATCACTCTTACCCGTTTTGTCTAAGATGTTCGAAAAAGTTATCAAGTCCAGACTACTCGACCATCTACACCTATATAAGATTCTTAATACAAGACAATTTGGATACCAAAGGGGAATAGGGACATCAGACGCTATAGATGCCTTGGTTAATGATATTACATCAAATCTTAATAACAAGCTTAAAGTGGCAGGGTTGTTTTTAGACCTAAGCTCGGCGTTTGATATGGTGAATCATGTCATATTATTAAATAAGCTAGAGTACTACGGTATTAGGGTAAAAGTTTTGAATCTCTTTGAATCATATCTGCAAAATAGAAAGCAGTTTGTGGAAGTCAGAAATATCTCAAATTATGGCACTGAAATTAAGAAATCTTCAGAACTCATAAACATAAGAAGAGGTGTGCCACAAGGCTCTATATTAGGACCTATTTTATTCATTGTATTTATCAATGATATTATAAATTATATTACTTCCAAGGTACCTGATGTAAAGGTCGTGTTATTTGCAGACGATTCAAATGCAATCATATCAGCCTCTAGTTTAGATAAGTTGAATGAGAAAGCCAATGTCACATTAAAAGCTTTCCATCATTGGTTTTCAGTCAACGATCTTCAGATCAATACGCAAAAGACGAATGCAATCCTTTTCAAATCAACCGCAAGAAATAATGATATCCATAATTTAACATTAAATGATCAGAGAATCGAGTTGGTTAAAGAAGTGAAGTTCTTTGGTATCTTTATAGACTCTTTTTTGAATTGGAAAGCAGAATTAAGTAGCTTGGAGAATTCAATAAGTTCGTCGTGTTTTGCAATTAGAAGCCTAAGAGATGTTTTAAATGTTGAACAATTAAAGATGGTTTGTCGAGTCGAAATTGCGCTATAGCGTGAAGTACTGGGGCAATAGTTATAAGTATAATATGACCAAAGCATTCACAATTCAAAAAAGAGCTGTTAGAACTATTGCTCGCGTACCCCCATGGGAATCGTGCAAGGATTATTTAAAAAAATATGGCATCCTGACAGTACCCAGTCTATATATTTTGGTTCTTCTGACAGATGTAATAAAACATAGAGCCTTGTTTGAGTCAGATGCGGAAATTAATTTGCGGTTTAGTACTAGGAGACGAGATCTAAGTCAAAAAATTAAACCTGGTCTTAACATTGTATGTCACTGTCCTAGATATCAAGCTGTACTTTCAATAGACTACCGGTTGAATTAAAATCTGAAATTAATTTGAATACATTCAAGGACAAACTGAAACAAATACTCTTAGATAAAAATTGTTATTCAATTGACGAGTTTTAGTTATTATTATTTGACATTATTTTTAGTATTATTTAGTTGACATTATTTTTAGTAATTTTCTGATCTATTCAGTCTTGCAATTCAATTATTTATTATTTTTGTTGTATTTTTAGTTTTGTTTGACATATTTTTTATTTAATTTATCTTTTTAATTTTTCCATGACATGATTTTTTATTGTGTTATTTTATTTGACATTATTTTTAGTATTACTTAGTTGACATTATTTTTAGTAATTTTCTGATCCCTTCAAGTCTTGCAATTCAATCATTTATTAATTTTAGTTTTGTTTGACATATTTTATTATTTAATTTATCTTTTTAATTTTTCCATAACATTATTTTTTATTGTGTCATTAAATTAATGATTGTATAGATACTTTTGACAAGTTGTAAATTCATATTAGTAATTTATTTAATTTAAACATCTCTTTTCGCACACAGTTTGTACTGTTTTTTGAATAAAGATATGATGATGAATTGGTCAAGTGCGAGTCAGGATATAGTCATTACTATGCATAAAATTGTTGGTCATACTTCTGTGAGACCTACAAATCTGAAATTTGGCATCGGGGTAGTCGTTAGCATTAAAGTAAAGAAAAAATTTGGAAAATGGAAAATGGTCAAGTGCGAGTCAGACTAAAATTAATCTACCAAATATTAAAAAGGTAGTATTTCTAGAAGGTCAGACTTAGTCATGCATGAAAACAAGTACCTATGTTTTAACGAAACTATGAAAATACAAACAACGTTGCGATAGTTACCATAAATATAATATAGCAAACTGAACAAAAAGAATTGAAATCCCACCAAAAACATAACTGTTAAAAAGGGGGCCTAGTTCCTATCGGCTAATTGTTTTCCTAAAAAAGGGTTGAAATCCGGTCCAATGCCAAGATTAGATGCACTTTAATATCGATCATAATCGTCTTCATCAGCAGCCTGATCCACTAGTAAACATTTGCCATTCCCAAGACTCGCCACCACATCCAGTCCTCCGCCTTCTGCATCCAGCCACTATCCGCCACCTTATTCACGTCAACGGTTCATCTGGCCGAAATTCACTTTACCATACACCCAACTTAAAATATGGTATAGCTGTGAAAATACGCAGGTACGTTGAAAATAATATCTAAAATGAAATACTTTTGAATTTGAACTTTGCATTGCAAGCACTTTTGAGGCCCGGCGCGCCAGTCCCTCGGAACACGACGCGCAGGTCGGTTAGGTCTTGTAATTCACGGTTAATTAACAATTAATTAACGCACCTTCAAGTATTTCAGTAGTTTCAGTTCTTAACATCCCCTTCGGTAGGAGTCAGAAAGAGATAGGCATTTAATAATATAGTAGCAACATATAACGCACAGTGGTGACCAAAGACGTTTTGAATTTATCGTGATTTTTATTTCGTAATTCCGCATAACTCGAGCGACTCAGTGTAAACCGACCCGCCGCGCGTCTTTTAAGCACAACGATGGTGCACTCATCCCATAATGACGAATGGTGGAACTGGCACCGGCTCAGGCACCGGCTCGGGAACCGGCTCTGGCACAGGCTCCAGTTCGGGGTCAGGCGAGGGTCAGAGGTACAACGAATTGGCCGCAGTGTCCTTGGCGTCCAAACTGCCCGAATTTTGGATGGATCGTCCTTCCCTCTGGTTTATGCAAGTGGAGGCGATGCTAGCTACGCATCGTTTGGGAGACCAGGTGAAATTTAACCTTATTATTACTAAACTCAGTAAAGATGTAATTTCTCAAGATTCCGACCTACTGCTTAAGCCGCCAGATACAGGAAAATTTGACGCATTAAAAAACAGGCTTATTCAGATCTATGAGGAAAGCGAAAATAGGCAAATTCAAAAACTAATTAGCGAGATGGAACTTGGTGAACAGATACCATCACAGCTCTTGCAGCGAATGAAAGAACTTGCAAAAGACAGAATAGGGGACGCTACTTTAAACGTTTTATGGCAGGGTCATCTTCCAGCTTCAGTTCGTGCTGTACTAGCAGTGGCAGATATCAAAGCGCTTGACAACCTCGCGACGGTGGCTGACAAGATTTTGGAAAATTCAAGGCCTTTGTTTGTGGCAGAAGTAAGCAATAGCCGACCATCCACATCTTCGCAGGCTGGGACATCAGGTAACTTAGATAGTACCAAAGTGATTCTGAACGAAATAGCCAAGCTGCAACTGATGATGAGTAAAGGCAAGCGGCAACCCCGGAAGACACAGCAACCACGTAGTCACAGCCGCGGTAGATCAGCCTCTCGTAGTTCGAGTAACACGCGCAGGACCTCCAGTAGCACTCGTAGGTCACCAGCAACCCCAGGCTGGCTTTGTTTGACCTTATCGCGAATAGAAACAATAACATGCCCGACTATTGTCGATTATAACGAACTAGCTAAAGCTCAAGAATGTGATTCGTCATTAAAGCAACTCATGAGTGAGAATAAAAAGTTGGAATTTCAAAGTTTTTACATGCCCGGTAGTAATATTCCGATAATTTGTGAAACTTCGACAAGCAAGGCGAGACCTTATTTACCAGAATCTTTTCGACGTACTCGTATTGCGTTTGACAGTACATAGTCAAAGTCATCCCGGAATCCGTACCTCACGCAAGCTAATGAGGCAACGATTCTTTTGGGAAGGTATGAATGTTGACGTAGGTAAATGGACGAAATCTTGTCTTAAATGTCAGAAATGTAAAGTAATAATAATTAATAAAAATTAATTAATTAATTTTCCGGATGCGGCACGCTTCGAACACGTGCACGTCGATATTGTGGGTCCTTTGCCAATCACAACCGAAGGTTATAGGTATTTGGTAACGATGATTGATAGGAAAACAGGATGGCCCGAAGCTTTTCCGGTAAAAGAAATTACTGCTGAAGTCATGCAAAGACCATATTAGTGGGTGGATACTCGTAGCACGTTTCGGATGTCCAACTCGTCTCACCAGCGACCAAGGCCGCCAGTTTGAAAGCGAAATTTTCACAAATTTGACAAAATTGTTAGGAATCGAGAAGATACATACGAGTCCGTATCATGCACAGTCAAAAGGACAAGTTGAGCGATGGCATAAAAGCCTTAAGGCCGCACTCATGACCATACTAGATAACAGTTCTTGGGTTGAGGAATTACCAGCCGTCTTACTCGGATTACGAGCAGCATATAGATCGGACTCCGGAGTAAGCCCAGCTGAGTTAACGTATGGGCAGACCTTAAGACTTCCAGGCGATTTTTATGACGGATCAGATTCTTTCATAACAGATGGTTATGATTATGTAAAAAAACTGCGCGAAATAATCGCAAGTTTAAAGCCGAAATCGGTTAATGTAAGAAATAAAAAATCATTTTTTATTCATAAGGACTTAAAATCTTGTTCCCATGTTTTCGTACGAAACTATTTAGTGAGATCCCTACAACCCCCATACGAAGGACCGTATATCCAGTGGCTAGTAGAGGCGATAAAGTTTTTGTAATTCAATTACCAACAAGGCAGTCAAGAATTTCTATTGACAGACTGAAACCTGCATATATTTTGGACGACAAAGAACATGAGAACAAAATTTAAGACGATAGAGATAAAATAGTTAAGTCTAGTTGTACTAACAAAAAGCGATTTATTTAGGTCACCGGATTTCGTAATTATAAGTTTTTTCGTTAATTTTATTGATTTCATGTGTGATTTCGTCACTTTTCTTCACCGAATTCAGTGGTCAAGTTTGAATTTTTTTATTAAAATCTGGAATATGGGCAACCCTTCAAGTAAAATTTTAAATAATAAACAAGAGGTTTCGGCCCAAGCCCAAGTTAATTTGGCTGGTTTACACGAGATGCAGTCGCAGTTGAATTATTTCACTATAGCCATAGCGATACTGAATGATGGCTATGTATTGTTTGATTAGGAAATGCAGAGAAACGGCAGATAAGTGGATTCTAAAACGCTTAAGAAGAATAGCAACCGCAAACAAGAGAAAAGACGAAACGCCGAACATAATTATTTCGTGAAAAGCGACTAGTGAATACGGTAAATAAACTAAGTGGTGTGTATTGATATTTTTTTGTATACTTGTTGATAACTTTCCAAGACTACAAACTTAGTAAAAAAAAAATTGTATGAAAATGGCAGTCTATTTTGTAACTTAATATTTCTTGCTAAACTAACATGTGTTCACTTAATAAAATGAAACTCAAAATTTGGTTTTAAAAAATATGTAATTCTGTAACGTAACATGAATTCATTCATAATGTATTTTTAGCTTATAAGTACGCAGCTTAGTTCTTAGAAATGTATAACGTCGAAATACTCCCTACCATACTTACGATAACAGTCGGTAATGTGATATCTTGTTTTTAACAGTAAATGTTTTCAAGACAGCCTTACGTTTGCATTGTGATGTAGTAGTTCATTTTGTTTGTGATGTTATTACGCTTACCTATTCTCAGTTGGTAACTTTTATAACTAATTTTTATTTTATCTAAATCAAATTTTTTTTTTTTCAAAAAGGAAGGGAGTACTGTAGGAGCTAGGTAGCTTAAGGCGTAGTCACAGTAAATATATAAGCTAAAGCAGTATGGAAACTCGGGCCTTTTTTTGAAAAAAGAACTATTCTGCGTCGGAGCGTCAGGGTTGTAACCCAGATGTTTTGATGTTTTGAAATAAGAATAGTATGATGAACTCAAATCTGGACATCAGAGCTAACAGGTCGGATGTCACATTTTTGTCAAAATCACTTTTTTCGTAATAAGTACTTAATTTTTTTTTCTCTTTCAGGCAATCTAATCGTTATATTGCTATCTTATTTATTTACCGAAATCAAAAGGTCTGTTGTCCACTAGGCCATAGAGCCAAAACAACTGGTGTTCAAATGCTACTTTTTGGTCCTACTATTCTTGATCTATGGCCTTAAAAGTAGGTCCGATGTTTACTTCAGATTTTTTGGTTTTAATTTTCTTTGAGAGCGGAACCTCTTATGTTAACATCAGACCTTTTGGTCCGGGGAATCACCATCATCTCCAGAGAGACAGAGATAGTGATAGTTTTTAACAGGGTACAGAAAGAGACGAAACGAGTACATACGCCCGGTGATAACCGAACATTTACGAGCGGCCGAAGGCAGCCGGCGAGAGCGTTCGGACCAACCAAGCGGCACTTGTAAAACAATTCTTACTTTTCGCCCGCGAGTAAAAGTTTTTTGCTTATTTATGTAAGATTATTGTGTAAGTGAGTTCTAACATGAATCCTCATGTCAAGAGGATATTTCAGGAGCTTCAGAAAAAAGAAAATGAAAGGAACCAAGGTGTGTATATTGTTCTAAACTAACCTAACCTTAAAGCTAATCTTAACCTTTGTGTAGGTGTTTATAATATTGTTTTAGAATATTTTTATGTACTGATTAAAGAAACTGACTGGTTTACCAGCACTCATTGTTATCACGTTAATATCAGTGTTAGGCGATTTATCTACTAATAGGTAATATGCTTATTTACCATCAAACACAATACAAGTATTATATCAATTCTTCAGTAGGTACCTGTAGGTACCCATGAACGTAACATAAGTGCTTTGTAGCTTATTTTGGTACTAGCTAGATAATATTGTGTGAAGTGTGGGAATCAATGTTTTTTGTTGTTTCAGATGATATATTTGAACCCAACGAAAGACGGCCGTCACTGCCAGTAAATGTCTTTAGTGTTTCGAAAAGACGTACCAGGAATAATAATAAATGTGAAAATCTTCGTAAGTATCTGTGGTATATGATTTACCTATCATCATTATCAGCAGCACCCTATTGCAGTCCACTATTGGACGTAGGCTTACCCTATGTTGGGGGTTTTCGCCTATAGTCACCACGCTGCCGGGCAGGCAGGATGGTGATCGCAGTTTTTATACCTCCTACGAGACCCACCGGCAGAATATATGGGGTAATGATATTCTACTCCACCGGCACCACACGGCACTACCTATGTGTTATCTATGTTTTTCAAATAATATTAGTTCACATGATGAGTTGTTAAGAGGCTGGGTTCTAGTTACTTTTCATCAAATGATGCAAATGTTTTTTATTATAAGATCTAGCCTTTGTGGCCTGGTGATCTGAGCGTTCGGTTCTTATTTCGATTCCCGGTGGGTACACTGTCTCACAAAAATATCGTTGTAAGACTTTCCTCGGTTTGGTTAAAGCATTGCAGGTTTAATCACCAGATTGTCTGAAAAGTAAGATGATTCTGTGCTTCAGTCAGTCTCATAACGACTACTTCCGTAGAAAGTCACCGAGACCATGTCAGAGACCCATGACGGCTCATTAACTCTGAAGCCAGGGTTCGTCAGTTTGACTACCTACACGATGATAAGATGAAAGAGATGATTATAAGACCCATAAAATTTTACTCTTTGTATGATTTTATTACATTGAATGTAGCAGTAAATTTTGCTTTGTTTCAGAGTCAAAAATGGATTTTGATAGTGACGACTCACAAGCTGACAAGGATTATGTGCCAACAGATAATTCTTCAGATTCAGATGATAATAACGCAATTTCAATAAAGAAAAAAAATAAAGTAAAAAAAAAGTTATTTGATGACAGTAAACAGAAGATCAGATCATTAAAAATAATTAAAATTTGTATAAAAATAAAAGTGTAAAATCAACGGATTCAAACACTTATAGTACACCAGCAGGAATACGTCCCATACGACACGATGATGACTCAGTAACCTTAGAACATTTGACTGGCGAAGCAAATACATCAGCTTGCAAAATGCATGAAAATAAAGAAAAAAGTCCTATACTACATGAAGATGACTTAATAACCTTGGAAGATTTGATTGGCGAAGCAAATTTAGACAAAAATATTATAAAAGATTTTGATGTTGACATGGAGCCAAAAACTCCTATTAGAACCACGAAAAACAGTGCTGTACATGTTAATGTAAACGTAATAGAGATGAACGAATTAAGTGCTGAAAACTCACCAGAACGTGATACTGGGGCTGAAAACGATGGCGAAATTTCTATACAAGACAGTCAAACTAAAACAAAACCTCTTGCTGAGTTGTCATCAAAAAAACTACCTAAAAAACGAACAAGAAACGAAGATAATTGGAAAAAAATAAAAGCAAAAAAAGCAAAATTAGCTGGATCACCTTACGTTTCTCTTTCAAAAACACATAAAACAATGAACGAAAAGAAAGTAAAAGACCCTTGTTCTTGTAGGGCAAAGTGCTATGAAAAATTGACATTCCAGAAAAGGGAAGCAGTATTTAAACATTACTGGAAGATTTGCAATAACCGGGAACAAAGACGTCAGTTTATTGTAAACAGAGTGGAAAAAAAAGTCAAAGTGAGGTCAAAAGTGAACAGAGTTTTAGCAGAAGAAAGAAGAAAATATTCTTATTCCTATTCTTTTGAAGTAGAAACAGAAGTGGTACCAGTATGTAAAGTTATGTTTCTTAATACTTTAGATGTTGGAGAAAAATTCGTCAAATTATGTATTGAAAAGAAGATGAACACTGGATTAGTAATTCCTGATCAACGAGGCAAACATTGCCCAGCAAATAAAACGCCCGATGTTGTTGTCCAAAGCGTAGTAGATCATATTTCATCGTATCCTAGTTATGAATCTCATTATTCTCGGAATAAAAGTTCCAAACGTTACCTGGGTCCTGAACGTAATATAACTATAATGTTCAAGCAATATGAAGAAAAAATGAAAGCAAACAATGTTCCTGCAGAAAAAATAGCGAAAGAATGGCTTTATCGTGATATCTTTAATAAAAAAATCAATTTGTCTTTTAAGCTCCCTGGGCTGGATACTTGCGATGATTGTGACAGATATAACAGGAAATTAAAAGATTCAGAAGTAAGCGCTACCGAAAAAGACGAATGTTTGAAACAAAAGGACAACCATTTGAAAGCGGCTGACCAACGATATGAGCTTAAAAGGATTGATAAAGAACACTCTATCCAAAGTAATAATAAAAAGAGAGTATTACTTCTTGACCTGCAAAAATGTTTTCCAACGCCGTGCTTAACAAACACACAATCTTTTCATCTCAGAAAACTGTGGACCCTAAATCTAACAATACATGATGCTACGACTAAAACTACTTACAACCTGATGTGGCCAGAAAATATTGCTGGTCGTGGTGGTAATGAAGTAGCTTCATGCATTCTATACTGGGCTTCAAATAATTGTAGTTCCCCAGATTTGGAAGAGGTAATCTTTTGGACAGATAACTGCACAGGACAGAACCGGAATATTATTGTTGTACTTGCCTACATGTGGATCATGGACCAATATCCCAACATTAAATGCATCAACCATAAGTTTCTGTTGAAAGGTCACACCCACATGGAGTGTGACCATATACATTCCATGATTGAGAGAAAAAAGAAAAGTCTGAAAACAATGGAAATCGCGTCTCCTCGCGATTGGATACAGTTTGTAAAAACTTGTGCATGAAAAAATCCGTTCAACGTACAGGAGATGAATTTGGACAACATGAAAGATTTCACATGTTTGTCTGGGAAAACGGGACCCTTAGTACAACGGAAGAAAAATACTTCAAAAGATGATTTTAAAATATCTGAAACGGTATGGTGGCAAATTAGGAGAGAAGCTCTAGGGGTTCTTTTCTACAAAACTTCTTTCGATGAAGAAACATTCAACCAAATTAACTTAAACCGAAACATCAAAAATCCAAAAAAATATCCTGAAAATTTAAAAAACGTAAGAGAAACGCAAAAACCCATATCAAGTGCCAAGTATAAAGACTTACTTACACTCACACAGTGGATTCCAACAGAATTTCATAGTTTCTACAAAAATTTACCTCATAATGATGAAGCAAGCGAGGTTCCGGAAATTGATCCTATTAATGATGATTAAGCATGAGATGATTAAACATATGAATATTTTTTTTATTGTTATCTGTGTAAGCCTTTTTCAGACTTTCTATTAAATAAAGACTGGTATTTGCTCATGAAATAGTTTTATTTACATTTCTGAAATGCATTAATAAATAAGACATTTATTCAAAGACACATATAACACAATATTTTGTACTTAACTCTACTAATAATTAGAAGTCGGTTGTACGAACTAGTCAAATTTCCCCGGACCAAAATGAATTATGTTAACATAGGAGCCTCACATTTCACATTTTATTCCGAGCCATAAGATCTGATGTTAACATAAGACCCAATATTAGTCAGTAGTTGCGGATAATTTTTAGAAGCAAAATGTCGGATGTAGACATCCGACCTAAACATGTGAAAATGCCTCTAATTTTTGGGTCGTATGTAACACCATTTTGATATTCAAAATTAAATTGCACTGTTGTTAATTGCGTTAGAAGAATCTTGTATGATAGAAAATACTTGCAGATATACAGCGTGAATTTGTATTGGTTTCGCACCTGAAGCACAGTGATTCTGCTCATGATAACAAGCAACTTTACCCAAGAAAAAAATTTTTTCGCTTCTCCATAGTAAAGTGGTCACGTGATCGACTCATTTTGTATGGGGAGTCCAATAATTTTTTTCGAGTAAAAAATTTTTTTCTTCGGGAAAGTTACTTGTTTTCATGAGCAGGATCACTGCGAAACCACTACAAATTCACGCTGTATACTTAATTGATATTATTTACAAAAGCTCCTCAATTCATTATCAGCAAATACCTATAAATTTTTCGAAGTTTATTTTCCTCGTCCTGAAAAGTGTCAAAAATGGACATCCGACCTGTTAGCTCTGATGTCCAGAAATATTGGGGTGCTTCTATCAACTTAGTTCCTTTTAGCATGTTTTCGGACCGTAAAACTAAACAAATTTTTCCGAAACCCTTAGTCGCCTTTTACGACACAAGGAAAGGTTAAGAAGTCACTTAGTCGCCTTTTACGACACACGGGAAGGTTAAGTCACTTAGTCGTCTTTTATGACACAAGGGCAGATAAAGACACTTAGTCGCCTTTTATGACACAAGAGCAGATGAGGACACTTAATTGCCTTTTATCACGCAAGGGCAGATTAAGATACTTAGTCGCCTTTTATCGCACAAGGACAGGGACATACTTATAGGAACTCTATATATGTACCTATTTGTTTGTATTATGGTTTTGGCACCCACGACTGACTTCAGCGCGAAAACTGCTTATTTTCCTGTAGCGATGTGCGCATGTGTGAGTGCGCCAATTTTGGACGTTTGTTAGGAGTTTCCATACTGCTTTAGCTTATATATTTACTGTGGCGTAGTGCTTTGCAAGCACTTTTGAGGCCCGTCGCGCCAGTCGCTAGGAACACGACGCGCGAGTCGGTTAGGTCTTATAATTCACTATTAATTAACAATATATGGGTCAGGCCGTAGATTTTGCCACAAAAGTACAATTTCAACTCTCCGCCATACGCTTTTTCCATTTTAATACATGACCGAAGTATGCCGGGGATAGGCCGGTCCTGGACCAGCTAGAGGTGATGTGGTCGAAAGTCGGTCACCGGGATTCGACCTGGTTCGGTAGCTAATGTGGTCGAGGAACGGCTGCCGTTTGAGAGCCACTTTTTTGACCAGTTTCTGAAAAAAAGCTCATAAAATAAAATTCAGACCTAAAATTTTTGTTAAAATCGCGTTTTGACTATAGTTGGGGGGATAGGCCGGTCCTGGACCAGCTAGAGGTGATGTGGTCGAAAGTCGGTCACCGGGATTCGACCTGGTTCGGTAGCTAATGTGGTCGAGGAACGGCTGCCGTTTGTGAGCCACTTTTTTGACCAGTTTCTAAAAAAAAGCTCATCAAATAAAATTCAGACCTAAAATATTTGTTAAAATCGCGTTTGACTATAGTAGGGGGGATAGGCCGGTCGATTAAGGTTTAATTAGCGGATGAATGCGTACGTTTTATTCGTGGTTGATTTGACTTGCAAAGTATTTTTTTGTGTCGAGACCACCCTAGATGAATGATAGACAGGTGCAAATCTATTCTACCGATCCAGCTCTGCAAGTTGTTACGTGTCGAATTTGTTTTTGTGAAGGTTTCGTAAAGTTTATTACTTCACATTATGGGAAGAATTATTGATTGCTATAAATAACATCGAAGTCACAGGTGCTTAATAGTTTCCATTCTTATGAAATTGCGTCGGGATTTTGTATTGAGACCCCCCTCGATGAATGGTAGGTAGGTACAAATCTATTCAATAGTTCACATTCTTATGAAATGGCTTCGGGTTACCTGTTTTTTTTTGTGATTCCTAATGCAATTTATCCTGATTTTTTGTTCCATTATTGGAGGAAGATTTATAAATTTTCATAGATAACATCTGGATGGTTGAGCAATAGCGTGTGATCCGTTTTTTTGTGACTTCGATGCAAGTTTGATCATGTTAAGTAGACGCGTCCCCTCCATATTAAAGCTCTATAAAAGACAACTTCCTAGGAATCAACATCATTATGTTCAGTGCTCGCTTACCAGAGAACAAGATCTCGTAATATTTCCAGATCAATTGAAGTGATTATTTAACGTATTGACAAGTTAGTGAATCTGTGTGTTTGTGTATAAAAAAAAAATGGATGTAAGTGTGACTTATTTTATACGTGATTCAGTTATTGTAATATAACGTTTTACCTCACTGAAATTTTTTCATTGTTTCAGCTCACTGAAAATACTTTTAAAAATTATTATTTCCCCGCAAGCAGTGACGATGAAACCATTCGTTCCACAAAATTGAAAAAGTCGTCGAAAAGAAACTGCATTGATAGTTTTTTTGAAAAACCTAAGAAAATACTGAAAACTGTAAAGAAACCTTCGACAGTTGGACGAGCTTTGGAGGATGGCATAGCTTATTTGGCTTCCAATGACGATGATGGGGCCTCCGCATCTCATCTGATTAAGATTGAGATTTATGATTTGCATAAAATCAAAGACGTCGCACCAGCAGAACTATGGAAACACGCAGATGTGCGTGTGAAATATTACGTACCGCCTCAGGAAGATAAACATCTGCAAAGTGCAAGAGATGTAATTTATAACATCACGAAGCAGGTGGCTTCAAGCCCAGACTGCGTCCAATTTTTTATTAAGAAGCAATGAGTGTGTGGATGGTTCAAGCTGTGACAATGAACTTTTTTTTAGTTAAGTGTTTGCATGGACTCTGTAATATTTTTTGTGAGATTTTTGCCCTTTTCCCATAGCTGCAGAGCTATATAAAGACGTAAGATCCAACTTAGAGGATCGCATTCGTTTACCACACCCAGACCATGAATCCTCCTGAATTAAAAGCCGGAGAAGAAATTGAGAAGCAATATTCTAACACGTGAGTAGTCTAGCATTACACTTATTTCACTTGCTGTAACATATTTTCCGGTAGTGGGCTTAAAGGTACTTAAAGTGAGATCTTTCCATATTTTATTCATTTGTGATTCTTTCGTTTCTGTTCAACGTTTTTTTTGGCTTTACATCGATTCAATATGTTTTATAATTTGGATAACAGTTTATCTGAGCAAGAGATTTCGTTGTTTAGTAAATCTCTCATTGTAAGTAAATTTCATAGAAACATACGAATGTGGTTTGTACAAAAAGTTCTACCTGTGTCACTTTTGCGAGACCCAGACATTTCACCTTACTATACGCCTTGTACTGGTCACTTAAAGTACAATCCAAAGAAATTGCATTATGACGAAATCGATGGGGTGTTAACGATGCAAGCGTATTGTACACATTGTCAGCAGTAATATAGGTTAGGTAGATCATATAAATTAGGTCCTAGTTTATCGAAAATTACTACCAATTAAGTTGTGTTTACATTATTTTTTTTGTTTTTACAGTTCAACGCAAGGAGGTGAAAACCGAAACAAGAAAAGATCGGCGACAACGGCGGTAGAAGATGAACCCATGACTAAAAAATCATACAATATTTCAAAATCATCCAGCCAACCATCAACGTCATCAGTTCAAAATGTAAGTACAGAAAGTAACGTAGAGTCGAGAGAATGTGAAATTTGTAAATGTTTTGTACAAAAAAAATATTATGCCAATCACCTTAAAAGTAACTCACACAAAAATAGAATTTTGGCCGCTGACTCCGAACTAGAAAATGTCCATGTGATAGAAAGTGCTTTCGGGAATAGAATCATGACTTACAGAATGATCGCGATAACACCAAATCAGGCTTTTGAAACACCTGAAATATTTTTACAAAATATTAAAAATAAAGTTTTTAAATTATTAGAAAGATCAATTTCAGAACACTTTGTTGTAAAAGTTAACTTTATTTTAAACGCTAACTTTACTCAAGAAACAAAACAGCAAAAAAAACACATTCGACTTTCAAACAAATAATTATGTCGTTTGTACTGGAGATGATAAAAACATTATTTATTCAATGCTTGAATCAGAAATTAAAAACAAAATTACGAATTTTGAAAAAAAAGACAGCGGATGGAGTTTTCTTAATATAAACCACTTGGACATGAATGTCAACAAGTTTAACCCATTGCGTGGTTCGTCATATATAGATCTGCCATTAGACATCAAACATAAAAAAGCTGTAATTAATGTACAGAACAAGGATTTCGAATGTTTTCGTTGGGCCATTTTATCGGCCCTGTATCCGGTAAATCTCCACTCAAACAGAGTAACATATATGGCACATAAGAACGAATTAAAATTAGACAATCTTCCCTTTCCTATGAAAATTAAAGATATTCACAAATTCGAACAATTGAACGATATTAGTATTAATGTCTTCGGATTAAACTCTGCTTCGGAAAATAAAACAAAGATTGTAGGTCCACTACACTTTACAAAAAACAGAAGAACAAAACATGTAAACTTGCTATACATCACACAGGGTAGCAAAGGACATTATTGCTATATAAAAAATCTCTCGCGATTAGTATCAAAGCAGATATCAGCATCAGAGCATACAGCATATATCTGTGACGGTTGCCTTCTACACTTCAAATCGTTAGATAATTTAAAAAAACACCAAGAAAAAGACTGTTTTCATGTTTGTACGAGGTTACCTTCTGGACTTGACACAAATAAAAACTGGTTTAATGATAAAATACTGTGCACTTGCGGAACCCTAAAAAAATTTTAAATGCATAAAATACTATTTAGAGGAAGTGTCAAGAAGTGTAACGATAAACGGGGAGTAGAAAAATATGACAAGGAGTGACAGTCGAGACAGGGTCGGGAAAGGGAGTCGAAAAAGGAAAATGAAAGAAAAAAGCTATTTTTGCTGATAAAAATGAATAGTTGCTAAAATTTTGATAAACGAAAGCAACAGAAGAAAACTAAGAATCAGGATTTGTTGAATAGTGAGGGCAATGGAGCTCAAATAGAATTTTAACATGTTTTAAAGTTTCAGGTGAGAGAGATTTTGGGCCGTCAAGCAAGGAAAATTTGGGAAAAACGGAGAAAAATGGAAGAATGGAATCGGTAAACGTTCCAAATATTCTTGATGTTACTTTGAGACGTCTGTGAAAGAAAAGTCGATAGTATGCTGGTTTTCTGTGAGTTATTTTTTTTTTGTTTTGTAGCTCGCGAAAAAAATAGAATTCATACAGCTGATGAGACGAATCTTTTGAAGGAGGCTATGATCCTGGATTGTGGATTCCTTCAATTGAGATAAAGATAGGGATTGCTTCGTGTAGGATATAGTATAGGAAGGTTTATTTGCGCATAATTTCAAGATGCTAACATTCAGGGTTTGATTCCAAAGTGTAAAGAATAAGTGGAGTGAAACTAATGTTATGTAAGTATTCAATTTTGTGGTTTTCATCTTTTATTTATTTTCGGTTCAAAGTTGTTGTGTGTATTTGAGTTAAGGTGAAATGTGACTTAATGAAATTTATAGTTTCTTCCAGGTTATGTGAGCTAAATAACGTTGAGAAAATCAGATTTCAATGTCAAAAGAGGAAGAGTTGATTGGAGAATATTTGCAGCTCTACAGATCTACCTGCGAGGTCATAAGAGGCTTGTACTGTGTGATACTTTAAGTAAATTGATATTCCCACTTAATGATTTTCGTTTGTAAACATTAATAACTCTGCGGAAATTATAACATACTGTGTTTCTAATCTGAGTCGTTATTTGTAGATAGTAATAAAGATTTTCTTTTCCCATAATTAAGTATAAACTAGTTCTACAAGTGTCTTTGTTCGCGTATAGCTAGGCAGGATAATGTTCTATTTCTAAACAGGTACAGGAATTACAAGGAACATTATAGACATGGAAAAGCAAACCACAAATGATAAAACGTGAAGGCTAAAAAAGGTATTGCTTGGATTGTAAAGGTAATGTAAATTTCATTGTGTTTAATTCTTTCCTTTACAGAGAAATTGATTAAAATAGTCCTTGGTGAAATCATGGAAACTGGACTCTGATGTATATATATTGTCATCGATTAGGGGTGGCTTTAGATGTTGTATATTTTGTCAACATTTCAAAAGTGACTTTGAACGATGTATATTATTATCATCAATTCAAGGAGACTTTAAACGATGTATATTTTTATACTTTTTTTAGGTAGAATTGTCTATTTGACATTATTGTCAAATAGTCAACAAATAAATCATTTTTGATTTAGTTTTACTCAAAGCTAGACGCTATTTTGAAATCTTTATAATTTTTTTAACTCTTTAACAAAAAATAAATCAAAACCCAAAATCAAAATGGAAGAAAATATTAATACATTAAATAATTACTTTTTTTTAGAAAATAATATAAAATCTTTGGCCCTAAATCAAAATTCCAGTTTTTAATATACTAATGTCTTCATATGATAAAATTTAAGAAAAATATTCCGTCAGATCAAAAGAATTAGAACGTCAATTCAAAATCTTAAAATAATATATCTGAAAACTAAAACTTGGATATAGATTGTGATATTTTATTGTGAAATAAAGGGTAAGTTTAAGTAGAGTGAATATTATAAATAATAATATTTCAAGTAATAATAAATTGCTTTGATAGTGATTTTGAATCTTTTGCCTCAATTTCCCAAAATTGGAACATGCTGAGAGCATTACTACATCTCAGTACTCAAGCTCATAGGAGGTGCTTATCTTTCCTTTTACTTTCATACTGTAGGAGTCCCAGATTTTTGAGATTAAGAAATGCCTGCTCTCAGGTTTATTTAGTTCAACCAAGCATGGATGGATGCCCTCGTGTCATGTGTCCCCGATGTCCACTATATTGGTTGTGGCTAATGTAAGTCGCGTGTCACTGGAGTATCTGTCTAAGTCTATCTGATAATATCAACCTTCGGATTTATTTATTTTAATCATTCTTGGGCCGGAGCCCTCAAGCCTAAAAGGGTCTGATACTAAAGTTCTTCTCTTTCTATTTGTGTGAGGTTTCGCTGATTCATCCTGAATTCCCTCTTCTGTATGTGTGGGATGAATTGGAGTTACTCCAATACAAATGGAAGGATATTAGCAAGGTGTTTTAACGTTGGATTTTGGAAATAGTGTTTCTTGTGTTATGTGCTGACAACGCTCGCCCATTATTGGATGCGTCGTTTGAGTGGCATATACCGCGGGAGGACCTCCTGATCTTAGCGTTAGATTACCAAATGTAGAGTAGTTAGACAACATAAAACTTTCTTCTTATGTGAAGGGACTTTCTAGTTTAGTCTAATGACATTAAATTGTTTATAAGGAATAAATTAGAATTGTCCTGAATCAATAGGAAGAATATTCTTGATGGAGACATTACGTTCGTTCGTGGGTTGCTTCTTGTAAAGTGTGTTGACGACGTTCGCCCATAAGGCTGCGACGGCTGTACGACACTCTGACCTTGGGGGACCTCTGAACTTTATGTGTGTCATCCTAAAGTAGTTAAATAATTTATTTAATCTTCATTGAATCATGCAGGAATCTAAACTTTATAAGATTCTAAGTTTTATTTTCCCTTAATAAAACTTGTCATAAATTATCATACTTAAAATTATACTTTGACTCAGTGTGAAACCACCTTAACTTTACTAAATAGATTCTTGAAAACAATAATGGAACAGAAATTATAATGTTTAGTTTCTTTTCATTGTAAATAAGTTCCGAATATTTAAGTATATACAATAACCCCATTTTTTATACTTCTTTTGAGTCCTCTTTTAAAGAACATCGAGTTTTAGCTAGTGTTGTTTACGCTAAATTCTCCCAGTGTTCTTGGTTTTGAATACTCGATGCTTTTGATTTTTCCTTAAGATCTTAAATCATAAATGTTTGGCCCAACCTAGCTTAGATACTACTATCCCGAATCTTCTCGGTTCTGGTCATCATACTTCACTTTTACTTAAGGATTACCTTCAGTAATCTTTTGTTATACTTACTTCTTATATGTTCTTCTTCGAAATATGCTGGGTAATCCCATTATAGTTTAGATGCAATTCATTTTATTTAAATGAGTGTTTAGACTGGGGTTACTCTACATAATCCTTGTCCTGCGTGGGTTGGTAACGGAAAAGAGATTTAGCTACGCATCACAAGTGAGAGCTATGAAGGATATACGGAGACCTTGTTGGTGCAATAAAGTCACTCAGTGACTGGGGGGAGGGAGATTGCCCTTCAAACTCTTTATGTCTCTCGTTATAAAACCGTTATTGATCTAGGCTGGCCATGCAAGCAATAATACTATACCCGTATCTAGTACAGACTTCACACTTGGACGTGTGGAGCTGGCTAATTATTTTCAGTTTAACTTATTTCAAAACAAACTAAGGGATTCGATGATGTCGATCATTGTCTGCCCGGAGGGATTACAGGAAGAGCTCTTATAGCTCATGATGGAGAGTGCCCTGTTTTCCTAAAGGAAGACCGTATGCTTCGTGTGCCTGGCGGGCTCGGTGACCAGCTCTGGTATGGGTGACTAAAAGAAATAGTCAATACCCTGTGAACCCTGGATGAGTCAGTGATCGTCCCTTAAAGGTGGGCCACGTGGAAGTCGGGTTTGACGCGGGGCATGAACATACCGGGGGGAGACATCATCACCGTCTGGGTTGTACTGTGGTTAGTTAGTTCCGCTCTCCACATACATTAACCCTAGTCTTTACTGTAGTTTAAGTTTTCGGTGGGATTTCCAGCTCCGCGAGGATGATCAGAATCCTGACGATCCAGTTGGATTGTTAGGGTAGTTTAGCGTCATGTCATCGTGAGCTGGGTGATGATATGCCTCGGACCTAGGACTTAGGGTAGAGGAGGCCTAGGACGAGCTGCTTGGGGCGATGGCGGTGCCCCAAACCTGGGGATTGTCCCCACATTATTTTTATTACTTCGTTTATATTAACATAGGTTTCTTTTCAGAAACTTAACGGCTATAATAATATTGCATTGTAAAAGAGATGAAACCTCTCTTAAACTGATGAATCTACATGAATTCAGATGAACTACACCAAACAATATGAGACTAAATTCAAATAAATAGTGATATAAAATAAAATAAATAACTCAAATTAGACATGTAAAGATTAGGTTTATTTTCAAATATAAGTATTAAAATAACAAGTGTGTTTCTTTTTCATTCTTCTATTGCCACTCTCCACCGTGCAGAATCTGTAAATTACAAGATATTATAAATATATAAAACGGAATGACGTAGGATTCAGAAAAATTATAATATTCTTAAAGGATATTATTCTAGACGATCAACCTTGGCCAAAACTTTCACGTAACTGATTTGAGGATCCTATTGGAAGGGACTTCAGATCTGTACAATACCAACAAACCAACTTAGTTTCAATAATTATGAACGTAAATTAAAAGTCCCTTTGTTATTTACGCTGATTTTGAAGCATTTTTAAATCCAATTCAAACTTGCTCCAATGATCCAAGTAAATCTTCCACGAATAATATCCACAAACACGAAGTATACAGTTTTGGCTATTACGTCAAATGTTCCTATAATGACAGTTTGTCGCAATATAGAACTTACAGAGGTGAAAATTGCGCTGAAACTTTCATGAAATTCATCAAACAAGATTTAGAAAAAATCTGTAAAACTAAAACTTATAATAAATCACCATTACCCCTAACACAGGAAGATAAAATCAAAATAGATCAGGCCACCTCCTGTTATATTTGTGATCGCGATCTGAACGGAGAATCCACAGTTTCTTTCAATTGGCACACTGGTGTTTTTGAAGGTATTGCCCACAAATTATGTGCAGAAAAATACCAGTTACCGGATTTTGTACCCATATTCTTCCATAATTTAAGTAATTACGATGCTCATTTTATAGTGCACGGATTAAGTGTGGATGAGGGTGATATTGAACTTATACCAGAGAACAAAGAGAAATACATATCTTTTTCTAAGGTCTTACGACTAAATAAAAAATTTGTGAAATTAAGATTTCTTGATTTAAGATTTATGCCAAGTAGTCTTGAAAAATTGACTAAGATTTTATCACCAGAACAATTCCATGAACTTAAATTAAATTTTCCAAATGACGAAGACTTCAGTCTTTTAATACGTAAGGGAGTGTATCCATATGAATATATGACATCATTTGAATCATTAAAAATGAGAACTCTACCTACTCGTGATGATTTTTTTAATTCTTTAACTGACAGTCATTTATCAGAAGCTGATTATACACAGGCTCAGGAAGTGTGGAATCATTTTAGGTGTCAGAATATGGGGGATTATTCGGATCTATACTTAAAAACAGATGTCTTGTTATTAGCTGATGTATTTGAAAATTTTAGAAATGTTTGCCTCAAGACATACCAGTTAGACCCCTGTCATTACTTCACACTTCCAGGGCTTTCTTGGGATTCTATGTTAAATCATACTAAAATTAATTTGGAACTTCTAACTGATATCGATCAAATCAGTTTTATAGCAAATAATATCAGGGGTGGGATTTCTCAATGCAGTCACAGACATGCAAAAGCAAACAATATTTACATGCCAGATTATGATTCAAACATCCCATCTTCATATCTCATGTATTTAGATGCGAATAATCTTTATGGTTGGGCTATGTCACAATATCTCCCAACAGGAAAGTTTGAATGGGTAGATGTGAATACTGATTTCAATGTGTCTGATGAGGCAAGTCACGGTTACATTTTAGAAGTCGATTTGGAGTATCCATCCAACTTGCATGATTTTCACTCAGATTTACCCTTTTGTCCTGAAAATATTTGCTCGGGAAAAAGTAAACAAAAAAAATTAATTCCGAATTTGTACAACAAAAGCAATTACGTCATCCATTATAGAAATCTCAAGCAATGCTTAAAACAAGGTTTACGGTTATTAAAAATCCACAGAATACTTAAATTTAAACAATCACCGTGGCTCAAAAGTTACATAGATTTAAATACACACATGCGATCCCTAGCCTCTTCGGATTTTGAAAAGGATTTTTATAAACTCATGAATAATTCAGTTTTCGGTAAGACGATGGAGAATGTAACAAAACGAGTAAATGTCAAGTTACTTAATCACTGGATAAATCACAGAAGTAAACAAGGCGCAGAAACTTTGATTGCAAATCCAGCATTTCACAGTTTATCAATTTTTTCTGAAAATTTAGTTGCAGTACAAATGAAAAAACTCAAGTTTTGTATAACAAACCGACTTATCTAGGTTTCTGTATATTGGATTTATCAAAGACATTAATGTACAATTTTCACTATGATTTAATGAAAAACAAATATCAAGACAATATTAAATTGCTATACACAGACACTGACAGTTTAGTCTATCAAATATTTACTGAAAATTTTTATGACGATATGCGAATTGATTTAAATTCATTCTTTGACACATCTGACTATCAACCTGACAATCAATACGGTTTACCATTAGTAAATAAAAAGCGTTTAGGATTTTTCAAAGACGAAAATAATGGTAAAATTTTTGAGGAATTTGTCGGTCTTCGTGCAAAATTGTACGCTATGAGTGTGCAGAATAATTTTATTGCCAAAGCCAAAGGTGTAAATAAATCAGTCACCAATCAATTTAACATTCATAATTATAAAACATGTTTATTTGATAAAAAAAATATATCGCGTGAAATGTTACGATTCAAATCTATAAAACACGTAATTTATACTCAAAAAATCAACAAAATATCATTATCATACAGTGACACTAAGCGCTACTTATTAGAAAACTCTACCGATACTCTTGCTTGGGGACATTTTAAAATAAATAAAGATAACTCCTAAAGTAACGTTTACTTTCTGTATTTAGTACATAAGAATTATAAAGTCGTTATTGAGATTTTCTTTTAGATTAAATTATATGAGTACCGCCGAAAGACGTCCACTGCTGGACATAGACCTAATTTTATTACCGCATAATATTTTCTTGTAATTGTTTTTGCGAATGTTCTGATGTAATGCATGCGATAAGTAGTGTAAATAGAAAAAAATCTACCTAGACTAAGTGTAATAGTTTAACCATGCATAAAATAATAAGTGATTATTTTAATGATCCATAATTTAGTAATTCCTATTATTTTATGGCAAGTACTCAATGTAAATATACGAGGGCCAAACCGAAAAGATCGGGAATAGGATACTCAGGAATAAATTAGATTAAAACCTTTTTGTTTTATGACATGTAGTATTATTTCAAACACAATTCCATTTTTGAATTTAAAAAAAAGTAAAAAAGTAAAGAGTAGTAGCCATTTGAATTTGACAAGTCAGTGGGGAAAATATAGCTTACGCGGGAACATTTCCGTGCCATAATTTTTCACAACTTTCGTCGAAGTTTATCTCAAGAACAATGTCTCGCCGAGCTTGTTTCTGTTTATGAACTTGAAGCACCCAGTAAAACGACTATATATCGTTGGTATTCTGAGTTTCGTCGTGGACGTTCCTCTCTCACGACAGTTCCTTCTACTGGTCGACCAAAAACAGCGGTAACACAACATAACATCGATGCTGTGCGCCAATTAATAAAAGAAGATAGACATGTGACATACGAGCAGATTCGGGCTTCTCTCAGCATTGGTTTGACAGCGATTCAAACTATTTTACATGATGAACTGGGTGTCAAGAAGTTAGTTTCCCGCTGGGTGCCCCATCGTTTGACCGAGGAACAAAAGTCGGCTCGTGTTAATTGGTGTCGGTCTACTCTGCAACGGTTCAATAGAGGGAGCTCAAATGCAGTTTACAATATCGTGTCTGGTGATGAATCGTGGATTTATTCATATGAGCCCGAAAGAAAACATCAATCTGCTGTTTGGGTCTTCGAAGGCGAGGTCAAGCCAACAAAAGTTGTCCGCTCTCGTAGCGTGTCGAAAAAAATGGTCGCTTCGTTTGTATCGAAAACTGGTCATGTGGCTACGATTCCTTTACAAGAACGCAGAACGGTTACTGCTGATTGGTACACAATAGTTTGTTTGCCGGAAGTCAAAAGAGAACTTCGTAAAATTAATCCGAATCGTCGCATCATTCTTCACCAGGATAATGCGAGCTCACATAATGCGAGCTCACATACCGCTCGCAAAACGATCGCGTTTTTAAATCAGGAAAACGTGAAGTTAATGGACCATCCACCGTATAGCCCTGACTTGAGCCCCAATGATTATTTTACATTCCCAAGAATTAAAGATATGCTACGTGGTCAACGATTTCAAGGCCCAGAAGAGGCAGTCGAAGCTTACAAATCGGCCGTTTCGACTATATCCACTTCAGACTGGAATTACTGTTATTATAATTGGTTTGATAGAATGAAAAAGTGCATCGATTGTCACGGAGAATACTTCGAAAAACAATGAAAGTAAATATTGCTGTATTATTTTTGTACTTTTTTCTATTCCCGATCATTTCGGTGTGGCCCTCGTACTGATTTAGGGACGGTGTTCATTTGACCATTCATAGCACCAAAACAGGTACCTAGTTTATGTTCGCCGTTGTCCGCTTTTTTCATCTCTGACTTTAAAATATACTGTATGTTACACAGCTTAAGGTCTGTTTTTCAATAACTTAGTAGCGAGGTAAGGCGGCGCTTGCTGAATAGACGCCGCCCATTATAAATAGTTCTGTATAGTGTAATTAGCCGGCTCTTAAAATCGGCCGGGCTGCGGAGTTTTCTTGCGCCAATTCTTTTTCTCTGCAATAGCCCGACTCCGAATTGGTGGTAGACTCGCTCTTTTGAATTGTATAAATTATTGCATGATGGTGAAATAAGTTACATTTTTTGTAATGAATATAAGACGGAAAGAAATAATAAAATATACAAAAAAATTATTCTTGTTTTAGTTTTTATTTAATTTTCACATTATATCCTAAATAATTAGAATTATGTGTCATTCTATATTGCGCACCATCTTAGTTGACACGTGTTTTCTACAACAATATGATTCATTTTAATCATCTCTTTACAGCGATAGTCGCTGGTCCCAGTGGATGTGGAAAATCAAATTTTGTTACAATTTTTTTAAGTCATTCCAAAGCTCTTTGTAATGAAGATTTTTCTGAAGTGATATGGTGCTATGATGAAATGCAGCCACTATATAATTTAGATAATGTTAATTATAGTCAAGGCATCCCAGATTTAAATATGTTTGATGGAAAGTATCCCAAACTCTTAATAATTGATGATCTCATGAGAGAATCAGATGGTCGCATTGTAGATATTTTTACTAAAGGCAGTCATCACAGGAATTTTAGTGTGTTTTACATTACTCAGAACTTATTTCATCAGGGTAAAGGTCAACGAGATATTTCATTGAATTCCAGCTATATAATATATTTTAAAAACCCTCGAGATAGAACTCAAATACGTCATTTCGCTCGTCAGGTATATCCAGACAATTCTAAATTTGTAGAAGAAGCGTATAAGGTTGCAACCATAGAAGCTCACGGATATCTTTTGATTGATCTCCAGCAAAACACTAACGACATGTATCGCTTCAAAAGTAAAATATTTCCTTCTGATAATTATTGTGTAGTTTACGTTCCAAAGAAGGGGTATAAATATGATACACAACAATAGAATTAATTTAGTTCCAAATGATGAGTCAAGAAGAAACATCTAGAGATCATTTGCTAATAGCATTAAATACAATTAAACCACACTATCGAGACGCTTTGTTACAATTTTGTACCGACAGTGAGATAAAACAACTTTGCGAGTGTATTTTAACAATATTCAAAGACAAAATACCTATAAAAGAAGTGGTAGAATCTACTTTCAATATTTGCAAGTTAATATGTTTCATTTCTGCTGATAAATAAATCGTAGACTGAGATTATCTAGCACTGCAGAAGATTGCCTCAGTTTTGGATAATGAGTGGAAGAGTAACATCTCATAAGCATTTCCTTAAAGCATTACTAACATTAGAACCAAAACAACGAACAGCTTTACTGAAAACTTGTGGCAATGATGAAATAAATTGTATAAGTGAATGTATTTTTAACGTTTTAAAAGGTAAAATACCATTAAAAGATAAAGATAAGTGTAAATTAAAAAAACATAGAATTATTTTGAGACAGTTAGTCACGAAGGGTAAAATTAAACAAAGGAAGAAAATAATTGTGCAAAAAGGTGGTGCATTTCTACCTATTATTTTAGGTGCCGTTTTAAGTGGGCTGCTAAATTCAGTTTTTCGATCGTAATATTAATTCATCAATATGCAAAATACAAAAAAATGGTCCTGGTTGATCCTAATGTTATTGAAAGATTTAAACAAAGTGAGAGAGAGAGCTCATCTGAGGACGCGATTTCTCGTTTGGATGGTGAGACGCATAAAATATTAAAAAGCAAACTAGATGATCGTGAAAAGTGGATATTGTATCTTCAAACATTGCAAAGATACTTGCACTTCAATGATGAAAAAAAGAATTCTTTGAAAATAGTCCCACTAAATCAGGAGAGAGTAATTAAAGTAGATGCGCAGATTCAGACTGACCCCATTAAAAAGGAAAATGATGTAGATAAAACAAACGTTGAGACCCAGACAGATTCAGTAATACAAAACTTTACGTCCTCTAAAGACGCTTATACTGATATAGGTGTTGTAAACTCGCTACCTAAAACATACAGAAAAAAAGGAGAAATACTGGTAAGTTATTTGGTGCGAAATAGAGATAAAATACGCTGGAATGACAATGGAACCGTTTTTGTAAGTGACAACGATATTCCTTTCAGTAATATAACTGAATTAGTACACTTTGTCATAAGAAAAGTAAAACGTCCCAACCCGCTAGGGTATGAGCAGTTTGTCAAAGTTTTATCTGATATTAAAATCCCCATTAATTGTCTCGGTAATCCAAACGCACAATTTTCCTTGATAGAACTTGACGATAAAAATAAGAACAGTCCAAGAATACAAAATACGCCAATACAAGGTAGATCCAGATCAGAACGGCTTAGAGCTCGCAAGGTAATTAATTGGGAAAGATGGAATCCGTATTAGATGTCAATCAGATTTATTATGATGTTTCTAATCCCGCTGGTTATAGCAGCGTCAATAAACTCACAGAAGCAATGAAAGGGCGAATGAATAAAAAGCAGGTGCAAGAGTGGCTGCAAGGTCAAGAAACGTATACTCTACATAAACCAGTTCAAAAAAGGTTTCCGAGAAATAAGCATGTTTTGTCTAATTTTAATGTACTATGGCAAGCAGATCTTAGCGATATGCGATCTTATAGTCAATATAATGATGGTTACAAATATATACTTTGTGTTATAGATGTATTCAGTAAATATGCTTTTGCTAGAGCTATTAAAAAAAGAATTCAGAGACCATAAAAAGTAGTTTTCAAAGCATATTTAGTGAAGCCGAAGATACCCCTACTCATATTCAATCTGATAAAGGTACTGAATTTGCTTCAAAAGATGTTAAATTATTTTTTTAAAGTAGAAATGTAAATTACTATACAACAAACAATCCAGATATAAAAGCTAGTATTGTGGAAAGATTTCAAAGAACTTTGAAAATGAAAATGTGGCGATATTTCACTCATAAAAACACATACAGGTATGTAGATATTTTGCAAGATTTGCTTAAATCATATAACCATAGCTATCACTCAAGTATTAAAATGCGACCATGTGATGTGAATTCGAATAATATTATGACTGTTTGGAATAATTTATACGAAAGACCCAAATTAAAACGTAGCAATATGAACAGTACTACACCTATATTTAAAGTAGGTGATTTTGTAAGAATAACCAAATACAAACATATATTTCAAAAAGGCTATGAAACCAATTGGAGTGATGAAGTTTTCATTATAACCTCAATTATCAAAAGAAAACCATTTATAGTATATACCCTCAAGGATTTGCAAAATGAGTCAATTGTAGGAACTTTTTATGGTAAAGAACTACAAAAGGTTGAGTATAACCCCCAAGATACATATAAAATAGATAAAATAATACAGTCTCGCTACTCAGGTAACAGAAAGCAAGTGCTCGTAAAGTGGAAAGGTTATCCCCACAAATTTAATACTTGGATATTAGCTTCAAATTTAGAAAAAATATAATGGAGGATAATTTTTATTTAACACTTTTGAGTAATAGTCCAATGTTGTATTTCCCTAACAATGCAACCACAAATTTCTTCACCAAACTACCAAAAACGCTTAAGTTAGAAGGAGAATGGGTTGTTGGATTAGTGTAATTTAACTATCCCTGTACAATGTTCAACGTGCAGGAACATGAAAACATATTTTATGTAACTAAAAAAGAAGAGGGACATGAAAATGGTTTACAGTACATATCTAACATACCTACCACAAACTATGATGATGTCACTCACTTTTTACAGTCTTTTAATGAAAATAATCTGTTAAAAGGAAAAGTAACCTTTAAATACAATAAAATATCAAAGCTTGTCACAGTATCTACTTCAGATGATATATTAGCTATGAA
This sequence comes from Athrips mouffetella, assembly GCA_947532105.1. Taxonomy (NCBI): domain Eukaryota; kingdom Metazoa; phylum Arthropoda; class Insecta; order Lepidoptera; family Gelechiidae; genus Athrips; species Athrips mouffetella. Next base: position 14,998,105 of record OX383974.1, read on the forward strand.
TCTCGCACCTAAGCTATGTTTGCAGCTTGGATTTGAACCTAATACAAATATCGCTGTTCATAAATCAGGCAAATACCCAGTGAACCTGAATTTGGGGTTACCATCTCAACTTTTTATATATTCAGACATAGTGCAACCGCAGATAGTGGGAGATGTCATGACATCATTATTAAGAGTTGCACCACTAGACCCCATGAAATATACATACGGTGCATTTAAAATGAATGTTTTTTCACCGGCACACTACTTACCAGTTATGCGTAGAGAGTTTGATGTTATTGAAATAGATATAAGAACAAGCATTGGTGATAGAGTACCATTCCAGTTTGGAACTGCATGTATTAAACTACATTTTAAGCGAATAAAATGATTAATAAACAAACCCAACTATGTCCTTACCACCATTACTATTCACATCAGGCTGGAACGGGAGTAGGCATTGTATATAGAGGCGTTCCTCATCAGCGGGGGCATGGTATTGGTAGTTTTCTTGGGGGTTTATTCAGATCTGTGTTTCCTCTTTTAAATAGTGGGGCGAAGGCAATTGGTTCCGAAGCCTTAAATGCAGGTATGGGGTTGTTGACTGATGTGATTAATGCACACCCACTCGCGGATTCTGTCAAAACACAGCTAAAAAATGTAAGTGCAAACTTAAAACGAAGAGCGGATAATAAAATTGATTCCTTGATGTCTGGATCGGGGTATAAAACTCGAAGACAGTCAAAGAAGGTATCTATTCGTAAGAAAGCACTGAAGCGAAGAGGTGCCACGAAAAAATCAAATAACGACATATTTACATCTTAAAAATCATGGCATTCTTACATAACAACTTTTGTGAATGTGTAAAATCAGAATTAGATTTGTTTGCCCTCCCATCAACACAAACAAGTATAGAGAGTGGGCAGTGGATTAACTATAGCCCAGTGTCATCATTAACCGATGATGGACCCATTGAATTTTTAATACCTGACTCTGGAGATGATTATATCGACTTATCGCCAGTGGCGTGCACTCCATACATGCAAAAAAGCTCTGCATACCCTGTCGTCCCAGACGATCAATACAAACGTGCCCTTAAAAGTAAATGATATGATAACTTTTTACTATAATAACTCCCGTAAAATTAAAAATCCCCGTCAAAATGTCTTTGAGTCGGCGTCCCGTATTTAGAGGTCCGCGCCGCAGTCCAAAAGCCCAGCGGCGGCGCGCCGGGTGCGGCACCCGGCGCGGCGTGGCGTCGCCGGCGTGGGCTAGTTATTTTTAAAGATATTAAGGGGTGGGCGGGAAGTAGAAAAATCTCTCTTTGTTTAATAAAAAAAATATTTTTAGGAGAATTAAGTAGCTAAACTAATAATTTTGTTAACTTTTGCAGGATTTAGACGCGATCTCTTCGCAGTCAAGACTAACCCAGCTACAGAAAAAACCCTTTCACTTGGCGTGCTTGTAGCTGGGATAGATAGAAGCGATCGCGCTAATCCGGCAAGCCAAGGAAAAACAACTTTTTTTTGTTCCCAGAACTTAAGAATGTTGTCCTCTACATCTCCTAAATCTGAAGGGTTAGCCGTAGCCAAATATCTCCAACACTCTTGAGCGACGTCGTCATCCTCATCAAGAAATCTATTGGAGTGTTTTTTGGCTAGCTTTTGGAGTAAAACATCCTGGTTTTTATTTAAAACAGGAACAGATTCTGCTGGTTTATCGGACTCCTTTACAAATTTCTTAACAACTTCAGTCAAGAAAGATGTTTTCGTAATTTGATGATTTTCCACGTATGTGTCGATTTCTTCCAGACTAGCGAAACGCGGGTCGAGCAAAGAGGCTGCGACAATATTTTCAGTCACAGGAAACCTTTTGTTCAGACTTAGTTGCATCTGGTTTCTTAAACGTTGAATTATTAATGATTCGTCATCTGGCATCGCCAATAGGACGTATTTTATTTCAGATCTGAAAATAAGTGCCAAATTAAGTGACGACACCTTTTGCGACGACAACATTTTCTAGAAAGGTTCTGAGAAATTTTATTTATTTATTTATTTAACTGTTTATTGTACACATAAAAATACAAATAATACAAACATTTAGAGAACAGACACAACAGGTGCTGCTTATTAAAAATGCTTTAATTTTATTAAATCTTCTAAAATATTCCATTGTTCAGCGTTAATTTTAAGGTCAAGCGGGGTGGGGCTGTTGTGCGAGGGGGCCACCGATCGCACGAGTCGCACAACACGGCAACGTCGCATCAATATTAGTAGACAACAACGCGTGCGTGACACATAGTTCGCGCGCAAAATTTGAACTCGGCGCCAATTTTTCTGTGACCCGGCGGCGGCGGCGGCGCACCGGGGTCGCTCGGCGGCGGCACGCCGGCGTGGCGCGGACCTCTACCCGTATTACGCGCCATCTATTATACTTAGCGGTAAACACTCGCGCTTAGCACCGCAGTGCTCTGCAACTACGGCGTCCCGTGCGCAAAGGCAGTACTAAGCCCTGCTTATTTTTCATACAAAGCATCTCGTGAAGTCTCGTGTAGTACACATCAAAAGTTTGTCTGTGTGCGTGAAAATGTATGCTTGTGTAGCGCATGCAGAAGCACAGCTTATAGTGCGACCCGACCGAATTGAGAAGCCGTCAAAGCATTGCTTAGTTGTTGAATAGAGAGGGTCGACTTGTTTATTCGAATTATTATTGACCATCATTGTGTTCCGAATGAAAGTGAATAGATATTCAGATGAAACCGACATAGCAGTTTTTACGAAGAAGTTTTGGAGAACAAAAAAATGAGAAGAAATATAAGCGCGTTGATTTGATAAAAAAAAGTTAATTCAGTAAAATTATTTTAATATTTTATTAATTAGCGGAAAGAAAAAAGCAAGTTATCATATCAATCTTTGGATATTATGGACCTGTTAGGGTCGCGTTTTTATTTTTTTTCATTTAGTTTTAAAACAGTGAGAATTTCCCTGACAGCAGGATATCTTTATATTACATCCACATAAATTGGTAAAATGTTTAGTGCATACCCTGTCTAAAATCTCTGTGCACGCCATTGCTTATCGCACACACAACTCATTGTGAAAGCAAAAATTGTTAATCGTGATGGCACACCAATTCCTGACACTGTTAAAGTTGCACCAGTAAACAATTGGTTACATTCCCTTTTCAGCCAGTTAGATATATATTTAAATCAAAAGCTCATCTCACCTCCTAATAACACCTACGCTTATCGAGCATACATCGAAACTTTACTTAATTATGACAGGGGAGCTAAAATGACTCATCTCACTTGTGGATTATGGCATGACGATACAGCTCATCAAATGGATACATGTGACGATGCTAACCTAGAGGCATAGCTTGACACACGGCAAGGAAGTGGAAATGATGGGACATTTGCATGGTGATATATTCAATCAAGGAAAATTTTTGATCAACGGCGTAGATATGCGCATAAAATTAGTGCGTACAAAAGAAACTTTCAATCTCTTATGTTCCAATGTAGATTCAAAATTTAAAGTTAATATTACTAGTGCGTCTGTCTTAATGCGTAAAGCTAGAATTAATCCATCCGTTCTACTTGCTCATCAAAAAGTTTTAGCTACTACTACTGCAAAATATCCTATCACTCGCGCGGAAGTCAAAATGTTAACTATACCAGCGGGGGTGCAAGGAAAAGCTTTTGATAATATATTTCTTGGGCAAATACCTAAAAGATGCGTGATTGGATTCGTAGATAATGCTGCATTGAATGGATCTCTAAATAAAAAACCATTTAATTTTGATCATTATAATATGAATTATGAATTTGTTTAGTTTATATGTCGATGGTCAACAAATTCCACCATGTACATTACAACCATCTTTTCCGAATGATATGTTTGTAAGCGCATACAACACATTGTTTTCTGGTACCGGCATTCATTTTGCGAATGAAGGTAATTATTTATGTATGAACGATTACTCAGGTGGATATTGTTTAATGGCTTTTGACATGACCCCTGATTTGTGTGCTAATTCACTAACACACTGGAATTTAATCAAACATGGTAGCGTCAGGATGGAAGTTCGATTTGATCGCGCTCTACCAAAAACAGTTAAGGGTATAGTTTTTGCTGAGTTTGATAATATTCTGGAAATAAATAAAAATCGTGAAGTTACTTTCGACTACAATAGTTAAAAATGTAATTGATTTTACGAGTTAACATATTCATATAAAAATATAATCCGTTTTGATTTTTACCATAATTTATTTCGCAGCTCTAATAATCAGATGTGTGGAAAACAAAAAAAAGAATGGATACCTTTGATATACAAAGATTCATGAAAAAAATTGACCCTGAATTAGAATTCAATGTATTGGCTGCTAACCGGCTACCATATTATGTTACTTTACCATTCTTTTTGATAAGTAATTTAGATCCCGATACGAAAATTGGATCGCATTGGATAGCTATTTACATAAGTTCAGATGGTGTTGCGGAATATTTTGATTCGTTTGCTCGTAAACCAACCATTTACCATGAAAAATTTTTGAGACGAAACTCGGGGAAATAATAATTTTTAAAAGTATTTTCAGTGAGCTGAAACAATGAAAAAATTTCAGTGAGGTAAAACGTTATATTACAATAACTGAATCACGTATAAAATAAGTCACACTTACATCCATTTTTTTTTTTTATACACGAACACACAGATTCACTAACTTGTCAATACGTTAAATAATCACTTCAATTGATCTGGAAATATTACGAGATCTTGTTCTCTGGTAAGCGAGCACTGAACATAATGATGTTGATTCCTAGGAAGTTGTCTTTTATAGAGCTTTAATATGGAGGGGACGCGTCTACTTAACATGATCAAACTTGCATCGAAGTCACAAAAAAACGGATCACACGCTATTGCTCAACCATCCAGATGTTATCTATGAAAATTTATAAATCTTCCTCCAATAATGGAACAAAAAATCAGGATAAATTGCATTAGGAATCACAAAAAAAAACAGGTAACCCGAAGCCATTTCATAAGAATGTGAACTATTGAATAGATTTGTACCTACCTACCATTCATCGAGGGGGGTCTCAATACAAAATCCCGACGCAATTTCATAAGAATGGAAACTATTAAGCACCTGTGACTTCGATGTTATTTATAGCAATCAATAATTCTTCCCATAATGTGAAGTAATAATCTTTACGAAACCTTCACAAAAACAAATTCGACACGTAACAACTTGCAGATCTGGATCGGTAGAATAGATTTGCACCTGTCTATCATTCATCTAGGGTGGTCTCGACACAAAAAAATACTTTGCAAGTCAAATCAACCACGAATAAAACGTACGCATTCATCCGCTAATTAAACCTTAATCGACCGGCCTATCCCCCCTACTATAGTCAAACGCGATTTTAACAAAAATTTTAGGTCTGAATTTTATTTGATGAGCTTTTTTTTAGAAACTGGTCAAAAAAGTGGCTCACAAACGGCAGCCGTTCCTCGACCACATTAGCTACCGAACCAGGTCGAATCCCGGTGACCGACTTTCGACCACATCACCTCTAGCTGGTCCAGGACCGGCCTATCCCCCCAACTATAGTCAAAACGCGATTTTAACAAAAATTTTAGGTCAGAATTTTATTTGATGAGCTTTTTTTTAGAAACTGGTCAAAAAAGTGGCTCACAAACGGCAGCCGTTCCTCGACCACATTAGCTACCGAACCAGGTCGAATCCCGGTGACCGACTTTCGACCACATCACCTCTAGCTGGTCCAGGACCGGCCTATCCCCCCTACTGACCGATATTTTTCAATCAATGCATTGTAATCCTTAAAAAATGGAGAACCGTGGCCATTTAGAGATATTTGAATAAATTGATAAGTTTAGGAAATATTTGGTATTTTCTATAAAAAAATGTAGTTTTTTTTATAAAAACCGCGAATCCGCATCGGTAATGGTGCACTTTGAGCATTATTAAAAAATTGAAAATAAGTCGTTTAGATGATCTGTTTGATTATTTCTTCTGCGGTAATAATTAGCTAGCCGCCTAATTAATATCGTTTGGGGTTTCTTTAGAAAATGCATTATTTTTTATACATTTAATGAAAATTAAACAAAAACACGTATTTGCGCTATTTTTTTTGCGCGACCATTTTCTGCCCGTACCGTGGTATTGAAACTTAGCAGAATTTGGTTTTTGAGTAGCGGCAACACCATATTAGCTTTGTCTATGGTCCAATACTTCGTCAACGGTTCTATTTCTGACAGTTTGGTGTCAACAACGTTCGAAGCCATATGGGTCACATTTTTTTCGGAGTGTATTTTTGGAGATTTAAAGGTAAGTTTTCAAGTAATATCTCTTACTGTTCTTGTGCATAGTGTAGAAAGGAACGCGTGATCTTTTAAGCCTAAAATTACCTGGAAAACGTGCATATTTATAGAGTTATAATGCAATTTATTTGCGCCTTGGTTGCGTAAAAATTATATAATGCAACTTTGCGACACCGGTGGCGTAAAATTTGCGCCACTTTTGTTTACGCTACCCAATAAAGGTGCATACATACATCGGTTTGCGGTTAACAGATTTATTACTTTTGAGTTGACATAGTTTGCAAAACACCACTATGTATTCGAATACCGTAAGAATTAAATTCAAAGCTTTGCTTTAAGAGGACCATGTTCATATGTCAATTTAAAAAAATGCTTGTAATAATTTTATATCCTACATTTTTTTCGCTCTAGAAAGCCGATTCTAGCCGGTTATCTTATATTCAAAGCCCAACGATGCGCATTTCTTACAGCCTCTTACTTTATACTTAATATTTGCATTGCACTTTATAGGGTTCCTTGTAAATTAAATGAATTAAACTAGGAAAAATTCTTGTTTTACTACTTATCTTGGTCCCAGCTTAATAATTCCCTCAGTTTTGCACTCACTGTCATAAACTATACTGAAAATAAAAATTGAAATCATTTCAGAAAAAACTATCCTACCTAGTGCCTAATCACATAGCTTAATAACTCTCAGTTTTGCACTCGCATAAATACTGAAAAAAAAAATTGAAAAAAATCTCGGAAAAAACTAACCTACCTAGTGCCTAACCTACCGGGAATAGGTATTTGAAACACTACGTAATTTCAATGGAATTAATACTACTTTGGTTATCTGTCTGTATGTACGTTTCAGGGCTCATTCCCACATTCACGGTTTGCGCCGGTCCGGCGCTGAATGTGGGAATGAGCTCTAAGAATGTTACTGTAAGCTATAACATAATATTTCGTTTCAGATGCTTTTAACTCAATCAGAAAAATCAAAGAGATATAGGGAAAAACTAAAAAATACGAATCCCGAAAAATATTTAGATAAGAAAAATAATTTAAGAGCAATAAAAGCTTACAAAACTAAAAAAAAATTTTGACTGTTGCACAGAAAGTAGAACATCAGCATCACGATAATACATCCAGCGAACCGACCGTGAATACTACATCTAGTGAACACACCACTAAAACGCAGCACCCGGATAATACATCCAGCGAACTGACCGTCAATACTTTTTCTTGTGAACACACCATTAAAACGCAGCACCCGGATAATACATCCAGCGAATTGACCATCAATACGCCGCATCAAGCATCAACATCCAGTGATCTGACCGTCAATACGCAGGTTCAGAATGATACAACTAGTGAACACATCGTCAAAACGCAGCATTGGGATAATAATACATCTAGTGAACTGACCATCAATACGCCGCCGCATCGAGATAACTCATCCAGAATACTAACTGACAATACGCAGCATCGAAATACAAAAGAATGTTCAAGTGAAAATAATCAGGAAACGCGAAATAATTTGGTTGCACACGTTCCGGACAGACCTCACCAAAATGAGCCAGAAGATAGAAGCAGCATGTATTTAAATAGGACTGCAATTAGAAATATACAGAGAAATATCGAGAGAAAAGTACGACGTGAAAATAATCAACTTCGTGATAACATTCAAAAATTGATGAGAGGTTTTAATTCTCTTCAAAGAGAAATGCGAAAATTGAAGAGTGAATATCGAGATTTAGCGAAAAAAATTAAGGAAAAGGAATCTGAAACTGAAAATCATGCGATAGGACAAGAACCAGAAACTACTCCATATAAGAGATCAGAAAGTTTTGTCAATGAACATTTAACTAATGTTGCAACACCGGTAAAGGAGACTATAAAAAAGAAAATTTTAGAATACAATGTTCTCACGGATTCTATTAAATCAAAATTTAAAACTTGTCAAAATAAAGATAAAAATACATTGAAAGACGTTGTGGATAATCCAATGGTACAAAAATTTGCCTGACAAAGACTCTCGGACTTAAGAACAGTTTAAAAAGACATACAGAAACAAAGATGAAAACTAATAATCTTATAGAAACAATAAGGAGATTTTACGAAAGAGATGACGTGAGTCGTGCAAGTGCAGGTAAAAAGGAGTGCCGGACATACAAGAAATGTAAAATGCAAGTACGATATCTGCTAGACAAATTAGAAACCTTACACAAAAAGTACGTTTCTGAAGTTGGTTCAATAGTTACAGCACATTTAAAAAATATTGACCTTTTTACGTTATATCTCCAGATCTTAAGGATTTAGATACGTGCGGTTGCGTTAAGCATTGCAATATGCAATTTCTAGTGAATGCTTTAAAATCGGTGGGCATCTTTAAGTCCAATGATGTTATAACAATTTTGACCAAGTTCGCCTGCGACCTTGATTTTAAACAATGCATGTACGGCGAATGCAATGCTTGTAAAGATAATGCTGTAAAAGTAGACAGAGACGAAAATGTTGAAATGAAGTGGTTTTCATGGAATGTCAGAGAACACGAATATGAAGAAAAAGGATAGAGAAAAAAGACTAAAAGAATGACAAAAACTGAAAACAAAGGAACTTTAAAAGATTTGGTTAATTTGTTGAACAAGGAAATAAACAACTTTAAGACACATGTTTACAACATGCGCCATCAATACCATCAATATAAGGCTTTGTAAGCATCATCAAGAAGTACAAGCTATGCATTTTGGTGCTTCAAAAAACCAAATTACGCTTCATACGGGCGTGCTGTATATTAAAAATGAAAAACCAGTTTCATTTTTTTCAATATCAGCAGACAATTCTCACAACCCAGAAGCCATTTGGGCGCATCTAGATCTCGTATTAAAGTATATCAAGCTTACATATCCAAATATAGACACAGTTAATTTCTTCTCCGACGGTCCCACAAGTCAGTACCGACAAAAGAATTTTTTTTTTTAATGTCCCGCAATACATATACGAACATGGATTTAAAAATTTTACTTGGTCTTATTTTGAATCGTCACATGGGAAAGGTGCCGCAGATGGTGTTGAGGGTACCGTCAAAAGGACTCTAGACTTTAAAGTTGCGCACGGGACAGATATTCCTAATGCACAAACTGTATTCAATGTTTTGAAGAAAACGGAAACATCTGTCAAAATATTTTTCATAAGGTCAGAAACTATTCAAACATTAGACACAACTATTACAAAAAAATTGATGCCTATTCGAAATACACTAAAAATTCATCAAATTGTTAGTCATGCTAAATTTATTGTCAAATACCGTATCCTGTCTTGCTTTTGCCGAAATCTCAAGGGAAAATGTGAATGTTTTGGTCCGGAAATACATGCTTTCGAATTTGGTCCAGAATCTAAACTTGAAACTGAAAAAGATGACAACTGTACAAAATTGAGGCTTGACGAAATTACTGGAGAACTAAAACAAGTAAAAGAGAATGATAGCATGGAAACCGAAACGAACGAAAATGAAATGTGCTCTGAAGAAGAAATGTTTAACTGGACTCAGGACTGTTATCAATCAGACAATTTGGACATAGATGAAACACGTCATATTGATATCGATGTGCTTTATGATTCTGAAATTTTAAATGCTGTGGAATGTGAACTTAATGATACAACAGAAAAGGAAAAGCTCGTTGGAAACGATTTAAATGAATCTATAATCTATAACCCACATAGTCTTAATAGGTTTTGTATCAAAATTATCAATATTCACTTAAGTTTATCAGACCAAAATGCTAAAGAACAGATACCGTACATATGCAATAGAGTTTCAAAGAATGACGATCAGTTATTGCCGGTTTTGACGATGAATGACAATCATTTGCCAACATGTTTACAACCAGAGATAGCAGTTTCCAAGCTATATGCTGATTCTAAAGTTTCAGTGGGATTCTCTAAACCGAAAATAACATCTAATGTAAAAGTAACTTCTAATGACACCAAGATTATCTATAAAGGGGCTGAAGTTATTACACAATCAGATGCACTTAACATGAAAATAATACCAAAAAGAAAACAAAAAAATTTTGAACAAAATAAAGCTTTAAAAGAAACTGATAGAATAAAATTAAATGAAAAAGCGAGTACGTCAAAAGAAGCAAAAAATAAAACTGAAAAATACAAGTACTGGAACAAACACAAGTTCTAATAAAAGAAGTAAAAAGAATATAAATAAAAGAGAAAAGTCAAAGGCAAACAAGCAAGCTGTAAGAAAGAAGGTTAGAACTTACATTGAATCAACCTCTTCTGAAGATTCCGATATAATGAGTCTAGCCGACACTGATAATTCTGAATGCGAAATATTTGATGAAAACATTACATCTTTGAAAGATCCAGTAGGTAAAGAAAACTTCGAGCCAACTGTGCCATTTGGATATAGTGATATTAACTACTTTATAGGAAACAACGAAATTTTAAAACGAGATGACTGGATCGTGGCTAAATTTGCAACAAAAAAAAGTTTAAAGCACTTTGTAGGTTGTGTTTTGTGGATAAAAGAAAATGTCCCTACTGTAAAATTTGTAAGAAAAGTAAAGAATTTGAAAGGAAGTAAAAAGTTAATCTTTACCTATCCAAACGTTGAGGATGTATGTGAAATGCAGTTAGATGACGTGGTAAGTTTTACCCCAACCAAACATTTCCCGACGGGGCCAAATAAACTTTGATATTAAAGTTAACTATTCAATAGTCTTTAAATGTATTAATATATTAACACATGACATTCTAAGACCCAAACCAATATCGAGAGGCTGCTGTTCGAGCTCACCCATAACCGTCTAGACAAAACATTCTACAAAATCTCCAGCGTAATTATGTCTTATAAAGGAAAAATAACAAAAAAAGATGAAACACACAAAATTCATCCGAGTCACATTGCAAAACTGAAAGATTTCATGGAAGACTTACTCCATGAAATGTGCGACCTAAATATTATGACTTTTGAAGATACAAGAATGATTAAAATAAGTCATGTCCTAGATAGAATGACGGAGTGCGAACTTTCCAAACTACACAAAGCACTCGCTTGTGACGAGCTCGAAACCGCAAAAGATGCAATGTTCGAAGCAATAGCTAACGAATACAACAGATTAAAATCGATGGTAAGCAAACAAACTCAACGGTCAATAGAGCCTCTAAAACGATCAGCAGAACCATCAACGGCGACCCTAACAGAAAAAAACAAAGTGCCACAACAAAGCAATCTCTCTGACTGCAGCAATGCAAAGCATCTCTCAGAAGAGATGGATGGATCCACAGATGTCAAAAGCTGTCGGCCTGTTGGGCACAAGGACAATTCTTCGACTGATTCTAGTGATAATGAAGAAGGGACTCCGGACGAGATAAATGATGAACATTATCCTCTAAATGAAGAGCCGAATTACCCAAAGGATAGAGAGTCATGGAAGCGAGAGTACCCGAATCTTCCCGAGAGTCGTTGCCCCATGTCCCTATTTGCATTTACTATACGACCTAAGTTCATTAACTCTCTCTTTGACTCTGTACCACATCTATTCCCCGTAAACTGGACATCACTCAAGAAAAAGGATCCAGTTCAAGCGTGGAATGTCCTCAATCAGAGATTAGTTTTCTACTACAACGACCGGTTTAAAAATCAACACATCGAAATAGAAAGCGTAGGAACATCGCTGGACGCTTTCTCGGTTGCTAGTATTGAAAAATCATTAAAAGGAATTATCGAAAACAGCATAAGCCAGTCATTCGCCAAACTGAATAACCAGGCACCTCAACAGGGGAACATTCTTCCTAATACAAGCCAGCGGCAAGAGACGATGATCGCACGATTGGAAGAGGGACTCCGAAACCTAAACAGTGCTTTAGTCAAAATTACAGGGACCGAGAATATACCTCGACCGGTTTACAGAGCAGCTGATGCCTCTCTCTATGGAACAAACCTAAACAGAATGGTAGCCGATACCCCGACAGCAACCTACACCACAATACCGTCAACATCTACAGGCGAAGTAGACCCTCTAGAATTCATGAGAAAGAAACGAGTAGCCAAATAGCCAGGTTTTGAATCATCATAACATCCCATGAAAAAAAAAACGTCCACTACAGGACAGGGAGCTCCCTCCAGAATTCTAGCTTTTGCTGAAATAATGTGGAGGGGAAGTACCATAGTCACCTCGCTTGTTAGCGTTACGGCTGGCACCATGGACCGCGGTTGTAGGTTGTTTTAGGTTTTGAATAAAGGAACACAAACATAAAATCCAGATCACCACCACCATTATTAGCATTCACAGAGATCACTTCCAATATATACAATATTGAATTCGAATTCAATTTTAATCTCAATTTTAATTCTAATTTTAACTTTAATTTTAATGAAGTTTTAATCATTTAAAGTTAGTTTAGAATTTAAAGATACAGATATTAGTATTTACAACATACAGTAAGGTTTTTTATGTTTCACTATAAAGTGTTTCGGGGCCAAATAAACTTTGATACAGATATTAGTATTTACAACATACAGTAAGGTTTTTTATGTTTTACTATAAAGTGTTTGATAAAACAAAGTTTTAAAACTTAATACATTGTTTCGACTGAAAAACCAAATATATTGATACTATTTCCATTTATTAAGAGTTTACTGATGATAATTCTATTATTTTGTAACCTTTTCATATCACTAAGAATACTAAGATTAAGAGTAACAAAAGAGTGAAAGAACGACGAAAGTAAAGACAAAGAGTAACGAGAGATGAGAATAAGATAATAGGTATGATTTTATAGTGTTTGATGAAACAAAGTTTTAATATTTCTTTCTAATCGTTTCGACTGATAAACTAAATTTTTGATACTTTTCAGTTATAAGGTGTTTATTAATGATAGTTATATAATTTTGTGCCACTAAGATATTGTTTTACTTTGTGATTATAAGATTAAGGGTAATAAAAAGTTAAAGAATGACGAGAGTAAAGAGAAAGTGTAACGAGAGATGAGAGTAAGATAATAGTTATGATGAGAATGATAATAGTAATATTAAGGAATGAGTAGTATTATAAAACGTTAGTCAGGCACAATAGGGTATTTATTTGGTAATTTTATTTTATAAATGTTCTGTTATTTGAGATTGCAAATATGTGCATGACACAAAATATAAACATTGACTTTAGCCTGCGCAGATCTCATATTTGTTTATTTTGTGTCCTGCTTTTTTATTAATTTTGCTGCCGAAGCTTAGTGATACTAGAAATAAAACAAAAAAAAAGAAAAAAAAATTGGTTAGCAAAATCATTTTGATTTCTATACAAAACCTCAGAGTTCATACCGTGATTGTTAGTTGAAGTTACTTATCACTGGATTCGTGACCAAAATTACAATTTATTTTTTTGTTTGCTTAATTTACTTTATGAGCACTTTTGTACATCTACACGAGTTTTCTCTGGACCAGAATTTTCTTGAGTTCTTATTATGTTAAAGAGTTCCCTGAGTTATGGCCATATTTTTATTTCAAGATATTAGTAGTCTTAGGTACTTATTGTGTAATTCTTGAGTCTCTCAGTTTGTACTTTGTATTGATTAAAAGTTGCAAAACTTACCACACCAAAATCGTGCGTTTTTATTAGGTAGTTAAGTATTTACCTACCTAGAACCTACCTATTAATCAGTACCAGTCCTAAAGTTCAAAAATCTTCGAAAATTGTATTTATATATTCATTCAAAATGTAATATTATGCATCATTATACGTGCACCTTAACTTTTTTGCGATACCGCTTTGTGTCACTTTGCACCACTTTGCGCGACCGACTTGCGAGATAATTTTGAGACACCTTGGCGCTATTTGTGGCAAAATTTACGGCCTGACCCATATACGCACCTTCAAGTATTTCAGTAGTTTCAGTTCTTAACATCCCCTTCGGTAGGAGTCAGAAAGAGATAGGCATTTAATAATATAGCAGCAACATATAACGCACACTGGGAAGTAGCTTAACCAAACACCACGTAATGAACGAGGAATTTAGTTGGTTCAGTACCTCCAGGGTATAAAAGCATAAAACATTTTGACTTTAACATGACTGAATTAAGTGATACAGATATGTACCTACTATGTAAACAGAAACTACGACATCGAAGAAGGTAATCTAATACCATATTTTATTTTTCCAGATGAACTTCCAAATGCTGTACTAGTAACAGCAACGCTGGAAGAAAAGGTTGATCTATTTGATTGTTTGAATGCGGATTCACCGAGTCCAAGAAAAGAAAAAATATGTGCGAGAAATTGGACGGCAAACGGTTATCACCAAAAAAAAATTACAAGATATGAAGAACTTTTTCATGAAATGAAAATTGTACAAAATGGGTGGATAAGAACTATAAATGCTTTTCAAAGGCTATTTTATCTGCTGGGAAAGAGGAACATCAAAACTTTGGCCACAAGAAGGCTTAATCAAGACCTTCTAAAGAATTGCTTTGGTTTCATATGTAGCCATTGTGGATCAAATGCCAATCCCACTGTGGAGCAATTCATAGGAGGTCCAAAGCCGCAATCATATTTACCTTGATACATGTCAGCATAAAAAGAAATTGTGAAGATGACAAAAAAAACATCGTTGAAAATATGTAAGAATATTTTTCCACCAGCCAGAATCAAGACGCGAGTGATGAAACCAAAGGTATTTTACATTTGGCATCGCTGCATCGGTTCCTATGAACTTTGATGAAGCAGAGGGTTCAGGTGAAAAAAAAAGCGTCTGCGTTCGTAAGCGGTTACCTTATTAAAAGCAGAAATTATAAACGTTGCAAACTGTTGTTTGTGTCTGAAAATGCGGATGCACATATAAATAACATATTTATAAATTTCAAAGAATACTCTGAAAATAAAACAAGTTTAATTTATCTGTAGGATGTCTACACCATCACAGTAGAAAGATATGCATTGTTAATACGCAACTTCCTTAATACCCACGCACACACCAAAAACCTAAAACTTCACATAACTCTGTTAATTCAAGCTAATGTATCGTTGACTGGTTGGATGCTCCACACATAAAAATTAATTGACGGTTCTGTTTTAGCTATTTGTATCAAAAGATATTATTTAAATAGACAATTTTAGGAAAAATCCAGTATAAAAGCTTTTACATGTAAAATTTATAGCTTAAAACATACCCAAGTGCGAATTTTAAAGAGTGGTTCAGAGTCATGTCCAGAGCTTGCGCTATTTATTTAATGCATTGTATATATTAATTATACAAGTTTTTTTCTTTTCAGAACAACGATGGCGGTGGCGGCGCAGGCAGCGGGTGGCGATGGTGCTTTCAAATTAAAACCATTGTAGATGCCAAACAAAAATTCTGTATGTTTAGTTCTAAGTATTCAAATTTATTCACGAAATCATTTAACAATATTATATTTTACTAGTCATTCCATGATATTCAGCTGGTAATTCATAAGATTAGACATTTAGAGTTGAAACTTGACGCTCCCTTCCACCTGCTCTAACTATTGGCGGCGCGGTGGAGAAGGAATATATTAGATCGCTAGCTCAGATATATCCTCTTGAGTTAGAAGATGATCAAGATAGAGCAGAGATACGAATACCTAATGAAGGTCAAGATATCGGCATGTTACGAGATAAAGAGATAGAATTACCAGAATCCTTACCAGCAGTGGAAATAATTTCAACTGAATCTTCCAGAAAGACTGAATATGAAGATAATGTAATAGATGAATTATTAAACGACTACAAGAATAAAGTAGAAGTCAAGGTTAGTTTCAATTTTTCTGTTTCTTTTGTGATTTCCTCTGCAGAAACATAAGCTTTGTCTAGTTTGTAGTGAATAATCTCTGATTCCCAAATATAAAAATGTTTTAGTTTAGTCACGCACTTTTCTTTCGACTGAAATCCAAATATTCAGTGAATTACTTTTTGTCTGCATTTCGGTAGTCTTCCATTCTTGTTTAGTAGCTATGCATTAAATATTTTTTACAACATTTCAGAATGAATGAATTAATACATTTATTCGCTAGCATACAAGGTTAAAGGTTAAGGTCGAATATTAGAAATAGAATTAATATTAAAATTACAATAATTAAAATAAAGAAATCATAAAGTTAAAAATATCACAAAAATCAGGATATCAAAGTGGTATCAGGATGTCAGCTCCCCGAGCG
This sequence comes from Athrips mouffetella, assembly GCA_947532105.1. Lineage (NCBI taxonomy): Eukaryota > Metazoa > Arthropoda > Insecta > Lepidoptera > Gelechiidae > Athrips > Athrips mouffetella. Next base: position 15,014,603 of record OX383974.1, read on the forward strand.
GTTTCAAGGGAGCAGATAGTATGATGCTCCCTTAAATGGAGACTCACACTAATTTTGCTAGGGGCCGCATAGCTAATAGTGGTGGCCCCCATGCAAAAGCTCTAGTTACCTCCCAGTGGGAGCGATTAACGGCTCGCCTGAATGCCGTTGGCGTAGACGCCACAAAAAAGCTAAAAAAATGGAGAGATGTATGTAATGCAGTAACTATTACTAATGGCATTCTGTTTGCTTCATAATTTATTTTTCATAACTAACCTTGCTTGTTTTTTTTTTATTTGTTCTAGCATTGGAATAACCCACCCTAGCTTAATACCTTGCTTGTTTGTTTTGATTTCTACTAGTACTGGAATGAGAGACGCTACATTGTGCGCAAAAAGGTCAAAAAAAAAGTATTCATGCACGAGGAACAGGGGGAGGTCCTCCGAAAAAAATCACTCTTTCCCCAGAAGAAGAGCGGATATTTGCCATAATTGGGAGTGTGAGCGTGCTCAGGGAACCCTCAGTGAGGATTCCCTTTGATATTGGTTCGCTTTTTTGTACTTACCTTTTTAAGAATATATAGTTTTATTTTTATCAAATCACATGGAGTCTGTATGTATGTGTCCACATCTTTTGTAAATATCTGATGTCAAATAAGAAAATGAAATGTGAAAATGTCTTGATTTTTCTTTCATGTTTTTCATTCTGTAACAGTTTATCAGTGACAAAATAAAGAAAGAAGTCACAACAAATCTCGGTTTAACAAACAATTTTTTTTTATTTGCGGACTGCAGAGCTAAAGAACAAAGGTTTTGAAAAAAAATCAGTCTCCATGGATTTTACACCACATTATATGATTATCGAAACAGAACCTTGGTTGAACAAAAACAAAACCCATGGAACCTATTGGATGTCTTAGAAATTCGTAAAAAAATAATCTTAAGAAGTTGCAGCCACCAATGTTTTTGGTTTTAATCGAATCTTAACATCAACACAAATCGGAAAAATCAATTTCATTAAATAAAAACGTCACATTGACCATGATATTTAGATTACAAAATATTGTAATTTTTAGTGGTATACGAAAATGGAGACATCCGCCATTCTGAATCAAAACCTCCTTGATCGTGCCCTTACCAGTTGACACGAACGTTCACATAAAAATGAGGTTTAAATAAAAGAGGTCGAGTATCGAGTCAAATCCATAAAATTAGGCAACGTTAACCGTGGTCAGGACCCAGTTCAGTGACCGCTAGTGACACATAACTAAAGCGTTTCTGTGTTTCGGAAGGCACGTAACGCCGCGCCGTTGATTAAGCTACGGTTGGTTAGCAACTGTATCTAATATTAGTCGCTAAGCCAAGTCAAAGGCCATTTGCAGTTTAAAAACTCTGAAAGTCAGGTTGGCCAGGTAAATCCTAATAAGTACTTACTAGTCGCTCTGTGTAAAAACCAGTGCCGTTATGAAATATATTAGGTTAAATAACAGACTATATAGAACGGAATAATAGGACAAAAGCCGTGTGGTGCCGGCAAAGAATAGTACCAACCCATCTCTACCCGTGGGTGTCATAAGAGGCGACTAAGGGCTTATGAACCGCAGGATGGGCACCAGCATATTTCTGTGTAGCGTACCATCGTACAAACTGCGGTCACCAATAACAATGTTAACAAGCGTGGTGAGTATGGTAAATCCTCTCGACTAAGTACTTTAGGTAAGTACCACGCGTTTTTTCTGGAGTTCAGGAGCTCCCTGACCTGCAGCGGACGTTTAATGGATGTTACGATGATGATAATGCATTAATGATAGGGCAATAATGATGAAAGTAACAGAAAAAGGCCAAAATAGTCAATTGCCTAGTTAGGTTCTTAATCATGTTAAAAGTGAATGCTCGTTCTAGTTTTTCCGATCATGAAATATGAGCAATGTTGATTCTAGTCGATGAATATATATACCGCATAATATAACTCTTTAATTAATGTTTATAATCGTGAAGATCACGGTCTTTGGTGAACAAGTTTTATATTTTGCCTCCAATTTTGATATTTTTTTACGATGATCGGCTAAGCAAAAATAAGTCATTCAGCCTAATCATAATTTTATTACCTGTAGGTACCTATAGAGTTTTACCTCTATTTTGATGTAGGTACACTGGGATCGTTGCTAATTTATTTAGGTTCAAGTAGTTTTGAAACTGTCCCACATTCATCATTTTTTCTATTATTTTTATGTGTTCTCTACTCTAAACAACTAATAACGTAGCATATAACTTATGGCAAATATGCTAGTAGTATGGCCCTAAAAAAAGTGTGCCAGCTCTTGTTTTATTTTCAGCGTTGCTGATACGGAACTTTTAATACAATTTAGGAACTTTCGAGTCCTAAATGGGGCTTTGATTGGTGGATGCTATGTTTTCTTTTTACTTAACTCTGGCTGTGACCGTTAATTCGCAGAACTAAAAAAAATATTCGTGCAGGCAAGCGCGGCAGGTGGGAGGAGGCGAGATAATTGTTCAGAGCCAAAATAGGGTGTTTGTTTTCCGGTAGCTTTTGAAAGTTCAACTAGATGACCCTGCTAGTTATAGCTGGGAAAATGGAAAATGGCAACTGTGATACTGGATAGTCACGGACGGTCACCATCACGTAATCAGTATGACTAGAATTCGTAAATACCAAAAATATATTATTATTCTACGGTAAATATCTTTTTCACGTTTTATTCGAATTTTCAAGCATAAGTATTACTTATTGTATTTTAGTACCTACCTATTGTTATTTTCGGTAGAATGTACGTACGGTGACAATAAGTCGGTGGGTGAAAAAGGATTCACACTAAAATTCATTGAATCATGAACTCAGAAGAGGTTGTACTCTCGCTCATGAACTATTTACAGTTCAAGTTCAGAATCCTAGTTAGGCGTCCGCCATAAAAAAAAAGTTAAGTCACCACGTTTCTTTCCAGAATTTTTTAGTTCATTTGATATTAAAGCAACTCAAATAAGAAAAAAATATTTTTACTAAGTTTCTATGATCGTGTGAAAAAACAGTTGATTGATGCTGTCAAATATGTGATTATTTTCTTGTAAAAAGGTTTTTATATCAATTAAAAGTAATTACGAACAATGACAATAAAAGGACTTAGGTGACAAACATCAAGGAAAACTCCTTATTATCCTGCACACGCAATAACGCGATGTATATCGGAACTTTTGATTATACTACTGGCAACACTGTATCCACATCCGTCAACATGACAATAATTTCTTTGTTTTGTTGGTACATAACCTAATTTTTCTACGTTTTGTAATGAGATGTGATGCCATTAAATAAATAAACAATACAAGTATTTTTTCTCCAAAGAAGTTTGAATAGCATACGCCTTTGATTTATAAAAAAAATAAGAAGTAATATCAAAAATGCAACAGACACACCTCGATAGTGTAATAATTAAAAGCTGGAATCTCAGTGTTTTACATGAATGATGGGTTACATTACACTTGTTGACGACATGAAGTATTGTATGTGACCGTGGTTGACCGAGGTACCTATTCATCTATTTTTGGCTAAAGATGCCATTGATGCTGTTTTTTTGTCATGACAGATAGCAATGATCTTTAAGTACCTACAATGAAGTAGATAAAACGGAGTGATTTATTGCCTCTATGGAAGTAGACCCAACCTAATACCAAGCAATAGATGATAGGAGTGAAATAAGTAGAAATTGATGGACACAATTATATTAGGAGTAACTAGTTCAAAAGTTGAAGGCTGACAGATCAAAAGAAAATATATAGAAACACAAAAAGTTAAGAAAGCAAAGAGTCTGTGACAGGAGGTACCTCTTTTACAAGGTTCTATCTCTACCTATACAGAACTTGGAGGAAGATACAGAAAGCTACCGAAACAAAACACTCAATTTTAATTTGGTTGTTTAATTTGTATGTAATGCTGTTGGGTTTCTGGAGACCTGTAATACAAGTTAGACCTAGCTCAGGCTCTAGTCTCCCACCATCTCATATTGTTTCTTAAAAAAACTGTTTTGTAAAAGTGGAGAAAATAAAAACTTATATTTATTTATTTACTTGCCAGTGTATCAATCAATAGCCATAAACATTCAAAAATTGAATTGAACATGTCTGTTCGAGTATTTAACCAATTGCCTTTTGAAGTAAAACAAGCTCCTGTAAAAAGCTTTAAAAAAATACTCTATGCCTGGCTACTGGAAAAATGTTTCTATACATTAAATGAATTTTTTGACAGTTAACTTTATAGAACAATTTGTAAATAATTTTAAGAATTTTTTATAATGTAATTTTCAGGGTTCGAGGATATATATCAATGGATATATATCATGATATATATCCGATACATATCCGATATATATCCAACTATTTTTTGTGATATATATCAATATAAAAAAATTGTAAGAAAAATTATTATATTATTAGGCAGATTGTTGCTGTTGTTATTTCTACTCCTCAACAGATGGCGCTGGCGTAGAGTTGAAACACGCTATCGTTGTGTTTTCCGTATTCATATATAGTTGACTTAATAAATTGCGCGCGAAAAATTAAAAAAAATTGTGACGAGGTGTGCTGCGGACAAGGAAGCGGATAGTGGTGAGTACAAAACTTTTATTAAACTATTAAAGCTAATTTAAGAAAACAATATAGTAGTTAGTATAGTAAACGTAAAGTAAATTTAAAAGTTAGAGTGAGTAAGTTTATAAAAAAGTAGTTAGTAGTTATTTCTTTTTCAAACCACAGTATTAACTGCAATCATTGTTTGTCCTTTTTTAGGAACAAACTCACATCATGCCAAAGCCTCTCCATCCAGTCTGGGCTGACTTTCAGCTAATAGCAAAGCCCAATAACACGGGAAAATGGGCGAAATGCAAACATTGTTCCAAAGAATTGCAGGGCATTCCGGAGCGTATGGTGAAACATAGAGATATATGTATTGGCAACTCTAACTCCATCACGCGCCCTAATTCAGAGAATTCATCCAGAATACGTCCTGCCGATACAAGTTGTGTTGTTGAATCTACACCACAAAAAAAAACAAAATTTGTCGATGCAAAACAAACTTCAATTGAGGATAAAATAATTGCTACTTCCACAGCATTATCAAAACAACTTGACACTAAAATTGCATCATTTTTTTATGCAACAAATACGCCATTTAATCATGCAGATCACCCGCTATTTAAAGAAATGATTACAGCCTTAAGACCAGGATACAAACCACCCTCCGCATTCCAGTTAGCTGGACCACTGCTAAATAAAACACACGCGTCTGTTGTAGAGAAAGACCAAGAATGCCTACGCGGAAAAACCGTTTCAATGGCCTTAGATGGCTGGTCGAACATTCATAATGAACCCATTGTTTGTTGTAGCATGACAACAGGTGAAGGAGATTGCGTTCTCGTCGATACTGTCGATACGTCAGGCAATTCGCATTCTGCCGAATATTTGACAACTGTAGCTATGCAATCAATCAAAAAGACTGAAGAAGATTTCGGAGTTAAGGTACGCAGTTTTGTTACGGACAATACTGGAAATGTCACTAAGATGCGACGTGAGTTGGAAATGCAAGAAGACACTGACATTATCCAATATGGATGTAGTGCACATTTGTTAAATCTACTTGCTGGAGATGTAGAAATCAAAGGTGTCACTAAACACATCATAAAAGTTGTTAAATATTTCAGGAATAAACATTTGCCTGCAGCGTGGTATAAAGAAGCCAAAGGCAAAAAATTGATCATGCCCATTGTGGTACGCTGGAACTCATTTCGTGATACAATAAGATCATTCGTGGAAAATCGCGGAATACTAGTGCAGATTTGCCAAAATCATCGAGAAGAGATTGAGAGTGACATTTATCGAATTGTTAACGACATTCAAATTGCCAATAATTCATTGGATTTGCTAGCAAGACTGGATCCAATCGCAAAAGCTTTAGATCGCTCCCAACGAGATGGCACAACGATTTCAGTAGCTGTCGAAATTTGGAACAATCTAGAGAAAGATTTGTCAAAATTGTCAAGTCAACCGACTGAAGTTAAATCTGCTTTCAACAAAAGACGCGATATGGCGTTAGGAGCTCCACATTACTTGGCAAATATTCTTGATCAAAGATTTGCAGGCAAAAACTTGACCCCTGATCAACGGAACAAAGCATTTTCTGAATTGGAAAATTTGGAAATAAACTTTATGTCAATGGTTACATTGATAATGACACAATCATCAATTTTTCCGCAATATCTTTTTGGATCACAGTTTCAAACAACTTCACCAATGGATTGGTGGAAGCTTTTAGACATGAACACCACAGATGTCCAATGGCAGCAATGGGAACACAAAAAAAGTTTCCTGAGTATGTGCGAACAACTCCTGACTGCAGTTGCATCAACAGCGGGTCTTGAAAGAATGTTTTCAAGTTTTGGTCTGGTGCAGTCGAAGCTGAGAAACCGTTTGGGAATAGACAAGGCTAACAAATTAGTCTACTTACTTAAAAATCTCAACAAGTCTTCAGCAAAGAAAAGGAACTTGGATTGGATATCAGATCCCACACATGAAGATATTACTCAACCTGCTGATGAAGTAGAAAATACGATTCAAGATGTTGTTGATGTCATAACCGACTCTGATTCAGAATCGGAAGATGACCTACCTTTATCTGTCTTACAGTCAAAATGATGCACACGGCTGTCACGGCATTTCTGATTATTTTATTTGATAATTATTTTATAAAGGATGTAGACCATGACTGATTTGATAACTAAAGGACTTACCTATTTTGATTATATTTTTGAGTTATGTTTATGTTTTATTTATGTTACCTGAGGGTGAAAACTAATGCAACCATTGATTAGTATAATAATTTATCTTTTTGAGTTGATTATTTCTTAATGTGTAAGAAGGTTTTATGTTTTTAAGTTGCTATTTTCTGATTTTTAATAATTTTGTGAAATTAATAAACAATGAAAGTACTTTAGTTTTTCTTTTAATTACTTTATCATATTTATAAAACTCATATGCAAACAGAATACATAAATAAAACAATAAAATGATAATATGAGTTTCATACAAAATGGATATATATCACATTTTGGATATATATCGGATATATATCATAAATATCCGATATTTTGATATTTATAATAAATATCGGATATTTTCGAACCCTGGTAATTTTGTGACTTCTGAATGAATTTACCTTTTAGAGTAGTATTGAGAATTATTTTATATTTCGTGACAATTATTGTTAATTTACTGACCTGTCACGTAGTTACAATGTAAGTAAGAAATGCATAAAATATATTTTTGTAGGAAAAATTTTGCATGCCTAGTATTTGGTGAACCATGAGATACTGTAATTATTTTGACATCTTCCTACCATGGGTTCTAGCAAATAAATAAATTTCATTTCATTTCAACACTGACCTCTATTACTTGTATATATAGAGGTCAGTGATCAATAATCATATGTTTTCTAATAAAGGAGTTTTTTCAGCAGCATAACAGTTTCCTTTAAGTAATATTCTTTAGTGCCTAAATGTTAATAAAAACATTATAAAAGACATGCAATTTGGACTCTATGACAGGTTTCTTACATGAACCTCTAAGGTTATGAGAAAGTCAGTAAGTAGGTATAGCAGCCAGCAGCGGGAGCAAAATTATGCAGATATTGTAATTTAAAAACTATTGGATATTTCATGAACTGATAACACATGGAAACGGATCCATATATGTGATCTCACCCATCTGCACTTGTAATAATAATAAAAGAACTAGTTTATTTTATTTATCTCATGTTATGCTCAGTCAGTGATGCAATGGAATGAACAGGTAGTCCTAAAACTCTGTATTCTAGTACATGTCGCACAAAATAACTTTGGCCCTGTCATTGATGCGCAGTAGTCAAAAATGGGCCATTTTTTCCTTCTGCGCATCAATGACAGGGCCAAAGTTATTTTGTGCGTCATATAGGCACATATGAATCCTGCCATGTACCTACAGGACAGGAATCACCCTCCAAAATTCCAGTTTTTGCTGAAACAATGTGGAGGGGAAGTACCATAGTCACCACGCTTGTTAGCATTACGGCTGGCTCCATGGACTGCAGTTGTTGGTGACCGCAGAGTGTAAGATGATACAATACACAGAAGGATGCTGCTGCCCATCCTCTGGTTCATTAACCCTTAATCGCCTCTTACGACACCCACGGGTAGAGATGGGTTGGTACTATTCTTTCCTTGCACCACCCAATAGGTACTTCTTAATTAGTTAGCACCTACTATTCAATTTACTTCCTAAGGTCGAAAATAAGCTTTTTGTTTGACTGTACCAAACAAGCCAGGTTGCAACCAGCCCTGTATTTTTTTATATTTATTTTTTTTGCTGGAAAAAATGTGGAGGGGAAGTACCATAGTCACCTCGCTTGTCAGCGTTACGGCTGGCACCATGGACCGCGGTTGCAGGTGACCGCAGTAATTAAGATAGTATGATACACAGGAGGATGCTGCTGCCCATCCTGCAGTTTACAAGTAAAGTAGGGATTACTATTATCTAATCTGTGGTGCTCTTCATCTATTATTAGAGAGTTACTCTCATGTCCTATGAGTAAATATCCATGGTAAATATATTTGAGTGGCAGAGAAAAAATATTAAGGAAGTATTAAAATGTAAGGTATATATTTAGTAGTGTTTGCTGTTGTATAGGATTTTCAATACAGGAAGTTATACAGTAAGTTGATAAGGTCGGCCAAGAAAGTGGTCACAAGCACTTCAAGAATCAATAAAATGTAGCCAAGATTTAATTATAACAGTCAAAACAGGGAATAATTACTTTGTTTTATGACATGCAAATGAACTTCAATCATAAGATCATAGACCACATTGAAGACCAACCGAATCAAGGCTGTAGGTAAATAAAGTAATACCTAATTTTTTTTATAAAAACTGCTTTAATACAGGACATAATTAATTCTAAACATTTATTTAGGCTTTTACTACCTACTTATATTCAAAGACAACCTTACTTTGTGTGGACTGGATAGTTTTATGACAATGGTTCTTAGCGTAGATCTGTATGGTTGCAATCTAGATGATTATTCTGCCCTGATCTTCTTCTTCCTTCATGTATCATCGTCGTTGTTATATGCTGATCACAAGGACAGCATTATCAAATAGAGGCACGTACGCAGGGCAAAACAAAGTATGCCATCTTGAATCCACAGAACCCACATTTCCTCGTTGCCAGTTAGATAACAATGCCATTTTAGTTCAATGTTAGTCTAATAGTTCCCTTAGCCCTTGGCGAATCTGCTTCTGTAAGATGTGTGAAGTGGTGGACTGTAGAAACTTGAACCTCAACATAACCTCAAAAATTAGGTAATGGAAATAGCTTCTGGTCCTTGCAGCTTTTAGTTTTTTATTTTCTTAGCAATAATGCGTGGGGTTTAGTATTGTTACATTACTTTTTATTACTGTAAACTTGCTGTAAACAGTCTCAAAGTACCTATACGAGCGAGACGAGAAGAAACTACAAGTGTCATTCAAACGCACAGATTATACAGTCATTTTGTTTGAACGCATGGCGGATGATATGGCCGATGGCTCCCTATGATTTGAACTGATTATTTTTAGTAAAATAATCCAACAATCTGACGCTAAATATCAAAACAATTAATTTTGTTCGATTTAGGTTGATGAACTTAATTGAATGAAACCATTTTAGTCAGCGGCTGCATATTGCGTCAACACTAATTTCGCTCGTAAACTTAACATCCACGCTTGTATGGGCCGAAGCACCAACTCTTTTAAGAAGTCATCTAATGTTATCATCCCTTTAACATTTCGAAAAAACATTCTAGTTGATCACAATCAAAACGATAACAGAATTATTGTTTTGGTTTCTGAAAAGGCTTCGACCGTAATAAAAAATGAGAGCGACTATTTCTGCGGTAGAACTTTTAATTACTGTCCCATACCATTCAACCAAATGTACATATAGATGTTGAAAGAAACAAAAAGCGAAAACTGTACAAAAACCGAAACCGAAAGACTACGAAGATTAATGATCAAAATAAAAAAAAAACAAGGGCAAAAATGGAAAAAGTAGTGCTAAGAAGACTGCTACTCCAGTTGACAGTGTAAAGAAACAAATTTTGCAAGATGACAGTGAATCTAAAGATTATGATTGGTATTGTTAACCCGTGGCGGATCTTATTTACTTGACAAATCTGGGATAGACTGGTTTGCATGCAGATTTTGCAAGAAATGGGCGCACGGATTCTTCATCAAAGGAGATAAGTTTTGTCCGCATGAATTGCAACTCTGATTATTATTATGATTAATAAGAATTTTCTAGGTTTTGTTTGATTCGACTGAAAACCTGTAGAAAAATTACAACGGGATCGTCCTGGCCAAGGGCGTATCAGAACAAAAAAAAATTCAATGTGAGGGCTACCGGCCAGGGGCGAACCGGAATGGGGGCGTAACGGCCGTAAAAGTGCGTAAAAGTGCGAATTCCGACACGCATGTAGTGACACATTTTGCATTGTATCAGCACTTTCGGTAGAGCGCTCCCCGCCACCTCCGGTCGTCTCCTAATCACTGTCGCGCGCGCACTACTGTACTTTGGCCTAATTAATTAATTCTAAAATATCCAGTAAAAACTATCATGTAACTGTGTGTCTTTTGTTAAAAAATATAATTGCGAAGTTTTACATCTATCTGTGACTTTTCTTTAACATCATAATAAGGAGTCCTAAATTAGCCTATCTCACAATAGTGCTAAAGTGGTGACCCCGACAATAGTGCTAAAGTGGTGACCTAAAGTGTGAATTTACCTTCTGTTGTGTTCGTGAATTGTTTGACCGGAATTTTGCTCTGGCAACACTGCCACCGTAAACAATTCAAGTGGAGACCGTGTTGGCTTTAATAAATCTCACTGAGATTCTAGTGCGCTATATCTCCCGAATTTGTGTCCGAAATACTTCATACTTCAAGACCATCCAGGTGCCCAGTTGTTTTGCTGCTCTTGACGATTGATTTCCCGTGCTCTACACTGCAAAATCACAAGACGCCCTTCTTAGGAGCTCATCTTGTAGGAAGATCGAAGGTATTCTGAAAACTCCACATATTTTAACGATCTCTGGTTCTCACTTATCCACCAAAACACTACCCTCATTACTTGCTCACTACATATGATTTTGACTTCGACAGTTGACACTGACAGTTAGTGGCGCTGGGCGTTGGATACGTACCTTACAGTACTACCCGCTCAGTTGATTTGGCGCGCGCGCGAAACTGTGCTTGAGTGATCGAGCCGCGAGATCTAACGCTGGGCGCGCTGGCTGGACTATAAACCGGTTGTATGGCTTGTGTTTGGATAATGTAAGGCCTGAAATGAATATTTTCTTATTGTGATTGATTGTATCTGTTGATTTATGTTAAGTAAATCTTCATTTGATGAATCTTTTTTTAATTATTCAGCTGCAAAAGCTTGGCATTAAGCATTTTATGAACAACTTGCATAAAACTATATTTTGAGAAGTAAAGCGAGGACGTATATGTTTTATGATCTTAATAGATTTGTATGTTCAATTTACATAAAAGAAAAAAATAACCAAAATATAGAGTTAAAAGTTTATGTTTTACAAGCGTTTAAAAATTTGTCGAAAAACTCTAGTAGGAAGAACGACTGAATTTAATATTATTTCCTTGATGTTGGCACTGACAAAGCGCGTTCCATTTGATTGAAATTTATACAATCATTCAGTGAAAAAGGGATGGAACACTTAATCTATGGTTTAATCCTTTAGAACAACAGAGAGAGGTAGATTTGTCAGGCAGCTAGATGGACAATTCAAATGGGTCAGACGCTACCCAGAGGCAGTTTGAGGCAAAAAAAATTTGGGCAGTGTGCTACCCAGTGTCATTTAAGCGGCTACACCACCGCTGACTTGTTGCCTGCCTGCCCGACGTCCGGTCGGACCGTTAGATAATCACCACTGCCAACGCAAGCGACTGGTCGGTCGGATAAACTGACAGAGGACACCTCAGCCTCCGTCTCGCTCGGGAAAAATGATTTGCGACGCATGCAGTGACAGTTTGGACGCAGAATGCATAGACTACAATAAATGCCAGGAATGTGGCCGTTATTATCACCTTCTCTGCATCGGTTTAATGTTACAAACATTTGATAAAGCGCCGGTTAACTGGTCTTGTCCCACCTGCATTTGTAGCAACCCCAAAAACCACGATCTGGAGTCTCCAATCCGCCCGCTCAACGGAACGTTTAACGAGACGCCGAGTTACGTCAACATGACCCGGGGAACAAGAAAAGCACCCGACCTAATGCGCTGCGGAAAGCCTCCAACAGAAGACCAAGGTAACAACAGCGACTTGAAATTACTGCTCAGCTTAGTCAAATCCCTAAAAGATGATAGCAAGGCACTAACCGAGAAAAACGAGACTCTCACGGCTGACGTCTCGGAGCTCAAAGATACTGTGTCTTCGCTTTCCCTAAAGCTGTCTAATGTTAAACTGTGTAATGTCCACAGCGAGCCTCTGGGCAGATCTCAGGAGCCCAAGAGACGACGGCGCCGCAGTAGAAACAAGAAGGACGAGCAGCCTAGTGGTGAGGGTGAGAACCAGGTTCATCGGAATTATGAACAGGCACTGTCCAATGTCCCCTCGGGCAGCGACCCATCACGAATCCCTGTCAGTGAAGCAAAGGTGAGCGAACCCGTAAACTATAATGACGAAGCTAGGACCCAGCCATGGCAAACTGTGACTTATAAACGCAGACGCACAACTACTCCAGTAATCCGAGGATGTGCCAATCAGAACTGCAATATTCTCTCAGCAGAAAGAACCATGAAGGTCCACGTTTGCTTCTTACACCCGGATACAACTGTTGATGCCATGCAGACCCATGTACGTCAATTTGGATCAAGCACATATGATGTCTCGAAACTAAACATAAAACATGGAAAATATGCCTCATTTGTAATATCAGTGCCGGAAGGGGAACTGAAGACTTTCCTAAGTCCTAGTATCTGGCCTGAAAACTCTGAGGTCCGTCAGTGGTTTCCCAGACCTGCCGGAGGTGCCCGATTTAGCCTCTCCTCCGGCCTCAGAAAGTAGGCAGCTTTTTCCTGATCAAACTACTCATCAACATCTGAATAGTACGCTACTGGTCGACCCTGCACAGAGATCCCCGGCCGCGCCTTCCAGACTAGATGCCACCTTCGCTGGAACTACCAACAGTCTGGTTAATAGGGACTCTTCCCGTGCTACAACAGTCTGGTTAATAGGGACTCTTCCCGTGCTACACAAAAATGTCAACAGAATCAGTACCTTAGCTTATGTCACCAAAATGTAAGAAGTTTGTATAGCAAAACCAGAAAAATTGAAGCTCTTTTATCTGACGAACTTAACTGTGATATTTTATTAATAACGGAACACTGGCTCCGTGACTACGAAATTAATTCTGTAACAATTAATAATTTTGACTTAATTTCTCAATATTGTAGACCCCTGGTAGAGCATGGTGGATGTTGCATTTTTGTAAGACCCGGTGTAAAAGCGATAAATCGGCAGGACTATGCTAACTTGTCCCACGAACAAATATTTGATGTGTGCGCTTTAGAATTACTAAATGAAAATGTACTGGTTGTAGCGGTCTACCATTCAAACAAAACAAGCCACACTGAATACTTAGGTCATTTTGAGACTCTGCTTAATAAAATCAATAATGAAGGCCGTAACGCGATTATTATGGGTGATATTAACATCGACTTGCTTACATACTCGACCATTAAGAAGAGGTTACTTGATATTCTCCATGCCAGTAACTTTATCCAACTTGTCGATTTTCCTACTCGTGTAGTTGATGACTCATCAACTCTACTTGACCATGTATACACGAATATTCGCGCCGACTGTGTGTCCGTAAAACCCGTCGAAACTCATCTAAGTGACCATAATGCGCAGAAACTCAATGTTATCAGACAGAACCAGGCTTCGCATGTGAATGTAAGCAAACGAGTGTTCAGTCAAAATAACAAAGCAAGTTTCAGGCTAGCACTAGAATCTGTAGACTGGAAAGAATTATTTAATAAACATAATAATGACTATCAGGCACTTGCGTTCAGTGGCGTGCACTCCGTAAAGACAGAAAGACACTGCCTACCCTCAGATTTTATCTGATACCATATCAATTACATTTTTTAACTAATAATCAAATAAAACTATTCTAAAAACGTAAACTAGCTCCACCTGTCGAGTATCGATGGTATCATCGATACCTGCTACTTGCATATCGCATTGCGCTGCACTGGCGCCACTGCACCTCTAACGGATAAGACACAAACTATTCCTGTCTAAATTTATACATGTGTGGCGCGTGGTTACGCGGATGCTGTTTGTGTGCATTCCTATAAATACGTGGCACACAATGATAAAAATAACGCACACAAACGCAAAGGGTAGGCAATGTCTAACTTTGACCGAGAGTGACCGAACTCTTCCGAATTGGCTACGTAACTATTTTAAAAAGTTGTATTGTTTCATATAATTAGAGCAAAATAAAGACCATTATCATTTCTTCGTATGCATTTGAATAATAAATTTTATTTATCTTTTATACTGAGTCGCCATTGTTTGTTTTGTTTTTATTCGTTTTGGTGATAGCAAGCAAATAATATAAGTTTTTAGAAAAACTGCGTACGAAAAATGAATAATATTCAGTGTGATAGTTGTTCAGGTGGTGTGTGTGTTGAAAGGATAAAAAATGATGCGTTTACGAAATTATCTTTTGTCGAAAAAAAACAAGTAATCGAGAAAGGCCGTTGTAAACCGGATTTGCAATTAATTCAAACTAAAGGTAAAGTAAATCGTAAATTTAACACAAAACAATATGATTCTTATTATTGGCTCACGGCATGCGTTCACAGCAATCGGTTGTTTTGTTTTTCATGCCTCCTGTTTTCGAACACTAAAACCGTATGGAACGACGTTGGTTACAATGATCTTCATAATTTCCCTACGGCAGCAAAAAAACACGAGCAGTCAGAAAAACACTTGGAAGCTGCACTTAAGTATCACACGTTTGGAAAGAATCGTATTGAGACACGTTTAAATTCTCAAATACAAATCGATATTGATAGGCATAATGCGAAAGTGGATCGGAACAGAAATATTTTTCAGCGACTTATTGACATTGTTTGTTTTTTAGGGAAACAAGAACTAGCATTTCGTAGTCATGACGAATCTACTTCATCGGGTAATAAGGGGAATTATTTAGAGATGGTTGACTTGCTCGCAAAATACGACGGAGTTTTGGAAAATCATCTACAAAATTGCACTAGCTCGTTTACGGGATTGTCAAATCGGATTCAAAATGACCTGAATCTCCAGTGTAGCGTCTGTGATGACAGAAACAATAAAACGGCAAATATCAGCCACTGATTTTATTGCTGTGATGGTCGATGAAACACCAGACGTAAGTGGAAAAGAGCAACTGGTTCTGGTTTTAAGATTTTTCCATGAGTCGGAAGTGTTTGATCGATTCATAAAATATATTGACGTAAGTTCCGACCGCACCGCGAAGACTTTAAGTTCTATTATACTGCAGACTCTATCAGAATTTAACTGTTTGTCGAAATTAGTAGCTCAGACATACGACGGTGCTGCTGTGCTATCATCTGAACTGAACGGCGTTCAGTCGTTGGTTCGCCAGCAATGTCCTCTTGCTGTATATGTTTGGTGTTCCGCCCATGTTCTTAATTTAGTACTTTCCAAGTCCTGCGAACGTATCCCCGAGACTAAACGTTTTTTCCATCTCATAAAAACATTAGCAAATTTTTTCAATGGTAGCACCAAAAGGCAATCCCACTACAACAAAATGGCTGACATAAAAAAGTTGCCTCGCGTTGCTGACACACGATGGACTTACAATTCACGAACTGTAAATGTCATTTTCAATGCTTATCCTCATTTAATTGATTTATTTGAAGATATGGCCGAAAACGAAGACTCCTGGGATGGCGAGACATTAAGTCAAGTTTCGTCACTGTCATTTGAATTCCAGTTTTTTCTCCATGTGTTTAACGAAATATTCGCAGAAACTGACGTGCTTTACGAAATTATCCAAAAAAAAACGTCAGATGTGGCATATTGCGTCAAAAAAATTAAGGAATTCGAATCGTTTTTGGTTTCATTCAGGTCTAGGTTTGAGTCTATTTTCGAAAGCGTAAAAAGAATAACGGGACCCCCAAGACGTAAACGCAATGTTGTGGACGCGAAAATGCATTTCAAGCGAATTTTTATTGAAATCATAGACAATATATCTAACGAATGTAACAACCGTTACAAAAATTTGAAAGATTTAAAATTCTTTGAACTACTGTCATGCGAAAATTTCAGTACATATAATGAGCATTTCCCATTGGAAATAGCAACGCAGTTCGTAAATTATTATAAATCTCACAACTTTAACTTAGATCGCCTTATCAATGAGCTTAAATGTGTTTACAATTCCGCCGAATTCGAAAATCATAGCATTTACAAAATTATTGAACATTTTTACGAAAATAATTTAAACTCAGTTTTTCCTGAAGTACTGCGTTTGGCAAAATTGATTGTTACCGTTCCCGCGAGCAGTGCTTCGACCGAAAGGTCATTCTCGTCGTTAAAACGTATTCACACCTATTTAAGAAACACACAAGGCCAGCAACGACTTACAGATCTTTCCATGATTTCAATAGAAAAAAACCTTCTTACGGAAATGAAACGTCTTCCCAACTTTTACGATACTATATTACAGACATACTTACAGAAAGACAGACGTGTAGATTTAATATACAAATAAAAATAACCTTGTATTTTATAAATCATACAGCGTGAATTTGTATTGGTTGCGCACTCGAAGCCCAGTGATTCTGCTCATGAAAACAAGCATCTTTACCGAAGAAAAAAAAATTCTACTTGAAAAAAATTTTTCGCCTCCCCATACAAAATGAGTCGATCACGTGACCACTTTACTATGGAGAAGCAAAAAAAATTTTACGAGTAAATATTTTTTTTCTTCGGGAAAGTTGCTCGTAGTCATGAGTAGAATCACTGGGCTTCGAGTGCGACACCAATACAAATTCACACTGTATACGCACACCCACACCGCACACCATCTTTGCCGCTGCTATTATTTTGTGAATACTGAACACCAAACAAACGCGCCGAAAGGCCACTTCGAATATTCGCAAATTGATATGTCTATAAAATCAGTCGATCTATGGATATTTGAGGTGGCAAATCACAAACCGCATTTTTAAGTTGACGAGACGACGAAACCGAAACCAATATGCAGTATTTTGGTAAGTTAATATCTTTGAAATTTTTCTGCCTACCCTGTCGAAATTCTCTGTGCACGCCACTGCTTGCATTGTCAATTGTAAACATTTTAATGAATAAAATTGATGTTTGTTTTCCGATAAGAGTGATCCCACAGTGCCTTAAGAAGTGTCCGTGGGTGGATGAGTAAATTACCAACTTGAAATTATTAACTTTTGATTTGTTGAATCTAAAAGCCTCACACGCCTCTAATATGGAATTAGCCACGAAAACAGAAAACCTTTTAATTAGATATAATACAGTACTAACTCGAAAACGGACAGACTATTTCAACAACTTAATATCTAACCATCCCCACAAGAGTAGATGTATGTGGTCAGTTTTTAATACAGAATTGGGCAGGAAAACCCGCGACCGGGTCGATTTTACCGACCTAATCCGTGATCATAGCAACCGACCGTTTACCTAGAAGCGTGAGTTAGTCGACTCACTAAATAAAGAGTTTGTAACGGCAGCAACGCGATGCGGTGCTCCCGCGGCCAACACCCAACTCTCACTCGCGGCGATGGCCGAGTGCCTCTCCGAGTGCGATTCCTCCATCCGCCTAAAACAGTTCACTCCTACCGAAATAGCAAACATTTTAAACTATAATATCGCGCCGAAGAATGGCACCGAAATTTACGGTTTATCCGCTAATCTATTAACACTTTCAGGGCCAATCACGCACCATTCACGTGAAGAGATTTTTCCTCTCACTCGCCAGTCACGAGGATGTCACGTTATCTGACTTTCATATTGTTTAGTACAAAATCACGTCGACCTACCGCGATTGGCGTTCATCGTACTTGTAGCTCGGTTCATTAGGAGCACACGTGCAAAAAATTATGAGTGTGGTGCGTCAAGTGTAGGCGTGAGAGCGGGAACAGTGACGCGCCGCCAGTGCGCCGGCGGCAGACATACGGGCAGGGAGTGTTTGTGTATCGGTTTTCGCGCCAAAATGTCGCTCGCGCGCAATAGTCGTTTGCGTGATGGCCAAATTGAGGCTGAATTGCAGAATGATGAAGATTCAGACGTAGTTTCAGATGAGGAAGAGTATGAAGACGAAATCCAAGGTAAAATATTGTTTTATTTATTGTTATTTACCAACCTATTGCTTGCGCGCGCAGAGAAATGACACATTGACGGGAATTTCTTACCAATCCTCTTTTTTATTTATTGCAGAAGTTGTCGACGAGTACCGTCAGATAGTAGAAGAGTTAGAAGGTTTCTCTGACGAAGAACCAGCCAGGGAATTTACGCCACCACCCTCAGGTTTACCTGACGAAGAACCAACCAGGGAATTTACGCCACCACCCTCGGGCCGCGGCCGTGCTCAAGGTCGTGGCAGTAGAGGCGCCCGCAGTAGAGCCAGACGCTGTAGTGCTGGTCGCAGCCGCGGAAGATCCCGAAGTCACACCGCAGTTGATTACCGAACTTTAGATGAAGCAATGGGCTGGTCATACGATATACGACAAACTACAGATCAGCCTGAATTCGAGCAGGAGGTTGGAGTACAGGTTCCTGTGACCTCAGACTGGACTTGTTATGACTGTTTGAAGTTATTTTTCACGCCGGAGTTCTGGAAGCTGTTGAAAAGAGAGACCAATCGGTACGCAGCACAGTCAAGAGCTTCATTGTCTCGAAAGGGTCAGCTGAAACCAAATTCTTTATTGGCTTCATGGACGCCTGTCACTGAAGGCGAGATGAAGGCGTTCTTTTCAATCATCATTCACATGACTCTTGTAAAAAAGGAAAGTTTTGACTCGTACTGGTCGACAAACTTGTTCATAAATACTCCTTTTCCTGGACGAGTTATGTCAAGACAACGCTTCCGCGCTATTTACAGCTGCTTGCATTTGAATGATAACTCCAACTACATACCACGAGGGCAAGAAAATTACGATGCTTTTTTCAAACTACGACCATTCTTTGATATGTTGGTCAACCAGTGCAAAAGCCTGCTTCTGCCTGATGAAAATCTCACCATAGACGAAGGTACATGTGGTTTTCGAGGGCGAGTGCATTTTCGTGTCTTCAACAAAGACAAACCAGATAAATATGGCATGAAGATATATATGCTTTGTGAGTCGGAAACAGGCTACGTTCTAAACATGGTGCCATATGTAGGTGACTTTAAGACTGTTGACAAAATAATTTTTGAGCTCATGGAAGGGTAAGGGAAGGGAATGGTACACAGTATACATGGACAGATTTTTCACTAGTCCCACAGTTTTAGATCTGTTGTGGCTGCGTAATACGCGAGCGGATGGCACCGTGATGTCGAACAGAAAAGGGCTACCAAAACAATGGATACATCAGCCACTGGAACTGAACGAAATGGCGTTCGCTCACCGAGGCAACATGACAGCCTGCAAATGGAAAGATAAGCGAGACGTCCCTTTTCTGAGTACCAAACATGCAGCAACATGGACTGAAGTACCTGCCAAAACGAAGAATGGCATTGTGCAAAAAGTAAAGCCTGATTGTATCCTGGATTACAATGTGAACAAAGTTGGTGTGGACCTAAACGACCAGTAAGTTTCGTATTACTCACTCAAGCGCAAGTCCATGAAGTGGTGGAAAAAAATGTTCTTCCATTTGTTTGCCAGGGCCACAGTCAACGCCTTCATCATTTATAACAAATCACAGACTCCAGGGAAGAAAAGGATGCTGTTTTCTACGTTCCTGCTGCACTGTGGTGAGGCTATGGTGGAAGAATCAGGGGTGGATCTGGCAGAAGAACGCAGGAGTCGTGGCCCACATAACCCAGACTTGGCTAGATTGTCTGGCCGCCATTTCATCGAGCCTATTCCGCCAACAGCAGCCAAACGAAAACCATACAAAGTATGCAAAGTTTGCGCGGATACCATGAAGGTCAGGACTGGTACCAGGGGCCGCAAAGAAACGCGATATCATTGTGGTGACTGTCAGGTCCCTCTTTGCATTCATCCGTGCTTCAAAAAGTATCACAATTCACGAGATTACACCCGATGAATGACGTTAGACTATTTTTATTTTTGTAAAACCTCCTTTTTTTGTGTGATCTAAATAAATATAAATAAATAAATATTATATTATATTGTTTTATTTTAGAAATAAAAAATATAAATATCAAAAATAAAGTAAAAGAAAAAAGTAGATAGCTATCTATTTTGTTTCTTTTTTTATGTCCGTTAAAAATTACCGAAAAACGGCCGGCGCGGAGCGGATTGCCTATTAAAAAACGGCCGGCCCCGAAAGTGTTAAAATACGTAGGTCCATCCATCTATCAAGTGTTATCACTTTGTTTAACAGATGTTTAGAAATTGGAATCTTTCCGACAGCGCTTAAAAAAGTTAAAATCACCCCACTTTACAAAGGTAAGGGTAAGCGATCAGCAATGGAATCCTACCGCCCGATATCGCTAGTGCCAGGCCTTAGTAAGGTGCTGGAGGTGGGTCTGAATACCAGACTATTAACCTTTTGGACTGAGCGTAACCTCATGTCAGATAGGCAATTCGCATATAGGCGTGGTCGTTCTACAACCGACCTCGCGAGAGAAGTGGTGCGGAGTGTGTTGCGCGCGCGTGAGGCCGGCCTGCAGGTCGCTATGGTGTGCTGCGACTGTATTGTTTAGATGGTTTCAATGTAACTTATCTAGTATTTTCCCAGCACACCCGTATTATCGCAACGCCTGTCAAGCCCAGACTGACTCTCCAGTGTTGCCACCTCCCGGATAGTGTTGCATTAATTATTAGTATGCTACATCTACCTTTTGTTTTAATTGAAAAGAAAACATAAAGATCCTTACTGCAACTGATTGACTTACAATAATCAATTAAACAAACCAGTGTAATCAAGGACGTTAATTAATAAGTAGCTTTCATTTATTTTACTATTAATGTTAGGTATCCGAATCACTGCCTTTCCTTTCATCATTATCTGTACAAACTTTTCACTGGCCTTCTCGGTCTCGGTCTACTATGTTTCTACATAGTCTCTGTCCTGTTTCATCGTTTTCAACTTCCATATCATTTCCAACTTTCATATCATTTCCAACTATCATATTATTTCCATTCTGTTTTGTTACTGCTTGTGGCGCCTCACTGATTGTGGTGAACATATTTATCAATTTTTTTTCCTTCTGTCCCACCCCGATATCCGACTTGCCAGTGAGATGTCTGGCTTTGACTAATCTTCAATCGTTTTAATATATCGCTGTTTTGCCTCTCACCCTCGCTGTTTTTTTGGAGCCAATATCGTATGCTATGAAATACACGTAGACCATATTATTTGCAGAAACTGTTAAAATATGCACTGCAAGTGAGCTTTAATCAATAATTATTTAAATATTTTTTTCTTTTTCAGGTAAGTTTTATATAATTCTTTAAGTAATTTTATGTTTTCCATTTTTATTTAAAAATTACGTCGCTTCACAACAAAGTGGCGCCGTGGTGGAAAAAAGAAGCGACAGTAAAAACCCACGCGCTCCTTTAAATATGTTTGAATGTACAGAGTTGATACAATCAACATAAGACAATTTGAATTGCATAACCGTAGCCTAAAATCCCATGGATTTTCTCTTCTAGGTACTCTAATATTTAATAATAACCTTTCTTAATTTTTTTTTTGCGTGATAAACAATTTTGAATTTATCCATTGGTAAAACAAGGAGATAATGATTCGAGGCTGAAAATGAAAATTCCTTGTTTAACCAATCTTAGTTCACTGTCTACTTGACATGCAAGCTTTAATTCGTTTAAACTGATTGCCATGGGAAAACAATGACTAATTACTACATTTACGTAATTACCTTCTTCGAAGTGCTGCGGTGGTAAATTTTGGAAACACAACCGTCTGCAATATTTTACCAGAACTGTAAACAATTGTTAATTTAAATCATTGCAGCCGCAAAACGAAGCGGTCAATTCGCACACATAGTTCAGAGATTGGCCCAAAATTCACCTCCAGGAGTTTGTGATTCGTGACCAATTCGGATCCGTCTTTTCCAAATAGTGGCATCTAAATTTACACATATTACTCATACTTATACACATATTTATTTATTTTATTTTTTATGCCACAGCGAAAGGCACAGGCATCACTTTAGAGAGAAAAGCACAGCCACAGGCATAAACACATAACCACCGGCATCGTTAAACCACAGGTATAGCCACAGGCACAGTTATTTTATATGCCACAGCCAAAGGCACAGGCATCACCTTGGGGGAGAAAAGCACAGCCACAGGTATAACCACCGGCATCGTTAAGCCACAGGTATAGCCACGGGCACAGCCTCAAATACTGAGACAGGCACAGCCTCAGGTACAGCCACAGGCTTAGTTGCAGTTACTTACTGTACAAAGTTTGCTTTAAAACAATAATTCATTGGTCGTTAAATGTTTATTAAATGTCTTTGTCTTAACTCCTCCGCAGTAAACTGTACTATCCATTTTTTGGTATCTAAAACAGAACTACCACCACATCTCAACTTGAGGGAAATTTCTAATGTAAAAGATCATTTTGTGTTAATTACACCCTGTTTATTGTAAGTTTTATTAAGATATAGAGTAGATATTTATTTTGTATTTATTAACCTTATTGCGACTATTGTATGCTTTAGCTTGTTGAATTACTCAAATTCGCTCGGCTGTTTCTGAATGTACTCGACTGTCCTTGACTGTACTCGAATATACTGGACTCTTTACTCGACTGTACTCTTCTGTACTAGACTTTACTCGACTGTACTTAACTCTTTACTCGACTGTACTCTACTGTACTAGATTTTACTCGGCTGTACTTGACTGTACTCAACTGTACTAAACTGTTCTTGACTGTACTAGGCTGTACTTGACTGTACTAAAGTGTTGCCTACGGTATTCGACCGTACTTGATTGATACCCGATATTATCGAACTGTACCCGATTGTTCCTGATCGTACCTGATCGTATTCGATCGTACAAGACCGTACGTACTTTTAATTGTAACACTCAATTTTGAGTAGGCGGTTTCTTCTTTAATTACGCTGCGGTTAATTTGGTTAACCACAAGTCATGTCAAAGTGTCAAAATGAAGTGTATGTAATAAAAAGTACTACGTCACGACAATACATCGCCTTAAGTCCGAACGAGTGTATGGATTTCAAGCTTTATGTAGGTACAAGTCTATTTCTCACAATTGTACACGAAATAACTATACTTCATACTTGAACATACTATTTGTCTCGTTTTCCAATTCCACAACCGCACATTATCTTAGTAAAACCGACTGGTTATGGATTTAAATTATTTCCACCATTTGTTATTCAAGTCTGTTTGACCAATAACCACAATCACTAATACAGCAGGTACTAAATTCTATATATATATATGTAAGTAATTGTATAGGTATTATAGGCAAACGGTGCCACTCTAGCGGCTCTTCTACTACCTGGCCGAAGGGCTCCATTCTGGGTGACGACCACCCCAGAGAGCAGTCAGTCATGTCCTGACCACACTCATGGATGGTATATCAAGTCAACGTGCTAACAGGGTAATTTCTCACCGTTGTGGAACGCGGCTCTGATATGAAATCAATCACTCTATAATTTCATTTTATAATTTTCAAACAAAACTCAACCCGGATATCATATAGCTTCAGTTCATTGTTAACTTTACTATGTATTTCAAAACGGTTTACTATGTAATCATCTGTTTCCAATAAAGTGTTTATCTAAACTATTTTTATTTTTAGTAAACACAACAGCTCATCAGTAGAAACACTTTAGGACTTTATAGCATGCTAATAGAGTTGAAAAAGTTTCTACTGATGTGCGGTTTACCGTACCTAGGTATAACCTGTCAACTTAATATCCATGTCCAGCACATTGTGCACTTTTTGGGGCTACCTAATAAAGGTATAAGGT
This sequence comes from Athrips mouffetella, assembly GCA_947532105.1. Lineage (NCBI taxonomy): Eukaryota > Metazoa > Arthropoda > Insecta > Lepidoptera > Gelechiidae > Athrips > Athrips mouffetella. The sequence goes on from OX383974.1 coordinate 15,038,870, forward strand.
TTTATGTATCCCTATGGTCAAAGGTTGCCTGTAAGAGATCGCTTGCAGCGATAAGGCCGCCTTTGCCCACATTAGGTTAAGTTCTCTATGTACATTTGTTTTTTGTTGTTATGTGACCAATAAAGTGTTCTATCTATCTACTTGTAATCAACAGTTGTCATTGTAGGTACCATTCAGCTTTCGTTGAATTACCTCTTACACACTTATAGGTACCATTCAGCTTTCGCCAAATTACCTCTTACACACTCTTATAGATACCGTTCAGTTTTCGCCAAACTACCTCTTACTCGCTCTTATAGGTACCGTTCAGCTTTCACCAAACTACCTCTTACACACTCCTATAGGTACCGTTCAGCTTTCGCCAAACTACCTCTCACACACTCTTGTAGGTACCGTTCAGCTTTCACCAAACTACCTGTTCTACCATTCAGGTAGGTACTTTCTTTTTTCACCATAATCTTAGTAATATCTCAATTATACCAATTTCACAAAGTAAGTAAGTAGGTATGTTGTCATGTTTTAGATACCTCTTACATCATAGATAGGCACCATATGAATTAGTAATTGTGCATACAAAAACAGCAAGTGACATGTGTAGAAGTACCTTTAATAAGTAGTCATGTGTAAACATACCCTTAACAAGTACCATGGAAATGGGACGGGTATGACAGAAAAATCAATTTAATTTTTTTCCAATCACTAACCTTCATTTTATTTGAATAAATTTAGGAATATAGGTATTGACTAAATAGTTACTTAAACGATGAACCAACATCCTTTGTAAAGCTGTGACTAGTATTATCACTGCCTATGTCTAGGTTAGGATTCAATTTTTCTTCTACTTTGTTACTTGGTATTTATGTTTAGTGATAGTTTTAAGGTTTGCACAAGCATGAAAGAACAGTTACTTATCTGTTATAATAGAGGGTCACTATGACTATTTAGTCTTAACTATCGCCACTTTAGAACGTTTTTAACTATTGCCACTTTATTCTTATCTTGTCTCAATAGACGTACGGGCCAGACTCGCTTTGCGAGTGACAAGCTTGAAGCAGGTTGGAAGAAAAGTATCTCAGGTAGGAAACGGAACATATTTGTTGCAAATTAAGCCAAACACGACATCCAAACTGCTTTTTAGATCTAGATCGTCGCATAACGAGTAGGTAGTTAACATGTAAACAATCACAATTCATCCCTTCGGCATACACCCGTGTTGGCTGCAGCCGGTTTTGGATAAAATATTTTTTTTATGAACAAACATTGCTAATTCTGCCTGAAGTCAGATTTTAGGTCATAATGCGTAGTAACCTTGATGTAGATAGTTACTATTTCCAAAGCAGTAATAACCTTATGTTTCAAGTTAAAGCCTCACAGTACGCAACTAAACAACATCTCAATTATCGATTTACCTTTACTTCGAATATAAATATTGTTACAATCGTTTTATATAACTTAATCGTTTAGGTACCAATCGACAAAATGAGACCAGTTCTATGGTAGGTATTTTAAAGTATAAAATATCTTTTTCTATCAAGAAAAGATGTAATAGGACAAAGGTTTAATAAGAATAATAATTTAAGGTAAGTAGGTACATGTGACACACTGTTGTCGTAAAAGTATTGGAAAAAGACTGCTGTCCAGCTGTGGACGTCTATGGCTGTTAAGCTGCTACGCGCTATCCAATACTCGCTTGACCGAAGCCGGGTTTTCGAGTCTCCCGAATTTTTTTTCCCATGCCTTTGTTTCAGTTTCTAATTCAACAGAAAATTTATATCACGTATTGCATCACTGAACAAGATTATTTAACAACATGTGAAGAGTAACACAGCTAAAATAATTATATTTAAATACCAAGTCCTTTGGTGTGAATTTTGACCAGTCTCAAATCATCGATTTACCTCTTTTCCTTATCAATGTGATAATTAATTTGTTTCTTAACTTGCCTTCAAGTTCGTAGTCTCTCCAGGGTCGCCATTGTATTGTTTAGATGGTTTCAATGTAACTTATCTAGTATTTTCCCAGCACACCCGTATTATCGCAACGCCTGTCAAGCCCAGACTGACTCTCCAGTGTTGCCACCTCCCGGATAGTGTTGCATTAATTATTAGTATGCTACAGCGACCTCTCGCGGGCTTTCGATACTGCTGATCACACACTTCTCAGGAATAAACTTAGCCACTGTGGTATACGTGGCCCAGCCCTGTCGCTGGTGGTCTCGTTCATGACGGAGAGGGGGCAAATTGTCGTGGGTGACAGCGGGAATGTCAAATCTTCTGAGCTAGACAACTTGATGGGAGTCCCTCAGGGCTCTTGTCTGTCCAACACTCTTTTCAGTATCCTGCTGAACGACCTCCCGGCCGCTATTAGTGGCGCGGAAGTGTTCATGTACGCAGATGACGTCACCGCTGTAGTCAGCGCGCCTACAGTGCCAGCATTGGAGGCGGTACTTAACTCAACTGTCTTGAAACTGAACCAGTGGTTTTGTTCTAATGGCTTGGCTCTAAACAGAGGAAAAACCTGTTTTATTCAGTTTAAGCTAAATGTACAAAGTAGAAAATCGCAAAATTTCACAACCACAGGCAGGATTCGAACCTGCGTCTTCTGCGTAAGTACCGCAGACGCTTTACCAACTAGGCTACTGTGGTCCTGCCCGATGTTGTGAAATTTAGCGACCTCTTTACGCATTTCAACGTTGCGTTTGTGCTGCCACCTAGTAAGCGTTTTTTGCTGTACTAGCTCAACTAGTCCATCATTGCAGATAGATTTCGAGTTGAAAATTGGTAACACTACGTGTAATTGAAAATGATTTATATTTTAACACTTCCTGTGTTCGGATAAATCTACAACGCAACACAAACGCAGCACAAACGCAACGTTGAAATGCGTAAAGAGGTCGCTAAATTTCACAACATCGGGCAGGGCCACAGTAGCCTAGTTGGTAAGTCTAGAACAAGCTGACTGGACAAAAACCATGTGTCAGTTTCCCAGAAATTTTTATTCCTAGCAATAGTTAACACATAGGTAACAACAATCCCAGGAATAATTAGAGTCTACCCTCATTAGTTAATGAGCATTGACAACGAGTATTTAAGGTAAGGGGTATTTTTGTATGCAATTACTTGCAAAAACGTCTCGGTCGTGTTAATTTCTCTCTGTTTTATGGTGCTTTGTATATAAATTTTATGTAATGGATTTGAATCTTGAGGGTGAGTAGTATATTTTGATACTAAATTAATTGGTATAGCTTACTATTATAAATGGTAAAAAAATATGTATTTAAAAAAAACTTGTGATTTTGCCTTGTTTTCAAACTTTAAAGGTCAAAAAGTTACATGTACAAACCTGTACAAATTCTACTAAATATTTTTTATGGTACCTTTAAGTGTGTAGATTCTTTCCATAAAAAAATCCATTGCGACTTTTTTGCACAACTAATTTTTTTTTATTTTTTTTTTAGGTCGCGTTTATAAAATCTCAAGAAAAGATTTTTTCGAGGAATGGCTAAGACACCCTAAGGACAAACGCAACGAAGCGATATTTCGTTTGGTTTCCCTGCGCAACGATCTGACTGGTGTGACTGAGAGTTCTATACGTGGAATGAAGCTCACTATTGCCAAGTATGGGTCACAAATTCTGAACAAGTGGGATAGCTGCGCAAGGAGTCGTGACCGTTTCAAAAAAAACAATGAAGAGTGGCTGGAAGGTCCCGATATTTCATTTGATATCTTCGTTCAGCCTTCAGTACAACCATCGACCTCAACAAGCGTTTCTGCTGGTCCGGGCCGACCACATTTAGATTTCCATGAAGCTAGCACGAAGACCAAACGGCGAAGGATTGATGATTTGTTATCAAACCGAAGCACAGAAGAACTCGTGTATGCAGCAGAAGTATCGACAAGGCTATCGGGGCAACGGAATGTAGCTCGGGTTATCAAAGAAGTGACCAGTAGTGATCCTGATAAGTGCAGTGAGATTTTGAAAAAAACTGAAAGTGACGAGGTAATGCCTAGGTGTTTGAGCAATGAAGAAGCATTGGCTTACTATGTAGACGCAAAGTGCACAAGTCACGCTTATAAACAGACGCGGAAGTGGAGCATCAAAGCGGGTCACAAGGTATTTCCGTCGTATTATAGTGTTAGAAAAGCAAAACTAGCTTGCCTGCCTCTAGAAGAACAAACTGTTGTGAATGAAACTCGTGCTGAAATCAAATTGCAAGCAGTTTTAGATAAACAATTAACAAACAATTTATTGCCGACAGTTTGCAAGTTTCAAGAGAAGTTATCTGTCACACATGAATTGCTTTCAACTATGGTCGATGGGAAAGTTTGCAATGCTATGACTGAAACGAAATCTACACAGACATGTTATATTTGTAATGCAACTCCTAAGCTGATGAATGATGAAGGCAGAGAGTTTACGGTTGACAAAAGTAAGCTCTGTTTTGGTTTATCTACATTGCATGCTTGGATCCGTACCTTTGAATGCTTGCTCCACATTAGTTATCGACTTGACGTAAAGCAATGGAGGCTAAACAAAAATAATAAAGCTAGTGTGGATCAGCGTTCAGATGAAATAAAACATCAATTCAAAAGTAGAATGGGGTTGATTGTTGATAAACCAAAACCAGGCTACGGAAATTCTAATGACGGAAATACCGCTCGCAGATTTTTCGAGAATGCTGAACTAAGTGCTGAGATCACAGGGTTAGATGCCGAATTGATAAAAAAATTTGATATATTACTCCGTGCTTTGTCTTCGGGATATGATATAAATTTAGAAAAATTTGAAAATTTTGCCTTAGAGACTAAAAATCTTTACTTGAATCTTTATTCGTGGTATAACATGCCTGTAACTGTTCACAAAATACTTCTGCATAGTTCTGAGTTTATCAAGACGTTTCATTTGCCTATGGGACAACTTTCTGAGGAGGCACAAGAAGCTCGTAATAAGGACTGCAGAAGATTTCGTGAGCATAATACACGGAAGTGTTCGCGTATTGCCACTAATAAAGATTTGTTAAATATGTTATTAATTACATCTGACCCTGTAATTAACAGTTTAAGAGAAGTGCCTCGAAAAAAATGCAGTAAGCTCCCTTCCGAAGTTCTAGATTTATTAAATTCGCCTAGTGTAACAGTAGATAAGGTTGTAGTATCTAGTTATTGTAAGCAAATTGATAATCATGATCATGATTATTCAATAAATGATTCCAGTGAAAGTGATGAAGATGATTAGGTAAATGTTTTCTAATGACATTTGAGCACATTAAATATCATTAGAAGACAATAATAGTAATAGTTTTTATTGTAAAGTAAATTAGTAGGTAATTCTCGTTCTTATTTAATTTTAATTAGTTTCTATTTGTATTATGACATTTTTTGTACAGTTTATTCTGTGTGTATGTATGTATCTGTCATTCACTTTTTTATACCTATAATATTTTTTTATACATGCCGATAATGAACCTCCTATATAAATAAATCTTTTTTAATAAAGTTGTTTTTTTATTTCAATTTCCTAACTAAATAATTACTTCTTAATTATTTTTATCTTGTTAGAATCCATAAAAATGTGAAACTGAATAAAACAAAACATGTAGAAACTAAAAAACACCAAAAATCAATTAAAATAATTTTGTCCAGTCAGCTTGTTCTAGACGAATCACTGTGGTCTGCGGTACTTACGCAGAAGACGCAGGTTCGAATCCTGCCTGTGTTTGTGAAATTTTGCGATTTTCTACTTTGTAGATTTATCCGAACACAGGAAGTGTTAAAATATAAATCATTTTCATTAAGCTAAATGGCCATCAGCAAAATCAATTTAAGGTACTTGCAGGGGACACGACATTAGACCAAGTCACGGCAGTGAAACTGCTCGGATTCAATATAGATAGCTGTCTTTCATGGGAGACACACATTGACGGTATGTGCGCACGATTAGGTCGAGCGTGTTTCGCTTTACGCCGACTTGCGAGGACGGTCAGTGAGAGCGTGGTCAAGTCGTGTTACTATGCCACCGTACACTCGCTTCTGCTTTACGGGACCGAGCTGTGGGCGCGCGCCGCCGACTGGCATCGCGTCTTCGTCATGCAGAAGCGAGCTGTACGCGCTATGGCTGGTATCCCGGACGATGAATCAGCACGCGAACATTTCATCAAATTTAGAATTTTGCCCCTACCTTGTATGCTTATCATGCAGGTAGCGTCATTCATGTATCTTAACAAGCAACAATTTGAACGCAGGGGTGTAAACGCTAAATATAATCTGCGTAACAACAGAAACAAAGATTTACTCATCGCGGACTCTCGTAAACTGACCAGATCAGAACAGTCAGTTTACATTATCGGCCCCAAGGTGTACAACCGCTTACCGATCCTTGTTAGAGACGCAACATCCACTAGTGCTTTCAAGAGTAAAATAAAAAAGTGGCTAAATGAAAAGTCTTTCTATAATTATGACGATTTCTTTAATTTGCCTGTGCAAATTCAATAAATTTTTATTTGATCTTGATATTTGATCTTGCTTAGAACTAATTATAATTATCAATAATTGTAATGTAGTAGGTACATTGCTAATTTAAAACTTGACTTGTAACAATGTTATTAATAATAAATTTCATTTCATTTCATTTTTTTCATTTTATTTCATTTGCCAAACTAGTGTTCAATAGTTACCCCAAAATGGCTACACCACCACCACCGCCACCGCCCCCACCGCCACCGCCGTACATGGATTTGGCAGCAATATCGTTAGCTTCAACGATTCCAGAATTTTGGGTGCGGCAGCCGCGTTTGTGGTTTCACCGTTTTGAAGCGATAGTAGCGCCACAGAGGTTGGGAGACGCCTCAAAATATGACTTGGTGATATCAAAACTTGGGCCAGAGGTCATCGGCCAAATCACCGATGTGCTGGATAACCCGCCCACTACCGGCAAGTACGACATAATCAAGACTAAGTTACTTATTTTATATGAGTGCTCAAAACGCCGGCAAGTCGAGAAATTGATGAGCGAGATGGAGCTAGGGTCCCAGAAGCCCTCGCAACTATTAAGGAAAATGAAGGACCTAGCCCGTGATATCATGCCCGACGACACCCTTAAAGTGCTTTGGGAAAGCTTACTGCCAGCCACTGTTCGTGCGGTCTTAGCCGTAACTGAAACGAAAGACCTAAGTAAGCTGTCATCAGTTGCCGACGATGTTCTGGAAGCAACCAGGAACGGCACGGTAGCATCTATTACTCAGCAGCCTGGAACGTCTTCAGCGCCGGATAACCCCATCCTAGCCGAGATAGCGAAACTCAACGCCAGATTCGATAAGCTAGAGGCAAGTCGAGGAAGAATCTCCCGCAGTAAGTCCCGTTTCCAGCGTTCAAGTTCACAGGACGACAGGAACAGGAGTAGTTCGCGTAGTTCACGACGACGTACAACAAAAAACCCAGGCTGGATGTGCTTTTACCATTTTCGTTACGCAGATAAAGCGCGAAAATGTGTCGAGCCATGTTCCTGGAAAAAACAACAAGCGGAAAACTAGATGAAGTGCAGGAAACGGCGGAATTCTGCACTATACTACTTGCCAGCCGCCTTAACATAACTGATATGAATACTGGGTTGAATTTTTTGGTTGACACGGGAGCAAACGTCTCTGTGGTTCCTGCTACTAAGAAGGATAGGACATCGGAGGATATTACCTACAAGTTATACGCCGCCAACGGAACCGAAATCAAGACGTATGGTGTAAAATCGTTAGTGTTGAATTTACGACTCCGTCGCGTATTCCGTTGGGACTTTATCATCGCGGATGTGAAACAACCCATACTCGGCGCGGACTTTTTAAGCTATCACAAATTATTGGTAGACGTTGGCCAGAAAAAGCTTATAGATCAGGTAACCAACATAAATGTGATTACTTCCTTAGTAAAATGTTCTCAACCTTCTGTCAAAACTTTAGATGTTAAACAGCCATATCACGATATTTCGTCAAAGTACCCGGACATTACTAGGCCCACATCTTTCAAGGAACCTCCGAAACACCCTGTATTGCATCATATTGACACGACCGGTCCGCCGGTATACGCGCGGGCAAGGCCGTTACCACCCGACCGGTATGCTAAAGTTAAAGAGGAATTTAGGGTTATGCAGGAAATGGGAATATGTCGACCTAGTAAAAGTCCTTGGGCCAGTCCCCTTCATGTTGTACCAAAGTAAAATAATCAAATAAGACCTTGTGGTGATTATCGAAGACTCAATGCGATAACCAAACCTGATCGTTATCCAGTACCTAGATTACAAGATTTCACATATGTACTGGCGAACAAAAAAATATTTACAAGGTTAAACATAAATAGGGCATACCATTTTATACCTATTCATCCTAATGACATAGAAAAGACAGCCATAATAACGCCTTTCGGCCATTTACTTATATATAAGTACTAGCCCATCGGCACGTTACAATGTCCCCAATTCGTTGGTCCGAAATTTGACGTTTAGGACCAACAAATGTCAGTCGTTGTCAATATTGAATGCAAATAAACTTACCAACAAAATAGAATGTTCTTAGTTGAAGATACAATATACCGTAAAATGGGGGGAATAGAATTCACGGGGGCAATAGAAAAAAAAAACCGAACTGTTTAGACGACTCCTACATACAGTCTCTTCAATATTATTTTAGTAGAAACTATTTTTTTATTTTGGCAATACCATTAGTTTTTTTTTTACCATAGCCAAATGACTCAACTGTCATTTTTAGACAGAAAATTACCGGTAAAGTTGCTGTTTAAAAAAAGCCGAAATTTAGCTCCTCAAAACTTTAAGTTTTCAAAATTAATACTGCGTTTTTGTGAGTTCTGATTATTAATGCTGAATGTAAGTACAATATTCTTACTAGATTTCACTAAAGTTATTGTTGTCATGACAGATATTCTGATCTCCAATATTATAATATTTAAGTCACCAGTGTTTACTAACTTTTCATAGCTTTACGATATTGTTCATAAATGGTTGTTGAATTGACTCCTTTGTACAAACTGTCAGAGCGCGGCGGCTTTTCGACCAATCCCAGCGTTTTATGGAAAGGGTAATATTGTGGTGGGAGAGGTCTCTTGAACGTTCGAGCCAGCCTCGCTCAGGCAGTCGTATTTTGTTCTTCAAACTGGGAGATGCTACCTTTAAAGGAGTAATCACGTATTGTGTAAAATTATGAAGACTCTTCTTCATATGTATGGTATTGTGTTAATGTACCCATTTTAACACTGTGTAAAGTGAATAACTTATTACAAAACGTAAGTAGACTTCGAGTGTTTTATTTAACATATTTCTCAACTCCCTCTCATTTGTTAACATGTCAGAAGCGGGATACGAGCCCTCACTTCCCACAAAGTGGACTGATAAAGTTCAAAAATACATCTGCTGTATCTCAAAAACTGACTTGTTTGAAATGAGTGGAAAAACTGGAAAATCAACTACTTGTTTTTTTTTCTCATGTGGTATTTTTTTTCACCTTTTTTTTAACGTTGTGTTAAGGACGAGTGATTATTAAAAGTAAATAGTTATGATTGTATACTACCTACATTTTAAATCATTTTTGCACAAAATCGTTAGACGTTGGTAAGGAATAAGTGTACACAGTTCACTTTAACCATTTATTATCAAGCCTGAGTTTAAAACAAACAACATTTCGTGCTTTCATTCAGACAAATTAATCTTTTAGTTGTGTTTTACATATGGTTGTAATAATTTTTGGTGTAGGTACGTATTCAAAATAATAGTCTGAAGGTCTATTGGTTCGTATTCCCATGCATAGTTCACTGTTTCAATTAATTATGTTCTTTATTTTGTTTGAAATTTACTGCTGCAAAAAAACACGTAATATCTAACTACGAGTAAAAGCTACTTAAAAGTGTCCACTATTACGTTTATAGATTTCATTCAATTTAAAGCCTTAAAAGCGTTTCAAACATTGATCGCTTCTATACAATAGATACTCGCGCTGGAATTTTTACATTTCAGCACGTCATAATGGACAAAATCCGTAACCGTGGCAAGAGTCTAGCTTCGATTCGAGCGTTGCCTAGCTGTGCAGCGCAGCAGACTGCGCCGGGCGAGCAGCAGGCCGAACAGCAGCCAGCCCACAGCAGTCGGGGCCTCGTGGACAGCAGGCCATGCAGCCAGACCACAGCAGTCGGTGCTTGGTGGACAGCAGGCCATGCCGTCAACCCACAGCAGTCGGTGCCTGGTGGACAGCAGGCCATGCAGCCAGCCCACAGCAGTCGGGGCCTCGTGGACAGCAGGCCATGCAGTCAACCCACAGCAGTCGGAGCCTGGTAGACAGCAGGCCATGCAGCCAGCCCACAGCAGTCAGGGCCTCGTGGACAGCAGGCCATGCAGCCAGCCCTCAAAAGTCGGTGCCTGGTGGACAGCAGCCTATGCAGCCAGCCCACAGCAGTCGTCACCTGGTGGACAGCAGCCCATGCAGCTAGAACCACAGCTGGCAGTCGGCGCCTGGTGGACAACAGGCCATGCAATCAGCACCACGGTCATCCGCGCCTGATGAACAGCAGGCCGTGCAGCCAGCGCCACAACACAAGGCGACTGGTAAGCGGCAGGCTGTGCGTGCAACCAGCTGCCACTCGAGGTAACACCAATGACTTGGTTTTTGGTTCTTTTTATAGAGTCTCAGTAGTTAGGCTTTGTAGTTAACCTTCCTTGACCCTGATGCGGCAGACACCCATAACAATGCGGTGACTGATTTCGACAGTACAAAAATAAAAATTGTAAACGATGTCGTTAAGTTTAAACAAATTTTAACAATCTTCTGTTGGACTAGGAAACAATGTCCTAAAATAGCATGAAGGATATACCCATGGTACTATTTTGTTAGAATGTTTCAAGCCAATTTAGTCCTATACTATTAAACGAGCCATAATATATTTGTAAAATGTTTGTCGATAACGGCTCTAACGATTTCAATGAAATTTACCAAACGGGGGTTTCCGGGGGCAAAATCGATCTAGCTAGGTCTCATGTCTGTTTTTCCCCGTGTTTCTAAGCATTTTTTTAAAACATCGCGTTTTAGACCGAAACCTAGAGCGCCAACTGTTGGCGGGTACCACAGCTTGCTCACCTGAGGCGGCTAAGAGCGAAGCTCGGTCGACTAGGTACTAAATCTTAAAGAAATAAAACTACATATCTATTCCAAATCAAACAAACTGTCCAAATTAAAATATTAAAAACGAAGAAAAAAAGAACTGCTTAAGCAAATAAAATAAGTTTCATAATAAATGTCTGAACTAAGCTGCACTTCTCTTCAGAATAGGGAAGAAGAATTTATTAATCAGTAGCTTTACAATTTAATATTTAAAGGTTTATATAACAGTGACTAATACCGTTAAATTAGTTCAAGGCACATATGAGACTAGTCACAATTTAAAACTGAAAACCTACTCATCTCAAAACATACCCATTTCTATAAAAAAAAAAATCGTAGCTTATGTTAGGGATAGTGTTGTATTTTTTTGAAATATGAACAGTTAAATCTGTTCTGTAGTAATTGATTAACCCAGTGACATTTTATCTGTAATATTATTGTAGCGTAGATTAGTGAACAATCTTGTTTCCAGCGAGGGACACTCTAACCACTCAAATCTTTTTAGTTATTACGCTGAATTTTACATAGTTTCAATTCGTTTGAAAGTTTTGACAGCTTGTAACTCGGTTCCTTGCTTTGGTTTTAAATATTTTTATGAGTGGATTTCCGGTCGTTTCTCTATTCTGATTGTTGAGAATAGACCCCATTCGCCCAACCGTTTTGCCGAATCAATCAAATAAGCAGCTTTGCCTGACGTCTGTCACTGCGTTTTTTTCGGTGTCGATGGATGGGTGGTACGCTAATCACTGTTGGTAGTTAATCTTTATAATCATAGTAAAATATATAAAATTTTAATTAATTTCATACCGATTACACGGTGGTATTATTTTTTTCCTCGTGCTGATTTGCAGCGCCATCCAGTGAACATTTCAAAATGTGCTCGAAAACACTCTATTCAAGTGTGCTTTCTTGTATCTCTGGGTGGATGCTCGCAATAAATTTACAATCGATTCTATATACATAAAAATAATACGAACTAAGTGGTTTTTCTATGCCGCATAGATCTGTGTTTTATTCAGTTTTATTGGTATCTTTTGTTAGGTAGTTTTATGGCAAAGTCCCCTTTTTATGGTGTGACAAAATGACATTATAAGTAGTTGGGTAAAAAAAAAAAAACAAAAATTATATATATATTGGAAGTTCTCTTTAACCTTTCTTCAACATGCTTATTGAATTACAAAAAAAAAAAACAAAAACATACTAAACTTAGATCAATTATATCAATAGTTTAGACTTGACACTTTTGAAAATAGACCGAAATGACAGCCTGGTCGATAGGAATCACAATTTTATTTATTTTTAATTTAAGCCCTTAAGCAGAATAATCACGAACACTAAATATCGTTAGTATTATCTGCGCTATGTCGGTAATTAAAACATCGTCATATCAGCCGAAAGACGTCCGCTGTTGGACATAGGTCTTTCCTAGAGATCTTCTTGATGCCCGGTCCAGCGCTGCTTGCATCCAGCGGCTTCCCGCGACCTTGACCGGACCGTCGGTCCACCTTCTGAGAGGCCCGCCTACGCTTCATCTACTGGTACGGGAGTCGCCACTCTAGTGCCTTTACGCCTCTTCGGCGATCGGTTCGTCTTGCGATATGCCCTGCCCATATGGTGAGCCCTGCCAGTAAAACATAATTAAAATCTTCAATAAAACAATATTCGTCAGAATGTGATTTTGGCCGACTTAAAGTATGTGAGATGATCGGCGGCATAAGCATAATCGACGAAGTATTGTTGCACTTACAAAAGAGACTGCTGATATATACCGTGGTAAACTGACGATTGAAGTATATTTATTTTGGCTAGTCGGTGAACACTCCACTTCACTATTTTTCGTTGCTGTTGGTCACAATTCACACTAATTGTATTCCTTACTTAACTAACTCTTTTAGTAAGCGAGGTTTAAATTACTTTAAAATAACAAATTTGATGATTTTGACAAATACCTTCTTTTCAAAATTCGTTGATTAACCAATCACGTTATACAATCGCTCGTCTCTTGAAATCTTATCAAAACAACGAAGACCGTCACTTTTATAGATTAATTATAATTATAATATCACTTTTATCGACCGAAATGATGTACACAGAAGAGAGAAAATGAAAATTGTTCGGTTGATAGCACACTAATTAATAGTTAAGACTTGATAAAGCCCAACTCATTACATTAGATCAACTTTCTGATACTTTTATATATTACCATACCTATAATGTAGTTAAACTTTCCCAAATTACACGTAACTTGACTATAAATAAAAAAAAATTGGTTTAGAAAAATACTGTATTTAAAATACATATGATTATTCCATACATTGAACGATAAATATCAGTTATATTAAGCAGAAATAAAAGCGAGAATATCTTTAACTACCTATTACCCGCGACTTCGTCTGCGATGATCTAGCGAAAGAGTAAAGAAAACACATTTTCCAAAGGAAATACTAAAACTTTTCCCTATGTTTATCTGAATCTTTTCAAAGCTAGAGTGAACAAGCATTAGCGAGGCTTACCTCCTTTCATGATTGCATGCTACATCAAAATAATAATAAAACAAAAAGATGGTGTAGTTATTGTAATTAATTAATAAGAAAGAAAGGAAAGAATCATAAGAAATATGACACTTCAAACGAGTGTGAACATCCTCTAGAGTTCTTAATACTCGATTGGACACGGGAAAATATTGATTATAATCCCTAAGTACTAACATGTCCTGTGCACGCCATATATTGCACTTTTCATGACTCTTGAATTCTAACAGATGGCGCAACCAACGTCATTCCAGTATTATAAATATTTTTCGTAATATTATAAAGTTTTTAAAGCTAGCACAGCATATTCAACTCATAAGAAGATTATAAGTTATGTTTTCATGATTAAATTTTCGTTTTTACCTATAAAATTTTTAGTTTCAATTTTGTTTCCTTATTAACGCCATCTATTGAACTCCTGCAAAAGCTTTGCTGTGTGATGCAACATTCTCAAGTGCTCTCACGTAGTTCATTTTATAAGTCTAGATGGCGCAATTTTTATGTGCAATATTGTAACTGCACAAAAACGGAATGACCAGAAGTTCTTAAGAAGTTTCTTTGCTTAAATTATAGGTAAAGCGGATTCCAAGAAATAATTATGACATAGTTAAGATAAATAAAAAAAAACGTCGATAATTAATTTAGTGTTGAAAATCTGAATGATATTGAATGACAAGAGGATTCCACGAAAGAATATGACTGAGTAAACCAATATTTAGTAGTCAAGAAAAGATTTCTTTTTAATAACATGAGGCACAACTTTGTTACAAAAAAATTGAGAATATTTGTTTTTTATTAATTTCATGAAATATGACCGGAAGTTCTTAAGAAGTTTCTTTGCTTAAATTATAGGTAAAGCGGATTCCACGAAATAATTATGACATAGTTAAGATAAATAAACAAAAACGTCGATAATTAATTTAGTGTTGAAAATCTGAATGATATTGAATGACAAGAGGATTCCACGAAAGAATTAAACAAAAACGTCTATAATTAATTTAGTGTTGAAAATCTGAATGATATTGAATGACAAGAGGATTCCACGAAAGAATATGACTTTGAGTAAAGAAATATTTAGTAGTCAAGAAAAGATTTCTTTTTAATAACATGAGGCACAACTTTGTTTCAAAAAAATTGAGAATATTTGTTTTTTATTAATTTCATGAAATAATGCTGAGTTTTGTAAGGAAGCATTTTGCAGTAAACATTGGTTTGCAACCTTTGAACTAAAAAAATCATGACTGACTACCTACTCGTATCGTTTGACGTATCGTTATCAGGTATGTCCACATTTTTATCACTTTACACGTAGGTATACCTATCCAATTTACAAAACGTCGTCGCATTCTTTGGTGGAATGGATATTATTTAAACGTCATATTCTATAGAGGAATCTTAAAATAGTAACAGTAGGTATGTTTTATATCACAGTTCAAAGGCTTCAAGTAGGTAGGTATTGTAGTAATGAGGGCATCGAGTAATTGAACGGCTTCCGTGCCTTCTGAAGTACGAAATCATCTTACTTTTCCGACAATTAGGTGATTCATCCTGCAATACCTATCCTAACCAAACTGGAGAAGTCGCATTATCTCATTAAGTGATTTTTGTTTTGCCGTAAGTGTCCCCAACGGGAATGGAACCCAAAACCTGCGACCGAGAGCCGAAAGCTGTAACCACTTTATCGCAGAGGCTAAAAATTTAAAATTTGGGACACCTATTTTGTTTGTAATCTAAGTATTCCACGACAGAACGCGGAGCGGTAAACATACATTTTTCATTTTAGAAGAAATACCACCTACCAGGAGGCACAGGTTGGTAACCACAATATACCTACTTACCTTGAACAGAAAAATGCATACTCGTAAAATGTCATATTTTGACATACCTACAGCTAGTAAAATATTATCCTATTACTTTGAAAATTGAGGTTATTTTGTTTTAAAACGTCGCGTTCTTTTGTGGAATGGAGTAGGCAGTTTCGTGGAATCGCGTGGAATGAATAGTCGTTATATCGCGTTCTGAGGACCAATTCTTGAATATCACCGGGTGATAGAATATCACTCAAAAAATTCAAATTCACAGATTTTTCTTTTCAAAAGTTAAGATTGATCTTCGTAAAATATAAAGCAGTCCTTAATTGTTAATTTAAATGTATTCTGATTTACGTTTCAACAGCTTATCAGGGCAAATGTGAATTTATAAAGTCTCAAAAGTGATATTTTATCACCCGGTGATTTTCAATCATTGATTCCCAGGGTCTGTCTATGACTGGTATTTTCTCTCATCGTTATATCGCGTTCATGGTCTGTCTAGATGACGGGTATTTTTATGGGTGACAGGTGGAGAGCCAATGAACGATTCGCTCGCCTCCCCCCACATGCCGCGCTCACCCCCGCGACTCATTTTTTGACTTCTGCGCATTAACGGTCACAGCCAGACTTATTTTGCACGCCGCATACTAGGTCTAGTGGGGTATATATGAAAGGACTTTACTTGTACAGTCAAAAAGTCACGTAAAGCTTGACACATTGGACTTTGTGCCACGCTTATTCCAGTGAGCTTAGAAGCAGAAGTTGCACTGCGAGAGTCAAGCTTAACCTGCTCTTGACTGTATATTTCAAAATGGTTTTTAGGGTTCCGATACCAAAATAGTAAAAAAAGGAACCCATATGTTGTGACTTTGTCTTTCTGTCTGTCTGTCACATCTGTATATCTCAGCAACCACTTATGCTATCGACTTGAAATTTGGAATAGTTTTAGAATATGGCTGTCCAACCTAATTGCATATTGAAAAATTTATAAAAAAATATGATTATTAATGTAAAGGGAGCCCAAATAGCGGGGGTAAAATTTCAAATTGTCGTTACTAGGTCGTCGGGTGGGGTATCATATGAAAGGGCTTTGCTTGTACATTTCAAAATATGTTTTTGTATTTTTATACGACTTAGTTTTCAAGTTATGATGAAAAATGACAAAAATAATACCATTCCCCCCTTTATCTCCGGAGTTTGTAAAAGGAAAAATCTGAATTAATTACAGTCGATAGAAGTTTATGTAAATATTACAACAAAAATAAAACGATATTTCTCAGTTGCACAGTTTTTTAGACATTTGCAAAAAAACCTTTACAATAAAATTTTGTTTTGCGGTCCTAAAAATATTTATTTTATTGCTTCCAAAAATACAATAGGTATATCCACAATCGAAACCCTCGGCGCGTGAGTTCGACTCGCACTTGACCGGTTTTTTATATTTTTTTAAATATCAAGTTATATTTAACATGGCTAAAAATACCTTTACCCCCCATATCTTCGAAGTTTGCAAACAAAAAATCAGAATTAAATAAAGTTGATAGAGGACTATGCAAACATTACAGGAAAAATAACTTAAATAACAAACTTCGTTTTGCAGTTCTGAAAATGGACTTAATTGCTTCTAAAAATACTATAAGTAGGTATATAGCACGGGTGGCCAACACGTCGACCGCGGTCGACCGGTCGACCGCGGCAACATATTCGGTAGCCCGCGGTGGGTCCGCAGATTATAGGTATAGGATATGAGATGAGACCTAAGAAAATCTAATAAAATAGTTTTAAATAGCGCGCCATGGTCGCAGCGCGCGCGATTTCCCCGTTCCGCGATCATTCGGGAAATATCGGCGGCGCTCGGAAGATTCGAAGCGGTCAGCATGTTGCGTTCTCACCCATACATACCACGCGACGATGTTCGTTGGCCCAGCGCGGCGACGAGTGAATTTACTTTTCATTGCGCAGTCAACGTTTAGCGCACAGGCGGTCTATTGATATTATCCTGCAATGGATTAAGAATCCATCCACTTGCTTGTGTATTGCGCATATATAATTGTGCAAGTGCCCGCATTTTTATTTTATTACTTATTGAAGTAATGAAGTAATTTCGCTAGTGTTTCGCAAATTTTGTTGATTGTTGTTTTGAATATTTTCGATAATATTGAAAAGATAACGTTTAATATGAGTGGGCAGGGCTGTTCAAGTGCGAAAAAAAGCAAGACGTATCATTATCACAGTGAGTGGGAAGAAGAGTTCTTTTTTGTTATGGTCAAAGATAAATGCATTTGTCTTATTTGTAACTCAGCTGTAGCACTACCAAAAAGAGCAAATGTTGGAAGACACTTCAAGACTACACACAAGAAATATGTCACAGATTATCCGGCCGGCAGTGAAATTCGGAAGACGAAAGTACGGGAGTTAAAAACTAACTTAGGTGCTCAGCAATCGTTGTTTAAGAAATCAGACACAAAATCAAAAGCAGTGACTTTGGCATCATTCGTAGTTACAGAAATATTGATTAAAAGAAAAAAGCCTTCCGACGACGTAGAATTGATCAAAGAAGCTATGGTAAAGGCAGGAGAAGCTCTTTTTCATGATTTTAAGAACAAAAAGGAAATTCTTTCGTCAATCAACGATATTCCACTGTCACGAAATACTGTAATGCGCCGCACCGAAGTCATCAGTAAAAATTTGGAAGATTTGCTGAGTGAAGATTTACAAAAGTGTTGTTATTTAGCACTCCAGTTTGATGAATCTACGGATGTAAGTGATATTGCTGAATTGTGCATTTTTGTGCGCTTGGTTTTTGAAGATATGACTGCTAAAGAAGAGTTATTGACCATTATCCCAATGAAAGGCCAAACAAGAGGTGAAGATATTTTCAAGTGCTTCAAGAGCTTCATCACCAATACCGATTTTCCAATTCACAAATTGGTTGCTGTTACAACAGACGGAGCTCCTGCTATGTTAGGGCAAAGAATTTGTTTTATCACATTGTGCAAAAATGATGATGCCATTCCTAGCTTTACTAGTTATCACTGCATCATACACCAGCAAGCTTTGTGCTCAAAAATTCTAAATGCTGATGATGTTATGAAAATCGCTTTTAAAGTTGTGAATTCTATTCGAGCCAGAAGTTTGCAAAGGCGTCAATTTCGAGCTTTACTTGAAGAAGCAGAGGCACCATACGGAGATCTTTTGTTGCATACAGATGTAAGGTGGCTGAGTCGTGGCGCTTTTTTGAAAAGATTCCGCCAGTTACTTCCAGAAATAAAAGCTTTCTTGCAGTTAAGAGGGGAAGATGTTCCAGTGCTAGAAGATGAAAAATGGTTGATGAAGTTGGCTTTTCTTTGCGACATTACAGAAAAACTAAATGATCTAAATTTAAACTTGCAAGGTAAAGACAAAACTTTGATTGATATGACAAGTTCAGTAAAAACTTTCAAAGAAAAAGTCCAGATGTTTGCATCCCAACTAAGAAGAGGTGAATTAAAGAATTTTAAAAGTATGGAGGAAGAGTGCAATCAAAACGCAAATCGCGATTTCCAAAATTACGCTGAACAACTGGACGATTTGCATCAGGAATTTGAAAGACGTTTCGCTGAATTCACAGCTTTGGAAGAAATCATCAGTTTTATGGTATTTCCTTTTAACGAAAGTATTGACGTTGACTCTGTGTCCATCAAAATAAGCCAATTAATCGATGCAGAACCTGTTGCGATCGAAGAGGAAGTTGTCAAACTCAGGTGCGACATATTCTTAAAAGCAAGAGCATTTGATAACACGGATTTCTGGAAACTAATGCACGAAGAGAAGTTTCCATGCCTACGAAAAGTAGCTTTGTATTTAACAGCGTTTTTTGGGTCGACCTACCTCTGTGAATCAACTTTTTCTACAATGAACGCAATAAAAACAAAACATCGTTCCCGGTTGACTGATGACCATTTAACTTCGTGTGTGCGCATCGCAGTAAGTTCATACACTGTGCAACATGACAAACTTGTCAAAAATATGCAGTGCCAAGCATCTACAAGCAAAACACATTGATCATAAGATGAATAATATAATAAATATCAAATAAAAGTATGTTTCTTGAGTTTTATTTCAAATTTAAAAAAAACGTCTTAGCATTTTTGCTTAGTGCTTATGACAGGTAGACCGCAATGAGGTAGAAAATTTTAATGGTAGACCGCACACTCAAAAAGTTTGGCCACCCCTGGTATATAGGAACCATCTGTACTCGAGTCTAATTTGCACTTGACCGGTTTTTATTTTTCTAACCATAAACACTTTTTCGTAACGAATATGTACGCTATTACTACGTATTAAAGACCATTTTCTAACTTCGAGTCGTTTCGTCAGTTGCAGCACAAAAGTTTGCGTGAGTTTTTCGTGTTTTATCGTACATTGCTTAATCGTTTACAATTTGATTATTTGTACGGCTAAACAAAGCGGCATTGTACGTAAAATCGCACAAAAAAATTGCCTCAACAGGGCCTAAAGTTGGCTTGCTTGGGTGACAAAAACTGCACGCGACGTTGCCAATTCGTGCATCTTGCGATCTTGCTTGTAACTTTACCTACAAACATGCGATCGCAGATTATTTGCACTATTAAATCACCATCAATTGTTCTTGTACTTGGTCAAGTCGATCTAGTATGATACCTACAATAAATTTGTTGACATGTATGGTGAGTCTGTCAAACATATCTACCTACCTACCTAACTACTGAAGAGCGTTGATTTAGTAGGGCTGATTTCACCATACTCTGTTTCTTAACTAATCGACTGTTAGCTATTTTACTTAGGTAGGTCTATGTACTTTGTACCTTAAACTTTAGGTATTTTTGTCAAAATCGAAAAAGTTTTATCAACAAACCATCATGAAGGTATTTAGTACCTACTGACTGATTGTAAGTGCATGTTGTGTTGCCTAATATTTTTTTTTTACACTGAAAATCTGCCAGTTCAATGGGGGCATAATGGACCGTCAATTCACCGTCGAATTTCAAATGGATCACTTAATGCCGAACAAAATATTAGAGAAATTTTAAAAAGGTCTACTGACATGGATTTTCATGTATGTGACTCTCTCTCGATAAATTTTTAAAGTATTTTCAATTTACTCCAAATAGGTATTCATTTTTAAAAACTCAAACCGTTATCAATAACACAGGTGTACCAGAGCAGTTAGGATTACTTAGAATTGCATTGTGTTCATGACTTGAACAAGAATATGTCTTGTTGCAACGGGGGGGGGGGGGGGGGCTTTTTACCTTACTAATTACGCAAAACAGGTACACCTTTTTAAAATGTTATCATGATTTATTGCCTTTACTGGAACCCGAAGACGAAAGTATCGGGTTTATCGCAGATGTTTATTTTAACCATTAGTAATACAATAGGTTAAAAAAAGACAACCACATTTTATTGAGCTGTATGAAGTTCATTGGTTACTTTAGCATCCCCACTCTAGTTTACCTCCATCGATCAATTCTTCTCATCGTCATTCGTTACCTCGCTTCTTTCGATATCGTGTGTGATGAGTGATTTTTCGTGTATATTCCCCGACGACTCGGCTAACTCAACCTGGACTTCCGTTTGCATTGCGATTTGGACAAAGTTTACCTTTGGAACGACGACTTCACGCATCACTTTACGGACCCTGATATTGCTTGTGATTGGACTTGCACTATTGACACCTTTTTTAGGTAAGTTAATATTTCTTTAATTTTTTTTTTTAAAGTTTGAACGTTAAATAAATAATGTTATCTTATTATGAATGAACCGTAATAGTGATAGCTAGCTAGTTGAAATTTTCACTGATATTGTGTTATAGTGGCAGATTTTCTAGTACATATTGAGATATAAGGCTGTTGGTTTTCCAATAAAAGTAAAATAAAAAGAATGATGAAAATACATACAATTAAATCGTAATCTTAAGTATTATCTAGTGGGTCACAAAAAGGTATTACAACGCGTTCGAATATCAAGCAGTCTGTGCGCCATAACGCAAAGACAACCGAACCGATTTAAAGGGAGTTTACAGTTTATCTATTTGGCTTTCTTTTTGCTACACATAAACTTTGTTTTATTGAAGTCGGTTTTCTTGAACAGAAGCTATAATATTGTAAAATATTAAGTGATCTGTGTGCCAATAACTCATAAACTATTAAACAGATTCAAACGGGATGTCCGTTAATGAACTTTATTTTTGTATAACAAGTAAATTTCGCTTTATTGTGATTGGTTTCCTCAATCAGAAGCTGAGTAACAGGCTAAAATATTTTATACTTACTTTTTTACACCTTGTATATAGGGTGACTTTTAATTAGTTCTTGATAGAAAAATATATGCATGTACTCATGATACTGAATAACTTTTCCCAAGGAACATAGGTCGAAATACGAAAAGCTAAATTTCACCTCCCATACAAAATGCCCTGATTTTCGTATTTCGACCTATGTTCCTTGGGGAAAGTTGTTCAGTATCATGAGTACATTCATACCTTTTTCTATCAAGAACTAATTAAAAGTCACCCTATATTGTTTATTTCTTTTATAGTTCCCTTAGCACAAGGATTTATAGTTTGGGGGCTTGGATTACATTTTTTTAAGTTATATGTTGCAAAAAAGTAAGCCAAATACAGTTATTTTTGTGTAATGTTAAAGTCCAAACTCGACGCGAATGAAGTTGTGGTTACATATGTATGAAATAAGAGTGACCAGTTAAAAAAGCATGGATCACTTCACTACTGATTATCAAAAGATTATAGAAACCCCAAATCATGTTGTAAATTAACCTTCATCAACTAAGCCAAATAAGCAGACAGAAGCCCTAAATGTAAAAATAAGTAAGGAAAATTATAATTAAAACTGTAATTTTATATAGTTATTAGCCTAAATTTTCTGTCTGTCTGTCAGACTTTTAAACTCTGTATCTTTTATATCGTTATAGCTAGCTGGTAGAAAGTTTTAAAGAATAATTTCTCATTGTGACGAATTACTTAACAACTTTAAAAACTGGAATCTTTATCTGTTTTGTGTTGTTTACAGGTAGCCTTCTAATGGCTCCAATAAAATGCTCCTATCATGGGTGTACAAATACTACAGAAGATCACTCTGTGTTCCGGTTCCCTGTAAAAGATCAGCATCGATTGAGAATATGGCTCGAAAATGCTGGTAAGTAGGACGATTCTAAGTTTTCGTCTTCTTAGGTTCAAATATTTATTTTCAATGAAAAAACAAAGGAAAATAAAAACTTATTTTATTTTCAGGAAATATGGCCTTAGCTCACCTGACAGATGACGAACTTTATAACAGATTTCTTTGTGATGCACACTTTGATGCAAACTGTTTTCAATCAGTAGGACTGCGAAGTCGTCTGCGTAAAGATGCCATACCACAACCATATTCCGTGAACCAAATTGAGACAGCTTCATTCCAAGATTCACCTGAATTGAAAGTGAAAACCCCAACAAAAGTATACAGAAAGAGAAATATTGATTGTTGTGTCGAGAAGTCTCCAACTACTTCTAGCAAAGATTTTGATTTTCCAACACCATCAAAATCTAAAAAAAAGCGCCTTGTATTTGATGAACCTAAAAATGAGAAATTAAACAAACTTAAAAAAACGGTCTCAGTTTGCACAAAAATGTTAAAAAGAAAAAATATCCAATTAAAAAAACTGAAGAAAAAATCGCAAAACCAAACACTATCCAAACTTTTAGATGAATTCCCATTCACAAATACTTTAGCAAAAGTTTTTACGAAAATGCAAGTCAAAAAGACAATAAATAAGTGGACACAAGATGAAAAAATTTTTTGTCTAACTTTACATTATAAATCACCTGCAGTATACAACTTTTTGAGAAAATGTGGCATCACTTTAGCTTCAACTTCGACAATAAGACGCTGGCTGGCTAAAGCAAGTTGTTTACCAGGAATTAAAAATGAATCGTTTGACCATCTTCCGAAAAATTTTTTCAGAATCTTCAGAAAAGGAAAAGGCTTGCGTAGTGTGCTTTGACGAAATGTCTATAATGTCTTGCCTTGAATATAACAACAAGCATGATATGATTGAAGGATTCGAAGATTTGGGCGGAGGCAAGCGAACGGACGATTTAGCTAAATACGCCTTAGTATTTATAGCCAGAGGTCTGTATCACAGTTGGAAAGTTCCACTGTGCTATTTCTTGTCAGCGAAAAATGTCACTGCAGACAAATTGCAACATTTAATAAAAGCCGTTTTGAGCAAGGCAATGACATGTGGTTTACAACCCAAATCGGTTACATGTGATCAAAGAACGACAAACGTAAGTGCTTTAAAAAAATTGGGTGCTACACCTGACTCACCACACTTTGAGGTTAACGGCATAAAAATATTTGCTATGTTTGATGTGCCTCACATTATAAAAAATTTAAGAAACAATCTTTTAAAAGATAATTTTCAATTGGATGGAAACGAAATCAGCTTTAAAGATATTGTTAAAGCTTACGAGATCGATAAAATAAACAAAAGCAGAAGTTTAAAAAAAATTACACCAGTGCATTTAAATCCCAACCCATTTCAAAAAATGAGAGTAAGTTTGGCGACACAAATATTCAGTCATTCTGTGGCAGCAGTTATTAAAACAGTGGTTGAGACAGGTGAACTTAAAAGTAATACAGCCCTAAATACAGCAAATTTTGTTGAAAAAATTAATAATTTATTCGATGTGTTAAACACGCGAAAAAAATTTGAAAAAAATCCATTCAAGTGCGCCTTGAGTAGAAAAAACAACTGCGTGCGACAAACGTTGATGGATGGCCTGGACATGACAAAAAAGTTAAAAAAAGTTACTGAAAAGCGTGACGGAACCAAAATAGAAACTGTTCCGCCATGCTTTTCAGGCTTACAACAGACAATTACGGCCATCCTTCAACTGTTTGAACAAGAACACGCCAACGGCATCAAATATATAATGACTAATAGACTAAACCAAGACGTCTTAGAAAACCTATTCGGCCTGTTTAGAATTAAAACTGGCTGCAACCGAAACCCTACAGCATGAGTGCTTAGGGCTGTGTTCCGAAGCAATTTACTGAATAGTTTTATCAAACTAAACACAGCAAACTGCGAGCCAGATAATGACGAATATCTTGTTGTTGATACAACACAGCCAACTGAAATTAACATTGCATCAACTGCTTTGGATTGTCAAAACACTAAGCAAGAATTCGAGTCCTTTGAAGAATGTGAAGATAGGGAAGAATCAAGTTTTCGACCAGGAGAACAACCTTCTTCAACCACGTTAGAACAATGTTCTGTGGCATATTTTTCTGGGTGGTTAGCAAAAAAAGTAATTGAGCAACATAAGTGCCAAAAATGTAAATCAAGCTTATTAGAAAAAGATATAACGTTAGATGATACAAATCAATTACTCATCTTGAACAAGACATATTGCAATATTCAGACACCTACATTGAAAGCTCCGAGTGTTGCTCTTAATAGCATAATAGATGTCAGTCTCAGCTCTTTTGAGACTCATTTTCCCGTGCTAAGACACAATTTGATAAAATGTATCGAAATGTCATTAAACTGTCAGGATATCAATTTAAAAGCAATTTGTGAAGATCATTTCGACTACATTATAAAAAAAATGGTCGTAACGAAAATACATTTTTACTGTAAATCACAAAAAAAAGTGATGGCTGAACAGGCACATAAGAAAATGAAAGTTTTGAAAAATTTATAACCTACTACCTGTGTCCGCGGCTTCGTATGTGCGATAATGTTTAGATCATGCAAATTTTTTTCTACCCTCCCCCTTTGACTTTGTGTTTACTTTATTAGGGGCAAGACACCGAAATCTTTCTTGATTTATGCTCTTGTGGTACTTTACCACCATATTATAGACCACGAACCCCCAGTGGCTGTACAACCTCCCGCATGGTCATTAAATGATGAATTAAAAAAAAAATTCAGCGTTCTGTAAAATGCCAAGGCAAACTGTGAAACGACGAATTATACAATCTGCCTGCGACATATCTACAAATATTTCTTTTGCATTATTGTATAATATGGTGGCTCACTTAAAAATGTACGTCTTTGTTGTAGATATGTTACACTTGATATAAGTACTTAGTAGGTATGTTTTTTCGCTGTACCTATGTTTAATCGGACCAGATGCTGTGGTTTTTAAATATTTATTTGAATTTATATTTCTTTAATAAGTACACTTTAATTATGATTATAATAATATCATAGTCTATTATAAGTTCAAAGTTAATTTAATGAAAATAAAAGTAGCTCTTGTTCTTTGGTTTTAGCATTTATTATTTTTTTAAGAATATACAACATATAATGTGAATTACTGTGATCTTGTGTACTGTGAGTGAACTTTAGATATACATATATTTACCTACTTGTTGATAACTTTTAATAAAAGTATGTGTGTATTTTGGAAACTGTTTTTAATTTTACATTAGCTGTTTTGTGACTTTATTTGCTTGTTCTTATTCAATTGAAATATCTCAGAAAAGATAATACTACCCAAGTAACAAAATCTGGTACTATAAAAGACCTGAGAACGTTTTAGAACGTGCTAATTAGTGTTCATGATTAGCACTATATTAGTGTTGTAAATGTTTACAGAACCCCGAAAAGGCCCTAGTTTTATCATTAATTTATTCTATAAACATTACATAAAGGCTGCGACAGTGATAAATTAGCTCTGTCGTTGTAATGTAAAAGTGATGAGAAACGCTTTTTAGTACTAAAATAGCGCTATCTGCAACATTTTTGACACAAATTTGCTCTATAAAAGTAACCGAAACATGTTTATAGTGTTATTTTGCACCGTAAACGATTCCAATGATCTTTTTTATCGCACTTGTTTGCCATTTTGTTCGTGCCTGTTAGGTGTGCTATGTATCGTGAGTGTTCTTCAAGACAACAAATATCGGTAAGTTTATATTTTATGTCACTAGCTATTGTTGATAAACGTAACATGTAATTAAAAGGACATACTAAATTACATTCATGGACCACAAATCTGCGGTAACTTGAACTTGCGAAAATAATTGTGTCGCTAAAGTCATTATACTGATTTCAAATTTGACAATGCGCTCTCATAACTTTCATGTTTTAATTAATTTTTAATAAATTAAATAAGAACTTCTCCCGACTATGGCTGCTATAGTACATATTGGCTCCAGCCGTGCTGCTAATATGCTACCATGACAAAAAACAGCAGCCATTTTGCACCTAACACGGATTGGGGTTCGTTGTCCAAATATGAAAAAAGTGTAGTCAAAATTATTTGTTTGTTTCAGTGCCTTACCTGCAATTAATAAATTCAGTCATGGCATATCTTATGGACGTCGATTGTTTCCTGAGGAGATTTCATTTTATACTTTTGAATAATAATATACTTGAATGGCCGTGGCAAGAAACACATTTTAAACTTGCACGCAATTGTATTGTGTGTGGATATCTTACTCATCCACACTTACCAAATCATTTTGTGATGAATAAGACATATATGAATATCTTATCATATTTAAATTTTTTCTGGTGCTCAGGTTGCCATGAGATGGCAATTTATGACCATTACCCTCCGGACGAGTGTTTTTGTCATGAATAAAAAGTACCTACATAATGTTCAAATACTACCTCCTCCATGAATTCACATAATGTAATTATATCAAGTAGGTACAAACACAGACACTTATAGTTTGTCTATTTACAAAAACACCACCAACACCACGTGTTCATTTTTTTAAACCACCTTAATCTAAAGTTTTACTCAAGTAAATAAAACTTGCCGGAAATAAGGACTTAAATAAATGCCTAGTGATTTGATTTCAGCGTAATATTCTTTTTAATAATATATACTTTTGTGTAATTCACAGAAAAGTACTTCTTTAAGTATTCTTAAAATTTGACGAATCTACTGTCTCAGTTGGAATTCCCCGCTTTGGTAGTACCTACCTACTGCCCTGCATACATTTAGCTTCGAGCTACATAACAACGGTGAGTCCAAATTACGAGATATGTTATTGTTTCAAAAATATGATCCATCCTGTGTCGAACAGTCAAACTACTTTATAAGCGGCCTCTACACGTTGGCCCTGTTTGCCGAACAGAAGAATACGGCGCTATACTAAGAAAAGAGATAGAATTATTTGCTTCTTGCTTTCTGGTATAGCGCCGTCCCCTTCTGTTCGGCAAACACGGCCAACGTGTAGAGGCCGCTTACATCGCGCCGCGCCAGCTGTTGTCAGTCACTCGCTGGCTGGCTTCGGCACCGCACGGGCAGGAGACTACACTCAGTGGTTGAGAGAGACAACGCTATAAACCGTGCATTCAACTGTGTGATCGGTTCGGTTTTTTATAATTTATTTTATTAACTCTGCAATGTTAATAAAGTTTTGAAGACTCGCTTAGTTTGCATGACAATACGTAATTAGTTTAGTGACGTTATTCTAAATATAATATTATGGTGGACGGCGCAAGATGCCGGACTAGTTATTTTGCTCTTAATATATATATATATATATATATATATTTAATTTAATCTTTTGTTGTTGTTTGTCCAAGTCAAATAAGTGTTTATTAATCATCCAAAAACAGTACAGTGGCGTACCATAATCTGTCAAAAATATATTCAACAATGTACAATTTATTCTTACATTACAGATAATGCCATTTACGATTGTGCAAACGTTGGAAGATGGAAAAAAGGTGCTTAGCTGCGTGCCTGAAGGTTGGGTGAAAGATAACTTCTTAGCATGGCCTAGGAAAAAAGCTGACAAACTTACGAGGGTAGAAAACTCGCTTCCTGGTGCTGACTGGTTTTTGATGAAATGCACAGTAAAAAGATCAGGCTTAACCTACAATGAAGGACAGTTAGCAATATCGATTATGACCGAAGTAGCTGACACAGAAGAAGACGAATCTCCTGCAAACATCAAGCAAGAAGGAAATGTACGCAAAGTCAAATCTCACAATGACATACTGGAGCGTTGTTTGGTAAGTTAACAATAATAATGTTATTTGTTTTACTTTTTTCTTTTGGTAAAATAGGTTTTTATAATAATTACGATATGAGTGCGTAATGTTGGTTATAATTATAACTCACGAGGCGGTTTTTTGCCCGAGCCGAAGGCAAGGGCGTAATAGAGCCGAGTGTGTACAACCAATATACGCATGTATATCGTACGATGTTTTTCAACACACTTGCGAGGAAACAAAATGAAAAACCATGCCAATACTTACAAATACATAGAAAAAAAAGCGTTTGAGAAAAATGGCGCGCGGATATGTTTCTGTTGTAGCCGATTGAAAAAATTGCAAATTTTAAAAATACCTAATAATAATGCAGTTAATGAAGCTGTGGACCCCCGCATTAATTCCTCAGTCAGAAAAAACTTTATAGCATAATCAATTATCGCTAAATAAATAGTATTGTATTAAAATAAAAATAAATAAAAAAATATATTTCTATATAAGCTTTGGCTCATACTTCTTTATAACCCAGCAAAGTTTCATCGACTGAGGAATTAATGTAGTATTCCCCATACAAAGACTCGGCTTATTTACTCCACTAATAAACTGTTTTTTTGAATTGAATAACCAACCCGACCAAACCGACAACCCGACGAGCCCAACCATCCCTACCAACCCGACCAACAACCTGACCAACCCTATCAACCCAACCAACCCTATTAACCCGACCAACCCTATTAACCCGACCATCCCGACCAACAAGACCAACCCGATCAAACCGACCAACCCGATTCCAACCCTATCAGCCCGATCAACTCTATCAACCCGACCAATCCGACCAAGCCTATCAACCCGATCAACCCGACCAATCTATCAACCCGGCCAACCCGATCAACACAACCAACGACCAACCCGAACAACCCAACCAACCCGATCAACCCTATCAACTTGACCATCCTTACCTACCCAATCAACCCTATCAACCCGTTCTACCCTATCATCTCGAGCAACCCGACCAATCATATCAACCCGACCCACCCCGTACCCGTATGTATGGGTGTGATTTTAAAGACGTACCACGTCAAAATAGCCAACCGTGCGTTATAGAATGTAACTCACGGTTTGTTTATGAACTGCTTTGTGTATCTAAAACCGATGAAATAAGATCCACTTTATGAGCAAGTGTGTTGAAAAACACTTTTAATGTAAATCTCCATTTGAAATCTGTTTTTTATTTTTTTTTAAATTCAAATAATTTTGTACATTCAATGAGGGCTAAGCTTATAACATAGAAAAAATCTATTGGCAGACCTTGATTGAGATTGAAGGATGAGGCGCAATGTAATGGTAGTTCAGATTAGCTCCGAAAATTTTTAGACCCTACCTACCTCACTTCATCCTAAATTCTAAGATAAGTTAATTAGTGTTTCCTTTATTGTGTTAACAGGAAAAAGCGGCCGCAGAATCTATCAAGAATCAACCACTGCTACAACCAGAAAAGGAAACGCCAATAATAGAAGTACCTGAGCCTACTATTAGTAATAATGTTCCTCTAGAGTCCCCCAACGAAATGCTTTCTGCCAAAGCGCCTTCTTCCCTACAGACTGAAAGAGAAAATGCATCGACATCTTCAACATACATGGAAGTCAATGAAAATATGATTTCTTCCCAGCCTGTTGAGTATATTTTATATCCCTCACAGGAAACAAATATCACAACAAGCACAAAAAATGACATCACTGAAAAATTGGACAGCCTTACAGTTACTGTTAATGCTATGGAAAATAATCAAAAAGAATTACAAGAAACACAACAACAAATTTTGTTACGCATTATTTCAATGCAAGCACAGTTTGAAGAGTTTTTGAGAAAAACACAAAAAGAGAATTTACATAAAGAAATAGGCTTCGAACCCATCAATAGTTTGGATTCCCTCCAAAAACTGGAAGATACCTTAAAAGATGATAGATGTACCACAGAACTTATTAAAAAATTTTCTTTTGTTTGCGGTATTGGTAAGGGCAGAGGTTTAAACAATTGTTTCACCTTGGTTGATGTAATTTTCGACAGAAGTTTTCTTACAACTTGTTCGTGGGCAGGAGGTGCACGTGGTGAGGATAAAAAAAAAATATGTTTTAAATCTTTCGGCCGTGTCATCAACATGTTTTTCTCAATCATCGTACAATCAGACAAAAACTTCACAATAAAAGAATGTGAAGAATTTTTCAAAAACATTCTGCGTAACTCAAATCGAAGAAATACAGCTAAAATGGCGAGATCTTCAGCAACAAAAATAAGAGTAAAGAAAAATAAAAGAGCTCCAGAAGCTCCTAACTCAAACCAAAATTCCATGTCTAAACCAGGTCCAAGTCAGAATGACGCAGCAGTGCCTAAACCAGGCCCAGGTCAAAACAATGCAGCAGTAGTGCCTGCACAGGGTCAAAATGAGGATGATGAAGTAGCTGAAAAAGGTAATGGTCAAAATATCGCGTTAGTAGAAACTACACAACATTGAACTATAAAAGGTAGATCGTAATTTTTTTAAATATA
Organism: Athrips mouffetella; assembly: GCA_947532105.1. Lineage (NCBI taxonomy): Eukaryota > Metazoa > Arthropoda > Insecta > Lepidoptera > Gelechiidae > Athrips > Athrips mouffetella. The sequence continues at coordinate 15,069,895 of OX383974.1, forward strand.
ATTAAAGGTCAAATTATAATGGCCATGGTTAAATTTCACATCTTAAAAAACTTTTAAGTTTTAAAACTACAAGTCCGTCAGAACAAGTCTGTCTATGACGGTTTTTTTCCGCGCATGGGTGACAGGCGAAGAGCCAATGAACGATTCGCTCGCCCCCTGGGGGGAGCCGCGCTCACCCCTGCGACTCATTTTTTGACTTCTGCGCATTAACGGTCACAGACAAAGTTATTTTGTACGCAGTATACTTTACGAAATTTTATGAGTGTACGATGCACAATCGTTGTCAGTTAGATTAATTTAGAATTTTAATTTTTTGTTTTTTAATAAAAGGATATTGACGACGACGTGTTAAGTTATTATAACAGAAAGATGTTTCCGCTTTACATATTTAATATGGGACTGACAATAGACAGTAAGTAAGTTGAATTTAAGACTGATTCATTAAAAGTAAAGACTGAATATGATTGTTTGCCAAAAATGATTGTACTCAAACGAATAATAAATACAACACACCATAGCATGTAGCACGTTACAATATTGTTAAAGATAGGTAGGTATCTTTAATTTGGGTTTCCTTTGTACTAAAATAAGATAATTAATGGAGGTAGGTAGATAAAACTTAACACAGAATTAGTTTATATTCTAAGATTTGTCAATTACGAATATTACGATGATTATTTTTGATGTTTATTTTCTGTTGTTGATAACCTATAATGAGAAGGTACCAACCTAACGAACTATAATTTAGGTTGTTTTTTTTTTTTAAATATTATTTGTTAAGAAGTAGAGGGTAGGTATATGCCACAGTATTTTATGTAACGAATACTAATTAAAACTTTTCTTTTAAGAACACAAAATGTTGTACCGTATTACAGACATAGTTTAGATTGTAAGATTTCTCAGCGGAGGGGTTTTAGATGTTTATAAAAATAATGTTGTAATTTATAATGACAAAAAGAAGCTTATAATTATTAACAGTTGTCCTTCCGAAATCCCAACTAGTCCGTGATAGTACATATTATTCAATAATATAAGAATGTTAATAGGTAGTACTGAATTTGAGACTGATTTATTCAAAAGTAAAGTAAAGACTAAATACGATCGTCTACCAAAAGTGTGTTGCTGTATAGCAACTTCAACACACATTATAGCATATATCACTGTAGAATTATGTAAAAGTAAGTATTTTGTTTTTAAATTTAGTTTATAATATTTAAAGGAAAGTTTAATTCAGAGTTATGGTCATAGAAGAGAGTACTATTAATTAGATTATCAACATGATTAGTTGATTAGATAGGTAGGTACTCAGTTGATTCAGTACGTTTTTTATGATTAATTCACTGTTTATAAAAAAATATATAAGTATGTTGTCATAAAAAAAAGTGTCATACGATTACTAATGCCACAAATGCCACAATTGAAAGTTGTTCTCAAGAAGGTGCTTTCGTTACTGATCTGTTTCTCAACTCATCCGTTTTTATTACTTATATATTTTTTATGTTTGTTAAGAAGTAGATTACTTCTACATATCGAACCTTTTTTAAAAATATTACAATATTAGATGCTCCTACTTGTTCTAGATTAAGAATATAAATTAAAACTCATCTTTTCGTCATATATCTTGTTTATAATTTAATAAAAAGAAATTAAAACATTCTCTTTTTTCATAAACACTAAACTAGTTTTCTTTATCATAAAGTGTGTAACAATGGGGCAAAATAGATGATTGAATTGTAAGTTAGGCTGACAACCTTACATTTAATTGAATCAACTTTACAATTAACTTTTTTTTTTTGAATGCAATTACAATCGCATTTGTATATATTTAAGTACGATGATTTGATTGGTATATCAAAAACATCATTAACATTTTCTATACGATTACCTTTAATTACTATACTACCTTCATCATCTACAATGGAAGTTATCTCTATAATACTATTGTCATGAGTTAAGAAAAAACAATCTCGTTCTTGAGATGACAAAATGAATGTTTCTAAATGAAGAACATTTCTGTATGTACCTCTTTTGGTCCTTTGTGTTTTTAAAAATGGATAACTCTTGGTAAGTTTGTCTTTAATAATAACTTGCAGATCAATCATGTCTTTTTCACTTATGCGTCTAGCAATTTGAGCAAGAGGCTTATTTCCATGCCGTATCATACTTTTTAACGTATATAATTTATTTTCAAACGGGTATGTACTAAAATCTTGCAAAGGGCCAAATTTTCTTACCTCTTCAGTTAAGTGTGTTAAATTATGTACGTTACTGGTTATATAATCTTTTCCGTATATTGTTTTAAATATTTCTACAAAAGAAATGAACAATGAATCTGCCAGGTCCAAAAAATGGAAATACTCTTTATTTGAACAAATAGTGACGGCACAAAATAGGCACAGAAAATGATGGTAAGCTTCAGTACTTAATACTTTTTGCAGAATTATAAAACTCAAGTAATATAGGAAAGCTCTAAACTCGGATCCTTTCCAGTGTGCCAATTCATTTAAAGATCTAACAGCTCGATGCACTTCTTTTGGCATTTTACAGTTCGATAAAAAATTTGAAACTGTCACAATATCCTGAGCGCACCATTTAGTTTTTTTATTTGCAAACTTTCCTTCCATCCAACCTTTAAGAAGTCGTTTCATTAATCCCAAGTCTAATAAATGCAATGAATCTCCCACGATAAAATCTTCCACCATATCTACAGGTAGCTCAAGTAATGGCGAATCCATCTTATGATGCTCTCCGTAACATTTCGCTCGGAAATCCGTATCATTCCTCTTTGCACAGCCAACTTTTGGAAAGTAAACGGTACCAGAAACATGTGAATATTCTCCTATTGTTGTGCACTTTAGACATCCATGCTTGCCGTTGTAATTGCATACGCCTGAAAATAAAACTCCATGATAAATTTTGTAAGTACCTGACTTAAACTTCTTTTGAAATTGAAAATAATGTATTGAAAAGTTTTAAATAAATATTAAAGAAGGAAAAGAAGGAAAAGAAGAAAAGGACATCCACTACTACCAGACAAAAATCCTTACATTCCAAATTTTACACTGTGTCTAATAAAAATACAAATATACCTAAAACGTAAAAAAATAGGTAAGTAGTTTAAAATTTACCTTTGATCATTGCTCGTGCTGGAGAGTCACAGGCAAAAAGTCTTATTTTAACACCAATTTTTTTCTCTGTATCATTCATGTCTTTAATAATAATATTATTTTCTAGTAGTTGTTTCATCTCGTCGACAAAATCTCTTAAAAAAGATTCTAAATTTGTTGGCTTTCCTTGTCCGGAATATATCCCGATCACAAAAGGAGATAGCAGCGGCAATTCGTAGATATTACACAAAATTGGCCATATCTGTTCTTTTGAGCTGTGATAAAGGGGTAATCCGTCTATATTAAAATTCAATGAAATATTGTTTGGTGGATTTTCTATGACGCCTAGTAAAACATGCAGTGTTTCTGTTAAGCTGTTATGCCAATAACATCCACCAGGTATTGATTTGATGTTTAATTTAACATTTGTTTGCAAAAGGGTCCTTGGATCTTTTGGTAAAATATTGGGAATGCGCTTATCTATTATTTCTATCAAACTTTTAACTGCTTGATGTGATATATTATAAGTGACGCACCATCTTCTTATGTCGCTGAGAAATTGTTCATTTTTATTGCTCTCATTATCTGAACATTCTGATGTTGAGAAACTTTCAATAGAGATGCTCTCACTCTCATATTTTTCATGCATATTACTGGCTTGAGAAATAGGAACGTTATTGCTACATCCCTGTTGTGGTACAAAACAAATATTTTGTGCAGAACCATGTGTCATATTTTCTGAAACCCTTTGGCCCGTATTTACATTTTGTACATGGGCCTGTTGTTGTATCGATGATAATGCTTGTGTGTAACGATTCTTTACCTTCTTTTTGTAACTACCACTCACTTTATACCGACGCAGAGATTTCAAATCCATTATTGAACCTTTAATTACTGTTTTTTACCAGATTTCTGTAAACATTCGACAGTGTGCCGCCATTTATGAAGTACCTGTCATATAAATGATACTGAAAAGCTAGTATAGATCTAATTAGTCCATTAACTATAGATTTTAGTGCTTTTATATTATTCCTTAGTCTTGTAGCAGTAACACAAACTCACTTATGGAGCTATTTAAAATATAAGTTATTTAGAAAATGCACCAGAAGTCACTTTGGTACTATTTAGTACTATTGAAGAATTTTCATGGCTTTTACAGAACTAGCTCCATAGCCATGTTTAGGGAGCTTTTAAAACGCTAAAACGTTACGAAATGGTTGTGCAAAGTACTTTTATAGTGCTAATTTGTCTTGTAATAGAGTTTTCGTTACTGCTGCAGTACTAGTACTATAAAAGTATTTTTTACGCATTATTAGTGCCAAATAGGTATATAAAAGTATCAATAAAGTTGTCTACAGTATTAAATGGTACTATAATAGCATATTTTATACCCATTATAGAGCAGCACTTTAAACATTCTTTTGTATGGTCCTGTAAGCGGTTTGAGAGCTAATTTATAGGACTTAAATGCTCTTTTATCTTATAGAACTAAACCGTTCTGTTGAAAACCTTTATAGTACAAGCAGTCACAATGGTTACCATTATAGGCCTACTATATTACTGTTTGGTGATAAAACGCCTTGTTTATAGAAGCTTTTGTTACTTGGGTAGTAGTATAATAGTATAACCAATGAGTGATCACAAGGGGTATGTGGATGGAAAAGTCGAAAGCAGAAAGTTTGACTTAAGAACTTTGTTGGGGCTAGTTTGGAGATAAACATACTAAAAGTCCTTGCGCCTCCGAGGTCCGCTCGAGGGGGGGGCACAAAGAAGGACCCGTTTTTTTGTTGCTTACATCTCAAAAACGATGCGTCAAACGAAATTTTGTTGTAGTACATAATAAAAGCTGATAAAATTCTCTACAACTTTGACGTTCACACTTTTTATCTATCTCTTATCTTTGCCTAACTATGAGCTGAAAAATTATTTCTATAGTCATACGTTTTTTTTTGCTTCATAACTTTTCTCAAGTGCTACCGTAGATTTCAGGATACACATCTTAATTAAAAAATGTTGACTGTATGTCCGGTCTCATAATCTCAGCCTCTTTCCTGGCCGTTTTTCGGAGCTCATAACTAGGCAACGATTGGAGACAGATTAAAAGTGTGAAAGGCAAAGTTGTAGAAAATTTTATCAGCTTTCATTATGTACCACAACAAAATTTCGTGCGACGTACCGTTTTCGAGATGTATAAAACAAAAAAATGCGACCTTCTTTGTGCCCCCCCCCTCGAGCGGACCTCGGAGGGGCAAGGACTTTTAGTATGTTTATCTCCTAACTGGTCCTAACAAAGTTCCTTAGTCAAACTTTCTGCTTTCGACTTTTCCATCCACAAATTATTCGTTGCTTAAGTTATAACAAGAGGCACCGCAAGACGATATAGGTATATTTTTTTCAGAAATAGGCACTTTTATGCAAAAATTTTGCAACTATAAGTAATTTTGTTAGGGACAGCCTTCCGAATACTGAAGGGGCATGATCTGATCAGTCAACGAAACTGAACAACTTTCATTGAACAAAACTTTTAGGAAACGTAAAAAAATCGGCTTCTCCATACAAACTGCCCGATCAAAGGAGTTCCGGCACTTAATACTTAAAATGTATAAAAAATCGAATGTGCTTGCAACACTCGTCTATTTAAAAAAAACTGTCACCTGTCACTGTTGTGGAGGAAATACTAACGTTCCAGTATACGAATATTTCTCTTTGTGTGATTGTCACTGACGTAACATATTAATTTAACATATTAATAACTAGCTGGTGCCCGCGACTTCGTCTGCGCGGGTTTATACATTGTAGCCTATGTGTTATTCTGATGTATAAGCTATATTATTGTAAAGTTTCATTAAAATCCATTCAGTAGTTTTTACGTGAAAGAGTAACAAACATACATCCACCCATACATACATGTTTACAAAGTTTAGTAAAAAGTTTAGTAGTAGGCTTTTGTGTGGACACGCGTATCTTTTTTTCGTTTCCTAAAAGTTTTGTTCACTGAAAGTTCTTCAGTGTCGTTGACTGATCATGCCCCTTCAGTGTTCGGAAGGATGTCCCTAACATCCTGTATATTCAACTCTAGAAAAATTCAAAAAGGAATGCAATGATTTGTAGCCGAGACTTTTTTCATTACGACGAAAAAAAGTTACGGGCGCGGTAAGTAAAATAACTAGGTAACGGTCAATTAATTAACCAACATAGTATGGTGAAATCAACCCTTAAACGTGCTTAAACTAAGTCGAGTCGTTTCGTCGCAAACACAGAATGAATGCTAAAAGGCCTATACTAGAGACAAGTGACTATAATCTGTATCTTAAACCCTAATAGAATATAATAAAGATGTATGGGATTGACAATAGCTGTCACGCAACATTTCGTTAGCTAATGTCAATCCTATACAGAATTCCTTTACTTTGACATTGGCGAAATACGTTTTGTAATGAGATGTGATGCCATTAAATAAATATACAATACAATACAATCCTATACATTTTTTGTTTAACTCTAATAATGATACGCGCGCCATGTTGCCACTTCGTGCACAGCGCTCTCGCTCGCTATCTACCTACCTATAGCGCGTTCAGGGACTTAATTCTTGAAAATCACCGGGTGATAAAATATCACTTTTGAGACTTTGAAAATCACATTTGCCCTGATAAACTGTTGAAAGGTAAATCAGAATGCATGACAATAAACAATCAAGGACTGCTTTATATTTTACTAATATCAATCATCACTTTTGAAAAGAAAAATCTGTGATTTTGAATTTTTTGAGTGATATTTTATCACCCGGTGATATTCAAGAATTGGCTCCCAGGATAAATCGGGCTATGACAGTTATTTTTTATAACAGCAAATTTTGTATGAGAGGTAGATGTTATTTCTTCGTATTTCGCGCTATGTTTCTTGGGAAGTTGTTCAGTTTGATGGGCAGAGTTACTTCTTCCAGTTTCCGAGATGATAAAAATCAACAACAACAACATTCATCAATAGTAAAGACTTTTTTGAGCATAAGAATCTCTAAAAGGTCAGCGCCTAAATTTTTTGAAATAAGAACGGTATCGTGTCAAGCTTGATGTGCTCTTGACTGTACCCACCTGCTTATACCACGTGAATCATGACATTTTCTGTAAAGACAAGGTGGCCTTATGTACAGTTAACGACAGGTCAAGCTTGACACTCGTAGTCGTACGTAGTGCGACTCTAGCCCGTATGCCTATTGAAAAAAGAACGATACAAAGTCCAATGTGTCAAGCTTGATCTGTCGTTGACTGTACCTAAGTACTTAAGTAGGCAATTTCTAGGTTCACACGGCCGCTTGTCGGTGGAAACACTTTGACCTTGGGGTCTCTGGTTTCAGGCGTTTCTAGCGTAGCGCTGGTTCAGCTTATACTGGTTTTGTTTCTACGTGCTTGCTGCCGTACGTACGAAATATTTGTTAGGTAGGTAGGTAGAAACAGTTGAGAGCACTTCGAGGTTGACACACTGGACTTTCAATACCATTCTTATTCTTTCAGCCGCAGGAACTAAAGTTAAGCTGTGAGTCTCAAGGTTGACCAGCTTTGACTGTACCTACCTTCACAGCAAAGCATTAGACGTCCCTCACTTGACCTAATAAATAACGATAGTTTAAAGTATTACCCCTCCATATTTGGGACCCATTTGCAGTCATAAATAACAAATATATTTTTTTATTTCATAATAATAATAGTTGGGCTAGCATATTTTAAAAGTAGTTAGAACGTGATTAGTGATTTGATTACGTGAGTAGTTGCTGAGTTAAATGGGTGTGACAGAACATTTTGGTTCGGAACCCTAATAACACATAATTTTAAATTTACAGCAATTATGTAATCCATATTTATAAGAATGCCATCTATGGTAGTGTGAGCATAACGCCATCTAGTTGACACGAACGAAAGAATGATAGCGATTTTGTCAGTCCTCATTGATGTCTTGTTAGTTCCTAATACCACCAATACTAATTATGGCGCTCTAATAGTTAGTATTAGGCGGGTTCCAAGTTTAGTATGGCGATGAGCTCTCTGTTACGCCAGTATTATATTACTCTATGATATAAATAACAATCTTTTATTTCATATTTCAACTCATTGTCATATAAATAATAATCTTTTATTTCAGATTAGAAATAATGGCCTTGATGCCAAACCATGGCCTTGATGCCAAACCCTGGTCTTGATGCCAAACCATGGCCTTGATGCCGAACCATGGCCTTGATGCCAAACCATGGCCTTGATGCCGAACCATGGCCTTGATGCCAAACCAAACCATGTAAAAATCTTTTATTTCATATTTCAACTCATTGTCATATAAATAATAATCTTTTATTTCAGATTAGAAATAATAGCCTTGATGCCAAACCATGTCTTTGTTGCCAAATCCTGGCCTTGTTGCCAAATCCTGGCCTTGTTGCCAAACCGTGTCCTAGTGCCAAATTTTGGTTTTGTTATCTACAGTTCTACATAATTTTTATTACTATCATTGTTTGTTTGTTGCCATGTTGCCTTGTATTAAACTTAATATTATCATAATTTTATTGTAAGTAGTAATGTTATGTAGGCATTGTTGCCCTATGTAATAACTAAAATCTTTTTGAATCTATTGTACTTAATTCGTACTTTACGTGATAACAACTGATTTAAACAAACTATATTTCAAAGAACTACGAGTTCCCAACCTTTTTGTTATTTAGATTTTGTATGAGACGTCTTGTAATATTCAACGTCAATATTTCTTGACAATCTTTATTAATTCTGTCAGATTACTTCATAATCATAATTAAATCTTGTGTTTGATCAATTTCACATAATGTAAAAGCACTGTTAAATAATATTGTGCCATATTATAGCAAACATTCGGATCTCTATAACTTATAAAGAAAAGTGTTGTACATGTATTCGTTTTTGAGAGACGGTACGAGGACGTACCTATCACAATCGGATGGCCGACTGTTGTCATGACAGATATTCTGATCTCCAATATTATAATATTTAAGTCACCAGTGTTTACTAACTTTTCATAGCTTTACGATATTGTTCATAAATGGTTGTTGAATTGACTCCTTTGTACAAACTGTCAGAGCGCGGCGGCTTTTCGACCAATCCCAGCGTTTTATGGAAAGGGTAATATTGTGGTGGGAGAGGTCTCTTGAACGTTCGAGCCAGCCTCGCTCAGGCAGTCGTATTTTGTTCTTCAAACTGGGAGATGCTACCTTTAAAGGAGTAATCACGTATTGTGTAAAATTATGAAGACTCTTCTTCATATGTATGGTATTGTGTTAATGTACCCATTTTAACACTGTGTAAAGTGAATAACTTATTACAAAACGTAAGTAGACTTCGAGTGTTTTATTTAACATATTTCTCAACTCCCTCTCATTTGTTAACATTATTGTTTTTTAAGCAATTTAAATTCATAAAATTATAAAAATACTCTGGCAGGTAGATTTGGGTACAAAAAGGGGTCAATAGAAATCAAAGAGGGGTCAAAGAAGGGGGGTAATAGATATAGTACAGGGGTGAATAGACATGAGTACGGGGTGAAAAGGATCACGTAAAACAGTACAAAAAGTACGATATAACCCTCTTAAGCAAGGCAGTGGAGGAATTGGCATTGCCAGGTGCCAAATTAAAATTGGTTGCCGAAAAATATAATATTAATATTTCCGTGCTGTACCGACACAGCAAAAGAGAGATGAAACCTCAAGGCGGTCAGACTGCTTTAACAGAAGCGGACGAAGAATACCTGATTACCAATATAAATGCATGCGCAGAATGGGGGTATCCTCTGGATACAATGGATCTGCGATTTATTGTTAAAATGTATCTTGACAAATTAGGCATTAAGCATAAGCGGTTTAAGAATAATTTTCCTGGACCTGACTTTGTGGAAGGTTTTCTCAAAAGACACTCGGATAAAATTGCAAAACGCATTTGTCAAAATATAAAAAGAAGCAGAGCAGCAGTTTCACCCGATACCATAAGAGAATACCATTCAGAGTTGCAAAAAAGTTTAGATGGGGTACCGCCTACCCACATCTTAAACTACGATGAAACGAACTTAAGCGATGACCCAGGTCAAAAACAAGTTTTGATGAAACGTGGCACCAAATACCCCGAGAGGGTAATGAATCACTCAAAAGCTTCCACATCTTTAATGATTGCCGGAACAGCTGCAGGGGAACTACTTCCTCCGTATGTTGTGTACAAAGCTCAGAATCGGTATGATACATGGGTAAAGAACGGACCTAAAGGCACGCGATATAACACATCTTCGTCTGGCTGGTTCGAAGGAAAGATCTTTGAAGACTGGGTAACAACTATTGCTATTCCATATTTCGACAGGCTGCCAGGAAGAAAGGTTTTAATTGGTGACAATTTGTCATCTCATCTTTCTGCGCATTTAATAAAAAAATGTAAAGAAAAAAATATCGATTTTGTATTCCTGCCAGCAAACTCAACGCATTTGACGCAGCCTCTGGATGTCGCTTTCTTCCGTCCTATGAAGCATGCGTGGAGGGAACTGCTACTAAAATGGAAAAAAAATGATGGGCGTTGTCTTGGAACTGTCCCCAAGGGATGTTTTCCAAGATTGTTGAAATTGCTATTTGAAGAACTTTCACGCAATGCGGAAACCAATTTAAAGGCGGGGTTCAAAAAATGTGGTATTAATCCTTTGAACGTCGATGAGATTTTGTCGAGATTGCCACACAGTGGTCAAGACCCTGAAGCTCACAGAGAGGTTATCAATGAATCTGTCTTAACTTTTCTGAAAGAAATGCGATTCGGAAGCATGAATATTAGAGAACCAACAAAAAAACGAAAACTAAATGTTGTTGCCGGTCAAAGTGTCGCTGAAATAGATTTAGAGGATATCTCTAGTATTGATAAATCATCATCAAGCAAAAAGGAAAAGAAAATAAAGACAAAAAAAAATTAAAATAACAGAGCTAAAAAGGCAAAAGCTGTGACGCTGGAGAATTTTGAAGATGATGAAGAACTTCCTGATACAGCAGAAACCAATGTACCTGTAACGCCGAATAAAAAAAGGAAATACGAAGATACAGACAAAGAACCAAAAACTACCCTTGCTGTGTAGTCTTGCGTTTCTTCTAACTATTGTATAGAGAAATTTTAGTGAGGCGTTTTTGAGAAATAGAGGGGAAGTGTTGAAGCTAAAACCTATTTACAAAAACGCATCAACTCTATGGTTATTAGTTTTATAATCTATGCTTCTTCTTGTCAAAAGAATGGCTTCCACCTTGTTCCGGCCTCTTAATCGTTGCTCGTGCGTTTCCTGTAAGTCTTCTAAAATATTGAGTTATTTTGATAGAAGGGCTTATGAAAAAGTTGTATCCATTGTTCGCTTTATCTTCCACAAATAAACCTCGTACAATCCTCGGAAACATTGTTTGATTTTATAATAAAAACAATGTTTAAAGTAGGTGATCTGTATAAAGACCTTTTTGCAGAGTATAAGAAAGGAAAAAAACCTAGTATCGCTCAGAAAGAATTTAATGAGTTGTGGGCTAGTGCGAAACAAAAATATACTACAAAAGAAGAATTTATGAAGTGGGCGAATGATCTTTTAGTAGATTACCGCCGAAAGCACCAAACAAAGAAATCTTCCAATATTCTTTATTATTGTTCTAATTCTCAAAAGGTAAGTTAAAACTAGTAGGTATCTATTTAAGGGGATTGTACTAATAAATAAGACTTTATACCTATAGTTTATTTACAGTATAAATGTTATTGTTAAATCTTACAACATTTTTGATTTTGAGAAAATAAATATAGATAAAATATGCATAGCAAGTTTTACTTAAATCCAAAAGATATTATTTTATTTTTAGGTTATAAAAAAGTTATTTAAATAATCTCTTAGGTTTTTAATAGTTTTAGCTAGTCATTGGCGCATAGGAATATTATATTCCATTCTATAAAAAATGCTGAATACACATCACGTGGCCCCATATGCCTACATATCACCGCTCGCTGGACTTTAAAAAAGTAGGTGTATTGAGCTAAATCTTGTCTACGAGGCATGGGTTTATTAAACGTAAAAAACAAAGTAAAACGTAAGTCGTGTGGTGTAAGGTGAAGGTTATATTGCTATTGTAACACATTTGGCGCTTTTTTATATATTAATAAATAGTAATAAAATATACAATATTTTTATTACTACTTATTCATAATTCATACTATTGAACTGAAAGGCGCAACGCTCACTGAATCAAGAGTCGAGGTGCGGTCGAGGCGCGGGCGTTCAAGAAGCGCGCCTCCTCTAGATATTCTTAAGAATCAAATCTACGTGCGCTCACTGCCTGGACCGGCGGCGGAGTCGACGCGCAGTCCCGGCGGCGGAGTCGACGCGCAGTCGCGGCGGCGTCGCGGCAGGGTTGAGGCGGGGGCGCGGGGTGCGTCGGCGCTCCGACTCCGCCGCCATTTTGTCATTTCGTTTCGGACGGACGCGCCGTGGTAATCATGCGAGACGATATTGAAACTAACGTTCAGTTCATTGAACTTGTCCAAAAAAATCCCTGTTTATATGACCATACACGTCCCGATTACAGCAACCGGAACAAGCAAGATAAAATATGGGCCGAAATAGCACAACAATTAAACGAAACTGGTGAGTGTTTTTTTTTGTTTATTGTTTTAATTAACAATACATATTTTGGCCTTGTATAGGAGCACGATGACATAAATATGTACATAAGTGATCTCTCAGATTTTTCCCAGTGTTTCTTAAAATAGGAGTTTCTGCTATACCTAACAATTGAGTATTTGTTATTGTCGGTTTGCAAACAGTTCCTTCGCAAATACGTATAAAATTATGTAAGACGCACATCGCAAGTACCAGATCATCTACTTTGCTTGGATGGCACGAAATAGGTGATCGCAATAATCTGAATTTGGTTGCTAACATTCCGAACCCACATTCTACAACTTTGCGGGCCCTGGATAATCTATGATTGAATTGTTTTCTATTATTATTCAATTGTGCCCTTGGATAAGGTCTCATCAAATTCCTCTTTAGTGGAAAAGCTTCGTCACCTACAAAGTAGTGAGGGAAATTTTGATTTTCTCCTGGTAATGGTACATCATCCGGCAGCTGTAAAGATCCATCTTGTAAAGATTTCAAAAAGTGACTTTCCTTTAATGCACGACCATCACTGTTTCTTCCATATTCGCCAACGTCCACTGATAAGAATAATCCATCTGCATCTACGATTCCTAGTAAAATTGTAGAAAAATAGCCTTTATAATTGTGAAATGCTGATCCAGAATTCGGTGGGGCTTGAATTCGTATATGTTTGCCATCGATGCTACCTACACAATTTGGTAGATTCCAGAGTGTATAATAACGTTGGGCAACATCCTTCCACTTATTTGTGTCAGGTTTTGGCATAAATTGAGGTTGCAATGTTTTCCATATGACTTTTGAAGTTTCATCGAAACATCTTAACCACAAAAGACCAGAATCAGGACCTCAAATCTAGGAATGGTATATACCTAAAACTAACGATTAGATCCATTCATAAGTTTGAATTGGTAGAGGTGTTCATTCATTCATTTAAATTTTCTTTTCAGATTTGATGATGTTAAGAAGAGATGTTCTTGACATAAAATTTAAAATTAATAGATTACTGGAATCCTTTGAACACCTAAAAGACAAAATATGTACAACTGGCCTCAATACTGAAGTACTTGAACAAGGAAATGAAGAAAATGAGGCAGTTATAGTAATTACTAACAAATTTCCACTATCTGAAGAAGATTTGGACATTGTCGAAAACATTTTAGACGATTCTAAAACCAAGAACAATATGGTAAGAAATTAAGATATTGTGCAGCTATCTCACATGTATTACCTGCCTACCTTAGTGGTTTTTGTTAAGAACTTATGGTTTTCAGATCCGTTATTTGAAGAAATATGGTGGGACCAATATAAAAGCTGCTACATTTGAGTCGAGTAGTTTCAAAGGCGGCAATCTGCTCTTTTTGTCAAAATAGAGTTATTGATATGGCAACACAGATTATTTTAAATAAAAACGGTTACTAAATGCATTAAAATCATAGGCCGCAATCTGTCATAGATAATCAGGGTCGAAGTCTCAAGTCTCAAGGATCAAAACTGGCAAACTGTTACACTTCGAATTCAAACCCGGCCATCTTGTGCCGTTAGCCAATCAGATGAGAGGAATTCTTTAGCGTCGTTTAACGGCCACGGAACATATCGTGCTCTAGTTTTTATTGAATTATTGTGTAATTTTCAAGTGAAACTGATAAAAACTGGTGAAATTATCTGAATGGAGGTCCATCCTGTCCCAGTTACTAACAATTATGCAAGAAAACGCAGGAGAAACCCAGAAAACTGGGCTCGAAACCGGACCAAAAGATTGAAGTAAGTAGCGATGTTAGGGCTGCGACCTATGCAAAACGGAGTCCGGCGACAAGCAGCTCTGCTGAGTTCCGTTGGTGTGCGCCTTCTGCGCAATGCAAGCTCGCTCCATCGTAGATCCCATCTCTGCTCTAGAGCAAGATTGGAGTCAAAAGTAGGGTTAATAAGAGTTCCGCATCCTTATAATGCGGATGATCTGCAATTTTTACCATATCCTCATCCGCTATCCGCAACCTCATAATATAAAGTCAGAATGAATATCCTCATGCAAGGGTTGAAGGGAATGTGGTTATGAGGATGAGGATGTGGATGAGGAAGTATCAAGACTAAAGTTAGAGGATGCGGAAGAGGATTTTCTGAGAGGATGAGGATACGGTTGAGGATGCCGATGAGGAAGTATCAAGACTAATGTCAGAGGATGCGGATGAGAATTTTCTGTGAGGATTAGGATACAGATGAGAATGTGGATTAGGAAGTATTAAGTTTAAAGTTTAAGTATCAAACACTTATATGATTTTAATTCTTTGCTCTTTATTATTCATCCGTATCCTTGTCCGCATCCTCATCCGTATGCTTACCCTCACAGAAAAACCTCATCCACATCCTCTAACTTTTGGTCTAGATACTTCCTCATCCGCATTCTCATCCTCATAACCACATCCTCAACAACTCTTGTCAAGAGCAAGCCCATCTTTAAAAAAAATACACCCAGTTTTGTGTTGTTTCTTATAACTGTTTCTTTTTAGGTACTCTTCTAAATCTATGCCAGAAAGAGAAGTGTGCTCACATGACACAAATGCTTTGAAATGTGCCTCATTATCAATGGCTCAGATAAAGAAGGCTCATGACATTTTTTATGAGCATAAAAACAAAAAAGATCAAGATTCCCTAATCTTAAAATACTGCTCCATTAAACCCGTACAACACAGAGCAGGGTTCAAAGGAAAAAAACAAACTGTTATTAAGTATGCAGTATTTGTAAATGGTATCAAAGTACCGGTGTGTCAAAAAAAAATTCTGAGCATCTTCGGTATTACGAGACATAGAGTTCAGTACGTGATGAATAGATTTTTCCACGTTGGAGATGTTGTTATAACAGAAAAACGAGGTAAGTAATATACAAGATTTTTTTAATTATCACACAAAACTGTTTTTTTATTTCCTCTGTAGTTGATCAGTTTTTTAAGTTGGACTACTCAATTCCATTACTTATTTTGAAGGCTTTAAATAACATAGATATACAAATAACATGAAAATTACAATGTAATATAAATAACATGCATACAATTTATATTTAAACTAAAATGTTATTAATTTTATTTTTTTAGGTGGAGATAGAAAGCAACATAAATATGCTGAACAAAAACATTCCATTAAAAACTTCATAGAAAAATTAAAATGCGTAAAATCACATTACTGCAGAAAGACAAAGATGGCAGAGAGAAAATATTTACCTTCAGAATTAAACATCAATAAACTGTACAAGATCTACAAAGAAAGTGAATATTCGCACCCTGCTGTGAAAAAATCCTATTTTAGGCATATTTTCAATACTAATTACAATTTGGGTTTTGGGACTCCAAAAACTGATGCATGTTACAAATGTTTAGAGTTAATTGGCAAAATTGCTTCTGAAAACGATCCTCAAAAGAAAGCTTCACTTATAACCGTAAAAAGAGTGCATTCCTTGAGAGCAAAAGCTTTTTACGAAAAGCTGCGAGAAGATTCGGCGGGCCTTAAAATATTCTCGTTTGACTGTCAAAAGAATTTGCCTCTGCCTAAGGTCCCAGATCAAATAGCTTACTATTCGAGACAAATATATTTTTATAACTTTACTGTAGTGGAGGGTGCTTCTAATGTTCCTCTTACCAAGGAACGTGTCTTTACCTATTATTGCACGGAGAATGAACTCAGCAAGAACTCAAATCTTGTTTCCTCCGCTGTTATACACAGACTAAATAATACAGATTTGTCTAACATAACTAACATTCGCCTCGTGCCTGATGGCTGAGGCGGTCAAAATAAAAATTGCATATTAATTGGCGCATGTTGTAAGTGGTTACTGGAACATCAAAATATTAAGACGATTGAACTGGTTTTTCCAATAACAGGACACTCTTTTATGCCGGCGGATAGGCAATTTGGAATTGCTGAAAAGAAATTACGAAAAAAGGATGTGATTTTACATCCTGATGAAATAAGAGACATTTTGGGAGAAACTTCAACACTGATAAAGCTTGGGAGCGATTGTCCTGTTTTCAATTGGAAAGATGCGGTGAAAGAAGTCTTGAAGCAGACTTCATCGTGGAATATACCTTTTCAGCAGTGTAAACGATTTGTTCTCAGACGCTCAAAACAACCAGGCAACGTTCTCGTACGAGGTGAACTTCATTACAAGAGCGACATAGCAAAGCCACAAAATATATGCTCACGTAATAAAAATATCAGTCAAATCACACCACAACTGCTTCCTAACAAAGTATCTGTTAATAAAAACAAATTGTCAGATGTTCAGAAGTTACTCGCGAAACATTTTGGTAATGAGTGGAAAGATATAAGTGCTTTATCTTTTTACAAAAATTTACTTGAGGAGCAGGAGTCTTTGGATGCCCCTACAGTGGAAGATATATTTTGTACAGAAGCTTTGGAAGAGGTTCCTGATTTGCGTATATAACCACTTGGAATATCTTCGAATACATTTTATAAAATTACATCATGTGAATACACAATGTGTAACTCTTAATACACCTACCATCCAACTGAACAATTTTCCCGAGAAATGCGAATTATAATATAATAATTTAGATTTCCTGTACAAAACTTCGCATGAGCTAAGAACGAGCGATTATTATGAAATGACAATATTCCTCCCAACATTTTGTGTTCCTTGGGAAGAGCTGCTCAGTTGGTTGCCTGGATCATTCATTAAAAAGATACTGCGTTTTTAGAGTTACACGTTTTTAGAGTTTCATGTAAAGATTATAAACATTGAAGTGTTTGGTGTAGTTTTTACCTTACTAGATTTCCGTGCTCATTGATCATACCTACCAGTGGTGCCTAAAAGTATAGTTTTGTAAGTGTAAGTGTTGTTTGTGCGATTATTAAAAAAGAGACTAATTTATTTTGTATTGGGTTTTATTTATATAATATGTTTGATATTTATGATTAGGACTCAACATATGTTACCTGATAATGCGGATAATCCGCTATTTTTACATATCCTCATCCGCTATCCGCATACTCATAACATGTCAAAACATCCTCATCCACATCCTCTAACTTTAGTATTGATTCTCCCTCAGCCGCATTCTCATCCTCATAATCACATCCTCATCAACATCCTTTTCCGCACAGAAAATCCTCATCCTTGTCCGCATCCTCTTACTTTAGTATTGATACTTCCTCATCCTCATCCTTATCCTCATAAACACACCCTCATCAACTCTTTTTTTAAACTAGACAACCCTAATCATAGACGAAAATAATAGTATCAAAGCCGGCAATCTGAACGTGACGTTAGGATCAAAAACGGCAATCTGCGCATTAGTAAGTTTCAAAACTAGCAATCATTAAAGTTTGATATCAAATCCGGCAATCTGCAATAATTAAACTTAATTTATTCCTCCTACAGAATAATTAACCAAATCAAAATACTTTCGCAAGACCTGGCGTCTAGTATTGAAAATATTTTTGCAAGTTTAATAACCGATACAGCAATAAATAGCGTAAAATCAATTTTTTGTCATTTGCCAATTTTTGCCACAGAGTCAGATTGCCAGCTTTGAAACTACTCGACTCATTGACTCTATTGAGGCTAATTTTCAGTGATGTCACTGCTTCCAAATATTCGTGGATAGGGGCCAAAAAGAAAAAAGTTTTCTCGAGCCTGAAGATCTTTGAGGCCATGTCAGGAGACGCATTTTTGAAGCGTTCGAACTTCAATTCGCATTCGAATTGGCAAGATTCGTATACGAATCCGTAAAATCGCAATTTTTTAATATTCATACCTGTGAATTCTGCAACGAGTGCTCCGACCCACTCGTTTTGCAATTCTACCACTCGAAAGCATGTATAATCTGTGATGAGAATGACATTGACGTTTCCTTCACACATGACATTATACTGACATATCAACTTTTTAATTTGCGTTCCATTCCCTCGCAATTCATTACCGGTTTTTAAAATCAATGAGTAATTGCTTTCCGGTTTTGATTTTATCTGCGTGAAACGGAAATTGTTTAAAGATTTTAATTTAATGGCAACATTGCTTTCGAATGATTCAAAAATGCGTAAAATCGAGAGCATTAGAAATTAAATTCGTACACGATTTGTTTTCGTATGCGAACTAAAGATTCACTTCGAACGCTTCAAAAATGCGTCTCCTGGTATGTAGCATTTTATTCACTAATTAGTGCTTAAGGCGATCCGCTTTCCATACTAAATTCAAATGACTCGCATTCTTATGCTAACATAAAATTCTATTGAAAAACGAGTGTATACTGATATTTTTATTTAAAATTTTCGCTGATTAATAGATACAAAGATACTAAGCTAATGCACTTAAAGTACTGGATTTTGTTAGCAATTTTTGTTCAATATTACCATTGTGGGTGAGCGAACAGTAGTACTTTTGGTGCATTAGCTGTATCTTTGTATTAATCAGCGAAAATTTTTACTAAAAATAGCAGTATACACTCGTTTTTCAATAACATTTTATGTGTCGCATAAGAATGCGAGTCATTTGAATTTAGTATGGAAAACGGATCGCCTTAAGCACTGTTTGTTTTATCCAATCATTTATTTTCTCGATGACAGCGAGTAAGAAAGATACGATAAAAGTGAGTAGGAAAGATAGATTGAACAGAATGTATGGACTTGACTCTCATTGTTCGTCCATGGTATTGTGAATAAGCATTCCGCCTCAGCTTCGCGAGTGCATCCCGATACATCCCACTACCTACGCACCAAGTTGGTGCGTAATGGGACATTGCAATTTTGAAGTCCCAATAGTCTAAAAAAATTTGGACCTCCATACAAAACAATCAGAGTGAGCGATTTGTATGGAGAGGTCAAATTTTTTTTACATTTCCCAAAAAGATTTCTTTGGGAAAGTTGTTCAGTTCTGTTGACTGAGCACATCCTTTCAGTTTTCGGTACACCGTCTCTTACACCCTGTATAGTGTAGTTATGTAGACAGAGCATTGATATAGTAGATTATCTTTAAAGGTAGGTATGTGTTCTTAGGGCCATATTCTAATTTTATACTTTATTTTTAGATGCTATTCGAGGGCGTTTCAAAGAGGCAACTGTGCAGGACATATCAATCCACGTCAAGACATGGCTGCGGAATGCTCCAATGCGTATCCAATTGAAACAGAAACAACAGAAAATTTGAATAAACAAACCATGTGCTTTTCACCTAATATTATATTATAATTTTAATGTCAACATATTTAGTGTGTAGGTTCAATCTTTGCTTATTTGATTTCCATATAAGTAAATACATAATGGTAAAATTAAGTGCCATCTTTGTTTTACTAGATCCTCTTAAGTTCATCAAAAAAGTCTAGATAATAGTCAGCACAGCTTCTACTAGACGATTGGCAGATCTTCTAGAATATATTAACTGTCTAGAAGATGTCTATAGGATATTCTGCTTAACTTCTACTAGATGTATGGTAGATAATCTAGAAGTTATCTTATATATATTAGTAGTAGACATCTAGAAGTCATGTCTAGTAGATCACTAGTAAATGTGTATTTCAAATCTCTAGAAGATGTTTTGGGGGCGGACATAGAGTCATCTTCTAGATATCTACTACATTACTTGTAAATATAATCAGATGTCTCCTAGATATTCGTTCAAATATTTAAGAGATATTTATAAGATATTCTGTAGTCTAGCTTCAAAAACATCTGGTCAGCAAACTTAGCAGGTTTAGCGCAGTTAGTGTTAGGGCTTTACTTGTAAATTCCAAAATATATTTTTATATTTTTTTAAGACTAAGTTATGATGAAAAACCGGCCAAGTGCGAGTCGGACTCGCGCACCGAGGGTTCCGTACCACCACATAATCATAATTGTATTAGTTGAAATTTCAGTAAGTTAATGTGGTAGATTTTTTGATTCCGACACGCGCTTGACCAAATTTTATTATTTTTTGTTATTTTACAGCTTATGCACTACAAACATACCAATTTTCAAGTTTGTAAGTGTTCCCGTTTTTAAAATAGAACTAAAACAGAAATCGCCTCCGCGACCATCCAACTTGACCCCTCTCTTGAATGTTCTTGAAACGGGAGCTCACCACAATTGGTTACCATTAGTTGTGAAAAAAGTTGTAATATTTAATGATTTCAGACTTTTACCATTATTTGTACTGTGAGACCTAGCTTCTTGCCAAATTTCATAATTTTAGGTCAACGGGAAATACTCTGTAGGTTTTGCTTTTTTGCATAAATGTATGGAGATGAGGACATAAAATGCCATATCTTTTGATTGCGTCGTTGTAAAAAATTTAAATTTTCAGATCTTGTGTGGTTCATGGATCCTAATATATGGTGTTAATTTCAACCTGATACCTTTACTCGTTCGTGAGATAAAGGGTCTTGACAGACAGACAGACAGACAGATAGACGGATAACAAAGTGATCCTATAAGGGTTCCGTTTTTTTCTTTTGAGGTACGGAACCCTAAAAATGTAAAAAACATACGTCGTCGTCGTCCCCCCCTTAACTCCGAAGTTTGTGAAAGGAAAAATCTGAATTAATTACAGTCGATAGAAGTCTATGTAAATATTACAGCGAAAATAAAACAATCTTTCTAAGTTGCACAGTTTTTTAGTAATCTGCAAAAAACCATTACAAACAAATTTAGTTTTGCGGTCCTAACAATGGACTTTATCGCTTCCGAAAATACTACAGGTAAATACTATCGGAACCCTCGGCGCGCGAGTCCAACTCGCACTGGACCGGTTTTGCCAAGTTGTGCCGCGGCCGACCAGTCGTTTATGAATCTACTTAATGTCCTCTGTCTCTGCAAAGTGCGTGCGTTCTGATTTTTTATAAGGTAGGCCTCTATTGTGGGCCGACGGTCTATCAGTAGTTCAGTCAGTTCTTCTTCCTCAAACTGCAATGCGAAGATGCATCGCCGCAACAGAAAAAACCTGTAGATTTATAATCAAAATTTGCGGATTTTTCTGGTGTCTCACCGGCAGCAATACGTTTTGTCGCAGCTAAAATCAGTTTCGGATACGTGTATAATTCCGGATTTCTTTATGTAACTTAACATTGCTCAAATTTTGGTATCTCAAAAACAATCCTTCGAGTCTTATTTTACTTGATTCGTATACTACCTAGTCTTTGCAGGCCTTTTTCGCCTACAAGCACAATATCAAAACACAATGAATAATTGCATATTCCGCATTTTTCACAACTTATATTTTCTTCCATTCTTTTATCACCTTAAAGTTTTTATAACCCTTTGTTGGCGAAGGTAATATTTTTCGCAAATAATGGTGACAATGCTGAATGCGCTCACGACTCTGCAATTAAAACAAATCTAGGTACATATCGTCCTGTGACGTGACCTTGCTTGCCCTCGCGCGCCCGCTCGCTCGTTGTTCCCGCCGCCGCCGCCGCCGCGCCCCGCGTATACCCCTCGCAACCCTTTGTTTCTTTGATTCGTGATTATAATTATTACTTTATGTTTTTAAGGTGGATTTTAATTTAGGATGATATTATTTGACCTTAAAGAAAAGTCTACTTAGTTAATTTAACTGCTATATTTTTTTCACTACTTTTTTATTACCACTAAAATCGTTTTGAATTTCCATATAGTCTTTGGGTGGATTTATTACACTTTATGTTAAGGGACGTTAATGAAACAAAAGCATAGAAGAACTGATCTTATAGTATTTTTATCATAGGTGTAATGCAACTTTAAGATTTACGTAAACATTTTTTTTAGATTTAATTGTGTTTCTTTTACAAATATAGGAGGATTATATACTTAAAAAAAAGATAATAATAAAGGTAATCAAATGTAAAGTAAATAATATTTATAGCATTTTTGCCCTTTTTTTGTGGAATTTATAATACCTTTATTATTATTTTTTTAAATCCTGCGGTCGTAAATTTGGGTGGATTACTAATGAATTATTTTATAGACCAGCTAATCTAATTTTTGACGAAAAAAAAATGCTGATATGAATTTTTGTTGAATCTTCATACAGTGAAATAGTTTGGCTCTCAGGGTACAATGTAAATGTAGCTCTTGCAAAAAGCGGTTACGTTGTCTCACCCACGCAGCGATGTACCCATCTCTCTCATGTGTGACGCATCGGATTCCTGTGTGGGCAGTGTGATCCAGCAACAGGTAGAAGGGAAATGGCAACCCTTAGGTTATTTTTCAAAAAAATTGTCTGACACGCAAAAGAAATATTCTACTTATGACCGTGAACTTTTGGCTATATACATGTCTATTCAGTATTTCAGGAAATTGTTTGAAGGACGAGAGTTAATCACATTTACAGACCATAAGCCTTTTCTTACTTACGCCTTTTCGAAATTGAATAGTAATAACGAGACGCCTAGACGTACACGACATTTGTTGTTTATCAGTGAATACGACACGTTACCGGCATGGACAATGTAGTTGCTGACTCGTTATCACGTGTAGCCGCCATACATTGCCCAACGACTATTGACTTCGCAGAATTAGCGCAGGCACAGGCCCACGACGATTATATTACAAGCGAACGTTGTAAGCGTAATAATAATTGTAAAGTTGAGTTGAGAAAAATTTCCATTCCGTTTACAGACCAACAAATTTATTGCGAAATTTCAACAGACAGAATGCGACCTTACTTAGGGCGATCACACATAGCTCCGGCACGGCGCCGTGCCGTGCTCCGGTGCGGCGCCGGACTCCGGCACGGCGCCGTGCCGTAAAAACTCACGGCGCGCGCCGTGGAAATCTCCGGCACGGCGCCGTGCCGTGCTCCGGTGCGGCGCCGGACTCCGGCACGGCGCCGTGCCGTAAAAACTCACGGCGCGCGCCGTGGATATCTACGGCACGGCGCCGTGCCGTACTCCGGTGCGGCGCCGTGCCGTGGAAATAGCAGTGTGGCCAGTCATACGCTAGTTTCTGCGATTTTAGCAGGATTCGGTCTCTGATTATTTTGACGATTTACATATATAAAAATGACTGAATGTTAGAATAGAATGAATTGCAGCTGCAAGTTTACCTAGTATAAATTTAACTGAAATAATTTCTAACTTGTATTGAATCGGAATGAAATGGAAATTAAATGACAATTATATTGAGATTGAATTGGAATAGGATATAATCTAATTGCAATTGAAGTAGAATTAAATTGGATCGGAATTAAATGTAAATGATTGAAAATTTAATTGGAACAGTGTTGGAATTGAAATGGAACAAAATTGGAACTAAATCAGAACTGAATAAAAATTTTATTGGAATTGAATTATTTCAACTTCTTTAGCGGCGCTTAGAAAATTTCATATGGGGAAAAATGATAGATCATCAGAGGTCGCATCAGATGGCGCGTCAGATCTCAGATGAAGTATAGAAATGGATTTGCAACTAATCATA
The DNA here is from genome assembly GCA_947532105.1 of Athrips mouffetella. Lineage (NCBI taxonomy): Eukaryota > Metazoa > Arthropoda > Insecta > Lepidoptera > Gelechiidae > Athrips > Athrips mouffetella. The sequence goes on from OX383974.1 coordinate 15,094,041, forward strand.
CCAAGTTAGAGCAGGCTCAATATATACAAAAGTTCTAGTGTGATAAAGACCGCGGGAAGCCGCTGGATGCGAGCAGCGCAGGACCGGTCGTCATGGAGTTCTTTAGGGGAGGCCTATGTCCAGCAGTGGACGTCTTTCGGCTGATTTGATGATGATGATGAAAGACCAAAAGATCTTTTTTGTCTTTGTCATAGTCTCGGCTTTTTTAGTTGTGCACAAGCTGTCAAACTAAAAATCGCTATAACTCGTAAACTACTGACCCTAGACTACTCGTGTGCTAAGACAAATGATAGGTCTCGATGAGATCTATATTTCGGATGACAGCTGTCAAACTAAAAATCGCTATAACTCGAAAACTACTGACCCTAGACTACTCGTGTGCTGAGACAAATGATAGGTCTCGATGAGATCTACATTTCGGATGACAGCTGTCAAACAAAAAATCGCTATAACTCGTAAACTACTGACCCTAGACTACGCGTGTGCTGAGACAAATGATAGGTCTCGAAGAGATCTACATTTCGGATGACAGCTGCCAAACTAAAAATCGCTATAACTCGAAAACTACTGACCCTAGACTACTCGTGTGCTGAGACAAATGATAGGTCTCGATGAGATCTACATTTCGGATGACAGCTGTCAAACAAAAAATCGCTATAACTCGTAAACTACTGACCCTAGACTACGCGTGTGCTGAGACAAATGATAGGTCTCGAAGAGATCTACATTTCGGATGACAGCTGCCAAACTAAAAATCGTTATAACTCGAAAACTACTGACCCTAGACTACTCGTGTGCTGAGACAAATGATAGGTCTCGATGAGGTCTACATTTCGTATGAGAGCTGTCAAACTAAAAATCGCTATAACTCGAAAACTACTGACCCTAGAAAATGGCAGACATTGCATTGCCAGATAGATAGACAGCTAAGTATCCCTATAAGTTTTCATTTTTTCTTTTTGAGGTACGGAACCCTAAAAAGAAATGGAACTTATCATTTAAAAAAAAGGACGGGTTGCACTCCGGGAGTGCCGGCAGAAGTAAAAACTTTTTTTTTTTAGTGTGACAGCAGCCATCCGAAATGTAGATCTCATAGAGACCTATCATTTGTCTCAGGACACGCGTAGTCTAGGGTCAGTAGTTTTCGAGTTATAGCGATTTTAAGTTTGACAGCTGTCATCCGAAATGTAGATCTCATCGAGACCTATCATTTATCTCAGCACATGAGTAGTCTAGGGTCAGTAGTTTTCGAGTTATAGTGATTTTTAGTTTGACAGCTGTCATCCGAAATGTATATCTCATCGAGATCTATCATTTGTCTCAGCACACGAGTAGTCTAGGGTCAGTAGTTTTCGAGTTATAGTGATTTTTAGTTTGACAGCTTGTGCACAACTAAAAAAGCCGAGACTATGACAAAGACAAAAAAGTTGTTTTGGTCTTCATCACACTAGAACTTTTGTATATGTTGAGCCTGCTCTAACTTGGTATGATTAGTTGCAAATCCATTTCTATACTTCATCTGAGATCAGACGCGACAAAGACAAAAAAGATGTTTTGGTCTTTATCACACTTTAGAACTTTCGTATATATGAGCCTGCTCTAACTTGGTATGATTAGTTGCAAATCCATTTCTATGCTTGATCTGAGTTCTGACGCGCCATCTGATGCGAATCTATCATTTTTTCCCTCTATAAAGTTTTCTAAGCGCCGCTAAAGAAGTTTTCACTTATAAAAAAAAATTACCTCATTTAAAATTTGAATGTTTATAAATACTTTAAAATTATTGTATAACTTAACAATGTGGGTAAACCAATGAAAAACAAATTATATATCGTATTTAATTTTGGCCGAATAATGATTTCCGTTCACTGATTCTGCTCTTTTATGGCTCAATTTCTGTTTATTATTTTCGCATAGTTGACAACACTGTACTTTTACGGCACGGCGCCGTGCCGTAGATTTCCACGGCACGCGCCGTGAGTTTTTACGGCACGGCGCCGTGCCGGAGTCCGGCGCCGCACCGGAACACGGCACGGCGCCGTGCCGTACTCCGGTGCGGCGCCGTGCCGTGGAAATAGCAGTGTGGCCAGTCATATGCTAGTTTCTGCGATTTTAGCAGGATTCGGTCTCTGATTATTTTGACGATTTACATATGAAAATGACTGAATGTTAGAATAGAATGAATTGCAGCTGCAAGTTTACCTAGTATAAATTTAACTGAAATAATTTCTAACTTGTATTGAATCGGAATCAAATGGAAATTAAATGACAATTATATTGAGATTGAATTGGAATAGGATATAATCTAATTGCAATTGAAGTAGAATTCAATTGGATCGGAAATAAATGTAAATGATTGAAAATTTAATTGGAACAGTGTTGGAATTGAAATGGAACAAAATTGGAACTAAATCAGAACTGAATAAATTTTTTATTGGAATTGAATTATTGAAACTTCTTTAGCGGCGCTTAGAAAATTTCATATGGGGAAAAATTATAGATTTGCATTAGATGTCGCATCAGATGGCGCGTCAAAACTCAGATCAAGTATAGAAATGGATTTGCAACTTATCATACCAAGTTAGAGCAGGCTCAATATATACGAAAGTTCTAAAGTGTGATAAAGACCAAAACATCTTTTTTGTGTTTATCTCGTCAGATCTCAGATGAAGTATAGAAATGGATTTGCAACTAATCATACCAAGTTAGAGCAGGCTCAACATATACAAAAGTTCTAAAGTGTGATAAAGAGCAAAACATCTTTTTTGTCTTTGTCGCGGCAGATCTCAGATGAAGTATAGAAATGGATTTGCCACTAATCATACCAAGTTAGAGCAGGCTCAACATATACAAAAGTTCTAGTGTGATGAAGACCAAAACAACTTTTTTGTCTTTGTCATAGTCTCGGCTTTTTTAGTTGTGCACAAGCTGTCAAACTAAAAATCACTATAACTCGAAAACTACTGACCCTAGACTACTCGTGTGCTGAGACAAATGATAGGTCTCGATGAGATCTACATTTCGAATGACAGCTGTCAAACTAAAAATCGCTATAACTCGAAAACTACTGACCCTAGACTACTCGTGTGCTAAGACAAATGATAGGTCTCGATGAGATCTACATTTCGGATGACAGCTGTCAAACTAAAAATCGCTATAACTCGAAAACTACTGACCCAAGACTACTCGTGTGCTGAGACAAATGATAGGTCTCGATGAGATCTACATTTCGGATGACAGCTGTCAAATTAAAATCGCTATAACTCGTGAACTACTGACCCTAGACTACTCGTGTGCTGAGACAAATGATAGGTCTCGACGAGATCTACATTTCGGATGACAGCTGTCAAACTAAAAATCGTTATAACTCGAAAACTACTGACCCTAGACAACTCGTGTGCTGAGACAAATGATAAGTCTCGATGAGGTCTACATTTCAGATGAGAGTTGTCAAACTAAAAATCGCTATAACTCGAAAACTACTGACCCTAGAAAATGGCAGAAATTGCATTGCCAGATAGATACACAGCTAAGTATCCCTATAAGTTTTCATTTTTTCTTTTTGAGGTACGGAACCCTAAAAAGAAATGGAACTTAATCATATAAATAGAATCACTTAATAACACAAGCATTTTAAAAAAAGGACGGGTTGCACTACGGGAGTGCCGGCAGAAGTAAAAACAATTTTTAATTAGTGTGACAGCAGCCATCCGAAATGTAGATCTCATCGAGATCTATCATTTGTCTCAGCACACGAGTAGTCTAGGGTCAGTAGTTTTCGAGTTATAGTGATTTTTAGTTTGACAGCTTGTGCACAACTAAAAAAGCCGAGACTATGACAAAGACAAAAAAGTTGTTTTGGTCTTCATCACACTAGAACTTTTGTATATGTTAAGCCTGCTCTAACTTGGTATGATTAGTTGCAAATCCATTTCTATACTTCATCTGAGATCTGCCGCGACAAAGACAAAAAAGATGTTTTGCTCTTTATCACACTTTAGAACTTTCGTATATATTGAGCCTGCTCTAACTTGGTATGATTAGTTGCAAATCTATTTCTATACTTCATTTGAGATCTGTCGCGACAAAGACAAAAAAGATGTTTTGGTCTTTATCACACTTTAGAACTTTCGTATATATTGAGCCTGCTCTAACTTGGTATGATTAGTTGCAAATCTATTTCTATACTTCATTTGAGATCTGTCGCGACAAAGACAAAAAAGATGTTTTGGTCTTTATCACACTTTAGAACTTTCGTATATATTGAGCCTGCTCTAACTTGGTATGATTAGTTTCAAATCCATTTCTATACTTGATCTGAGTTCTGGCGCGCCATCTGATGCGACATCTGATGCGAATCTATAATTTTTTCCCAAAGATTTTGGAAACTACGCCAGGGGGCCAGCGTTTTTCTTACGTCAATGTTTTATCCCTATATAAAATTTCCTAAGCGCCTCTAAAGAAGTTTTCACTTCAAAAAAATTACCTCATTTAAAATTTGAATGTTTATAAATTCTTCAAAATTATTCTGTAACTTAACAATATATGTAATGTAACTTACCAATGAAAAACAAATTACCGTATTTAATTTTGGCCGAATAATGATTTCCCTTCACTGATTCTGCTCTTTTATGGCTCAATTTCTGTTTATTATTTTCGCATAGTTGACAACACTGTACTTCTACGGCACGGCGCCGCACCGGAGTACGGCACGGCGCCGTGCCGGAGATTTTCACGGCGCGCGCCGTGAGTTTTTACGGCACGGCGCCGTGCCGTAGTCCGGCGCCGCACCGGAGCACGGCACGGCGCCGTGCCGGAGCTATGTGTGATGGCCCTTACCTGAACGTTTTAGGCGAAAAGCATATGAAAACGTACATAACTTAAGTCATCCTGGAATTAGGGTTACCAAAAAGTTGATAACACAAAAATATTTTTGGCCGGGAATGAACAAAGACGTAAGGGCTCCCGCACACGACCGAGAATCGGTGACCGATTTTTGTCGACATCCCGCTCTGACGTGTTATCACCTGCATCTTCCCTCCTTGTTCTGGCCGATAATCGCCCACCGATTCTCGGTCGTGTGCGGGAGCCCTAATAGGTGGGCTAAGTCAGCGGTGTGAAGTTAGCAGAAAAAGTTAGACGAATTTTATAACCCGACCAAATTAAGGAGGTCGAAATTTTAAATTGCAAAAACTGCCTCAATTGGGCGCAAATCAAATAGAAAACGATACAGAATTATTTCTAAAAGGCTGTCTTTAATACCTAGTTACCATAAAAACAGATAAAACAGACAAAAACCACAAAAGAGAGAAATTTTGAAAAATAACGTATAAAAATGTTTTTGAGCCTTTTAAATCTATTTGAATTGCCCTAAAAAGGTAATAAAACATACTTAAAACGAGTTTCCTAAAAAATATGAATGTAAGTTACGCAAAAACCGCCTAAAAAGGCCATCTTACGTTAATTCTATCAACGACGATATTAGAAAATCAACAACTCCCGTTCCTTATTAGGTCCGAAGATAAACGTGGTCTCAAACGAAAGATAATTTTATGTCCTTTCTAACAATATGCCTGACAATACGTTTGATACATCAGGGCTATATGAAAAAGCCGATTCAATAAGACCCTCTATCGACGCTGACCCATCAACGTTTACCGACGCATATCTTCTTTTCCTTATAAGGTCGGAAGCAAATCAAGGTCTCGAATAAAAGGTAATTGAATGTCCTTTCTAACGATATGCCTCACAACACGTTTGATACATCAGGTCTATATGAAAAAGTCGATTCAATAATCGACGCTGACCCTTCAATGTTTTCCGACGCATATATCTTTTTTCCCTTACGAGGTCCGAAGTAAACCAGGGTCTCAAATGAAAGGTAATTGTATGTCCTTTCTAACGATATACCTCACAATACGTTTCATACATCAGGGCTATATGAAAAAGTCCCAATGAGAACCTCTATCGACGCTGACCCTTCAATGTTTTCCGACGCATATATCTTTTTTCCCTTACGAGGTCCGAAGTAAACCAGGGTCTCAAATGAAAGGTAATTGTATGTCCTTTCTAACGATATACCTCACAATACGTTTCATACATCAAGGCTATATGAAAAAGTCCCAATGAGACCCTCTATCGACGCTGACCCTTCAATGTTTTCCGACGCATATATCTTTTTTCCCTTACGAGGTCCGAAGTAAACCAGGGTCTCAAATGAAAGGTAATTGTATGTCCTTTCTAACGATATACCTCACAATACGTTGTATACATCAGGGCTATATGAAAAAGTCCCAATGAGACCCTCTATCGACGCTGACCCTTCAATGTTTGCCGACGCATATATCTTTTTTCCCTTATGACGTCCGAAGAAAACCAAGGTCTCGAATGAAAGGTAATTTTATGCCCTTACTAACGATATGCCTTACAACACGTTTGATACATCAGGGCTATATGAAAAAGTCGATTCAATAAGACCCTCTATCGACGCTGACCCTTCAACGTTTGCCGACGCATATCTTTTTTCCCTTACGAGGTCCGAAGCAAACCAAGGTCTCAAATGAAAGGTAATTTTATGCCCTTTCTAACAATATGCCTCACAATACGATTGATACATCAGGGCTATATGAAAAAGTCCCAATGAGACCCTCTATCGACGCTGACCCTTCAATGTTTGCCGACGCATATATCTTTTTTCCCTTATGTGGTCCGAAGAAAACTAAGGTCTCGAATGAAAGGTAATTTTATGCCCTTACTAACGATATGCCTCACAACACATTTGATACATCAGCGCTATATGAAAAAGTCGATTCAATAAGACCGTCTATCGACGCTGACCCTTCAACGTTTGCCGACGCATATCTTTTTTCCCTTATAAGGTCCGAAGCAAAACAAGGTCTCAAATGAAAGGTAATTTTATGCCCTTTCTAACGATATGCCTTGAAATACGTTTGATACACCAGGGCTATATGAAAAAGTCGATTCAATAAGACCCTCTATCGACGCTTGCCCTTCAACGTTTGCCGACGCATATCTTTTTTCCCTTATAAGGTCCGAAGCAAACCAAGGTCTCAAATGAAAGGTAATTTTATGCCCTTACTAACGATATGCCTCACAACACGTTTGATACACAAGGGCTATATGAAAAAGTCGATTCATTGCCGACGCATATCTTTTTTCCCTTATAAGGTCCGAAGCAAACCAAGGTCTCAAACGCGGGCGTGGACGCGGGCGTGGCCGTGGGCGTGGCCGTGGTCGCGGGCGTGCGGCGGGGCTGCACAGAAATTGCTCCAACCCCTGTGCCCACTGTGGGGGTACAGGGGTTGCAGAAGCGTGTAGCCCCTGCCGGGGCACAGGCCACGGCGTCTGTGGTTGTGGTGGGGCAGTCGGCGGCGGGAGTCGGGCGGGGGCGGAAGCGCGTCCGGTGGGGGCGGGAGCGCGTCCGGTGGGGACTGCCGCGCTCTCGGCGGCGGAAGTGCGTCCGGCGGCGGCGGTAGCGCGTCCAGCGGGGGCGGGAGCGCGTCCGGTGGGGACTGCCGCGCTCTCGGCGGCGGAAGTGCGTCCGGCGGCGGCGGTAGCGCGTCCAGCGGGGGCGGGAGCGCGTCCGGTGGGGACTGCCGCGCTCTCGGCGGCGGAAGTGCGTCCGGCGGCGGCGGTAGCGCGTCCAGCGGGGGCGGGAGCGCGTCCGGTGGGGACTGCCGCGCTCTCGGCGGCGGAAGTGCGTCCGGCGGCGGCGGTAGCGCGTCCAGCGGGGGCGGGAGCGCGTCCGGTGGGGACTGCCGCGCTCTCGGCGGCGGGGGTGGGAGCGCGTTCGGCGGGGGCAGGAGCGCGGCAGTCGGCGGCGGGAGCGCATTCGGCGGTGGCGGGACCAACCCAACGGCTGGCGGCGGCGCGAGAGGGGCTGGCGGAAGTGGGAGAAGAGGAGGAAACAATAATTGGCGAAAAAATGTGCAGAAAGACGATCGCTGTCGCTTAAACTAATTTTTATGTTTATGCGACAGCGATCGTCTTTTATAATATTTGTTAATTTTATAATAATAATTTAATAAATAATAATAAAAGTTAAAATAAATATTAATAAATAAATAATAATAACTTTAAAAATATTAATTTACTTTTATTTTTTTACAGTTCCAGGGGGCACCCCCAGCATTAAAAAAAGTTACACGCCGGCCCACCTCTACTGTAACAAGTCGATAGCGCGTTTCAGAAACTACGTGGCGCCATCTAACGGTGGGTAGCGTTGTGGTGTTACAGTTATGTAAAAAGGTGTCTGAAAAATTTTAATATCGTCCGGCGCGGACGACGGACAGTAAAATGTATGAAGCCTATACAGTCTGTTCTGTGCGTTGCTGAGCGGACATGCGCGTCGGCTTACGCTCCGAGTCCGCCTCTCACTGATCCAGGCATCCATATTACAATTTTTCCCACAGCTTTTTCTGCCGTAAAACAGCAGTGTTTGCACTGCTGTGTTTCGGTTTGAACAGCAAAGGAGCCAGTGAAATTATTGCCACATGCATGAGACACTATCTTAGATCTCAGGGTGAGCAACTCGCTTTGCTGTGTTTTTAGTGTCAATTATGTTACTAATAAGACAGTGAGCTCTATGGGCGGTGGCGACCACTTACCATCATGGTGCCCGGTAGCTTGCTTGTTAGTCTTGTTACATAAAAATAACTTCACATAACTATAACATCACAATGCTACCTACCGTTCGATGGCGCCACTTTTATTCTGAAACGCGCTATCAACTTGTTACATATAAGTGCATTTGTATAAACGAGAGGCTAGGTATTGTTTTTGCTACTAAAAGGCAGAGAAAGCAAAAGCTTGAAGAATATGGTATGAAGGATGGGTACGGAACCCAAAGGGCGTGAGTCCGACTCGCCCTTGGCCGGATTTTTAATTAACCTATATATTTTTCTTTACTTTTAAAGAATATACCAGGACTTTATATTTTTTATAACGAATACCATTATCTTTAACAAAATTGTATCATTTCTATTATTTTGGTTGATATTTTTTCGCCATTGATTAAGAATGGGGTCTATTGCAAATAGAAAATGCAATGCAATGTGTACCTATACATAATAAATGAAACAAAAAAATATTTTCTTGGTTTTATTTAATTGATCAGATTGAAATGATAACTAGACAGGTTGGGTTAACAAAAAATAATACTTTGATCGGTTAGTGAACGTAAACAGAGGCATCTATTGGTAAATAGAAAAAGTAAAACAACGCCACCACGCGGCGGATGGAGACAACAAAAAGGTCTTTTATAGTACAAGCTTCTCATGACAAGTGTACATAACCCCTAACTAAACCGCCATCTAGCGACGAGTAGAGAAAGCAAGGTTTGCAATAAATCCTAATCGGCTATTTTTAAATTTTAACTAAAGTTCTACTGCATCAAGGCTATTGAATAATATATTTTCAGAAAGCTTATAATATTACCTTCAATCTGGTACCACACTTATCAACGGTGGTATTAAGAAAAAAAAGATATGGGTCATCGAATTGTCACGCAAAAATTTTTTTTTTCATAGGTATTACCTCGTCAAGACTGATAAATATTATACAATTAAAAAGGGCATGAAATTCAATTTCATACGATACCTTGTTTTACTTCGGACGTCATAAGGAAAAGAAGATATGCGTCGGCAAACGTTGAAGGGCCAGCGTCGATAGAGGGTCTAATTGAATCGACTTTTTCATATAGCCCTGGTGTATCAAACGTGTTGCGAGGCATATCGTTAGAAAGGGCATTCAATTACCTTTTATTCGAGAGCTTGATTTGCTTCGGACCTTATAAGGGAAAAAAGATATGCGTCGGCAAACGTTGAAGGGTCAGCGTCGATACAGGGTCTTATTGAATCAACTTTTTTATATAGTCTGGATGTATCAAACGTGTTGTGAGGCATATTGTTAGAAAGGGCATAAAATTACCTTTCATTTGAGACCTTGGTTTGCTTCGGACCTTATAAGGGAAAAAAGATATGCGTCGGCAAACGTTGAAGGGCCAGCGTCGATAGAGGGTCTTATTGAATCGACTTTTTCATATAGCCCTGGTGTATCAAACGTATTTCAAGGCATATCGTTAGAAAGGGCATAAAATTATCTTTCATTTGAGACCTTGGTTTTCTTCGGACCTCATAAGGGAAAAAAGATATATGCGTCGGAAAACATTGAAGGGTCAGCGTCGATAGAGGGTCTCATTGGGACTTTTTCATATAGCCCTGATGTATGAAACGTATTGTGAGGTATATCGTTAGAAAGGACATACAATTACCTTTCATTTGAGACCCTGGTTTACTTCGGACCTCGTAAGGGAAAAAAGATATATGCGTCGGAAAACATTGAAGGGTCAGCGTCGATAGAGGTTCTCATTGGGACTTTTTCATATAGCCCTGATGTATGAAACGTATTGTGAGGTATATCGTTAGAAAGGACATACAATTACCTTTCATTTGAGACCCTGGTTTACTTCGGACCTTGTAAGGGAAAAAAGATATATGCATCGGAAAACATTGAAGGGTCAGCGTCGATAGAGGGTCTCATTGGGACTTTTTCATATAGCCCTGATGTATGAAACGTATTGTGAGGTATATCGTTAGAAAGGACATACAATTACCTTTCATTTGAGACCCTGGTTTACTTCGGACCTCGTAAGGGAAAAAAGATATATGCGTCGGAAAACATTGAAGGGTCAGCGTCGATAGAGGGTCTCATTGGGACTTTTTCATATAGCCTTGATGTATGAAACGTATTGTGAGGTATATCGTTAGAAAGGACATACAATTACCTTTCATTTGAGACCCTGGTTTACTTCGGACCTCGTAAGGGAAAAAAGATATATGCGTCGGAAAACATTGAAGGGTCAGCGTCGATAGAGGGTCTTATTGAATCGACTTTTTCATATAGACCTGATGTATCAAACGTGCTGTGAGGCATATCGTTAGAAAGGACATTCAATTACCTTTTATTTGAGACCTTGATTTGCTTCCGACCTTATAAGGAAAAGAAGATATGCGTCGGTAAACGTTGATGGGTCAGCGTCGATAGATGGTCTTATTGAATCGGCTTTTTCATATAGCCCTGATGTATCAAACGTATTGCCAGGCATATTGTTAGAAAGGACATAAAATTATCTTTCGTTTGAGACCACCTTTATCTTCGGACCTAATAAGGAACGGGAGTTGTTGATTTTCTAATATCGTCGTTGATAGAATTAACGTAAGATGGCCTTTTTAGGCGGTTTTTGCGTAACTTACATTCATATTTTTTAGGAAACTCGTTTTAAGTATGTTTTATTACCTTTTTAGGGCAATTCAAATAGATTTAAAAGGCTCAAAAACATTTTTATACGTAATTTTTCAAAATTTCTCTCTTTTGTGGTTTTTGTCTGTTTTATCTGTTTTTATGGTAACTAGGTATTAAAGACAGCCTTTTAGAATAATTCTGTATCGTTTTCTATTTGATTTGCGCCCAATTGAGGCAGTTTTTGCAATTTAAAATTTCGACCTCCTTAATTTGGTCGGGTTATAAAATTCGTCTAACTTTTTCTGCTAACTTCACACCGCTGGCTAAGTCTTGTATTGCATGCCAGAGAGCGAAAGTGCAACGGCACACAATATCAGACTTAGGTCAATTTCCTTCATGCGACCGATTAAAACCAGCTTTTGTTCTGGATGACGATGAGGTTAACATAAACGTAAGTTTAAATAAGGATGGTGATGTAGAAAGTAACTGTAGTTCATCAAAAAATGTTATTTTAACTTCAAAAGGCAACGAACAGCCTAAGCAAATTGTAACGCGAAGTGGACGCGTTGTCAAAAAAACAAGATTTTTCGATGAACGTTATTAAAGTTAAATAGTATTAATAGCGTGGTATAACTTAATTAAGATTTTTTTTAACAGGTATACCTAATGTAAACACCTTCAGTGTAACACTTTAGCGCGCGCAGGTACTTTTGAACTAGCATAGAATCATCGCGATGACCTAGATTTTTAAGAGCGTTCACACACGTACTGCATTGTAGCAGTAATTAATTAATATTTTAAGCGATTTGGCATAAAAATCTTGTTGTTTAAAAATCTGTACAAACTGATCACTTGTGCATTTTGACAAAACAATTTTTTTTTTCCATTAGATTAACTAGGTTACAACGCTAGATATAAATAAGATGTGAAGTAAGTTTTCATTATTGTTGGCAAGCAGACACGGCAGTACTAGTAACATTACTACATACTTACTCATTTTTTTAAATTCAAGTTCATATGAGCATCTTTGCCATCATGGGAAATCCTTCCAGTAAGAACTCGGAAGTGATAATAGCACAAACAGGCGCCAACGACGCGACTAAAACAACTACTTTGGAGAAGAAAATAGAACTTTATGGAATTTTTATCATCATTATCTGACCAAGGTGATCCTTGGTAATATCAATGTGCCTACTAATGGGATGCAAACTTTGTGGTCGGCGTGCCAAATAAGTTTTTGTCAAAGATATCGTATCAAAATTAGAAATGGGTCGAGTGCACAACAACGCAACCACTCAGTCACCTGAGCAGCCGGCTCCGGTTACAGCAAGAGTGTACAAGTACTAAAGTGTCCGTGTTATCGTTTAAGAATAATATGTTACTGTGTTTGGTAATTTGCAAAATTGTATGGTATGGTTCAAAATTCTAAACTTGTGACTACTGTAAAAAGTGAAGACGTGCGAAGCATGGATAACTCTCCGAAACGGTCCCCGATCAACAGATGGCGCGATTGACTCGTCGGTATTGCAGCACCACAGCCTCGTCTACGTTGCGTGTGGCGCCACTTTCGCGTCTATCTGCTCACGGTATTGGTTGAGAGTTGTGCTGTTAAAAGAACCAATCGTATTGCTTTAAAAAATAGGTCAATCTTGGCGGGAAACGAAGTGCTCTTAAAGAAGTTAAAATGGCGAGAGCGCATTCTACGTATTCATTTGATCGAGTTAACATCTTTTAAAACTAAGCTTTAGTAAGTGTTCTGAAGTTATAATTTCAAAAAGATAAGTATTGGTGTGTTATTTATTAATGTTACTTAGCTTTTGTGTTAAAATTTCGTAAGTTTTCTTTAAAATATGTAGTTTCCGAGCACGGATCTTTATTGCAAAAAAAAATTAACTATACCCACGTGGTGTTAGAATTGTCGTGATATTTGAATTGAAATATTAATTCTTGTATCGTATATAACTGTAAATTGTTTAATACCGTAATAACATTTTTCTATTATCTAATATAATTTTCGTTTAATGATAACGTTGTGAAGGTAAATTTAGTTTAAAATTTAATTTGGTCTTTTGCAAATATTTTGTTGAAGCATTTTACCCTTTTGTAACGTTTTCTCATAAATTTTATTGAATCTGAGGTTTGTGTAGATAATGCTTCTAAAATAAACAATGTGTAATGGTTTTAATGGTTTTATTTAACTTTCTCTAACTTGGAATTTAATATTTTCAGAAGCGGGATGAGCTCAGGAAGTCGTAGCCGTTCCCGCAGTCCTGTGAGATGGGACAACAGGCGGACTGTGAGACGGCCACGTGTACCACTGAGTCGCAGTAGCAGCCGGGATGAGGAATCGAGGCGCTGGGCTCCTTGGCACCCACGAGAGACTGCCAAGCGTGGCCATGCTGGTGAATCGGAAGAATCTGGTAGGATCTTTCCAAATTTTCCAAATGTTGTAGTAAAACCGGAGATTATTCCGGAATTTGATCCTGAGAAGTCTGACCTGCAAGCGCAGCAGTGGCTAAACAAAATTGAGCAGTTGGGCGCGATACATGGATGGAGTGACCAGGTGAAGAGCTATTACATGCAGGCTCGTTTGGCGGGTTTAGCCAAATTGTGGCATAATGCCCTGCGTAGCTACGAACTCTCTTGGTACGAGTGGAAACAAAAGATACTGGAGGCGTTTCCGCAGAGCGTTGACTACGCAGAAGCCCTTAAAGAGATGTTAAACAAAAGGAAAATAGTATCTGAAACAATGACCCACTACTTTTATTCAAAATGTACTTTGCTTACGAAGTGCGATATAACAGGTGAAAAGGCTGTTTCTTGTATTATTGAGGGCCTGCCGTTTCATTTAAAGACCTCTGCGAGAGCCGGAAATTACAGAACTCCTGGAGAGTTATTCTCGCAATACCTGTGCATGAACGACGATAAAAAGTTTGTACCAAGTCAAAGTCAACGTAATTTTTCTGGACGTTCGCGAGATTTTCCTAACCCAGGATCTTCGAAGGAAACAGCACATGGACAAAAGGAGAGGTCTGCTTCCTTGTCAAGCAGGCCATCGGTGACCTGCTTTCTGTGCAACGAACCTGGACATGTCGTGCGATTCTGCCCCAAGAACCCTAGTTCTGTGAAATGCGAAACCTGTGGGAAGCTGGGACACAAGACCGAGCAATGCTATAAGAAGAATCTAAATATCGTCGAATTGCAGGTAAACGATAGTTATTTTAAAAATATTATACTAAATGGTGTAGAAGCTAGGGCTTATTTGGATACTGGAGCCCAGGTCAATCTCATTTCGTACAAATGCTCTCAAAAGCTAGGTCTCACTATGCAACCAAGTGAGGTCTTTGTCAGCGGCTTTGGTGGATCCCCGATAAGGTCTTGCGGGCAGGCTTCGGCCACCTTTTTAATTGATGGGATAAGCATTGTATCGGATGTTATCGTGATTGATGTTCCTTTCAACCTTCGTGCTGAGATCATTATAGGTCAACCGATTTTGAATAACTCCAAATGTCGGCTCATTATTTCCGGGAATGTAGTTACTTTGGAATCGGTCCCCAGTGGGTCTGCTTCGGAAACATCCGCTCATATTTCTGCCATTAACACTGTAGCGGAAATTGATAAGGTAAAAATCTGTTGTTTGAAAGACACTGTTATTCCCCCTCAAACTTCGGTTTTTGTTGAATCTTACGTCGATGATACACTTCAAGATGCTACTCCGTTGTTCGTTGATTCACGAGTTTGTTCATTTGGTGAGACAAACTATAGTGTACCGTCTTCAGTATATTGCTCACCAATCAAATCATTTCTGATCATTAATAGTGGTCTAAAGCCATTGGTATTAAAAAAGGGACAGATTTTAGCTCGAGGTTAAGTCACAGAAGAGTCGGCTGAACCTGTTGATTTGCGAGCTGTGAAATCTGGTGCTGACTGTTCGTTCATGAGGATTGATGTTTCAAAGATTAATTGTGGTTCTCAAGATCCATCAGTCAAAAAAACAACTAACAGAAATTTTACAAGAGTATTCCGATTGTTTTTCTGTAGATACCTACTTCTGAGCTAGGTTTGACAAACAAAGTTGAATTGAAAATCGATTTGAACTCTGACAGACCTGTGTGCTATCGTCCTTATAGGTTATCGTATGCTGAAAAGGATGTCTTGCGAGAAAAAATCGATGACATGCTTTCCAACGGCATTATCAGGGAATCTTCCTCTAACTATGCAAGTCCGATTATATTGGTTCGAAAAAAAAATGGCGATTACCGCCTCTGTGTTGATTTTAGAAAGTTGAATGCTATCACGGTGAAGGACAAATTCCCACTTCCTATTATAGAACAGCATATTGAAAAGTTAGGAGGAAAGCGCTTCTTTTCAAGCCTTGATCTCTCGCAAGGTTTCTATCAAATTCCCGTGGCAAAAGAGTCGATACACAAAACCGGTTTCGTGACCCCTGAGGGGCATGATACAGTTCTTCCGTATATAGATGACGTACTTCTTCCGACGAAAACTGAACAAGAAGGATTAAGTCTTCTCCGAATAGTTTTGTCAATAATTCGTGATGCGCGACTTACTCTTAACCTGGAGAAGTGTTTCTTCTTGCATTCCAAACTTGATTATCTCGGTTACGAAGTCTCTCACGAAGGTATTAGGCCAAGTGAGAAAAAAATTCAGGCTGTATCGAATTACGTTCAACCAAGTAACATTCACGAGCTACGAATGTTTCTAGGACTAACAAGCTATTTCAGGAAATTTATTCGTAACTACGCAAATATCAGCTATGATCTATACAGACTGCTACAAAAGAACGTCGATTGGGTATGGGCCCCATACCCAATCGACGTTCTTCGAGCATCAGCCATCCATACGAATTTAGTAACACGACTGAGAGAGTGCAATATTGATATTAAAAATCTTACTAGTTACTGTGCAGATAATGCAAATGTAAACTTTGGCTGCCGCAATTCAGTTTTTCAATTATTGCGCCATGATAATGAAAACATTTTATCAGTGGGATGTCCTGCACACATCTTACACAATAGTGTAAAGCATGGGCTGAGTAAGATTAACTTTGATTTAGAGAATTTCATTCTAAAACTTCATAACCATTTTTCATATTATGCAAAAAGAGTTGACGCTTTGAAAGATTTTTACGTTGATCACGAAGCTGAATTTGCTCCTGTCCTGCGACATGTGAAGACAAGATGGCTGTCACTTCTCCCTGCCGTGGAACGTGCTACTAAATCTTTCGATATCCTGAAAGATTATTTCATATCATTGGGAGAAGAGGAATGCCCCAGTGCACTGTGGCAATTTTTTAATTCTGACGAAACAGAACCTTGTTTGGCATTCTATCAAAATGCCCTGAAAGTCTTATAGGATGCAGTGATATATCTTGAAAACGAAACATTGCTGTGTTTTGAAGGTCACAAAATAATGCTAGAAGTTAGTAAAAAATTGAGGCAGAGAATCGAAGATGAATTTATGGGATTTACGTGCAGTAATTTGATAAAAATGTTGCCTGCTGATAAAGTAACTAAAATAAAAAAAGACTGTTGTGCGTGGTACAAATATGTTCTTCATTACATAGAAACTACTCAAGGATAGCAGACTGGACATATTTAAACCATTTTCTCTCGAGGATGATTCATTTACTTCCACGTCAATGGTAAACATTGTTGAAAACCTAAAAATTGATGCGTTTTTCGACATGGACCAACTTTATGAAGAAGTTTGTAATATCAAAGAATTATTCAAGGCAGCAGTGCAAAACAAAGATTTAACTCCGCTACAAAAATGGCACAACATTTTTAAAGACAATCAAGATTTTGTTAATCTGCAGAAAATATTTTCTTTTATGGCTTCAATTCCAGTATCAAACGCAACAACAGAAAGGGTATTTTCCCAGGCTAATTTAATTTGGTCTGAGAGGCGAAACTGTTTGACACTTGAGCACGTGAAAGCAGAAATTCAAATTAAAACCAACTTTCATATGACGTGCAATGAATTTTATAACTATGTTATAAAAAACAAGGCCATTCTAAAGGCGGCAAAGTCCAATGAAAAATATAATTTTAATAAAAATAAAAAAAATACATAAATAATTACTTTATTCTTCTGAAGTGCGTCAATTACGCTTAAAGTGCCATTTTATTTATAATTTCTACTAGTCCAGCTGCTGCTACCTACTCCAACAAGACTGATTACTTGTTATGTAAGATTAATGCATATTTAATTTAGGTAATATAATACAATACCTTGTACTAGTAGTTTAAAATGCAATAAATTAAACCCTGATTTAAAAACACCTTGTGTTTTGTTTACTGTCCCGATCTGCAACCCTAAATCCCGATTTAATCGGACCTGGCACCACTAGTATGGGGTGTCGCACAACAGACAGCTTTCCAGCAACTTAAGGAGGTGCTGACCACAAGGCCTCTTCTTTCTCTTTTTCGTAGGGGAGAAGAAATAGAAGTCCATACCGACGCTAGTAGCAAAGGGGTAGCAGGTATTTTAATTCAAAAACAAGAAGGTGAGTTAAAGCCTATATCATATTTTAGTCGCAAAACCAGCAAGGAGGAAGCCATGTACCACTCTTTCGACCTCGAGACCCTGGCTGTAGTGGAATCCTTGAGGAGATTTAGAATTTATCTGGTCGGTACCAAATTCAAGGTAGTTACAGATTGCTCAGCAGTCCGATACACATTTCAAAAGAAAGATCTCACTCCAAGGATAGCCAGATGGTGGTTATCAATTCAAGAATACGACATGGAAGTGGTGCACAGGCCGGGGAAGTCTCATGGTCATGTGGATGCTTTAAGTCGATGCCCATTGGAGCCATCTCAAGTGGTAGATATCAACCTCATCGACATTTTTGATTGGGTAGTTTGTCTCCAAAATCAAGATGACAAGATTCGCATAATTAAATCAAAATTAGAGTTTGGCAAAGCGGAGAATGATATCATAAATAATTACAAGATAAAGGATGACAGGTTGTACAGGATTGTAAGAGAAGGCGAAGAAAGGTTAGTAGTACCAAAATTTGGCAGGTGGAACATTTTGAAGAAATATCATGACTGTATTGGTCATCCTGGATTGAAACGCTGTGAACAAATTATAAAAGACACATTTTGGTTTTCTGGCATGACCAGATTTATTCGCAAATATGTAAATGCTTGTATAGATTGCTTGTACAAAAGAAGTCAGTATGGCCGACCCGAAGGGGAGCTACATCCGATTGAGAAAGTTGCTGAACCGTTGCACACTCTCCACATCGATCACCTGGGACCGTTCTGCAAAAGCCGTTCAGGTAATAGTTACTTGTTAATGGTCGTAGACTCTTATTCCAAATTTATGTGGGCTGTTCCAGTAAAAACAACTAAGGCTCGTGAGGTAGTACAAGCTTTATCTGGCATATTTTGCTTATTTGGTTATCCAAAAAGAATAGTATCTGACAGTGGAGCTTGTTTTAAAAGTAAAGGTGTAACCCTGGAAAGCGCTCTTCATGGAATAAAAAAGCGCACTGTTTATTTTCTGTACTGCGTTTCGTTATGGTAGATTGAAATCCTTATTACGCCGGTTTTAAAATAAACTCTTCTTAAATTAAAATCGAATTATTGTTTTGTAGTCATGAAGAAAGCATCGAGCTTCTTTCTCCAATTCCTGCATAAAGTAAATAAACTAATTTTAGGCCTTGTCCTTGTCCTTGTCGTTGACAGTAGCAGTATTGCCAGAAGAGTCGTTCCGCATTCCCAAATTGTTACTATCCGATTCGGGTAAGTGGCATAGTTTGTTATTTCTTTCAGGCCCTAAAATCTTGGGATGATGGACAAAAGGTTTGACTCCTTTCGTGCACCGCAGCGAAGTCGCTAGTTGATTTTAACAGCTTTAAATTAAATTGATATTCTAGACTGATTGTCATAGGATTTTCCCTCGATAGCGGGAAGTCGTACGGGGGAGGGTACTCCAATCTGGTTGGCCGTGGTAGATTCGAGAATCGTTTTCTTTCCGTGGAAGCGCCACAAAGAGAGGTTCCTGAAGTCCTTGGTGGAACTCCTGCCGTCGCGGAGGGCATTGAGAGCGTGGCGCATTAACTTCAGCTTACACCTATTCTGCCCGGGCGGTTGTTGTTGGCGAGCCGACGGGTTAAAATTGCTGAACATCCACCTCCCAAGCACTCAGCATAGTCCCCATACGTATCTGCGGAGAGCCAGAAAGCGCTGGTTGACTGGCTGGGCGCTGCCCACAGCCTTCTGCTCCGTATCAAGAACCCCGTCTGGGGTTCGAGGAGACTCCTACAAATCTGACCATCCCTTTTCCTAAGCTCCGTCCGGAAAAACTACCGGCGGGCGACCCCCATATTTCTGCTGGATCGAGCTACAGTTATTTACTGCGTACCTGGTGTTAGGAGAGTATACTAAGCATAGTTATTTGGTCGCACAGAGTAGGCGAACGGACCCACCCCATCTGTAATTACATTATCATAAACATCGGTCGCTAAGCCGATGCCAATAGGCGTTACCACTCTCTGTAATAGAGGAACCATTCTGTATCGTGGACTGGGAGAGGGCCTTCTGGGAGGCGATATCTGTTAACATTTCTTTTAATAAACTGTCTCTGGCCGTATAGATGTATTTCTTTATCCACCCATAGAATGTAGACGGGGACCGGAAAGGTTACAGTGGCGCCCCAACTGGTTTATACTCTTTGCGACCAAATACTGCAATTTTGTCTAGATCTGTTTAATATTGTTAAGGAACAGTCATTTCTTAAGGTCAAGTTGAAAAAAAAATTGAACTGTAGTGAAACAAAAGCGTTCTGGATAAATTTCTAGTCCCTTAGTAGGAATGTTACCTTTTTAAGGGTTTGTAGTTAACTAATTGTGTACTGTTGGGAATTACTTATTAAGTGCAAACATAGACAAAATAAGACAATTAACAATTAATTTTAGTCTAGTACATACATAAATAATATAAACAGTAGGTGATAGAAACAAGAACAAAAGTAAATTAATCTGTGTTCAACAGCAGTTATCAACCTGTTAGCTTTGTGCGACCACATAAAAGTTAAAGTAAAAATCGAACTACAAACAAGAATAAATAATACAGGTAAACAGTTTACTCACACAGGTACAAGTAAATAACAACTCTTCAGATAAATATAATTAGTTAAGAAAAATAAAAACAATGGTGTTAGAGCTGAAGCCAGGTAACTTGAGAAAAGATGAACTGGAGTATGAGGTGGAAATAAGAGGAGCGGTGCCTGCTACGACGGTGGATAAGCTACGCCGTCAGTTGCGTTCGTTGCTTGTGGAGTTACCTTCGGAGTTGGTAACTAAATCTGAGAGGTTGGTCACGGAAGAGTTGCCAATTATAGAGAGTAAACTGGACATTTTAGACAGCGTCTTGGAATTGAAAGAGGAGAGCCCAACAACTAATATTGAAAAGTATAGATCGTTAACTGCCCATTTATATTACAGGTTACGTAGGTTACAAACTGAGGAGGGGGAACTTAAGGTACAAATAAAAGAATACCAGCAGCGAGTCGATTCTATTTTTCAGAAATTGGATACAGTGGCGGAGGAGAGTGAATATTATACCGAAGCGGAGGATGGTGAAGAGGAAAAACCTAAGCCATGTTTGCATAAAATTTCATATACAAAGATGGCAAGTGTAAGCACCTTAAATCTAAAATACGATGGCTTGTCTTGTGTCTTGGTATTCCTGGAGCGTTTAGAGGAACTGCGCCGCTCGAGATCAATTACTTTACAGGCATTGTTCAATTCTGCTGCTGAACTATTTTCAGATTCCGCCCTTCTGTGGTATAGAGGAATTCATGATTCGGTAAATTGTTGGGAAGAATTAAGAGTTGAATTAATCGAAGAATTTTTGCCACCAGATTACAACCTTAGGTTAATGAATGAAATACAGGCCCGGACTCAGGGACTGAATGAGAGCTTTTCAACATATTTCTCTATAATGCAAAACTTCTTCAAAAGATTATTAACCCCATTGTCAGATGCACAAAAGCTGGAAATATTTATGCGGAATATTCGTCCAGAGTACTCAATACATATAGCAATGGTGCCTGTAAACTCTTTAGCTGAGTTGAAGGCCAAGTGTAAACAAATAGAAAAAGTTAAATTCAGGTCAGAACTATTTACTGACCCACCTAAAATTGGCGCTGCTACCCTGGCTGCGGATTTGGCGTACAACCCGAGTAGACCACACCCGGTAGCAACCGTCTCGTCTACGCAGTCGAACCAGAAATTATTTTGCCGCCGTTGTAGGGTAAACACCCACAATTTGAGTACATGTACCGCCCCAAGGATACTGGTTTGTTTTCGGTGCGGTCTGCCTAATTACACAACGTTAACTTGTCCGGTGTGTAAAAAGAGGACTAATCCGGGTAACGGGTCGCCAAAAAACTAAAAGTGCCCGACTGTGGTTACACAAAGTATTTTGATAAAGACGATTGGGAACAATGGAAAAGAACCATACATTTATTTTTTAATTCGTGTAGTGTGGCCACAGTCAGGGACTCAATGGATTGCACCCGCCCATTTCTAAATGTACAAATTTATGGTAGATCAGTCTCAGGGTTGTTGGATTCAGGTTCCAGTATTTCGATTTTGGGGGGCAATTTTGCAGATCCTTTTTTAAGATTGGGAGTTCAACTCAACAAATTGGATGAAGTTAATTCAACGATAGAGACAGCGAATGGTTCATCATCAAAAATCGAGGGTTCAGTGTTATTACCGGTGGTATTCTTGGACACAGTTAAGCTCATAAAATTTTACGTCATACCAGAAGTAAAGACCAGCGTTATTTTTGGTTGGGATTTCTGGAGAGCGTTTGGGTTGGCCCCAAATATTCTCAGTTCGCTGCCGTTCGAGGTGAAGAGCAGTAGGTATACAGCGGCAGAAGTGAATTTTTTACACCCATTAGATTCTTTATCGGCAGAGCAGCGTCGTCAGGCAGAGAGCATCATCCGGAAATTTGAGGACATTTCTTATGAAAAGGTAGGGCTGGGCAAGACAGATTTAATTACACATTCCATTCATACGGGAGACACCAAGCCCATCAAACAGCGGTATTATCCGATGTCTCCAGATAAACTGAAGGAGCTTCATCGTGAATTGGACAAAATGCTAGAGATGGACGTGGTGGAACCTAGTCAAAGCCCATGGAACAACCCGACATTAATGACACCTAAGTCTTCTGGTGAAATGCGTTTTTGTCTTGACAGTAGGAAATTAAATTCAGTTTCAAAACATGATGCATATCCTCTACCCTATATCTCTCAAATTTTAGACAAACTAAGAGACGCTAAATACCTGTCATCTATTGATCTGAGTTCTGCATTCTGGCAAATTTCACTGGCAGAAGAATCAAAAGAAAAAACAGCTTTCACGGTCCCTGGTCGTGGTCTTTTCCATTTCAAGCGAATGTGCTTTGGTCTGACGGGTGCGCCTGCGACTCAGCAACGGTTGATGGACATGCTTTTTGGTCCAGAGCTGGAGAATCGTGTCTTTGTATACTTAGACGATATTGTTATCGTTCATAATACTTTTGAGGGCCACCTGGATTTGCTGTCGAAGGTGTTAGAGAAACTTAGGTCTGCTGGTCTGACTGTGAAGTATACGAAGTGTCAGTTTTTTAGGCCGGAGCTGAAATACTTGGGCTATGTGGTTAATGAGAAGGGCTTGCAGACTGACCCGGGAAAGGTAAAAGCTATCTTAGACTTCAACACACCCTCATCGCGTAAAGAAGTAAAGACATTTTTAAGTACAGCGTCGTATTACAGGCGTTTTATTAAAAACTTTAGCATAATAGCAGCGCCTCTAAACAAACTGACCAGCACAAGTAAATCTGCACCTCCATTCAAATGGAATCCAGAAGCAGAAGAAGCCTTTAATGCTCTTAAACAGGCTCTTGTCTCGGCCCCCATTTTAGCTTGTCCAGACTTTGCAAAACCCTTCACAGTACACTGTGATGCGTCAGCATACGGCATAGCGGGTATGCTTGCACAGGAAATCGATGGAAAGGACCACCCGATTGCCTATGCGAGCAAATCACTATCAAAATGTGAACAAAACTACTCGGCAACAGAGCGGGAGGCCTTGGCGGTTGTATTCGCGGTTGAGCATTTCAGACCTTACTTGGAGGGCAGCAAGCAGTTTAAGATCGTTACTGACCACGCGAGCCTGAAATGGTTCCTGAACTTATCGAATCCAACTGGCAGGCTGGCACGTTGTGGTTGTCGTCTTTCTCCTTACAACTTCACCGTCGAGCATCGCGCGGGGAAGAATAATGTCGTTCCAGATACTCTATCGAGGTTTGTGCCTCGTGTAGCTGCTATTTCCGTGGACGAGCCATTTGAACCGACGGGCGACACGTGGTACGATCGCTTGTTTGAAAAATGTTTGAAAAAGCCACTGTCATGTAGGAACTTAGTGATAGAAAACGGGAAGTTGTTCCGTTTTACAAAGACAACCCATGGCCTGGACAAAGAATTTCAATGGAAAGAGGTGATTTGTGAATCACGCAGGAAAAATATTTTGGAGGAGAATCACGACCTTCCCACATCTCCGCACCTGGGTATCGCGAAAACTCATAAAAGAATTTCACAAAACTACTACTGGCCTAAAATGTATCAAGACATTGCTAACTATGTTCGGAACTGTGAGATCTGTCTGTCGTATAAGATTCCGTCCAAGGCAGTGCCAGGTTTAATGGGGAGCCCAAAGGTATGTTGCAGGCCTTTCCAATGCTTAAGTATGGACCTCGTAGGTCCTTTCCCAGTATCCAGGAATCGATATACACACTTGCTAGTAGTGATGTGCTGCTTCACAAAATATGTCATGCTGTTCCCACTTCGTCGAGCAACGGGTGCTAACGTTGCCAAACATCTGGAGAATGACGTATTTATGGTGCATGGTGTTCCTCAAACAGTGATATCTGATAATGGTACCCAGTTCACTGGAAATGAGGTCACATCCCTGTTTCATAAATATGACATTCCACAGATACATTTAGGACCAAGGTACTGCCCACAGGTTAACCCAGTAGAGAGACAAAACCGTACCATTGTCACTGCAATTTCGTCACTAATTAAGGAGGACCACCGGAGTTGGGACGTGTTTTTGGCACAAATACAGTTTGCTATAAACACCACTGTCAGTGAAGCGACTGGTTACTCACCATTCCTATTAGTTCATGGTCGTGAGGCGGTCATTTCGGGACGATTATACGACTCAACGCCAATAGATCTTACAGATATATGTTTCCCTTCTAGGCAAGATTACGCACAAAACATGGGCGTGCTATCGACCATTTACCGAAAAGTGAGAACCGAGTTAATAAAGGCACATGGCAAAAACGCTGCGTATTATAATCTCAGAAGGAGACATGTTGAGCTGCAGATAGGACAGACTGTATGGAAAAGTGTTTTCCACTCAGTGTGAAGGACAAATACTTTTCCGCCAAATTGGCCCCTAAGTACATAAAGTGTCGGGTGGTAGAAAAAAAATCACCCTTGGTCTACAAACTGGTCGACTGCAATGGGAGAGATGCTGGGATCTGGCATGTAAAGATCTCAAATTAAGTAATTAATAAGATTTAGAAATAAGAACACATCTTTGTTATATTATTAATAAATTATTTTTATTGAGAATTTAAATTATATTCCAGTAATGAGAATAATAATAATTAAAAAAAAATTGGACCTCTCTGCATGTCAGACAGGTTTATCAATTTAATTTAGTATATACTTAAACGGTATACAAATATATAAAACCCGTGTATGCTATCTTACTATAGATTAATCGCTACAGTGAGTAATAGCAACTCTTTACAATTATCATTAGGGGCGTTCGAAGAACGTAGCATTTGATGCAAGGAAGGACATCTATAAATTAATTCCCCGGACCACAGGTGGCTGTGGAATTATTGTCCTGGGCGTTGGCACATATCATGGGTAAGCAATCACTGGAGATCTGCAATTAAGGTTAATCTACTGGACATTGAACAGCAGGCTGGCCGTCGGGCTGGGCCGAGGCCTGGTAGCTGGTGGCTGTGTCTAGTCAGTTAACAAGGGTGGGGATTGACCTATGGGGTGGTAGGTCATCCCCGTTCAACAGTATTTAGCATTGGGAGCTAAATACCTTTAACCAGTGTAGTGAGTGGCACGTTGCCTCACTTCACTGTTTGGGGTTCGAGTTTGTGTGTGGTTCTGTGGAAGCGGGTAAAGGGTCGATGAAATTTAGCATGTAGGTATCATGTTCCCTGTAGCGGATTCCATTATCGTTATAGTGATAAGCTTGGTTTGGTAGGGTTGTTTTTTCTTACGGCTGGGGACAGCCGCGAATTCACCAAGGTGAATTCTGCGTGGGTTGGGGAATATTGTAACCCTGGAAAGCGCTCTTCATGGAATAAAAAAGCGCACTGTTTATTTTCTGTACTGCGTTTCGTTATGGTAGATTGAAATCCTTATTACGCCGGTTTTAAAATAAACTCTTCTTAAATTAAAATCGAATTATTGTTTTGTAGTCATGAAGAAAGCATCGAGCTCCTTTCTCCAATTCCTGCATAAAGTAAATAAACTAATTTTAGGCCTTGTCAGTTTTTTTAATTTGCAGCAAAACGCACCGTTGACAGTAGCAGTATTGCCAGAAGAGTCGTTCCGCATTCCCAAATTGTTACTATCCGATTCGGGTAAGTGGCATAGTTTGTTATTTCTTTCAGGCCCTAAAATCTTGGGATGATGGACAAAAGGTTTGACTCCTTTCCGACACACGATTACCGGACATAACCTGGGGTATGAACAACTTGCAAAGTTCTTCCACTGGCTTCACACCTTACAGACTCATGTTCAGTGCAACTCGCAACCGCTATCAAGGTATGGATTTGGATAACTCGTTTGATAACGAGGTGACTGCTGAGGCCACAAGGGAGGCTGCTTCAAGAAAGCTGAATAAAACTGCCGAGACTATGTCCAAACACTTCAATTCTAAGCGCAAAAAGCCTACAAAGTTTAAGGTAAATGATTTAGTACTTTGGAAAGGGGCAGCTGACAGAAATATTAACGTTCGGCGAAAGTTAAAGGAGAAGTACAGCGGACCGTACCAAATCTCTAAGGTGGTTGGTAATGATAGGTATTGGATAAAATCATTAAAAGGAGTCAAGGCTACAAGCGGTTCAAGGCGTTGGTTTCATCAGATTCTATTAAGAGGTTTCCTAGAGAGGATTATGCTGAATCTAGTTCTGCAGAAAGTGAGGTGGATAGTACTGAGGAACTTATGGACTTGTTAGAAGGATAATTTCTTTAGAGACTTATCTTCATCATCATCTTTAATTTAATGATGCAATAATTCGTCACTATTCAGTATATATATAGTGTTCAGGGTATAATTTTGAGTAGATTTAGGTAAAATTAGCTTCTTATTTAGGGAACATACTCGTAATTAGGGATTTTGATTTAGAAAATGTTTAATTAGTGTTATTTGTTTATACAGGGTTACAGGAAAAGTCGACCTAGATCCGTTAAGGGCATGTAGTACACATCATTTCTGAATGATTTCACTATGGAACCCCCCATCCTAAACTTAAACGTTTTCGAGATATTCGAGTTTTATTTTTTTTTTATGAAAATGCCCAATTTTTCGGCTATTTAATTGAATATTTTGAATTTTTTTGACTCTTATGATTATTTTTTTGGTTTTTTACATGAAGAATGAGATGCTTAATGACCTCAATGACTAAAATTGCACGTAAGTTAACTAAATAGGTCATTGTAGACGATCGAAACTTAAGAAAATAAGTACAAATTACAAAAAAATATTATTCTTTTCTGGATATCACAAAAAATTATTATGGCACTTGCTCTGCAGATGTGCTTAAAAACATCTACATTTTATCAGCTATCCAACGAGGTATAACAACCTAGGGTTGTATTTAAACTCATAGAAAAAACATAGTTGAAAAGGTTCAGGTAGTAGGTCTAACGGGTCCCTCGGCTATTGTCCTTCAAGTTAATCCGGTGCGTGTGAGCGAGACAACTTAAGATTTATGCAGGTGAGAGTGAGAAAAATAATGTTTGGAGATACAACATGCCCATTGTTTTGTATTTGGTCGTTTGTTTGCTTGCCATCCATTTTAGTCTGCCACGGTGTTTTAACTTCGAACAAATTGAAAAATGCGCAAGCAACTTATTTAAAGATGCAGCCAGACACCTTAATAATGCTTCACAGTTACTCATTTTTAAATTAGTTGGATTATACGCATAAAAAGTTCCAGTCCATGACAATAGATGGCGATATCTGAGAATTCTCGTAATTGATAATTTATCATTTTATTCTGGTATCACCGACTTTATTTTACCCTCAACTATAACTTATTTTTATATATTGGCAACATCGTGCCTGCTTTGACAAGATACGTTTCTACTAACGCAGAGAAAAAATTGCGGCAACATATGCTAACCTTATTTTCAATTAATTACATTACCTAAGACACAGTTACTATCAACATAATTTTGTAATATTGATGTATGTTTATTTTAAAACGATAAACATAGTTAATTATTAAACGATCATAAAAATCTAATACAAACTATTCTAGAAAACGGAACGTTACCGGTTACACCCGCCATCTTGTTGTCATGTTCATGTCATTCATTCTGTTGTGTTGCGTTTGCGCCGATATGGATGTGATATATTCGAGATTTCTCTCTATTGGAAACCTACGACTCTGCACCCTTCAATTGGACACCGACGACCCTGCATCCCTCGATATATTGGCTAAGTACAAGACACCGACGACCCCGCTTCTACGACTCGACCCTCGCATGAAAATCTGGACTGTGATTTGGCTTACGATTGGGATTTTGCTGACAATGTCTATCAAAAAGTGTTGTGTACCCAACTGCGGTAAGACCCGTAAGTCCCGTTTTTATTTCTTTCCACCACAGACAGACAAATTACTTCCAGGACGTATGTCCTTCTAATTTGGGCAGGAAATAGTTCCTTGGCGCATAACAGGCTGCTTAACCAGGTTGGCACTGGTCCGGCCAACTGTGAGTGTCCATCGGCACGGCGCGATAAAATGAGGAAGGCCGATTACTAGTCTGCTGAACTACCTACTTTACCTATTTATTGAAAAATTATTTCAAAATATAGTACTCCTGGCGCTAATAGCTGACAGGATAGTTATGTTATTTATTATGAGAAAGTTATGTTTCACTGAATTATTATGGGAATTTTACAGGTGAAGAAAGTACTATACTCCATCTGTTTCCAAACCCTGATAATGATTTGCAAAGATTTAACACTTGGAAACATGCTATTGGAGGGCAAATAACATCAATGGATAATGATTCTGTCTTTAAAATTCGAAGAGTTTGCCACCAACATTTTGAGACCAGATATCACACCAGAAGCAAACGATTAAGTGCGAATGCAGTTCCTACATTGTATTTATCTGGTAAGATTTAGTTACTACACTACTATGTATCTATTTTCTTGCAGTCAATGATAAAAAAATTAAACTAAAAATCACAGGCTCTTTTGTATATCTAAGGAAATACCCATTTTTTTCACTTGTTGTGTGATATAATAAATAACCCTTTTCCATACACTAAAATAATGATCATGTTATTGTTTAAGGATTTTCAATTAGTGAAAGAAGACCGTTACAAAATATTACTGACAGAGTGATAAATCAAAATGTGGATAGTTTTCAACTGGATGCAGAGATGAGAAACATAAATAACCCATCAGTTTCATCGCAGATGAACCCTATATCTATTCCAGTGGAGCCTATCGCAGTACCACAAGTGCCGCCAGAAGGTAATTAATGAAAATGTCTCATTTATTACTTTTACATACATAAGTATAATATAAGAAGCCCGTGTGATACCGGGTTAGAATAGCATCACCTCATCTCCCCCCGCGGGTGTCGTAAGAGTCGACTAAGGGATAATTCCACGGAATGGGCAGCAGCGTTCCCTGTGAAAATAACATCTTGCACTGCGCTCGCCAATCCGCCTGCCAAGCGTGGCGAGTATGGCAAATACCCCCCTGTATGGGGGAGGCCCATATCCAGTAGTGGATGTTTGGTGGCTGATGTGGTGGACATAAGTATATTTTTAACCGACTTCAAAAAAGGAGGTTATCAATTCGACCTGTATGTATGTAATATTGTTAGAACTGCACAGTTTTTATTTATGTTAGTCTATAGGAGCTTCTAAACACGTGTGCCAAATTTCATAAGTGTATGTATGTATTTGTATGTTTGTCCATGCATATCTCAAAAACTATAAATCTGATTTCAAAAATTCTTTTTTAGTTCGACTAGGTATAGTTCAACTTAAATCGGTTTAGTAGTTTTTGAAATAGAGAGAAAAGTGTGTATCAGTCACTAGGAAAATGTGTTGTTGGCTTAATGAAGTTATTCTAAAACATGTTTTATGCATGTTGTTTCAATGTTAATAAGAATTTAAGAATATTATGATAGTTTTCCAAATTTAACTAATTGAGGACTCCTTTCTAGGATATAGGCAGCTATTTGCTTTATTTGCATGTAAATAAAAGTGAACATTTTTATCTTTCAGGACAAAACAAGAAAAAGCCTTCCTTACATGGATCTCCCGAATTAATTGCTCTCGGGAATAAAATTAAACTATTGCAAAAGGCTAAAGATTCAACCATGGAAAAATTGAAAAAATGCTTGAAACTGTCAGAAAACCCAACTTTTCAAAAGACTTTGAAAAAATTCACTGCTGCCGCTATAATTTTCACAATGTTGCAATTTCGAGAAGCGGGAAAAAATAAAATGGGCAGACGTTTTAAAAAAGATGAGAAAATAATGGCTTTGGCTCTCTATAAACAGGGCCCACGTGCCTACAGGTGGATGAGAAAGTTTTTTGTACTGCCGTCTCCACTGACCCTCAGTAGAATGATAACAACAGCATCAATAAAACCAGGATTGAATAAAAACTTGTTTGCACAATTAAAGAAAAAAGCAGACAGAATGAGTCGTACTGAAAGTTTGTGTGTGCTGATGTTCGACGAAGTAGCACTCACCCCACATTTTGACTATAACCGAAGAACAGATTCTATAACTGGCTTCGTTAATAATGGCGAAAATCAAAAGAAGAAAATAGCAGATCACGCATTAGTGTTCATGATGAGAGGACTTTACAAAAATTATAAACAACCTATTGCTTATTCGTTTTGCTCCAAAACGACGCCAAGAGATGAATTGGTATCTCAAATAAAAATGTACATCAGAAAATTAAATTCAATTGGATTTAAAGTGATTGCAACTGTCTGCGACCAAGGGGCTACAAATGTCAGTGCTATAAATTATCTAATAAATGAAACTCGAGCGAAATACTTGAGAAATAAAAAAGAACTTAAACATTCAGTATTTGAAATTGACGAAAATGAAGTAATTCCATTATACGATCCACCACATTTAATAAAAGGTATTCGCAACAAGCTTTTGGATAAAGATCTGAAATGCAAGATTAATGGGCAAGAAAAAACTGGTAAATGGGAGCATATTATAGAGTTGTACAATAAAAATATAGCCTTTCAGGGCATACGAATGATGCCTAAACTGACGGAGAGACATGTCATCCCAAATAAAATTCCAAAAATGAAGGTGAAAATTGCTACACAAGTATTTAGCCAGACAGTGGCAGCTCATATGCACTGCTTAGCAAGTAAGTATCTATGTAATAATATTTTTAATTTTTCAATTATTTTTAATTTTTATTAAGTACTATTTTTCTTTTTAATTTAAGTAGGTATTTATTATTATTAGATTAAAAAGAAAGTGTAGTGTAGAAAACTATTAGGTATCTTCTTCTTTCGTGTCGATGGTTCAATTAAAATCAAATTAATTTAGATCAGTATTCAGTAAAAGCGATGTACAGTTAGTGCTAGTTTTAATTTTGGCTAGATCCTATAGTTCATAAACATAATATAATTTCTTATGTTTTGTATATTTTTCTTTACAGCTCACGGAGTTATTTCGAAGCAATGCAAGGATACTGCAGATATTTTATTATTTTTTGATAATCTCTTCGACTCACTAAATGGCAGCTATACAAAGGCGAAAAAAAAAACTGGGAAAGCTCTTCTGGGACCAGTCAAGCCAAGATATCTTCACAAAAAGGTGTGGGCAGAAGCAAAATTAACTTTAAAATCTATGAAATATATCAAAGGTAATTCATCAACTGTAGTGCCCTCAATAACCAACTGGCTTTTGACTATAGAAAACGTTGAGTACATGACCCAGAAATTGTCCCAAACATATGATTTGACGTCTGTATGGATGAGGCATTTCAATCAAGACCCGCTTGAAAATTTTTTTGGCTGCATTCGGAGCCATGGCTACAGAAATACATCACCTACTTGTGCCGGCTTCGAAGCAGCCTTCGCATCTTTATTAGTCAATAATTTAAGTAATCAACATTCCCCGGGGTCTAATTGTGAAGAAGACAAATGCAAAGTTTTCTCATCATTAAAAAAAATATTTTTTACTAAATGTGAGACGTCAAATCATATGAATGAAGTTGATTTCGAAGACATAAATGTTGATTTCATTGATGTAAAGACAAAATTTATTGATATAAAGGTAAAAGCACAGTTGGAATATGTGACAGGGTACGTCCTGCGGAAATTAAAAATAAAAATATTTAAAGGTTGTGTCGATTGCAATACTTGTTTGTTTAATAAAAATGAAAATGATAGTATACTTCATTTTAGAGAGTACTTTAAAAATAGGAGATGCTTGACGTACCCTAGCAATGATCTTGTGACATGTTTTTCAAATATACAAGATATTTTAATACATTTAATCAGAAACAAATGTGAAATCACAAATATAAAAGCATATACGAGGACAATACTCTCTGTGGTCATGAACTA
The DNA here is from genome assembly GCA_947532105.1 of Athrips mouffetella. NCBI lineage: Eukaryota > Metazoa > Arthropoda > Insecta > Lepidoptera > Gelechiidae > Athrips > Athrips mouffetella. Next base: position 15,126,232 of record OX383974.1, read on the forward strand.
TAGCTTTATAAAGTGCGAAAAGCATAAAAAAGATTTAATTAATAAATTGGAGGATTTGACTATAAATTTATTCTTGTTTAGTTGGTGTAAAGATTGTAACAAGCTTTTAAAGGGTACTAGGAGTGACTACGATGAAAATGATAGTGTACAAAAGATGTGTGTAGAATATTTTAATAAAAGAGTAAATAAAAATAAAAAATGATACATTTAATAATTCCTTGTTTTATTTCAAACATTATTTTACCTGACCTGATCACTGACAAATTTCTATTTACACTATTGTTGTTACAAAAACAACAGTGTAAATAGAAATTGTCAGCAAGAAATATAAAATTAGAAAATAGAACCCTACCATGGAGATAAAACACAGGTTTTTGGTACATACCACAAGATGTCGCTGTAAGCAAAACCGATGACTGATGTCTCTATAACCCCCCCATAAAAAAGTACTCTGTGTAGTCTGCTCATACGATTCGTCCATGGTAGATGCGAATTATTGTGCTTTCGGATTCCCACACGACTTGGCTTTGTTTCTGGACTGATTTTTCTAACTGTGACTACTGTGCTTGTTTACTGGACTCTGATTTGTGCTTGTGATACTGGACTGTTGAAAATGGCAACATACTCCAACGAAGAATATGCGGATATGCTTATCTGCTACGGATACTGCAATTGTGTGTCCGCACAAGCTCGGACTGAGTACATACGACGCTATCCCGACCGTCGAGTACCTGATGTGAGCGTTTTCGACGGAGTTTACCGACGAATTCGTGAGACTGGCTCTGTTTCGCGACGACGTACGGACTTAGGAAGACCACGTGTCATTGATGACGACGAGGAAGCAAACGAAATCGTAGAACGGTTCAGAAGAGACCCAACCACTTCGACCAATATTGTTGCCCGTGAACTGGGCCTAACTCAGTGGAAAGTGTGGTTTACGGTTCATACGGCAGGCCTGTATCCATACCACTACACGCCGGTACATGTAATTGAAGAAGGAGATCCCGCGAGACGCATGGACTTCTGCAGATTCATGCTCAATGCAGATATCGAGGACCCGAATTTCCTAAAATTAATATTGTGGACAGATGAATCCAAATTCGATAAGGACGGGATTACCAATTACCATAACGCACACCATTGGGCTCCTAAAGAACTAGGCAATCCAAATAAGAAAAGAGTAAAGGGGTCACAACGACGATTTAGTGTTAATGTGTGGATGGGCATCATTTCCAACCATTTGATTGGGCCTCACTTTCTTCCAGACAACCTCAATGGTGAAACTTATGAAAATTTCTTAAGAGGTGACTTAGGTGACCTACTAGATGATCTCCCATTACCATTACTGCGGGACATGTGGTTTCAACATGATGGCTGCCCTGCTCATTTCAGAAGAAGCGTTAGGGAATGGTTGGACACTAACTATCCTAACAAATGGATTGGACGAGGTGGGCCTTTACCCTGGCCAGCCAGATGTCCCGACCTGACCCCCATGGATTTTTATGTATGGGGGCACATGAAGAGCCTCGTTTACAGTGAGCCCAACCCCATATCGTCAGTGGAAGTTCTCAAACAAAGGATAATTAATGCTGCTAACGAGATAAGAAGAACATTAACCACTGGTGTAGTGAAAAGTGGACTACGTGAAAGAATGAGAAAATGTGTGCGAAATAGAGGTGGACACGTAGAACATGAACTATAAAATTTTATTCAAAAATATTAGGTGAATAAATGTTATTTTGAACTGATTTATTGTTTCATTTAGCTTACTACAATCACCGACGATCTGTACGCCAACTATGAGTTGAGCGTGAGTGACTTTGTATGCGAACTAGCGTTAACAACGCACCGATTACGTTATTTTCCAAACAAAAGCCAGTAACTAGTCACTTACGCTCAACTAGTTGGCGTACGGTCATTATTTGTACGATCGACGATCTGAACAAAAAAAAATGCTATAAAAACTGAATGATCTCCTAGGTCAGGATAGCGGGACATCGATGGAAGCATGAGGGTTGTACCTAGCCGAGGGAGGCCTATGTTCAGTAGTGGAAGCCAGTAGGCTGAAATAATGATGCTGAACTTAAGTCAAATTAATTAGATTAAAAAATAAGCGCTATTCTGACTGCCATGTAGCCTTAGAAACCAAGTTTCACCTTTGAGGTTAATAAATACCCTAAAGTGTTATACCTCGTTGGATAGCTGATAAAATGTAGATGTTTTTAAGCACATCTGCAGAGCAAGTGCCATAATAATTTTTTGAGATATCCAGAAAAGAAAAATATTTTTTTATAATTTGTACTTATTTTCTTAAGTTTCGATCGTCTACAATGACCTATTTAGTTAATTTACGTGCAATTTTAGTCATTGAGGTCATTAAGCATCTCATTCTTCATGTAAAAAACCAAAAAAATAATCATAAGAGTCAAAAAAATTCAAAATATTCAATTAAATAGCCGAAAAATTGGGCATTTTCATAAAAAAAAAAACTCGAATATCTCGAAAACGTTTAAGTTTAGGATGGGGGGTTCCTGAAATCATTCAGAAATGATGTGTACTACATGCCCTTAACGGATCTAGGTCGACTTTTCCTGTAACCCTGTATAATTTGGAAATATTTTGGATATAAATTGGAAAACATTTTGGATATAAATTGGAAACATTTTTGATATAATTTGGAAACATTTTTGATATAATTTGGAAATATTTTGGATATAATTTGGAAATATTTTGGATATAATTTGGAAATATTTTGGATATAAATTGGAAATATTTTGGATATAACTTGGAAATAATTTGGAAATATTATGGAAATATATTTGGAAATTTTTTGGATAAATTTTGGAAATACTAGAAAAATTGGTCGTATTTCGATTTAGATAAGTACTGTACATAAAAAGATAGTAAATCTTTTCTGTTTCTTTTCTTTGCAGGGTCGCAAAGTCGTCAGGATGGACGAATGTAAAAAGTGAAGACGTGCGAAGCATGGATAACTCTCCGAAACGGTCCCCGATCAACAGATGGCGCGATTGACTCGTCGGTATTGCAGCACCACAGCCTCGTCTACGTTGCGTGTGGCGCCACTTTCGCGTCTATCTGCTCACGGTATTGGTTGAGAGTTGTGCTGTTAAAAGAACCAATCGTATTGCTTTAAAAAATAGGTCAATCTTGGCGGGAAACGAAGTGCTCTTAAAGAAGTTAAAATGGCGAGAGCGCATTCTACGTATTCATTTGATCGAGTTAACATCTTTTAAAACTAAGCTTTAGTAAGTGTTCTGAAGTGATAATTTCAAAAAGATAAGTATTGTTGTGTTATTTATTAATGTTACTTAGCTTTTGTGTTAAAATTTCGTAAGTTTTCTTTAAAATATGTAGTTTCCGAGCACGGATCTTTATTGCAAAAAAAAAATTAACTATACCCACGTGGTGTTAGAATTGTCGTGATATTTGAATTGAAATATTAATTCTTGTATCGTATATAACTGTAAATTGTTTAATACCGTAATAACATTTTTCTATTATCTAATATAATTTTCGTTTAATGATAACGTTGTGAAGGTAAATTTAGTTTAAAATTTAATTTGGTCTTTTGCAAATATTTTGTTGAAGCATTTATCCCTTTTGTAACGTTTTCTCATAAATTTTATTGAATCTGAGGTTTGTGTAGATAATGCTTCTAAAATAAACAATGTGTAATGGTTTTAATGGTTTTATATAACTTTCTCTAACTTGGAATTTAATACTACTTAGATTTCATTCAGGAATATACTTAGAGATGTTTTTGGATTGTTAAAGAATTTATTTAAAAAAAAAATATATTATTTTTTTTTCTCAATAATTTTTTTTTTTTTGAAAAATAAGGGGAGGAATGTTGTAGTGACACATTTTGCATTGTATTAGCACTTTCGGTAGAGCGCTCCCCGCCACCTCCAGTCGTCTCCTAATCTCTGTCGCGCGCGCACTACTGTACTTTGGCCTAATTAATTAATTCTAAAATATCCAGTAAAAACTATCATGTAACTGTGTGTCTTTTGCTAAAAAATATAATTGCGAAGTTTTACATCTATCTGTGACTTTTCTTTAACATCATAATAAGGAGTCCTAAATTAGCCTATCTCACAATAGTGCTAAACGCACTTAGATGGTTTTTTTATTTGCTTTTCAGCAACTGACATAAGAAGCTATTCGTCTTTTATTTTTTCCCGATATATTTCAATCTTTCGTCGCATTTTAACTCTTGGAAAATATACACTGTTCCATTCCCAAGGCTTTGATGGTTATCAAGTAATCAGCAAAACACGGCAAAGACAAACCTATCGGACACTAAAGAAGGAAGAAAAATCTACTGAATTTACCCGGAAGTAGGTAAGGCTAGAAATTTTGAAGAGATCAGACTCCAACGAAATGCGTATTTAATGCGATTTTTTATTTTGACGTTTGCACAAGCACCAAAAAGTACACCCGAATGCCGAAGTTTTCCTTTGCCACATGGACGAATGAATAAACCACTATAAGTGTGAATTAGAAGTGGCGCAGATAAATGCCATAAAAGCTGTATTCGAGGATGTTGGAGTAACTTGATGTTTACTTCATTCATTCAGAGTATTGGCGACGACCTCATTTTAAGATACTTTTTAGGGTTCCGTACCCAAAGGGTCCAAACGAGCCCGTCCGTCGTCTGTCACATAGGTTTTACAGCCGAACGGTTGGAGCTACAGACATCAAATTTTTACAGTATAAGCATCTTGTTGACTCAAATCCACACAAATTGTCTTAAAATATTTTTAATACTCGTAGTGTTTAAGGGAGGCTCCTATGGAGATAAAGGAGAGCGCTAATAAAAAAAATTACCTACCCCATCAAATCGAGTATCATTGTTTAGAGTTCGTTGAGAAGTTGAATACCTATTGTATTTTTTATTTTAGCTAAGGAATGAGAAGTCAAGACTTTTTTTTTACAAAATTTTGTAAAAAAACCTATGAACTTGAAATTTGGTGATATTGTTTCCTGTTACGTATCTTTACTGACAAATACCAATATTTTGATAAATTAGATTTCTTTGAAATTCCCTCATTTTTCCTATTACAACCCAACGGAACCCTAAGTGCGAATTCCGACACGCACTTAGCCGTTTTCTTTATTTTCTTGGCAGCAACTGACATTAGGTTTTATTTGTCTTTTGTTTTTCCCACGGAATATAAAACAGTGGTTTTTCCTGAAATTTCAATCTTAGTCGCCTTTGTTTAGTCTTTACTCTTGGAAAATATACACTGTTCCATTCCAAAAGCTTAATTTCATTGTTATCAAGGATCAGTAAAAAAACGGCAGATAAACCTATCGGAAACAAAAGTGTAGGGACACGTATTAATGTCACGTTTTATTAAGTTAGCATAGTTGCCACTTCCAGTAGCTTAGAGCGACGAGGCGCTAGTCGTCTCTCGACCGCCGCACAATTAAGACAGTCAAAATGTAATCGAATTTGGAAATATAGTTTGGCCTTACAAGTATTTGGAGTTCTTCACTAACCTACTTCAATCTTCTCAACACCAATCTCATGATCAAGTCTGAAAGCACTGACTTTACGGTCACATACAAAGGAATCAACTATACAGCTACCAGGGCGTCTTTGGAGGATGTGTGGAAAGAAGTGGTCAAGAAAACAGGTCTGGTGTATAACCAGTATGTACAGGGGCAGGAAGGAAATTGGTATGGCACCTTTGGCCCATACATTGACTTCTTTTGTGCCTTCGGCCTAAGATATAAGGAACTAAGGATTGGACACGACAAAATGCCGATTGCAAAGAAGGATGACGTCATAATAGAATCCCCGGTCAAGAAGTATGGGTTAAGTGGTGCCCATCATATATTATTAGAAGGTTGTACTCGTACGTTGCCGCCAGAAAAGAGATCCTCAATGGCCCAAAGCGCTTTTCTGAGTATGCTGAGGTCAGAGGGACAATACCGAGACAAAGGGGCCAACGCGGTGAAAAGAGCTTACAACCATATACCCGTAACAAAAACTCAAAGAAAAGCGGCCGAGATTAGTACAACTGTTGGGTTATTGGCTGAAATAACCTTGATAACAACCTCCAGACAGGCCACACGAATGTGTTTCCCTCTATGCATGTTTGCTTATGTTTATGAAACACTGAAAACAGACAAGAGCGCATTCTTAAACTTCTTCAAGTAATTTGGGGTGAATAGGGATCCAGGGGTGATTAGGGACAAACCCGTGGAAGGTTTTTGAAGTGCCTAGCCAAGGGTCTATTCGTTTTATTATCGAGATTTTTTTGTTTTTTAAAGTAGTAGAATTATTAAAGATTATAATGGCAACACTGAATTCGGAGTGAAGTAAGCCTCTAATGAATGAAAAAGTCAGGTTAAAAAACGGTTGGTAACGAGAATGTTTGTAACTTGCAGAAACTTTGAGAAAAAACGTGGTGTTTTGACGTATTTTGGACAAATCATTAGTTAGTTTGTATCTGTGCAATTCTCGGACCATTTCAACAAACGGTAAGTTGGTTTATAATCTTAATTTATTACTTTTCTAACAAAAAATAAAATTACAAGATTTTTTGAATATTATATGGGGGGAATCGGGACGCCTGCAGTATAAATAGACACGAGACTGGGGTGTATAGGGACGAGAATGGGTAAAATAGAGACGGGCAATGTATGAATAGGGATGACTTCTTAGGGTTGTCAATATAAATGTATTTAAGCTGCCCCATGTTTCATATGGTACTATTTTTATTTTACATCAAATCTGTTTTTTTGTAGACATGCCACGGACGTACGTACCAAGCAGAACCAAACCGTACAAAAAGTACGATCCTGAACAAATGCGTGCTGCAGTTAATGAATATGAAAGCAGTAGGAATAAGTCACTAAAAGAAATAGGAGCCAAATACAATATAAGCAAATCTGTGTTACACAGGCATATATCACGAATAATGAGATCTCAAGGTGGACAAAGGGCGTTAAAACAAGTAACTGAAGAATATATTATAAAATACATCAATATTTGTTCGGAGTGGGGATATCCTCTGGATACCTATGATCTAAGGATTTTAATCAAAGGATATTTAGACCGAGTCGGCATTGAAGTTAAAAAATTTAAAAACAATATGCCCGGACCAGATTTCGTTCAATGTTTTTTAAAAAGACACAAACAGTTGATTTCTCCAAGAATTAGCCAGAATATAAAAAGGGCTCGGGCAGCAGTTTCACCCGAAACGATTAAGAATTATTTCACAAACCTTGAAACTTCCCTGGATGGAGTTCCTTTGTCAAATATCATCAATTATGACGAAACAAATCTGTCAGATGATCCAGGGAAGAAGAAAATTATTACTAGAAGGGGAGTTAAATACCCTGAGAGGGTTATGAACCATTCAAAGTCATCCACTTCACTCATGATTGCTGCGTCAGCAGATGGTACACTTTTGCCTCCATACGTCGTTTATAAGGCTATTAATATTTATCCTACTTGGCGTCAAAATGGACCTCGTGGTTGCCGGTATAACCGAACGAAAACAGGTTGGTTTGATGGAAATGCTTTTGAGAACTGGGTAGAAACTATTGCTATGTCTTATTTCCATGATAAACCAGGTAAAAAGGTGATGATAGGAGATAATCTTTCTTCGCATCTTTCAGTGGATTTAATAAAAAAATGTAAAGAAAAAGATATATACTTCGTCTTTCTCCCAGCAAACTCCACTCATTTAACCCAACCTCTCGATGTCGCCTTCTTTAGGCCCATGAAAGCAGCTTGGAGAGAGATATTATTTCACTGGAAAAAAACTGAAGGGCGCACACAGGCAAGTGTTCCTAAAAGCAGTTTTCCGCATTTGCTAAAAAAACTACTTCAGCGACTTGAACTGAACCAGAAGAGCAACATACTAGCAGGATTTTCGAAAACTGGCATAAGCCCAATTAACAAAGAAAAGGTGCTGGAGAGGTTGCCAGGTAACAGTGTTAGAAACGAAACATGCACAGAAGAAGAGAAAAAAGCAATAGATGAAGAAATTTTAAAATTACTATCAGAAATGCGCTATGGAAATGGAGGAACTACTAAGAGAACTTCTCATGTAAAAAAGAAGCTCAATGTACAACCAGGTAAAAGCGTGGGAGAAGACAGTGACTGTGCTGAATCAGACACATCAGATACAACTTCCAGGATAAATGAACAAAATTCTGACGATTTTAACGAAGAAGACATAGAAGGGAATATCAAAGCAAATGTAATAAAACAAAATAAACAAAACCCAACCATATCAAAAAAAGAGGACTGTGGTATAAAAACGAAAAAGAAACAGACACTAAAGATGGGCCAAGGAAATGAAAAGCATATAATGGACAAAGATAACAACAAAAATACAGAAGAAAAATCGACAACTAAACAAGATAAAAGTAATGAAATACAACTTGAAAAGGATGTTTTTGACAAACAGAATATGCCTATAGTTTATGAAGACAATTTTTCATTTGTGGTCGATACTCAATCAATGGACATAAATAGTAACTCGAATGTGACTTCTTCTTTAAATGATGAAAGCCAAACTACACCAACTGAACAAGTAAATGAGGATGACCAGAGCGAAGTCAAAGAAAATAGTGCCGACGAGAAACTAAAGAAACAGGAAAAAGATTTTGAAAACGTAGAAAACGTGAAGGAATGAGTAAAGTATACCAACGAAAAAAACCACGACAGCAGAACAATAAGAAAAAGAAAAGAAGGTGCTTGTAATTTAGAGGCGAAAAAAACGGAAAATGTTATTGAAGACAAAGAGAAGCAAAGTGTCAAAGGAAAAGGTATAGGCAAAAAATCTAAAACACGTGAAAAAGATTTTGAAGACATAGATGCTTCAGTAAAGAATACAAGCGAAGAAACCTACGACAGCAGAGTAAATAAAGGGGGCGCTTTTAATAAAGAAATGAAAAGAACAGATACTTTTAAAGATAAGCAAGGTGTCAAAGGAAAAGGCATAGGCAAAAAATCTAAGAAACAGGAAAAATACTGTAAAGGCAGAACAGATTCATCAAAGAATACAAGCGAGAAAAACATATATAGTATAAAAGAAGAAAGAATTTTAGATGCAGAAGCAAAAAAAAAGAAACTTTAATAAAAGACCAGGAGAAAATAGGAAACAAAATATCGGGCACAAAAAGGAAAACATCCGTAGAAGTTGTGAAAGAAAAAAGAAGTCTTGGATGTCAAAAAAGTACACTACAGGAGAAACTGACTTTACAAAAAAGAAATGACTATGAATACCTTGATAACATGCCAATAATTTTAGCAGATACCATGACTGTTTCTGAAAATGTTACAATTGAATGTGACAACGAATGTAATGAAACATTGGATGATATCAACGAAGGACAAGCTGAAAGAGAATTTGAACCCAAAAAAAAGAAGCTGCAGATTTTATCAAATGAACCATTTAAACATACGTGTCAAATTAATACTTCTGATAATAAAAAAATACCTATTAGTACAATTATTAAAATTTCTAACAAAAAAGAGCCCAAAGCTGGCCCTAGTGGAATAAAAAGGTATTATAGAAACGATGCAGAGATCTTAAAGGATCTGATGGATTTTGATGATTGAAATTATATATTTAAGTATTTTATTTCATTTTTTTTGAATAGTCTATTTAAAAGTTATGTTTAATTACTTTTTTCACTAAGATTTAGAAGAATATTTTTGTTTTATTGTAACTACCATTGTTGACGTCGATAGGTTAAGTTTAATAATGTCTAATATTTACGTTGTTTTTGTAACTTTCTTTGTTATTTGAAACAGAATTTATTTTTGACTTTCTCATAAGTAAAAAGTACCTAGTGTAAGTGTAAGTACCTAGTACCTAACAAGAGAATTGATTCTTCTAGCTTTGATATTAAGTAGTTCAAGTCCTAAAACTATTGGTTAAAAAAAGTTGATTGTCTATTTTTTCCGTTGATTTTATTATTATAACATATCCTATTGTTATTATCTGAAAATTAATATTTTGAGTTTTTATTATTATTAGTGTAAGTTAATTTCTAAACTAAGTAGGAAGGTGAGCCTTCTGTTTCTTCATGATCTCAGGATATAGCATTGTCAAACCTAATAAATTAAATATGATTTGAAAAAGATTCACATTATTTTTTCGTACTACCTATCCAATTTCTATTCAAGTTTTGGTAAAAGTCTCTATTCAATTCAAATATACCTAGTTATACTAGCTTTTCCCCATTTCCCTTAACTTCCCTTCCCTTTCCTTACCTTAGCTTACCACACCTTACCTTACTTTACCTTATCACACCTTACCTTACCTTAGCTTACCTTAGCTTACCACACCTTACCTTCCCTTAGCTTAGCTTAACTTACTTACCTCCCCGTCCCGTCCCGTCCCCTCCCATCCCCTTTGCAATTTGCAATATTAATTATTTAGATAATGATAATGACAAAGTCAATATTATTTATTACATGTAAATTAGAATTTATAATCTAACACTTGATAGATAAATTAATCCCAAGCTCGTTGACAACCCTGACAAATATCCCTATTTAGCCTTGTTTCGTCCCTATTTACCCCAGATCACGGGTGAAAAGGGATGACCTATAAATCGGCGATTTCTTTGAAAAATTACATTTATATATGATTTTTACTTAAAGTTTCGTAAAGAATACACCAAGACTCAAGTTTTGATAATATTTTAATAAAAATAAACGAAGGGAAACCATTCCAAACTTACAACTTAAGTTTGATTTTGTCCCGATTCACCCCAAATTACGGTACTACGGGTTCTGGCGGATACCTAGTGTATAAAGCGGGCTTCTAATCTCAACATTGGTGACTTTCCGACTACGAGTACGTAACCTTCGGGAAAATGAAAATTTGGAGCCAAGAATACGAAACGTGAAATTGTGGAATGTGGCAACGTGACCCGACGCGGCGTGGATCGTGAGACGGCTCCCCCAGCAAGGCCATGGGGTAACAAACCACTTCACACCATAGAAGAAACCCTACTACTGGAACAACCACTTATCATTATTGTAACATCATCATCGATCGACAGTCGACGCCCTCATCGTCAGACCCTGGACGACAGACACGCATGGTGGCACGGTTGCGCGTTCACGACGGAAGGTCAACGGACGGTAATCGCAGGTCTACGGAATCCAGCAAGCTTTGGTGGACAGCTTCGCTGCAAGGCTCTTGACTTCTGGCTTAGGATGGATCGGGACATGACCACCCTTGACAGCCTCACTCTGGAGACCTTATGGAGATTCCTTCCAGGATGGACAATGGACATTTGGACAAGAGGAGCAGAAAATTTCGAGCTATTTTTGGAATGGAAACTTTTTATCGCACACGAGGTCGGATTCGCAGAACTGAGGAAGGCACCTACTCACATCGCACGGTCAGCGAAATCCACAGAGAAATCGGATCTTTCCGTAGAAAGTATATTCCGTAGGATAGCGCGTCGCGAGTGTGAATGGCAGTGTTTACGGTTATAGTGAATGTTATTTGTGTGAAGTATTTAAGTTTCATATCTAAGTTTTAATTATGATGTATGGTTAATTTTGAAAGGTTTTAATGTTTTTTAAGAGTTATGGTTTGTTGTTTCGTTATATTGGGACGGCTCCAGAAGAGAAGCCTATGTTTTTTTGTTTTTGAAATTGAAATTAGAAATTTTTGAAAAGGGGAGGAATATTGTAGGGACACGTATTAATGTCACGTTTTATTAAGTCAGCATATTTGCCACTTCCAGTAGCTTAGAGCGACGAGGCGCTAGTCGTCTCTCGCCCGCCGCACAGTTAAGACAGTCAAAATGTAATCGAATTTGGAAATACAGTAGAATTCATATATAACGACTTCGCTTATAACAACTAATCAGTTTTAGCGACGATAATCTTTACTCAAGTTAGGTTTCGTAGATAGGTACTAAGAAAATATAACCGTTTAGTGCGACTCCGGTTTAAGCGACCAACTGCTTATAGCGACCATTATTTATGATAATACGTCCGGTTAAAACGACACACGCGCAATGTTTTGTTTACCTACGCACTCGCACCCCCGCCCCGCGCGCTTCACCTCCTTATTGGAGCGCGTAAATCACAGTTCGTGTTTGTCACCTGTTATGACAAGTTCATAAAGCTCGACAAAATGAGTTCAGTGAAGCGAAAATTGAAGAAAAAAGTGCAATATTACATCGATTGGAAGCCGGTGAATCAAATGCAACCCTCGCAAAGGAGTTTGGCGTATCTCATTCTACAATATCCACAATAAAAAAGAATAAAGATAAGATTGAGCCGCTATTTAATGCCAATGTTTTGAAATGCAAACGTGTAAGGACGTCTACTCATGAGCAGGTGGATAAGGCATTGTTACAGTGGTTCAAACTTCAGCGCGACCGGGGAATACCTGTTAATGGACCCTTGCTACAAGAGAAAGCAAACTTTTTTGCTAGACAGTTAGACATGCAAAATTTCACGTGTTCCATGAGTTGGATAAACCGTTTTAAAGTAAGACACAACATCGTTAGTGGTAAGATTGCTGGCGAATCTTTGTCAGTTCAACAAAGTGATGTAACCGATTGGCTAGAAAAAGTTTGGCCTACTTTATGTGCACAATTTACAGATGATGAAATTTTTAATGCAGATGAGACCGGGCTGTTTTATAAATTAACCCCGGACAAGACGTTGAAATTTAGAGGTGAAAAATGTAAAGGATGAAAATTATCAAAGGAGAGAATAATGTATAGTTTAGCCTTACAAGTATTTGGAGTTCTTTATTAACCTGCCTCTAGCATTCTCAACATAAGGAAGAAACATTATTCGCCTATACAAAAATCTACTCAATTTACCCAGAAGTGAGGCTACAAATTTTGGCGAAAGCACCAGAGGAATTATGCGTAAATTACTTTACTAAATTAATTTAACTTCTTCAGGAAATGGGATGTAAATAACATTTAGTTGTAGAATGTCCCTTGCCCTAAATGGCAAATAATATATTATAATAATAAAATAATAACAATAATATTAATAATATATGGATTTATTATTTTTTAATTCACTGAACTACTACCATATTCGATGGACTAAACGCGAATATATACCAACAGCGTCTGGACTAATAAGAAACATCTTATTAGTGAGATGTTTTTATGTCCTATATTAATGCAGACACAATTTCTCTACAACAGGACCACTTTAAGAAGAATTGTAAAGGAGACAATCATGCTGACTTTTAACCACATAAGAAATCTGTTATAAACCAGACTTTGATGTAGTTTCAAGGCTAATGTCAGGACTAAGGTTCTTTGCCGCCACGATTTTAGACATTCAACCAAATATTTCCTTGGTCTTAGAAATTCCCATTGACATCAAAGTTAGAGATAAGGCTTTTTGACAAGGTCTTGGAATGGCCGTTTGCCTGCTCAATTGTATTTTAGTTTTTTGGGTATTTAATGATATATTCAATCAAAAACATTTTTAGTTTGTTTCTAAAGTTACTCAGACTATAAAACTCAACAATTTTCTGAGATCCATAACTATTTAATTAATAATTTTTCCTGTTTTTATCACCAGAGGTTTTTTAATAGGACGGACATCAGACAACCAAAAAATTTTCTTGTTCTTTCAACTTCAACTCTTTCTTTAGAATACTTTATTACTTTTATGGTCAGAGAAACACAATTTTTCTAGCAGTGACATAAAAATAAACCAGTTAAAAACATAATAGAATGGGAATGAGATTTATGCAATCACGTTACAGACAATCATACAACACTGGATGAATAATTTTTCATTTAATTTAATCTAATATGGGTGGCATTTAATATGTAAAGGAGTCCAATTAAGAGATTCATAAATGAACACGCTGATAGAGACTGTCCCACATAATATTTTACATGAATGGACTATCATGATGGTTTTTTCAGTCAGTATACACAAAGAAGTCACGAAGAATCAAACAACTAAACAAATTTTTCACCTAACTGACAACTTCTCTAAATGAATGACCACACTTAGCAGAACAGAAGCCAATTATGCTGACTTTTACAGTCAGTAAAAACTTAGAATTTACCAAGAAATATATATTGTTTTTTTATTATTAATATTTTTAACCAAAGATTCTTTGCTACAACCAATTAATACACAAAATCAACCTTTCCCTGGGACTTAGAAAATACCAACATGTTTACTCCTTTCTCTGCAGAAAAAGAGGACATTTCTGCTGGCTTTTAATCGGTATTAACTAAGAGCTAAAAAAGACTAAAAAAAACACCATACATTTTCTTGGTCTAAGTTAATACTGACATTATCACTAAACATGAATATGTACTCTTGGCAAAAAAGGAGAACACAATCATGCCGGCTATTTAGTCAGTATTACCTAAGAATTAACCAAGACAACATTACACAAAAGCAACAGATAGGTAAGTAGGTACCTACAGTACAATGCTCAAAGCAAAATATGATCGAGAAATTAGGAAAAGAAGTCTATGAGTGAACAATCTAGACAAAGAACAAAGCACGTGGACACCACATGGAATGAAGGTATATTATATACTACTTAGGAATCACGTGGAGAAGCGATCGGCAAGAAGAACAATCAAATATTCAATAATATTATTTTCTGGCGTTTGCCAAGACTTATTTCATCACACACACACAGAAATACCATCATCAAAACGACGCACGCAACATAACATCGCGTGATCGCGAAAAGGCGGAAGAGCGAAAGCGAAAAGTTTGGTGTCGGAAAAATAATAGCTCCAACAATTAATTCCAACAAAAACAAAAAAGATTTTGAAACTACGCTTTTAGCGTTTTCCTTGCGTCACGATATCCCAAACAAATGAACAATGACAAATGAAATGAATGATCAGACATCAGAGTGACTGGAATATGCTTAGACTAGCTAGGAATATGGATTCGAGCCATAGAGATTTTTTTTTTTGGTTTCATTCTTCCTTTCGGAAAGGCAAAGAGTACAAAGCCCATACAGCCATGTCTGATGTCTTTAATCTTTCTTTTTGCTCCGGACTTTTTGGCGGGAACTCGACATGGGCGTTTGCCTGCTTAATTGAAATTTTGGTTTTTTGTGCATTTAGTGATTTAGTGGATAATAAAGATAGTGTGTTATGCAGTAAATTTACCACGGAGTGCGCAGCTGATGAAGATTTCAAGTGATCTCGTGTTTAAGCCCCGTTTGTGTTGTCCCAAAAAGTCACGAACATTTTCCTTCGTAAAGTTCACTATCGCTTTACGAGGGGAGCAAAAAGAAAGATTAAACACATCAGACATGGCTGTATGGGCTTTGTACTCTTTGCCTTTCCAAAAGGAAGAACGAAACCAAAAAAAAAAAATCTTTTTGCTCCCCTCGTAAAGCGATAGTGAACTTTACGAAGGAAAATGTTCGTGACTTTTTGGGACAACACAAACGGGGCTTAAACACGAGATCACTTGAAATCTTCATCAGCTGCGCACTCCGTAGTAAATTTACTGCATAACACACTATCTTTATTATCCACTAAATCACTAAATGCACAAAAAAACTAAATTTCAGCAGGCAAACGCCCATGTCGAGTTCCCGCCATTAAGCCTCCGAGCCATAGAGAAAAGAACAGTCGCTCTGCTAGAGCCTGCAAGATTGGGTCGTGAAAAGCTTGCTTGAACTCAGTGTTACACAATTCGAAATTCACGGATAACTGTAGACAGAGAAAGTATGAATACATTTTGTATAGCTCTATCTCTTTTTTTAGTTTTACTTATTTCCTAAGCCGTAATAAATAAAAAAAAAAAAATCGTATGAAGTTTTCGACGTTTCTGTCAGTGTTGCCGTTAGCGTACATTTTACACATTTGACGTACCTTTCTAGCCTCCAATGTACTATGTGTAATGGGGTCCAGTTTACGTACCTTTTGTTCTCAACCAAAATAATGTATAATATTTTATAAAACGCCGTCAAAAAAAAAAGATAATAATGAAAAGTGCATGTATCAGAACAAACAAATTAAAGACAGATTTATTTTAGTGATCCTGTACTTGGAACCATATCTATACCCCAAAAGTGGCACTATCTTTCGAACGAAAAGATTATTTTTCTTCTTTTCGAGTCAATGGCAAAACAGACTATAAAAGCTTAGCCCAAAATGTATCCACATCAATAGCCTTTTGGTTGCCTTCAAAAAGGACCTTCCGAGTGCAGGTAACTGGAGGACAACAAGTGTGTCACACTTGTCGTTATCAGAGAAGCCACCTCTTCATGAGTTCCCCGCACCTGTCAACGCCCGACCGCAGTCTGTTCAGTGACTTCCATATGGACCAGGGAAAATCGTGTCCTGGTGGCAGCTGGGATATGAATATTGTCAGGAGGGTACCTTTTTGACCACAGTTCTACCCTAGCCTTGGATGGAGCTGAATCGAGCGGCATAGTGTCTTTGATAAAACTGTGACGGCTCTTAAGGCATGAGGGTGGTGGGTTATGGCCGTTTATTGGCTGTCCAATTCCTGTTTTTGCTTCTCAATAGCACAGGCTACCCGACGCTTGACGTCCGCAGAAGCTATGCCAGCAAAGGAGTATAAGTGGCCAGCAGTGTTGGCTTCTGGGTGCCCTCAACTATTCGACAAGTTTCGTTGAGAGCAGAGTCCACATCGCTCGAATGAGCTGATCGCCCCCACGCGGCGCATGCGTGCTCGTCTGCTGAGTAGCATAGCGCTAGGCTACTAGTACGGAGGACATGAGGCACTGCTCCCCAACGGGTGGTAGTAAGACAGCGGATGATATTATTTCGGGTCCTAACTTTGCTTTTCAAATTTTGACAGTTAGCTCACCCCACGCCAAGTAATACACAGTTTTTTAACACTGTCTCAGTTTCGGAGGTGGAATACACAGGACTCGGTCTGGGCCTCGGCGTCGGCCTGGGTTAAAAGATTTAAGTAGATATCCAGCTTTGAAAACTGTTATGGACGAGCCAGCTCTTCACAAAGAATGGCGAGAGCATGCTCTGCTAGATCATGAAACATTGAAACTAGACCCAACATTAACGGCCACCAACTACTGGAATATAGTTTTGAAGTAACGAAACATGAACAAAGACCTTCTTCTGTTTCCCAACTTATAGACCTACCCTTTTCAAACGCTTCGGTCGAACGAATATTCAGCCAGCTGAAACTTTTTAATTAAAACTGACAATCGTAACAGATCAAACTCAGACACTATAGCGGCTCAAAGATTCGATTAAATACGAACCGCCGAAATCGCTACACACCAGCAGCAACTGGTAAACAATAAATATATATTCCGGCTAATAATTTTTTCCTAACATCCTGGATACCCTGGGCTAATAAAAGATTGGTGAAGGAATTTGTAATCATGCATGACTTTTTTGTAGAATTAGTAACAATCGATTTATTATTAAAGTTTCAATTGACAATTATGAGCACATATGCCAAAAGTGTCATATGCGTTATTTTTAATTTTTTTTATGTCACAAGTGGCTAAACGAGCGCCCACCTGCTCCTGCACCTGATGGAGTGTTCACCACCGCCCATGACACCTACTGTCTTATTAGTGAAATAATTTGCACCTCCCTTACCCTTCAAACCAAAACACAGCAGTGCAAACACTGCTGCTATAAAGCAGAAAAAAGTAAGGGGGTGGTACTTCCCCAGACGGACTTTGCACAAAACCTGCTAAATTTCAGATTATGGATTTTATTTACGAGCACTTACGAGCGAGCAGGAATTCTCTCGCTCACGTTCATTGCGAGAGTGAGTTGAGTAAAAAAATGCTAATGTACCTTTTTACCCCAAAATGTACGTTTTCAGCGCTGGATATGTACCTTTTGGGAAGTCAGATGTGGCAACACTGGTTTCTGTCCTAGTTTTCCAAAAACTTTAAAATTAATTATTTATCAATATCATAAATGCTGCGATTAGATCTTTTATCTAATTAACCTTATCGACTGCGTCATATTAGTATTAGGTGGGTTTTGTCTCGCGATGTTGTCGAGGTTTGTCGTTTCGCAAGTAAAACACAATTCCTACTTCCTGGTGGGTTTGGTGCTGGGATTATGGTTGGCGCTGGCTGTAGTTCCTCTAGGGGAGTCTCCGGAAGAATGCCTGACAGGTGTCGCGACGGAAGGTGTGGAGGATGAGTTTGCTCCGGTGCGCGAGGAACGACCGCTTGGGGGTGGAGGCGCTGCCAGGGCGGTGCAGAGGCCCCGATATTACACTACGGAGTTAGGAATGAGAGCTCCGCTACTCGCTGCAGTCCTGTCTTCTGAAGCTGCTCTAGGTTAGTATAATTATAAACAGATATCAAACTATGCAAAGCCTGTAGGATCAGAGACATAGATAATACCCAGACAAAACTAACACAAATGTTGGTCTTGAGCAGGGATCGAATCCGCGACCTACAGTGCAAAAGATAGGTGTACTACCTACCTGCTACTCTTGTCATCTGGGGATACAGACCAGTCAAAAATTAACTACCTATGAATTTTTTGTTCAAGAGTTTTGGGGTCACTATTACAATTTATGGTACAGTTTATGGTAGTTTATTGTGTTCTGAACATCGCAAGGATTTATATTGGGTGTAAAAAAATTATAAGCACTATTTCAGTCTGTTACTTAGACCATAAAAGTGAACCAACCTTCCCTGAAAAACAGTTGAAATAGGCAAAAAAATATTTCCTCCTATACAGTATGCACTATCAGCTGGTACAGTTTCTATGGGAAATAGATTTTTTTTTCTATTTTATGTTCCTTGGGAAAAATAGTTCAGTCCTTACTGATATTTTTACACCTTCTATATTTATCTATAATCATAGTGCTTTCAACATTGCAGAAATATTGGGAATCCTTTATTGTGGTAAGGACTTTTTAAACAAGTACGATAGTATTATGATAATTAAGTAGGTGGCCTATTTTATTTTTGGCTTTTGTGCTTTATAGTTTATATTATGTCTCTCAGCACAAGACTTCACAACATTAATATGCAAGTACCAGTATCTCAGCTTGTTCCATTATCTCAAAAAATAAGAAAGCTTTTCTATAAACTTATTTTAAATTATGAATTTTCAGGACCAGAAGGCCATGCAGTAGCTTTAAATGCCACAGCAGCTGGACTACAACCAGCATTAAAATTCTTCATCGCAGCCTCGGTCCCTGCAGCACCGGGCCTTCCTAATGTGGTTGGCTTTACTGACACTAGAGAAATGCTGAAACCCTTCCATGCTTTGAAATACTTAGCAGACAACTACCTTGATGAATATGACTTCTTCTTCCTTGTTTCTGATGGAAGCTTCATAAATGCGAGAAAATTAGCACAATTGGTTTCAAAGATAAGTGTCAGTCAAGATGTCTATATGGGGATGGTTGCTGAGGATGATTCACACTATTGTACTTTAGGTAAATATAAAAACATTATGGCATCTTGTGATAGCATCTAAGGTTTTTTACTTTTTTGTAATATCCATAAAACTGTCACATTTCTTGGATACTACATATATTGCATACATATTTGTGATGTGATGAGTAGCTGCAGAAACTTTTAGAAGCAGCAAGAGTAAAAATAATACTATTAATACATTATTAATACATTATTAATGAATACATTAATAAAGAATCCAAAGAATGGTGGAGAATGACGTCCAAAAGGGCGTCTCTTAAATTAACTACATTATGTAATACATTTAAACAAAAATTTTAAAAGTATAAGAGAATTAAATGGCTTTATTATTATCCTGGGTCAAAAACTAAATAAAATACTGTTTCAATCTAATAAAAAACCGGCCAAGTGCGAGTCGGACTTGCGCCCTAAGGGTTCCGTACCTATCTACCATATGATATACTAAAAGCTTATGCTTTTTGATTTTAAAAACTCCGAAACCATCCAACTTGACCCCTCTTTTATAGAAAAGTTCTTGAAACGGCAGCTCACCTTAATTGGTTACTATTAGTTGTGAGAAAAATTGAAATATTTAATGATTTTAGACTTTTCCCTTTATTTGTACTGTGAGACCTAGCTTCTTGCCAAATTTCATAATTTTAGGTTAACGGGAAGTACCTTGTAGGTTTTGCTTTTTTGCATAAATGTATGGAGATGACTACATAAAAAGCCATATCTTTTGATTGCGTCGTTGTAAAAAAATTAAAAGAGATGTAAAATTTTACTATGGAGGTTGGATTTTTATTTCGAGGGAAGATTAACAGGGTTTAAACCAAGTTCATATGGTGGATAGGATAGTAGATAATATTTTGGTGAAGAAAGAATATTTTTATAGGCCACCATTTTTTTACAATTGATTTTTAAAGTTATTGAAATACGGCATCACTGATTGGAATTTGGCAACACTGATTAGACTATGACAACCCTACTTACAACAGGGTTTTAGGGTAAGTAAGTATACAGGGTGTTAGATTAGGATCACCATATGTACAGGGTCTTAGGGTAAGTATACAGGGTGTTAGGATAGGATAACTATACAGGGTTTTAGAATAGGATCACTATATGTACAGGGTTTAAGGATAAGTATACAGGGTTAGATTAGGATCACCATATGTACAGGGTCATAGGGTAAGTATACAGGGTGTTAGGATAGGATACCTATACAGAATGTTAGGTTAGTATCACTTTATGTACAGGGTTTTAGGGTAAGTTTACAGGGTGTTAGGATAGGATAACTATACAGGGTGTTAGGTTAAGATCACTATATTTACAGGGTTTGAGGGTAAGTATACAGGGTGTTAGGTTAGGATTACTATACAGGATGTTCGGGTACGTATACAGTTTGTTAGATTAGGATCACTATATGTACAGGGTCTTAGGGTAAGTATACAGGGTGTTAGGGTGTGTACAGGATTTTAGATTAGGATCACTATATGTACAGGGTCTTAGGCAGGGTGTCCACATTCTTGAAAATCAGGGAAAGTCAGGGAAAAGTCAGGGAAGCTCAAGGTGGTCAGGGAAAGTCAGTGAAATCGAGGAGCCACCTGGAAAGTCAGGGAAAAATTAAGAATTTACAGTTTGCTTTCCAAAATGTCCCAGTGATTGCATTCTCTAGTGACTAGAGTCTAGTCTGACTCTTAATCCAGACTATTGAAGCATTTTTTTTCAGGTTCCGAGTGACCTACAATAAGGCATAATTTGTGGTCACAATAATAGTTTTGGTTCAGTGGAATCTTTTATTTACTCCTGTAATTCATGCTCTAGTCGAGCTGATAAGAGCTGAATTACCTCCCTTTCTATTAGAGGACATAATGCGCGTGCTAGAACGGAGCGGATTCGCGCTGTTTTACGTTTTTCGCTCATTTCTGCATTTTTCTCAAAATCTGTACCCATAATATTAATTATTAAACGGCTGTATTATTATGCATAATATATTGAATAATGGGTAAAAGTTTTGGCATCATAGGTTAATGGGTACTTAAGAAAAACGGTTTAAAAGCAAAAAGCAGAGGTAAAGAGGGGTAGAGGGTTTTTTTTTATGGCGTACAAAATATATTTAATCGCGTTTCTGAGTCGGCCATATTATTGTAAAGATGCTTAATTATCACATTTTTTTTTCACGGCCATATACATCACTTTTCGTTAAAAACCTGCTCAAGTGAAGCGTATTTAGCTCTTATCAGCCCCTTAATCCAGACTGTTGAAGCATTATTTTTCAGGCAGGCGTTGCCAGAACTTGCCAGACTTTTGTAACATTTTGTGTTACTTTTGACCCTGTCATGTTACCTCCATGTTACACGAATTAAAATGTTACTTTTAGCAATATTTCAGGACTAAATTAAAATATCCAAATTTTCTGGCAAAAATAACCGAAAACGGAACGCACTCGAAAAAGTTTTCGTTTGTCGTGTTGGCGAACTTGATTTAAGCCCAAAGATTTTTAAGCCATCTTCTTTCTCTTTCTCACACTTGGAAGAATGAAGAAGATAACAATAGAACTTCGAAAGTTCGTTCGATTTCGAAGTAAAGTATAAGAACACCGAAAAATTTTGGTTGGAATGTATTTGCATGAAACATTGGAACTTTCTTTAGTTTCTTTTTTGGTTGTGAACTTGTGTGTGCTTCAATAATTGTAGTTTGAGTAGGCTGAATTCCGGCCAGCACAGTCGTATTCTGTTTCATCAGTGTCTTCGCAGTAAAGCGACCAAGGTTCAGGTTCAAGTACGAATTTGAATTAGCTACCCCGTCTCAATAATAGGTTATAATGACGTTGATTACTAAAGTTCACCAAAGAAAAGGAAAAAAAAGGACTAAATGCGTTTTCTACACAAAATTGGATAATGTTACTTTTCTCGTGAAAATGTTACTTTTTGAACTGCCTCATGTAATTTTTTTTATTTTTGTCTATTGGCCGCTGGCAACACTGCTCCAAAGAGTGACCTACATTATGACATTGTTTTTGGTCTTAACATTTTTTCGAAAATATAATCATTTATACTTTATTTTTATTTAAAATGAATAAAATTGGTCATGGAAATTTTTGAAAATGGTCAGGGAAAGTCAGGGAAAAGTCAGGGAAATTTTTTGGGCATTAGCTGTGGACACCCTGTTAGGGTAAGTATACAGGGTGTTACTACACAGGGTGTTAGGACTAACACTAACACACTAACACCCTGTATAGTTATCCTATCCTAAGACCCTGTATAATTACCCTAAGACTCTGTACATGTGGTGATCATAATCTTACACCCTGTATACTTACCTTGAAACCCTGTGTATTTATCCTATCCTTACACCCTGTATACTTACCCTAACATCCTGTATAGCAATCCTAACCTAACACCCTGTATACTTACCCTAAAACCCTGTACATATAGTAGTCATCCTAACCTGACACCTTGTATACTTACCCTAACATCCTGTATAGTTATCCTAGCCTAACACCCTGTATATTAACAAATAATGACCATAAGAAGCATTTTTGATAATACCGAGACTTATAAAAAAATATATTCATGGTATCTTACTAGAAAAAAAATAAATCATCGACATCGTGTGTCGATATTATTTTGATCGATCACCTCTCTAATTATCATACAAGAAATCGGCCGACAAAAATACGGTCTTAGATTGTAATAATACTATAAATACGGTCGTGAGCGGGAGCCCTGAAACACACTGCTTCAAAAAATTATTACTTTGAAAAACTCATAAACATTACCCTTTTGCCACAAACAAAAAAAAATTACCCTTTGACAGCAGTCTGTCTTGACCACGCACACGGGCGTCATATACAGCTATCCTGCTGTCAATGTCAAGGTAATATTTTGCCGCACAAATCTTTGGTGTTGCCAGTACTTAAAAAAAAGTCCACTATCAATATTTAAAAAAAATATTATAAAAAAATGGCGGCCCCAAAAAAAAAAATTTTTGTTGTTCTTCTTTCTTTTTTTTATTCTCCTTTATATGATATAAATTTCAAGTCTGTTAGTTTTATCTCGGAATAAAAAACCACTAGTATACATGTCTTTTCAGATCTTTTGTGGTTTATGGACCTTAATATTCGTTATCAATTTCAATCTGATACCTCTTCTCGTTTGTGAGAAAAAGGGTCTTGACAGACAGACAGACGGACAACAAAGTGATCCTATAAGGGTTCCGTTTTTTTTTTATTTTGAGGTACGGAACCCTAAAAAGAGACGTGAAATAGCTTAAAAGCTAACTATTTTGATTGAGTGTTGTTTAAAATTTAATGAAATGGTAAAAGAGGAGCCATAAGTAAAGTTAAGTTCCTTAAGTTTCACAGTTGTTTTGATTTCTTGCAAAACAAATAAAAGATTTCTATTTCAACATTCAAATTAGAGTAGTTTATTTGATTATATTGTCACCTCGCCTAAAATCCTGCGAGAATATTCTTTACTTTTCCTTTTATTCTTCTATAATTTTCTTTTATAGATGGCGGCATCCTTTTGTCAAACTCAGTACTCCGGGCAGTCCATAATGAACTAGACTGGTGTGTACGGAACTCCTACTCTGCACATCATCATGAGAACATTGGACGTTGTATTCTCCATGCTGCTCATTTGGCTTGCACTTCTACACTACAACATCAGAAGTACCTCTCTGTTAGAGATGACACTACAGCACTGCCACAAAACTTGCCGGATGCCATTACAGCTTATCCGGTCATGGAGTCAAAGAGGTTTCATGAGTTACATGCTTATGTTTCACGAGTAAGTAAACTCTAAACTTGATTTCTCTTCACACTTCGCACATCCTTGTGCCCATTTTAATTATATTCTTCCACACCTGCTGGGTTGGCTGGAAGAGATCTCTTAAAGATATAAGGATGGAAGGAGAGATGCACCTTCAGACCAGATATTCAAGACTAGATTGAAAAATTGGCTTCTCGAGAAGCAGTTTTATGATTTTCAAGATTTTAGAAATATACAATGAATGTAATTTAATTATATACAAATCGACTTGTAACAACTGTTATCAATAAAATTTTCATTTTCATTTTTCATTTAAGGTCGCTTTTTTTAGCAATTTTCATGTAACAACTTTATAATAATAATTAAATTCATTTATTATGGCAACAAGGGCCCATTTGTTAGTAAGACAAGAAAACTTATATCTATGTTAGTATCACAGAAAACAAAATCACTAATCTAATCATGATCATCAATTTAATTGCCTAGGACAAAGTGACACTCGGCCTGACCATTATTTGTGCGCAATAAAGAATTATATAAACTAAACAGTTTCTACAACATGCCTAAACTGAACAACATCTATACCTATCATAAACGAAAACATAAATCTGAGAGGACACGCAATTAAACTTTCACACTTCTCAAGTTCAAACAACCCTCGGCACCATTTTATACCGAACCATGTAGCAACCGGTATTTTAAAAACCCAAAGATATAGTTTTCTAAGTATGCCTCCATTATCGTGGTCCGATCACCCGTTTGCGTGCGTCGCGGTGTCCCAATGGCAATAAGAATTAAGTTTGTAACAACGCTTACTCAAACCTACTCGGAGCAAAACCCAGGCTTTTTATATCGGTTCCGTTTGGGCTAAAAAGAAGCGTTGCTTTTCCAAAACCAGTTTAATACAAACGAATATAATAATAATCGAAAGTATGATTCTTAGATATACTTAGAACGTGGCGCAGAGGAAGTGTCGTACCTCCGTGCGTCGCTACAGCGCACCGGGCGGCGCCACCCTCCTGGATACAGAAACTGCACGTGGCCGCGCGGACTGAGGACCGACCCCGGCCTTCTGCCGCCTTTACCCGACACCAGGTAGCTATACTAGCGTCGTTACAGCTGCCACCCGCCCGGATACAGAAACAGCACGTGGCCGCGGGGACTGAGGACCGACCCCGGCCTTCTGCCTCTTTTACCCGACACCAGGTAGCTATACTAGCGTCGTTACAGCTGCCACCCGCCCGGATACAGAAACAGCACGTGGCCGCGCGGACTGAGGACCGACCCCGGCCTTCTGCCGCCTCTACCCGACACCAGGTAGCTATACTAGCGTCGTTACAGCTGCCACCCGCCCGGATACAGAAACAGCACGTGGCCGCGCGGACTGAGGACCGACCCCGGCCTGCTGCCGCCTCTACCCGACAACAGGTAGCTATACTAGCGTCGTTACAGCTGCCACCCGCCCGGATACAGAAACAGCACGTGGCCGCGCGGACTGAGGACCGACCCCGGCCTTCTGCCGCCTCTACCCGACACCAGGTAGCTATACTAGCGTCGTTACAGCTGCCACCCGCCCGGATACAGAAACAGCACGTGGCCGCGCGGACTGAGGACCGACCCCGGCCTGCTGCCGCCTCTACCCGACAACAGGTAGCTATACTAGCGTCGTTACAGCTGCCACCCGCCCGGATACAGAAACAGCACGTGGCCGCGCGGACTGAGGACCGACCCTGGCCTTCAGCCGCCTCTACCCGACACCAGGTAGCTCTACTAGCGTCGTTACAGCCGCCACCACCCGCCCGGATACAGAAACAGCACGTAAAATCAAAATCGTCTAAAATAACTTGTGTTTATTCTCAGATGGGACCACCTCCGCTGGACATCATTTAATGCGACACATGCGTTCATGCCAGACGACCACCGCACGGTTGGCTTATTGTCAGGATCCACGGCTGAAGCGGTGCGATTGGTTGTGGAAGCGGCCAAGACTTGGGCGTTGAGACGATGGGGCGCTAATGACGTCAGCTTACTAGAGGGCGCGTGGCGGTGGGAACCCGCTACTTCTCTGCGATACACCTTGCTGCTCAGACTAACTGTGAGTGTTGTTAAAGTTATCTGTGGCCACTTATCTAATTTATTTTATTTTACTAGACGGCGCGTGGAGGTGGGAACTCGCTACTTCCCCGCGATACAGCAATCTCGGCTTCTGTCTGTTAGGACAAAATAATGAAAGCGTTCTCATTACTGGCAAAATAATCAGACTGCTCTTCGATCTATTGCCGAACTTGTTTCTGAAACAGGACCGTTTCAGTTGGCCTGCTCTGTATTCCGCGGCTTATAAGTCCAACAGTGACGGTGAATGCACAAAATTAAAAGACTGTACCGCGGGGCATTCATCGGCTGCCCAAAAGAGCTAGTTCGTTTCTATGTTAGCCGGGACTAGGAATGTGGATATTGTGAGTAACTGAAGATAGTAAAAAAAAAAATATTTAAATTGTTTTATTTTCTAATAAAGGGTGATAAAAAGTAGTGTCCACCTCAGGAGCAACACTATTTTAAAGCTCGAAAAACATACTTTGAAACTCTCGCTGCGCTCTGGATTCAAAAAACACTTTCGCCCTTAAAATAGTTCTTTGCTCCCTTGGTAAACAATCTACTATTTTCTTGCGCCGTGTGCTTCTAATTAATCACTAAAACAGGCCAAGTGCAAGTCGGACTCGCGCACCGTAGTTTCCGTACCACTAAGGTAAAAACAGATTCATACTATATTTATATATTGGGTTTCAACATACCGGATTTCATATGAAAAAAGATCTTGGTATGACTGTGGTAATAATAATTATAGTACTGACCCATCTCTACCTAGGTATATCTATATTGCGGTCACCAAAGGCGAACAATGTATGCACAAGTCGGACAATGTATTTTTTAGAGACATTCTAATACTTAATATATTGAGTTTTCGCTACCTTACTTACTTACAAAGAAAATCCTGGTATGTAAAATTGTTGTCCGTGTGGTGCCGGCAAATAACAATTATAGTACTAATCCATCTCTAACCGTGGGTGTCGTAAGGAGCGACTAAGTACTATCCTATACAGGGTGTAAGGGATTTTATGTTGAAACCCAATATATTAATATAGTAAGGTCTCGAAAAGCTAAGTAAGTAAGAAAAGCTAAGTAGGTAAGTAAGAAGTGAAGTAAGTATATAGTCAAATCTAGCTGTAGCCCTTCTTTTCATTTCATAATATATCTGAAACAAAAAAATAAATATTAATATAGGGTGTTTAGTGCATCGTGTGCCATATTTTTTTTTTTACTATGTATGGGCTTACTCTTGACCTTGATCTAGCCTTGAGGACAGAGATGAGGTCGACGGTGGAACGAGCTTGTCCAGAAGAAGCCTATTCACTCGCGACTTAAATAGATTCGGGTTATAAGAGCTCGGGAACACAGACGCAGGCAGAGAATTCCACTCCTTAGCCGTGCGCATTATAAAGGATGTTTTAAAGCGCTTTGTGCGGATGTGTGGAATATCAACCAAATATGGGTGATATCCTGCAGCGCGTCTGGATTCCCGATGGTAGAAGGGGGATGGCGGAATAAGCTCATGGAGCTCTTGGGCACACTCTCCGAAGTACAATCTGTAAAAGACCGACAGACATGCAATTTGAAATTGGGCGTTAAGAGGAGTCATTTGCTATCCCTTTAGCCCCCTCTATGCCCTACGGGTATTTTTAAAATCAACTTTTTACCAAGAAATCAAAATTCTGCATTAAAACTCAAGTAAATAAAATATTTATTCAAAAACTAGAACCCGACAACTGACAAATCTTGCTCAAAAAAGTACCTATGAAACAAGAAAATATTATCTTCTGAAATAGTTATGTACAAATATTCATGGAAATATTGGAGATGTTAAGATAATAGCCATGGTCATATATTATTATGCCACTTTGCCCTAAAGCTTATGATCGCTTATTGTAGGGTCATCATAACGTCCCATGAAACGTCCA
Organism: Athrips mouffetella; assembly: GCA_947532105.1. Lineage (NCBI taxonomy): Eukaryota > Metazoa > Arthropoda > Insecta > Lepidoptera > Gelechiidae > Athrips > Athrips mouffetella. The sequence goes on from OX383974.1 coordinate 15,154,414, forward strand.
CTACGGGACAGGGAGCTCCCTCCAGAATACTAGCTCTTGCTGGAAAGATGTGGAGGGGAAGTACCATAGTCACCTCGCTTGTTAGCGTTACGGCTGGCACCATGGACCGCGGATGGGCAGCAGCATCCTCCTTTATATCTTACATCTAATTTACTGCGGTCACCTATTGTAGGGTAGGTTGCATTATTTAGTACGGAACCCTAAAAATAGTAAGAAATACAACTTTCTTACTGTTTTTTGTGTTTGTTCTGTTTGTTGTAATCAGTATGAAATTGTTGTGTATACTTTGTTACAGAGTGAAGAAGGCAGCGTACTCCGTTGGGTAGAAGCAGTAAAGCCGCTAGGCGCAGCGAGATTAGTTCCCGTGCCTTATGTCACCGAGAGCGCTAAAGTGTGGATGGTGTTGCCAGCCAGAGCAGGCCAGCCTGGGCCACTGGCCTTCCTTAAGAGATACGAGATAGCCTGTCTGCAGAGGAGGGCTAATACTGCGCTTATAACGGTGAGTCGACTTCTGTCAGTGTTGGTAATATTCTACAGTGGCAAACATGAACCGAAAAACGTAGTGGACAGACGTAGTGGACCGACGATTTGACGACAGTCAAGGTCACGAAAAAAGCGCTGGATGCGGGCAGTTCAGGACCAATAGTATAGTGATTTTAAGGGAGGGTTTTTTCCAGCCGTGGACGTCTTTCGACTGATGATAATGTGCCGGCTTGAACCACTAGCATTTTTGAAGAAATGGTAGACGAAAAATGGTAGCAGTGAAGCCACAGGTTGCAGCGAGACTAGTTCCCCTTATGTCACGGAGAGCGCTAATGTATGGATGATGTTACCGGCCAGGGCAGGCCAGCCTGGGCCACTGGCCTTCCAGATACGAGGTAGCTTGTCGACAGAGGAGGGCTAATACTGCGCTTATTACGCTGAGTCGACTTCAGTCAAAATGTTGGTGATATTCTACAGTAACCGCAAAACATAGCGTGGGCAGCTCCATCCACCAGTTTGACCGACAGTCGAGGCCGCGGGAAGCAGCCGGATTCGGACAGTTTAGGACCAAGAGTATAAATATTTTAAGGGAGGTTTTGTCCAGCCTCAGGCGTTTTCTACTGATGATAATGTGGGTCACTAGCATTTTTAAAGAAATCCAAATGAATAGTAACAGAAGCCACAGATTGCGGCGAGATTAGTTAGTTTCCCATATGTAACGGAGAGTGCCAAACTCACAACTAATTTTCAGTTGTGTGAGTCCTTTTATTAAACCTATTTAATTTCATCCCACTTTCTACAACGCAATGCCCATTCAGTTACTGTCTATCTGTGTGCTACCTGTTGTCTCTTCTATGTATAAAAGAGGCGTGAAACATAAGTATACCAAATGTATTGAATGTGTCATAATTTGCAGGTAATAATCCGCAAATCATCTGAACCTGCCGACGCGGGTGACGCGATTAGAGAAGTGGTTCACACTCTCGCGAACAAACACCGCGGCGCCAACGTCGAGCTCACTGAGATTGAAATACCAGCGGTAAGGAGACGAATTTACTAAATATTATGTCCTTACCTATTAGTAGGAGATCTAACAAGGCGAACCTTGCACCTAAACCTGCTGGGATGAAACTTGGCAGGAGTCAAGTACATACCCATAGGTAACATATTAGAAGTGGTGCTCCCGGCAGGACGCGACTGAGATAATGTCAAAAATATGTAGTTTTTTACTAGGTTGAAAATTGTATATGTTGAACGACATAGGTAGCTGGTTGAAAATTTCACAGAATATATATTTTTTAAACATATATATCACCTTATAATAAAAAAAAAGTAAGGGGGGTCGCCATACAAGAAATGTATTTTTTTGTTTTTGCTTTATCGTCAGAATGGTTAGTAATTCGAGTGTCAAACTTGGTATGAGTATACTCGTAGTTCACTAAAATGTCAATAAAATAGTATGTCCTGACTGACTGACTGACGTCTATCCGTAACCGCTTTAGCTATACGTGTGAAATTTAGTATGCTAATTTATTGCATGCCACAAACACCACCCAAGAAAGGATTTTCCGAAACTCATCCCCCAAGGGGGTGAAATACGAGTAAGTTGGACTTTAGGTGCCTTTCCACAAGATCAGTCCTAGGTAGCTAGATCGTCGCACATCCCGGACACCATACATACAACAAGCGCGTCGCATAGGAAACGTATGTGTAAGGTACCTCGAAACTTGGCTCATAGACAGGGATAAGGTCAATAAGTAAAAATAAAAAATACGAATTTTTTTCGGTTGCAAATAATAAAGTTAAAAAATAATTTTGTTTTTGTCAAATATCGATAGGTCGTATGGCAGAATGAAAAGTAGCCATGGCCAGTCTTAAAAAAAAACTGACAACTTTTCTAAGTAGTCTGTGGTCGGTTTATACACCTGTTAGTTTTTTTTTATGATAGGCAATGACTACTCATTACATTCTGCCATACGACCTATCGATATTGGACGAAAACGATTTTATTTTAAAACCTCGTCATTTATGGCCAACAAAAATTGGTATTTTTTATTTATCTTTAACGATCCTATTCCTGTTTATGAGCCAAGTTTCAAGTTACCTTACAGATAAGTTTCCCTAGCGAAGCATGTAGTGTAGGTCCGGATATTAGGGTAATATTACAAGGTACACACGGCCGCTCGTCGGTGTAAACACTTTGACCTTGAGCGGGTCTCTTCTGGCTTCAGGCTTTTATAGCGTAGCGCGTAGTGTATCGCCAAAGTAAATATATAAGCTAAAGCAGTATGGAAACTCCTAACAAACGTCCAAAACTGGCGCACTCACACATGCGCACACCGCTACAGGAAAATAAGCAGTTTTCGCGCTGAAGTCAGTCGTGGGTGCCGAAACCATAATACAAACAAATAGGTTCATTTAGGGGTCACTGTAAGTATGTAAGTGGCTTTGTCTGCCCTTGTGTAATAAAAGGCGACTAAGTGACTTAACCTTTCCTTGTGTCGTAAAAGGCGATTAAGTGTATCGATCTGTCGAAAGACGAAAAAAATTGCCTCCCCCATACAAAACGCGCTATCGGCTGACGCAGTTTCTAATGCTATTGCCAATTGGACATAAACAATATTATTTCGTATTTCGACTTCTTACAGAAAGTTGTTTAGTTTTACGGTTCGAAAACATGCTGAAAGGAACAAAGTTGATAGAAACACCAAATATTTAAGTTCATCATACTATTATTATTTAAAAATTTCTGGGTTACAACCCTGACGCTCCAACGCAGAATAGTTCTTTTTTCAAAAAAAGGCCCGAGTTTCCATACTGCTTTAGCTTATATATTTACTGTGGTATCGCGGTGTTGTATAAAGTGTCCAGGGTGTGTTTTAGGTTACTTTGGTCCAGGACAAAGATTTCGGACCTCCTTGCTTCGCTCGGAATACAGGGTGTTAATTTAATTGCGTGCCATAGCTTAGGGGGTGTTTCAGTAACGATAAGGAACACAAAAAAAAATACTTAAAAAAGTCCTACTTAAAAAAAATTATAATCCATTAAAACAATCGCTATTGAAGCAAGCGCTATCACCGAGCCAGCGCGAGAGTATCAAGAAATCCTTCTTTTTTTGTGTTTGACTCTAATTTTCCCTTCATACTTTAACGGGCTAAGGACCGCCAAAATATAATACCTGATAAATTATAAAAAAAAACATTGATAAAAAAAATTAAGTAGTTTTTTTTTATATATTTTTTGTGTTCGTTCATCGTTACTGAAACACCCCCTAAGCTATGGCACGCAATTAAATTAACACCCTGTAGATACCTTGCTAATTTATTTTAGTAGGGGATGACATCTGCCAACATGTCACAACCCCATCGATGATCCATAGAAAAAATTCAAAATAACCTGTCAAATCCATAGAAAAACGCCTACACCACCTAGTGACGAATTATTTCTTTAATCCTCCTTCTAAGTACCTTTATTTTTCTGTGATCCAGGAAACCCCGCCAGGCTTCCGCGCAGAGTCTGCGACCGCGCGATCAGCGTTCGACGCGGCGCTGAGGCTTGTTCCCAGAGATGGGTTAGTGATGCTGGCCACACCCAACATGGAGTTTAACGAGGACTTCCTCAACAGGGTCAGTTAACTAACAGGCACACACATTAAAACACATACACAGACAGTCGCTTAAACTTTCAGACAGTCGAATAAACTCACAGATAGTCGCCCTAAACTTTCAGACAGTCGCCTTAACTCACAGACAGTCGCCTAAATCACAGACAGTCGCCTAAATCACAGACATTCGCCTAAACTCACAGACAGTTGCCTAAACTCACATACAGTCGCCTAAACTCACAGACAGTCGCCTAAACTCACAGTTATAAACATGTCTTGCTGCCATTATAAACTTTGATGTATATTGTTAACAATAAATGATTTGAAATTTGACTACACTACACGTAAAGTTTAGCAAGCACTTCCGCAACAGGGTCAGTTGCTAACAGACATTCATTAAAATACCACGCTCAGTCATAGACAGACACTTTTTTTAACACCCATACACAGGCTAGCTAGAGTACCTAGACACATCATAACATCCCATGAAACGTCATTTTCATTTCAACGAATTCCATTCCCTCCAGCGAAGAAAAAAGCGAGGTACCTACACTACACATTGCAGGGAATTACCATAGTCACCACGCTTTTTAGCGTTTCTGCTGGCACTATGGACCGCTATTGTTGGTGACCGCACAATGTAAGATGGTACTACACACAGAAGCATGTTGCTGCTCAACCTCCAGTTCATAAATTCATAATCTCTTAGTTGCCCCTTACGACACCCACGGGTAGATGGGTTGGTACTATTTGTCTGCGCGCACAGTCATAAACGCTGACTAGGTATTCATGCTGACCTGACCACACTACACGTGAATTTAAATAAGGTGTCCTTAATTTTAATGTCACTGTAATATTCGTCCACACAGAGACGGTTTCAGATAAAAACGTTGTCTTTTAGGTACTTTTTTTTTTATTAATTTGGCAATCGTCAACCCATATTTGGGGACATTTCTGCCAGTGTCGTGTTCTAGAACATTCTTCAGTTTTCGGAATTTCTTCACTTTTTAGAAGATAAAAGTATAGCGAACCGCCAGTGTCGAGTGAGGAAATTGTTCATTGCTCCCCCCGTAAAGCGATAGTGGACTTTACGAAGGAAATCTCTATGACTTTTTGAGACAACACAAACTGGGTTCAAAAACGAGATCGCTTGAAATCTTTATCAGCTGCGCACTCCGTAGTTAATTCACTGCATAAAACACTATCTTTTTTATCCACTAATTCACTACATACACAAAAAACAAGAATTTCAACCGAGCAGGCAAGGGCCCACGCCGAGTTCCCGCCAAAAAGTCCTCTTAGGTACTTAAAATCATAGACGTAAAATACCTCCCGGCGCAATACTGTCACGTTCGCAGAATGTCACGACCGCCAAACGAAACGAAAACAGCATAACTGTGATGGATGTGTTACGACGACACCTAGATGCATGCATGTGGTGTTTTCACATTGTAATAAACATGTCTAACTACTGTAAGAAGGAAACTTAGTACCCCCAAATTATACCATGTTAAATTTAGCTAGCTGGCCCATGTACTATAGTGTGACATTTTGCGGAGAAAATACATACATATATACACGCTCAGAGTTAAAAACTATAGAGTCCGTCATATACATATTCTGTATGAGCTAGTGAAGTGTATCGCGTAACCCAGTCCCCTATACTAGTCGGTCAAAAAACACAATTAAATTTTACAAAAATCAAGAAATCTTTAAAAATCTAGTGTTTTAGTAGAAACTTTGTTTGCAAAAGTGAAAATATATCTTTTTTTACTTTTGAATTGATGATTAATACTAAGAACGGAAGCGTAAATAATCCGTCATAGCCATTTTATGCGTGTTTTTTAACACCGTTTTTTTCCTGAATGGTAAGTGTTTTCTGCAGAAAAACAGTGGTAGTAACATTTATTAGTCCCATATTTCTTAGAGAGAAAGATAAAAAATTCACGTTTTTAGGATTTGATAAAAATTCATACATTTAGTATGGAGGTCCCTCGCAAGAAAGTGATACGCTTATGGCTCCCTCCTTAGCAGAAAGAGCTGCTACTTAAACCTCTTTGTATACACGACTTACACACAGTCACACCTCGGAAGCTCCATACGATCGGGCTCAAAAGTGACAGCTGTCATTTTTACACGCGCAAATGTGTGGGTGGGTTAAAGACGTGTGAGTGTAGGGTTGATGGTATCTAGAAAACACTTACCTACTCTAGAAAACGTAGATAACAGAACATTAGCATTATACTTTTATTAAAGTTTCGTGTTGCACATTTTTCGTTCGACTATAAAGCGACTTACACAATTCACAAACGAATTATAACTTCACTATCACTCGTCACTTCACTTTGTTGTATTTTGTAATCGAATTTCAATTAAAACAAACAAACACACGTTGAAATAATCTCACAAACTTTAAAAACAATCATTAATTTCACTAAACTTCATCTTTGCCGGCTGGCTGGCCGCCGGTGCACCAGGGTGACTATCGCGAAAATGGCGAATCTGCTCATCACTGCAAAAAAATCTGCCAAACTTTATTCCAGAAAATGACAAAAATTCTGTTATACTATTGCTTTAATGTGGAAAGGAATAAATAAATACATACTATTCAAAGCTTTATTTTTTTTTTCATTTAACCCAAAAAATGCAGTATTAAATCTATCAAGGAAAGAAATGCTTAAAGGAAAGAAAACATCTGTGTCTACCTTATGGTGCTTATTCCATAATAATTGCTTCTTATTATTGTTTTCGTAAGGTTTTTTTTTTTAAATCGACAGGTTAAATCTGCGCAAATGTCTGAAATCTGCTACAAATGGCAACATTGCCGGTGCCGTATTGTCTGGCTGTCAAGGTGGCTCGCAAGCGATGCGTACGAAGTGACTTTGTAGCAGCGTACAAAATAATGGATTATTTTTTTACCTTTACATATATTGTACTTTTACTTGAAGAAAGTTTAATCTATGTACATTTGAGTATCCTTACTAATATTATAAATGCGAGAATGTATGTTTGTCTGTACGTCTGTATGTTTGGTTTTCACGTCAAAACGGCTAAACAGATTATTCTGAAATTTTGCATAGAGATAGTTTGGGACCCTGGGACGGACATATGCTACTTTTACCGCGGGAAAATTTGTGATTCCTATGGGAAAATCAGCTTCACAACGGGTGAAGCCGTTTTCACGTTAAAACGACTGAACTAATTTAGGTTAAATTTGGTATTAAGATAGTTTGAGTCCCTGGTAGGGATACGGGCTACTTTTTATCGCGGGAAAATACCTTATTCCCATGGGAAAATAACTAAACGCGGCGGGAAACTTCTAGACGGAATTGGTATAAAGAGAATTTGACACCCGGGGAAGGATACTGGTTACTTTTTACCGTGGGAAGATATCTTATTCCCAAGGGAAAACCACTTATAGAGCGGGCGAAGCCGCGGGCTAGACAACTAGTGATTTAATATGAGTGCGATATCTTTCCAGTTTTTTCAATTATATCCTATACTCTTTTAGCGAGCAATCCCTACTTTTCCCTACAAAATCATAAATGCGAAGGTGTGTAGGTACCAACGTTCCGTTTTCGCATCAAAACGGCTGCACCGATTTAGATACAATATGGCATAAATGCCAATTTGTATGGAGAGTTTGAAACCCTGGAAAGGACTAGGATATTTTTTAAAATATTTCGATTCCTTGTTAAAAAAAAAAACATTTCGGCTTTATTGAGTGAGTGTTCTAACGATTTGATGAAATTTTTAATTGAAGTTCATGGGAAAGATAATAAGATCAAGCTAGGTCTAATCATAATTTGGAAAAATTTAAAATAAAAATACAATTTGAAAACTAAAAAAATACAATGCCAATAAGTAGGGATCTTGAAATCTAGAAAATAAAACATGTTTCATGATACAATTATGTACACTTTTATCATTTATTTATATAATCATTCAAAACAAAATAACAACTATAAATTAAACATATTTACAACAAAATATACTACAGAACAAAAGGACAAAAAAATTAAACATATTTATAACTTCAAAAACGATTTTACCTATTTATTAATAATTTTACATTTTACAAAATTACTTTCATTTTTTTTACATGTCATCTATCTATATAGTTTGCATGGGTTTGCATTTTCTAGCTGTGGCAAATTTAAAGTAGGAATGGCATTATTTTTTAATTTTCTTAAGAAGCGATCTGAAGCTTGAAAATGTAAGTCACAGATATGATAATAATTAACAAGAGTTTGCGTGGGCTTATTAGCCAATTCCGGACGATCAGCAGCTAGAATCCATTGTCTGCGTCTGAAAAAACAATTTTTTTTTTTTAAATATTGCATAAAAATTGATAAAAGAAACATGGGTCGGAATATGAAAATGAAATTTGGACTTCCCATACAAATCTGCTGATCACGTCATACACTTTACTATGGGAAGTCCAATTTTTAGGGTACCGTAACTAAAAAAAAAACGGAACCCTTATAGGATCACTTTGTTGTCCGTCTGTCTGTCTGTCTGTCAAGACCCTTTTTCTCACGAACGGGTAGAGGTATCAGGTAGAAATTGATAACGAATGTTACGGTCCGTGGACCACACAAGATCTGTAAATTTAAATTTTTTACCACGACGCAATCAAAAGATATTGCTTTTTATGTCCTCATCTCCATACATTTATGCAAAAAAGCAAAAACTACAGGGTACTTCCCGTTGACCTAAAATTATGAAATTTGGCAAGAAGCTAGGTCTCACAGTACAAATAAAGGGAAAAGTCTGAAATCATTAAATATTTAAATTTTTCTCATAACTAATAGTAACCAATTAAGGTGAGCTCGCGTTTCAAGAACTTTTCTATAAAAGAGGGGTAAAGTTGGATGGTCGCGGAATTTTTAAAATCAAAGAGCAAAAGATTTTAGTATATCATATGGTAGATGAGTACGGAACCCTTAGGGCGCGAGTCCGACTCGCACTTGGCCGGTTTTATTTTATTTTTATATTTCGACCTATGTTTCTTGGGAACAGTTGTTTAGTTTGATGGATACATACACCCCTTAAATTATCCGAGGTGATATTTTTTTATATACCACTGGTATGGGCAAACAAGCAGACGAGCCACCTGATTAATCATGTCTCATATTTCAAATGTTTTTATCTTTATAAGATACAAAACAAATTATTCTATAAGTAGATTATTAATTTTTATAAGGACGTGTTCGACGTGTCAACGTTATGGCGAACGGAAAGGCTTGTGTAGTAGCCCGGAATATTTTGGTTTACGATGAATCTATTTTATTAGAATGATGAAGAGAAAAAGGGTAGGTATAGTTTATCATAACAATGATTAAATAGGTATACCGATAATATTAAATTACAGAATACCTAGGTACTCAAAAGCTTTGGATAACACTGTAAGTAGATAGGTACGAAAATTTTGTTTTTAGGTTAAAAAATGCTAGGCATTAATAGCTTACCTTGTTTCCTCCGTTGGAAATCTGTAAAAATGACGATCCTTGTCTTGGAGAGTCGAAAGACAACCGTAAACTGCACAACCACGCACCATTTTTTCAACTTTTGCAAGCGTTGCATATCGCGTGGCAACAGGACGAGATATCGCGCAGGGCCCCGCGGGGTGATGCGCGCGCACTTGAGGTACTCCGATTGGTGGGAGGCGGAGAGCTTCCGTTCTGTATGTAGTACTATTATTAATTCTGTGACACAGTCGCAGAAATACACATGTATGGTCGTGATTTTTCGATCCTTTCGTGTTAATTATTCGTTCTAATCCCACTTGTAGGTCCGTATGAACAGTATATCGGGCCAGCAATGGTTCCTGCCGGTTGGGTTCGCGCGCTTCGCCCAGTACTCGCACCCTCGTTTCCTCGACGATAAAGGAAACAAGCCGCAGACCAACACGGGCCGCTTCAACCCGAGACATCACGACGTTCTGTCCGTCTACAGGCAGGATTACGAAGCTGGTGAGTTCAACTATTATGTTTTTACTTTGGCAATTGACAACCTTTCTAGTTTGGTGACCACTTAAAAGCGCGAAACCGTTGCGAGATTTCTTTCAAAAGTACTCGAAAATTTGGTCCTTAATTTTAGAGATGTTACCTACAATTTTATAATTTGTATGATGAAATCACAACTTCGGCTCAAAGAAACTTGTCGTATGTAATTCTTATTATTATTTATTATATTATTTTTGATGGGAACGCCGCGATTCGCGCAGACGGGTGATCAGATCACGTATCTTTTCTTAAATAGTCTACATACTTCCTCTGTTACCAGTGCAACCCTTGCATAATACTCGTCGGTTTAGTCGGCCTTTATTTAGGCCATGTTAACGTAATCTACCTGTACTCTTAAACCGTCGCTGCCCCTTCGGCATCGCAATAACGTAAATTAGTCTATTTTGACATCAAAAATTTAATTATATTATTTTTTTCAGCGCGCTCAAGCGCCCCTCCTGAACTAAGCATAGCTGAAGTTTTATCAAAATCTTCGCTACGCTGCATCCACGCACCTGAACCTGGTTTTATACTATTACCCCAAGGCCCACCCTGCGGTCTGCCGAATAACGACGAGCAGGCCCAAACCTGCCTGAGAGAAGAAAGGAACGAAGCCTTCGCGCATTTAGATCTAGGTGCTAGGCACACCCTAGCCAAATTGTTGCTAGAAATGCAGTCTGAACAATCTTAATTTGTACAAGATTTTGTAATAAAAATAATATTTTTACTTTTCGAGTTTTATTTATCAGATTTTGTGGAAAAATAGTGATACGTTAATAATTTGAATAAGGAAGCACAGCACATCACATCATAAAGATGTTCAGCAAGCAAACAAACGTTACTTTACAAACATACTTTTTTTTTTCTTTATCTTCTTCGATTAGTCTAACATTGATTATTGTATTTTATAATGGTACTGTACTGCACTAAGTCTATATATCAAATGTCTGATTCAGAGACTGTAGGGTGGGGGTCTGGTGCTCTGTGACACAGGTTTATCCTAGTATGGACCCCAGATTAGTAAGTTTATGTACAGAGTACGTATGGACACCAGATTCTCACAAAGGAAACACAAATCATGTTTGATATATATAAGATACGAGTATGTACCTACTCAATTAACGTTTCGTTTGTGATATAAAATCATCATAACATCCCATGAAACGTCCACTACAGAACGGGAGCTCCCTCCAGAATTCTAGCTTTTGCTGGAATAATGTAGAGGGGAAGTACCATATTCACCTCGCTTGTTAGCGTTACGGCTGGCACCATGGACCGCGGTTGTAGGTGACCGCAGTAAGCAAGATGTTAGATACAAAGGAGGATGCTGCTGCCCATCCTCCACTTTATAACCCTTAGTCGCCTTTTACGACACCCACGGGTATGTAAGGGTTGGTACTATTCTTTGCCGGCACCACACGGGACGAGATAAAATAAAGACTTGTTATTATACTGATGGATGCAAAGGATGGATGAAACAAAATTAAGAACTTGGAGTAGTACAAATAAAGACGTTCAACTTTACAGACTAATGATGAGAAAGAGGGACTGAAGACATAATCTAACTGGAGAAGAAGAATAACAGAAGATTGAAGACGTTTTATTGAGAAAACCTACTAATGAAGATGAAAAACTTATAACAAGGCAGCATGGCCTTAGTACCCTAACCTGTTGCTAAAAGTGACAAGCAATTTATTTGCTCGACCAGTCACAAGTGTGTGACCAGATTTAGCAGAATTCTGCGATTTTAGCAAAATATGACCCATAATTTAGGGCTTAGGGTCACAGACTAGAAAAGATTAGCAGTTTTTAACAAAATCTAAAAAAACTTAACAGAAATTTAACGTAATTCGTCATATATATAAATTAACTTCGTTTCATTTTAATAGTGGCGCAAGAATGATTAAAAAATATACAACTTTTTTTATGTTGGATGGTAAATTAGCAGTCAGCTAGATAGACGACGGTTTGGTGTTTGAAAGCGTAAAATGAAAAAAGAACATGACCAGCAGCGCTAGAATTGAACACAATCGTGATCGTTATCCATTGAGTTGAAGCCAATGCATAGGTTTCACGGTAGCACCGAACACAATCGTAATCGGCTTCAAGACGATTACCATTTGAACCGTCTTCAATGATAGTCATTCGATCAATTGAATGAATGATTCGGTACTATTTGACATTTGAAAGCCATTATCGGTAGCACCGAAATTTAAAAAAGAAAAAAAAGAAACAAAAATTGATTCCGATTCCGAGTCCAAAACGTCAAATGAACAAGGTTACTCCATCGTTACCTTGTTGGCATAATTTGGTAGATTTCCTGCGTTTTTACGGTGTTTTCACCACATATTGTTAGGTATTGTTTTTTTTTTGCTGTTGCTTTTGATCGTTTCTTTTGTGTTTTTGCACTCCTCCTAGCAGCGGCAGAGCAAGAATGATTAAAGAAAAGAGATCTTTTGGAGCGAAGAGTAATGAGAGACTCTTGCTTGCAGATCTCTGTTGCTGCCAGACAAATCATTCATCGACAGTTTTTGCCTTTCGAACCTTTCGAAAAGGACTTTTACAGATCTTTGTGAAGATTTGATCTCACTTTTGGCACAGGATTAAAGGAGCAGCGCAATGCGCTCAGATATTTATGGTACTTACCTGTGTTTTAGCATCTATATACTGTAAAAAACATCAATCAAGATGATGTTAGTTTGTTATTTGACTAACCCTGTGAAATTTATCTACTAAAAGAAAGTAGCTTCAATCAACCCTCTCCCAAATCAGACAAATTTATTGACTTTCAGATTCTGGAGTTATGCGAGTGGTTCTTACCAACATAGTGTTGGAGATCACAGGATGATTAATGTGTGTCAAAGGACAATGTCGAATTGCCTGGCAGAGGTCACTAATGCCTCATATTTAAACTCGCCACATATTTTAAGAAAATATATAAAATTCCCACAGCAACTTGAGAGAGAAGCTCTTCTATAGAGGTAATAATTAATTTAAAATTCCCGTGTGGTACGGGCAAAGAATAGTACCCAAGGAACATATATACTGATGTGGCGGGATGTCAAGGTAAATTTTACTGCCAAAACCAGGTAAAAATACACACACATATGTTGCATGGAAGGGCTTCTAAATAACTATAGATCTTATGCTAAGCATCTCTCAAAATACAAGGCATTAACTTAGGCTAACCGTAGGATAATGCTTGATCTGTGTTTTTTACACAGAATTATCAATAATTCAGTAGATTCTCCATCACTATTAAGTAAGATAAAGCACACTGTTCCTAGACCTAATGCAAGGCCTACAAACTATGTTCCCTTTAGAGCTCTTGGATATAGAACAAATCTTGGTGCTTCAGCTCCTATTAACAGAATGATAAAAACTTATAATTCTATGTACAAGCATTTCGGTTTGGATGTATTCAACGATACCTCACCCATGTACAAAAATAAAATTAAAAGATATTTGTATGAGAAACAATAATGTAATATGCTTTTAGGTAATCTGATCTGTTTAAGATAAAATTATACTTTTCGTAAATGATATTTGAATTGAATGTTAATGTAAAATGAAAATTGAATTGACATGCATGATATTTTAGTTCTTTTAGTGATATTATAATTAGGTATGTAAGTTTTAACGGTAAATTGACATGACATGCATGATATTTTAGTTCTTATAATGATATAATAATTATTATGTAATTTTTAACTTCTAGCATGATGTGGCAGCCTTTAAGTGTGATGCATATTCGCTTACACCACCGGTAAATGCACCACAGGTAAATGCACAGATTCAGCACTACACGAGGTAGTAGGGAAAATAGAGTGTGCGATACATCACAAATTATCAACACTAGGCGTTTTCATAGACATTGAAGGAGCCTTTGACAAAACAATGTTCCACAGCATGAGAACGGCACTACACCACCACGGGGTGGGAACAACCCTCAAGAACTGGATATGCAATGTGCTAGAACAAAGAGCGATACAGGTAACAGTGAACGACAAAACAAGAGCCGTAGTGGCGAGGGGATGCCCACAAGGAGGTGTATTGTCTCCGCTGCTATGGAATCTTGTAATAGACAGTCTCCTCACACAACTAAATGACAAAGGTTATTTCACAATAGGATATGCCGATGATATTACCATCCTAATCAACGGAAACCATGAGCACACTCTATGCAACCTCATGGGACAGGCACTAGTGTGATAAATATGATCTCTCCGTTAACCCTATCAAAACCGAAATGGTCCTTTTCACAAAGAAAAGGAAACTTTCAACAATGGGAATGCCAACATTTTTCAAAACAAAATTAACTCTTTCAACCGAGGTTAAATACCTTGGAATAATGATAGACAGCAAATTAACTTGGCAAGAACACCTAGACAACACACTGAAAAAAGCCAATGTAAAAGACTCCTAGGTCAGAACTGGGGTCTCTCTCCCAAAATTGCGCACTGGCTATACACAACAGTAATAAGACCAATCACCACATACGGCGCGTGGTATGGTGGCCCAGGACAACTCTAAGAACCGCTCGAGCGGACCTAGAAAAGCTACAGAGACCAGCATGCATCTGCATAACGGGTGCAATGCGCACCACACCAACAGCAGTCCTGCAGGTGATGCTAGACCTGCCACCCCTAGACTTATACATACAACAGGAGGCAACTCTAGCATCACTCAGGCTAGGACTGTCAGGGACACTAAGCGTAGACTCTAGAATTCACCACACAAAAATAAAAGAGAAAGCCCTAAGTCACCAGCCGCTATTAGCCGCACCATGTGACAGGATACCTAAACAAAATACCCTTAACAAAACACCTTTAACAAAACATACAACATAAACTTACAAGAAGAAACACATGACTACTCAGGTATAAATGAACTGCGCATATACACTGATCGGTCAAAAACAAAACTAGGCACAGGTGCAGGTACATATTCACAAGACCTTAATATTGAAATATCAAGCGCCCTAGGACAATTTCACACAGTATACCAAGCTGAATGTGTCGGCATTATACAAGCTGCACAAGCAACAACAGCGAGGAACATAGCTAACACAAGCATTCGTATAGTCTCGAACTTTAGAACTTACCCGTGGGTGTCGTAGGAGGCGACTAAGGGTTAAAAACTCGGGGATGGGCAGCAGCATCCTCCTGTGTATAATACCATGTTACTTACTGCTGTCACCTACAACTGCGGTCCATGGTGCCAGCCATAACGCTGACAAGTGAGGTTACTGGTACTTCCCCTCCATGTTTTTCCAGCAAAAGCTAGAATTCTGGAGGGAGCTCCCTGTCCTGTAGTGGACGTTTCATGGGATGTTATGATGATGAATAATTAATTTAGATATTATATACACTTTCAACCTAAATGCCCTTAACAGTTGTTTTTTTTTAGATTCTCTTTAGAACTTACCCGTGGGTGTCGTAGGAGACGACTAAGGGTTAAAAACTCGAGGATGGGCAGCAGCATCCTCCTGTGTATCACACCATGTTATTTACTGCGGTCACCTACAACTGCGGTCCATGGTGCCAGCCATAACGCTGACAAGCGAGGTTACTGGTACTTCCCCTCCATGTTTTTCCAGCAAAAGCTAGAATTCTGGAGGGAGCTCCCTGTCCTGTAGTGTACGTTTCATGGGATGTCATGATGATGAATAGTTAATTTAGATATTATATACACTTTCAACCTAAATGCCCTTAACAGTTGATTTTTTTTAGATTCATTGAAAAGTTCAGTTTCTACGAGTACTGGGCTAAAAACCTAAGACAAATGCTCCTATCACTTGCTCAAGAAAGTTAAAAAGTTGCATTGGAGATGAAATAAAAACAAAACTCATGACTTACCATATAGAAACTCCTCCCTGCCTAAAACTAGCTTCAGGCAAGGAGGTATTCATAGCCCGGATGCCTGGACATATAGAAATAAGGGAAAAGAGACATATGGAAATATGCTGGTAAATTGGCTAGGTTGGGAGTGGATGAAGTCTTGATAGGCCCAGAACCCCGCCTACCCATCCCTAGCAAGATAATTAAAGGGGTTTTCAAGAGAATAATTATAACAGAGGCCGACAATCCAAACTCTTTATAAAAGAGTATGATAAGACAAAGATCAGACATTTATTACAGTTTCCGAAAGCAGATATAACTAAGATAGTAGGTGTAATAACAGGACACTTTATCCTGAATAGACACCTAACTTTAATGAAGATGAAGGAAGATCCAGCCTGTCCAGCCTGGAGTGAGGAGAAGATGAAACTAGCTTCCACTTCATCGATAACTATTTTATCAAATAAATATTCATAATGATGTTTAGATAATAGCCATGGTCATATGCCATGCCACATTCCCTAACTAAATGAAGTTATTAAGTTTATGCCACTTTTCGCCAGTTGCTCAAAGCATCTTTAAAATTAAAGCTCCTTTAAGTCTATTGCTGACTCTTTCTGTTTTGCTGACAAAGAAAGTGACAGTAATAGATTTAAATCAGCTTTAACTCTAAAGACGCTTTGTGCAACTGGCTGTTTGCCCTAAAGCTTCTTTGAGGGAAGGTGGCATGGCATTACCCGACTACGGCAAAAAAAGGGTGAATTGTAACTCCGTTCAAAGAAGCTCAACAAGCGATCGAAACCATTGTCGGTCTGACAAGGGCCCAATCCGCAAATCAGATATATAGATATATTTTAAGTTCAAAAACTCAACAAGTAGGTACTGCAAAATGTTGTTTTAAAAAGTATGAAACAAGAAAAATTGTCAACTCAAATTATTATGTACAAACTATTATATTAAATAAATATTCATAGTGATGTCAGATAATAGCCGTGGTCATATTATGCCACCAACCCTAAAAGCGAGCAAAGGCTTTAGGGAAAAGTGACAACAATATAACCACGGCTATTATATGAATATCACTATCAATATTTATTAAATACCATAGTTTATACATAACAATTTTAGTGACAATATTTTCTTGTTTCATACAATTTAGAGCAAGATTTGCCAGCTGTAGTCGGGTTCTAGATTTTTAACTATTTTTTTATATATACCATACTATATTTAAAGTAGGTAAAGTTATGTTTAAAACCATTACATCTTTATTGACCTACTATTTAGTTAGATATCACTTTATTGCTCACATAATAACAAAAAAAAAAACCGGTCAAGTGCGAGTCAGACTCGCGCGCCGAGGGTTCCGATATATCTTTAGTATTTTTGGAAGCAATAAAGTCCATTTTTAGGACCGCAAAACTAAATTTGTTTGTAAAGGTTTTTTGCAGATTTCTAAAAACCTGTGCAACCTAGAATTTTTTTTTTTAATTTTTTCTGTAATATTTAAACAAATTTCTATCGACAGTAATTAATTCAGATTTTTCCTACCGCAAACTTCGGAGATAAGGGGGGGGGGGAATGGTATTTTCTTTGACATTTTTCATCATATTTTGAAAACTAAGTCTTAAAAAAAACCAGCCAAGTGCGAGTCGGACTCGCGCACTGAGGGTTCCGTACCACCACATAAACATAATTGTATTAGTTGAAATTTCAGTAAGTTAATGTGCTAGATTTTTTGAGTCTGACACGCGCTTGACCAAATTTTATTATTTATTGTTATTTTATAGCTTATGCACTATAAACATACCAATTTTCAAGTTTGTAAGTGTTCCCGTTTTTAAATAAAACTAAAACAAAAATCGCCTCAGCGACCATCCAACTTGACCCCTCTCTTATATGAATGTTCTTGAAGCGGGAGCTCACCACAATTGGTTACCATTAGTTGTGAGAAAAGTTGTAATATTTAATGATTTCAGACTTTTCCCATTATTTGTACTGTGAGACCTAGCTTCTTGCCAAATTTCATAATTTTAGGTCAACGGGAAGTACCCTGTAGGTTTTGCATTTTTGAATAAATGTATGGAGATGAGGACATAAAATGCCATATCTTTTGATTGCGTCGTTACAAAAAATTGAAATTTTTAGACCTTGTGTGGTTCATGGATAACGATACCTTACCTATGTACAAAAATAAAATTAAAAGATATTTGTATGAGAAACAATAATGTAATATGCTTTTAGGTAATCTGATCTGTTTAAGATAAAATTATACTTTTCGTAAATGATATTTGAATTGAATGAAAATTGAATTGACATGCATGATATTTTAGTTCTTTTAGTGATATTATAATTAGGTATGTAAGTTTTAACGGTAAAATGACATGCATGATATTTTAGTTCTTATAATGATATAATATTATAATTATTATGTAATTTTTAACTTCTAGCATGATGTGGTAGCCTTTAAGTGTGATGCATATTCGCTTGTAACCTATAGACCTATATTTTTAAATCTTTAAACTAATATGTATTATGTTGGCTATCCATACAAATAAATAAAATAAAAAAAAATAAAAAATGGATCCTAATATATGGTATTAATTTCAACCTGATACCTTTACCCGTTCGTGAGATAAAGGGTCTTGACAGACAGACAGACAGACGGACAACAAAGTGATCTTATAAGGGTTTCGTTTTTTTCTTTTGAGGTACGGAACCCTAAAAAAGTACAAAAATATATTTTAGAATGTGCAAGTAAAGCCCTTTTATACGACACCCCACTCAACCTAATAGCAATAATTTGAATTTTGCCTTGGGTAATTCAATAGTCATATTTTTTTAATATTCTTTCATGTGCAATTTCGTTGGGCAACCATATTCTAAAACTATTTCAAATTTCAAGTCAATAGGCCCGTCCACACCAAGCGAGCAGCCGCGCCCGAGGCCCGCCGCGCGGTGTCGGTAAAACGGTTTGCTCAAAGGTGCCTCAGTCGTTTGCCGCGCTCGGTGTGGACGCGTCGTTTGAAGGTGCCGCAAAAAATGGACAAAGATCAGTGTCGACGTTTGATAAGTTTGTATATGCCGCAAATAATTGGCTGGCCGCCCGTGGTCGCCCGACCGGTCGGCTGGTGGTCAAGTGGACAGCTGCTGGTCAAGTGATCGGATGGTGGTCAAGTGGTTGGCTTGTGGTCAAATGGTCGTCTAGTGGTCAAATGGTCGGCTAGTGGTCAAATGGTCGGCTAGTGGTCAAATGGTCGGCTAGTGGTCAAATGGTCGGCTAGTGGTCAAATGGTCGGCTAGTGGTCTGCTAATGGTCAAGTGGTCGGCTGCCAGCTCGGCTTTCTTGTTTATATTGGTGTGTAGCACAATAAACGGACATACAGCGAACTTCGTGTGCAGTACAACAACGCATTCAGGATTCTGATGGGGCTGGAGTGGCGCTGCAGTGCGTCGGCAATGTTCGCGGAGGCGCACACGGATGACTTCTACGCCATCATGAGAAAACGTTGCGCCTCTCTCATGCACCGGCTCTGCACCAGCACCAACAGTCTCCTGAAGGTGTTTGTGTACCGCTGGGACTCTCCAATGTTGCAACATTAGGACCAGCTACATAGGCTAAGAAATAAATAATAATTTTTAGTTTTAACTAACAATAGTGTATAAGTGTTTTGTATTACTAACATACTATGGACGTTGTCTGAAATAAAAATTTTGAATTTGAATAAAAGCAAAAGCTGCCACGGCCGTGCGCATGTACGGCGCCATCTTTTCCGTTTGATTGCTCGGGCTGCTTTAGCGAGGCAGAATTTTACGACCCCGCATGCCGCGGCAGGGCGACTGCCGTGCGCGGCGGGCCTCGGGCGCGGCTGCTCGCTTGGTGTGGACGGGCCTAATTGAAGGTGCCGCAAAAAATTGATAAAGATCAGTGTCGACGTTTGTATGCCGCAAGTAATTGGCTTTGGGCGCCGGCCGCCCGTGGTCGCCCGACCGGTCGGCTGGTTGTCAAGTGGTCGGCTGCTGGTCAAGTGATCGGATGGTGGTCAAGTAGTCGGTTAGTGGTAAAGTGGTCGACTTATGGTCGAGTGGTTGGCTGGTGGTCAATTGGTCGGCTTTCTTGTTTATATTCGTGTGTAGCACAATAAAAGCAAAAGCTGCCACGGCCGTGCGCATGTACGGCGCCATCTTTTCCGTTTGATGGCTCGGGCTGCTTTAGCGAGGCAGACTAGTTGCGTGGAATTTGACGACCCCGCACGCCGTGGGCGCGGCAGGGCGACTGCCGCGCGCGGCGGGCCTCGGGCGCGGCTGCTCGCTTGGTGTGGACGGGCCTAATAGCATGAGTGGTTGCCGAGATATACATGTATGAAGACAAAGTCGCGCCATAAGGGTTCCTTTTTTTACCATTTAGGTATCGGAACCCTAAAAACAAATGTACATGGAGAACTTAAACCTAATGTGGGCAAAGGCGGCCTATTGTTAGGGTTCCGATACCAAAATGGTAAAAAAAAGGAACCCTTATGGTGCCGCTCTGTCTGTCTGTCTGTCCGTCTGTCTGTCACACCTCTATATCTCAGCAACCACTTACGCTATCGAGCTGAAATTTGGAATAGTTTTAGAATATAGTTGCCCAACTTAATTGCACATGAAAATTTTTTGAAAAAAGTATGATTATTAATGTAAAGGGGGCCAAAATAGGGGGGGCCAAATTTCAAATTGTCGCTACTAGGTCGAGTGGGGTATCATATGAAAGGGCTTTACTTGTACATTTTAAAATATATTTTTGTATTTTTTTAAGTTTCTTAGTTTTCAAGTTATGATGAAAAATGTCAAAAAAAATACCATTCCCCCCCCCTTATCTCCGAAGTTGAGTAAGTAAAAATCTGAATTAATTACAGTCAATAGACGTGTATGTAAATATTACAGCAAAAATAAAACGATCTTTCTAAGTTGCACAGTTTTTCAGAAATCTGCAAAAAACCTTTACAAACAAATTTAGTTTTGCGGTCCTGAAAATGGACTTTATTGCTTCCAAAAATACTATAGGTATATCGGAACCCTCGGCGCGCGAGTCCGACTCGCACTTGACCGGTTTTTTATTTATTGTTATTCATAAAATTATTTAAGGTAAATTGTGGACTTTACCTTAAACAATTTTATAAAATATTCTTATAGTAGTATAAGAATATTTTTTTAAAAGAAAACAATGTTCAAAATTTGTATTTTTTTAATAGAAAATAAACATATACCTACTATAACTTTGTTTTAATCACAGCCGGTTCTTGTTAATAAAACACCGTAGCCTAAATTAAGTTTTTGTATAATCACAGTATTTACTGGCTTTTACAATCATGGTCAGATAATATCATATTGTTATGAGCTAGCGGTTCGGGATTGGAGTGAAACACCAAAGTAAGTTTTTCCGTTTATAGGCTAGATAAGATAAGGACTTAGTACCTGGGCGACCGAGCTTTGCTCTACAATAACTGCCTCAACATTAAAATATCATCAGGTGAGCAAGCTATGCTACTCGCCAACAGATGGCGCTGTAAGGTTCTGTCTAAAACGCGAAATTTACAAAATGCTCAAAAACACGAGGAAAACGAATTTTCTCAGACATAAGACCTAGCTAGATCGATTTTTTGCCCCCAAAAACCCCCGAATGATAATTTCATCGAAATCGTAAGAGCCGTTTTCGAGAAACCGATTACAAATATATATATACAAATATTGCTTGCTTAATAGTTAGGACTTATATACAACCCGAGCTTCTTGTTCACACCTCACCAAGTTCGCCCTCTGAGCCTCTTCGTACGGACTCCCCTCCGTGCACTCTTCCACAGAGTTTTCTCGCTCTGGGACCTCTTCAACGGAGTCTTCCCTCCAGGACCTCTTGTAAGGGGTCTTCCCTCCAGGACCTCTTGTATGGAGTCTTCCCTCTGTACTGTACTACCTCCGGCACCTCTTTCAGAGTCTTCCCTCTGTACCCTCTTGAGTTCCCTCTGAGGCTTCCTCTTCCTTAGGACTTTTCCTTGTTCTTCTTTTCTCTTTTTAGTTTGCTTTCCAGTGAACTGCGGAGTAGCCATCATCATTGGTATCTTCTCAGGCGCCCACAGTCCTAACTGTTTGACGAGGAGTAGTGAGCATGGGCTGCCTAGTGGCCGCAGGGTGCGGCGGGGGAGGGGAGGGGCCTCAACGGCGTAGCCGCTCGGTGGCCCGGCTTATATATATACCCATGCTACTTGTTTCCGAACATTCTGGACTCATTTTTTTATTTAGGTTTTTGTTAGATATTTCTAGTAATTAGCTCTCTTTCTTTTCTTTCTAGAATGTTCTGAACAAAAAACAAATGATAAAACAGCTATATGGGTGGGTGGGATTCGAACCGGCAACCATTGGCTTGTTAGCCCAACGCCCTAACCACTGGACCATGGGGCTATTAACGATGAAATTTTGATAGTTCTTTTTGAAAGCTGGCAACCTGACGTCATGCTCGTGTCACTATGTAGGTTGTAAGGTTGATGACTGACAAACCCTGTTGACAGAATTGTTAAGCTGTTAAGGCCTGTGACTTCTTCAGAAAATAGGACCAATGGCTTATGTGCCTTCTGAAGCACGAAATCATTTTACTTTTCGCACCCACTGGGAGGTGACTAGAGGTTGCAATGGGGGTCACCACTATTAGCTATGCCACTCCAAACAAAATTAGTATGTCTCCATATTATACATAAGCATTACATCCATCTGCTGCTCTCTTGAAACCGCTCGGGAAGCTAGCATCCTGAAATGTTGTACAAAATGTTAAATGCATATCTTTTTTTAAACAAGAATGGCAGACTAGACTACCGAAATGCAGACAAAAAGTAATTCACAAAATATTTGGATTTCAGTCGAAAGGAAAGTGCATGATTAAACTAAAACATTTCTGTAATTGAGAATCACTACAAACTAGACATAGCCTATGTATCTGCAGAGGAAATTACAAGAGAAACAGAAAATTTGTAACTAACCTTGACTTCCACTTTCTTTTTGTCGTTTAATAATTTGTGACTGCTGCTGAGCGAATATTAGGGGTAGGTAAGGGCTTTTCACACACAATATGAAAGAAACATCGTCAAAAGCGCCAGATAGAAAAATTTATAACCTAGGGTGGAAAACATAACCTAAAAGAAGACTGAAAAGTCGTGCGTTTAGTTGCTCGCTTTTTATTCAATACTTTTTATTTTTTTGAGCTAAAAATCAAATAAAAAATAATTATTTCACTCAATTAATCCCTTTCAAGCCAAAATACTGTATAAAAAGTAACATTCTTCTAATCAAAGATTTGTAAATTGCTTCCGAAATATTTTCATGGTGAAGAAATATAACGCATATATTTAGTTCACTTTAATCATTCATGAACCCCATCAATCGTATTCAACCAAACTGATAGTTACATGCTACCGTTTTGTTCAACACGATTACGACTCAATGGGAATCATGATACCGATTCAAATCGTTAACGATTGAGTTTCAATTCTAGCGCTGCAGAACTCTCGTTCTGAGTGGGATGAGCCGGATAAGAGCCAAGTATGGCACCAATGCTGCTTTTTGTAAAGCGTGTAACATTAAATTCGTTTCTCGTATTTATGTTTAAAACATCAAGTTAACTTAGCGAAATACAAAAATGTAGTATTGGGTATTCTGGACGGCCAGTCATCCATCAGTAAGTTCTATGTATTCTTTTTAAATATTTTTTATTTCTAACATTAGCATTCTTTTTGCTGGTGCAGTGCAAACATTCTTAGCAAAAACGTTTCAATTTGTATTTTCCATACAAAATATACGTTAGCAGAATTTTAAAAAAATTAAGCATAATTTAGCAGATTTTAGCCGAGCAGCTAGCATAATGACTAATTTAAATCTGGTCACACTTCATTCAAGCAAATACAAAACTACAAAACATTTATAGTAGTAAATATTGATTATATCTACATTTTAGCTTTAAAAATAAGTAATATTTTGTAATAAAATAGCCTACAGTAATGTCTGATTTAAAAGTTTGTAGAATTTGTCTTCGAGCTCAGTGTAAAATATACAGATTCGATAGCTATCAACTCAAGGCGTATTATGAAGAAGTTATGGCACAAAAAGTAACTATAATGCCCTTTTTTCAATTTCAAATGATATGTAGTGTTATAAAGAAATAAATAAACATAAACTGAGGCTTCCGTTCTGATTGCGCCAGTCAAAGCTTGTCATAAGTATTTTTTTATTACCCGACAACCTAGGGCAAAGAGAAGGGTTATGATTTTGACCGGTATATATGTATGTATATCTGTTTCCTCATAACTTCTAAACTATTATCGTAATTTGATAGAAGAGGTACCATTATAACCGTCTTTGCTAAACTACAATATGGACCGTTGAATTGAAAGGTGGTTATATTTTATTTTTTTTATTTGACGAAAGGTCTTACCATCTAGCTAGCCTACGTGCAGTTTCAAGCTGTGGAAATTCCTAGTTTAAAAAAAAAACAATAAACTTAAGCTCATATGTTGGCTGAGTAAAATAGTAAAGGAGTTCAGATTCATCCACCAGGGGGTGGTGCATTTTAGGTTGCTTAGCTAAGCCAGGTTGGGTTAACTTGCGACTGCAACCCATGAACTGTGCGAGCATACCAGAAACTAATTATGCTTCGTTTTGAATGCCTAGGCATTACGTAATCTGTGGTTTTATAGTAAGAAATTTTTAAATATATTTTTCTAAAACCTATAAATTTCCGCAGCTTGAAACTGCATTTAGGCTAGGTATGGTAAGATCTTTCCTAAAAAAAACAGCTTTCAATTCGACTCCACTTTTTACTGTTTTACCAGCATCTAGATTATGCGCTGGTTAAAATATATCACATCATGTGATCACGGCTACTATCTGAACATCACTGTAAATATTTATTAAATACAATAGTTTGAATTCAATTTTTGATGAGTGGCTTTTGTGTGTTCACAATCCCGCCAATGTCACGTAGTGAAGTGAATACACGATGGAGATTCGCAAAAAAAAAAAAAAAGGAATTAGAATCCATTGAATAATCCTTTAGAGTACTAAACATACAATAGTTTGTAATAATTTCAGATGACAATATTTTATTGTTTTGTACTTTTCAGAGCAAGACTTTTGGGTAGGTGGGTAGTTGGGTTTTAGTTTTTGAACTTACTTGTTATGTTAGGTACTTACTATTGAAAAAGTAAGTTATTTACATGAAACTGGTTAAAAAAATGGTACATGATGATTCAAACTCCAATCTTATTTTCATATATGATAGTAAAATCTATCCACAGAAATTTGTAAGAGCAACAATAAAAAAACCGGCCAAGTGCGAATCGGACTCGCGCTTTGAGGGTTCCGTACCACCACATAATCATAATTGTATTAGTTGAAATTTCAGTAAGTTACTGTGCTAGATTTTTTGAGTCCAACACGCGCTTGACCAAATTTTAATATTTGTTGATATTTGTTAGCTTATGCACTATAAATATACCAATTTTCACGTTTGTAAGTTTTCCCGTTTTTAAGATAGAGCTGAAACAAAAATCGCCTAATAAATAGGTCTTTAGTATGGGAGCCCCCCTCAATTTATTACTTTTTTATTTTTAGTATTTGTTTTTATAGCAACAATAGAAATACATAATATGTGAAAATTTTAACTGTCTAGCTATTACTGTTCATGAGATACAGCACAAACAAAATTTTGTAAAAACAGCTGACTTTGGTGGCATCTTATTTACTCCAGTAAAAATACGGATTTGCAAAACATTAAATGTTAATAGCTACTTTGTGTATATCGTATTTAAATATGATGTTATGACACTATATTTACGAATCCACCTAAAATTTAAATCGGTATATTTATTTCGAAATACAGCTTAGGCAAAAATAGTAATAGACAATTATTTACTTTATATCATAGATAAACGTATACTTTACATATAGACATGAAAATCCACCATAAATATATTTAAAAATGTCAATTTTTATCAAAATATAAAATCTACACTTATTTTCATATATAAAGCCCAATAAAAACGAGGTAAAATAATAGAAATAAACTGAGCTAAACTTAACCTTTTTAAATGTAAATGATTCTTATATATATTCACATAAATCCCATACGAAATATAAAAAAAGTTTTTTGTAATCGGTGGTATACAAAGATGTTGGATTTGCCAAAAATAAGAGTACTTAGCACTATTTAAATTATTAG
Organism: Athrips mouffetella; assembly: GCA_947532105.1. Lineage (NCBI taxonomy): Eukaryota > Metazoa > Arthropoda > Insecta > Lepidoptera > Gelechiidae > Athrips > Athrips mouffetella. The sequence goes on from OX383974.1 coordinate 15,180,586, forward strand.
AAAGCAAAACGGCTCTATTACAATTTTTGGTTGCGAAGATAAACTTTAATTAAATTTCGTGATATAAAAGTTAAATAATACAAAAAGGGTAATATTTTTAGGTGGATTCATGTATAATATGAAATTATAAACATGTAGCAAGCCGTAAATAAAAAAAATTATCGATTAACATTTTTTTCCGAAATTCCATATTTTTTAAATCTTTGGACGGCAAAATAAATAAATAAATGGGGCAAATATTATTTCATTAAAAAGCTTTACACAGAAATATAACCTATCGATCTGAAAAAGAAACACGGCTATTACAAATTATTTCCGTTTCTCCATACAATCTCTCGTAATTCTACTGGAGTAATTCCTTTGTTTTTAATAAATATTTTTTTAAACTAAAAATACAGTATTTATCTACTCAACGAGCTCTAAACAACGATACCTCACTCAATGAGGTAGTTCAAACTTTTTTTTTAAGCTCCCCCCTTTAGTTGTTTGGGAGCCCCCCTTAATCTTTTTTTTTTTTTTTTTAATTTTTAGTATTTGTTGTAGCGGCAACAGATATACATAATTTGTGAAAATTTCAAATTTCTACCTGTTACGGTTCATGAAATACAGCCCGCTGGCAGACAGACAGACAGACATCGGAGGCATATCAATAGGGTCCCGTTTTTCACCCTTTGCGTACGGAACCCTCAAAGGAATCAAAATTATTTCACAAAAAAAGGCTGTGAACGCAATCATATTTGGATACTCAACTGTACTGCATATTCTGAAATGAAAATTCCCTAGATTTTTTTTTTGTATTTCCAGATGAGTGACACAGATGGTCTACCTCAATACTTCTGCTATGAATGTGCGACAATTCTGCACAACTTCCACAAGTTCAAGGAGAAATGTTGGATGGGGCAGCATGTCTTGAAACAAATCCTGATGAAAGGCAAAGGAACTGTAAGTCGACATCCCATCCGATAAAAAGTTTACTGCTGGACATGTAGCAATAGTCTACAGCTGGCACAATGGACTGGGGTGCTTTGTGACTGCAGTAAGGTGCTGGTGGTATGATATGCAGAAGAACACTGCTGCCTACACTGTTCTGAAAACAAAATGATTTGGTATACCAACTGTTAACGGGATTTTGAATCAAATCAAAACAGTTTATTCGCTAGAGTTCATGTCAAGTAGATGTTATATAAGTACTGTTGTTATAAAAGGTTATAAACAGATACATATGGTTGGGTTAACCCAAAAAAAAGAGCAAAGCAAGGAGGTCCAATTTATTTGCAAGAATATTAGTATGCGAAGGTCTTTCATAATAATTATCAGGTACTGAGTGTATTCTGCATTGTTAACAAGCATGCAAAATAATATTGACTAACTATTCAATTATAACATTATAAATTATAACAATGCCAAATTAAAATTAAATTACTTTAATTAATTATTATACCGAAGAACTGATTTAAATAATTACAACTAAATTCAAGGCCCACTTGAAAATATGTGGTAGGTATTACTATTGTTGACTGGCACAACACTGGCCACTAAACAAAGAACCTACCTATATATATATATATATATATATATATATATTTGTAATCGGTTTCTCGTAAATGGCTCTAACGATTTTGATGAAATTTAGTATCCGGGGGTTTTTGGGGACGAAAAACCGATCTAGCTAGGTCTCGTGTCTGGGAAAATTCGTTTTCCCCGTGTTCTTTAGCTTTTTAAAAAAATTACCGCGTTTTAGACAGAAACCTACAGCGCCATCTGTTGGCGAGTAGCATAGCTTGTTCACCCGATGATATTTTTATGTTGAGGTAGCTAACCGAGTATTATAGAGCGAAGCTTGGTCGACCAGGTACTTTATATCTAAGACCGAATGTAATTTTTTGATATTTGACATACTAAACAATAATAATAATAGTTTATTTCGTATTACAAAAAGCCACTATAAGTAAGTTTATAACTAAAAATAACAAAAGTATCTTAGGGCTATTTACATATAGAGGGCGATTAGTACTTAAATAGGAAGAACCTGAGTTATGAGTACTAGCCAACAACAGTAGGGGGCAAGATGAGCCAAGACGGTTTGTGAAACAATGTTTGTCGCGCAAGTATTTATAGCATTCATCTAGTCTAGGAGCTCGTGCTACCGCTCAAAAAGTGCTTTTGGCAGAGGTTACCACTTGAGGTGACTATAGATCTGCTTGAGACCTCACTTATCGGCAAAAAACAAACCTTCTGGCCATATTCAATATTTTTTTACAGCTTTTACAAAGAAAAAACTATGATTTTTAAAAAATATTTATAATTAATAAGAAAAGAAACTTATTTTTGTTGACATTGTGACCACTTGTTGTCTCTTCTATCTACCTTTTAATCTATTGTTTCTCTAAATTACAGATAACATATGAAGAAGTGCACCAAATAGATAGAGAACTTTTCAAACTTGTTTCACATTTAGATATCTTAGTAGTGACAAAACGAGTCAAAACTTACGTTACCAGAGAAAACAAAGAAAGATCTGAATATGACTCTATAGCAGCTGAAGAAGAAAAAGAAATTAATATGAAAGATATTGAGGAAGAACAAGTATTTTTCAATGATTCTGCAAATGATAATCATTTTGATTCAGATGTACCTGAAGAAGATCCCAAAGACTTTGTAAATAATGGGCCTATTGAATTAGAACAAAATAAAAAAGAAATTAAGGATAAGGAAAGTACAGGACAATTTGAAGATATAGTTCCTAAAATTGAAATAGATGACACAATTGAAACAGGTAGCCCTACAACAGTATTCATAGATGTTAAGAAAGACATTGTAGTCGTTAAAAGTGAACCTATCAAGGAAAGGAGAAAGAGTTTCTCAGAATATGGGTTAAAAAAACTTAACCCAAGATTTGCAAAGGCAAAACATAATTATTTAGACAGCGAGAGTTGGAAAAAGTATACATTAACAGAAGAAGAGGCCGTGAAGCAGTTTCAGTCAAAAGCAGAAGATCCGAAATATAAGGATGCTGCATTCAAATGTATTGATTGTTTTAAGGGTTTCTCGAAAGAAGAAATGTTGAAACGACATAAACAACTTAGGCATAGTGAAGTAAGTAATTCATCATCATCATCATGACATCCCATGAAAAGTCTACTACAGGACAGGGAACTCCCACAAAAATTACAGCTTTGCTGAAACAATGTGGAGGGGAAGTACCATAGTCACCATGCTTGTTAGCATTACGGCTGGCACCATGGACTGTGGTTGTTGGTGACCGCAGAATGTAAACTGATACAATACACAGAAGGATGCTGCTGCCCATCCTCTGGTTCATTAACCCTTAGTCGCCTCTTACGACACCCACGGGTAGAGATGGGTTGGTACTATTCTTTGCCAGCACCACACGGGGGCAATAATTATAAATCCTAAATATAATGTATAAACAACTAGATAAAACTATTGACTGGATCACGTATATGGAGCTCCGAAGGTGGTCCTAGTCTTGTCTTGACCCACATTGCAATAATGTTGCTTGATTAGAATGACAGCTGGAGGCTATGTGTCATAGAAGGAATGTGTCTCTCTCGCTCTAATATCTTATGCATCGCTCCATCCTGCTTTCATTCTAATCAAGCTAAGTACATCGGCTTTAATTATATTTGAATTCAACAGAAACTTGGTCGTCTGGAGTGTCGGTTTTGTCACAAACGGTTCAAGTGGGACAGCAAACTACGGAAGCACATGACAGAACACTTCACTAGATATAAATGCCTGCTGTGCGGGATTGAAGTTTGTGTTGAGTAAGTGGCATCACATCAAATCTACTAATATACAACATGTAATTCTAAATATGTAAAACCGCTCTGGCGGTAGTTCTACCCATGTAACTGAACAACTTTTGACCTACAACTTAAAGGCTGCCTATTGTACTACTTTTTCTTCATGTTACTGTAGATATCTTATAGAGCCATCTGTTGGTGGGCTTTGTGTAAGATTACACCAAAACTGTCCAATCAAGTTTGCAATTTTGTATGGAGAGGCCGATTTTTTTTTCATTTCCTGAAAGTATTGTTCGCTTAAAGTTGTTCAGTTACGTTGACTGATCATGCCCTTTCAGTATTCGGAAGGCTCTCCCTTACATCCTATAACTTAAAGCATCAAAAGCAAGTCTCCCAAAAATGTCCGTCCGTCGGTCAGTCCGTCGTCCGTCGTCGATCGGTCTGTTCTTCCCGCTTTGGCCTTGCGGCTAAAGGAATAGTCCGATTGACACTAGAGTTTTATGCAAATCCATCGGAGGATTCTGAGTGGTTTCTTGCTGGCTCTCATTTTCAGGTTAGCTGTCATACAACAAAAATGAAAAATTGAAATTTGCGCAAAAACTGCTCAAACGATCTTGATGAAACTCTGCATCACCTAGAATCTTCATGCAAGGTAGCATCGATTGGTCTGTGGAAATATCAAGTTATCACCAAATTATAAACATGTGATTTACTCAAAATCGATTACATTGAGCTTATTATAGTGCTCTATAATTTGGATTCTAAATTGGTTATCTACCTGTCTGCATATTTTATTTGAACATTTTTACAAAAATCTAGTATAGGTAAGTTTGTAATTCCATATTATTTGTATGGAACTACAAACACCAGTCTTCTGTTGGTACTTACTCGTATTTACTTTTTTTTACTCTCTGCAGCCACCGTGATCTAGTTCTTAGAGCGTTTGGCTCTTGTACCGGAAGTTCGTATTCGATTACCGGTGGGTGCACTGTCAAACAAATTTCACTTTGTGTGACTTCCCCAGTTTGGTTAGGACATTGCAGTATGAATTATCTGATTGTCGGAAAAGTTAAATGATTCCGTGCTTCGGAAGATACGTTAAGAAGATATATAATCTTTTTTGGGTATTTTGAATATTTTATTTACTCAGTATCTTACTGTGATTTTCAGGTATGTGTTTCTTGAACAATTAAGTGATCATATCAACAAGACAAAACATGATTAGTGAAAATTGACTCGACAATATAAAAATCCAATATCAAAATCTCTTCAATTTTCATTCTTTTCTCTTTTTGTGGAATCTGAGGTGTTTTAAGTAGTGAAATTAAGTATATTGAAAGGTATTTGCAGTTGCTATGATATGACCAAACTAAAATTTTATTTTATTACTTAGTTTTTACAAAAAATCTATATTTTATATCGGGCGCTTACGTAATTTAGTTTTGGTAACACGTACAGTATATCTGTCGCAATCTAATGCGTTGCAGATTGCTCACTTTATCCCTTTCTTTCAAGCGAAAAGACTGCGCTTACTGTCAAATATCTATCTTTTCACATATCCTCTTAAGCTATTGGTCCCGGTTACTACCTACGGTAGTATTAAGTCGTTAGATGAGCCATATCAGAGGGCTTGGACGGCTCAACAACTTTGACACCAAGGTTTGTGAGGTCGGTCATCGATCTTCCAACCACAAGATATGATGATGTTTTCTCTCGCATATCGCGAGAAAGTAAGTGCAGTGCACTGCTGTACCATTTATTTTGTGTACGATTTACAGGAACACAGCAATATTACATGAAGACTGGCATAAGGGAGATTTGAAGAGATGTCAGCATTGCGGTGAGGAGTTCCGACACAGGTTAGCTATTTTATTATTATATCGACCTTAAGCTCAAGTCAGACAGAGGCGGTATGATTGCGAAAGCGGTCCGGGGCGGTTTGGCGGGAACAAAATACCGCGCCGCGACCGCTTTTCAATGTGACAGGGTGCATAAGAACTCGTACTTTACAAAAAATACCGCCCCCGGAACGCTTCCGCTACCGCCTCTGTGTGACGCGGGCTTTAGGGTCGATCCTACATTGCAGAGTAAGCTTGCCCAGGAAAAGCTTATTCACTCGCGACTTAAATAGATTCATGTTATATGGACTCGGGAACACAGACGCTGGCAGAGAATTCCACTCCTTAGCCGGGCGTATTATAAAAGATGTTTCAAAGCGCTTTGTGCGAATGTGTGGAATATCAACCTAGTGTGGGAGATATCGTGTGGTGTCTCTGGGTTCTCGATGGTAGAAAAGGGATGGCGGAATAAGCTCATGGAGCTCTTGGGTACACTCTCTGAAATACAGTCTCTAAAATACCGACAGATATGCAACTTTGCGCCGGTACTCTAGGCTGTGAAACTTTGTTTTCTCTAACCTTACTGCAATTAAACAGGCATTGGGAGACCTGTCAAATTTTAATCATAAATTTAGCGGCCACGCTAGAATCGCCCTCATTGCCTAGGTACGTTAGCAATGGCATTATTCGTCCATGGCATGGCTACATTTTCGACCCCATCGTCGCCTACCATCAGGTGAGATCGGGGTCATATTCTGACCAATATGGCTAAAAAAGACATTGTTACGACCCTAGTTTCTATAATCTGTGATTACGACTGTATTTTCTTTTATTTTGTTATAGGTCAACGTATTACACACATCTACGCACACACAGAAGCAAGTACGTGTGCACTTTATGTGGAATGTCTTTCGTTAGCCCGCCCGGTCTACACATGCACATGAAGATAAAACATGTTGATGATGAAATCGTAAGTATTTCTCCGTGGTTTAGTGGTCAGAGCGTTCGGCTCTCGATCCGGAGGTTCTTGGTTCGATTCCCGGAGGTCACAAGATATCCCTAGTTTGGTTAGAACATAGCAGGCATAATCACCTCATTGACCGAAAAGTAAGGTGATTCGGTGCTTCGGAAGGCATGTTAAGCCATTAGTCTATGTAGGGTTCTACAGAAATAATCATCCCATGAAACGTCCACTACAGGACAGGAAGCTTTTGCTGGAACAATGTGGAGGGGAAGTACCACAGTCACCAAGCTTGTTAGCGTTGCGGCTGGCACCATAGACCGCGGTTGTTGGTGACCGCAGTATGTAAGATGGTACGATACACAGAAGAACGCTGCTGCCCATTCTCCAGTTTACAGTCCCTTCGTCGCCTCTTTCGCCACCAACGGGTGGAGATGGGTTGGTATTCGTACTATTCTTTGCAGGCACCACACGGGCAACCATCACCACCCTATATGTATGAGGTCCTAATGAAATAGCACATATAATTAGTATGTTACTCAGATCATGAAACTGAACAACTTTTCCCAAGGAACATTATTCGAAATACGAAAAGGAATTTTTGACCATGGGATCAGACTAGGTTCTAACAGGCATATTCAAATTGACTTATATTTATTGTATCAGTCCTGTACATCAAATATATTTGAACGAGCACGCGCTCGTTTAATTAGTTTCAGGGCGTTCTAAATAAAGGCCAGTTTAAAAGTACCCTAAACCGGCGAGCGAGTATGAAAGGGTTGATGAAAGTAGAGGAAACGAGGGGAGTATGCTACGAATAAATAATAAGTCAGGAACTCTAATTCAGAACAAATTCCAAACAAAAAGTGGGCCTACGTGAAACCAAAAGGACGTATATTCAAAATACGAATCAATTGGTTCAAATTTAGAACGAGAGCAGCGATTGGTTCGCGCGCGTGCTGCAATGTCAGCTAGTAGTATAATTGAGCCAATGACGCGGTGGAACGACTTCTGAAATACACGACTTTCGTTGGGTAATTTTTTGAGCGCAGTTACAATTCCTGACTTATTATTTATTTAAAAGGACCATCAACAGGAGATACAAAAATACTTAGCCTAATACTTAACTGTAGCAGGATATTTGTATTCCTAATTATAGATGGACACGGCATCAACACTTAACGTTTACTGTAGTTGAAGCAAAATTTTGAACTAAACATTTAAATAATTACTATGCTAACTGTCATATTTAATGAAATTTTTGAATTTATGAAGAGTGTTGTTGTGGAAGTATGTGGAAGTATAAGATTTATTCGTAGGAAGTATGTCAAGATCGTAAAGGGCTGTGGTCTCTGCCTACTCGGACAGGAAAGAAGCGTGATGTTTGAAGTGAAAACTTTAGCGGCGCTTGGCACTTTTTTAGATGGGTAAAAAATGTTAAACTCACGTCAGATGTCGCGTCAAATCCGTAGCCCAAGGAGGTTTTAACCCACGCTACGGCGAAGCGTAGTAAAACCTTGCCGTAGCCTGATCGAAAATGCGTCAACTGTCAACCGTATTGTCATTACAATACGGGTTTTTATTCAGTGACATTAAAGAAGTACGCGAGCAATCAAATCAAATCAAAATCGTTTATTCATTGTTGGATATTAAAATCTCTTAATGACGTCAGCTAAACTACATCGCTTCACAAACAATGTGGCGCCATTGTGGGAAAAAAAAGAAGCGACAATAAAAAACCCACGCGCTCTTTTAAATATGTTTGAATGTACAAGGTTGATATACAACATACATAGGTCAGTTTTAATTTTGAATTAGCCTGTTAGAACCGTAGTCTAATCCCATGGATTTTTCTCTTCTAGATAATCTGATATTTTATAATAACCCTTCTTAAATAATTTCTGCTTGATTACAGTTTGAATTTATCTAACGGTAAACTTTCAATATCAGTGGGTACCTTATTATAGAAGCGTATACATTGACCTTTATATGTTTTACTAATTTTGTGAATACGGCTGACATGAGAAGCAAGTTGATTCTTGTTTCTTATGTTGACACTGTGCCTGTCACAATTTTTATCAAAAATATGTATATTCCGTTTAGCATATATTAAATTCTCATAAATGTATTGCGACACAAAAGTCAAAATGTTGATTTCTTTAAATTTATTTCGAAGAGATTCTCTAGGCTTCATTTTATAAATTGCACGAACAGCTCGCTTTTGTAGTAAAAAAATGCTGTTTGCATCCGCAGCATGACCCCATAACAAAAGGCCATATGACATGAGACTATGGAAATAACTGAAGTAGACTAACCTCGCGGTGTCTACATCCGTCAGAGCTCTTATTCTTTTCACTGCGTATGCTGCAGAACTAAGTCTGTTCGACAATTTATTAATATGCGGTCCCCATTGTAATTTGTTGTCTAAGGTAATACCTAGGAACACAGCTGATTCCACAAGACTCAATTTATCGTTTTTCACTAATAGGCTTGTAGCAGTTGGCTTTACATTAGGCAAAACAAATTTAACACACTTAGTTTTCTTTTCGTTAAGTAATGGCGCGATTGACCCTTACAAAACGCATAATATTCAAAAATGCAAGTTTTCACTTCTGGCGGCACTAACGGAGTGCAACCCGTCTCTTTTTTATGTATGTATGTTAATAGTATAGAATTATGATATGATGACTATTTTTAGGACAGTCCAGACGACGATGAGCCAGTGAACACGTTTTGTGAGAGATGCGACGTCAGGTTCGAGACACGGAAGGCTTTCGAGGAACATCTGTTTCACTCTGCTATGCACGCCGACGGGGCTGAGTGAGTACACTCTTGCAACTTTGTACTTGCATATTTTCTGTTTGAGTGAACCGATTGCGATGAATCAAGGCACGGAAATAAGCCAAAAACATTATCGAAAACGCCGTTTGAATTGCTGTAATAGTTTGTCAGTTATTCATCATCATAACATCCCATGAAACGTCAACCGTAGGACAGAGAGCTCCCTCCAAAATTCCAGCATAAACGCGTGGTATTTGGAGGGCATGCGTACCTTCACCACGCTGCGCTCGTTAGCGTTGCGGCTGGCATGGACTGCGGTTGTTGATGACCGCAATCACAGTTATTGAATATTTATATAGATTTTAATAAATAGATTTTAAATTAGAATATTTATTTATATAGATTTCATAAAATGATTTGAATAAGTTCAATTCTACCACCTTCTCTGCGACCCTTCATAATATATTTACGCGAAAATTTTCAATGCACATATCCGCCGTTTTGATCTATGCAGGGTGTTAATTTGATTGCGCGCCATAGCTCAGGGGCAGGATCGGTATCAGTAACTAAACAACTTCCCAAGGAACAAAGGTCGCAATACGAAAAACTAAATTTCAACTTCCATACAAAATGTACTATCAGCTGATGTAGTTTCTATGATAGGTCAAAGATTGATTTTCGTATTTCGACCTATGTTCCTTGGGAAAAGTTGTTCAGTTACTGATACTGATTCCGCCCCCGAGCTATGGCACGCAATCAAATTAACACTCTGTATATTGGTAATTTTTAGGGATGAAGAACTTGATGATTACAAAATAACTAGAAAAGTGCTCGGAAAACGGACTCAGGCTAAAATAACGCAGAGTTTAAACAGGAATAGTACTGATGAAGAGTTGCCGGCGAAACGCAAGAGGGGGCGGAGGCCTAGACGCAGGAAGTGCCATAGGAAACCTACTACTTGTAATCAGGTCAGATATCGACAGACTTCAGTATAATGTCGCAGCCGCATTGTAGAATCCGCCGTATTACATTTTGGCGCGCCCTATAACAAAACATCGCCGTTTTTAGTTACGTGGCGCCCAATTGCAAACGGGCGCTTCGTCGATGCGCGCCAATTCGTTTCTAGCACTCGCCGGCCTCTCCCTTCGCTCGCTCGGCTCGTGCGTGGTGGTCGCAAAATAACCTAACCCTCAAACAATAAAGTGAAATTTCTCCGAGATATGATTTTATCTAAGGGCCTCTTACTGAGCCAGCAGTTGTCAGACTGCTGTCATTCTAATCTAGCTACATTATTTGGACTGTTTTGTTATTATTATTGCAGTTGCAGTGCGACGATTATATAGGTACGACTGAAAAACAGCGTCCGTCTCTTCGAGATGGACTTTTTGCTGAGTCGTTCACCTTTTCTCTATTGCGCCACCTTGCATACCTTAGTTTGTTTAACTGTTAACATATTGATTTTTTTATATAGGGTGACTTTTAATTAGTTCTTGATAGAAAAAGGTATGCATTTACTCATGATACTGAACAACTTTCCCCAAGAAACATAGGTCGAAATACGAAAATCAAGTTTTGACCTCCCACAGAAACTGCATCAGCTGATAGCGCATTTTGTATGGGAGGTCAAATTTGGTTTTTCGTATTTCGACCTATGTTCCTTGGGAAAAGTTGTTCAGTATCATGAGTACATGCATATCTTTTGCTATCAAGAACTAATTAGAAGTCACCCTATATATGTGTACTTTATTGTACTTTGGTTTATAAGTCAAAGTCAAACACGTTTATTCATTGTTGGATATTAAAATCTCTTAATGACGTCAGCTAAACTACATCGCTTCACAAACAATGTGGCGCCATAGTGGGAATAAAAGAAGCGACAATAAAAACCCACAATAGTGTCACAATAGTTATAAATAGTTTTTCTTTTAGTGCGGTAAACACTTTGAAACCCAAGCGGCTTGCATGAAGCATCACCACGCGGAGCATCCGAGAACTTCTTTCTTCAGCGAGCGACACATTTGTGAGATATGCGGCGCTTCGCTTGCTGTAAGATTTCTTATTTTAATATTTAGTTTACGAATCTAAATATACATTAGTAAAAATGGGAGACATTTCATATAAACTAGGCAAAGAATTCCTGCTAGTTTTCTCACTTGTTTTAATTTTTTTTATGGTTTGGTCATGTGGAGAGGATGAATGAACGAAGATTGACGAAAGAGATCTACCAGGCGAGCGTGAATGGAAACGTTTAAAGGGGAAGGCCTAGGCGAACGTACCAGGACCAAATTCAGGGCCTTCTAAATAAAGGCCAGATTAAAAGTACCCTAAACCGACGAGCATATATGAAAGGATTGATGAAAGTACAGGAAGCGCGGGAAGTATGTCAAGATCTTAGCAGGTGGAGGATTGGTCTCTGCCTACCCCGACGGGAAAGAGGCGTGATGTTATGTATGTATGTATGTATTTTTTCAGCCGGGAAGCGTAGCAATGCACCAAAACATCCACAGTCGGCAAAAGGAGTTCCCCTGCGACACTTGCGACAAGAAGTTCCATTCGAGCGTCGGCTTGAAGCGCCATCTTGTGACGCACACCGGCGAGAAACCGTTCGCGTGCTCACAGTGCGACAAGCGGTTCACGCAGAGCAACAGCATGAAGCTGCATTACAAGACCTTCCACCTGAAACAACCCTATCCTAAGAGGTTAGTTGTATTTTGGATACATGGCAGCTATAATAGTTGAGTTGGTTCGCACTGCAGTCTAAATAATGTAAGAATGACAGAAGTGTCAGAGCAGGACGGAGCGATGCGTAAGATATTGAGACACGTGTCGCTACGCCCTGCTCTAACAGAGCTCTTCAGAAAGCTTTCTTCTTCTTCCTCGGTCCCTCACCGATGAGGATCGTGACCACATATGGTTTCCTTCCACAGGCTGCGATTGTATGATGTGTGGACCGCACGCTGCATGTTGCCGCCGACTGCCTTCTTCATTGTTTCTGACCATCTCATAGGTGCCCTACCTTAAGCACGTCTGCCTTCCATTTGGCCCAAAATAATCTGTTTCTCCAAACAATGCCTTGAAGACCGCATAATGTGTCCGAAGAAACGCTTTCGGCATATAGTGGAAAGCCGCGTCGTGATGTTAAGTTCTTTTAATATGGACTCATTAGTTCGCATGGCAGTCCATGGTATGCGAAGTAATCTCCGCCAACACCACATCTCAAACGCTCGATGCGTTTGAGATGTGGTGTTGGCGGAGATTACTCTTACTGCTATCGCGGCTATTCACGCACCAAGTTTCTTTTCACCAAGAAAGCTTTAGTTTCATACTAATTTACCTAGACTTCGAGAGCTCTGTCATGCTGTCATTCTAGTTAAGCCACATTATTCCGACTGTAAGAATGTGAGCTAGGGATGCAAGCTAAAAATGCGAGCTAGGGGTAGAGAGCTCAGAAAGGGGGCGACGGATGCGAGCTATTGATCTAAGTTGGGGATGCAAATATCTTGTCGGTTTTACATTATTTTTGACAAGAAGTTTTATTTTATCGTCAATGGGCATACTCTTCACCTCGATCTAGTCTTGAAGACAGAGATGAGATCGACGATGGAACGATCTTGCCCAGAAGAAGCCTATTCACTCGCGACTTGAATAGATTCGGGTTATATGAACTCGGGGACACAGACGCAAACGAATTTCACTCTTTAGCTGTGCGCATTATAAAAGATGAAAGCGCTTTGTGCGAATGTGCGTCGGCTTAAAGCGCCACCTAGTGACGCACACCGGCGAGAAACCGTTCGCGTGCTCACGGTGCGACAAACTATTAACACAGAGCAACAGCATATAGCTGCATTATAAGACATTCCACTTGAAACAACCGTATCCTAAGAGGTTAATTGTGTGCCAGATAGATGGCAGTACCTAGGTTGGAGCTGAAGAGTGCCTTTCCACCAGTGCTGTGCGAAGTAAGTAACCCATGCGCTTAGCTAGGAAATGCAATCCCATTAGTTGGAATATTATTATTGTTAACTGTCTCTCATAGTTCTAGTGGAATGGTTGCCTAATAGTTAGGGTGCTGGCTGCAATTTAGGTATATGATTTGCTCATGATTCATATTATTATGGATGATAGATCAGCTCAATACGAATCGATTTGGTCCTAACAAGTTTTTCTGTGCGTCGCTGCGTTTTTGAGTTACAGCAAAAAAAATAAAAATAAGATACTAAACAATGTTTTTTTTCTCTGCCTTTGTGGCTCCTGTTTAAAATACTTCTGAAGATGTAGAAAATGGAAGAGGCAGACATGCAGGGCTCTGCATTATCACGGGACGAAGAAGTGAATTTTAGCATTTTGAAGCGCGGTAACTTTACGACGCAGGCACAGAATTAATAATAGTACTACATACAGAACGGAAGCTCTCCGCCTCCCACGCGATATGCAACGCTTGCAAAAGTTGAAAAAATGGTGCGTGGTTGTGCAGTTTACGGTTGTCTTTCGACTCTCCAAGACAAAGTAAAATTTGGAATAAAGTTAAACAATAATAAGAAGCAATTATTATGGAATAAACACCATAAGGTAGACACAGATGTTTTCTTTCCTTTAAACATTTCTTTCATTGATAGAGCATTTTTTGGGTTAAATGAAAAAAATAAAGCTCTGAATAGTATGTATTTATTTATTCCTTTCCACATTAAAGCAATAATATAACAGCATTTTTTTTTCATTTTCTGGAATAAAGTTTGGCAGATTTTTTTGCAGTGATGATAAGAGCAGATTCGCCATTTTCGCGATAGTCACCCTGGTGCACCGGCGGGGCGGCGGCCAGCCAGCCGTCAAAGATGAAGTTTAGTGAAAAAAAACCGGCCAAGTGCGAGTCGGACTCGCGCAGCGAGGGTTCCGTACCACCACATAATCATAATTGTATTAGTTGAAATTTCAGTAAGTTAATGTGCTAGATTTTTTGAGTCCGACACGCGCTTGACCAAATTTTATTATTTGTTGTTATTTTATAGCTTATGCACTATAAATAAACCAATTTTCAAGTTTGTAAGTGTTCCCTTTTTTAAAATAGAACTTAAACAAAAATCGCCTCCGCGACCATCCAACTTGACCCCTCTCTTATATGAATGTTCCTGAAACGGGAGCTCACCACAATTGGTTACCATTATTTGTGAGAAAAGTTGTAATATTTGATGATTTCAGACTTTTCCCATTAGTTGTACTGTGAGACCTAGCTTCTTGCCAAATTTCATAATTTTAGGTCAACGGGAAGTACCCTGTAGGTTTTGCATTTTTGCATAAATGTATGGAGATGAGGACATAAAATGCCATATCTTTTTGATTGCGTCATTGTAAAAAATTGAGATTTTCAGATCTTGTGTGGTTCATGGATCCTAATATATGGTATTAATATCAACCTGATACCTTTACCCGTTCGTGAGATAAAGGGTCTTGACAGACAGACAGACGGACAACAAAGTGATCCTATAAGGGTTCCGTTTTTTTCTTTTGAGGTACGGAACCCTAAAAATGATTGTTTTTAGAGTTTGTGAGATTATTTCAACGTGTGTTTGTTTGTTTTAATTGAAATTCGATTACTAAATACAACAAAGTGAGGTTATAATTCGTTTGTGAATTGTGTAAGTCGCTTTATAGTCGAACGAAAAATGTGCAACTCGAAACTGTAATAAAAGTATAATGCTAATGTTCTGTTATCTACGTTTTCTAGGGTAGGTAAGTGTTTTCTAGATACCATCAACCCTACACTCACACATCTTTAACCCACCCACACATTTGCGCGTGTAAAAATGACAGCTGTCACTTTTGAGCCCGATTGTATGGAGCTTCCGAGGTGTGACGCAGGGCTATTATGGTGGCAAACCATTTTTCTGGGGTTTTATACATTGTATTTAATCAGATAGTCATAGTCTGCCAGGTGTACGTTTCATTGTAAAATTTCAAAATAGTTAAAACTTAATTCCTCAAAAACGCAGGGGTGTGGATGTCCGCCAATATTTTTTGTATCATTTAGAGGATGCTCCTTATCATCAGTCAAAGAGGCAGACGTGAGCAAATCATATACAAATTTGTCCTTCATCACCCTTACAAGATGTGAGCTAGGTATGCCAACCTAATGTGCAAGCTACGATTGTTAGCTAATCATGTAAGCTGAGGAACTGAGCGAGGGGTGCGAGCTAAGAACATGAACTACTAGTCGAAGTTAAGGATATGTGGTAGGTTTGCATTTTTTTATTTACTTATGGCAAGAAGTTTCATTCATTGGTGACGCACACCGGCGAGAAACCAATTGCGTCCTCACAATGCGTCAATCGATTCACACAGAGCAACAGCATGAAGCTGCATTACACTTAAAACAACCTTATACTAAGAGGTTAGTGGTCATTTCGATAGATAGCAGCATTAAAATGCGTTATTACACAGTAATTTAAGTGGCAACTCCTACATGTCTCTCGCTCACATAACATTGTGCTTTTTTTATTGTTTTTCGAATCTCGAAAGTTAAGCAATCATCCAGGGCCGGCAGTGGCTCAACTATAACGTTTCCGTACTTCGGAAGGCACGTTTAACCGTTGGTCCCGGCTATGGTTGTTGATGGTTGTCGTTTAGCCCAATCAGAGGCCATGTGGCAGTTTGAAACCTGGCAAATGCCTCTTATAGGTTTGAGTCTCTGGTACGCCCACTGGGTTGCGTAGGTTAGATAGATGGCAGTCGCTCTGTGTAAATACATGTGCCCTCATCAAATCTCCGTAAAAGCCTTGACCTCGATCTGTACTCTGAGGACAGGACTGAGGTCGAATATGGAACGAGCTTGACCAGAAGCTTAATCACTCGCGACTTCGTAAGTCTTCCTGTTGGAGCGAGACAAAAAATGTTTGCTCATTATCTTGGTACTGTTTTAATGTATACATAATATTCCATGCAACGTCCACAGCAGGACAGGGAGCTCCCTCTAGAACTCCAGCAAAAACGCGGGTAGTAGGAGAGGATTTACCAAAGTCACCACGCTTTTAATTGCGGCAGGCAACCGCTTTTGTTCACCGCAGACACCGCAGTATGTAATATGGTGCGATACACAGAAAGATGCTGCTGCCCATCCGCCGGTTTATAAAGTAGTCTCTCGCTCTCTCTTAGTCGCCTCTCTTACGACGCCCACGAGCAGAGACGGGTTGGTACACACAGCCGCACATCGGTAGAAACACTTTTGGACCTTATGGCGTGGTAATAGAGTTGAAAAAGTTTCTACCAGCAAGCGGTTGACCGTACTACTCTTTCATCATCATCATCGTATGGCATAATCATTCCTACGTTTAAAATTGAATGTCAATGTTGGACAGCCATATCTCCGCCTCGGGTGTCAATTGGTGGAGATCCTGCAGCCCTCCATCAAATTTCCTGGCAGGGAAATATATTTCAGTCATCAAATTTCTTTGACGAAACCACAAGGACTGTTCTTATCTATGTTAGGTACCAAATCTTAGTCTTTTTCTTTTACAGAAACCGAAGAAAAAATAAAGACTGCCCTCCAGAACTACCTTCCACGGAAGGCGAGGAATCCGAAGCCAGTTTGCCTCCAGCCGAGCCGAGAATCGAACCCGCACCTCCGAATACTATGCAACCTGAAAACCATGAGAGCATGCATTACCTCACCCTTACTTAGGACTAGCAGATAAATAGTGAGGCGGCACTTCACTCAGTCTGACTTTTTTTTTATGTTATAAGTGAGCAAACGAGCAGGTGGGCCACCTGATGGTAAGTGGTCTCCACCGCGCATAGCACCTGTCTTATTTATTAGTGATATATTTTGTTGTAATAAGACAGCAAAGCGCGTTGCCCACCCGGAGAACTAAGATGTTATGTTATGTGCCAGTGATTTCACATGCTCCCTTACCCTTCGAACCGAAACACAACAGTGTAAACTCTGCTGCTTTACGGCAGAAATAGGTTAGGGTGTGATACTTCCCCAGGAGGACTGCACAAAATGCCCTACCACATGACTAACAGCATTTGCCTGATGTATGATGGAAGAACATCTAAAATACGGGCAACGAAAGAAGAGACCTGTCAGTTGCGATTTCGCGCAGGTACAGCCTAGCGTCCCTCCCCATTTTCCGCCAAAATGGCCTGCGAACTGTCTACTGCGCAGGTTAACCACGTGATCCGTCAAGTCTCACCTTTCGTTGCGCGCATTGTACGTAAATATTCGATGTCAGTCACTCAATTACGTTCTTACATGCCTAGTGCAGCGACAGTCAAATTGAGAGCCGTTTGGCGGCATTTACACGCTCACTGCTCAGTCTTACTGATGTATGACCGACTGATTTCACGTAACAAATTAACAGGGTGTATTATATACGCAACCTACGAATAAATAATAAGTCAGGAAATATAACTGCGCTCAAAAACTGACCCAGCGAAAGTCGTGTATTAGAAGTCTTGTCACCGCGTCAATTACTCCACTGAAGTTGGGCCAACGTAAGAAGTCCGTTTTGACGTTTCCTTATCACCAACGCACAGGGTTCGTTTTTCTTTGCACGTCACAATTTTTCGTACACTTGACAGCTGTCAGAATGGACCTATTACGGTGGCTTTACTCTAGATGACATTGCAGGAAATGGCCTCTAAAACGGCCACTGACTCACCAGAAAATATTGAGAAAATAGGAGGGCATTTAAAATCTAAATGTAGATTCCCCCTCATCTTAAAAATTAAACAACTTCTATGGGAATGTCATAAAAAAGAACTGCAAGTTGTGCTATCTTGGATTCCAAGCCATTGCGGCATCATTGGCAATGAAGCAGCAGATTGGTGCGCTAAAACTGCGATACACACTGGATTGGAAAATTATAAGGAGGTCCACCCTCAGGATTTGAGTAATCTGGCCCATACACGTTTGAGATCTCAATGGAATAACTTGTGGTCATCATCAAAAATAATCAAAGGAAAATTTTACGGAGATATTCAACCTGAAATTCCCACTAGACCATGGTTCTTCAAATTTCGCAAAATTCCTAGGCCTGTTATATCAACCATCTGTCGTATCAGACTAGGCCACTCCAGCACGCCGGTGCACTTAAACAAGATAAGGGTACGGGATCACTCTCTTTGCGAATGTGGGATAGACGAAGGCGATCTGGATCACATCTTTTTTAACTGTCCGAAACTCTCTATTTCCCTTTATAATGCCCTCCCTCCAGAGATCCCACTTCCTACTAATATGAAACATCTCTTATCTCTAATAGATTCTCCCTTCGTTTATTTATTAGCAAGATTTATTACCCATAATAATATTAAACTGTAGTGAGTACCTATATCATATTTCTATTATTATGTTCCTTTAACTATCTTTACGATCACACCTCTCTTATCAATATATATTTTCCTCTTTATCCCCTCCTGTGTTACTCAATTAACTACTCCAAGTAGAACTAATAATTTAATGTTGTGTTGTATAAATTGTGATGTCCTGTGTTTGTCCTAGGAATTCTCACCAGTTACCACGTGACATCGATAAAGCAAATCTCCATTGTGTATTCTCTTCACTACGTGACGTTGGCGGAATTGTGAATACACAAAAGCCATGAATCAAAGAATTGAATTGAAAATTGACATTGCAGCACGCGCACGAACTAATCCATGCTCTCGTTCTATATACGTCCTTTTGGTTTCACGTAGGGCCACTTTTTGTGTGGAATTTGTTCTGAGTTAGAGTTCCTGCCTTATTATTACTTATTCGTAGCACGCAACGCATGCTTTTACTTTGATTAATAAAAAAATTCCAGCCGGATTTTAGACTAGTTAGTCTAAAATCCGGCAAACAAATGTTAGTGACTGGCCGTCTAGGCTCTTGCTTTCAGTCCGTAATCAAAGATGAGTTCCATGAGCTTGTTCAGACATTCGGCTACCATCGGGAATCCAGACGCACCGCAGGATATCATCCACACTTGGTTGATATTCCGTACTTTGCCGACAAAGCGCTTCGCAAAATCTTTTGTAATGCGCACGGCTAAGGAGTGGAACTCGCTGCCTGCCTCTGTGTTCCTGAGTTCATATAACGCGAATATATTCAAGTCGCGAGTGAATAGGCTTCTTATGGGGAAGCTCATCTCTGTCCTAGATCGAGATCAGGAGTAAGTAAAAAATAATGCTGTCTGTTAGTCATACATCAATCAGATGGTGCGTAAGGCCGGTATTCCACTGGGACACTGGTAGCGCGACTAGTTGCGCCACTGGTGTCCGTAACTAAACACCAGTAAAGACACACTCTGCGGCCACAGTATTACGGGCTATATTTCACTGGGAGTGGTAGCGCGACCAGCAGCCGAGCTGGTGTCTAGTTACGGACACCAGTAGCGCAACCAGTGTGTCCCAGTGAAATATCGGCCTTAAGGGTTATATTTCACTGGGAGTGGTAGCGCGACTGGTTGCGCCACTGGTGTCCGTAACTAGACACCAGCTCGGCTGCTGGTCGCGCTACCACTCCCAGTGAAATATAGCCCGTAATACTGTGGCCGCAGAGTGTAGCGACTCTGGTGTCTATTTACGGACACCAGTAGCGCAACCAGTCGAGCCACCAGTCGCGCCACCATGGTGTCCCAGTGAAATACCGGCCTTAGTCCATCGTAAGTTCGTTTTGACAGCTGTCAAACGAATTATGCTCTTTACGTCGAATGCTTCTTACGCCAAGTTACGAATGAAAGATGATCAGCAAAGAAAAATTTTCCCTTTGTGTTGTGTAGATCTTAAGGTGTAGTGATGAAACAAATAGTGCTTTTTAGCCAGGTTAGAAATAACAGCAGTGTAAGATATTCGATCGACACGACACAGACACGTATCGCTCCGTCCTGCTCTCGCGTATAACTCTGTCCTGTTCATTCTAACCAAGCTACAATACAGCGAGAGCATTAGAAATTAAATTCGTACACGATTCGTTTTCGTATGCGAACTAAAGATTCACTTCGAACGCTTCAAAAATGCGTCTCCTTGTCAGCATTTGAAGATGACGGTCATGAATTTGTTTCAATTTTATTTTCATCTGTTGATTTGAGAGTTTAAAGTATAATTTTGATAGGATATTATCCAATAAACGTCTTACAAGCTGAACATTTGATAGAAAATGGAAATATATTCATTTACTAAAGTTTTTGGATGGTGAGAAGCGGCTTTCATCATGACTTCAATAATTTCCCCTATCAACTTATCGGAGTCATCGTGGTGCACAGGCTTTCCTCGTCGTCGATCTTCGAGATGTGGATTCCTGTGTAAATCATCACTGGACATTGGCGTGTCGCCATAATTTTGTAACAATTCCTTTACTTTGACACTGGCTAAATACGTTTTGTAATGAGATGTGATGCCATTAAATAAATATACAATACAATTTCGATTGGTACACTTTTCGGCTGCCTGCGGTCACGCCGGCGGTGCGCCGATGGTGCACCGACAGTGCGCCTTAGGCATGCCGTCTCGTCGCCTGTTCAAATCACATGCATACAAAATGTAGGAGAACGACGCGGTGCAAGCCAGACAGAAGAGGTGCGCTGAAGGCGTGCCGTGCGGCGCACCTCTTCTGTCTGGCCTGCGCCTTAACTAACCGTATCGGCTATAGGTGTCTTTGCCATTTTAGAATATGTCAAGAGCTAAGAACTGAATAGATTTTAAATGGTCATTATAAGTGAGTCATTATTATAATTATTTGTAGTGTTATTTATTAATTTTTGATCGATTTGTGATATGAAATAAACACATGTGTATTTAAGACATAATTCGTTTTTGTTTCATCATTGAGCTGTTATAGGGCGCAAACTAACTCTAGCCCTGACCGTTAATGCATTTTATCGCAGGGGCACAGTAAAGAGATGGGCTAATCAGCAGTAGGGAAACTCGGCCTATTTTTTTTGAAAATCGAATCTTGCATCATTGGAGCGTCAGCGTAGTAACAAACACAGAAAATGGGTCGACCCAGCGGGATCACGGGTAAACAGCGGAAAATAAAGGAAAGGTCCGAAATCTTTGGTAACAAATCAAACATCAAATCAAAATTTAATTTTTCGAGCAACAAAGACTCATACATTACATAACCAAACAATAAATACATACATTAAATAATAAATGAAAAACGAAAAAAAAATTTTTTAACAAATTTAAAACAAAACAAATTCGATTTCAAACAAAGATTAGGACACTTAGTCGCCTTTTATGACACAAGGACAGATTAAGACACTTAGTCGCCTTTTATCACACCCGGAAAGGGTAAGTCTCTAAGTCGCCTTTAATCGCAAAACGTCACTTAGCCGCCATTTATCACACAAGGGCAGGGCAGAAATAAAAATGTATACATATCCATATGCCGCACAATATGACATGAAACGACCGACAGCAAACTAACCCACCGCTTCCCTTCACGCGACAACCGCGACAGAATTCAGGGCGAACTTTGCTTAGCGGCCTGTAGAAACGTGCGTCCGTGTGAGTGCGCCATTTTGGACGTTTAGTATGAAGCTTCCATACTGCTGATAAGCCCATCTCTTTACTGTGGCAGGGGCGAGCGCGGCAGGTGTGGGGAGGCGAGCGAATCGTTCATTGGCTCTCCGCCTGTCACCTATCCGCAGAAAATAACCGTCAGCACTAGAGTTAGTTTGCTTAGCGTATAAAACGTAATGATTCCCTTCTCTCTCGCAGCGTATAACAGGTGTCAATTAATGTAGTTTTTTAATTATTATTGCGTCCATGTTGTAAAATAGGTCTTACTTAAAAAGTTGTTATGTAAATCCTTATTAGTCTTATTCTGGGGGCTAAATGCATCGACTTTTGTTCTAAAACTTTGAAATTCGCGAAAACAAAACTATACATATGGGACGCGACCAATGGGCCGATATCAAACTCGTCTCTTCATTAAAACAATAATCAGATTTTTAAAAGTAACGTTTATTTGCCATAACTTAAAATACAATATCATAGTCAATCCATAATATACAACTCAGAAAACTTTATCCTTATAGATGTTTATCCATTAAAATCGTACTTGGAGCAGCTTTACAAAACGCGTAACTTTTAAACGTGGGTACCAAAAACAATCTTTTTCCCAAATGTAAGCAGATTGATGGCTATGAAGGTATGTGGTTTTAGACGTACTTTAACGCTAACCAATAAGACATTAAAAGCGCTTAGTGCACCTTGAGAACTAAAGACAGAATGCCTCAGTAGTTAGTATAGCTACTTCCTCAGGGTGCCTTTATACCAGCTGGCCCAAAAGGAGCCCTAGATAAAAATTACAGGTTTTAAAAAAAAACTTTCTTATACAAAAAAAAAAAGAATTTTACCCAGGTTTAAATTACTTCTATGATTATAGCTGCTGATGCAGACAAAGATGTTTTTGTTATAATATCCACTACCAAGTTTCAATTTCAATCAATTAAGTCCGAGTCACACTGAGGCGGTAGCGGAAGCGTTCCTGGGGCGGTATTTTTTGTAAAGTATGAGTTCTTATGCACCCTGTCACATTGACAATCGATCGCGGCGCGGTATTTTCTTCCCGCAGATCCGCCCCCGGACCGCATTCGCAATCATACCGCATTTGTGTGACTTGGGCTTTACTGTCATGTAATTAGAAGGAAAATCAAATTTCATGATCACCCAAAATCTTAAAAAAATCTAATACTTATTGAAAAAGTTTATTTTTAACGTAGAATGACCCCATCGTACTTTTTTACACCCTGTGTATTTACCGGAACATAATAAGAATCGTAAGTTGATCAACTTGCGCAACATAATTAACTCGTAGAAAATTCGTAGATCTATAGGTTTGTTAGGTTCGGTTAGGTTGTGTTAGGTTCTCTTTTGACGAGATGCACGAGCCGAGCGAGCTACTGCAGCAGTCGGCGAGTGCCAAAAGCGGGTTCGGTACAGTTTATAATTTTTCAATACATTTGCTCGAAAAACGTACTTACAAGGACGTAAACATTGCTCGGAAGTAGTTACTTACCGAACTAGTGCGGTAAGTAAAAAAAGTATAATACCAAGGAGTTTTTACACTCTCATCATAAAATTCATTTGTCAAAATAGTACTTTTTACTTGGGTGACGACTGCCTACCTATATTTAAAATAAAATGGAGAGTACCAGGAGAACATAAATCGACAAGAGGCTGACGGTACCCATGGTTGCTTCCTTTACCAAGTGTATTACTTATACCTGTTTTCTCACAAATGTATTGAAAAACGTCGTAAGATACACGTCCGTAAGGGTCATGACAAACTCGTGCCGATGGTAAACCCTCGACTTCGTCTCGGGCTTACAAAACGTCAACTGGTTTGTAATAACCCTACTTACGGAACTTGTATCTTAAACTACTATTTCATAAGTTAATCAACTTCCTAGGTACTTGATCAACTGTCGATTTCATATTATCTTCCGGTGACATATCTAAGGCCAAAGGATTTTCTTTTACCTTTAATCTATGAAGCAAACGTCAATTTTCTCGCGCGAGTGAATGAAAAACGTTTATCTTAGCACGAGCTGAGCCAGCAGAACTCTGCTAAGTAGCTAAATGGAGCTATCCTAATGGTTGGAATTTTTCCAGCTTACCGGTAAGCTACCTGGCACAGCTAAGGTCCACCTTCCAACCAAAACACAGCAGTAAAAAAACACTGCAAAGGGGTGGTGGTTCAGTCAACTCTAGCTCGTACGTCTATTGTAATAAGAATGGTACAAAGTGCAATGTGTCAAGCTTGATGTGATCTTGACTGTACTTACAAATAGTTCTAACGATGCGCGATGTCGATGAAATTAAGATTTCGATTAAAATAAATGTCTCGTATCTGGGAAAGTTCTTTATCCCAATTTTTTGTTGTCTGCTCTGAGCAAAGCAGAGTCGCCCAGTTACTATTCCTGTTTTTAGTGCAAAGCCCCATAAACCCAAATTTATTTTACACTTTAATACTATACACGGGGTTCTTTTAATATCGGTGCAAACATTTAGGCAAACCAAACTCATTATGAAGCAAGACGAAAGACATGAAAATAGTGATACACAATGTGTAATATTTTTGTATTTTTAAACCAATTATTTTGAGAAGTTTTAAGATCTGACAAGCAGTTACATATAGTTTTACAAGAAGCCCCGAATACCGGAATCTATGCAAGTCGCGAGTGAATAGGCTGCTTCTGGGCAAGCTCGTTCCATCGTCGACCTCATCTCTGTCTTCAAGACTAGATCGAGGTCGAGAGTAAAAAAAGCTCCATTAAATTTGTTGCTGTTTGGTCAATTCGCAACAGAAACCCATGTATGGAACCTCGAAACTAATCCCCTTAAGCTCAAGTCACACAGAGGCGGTATATTGCGAAAGCGGTCCGGGGCGGTTTGGCGGGAACAAAATACCGCGCCGCGACCGCTTTTCAATGTGACAGGGTGCATATGAACTCATACTTTACAAAAAATACCGGCCCCGGAACGCTTCCGCTACCGCCTCTGTGTGACGCGGGCTTTAAATAGAGACAGGGTCATTAAGTTGATACAAAAAAAATGAAAAATTTTTTCGAACACAACGCAGCTACAATTTTTTTTTAATATATCGATTCTCTTATGGCAGAATGGAACATAGTCATAGCTACCAATATATAAGTTACTCTATGGGCATAGCCTATTAAAGAATTAAAAATCAAACTGTCAACTCTCTTAGTGACATGACAGCTTTTTTTTATTCTGTGATAGGCTAAGACTGAATTCCATTCTGCCGCACGGGAATCAAATATCAATATTTTACGAAAAAAAATGTTAACTGCGTTATTTGTTTGATTTTTTTTTATTATTAGCCCTATCTCTCTATTAGTAGGCCAAGTTTCAAGGTGAAGGTTCCTTATAATTGCGTTTCTGTTGCGAATTTCCTGTGAGTAAAGAATACGAAAAAGTTTGCCCTGATGTCAAAATATAACCCTGTATTGCTTTCTAATCAATTTTACTCTGACCATACAACAGAACAAACTTTCCCTAAAGAACAGGTCGACATACGAAAAAACCGATTTCCCATACAAAATGCGCTAACTGATGCAAATTCTATGGGAGTTAACACCATAGAAATATAAGGGTAATAGAAGGAATATTAATAAAATATGTGTCACAAGGTATTCTGACATTCATTCGGTCATTGTAAATACGGCATAGGCGTCGTTCTGTACATTTTTATGACGATGTCATATCACGTTTGATGATTTGACATTTCAACTTGGGATACAATGGCAGATGTCATCCCATAGTAAAATAAATTAGTATTCCTTCTATGCCGAGCGGAGCAAGGAGTCCGAATTCTTTGGTTAAAACCATTTTTTTTGTATTTTGAACTTCGTTCCTTAGGGAAAGTTGTTCAGTTTTGTGTTCCGTAGTTGATTAGGAAGTACCCTATACATAAAGTAGCACAGATTTTTGTAGGAGTGAGTCTAACTCTTAGCTTCTTCTTTCCTCTTAGTTTCTACAGCTTCAGCGCGACGACCCAGCAAATCTCTCTTCGAACAGCATTTATCACTCTGGAAAAGAATTTAAAAATAAGAAAGACAAGAGATTAAAGAGCAAGGTTTGTATGGGATAGGGGAAGGGTTTGTTTGGGACGACCGACATTTTTTCTTTTTTTCTAGATTTTTGAAAAGTTGTTTATCTCACTTCTCACTAATATTATAAATGCGAAAGTATGGATGTATGTTTGTTCCACTATCACGCCTAAACGGCTGAACCGATTTCGATAAAATTCGAGAAGTACATAGATCAAGCACTGGATTACGACATATGCTACAATTTACAATTTATCCCTGAAAAATGCATAGTTCCTGTAGGAGACACGAGGATAACACAAAGCCGCGGGTAAAAGCTAGTTCAAAATAATCACGTACATTCGTTCGTCTAACAGCCAGTTGCACTTAGCTTCTACACAGTAAGTGCTTTCAACTTTCTAGCCTTATGCAACGGCGTACACCTGTTTAAAAATTTTACGTCTCAAAAACTGGAATCGTTTCAGCACCAGTAAAAAAGAAAAAAAAAACTGACTATCAGGCTCTGTGAGGACGTAACGCCCACACTGGATAACAAGGATTGTTGACCGCTCCTTGCCTCGAAGCGCACGTCACTCACCTCAGAGTCATCGTCACTGGAATCCGTGTCACTGGAGGTGTCAGTATCGTAATGGCCCAGGCCGGGGAGAATGCCCACGCAGTGTAGGGCTCCCATGTCGTTCGGTGACGTAGGGACGCCATTTTGAATCGCGTTAACTGCCGGCTTTGTTTCCACGGGGCTGAAAAATATACACCTATCCAGAGCCACAGATAAGATAATAGTAAACTGGCCTAGAGTTCAAAAAAACCGGCCAAGTGCGAGTCGGACTCGCGCCCTGAGGGTTCCGTACCTATCTACCATATGATATACTAAAAGCTTTTGCTCTTTGATTTTAAAAACTCCGCAACCCCTCTTTTATAGAAAAGTTCTTGAAACGGGAGCTCAACTTAATTGGTTACTATTAGTTGTGAGAAAAATTGAAATATTTAATGATTGTAGACTTTTCCCTTTATAATTTGTACTGTGAGACCTAGCTTCTTGCCAAATTTCATAATTTTAGGTCAACGGAAAGTACCCTGTAGGTTTTGCATTTTTGCATAAATGTATGGAAATGAAGACATAAAAAGCCATATCTTTTGATTGCGTCGTTGTAAAAAGATTTTATCTCGTATTTGAATAGAGAAAATTGTCCAGAGTTGTGTTCTAAGTAGGATACTAAGGATAGTATTGATAAATCCCTTCAAGTCTGGGATTGTAATTTGTATATGTAAAGTACATCTTGAGATCAATCTCATATTTGAGAGGGATTTATTAATACCATTTCAGTCTGTTAGGTCCAGTTCCAGTACATTTCCAAGATATTCCTAAAAAAAATAGCCCAGTGTAAGAGCTTACGGGGCTAAAACCCATTTATCTAGGTCACAGATTATTTAATAGATAGTAAACTGTGGCTAGGTCTCATGTCAGGGAAAATTAGTTTTCTCCTGGACTTTCGAGTACCTATATCATTCCAGGTAATCTACAGCGCCATCAGTTTGCCGATTTCTATGAATTATTTCGAAAAGGTCTTTTAAGGTAAAAAAAATGTACTGTATACATACATACATAACATCACGCCTTGTTCCCGTCGGGGTAGGCAGAGACCACAGTTCTCCACCTGCTACGATCTTGACATACTTCCCTTGCTTCCTGAACTTTCATCAATCCTTTCATACATGCTCGTCGGTTTAGGCTACTTTTAACCTGGCCTTTATTCAGAACGTCCTGAATTTGGTCCTGGTACGTTCGCCGAGGCCTTCCCCTTCCAACGTTTCCATTCACTCTCGCCTTGTAGATCTCTTTCGTCAATCTTCCTTCATTCATCCTCTCTAAATGACCAAACCATCTCAGCATCCCTTTCTCAATTTTAGTCACTACGTCTTCTTTTAGATAGATAGATAGATAGATGTACACTTTATTGCTCACATAAAAGAAAAATACAAACATACACGGACAGCTTAACCTAATGTGGGCAAAGGCGGCCTTATCGCTGCAAGCGATCTCTTACAGGCAACCTTTGACGACAGGAATACATTTTCAGAGTCTGCAAGTAATTATGTGATAACAATTGCCACGAAAAATTTAAAATGAATGTAATAGTAAACTAAACATAGTAATACGTAATATAGTATATAACTAAGTTAATGAATAACAATAAGCAACATAGGTAAATAAATACACACACATATACACACACTAGTGTAATAGTGATAAGGGAGCAGTATTCCAACTGCCAACAAACTGCCATGCAGTTTGGCAGATGTAATAATTTTAAGCAAATATTATGCTAACCAGAATAAACTCCATTTTCATTTCATTTTCATTTTTTTTTTTCAATATAAATAAATAATAAATATATACTTATATATATTTACATTATATAATACATACACACATATGTATACATACATATATATATATATATACTATGATAGTAAACGGAGAATTAAATGGTTTTGTTGAGGAGATGGGTATGCAACTTTGTTTTAAAAACAGCGAGTGACTTAGAGTGACGTATCTCTCTCGGAAGATCATTCCATAGCTGAGTAGCTCTCACAGTAAAAGAGTCCTTGAAGTAGCCAGATCGTGTGAAAGGCGGCTGTAGAATATTATCTGACTTACAGCGCAGGGCCAGTCCATGGTCAGCGCCCATATACTTGAAGCATTCCTTCAGGTAAGGAGGGGAACGAGGGTCAAACAGCACGTTATAAAGGAGTATCAGTACATGTTGATCTCGTCGCAGCCTGATAGGAAGCCATTCCAGTTTTTTCCGGTATTCAGACACGTGGTCGAACTTGCGCAATCCAAAAATAAATCTAATACAGACGTTTTGAAGACGCTCAAGCTTATTAAGGAACTCTTCATTGAGATCTATGAGACAAACGTCTGCGTAGTCCAAGATAGGAAGAAGAAGCGATTGCGCAAGCTCAACCTTGGTCCTCACGGGAAGCAGGTTTTTCCACCTTTTAAGCGACCCTACCGCTGCGAAGAGTTTTCTACTCACTTGGGAGATGTGGTGCGACCAGGATAGCGTAGAGTCAAATAAAACTCCCAGGTTTTTGACAACTTTACTATAAGGAAGATGTACACCATTAAACTTGAGAGGAGGGAGAGCATCGTAATACTTTTACGCCACAACGTTCTCTTATCACACTATTTCTAATCCTGTCACTCAATTTCACACCAATCATACTCCTCAACGCTCTCATTTCTACTGCATTAATTCTACTTTCATGCTTTTTCTGCCATTCCCAGCTTTCACTGCCGTACATCAGTGTTGGTACCAAAACGCCTCTATGAACTGTATAAAACTTACTTATTGCCATTATTAACAATTCCGTTCGATTTGGGCGCCGGTGCGTCTTTATCCTTAGTTTCACTTTCCATATCGCTCGCTTTCCGCTTCCTTACCACTACCTGAAATGTTTACAAATATTTTGGTATGGTTTTACACTTAGCTTACTTCACTTAGTGATATATGGCTCATTTAACATATAGGGTGACTTTTAATTAGTTCTTGATAGCAAAAGATATGCATGTACTCATGATACTGAACAACTTTTCCCAAGGAAATGGGTCGAAATACGAAAAACCAAATTTGACCTCCCTTACAAAATGCGCTAATGCAGTTTCTATGGGAGGTCAATACTAGATTTTCGTATTTCGACCTATGTTCCTTGGGGAAAGTTGTTCAGTCTCATCAGTACATTCACACCTTTTTCTATCAAGAACTAATTAGCCAGGACCAACAAATGCGTTCTGAAGCTCAGAATCATCTTACTTTCCAGACAATCGGATGATTCATCTAGCAATGAATTATTGGAGAAGATACACAAAGAGATTTTGTTTGACAGTATGCCCACCAGGAATTGAACCCAGAGCATCATATTTATGTAAAAAAATACGTTACCCCTTGCAGCTTATTCTTTTGTGCCTGTGCCGCGGACTGCGTGACCGGTCGTGTGGGCGCCAGCTGGGCACGCAGTCGCTGCATCTCTTCAGTCTCCGCTAACGTCGACACTCGCTCTCTGAAAATATAAAGATAAATCCTTAAACTCGGGTGACAAAATAACACACTAATAATGGCTTCTAATAATGGGTTGAGAACAAAAGCTTATAACATGGAATTTGCAACAGTGAAAAAAACTAAGTTTAAAAATATATCGAATGAGAAGAAAAAGATCTTTATAATTGCAGCCTATAGAAAATCCAGAATCTTCAGAGCAGCGATACATTTTGCAGAGATTTATGATTAATGTCACCAAGCTTGTAGCATTGCAGTTGGTATGTCAGAAATAGACCACAGTGATTTGTTAGTGACCCTAGTGCTGTCTTAGTTGCATTTTATTTATTTATTTAGCCTTACTTCCAATAGTTTTTTGATACTGTTAATTTGCTTGGCAACTACTATTTTTCTTCTTGCTTAGTTTGTTGTTTGACAAAAGCCACCTCCAGAGCTAGTCACTTTTCTCTGTGTCTTGACTCTCTTCTCCACAATGTTCTGGCAACTGCTCATATTTTTGTCTATCAATTTTTATAAGCTGTTTTAATCATGCTACAGGATAAAAAGCAAACTACACAATGTATACATTTTACCAATTTTCACCTATGGTTGTCAAACATGGGCACTTAAAAAAGAACATAGAAAGAAACTTGAAGTAGCTCAAGGGGCCATAGAAAGAAGTATGATCGGAAAGAGAAGAATAAGGAATGAAGATTTAAGAAGGAATATGAGGGTGACCAATATCACCAGAAGAATAGGGCACCTCAAATAGAAGTGGGCGGGCCAAACTATGAGAGGTCCAGACAAGTGGAGCAAAACCATCTACCTGGTACCAACAAAACATAAAAAGAAAAAGGGGGAGACAGTTTTGACGCTGAGAAGATGAAATTGTTGGAGCTGCAGGCAGAACCTGGACAAGAGTGACTGCATGCGAGAGGGAGGGAAGAAGGCTGGGGAAGGCCTTTGCCAGTAGACACACAGATACACAGAATAGCTACTATAATAATTAATAAACTGAATGGTTTTGTTTTGATTTAATTTATTATTATTATTAATAGCCATTTCCTAAGAATAGTTCATAATTAAAAATTCATTTCAATAGTAATATATTACAATACAATAATTTAATTCACATGCATATTTAAATATAAATCTTCTAAATTTTACACATTAAAAAAAATTATAAAAAAATCTTATTTTGTTTAATTATTCTTAGGTACCCATTTTTGGGTATAGGCCTCCTCCATCCTTTTCCATTCTATGCGGTCCTTCGCCAGTCGAGTCCATATAACACCCACAGTTTCTATAATGTCATCGCTCCATCTAAGTGGTGGTCTTCCTCTCGGTCTGGTTTTGTCCCTTGGATACCAATGAAGAATCTTTTCACTCCAACGTCCATCCTCAATTCTCGCGACATGGCCAGCCCACCTCCATTTAAGTCTACAGGCTTGTTCAGCTGCATCGTATATTTTGGTTTTTTACTTTCGAGCGGAGCGAGAAAGGTATTGTATTCGTGAAAAAAAAAGTTTTTCTAATTTTCTCAAAAATGTGTTCTATATCACTTATAAATCATAAAAAACAAGTCTCCCAAAAATGTCCGTCCGTCGGTCGGTCGGTCCTAGCGGCTAAACGAATGGTCCGATTGACACCATATTTTGAATTTAGGAGTTTTATGCAAATTCATCGTAGGGTTCCAAGTGGTTTCTTGCTGGCTCTCATTTTGAGGGTAGCTGTCATACAAAAAAAATGAAAAATTGAAATTTTCTCAAAAACGGCTCATAGTATCTTGATGAAACTTTGCATGACCAAGCATCTCCATGTAAGATATCTTGCGCCAGTATCAATTGATCTGTGTATTTTCATACAAGGGGTGTTCCTGTACCACCAAATCGTAAATATGTGATTTACCCAAAATTGGTTCCACTGAGTTTATTAAAATTTTCTATAATATTGATCCTGGATTGGTTGTCTACCTGACTGGATATTCTTAGTGATTTTTTTTTATAAAATTTAGTACACAGGGTGTACCAAAAAATGAAAGGGCTTGCTCAGTAGACTAAACTGAACAATTATCCATAAGGAACATGTGTTGGGAAATTAACAAAATCTCCATGCAAATATCCTACGGTAGTATCCATCGATCTTTGAAAATTTATATAAAGGGTGTTCCAGTACAACCAAAAGTTAAACATGTGATTTACTCGAAATCGTTTGAGGTTTGTTTGTTTTAATGTTTGACAATTTGAATTCTGAATCGATCTGTATATTTCATTCGAAAATTTTTTGGAAAAACGTAAATATAAGTTTGTATTTCCATACTATGTGTATGGCATTACAAATTTAAGTTTGCGGTTGATAGTTTTTCCTTGAGTATTGCGAGAAAGTAAGTGCAGTGCTGCTGTACCATTTATTCTCTAATATCTTTACTTCGTATTTGGTCACACAGTTTAATTCCCAGCATGCTTCTTTCTGTAGCTCTTTGAAGTACCTGAAGCTTATTGATTACTTTTTTGGACAATGTCCATGCTTGACATCCATACAACAGCGTAGGCAGAATAGCAGAGTCCATGGCTTTCTTTTTCAATTTAAGTGGGATTTTAGATTTAAAAATATGTTTCATTGCCCAATACTTTTTCCAGGCGATTTTTATTCTTCTTTCTACCTCCTGTATTGTGTGATTGTCAAGTGATATTCTTTGGCCAAAATATATATACTCTTTCACATATTCTATATTGATTTAATTTAAAGCCTATTAAATGAAAAAAAAATTGTGCTACACAAATAATTTTTCTTGTTAGTTTTTTTACCTGAATTCTTGCATCTCTTTCTGCTCCTCCAGAGAGATCTGCTGTGCTGCTTTAGCTTTGGTCCGTTCCACCAGGTCCAGGAAACCAACCTCGTCATCATCCAGTCCTCGGATCATATTCTCTGTTAGCAAGAATTCAATAAGATCAGATAAGAGTAAAACTGTTTTTAAATCATAACTACAAACACATCATGAGTTGTGCAAGAAGTTCATACATTATTGTAGAACACCTTATTTGATTATTTTCCTGTGCATTTTATAATATAGTAACAATGTTTCATCAGTAACAAGATAGCTTTTCATAACTTCTTATTTTTCTTGAGTCAATGGCAAAACTGACTACAAAAGCTTAGCCAAAAAGTAGCCACATCAATAGCCTTTTGGTTGCCTTCAAAAAGGTCCTTCCGAGTGCAGGAAACTGGAGAAGTAGGGCAGGACAGCAAGTGTGTCATGGTTTAGCAAGTGTGTCATAACTAACAAAATGCAAGTATGAGCAAACATCTAGAAAATGACCTTGCCAGTATGAGACTGAGCAGCAAGTGGTTTTTTCTCAAATGTGCCTAGTGCATGCACATTGTGTTGTACTTGAGTAATACCAAACACAGGATGATAAAAAAAATTATGCACCCCGAGTTTGCTCTGGATACTTACAATTGTCGAGATGCTACTTTATTTTTCTCCCACAATCCAATATTTAGGATAAAGTATAGCTAATAATAAGCTTACTAAGCTTGAAGCGATTGTGGCCGAGTGGGTGACTGCTAGTGGCACAACAACTAGTGTTTCCGTGCTTTGGAAGGCATGATAAGCCATTGGTGCCAGATACTGTCAATGATAGTAGCCATTTTGCTGCTTGAAAACTCTGACAGCGAGGTTAGCCACTCACCTCGCAAATCTTAATCTAGGATTTGGTTTAGTTTTCCCTCTGGGTTGCAGAGGTCAGATGGCATTTGCTCTGTGTAAAAACCAGTGTCTTTGTCAAATCCCTTTAGTTAGGTAGCCGACTCTGTAAGATAACCATTGGTCAAAAACCAAATAAGGCTAGGCGATGATTGAATAAAAAGCTTACTAAGTTTATGAGCCTCCTCGTATTCTGCATCTTTCTTAATCCTCTGCTCCTCAAGTCGCTGGTATAGAGGCCGCGTGTCATACGGCTCTTCAGGTGCCTCTAATGATAAGATAAAAATACAAAAATAGACTTAGCACAACATGACAAGTAAGAATGTTTGGTCATCAATTTTAAGAGGATTCTAAGAAATATAGTTTAACAGGGAACTAAAAACACTAGGTAGCTTACAAACAGCTCAGGAATATATATTTACTCATATTCTTAGATCATGTTGATAAACATGGAAAAATCAAATCAATATTTTTACCTGCTGGTTGGTCATCCGTGCGTACTTTATCCCATTCCTCCTGCCTGCGGCGCCGCTGCTCCAATATTTCGGTCTCCGTAATAAACCCAGAGCTCATTTTGCCTTATTTTCTCGATATTTTTAGAAAGAAAAAATGGAAATTATCGACATACGTGTGACATTATTTTTTTTAATTATAAAACCACTTCGGTTTGAAACCGTAGAAGTACACGGTCTCGTTTCAAGTTTTACGGGTTTCAAAATCTTTGTGATGATGAAAATGTGCGTAGAATGAAACGACACCATATTGACTTAACAGAAAACATTTACGAAGACTTACCTGAGAGACTTACATAAAATCTTTTAAATCAGATGGATTTCAGGAATGTATTTGTAGTTTAATTGTTTAAATAGATTTATTTTTATTAAAATGAAATATTTTTAAAAATTATATTGCTTCATGCTTATTATTTATTCGTAGGCTTTATGTTTAAAAATTCGAAAAATCGTATCCTTTTTTGAAAACATGCTTCATAAACGCAATTAATGAAATTTCGGTATGCCGGTCTATAAATTTTAGCATTTCATTAAGATTTTATAGATTTTCGTCGATTATTAGTAGCGAGATAGTTTATAAAATATCTACTCGACATGTCTGAGTCAGAGAACAAAGAAGTTGTGCAAGTTGAAGAGTCGAAAAACTACGTTGAAGATGGGAAGAACAAGTGTGTAGTAAAGTGCAAATTCTGTGGTTCTAAGATGCTGGAGAAGAAATCAGCCCAATACATTACTCAAGAGGTAGTTCCTAGCTCCTTCCCACCTTATTTGAAAGTAGATATATCGTAGGCATGTGAATAATAACCTATTTTTACCATATTGAACCTAAGTTGCTTGCCTTGCTAATTTCATCAATTATATTTTACAGAAAGAACTTCCCCTCATGCAACAGGATACAAGAAAGGAAGGAGAAGTTCAAAGCGAGATGGTACAAGAATTCTTTCATGTGGAAAACATGTATACATTTGAAAACATTGGTTTTACGCATACTGTTGGAAATACCAAATATTTAAGCTGTGCAGATTGTGATGCGGGACCTGTAGGCTATTATAATATGGACACTAAACAGAGTTACGTTGCTTTGTGCAGAGTATTACAGACATAAATAAAAAAGCTATTTTTGTAAATCATAGAGCCTTGTCGCGACTCCATGATACTCATTCATCAGTAAGAAAAATATGAATCCTTGAGTACAGTAAAATGTAAGTATATGGGTATGGAATATAAGTATATTTTCCATATGGACGTTTCTCTAGTTTTGTCCTCACCAGAATAATAATACAATTAAAGTAAGGATTCTTTACTGTAAATACAAAGTGCAAATACTTTGTCATTTTTAAGTCTATAACTGTCGTAAATTATACTTTGCAAAGTTAATAGTTTCCAAGTGACTCATATTTTTCTTACTTATAGTTATGACACTGAGTAGCGAGTAGCCCTTTAACTGTAAATGTATTCTAGACTAGTAGGAGTCTACTACTCTAGAATACATTTACAGTTGATGGGTCATTTTTTAGGAAGTTGAGTCGAGTGAGTAGCTTTCTGGTCCTTTGATGATCAGACAAAAGTTATACAATAAAGCTATTCTTTATAAATTCAGATTAACTATTTTATGCAAAATGTACTCATAAAATAATAGTAGATTAGTAGCCAAGGGCTGTAAGGCCTCAATTGCAGCCCGAGATATTTAGGCGCAGGAGCGCAGCGAGGGCGCCTATAGTTCGAGGGTGCAATTGATGCTTACACCCGAGCTAACTACTCTGCTTTACATCTCGATTGTGAGGTAAGTAGGTCCTTATTACCACCAAATTGTAGGTGACTAATTAGCACTATAGGGTAATAATGTAGCTAGAAAAGCCCTAGGGCGGTAAGTAATTAAACAGCCCGCCGCCCCGCTGCTGGAGGCGGCCATCAAGGCGGAGCCACGCGTGGAGGTGGAGGTGCTGCTGGGCGGGGGCGTTACAATTACTTACCGCCCTAGGGTTTTTCTAGCTACATTATTACCCTAGAGCGCTAATTGGTCACCTACAAGCCCCACTTGGGGGTAATAAGGACCTACTTACCGAATATGAGAGATGTAAATGTATTAAAAAAAACAAGATGAAATGCTCATATGTATATCATTCCGTTACATAATTTTAGGTACAATACAAATTATTTTTATCTGTTCTTGAAAAACTGCATAGCCAGTAAGATTGTTTTAAGGATTATTGTGTGAGCTTATAATGTGCAATGATGTATCTACAGTCGGCTGCATGCGAGTGGTTACACTAGATTAACCTTTTCCACAGATAATATAATACTATATTAGTACAGCTGCCTCACGTCATAGAACTAATTTGTGCCGCAAATTGTTCGGGCTATTTTTTCCATAAGCTATTTTCTTAGAATAAATTGATATCTGGATGTTAAAACTGAATTAATGTCATAGTTTACACCTTTACCTACCAACCCAGTACCTAGTAATATTTAGTTTAATTATTAAAAACAAAAGGGCCAAATGAATTTGGGCTATTTACTCCGTCGAAAAAACCGTAGTACGAAATGGGACCCCATGCCTTTTCTCACCTAGTGGTAAAATTATGATCTGAGCAGGTCTCTCGTTTGAAGGGTTCGGCCTACTGATTTTGTTACCACTTACTTGCGGCCGTGTGTATTTAACCATTATGTAAAGTTTACTTTTGTATGAGATTTGAAATTTTTGAAGCTACAAATTATACTATTATTTGCTTATTTGGTTTGTTTCAATAAATTGCATCCTTAAACTCAACTAATAGGCACCTTTAATTTATCAACTGTTACATACAAGGTTATTTAATTAACAAGAAAATAGAGGTCAGAGAGACGGTCTCGGTGTTTGGCACTGGTCGGTCTAACATCTCCTGAGGATGCCTCGTGTAGAGGCGAAACACGTGTAGAGTGTTTTTTTGGGTGGTTGCTGTGTTGCAGTTGCCTGCGCATGCGCATTTATTTGCGGGCGGGCGGGCGGTGCACAGTGAGTACATAGCATCCATCATTGTTGCGGAAGGTGGCTATATATTTGTTACACATAATTTCTTTGAAATGAAATACTTTTGAATTTGAACTTGGTGGTGGCGAGTCTTAAGAATGGCAAATGTTTACTAGTGGATCAGGCTGCTGATGAAGACGATTATGATCGATATTAAAGTGCATCTAAACTTGGCATTGGATCGGATTTCAACCCTTTTTAGGCAAACAATTAGCCGATAGGAACTTGGCCCCCTTTTTAACAGTTATGTTTTTGGTGGGATATATTCAAAGATTTTGGAAACTACGCCAGGGGGCGTTTTCTTACGTCAATGGATAATCCAATGACACTACACACGATGGGGTCTTAGATTATGAATAACGGCATGGGGTAGACACTTAGAGCAACGCGTCAAACCGCGCACGAAAATCGTGTTACTCTATGGGGTAGATAAGAAAAATACCGACCAAGTGCGAGTTGGACTCGCGCACTAAGGTTTCCGAACCTATCTACCATATGCTATACTAAAAGCTTTTTTTGCTCTTTGACTCAGCTTTGACTTTAAAAACTCCGCGACCATCCAACTTGACCCCTCTTTTATAGAAAAGTTCTTGAAACGGGAGCTCACCTTAATTGGTTAGTTGTGAGAAAAATTGTAATATTTAATGATTTTAGACTTTTCCCTTTATTTGTACTGTAAGACCTATCTTCTTGCCAAATTTCTTGATTTTAGGTCAACGGGAAGTATACCCTCTAGGTTTTGCTTTAGTGCATAAATGTATGGAGATGAGGACATAAAAAGCCATATCATTTGATTGAGTCGTTGTAAAAAATTGAAATTTTCAGATTTTGTATGAGTTTATGGACCTTAATATTCGTTATCAATTTCAACCTGATACCTCTCGTTCGTGAGAAAAAGGGTGTTGACAGACAGACAGACAGACATACGGACAACAAAGTGATCCTATAAGGGTTCCGTTTTTTTATTTTGAGGTACGTAACCCTAAAAAATCACCCCTGAAAATATTTTCATTCGAGTTTTTACTTTACCCCTTTCACATATTAATCTATACTAATTTACAACTTTCTAGTACTTAGGGTCTCTGAGCTGAGCCGCGGACAGACAGACAGACGGACATGACTGATATGAACTATAACGCTTCCTTGTCAACTACAGAACCCTAAAAATGAAATAGGATGACACACATTTTTTTTTTAAATAGATATCTAACAACACCCCATATGATGGGGAAACAAGAGAAAAAAAATCACCCCTACTTGTAGAGGAGGCAATCTAAACATTTTTTTTTTTATTATATTTTACCACTATCGGCGACTAAACCACGCAAGCCTTGCGCGCGAAAATCGTGTTACTCTATGATCGGCGCGGATGATCTCTGAGCTATGCCGCGGACCGACAGACAGACTAAATGAAGAAACTATAAGGGTTCCTTGTCGACTGCGGAACCCTAACAAGACGTTATCGAGCGATAGATGATATGATAGAACAGAAAGCTAGTTCTACAGTTTCTATTCTCTAATTTCATAACTGCTATCATCAGTTTCCGTGGTGTAGCGGTTATCACATCTGCCTAACACGCAGAAGGCCCCCGGTTCGATCCCGGGCGGAAACATATGTTTATGTTTTTCTTTCCATTTTAAATAAAAATAAATTTAAAATATTATTTTATGTTTGTACTTTTTTAATTTATTAAAAAAATTAAAAAGTAGAAGTAACGTCATGGTTGCACGCATGTCGGTCGAAGCGAGGTAAGATTTTCAAAGCGCCTTAATTGTTGTAAAAGCATAGATTTGTAAAAGCAAGGGATCGATTCGAAAAAGCATTCGACTGTCAGGAACTTTACCGTACCTAACTTTACCGTACCTATAGACACGGAATATGGACCTAGATAAAAATTTATATTTGGCCAAATGTATTTTTTTTACTTAAAATGTATGGAGCGAACGTTTTCAAATTACATTTGGCCTTAGATATAATTTTTGTTTGCTGACTAGACCATGGCGATGGTATTTTTAAATTATGATCAATTCAATAAAGTCGATTTGACATTCATTTATCGGATAGTTAACATCTTGAGACAAAGAAAAAAGTTTCCTTCGCGAATATTTCGTAAAGCCATTAAACTACGGAGTAAACATTAAACTATACCTACGATCTGACATTTTACTTACAATTGCTTTCGCTATTAAGTTACGCAATAGAAAAACTGAGGATCCTCTCGTCACTAACTCGAAGTCTATCAAGGTCAGGGTGTCTACTCTCAATTTCCGAGATATCGAAACGATACTATTCGAAAAATGTAAATTCAAAACTTCGTCCCTTGACTATTACAGTAGGATGTTTGGATGCTAATTAACTGGTAGTGCCAGTTAGAAAATTCATCCAACCAATATTCTACTCTATTTTTAGTGAAAGAAGTTATGAATTCGACTGGGGGTCTACTCTTAAAGTTCGATATCGATGTATTCGTTGTCGTTATCGTATCGTTGCCAACTCTAAACACTATCGATTCGACAATTCATCCGACCGATAATCGATAGATTTCCATCGTGCAAAATGCTACTCTAACACAAATGTCAATCTTCGAACATTTGAATTTGACACTTGTGGAAAACGACAATTGTTACGACAGCTCTAAAGGTATCGTTCAAAGTTTCGAAATTGGATAATTTGCGGCTTTTTCCCTGTATAATTAAATTTTTATTGTGTTTATAGTAAAAGAGCAAGTTTAAGAGGTAAGCGCAAGTTGTTTTGAATGTTTTTATTGAGAAAAATGAGTAAGAAATAGCTGTACTTTTGTAAAATATTTTGGTAAATTTTTCTCTTCTATTTTATACATTTTTCCTTCTAAATCATATAATTCCACTAAAACAGCCATTTCCTTTTCAGATTAGTGATGCAGAAAATTATATTTTAAATGTGGATGCACAGTATGGAGGTCATTCTCAAACTCAGGAGGGGCAACTCACTATGTTTTTATTTGGAACAATTCAATGATAAAAAGCCATTTTGAAAGCATTTCTCAAAATGAAACTGCATATATTCTGAGTGAGCATGTTATGAATTTTATTGTGTCTTTAGTCTGGTCGCTGAGAGAATTGCATTATCTACTGAAATTTTCTGAACTCATAGTGATAGGGCCCAGTTTTCCATGCATGTATCAATTTTATTGTGTATGCATTCTCTGAGCGACCAAAGCCACAGATTTAAATAACTACTTCAAGGCAAATAAATTAGCACATGATAT
This sequence comes from Athrips mouffetella, assembly GCA_947532105.1. Taxonomy (NCBI): domain Eukaryota; kingdom Metazoa; phylum Arthropoda; class Insecta; order Lepidoptera; family Gelechiidae; genus Athrips; species Athrips mouffetella. Next base: position 15,221,002 of record OX383974.1, read on the forward strand.
TTTTTCTATTTAATTTTCAGGGGACTCCGGTACCAACTTAGAACAATTGAAATGAACCTCAGAACGAATGTTTTAATAAAGTGCAGAAATGTGCCTGTTCTACTATTGAACGCACATTTGGAATGTTGAAACAGCTGCCTCTTGTCCACACACAAGCTGGATTTCTTGCCAGAAAAAACAGGAAAAATTGTAGAAGTAGCATGCTACGTATAGCACAACATGTGTGTTCGTGCTGGAGTTGAAGGGCTAGATCTAACGTTAGAGCAGCTGCGCCAAGAGAGGCGGAAAAGAAATAACATCAACCAACAGCCATTTGCCAAGTCGCCTACTACAGATGAATAGGACAAAGCTCCGTAATGCATGCAGTAGGCACAATAACAGGACACATTGCTCTCAATAAACATTACTACACTTTAGGCATAACAGACAGCCCTCTATGCAGGGCCTGTATTGAAAGGGACGAAACCATCAAACAATTCTGGAGTGCGAAGTAATCAACACTATCAGAGAAAACACGCTTGGAGGAGCAGACATATCTTTGGATCAACTACCAAACAAACTGGACAAACTGACTGAGTTCTGGCAACAGTTAGGGTGGCTAAATTGATGGCTAAATAAGCCCACGCACAATGGTCCATATATGACGAAGTGCGGAAACCACACACTTAATTTAGAACTTAGAGAGGCGGAGACAGCCACCAACATCTGCGAAGAGGGCAAAGGCTGAAAGAAAACTTAGTGAGAATGCTGGAGAGCAAACAAAAAATTTATTTTAGGTATTTTTTACTGTTATCTTACACATTGGCAATAAAAACCCCGAGAATCTTTATACCATCGAGGGCAAAGTAGTGACTAGCGCGTCCTGTCAGAAGGATCTAGGCATTACTGTTACTCAAAACTTGAAGTGGGAAGAACACATTACGAGTATTAGTATCACAAAAAGAGCAAATTCTCTACTATACATTATAAGGAAGGCATTTTTCCACATTGACAAAGAACTTTTCCTAAAGATATACAAAATCTATGTTCGTCCCTTGCTAGAGTACGGATATCAAATATGGAGTCCTTATTTTCAAAAGGACATCGACCTTCCAGAAACAGTACAGCAAAGAGAAAATGGTAACCTGCCTTTAAAACCTGGACTAGGAGCAACGCTTAGCATCACTGGGCCTTACCACATTAGAAGAGAGAAGAAGAAACATATAAGATACTAACTAGTTGCTACAATGAGCCAAAGATGGAAAAATCTTTGTCATGATTAAAAACAAAGAAACGTTCACACTCCTCGAGTGCAAGCAAACCTCGGTACCATTTCCTACCAAACCGTGTAGTCAAGAACGCCTCAGATGCATTTAAAAACAGATTAGATAAACATTTGACACAAGTGCAGTGATATACACGCATCAGCACCATGTGCTGCTAGTGTATCAAATGTAATAGTAATCTTACTTAATTTTCATGTCAGTCATTTGATTGGAAATGAAGTAAAATTTGGTTGAGGTGAATAAATATATTAATAATATAGACTCGCTCTATTTGAATTGTATTCTGCATGTTATGACTAAATAAATGATACTGAATATACAGGGTGTAAGGGAAGGTGTACCGAAAACTGAAAGGGCGTGCTCAGTCAACGAAACTGAACAACTTTCCCAAAGAAACTTTTCTGGGAAATGAAAAAAAAATTGACCTCTCCATACAAACTGCTTGAGCAGTGAGAAATTTGTACGGAGAGGTCAAAAAAAATTTACATTTCCCAAACATGTTTCTTTGGGAAAGTTGTTCAGTTTCGTTGGCTGAGCACGCCCTTTCAGTTTTCGGTACACCATCCCTTAAACCTTTTAGATAATTAAGATTATTAAAAAAGAAATAAGAATATTACTTACCGACTGTATCTGTTTCAGATTGAAAGTTTTTAATTTTAGTTAATGTAGGCATTGAAATATTCTATAATCTAAATATAAACAATGCACCTATGTAATTGTTTTCATTTTTAACTTAAAAAAAAAACGGTCTAGTGCGAGTTGGACTCGCGCGCCGAGGGTTCCGATATACCTTTAGTATTTCTGGAAGCAATAAAGTCCATTTTTAGGACCGCAAAACTAAATTTGTTTGTAAAGGGTTTTTGCATATTTCTAAAAAACTGTTTAATTTAGAAAGATCGTTATATTTTTGCTGTAATATTTATATAAACTTCTATCGACTGTAATTAATTCTTCCATTAACTTAATAAGGAAAAATTAAACTTAATTTTTCCATTCACAAACTTCGGAGATAAGAGGGGGGGGAACAGTAATTTTTTTTTATCATAACTTAAAAACTAAAGAGTTCTAAAAAAATACAAAAATATAGTTTAGAATGTACAAGTAAAGTCCTTGCATATGATACCCCACTCAAACTAGTACCGACAATTTGAAATTTAGGGCCACCTTTACATCAATAATGATAATTTTTTCTTAATTCTTTTACATGCAATTAAGTTGGACAACCATATTCCAAATTACAAGTCAATAGCATGAGTGGTTGCTGAGATATACAGGTGTGACAGACAGACAAAGCGGCACCATAAGGGTTCCTTTTTTTTACCATTTTGGTATCGGAACCCTAAAAACTATAAAAGTATCAATAAAAGATGTTTATTTTTTTATCAAATATATTAAAAATTAACAATATATATCAACAAATTTTGGTGATTGGGATCGATAACAGTCACCCTATGATTCCCTCTCACTGGAAATGTTATTTAGCAAGGTCCACAAGTTCTGTTTCTTCTCATATACGTCTCAGCTCGGCTAATTCTTCTGGTTCATTAGTAAGTCTGTTCTGTTCGAGACGGTAAAGACTTTCTTGAATGCAAGGCCTTCGTCTGGCTTCTTCTTCTATCGTGTCGATGGCAACACTCACACTTTTTTAGACCAGTATTCGGCAACGCAGATGGCATTTGGTCTGGCCTTGTACAGATCCTTTAGCGAGAATATTGTGGGGCTTGATGCGCATGCTGTGAGGTGAGACATACGAGTAGTTTGTGGCATCACACCGCAGTTGCAGATGTTTTTGCTAGCTTCTATGTAGCCCCATCAGCTCAGGTTGTCTCTGCATCTCCCAACCTCGGTGCGCAGTCTATTTAGGGCCTTCCAGGTTGGCCAGGGAAGTTTATGTCAGGTGGTAGTTTTTCTGCAGGTGGGACAAAGTTGGGCAGGGAGAACTTGTTACTCCATAAGTCTACCCTGGATTTTGAGGCCTCATCCATGCAGGTGGTCACTGAGTCCAAGAAACTAGAGCGGCTTTTCAACCTCGGTCTCCTGTTTTAGTTTTTCAATGGCACAAGCTACCTCTCTGCCAACGGCTGGGGGAGCAATGCCTGCCAGTGGATATAGCATCATCATCGGAGTCTTCATCTGGCTGTAAATAATAAATAACATTTTGAAATTAATAAATAACTTGCTCCGTGTCATGCTGGCAAAGAATAATACCAACCCATCTCTACCTATGGATGTCGTAAGAGGCGACTAAGGGTTAATGAACCAGACAATGGACAGCAGCATTCTTATGTGTATCATATCATCTTTCATTCTGCAGTTACCAACAACGGTCCATGGTGCCAGCCGTTATGTTAACAAGCGTGGTGACTATGGTACATCCCCTCCTCATTGTTTCTGCACAAGCTGGAATTTTGGAGGGAGTTTTCTTGTTTCATGGGATTTCATGATGATATTTAACTTCTTAATTTCTTATTTATAGATTTTATTTCTGACTGTTTCCTTCGTTAATACCTAATCTTTATTAACTATATATTTTTTTTATGTTACAAGAGAGCAAATGAGCAGGTGGGCCACCTGATGGTAAGTGGTCACCGCCCAACAATAATGGCATATTTTGACACTAATAAGACAGCAAAGCGCGTTGCTCACTTTGAGAACTAAGCTGGTATGTCTCATGTGCCCGGAATTTCACTTGCTCCCTTGCCCCTCAAACTGAGACACAGCAGTGCAAACAGCTGCTTCACGGCAGAAAAAAACAAGGGGGTGGTACTTCCCCAGACGGACTTGGCTGCTGTACGGCTCGAAAGAGCCTCACAGCAAAAATTCGCCTCAAGATAAATAGGTTATCTGATTGTTAATAATGAAAATATATTTACTTACTTTTTGCCACTCTTGGACAAATTTTCACTGCCTCCTAATGAATTGAGCTCTTGGGTGAGTTGATCCTACAACTTTTTGGCCTTGGCCCTTCCATTTTAACTTGAAAATTTCAACTTCAACTTATATTAGCAGTCGGAAGAATTTTAGCAGCATATGTCAACGTCAAGTCGAGGCGCGTGGTGAAATGACATTTGTAGGTTTTTTAAAGTGCCGCTTTTATATCTGCGGTTTAATTATATTTTAAGTAATATACATATGCTTTACACACAAGTTGGCAGTCGTATTTATTCTTTTAAATTAAAACTACACTTAAAGTACAAAAATACAATAAAATAACTGTTTAAAATAATGTTTTTAAGTAATTTATTAAAAACCGGTAAAATGCCTTGAAAACAACCTTTTCATTCAATCAACCCTCAATCACGGACATCCCTATCTGGAATTGTCAATGGTTACGAGAAAAATAAAACGGTTATTGTCTATGCTTCGATAATGCGTTCGTCTTTCGACAGTACAATAGAGTACCATTTTATCGATAAATCGAAATAGTATCGTATCGATCCGATTGTTCGATGTCGAACTTTAAGAGTAGACGCCCTGAATCGAAGTACGATATATCGAAAATTGAGAGTAGACACCCAGGATAGATCTACGCCACTCTTCGCAGACTTCGCAGTTTTGTACTGGTGAAAGCAAAAGCTTCTTTTGCGCTTTTAAAGCGTTCGGAAAAAATCATAACCTATCAATCTACAGTCAATGCAATTTGTCAGATTAATTGCATAAGTTAACCGTGAAACGGAGAGATGCAGGTACTTTCTCTTGGAAAAATGCATAAGATAAGTAAGTATTTATATGAATGAGATGTAAGGTTAGTACGAGCATTGTCACTTTCGTTAGCTATTCTATTCAAATAGCTTGATATTTGAATACGATTTACATAATTTTATAACTTGCTTGTCTGTAACGAACGAAACTTAACGTGGCGGTATTATAATTTGTCTAGGATGGAGGAGACGACACGACGTACCAGTCAAGAGGGCCTGGGAGCCAATTTTTGAAAGTCACCGGGTGATTTTCGAGATTTTCAAAATTAAAAAAAGCCACGATAAACTCATCACGAGGAAATTTTTGGTAAAAAATACTTCTTGTGAACACTTGAAACTAACCATGAGAAACTTAGATAAATTCCTCAGAAAGATGGTTAGTTTCATCAACAGAATCACCTGCAATATTTTCCGCGGGATAAAATCTTAAAATAGTCCTAAGAAAGATTCATATTACAAACATTGAAACCGATTTTTTTTTTTTTTTTTTGTTTTGTATTAACACTAAATACGACGTACAAATAAAAGAAAATACAACATAATTTTTTAAAATCACTAACAACATGTTTAATTCAATAGTTACTTGTAATGTTAGTTGTTACATCAAATTAAATTAAATTAAATTATAATGTAAACTTAAATCGAAAAAAAAAAAACTATTAATTTCAGTATATTGCAGTTTATGGTCTGATTGTAACGTAAATTTTGTTTTTTTAGTCAATTTTATTTTGATTAAATATACAGGGCGTCCCAGTTAATGGGGGGAAAGTATCTTTAATTCTTAAGGTAGACAATTTTACTCAAAGGATGATAAATCGACTGGTGCTCCTTCAAGACACTACTCAGTTTTCTTAGAAAAGTTTAATTTTAATGATGAGCCTATCGATTGGTGCTATAAAGTACAGATTTATTTTTTTAGTACTGATTTGATTTATGTACGGCAAACATGATTTCAAAAAAAATTTCGAATGCTGTTTCACTTTTCCTTTGAGAAAAATATACAATCTTTAATTAATGAGACCTTTGTGAAGTATAACTATGAAATAGTAGAATATTAAATGGAATGCTACCTTCTGATTTAAGATTAATTTCATAATGATTATTTTTTAGGCAGAGACCACAAGCCAGACCACGGCTACACCTGCTTATTCCTCTTCGCTGATCAAACCTTCCACACACATTCGTCGCTTTAAGGTACTTTTGACCAGGCCTATATTTAGAACGACCTGGATTTGTCCTATTGGTACGTTAGCCAGGGCCTTCCCCTTCCAATGTTTCCAAATTGGACTTAGTGGGATTTAGTACGTATTGTTTACCACTCGTTTACTTAGATTATGTAGCTGAAAATATTTTTCAAAGAAGCATGCTTAAAAAATTTGAATAGCAAAAAAAATTTGGTCGTCCCATATAAAGCCTTCTAAGGAAGGTGTAAGGTTTGTATGGGAAGAAGGCCAAAAATTATTTTGTTCAGTTTTATAGGCTGAACAACATAAGTAATTATTAAAATTGGTAAAGTTTTATGAAAATAACTCTATACATACAACGTGTTAGTGGAATAAGCGAAACCCTCATACACCTGATTTTTATTAATTATTTTAACGGGATTTTTTTTACGAAAATGAATTTATGATTCGAAGATCCGAAGGTGGTAGGGCTTTTGTGGAAAGTCCGTCTGGGGAAGTACCACCCCCTTGCTTTTTTCTGCCGTGAAGTAGCAGTGTTTGTACTGCTGTGTTTCGGTTTGAAGGGCAAGGGAGCCAGTGAAATTACAGGCACATGAGACGTACCATCTTAGGTCTCAAAGTGAGCAACGCGCTTTGCTGTCTTATTAGTGTCAAAATATGCCATTAATAAGACAGTGGGTGCTATGGGCGGTGGTGACCACTCACCATCAGGTGGCCCACCTGCTCGTTTGCTCCCTTGTAACAAAAAAAAAATATTATCCTTTCCCGTAAAAAAAATCTTTAAAAAAGTGTTTGAGTTGTTGTTGTATTGTTATTTTAAAGTTTCATTATTGCTCTAGTTTCATCGTTGTTCTAGTCCGCGCACTTCGCGCACGCCACGCCCACTTCCCTCCCCCGGCACTGCGGCTAGCGCGCGTATCCACAGAAAAAAAATTAAAATAATAATAAAAAATACCCCTATTAAAAACCCGTGAAATTGATTCTACTCTCGATTCTGAACAAACTATTTTCTCAACCTAGGATAAACCGTGCCTAACTTGGGTCATTCCGGTCTGATACTTTATTAACGGATCCTTTAATTAAAGGATCAGAATTATTTTATTAATTTTCTATTCCGGTCTGATCCTTTGTGTAACAGTATTAAAAAATTATTTTACTCCGTTCGGATCCTTTGGGTAATAATAATAAGGTCTTACAAAAATCTAAGTAAGTACCTAGAATTACAATTTCTCACTTCACGCTTCTTAGTTGAAGTTTCCGGCGGTTTATTATGTGGCAGATAATAATTATAACATAATGTTGTATGCAAAAAGCCACAATAGACCGTTGTAAATTGATTTCAGACAAACTTTAATGGGATGACTAAGCGAGACGGTTATTTTTTTATATTTTTGTTAAATTAAGTGGGGCAAAAAAATCGAGTGGTGAAAAATAAGGGCTTGAATGCAACAATCAAAACAAAAGACTTGCCTACAAAATAAACAGCTCGACCCAACTTATACATACACATGCTTCCTGAGCAGGTACTTCCGGACGGGTATACCACATTGCAAGCTTTCAATAAACGAGCCTACAAAACAAATATCTTAAAGGCCGGCGGGGCACCTGTGTGTGATCCCCCTGGAGCCTGGAGTTACGAGTGTCCATCTTCTTCTTCTATTTGCACTTAATTCAGGTCAATAATCCATAGCCTAATAAACACGCATGCTTTATTTGCTAGTTACTCCAGTAAAAATAATGTTTTGCAAAACATTAAATGCTAATAGCTACTTTTTTGTGTATATCGTATTTAAATATGATGTTAAGACGCAATATTTACGAATCCACCTAAAATTTAAATGTTAAGACGCAATATTTACGAATCCACCTAATCTTTTTTCTATCAAGAACTAATTAAAAGTCACCCCATATAATCACATTTATTTTTAAAAATATCGTGTTTTTAATAGCAATCAGGCGATAGGACATCGCTGAGCATGGGCAGTAAAAAGTTTTTGTATGAACGTTATGAAATACTCAATCTAAACCTAAAATACGGAACCCAATAATGCGCGTGGCCCAACACTCACTTGGCCGGATGTAACGGGCCGATGGTCCGACACGGAATTACACGAAGAATATAACAGAGTATATTCCATTTTAGGAGTCTTAAAATGAGTAATAATACAATAGGAATCTTAATATAAATGATCATAGATTTTTGTTCAACTCGTAAATAAAATAAGGGTCTGATTATGCATTATTACTTAAAATAATTGCTTGAAAAATACTCGTCTAGCGCCGCGAATCGGCGCATACCTCTTTGGTTAAAATCTACTTGTCAAACAGGAAATAGAAATGTGTGAGGGAAGTGGGTAGGATTGGTGATGTTAGCCATAGCCTGCTGGTTTGTAGCTCTCTGATTGGCTGGTTTGGGCGGTCGTATCTCTAAATTCGAAAGGTGTGGAACATGGAAGCTACATCGCCCTTTTTTGCTGCGACCCGTGAATCGTGAGAGGAAGATGGACCCCGCTATGACAAGAAAAATCTGCGAAAATGAAAAAAAGTGACCGTTCGCCGAGTTTCGTCGCTGCAATTGACAAAAGCTAAGTATCTAGGGCATTTCTTCACCCAATTAGTAAATTAAGTTCAATTCGACATTACGATTAAATGACGCTTTCCTAAGTTGCCCGCCGATGGCGATCTTTGTCAAGAAAATTATTATTTTACTAAATATTTTTGTGTTATAGCGACCTTTGGAGCTCTAAACGTCAAAACGCGTGTTGAGTAAGAATAAAAACCAATATTTATAGAGTAGTTTTACCCGAAGGGGGACTAGATGTCTTAGTACTTAGTTCATCTTCCTTTAAAACTTACAGGAGGTCGATGGACCATGTGAAATCGGCAGAACGCAGGGGGAGCTGAGCGTCCAATTCCAAGCCAGCAGCAGTCCAGACGACCCAGTCATAGGTTCAGTATGCCAGTCGCAGACGGGTAAGAAGATTTAATATTTACTCCTCAAATCGGCCAATCTACTTTGAACGATTTATGTCAGTCAATTATTTGAGCATATCTATCCTTCTCTGGGATTCTATACAATCAATTTTACTAACTTTAAAAAGGTATAGCTACAACTGAAAGCTACTACCCACTTCAATATAAAATTCAATTCTAAGTCTGTTATAAAGAAGGTCTTTTTGGCTCAAGTGCTGCAAATGGAAAACGCATTTGATTCATCTAATAAACTCATTCTTTTCAATGCTACAAGCTAAGATACAAAGCTGATGATATATAAATTCGACTTGGGAAATATAAAACCCAGTATATTGCAATACATCCATACCGGGGTTGCAAATACAACAGGAGTCAGTTTGTAAGTCATCTCGCACATAGAAAGTAATAAAAACCCTTTATTTATATGAAAAGATTGAGCTGAAAGGACTGGATATATTTCAGGCCTTTCCACTGTTAAAATAAACTAAATTTTCTTGAAGAAAGTCAAATATCAATCTTGGAGAAGTTTAGATGTACTATTCTGATGTTTTCATGTACCATTTACAGCCTTCGGATCTGCCTGCTTCCTTTCACACAAACTATTTACAGCACCTATAGGCTCATACTAATCAATGCATTTATTCTAGGAGATTAATTGTATAGAAATTCAACTTATTCATGGTACGCACTCAAACGGAGTAGGGTTACTCGTTGATCACCTCGTCGGGTCCAAAAAAGTAGTTTAGACATCTCATCGGCCAACTTACGACTAGGACAATCCCAATAACATAGGCTTCAAGAACTACAGGACAAGCGTTAGGTAACATTAGGACTTTCTTTAGATTTTCCTTTAGGTTCAGCTAGGATAGTTAGAAATTTAGACATTACCACATTTAGATATACTTACATCAATAGACAGTTAAACTTATACACACTTTCATGCATAAATACAACTTAATAGTTTAGGCTACAACACTCATGTCAACTTTAAAATTAAATGACTTGACCAAACTTATGCAATATATTTGTTAAGTGTAGTGAAAAAGATGCATGTAACATTTTGTTTCATGTTTGGCACCATATCGCTAAATAATTTGAGCCTTACGAGTATAGAGTAGAAAGTCCTAGTCATTTCGCAGTTTGCCTGGTTTTCCTCTTGTCCTCCACATTATTAGAGTTTTTAACGTTCCAGCGCACTCCGGACACTTCATACAAAAAGCACGAATTTGAAATTGGAAGGTCGCGTAGGCCCGCATATTCAATAAAAAAGACCCTCAGAAGACCGTGAGAATCGCTCGGGCGGGTGCACGCGGGGGTGCGGGGTGATTTTTTTTTTTGGTTTCATTCTTCCTTTCGGAAAGGCAAAGAGTACAAAGCCCATACAGCCATGTCTGATGTCTTTAATCTTTCTTTTTGCTCCCCTCGTAAAGCGATAGTGAACTTTACGAAGGAAAATGTTCGTGACTTTTTGGGACAACACAAACGGGGCTTAAACACGAGATCACTTGAAATCTTCATCAGCTGCGCACTCCGTAGTAAATTTACTGCATAACACACTATCTTTATTGTCCACTAAATCACTAAAACACAAAAAAACTAAATTTCAATTAAGCAGGCAAACGCCCATGTCGAGTTCCCGCCAAAAAGCCGGTGCGGGGTGAATTGCAATGGGGGTGGAGAGTGTTCGTTCCTCAGAGTAAACAACTATAGAGTCCGTCATATACATATTCTGTATGAACTAGTGAAGTGTAAAGCGTCTCACTTTCGTCCATACTAGTCGGTCAAAAAACTCAGTTAAGTTTTACAAAAATCAAGATATCTTTAAAAATCTAATGTTTTAGTATAAACTTTGTTTGCGAAAGTGAAAATATATAGTTTTTACTTGTGGATTGATCATTAATACTAAGAACGGAAGCGTAAATAATCCGTAATAGCCATTTTATGCGTGATATTAAACACCGTTTTTTTCCTGAATGGTAAGTGTTTTCACCAGAAAAACTGTGGTAGTAGCATTTATTAGTCCCATGTCACATATTTCTCAGTGAGAAAGAAAAAAAATTTCATTTTTAGGATTTGAAAAAGATCCATACATTTTAGTATGGAGGTCCCTCGCAAGAAAGTGATACGCTTATGGCTCCTTCCTTAGCAGAAAGAGCTCTTAAACCTCCTTGGTTCGTTCTGTATGATAGTCATCATAACATCCCATGAAACGTCCACTACAGGACAGGGAGCTCCCTCCAGAATTCTAGTTTTTGCTGAAAAAAATGTGGAGGGGAAGTACCATAGTCACCTCGCTTGTTAGCGTTACGGCTGGCACTAAGGACCGCGGTTGTAGGTGACCGCAGTAAGTAAGATGTAAGATACAAAGGAGGATGCTGCTGCCCATCATCCAGTTAACCCTTAGTCGCCTCTTACGACACCCACGGGTATCCCGTGTGGTGCCGGCAAAGAATAGTACCAACCCATATGATAGTACTATTACTTTATTCTGTGGTTCCAGTTAAAAAAGGAGGTGCCGGTAATATCTCTCTCAGCGGTACCCTTTTCTTTTAGCGGTATGCTATGACGTTTCTTCAAGAGGTACTGTCAAGAGCACTTCACAATGGACTTTGTGCCGCTCTTATTTTAAGAGCTGTAGGATTTAAAGTCACACTTCGACTGTCTAACTTGATCTGCTCTTGACTGTACGTGATTAATACGTAATTTAGACGGCCTCTAACTGGGTCACCAAGGAGGTATAGGACTGGTAGGCCTTGCGCAAAGTACGCCTGGAAAAGTACAGCGCACTTTTAGTGGTTGGAGGACGCTGTTTTGCAGATCCTCTGGTTCAGGACGTCGTCTCTTAGAAATCCACGTTAAGAAATGGAGAGGTATTATTTTTTAAATACCTGGAAATTGAGGAAATTAAAGTTAGGTAGTTTATAGCGGTGCCTCCAAACGGACTTAGGCTACTTTCGTTTACTGGAGTACAATCAATAGCACAGAATAAAGTAATAGTACTATCATACAGAACGGACACTCTCCGACCCCCGCCCGCAATCTACCCCGCACCCCCGCGCGCACCCGCCCGCTAGATTCTCGTGGTCCTGCTGAGGGTTTTGTACTGTTTATACGAGCCTACGCAAACATCCAATTTCAAATTCGCGCTCGATGTATGTACCTGGAGTCCGAGGTGTGGTTATAGTTAAGGCTTAAATATACCTATTAGGTAACATTTTTGAATATTTAAATTTTATTGCCTTCAACACTTTCGTTACTTTTATTTACTTTCTTAGACAGAATAAACTGACCATGAACTTGATACATGAAATTTACGTGTCATTAAATTTATTTATCTCAAAGCCGTTTTAAAATATGAATTAATTCGTCATTCTGTTCATTAAGAGTATTTATCCTCGCCCGACTTAAAACCCTATCGAGTACGCATGAGATGCTCTTAAATCGTCAGCCAGCTTCTCGGACCCTTTCAGAGATCAGAGAAGCTGCCAATCAAGAATGAGATAGGCTACCGCAGGAGTTACTGGATAAAGCCGCGATTACACCTGCTTGAATTTGACGACTGAATAAGAAATCTACCTAGGAGGCTACGTAGAAAAAGACGTTTGTGAATTCAGAGTTCCAGCTAGGAAGCTAAGTAGAAAAAGTGCCTACTAATACAGTTGCTGAATAGTGATGTTCCGATAGCGATAGTTTCGCTGTCGGTAGTTAATCTTGAAATACAGTAACTCTGTTGAATAGCCTTATCGAAAATAATTATTGTACAATAAAATGCTATCGATTGTTAAAAAATGGCTGATACAACCTCAAGACAAATACAACCGATAATTGAAAGAAGAAAAAATTACAGACAAACTTATTTGCGGTCTTAAAGATGGGCTTTATTGCTTTTAAAAATACTACAGGAATATCGAATCCCTCGAAGCGAGAGTCTGCCTCGCACTTGACCGTTTTTTTAATATAAGTATATTTTTGTTCGATATGTTGAATTAATCATTCGCACTTGGACATCACTAAACATGCTAAGTCCCTTCAAGTAAAGGAGTTAGAAGGTTTAGTGATGTGAAAATTTTGCGAATGATTAATTCGAATCGAACAACTTGTCCATAAAAAATAAAAATAAAGCATTATCTTGGTTTAATAATAAGTACTAATAATAAACTTAAAAAATTCACTATAAAAAAATTTGTATACGACTGTTCGGTTGAGTCAAGGAGTGATCACAGCTAGCTGGATTCAAAGACTAATTCGGCATACATTGCTCGTTGAAGTAAGGATAATGCAATAACATAACCAAGCCTCCCAGCAATGTATGCCGAATTAGTCTTTGAATCCAGCTAGATGTGATCGTGGCTTTAATAGGCTGACAATACATTTCCGTGATGTTTTTATTTTTATTTAACTTAAATGGACAAATGAGACCTGAACATTGCCGTGCCAAATCTTATGAATGAGAGTATTTCTGATCAAACAAAAACAATGGCTGTGGTAAATGAAGTGTATACATTTTTTTCTCTTTTTTCTTGCAGGTGCACATAGTCATTCGCCGTAACTGAACAACTTTCAGTAAATAAAACTATCAGAGTCTTCAATACTCTTCATATAAAATTGCAAATGGACAGTTTAGCCACGATCACATCTAGCTGGATACAAAGACTAATTCGGCATACATTGCTGGGAGGCTTGGTTGTGTTATTGCAATATCCTTACTTTAACGAGCAATGTATCCCGAATTAGTCTTTTAATTCAGCTAGGTGTGATCGTGGCTTTTTTGTGGAAAAGAGGATTATTTTAATATTTTCTGAAAGTTTTATTTACTGAAAATTATTCAGTTACGTTGACTGACCACACCCTTTCAGTTTTCGGAAACCAGTCCCTTAGACCATGTATTGGTCAATTTAATTTCGATGCGAACACGGAATTCAATTAAAATTAATCATTCGTACTCGGACATCACTAAACCTCCTTACTCCCTTCAAGTAATGAACTTAGGAAGTTTAGTGATGGGTAAATTTTGCGAATGATGATGAACAACTTGTCGATAAAGAATAATTATTATTCATGGTGTAATAACAAGTACGAATATATTTTTTTTAAAAATTCACTATAGATTACCATCGATACTTGAAAGATTCAGATATTTTCTATACGACTGTTCAGTAGAGTTAATAAACCTGCTTTGCGACAAAAAAAATCGTAAAAAGAACTAGGTAAAGGAGTGATCACACCTAGCTGAATTCAAAGATTAATTCGGCATACATTGCTGGGAGGCTTGGTTATGTTAATTGAAATATCCTTACTTCAACGAGCAATGTATGCTGAATTAGTCTTTGAATTCAGCTAGGTGTGATCACTCCTTAACTCTACACTGCGCGTGGCTTGACACGAAGTACGAACTTGGTCGGTTTTTTAGTATCGATTATTACCGGTACTTTTAAGAATTCGATATTCTCGATATTTTCTATAGGAATATTCGGTAGAGTTACTGTATTTTTAAAATTCAACCATCGATCTCGTTATCGCAGCAACACTGATTCAATAATTTTCAAAATTTACGGTTCGGTTAGGTACTCAATCAATCGCCAGTTAAGGGCTCCCGCACACGACCGAGAATCGGTGGCCGATTTTTTGTCGGCATCCCGCTCTGACGTGTTATCGCCTGGATCTTCCGTCCTTGTCCTGGCCGATAATCGCCCACCGATTCTCGGTCGTGTGCGGGAGCCCTAAAGCGCGACGGAGTCAGATGTGTCCGTGTACAACACTTGCAAGTGCTTGACTAGTGCAACACTGTTAGTTTTGAATATAGCGGTCTTTAATTGTTTTTCTAGTAGGAGCGCTTGTTTTAAGTAAAAAAGTATACCATCAGTTAGGCCATTATTTTTTGTTCGACAAGTTGTTCGATTCGAGTCAATCATTCGCATTTGCCCATCGCTAAACCTCCTAACTCTTAGGGCTCCCGCACACGACCGAGTTTTTGTAGGTCCGATTATCGGGCACATTTTTCCCCCGATTTTACGACCGATTTTGTGACCGACCCAACGCACACGGGCGATAATCGGTGACCGATTTTCTTGTATGACGAATGACAATAGGGAGGTGATCGATCAAAATAATATCGACACACGATGTCGATGATTTTATTTTTTGTTAGTGAGATAAGATTCCATGAACATATTTTTTTATAAGTCTCGGTATTATCAAAAATGCTTCTAATGGTCATTATTTGTTAATATACAGGGTGTTAGGCTAGGATACCTATACATGATGTAAGAGTAAGTATAAAAGGTGTTAGGTTAGAATGACTAAGTACTATACGTACAGGGTGCTAGGGTAAGTATACAGGGTGTTAGGTTAGGATTACTATACAGGATGTTAGGGTAAGTATACAGGGTGTTAGGTTAGGATAAATACACAGGGTTTTAGGGTAAGTATACAGGGTGTTAGATTAGGATCACTATATGTACAGGGTCTTATGGTAAGTATACATGGTGTTAGGATAGGATAACTATACCGGGTGTTAGGTTAGGATCACTATGTGTACAGGGTTTTAAAGTAAGTATATAGGGTGTTAGGTTAGGATTACTATACAGGGTGTTAGATTAGGATAACTATATGTCCAGAGTCATCTATACCCGTGGGTGTCGTAAGAGGCGACTAAGGGCATATGAACCGGAGGATGGGCAGCAACAACTTTCTGTGTATCGTACGATCTTACATACTGCGGTCACCAACAACAGCGGTTGCCAGCCGCAACGCTTACAAGCGTGGTGACTATGGTAAATCCCCCTCAAAGTACCACGCGATTTTGCTGGAGATCTGGTTGGAGTTCCCTGTCGTGCAGTGGACGCTTTTATGGGATGTTATGATGATATTACGATGTGTACTTCGTGTGGCCTGGAACAGCGGCAAATAAAATTAATGGACCGTCCATAGGGTATCACTGATCGATTGATAGTTGGTACTTGCAGGTATCCTAAACCAATAAATTCTTCACAATAAATAAATACAATAAACTTTTAATTCACTACCCGACTACGGCAACAAGGAGGGTTATGATTTTGAACGGTATGTATGTATACTGGTCCTTCATAATTTACAATTTATTTGACAAACCGTTAAGATACCGTTAAGAGCGTCTTCATCATCCGCTGGGTATAGTAGGACTAGCGGTCCGCCCCGGCTTTGCACGGGTCGATATAGTATCTTTTGTGTCGGGGGTTACTAAAAAAGAGTAAAAACGATTTGAATTTATTTTTAATTTGGATTTATTTTTAATTACTTACCTAGTGGTAGGGATTTTGTGCAAAGTCCTTCTGGTGAAGTACCACCCCCTTTCCTATTTCTGCCGTGAAGCAGCAATTCGAAGGGTAAGAGAGCCAGTAAACCTACCGGCACATGAGACATACCATCGTAGTTCTCAAAGTAAGCAACGCGCTTTGCTATCTTATTAGTTTCCAAATATCCTATACTATTAAACGAGCAATATTTGTACAGTACCTGGTCGACCGAGCTTCGCTCTATAATAGCTTCCTGAACATTAAAATATCATCGGGTGAGCAAGCTATTCTACTCGCCAACAGATGGCGCTGTAGGTTCTGTCTTAAAGACGGTGTTTTAAAAAAAATGATTTACAGGTACTGATGGAGCCTTGAATTCGAAGTCATTTATTTGGGTTTATACCAAGGTACGAATAATGTGGCCTAAGCGTTACTAATGCATGTTTTAAAAGTAATTATTGTGACATAACTTTAATAGTCAGACATAAAGGCAGAATTAGACGAAGGAAATATTTAGGCGCCAAAAATGAGACACGGCAAAAATGTTGCCTGCCTCGCGTAGTCATGCCTAGCCGGTCGTTTACACGGAGCCGCCGCGCCGCCGCCACTGCCTCTTGTGATGACCACTGTTTAAGCCACGATCACACCTAGTTGAATTTAAAGACTAATTCGGCATACATTGCTGGGAGGCTTGGTTATGTTAGTTGCAATATCCTTCCTTCAACGAGCAATGTATGCCGAATGTATGTATGCTTCAACGAGCAATGTATGTCTGTATCTATAGCGGTTACGACTCGGCTTTGATGAATCAGTCAGTCAGTCAGGCTTTGATGAATCAGTCAGTCATATATTTATAATAATATGACCACGGCTATTATCTGTACATCAAGTATGAATATTTTAGATGACACTATTTTCTTGTTTCATACTTTTGAGAGCAAGATTTGCCAGTAGTCGGGTTCTAGTTTTTGAACATTTTTTTTTTTCAATGTATATAAGCTTAACGATATTCTCCTTCCAGCCCGACTAAATACCATTGACGTAAGAAAAAACGCTGCGCTTCTAGGCGTAGTTTCCAAAATCTTTGCTAAATACGAGTGACAGCCGACTAAAAACGATATGTTGTTTATCGTTTAGTGGTTTTTGAGTGAGTTTGATTAATATTAAAATAACTTTAAACATCAATAAACCAATTCCTCGTAATATCTAGGAGAGCCTATACTTTAATTATTTGCCCCTATTATGTACAGGACTTACGTGCCACACGTTGTAGGTATATACCTAATCCGTTTCAAGAGTCAATGCCAACACTTACCAACACATTTTGCAGCCATAGAACCAGACAAACCACCAAGAACCAGACGAACCAGAGTATATTTAACGAAAAAAATAACATTGTTTTACAATAGTTATTTATGCAACTGTTGCGTAATGAGAGTAATTTTAACACGAGATCTGGTTTTTGATACGAGGCGCAGCCGAGTATCAAAATAGTATAGATCGAGTGTTAAAATGACTAATTACGTATAGTTGCATACAAAACTTTATCTACGACCGACAAAATAAAATAAAATTTTAAAAAGTAGTGATCAATTCATGGAACTAAGAGGACAGTTAGCTAGTACAGTTAATTAAAGTTATTCCGTTATTCCAGATCCAGAGCTTGTGGATGGAGTTGCTTTAACAATAACTTCATGTTACACCCGGTATATGGTTACTGACAGCCTCTTGTAGACTCATGTTCTCCCGGTACATACTTTCCATTTTGTTCAAGTCACTTCTTTTGTTGCCACGGTCACTTTATATAGAAGCGAGCCAACTGTCAGCCTCTTGTCGATTTATGTACTCCTGGTACTCTCCGTTTTCTTTTAAATATAGGTAGGCAGTCGTCACCCCAGTAAAAAGTATTTTTACAAAATTACTTTAAAGTAGGCTGTATGTAGTACTGTGGTAGTATTGCCTTAGCCTATGCAGATTGAAAATTATGTATTATAACAGTTGCGGAATGAAAATCCATACTCCATTTCCGTACTGCTCGTAGTATGGAACAGTGTGGAAATGAAAATGATAGCGGACAATGACCTCAATTTAGAATCTGTCATTGGTTTCGAATTTGGAATATTCCGGTACGGGAGTAGATAAACTTGTTTCTTCTGACAGCTTTAGCTGATTACTATTGATCATCGTGCACAATAGCCTTGATATAGGTAGTTGCAAAATGTGTTGCTAAGCTTTGGCATTGACTCGTGAAACAGATTATATTATATTCACTAGGACCTACTCTAGACTCTAGCGCACCTAATGTACTAACGCAGAGCAACAGAGGGGTACTTGCGGTGAAGCGGGGGGAGGGGGGCGGGCATCGTAAATACGGAGCACCTTGTTTTAAAGGGTGATATATGATAACTAAACACTAGCTCTACACGTTGGCCACGTGGCCACGCCGGCGGCGCGGCCAAAGTCTACTGGGCCCGTTTGCGTGAGTTTTCCGTTGGCGACCAACGCTCACCGGCGGCGTGCCGTCTCGGTTTTCGGTTTTTTGTGCACGATTCAATGGGATTTGCCACAAGCCGCAAACGGCGTTCACACGTTGGCCGTTTCCTCATTTCCAATAAGTGCGTAGGAGTAGATGGACGTTTTTTTAGGGTTCCGTACCTCAAAATAAAAAAACGGAACCCTTAAAGGATCACTTTGTTGTTCGTCTATCTGTTTGTCAAGACCCTTTTTCTCACGAACGAGAAGAGGTATCAGGTTGAAATTGATAACTAATATTAAGGTCCATAAACCACACAAGATCTGAAAATTTAAATTTTTTACAACGACGCAATCAAAAGATATGGCTATTTATGTGCTCATCTCCATACATTTATGCAAAAAAGCAAAACCTACAGGGTACTTCCAGTTGACCTAAAATAATGAAATTTGGCAAGAAGCTAGGTCTCACAGTACAAATAAAGAGAAAAGTCTGAAACCATTTTTTTTTAATTATATATAAATCGTCCAAGAAAGCCGGGTCTGCAGCCGAATGGGCGGCATCTAAAAAAAAAATAAAGTACGGCAACCTGATGGGGTCTTACTTTTTTGTCCCTTTCGCAGTTGAGGTGGCTGGGCCTTGGTGTGCGGAGGCAAAAGCGTTCGTACGCGATCTTGGGCGGCGTCTCAGGCAGAGTGGGGCTGACCCCCGCGCCGCCGAATCGTACCAGATTTAACACATTTCGCTGGCGATCCAACGGGGAAATGCTGCCAGTGTAATGGGAACTTTCCCTTCAGGTACGATTCGGGGTGGTCTATTTGAATAAGTGTTACCTATTTTTAAATATTTTGTTATGTTTCCTTGTTATCTTTTATTGTTACAGTCCTTTGTTGTTTTATGAAATCATTAAATATCTCAATTTTTCTCATAACTAATAGTAACCAATTAAGGTGAGCTCCCGTTTCAAAAACTTTTCTATAAAAGAGGGGTGAAGTTGGATGGTCGCGGAGTTTTTAAAATCAAAGAGCAAAAGCTTTTAGTATATCATATGATAGATAGGTACGGAACCCTTAGGGCGCGAGTCTGACTTGCACTTGGCCGGTTTTTTAGGGTTCCGTACCTCAAAAGAAAAAAACGGAACCCTTATAGGATCACTTTGTTTTCCGTCTGTCTGTCTGTCTGTCAAGACCCTTTATCTCACGAACGGGTAAAGGTATCAGGTTGAAATTAATACCATATATTAGGATCTATGAACCACACAAGATCTGAAAATTTCAATTTTTTACAACGACGCAATCAAAAGATATGGCGTTTTATGTCCTCATCTCCATACATTTATTCAAAAATGCAAAACCTACAGGGTACTTCCCGTTGACCTAAAATTATGAAATTTGGCAAAAAGCTAGGTCTTACAGTACAAATAATGGGAAAAGTCTGAAATCATTAAATATTACAACTTTTCTCACAACTAATGGTAACCAATTGTGGTGAGCTCCCGTTTCAAGAAAATTCATATAAGAGAGGGGTCAAGTTGGATGGTCGCTGAGGCGATTTTTGTTTTAGTTCTATTTAAAAAAACCGGCCAAGTGCGAGTCGGACTCGCGCACTGAGGGTTCCGTACCACCACATAAACATAATTGTGTTAGTTGAAATTTCAGTAAGTTAATGTGCTAGATTTTTTGAGTCCAACACGCGCTTGACCAAATTTTATTATTTGTTGTTATTTTATAGCTTATGCACTATAAACATACCAATTCTCAAGTTTGTAAGTGTTCCCGTTTTTAAATAGAACTAAAACAAAAATCGCCTCAGCGACCATCCAACTTCACCCCTCTCTTATATGAATGTTCTTGAAACGGGAGCTCACCACAATTGGTTACAATTAGTTGTGAGAAAAGTTGTAATATTTAATGATTTCAGACTTTTCCCATTAGTTGTACTGTGAGACCTAGCTTCTTGCCAAATTTCATAATTTTAGGTCAACGGGAAGTAACCTGCAGGTTTTGCATTTTTGAATAAATGTATGGAGATGAGGACATAAAATGCAATATCTTTTGATTGCGTCGTTGTAAAAAATTGAAATTTTCATATCTTGTGTGGTTCATGGATTTTAATATATGGTATTAATTTCAACCTGATACCTTGACCCGTTCGCGAGATAAAGGGTCTTGACAGACAGACGGACAACAAAGTGATCCTATAAGGGTTCCGTTTTTTTCTTTTGAGGTACGGAACCCTAAAAACGGGAACACTTACAAACTTGAAAATTGGTATGTTTATAGTGCATAAGCTATAAAATAACAACAAATAATAAAATTTGGTCAAGCGCGTGTCGGACTCAAAAAAATTAGCACATTAACTTACTGAAATTTCAACTAATACAATTATGATTATGTGGTGGTACGGAACCCTCAGTGCGCGAGTCCGATTCGCACTTGGCCGGTTTTTTTTTTTATATAAGTAAATTAATTTAGTTTTATTTTTCAAATATTGTGCAGCTGGAAATAAAAATTAAAAGCACTGTAAAAGTACATTGCAGCGGCAGTAATAGTCTCCGCCTCTACGTCCATCTTGCTTGACAGACCTACACGCTACACCTACACACACCAACGTGTGAACGCTGTCATCAAGCTTGCCGAGCCGGCGCGGCCAACGGTTGGCCCAAAGTCTACTGGGGTAGCCTAGGGGTAGGGTAGGGTTAGTAAAGGCTCATCCACATATTCGGCCATGATCGCCAAATATAAGCCAACACGCATGTGTAGGTATAAGGCATATACAGCGAACAAAATAACTGACTGGCGCAGAAGTCAAAAAATTTGTTGCGGGGGTGAGCTCGGTAGTGGGAGGATGCAAGTGAATCGTTCATTGGCCCTCCGCCTGTCACCTATGCGCAGCAAATAAGTAACCGTCAGTACCACAGAGCTCTGAAGTCCATGCGTCTTGCTCTACATCTAGAGACGAATTCTTTAAGTCATTCAATACAAATCAGTGTCACCATTTACTAAAACTAACACGTTTTCCGCACCCACACTACTAGCGTCATTTGAGTGCGATAAACATAGTACGATCAACCGCTTGTCGGTGGAAACTTTTTCAACTCTATTACCGCGCCATAAGGTCCAAAAGTGTTTCTAGCGATGTGCGACCGTGTGTACCATTATCGCGAGAGAGTAAGATGCAAAAAACAGTGACAGCGTCTCTATGGCAACGAATGTGTTTATGGTGTGCATTCAAAATAAGCACCTATATAAATTGGACAGTATACCTATTCAATAAGGAACCAATTTTTTACTATATTCGCTTCTGTGGGTGGTGGGGGGGGGGGGGGGGGGGGAGATTTGAACCTCGCTACGTAGCGAAGTTCAAATCTCTTTGGTCAGAACAAAACTTAAGGAGGGATCACACCTGGCTGAATTCAAAGATTAATTCGGCACAGTTTATCACGCCCCGTGTAGTGCCGGCAAAGAATAGTACCAACCTATCTCTACTCATGGGTGTCGTAAGAGGCGACTACAGGGCTAATGAACCAGAGGATGGGCAGCAGCATCTTTCTGTGTATCGTATCATCTCTCTTATATTCTGCGGTCACCAACAACCGCGGTTCATGGTGCCAGCCGTAACGCTAACAAGCGTGGTGACTATGGTACTTCTCCTGTACATTGTTTTAGCAAAAACTGGAATTTTGGAGATAAGATAAAGATATTTATTTGCTATAGAAATTTGGGGAGGGAGTATACATCGTAATATACTAAAGGACCGCACTTCAGTGGTAACACTTTGTCCATTGCGGGTCTCTGGTTTCGGGCGTCCTGTTTATGTTTTGACTGACGTGCTGTTGACCGTACCTACCTAGCATAGCTATCCAAACCTGAAACGAAACTGAAAAAAAAAAACAATTAAAACCGGTTGTTTCGGTTGTTCCAGTCCAAAAACCGACCCTACCCGTAAATAATCCGTTCTTGAATTATTTTTTCGTAGATCCCTCGGGGGGTACTTGGAGTGTAAATTTAAAAAGCAGACTGAATTAGGCTCCCGTGTATATTCGAAAAATGGTTTATTTTTTCAAAAAAACGGTTTTTCTTGAATAACTCGGCCATTTTTGATTTCACAGTAAAACCGTAGGGATAAAAATTGTAGGTAATTTGAATTTCTACAGGATCGATATTTTAGAAATGAAACCTGAAAAACAACAAATTCAAAATATTACCATTATCTCCTATGTTCCACGTTTTACGGCATGAATAAACAGGAACAAAGTTGTAGAAAATCAAATTCTGAACAATTTTGATCCCTACCTTTTTTCTCCCAAAATCGATATTTTGGAAATTAAACCTGAAAAACGCGACAAATTGAAAATATTATCATTATCTCCTATGTTCCACGTTTTACGGCATGAATGAAAACAAACAAAGTTGTAAAGAATCAAATTTTGAACAATTTTGGTTCTTACCTTTTTCCCCCCAAAATCGATATTTTGGAAATTAAACCTGAAAAACGCGACAAATTCTAAATATTATCATTATCTCCTATGTTCCACGTTTTACGGCAAGAATGAAGAGAAACAAAGTTGTAGAGAATCAAATTTTGAACAATTTTGGTACCTACCTTTTTCCCCCCAAAATCGATATTTTGGAAATTAAACCTGAAAAACGCGACACAAATTGTAAATATTATCATTATCTCCTATGTTCCACGTTTTACGGCAAGAATGAACAGAAATAAAGTTGTAGAGAATCAAATTTTAAACAATTTTGGTTCCTACCTTTTTTTCCCCAAAATCGATATTTTGGAAATGAAACCTGAAAAACGCGACACAAATTCTAAATATTATCATTATCTCCTATGTTCCACGTTTTACGGCATGAATGAAGAGAAACAAAGTTGTAGAGAATCAAATTTTGAACAATTTTGGTTCCTACCTTTTTTCCCCCAAAATCGATATTTTGGAAATTAAACCTGAAAAACGCGACACAAATTCTAAATATTATCATTATCTCCTATGTTCCACGTTTTACGGTATGAATGGAGAGAAACAAAGTTGAAGAGAGTCAAATTTTAAACAATTTTGGTTCCCACCTTTTTGCCCCCAAAATCGATATTTTGGAAATTAAACTTAATCAATTAATTAATTACCCATTAATTAATGACAACTTAAATTGTTCAGAATTTGATTCTCTACAACTTTGTTTCTCTTCATTCATGCTGTAAAACGTGGAACATAGGAGATAATGATAATATTTTGAATTGGTCGCGTTTTTCAGGTTTCTTTCCCAAAATATCAATTTTGGGGGGAAAAAGGTAGGTACCAAAATTGTTCAGAATTTGATTCTCTACAACTTTGTTTCTTTTCATTCATGCCGTAAAACGTGGAACAGGAGATAATGATAATATTTTGAATTTGTCGCGTTTTTCAGGTTTAATTTCCAAAATATCGATCCTGGAAGAAAAATTTTGAAATACAAACTTGTGGAGAATCAAATTTTCTACAATTTTTGTCTTCATGGTTTTACTATAAGTTCAAAAATGGTCGAGTTATTCAACAAAA
Source organism: Athrips mouffetella (assembly GCA_947532105.1). NCBI lineage: Eukaryota > Metazoa > Arthropoda > Insecta > Lepidoptera > Gelechiidae > Athrips > Athrips mouffetella. The sequence goes on from OX383974.1 coordinate 15,245,417, forward strand.
CCCATTTAAAAAAAAACATTTTTCGAATTATCACAGGAGCCTGATTCAGTCTACTTTTTGGCATGAATAAAAAGAAACAAAGTTGTAGAAAATCAAATTCTGAACAATTTTCGCAAATTCTGAACAATTTTGGTCCCTACCTTTTTTCTCCCAAAATCGATATTTTGGAAATTAAACCTGAAAAACGCGACATAAATTCTAAATATTATCATTATCTCCTATGTTCCACGTTTTACGGCAAGAATGAAGAGAAACAAAGTTGTAGAGAATCAAATTTCGAACAATTTTGGTTCTTACCTTTTTTCCCCCTAAATCGATATTTTGGAAATTAAACCTGAAAAACGCGACACAAATTCTAAATATTATCATTATCTCCTATGTTCCACGTTTTACGGCATTAATGAAGATAAACAAAGTTGTAGATAATCAAATTCTAAACAATTTTGGTTCCCACCTTTTTGCCCCCAAAATCGATATTTTGGAAATTAAACTTAATTAATTAATTAATTACCCATTAATTAATGACAATTTAAATTGTTCAGAATTTGATTCTCTACAACTTTGTTTCTCTTCATTCATGCTGTAAAACGTGGAACAGGAGATAATGATAATATTTTGAATTGGTCGTGTTTTTCAGGTTTCAGGTCAGCAGGGGAAAAAGGTGGGTACCAAAATTTTTCAGAATTTGATTCTCTACAACTTTGTTTCTTTTCATTCATGCCGTAAAACGTGGAACATAGGAGATAATGATAATATTTTGAATTTGTCGCGTTTTTTCAGGTTTAATTTACAAAATATCGATTTTAGGGAAAAAAGTTAGAAACCAAAATTGTTCGAAATTTGACTCTACAACTTTGTTTCTTTTCGTTCATGCCGTAAAACGTGGAACATAGGAGATAATGATAATATTTTGAATTTGTCGCGTTTTTCAGGTTTAATTTCCAAAATATTGATCCTTGAAGAAAAATTTTAAAATACAAACTTGTGGTGAATCAAATTTTCTACAATTTTTGTCTTCATGGTTTTACTATAAATTCAAAAATGGTCGAGTTATTCAAGAAAACCCATTTAAAAAAAAAAACATTTTTCTAAACACAGGAGCCTGATTCAGTCTACTTTTTGAATTTACACTCCCAGTGACCCCCCCGAGGGCCTACGAAAATAAAACCAAGAACTGATTATTCACGGGTCATTGTCATAATGATTGAACTATTTGTTATTATCCAAGCATACAAACATATTAGAATATGATATATCTACTAATTAAGAAATCCGGCAGTGCGAGAGTTTTATATTTTTTTACTTAAGTTTCTAGGACCTAGCCTAGGCACCTACCTAAGTACCTTTGTACCACAAAAGATGTAAAAACAGTATAATTACAACTACCTACAAGGTACGCACAGTAGCAAGTAAGTGTTAACAAAGCCAGTAGGTACTTATAACTTGAACCAGCGCTAAGCTACAAACCCCCGAAACCAAAGAACCGCTCAAGGTCAAAGTGTTACTACCTAACGTGCGGCTGACTGTACCTACCCACGAGGGCCGCGGTTGTTGGTCAAACATACACAGTCACTCTGATGATGACTAGGTAGGTTTAGGTTACCAAGAAGGTATATTATTATACAACTTGTAATTACCAATACGCAAAACCTCTCGGGTGGTAGTTTTATTCGTTTTACTCATGAAACTGAACAACTTTATTGGAAATTTGAATAAAAAAATTGAGAATCGGAATTTTGTGTTTTATTTTTGTTGAACAAAAGTACCACTCGAGAGCTTTTGCATACATTGTATATCTCACGGAACTGTTTAATCTACAGGGTGTAAAAAAAGTTCGACTATACTTCTAAGGAGTGATTCTACATCGTATAAAATATAAAAAAATATTTTGCTTAAAAAAAGTTGTTTTAGCTCAAGAAGAAGTGAAGCACAAGGGTTAAACGTCGCAGACAAGGATGTTTATTGTTATTTAATATCCACTCACTAGCACATTTCAATAAATTACTGGAATGTAATTCGGAGGAAAAACTAATTTAATGATCAAACAAATCAGAAATTAAATATTAATTAAAGTATTTTTATTTTACAATCCGTTAGTAATGTACAATCACCCCTTAGAAGGATCATCCTCCTTTTTTTTTACATCCTGTATTCACATTCGACCACGGCTGGCAATGTTGATCGTAGTGGCACGACAATTTCTGTAGGTAGGACAAGGATTTCCAATTTCTATGAGGTAGATACTTACCAAGAGGTATTGATGTAAACCTACCTAGAAAATCAAACGTGAAGCAAATCTAGAATAAAATAGGTACATAATTTTACGTATTTATCGTCGTTCATTCGTCCGGCGGAAAACAGAAAAACGTTCGGTTTTTATTTTTGTCTGAGACTTGTCTTCATACGTTGTTTATTACCTACACGTAATACAGGAATCAAAATCTCGATGTCAATATCCATCGTGCGTGATTCAACACGCACCTCTCCCTAGCGAGTGTACGGAGCTGACTGACGAGACCGCGACGGCCGGCGACGGTGAGTCGTGTGCGTTGAAGTATGGATTTACGTATGTTCCATTTCTCACCGAGTTTTTGTCGGAGTTTTTGTCGGTCGTGTGCGTTGAAGTATGGCAATCAGTACGTTCCATTTTTGTCCTACAAAAAATCGGTCACCGATTCTCGGTCGTGTGCGGGAGCCCTTATATTCCGATGTCATTTTTTGGTGGTCATTTCCTCCGAGGCGAGTTCGCCCGGTTGGGCATTTCGCCCGAAAGTATTCATTGTTAGTCGAGGTTTTTTAAAACCATATCCAAAAGATAATGAGAAACTATGGCAAACAATAAATAAACTTACATACAGAAATAAAAAATCCAAATAAGATCAATAAATTTCTAGATAAAAAGAATTGACTTCAGCATTTTGTTACTGTAAAAATATCGTTGGCCGAAAATATTTTACTTAAGACTGCAACTACCAAAACGGCAATCACGGTTTAATATTGCTTACATATTTAATATGATTTTTTTTTAAACCATTACGATTACGCCATACATTTTTAGTATGACCGCGCGAAGTCTAATAAATAGCTCTGACACGCGGCCGATACCCACAAGAGCTCGAAGTGAGAATGGGGAAGCGCAAAGATAAATATTATGTATCCCGTCAAAAATTCAAAAAATATCTATTCCTTTAACCAAGTAAGTACCTACTTACATACCATACCTAGGTAGTTTTGTTTTGTGATGGGTGACTGGTGATGAAGGGTAGGCGGAGGAAGATAGGTAGATGATGGGTGATCGGTCAGAAGGGTTATCAGAGTAATAGATTTTCGGTACGTGATTGATGTCCGGACGAAGATGGGTGACCGGTGGATGATATTGATGGGTGACCGGCGGAAGACGAGTCAATGGTAGATGATGGGTGACCGGTAGATGATGGGTAATCGGCAGTGGTCGGAATAGGTAGAGCTGTTTAGGGTCGATGATCGGAAACTTGAACGTGCTGCTTGCTACATTATTTCGTCAGGTCTGTTAGATTTTCCTCTTGAGACGGATTTCCATGGCATGGCTTTTCGAAATAAGACTGCCTTTTGATCGTTAGTATGTGTCCTTTGATCTTTCGATCACAAAAACAACGAAATGTACAACGATGGCACGGATTTAAATGGATTACTTTTTTAAAAGAAGCAAACGGCGCAAAACTTAGGCAGGAAAAAGGCTACATTATTTCGTCTGGTCTGTTAGATTTTCCTCTTGAGACGGATTTCCATGGCATGGCTTTCCGAAATAAAACTGCCTTTTGATTGTTAGTGTGTGTCCTTTGATCTTTCGATCACAAAAACAACTAAATGTACAACGATGGCACGGATTTAAACGGATTACTTTTTTAAAAGAAGCAAACGGCTCCAAACTTAGGCAGGAAACAGGCTACATTATTTCGTCTGGTCTGTTAGATTTTCCTCTTGAGACGGATTTCCATGGCATGGCTTTCCGAAATAAAACTGCCTTTTGATTGTTAGTGTGTGTCCTTTGATCTTTCGATCACAAAAACAACTAAATGTACAACGATGGCACGGATTTAAATGGATTACTTTTTTAAAAGAAGCAAACGGCGCAAAACTTAGGCAGGAAAAAGGCTACATTATTTCGTCTGGTCTGTTAGATTTTCCTCTTGAGACGGATTTCCATGGCATGGCTTTCCGAAATAAAACTGCCTTTTGATTGTTAGTGTGTGTCCTTTGATCTTTCGATCACAAAAACAACGAAAAGTACAACAATGGCACGGATTTAAATGGATTACTTTTTTAAAAGAAGCAAACGGCGCCAAACGTAGGCAGGAAACAGGCTACATTATTTCGTCAGGTCTGTTAGATTTTCCTCTTTAGACGGATTTCCATGGCATGGCTTTCCGAAATAAGACTGCCTTTTGGTCGTTAGTATGTGTCCATCGATCTTTCGATCACAAAATCAACGAAATGTACAGCGATGGCACGGATTTAAATAGATTATTTTTTTAAAAGCAAACGGCGCCAAACTTAGGCAGGATGATAGTTGATGACTGGATGAATGATGATGATGGGTTGGATGATGAGTGATGCGCGGATTATAGTTGATGAGTGGATCAATGATGATGAGGGATGCGCGGATGATAGTTGATCAGTGGATGAATGATGATAAGTGGATGATGAGTGATGCGCGGATGATAGTTAATGAGTGGATGAACGATGATGAGCGGATGATGAGTGATGCGTGGATGAGTGGATGAATGATGATGATGAGTGATTTTCGGATGATAAGTGATGCGCGGATGATAGTTGATCAGTGGATGAATGATGATGAGCGTATGATGAATGATGCGCGGATGATAGTTGATGAGTGATGCGCGGATGATAGTTAATGAGTGGATGAATGATGATGATGAGCGGATGATGAGTGATTTTCGGATGATAAGTGATGCGCGTATGATAGTTGATCAGTGGATGATGAGTGATGTGTGGTTGAGTGGATGAATTATGATGATGAGCGGATGATGAGTGATTTTCGGATGATAAGTGATGCGCGGATGATAGTTGATCAGTGGATGAATGATGATGAGCGGATGATGAGTGGTGCGCGGATGATAGTCGATGAGTGGATCAATGATGATGAGTGATGCGCGGATGATAGTTGATCAGTGAATGAATGATGATGAGCGGATGATGAGTGATTTTCGGATGATAAGATATGATGAAGATGCGCGGATGATGAGTGATTTTCGGATGATAAGTGATGTGCGGATGATAGTTTCTACCACCATGTCATTACGAGTAAGTCTAAAGTGTTTCTACTGACGTGCTGTTAAGTATACAAACTTGAAGAGCTGTTCCCTGTCGCCCCTCGCTTCCCCTCGAGTAACCCTCCGTTATACAATCGTTGCGCTGAGCTATATTAGTAGAGTTCATTAAAAATACCTTGAGAGAAAAAAGTTCCATTCAAAACACAGTTTTTTAAAAGGTGTCGTTTCCTCCGAGCGGGCGAGAACGCGTCTCGGGTGAAATGACGCACTACGACTCCAAGTGGACTGCGCGCATGTGTGTGTTCGATCATACGCACACTACTGTTGCTTCCGACTCGACGCGAAAACTAAACAGTTTTGATCCTATTCCTATCCTACATTTTTTTATGAAAGGGACAACTGATTTAGACATGAATTGAAAATTTTGTCAGGATTACAAAGTATCTCTTTTAAGGAAGTCTAACAAAATTACGGACAAGTACAAGGTGTCAAACAATCTCCTGAAAACTTCATCAATGGACTCATACCATGAAAAATTAATGATTTTCACCATACATACATCTATACACAACAAAAAAAAATGTTAAAGTGCGAGTCGGACTCGCGCATCGAGGGTTCCGATATACCTACCTATAGTATTTTTAGAAGCAATAAGGTCCATTGTAAGGACCGCAAAACTAAATTTGTTTGTAAAGATTTGTTGCAAATTTCCAAAAAACTGTGCTAATTAGAGAGATTGTTTTTTTTTCTGAATTATTTACATAAACCTCTATGGACCTTAATTAATTCAATTTTTTTCTTCGGAAAACTTCGGGGATAAGGAAGGGGGGAAGGTATTTTTTTAACTTTTTATATCATAACTTGAAAACTAAGAGTCGTTAAAAATATAAAGAACTATTTTGGAATGTACAAGTGAAGCACTTTCATATGATACCTAACTTGACTTAGTACTGACAATTAAAAACTTTGACCTACCCATTTGGGCCCCCTTTACAATAATAATAATATTATAATTATTTCAATTGCAATAAAGTAAGACAATCGTATTCGAAAACTACTTCTACTACTAAATATAAAAGTATAAACGAGTTTTTAGCTTGCTTTTCAATTTATTTTAAGGTCATTAAAAATACTCATAGAAGCCTTTATACAAAGTATCTGAACATATCAGTCGCGCTATAAAGTGTACCAGCACAGAAAATATAGAGGTATACTAACGTATAGCACAACCTAGTGAACAGTCTATGATCCCTACTATGTTGATGTTCCTTAATAGTGATGTACAATTATTTCAAGAAGCAACAATCGAAATATTCGAATGTACTACTTAGTACTATCCAAATAATCTTTTATCATTCAATTGTTATTTTTCATTGGAATCATTATTCGCTTTTCGTACGATTTTGAATGAAAAATTTATTGTAACTAAAAGAATGAATAAAGCACTCAAATTCTTTGTGTTTACTTGACTGGTGCAACCTAATTTTAATTCCTTGTTTGTTTTTTAGTATACCAGTAATTCTGTGTTTTTTTTTTTGTAGTTATTCTAGTGTTTTTCTATAAAACATAAATTAGCCCTTATTAATATTTTCCGTACGATGAGGTGTTCTATTCGTATTGGCCCTTCACTAAAGTTCCTTTCTGCGTTGCTTACTATGCGGCTTACTCAGTCAGTGACTTACTTAGTTCCATCTTTCTACCTTCCTTTCCTACGTAGGAGACTAACTGACTTAGTGTGTGAATTCAGTCAGGTGTGATCGGCATGTCCAGAAGAATTTCCGCATGTGTTTGAGCCGGGGGAGGTATAATTTTGTATTAAAGATTAGATAAAAGCATAGCAAAAATAAAACATTCATTTATTTAAGTCTAAATCCTTTTTGTCTTTTATGACTTTTGTATAGGAATCGATTAATTTCGGATTTTATTATACATACATACATAACATCACGCCTTGTTCCCGTTGGTCATGTGGAGAGGATGAATGAAGGAAGATTGACGAAAGAGATCCACAAGGCGAGAGTGAATGGAAACGTTGGAAGGGGAAGGCCTCGGCGAACGTACCAGGACCAAATTCAGGACGTTCTGAATAAAGGCCAGGTTAAAAGTACCCTAAACCGACGAGCATGTATGAAAGGATTGATGAAGGTTCAGGAAGCAAGGGAAGTATGTCAAGATCGTAGCAGGTGGAGAACTGTGGTCTCTGCCTACCCCAACGGGATTTTATTATAACTTAAATTTTATGAAATGCTTCATATTAATCGATGATGATGTGACTTAGACTAGCATAGGAGATGTGAAATGGTGGCAGATGTCATCCTATAGTAAAATAAATTAGCACGGATCTCTTCCGAGCTAAAAAAATCCACCACGTTTATTAGCTTGACTGACAGCTATGAAATAGAGTCACTTTTGAAGAAATTGTTCTAGTGCCACAATTTTAAGTCTTCAACAAGTTACCGGTGGACCAATTTCGTCACTATTTTGACGATATTTAAAATTATAAATTCCAAAAAACGTTAGTTCCAAGTAGTTTACTCTGAAAACTATTAAAAGAGCAGCGTGAGCAAACAGTTAATCAGTATTACAGCATGTATCTGTTACAGTATTACACTGTAATTTGTCTCTATTACATGCAGGCAATTTTTTATTTTGTAACTAGGCTAGAACAGACGATAGAACGACGAACTGTCCAAAATTTGTGAAGATCTAGAAAGAGTTTTACAAAAATCCCATAGAAAACTGGTTTTTCCAGATGTTTCTAAAGTTCCAGGCAAAACTTCCAATATTTAAGACTCTCTTTTGTAATTGTTAATGTGTTCTGGTGTTTATCTATCTATCTATTGTTTGCCTAAAAACCCTATCCCCGACTCGGATGGGCAGCGTTCGGGAAGCTCCGCAATATCTTCACGTCCAAAATACCGCAGTGTCTCAAGACGAAAGTCTTTGACCAGTGTGTGTTGCCAGTGATGACATATGGCACCGAGACGTGGCCGCTCACGATGGGCCTTATCAGAAAGCTCAAAGTCACCCAAAGGGCTATGGAAAGGGTTATGCTCGGAGTCTCTCTGCGCGATCGAATCAGAAATGAGGAGATCCGCAGAAGAACTAAAGTAACTGACATAGCCCTGAGAATCGCTAAACTGAAGTGGCAGTGGGCAGGGCACATCGCAAGAAGAACCGATGGCTGATGGGGCGTGAGGGTTCTAGAGTGGCGACCACGTACCGGAAGACGAAGCGTTGGCAGGCCCCCCACAAGGTGGACCGACGGTCTGGTCAAGGTCGCGGGAAGCCGCTGGATGCGAGCAGAGCAGGATCGGTCGTCATGGAGATCTTTAGAAGAGGCCTATGTCCAGCAGTGGACGTCTTTCGGCTGATATGATGATGATGAAAAACCCTATCACGAATGTAAAAAAATACCTATTGGTTCAGCCAATCTCTTTCCGTGGATGTCGTAATAGACGACTATAGGATTTTATAGTAGCGCCGTCCTGCGTGTACTGAAGTCACCAACCACTGCGCTCCATTGAGCGAAACGCAACGCTTACTAGCGTGGTGACTATGGTGCTTTCCCCCAACCACAGATAATATACCCCAACATACCCTGCACTTATGCTGTAAAATTCTGGAGGGAGCTTCAACTTTTTAATCTTTAAACAAAAACTCTTAACCATTGTTTAGTTCACGGCTTTCATAACATGCAGTCTAAAGCAGAAAATGCAGGAGAAATATAATATTTTAATTTGATCATTGGCATTGAAAATATTCTGACCTTTTATAAAAAATTTAGAAAGATAATTACTCATACTATTTTCATACCCCAGCAAAGGTATTAGAGATGCGCACAAGGTCTTGAAAGTCATTAGTAATACCGAGATAGGTATTTTATTTACAAAAATGTAGCCGTTTTGTGTTTAACATTTAGATAAATTGATCATAAAGACTGACGACAGCTACATGGTCAAACTTGTGAGGATTTGTGTGATGCACGCAAAGATTTTGAAAACAACGCGCGGTTTTTCTTACGTCAATGGATGCACGTGAAGTTGAGAAATCATATACAAAGGTCATAAAATAATACTCTACTCGTAAAGAAGCGTAATTCCACACCCCGTTAAGGGGCTGATAAGAGCAAATACGCTTCACTTGAGCAGGTTTTAACGAAAAGTGATGACTACATGGCCGTGAATAAAATTTATGTGATAATTAAGCATCTTTCCAAGAATATGGCCGACTCCGAAACACGATTAAATATATTTTGTATGCCATAAAAAAATCCTAAGTTACCTCTGCTTTTTGCTTTCGTTTTTCTTAAGTACACATTAATCTATGATGCCAAAACTTTTACACATTATTCAATGTCATTATGCCTAATAATATAGCTATTTGATAATTAATATTATGGGTACAGATTTTGAGAAAAATGCAAAAACGTAAAACAGCGCGAATCCGCTCCAGTCTAGCACGCGCATTCTGCCCTTTGTTAGAAAGGGAGGTAATTCAGCTCTTATCAGCCCCTTAACAACGAGCCCCACCGCTTTGTATTGTAAGCTCTGTTGGTGACCATGGTAATAATAAAAGGAAATTATTTCACGTATAATGGCCGGAAAAGTTTTGACGTAAATTGCTATCGGTGATGTGACCTACTGCGGGAAAAGTTGCGGGTAAAACCTTCGTCAATCATCATTGTCTATAGCTTTATACAATGTGTAATTCCAAATATGCAAAACCTCTCAGGGATTTCTACACATGTAACTGAACAACTTTTGTTCTACAACTTTAGTAAGAAAAAATTTGGTTACTCATACAATTTTTTTATTTTTTATAATTTATTTATTTTATTTATTAGGCTTTCCAACAACGAGTGCACATTGATTACATAGGCATAATTGCATAATTGACCGGATCAGATTTTGATTTTGAATTAAGTTTAGACTTTTTTATTTAAATTTCTAAAAGTTGTTCAGTTACATGGGTAGAACTACCCCCGAGAGGTTTTGACTATTTAGAACTACACGTTGGATAAAGGGTGTAAGAACTGAAACTGTCAATTTTGACCATGAACCTGAACAGCATTTGCCAAGGAATATTTTAGTATATCCCTCGGGGAAGTTGTTCAGTTTCGTGGTCTGAATGTACAGTTTCAGTTTTCGGGACATATCTTTTACCACAGATAATATAATACTATACTAGTACAGATGCCTCACGTCATAGAACGAATTTGTGGCGAAAATTGTTCGGGCTATTTTTTCCATAAGGTATTTTCTTAGAATAAATTGATACCTGGAAGTTAAAATTGAATTAATGTCATAGTTTACACCTTTACCTACCAACCTAGTAGTAACATTTAGTTTAATTATTAGAAACAAAAGGGCCAAATGAATTCGGGCTATTTACTCCGTCGAAAAAACCGTAGTACGGAATGGGACCCCATGCCTTTTACACGCTTTAGTTTAGACGGAACTTTTTAAAGTATTTTTGATCACATCACGTCACTTGTATGATAGGAATATAAATTACAGTCTTTTTTTTTTTTAACGGTACAGTACGGGAATCATCAGAAAGGCTGTTTATAACGGCTTGTTAGAAAAGATGCGATTTCGAACGGGGTGAATATAATCGTCATTATTATGTGGCTACATAGACGATTAAAAGGCGTGACTATAAATGTGGTAGCGTGGTGACTATAGGCTTAGTGGCTATAAACTGGTAATTACAAATGAAGAGACAATTTAAACTACGTTGTTATCAATAATCAGCAAAACGCGATCACGAAAAAAGTTGTCTCTGCTCAGAAAAAAGCATTGGATTTCTAAATTTGTGGCTGCATGTTTACAAGTAGAGCGCGCAAGCTAATGAAAAAAGCGTTTCCGACCATAATTATAAACTCCATAAGAAAAGCTGCGAATATCATCGTATCTAAGTACACCCTATAAGAACAAATGACCAAAGAGCGTCATATTTTTCGTAGTACACCGTTAAAAAAACCTACTATTGTATAGTTTGTATAATATATGAAGCATATAATAATAATTTTTTTTTATTAAATTTAAAAATGTTTTCTTGCATGGAACAATTGATGTAACAGTATAAAATTAGGAGCCAATTTCTGCCAACAAACTCAGTTTGGCGGAATCTGTGATGTGATGTCATACATAACTGTTGTATTTTTTGGAATAAAGTTTTTAATTTTTTTTTAACTATATCTATAGTAGATTAAATTTTTTTGAAAAAAAATGTCTTTCATAATTTCTGGTTTCTACGGTTTATAACTTTTTACAAACTCGCCATTGTAACGAAAACTCAAACTCAAAATAGTTTATTCATTGTTGGATATTAAAATCTCTTAATGACGTCAGCTAAACTACATCGCTTCACAAACAAATTGGCGCCATGGTGGAAAAAAAAGAAGCGACAATAAAACCCACGCGCTCTTTTAAATATGTTTGAATGTACAGGGTTGATACAATAAACATAAGTAAATTTGAATTTTGAATGATCCTGTTAGAACCGCAGCCTAATCCCATGGATTTTTCTCTTCTAGATAATCTGATATTTTATAATAACGTTTTTCATATAATTTCTGCTTGATAACAGTTTTGAAAGAAAGAAGAAAGAGAAGAGTTTTATACAGGTTGTTCGGGTGCTAACACTGAGATCCTCGAAACTGTGCATTCAACCACTTTCTTTCCCCGAAAAACGATAAAAACAATTTACTTCCCTTAGAAACTGCACCAGCTGATTGCGCGTTTTGTATGGGTGACGAAAAACTTTTTTTCGTATTTCGACCTAAGTTCCTTAATGAAAGTTGTCCAGTTTCATGGCTTAAATGCACAGTTCAAGGATCACAGACTTTGACCTAACACCCGGTATACTTTGTAATCCATCCATGTTTCATCAACGCCAATATTAATGGGAAATGACTTCTGCGATGTGCTAATGGATAGATTTAGTGTTCTTAGCTGTTTTACAATCTGAGAAATGGTAACAATAGGACTCTAACTGTTTCAATATATTATTTGATTCGGCCTTCAATTCATTGTCTCATTTTACGCAAGCAAACCTCCGTGTTGCCAATCTTATACGAATACAATAGGCTAAAAGCTTTTATTTTGGATGCAAATAAGTAGCTACAGACAAAATATTGTAGCCTGATTAAAATGACAACAGGACAACTAAGAGTATGCGTGAGAGCAATGCGGATTTATAAATATAAAAAAAAAAACTATTGGGGGACATTTCACACAAGGTCATCTGATCCCAAACTAGGCAAAGCCTGTACTATGGGTATCAGAGACTGATATACATACACAAATAAATAAATAACACGCAGACACAGAACCAACACTTGTGTTCATCACACAAAAGTTTGCCCCGGGCGGGGATCGATCGCGTGAAAGGCAGGCTCACTACAAACCACAGCAACGGTCTTGCGCGTCTCTTGCGCATCGCTCCGTCCTGCACTGTCATGTCACTCTTCTGTCATTCGATGGATAAGGGCTCCCGCACACGACCGAGAATCGGTGACCGATTTTATGTCGGCATCCCGCTCTGACGTGTTAGCACCTGAATCTTCCCTCCTTGTCCCGGCCGATAATCGCCCACCGATTCTCGGTCGTGTGCGGGAGCCCTTAGTTACAGTTTATATGGATTATAAAACGTATTACAGTAGTCTATTAGTAGTAGTTTAGGTGCAGTCAAGCTCATAGTCAAGCCAAGGGACAGCCTGACTGACAGCTCGTTACAGAAAGCTACCTTTAAAGATACAGCTCCATTAAATCTATTGCTGTTTCTTTATAGATATAAAGGAGCTATATCTTTGAAGACGTATTTTGCAACTGGTGGAGACTCTATTCTATACAGGGTGTAAAATAAGTACGATGATCCTTCTTAGGGGTGATTCTACATCACTAATAAGTTGTAAAAAAAAATATTAAAAATATTTTTTATTTTTTGTTTTGGGTGATCATGAAATTTGATTTTCCTTCGAATTACACTACAGTAATTTAGTTAAATGGATAGGTACTTGCTATTGACTGGATATATTATAACAAAAACATCTTTTTCTGGATCACCAGCTGATCATAGAGGTCATTGAACCCTCCAGACTCTTCACTTCTTCTTGAGCTCAAACTATTTTTTTAAGAAAAAGTATTATTTTTTTTTGCTTTTTATACAATCTATTAGAATCACCCCTTAGAAGGATCATCGTACTTATTTTGACACCATGTATAGTTTTCCAAGTTGTGACCTACCTGTCCAAGATAACGGTCTACGGTGCCTATGAAAATTTGATTACAGCATGGATGTTAGTAATCTAATGTTTAATATTTGTTGTGTTTTATTTACAATAGAAGCTCGATTTACAGTATTTATAATAGCATTTAATAGTTCACTCGCTAAACTTTCAACTCACGCATAAAAATGAGTTAAAATTATTTTAAATAAACTTAAATTGCCTCTAGAATTATCTAAACTATAAGTCCCAAAGTAAAGATTCTTAAAAAAATATTTAATTTAGTCAATAACTACCCAATCTGGCAACACCACCGAAGTCGCGGCTTAAAGCTTGTTAATTGTTATATCTCTTTTCATTAATTGATGTCAGTTTGAATTCTAATAAAAAAGAACCAGAATGTATTGAGCTCTAATTCTGTAGCAAGTGTTACTAAGTGCAGACCAAAAGCTCTGGTGGTCAAGGCAGAAATCAACCAGTCTTTAGAGACCTTTATTGGATTGGTTGGTTGGTTGTGTGTTACTTCATCAACATGAGCCTGAATTGAAGAGGAATGGTTTGACAGAAAAAGAGGCACTGAAATAGCGATTCCTTGTGGTTTAATTATTGTAAGCAGGAAGTTGGGCACAGAATCGTTTGGGAAAATTCGTTTTCTCCGTATTATTGAACGGAAATCGGTTGTCCAGTTACTGACTTTTTAGCGCCAGTTGCGTAAAGCGTCTTTTAAGTTAAAGCTTCCTTAAATCTATTGCTTACACTTTCTGTTTTGTTGACAAAGAAAGTATAACAACCTTTTTGCAACTGGCTGTTAATCATTTATCTATGCTTTTTCGACAAATAAAACGATAATTGCGCATGCGCATCCTTAAGCCGCGATTACACCTGCTTGAATTTGACGACTGAATAAGAAATCTACCTAGGAGGCTACGTTGAAAAAGACGTTTGTGAATTCAGAGTTCTAGCTAGGAAGCTAAGTATAAAAAGTGCCTACTAATACAGTTGCTGAATAGTGATGTTCCGATAGCGATAGTTTTGCTGTCGGTAGTTAATCTTGAAATACAGTAACTCTGTTGAATAGCCTTATCGAAAATAATTATTGTACAATAAAATGCTATCGATTGTTAAAAAATGGCTGATACAACCTCAAGACAAATACAACCGATAATTGAAAGAAGAAAAAATTACAGACAAACTTATTTGCGGTCTTAAAGATGGGCTTTTATTGCTTTTAAAAATACTACAGGAATATCGAATCCCTCGAAGCGAGAGTCTGCCTCGCACTTGACCGTTTTTTTTAATATAAGTATATTTTTGTTCGATATGTTGAATTAATCATTCGCACTTGGACATCACTAAACATGCTAAGTCCCTTCAAGTAAAGGAGTTAGAAGGTTTAGTGATGTGAAAATTTTGCGAATGATTAATTCGAATCGAACAACTTGTCCATGCAAAATAAAAATAAAGCATTATCTTGGTTTAATAATAAGTACTAATAATAAACTTAAAAAAATCACTATAAAAAAATTGTATACGACTGTTCGGTTGAGTCAAGGAGTGATCACAGCTAGCTGGATTCAAAGACTAATTCGGCATACATTGCTCGTTGAAGTAAGGATAATGCAATAACATAACCAAGCCTCCCAGCAATGTATGCCGAATTAGTCTTTAAATCCAGCTAGATGTGATCGTGGCTTTAATAGGCTGACAATACATTTCCGTGATGTTTTTATTTTTATTTACCTTAAATGGACAAATGAGACCTGAACATTGCCGTGCCAAATCTTATGAATGAGAGTATTTATGATCAAACAAAAACAATGGCTGTGGTAAATGAAGTGGATGCATTTTTTCTCTTTTTCTAGTCTTGCAGGTGCACATAGTCATTCACCGTAACTGAACAACTTTCAGTAAATAAAACTATCAGCCTCTTCAATACTCTTCATATAAAATTGCAAATGGACAGTTTAGCCACGATCACATCTAGCTGGATACAAAGACTAATTCGGCATACATTGCTGGGAGGCTTGGTTGTGTTATGGCAATATCCTTACTTCAACGAGCAATGTATCCCGAATTAGTCTTTGAATTCTGCTAGGTGTGATCGTGGCTTTTTTGTGGAAAAGAAGATTATTTTAATATTTTCTGAAAGTTTTATTTACTGAAAATTATTCAGTTACGTTGACTGACCACGCCCTTTCAGTTTTCGGAAACCAGTCCCTTAGACCATGTATTGGTCAATTTAATTTCGATGCGAACACGGAATTAAATTAAAATTAATCATTCGCACTCGGACATCACTAAACCTCCTTACTCCCTTCATGTAAAGAACTTAGGAAGTTTAGTGATGGGTAAATTTTGCGAATGATGATGAACAACTTGTCGATAAAAAATAATTATTATTCATGGTGTAATAAAAAGTACTAAAAAAAAAATTAAAAAATTCACTATAGATTACCATCGATACTTGAAAGGTTCAGATATTTTCTATACGACTGTTCAGTAGAGTTAATAAACCTGCTTAGCGACAAAAAAACCGTAAAAAGAACTAGGTAAAGGAGTGATCACACCTAGCTGAATTCAAAGACTAATTCGGCATACATTGCTGGGAGGCTTGGTTATGTTAATTGAAATATCCTTACTTCAACGAGCAATGTATGCCGAATTATTCTTTGAATTCAGCTAGGTGTGATCACTCCTTTACTCTACACTGCGCGTGGCTTGACACGAAGTACGAACTTGGTCGGTTATTTAGTATCGATTATTACCGGTACTTTTAAGAATTCGATATTCTCGATATTTTCTATAGGAATATTCGGTAGAGTTACTGTATTTTTAAAATTCAACCATCGATCTCGTTATCGCAGCGACACTGATTCAATAATTTTCAAAATTTACGGTTTGGTTAGGTACTCAATCAATCGCCAGTTAAAGCGCGACGGAGTCAGATGAGTCCGTGTAGAATACTTGACTAGTGCAACACTGTTAGTTTTGAATATAGCGGTCTTTAATTGTTTTTCTAGTAGGAGCGCTTGTTTTAAGTAAAAAAGTATACCATCAGTTAGGCCATTATTTTTTGTTCGACAAGTTGTTCGATTCGAGTCAATCATTCGCATTTGCCCATCATTAAACCTCCTATGCATCTTCCCTCCTTGTTCTGGCCGATAATCGCCCACCGATTCTCGGTCGTGTGCGGGAGCCCTAAGTGGCTTACTATGTTCCGATGTCATTTTTTGGTGGTCATTTCCTCCGAGGCGAGTTCGCCCGGTTGGGCATTTCGCCCGAAAGTATTCATTGTTAGTCGAGGTCTTTTAAAACCATATCCAAAAGATAATGAGAAACTATGGCAAACAATAAATAAACTTACATACAGAAAAAAAAATCCAAATAAGATCAATAAACTTCTAGATAAAAAGAATTGACTTCAGCATTTTGTTACTGTAAAAATATCGTTGGCCGAAAATATTTTACTTAAGACTGCACCACGTAAAAACTACCAAAGCGGCAATCACGGTTTAATATTGCTTACATATTTAATATGATTTTTTTTAAAACCATAACGATTACGCCATACATTTTTAGTATGACCGCGCGAAGTCTAATAAATAGCTCTGACACGCGGCCGATACCCACAAGAGCTCGAAGTGAGACCACGTCAGTTTGCACCGCGACGTGCCAAAATTATGGATCGCGTTTCAACGTATACACATTCTCTGCTTTCATAATGTAACAAGGTAACTTTGTTTTTTACTATTTTCTAAAGTAAGATATTTCTTTCCTTGTATTTATACTCGTAAAGTGTTTGTTTTAGAGAAATGGGGAAGCGCAAAGATAAATATTATGTATCCCGTCAAAAATTCAAAAAATATCTATTCCTTTAACCAAGTAAGTACCTACTTATATACCATACCTAGGTAGTTTTGTTTTGTGATGGTTGACTGGTGATGAAGGGTAGGCGGAGGAAGATAGGTAGATGATGGGTCAGAAGGGTTATCAGAGTAATAGATTTTCGGTACGTGATTGATGTCCGGACGAAGATGGGTGACCGGTGGATGATATTGATGGGTGACCGGCGGAAGACGAGTCAATGGTAGATGATGGGTGACCGGTAGATGATGGGTAATCGGCAGTGGTCGGAATTGGTAGAGCTGTTTAGGGTCGATGATCGGAAACTTGAACGTGCTGCTTGCTACATTATTTCGTCAGATCTGTTAGATTTTCCTCTTGAGACGGATTTCCATGGCATGGATTTCCGAAATAAGACTGCCTTTTGATCGTTAGTATGTGTCCTTTGATCTTTCGATCACAAAAATAACGAAATGTACAACGATGGCACGGATTTAAATGGATTACTTTTTTAAAAGAAGCAAACGGCGCCAAACTTAGGCAGGAAACAGGCTACATTATTTCGTCAGGTCTGTTAGATTTTCCTCTTGAGACGGATTTCCATGGCATGGCTTTCCGAAATAAGACTGCCTTTTGATCGTTAGTATGTGTCCTTTGATCTTTCGATCACAAAAATAACGAAATGTACAACGATGGCACGGATTTAAATGGATTACTTTTTTAAAAGAAGCAAACGGCGCCAAACTTAGGCAGGAAACAGGCTACATTATTTCGTCAGGTCTGTTAGATTTTCCTCTTGAGACGGATTTCCATGGCATGGCTTTCCGAAATAAGACTGCCTTTTGATCGTTAGTATGTGTCCTTCGATCTTTCGATCACAAAATCAACGAAAAATGCAGCGATGGCACGGATTTAAATGGATTATTTTTTTAAAGCAAACGGCGCCAAATTTAGGCAGAATGATAGTTGATGACTGGATGAATGATGATGATGAAAGGATGATGAGTGACACGCGGATTATAGTTGATGAGTGGATCAATGATGATGAGTGATGCGTGGATGATAGTTGATCAGTGGATAAATGATGATAAGTGGATGATGAGTGATGCGCGGATGATAGTTAATGAGTGGATGAACGATGATGAGCGGATGATGAGTGATGCGTGAATGAGTGGATGACTGATGATGATGAGCGGATGATGAGTGATTTTTGGATGATAAGTGATGCGCGGATGATAGTTGATCAGTGGATGAATGATGATGAGCGGATGATGAGTGATGCGCGGATGATAGTTGATGAGTGGATCAATGATGATGAGTGATGCGCGGATGATAGTTAATGAGTGGATGAATGATGATGATGAGCGGATGATGAGTGATTTTCGGATGATAAGTGATGCGCGTATGATAGTTGATCAGTGGATGATGAGTGATGTGTGGTTGAGTGGATGAATTATGATGATGAGCGGATGATGAGTGATTTTCGGATGATAAGTGATGCGCGGATGATAGTTGATCAGTGGATGAATGATGATGAGCGGATGATAAGTGATGCGCGGATGATAGTTGATGAGTGGATCAATGATAATGAGTGATGCGCGGATGATAGTTGATCAGTGAATGAATGATGATAAGTGGATGATGAGTGATGCGTGGATGAGTGGATGAATGATGATGAGCGGATGATGAGTGATTTTCGGATAATAAGTGATGTGCGGATGATAGTTTCTACCACCATGTCATTACGAGTAAGTCTTAAGTGTTTCTACTGACGTGCTGTTGAGTATACAAACTTGAAGAGCTGTTCCCTGTCGCCCCTCGCTTCCCCTCGAGTAACCCTCCGTTATACAATCGTTGCGCTGAGCTATATTAGTAGAGTTCATTAAAAATACCTTGAGAGAAAAAAGTTCCATTCAAAACTCAGTTTTTTAAAAGGTGTCGTTTCCTCCGAGCGGGCGAGAACGCGTCTCGGGTGAAATGACGCACTACGACTCCGCGTGGACTGCGCGCATGTGTGTGTTCGATCATACGCACACTACTGTTGCTTCCGACTCGACGCGAAAACTAAACAGTTTTGATCCTATACATTTTTTTATGAAAGGGACAACTGATTTAGACATGAATTGAAAATTTTGTCAGGATTACAAAGTATCTCTTTTAAGGAAGTCTAACAAAATTACGGACAAGTACAAGGTGTCAAACAATCTCCTGAAAACTTCATCAATGGACTCATACCATGAAAAATTAACGATTTTCACTATACATACATCTATACACAACAAAAAAAAATGTTAAAGTGCGAGTCGGATTCGCGCATCGAGGGTTCCGATATACCTACCTATAGTATTTTTAGAAGCAATAAGGTCCATTGTAAGGACCGCAAAACTAAATTTGTTTGTAAAGATTTGTTGCAAATTTCCAAAAAACTGTGCTACTTAGAGAGATTGTTTTTTTTCTGAATTATTCACATAAACCTCTATGGACTTTAATTAATTCAGATTTTTTCTTCGGAAAACTTCGGGGATAAGGAAGGGATAATTTTTTAAAACTCTTTTCATCATAACTTGAAAACTAAGAGTCGTTAAAAATATAAAGAACTATTTTGGAATGTACAAGTGAAGCACTTTCATATGATACCTAACTTGACTTAGTACTGACAATTAAAAACTTTGACCTACCCATTTGGGCCCCCTTTACAATAATAATAATATTATAATTATTTCAATTGCAATAAAGTAAGACAATCGTATTCTAAAACTACTTCTACTACTAAATATAAAAGTATAATCGAGTTTTTAGCTTGCTTTTCAATTTATTTTAAGGTCATTAAAAATACTCATAGAAGCCTTTATACAAAGTATCTGAACATATCAGTCGCGCTATAAAGTGTACCAGCACAGAAAATATAGAGGTAGGGCTCCCGCACACGACCGAGAATCGGTGACCGATTTTTTGTCGACATCCCGCTCTGACGTGTTATCACCTGCATCTTCCCTCCTTGTTCTGGCCGATAATCGCCCACCGATTCTCGGTCGTGATAGCACAACTAGTGAACTGACTATGATCCCTACTATGTTGATGTTCCTTAATAGTGATGTACAATTATTTCAAGAAGCAACAATCGAAATATTCGAATGTACTACTTAGTACTATCCAAATAATCTTTTATCATTCAATTGTTATTTTTCATTGGAATCATTATTCGCTTTTCGTACGATTTTGAATGAAAAATTTATTCTAACTAAAAGAATGAATAAAGCACTCAAATTCTTTGTGTTTACTTGACTGGTGCAACCTAATTTTAATTCCTTGTTTGTTTTTTAGTATACCGGTAATTCTGTGGTTTTTTTTTGTAGTTATTCTAGTGTTTTTCTATACAACATAAATTAGCCCTTATTAATATTTTCCCTACGATGAGGTGTTCTATTCGTATTGGCCCTTCACTAAAGTTCCTTTCTGCGTTGCTTACTATGCGGCTTACTCAGTTAGTGACTTACTAAGTTCCATCTTTCTACCTTCCTTTCCTACGTAGGAGACTAACTGACTTAGTGTGTGAATTCAGTCAGGTGTGATCGGCCCTTTACTTATCATCCGTTTCACGAGTCAGTGCCAATGCTTACCAACACATATTGCAGCCATAGAACAAGACAAACCACCACGAACCAGACTAACCAGAGTATATTTGAAGGAAAAAATAACATTGTTTTACAAATTTGTTTTTCTGACAGCTTTAGCTGATTACTATTGATCATGGAGCATAATAGCCTTGATATAGCTGCAAAATGTGTTGGTAAGATTTTGCTTGACTCCTGAAACGGATTATACATGAGGATTTGTAACACATTAGGTTTGGCTCTAATATTTTAGTATTTTTCACTAAGATAATAAATAGGTCTTTACCTATGAAATTGCCGTTTTGTATGGCGAATTTTAGGTAAACACAATTTTCAGTACAATATTTTTGCACTTTTCTTAGGAAGTATAAATACAAGTTTTTTATTTATTTAAGCATTATTGGGAAGACATTAAGCTAACAGAAGGTTAAATTTAATTTTCGAAAAATATTATTTGTAAAAAAATATAACAAATCTAATCATCTAATGATGAAATCGGACGACATTTAAGACGAACAACTTTCGAACCTTTAATTTTGTATATCAAACTAAAAATAAAAACTTTATTTTATTCGTAATTACTAATTAATAACCTTGAAGTCAACTTGTAAATATAAGTCAAATGAAAAAAATAGCATTAGAATTGTAGGAATTATGATCTCATTAATCTGTAAGAAAATTTCGGCAATTTCATAGGTAAAGACCAATTATTCATGTGGTAATAAAATATTTTCCCGTGTCGTATAGTCAAGGGAGTAAAAGAGCACATTGGTCCCAAAATATACACACTAAAATTGTTACAAAAGAAATTATAAACGTTTTTATTATTACCTAAATGAAAAAAAATAATAAAAAATACGTTTTTTCATGGTGATCAAAAACAAATTTTACAATTTTAAACATCTGCCAAACTGCACAGCAGTTTGTCGGCAGTGAATACTCCCTATTTCCTCTCCTTATTTTCTATGATTTGTAATACCTACCTAACTAAACCTAACCACTACAAATAGGTGAAGTTTAAGAATACCCCATAATAAGTACCTACAGATTTTAAGCAAAAGATGCAGCACTATCATAATTAATTTTAACCCTTAA
Source organism: Athrips mouffetella (assembly GCA_947532105.1). NCBI lineage: Eukaryota > Metazoa > Arthropoda > Insecta > Lepidoptera > Gelechiidae > Athrips > Athrips mouffetella. Next base: position 15,267,475 of record OX383974.1, read on the forward strand.
TTAACGATTTTGAACTGGGATGGCTTTGCATGCTCTGTTCTTTTTTTGTTATAAAAAGTGTTTAGCGAACGAGCAGGTGGGTCACCTGGTGGTTTATGGTCACCATCGCCCATAGCACCTACTGTCTTATTAGAGACAGAATGTGACACTATAAGACAGCAAAGCGCTTGGCCCACCCTGAGAGCTAAGATGGTATGTACCGGTAATTTTACTGGCTCCCATACCTTTCGACCCGAAATACAGGGTTGCAACGATGCTGCTTTACCGAAAGAATAGGCAAGGGGGTGATACTTCCCCAGACGGACTGTGCTCAAAAGCCACCACCTTCACCTTAAATTTTAAGGACTGAAGCACCACCATGAGCCCCTAGATAAACGCTTTATTTACACCCGCGCGCAAAACATTGACGTTTGTTCCATATTAAAAGAAAGAAAATTACATTAAGCTATCTTGGCCCTGCTGGGCACCATAAACCTTTCTCTAAAGAAAAAAGTTTTAATTAAATGCCATTACTTCAAATGATGTACTTAATTACGAATCTTAAGTCACTCTAAGCGTTAGATTTCCTCTCTATGCAAACATTTGTGACCGCGGACCAAGATACACTGGTCTTCCTATACCCGAAGAGGTTAAAAGCGTATGCTATTCGCTGCCCGCGCGCACTCTCTTCCCGAACGTCGGCCAATCACATTGCATTCCAATTTCAAAAAGTTTACGTGTGAGCCTGAATGTGAGTTCATCTGTTTATAACGGATGTTCAAATTTCAGCCAGTGATTTTGTGTTGTGATTTATTTTTCTATTTTTACAGTTTTTAGCGGCTGTGCATTTTTTTTTTGGAAAGAGGAACTAAAGGTAAGCTTTAGCATTATTTTATTAAAATAAAAATTACATTATTAATATTCAATGAACTTATTGAAACTCAAATACAAATATAACACAATGCATTATTGTTATTCATGTAACTATTATTTATTCGTTAAATAAATACAAATGTCAACAAATAGGTATACTTAGTGACATGATCAAAAAATTAAAAACAAAGTTTATAAAGTACATTAATTAGCTAATTCCATTTCCGCATAATTGCACGCGAGCTTAAGTAAAAAATAATATCTCAAAAATCTGCGCTTGCATTTCAATAGCTGCATGTAAGAGCTGATCGTGATTGTATGGAACGCTCCATACAATGTATGGGAAAGATGGTATCGGGGGCATTCATACATAACGTCTTTAGTGTGTCAGGGGGTTAAAAACTATTACACACAGCGAGATAAGAATGATTATATTGTGATTGTGGGCAATCACAGTCATAAGTTAAAATGTTTCTCTTATTGCAATGCTTGACTGCATAATTTTTACTAGAAACTGCGCGTTTTTCAAAAACTACGTCATACCTTCAGGTCATACCATAATCTTTTATATCGTCAATGGGCTTACTCTTGACCTCAATCTAGTTTTGAGGACAGAGATGGTGTCGACGATGGGACGAGCTTGCCCAGAAGAAACCTTGAAGACTTGAATAGACTCGCAACTTATTCAGGCACGTTATGCAGTCTACAATCGAAGAAAGTAGTCGTTAAAGAGCCATGTAACAGGCCTTTGGTGGCTAAACAACTCTGAGACTAGGGTCTGCGAGGTCGGTCATTGATCTCACAACCACATAAGTTATGTATGATGATAACTTAAGTAAGTTACTCCAAAGTTTGGAGTCCAAACCATGAAAATATCAACTTTTCTTAAAAAACACTGGTCCAACTATCTTGCCTGTTGAAGGTAGTGGTTTTAATGCGAAGTGCGTCTGAGGAAGTATGACCCTAGCCTATTTCTGCCGCAAAACAGCAGTGTTTGTAATGCCGTATTTCGGTTCGAATGGTAAGGGAGCCAGTGAAATTACCGGCACATGTGACATAGGTTTAGTTCCAGGGTGAGTGATTTGCTTTGCTGTCTTATCAAGCCGTTTGATGTGGTTAGTAGTAAGCCTGCCTTTCACGCCATTTTTTAGTTCGATCCCCGCCCATTTGCAAACATCATCAAATCATCATGTCCAGGGCAAAAATTTGTGTGATATATGTCTCTCGATACCAATACCTTTTTAGTGTCAAAGTTTGCTACTAATGAGACAGTTTCCATCAGATCGCCTGTTCATTCGCTCACTTGTAGGTAACTTAAAAAAAATACGCAAAAGCTAATGTACGAAGTAAATTTTCCGTACATCGACCAATGTTCTTTAGGAGAAATTGTCCAGTTTCACGGATTGAGTAACATACAAATTTATTTATTCATACATATAAAAAACACAGTTTTGATTTTGAAACTACACAAAGTCCCACAAATCAGCACAGATAGGGTATGTGCATTATTGTGCATGCACTATATCCATGCCGGGTTCTTTTTGAACCCTCGTAAAAATATATGTTACTCAGAATATAACTGAAAATAACAATCCAAATGAGACATGGATCGAAAAACGGGGAAAAACTCTGCTTGTACAACACAAATTCTACTACACCCAGCGCAAGGGTTGCATGGGAAAAATAAAAAAGCTCGTTTTCGATCCATGTTTCTAAGGAAAAGTTGTTTAGATTTATTTTCTGAATGACATAATAAAATTCGGCTAAAGATTCTGAAAATAACCTACTACTTTTACCTATATCTATTGTATTTCAAAAATTAATGCAGTTGCATTGCCATGAAATTTAAATGTGTCATTAAAATGCATTTATTGTTTTGTGAACTTTACTAATTTGGGTCGACATTTACGCCACTACCATTTAATAATGTATTTCTAGAAATAAATACATAATATTAACTTCAAAAGCTTGCATAATGCACTTTTAATTGCAAATAGCTTATGACAACTAGGCACAAAGGACCCAGTGATTAGGTTAGTCTGTGTTAGTGACTAGGTTAGTGTTTGATCATCAAATAACAATTTATCTTAAATTTGTCATAAAACGTTGTATTTGAGAAATTTATTAGTTTATTTAATAAGAAGTGTTATACGAAATTTAATCTAATGTAACTTCTTGTAGTATTGTTATTTTCTAAAAGCTGATTCTAGTGAAAGAGGTATTGTGACAAAATATAATTAGAATAAAAAGTAGTACGTAATAAAATAGGCTCAAAGTCACCGTAACTTGTATAAATTTTATTAGGTCTTGTAAAATGGTAAATTGATGAAAAAATTGCCTCACAGCGTAAAAAATAACTTTTGTTTTAATCTTCTATGACTAATACTTCTTCTTGGTTTTGCATTGGTGTTGCAACACTCCAGGTGATATTTTTTTTATCGGCACATCGAATATCGGAAGTAGGTTTTTACTGACGTAAATTTTTATGATAGGCGTTTTTGAAAAGAGCTTTTATGAATATTTTAAATACGCTGAAGTTTCATATAACTATAACAAAACTACCTCAAAACCAAGACGAAATTCCGGAAACAACGTACTTTTCTACAAGATGAAGCCATTTTGATTAACTGGTACAAATTATACATTTCAAAGGAAACTGACTTACTCTCAGTTTACAATAGAACGTAGGTCATCATTACTGCTGTGACTGATGTCTCTTACTGCATAACATACTGGGTACTTTTTACAGCTAGCATGAGAAAACATCGAAGAAAAAACTTGACACATAAACTGCAATAGCTGATTCCGGAAAAATAAATATAAATCGAGAGTTTAACCGTTCAAGTGTTCTAGTATATTATAACGGCAGTAGATAGTCCTTTTACCGAAAAGAAAGCCGATAGTTGAAAGAAAGAAAAGTAGAGACAAACCCAGGCGAAATTTCCTTAGTCAAGTCAAGAACAAAAGTGAAGAAGTAAAAAAATTGCACTAAAACAGAAAAGGGGTAGTGACGACTCTACCCAGAAAAAGATTTACCAGAAATTTCCGGAGGCCAATGATAGTCTAGAATTATTACAGAAAATTATATCTTTTTAGTAACATCTATTAACATCAAGGCAAATATGAAAGCTTCATCAACCATTCATCTGATCACAATCATTACAAGATCGCTCCGGTATAGGTAATACGAATGCAAATAGTGTTTAAATCAGGGGTCACAGACAAGAGGCTTTCTATTATCCAGTAGTAGAGTAATAGAATGAAAACATATGAGACGGTTTATATCAGTTAACGAAATCTACCCTGATACTTAATGTAAATCCCATACACTAACTAACTAACTAGTTAACTATTATAATATTTAGATAGCTACTTATCTAAGGCGACCCCGAAGCTTTCTAGTAAGCAAAAGGTCGCCTGTGTCAGGACATATCCAAATATTACAAAAATTATCTGTTTTAAATATATAATTTTTCTAAGACCCCGTCTGCCTTAATTCGGTCATCATTACTGTCCATCCTTCGAAATCCATCATTATATTATAAGTACTGTTTACGCAATTTATATCATCAGTAAGAATGAAGCAAAATACCACATCAGTTTGGGTACTAAAATATCATAATGTTTTGCTATTCAGGTATATTTGTCATGTAAATAATATTATTAAAAATTAAGTATATAAAATGTATGAACGTATGAAGTATTCTAAGGTGGGTTGAACGTTTGATGCGATGAGTTCTATTTATAAAACTTGTTACTTAATTAATAATAATAAACTAACAAATTCGATGCGTTCGCAGGCTGAGGCAAAGAATAGCCAAGGTTTATAGAGGCTTTTTGCCATTTTAAGCTCGTAGAAAAAATAAATTAGGGTCGATTTATAAAGAGCTTTGGCCCGTGTACTGTTTTGTAGAAATTATGAATTGCTTTTGCTTTTCGCTGTTTATGTATTATTTCGTGAATGTCAAAATCGCAGAGCACGGTTTTATCTTAAGGTATTATTAAAAAATATATGTTGAAGCTCTGGATTCATGCATCACATCTTAATTTGCTGCGCGATATGACTGCGCGTGCGACATTTTATGTCAAATCGAATCGCTCTTATGTCACCTGACATTTGACATCGATTCCATAATGGCTTACGTCTACGCGCTGAAAACTTGCAACGGCACGTACACAAATAATAAAATAAATGTTGTGTGTATGGTTCCTAATAAACAGAAGGAATAAATAAATAATAAAAATAAGGCCTGGGTTACGTACTGCCATGCCACACAATGCAATATTATGTTAAACTTTCAGTGGTGGTTGTTTAGAAATTTAAAATTTTCTGTCGGTAACTTTTATACTTCCGGTGATGTTCTATATGCCGGAAGTCTGTAGTAGGCACAACTACTAACATTTAGTTGCTCAATTAAAACTCCTCATCACCACATAAGTTGCCTTAAATCAATAAATTTCAAAAATAACGTAACGTTTAAACTATTACGAAATCAAATTAAACTATCACTTTTTTTCTATATGAGGATTACGAGTTACTGCCCGCGACTTCAGTCTTATATAGACTTGTTAAAGACTACAGTTTGACCGCCATATCTGTTTATCATAACATCCCATGAACGTCCACTAGGGAGCTTTCTCCAAATTCCAACTTTTGCTGAAACAATGTGGAGGGGAAGGAAGTAAGTTATCAAATTATTAGAGCGGTCACCCATCCAGACAAAATGGACGTTGCTTAACTCTCACACCTACACCACAGATGAGAAACTTCTGACGGCCAGTTGCACAAAGCGTCTTTTATGTTAAAGTTCCTTTAAATCTACTGCTGACTCTATCTTTCCCAAAAAAAAGAAAGAGTGTCTGTAAGAGATTTCATTACATCCCATGAAACGTCCACTGCAGGACAAGGAGCTCCCTCTAGATCCCCAGCAAAAACGCGTGGTACTTAGGAGGGGATTTACCATAGTCACCACGCTTGTAAACGTTGCGGCTGGTGACCGCTGTGGTTGGTGACCGCAGTATATAAGATGGTACGATACACAGAAAGATGATGCTGCCCTTCCTTCAGTTCATAATCCCTTAGTCGCCTCTTACGACACCCACTTGCAGAGATGTGTTGGTACTATTCTTTGCCGGCACCACGCGGGTGATTCGTAAGAGATTTATGAATAAGTAACTATTACACAACCTGATATAATACGATCTAACATAACATTACAAATAACATATTAGTTGGGAAATTCTTAGGACTCAAACCGGTCGGGACTTCCTTACCCTTTAGGCTAGACCTAGAACTTTCCCTGTGACCTAAGACCTGGCGATAACTTTCGATTTCACTCAGCCTGTAGCATCTCAATGTGACGCGGGTTGGTTTATCTATACCGGGTCTATTATTACTGTTCCTGTTATGAGGACTCATAAATCAACATTTTCGTGTGGGTTGCAAGGTCAATGACCGACCTCACAAACCCTGGCGTCAGAGTTGTTAAGCCGCCGCCAAAAGGCTTTTGGCTTCTGCTCGTTAACGACTACATCCATTATAGTAGTCGGGACCCACGGCTTAACGTGCCTTCCGAAGCACGGAATCATCTAACTTTTCGGACAATCAGGTGATTCATACTGCAATGTCCTAATCAGACGGGGAGGTGACACAAATGGATTTTTGTTTGACGGGGTTCCCACCGGGAGTTGAAAACAGAACCTCCGGATTGAGAGCCGAGCGCTCTACCACTAACCACTAACCACGATTGAATTATTAATGTCTATCCTGACCTTACAAAGTTTATTCTCAGAGTTCCCTTTTAAAGCCAATGAGAGCTTATTTCTAAGCTTACGTCGTTTGCCGGTCTGTCGCTCTTATTTGAATCGTATCTATTGGCTGACTTAAATTTTAAAAATATTGGCGCCTCAGAGGGATACAGCGATAGGAAAGAAAGAGAAATCTGTTCATATACGTGGGACACTCAGAAATATTTGCGACACTAAAAAAAATTGTTCTACAGGTACATATATTTTTATTAAATCTTTTCAAAGTACTCTCCACCAGCCTCTATACAAAGATTCATGCGTCTGAACCAGTTTTCAAAACACTTTTTCCAGTCCGCCGTAGACACCTCGTTTACAGCCTGCTCGAACGCAGCCAGCGCATCTTCCGGCGACGAAAATTGTATCCCCTTGAGCTGATTTTTTATTTTTGGAAATAAAAAGAAGTCACACGGTGCTAGATCAGGGCTGTAAGGAGGGTGACCCAGGAGTTTGACTGGTGTGCTGTCCAGGAAGTCCCTCGTTTTGAGCGCGGTGTGTGCAGGCGCATTGTCGTGGTGGAGCAGTAGTCCGCGGAGCCCTGTGTTTGGTCGCTTGTTGCTCACAACAGAAAAAACTTCTGGTAAACATTTGGTAGTATACCATTCGGCGTTGATGCTTCTTTGATCTCGTAAGGGAATTGAGGCCAAGTGGCCAGTCAAATTAAAAAAGCTGGCGATCAAAATCTTCCCCCCGCTTCGAGATCGCTTCACTTTGGTAGGCGTTGGTTCATTTTGAAACACCCAAACTGTCGACTGGCGCTTGGTTTCTGGATCGTATTGATAAATCCAGGACTCATCACCTGTTACGATGTCGTAAACACGCCGAGACGAGCCTGCTTCAAATTTGTTCAGCATATCACGGCACCATTCCACCCGGGCCTGCTTCTGAGCGTCGGTGAGGTAGTGCGGCACCCAGCGCGATACTATCCTCCTCACGCGAAGATGCCCGTGTAGAATCTCGTGAACGCTTCCCGATCCAATCTTTAATATGTGCTGAATCTCCTGATATGTAATTCGCCTATTATCTTGGATTAAATTTTTCACTGCTAGCACGTTTTCTTCCGTAATAGCCGTCAAAGGGCGACCGCTTCTTTCTTCATCCCCCAAGGTTGGTCGACCGCGCCTAAATTCGTTATACCAACGATACACGGTTGCCTTGGAGGGGCCTTCATCCATAAATGCCATTTGAAGTCTATCGAACGATTCATCCGGTTTCAGGCGACACTTGAAATCGTAAAAAATCATAGCTCTAAAATGTTCCCGGCGCAGATCCATTTTTCAGTAAGACACGATACTTTGAATTGGCTCGCAAAAAATGTGGAGGGAAATTTTGAAAATGGAACACACATATTTTTACTTACAAGTAATAATATTTTCGAAAAAGATTCTACCCGCCAGTCTCCCATATATAAAAACTATTTTTCGCAATACTTTCTGAGTGGCCTGGTATTTCTTTTATTCCTATAGCTGATCCCTCAGACGCTAAATTTCGCCACATGTAAATCAGCCTGCCATAATATCTATTACGCTAACTAGCCGGTTGACATTATCACAGAAAGGTGTAAGGGACGCTTTTAGAGGGGACAGTGTACCGAAAACTGAAAAAGCGTGCTCAGTCAACGAAACTAAAGAACTTTCCCGAAGAAACCTTTTTTTGGAAATAAAAATAAATTTGACCTCTTCATAGGAACTGTTCGACCAGAGCGAGCAATTTGTATGGAGAGGTAAATTAAAAAATAATTTCCCAGTAACATTTCCTTGGGAAAGTTGTTGTTTCGTTGACGGAACACGCCCTTTCAGGTTTCGGTACACCTTCCTTTACATCCTATATATTTCTGACCAGAAATTAAAGTAAAAGCGAAATGTCAAATTGACAGCCATAAAAATATTAAATCTAATGTTGGTGTTGCCGAAATAGATGCATGCATACTTTATTGGACATTCTAAAACAGTAAAGATTGAGCCACAGTGTATAATAGTAAAACAATTAAAAAATAAAAACCAACGAAATGCGTATCGGATCCAACAATATGTGGCACAGTAGTTTTGGAATTTTTGACAAAAATATGGTATTGTGGTCCAGAACCTATGTGCACTAGTCCGAATCGCGCTTCTTTTTATCACTCTAACCGTGGGATTTGCACCCACGACCTTCATATTGACAGCTCAATATTTAATAAACTATTCTGTTTTTACAGCAAAAATTTACAAGGTAGGAAGGTATTTCAAACATTTTAGTTGCCTATACTCGTATACGGTCCGTTGAAAAATACAGAAATTAGTCGTGATCTATTTTAAAGTAAATGTATTTTACATTGTACCATACCCAAGGTTTTATTGCAAAACCGCTCTAAATTATACTCACTTATCAATATTTTTGTTGAAATAAAAAATAATAACAGTAATTTAAATTAAACTTATTTCACAACACTAAACAAGACATACTCATCTTCGCTATGCAATATAGAATTATCGGTTGTTCTAATTTCAAATAGTTATATGCAATTGGTGGAAATGGCCCAATCGTGAGCGCAGCTGCCATATTAGCCAATGAAGAAACGATAATGATATGATTGGTCTTAAGTTCCCTTTCGTGATTAGTGGATCTGGATTCGAAATTCAAGCTAGAAGTAATTGTTTTAATTTCAGACTTTGCTAAACATAGCACAGAGTAAAAGTAGCTTGTTAGAGATGCTATTCTTCAAAGCTGCCATCGAAACGAAGTTGGAGGAGTTAATTACCAACCTAAGAGCATTTAGCGAATTTAGTCTAATTTTTTAAGGGCCTAGTAATTAGAGGGACATTTTGTCAGCAAGGGATGGAGTGCGAAATATATTTACTCGGAGGCAGTGGACAGGTTACTTCACCAATTTAGACAAATGAAGCTGTGCTCAAAGATCAAAATCACAGATGTAATCAAAACAGCCGCAAGTCTTTAGTGAAAAACTAACTAACACTTTCAAAATATGTATTTACACGCATGTACTTAATCCGAGAGTTTACTTTATATAGGTAAATTTCAAACGCATTCTCGTCAAAAAGGGTCGGTTTGGTCGAAGAAAGAGAGTTGTTTTTGCTATTGTTTACGCTCCTGTACTAAAGAGAGCCCTTTACCCTGGTTTGGGACCAATAGGGCCATTGAAACTGTCTATGAAACTAGACATAAATGTAACAATTAAGACATTCAAATCTCCTTAAAATTTAACAATTTTCATATAATAATGTAATTATTTGATCTTTATAAATTTCAATCATGATTTTGAAATAAATGCAAGCCTAGCGTAAACCGCCGTTTGAACAATGGCCTACTCGTATCACAGACCTAGGTTACGATAATCATTATTTGCATACACCAGTTTTTTGTGTGGGAATTGGAGATATAATGTAACTCTCTGTAGGTACTGTATCATTTCTTGAAACTAATAAAACTCTTTGCGACATTTTCGTTTTCGTTTTTAGTATTGATAAATCCGCGAGATTATAACCTAGTCAAATGAACTTCTCTTTATTGAACGTCACAAGAAAAATCTTCCATAGATTTTGCATGAACTTTTGGAACTATACTATGACGGACGTCATTATTTTTTGCAATACTTTAGTAACTTTTTAACACTAAATTCATAATTCATCATATCAGCCGAAAGACGTCCACTACTGGACAATTCATAATAAAAAAATTTAAACTAGGTACTTACGAAAAAAAAACTTTTCATTAATTTTGAATTACTCATTCTTAGATGTAAACAGAATTTTATTTTATTTTTGTCAAACAATAAGGTTTTCTTGTATCACGTTCTAAATACAGGAACCGGCATTTGAAAGTCAGATGTCTGTACGAAAATAAGCCTAAGACGGCTCACGATTTAAAACGGTCGATCGTACCATATTAGGTTCCCTATTGCAGTAACTTTAAATAATCAACGTTATGGTTGTGAACTTAAGATAAATGACTTCATAGGCTTTGATGTGTTAATTTCCATCGTAAATTTGTTTTTGTTTAAGTATATTCAAATTCAAATAATTTATTGCATTTAACAAAGTATGCTAATGTGATGGATGAATAGTGACAATCAGAGCAATTTTGAAAGGGACAAATGAGTTCAATTGGATAGGGTCTGAATAATCTCGTATTACTTCATTCGTTTTATAGACATGTTGATTTTGCAACGCGATGACACGAAGTGACCATTAAGACATTGTAGTTATTATAAGTCGTATTTTAGCTGTAAATATCGAAGTGAACGTGTGGACCTTCGGAATGAAATGTATTTGATTGATGGGTATTGAGTTGAGGATGTTAACTAATCAATTAGGAAACAAAGTATAAGAGCATATAGTAAGTTTATCTAATCAATCTCACTAAGCCAGGCAGAATCCAATATCGTTAGTACAGTCACCGGAATAAATTGATGACCAGATTTGGCTGTCTCGATGTTATGACGCAACTGTACTGTACTTGGAAGCAATGACGATCTTGAAATCCTTTCTTCAGATTCGAAGATTTATATGAAAAATAAAGAAACATATGACCATCAATTGCTTGTTTCGTCTGATTTAAGTTGTTTATTTGAGTTATAATAGTAGCCAATAGAAACTAGAACTTTGTGCAGCGTTATTCTTTTATCACCCCGGATATTTTAAGAGGTGGTTCGGCCCATGAAACTGAACCACTTTTCCCAAGGAACATAGGTCGAATTACAAAAAAAAAATATTTTACTTCCCACACAAACTACATCAGCTGACAGCACATTTTGTATGGGAGGTCGATTTTTTTTGTCTTTCGACCTATGTTTCAAAGTTCTTCAGTTTCATGGGCAGAATCACCTCTTAAAATATCCCGGGTGATTAAAAAAAATAAGGGTGTATAGTTTAATGGACATTATACAATGGTTTTTGGTTTTATGGACACGATATAACGAATTAAGGTTAATCTATATTATGCATGCCAATTTCTGGTAAGACATGAGGACACATACTTAAACAATTCTATCTATTATTTACTCGTACCATGTTTAATGCGAATAAATTTTCATTTCATTTCATTTTCATTTCATTTCATTTCGATACCTGTCAGGAATGAAACCCAGAGCTATCTAAACAGATGCAGCACTATTTTGTGACCTATATAGCAAATCGTGAGTGTATAGGTGATCGAGGTCAAGAGAAAGCCCATTTTCAATAAAAAATAAAATAAAATTCATGAAGTTATTGGTGTACCGTAAGGTACCGGCAAAAATAGTACCAACCCAAACATACCTGTGGGTGTCGTAAGAAGCGACTAAGGGTTATAAACAGGAGGATGGGCAGCGGTATCCTCTTGTGTATCATACCACCTTACTTACTGCGGTCACCTACAACCGCGTTCCTTGGTGCTAGCCGTAACGCTGACAAGCGAGGTGACTATGGCACTTCCTCTCTACATTTTTCCAGCAAAAGCTAGAATTCTGGAGGGAGCTCCCTGTCCTGTAGTGGACGTTTCATGGGATGTTATGATGAATGACTAATTTGTTACTTTTATGAGTAACGCTACTAGGCTACGCTACGCTTTGTAGGTACTTACCACCTTTTCATTGTAAAATGTCAACTCAAACATAATATTAGCAATGCATACATCTGCATCATCTATTTGGTTTTCTACTTGACCTCAAAAAGTTTCATCTGCCAACACTAACAAGCCAACTGTGACATAAGTGTAAGATTTACGTCATTTGCAAACAATTTGACCGACATTTTCATATTATTACGTATAAATTGATTATACTAATACTTTATTATTACATACAAAAACACAGTCACAAAATATAAAATAAATATTACATTGGGGGCGATTCTAGCATCGTAATATTATACGAGTATATTCTTTGCTAGCATGGCTGCTAAATTTAAGGCTATAATTTAAAAGGTCTAAAAATGTTGCCAACTTTGTTACTGCCTATTGGCTGAAAAAAAGACAGCACCACTTTTAGACCTGTCAAATTTCAAAAATAAATTTAGCGGCCACGCTAAAATCGCCCCCATTCTATTATTATTATTATTTTAAAAAAGATCTTTTTACAGTTCTGCTAATGTGTAGTATGTGTGTGTTGTGCGTGTGTGTGGTCCTGTATATTATGGTGTTCTTGATTCCTTTTGATTATCCAAGTAACCACTTACTTTAATCACACATATATATCAAATATCGCTAATCTAACAAAGTATTTTTTTTTATTACGAGGGTGTTCAATAAGTAGTGAGAATGAACAACATCTTGGTTGTAAAGTCTTTTGATGTGTATGAGTATTGAAAATTTATTTCAGTGCAAAGATGGTACCAAAAACTTAAACCATAAAATTTAGAATCGTTCAAATAATGAGTTAAAGTTTAACAGCCAGTCAGCCAATCCAGCAACCAACTTGAAAAATCCACTCGGGCGATGTTTAAGTAAATGTTTTTAATATTCTAAAACGTGCTTGGAGTTCCGATTTTGAAGGCCGGACAGATATTTGCAGTTTTCTTTATTTCCTAACTGTCATTATAACATTGTTTGTCTGAATATAATTTGTCACAGACATGACACCTGGATCTAATCACGCAGTTTATTGTACCGAGCGTGAGAGCTTATTGGTTTTTGCCATTGGTATTCTAAGTATACTGAACAAATGTACGTTTTTGTGGACGGTACTATCGTATCAATCCTTTTTATGTGGGTATTTGGTTGCTCTGGTTTGTTTTTAATTGAATTTATGGACTTTGAGCAATACTAATTTAGGTTTGCTGTTGATTGTAAAAATATCTTACAAATAAAGGTAATTTCTGTTGAAAAGGTGTTAGATGATGATCTAAAAATCGTGAATTTTATATTTAAGACAAAGATCCTACAAAAAAATACACAAATAAAATAAAAAAAGCCTTCAAAAGAAAAAAAATATATAAAATATAAAGTCGGTATAATTTAGAATGGGATGTGAGATTTTCTACTAGAAAATCGCTAAATTCATGGATTCGAGTGTTTGTTTTATCCGCATATGTAGCGGAGACGCCTTAACTAACTAGGCTACGGTGAAATTTACTTAAAATCTAAATTAAATAAATTTTTTTATGTAATTGCGGTCAACCGCTTGTCGGTCGAAACTTTTTCAACTCTATTACCACGCCATAAGGTCCAAAAGTGTTTCTACCGATGTGCGGCCGTGTGTACTCTTTCTGTTCTACCTTTTGTTTGGCCGGCAGGTAATGGTGTGTGGCATTAGGCCCGCCATTTGTACAGTCAACGACAGGTCAAGCTTGACACTCGCAGTGCAACTCAGGCCCGTATGACTATTGAAATAAGAACGGTACCAAGTCCAATGCGTCAAACTTGATGCGCTCTTGACTGTACATAAGTCCAATAAAGTTAAAAAACTTATGCGTCTACATTACACAATACGGAGAAGACGCCGGATCGAAGTCTGCCTGAGGTTTTGTACTTCGCGATTTTCTACAGGAAGTGTTAAAATAAAATTGTTTTTATTTTCTTCTAAATTAGCTTCTTCAAAAATATTGCAGCTGTGGACTTAAATTTCTCTTTAACCCTTCGATAGTTTGTTGAATCCAATCTTATAAATTTAGCACTATGTTTTAGGGTTCCGATACCAAATTGGTCAAAAAAAGGAACCCTTATGGTGCGACTTTGTCAATCTGTCCGTCTGTCTGTCTGTCTGTCACACCTCTATATCTCAGCAACCACTCATGCTATCGACATGAAATTTGGAATAGTTTTAGAATATAGTTGCCCAACTTAATTGCACATGAAAGAATTTTGAAAAAAAAAATATGATTATTAATGTAAAGTAGGCCAAAATAGAGGGGCCAAATTTCAAATTGTCGCTACTAGGTCGAGTGGGGTATCATATGAAAGGGCTTTACTTGTACATTCTAAAATATATTTTTGTATTTTTTTACGTCTCTTAGTTTTCAAGTTATGATGAAAAATGTAAAAAAAAAAATACCATCCCCCCCCCCTTATCTCCGAAGTTTGTGAAAGAAAAATCTGAATTAATTACAGTTGACCGAAGTTTATGTAAACATTACAGCAAAAATAAAACGATCTTTCTAAGTTGCACAGTTTTATAGAAATCTACAAATAACCTTTATAAACAAATTTAGTTTTGCGGTCCTAAAAATGGGCATTTTTGCTTCAAAAAATACAAAAAGTATATCGGAACCCTCGGCGCGCGAGTCCGACTCGCACTTGACCGGTTTTTTTTCAATATCCAGTAGACAATCGTAGACGCAGACAGTATGAGTGAAAGTGTTGAGCTCACGATCCGAGGTCGCGGGATCAGTTCCCGACGACCTTGTGAGGGTTAACTTGTACAAGCTTGCTTGCACTGCTGATGGAAAATTGCTTAGAACCTGTTTGGCAAAAGTCGTTGTTACTGAGATGCGTCTGATTTACAAATTTGGAAAACAGTAAAACATTTCCTGTTTCATCGTTTTCGTATAACTTAATATGGAATAACTATTGTCCCTGTAGCCTCACGTGCCTAGTGGTAAGAGGGCTCGGCTCTCGATACGGAAGTTCTGGGTTCGATTCCCGGTGAGGACACGGTCAAATAAAAAATCCTTTGTGTGACCTCCCCAGTTTGGATAGGACATTGTAGGATGAATCACCTGATCCGAAAAGTTTGATGATTCCGTGCTTCGGAAGGTACGTCAAACCGTTGGTCGCGACTACTATCTCAGATGTAGTCGTTAATGAGCCATGTCAGAGGTCTTTGGCGGCTCAACAACTCTGACACCAGGGGTTGTGAGGTCGGACCTTGCAACCCACACGATATGATGATGATGTCACACGTTCCACCACGGAGAACAGTAACAATCTGATAGAAACACTAGAAACCATATGGTTGGACCCACTGACCTAAAATCTCTTGCAGATGGAACTTTAATTAATCTTACATTTCATAACCTCAACTAATCAGTCGAAAAGGTAATAAATTCTATCAACAGCCATAAGGTACATCGGTCTTTAAACGTTGAATGAATCTTTAATTGTATGTTAAAGCAACATTACTTAACTAAGTTATGTAACAAAGATAATATGGCCTTAAGAAGATATTAGATAGGGTTGTCACTCTCTGAGTCGAGAAAGAATGGAGATAAGATTTTATCAAAGGAGAGCTTTATTCATGTTTTGATATCATTACAATGGCGTTAAAATTGCGGTCATGTGGCTACTTTAGGGCAATTACATTTAAGGTTTGGCAATTAATAAGTGTCTTGCTTCATAAGTTCTTTAATATTCACATTAAAGTGTGATATATTTTGGAAGTTACCATAAACACCATGCTTATCAGCGTTGCAGTTTGTACAGTCAACCGCACGTCAGTAGAAATATTTGTAGCTCTATTAACATGGTATAAAGTCCAAAATGTTACTACCTTACATGCTGTTGGATATACGACAGGCAGAAGAACCCTCCTGCTCCCACCATGGCGCCAATTTGTTTGTGAAGCGATGTAGTTTAGCTGACGTCATTATGAGATTTTAATATTCAACAATGAATAAACGATTTTGAGTTTAAGTTGAGTTTGCTAATTCTTCTGTTTAAAATCCATTAGAAGAAAATAGAGGGGTAGACGTCGCACAAAATAACTTTGGCCATGTCAGTTGATGCGCAGAAGTTAAGTCATAAGAAAATAAGTCATTTTTGACTTCTGCGCATCAATGACATGGCCAAAGTTATTTTGTGCGACGTTTACTATTGTTAAGCGGATTATACCACACACAGGTAGCTTATCATAGAGTGGCAACCCTGATTCAATATTTGATGGCACACGCTGTACTTATCTAAATATGGAGGCCAAACTTTTTGTAAACATTCTTTGAAAGCAAATGTCACATACATAACCAATATTTGTGCATTTGGGGGCATTTACTTGAATGATTTGTCGTTTTATCATTACAAACCGATGCCTATGCATTCGATTACAATAAGCTACTCGTATGAGCTTCACAAATCATATATAGGTAATTTTTATCGTTTCTTTCATCGAGGTTACTATAAGAAAATTTAACAATTAAAAATCATGTCTTCACGTTTAATTGACGTTTGAACCTTCGAAGCTACTGTCATGTGTGATGTAATTTTTGTTTGACATTCGGTAAACTAGTCAGAAGGGATTACGTTCAACCACACGTCAGTGGAAACATTTTCAACTCTGTTACAATGTCATAAAGTCAAAAGTATTTTAACGGACGGGCTGTTGTGTACCTATGTTGTGTAAACCTAATAGATTGATAGATGAAGCATTTCTATTGTTTATATATTCTTGAGGAAGCATTAAGTTTGGCAATTCTACAATAATAGTCATTCATCATAAATCATAATGTATTTTCTATACCTTCTTTACAATTGCTCGATGATGTCTACAAGATTACTAAATAACTAACAGGCACAAAGCTTTTTTTTTAATTAAAGATCACATAGCCCGAATACATTCAAGTCTCGAGTGAATAGGCTTCATTTGTTCCATTGTTCACCTCATCTTTGTCTACTCTGTCTCCTTAACTAGATTGAGGTCAAAAGCATGCTAAAGCCGCAATCACATCTTCCTATATTCAAACGATAATTCGGGAGGCTTAGTTCTGTTAATTCCAATATCCTTACTTCAACGAGCAATTTATACCGAACTAGTTTCTGAATTAAGTAAGGTGTGATTGCGGCTATAATGACGTAATATTGTTGTACTTATTTGAAATAATGCGCCTAAATATAATATGTAGTACAAAATAACTCCGGCTATTACCGTTAATGCGCAGAACTCTAAAAATTGATCGCGGGGTTGAGCGCGGCTGGTGCGAGGCGGCGAAAGAATCGTTCATTGGCTATTTGCCTATACCCATGCGCAGAAAATAACCGTCAGAGCCAAACTTATCCTGTGCACGCTATACTTTGACAAGACGTATTGAGTATGTTCTAAATAAAGACCTGCCGTCTTAGCACGCTGCAGTTGTCAGTTTATCTAGGCCCATAGATAAAAGACTTGTTTTGTTGACATCCGAGCAGTGCGACACATTTTGAAAGACAAGGACGGCTACATGTATTAGTGTATAAAGCTATCTCTATCTAAAATATCAAAAACGTAATTTGTGGATTTGCTAAACATTTTCCTCCACTGACATTTCCTCGCGCTTGGAGGTGATAGATTAGATGACATAATTCCCCAATTAAACTGAAAGTAAAGAAAGCGAGGGAAGCTTGTTATAGGTGGAGGGCTGTGTTGTCTGTCTACCCCAATGGGAAAGAGGGGTGATGTTATGTATGTATTAACGAAAATTCCAAATTCTGAAACTTTTCCGCCGGGTATACAATAATGAAAGCTTTGATTGGTCGGAATTTATTGTCTCAATAAAATCGTAGAGGTTTTTTCAGGGAAGTGTTTTTTAAGTTTTTTTTTCATTAAAAATAAATATATTACTTTTCTTTCAAAGTTAAAATTTAAATAACACCGTAAATATTGTAAAGTGCTTGTAAATAAACATGCATATGTCGTGGCCAGATCGTGGTATTGGCTATTTCATGATGTATGTTGGTTACTTCATGAATTCATGTTGGTTATTTCATGAAATGCAACCTAACATAACCGAACCTTTCATGAAGTGGTCAGCCACATCATGAAGTGATCATTTCTAACGATCTGGCCACGACACATATACGACGCACAAAATAACTGTGGCCCTGTCATTGATGCGCAGAAGTCAAAAATGTGCAAAAATGGACTATTTTTTTCTTCTGCGCATCAATGACAGGGCCACAGTTATTTTGTGCGTCGTATACTTTAGCTTAACCGCTTCGAGTCCCGTAACTGTTGCGAGGCTTCGTTTTGGCTGGCATTAAATTCAAACTTAATTTATTTAAAACCGTTGATGAGGCTCATCTTTCTTAAAAGTATTTCGCTCTAGGCTCTTTCGATATTATGTACAGCGGGCATAGAGTAAACCGGGCTTGCGCGGTTTACTCTATACGCATTGCTGTAAGGGCGAGATTCAGAGACGAAACTAAGTGTGAACTCAGTCTCTCAAATGTCAAAATCCTATATAATTTTGACTTTCGTGAGACTGCGCGCACTTTTAGTTTCGTCTCTGAATCTCGGCCTAAGACCGCGGGTCATTATTCCACCCCACCTTTGACACAAATCATCTACAAGCGCACACAGTAATATGCGTATTTTACTATACATGACATAACGTGTGCGTAACTTGGTCATAAAATGATTGTATGCTTTGGAGAGGTCGAGCACATCTACGGGAGAAAAGTAGCTTCGAACGTCCGGGTTGGAAATTATGAATTTCCTATGTGGTTAGGAAAATAAGTGGAAATTATTTATCGATGTATGCTGAAAATCTTTATTATGTAGCAAACGTGAAAGTGTCTACTTATTTTATTTATTATTTCCGTAAAAGTTTTACTTGTTAGTAAGTTGAGGTGTTAGAGGAGAAATAAGTGTAAGGTATATTGAGCCTTGGTAAAATTTTGCATTAGCATACCCACTCAGCGTTTTACATTTTGCGGGCCTAGCATGTCCCCAAATTTTTGATATGTTATGGGCAGTAGGAAGAGAGCTCCCACATTGCCTTAGTTTATGTGGGATATATGTTCTTTCTGTCCTTCCCGCACAATAAGTTTACATAAACGTCTGCCCAATTAGCGTACGTAAAGACTTTATCTAAGATCATTCGTAATTTCTTATGTTTAATGTAGCATAAGTCAATTTTGTATATGGGATATAAGTTTATGTGGGATATATGTTCTTTCTGTCCTTCCCGCACAATAAGTTTGTTTACATAAACGTCTGCCCAATTAGCGTACGTAAAGACTTTATCTAAGATCATTCGTAATTTCTTATGTTTAATGTTGCATAAGTCAATTTTGTGATGGAAGAGTGATAAGGTCCTTTATTTGGGCGTATAACGCTGGTATGAAGTATTTGAAGACCAAGAGAAAATAGTACATTAAGATGCACGTGCGCTATTTTGGATATTACGGCCGAGGCTCAAAAATTGCAGCCCG
The DNA here is from genome assembly GCA_947532105.1 of Athrips mouffetella. Classification (NCBI taxonomy): domain Eukaryota; kingdom Metazoa; phylum Arthropoda; class Insecta; order Lepidoptera; family Gelechiidae; genus Athrips; species Athrips mouffetella. The sequence goes on from OX383974.1 coordinate 15,287,164, forward strand.
AGCCGCAGGCGAGGGCGTAATGGAGCTGAGGGTGTAATCACCAAAGCGCACTAGCTTCTTACGACGTTTTTCAACACATTTGCGAATAAAAACGAATCAAATTCGCTTACCTGCAATTCCTGAGCCTCCATTTTTCGTTCTCACAATACTTTTCAACATGGAATAAATACACCACAAAGAGCTAGGTTTATAATTATTCGCCAGCTCATTGAAATAAGCCAAATAGACATTCTCTGAAAACGAAATGGCATTTTTGCTGTTCTTCCATTCAATGAACTTTTCGTAGGCAAGAATGTACCTAATTTTCCTTTGATTATGCTGGAAGGAGACTCACTTGCATTTTGTGCCCCAGTAATTATTTCCTGTGGGGTTAAATTAAGTTCTTCTTCATTGCTTGAAACCGACGAACGAAATTGTTAGTTAGTCACAAAAATCAAAGCAAATGAAAAATACTTCTGAAAAATGGCGCGCGGAATTCTTGTTGCGCGCGCATTTCTTTTTTCAAATGAGGAGCTGTGACGAAGCTGTGGCAATGCTCCCAAACAGCGTAGTCATTGAAAAAGTACAAAAACTTTAAATTTATTGCTAACAAAATCAATAATGTTAATTTGTTGTCAAATTTAACTAATCTCATGCAACAAACTGTTTATATATTATATTTTTATCAACATTACGTATATTTTTACGAAAATGTCATAAATATTTTAGACATTAGAACTCCTTGCTCTTTGTTAATATAAAAAAAAAAAACAAAAATTATATAACTAGTGCTGTAATATATAATGAGAAAAGCACGCGTTTTTAATAAGCTGGATTATGGACCTAAATACAGTGCAAATAGAGCTGTTTTATGAGCAAATGTGTTGAAAATAATTATAAACATAACTTTACCGTCATCGTACGTACATCATATCAATCTCGAAGGCACAGGAATGTTTTTGGGGGAAGTGAGCTTTATACAAACATTAGACTTTTTAGAGCTGAAAAATCTCAACCAATAGAATTGCTCCATTAATAGCACATTTGATAAGCTAGGGAAATGGCGGAATCCTATTGGATGGCGTTTTCCCAGCTTACAACTTGTGGAAAGCTTGACCTGCCATTGACTGTACAATAAAGAGCATGTCAAGCTGTAGTACACTTTGGACTAATGTTAAGCTTGATTTCTTCTTGATCGCACCATGCCATAGGTGGCTCGCACAATAAATTATCAAATACTCTTACAAAATAATGGCTTTCGAATGCATTCGTGTTTAGGAAATCAGCGTTATTTTCAAAAAAAAATCCAATACTTATTCAATAAAAATTCATTTCTTGCATAATTTGCAAAAATCTAGCTAAACAACTTTCTTCGCAAAAAAATTCCCACGTCTATTAAATTGCCTAAAAAATCTTCTAGAATCGTGTAAATTTGTGATAAAAATTAACTTTCCATAAAGTCAGTTAGCACACGTAACCTATGATCGCGATAATTACGTGTACGATGGCAATTGAAAGTGAGAGGCCATAGCGACCGCTCATCTCCATATAATCTATGCTATGATATGAGTCATATACATACACCATGCAGTGGTGGTACTGGATTAAATTCTTGATACTTTATCATCCCGTCCTTCGATGCTGTCACTGCAAGCAACTAAGCAAGTTTGTGCAAGCTTATTTGACGTGGATATGTCTGTGTTTTCAATTGTAATAAGGATTTTTTTTTCGTGAATAGGAGCTTGTGCACTGAAGCCATCTGTTGGTGTATAAGTGAACGAGGTCACACAATTTGTGAGACAATGCGCTATCGAGTGGGCTTCGGTTGACACAATGTGCGTGTGCTGTACGTTCCACGTAGAGAAGAGTGACATAAACACAAAATCATTTCAAATCATTACTACGTGTTTCGAAAATGTTAAAGGAAAAAAGAATGTTGTTTTATGTAAAAGTTATAAAGAATGGAATTTCCGCAGGGGGGTCGCTACACGGCTCGTAAAAAGAAACATTAAAGATTATTGTGAAATATTTTTGACACCATACTATGATATTAACTAAATAAACAAATCTAATATTGCATGGTACCTGTATTTTCTTAATTATTTATTTCATGTGTAGTTTCATCCAAAAAAGTCCTTAAGTGTAACGACACACCTGCGGAAACTCCGACGCGGAATGTTCCGCGACCGAAAGTTAAGTTCGACACCATCGGAAATTCCGTTAAATGTGTCTTAGGTAACCTACGAGTAAAAAGCATTGCGCTTAAGAAGTACCTGCTTGACACTATATAGTGTAATGTGACCCGCATGCATTACATGGTGTCAAGTGGGTACCTATGTATGTGTTACTATCTGTAGCATTGTTGAAATAAGTACTAAACGAGACTGTCGTCCCCGCAGCAAAACGCTTAAGCGATTTTGTGGGGCTTTGTATTTAATTAATTCTAAATTGTAAACTTCTTAATAAATAAATATTACATACATACATCACGAGCGTAATGAGCTGATCTTTCCGCGTCGGAACTTTCGCATGTGTGTCGCTACACTTAAAGGTTTTTCACGAATTCCTGCTTTGGAAGGCATGAAAGGTTTAGGTCCAACAAACATAAAAAAACAGTACAAGACAATTTTCTCACGTGCAGATCGTTTATTTAATTATGCATCAGGAAGGATACGTTACACTAAATAGTCTGTCGAGGATTTATTCCACGGTCGTCAGTGCTTTTACGCGCAATTTGAAGCCACAACGTTCATTACTCAAAAACAGAAATTAATTCATATAAAAAATTCAGCCTTAATACATACGAAACAAACCATGTAAAAATATGCGATACTACACGACTCTACAATTTGTTTATATCATCATCTGACTCGAATAACGTAATAAATACGTAATAACGATTTGCAATAGCATAACTATTAAAAATGCTACTGAGTAAAAGTTTAATAGTCGCTAAAGCTCGTATTATAAATATAACCTTTCACCTGGCTAAAGAAGTTAAGACAGATTATACCATGATTATACGATTTACCTGTATTAATAAGATCTTTTTAAGAAAATGACTTATGTAGTGATAGTGTCTTATGTCTTCAGTAGTCTATCTTATTCGAATCTTTCCAAAATTATTAAAATTTTCTTAAACTATATTTTGCTTGTTTGTAATAAATAAAAAACCGGTCAAGTGTGAGTCGGTCTCGCGCGCTGAGGGTTCCGATATAATTTTTGTATTTTTGCAAGCAATAAAGTCCATTTTTAGGACCGCAAAACTAAATTTGTTTGTAAAGTTTATTTGCAGATTTCTAAAAAACTGTGCAACTTAGAAAGATCGTTTTATTTTTGCTGTAATGTTTACATAAACGTATGTCAACTGTAATTAATTCAGATTTTTCCTTACCAAAATGGTAATGGTTCCGATATCAAAATGGTAAAAAAGGAACCCTTATGGTACCGCTTTGTCTGTCTGTCTGTCACACCTGTATATCTCAGCAACCACTCATGTTATCGACTTGAAATATGGTTTTCCAACTTAATTGCACGTGAAAGAATCAAGAAAAAATTATGATTATTAATGTAAAGGGGGCCCAAATAGCGGGGGGGGGGGGGGGGCAAAATTTCAAATTGTCGGTACTAGGTCGAGTGGGGTATACATTGTACTTGTACATTCTAAAATTTTTTTTTACATGTCTTAGTTTTCAAGTTATGATTATAAATGTCAAAAAAATACCGTTCCCCCCCTTATCTCTGAAGTTTGTGAACGGAAAAATCTGAATTAATTACAGTCGATAGAAGTTTATGTAAACATTACAGCAAAATTAAAGCGATTTTCGTAAGTTGCACAGTTTTATAGAAACCTGCAAAAAACCTTTACAAACAAATTTTGTTTTGCGGTCCTAAAAATGTATTTTATTGCTTTCAAAAATACTAAAGGTATATCGGAATCCTCGGCGCGCGAGTCCAACTCGCACTTGACCGGTTTTTTCATGGTAAACAGACGAGATCGTAATTCTGCTACCACCATAAATGAGTCGCAGGAATTGGTGCCCATTGGTGCTGGCTATCATACTGATAGCCAGTACGAAACGCAGACAGAATTTGCTGCCTATATTTTGTTCAAACTCTTTTGGTCGCTTGTAACGACTCCCATAGGAACGGGAAGATGTTAGATAGATAGATAGATAGAACACTTTATTGCTCACATAACAACAAAAAAAAACAAATGTACATGGAGAACTTAACCTAATGTGGGCAAAGGCGGCCTTATCGCTGCAAGCGATCTCTTACAGGCAACCTTTGATGTTAGGGATACATAAACAGAGCTCTGCAAGTATTCATGCGATCACAAGTGCCATGAAATACAAAAGGCATAAAAAGTAGGTACCTAATTAATATTAACACTACAATGCCATATAATAATCTCTTAAACAACTACATGAATAACATAAACTACATAAGATAAAACATACACATACATAAGTAAGTATAATACATTAAAATAAATAAATAAATAATCATAATAATAAATATAATAAGGTGCGCGTAAAAGATGGCCAGAAGAAGTTAACAGATTCATCTGGCGCACCTACCTGATTCATTCAAAACTTGGCAGACTTACACGAGGATATTTATTAAATACTTGTAGGATCACCCGTAAATTTTTGACTTCATCAATCATTTCAGTATCGCACCAAGACTCTATCACACTTGGCTAAGGCCCGTGTGACGGTGTAAGCCTCCAAGAGGAGTGATAAGAATTAATATAATAAACAAATATATATATATACTCGTAGATGTTATACTAGTATTGGTCAGTGGTAATTCAGTCATTACTGTCGATCATAGAGTAACAAGATTTTCGGGGCATGCGCGGTTTGACGCATTGCTCTGTGTCAATACCATATAGCCATTATTTTATAGTATAACAGAAAAAAAACAACACTATGTAAAACAACACGTTGTGAAAATGAAGCTTATGCTCCTATTCTAAATATTTTTTGCTTATAACAAAATGCTTTATCCAGTTCAATAAAGACTTATCTATCGTATTTCTGAGGAAATCGTGAATGAGACAGTTCTAAGCGACAAAATATTGCACAATAGCTACAAATACGGGCGTTCTTGGCGCTATCAAACCAGTCATTTCCTTATTAGAGCATTGGTAAAACCATATTTAGGCCAATACATTTTCACCACACAAAAGAGTTGCGTGGTACAAATTTCGATCCATCTTTGGATGTCGCAACTAGATCGATCAGTAAATCGATCAATCGATCCATATGATAGGTTTTGTGTAAGAAATTGTGATAAAATAATCTAATGTGGTATTCGTTTTAATGCAAATATTACGACTATTTACAAGCTTATAGGAAACTGTTGATAAACTCCAAGGGTACCGATATACCTTTAGTATTTTTGGAAGCAAAAAAGTCAATTTTTAAAACTTAGGGTCGAATTGATAAATCCCGCTTAAGTGTGAGATTGTCCTTAATTTGGGCATCTTGAGGTGTTGCATTAATTAATAAACAGAAATTGGGTAGCTGTCATCGGAGCAATTGTCACTTGAGTGTTAAAAACACACTCACTAATTTATGAACGAAACTTAACTCAAAATTGTTGATGCTGACAAATAGTGACGAGTATTATTTTGAACTGTCAGTCTCCATTATTTATTTATTAAGAAAGAAGAAACTTTAAAATGAACATTAACAGCATTATTAGAAGCAAAAACAAAACGCAGACATAAATTCTTTTTGCTCTTTTGACGTTTGACTCAAAGACGGACACTTGAGATTGATATTTGGATATTAATTTATTAATTAGCAAGATCTTGAGATGCTAGTTGCATCTTGATAATTAAGTCAGCTGACATGGTCTTGGGGAAGATTTTGAGAGGGATTTATCAATACGGGCCTTAATCTGTTCGTAAAGGTTTTTTTTGCAGATTTTACAGAAAACTATGCAACTTAAGAAGATCGTTTTATTTTTGTAATAGTGAACGTCTATTTCCGATTTTTCCTTTCGCAAACTTCGGAGATAAGTGGGGGAATGGTACGTATTTTATCATATCTTGAAAAGTGATAGTCTGAAAAATATAAAAAAAGTGACGACAATTTAATATTTTGCCCCATTGCAATATAATTAAGAGGATATGAGAAAAGATAGATATTTGACAGTGCGCGCAGTCTTTTCGCTTGAAAGAAAGGGATAAAGTGCGCAATCCGCAACGCATTAGATTGCGACAGATATACTGTGCGTGTTACCAAAACTAAACTTTTTAAACTAAGTAATAAAATAAAATTTTAGGTTGGTCAAACCCTAGCAAGTACAAATACCTTTCTGTATACCTCATTTCACTACTTAAAACACCTAAGATTCCACAAAAAACGGGATTAAATGAAAATTGAAGAGGCAACTTTGGATTTTTATTCTATCGAGTCGATTTTCACTAATCATGTTTTGGTCTTAGTGATTCCCTCGCATGAATGCTCAAAAAACACATACCTCAAAATTGCGGCAAGATACTGAGTAAATAAAAAGATATTTGTCTTCAAAATACCCAAAAAAACTTACATATCGCCTTAAGTTAGGCAACCAATTTCTAAAACTATTCCAAATTTCAAGTCAATAGGATAAGTGGTTGCAGACAGACGAAGTCGCACCATAAGGGTTCTGTTCTGTGTCACCAAACGGGCCAAGTGCGAGTCGAGCTCGCACATTAAAGGTTTCGTACCTGTCCACCATAATAATATGATACACCACAAGATTTTACTTTTTGATTTCAAAAACTACACGTTCACTCAAACCTGACCACCCTTTTGGACTTGAAACGGGAGATCACCTTAATTGATTGTTATTAAAGTTGTAATATTTAATCATTTCAGAAATATCCTTTTACTCTTCTTGCCAAATTTCATGATTCTATCGATTCAGCATCTTTCGGTGTATCGTACCATCTTACATTCTGCGGTCACCAACAACAGTTATCGCCGTTGGTGACTGTGGTAAATACCCTCTTAAGTACCACGCGTTTTTGCTGGAGTTCTGGAGGGAACTCCCTGTCCTGCAGTGGACGTTTCATGGGATGTTATGATGATGAAAGGTTCTTTCTGATAACAAAACCCTGTTGAGGGTTTCGCAACTTTGGTGTACAAAAAAATACTGGCCAGAGGTATAACAATTAACTACACGGTAATTGGCTACTTTAGCAGGACCTTCAAAGTAACTATTGACAGATTTCAAGAAGCGAACAGAAAAATACTAATTGCTTCAAAAAACATCACCTAAAACCTTTATGATATAAAAGCTTACCTTGACTAGTTTGGCTTTGCCTTGCAACTGTTACTTACTGGAACTTAATTAAATGTATTTTTTACCTCACTAGCTCGGAAAATTTTGCTTTATCGGTCGAAATCTGCGTGCAAAAGTTATTTTTGGCCGCTAGTGTGGAAAAGGTTTTCGAAATTAGAACGTGATGTTGAACCTTTTTTAAAAGCATGTTTTCGCTGTAATGAGGTGAAAGAAAAGCCCTCACTATAAGCGCAGGATTCTTTCAGGAGTGAGATGTTTTCCCGCGGTAAAAAGTAGCCTATGTTATAGCGTAGTTTTCATTTAGTAAAAAAAATATGGAAACGATCTCATAGTTCCAGAATTTAACGTTTTTCCTTTGACATGGGAGATTTTCGAGCGGCACCCTCAAGGTCAATTCTAATTAATGAAAATATAAATTTGAATCGAAGGAGTAGTTTCGCAGATCACCTTTCTCAAAGCGCGGGGTGCTTTTTAGGGTTCCGTACCTCAAAAGAAAAAAACGGAACCCTTATAGGATCACTTTGTTGTCCGTCTGTCTGTCTGTCTGTCTGTCTGTCTGTCTGTCTGTCTGTCAAGACCCTTTATCTCACGAACGGGTAAAGGTATCAGGTTGAAATTAAAACCATATATTAGGATCAATGAACCACACAAGATCTGAAAATTTCAATTTTTTACAACGACGCAATCAAAAGATATGGCATTTTATGTCCTCATCTCCATACATTTATTCAAAAATGAAAAACCTACAGGGTACTTCCCGTTGACCTAAAATTATGAAATTTGGCAAGAAGCTAGGTCTCACAGTACAAATAATGGGAAAAGTCTGAAATCATTAAATATTACAACTTTTCTCACAACTAATGGTAACCAATTGTGGTGAGCTCCCGTTTCAAGAACATTCATATAAGAGAGGGGTCAAGTTGGATGGTCGCTGAGGCGATTTTTGTTTTAGTTCTATTTAAAAACGGGAACACTTACAAACTTGAAAATTGGTATGTTTATAGGACATAAGCTATAAAATAACAACAAATAATAAAATTCGGTCAAGCGCATGTCGGACTCAAAAAATCTAGCACATTAACTTACTGAAATTTCAACTAATACAATTATGTTTATGTGGTGGTACGGAACCCTCAGTGCGCGAGTCCGACTCGCACTTGGCCGGTTTTTCTTTTACAAACTTACCAACTTTGTCTCTTTTTGTTTTGCTTATGTACCTATAGACTCAGCTTATAGATTAGTGTTGACGAAACAATCTGTTTAATTATTTATACTGTGGCAGATATAAATTAAACTCGTACGAAATTTGTAGATTCATGATCCGTCTAAGTTCGTGACGTGACTTTCAGCCGAAGTTAAACGCACGAGCCGAGCGAGCAAATTGAATGAATGAATGAATGAATGAATAACACTTTATTGCACACTAATAAAGTAACATTTACACATAACCAGTAATAAAATGTGGGCAAAAGGCGGTCTTATCACTAAGAGTGATCTCTTCCAGACAACTTTTTGACGAAATCAACATTTACAGAATTCTGCAGTGTAGTGCACTCATATAAACTACATAAATGAAAAACAAAAAAGACATTGTATTTACATAAAATACTCAAAATAAATATCAAATACATAAATACATTACATAAATATACAAACATATATAATTTTGCATGTATATACTTACATTAAAATAAATTATATATACTTACATAAATATAATTAATTATTTGAACGTACTGCGGTAGCAACCGTTGAATGCCAGAAGCGAATTCGGTACAGTTTATTATTTTTCGAAAGTTGATCAACTTACTAGGAAATTAATCAATTTACGATTTTGTATTATTTTCCAGTGACATACACACGTGGACGCGATCTCTTACTCGTTGCACCATTAGCACACATTTATTTTATGTCAAGAACGAAGTTCATTGAATATTCGTCTGAAACGATGATGGCTTGAATGTGAAGGTTACATCATACTAATGAGTTAAATACCTAACGTCAATGACCAATTTTATAATTTTTATTATTCCACCATTAATATTATGTATTTGTTATGTGGCAAGGTTGTTGACTATTCCTAGTCACCTCTTATGAAAGAAAAATAAATAATTATTTGCGTCCTTATCATATTTGCTATTTTTTATACGCACAGGTTTACCGTCAGTTTCAGGAAGGCCACTTAATATTTATGCCAATCTGCTATTACACTCGCTTATAAGTTTATAACTCTCTTCTTTATTATGTCCATATCAGGCCAAACGGTTATCTTTTAAGCAACTGAAGGTTACTGTAACTCTTTAAACATTTCAGGTCCTTTAATTTACAAAATGTTGCCGACAGCTCCTTTGAAGTAAAAATCTTTCTCAAATTTATTGTTTCAACTGTGAGTGGAATTCTCGGTCTCGACGCATAATGACCTAATTTATAAACGCATAATTCCCTAAATGCATAATGCCCTAATTCTCTGCTTTCGTCTGTGTTCCCGAGTTCTTATAACTCGAATCTATTTGAGTCGCGAGTGAATAGGCTTCTTCTTGTAAGCTAGTTCCATCGTCGACCTTATCTCTGTCCTCAGGGCTAGATCGGGGTCAAGAGTAAGCCCATAGACAGTAAAAAAAACTTTTTTTTACAAAACAGATTGTTCTAGCAAATCATTACGGGAGGTTTTCTAAATTGGCTTTCTGAAACTGGTAGTAAATCATATAACGTCCGGTCATTTAACGAAATATTGATATTACCATTTCACTGGTTACATGAGTGGAGTTACGCCTTCTTTATCTTATTGAGAGAAAATAACAGAAGTTGATAATAGGTGCGCAGGCGCACAGCATGGCAAATAAACATACAGACTACATTGTTAGTACAATAGTTAGTATATTGTTTAGTGTGGAAGTGCAGTATGACCCACGTTACAATGGCGAAAGCTTGTCCGTTGCAGACGAGCGGTTTTTTTACGCTGACCTTAAGTAGAATATTATTATATTATATTAGAATATTATTATTATCGATTAGGTAAAGAAAAAATTAAAATAATTATACGATTCGCAGAAGTCTGTAGTATATAATGTATTTTTTATGAAAGTGATAGTTTTCCGCTAATAAACAAATAAATAATTATTTAAATGATGTAAAACTATGAATGTAAAAGAAACACTATTTGTATTTAGTATTAACACCGTTACCGTGTGTATAATATATTGCCATAAGTTAAATAAATAACCTTTTCACGGCTTAATCGCTTAACAAATTTTGACCAAATTCGGTATGGGATATTTTGGGCTCAAAAGAAAAGACCTCAGAAGAAAATGGTCTACTCTTACTAGATTATAAGTTTTTTTCTAACAAAGTGGCGGGAGACGGCTTGACCATACTAAATAAAGAATTTATCGCAGGTCCAAAATGTATCTAACATCTTCCTTAAAGACATAACCCTTCTGATGTGCCGTAGCCGGGCAAATAAATGAAATGGAGCCGTAGCTAACTTATTCATTTTAATAGGTTTATAAGAAAATAATTAAAAATCGACCCACATGCGATATTTATTAGGCGGTTGTATTTGCTATATTCTCAAACAAGTGAGATGTTTTTATAAAAGTTACCGTATGTTAGGTAAATAGACGTGCTTGTAATCATTTTATTAATGCCACCGACCATACCCAGCCTTAATGTAGGAATTTTTAATCGCCACGGACATGAATGTTTTTATGCATCCGCACGTCTACAACGCACATAAAATAGCAAAGCACACATCACGCTTACATAACTCCGGTAACAGTAAAATATGTAATCCGTTCGTACAAACATACGCACACGATTTACTTGCATATTTATATCTGTAGGTGTCGCTTATGCAATGACCCCTTAATATGACCTCGGGGTCACGAACTTTTGACCCATATTAGATTATTTTTTGTATTTTGTTTGATGAGAATACTCGTAAAAACAATAAACGTATCGAGACATAAATCCGGGGACATGGTACGAGTAGTGCCCCTGCTAAGCCGAGCCGAAGGAAGCAGGGCACTACCGGTACCTAACAGCCGGTACCTAACTTTAGTTTGTATTTTCCCACACTAGATAGCAAAACTGAATATCCGAAAGACATCACGCACAGATTGGCCTTATATTGAAATATGTCTTGTTAGTGATTCAACTTTGTTAGGTCGGCTCATAAAGGGTATTAAAACGATTTTTTTTAAATAATATGCCTACCAATAGGCATTAAATTATTAAATAACTGTCAACCGGCGTTGTAATACAATACAGGTGAGTTAGGATATTTATATACTTTTTGAATGCAAATACATTAGCACCCACAACAAAGGATTTTCATAGTCTGAGACAACAAGGGTAATCGTTGTTAATAAAAATGGCACCACATTGATGTACCTCAAAAATCAGAAAAATGCGTATAAAAAACTAAGATAAAATAAAACTTGGCCATTTGGTAATAAGGGTATAGGCTCTGAAAAAGACTACATATTTATGTACCCTAGGTCTCACGGAGGCAGTCTCCGGCCTGCTGCGTGACTTAGCTAACGGTGGCGGTGAAAGTGCAGCATCTAATGTTTGTATAGCGAGTATTGACGGTAAAGACCACGAAACAAACGAAAAGGGTCTAATATTATATAATTTCATAAACTAGTATGACACCTTTGATATAATTTTATTTTGGTGTAAATTTTATCAAACTTTTATGAGGCCAGGTTAAAAGTACCCTAAACCGACGAGTGTGTTTGAAACGGTTGATGAAAGTAGTATGTTAAGATTGTAGCAGGTGGAGGGCTGTGGTCTCTGCCTACCCCGATGGGATAGAGACGTGATCTTCTTCTTCTTCTTAACCTAAACCATTTCCCATTATTTCTCGGGTCGGCTCTCCTTGTCCCTTTTATCCATTCAGGTCTGTTCTGAACTATATTGGCGTTAAATTTAGGGGAGTGTCTACCGCGTCCTCGCCTCGTCATCGGTAAGTCTAGGGCCACTTGTACCATGTGATCTTTAGGGCGTGTCTATACCAACGCATAATTTTCTCTTTTGGTTTATCGATGACGGGGGGCTACTTTATAACTTCCTTTAATATAGTTGTTACGGATTTTATCCATCAATGTGTGTGTATGTGTGATGTTGTCATAATAGTCAAAGACATGTGTACAATAGTTACAATTATAAACATAACGTAAAATATTACTGCCAACCTATCGACAACGATAAGTATTTACGAGTACATACTATGAGGGGTGTTCAATAAGTATTGAGAATGAACAATATTTTGGTTGTAAAGTCTTTTGATCTTTATAAATAATGATAGTTATTTCAGTACAAGGATGGTACCAAAAACTAAGGCCATAATATTTAGAAACGTATAAACAATGAGGTCAAGTTCAACAGCCAGTCAGCCAATCCAGCAAGCAACTTGAAAATTGAGAAAAATTTAAGTTTCGATAGAAGCTCTTCACCAAGCCGAATTTGAACAAGTTAACAACTCTCCGCACTTACTATATTTAACTGACAGTCTTCTTCTTCATAGTTCTATCTGTTTCCCAACACCAAATGAGGAACAGATACGGAAGCACAATTGAAGTCATGGATCCCATACGAAGATCTTTGGTAGGACCAAAATTAAAGCTTTATTTTTCAAAGGGATCGAAGCTTCTGAAAACTGCGGAATTCAGGGTCCAAGGTTAAGTTAAACTCAAGAAATTTAATTCACTAAATACTAGGTAATTTGCCGTATTAGGTAATAATCCGTTGCCTTTGTGGTAAAAGAAAAGAAAAGTATCAACCCACCTCTACCCGTGGGTGACGTAAGAGGCGACAAGGTATTATGAACCAGAGGACCGACTCCAAAATTTACTGTTGTAATGAAATAAAAAACAGGCTTGGTTATTTTCTATTACTTCACTTAGTTACTGATTGTTAATTATTAAGGTTATTTTATACTTTTTAGTGCTAATAGAAACTTTGCAAAATTTGAAGGAGGTGCGTAGTTTTTGTTAAAACATTTTATTTTTAAATTAATGTTGTTTATTAATTTTTGAATAACAAAATAATACAGAATTCTGTAAACTGTTATAAGCTTCCAGTGGAGCTTGGGATTTTAATAGTGGTAAGAAGTGAACGTACAAATTAGTCGTCAGTTATCTTATCATCCATAAGTTACAAAATGTATAGAGTAACGTAATTAACACGTTTTATTATAGATACGTAAGACAAAAAAAAAATATATAAAAATAAATAAATAAATAAAAATTAAAATTGAAAGCTTTCATACTCTTACATTAATTCCTTTTTCGTCATCTGACCGAGTTTTCCTTTTGTCACTGTAATAAAAACATAACCAAGTGTACGAAATTGTTTAAAATTAAAATTACATGTCGTTAATAAGAAGATTAAAAATATCAATAAAATTTACTTATCACACTTTACCTTAAATTAGAAGGTTTAGATAGCAAATGAGCTACAGCAGTGAATGTTTTGCATCCCCAATACCTACGATAAGAGCTTTTGCGATTCTTACTTCAATAGCTTTAGCTGCGAATGTCAAGCTTTACCTAATCTTGACTGTATAATAAAATAAATGGTACAGCAGCACTGCACTTACTTTCTCGCGATATATACGAGAGTCATCATTCGACAGTGTCCCCACCGGGAATGGAACCCAGAACTTCCGGATCAAGAGCTGAATGCTCTAACTACTAGATTATAAAGGGCTGCGGACAGTAAAGAATAAATAATGACCAAGTGCATACTTACAACTTACAAATAATATGGAAATACAAACTTACTTATACTCGTACTAGATTTATGTAAAAATTTTAAAATGAAATATGCAGTCAGGTACATAACCAATTTATAATTCCAATTTGAAGCATTAAAACAAGCTGATTGAAACAGATTTTGAGTAAATCACATTTTTAAATTTTAGTCGTAAGGGAACAACCCTTATATGAACTTCCACAGACCAATGTATACTGCCGAAAGATACCTTGCATGGAGAGTCTTGGTTATGCAAAATTTCATCAAGATCGTTTGAGCCGTTTTTGAGCAAATCGCAATTTTTCATTTCCATTGTATGACAGCTACTCAAAAAGAGAGCCAGCAAGAAACCACTCAGTATCCTTCGATGAATTAACAAGAAAATTTTAAATTTAAAATATGGTGTCAATCGGACTATTCGTTTAGCCGCTAGGCCAAAGCGTGACGGACAGACCGACCGACGGACATTTTTGGGAGACTTGCTTTTTATGATGTATAAGTGATATAGAACACATTTTTGAGAAAATTTGAAAAACATTTTTTTCAAGAATACAATACCTTTCTCGCTCCGCTCGAAAGTAAATAAATGGTACAGCACCACTGCACTTACTTTCTCGCAATACTCAAGGAAAACTATCAACCGCAAACTTAAATTTGTAATGCCATACACATAGTGTTGAAATACAAACTTTTATTTACGTTTATCCAAAAAAAATGTTCGAATGAAATATACAGATCAATTCAGAATTCTAATTGTCAAATATCAAAACAAACGGGTCAAACGATTTCGAGTTAATCACATGTTTAACTTTTGGTAGTACTGGAACACCCCTTATATGAATTTTTACAGATCAATGGATACTACCGTAGGATACTTGCATGGAGATTTTTTAATTTCCCAACACATGTTCCTTATGGATAATTGTTCAGTTTAGTCTACTAAGCAAGCCCTTTCAGTTTTTGGTACATCCTGTGTACTAAATTTTATTCAAAAAAATCATAAAGAATATCCAGGATTAATATTATAGAAAATTTTAATAAACTCAATGGAACCAATTTTGGGTAAATCACATATTTACGATTTGGTGGTACAAGAACACCTCTTATATGAAAATACACAGATCAATTGATACTCGTACTGGCGCAAGATATCTTATATGGAGATGCTTGGTCATACAAAGTTTCATCAAGATTCTATGAGCCGTTTTTGAGAAAATTACAATTTATCATTTTCGTTGTATGACAGCTACCCTCAAAATGAGAGCCAGCAAGAAACCACGTAGAACTCTTCGATGGATTTGCATAAAACACCTAAATTCAAGACCATTCGTTTAGCCGATATTCTACAATCGAATTGTGTTGGTATGTGTTATTGTGTTACATCGCGACGACAACTACAAAAAGGACATGCAAAGCAGCTGCTGAGATGGCAAATTGACGGAAATAGTTTTCTTCACTCGCTCTTTTGTCATATTTACTCGGAAGCAAAACATTGATTTTCAGCTAGAACCAAAGGATCACATAACGCGTAAACTAGTAACCACCTAACAAAATTATAATAGTACTTAATAGAATAATACGTATAATGTATGTTAAGAAGAGTCAGTCCCAGTGAGTTTTAAAAATCTCTATTTAATTTTAGGTACATACATACATAACATCACGCCTTGCTCCCGTCGGGGTAGGCAGAGACCACAGTTCTCCACCTGCTACGATCTTGACATACTTCCCTTGCTTCCTGAACTTTCATCAATCCTTTCATACATGCAGTATGTATAATTTTATGCATGTATAATTTTAGGTATACCTACTTATTACTCCACAGACTAAAGACCTTAAACTTAGGTGTTAACGTGTAACCATGACATAAGTTCAGTTCAAAATTATAATAGTACTTAATAGAATAATACGTATAATGTATGTTAAGAAGAGTCAGTCCCAGTGAGTTTTAAAAATCTCTATTTAATTTTAGGTACATACATACATAACATCACGCCTTGTTCCCGTCGGGGTAGGCAGAGACCACAGTTCTCCACCTGCTACGATCTTGACATACTTCCCTTGCTTCCTGAACTTTCATCAATCCTTTCATACATGCAGTATGTATAATTTTATGCATGTATAATTTTAGGTATACCTACTTATTACTCCACAGACTAAAGACCTTAAACTTAGGTGTTAACGTGTAACCATGACATAAGTTCAGTTAAGTAATATTGACTAAAACGATTAACTAGATTCAAAGTTATGTGTGGTTGTTTATTTAATTTGATCTTGAAGAGAGGTTGCGGCTAGTATCCACGAGAATACCATTTGTTTTTATTGACTCAAATATCTGAATTTGGTTAAGACATTGACCTTTTTAACAATTTGTTGCTAAAATTATAGTTAGTTTATTATTTAGGTGTTCATTGTAAGGTCAGTGGTTTACACTTCTAAATTTATTGTTTGAGATTTTATTCTTTCAGCACCTTTGACATTAAAATACATAAAGTTAATTTACTATTTTAGAAAGGTTTTATAGTCGTAGTTATCTTCGATTTTCTTCTTATTATTATTCTTATATGTCGCTGAAGCAATGTCCATTCTTTCATCTCTGTTCTCTGCCAATGATTTAACATCCTAGTAAGACTCGACGTTTACCTTCTCTTTTATTTGGTCAAAATAAGTGCGTCTTGGTCTTCCTCTACCTCTCCTGCCTTCAACCTTTCCTTCCATAATATTCCTTATAAGTGTTATATCTTATCAGGTGTCCAACCATCGTCCCTCTTCTATTTTCGATCATTTCATCTTATACTATTTAACAAATGTGATAGATTAAGTGCTGATCTTCCTTCAGGTTTCTTAAGAGCCGGAAACATTATAATCAGACGTCTATAAAGTCGAGGTTTCGTTTTTATTTAGAATCTGCAGATTCCAAATCATTCATCATTACAGACTCAGTAAGAACCTAACTATAATCTTGCCCGACGATACGGTAGAGTCTTGCACTACATGTATCGTAAAAGATAGGGCATTTTTTTTACTCCATACCAAACTCATATCAAATTACAGCTTTCTATTACTAAGGGTCTCTGAGCTAAGCCGCAAATAGACAGACTGACATGATAAAACTGTATTTTAGGCAAATCATTGTCAAAAACGTTTCATAGCAACAAACCGTAGATACAAACGAGCTTCCGTGCAAAATTCTGGGTTCTAACTTACATACATTGCGTAAACCATCTCACGCGGTAATTGTCCATTGTGGTGTGGGTTCGATTCCCAGACCCGCTTCGATCTATCATCTTGAGCACAATGGTTAATGTGGCTTTATCTTTACCCGTTCGACCTTGACATAGTTGTTTAGTTAAATGTTTACTGGTTTAGGGAAAATTTTTGGTTTACGCCATTTGATATGGAATCGTTGGGTTGGCATCGGCCTGTTGCTGTAGCCTTTTTTTCTTCAATTATTGACGTGCTTGTTATTAAAAACATATCACAATTTAATTACACTATGACTTCCTACATCATTTGAGAAAAAAAAAATAGTATTACCACGATATGGGATTT
Organism: Athrips mouffetella; assembly: GCA_947532105.1. Taxonomy (NCBI): domain Eukaryota; kingdom Metazoa; phylum Arthropoda; class Insecta; order Lepidoptera; family Gelechiidae; genus Athrips; species Athrips mouffetella. The sequence goes on from OX383974.1 coordinate 15,304,759, forward strand.
TTGTGAGCTAAAGTCGAATTGATGTGGCCTGATTAAAATGACAGCAGGACGAGCTATGCGTGAGAGCATGACGGAGCGATACGTGTCTCTGTCGCTCCAATATATTACGCATCGCTCCGTCTTACTCTCACCCTGCTGTAATTCTAATTAAGCTACATTATTTTGACTGTATGTATCGATATTTTGTAAAGAACCCGTCATACTGTTATTATACTAGTAATTTAGTTACTCATATAAGGAGAAAACGCGCCATGTAAGGAAAAAACCGATCAAGTGAGAGTCGGACTCACGCACCGAGGATTCCGTACCAATAAGGTAAAAATACCGTGTTAGTTATCGACGTGCAATCAGGCAGAAGTGTGTTAAAAACAAGAGCAGTTTTCATTATTTGTTAATATTCAAGAGCTTACGCACTATAAACATACCAATTTTCACGATTGTAAGTGTTCCCGTTTTTACGATAGAGATAAAACAAAACTCTAGCAAAAATCGCCAAAACACGTTTAATTTTGTTTTTGTTTTTAATGTTTGTTGTTATAGCGGCAACGTTAGGTTTAATTTTTTTTTTTTTTTTCGGCACTGTTTAATTTTGTTTTTGTTTTTAATATGTTTTGTTATAGCGGCAACGCAACAGAAATACATAATCTATGAAAATTACAACTGTCTACCTATTACGGTTCATGAGACACAGCCCGCTGACAGACTGACATCGGAGGCATATTAATATAGTCCCGTTTCTCACCCTTTAGGTACAGAACACTAAAAACAGGCGACAAGATAAAACTAAGTAAGTCACAGACTCATCTTGGTCACTCTTAAAACATCCAGCAAATAGTGCCAACTGCCATCTGATCATGCTCTTAAAAATTTGTTACTTCATGTTTTCATCTAAGATGTGCTTTTTAGGGTTCCGTACCCAAAGGTTGAAAAATGGGACCCTATTAATATGCCTCCGATGTCTGTCTGTCTGCCTGTCAGCGGGCTGTATCTCATGAACCGTAATAGGTGGACAGTTGAAATTTTCACAGATTATGTACTTCATGCCATTTTAATATTATTTAAATCCTTGCGGTGGTGAAATTAAGACATACCACTTTATTTTAAAATAACCCCAATAATGAATTTATGTTACAACTTCATTCGTGAGAACTGAAAATTTAAGTTACAGTTTAAATGGACGATTAAAACAATAAAGATTACAAAACAGTTGAGTTGTTAGGCAATCTGATAATGAGATCTTAACTACAATCTTACATTAGTATAAAAATTTATAAACGCAACAGCCAAAATGAGTAAGATAGCTGTTAATTTTGTCAGCGACTTTACGGATGGTTTCATTATAAAAGTTGATAATTTATGCACACGGCCACACGCCAGTGGTAACATTTTGACCATCGGGCGTTTGTAGCGTAGTGTGGATGCCATCGGGATGTGTCAGTGGTTGATTGAAGATGGTGGTAGAAGCAGTGGAAACTCGTCACATGTTGATAAATATTTATTCAGTACGACGTACTTCCAGATCGGGTTCCAAATGAAGTCTACCTTAAATGTACGATGCGCGTTATAGTTACAAGTCAAATCATGCTTCTATACTTATACGCATACTACGCACATACACACATCTTCCCCTTTGTTGAGAAAACTAAATAAGGATAGATACTCATGCTGATTTTTTTTACGTACCCATATTAGACACAGTAATCTAAACTAAACTTATTATCCTTAGTCTACTTAGTCTAACAAATTCCGCATACTATGCGCATTATTGCATATACACTTCATTAGCGCTGGTTCAGCTAATACTGGTTTTGCTACCACTTACTTGCTGCCATGCGTACAGTATCTTTAATAACACTTTATAATATACAGAGTTCTTTTTGCACTCTTTACCCAATTTTAGTGTATTTTTTTACTACTATAGTATCCCAGTATCCTAGGTTTCAGAAAATATTTTGGTGTAGATTTGGGAACCCATAAGCTGTAGGGACACTAGGGACTGATTGGGTGTTTGTTGCCTGCTTCTCTTTCAATTTCAACTAACTTTGACGTTGCACAAAGCCAACTCTTAAAGTAGGTCGTACTGCAGCGGTTTCTTGCCGTTGCTTGACAAACGGTAGTAGATTCGCTCTATTTGCATAAATTCTGTAATTGAAATCTGAGTCACCTGTGATTTTAGTAGGTAATACAAACTTAAAACGGTATTTTTTCTTTGATTTTCAGATGGTGCGGTGGGGAGCTATCCTAGCGCTTTGCGCGTTAGCAGCATGCGCAGGGGCTGCTGACTCTCCTAGACTACGTAAGTTGAGCTGGAGTCATTTGCTCTAACTAAAAGTTCAGGCGAACTGCAGCGGTAGCACGACACGAGCGCCTAAATAAACGCTTTACAATCGCGTGAAAAACAGAAAATTATATTTCATCTTATAAGTGAATTTGATCTTGTGGATCGTGTTGCTGCTGCTGGGGTTTACTGGCTTCTTAAGACTTATTTTTAATAATTAAGCGAGGGAAGAATGACAAGATCATTTCAGATAGAGTGACTTAGCCTTGCGAGAAAGAAGTGCTTATATATATCAATATTTAAATAAATGTATTTACATCCCTGAAAGGTTTAAATCTGCTCTATATAGTGAAGAACTTTTTCTAGTGAATATAGGTCGAAAAATTTAAAACAAAATGTGACCTTCCATACAAAATCCAATATCCATAAGCTGGAGGTTCTACGGGTATTTTGACCTATGTTCGATGAGAAAAGTTGCTCAGTTCCATGGGTAGAGTCACATACTCCTGGCAACGTCTGGGTTAATATATAATTTTTTTATTTGTGTAAGTGTCCAGTCTAGTAACTTACCAAAAAAATTATTATTATAATCTTCTTTACACTATAAAAATAATGACAAAGTGTGTTACAGTAAGCAGTGAGTTATTTCCGTACCTTACCAACTGTCTGAACTGAACTGAACAATTTTACCCCAGGAACATAGGACGACGTACGAGAAAAAAATTGGCAGCCCAGCAGCTGATCTTGTAAATATGAAATATTTTTTCATATTTTGACCTATTTTTCTTGGAGAACGTTGTTCAGTATGAGTAGGTACATGACATGCATATCTTAAGAATTCACTCCTTGAAGGAACTCACTGTTTGTTTACCGTAACACTCTGTATGATAATTAATGACAAGTAAAATAAATTACACTTAGAATATTTTACATTGGGCCATAATAAGCGTCTCAACAATGTGTCTGGTAACTGACTGTACACACTTAAACGGTTTATTTTAACCATGTAATCAACTTTTCCCAAGGAACATAGGTCGAAATACGAAAAATAAATTTCGACCTCCCATACAAAATGTGCTGTCAGCTAATGCAGTTTGTACGGGAAGTCGAATTTTTGAAATGAAAACTTCGTTAGCGGCGCTTGGCACTTGGCACTTTTTAGATGGGTAAAAAATGTTAAACTCGCGTCAGATGTCGCGTCAGATCCGTAGCCTGATCGAAAAAGCGTCATCTGTCAACCGTATTGTTATTACAATACGGGTTTTTATTCAGTGACATCAAAGAAGTACGCGAGCAATGGCGCGATTGACCCTCACAAAAAGCATAATATTCAAAAATGCAAGTTTTCACTTCTGCCGGCACTCTCGGAGTGCAACCCGTCCTTTTTTTTTATTTCGACCTATTTTCCTACGGAAAAGTTATTCAGTTTCTTGGTAAGAATCTATCGTTTAAGTTTGTGCGGTCGGTCACCAGACACATTGTATATCTTCTCATGAATTTTAAAATGTCCTATTGAAACTATATGTTCCACACTTACATTAATAGGTCCGTTTCTTAATATTTTATGTATCTATATTCGTTTTATAAAGATGTATACATTTTTAGGTACAGATCCTCGAAGGGCTAGGTCTAGGAATGGTACGTACACTACTCCCCAAAAGTTCATTAATTCACACATGTAGCACCATATATACTCAAATCTTCCCCCTTATATCCTTATACCTGTAACCACCTTTTAGTTTACTTTACACCCCTATCCACTGACACTTGCTTTTACTCTGCTTATAGTTTAGTAGCAATATTAAACAAAACTAGGTATTTAAAATCATCAACATAAGAAATTTTAAGTAACTGAACTGATCACAAACTTTACTCCTTATCATTTTCAGTCTACCTCCTCTTTTAGTTTCTCTTTAGAAACGTCTTTCTCTTAGTGTCTAATCTTCATTATATTTTTTTCAAACATAAGCAATTGATAAATTTTTGTATGTATTTATTATTATAGTATTTTTACTATCATTAAAATTGCAGCTACATCCGATATCCCAGAAATCAGTCAAGGGTACACTCGTTGCAGAGATCATAAATATGACAACAGTAAGAGCACATAACTTTATAAAAAAACCGTCGTTCGCACAATTTGGCACCATAGAGGCAAGATTTATCTGGCCTGTGTAAATGAAATTTCACCTTTGAAACACTTTTATTTTCACAATATCTTTAAAATATTTATCGGAAAATTCGATTTTACACACTCATACAGTATGCCATCACTGATAATAAATCAGAATGTACCGGGCATTATTATTAATGTAAAAGGGTGTAAGCCGTGGGTGTAAGAGACAGCCTTACGAAAAGCGAAAGGGCATGATCAAACAACATAAATTAACATAATTTGGTGAATAAAACTTTCAGGATATAAAAAAAAAAATGGGCCTCACCATTTAAAATTTCAAACTTGATTGGACAGTTTGTATGGAGAAGCCGATTTTTTTTTCATTTCCTGAAAGTTTTATTCGCTTAAAGAGATTCAGTTACGTTGATTGATCATACCCTTTCAGTTTTCGAAAGGTAATCTCTTACACCCTGTATTGTCAACACACAAATTTCGTGTGCAATAAAGAATATTGTATTGTATTGTATTGTATTGTATTGTATTGTATTGTATTGTATTGTATTGTATTGTATTGTATTGTATTGTATTGTATTGTATTGTATTGTATTGTATTGTATTGTATTGTATAGCTCAAACCCAAATGAAATTCTGTAGCTTGAATTTACGTTTATTGCAACTATTAAAGAAAACATCTACATACACCTATTCATTATGGATTGTACCGCAAACCGCTATAATAGTTTGCCAATGGTATAATAAATTGTCCAAAATTGATTTGCCCATCCAAATCATGAGCAATTTCAGATTTTCCATATTTAGAAACACTTTCTAAAGGTCATTGCTACACGCAACCCAAAACACGCAACATTCAAATTTCAACCATTTTTACTTTCATCAAAACTATCTTAAGTAGACATCTATCTACAGCTGGTAATTTAGTTTTTGCAGATATGATAATCAGTAGCACATTTTCAAACACACCAAAGTAAATACCTCAAGTATTTTTACATTTTCACCTAGTAGTGTAATGCTATCCGTATTATGTCATTTTTAATTTCTCTTTCAGATGTTGTATGTATATACTGTACATTACTGTTTTATTATACTTTGCACCTTGTATATATTTTTCACGACTTGGTACTTACTTTTTTCCTGCAGCGACTTTCTCAACGATAACGGTGATCTGGTGTTTCCTAATTTTCTTTCATCCCAGCTTTCTTGATTGTTTTGTATAGTAGATGTAGCATAAATTTCTTTATAAGCCTTTTTTGCTTTCATCACAAATACATAATTGCTTTTCAGGTTTGTTTTCGTCTTCAAATATCCTTTCTTATTTAGAATTTCATTTATACTTATCTTGTCGTTTACTTACTCTCTTACTTAACTGCATTTTTTGTCTGTTATGTAGATTTGTATATACTTATATCTTTGTGACCTTTTAACGTCTCCTTTCTTTACACTGAAAGTGTTATTATCCTCTAACAAGACATTCTTGGTGTTGGTCTCTTTCATCTCTGATGATGACTCTCGTGACCTGATAATGACCTGGTTTCCAGCTGATCTCCAGCCGCAGCAGCAAAAGGAGGTCGATGAGATGGTTTCTAATCTCCTACAGTGGATTCAGGGTTTATACCAGGAAAAGAATAGAAAAGGTTCGCATAGAAATGATAGATTATGCATGTGATATAAGAGCTTACATACCTAATCTATGTCTTTTGTCAGGGTATTTTAAATAAGAATTTTCCTAATGGTATACCTATCGGTAGACAACTTGAACAGTGATTTGTATAGTAGAAGAAGATTTCCACACATTAATATTCAACACCTTTGTTCCTAAAATCGATTATGTGCAGTTAAGGTCATTGTTCAAGTAGTTTCCCAAGAATTTTAATAGCAATGGTTTATTTTAAGAGAACATTTCTGCAATGCAACCGTTTCTGTAACCGTTGGTAAAGTTCTTGTTTAATTGTATACCCTGTGTTTTTCCAATATATTGACATTGCTTTTTAACATTTTCAGCACGTCAATACTTCGGAGGTAGACCAGAAAGGCCCAGGCCATTTGAGCCAGCGAGCTATCTTCCACCTCCCACCGGTTATCCAGTACCTGGCAAGCCCCCGTCACCAACCTTCTCTGATGGCCAAGGACAAGCACCACTACCAATTCCCACTCAGCCTCCTTACCAACCATCTGCAAGCCAACCTCCTTACCAACCATCCCCGACACAACCTCCCTACCAGCCATCACCAACTCAACCTCCCTACCAACCTTCACCAACTCAACCCCCCTACCAACCTTCACCAACCCAACCACCATACCAACCGTCTCCTCAACCAGAACAACCTACATACCAACCCGAAGAACCAACTGGCTACCCGAGTTACAAGCCTAGTCAGCCTACTCAACCCTCATACCGACCATCTCAACCAAACCCACCCAGCCAGGAAACGCAACCGCCCTACCCTTCCAGCCAACCTACCTACCAGCCCAGCCAACCTACGTATCAACCCAGCCAGCCAAGCTATCAGCCATCTCAGCCCAGTTACCAACCTAGTCAACCAACTTCACCGCCATACCAGCCTAGTCAACCGGCTGTTACTCAAACTGAACAGACTGAGACTGGAAGCAGTTCTTCTGGAACATCTCAAGATGTAGGACCGGCTCCATCTGAAGACGATGACCGCCATCCTCCTCACATTCACGCCATCACCGTCGACTGCGGCAAAGAAATGATGACCATTAACATTGAGTTCAATAAACCATACAACGGCATCATCTACTCCCAAGATCATTTTAACGAACCTGAATGTGTTTACGTCAGAGAAAATTCAAACCAAGTAAAATTTTCCTTTACTGTCAGTCTAAACACTTGTGGAACGAGGTTCTACAGCGATTTCGAAAACGAAGGACAAGCATATTTAGAAAACGTGCTGGTACTTCAAAACGAACCGGGTATACAAGAAGTTTGGGACCATATTCGAAGGGTCAGATGTCTATGGGAGGGTAATTTGACCAAGCAATTGGTTTCATCTTTAAGTGTTGGAATGTTAAACCAAGTAACAAGTAACTTCAGTGGCGATACCGCTATGGCTCGGTTAGATATACAAATAGGAAGAGGACCTTTTGCTCCAGAAGCCAATGGCTTAATCAAGATCGGAGAAATTATGACTTTAGTGGTATCCGTCACGGGTGACCCTGGCTTCGATATTTTGGTACGAGAGTGTATTGCAAGAGACTCCGAAATGCGTCATGTAGTACCTCTAACCGATTCTAATGGTTGCGTTCTTAAGCCCAAACTATTTGGTTCCTTCCAAAAGACCAGGGAAACGGGAAATACTGGAGCTTCAATTATAGCCTACGCGTTCTTCAACGCGTTCAAATTCCCTGACGAAATGGATCTGATTCTTCAGTGTGATGTTGAACTTTGCAAGACAGATTGTGATGTCTGTCCTAACCCTGGCAGTATTGAGCCTAGAAGGAGAAGGAGAGATCTTATTCACATAGGAAATAGGACTGCTGAACCAGTAACAACTATAGGGAAAGGTCTGAGAGTAGTCTTCGCTGAAGACTTGCCTCCAGCACCGGCTGGGTTCTGTATGTCACCATCTGCTGCCATTTGGGGCAGCGTTTTGGTTTTGCTAGGATCTTTAGTGAGCAGTCTCATGGTGTCATACTGTTGGCAGAGGTCACGGGCCTCTGTTAAGTTTACGTAAATAAGGAAAAGTTTATTTCGAGTGCTTGAAATGTTCATAATTATTCCAGTAGATTGCAATGTGTTGAGTGGTTTATTGTAATATGATTTTGCTTACACTGCCAGTATAATGTTTGTAAGTTTTTATTTAAGTGTTGTGACATGTGATAAATAAGTATTCAGTAGTTTATTTATGTAGCTGTACCTATGTATTTTTCTTTATTATATTATCCTCTTTTATTTTCTAAAGAGTCTATTTATGTAATATTTTTTTGTTCTTACTAGATTTTATATTTTCTATGTCATCGCCTTTTACCTATAGACTGTTTTATTTATCACTTATCACTTCATTTTCAACAACGAAAACGTAATAGAAGTATTGTAATTTTGTAGATAAATAGTATTACTTGAACTAAGGTGCTATTTTTATTAATAATTATGACACTGCCAATTTATATTGCCTATACTAGGTACATAGTTAGTTTTAATATTTAACAATTATACCACGGCTTAATTTAATTAAACTGACGTAATATACGGAAATCTATTTTAAATATATATTTTTTGTACATATTAGAAATTAAAATAATTATACTGTAAAATTAAATTAATAAACAGTTTGCAAAAAAATATTTTTATTTTATATGTATACTATATAGTCTAGAAACAAATCAAGTGAACTCTTAAAACCGTTACTTGTTATGTAGTAAGTTCCAGGTACCCTGATCGGACTCGTACCAAATAAACATAATATGCTGAATGGTTAGGTTACGCCCATGCCGCCGCTATCTAGCAGTTTTTTTTTAATACACTAAGCGATGAGTCCCAAGTAGTTTTAAAACACTTAGGGTCGTTTGCACTAAACTTAAGAATCGCCCTTAACTTGTTTAGGACACTCCTAGCAATAGTTTGACGGCCCTTAAGGAAGAACTTGGGCGATTCTTAAGTTTAGTGCAAACGGCCCTTAGCCAAATAGTTGCGTCATAGATAAACCTATGTTTGATTTACGTGCGAAATAGGAAACAGGACATTCATCACAAGCAGTCAAATATGTCCATCAATTGAATTATCTGGATTTGAACAGAATTATGGTTGTCTCTGATGCTTTCGTTTAAAAAGTTAAGCACATTCGTCTTAGCGGCGAACCATTGCCCGCTAGTGGTATAGCAACTTTTAACGTTGACGGCATGGCATGTTGAACCGTTGTCAGTGGAAACAATTGGGAATAGCACGCTCGCTTGCACGTTAGTTTTTGTGGGTTCTACTAATACAGCCAAAACAGAAAAACATGGCCTATACACTTTAGGCCGATCACATCTATGAGGCTGATAATCCAACCTGGAACCCTCAGAACATTAAACAGATGCACAACTACTGCTCCAAAGTCTAATCAATGATGTGAATGATTAGATACATGTGTCGCTTCCAACTGGTTTAATCAGGCAGCTAATTGAATGCCTAGGCGGTTGATCAACTGCCGGCATTCAATTTCAATAATCAATAATAATTCATATTTAATAACAAAAAAAAAATTTCCTGTCCTGGACACTGTTGCAAAGTGTAGGTATATTAGTAACCTGAGAGCACTTTAGTCTGCCAACAAATTGCTTGCAGTTAGGCAGTGTTAAAATCTATAATAATTTGTAATACTTTCCTGAATAAATGTGTTATATATATTGTATATATATATATATATATATATATATATAATTGAATGTCTAGAGAACACCTAGCCCAAACGTTGAATACAACGTTTAACGAGATGGCTAAACGTCCTTCAGCCATCTCCTTGAACTTGCTCTACGTTCGTTAGATAAGGCAGGGATCGGATAGGTTGTGTTAGGTTTTTTTGCGACCACAAAGTACGAGCCGAGCGAGCGAATCAAAACTTGCTCGTACTGCGGAACAAATAACAATTTTTAGGCAAAAATAATTATTCTGCGTATTACCGATTTATGCGCTGGTTGTCTGCGAAATGAGAAGACAGCTCCACAGGTTAATAAAATATAATTAAAAACAGTAAAAACACAGTATTTACAAGCAAACCAAGTAGACACTGCCAAAACTAATCAATGTCGTAACTTGGAATTTGCTTACGTCTAAGTTTAAATATACATATTTACAGAAGCCTGCCAGCATCAGGCTAGCAGGCAACCTCCGTCGTCGACACTGCGGCTCAAATAATTTATCCTGCTGCACAAATAATTATTTTGCTGGACAAATAAATTTAATAAATAAATTTGAGCGATAAAAGTTTAGTCAACAATCGGCCTTGGCAATCAATTGAATGCCGGCAGTCAATCACCCGCCTAGGCATTCAATAGGCCTAGGCGGCCTAGGCCCATTGAATGCCTAGGCGGTTGATCGACTGCCAGCATTTATTTACCTACTTATTTATTTATATACTTATACGAATGTGTGGTCTGGGATCATAAAAATAAATGCCCTTATCTAAAAATATTTAGGACTTTCGTGAATTAACGAAGCCTGTATGTATAGTGAGGCAAAGATAGTGATAAGATGCCAGAAGACAATACCTTTATGATATACTAAAACGAGTTCATTCATCTTACATATTCTCTTATCTCTATAAAAGATTCTGCAACTGCAATAAAAGAGGATTTTGAACTAAAAGCGTATCTAAAAGATTTATATTTACAATCATTTGTCATTTAGAAAACATGAATGTTTACTTCAAAGTGTTCTTTTTAAAGGTTCTTTCCTCAACTATAGTTTTTTGTGCTCCAGTGTACAAAGTCTCGTAATGATAATTTATATTACCTACATTATTTACTATTATTATACTTATTATAAAATATCAGTAATCATATAGACAGGGGCCCTGCTTGCGTCTCTATCGCATTCGTCTTTGCGACCAGTACCAAGCGTCACATTTGCTGAGTTTTATTCTGCCTTAAAGAAAAACTTTTACTCTGATGGTGTCTTTACCAGAACTGTATCATTTACCTTGTTATGATTACGGTTGATTTAGCAGTTAAACAAAGAGATAACAGCGATGTCATAATTATTATCATCCATCTTACACGCTTTCAGTAATAATCATACGAGAAACGGTGTCTACAGGTTATATGTGAAAGTGAATAAGAAAAAAATAAAGTATGGAGTCTGAAAAAGTTAAATTCTCTGCGTTTTTGGTGCAAGGGTTGGCTACCTTGTCAAGTAAGTACATGTGATAAGTACCTTTTGAAATTTAAATAAGTAACAAATACATTGTGTCAGGGACGGTGTACCGAAAACTGATCGGGCGTGCTCAGTCAACGAAACTGAACAACTTTCCCAAAGAAACATTTTTGGGAAATGGAATAAATTTTAGACTTTCCATACAATCTGTTCGATCAGAGTGAGAAATTTTTTATAAGTTAAAAGTTACAGCTAAAAATTGTACCGTTCTTAAATGTACATTTTATATACTTATAAAATCAGTGGACGTCTTTCGGCTGATATGATGATGATATATTTATGTATCTAAAAGCTAGGTACCACTGTGTCAAAACGCCTTCAAAAATCATCAGAGCAATTACATTTTGTATTCGACTCTACTACTAAACTTTTTAATGCATTATTTTTAATATTATCTAACAGTGTCTTAACATTTGATAATAAAGTCATCCAGATTTTATTCCTTAGGTTTATTTATATCTGTTCTCTTAACAAATGAAAACGGACTACTGAATTCCATATGAATACTTGTCAGGTGCATCCAGAACAAGATCCGTATGACGCAGGCAGTCAATTTAAGCTGAAGCGTTCGACCATTAAACAACAAAAACTATTACATTCCCTTAATTTCAGTTGCATCTCTACCAGCCATCTCAGGAATCATCTTCGCCTGGCCTTCCTATACTCTCAACAACTTCGTATCAAACGAAACTGTCCTGTCTCATCCCATGTCTTCATTAGAAGTATCCATATTTGGTAGTATACCAAACATTGGCGCGCTAGTCGCAACGCCTTTCTGTGACTATGCCATCAATACTTTTGGGAGAAAATATTCAGCAATGCTCTTTGGTTTGCCGTTTGTGGTGAGTGTTTTCCCTGTATTAATTTTATTTAACTTACATACCTACTCTTCTAGAGTAACGACCAAAAATGAGCCTTGGCCTTCGAAACAAGAGTCCAACAGCGGTCTCTAGTGGTGGTATTATAGTACAGTCAAGAGCACATAAAGCTTGACACCATGGATTTTGAACCGTTCCTATTTCAATAGACGTACGGATTAAACTCGCATTGCTAGTGTCAAGCTTGACCGACAGGTTGACTATACGTGCTCATAAATTTAATGCTTAATCAGGTAATAGATGAGGTTATTGCTTCTGCCTCTTAACCTCTGCAATCAAAGTGCGATAAAGTCCTTTAATAGCACTAGCATTCCATTAGTGATTGTATTTATTTGTAGGGATCTTTGTAGCCTGAAAATAACAGATTTTATTATAATTTATTGCAAATTTTAGATAGCGAACTTTCATTGCTTCATGATGTAATATTACAAAATAGTCGTGAAATCATTAATGTCTAATCTTACTAAAGATAAACTTGCAATGAACTTAAAACTTCAACTTGCCTACCAAAACAGACAAAGATGTATTTGAGGAAACTACCTCTAAACAGGCAGTTGAAATTGTCTGCAAATCGGTAGAAAGTACTGACTCGGAATAAACTAAGCATGAATTATTTGATCATTTAGATTGACCTCACGATCGACACAACACGAGAATTTTACTCAAAGAAATTTCCTGTCAGTGGGAATTAAGTATACATATAGTTTTTTTTACACTTAAATAAAATTCTCTTTATAAATAATTTGTCCCTCCTGGAGAAAAAGTTGAATAAAAATATAAGATTACAAACTGTTTGGATGGTACAATCCAACGAATCCAGCAAATGGAAAAAATATGCTATCATGTTCAACAAAACATCCTCTACAGGACAGGGAACTGCCTCCAAAATTCCAGCTTTTAGTGAAACAATGTGGAGGGGAAGTACCATAGTTACCACGCTTGTTAGCGTTCGCAGAATGTAAGATGATACGATACACAGAATTTCGTACTTTGCCGGCACCACCACTATACTCCACAAAATCTTTTGTGAAGGTGCCGAATTTGTTTAATTTACCAGACATAACTTAAGAACGCTTTCAGCTTACTGTAATGGCAGATTTACACGGGGCAAAATTTCGGCGTCTCTGAGGGATGCAACTACGAAAGAAAGAAATAGTCGAACAGCTTTATCTATCTTTCGTATAGCTCCTTCCTTTAGAGGAGCATGTTGCCTTCGTATAAATCTGGCTTCAGAATACTCATTCAAAACTTCAATGCTTTCCAGCTAGCTTGGACCATTATATCCTGCACAAGCAACGTACCCTTAGTAATCGCTGCAGTCGGCTTAGCAGGCTTTGGATGCGCAGGGCAGGCCGTGTCAACAGTCTACGTGGGAGAGATTGCTCAGGACTCCATCCGAGGATGTTTGTCATCCAGTATAGTAGCTGGATTCTTCGTAGGATTACTGGCGTCTTATACCATAGGAGGATATCTGACATACGATTGGGCGTTATATACAAATCTTGGACTAGCAATATTGTACGTTTTGGGTTTGATGCTGCTAAAAGAATCTCCAGTGTTTTTGATGCAAAAAGGGAAGGAAAAGGTGAGTTCAATCTTATAAATAGTGCAAGATAACTGCGAATTTTCTGAATAAGCCGTACAATAACAAATCAATCCCATACAACTTTTAATGATGAACGTGCAGATATCTTGAAATATCTATGCATTTCTTGGAAAAAGATGTCCTATTTATCGACTATAATCATAAGCCCCTGTATTTATACAGACAGTATAAGGAATTATCAAATAGATCCCAAAAAAAATTACAATAAAATACAGCTTAAACAATACCATGCAACAAAGTGTCATAAAAATAAATATTATAACGTTGGTATGCCAAAGATGCCGCCCAGCGCTCTGTCGTTTATGGTTATATGAAGAGCCTAGCCTAGCTATAAACGACAAGACAATGTTTGTGTGCAAACGGTTTTGACGCAATCACTACTGCATGATCTATCTTATTTACTTAAAACACTTTAAGATCACGTGTATTGTATACATACTGGTTGTAGTAGGCGATAAAACAAAAGAATGTGATTCGCCCGTATGGTCATTCATAAAATAGTTCGGGCTCCCGCAGCTTGGTCATCTACCTCATAAGATACACGAACGAAACCATAATTTGGTGAAAGTAGATGCTTCGAATTCCATATTCCATATTCCACACTCGAATTCCATAACCTGGAAGAAGTATGCGGAATCCGTAAATAAATTATTTATTTTGGCTGTCCTGAAAACCTACTGATAAGGTTGAGGCAAAGCAACCTTAGATAATTGTCAAAAGGACCTCCAGGGCTATCGTCCTGCACTGGTTTCATCCTTGCATCCGATGTGTAAAAATTCAACCAGGATTATTGACGACTGTGCCAGGTATGTGGGTGGCAAGTTTAGTTTATTAAGGCCATTACAAGTTTTTCTTTACTGTATAAAGTTTTGATCATGTATCTTATGGCATGAAATAATTTAATACCCAAAATTGGTTTCATTTAGGGATTTCTCATACTTTCTCCAGGTTACGGAATTCAAGCCGTTGAGAAAATGTGTATTATTAAGCATCTTATTTCACCAAATTTTGTCAAAAGTAAAACCATTGAGTAATATAATACAGGGAAAAACGCAATTAACGGTACCTTACCTTAGCTACATGCTTGCAACTTAGCAGAGTCGAGAGCAATGCTTTCAAGACTAAGGCTATTCTCATAAAACAAACCGCACTTTTCGTTGATTCCTTCCTAGTCCATTTGTATTTATTTATTAATACAACAACAATAGTATTGCGTATCTTTTACAGGGCTGATATTAGAGCAGGCTCCAATGAGATGTTCGTTTGCAAAAATTGCGGACCGCGAATTGTTTTGTGATTTGTCTACCTAAGACCCTGGCCTGATATTACTGATATAGTGACATAATGAATTTTTATTTGTTTCGCTCCCAATGCGCCGCGATTCTACTAATGAAAATAAAAAAAAATTCAAAAAAAAATGTACTCGAGATTTTTTTTTGATGAGTAGGGAACTAATGAAAATTCGCGTTGTATTACTTTCAGGAAGCAGCAAAATCAATATCCTTCTACAGACAAGTAGACGTCACGTCAAAAGAAGTGGTGATAGCTTTAAGAAGAATAAAAATTCAATTAGATCCTCGAATAGACCAAATACTACGAGGAGACAATGGTAATTTATTGACATAAACTTACATTCATTCTCTGAAAACAGACACAGTACAAGCCAAAGGAAGAAAACAATAATACAAACATTAAAAACATCTTGAAAATTTTATACAAGACTCAGCAAACGTTAGTTTACTATTATTTAATCTGTGACTCAGCTAATGTCAGTAAGCTGAAACTATGCGATTGTTGTTTTATTGTTGCTTTAAAAATACAGTTAACGATGTTCCATATTTTTTATTAGGCTTGAAGTAAAATAATTTATAGATAAGCCAGAATATAACCCGATACAGGGCTTTGTTTAGTAGTTAGGCTAGTTTTAGATAATTTGTATAAAAAAAACTATTTTGGAAAACAACTAAAAAAAAAATTCAAAAAAAAAAATTTCTGTTGAATAAGAACATAGAAATATTCATCTAGGCTTTTGTTGTTTCAGATCGTGATCAAGTTGAAAGTCTACTCTCTGTTCCTACTGCTAAACCAGACAAATCAGTATCTTCATGGCAATTCTTGAGTAAGAAGTATAAGTTAATTTGATGCATTATTTCGAGCTTGACTCACTTTGTCTAACTAAACCACGAACAAACAATAATACCAACGGGCAAAATTTTTCGTTAATCAGTATTTGTATCAAACACTGTATATTAAGATGTAGTTATGACATTTTCCAATCGTTACTGCCATTTAATAAATGTTTTTTATGCCAATGAGTGCTCCTGGATGAACCTTGTTCTAGAGAATGCAATACCGGATACCTTAATTACAAGGTTTTTGGCTATTTCAAATCCGTTGGCTCTTCTAATTTGAATCTTTTATTTTCAGGGAATTCAGAATCTTCTAAACGAGCTCTCTCAGCATCTTTATTCCTTATGATATCCAATACCTTGATGGGGGCCATTGTTCTGCAAGTCTACGCTGAACCACTTTTCCAAGAAGCTACTCCTTCCATGCCTTCAAATCTTTGCTCCATCCTGCTTGCTGTAGACTTCTTACTTTCCGTGGTCAGTTGTGCGCTGATTGTTGACAAGTTTGGTAGAAAGGTATGTGGAGTATGTAGTATTAAAGTGTTTGCTGCGTCAAGAAGAATTCCTTATACGCTTTTTGGCATACATTGCGTGTTATGTTTGAACGCTGAAGTTCTTACCTCATTCAGGTAACCTTTTTACTATAAGTTCACAATACATGCCAACCTGCCGCGTGCCTCCGCTGAACGCAGCAAACGAAGTAAATTTCTCTGAGTTCAATGTGGTGTGAGATTTCAGTAAGCCCTGACTAACTATTATCATGCAAAACCAAAAGAATCTGATTTAAACATGCCGCATATATCGCCACATTACAATAACTTTAACACAAAACCTTAGGACGAACATCCTTCCAGCACCATTTTGAATAGTTTGTGGTTCTGAAATGTAAAGTAAGGAAATGAATTCCCATATCTGATCAAAATAATATTACTGTTTGAACAAATTTGATCTATTGTTTTGAGAGCTCATGTGTAGAACGACATCATTACTCGTATCAAATATCATTTGGTTAATTTCTGAAGTTTACATTTCCGTGTGTCTACAGTTCCTCATGACTTCAACATCAGTCGCGTCTGGTGTGTGCACAACGCTGATTGGCGCTCAACTGCTGTTCCCGTTTGCTCCACACTGGTGCACCGCTCTATTTATCTATACGTTCTGCTATATCAACTATTTGGGGGCTGCGACTGTGCCTTTCATTTTCATGGCTGAAGTTTTTTTGCCCGAGGTAAAGTATCATCATTAATGTACAACGTGTTAATGAAATAAGCGAAACGCTCATACACCCCAACAGATTTTTCACCTCCAAAGCTCGGAAACATTTGTTTTGTCGGTTAAATTCTGCGGCCAAAAGCGATTTTTGGCCCCTAGCGGGCAAAAGGTTTTTGAAATTCGAACGCGATGTACTTATTATTTTATAGTATGCTGCAGTACTGGAGACGCATTTTTGAAGCGTTCGAACTTCAATTCGCATTCGAATTGGCAAGATTCGTATACGAATCCGTAAAATCGCAATTTTTGAATATTCATACCTGTGAATTCTGCAACGAGTGGTCCGACCCACTCGTTTTGCAATTCTACCACTCGAAAGTATGTATAATCTGTGATGACAACGACATTGACGTTTCCTTCACACATGGCATTATACTGACATATCAACTTTTTAATTTGCGTTCCATTCCCTCGCAATTCATTACCGGTTTTTAAAATCAATGAGTAATTGCTTTCCGGTTTTGATTTTTTCTGCGTGAAACGAAAATTGGTTAAAGATTTGAATTTAATGGCAACACTGCTTTCGAATGATTCAAAAATGCGTAAAATCGAGAGCATTAGAAATTAAATTCGTATACGATTCGTTTTCGTATGCGAACTAAAGATTCACTTCGAACGCTTCAAAAATACGTCTCCTGGCCGCTTGTAAAACCAGGCACGCACTATCGTTTTCAAGATGAGAAAGAGGGATGCAGCTATAGGAAAGAAACAAATAGTATTATGAATAGTGAATGCCTGGTGGGTAAGGTACTGGCTGATAATGAAAAGTAAATTTAAAATTTGATCGCCTTTTTTTGTTCTCTTGCCCAGATTAATGGACTCGCCCTTTGACTTCAAATCAACGCAATACAAAATAGATTTGCCTGTCTCCATATTGAAATCCAATGAAAATGAACCTTGTTCCGCAAATTTATCAAGTAGTTTATAGGTAGAGTCACGAACATAAGCACAGCAGTCCCAAAAATAATAATAATTTAATTATAGTGATTTCCTTTTTAATGTCTAGTATTCTTTATACATGGCCACTCATCCGTGAAAACTCTTTGACCTTGAGCTGGTCTCTGGGTACGGAGGTTTGTAGCGAAGCGCTGGTTCAGGTTATGTTTCCACTTGCTTGCTGCCGTCAGTACCATTATGTAGGTATTAGGCCCTTACGTTAAAACGGTTGAGTAATTATTTCTTATGTTTGAATTGCTATTCTTGCATTATGTTAACATTTCCTCGCTTTAATGAGGTGAAAAATTTTGTGTTTCGCTCGGCAGCAAAGTTATTTTGCGTCTCGTGCCTTGAAACCTTCGCCACGCTCAGGATTCTTCTTTTGAACCACTCGCTTCGCTCGTGGTTCAATCCTAGAATCAAAAACTATTGTTATGCAAGGCAGCAAAAGTTTTATTTGGCGCGAGTGCCTCGTATTGAAACCTGAGCAAGCGAAGGATTCTAGAATTGAACCACGAGCGAAGCGAGTGGTTCAAAAGAAGAATCCTGAGTGTAGCGAAGGTTTCAAGGCACGAAACGCAAAATAACTTTGCTGCCGAGCGAAACACAAAATTTTTCACCTCACTAAAGCGAGGAAGCAGCCAGTACCGCAGCGTGGAGGTCTGCCATACTGCATCACGTTCGAATTTCAAAAACCTGTTGCCCGCTAGCGGCCAAAAATCGCTTTTGGCCGCAGAAAAACCTTTTGCCCGCTAGGGGCCAAAAATCGCTTTTGGCCGCAGAATTTAACCGACAAAACAAATGTTTCCGAGCTTTGGAGGTGAAAATAACTATTTATTAAAGTAAATCCATTCCCGTAAAAAAAAAGATTTTTTTTCTAGATATTGTTATTTTAAAGTTTCATGATTGTTCTATTTTCATCGTTGTTCTAGTCGGCCGCCAGCGCGCGTATCCACAGATATATTTAGAATAGAAGCGGCAAAAATTTAAATAATAAAAATTACCCCTATCAAAAACCCGTGAGATTGATTCTACTCTCGATTTTGAACACTTTCTTAGTTTCGCTTATTCCGTTAACACGTTGTATAAGGTCCTAATGAAATAGGAAACATAATTTTAGTATGTTACTTAGACCATGAAACTAAAGAACTTTCCGAAAGAAAAACAAAATTTGACCTCCCATACAAAATGCGCTATCAGCTGTTGCAGTTTCTATGGGAGGTCAAAAATTAATTTTCGTATTTCAACCTAAGTTTCTTGGGGATAATTGTTCAGTTTCATGGTCTGAGTAACATACTAAAATTATATCAACTATTTTATTAGGACCCTATATAATTTTTGTCAAGTACTTGATGAAGATTTTTGTTTTTATTTTTTATCAAGGGTTACTCTTATTACTTGTTCATAGCGTTTCCATGTAGAAAATACGGAAAGAATTTCAATCCATAAGATTCCGTGAAGGGCTCTTCCATAAAGGGTTTGCAATGCGTGAATTTGTAGAACTTTGTAAATTGTGACGAACTTTACTCGGTAAATCACATTTTTTGAGTACCAGTTTTATTTTTCCGTAGGTTCTTGTTGTCGACAATCAATTACAAACTTACCAGAGAAATATCAATGAATCTAGTTACATTTATGAGAATTCTTCTTCGCAAGGATCTCTCCAGTTTGGTTAATTTTGAGGTCAGAGTCATATTGTTGTTATCCAGTAAATGACTAGGTAAACGCAGAAAAGTGGCATTATACACATAGGGACTAAAACTACAGCTTCCTTAAGTTCTTTTGGACGCCTCATACGATACCTACAGTAAAGATATCAATCAGATTCCTAAGCTCAAATCCGTGCTTACATTTAATGTATTTTTTTCTTTCATCTTTCAGGTACGAGGTTTGGGCAACGGGTTGACCATGGCTTCCTTATGGTTCACCAACTTCATCACCTTGATTGTATTCAATCCCATCGTGGAGAACTTCGGCCTCGGTCCACTATTCTTCTTCTTCTCCATAGTTTGTTTTGGAACGGCTGTGTACAGTCAGTTATACCTGCCAGAGACGAAAGGATTATCAGCGGATGCTATACAGCTGTTGTTTTTGAAGAAAAGGATCAGTAACGAAATGTGATTCACCTACTCAACTAAAGCAAACCTATGTAATCCCACTACTGAGTGAAGACCTCCTCTGCAGCCTCCCAACTCCATTTGTTTTGGTCCTTTAAAAAAAACAAAAATTATGCATAGTTTAGGATCAAAATACCCATGTCCTTGTTTGAAGAGGCCACCATATTTATTACTGTTATTTAAAGTTGTTGACGACTGAAATAAACTAATAATGAAACAAGTTGAAGATGGTCTTATTTATATCATCAATGTGACGTGCATGACGACTGAAAATCCAAGATGATTTTGATAAAATAACAATCTTAATAAAAGTTAAAATTATTTTGAATCTTTTGCTGACACTGTCATTGTCAAAAAAAAAAACAGAATGTGGCAGCACTAGATTTAACTGACTAACATGATTTTAATATGTCGAATAAAAAAATTTTGATCTCCTTGTACCATTAATAAATTTTTGTGCGCCTAGATGCAAATCAATTGCAAAAAGTCTGCCACAACAACGGTAAAAGTGTTTTTGGTCAGTTAAACTGTTAAATAGAGCCCATATGATAGCATGGTGCCTCTTTCTGCAACTTACTAGGTTCACCTACCTAGGTAAACCTAGGTTGTAGGTTGCAGAAAGAGGCAAGAGAGTATGGTATGACTTCTCGAGATGGATCTTGCCCAAAGCCTGTAAAAAACTAAACGTGATAAATGAACGAATAGCTATCACAATCATATCACACTACACACTATGAAAATTGTGAGCACTAGACAGACAAACACACCCAGACGCAGGAACGAGCACTCAAACAGGAATCGAACTCGAAACCTTCGTCACAGCAGGTAGCTGTACAGTCACTGCGCCACACGCCGGAATCGACCTGTGAACCTTTATCTGTTTTAGACAGACCCTCTTTATCATTTATTTATAGTGAATTAGCATCTTAAAGTAACACAAATATTTGATATCGCCACGTTGGCAGATGTGACATGGCATGAAAAGTACAGTCACAAGCGCAACTCAGGGCCAGTAAATATCCCGTTAAAATACAACATAGGTCAAAATATACAAAAAAAAAATGCTGCAGCTGCATCATGGGATAGATTTCAAAGGAATTTAAATATCAATTAATTTTATTCCAATTCCAAACAAATTTTTGTAGAATCCTCTGGAGGGAAAGAGGGAAACCTTTCATCAAGAAGGCAAGTTATGATTATTTTCAACAAATTTCCCATAGCTTCAGTATACGGGAGGTGATCGAAATATATTCAACTAATAAAAAAACTAATAAATATCAGATGAGCGATCGATTACTATTAGCCCTTGAAACAAAATGATATGTTTAAAATAATCAACGAATTTGGAAAAAAAATCATCAGGAGAGGATTGAATCTGTCGTTTTACTGAAACGCTTTTACGGGCGAAAATTGAGAAAGAAGGAATAACTGCATTAACGATATTTTAACTTCTGTAATTTTATAAAGGTTTAGACATTTTCTTTGATTATCTTGGCTAGTTAGCGAGATTTTATCGCCAACGAAACCTGATTCTTAAATTCGGGAACTCGTCGACATTAAAATAGAGACAAGAAGTCAGAAGTCTTGCTAAAAGTAATGCCAGAGTTATTTTCCGCATCACAGTGTACCTACACATATGCATTATGCTAATTACAATAAAATATAAGGTAATGTTCATAATGTTGCTCTGATATTCTTACCTTACCTAACCTAACCTAACCCCTTCTGAGCTGTAAGCTTCTTTCCGTATCTTTTATGCTATCATGGCACGACTAACTCTATTTAAATTATATTCTGCATGTTTATGAAGTGAGATAACTATTTTGAATGGACAGAAGCGTCCATCGGTTCTTTGAAAAACTTACAAATCAGAAAGTTGCAAAATATTACAACAACAGGTAGGTTTCAAATTTAAGTCTTCTTCTTCATTCCTGGACCCGCTTTAACCAAGTAGACTTCTGTGAGCTTCCTAATATTGAAAATTTAATTCTTTATTACGCTGTCACATTGCTTTTGTTCTGCCTTTAGTAAACTGTTTGCTAAAGTAGTTTGATTTTTCCGTTATTGCAGACGCAAGACCGAACTATGGTTTTGTAATTTTGTGACTTTCTTAGACTATGAAATTATCCATAGTAGTTGTAAAAAGAAAACCATGGGAACTGCGGTTCTAACAGGCAAATTACGTTGACACATTAGACGTATCAGTGATTGTGCTGCAAAAATTGGTTAGGTATACGAGAGCACAATTTGTAGCGGTTTAAAAAAAAACCGGTCAAGTGCGAGTCGGACTCGCGCGCCGAGGGTTCCGATATACCTATAGTATTTTTGGAAGCAATAAAGTCCATTTTCAGGACCGCAAAACTAAATTTGTTTGTAAAGGTTTTTTGCAGATTTCTGAAAAACTGTGCAACTTAGAAAGATCGTTTTATTTTTGCTGTAAAGTTTACATAAACCTCTGTCAACTGTAATTAATTCAGATTTTCCCTTACTCAAACTTCGGAGATAAGGGGGGGGAATGGTATTTTTTTTGACATTTTTCATCATAACTTGAAAACTAAGAAACTTAAAAAAATACAAAAATATATTTTAAAATGTACAAGTAAAGCCCTTTCATATGATACCCCACTCGACCTAGTAGCGACAATTTGAAATTTGGCCCCCCCTATTTTGGCCCCCTTTACATTAATAATCATACTTTTTTCAAAAAAATTTCATGTGCAATTAAGTTTGGCAACTATATTCTAAAACTATTCCAAATTTCAGCTCGATAGCGTAAGTGGTTGCTGAGATATAGAGGTGTGACAGACAGACGGACAGACAGACAGACAGACAGACAGAGCGGCACCATAAGGGTTCCTTTTTTTTACCATTTTGGTATCGGAACCCTAAAAAGTGTACTATGTGAACGTTTCAACAACCCTGTTATCTAGTAGGAACTGTTTATTTTCAGATATTGTTTGCAAACATAACAATAAAGAGATAAGTACAACTAAACCCACTACATCAGAGTTTATAGGGTAAAAGGAACTTTTGTAATGTGATTTTGGATTTTAAGAAACTATATAATTTTTTTTTTTATGCTGGAACTCTGTCATGCAGTGAACGTTTCATGGGATGTTATGTATTGACAAAAGCTTTTATTAGTCACAGCTCAAAAGACATACTTAAACACAAAGACACACTACAACAACAAATTCAAAAGCAAAACGCTAGTTAATTTTGATCAGAACAATACGATGTTTTCATAATACGTGAAGAAAGGAAAGAAGAAGCAAGATTTGTTATTCGACTTTCTAGAAGCTAGCACATTCAATTCTTGATTGATAATTCAAGCAAGAGAGGTAGCTCAATCTTGTTAAAAAGAAGATCAAATGCCAAGACAAAAGAAGACCTATTGTTTGCTCAGAGGGTCGTGAAAGGCAGAGCGTGAATCGCTGACCTTCCAGAAGAAGACCCGTGAATCTATACGAAACCGTCGCCCTACGCCGTCTACAAATAATGTAAGTTAATTTGTATTCATTAATATAGGTTGACATTTAATTAGTTCTTGATAGAAAAAGGCATGCATGTACTCATGATACGGAACAACTTTCCTCAAGGAACATAGGTCGAAACACGAAAATCAAGTTTTGACCTCCCATAGAAAATGCATCAGCTGATAGCGCATTTTGTATTAGGTCGTATTTCTACCTACGTTCCTTGGGAAAAGTTGTTCAGTATCATGAGTACATGCATATCTTTTGCTATCAAGAACTAATTAAAAGTCACCCTATATAATCCAATGGGTCACTCACGAATCGTTTAGTAACAAAAACAGACCAAGTAGCCAAAAGATAAGAATGGCAAAAATAATAAGCGCAAAGCTTTTCCTTCTTAAAGATGTCACCAAACCACTAAAGTCGCGGTTTTATCAAATAGGCCACAGTGAATTTATATTTATCTTTGTTTTCATTGCAACAACAACATGCGCTATATGCAAAAGAAAGAAGAAGAAGGTGACAATGTTCTATAAACAATGCTTATCTATAACTCGTAACCCCACAATATGCGTTCACCCTATCACGCTTGATCCTTAGTTATATATAACATAACGTCAATAAAGGATCACTATTAAATGTGATATCTAGTGAATAACTTATGTTTCTTTAGTAGTTAGGTTTTGAACAAAAAGCTAGTGGTGATGTGAAAATGGCGGAAAAGATAATTAAAAAAACAAAACTGAAGGCTTCAGCATTTTTGGTGCAGTTGTTTTCAACGTTGAGCAGTTAGTATAAATTTTGTAAATCACGTGTGGATTTGTTAATGGCAGGAAGTATGGATAGCAAGAAGAATCTGCGTATCTTTTATTATGCTTGTTATTTTATAAAATCGACAAATAGATAATTAATTTGACTGAAGTAAATGCAAGCAAAAATAATGAACGATAGAATAATAAAATGATTTTGTTGTGATAAGATGCTGCTAACCAACTGGAGGTAAAGGTTTAAGGTGAAGGTTTATGATACTATGTACTTATGTATACTGTATGAGGTAATTTAACTGACATCATAAAGAAATATATAATATCCTAATGAGAATATATACATTTTGATGTGATTTTGACTTCCCTTACAAATGTGTGGGTTGCATTATTAGGTATATAATATCGGATTTCGACTTACCTCTATGTGCCCTGGGAATGTTTTTCAGTATCACGGCCTGGATTAAAATTTTTGGGAGATTTCTTTTTGCACCCTGTATCATTAGAATTTCTTTAATGTAATATGCACCAATAGCAAATGGGTGACGATAAAAGAAACATGTGGTTTAAAGGACCGCAGAGCTCATTTTATCACTCTATCTATAATAAATAGACGAGATTTTTTTACTTACAACTCAACAGCCTATTTGTCACAGCAGTCTTAATATCTCAGTTTCAATATCTGTTTCTATGTGTGTTATTATTTGTGCGTACACATCACACAGAAAAGTGTGTGTGTGTGTGTGTGTGAATTATTTTATACTATTGCTTTAGCACTCGAAACTTTTCTTTCAGTATGCTACCTCACCAGCCTTACCGGATTTGTCTACGCATGGCCGTCATATACATTAGAAAATTTTACATCTAACGAAACTGTATTATCTTGGCCAATGTCAACATCTGAAGTATCATCGCTGGGCAGTGTTGCCAATATAGGAGCTTTGTTCGTGACTCCTTTTTGCGGATATGCCGTTAATACTTTTGGCAGAAAGTATTCAGCTATGCTGTTTGGGATTCCATATGTGGTAAGGTTCAAAGTTCAAGTTTCTGAATACAGGAAGCATAGCCTAGCCATCATTATAACATCCCATGAAACGTCCACTACAGAAGTTCCCTTCAATATTCCAGGTTTTGCTGGAACAATGTGGAGGGTAAGTATCATAGTCACCACGCTTGTTAACTTTGTGGCTGGCACCATGGATCGCGGTTGGTGGTGACCGCAGTATGTAAGATGGTACAATGCGCAGGACGTTGCCATCCTCCGGTTTATAGACCCTTAGTCGTCTCTTACGACACCCACGGGCAGATACTATTCTTTGCCGGCACCACATGGATTGAAGCTTAACCAAACCGAATCAATTCTTTAAAATTTTTCCTTGGTGATTTCTAAGAATCAATCAATTATTTTTGGAAGCTTCTCATTTAGTCATAAATAATCTTTTTAAGGTGATTACAGCCCTCAAATTAGAAGCTACGCGATCGTCAATGCAAATATCTACTTTATTGACACGTCAATAGCGTTCATATAAGAGTGCTCTTCAACGTGGCTGTTACGACCAACGTCGAGACTCTCACCCATAAAAAAGGGGTTTTTATTGATTTTATACCACATTAATAATTATTTTTTCAAATTTTTTACTTAAATTTCAGAAACCGTGAAATTTAGAATTTTTGGGTGGAAGCAAGCATCAAAATCGTTTTAGACGTTTAGGAGCCTTCGAAGCAATAGGATATTTTTTGCGTAAAATAAGAGGAGAGAGATGATTTTTTTCTGGCAAAACTAACAGTTATAATAAAAATAATCTACTTAAAAATTATTGTTTATCATATTAATTAACTCATGTATATTTTTTGTAACGATTGAACCATCCGTTTGGGAGAAGTTTGCCTTCAAAGTTAGCTCGTTTTTGCAATTTGAGGGTTATAATCGTCTTAACCATTCAAATCTTCGCTCTATTTATTTTTCAGCTAGCATGGCTAATAATATCGTTGACTTCGTATGTGCCCTTGATAATTGCAAGTATCGGATTAGCTGGAATTGGAGCTGCTGGCCAGGCTGTCTCCTCGGTCTACATATCTGAAATATCAGATGACTCCATTCGAGGAGGTATGAAGTTATAAACATAATATCGGCCGAAAGGGATTGTTCAGCAGTAGACATATTTCCTAAATATAAAGTTATTCAAAATATTTGATGCTTAAATACAAGAAGAGATTAGGGTTTCACCAATCACGATAGGAAATATTTAAAATATTTAGATTCAACATAGGAAATATTTAAAATTGAGTTACTCTCTTATGAAAACAGTATGACGGGTTCTTCCGATATAACGGCGCTGTTGCAAGCACCATGATCACGGATGAACTGGGGTCTGCGGGTAGTTAAACTTATTGGCAGACGTTTGAGTTACACTTTTAGTAAAATGACCAAACTTCTGCATCAAAGAGGAACCGTACCTTGGAGTCAAGCACAATCATATAAAGTCCGTCTTAAGTTTTGAGTGAATATTTACTATTCTTTCAGGTTTAACTTCTACGTGTGTGTCTGGGTATTTTATTGGTCTCCTGTTCTCGTACGTCTTGGGAGGACAACTGACTTATCACCAAGTTATATACGCTCATCTCTCGCTCTCTGTCTTGTACGTGGTGTTGCTGACACTGTTAAAGGAGTCTCCCGTGTTTCTTCTACAGAAAGGTCGGGAAGAGGTAACAATAGATTTATTATACGACCGCTGCAGATGTCGTCTTCTAAACAAAGTATTCAAAAGAAAATGTCCTTTGCAAGAAACTTTTACACAGGACATTTTCTCTTTAAATTTATTTGTCAAAAACTGCATCTCTCCCGTTATTGCGTATTTTTTAGGGTTCCGTACCTCAAAAGAAAAAAACGGAACCCTTATAGGATCACTTTGTTGTCCGTCTGTCTGTCTGTCTGTCTGTCAAGACCCTTTATCTCACGAACGGGTAAAGGTATCAGGTTGAAATTAATACCATACATTAGGATCCATGAACCACACAAGATCTGAAAATTTAATTTTTTTACAACGACGCAATCAAAAGATATGGAATTTTATGTCCTCATCTCCATACATTTATTCAAAAATGCAAAACCTACAGGGTACTTCCCGTTGATCTAAAATTATGAAATTTGGCAAGAAGCTAGGTCTCACAGTACAAATAATGGGAAAAGTCTGAAATCATTAAATATTACAACTTTTCTAACAACTAATGGTAACCAATTGTGGTGAGCTCCCGTTTCAAGAACATTCATATAAGAGAGGGGTCAAGTTGGATGGTCGCGGAGGCGATTTTTGTTTTAGTTCTATTTAAAAACGGGAACACTTACAAACTTGAAAATTGGTATGTTTATAGTGCATAAGCTATAAAATAACAACAAATAATAAAATTTGGTCAAGCGCGTGTCGGACTCAAAAAATCTAGCACATTAACTTACTGAAATTTCAACTAATACAATTATGTTTATGTGGTGGTACGGAACCCTCAGTGCGCGAGTCCGACTCGCACTTGGCCGGTTTTTTTTTTACTGTCTATGGGCTTACTCTTGACCCCGACCTAGCTCTGAGGATAGAGATGAGTTGAACGAGCTTACCCAGAAGAAGCCTATGGACTCGCGACTTAAAATAGATTCGGGTTATAAGAACTCATTTACACAGACGCAGGCGGCCTTCTAACATAGTCTGCAATTTAATGATTGATAATTTGATATGCGTTTAGTGATCGTCTAGCATAAATCGTAGCATCGATGTGGCGTGATCGAATGTATGTTAATAGCTTAGAGGCTTTAAAAAACAACAAAATTCAGTTAGTGACTGTAAAAGCACAGCTTCTGATGACAATGTCCTTATTCTATTTCAGGAAGCAGCCAAATCCATAGCTTTCTACCGTCGTGTAGACGTGCACTCCAAAGAGGTGGAGTTTGAAATCAAGAAGATCAAAATACAGCTGGATCCTAGAATTGAGAAGATTCTTCAAGGTGAAACCGGTAAGTATGGTTCTCACAAATTAGTCTTTGAACAAAACATAAAAAAAATCTATATTCATGCGTAAGATCAGTCAAGAAAGACGACGATAGACGTTTCGTATCCTGTCCTTCCATACAAACTGAAACGTCTTATCTTATGAGTAGGTATATTAATATTCGCTCCACCACTTACGTTTGAGCCAATTACGTTTTTCAGGCGCAGTAAGAATTTTTAACACCGACCGGCGCTAAAAAATTGTTTAATACTTCTCTTTTTTCAGATCCTGAATCTATCAAGGAACTACTAAAACCCAATGACTCAGAGCCACAACAAGCCATGTCATCATGGAAGTTCTTCAGTAAGTTTTTATATAATATTGTTTTTATTTTGTAGGAGAATTTGTAATGTAATTGAATTTGTGGCGTCCAATATGAAATGATGTACATAAGATTGAAATTTAATTGTTTTTGTGATACAGATTTTCCTGTAACTTTTATGATGTTGTTTTAAAAAATAAATGAAATATATTTGACATTACCATAAATACATTTTCTTTAATTTTAAAATTTTCGTGTGTTCTTGCATTTTATTTCTATATTTATACCAGTAGCTTATCTGCATGTTTGATTTACCTCACCGAATATTTTTCAAACAAATGATCCCTTGCAGAAAATTCTGAGTCCTCAAAACGCGCGCTGGCAGCTGCTGTCATATTAATGGTCTCCAACATTATGATGGGTGCAATAGTGCTACAAGTTTACGCTGAACCTCTCTTCAAGAAAGCCGCTCCCTCAATGCCATCGAACCTCTGTGCTATTTTCATGGCGGTCGATATGATGGTGTCCAGTTTAGTATGTGCTGGAACTGTAGATAAGTTTGGGAGGAAGGTAAGAAATGTTGCGCTCTCACTTAAATTATCCATTTAGATTATTACAGAAGTTCATGGCCTCTAAGTTGCCCGTAAAAGGCCACGCTAACAGAAAACCATTAAGGCTATTAAATTGGATTTTAAATAAACTCTCATCAGGGGTTCTTGAACTGAAAAATTAACAGCAGTTTCCTTTTGCCTATATTATGCAAACAGTAAAATGGGTTCTTACCACGATATGCCTCTGCCTGTTATCATAATGCAGTCAGTTACCAACCATCGCGGTCGCCGGCCACAACGTTAATAAACGTAGTGACTATAATTATGTACCCTAAAATATACTACACTTTTAGGTCCTTTAGTATAAAATACTTAGTGAAGGCCCTTGTCTTGTCTAACAGTGGACGTTAACGGGCTGTTAAAGAACGTGACATCACATTGAGGTTTAATTAGGTTCATCATGTATGACGGAGGTACGTGATTACGACAGTGCTTGATTTTTTTTTCGGTGCTTTTCTATAATGATTCTTCTTTAAATATAGAAAACAAATATGAGGAGCTATCAGCCTGTTCTATAAATACAAAAAGAAACAATGATAACATACTAGACAATCTTACATATCTTTTATTTTCTTCAGTTCCTCATGACGACGACGTCTGCTGCCGCTGGAGTATTTACTCTGCTTTTAGCCACTCAGTTGCAACTGGAATTTGCTCCAAACTGGGTCACAGCAGTTTTGATATACGCATACTGCTTTGTGTATAACCTGGGAGCTGCTACTGTGCCATTTATATTGACTGCAGAGCTATTCTTACCTGAGGTATGAAACTTACTTTAAGTTCTTTATATTTTTCTATTCCTTCAGTTCCTTATGACGACTACGTCTGCTGCAGCTGAAGTATTTACTCTGCTCCTAGCCACCCAGTTGCACTTTGAATTTCCAAGTGCAACTGGAGCAGAGTGAATTGGAATATGCCCCACACTGTGTTACAGCCATTTTAATCTACGTATACTGCTTTGTTTAAAATCTGGGCGCTGCAACTTTACCGTATATACTTACTGCCGAGCTGTTCTTACCTGATGTAGTATTGAAATCTTTTTAACAATTAATGCCGAAAACAAATTGTCTTGATAGCTTCCATAATGTGTAGCGGAGATATGATCTAAGTATTTTAATAAATAGTATTGCTTACGAGACAATTTGATATTCTATTAAATTTAAAACGAGTCCTAAAATTTATAGTAAATTGTATCAAAATACAAGTAATATTAATTATTGCTATGCAATCTTTTACCAGAAAATTATCTATTCTAAATGTTTAAACGGGTAATCCTGTCAACCATCTATTACATAGATGAAATAAAAAATTTCTAATTTATAGGCTTACGTAGAATGATATATTACTGATCAATCGAACCAATCGCCTCGTTAGTATCGTTCCAGGCACAAATATTCTTATTGAATTATGGTTGAAATTTACACATTGAAAGACCCGGAGCAGGCAGGAATCGACACATAATCCTCTGTTTTATCCCAATCTGTTTTTTAAATGATGTTTCTTTCTTTAAGGTCCGAGGATTTTGCAACAGCGTCGTTATGGCGTCTATGTGGCTCACCAATTTTGTGACTCTCATCATCTTTAACCCTCTCGTCGAGAAATTCGGCTTGGGTGTTGTCTTCTACGGATTTTCTGCGGTCTGCTTTCTCACTGCTGTGTATAGTCAATTGTGCTTGCCAGAAACAAAAGGGTTGTCCGCAGATGCAATTCAATTGTTGTTTATAAAAAAAAGAAAACAGACAATCAAGTAAAGGAATCTGTGATAAGGTGATAGAGTAGGAAATAAATGATAATTAAATTTTCTCAGAACTAAAACGGGACCATTTTTGACAACAAAGGTTTTATGGGGTTTTGGACATCACAGAATCCAGAAATCAATGTTGTCAAGCCGAAATCCTACTAGTTCAAAAAAGTCAAAAAATAACCTAGGCTAATTTACGGTGCGAGGTTTTTTGTTTTAAAAATGTTCCTTAGGTCCCCTGAACACATCTGGAAAATTCTGGGACCTGTTTGAGGCAGGGGAGGGGGGAGAGTACATGGGATCAACGGAGAATTTTCCAGATATGTTCAGGGGGACCTAAGGAATACTTGTAAAACAAGAAACCTCTTACAGTTATTTAGCCTAGGTTATTGTTTGACTTTTTTGGACTAGTAGGATTTCGGCTAACCAACATTGATTTTTGAATTCTGCGGTGTTCAAAACCCCAGAAAAAATTGTCTGTCAGATCTGGTCCCATTTAAGTTCTGACCCTAAGAAGGAGAGCCAAATTATGAAATTCATCCCAGTCTAAGAAGTCGACACTAAAAATATTAGATGTTGTGTTTATTGTAAATATAGTGTTTTATTTATTACAATTTGGTTTTTTATTTGTGATGAATTTACAATACTTTTTTTTCCATATGGTATATTTACTTCATGACTCTACCTACTGTTATGCAAATGACCTCCTTTATTTTATTTTATATTTTATTTAAGAAACAAACAGTCACAAAGTTAGACTATGTAAATAACCCTCCTTTTCTGTGATCCTGTGGAAGTCCTTAGGATTTGCTTCAGCTTTACAAATAATAGAATGCAAAGGGTTAAGGTCATATTCATCGGCTAAATTAATGATGTTGTCTGATACTAAACTGACCCATATGTGTCCACCTATAGCTTTCGCCAGCTGCTTCGTCTGCGCGTGCTTTACAAGAACGACTTAAAGCTGACCTCCCTATACTGTGAATGTACTACTTGAATAAAATCGGACTATTTTTTTATCAGAGCACAAAGGGTATGTTACTCAGACCAAGAAATAAAACAACTATTTCCAGGAAGCATAATAGGTCGAAATTTAAAAAAAAAATTCTAGTACCCATGAAAATTTCATCAGCTGATAAGGCTTTTTGTATGGGAGGGTTAAATGTTTTTTCATATTTTTGAACAATGTTCAGATTAACGGCAGAGTAACATACTAAAATTTCAGTTCTTCGTTAAAAAATGTCCTACAGTGGACCATACCTCGTTGATAAAATTTTTTATATCTCCGATTCCCCTTTTTTTGTTAGCCTGGACTGTCCCACTGCATGGCAAAGGCCTCTCCATTTTATTTCCAATCGTCACGGTCACGAGCCATGCCCTGCCAACCCTTCATGAGGGCATTAATAGTTATTTGTTATGCAAGGCAGCAAAAGGTTTATTTGGCGCGAGGGCCTCGTATTGAAACCTGAGCAAGCGAAGGATTCTAGGATTGAACCACGAGCGAAGAGAGTGGTTCAAAAGAAGAATCCTGAGCGTGGCGAAGGTTTCAAGGCACGAGACGCAAAATAACTTTGCTGCCGAGCGAAACACAAAATTTTTCACCTCATTAAAGCTAGGAAATATTAACATAATGCAATATAAGAAATAAGTGTTTAATTAATTACTCATACGTTTTAACGTAAGGGCATAATACCTACATAATGGTACTGACAGCAGCAAGCAAGTGGAAACATAACCAGTATAACCTGAACCAGCGCTTCGCTACAAACCTCCGTAACCAGAGACCAGCTCAAGGTCAAAGAGTTTTCACGGACGAGTGGCCATGTGTTGATTAAGAAAACATTAAAAAGGAAATCACTATAATCAAATTATTATTATTATTAGGACTGTTGTGCTCATGTAAACTACTTAATAAATTTGCAGAACAAGGTTCATTTTCATTGGATTTCAATGTGGAGACAGAGGATAGGCAGTGGCAGGCAAATCTATTTTATATTGCGTTGATTTGAAGTCAAAGGGCGAGTTCATTAATCTGGGCAAGAGAACAAAGAAAAGGCGATCGAATTTTAAATTTACTTTTCATTATCAGCCAGTACCTTACCCACCAGGCATTCACTATTCATAATACTATTTGTTTCTTTCCTATAGCTGCATCCCTCTTTCTCATCTTGAAAACGATAGTGCGTGGCTGGTTTTACAAGCGGCCAGTACTGCAGCATACTACAAAATAATAAGTACATCGCGTTCGAATTTCAAAAACCTTTTGCCCGCTAGGGGCCAAAAATCGCTTTTGGCCGCAGAATTTAACCGACAAAACAAATGTTTCCGAGCTTTGGAGGTGAAAAATTACTTATTACATTAAAATAAAAATTTGGTATACCAGTGTTTAAGTAAAACTAATGTCAATAAAACAAAAAAGTTTCATTCAAATCGGTTCAGTAGTTTTTGCGTGAGAAATTTATAAAATAGTATGCTATTTTGATGCCTCTCAATCCAAATCACAGATTTCTGATCTTTTGTCTGTTGTTTGTTTATTTGTTCGAGCATCACGCAAAAACTACGGAACCGATTTTAATGAAAGGCTTTTTTTCACTTATATAGAGTGACTTTTAATTAGTTCTTGATAGAAAAAGGTATGAATGAACTCATGATACTGAACAACTTTCCCCAAGGAACATAGGTCGAAATACGAAATCAAGTTTTGACCTCCCATAGAAACTGCATCAGCTGATAGCGCATTTTGTATGGGAGGTCAAATTTGGTTTATCGTATTTCGACCTATGTTCCTTGGGAAAAGTTGTTCAGTATCATGAGTACATGCATATATTTTGCTATCAAGAACTAATTAAAAGTCACCGTATAGTTTAACTAATAGAATTCAATCAATAGAAGGCGACACGGCAGACCCAGACGGAGATGGCGTGATGAGCTAGACACCTTTCAAATAAATTTGCCGGAGGAAGCACAGGATAGGGTCGTGGAGAGAACGGAGGGAGGCCTTTGCCCAGCAGTGGGACAGTCAGGGGCTATTTAAGATAAGATAAGAATAGTTGGAAAGAAGTCGCGGGGAAAAGCTAGTAAGTAACGTTGTAAAGATAGTAGTAGTAAATGGTGCTGAAAGGTGCACCTGACCATGTTTTTCAACTACAAAGGTAATTTATAGTTACCACGACTGTATGAATCACCGTCAAGTCAGTAAACTGGAGTAAGTATTAACTTTAGCATCGGAAGAAAATATTTCATATACTTCTGACAAGTGTTTTTGAAGAGACACATAACAAAATAAATTATAGAAGTCTATTGTATGTTATTTATTCATTTTATAGAAAGCTATTGTACAATGTGTTTCGCGTTTTAAGTGCCTGGAGGCACGAGAATAGCAAACAGTAGTGAGACAAACACATTGGAAACCATCAATTTTGAAGGAACTTTTAAAACTGGGAACTCGAAGCTGTGAACTTAGTTTGAACCACAAAAACGGTTTACACAAGTGTTTTCGGCCAAGCCACAAGGCCGCAAGTTTTACTGTAAGCCCGTCAACAGTTTGCCGGTTATATGTATTTTTTTATAGTAGATGTCAACTTGTATTAAGTGATACACATTTGCACAAAAAGTTGGTGTTGATAGTGAAAATGGTGGAGAAGTTAGACAAAGAATTGAACGACGGAAAACTAAAGAGTTCCGCGTTTTTGGTGCAGTTGTTTTCGGCGTTATCCAGTTAGTATTAATTTTGTGCAACAAGACAGCGGGAACTATGGACAGTAGTAAAAATATGTAAGCGCTTGTAATTTTGGTTGTGTTCATGTAGTTTGTCGTAGAAAAGCATTTAGTTTCACAAAAAATCAGTTTCAATTTAAAATTTTGTATTTTGTTCGAGGCTTCGAACTATTTAATTTTTCCTTGGCAATATTTTGCCTCGCGGACGGCATTTTTTTGGCAGTGACTTCGGTAAGATCATCCATATTGCATGCAATGCTTTTGCAAACTCCTCTGTAAAATATCACTTTTCCCTGTTGCACCTCATTTATTTATTTTATTAACTATTGAACCTTGTGAGATGAATTAAAGCACGAATATGGTTGTTTTTACTTTTGATATGAGTTGTCAATGACAATTATCGATTCTTTTTAGAAATCACTTGCAAATTATTTTTTATTGCAGTTTGCTTTTGCACTAGCATAACTGGTTTTGTCTACGCCTGGCCGTCGTATACATTAGAAAATTTCACGTCTAATGAAACTGTGCTATCTTGGACCATGTCATCATCAGAAGTCGCAATATTGGGAAGTATTAGCAGTATTGGAGCGTTAGTAGTATCCCCTTTTTGCGGAATTGCCGCAGATAACCTCGGCAGGAAGAATTCTGCTATATTGTTCGGAATCCCTTTTGTGGTATGGTATATTATTTTTATCTTACAAGCACTTACCTTATGGTAGCATTCTATTATAATTTAATTTATCATATTTTTTTTCTTACGTGATTTTAGTAGGTTTGTCCAAAAACCTTATCGCATTACTTCCATGTTGTTTGCTCAAGGTGTATGTACTCTGTCATATTTTTTTTTCAAATGAATGTTTTAAACATAGGTAAAAAGAAACAGATTGTTATACAACTGTAATAACTCAGTCATAGGTAAAGTTAGTAATTTTAAAATTTGCCTGCTTGTTAAAGTACACTATCGTGATCCATACACAAAAATTTCCATAGACTTTTTAACCTGCATGCCTTTGTTTGTACAGCTCTCTTGGCTAATAATATCGGTGACAACGTATGTGCCCTTCATCATCGCAAGTTGTGGATTAGCTGGAATCGGGATGGGTGGCCAGACTGTCTCTGTCATTTACATAGCAGAAATATCCGATGACTCTATCAGAGGAGGTTCGCAGGTTTAAATCAATCTATAGAACGTTTCGACCGATTTGACAGATTTTTTGTTGAGTTCGTAATTTAAGGACAATGTTTATATGGAAAGAAAGTTGTACTACTTAGATAGATCGTTATATTTTTCCTGAAGTATTTACATAAATAACTATCAACGTAAATTAATTCAGATTTTGGATTTATCAAACTCGGAGATAAGAGTATTTTTTAATGAAATTTTTCATCATAACTTAAAAACTAAAAAATATAATCCTATAAGAATTAGAATGTAAAAGTAAGGCCCTTTTAAATGATACCTAATTTGACCTTGTAACGATAATTTAAAATTTTGCTCCCTCCACCCCTGTGTTAAAATTATTTACAATAAAATTTGACAAGCATATTTTGAAAGAATTCTTAAGTCGATAGCGTGAGTAGTTGCTGAAAGACAGACACGATGCACCATAAGGGTACCGTTTTAACCATTTTGGTTTGGAACCCAAAAAAAACATAACATAATCTGAAAGATGCACACTTCAGAACTTTGTCGCTTTCTCGCTATACACTCACTAATTTGCCGTTTGGCGTAGCCTGGGCCTTGCTTGGGCGACTGCATAGGTTCATCTTTCAAAATACTGCGCAAAAATACAAACTGTACTCGTGACCAGATCGATCTCCGACGCAACATATTTGAAAATCTCCCGTGTGGTGCCGGCAAAGGATAGTATCAACCCATACATACCCGTGGGTGTCGTAAGAGGCGACTAAGGGTTATAAACTGGAGGATGGGCAGCAGCATCCTCCTGTGTATCATACCATCTTACTTACTGCGGTCACCTACAACCGCGGTCCATGGTGCCAGCCGTAATGCTGACAAGCGAGGTGGCTATGGAACAACCCCTCCAGGTTTTTCCAGCGAAGCTAAAATTCTGGAGGTAGCTCCCTGTCCTGCAGTGGACGTTTCATAGGATGTTATGATGATGATGAACTGTAAAATTCCCAAAAAACCATGGCAAAAGCGCCAATAAAAATAAAATAAAAGTTTTTTATTTCTCTCCACAACCAAATTAAATTATTAAATAACGTCACAAAAAGTATTTTTAACAAGTCTTGGCTGTGGATCGCTGGTGCCTATGGTAGGTAAAAAGAACCTGTATTACAGGTCACCAGGTCTCCACCACTCTTATGAAAATAAAGATAGGCAAATACTTATGAGACAGACACAGTACATGATAGGTATGAAAGTAACTCAAAAGAGAAATTAAACTACATGCGGGATAATAAAAATTTTGAAAAAATAATTAAAAAACACGTAAAAACAACAATTTGTGTGTGAGAATGTATGTATATGTATTAAAGTATGTGTGTGTGTGTGTCTGTATGTGTGTGTGTGTGTGTGTATGGAAGTTCGCGCGGGAACGGAACATAGGAACATAAAATAATTCTGGAAGATATAATTAAGATATAACTACTAAGAGACTCTCAGTGTCCGCATATGTCTGCTTGAGCAGCCAGTCATGTAGGACGTCATAAAAATTGTGGTTGTTTAAAGTATACAAAGATAAATTCACCCTTTTAAGAGATCTCGAGGATGTAATGCAATGCAACTGTCCTTGGAACACTCGCATTGTGAAAATAATGTATCTTTGACCATCTCGTTTATTTCTTTTTTTCTTGTCTCAGGTTTGAACTCTAGCTGTGTGTTCGGGTATTTCATCGGTCTCCTGATTTCCTACATTTTGGGTGGTCAACTGACGTATAAACAAGTTATATACGCTCATCTGGGGTTTTCCGTCCTGTATATTATAATACTGACGCCGTTGAGGGCCAACGCAAGCTGAGGTGCAGGCCGCAGGACGCAGGACGCAGGCCGCAGGCCGCAGATTTTGCAGGCCGCAGACGTAGGTGACCAACGCAAGCTGGGACGCAGTTACTAAACACATGCGGGCACAGAATACTATTACACACCTACGGAAGGAAGAATGACAACTTATAGTGAAAAAAATTAGACTTTTTTTTTTAATATAATAGAAAGAAGGTTTGAATTCTCCCTTCTCATAAACTGTAATGCTATCTTGTACTGTATCTAATATCTACATAGGGATTTTAAAAATAGCTGTAAAATCTATTAGGAGGCTAAATGCAACAACTTTTTATAGGGTTCCGTAGTCAACAAGGAACCCTTATAGTTTCGTCATATCCGTCTGCCTTTCTGTACATCTGTCTGTCTCTCCGCGGCTTAGCCCAGAGACCCTTAGTACTAGAAAGTTAAAATTTAGTGTACATATGTATTTCATCCACGCCGAGAAAGTGGTCAAATAAAAAATTAAAAAAAAAAAATTTTGGGAACCTCCCATAAAAGTAAAGTGGGAGTGATTTTTTTTTCTTGTTAACCCCATCGAGTGGGATATCGTTGGTTAGGTCTTTTAAAAATAATGTACAGTCAAGAGCAGGTCAAGATTTTCATTCGCAGCGCGACTTTAGCTCCTACAGCTAATTTAATTGTGATTTTTTTAAGCTGTCATCCGAAATGTAGATCTCATCGAGACCTATCATTTGTCTCAGCACACGAATAATCTAGGATCAGAAGTTATCGAGTTATAGCGATTTTTAGTTTGACAGCTGTCATCCGAAATGTAGATCTCGATGAGATCTATTATTTTTCCCAGCACAAGAGTAGTCTAGAGTCAGTAGTTTTCGAGTTATAGCGAATTTTAGTTTGACAGCTGTCATCCGAAATGTAGATCTCGATGAGATCTATTATTTTTCCCAGCACAAGAGTAGTCTAGGGTCAGTAGTTTTCGAGTTATAGTGATTATAAATTTGACAGCTGTCAACCAAAATGAAGATCGCGACGAAATCTATCATTAACAAAAAAAAAATAGAAAGATTTTTGCCATAGACAAAAGGTGGACCACGGGCGATAGTTTTGAATTAGTTTTATTTCAAAAGTGATCAGGTGTTCCACGGGAGAAAAAAATCTTCCGTGGTACACCCAGGTGAACCACGCGGGTGTACCACGGGCAATGCCTGCGCTAAAGTACTAACCCATCGCCACCGGTGTCGTAAGAGATGATTATGGAATTATGAACCGGAGGATAGGCAGCAGCGTCCTTTTGTGTATCATACCACCTTACTTTCTGCGGTCACCAGCAATCGCGGTCCTTGGTGCTAGCCGCAACACTAACAAGCGTGGTGACAATAGTACTTCTGATCAACATTTGAGCAGTTAACCACAGATGTAATAAAAAAGCATGCTAAAATTTATTTTATATGTGGCATAACTTTTTGTTGTTTCTAGTTGCATGAGTCTGAATTCACACGCAATAGTGTGTTATTTATTCTGTGACGCGCAGAAACAATTGCCGGCAGAAACAAGGCGCAGACATGTGTCTGCGTACACATGTCTGCATCCCAGCTTGCGTTGCTCTATGAAGGTTCATACATTACAAAAATCTGCTCTGCTCTGCTCTGCCCTGCCCTGCGCCATCTGCGTGGCAATATACGCTAAGCCTGAAGGAGTCTCCTGTGTTTCTGGTAAAGAAAAAAAAAGAAGAGGTAAGTTCAATCCAAAACGAATCTTTCAAATATATTAGTTTGCTTAAAAAAAATTATGTATTGTAAAAAAATGAACGTACGGTCAACCGCACGTCAGTGCAAACATTTGCAACTCAATTACCATGCCATAAACTCCAGAGTGTTTCAACTGACGTGCTTTTGAGTGTACGATATTGTGTTTGTTTGATTGGTGGCTGTAAGCTGAGATGCAGACTGCACAGCGCAGCACAGAACAGTATTTCTATCTAGTTTTCTTCGATGCGTTCTGTACCTGCCCTGCGTCTCTGCTTACGCTCACCCAGGCCTGTCGCCACTGCGCCATCGATATAATTTGAAACGTAGACAAGTGAATTGAATCTATCAGAGACAAGACAAGGTTTATTTTTAAAACATCACATTTGCGTATAAAATTAGTGGCCAGTACTTCCCGCCAACATGCCTCCCCCTGGTGTGAGCACGAAATTAGGGTGGCAAGCAAGCACTGCTCGGAAGTACTAATGACCTGACGGCTCTTTTGACAATTCCGCCTTCCAAATTTCCTGGGAAAGTTTTGATTACCCTACCACGCGGCCAGGAGGCCCTTGGCAGAGATCCATCGACAATTACCACCAAATCTCCATAGCGAATTTCCTGAACTCCCTCTCAGGCGCGGTTCCAGCCCTAGATTTTGGGGGGGGGGGGGGGGGTCATCGAGGCTAAACATAACATCAACATTATTTTTACCCACACAAAAATGAGTATAGGTAGTTTAATGAGCAAAGAAAGAAAAAATTTTTCAAACAGATATCCCATACTCGTATATGACGTCACAGAGACAGGCATACACATATTAAAAAAAAAATAAAAAAAATAAAATAGTTTTTATTTCTGTAGACATGTTTTCTTAACTATAACGTAGATTGGAGCCTCCATTTAAGCAGAAGTTGCCTGTGTTTGAAGGCTCCGCTCCTCCTTAAAAGACGCCGCAGTTGCAGACGGCATACAGCCCACCCAGCTATGTTTCTTCATCATATTTAGATTAGAGTTTATTATAAGAAAATGCAGCTGGGTGAGCTGCACGCATATAGTAGGTACATAAATGAGGTATTAACATAATTTAAACTTAAAGTAAAATTTATCAACTGAAAAAACAAATAAAACGGTTGAGAAAAACCTAGTTGAGCTAATAAACCTAATTAAGCAGGTTAGAGAACCTTATTACAAATTAACCATCGAAGGGAGCTCGAAATTGCACGTAATAGAGCTATTAAATACTGATAACAATCTAAATATATAGAATAGTTTGTCCTGTCCTGACTTAATGACTGATTCATCAACGCCGAGCCGTAACCGCTATAGTTTTTTGCACTTCAAAACCAGCCACTAAGGAAGGATTTTCCAAAATTCATCCAGGGGGGTAAAATTAGGGATGAAAGTATGTATGAAAGTCCTTTGTTTCTTGAGTTAGATACACACAAATTTGAATTTAAGCTTTTGGTAAAAAATTAAAAAAACACGTGTTTAAGCATTTCTTAAAAGTCACCCTTCAAGAGGGTGAAAAAGGGGATGATTT
Organism: Athrips mouffetella; assembly: GCA_947532105.1. Classification (NCBI taxonomy): domain Eukaryota; kingdom Metazoa; phylum Arthropoda; class Insecta; order Lepidoptera; family Gelechiidae; genus Athrips; species Athrips mouffetella. The sequence continues at coordinate 15,345,845 of OX383974.1, forward strand.
TTTTCCATATGTTGGTCTATACTTTAGTCTTTCATTTTTAAGGTAGAATTATACAAATTTGGTTTTGAGATCTTCATAAAAAATAAAAAAGTACGTGTTTGGAAATTCATCCACTAACGCGATGGAATGGGAAATTAAAGTTTGTAAAGAAATCTTACAGTTTTGTCATAAGGTACTTAAAAATTTGGATTTAAGCTAATAATAAGAAACAAAGAAACACGTGTTTCAGAAATTTTGAGATATCATCCTTCAAAGGGGTGAAATAAGGGATGAAAATTTGGTTTTAGCTAATGATAAGAAACAAAGAAACATGTGTTTCAGCAATTTTGAGATATCATCACCCAAGGGGATGAAAGTTCGTATGAAATCCTAGAGTTTTGACATGAGGTACTTGAAATTTGGGATTTAGCTAATAAAAAGAAGTAAAGAAACACGTGTAAGCTCAAAACCGATTTAGACCAACATACGGAATCACTTATTTCACCCCCTTAGGGGAGGAATTTTGGAAAATACTTCCTTAGTGGGTGGTTTTGAAGTGCAAAAAACCTCTGTACAAAATTTCAGATCTTTAACTATAGCGGTTACTCGTACGGCTCGGCGTTGATAAATCAGTCATTATATAAGTCATGTATGTTTGTAACGAATAAACTCAAAAACTACGGGACCGATATCAAATTTTTTTTCACCTTTAGAATGCTACATTCCTAAGTAACATAAGCTTTATTTATTACTAGAAAAAAATAGGGATCCCTACTAAAACTTAAATAACCCAAGGTGAAAAAATTTGCCATACGATGTCTTTCATCGCATGCGCTACGGAAGCTATAGCCCGCGACTCTGTACAAATATTGTACTGTGAATGTGTGTTTGATTATGGATATATAGTTTGGGTACCGAATTTTCTAAATTAACGTAAAAAAAAATCTGTTTGGATTTCGGGGGGGGATACGCGCCAGCTCCCTCTGCAGGTTTTCTGACACTACAATATTAGAAACAAGACAAGGTTTAGTTTTTAAAACATCACATTTGCGTAGAAACCAACAGAATCTAGCTCTAACAATACGAGTTTTACTTGACTTATCTTATTAAGTATTATTGCTGAAAAGGTTAGGTTAAACGATGGTAAGTAAACTTTTAAAGAATCTTGAAATGCACTACGTTTCAGGAAGCAAAACAATCTTTAGCTTTTTACTATCGAGTGGACGTAAATTCGAAAGTGGTGGAGGATAAGATGAATAATATAAAACTGCAGTTGGATCCACGAATCGATAGAATCCTTCAAAATGAAATCGGTAAGCATAGCCTGTAATTCTCTGTAAAGTGATTTCCACAGAAACGCACAATTTAATACACAATCAATTAATTACAGAAAAAAAATAAAAATAAACACAGAAAAAAGGTAAGTATTTTATAAAAGAGATCGTAAACTTATTTCTTGAATTTAATTTCAACCAAATTTCTAATGTCTCGATGTAGGCTTAGGCACTTATAAGCCTCCCAAAATACATACCACATTCAAGGAAAATTTGAGTAGCTACCATTTATAAGTATATAACTCTATTATAATTAAAACCAAACTAATACTTTTTCTTTCTTTTTATTCGTTTCTTATTTATTAAAAACAATAACAAAAACAGTGTATAACAAATTATGAATAGGACTTTGATATATGTATTAAGCTATAACAACTAAATGTCCCTAAACATATTAAATTTAACCTGTAAATGTATGTGACACTTTACATTAATCTGACAATGAACTTGCTAGATAAATTAAACAAGTCTGACAAAATAATCTTCATCTAAGACAGCGTTTGTAAAAACGTGAGAGATAAGGTGCTGAAACTCAGTGGCAATAAACGAGTCTTTGTTTTAAAAGCAATTTATATAAATTGCTTATAAAACAGTTCTATTTGCACTGTATAAAGGTCCATAATCAAACTTATAAAACACACGAAATTACGGTGTTTTTCATTATATTACCGCACTAGTGTTTAATTTTAGTTTTTTTTAGGGTTCCGTACCTCAAAAGAAAAAAACGGAACCCTTATAGGATCACTTTGTTGTCCGTCCGTCTGTCTGTCTGTCTGTCTGTCTGTCTGTCTGTCTGTCTGTCAAGACCCTTTATCTCACGAACCGGTAAAGGTATCAGGTTGAAATTAATACCACATATTAGGATCCATGAACCACACAAGATCTGAAAATTTCAATTTTTTACAACGACGCAATCAAAAGATATGGCATTTTATGTCCTCATCTCCATACATTTATGCAAAAAACCAAAACCTACAGGGTACTTCCCGTTGACCTAAAATTATGAAATTTGGCAAGAAGCTAGGTCTCACAGTACAAATAATGGGAAAAGTCTGAAATCATTAAATATTACAACTTTTCTCACAACTAATGGTAACCAATTGTGGTGAGCTCCCGCTTCAAGAACATTCATATAAGAGAGGGGTCAAGTTGAATGGTCGCTGAGGCGATTTTTGTTTTAGTTCTATTTTATAAACGGGAACACTTACAAACTTGAAAATTGATATGTTTATAGTGCATAAGCTATAAAATATTAACAAATAATAAAATTTTGTCAAGCGCGTGTCGGACTCAAAAAATCTAGCACATTAACTTACTGAAATTTCAACTAATACAATTATAATTATGTGGTGGTACGGAACCCTCTGTGCGCGAGTCCGACTCGCACTTGGCCGGTTTTTTTTTAATCTAGGCCAGGAGCAAGGAGTTTTTATGCTTATTACTTTACAAATTTTTTTTAGGAATTTATCTGAATTCGAGAAAATATCATAAATGAACGTTAATTTTTTGAAATTATTTATATTAATTAACCAATCAACAATAAATTTGTCATTAACGTAACAAGATATAAAAAATTTAATAATTTATTTCAAGGTTAATGGAATTACCTGTTTGGAAGTGTAGTCTATGTAAAAAATTGTATTTCGTTTAGTCGGTTTAGGAACAGTTTGTTATTTGTAGAAGTCGACACTTTTAGAAATATTACAATAATAAACACTACATATATTTGTAAAATGGCGCGCATTATTTCTTATTCAGCGGGCACAGATTATAAGAGGAGACCCAAAACATTACCAACTGTGTTATCTTACACCATCAATCTTTTATCAATTATTAGTCAATCTAGTAACCAAGCTATAAAAAAAAGTACTTGTCACTCGGTACCCAAACATCCTATTCCACTAACCTTGAAATAAATTATCAAAAATGGAATATCTTGTTAAGTAAATGACAAATTTATTGTTAATTAGTTAATTACTATAAATAATTTCATAAAATCAACATTCATTTATATTTTCTCGAAGTCAGCTTGAAAACTTTAGTAACATATAAATACTCCTTGCTCCTGGCCGATAAAAAAAAAAACAAAGATAAAACACTAGTTAAGTAATATTAGGACAAAAACACGCGTGTTTAATAAGCTGAATTATGGACCTTAATCCAGTGCAAATAGAGCTGTTTTATGAGCAAATGTGTTAAAAAGTACTATTCCGCAACCCTAATATTAAAAAGCGATAACAGCCATGATGGTGAATGCTTTCACGAGGTTATTAGAAGATCACAGGTGTAGAAAGCCACTGTAAAGAGACTTGAGAAGTTATGGAATGGCATCAACTGTTAAACAAAGATCAAGCAAGTCACTCATATTATTCATCTTTTTTAGGGTTCCGATACCAAAATGGTAAAAAAAGGAACCCTTATGGTGCGACTTTGTCTATCTGTCTGTCCGTCTGTCTGTCTGTCACACCTGTATATCTCGGCAACCACTAACGCTATCGACTTGAAGTTTGGAATAGTTGTAGAATATGGTTGCCCAACTAAATTGCACATGAAAGAATATAAAAAAAAATTATGATTATTGATGTAAAGGGGGCCCAAATAGGGGGGGCAAATTTCAAATTGTTGCTACTAGGTTGAGTGGGGTATCGTATAAAAGGACTTTACTTGAACATTCTAAAATATATTTTTGTACTTTTTTACAACCTTTAGTTTTCAAGTTATGATGAAAAATGACAAAAAAATACCATCCCCCCCCCCCCCCCTTATCTCCGAATTTTGTGGTAGGAAAAATCTGAATTAATTATAGTTGACTGAGGTTTATGTAAACTTTACAGCAAAAATAAAACGATCTTTCTAAGTTGCACAGTTCTTTAGAAATCTGCAAAAAACCTTTACAAACAAATTTAGTTTTACGGTCCTAAAAATGGACTTTATTGCTTCCAAAAATACTAAAGGTATATATATCGGAACCCTCGGCGCGCGAGTCCGATTCGCACTTGACCGGTTTTTTTTTACTCCTCTTAAAACCTGGACATTGAAAGTTCGAGCTTTAAGAAGGATAGATGCATTCGTAAATTCGTAATGTATCCTGGACTACGCACAAATGAGTCTATCCTTAGTGAGTAAAAAGAGCAGGTTCTCTTTCTCCCATATGCAAGCAACGAGTCCTACAATTCTTCAGACACACGGTCGGAGGAGGTAGCCTGGAAAGTTATATCGTCACTGGCATTATAGAGTAAAAAACATAAGTCAAAGCAACGGGTTTTATCCCTCTTATCCCTTAGTAGTTTTTATAGCACCGGCCCATAGTAAAGGAAATTACTGGAGCGACGAACCAACCTGCACTAAAGGTCGGGCGGTCTGGAGAGGAGTTGTGGCATGACAAACAAGCAGTATTTGACAATCCTATGCATGCGGCGTGATGTCTTTATTTGCTTTAAAATGAGTTGATTTTAAGTAACGTTTAACATGCACTCCTTCGTACTTATGACCTTTAAAAACATAAAATTAAATTGTCAAAAGTTTACAATACAGCTGTAAAAAGACTAGTTTTGTTAGTTTAGTTAGGCTGTTGCGCTGACTATAATGGTAGATCTAAAAAGTCTCTAAAATACTCCTTTTTCAGATCCAGAATCCGCTAAAGATTTGTTGCCTAAAGATGAGCCAGTAAAAGTCATGTCATCATGGAAATTTTTAAGTAAGTTTAAAAACTCATACAAGGACCCTCTGAAAATAGTCTAGTGCTATTATTTTTTCTAGACCATAAAACTGAACATTTAATATCCTTAATATTACAGAGAATTCGGAATCTTCTAAACGTGGGCTGGCAACTTGTATCATACTTATACTGTCTATTATCATGATGGGTGCCCTAAACCTGCAAGTTTACGCAGAACATGTCTTCAAGAAAGCAACTCCGTCGATTCCATCAAATCTCTGTTCTATTTTCATGGCTGTCGACATGTTGGTGTCTAATTTATTATGCGCTGGGACTGTGGATAAGTTTGGAAGAAAAGTGAGAAATTATGTTAAACGCTTCGCTTATTCTTCTGCTAAAATCAGCCTCCAAGTTCCTAGGAACAAAAGCAAGTTGAGGTGGAGAAAGTCTTGCTACAAGTGGGGGTGGTATTAGCCAGGAGATTGCCAGTGAGGCTGTCCTATGTAACCAAACTGTGCACTACAAAGGTCAAAGTATACATTATTCATATTAGGATTATTTGATCACTTTATGACCACATTGTTTTTAACTAGTAATACAGCTGAGAACGTTAGTTTACTATTATTTAATATGTGGCTGAGCTGCTAAACGCACTGGATCCCTCTCACTAAGTGCAGCCAATGAAGTATTTAAAGACTTAAGAGACGTCTATTTTAGTAGCTTTATGGTATGTCGGGTGTTTTGAATTATCAATATCTTGGAAGCCATAGGAGTATTAACTCCTTTAAAGCCTGGTTTGATCTCAGGTTCACATTGGGTGTTTTTTAATGTCTTTATTTCTTGCTCGTTTATTTTCTTTGCTGCAGTGTCTCCTGACGACTTCTGCGACAGCTTCTGGAGTAATGACCTTGCTCATAGCCACTCAATCTCACCTGGGATTTGCTCCTGATTGGGTTACAGCAGTTTTCATATATGTATACTGCTTTGTGTACAACTTGGGGGCTGCAAACGTGCCGTATATAGTGACTGCAGAGATATTTCTACCCGAAGTAAGAAAAAGCTACTAGATAAATAATGTAAACCCAGGCCAGGTCCAAGCACACCAATAACTAATGCATTATTAAAAGTTAATACAATACAATATCTTTGTTGGTAATTCAGAATTAAAGGTCAAAAATAATAACATTGCTAAAAATGACGATATCCGCCATGACCGCCAAGCTATGGAAAACAAGACTATGACTGTTCTTACATTACTTGATTTCAGTAGTGCCTTCAACTGTATAATGTAACTCATTTGTGACTTTTTGTGACTCATTTGTGCGTAGTTCGGTAACCGTTCTGTAGATAGAGCAAAAACAAAAAAAATAGGTTTCTTGTATGGCGACCGCCCTTATTTCTTAAAATTTTTATTTTAAGGTGATATATAAAAAAAAAATACATATTCGGTGAAATTTTCAACCAGCTACCTATGCCGGTTCAACAGATACAATTTTCAACCTAGTAAAAAACTACGCATTTTCGAAATTATGCCCCACTGTGCATCTCAGTCGCGTCCTGCTGGGGAGCACAACTTCTAATATGTTACCTATGGGTATGTTCTTGACTCCTGCCAAGTTTTATCCCAGCAGGTTTAGGTGTAAGGTTCGCCTTCTTAGTTATCCTACTATTCGGGTGTGGTGTTCAAAGCTCATAACCCCCTCCACCTGACACTTCACCCCCCCTCGCCGTGTAATGTGTCCCGTTTACCGGTTTCTTCACTTTTTTGCAAAAACTACTACAGATACGAAAATAACTTCAAAGGAAAAAATAATCCTTATAAAATTCTTAACAAAATATCGGTTATAAATTCTTAGGATTCCGTATCCTAAGGGCGAAAAATGCGACCCAATAATGATGCCTCCGATGTTTGTCTGTGTATCAGTCAGAGGGCTGTATCTCATGAACCGTAATAGCTAGACAGTTGAAATTTTCACAGATTATGTATTTCTGTTCCCGCTATAAAAATAAATACTAAAAATAAGAAAGTTATAAATTAAAGGTGGCTAAAACCTGTTTTTAGGCGATTTTTGCTCGATTTTTGTTTTAGCTCTATCTTAAAAACGGGAACACTTAAAAACGTGAAAATTGGTATATTTATAGTGCAAAAGCTATAAAATAAGAACAAATCATGAAAACGGGTCAAGTTTGTGTCAGGCTTGCGCATTTTAATACACTTCTGCGATACTACTCGGACCAATATATCTATCTATATTTATATTACAAAAAAAAGGATAAACTAACTGACATATGAACGAGCAGCCTTTGTCCTAGAAACTTGAAATATTCTAAAGAGATTTCTTAGGCGAGCGGGTTTTTGCAAAGTTCATCCCCCTCATTAACCTACGGGAATCCACGCGGACGAAGTCACTGGCAAGACCTGCTTTGACCTTAGCCCTTAATTGTTTTCTTACTTTTAGATACGAGGTTTCTGCATCAGCTTTGCCCTGTTGTGTATGTGGATTGCTAATTTTGCATGTCTCCTCTCGTTCTACCCACTCGTCCAGATATTTGGCTTGGCTGCTGTATTCTACGGATTTTCGACAGTCGCCTTCTTCACGGCATTGTATAGTCATCTATGTTTGCCAGAAACAAAAGGGTTATCAGCTGATGCAATCCAACTTTTGTTCATTAAGAAAAAGAAACAGAAGATCAATCATGAGAGTTAGAGTTAGGTAAATTGTGATTGTTAATACAAATTAAGCATCCTGGAACCTCATATTGAGTATACATATACTGTACCTATATATAATACTTAGTAGTATGTTGGTTGGCTGTATATGATATACAGCCAACATACTATAAACCCATTACAGACAGTACTCAGTTCTGACTATAGTACAGTACTGACTATAGTTACATCAAAATTTTGTCTTTTAGCGAAAATTAAAGAAGATGTACAATTTATTTTCTCTTGAAAGCTCTAGAAACTGTAGATCTTATCTTGCGCTATCCCATTCGTTTTATTTTATTTTATTAAAATATTCAATTAAAAACTAGAAAATGTATTTTATTATATTCACACATCACTGCGATTATTGTTTAATAGATGTTACACCTATAAATAAACTCTTAATCTATATTTTTATGGTAGAGGTTCATATTCGAGTTTCTAACATCAGCTGCTGTTTCAGACTAACTTTCGTCCTTCATTTCATCCCCTTATAAGATGAATTTAAAAAGCATACCTAATCATATTCTTTTTTTATTTTTACGAAGATTTCGATTTTAAATTTGTATCTTCAAAAATGAAGGACTTTTTGACCGATAAACCCTTAAAAATCATCCCCTATTTCACCCCCTTGAAGGAAGATTTTCAAGAAACGCTCATACTCGTGTTACTTAATTTTTTATCAAAAGCTAAAATGCAAACTTGTATAAATCTTACTTTAGAAACAAAGAATTTTCGTGGGATAAATTTCTTAAAATAATTTTTATCGCAAACCTTCATAACATGAGAAACATTGCCTACGAATTTCGTGCTTCTAGCTTCAGTAGTTTCAGCTTTGCGTTGATGAGTCAGTCAGTCAATTAATCAATCAGGACTTACCTCTATAAATTAGTTTTTAGTTGTAACGTGATCGATCATACAGGTATGGACGCCTGTTAAGCATGTTTGAGAATATAATTTGTTTCTATTGTAAGGGGATTTGCTTTCAACATGTTCTACAGGCGCAGGTGTCCGAATAGTTGAACCGCGAATACTTTATGTTCTCCTTCCTGCTTGAAAGGCGTGTCAGCCAGTCCTCATTATCTGATAACATCATGTTATAATACTTATTTAAATAAGTGAGCAAAAGCAAATGTTTTATTTAATGCTAGAATTCATAAATCAAACTTCAACTGAAAGATATGAGAACAATGTGTTATCATTTCAAATCAAATATGTATTTAGATAGCAAATAATGTTACGTCAAATAAATTTTATAATTTATTTTAAGTATATTTAGAATTTTGACTGATACCAATCTAGTTACTAAACAGTTTCCAAGTAATGGTTACATAAAATCTTTGCCAGTTTTGCGCGTTCTACACCGCGCCGTCTACCGCCTCGGGGTGGGGCGTATTTTATTCCTGTATCATTACTTAGTTCTAAAGTTCAATAACATTTTTATAATTATTTATCTAAGCAATAATGGGTGTAGCATTGCAATGTTTTGCTGCATTTGCAGGTTGGTAATTAGTTTATTTTCTTAGCCTCTATATCCTACTGCTGGGCAAAGGCCACGATCTCCATTTTTCGTTCCTCGTAACCTCTTCCCAATTCTTTAAGAAGGCATCAAGGTCGTCACGCCATCGCTTTTTTGGTCACCTCGGCGTCTGGACCCGTCATGCGGTATCCAATGTAGCCTAAGAGCCAAACGATTTCACTGTATGAAGATTCAACAAAATTCATATCAGCATTTTTTTTCGTCAAAAATTAGATTAGCTGGTCTATAAAATAATTAATTAGTAATCCACCCAAATTTACGACCGCATGATTTAAAAAAATAATAATAAAGGTATCATAAATTCCACAAAAGAAGGGCAAAAATGCTATAAATATTATTTACCTAACATTTAATTACCTTTATGTTTATCTTTTTTAGGGTTCCGATACCAAAATGGTAAAAAAAAGAAACCCTTATGGTGCGACTTTGTCTGTCTGTCTGTCCGTCTGTCTGTCTGTCACACCTCTATATCTCAGCAACCACTTATGCTATCGACTTGAAATTTAGAATAGTTTTAGAATATAGTTGCCCAACTTAATTGCACATGAAAGAATTTTGAAAAAGTTACGGTTATTAATGTAAAGGGGGCCAAAATAAAATTGCCCTATAAATTGGCCAAATTTTAAATTGTCGCTACTGGGTTGACTGGGGTATCATATGAAAGGGCTTTACTTGTATATTCTTATTACAACTCTTAGTTTTTAAGTTATGATGAAAAATTTCAAAAAAAAATACCGTTCCCCCCACCTTATCTCCGAAGTTTTTGAATGGAAAAATCTGAATTAATTACAGTCGATAGAAATTTATTTAAATATTACAGCAAAAATAAAACGATCTTTCTATGTTGCACAGTTTTTTAGTAATCTGCAAAAAACCTTTACAAACAATTTTAGTTTCCAAAAATACTATAGGTATATCGGAACCCTCGGCGCGCGAGTCCAACTCCCACTTGACCGTTTTTATATCCTCCTATATTTGTAAAAGAAACACGATTAAATCTAAAAAACTAATTTACGTAAATCTCAAAGTTGCATTAGACCTATGATAAAAATGCTATCAGATCAGTTCTTCAATGCTTTTGTTTCATTAACGTCCCTTAACATATAGTGTACTAAATCCAACAAAAAAAAATTATGGAAATTGAAACCTCCAGAAATTGAAATTGTACCTTCCAGTTCGAAATTTGGGTGGATTAAAAAATATCATCATCATCATCATATCAGCCGAAAGACGTCCACTGCTGGACATAGGCCTCCCCTAAAGATCTCCATGACGACCGGTCCTGCGCTGCTCGCATCCAGCGGCTTCCCGCGACCTTGACCAGATCGTCGGTTCACCTTGTGGGGGACCTGCCAACGCTTCCTCTTCCGGTACGTGGTCGCCACTCTAGAACCCTTATGCCCCATCAGCCATCGGTTCTTCTTGCGATGTGCCCTGCCCACTGCCACTTTAGTTTAGCGATTCTCAGGGCTATGTCAGTTACTTTAGTTCTTCTGCGGATCTCCTCATTTCTGATTCGATCGTGCAGAGAGACTCCGAGCATAGCCGTTTCCATAGCCCTTTGGGTAACTTTGAGCTTCCTGATAAGGCCCATCGTGAGCGGCCACGTCTCGGTGCCATATGTCATCACTGGCAACACACACTGGTCAAAGACTTTCGTCTTGAGACACTGCGGTATTTTGGACGTGAAGATGTTGCGGAGCTTCCCGAACGCTGCTCATCCGAGTCGGATTCGACGAGCAACCTCTTTCTCTAAGTTGGATTTACCCAGCTGGACTGTTTGTCCCAGGTATACGTATTCATTGACAACTTCGAGCGTAGAGTCTCCAACTTTGAGTGGACCCACTCCACTCAAAGTTGGAGACTCTACGCAACAAGGGCGTTAGACATAATTTTCGTCTTATCCATGTTCATTTTAAGACCCACTTGTTGTGAAACTCTACTGAGGTTATTGAGCATCGTGCCGAGGTCTTCCAGGGTCTCAGCCATTACGACAATATCGTCGGCAAATCGAAGGTGGGTCATGTACTAGCCATTGATGTTGATGCCAAGTCCTTTCCAGTCCAGGAGTTTGAAGACGTCTTCCAATGCAGCTGTGAACAGTTTAGGAGATATGACGTCTCCCTGTCTCACTCCTCGCTGCAATTGGATAGGATTCAAAAAATAGTCGTTTAAAATTGCATTTAAAGGCCGTTTACAAAAATTTGGCCTTCAGTAAAACAATTTAGCTGTCAGTAAAAACAAGTTTGTAAAACGATCTTATTCTTTCTGTCAAATATACTCTGGTTTAAGTGTCATGGCTTTAAAATGTGTTGGTAAGCGTTGGGAAAAAAATGGATTTTAGGAAAAGCACATTGCTCATTCACGGTAGTAAGATAGAATGTTTTATAGCCAGGAGTTTCCTTGCTCTCTTGCCTTATGAATAAAACAGTGGAAAAATTGATGCCTTGGTGCCTTGCCGTGATGCAAAAAATTCACATTCTCCTATCTAAAAAAACATTTTCGTTTCAGTATCATGGGGTTGCCTTATAATGGGCCAGCTTAACTCCTGGCCTTCCTATACTGTTGACTTGTACATATCTCCAAACACCACTTTTCTATCTGCTCCTATGACTGAATTCGAAGGTTCTTTACTGGGTAGTTTACCGTCTTTGGGTGCGATGGTTGGCACTGCATACAGTGGAGTACTTATTGAAAAGATTGGCCGACTGAAAGGATGCATAATTAATGCCTTGCCTTATATTGTAAGTACTAAATTTAGAGACTATTTTGTGAAGGACCTAAAAGATTAAAAAACAATTGTGTAGTTCATCGAGACAACCACAGAAAACATTAGTTTAGTCACATACTAAACAAAGTTTAGAAGCTATGATGTTCTAAACTTTATCGAAGCTCCTTTGCAATAAGCACACAAAATATCAAACAGTAAATTATTGTACTAAATCGTGTGAAATTTGGTTTGGAAGTAAATTAATCATTAAGCATAAAGGCAGCAATTTTGGTAGCGAAAATATATTTATTTCAATATTTTTCTTAAGGCTGCTTTAATTTTGATTGTGAATTTTGATTGATTTAATTTAATTTTGTTTAAATGATAATGTAATTATTGACTTAGTGTGCTTATTAGTTTGCTCGTAAAAGTATTTTTTATGTAAGGAATCATAGTTACTTGAAATAAATGATTTAATAATAATAAAACTGGATCACCCTGTCTAAGGCATTTTCTCCTTCAAATATTTTAAAATATATATTTTATATTACAGAGTAAAATATTTTAGATTTCGTGTAGTAAAATAGATATATACTCTTTTTTTCTTTTCTACCAGCTTGCTTGGGCCACCGTTTTTTTATCAACCAACTCTTCTATCATTCTGGCGGCGAGGTTCATCTTGGGCATCCCTGGTGGCGCGTTCACTGTCATTGGTCCGATATTCATATCTGAAATTGCTGAAGATCACATAAGAGGACTTTTGGCTACAGGTATTTTGGAATTTCCACCATCATGGAAGGTTACTTATTTTGATACTTCTATGTTGTATTGTCTGTCAATTTTGATGAAAATATCTTTTCCTGGCATTGATATTTGATCAGCTAGGCTTTTATTTTGATCAGAGCAAATTGTTTTACAATATTTTGCGACGTATTTCAATTATATGCTAAAGTATACTACTAATTAATAGGTCTTTACCTATGAAATTGCCGAAATTTTCTTACAGATTAATGAGATCATAATTACTATAATTCTAATGCTATTTTTTCCATTTGTCTTACATTTGAAAGTTGACTTCAAGGTTATCAATTTACGCATAAAATAAAGTGTTTATTTTTAGTTTCATATATAAAATTAAAGGTTCATCAGATTCGTTATATTTTTTTACAGATAATATTTTTTCGAAAATTAAATTTAAGCTTCTGTTAGATTAATGTCTTCCCAATAATGCCTAAAAAAAATGAAAAAAATTGGATTTATAATTCCTAAGAAAAATGCAAAAATGTTAGTACTGAAAATTTAGTTTACCTAAAATTCGCCATACAAAACGGCAATTTCATACGTAAAGACCTAATGCCGGATTTAGACGGAGGCAAATTTCAGGCGCCTACCTTCCAGGCAAGACAATATGCATCGTGTAAACAGTTTTTGCCGTGCCTCGGCTGGTTAAGACGACGGCAAAATATTGGAGCCAATACTCTAGGCAGGACGGTAGGCAACGTGTAAACGGTTTTTGGCGTGCGGCTGGCCTGTAGGCATGAAATAGACCAGCGGGCTATTTTGCGGCGCCAAAACAGTGGTCGCGAACCTGCCATATCAGCTATCAGAATCCAGATGTCAGGAACCTTGAAAATGTGCCCAGTAAACAGAGTCATTAAATTAATATATTAAAAATATTTTTTCGCAGTTAACAATTAGTTGCAAGATAATAAGGATTTTATTTGTATTGTTGTTTTAAAAATGCATTTTTCTACTTCGCTTGTTTATTTTTACTTTCGAGCGGCTTTTCTAATTTTCTCAAAAATGCGTTCTATATCACTTATACATCATAAAAACAAGTCTCCAAAAATAGTCCGTCCGTCGGTCGGTCGGTCGGTCGGTCGGTCGGTCGGTCCGTCGGTCCGTCTGTCCGTCACGCTTTGGCTTAGCGGCTAAACGAATGGTCCGAATGACATCATATTTCGAATTTAGGAGTTTTATGCAAATCCAGCGAAGGGTTCTAAGTGGTTTCTTTCTGGCTCTCATTTTGAGGGTAGCTGTCATACAACGAAAATAAAAAAATTAAATTTTCTCAAAAACGGCTTATAGAATCTTGATGATGACCAAGCATCTCCATGTAAGATATTTTGTGCCAGTATCAATTGATCTGTGTAATTTCATATAAGGGGTGTTCCTGTACCACCAAATCGTAAATATGTGATTTACCCAAAATTGGTTCCATTGAGTTTAATAAAATTTTCTATAATATTAATTCAAGGATTGGTTGTCTACTTGACTGGATATTATTTGTGATTTTTCTGAATAAAATTTCGTACACAGGGTGTACTAAAAACTGAAAGGGCTTGCTCAGTAGACTAAACTGAATAATTATCCATAAGGAACATGTGTTGGGAAATTTGAAAAATCTCCATGCAAGTATCCTACGGTAGTATTCATTGATCTGTGAAAATTCATAGAAAGGGTGTTCCAGTACTACCAAAAGTTAAACATGTGATTTACTCGAAATCGTTTGAGGTTTGTTTGTTTTAATGTTTGAAAATTTAAATTCTGAATTGATCTGTATATTTCATTAGAACATTTTTATGGAAAAACGCAAATAAAAGTTTGTATTTCCATACTATGTGTATGGCATTACAAATTTAAGTTTGCGGTTGACAGTTTTTCCTTGATTATTGCGAGAAAGTAAGTGCAGTGCTGCTGTACCATTTATTTTAGTTTGCTTTCAAACAAAAACCACCATCCGACGCAGGTCAATGGCAGAAAAACGACAAAGCACTGGCTTTAAACCAAAAGTATATTTTTTTAGGAATGCTTCAATTTATAAAGAACTGTGAGCCAATTCTTGAGTATCACTGGGTGATTATATATATATATGTATTCTTTATTGCACAAATGACAAAGATTTTAAATGAAAATTGTTTACAAAGGCGAGCTTATCTCTTTAAGAGATCTCTTCCAGCCAACCTATTAGGTGTGGAAGAATGTCATTAAAGCGGGCACAGGGATGTGCATTAATATACGTGATAATAAGAAATTTTAAAATACACTTATAGAGATTTTCAAAATTTTAAAAAGCCACGTTAAACTCATGAAAGTCAAATTATTATGTTGGTAATTTTAAAACCGAACGTTATTTTACAATCAACAAATATTGTTTCTTACTTTTGAGGAGTTTAACAAAGCTTATATTAATTTTAAAAATCTCAAAAATCACCCGTCCAGATTCTAGAATTGGTCCCTGGCCGCCGAGTACCTACTGCACCACCCCCCCCGCCCGCTTCCCTCGCATCTCCCGCGCCAATTTTTCGGAATCGTGTAATAGTCTAGGCAACGAAGCGGATCGTTTTATGAAGACCCCCGCATTAAATCCTCAGTCGATGAAACTTTGCTGGGGTATTACACTATGTGAGACAAACCTTATTTAAAATAATCCAAAACAATATCGGTACTTTAAAATTTTCCATACAAAAATTACAAAAATAGTATGAAAAAAATTATTTGTTAATGTTTTTTTTGGGTATTTTGAATTTACATTTCATTCATGATACTTTATCATCCTGTCAAATAAAATGTGCCTGAGAGAATTATGTTGGGGTCAACTGCTTCGTTGCCTACACTATAAACAGTGGTCATCACAAGATGGCGGCAGCGGCGGCGCGGCGGCTCCGTGTAAACGACCGTCTACGCGCGGCAGGCAAAATTTTTGCCGTGCCTGGGTTTGGGCGCCTGAATATTTCCGTCGTCTAAATCTGCCATAATATAATAACCAATATATAATAACAACAGACATTAATCCGATGCCAAAAATGAAATGAACTTGGCAGTAATATAAATTATTAATGATCGATTGATTTATCATGTTTACAAATAATATATACTTTGAGACTAACTCCAATTGCGAAGAATATAATTTAAACCGTGAAAAAGTTATAGTGCTAGAAAACTTTCTTAAATAAAGACTTGGCTTAAAGGTCCTAGCAACCAAGCCATAAACTCATTAAAAAATAATAATAATAAAAATACCTATTATTTATCCCTCAGGTCCAATACTCATGTACTGTGTCGGCTCAGTTGCGTCATATTTCTTCGGCTGGTTTCTTTCCTACCATGCCGTCATCCTGGCTAACCTGGTCGCCAGTGTGCTTTTGGCAGTCTTCTGTTTCTTCGTCGTTGAAAGCCCTATTTACCTGGTCAGACAAGGAAGAGATGAGGTAATTGGTGATAATTTTATTTTGAAAGAGGAATAATTTTGTGAACAAGAACCTATGCACTATTGCCATCTGTTGGTGTATAAGTGAACGAAGTCGATAAGTATGAGATCTACTAGCTTGGGTTGACACGACTTGTGAAGTACGATCGGTTCACTTCGTGATTAGGGAAATAAACCAAGTACATCGTTTTAGCAAGTGTGTAAAAGTTTGTTTTAAACTTTCGCACTTCATGTTTATTTTATTCAGGTAATTTATTTTTCCTAATTAGTATCGCGCTAAGACCCGAAATAAAATAAACAGTGTTTAAAAGTGTTTGAATTATTTTAAAAGTATCTTTTTGAAACTTACAGCTGTATAAAGGATATAGCCAACCAAATATATTTTTGTACTATTATGGTTAGTTTGTTGGTAGTAGCAACATCTTTTACCCGGACGTAAATTGTTAACATACATACATACATACATACATAAGATCACGCCTCTTTGTTAACAATGAAAAAAAAATGACTTTTAGAAAAAAAATAATTTAACCAATGACGTAAAATAGAAACAATTAAACGGTGTCATGTAAAGGAGTAATTTTTTTAACCAGGATGCCCGCATCGCTATATCTAAATACAGAAGCGTGTCTCCTGAGTCAAAAATTGCCTTACAAGAGCTATCCAGGATAAAATCACAAGTCAATCCGGCTGCTCAGATAGTCTCGGATAAAGATGGTAAGAAAATATGTTTCTTTTTTAAATTCCTTTCTAATAAAACTTATCAAATAATTATTTGATTGAATTTACGTAGTCATTTTCCATTATCTATTATACTCGTAAAATAGAATCATATTGGAGCTGTGGATTCTAAAATATTTTTTTCTAAGGATCACAGAAAAAGACTTTTTGACTTTCCATAGAATCATCTAAAAGTTTTTAACGGGACGACGATTTTTTCGTGTTTCAACGGATTATTTGGGAAACATTTTGCATTTTCATGACCAAAACCCGCATTATTAGGTTTTGGGAAAAGTCTGTTTGCACCGCACATAATTAAATTTACTCGTACTAACATAAAATTGAAATAAAGTAGACGTAAACACGATAGCTAAAAATAAAATCTTTTGCAGATACGGAGACTAAAGAGGAAGAAAAGCAGAACACCGAGAAACAAGACACAGAAATAGAAGATGCACCATCCCAGGAGAAAATACCTGCCTACAAATTATTATGTAAGTTTTTTAAAAATTTCAGGATTTTAATTTTCAATTTTAAGTTATTTTCAATTTTAAATTATTTTTTGACCACTTGCCTATATCTACAAAATAAAAAAAAAGGACAAAAGTGGCTCAAATGACGAGACAGATCCACCAGGCAAGAGGGAATGGAAACTTTGAAAGGGGATGGCCGCGGCAAACGGCCAGGTTAAAAGTACCTTAAACTACGAGCGTGTATGAAAGGGTTGATAAAAGTCGAGGAAGCGAAGGGTCGATAAAAAAGAGACGAAGCCAATGATGATGTATCGCTCAGAACATAAATCTATATAACTTTCCCAAAGAACATCAAAAGATTCCCCGTTCAAACTCGTCAGATGACTGACAGTGACTATGCAGATTTGGTAAGTCTGAAAAAAAATATTTAATTGTTTATTTAATTTATATTTCGAGTAACAGAGTTAAGCGGAGGTTCAAAATAACCTTATATAAGGTCCTAACATAATAATATAGTGAACCTAACTTTAGCCATGAAACTGAACAACTTTCCAAGGGGCATGGGTGAAATACGAAAATAAAATAGAGACTGCGTCAGTAGATAGCGCACTTTGTATGTGATTAAAAAAAATGATTTTCGTATTTGCACCTATGTTTCTTGGGAATTGTTGTTCAGTTTCATGGTTCAAGTAACATGCTATAATTATATTCACTATTTCATTAGGACCCTATACAGCGTGTAACGGAAAGGTTTGACAATACGATCATGGGTGGGAAAAGTTGTTCAGTTTCACACACCCTTCAGTATTATTGCACTTTTTCGTTACACGTTGTATATTGAACGCTTTTCTCTGCTGCAATATCTGCCATTGAAAACTTGTTTACTATTATATTTCTGTTCTGTGCCATTGGTTTAATTTAGATAGTCCGTACCTAGATGTGAGAAAATAGGGCTCTTATATGAAAGTTACGGGTTAACATCCTCCTAAGGTCCTGAAATCACTTTGAAACACTTCTAGTACTTTAGGCTGAACCACCTCGTTGTCCATATCATTAGATAGCTCTAACGGTAGTTGTCGTAATTTTTAAACAGGATACTAATGTACCTTTGCATGCATGAATGAATAAATTCTAATATCTTTGCTATATTTTTTGTTTATTTAACGATGTTGTCTTTTGTTTCAGTTATTTCTCCGTCATCAAGGCGAGCTTTTATGGTAGTAGCAACACATTTAACGTTCCAAGTAAGTTGCTTTCATTTCAGAAACATGAAAAGTTAAATAAATTTTCGCGGTAAGAATGTGTATCTGTGATAGACATTCGCAATATCTTCATAAGCCTCACTTGAAAAAATATTAGTTTTTTTATAATTTTCCAGGTCTTCATGGGCATAGTTCCGGTGATGGTGTACGCGAAGACCCTGTTCGCCCACGCCGCTCCAAGCCTATCGGCGCACCTGTGTTCTGTCTTGTTAGGGCTCATGTTGGTCATTGGCACCACCTTCAGCGCTGTCATCGCTGACAAGGCTGGTAGAAGGGTTAGTATTTCTTTGTTTTATGCAGATAATCATCGTATTGTCGGCTTGTAAGAAGTTCGACCTCACAAATCCTGGCGTCAAAAGCCTCTGGCATAACTTGAAGAGATTGAAAACTGCAGTGATGGTATATGCCCTACATTTATAAGTAAGTGTAAGGGACATGTTTTAGAAATCTGAGAGGGCATGACCAGTAAACGTAGCTTCCCGCTCAGCACGTCAGAAATGGATTTCCATCCCACATATATGTACGATAGCAATGCGTACATTCTTCCTCATTTTTGAAAAAGGACTTCATCTTATCAGCCGAAAGACGTCCACTGTAAAAGGACTTACTTAGGCACTTTCGGAGGTGAAGTATAAAAGATACAACAACACGAAAATGTAAGACACGACCAAATTGTCACAACTTAAGAATGGTGCTTCCTGATTGTCTGCGTTCTTTTCAATATGTCACTCTGACTATAAAACTGAACTATTTTGCAAATATAGAAAAAATATATCTCCCATACAAAATGCGCTATCAGCTAATGCAGTTTCTTAATGAAGTTGAAATTATTCCGACCTAAGTTCCCCAGGTTCAGTTCTATGGTCTGATGATTGTCAGTTGATTAGAAAGCACCCTATATTAATTGAATTTTGAACATAAAATTAACGTATTAAATTATCTAAAATGTATCATTTTCTAGATCCTTCTGATTACCTCAAGCGTCCTAGTCTGCCTCGCCATGACGACCTTAGGCATCCTCCTTCAGATCAGCTTCGAGCCAGCCTGGATAGCTGCTGTCGACATCCTGGCATTCTGCATCTTCTTCAATGTCGGCTCCGGTACTGTGCCCTATGTACTTCTGGCCGAGTCTTTCATTCCTGAGGTAAAATACATGTTGTGTTTTGTTTTTCTGCAATCCCTGTAGATTTTGTGACCCTGTGTAGTGGGAAAAAGAACTTACGTCACCTCACATTCCTACGTCTGCATCCATCACTATTAGTCAGGCTAGCGGAACACTTGACAAACTTTGATGTTAAGAGTCTTGCAGTTGTTGACGTTGCAGCTGGAAAAATGAATTGATGATTCGTGATGATTGGTGATGCTGCTGTCTATCCTCCAATTTAATGTGTCTTAAGTCGTCTTTTACTAGATCTACGGGACGGGGTGGTCATATTACTAGCCGGTGTTATACGACTAACATGATATAACGTGATGGCAGCCGATCATTTCGTGCGTTCTAAAGAATTTTTGAAGACGATTAAATGATGACGATATTTAATAGGAATTATTTTCTCTTCCAGGTCCAAGGCATAGCCTCAACATTATTGATAGAATGGGTGTGGTTCCTCAACTTCGTCATCATAGCCATTTTCCCCTTCACTGCGAAGTTAATAGGCGTACATGGCACCTTTTACGTATTTGCTGCGGTGGCTATCAGCAATGCTATCATAGGATTCTTATGGATTCCGGAAACTAAAGGACTTTCGAATATAGAAATTCAAGAAGCTTACCTTAAGCGAAGAAAATAATCAAATTAATAAGGAGTAGAAATCTAAAAAAGATGAAAATGTGATAATAAGTGCTAGTGACTATCCTGCGAAGAATATACCTTTTGGCCTGTGGACTGCATGGATGGATAGGTTAAAATACAACAGATAAGAAGTCATGTACATAGTCTTTAAAAAAAGAAGTAAATACGTATAGGTAATATGTGTAGTTATTTTATACAGATTACGTGGTAACCAAGAAACTCTTGAAATAAATTTATTTTGTTATGTCTGAATGTGCACTGTGCGCGAATGAAATTAGACAGCTTCAAAATTAAAGTTGTATTCTAGTTATTCAAGCTAAAAAGTTAAAAAGCAAAAGGTTTCACAACATTTTATAAACATCAATACATATAAACATATTCTTATATAGTCACAGACAACACAAAGGATGTGTTGATTATGTTGTGGCTGGACTGTTGTAAAATGCTGTGAACGCTTGGAGACTTAAGTAGTCAATAGTGGTTTAGAAGATTCTATAAGTTGTTGTTTTTTTATGTCACAAGTGATCAAGGTCAAGTGAGCCGCCACCGCCTATAGCACCCACTATCTTATTAGTGGCATAATTTGACACTAATAAGACAGAAAAGCGCGTTGCCCATCCTGAGAACTAAAATGGTATGTCTCATATGCCGGTAATTTTACTGGTTTTCCTTAGCCTTCACCGAAACACATCAGAGCAAACACTGCTGCTTTACGACAGAAATAGGCAAGATGAAGGTACTTCCCCAGAAGGACATAAAAACTCGTATCAGTGTCTGCGCATGAGTCTGCGTTTATTTTCGGGGTAAAAGGAATGTGGTGCATAGCGTCCATTACACGTGTAACTTTGCACTACATTTGTTTGCCCTGACAATTTACTTTGATGTTGGTAAGTAAACATTTTATTAGAAGATTTTAAAGGTGACCTTAGATGAGCTATGTAAAAATTCACTTCAGAACAATTCGATGATATCTAAAACCTCCAAGTACCCGCCAAGAAAATATTAATAAGGCGTTCATATTTAAGTGGGCGTAAAAAGCTACTATTTCAGTCTTAATTCTTGAATTAATTTAAAGGTGATAAACATTACCTTATTCAGGACACTAAAGATCAAGTTTATCGAGCGTCGCGAGTTTCCTAACACTTCTTTTTCTTTTCGTGTTGACGCAAATCCAATAGATTAAATGAATTTTGCCCACTAAAACACTTTGATGTTGACAATATAAGTAGGTACTACTACACCAAAATATTGAGACACATGGTTTGTATAGGCGTTCATACAACGTGTGTGTCTTAATATATTGGTGGAGACAGGAGTAGTACTATAATTAAAACCAGTTCACACGAACAGATTCGATCTTTTACTTTCGTTGAACTGTATGCTATGTGAACTAGGCTTTAATTAATTGTCTTAATGTAGGTAGCGAAAGAAATTCAGTCCACTTAAGGTGTAATATTGATGTAGATCCCTTGGTAGCGCGCGCGTCGGCCAACATCAAACGTATTTAAAAAAGGCGTGGGACTTTGTTTATTGTGGCTTCTTTTTTTTCCACATGACACAACTTTGTTTGTGAAGCGACGTAAATATAACTGACACCATTTAGAGATTGGTAATATACCTCAATGAATTATAAACCTTTTGTTTGAGCGTATCACTTTGTCCACATTTTGATTTTGTTTAAAATTTACTTCTATGTAATTGGATTATCTAAGTAGTCCCAATCTTATCATCCTCATATTATAATATCCTATGGGTTATAACATCGGTAATCGATGTCTCTGACTTTCTATCTAGTAGCCGGGACCAACAGTTGACCGTACCTTCCGAAGCACAGAATCATCTCACTCGTGCAATTTACCAAACCGGGGATGTCGGACAAAGTGATTTTTGTTTTGACAGTGTCCTCACCGGGAGTCGAACCCAGAACCTCGGATTAAAAACCAAAAGTTTTAACCTAGACTACAGAGGTAGTTGTTGATTGTTATTAGTTCAAGTTCTGGCCACCAGATCAAATGAAGTTGTAGGATCGTAATTTCATTCTAGGATTCTTAATAAAGTCATTAAATTTTAAAGTGCGCTAAACATTTTATGGTTTGTGTGGGTAGTTGTTCCCACACTATCTCTCCGTCTTACTGCATCTTGAACAATTAAAATGCCGCGCAGGCACCTACAGAAAGCTAATCTGAATTGCTACAAGCAATACATTCAGCTCACTTTCGCTTTTTAGGGTTACCTTGGTGAATTAAATATTTTTTGGCTTACCAAATAAAACTCATAGTATTTTAAAAATAAAAACATTTAGAGAAAATATAAAAAAAAATATCCCTGGTTGTATACCGATCATACTGCTGTAAATTTTACGTGGATTGGATACGTCTGTGAAGTAGGTAGGTACAGTCACGAGAACGTCAAGCTTCCTCCCACGAGTTTACTATTATGTAATCTGTGCCCACGTGCACTCCCCCGCCCCTCATCACCCCGCCTCTACCACAAAGTTCGTTGTAGTACTAATTATTGCCGCCAGATGGCCTCTATCCACTTTGCACTAAATGACCCATCAAACGAAAGCATATACGTATCCATACACATCAATGAAGATGTTTCTAAACGAGCTTTGATTTTGTCCGCATCTACCTGTAAAGTGCGACAAGGCTTATAATGAACGTGAGCGAGGGCACTGCAGATCAAGGAACACAGAGGAGAATTGTCAAAAATGACGTTTCACAAGGGGGTGAAACGTCAAAGCGGTGTTAGTTCCTCGTTTTGCCACGTTCATCATAAGCCTTGTCAGACTGGTTGTTAGGTAGTATTTGACTGTCAAAGCTCTGTACGTTCGCGTGTCGTTAAATTTTGTGCAACAACGACTCAAAAAACCGATCTGTCTTTAATCTAAATGTACGTTCACTTGAAATGGGATACCATCGTATTTTGCGCACTTTTTTTCATTACCTAGACTGAAAAATTGAATAACTTATCCAAAAGAAACTTCTCACAGACACTGCGCTTTTTAATTTCTCGACCTATTTCTTTTAAAAACTTGTTTAGATTCATTTTCTGAATACAATTTTGCGTACTGAAACAACTAACCGTTTCTGGATTCTGCTAAGTATCCTCCGTCTCTACAAAGTGCGTTTGCAAAATTTTTTTGTTAGGTAGGCTTTCCTGCTGCCGGCCACCGGGCTATTACAAACTATGGGTTATGAAAAAAAATGTTATTAAATTCACATTGTTCTACTTATGGTTATACTCAATGGAGTGAGATAAAATATATATACCAATAATTGAGTTCCATAAATCTTTGACTTGAATTTAAATCTTGTAAATCAAGGAACCTAATATATTTACTTTTCTTATACCGTATTTTGTTTTTAAATATCTTCAATGTACAAAGAAATGTCTGTAAAACTTTAAAATACAGAGAGTAAAATGATGCTTTCTGCAACTAAAGAACCTTAATATATTACGAGGAAGACAGCCTTGACTAGTTAAACTAATATGAGTTAATTACAACTTGTGTTCGATCTTTTAACACCGGTCCTCATTTACTCAATTTTAATGTCTCTTTCCACTCACATTTCGTTTGAATGTTAAATTTTTATAGATTTGCAATATTATTTATTACCAAATACACCACTAAATAAATAAGAGAGGCAAAAAAAGAAAAGAAGAGTGAAGAGACTTTAAAGAGGGTGTAACTAGCCTGAAGAATTGTATTATAAATCTGAGCAACTTTTCCCATGGAACAAACTGCGATATAGACAGGTGGGACTTGAGTGGTTCGTTAGGAATAGACCGTAACAAAACGTCAAATGGATATTCACAACCATTTAACTGCTTTTGTAACATGCAAACTTTAGTCATTATCGCATACTGTTTGGGTAACAAGATCGAAGGACGACCTCACTAACCCCGGTGCCAGAATTGTCGAGCCGTCTAAGGCCCAAGGTTCTTATAATGTCTACTTCTGTAGACAGTAGTCGGGACCAACGGCTAAACTGCTTTCCGAAATTCAGAATCATCTTTTCATAGAATCAGGTCTTTTTCATCTTGCAATGTTCTAACCAAACTGGGAAAATCTCACAAAGAAATTTTTATTTGATAGTTTTTCCATCCTGAATTGAACCTAGAACCCCTGGATCAAGATCCGAAGTCTCTTACCACTAGACCAAGGAGACTGTTAAACACGAAACTTCGAATAGTACACAATTTTATTTTTGTTTATTAGATGTTGATAATCGGATTGTTCTCTTCATAAATATTCAACTGGAAACACAATATTGTCGGTTGCTTACAAACTGCGAGTCTTGAACAACATTCGGCACAACTAGCTGACACTTTCTCGTAATAAGGAGGATAGTAGGCAAGCAAGCTACCTATTGTCTCAGTTCTTGGTCTACCAAAGCCGTCTTTACGACCACTATTCTACCAGTCTCAGGTACTTGTATTCTACAGATGGATACTTGGAACGGACGATGGTTTAAGAACGTTAACAAGTAACAACACACCAAATGAGAGTTGGACGTGGAGTTGGACTTGCGCACATTTTTGATAAACTTTTTTGTGATAAATTAAAAACCACTCTGCCTAAAGCGTTGAGCCCGATTGAAACTTCAGCAGCTTATAATATTTGTTATTATAGTATATTGTTTTATGCACTACAATGATACGAAGTGTTAAGCTTATATGTGGTATGGTTATTTTATTACGGTAGAGCCAGGACAAAAAACGTATAATGAACCCGTTCCTTGTATAAAGACAGCGTGAGTGGATTTTTTTTTTATCAAACAAATAGTGAAACGGCTTCATCTTGTCTCCGAAAAGGACAGAAAATATCCCTCTCTAAAGTAGTTTGATTTAGAGCAGTGGTTCTTAACCTTCGAGACGTGAGAGACCATTTGACAAAATTTCTGTCTTGCCACGGACCACCTAGTAACTAAGAACTAGTAAGTCGATTGCTTTTTGGCTCCAAAAATCTTCAATGTTTATGTATCTTGTTATTGTCTTGATGCATTTCAATTACTTCTTCTTGAATTTCATCAGGCACCTTTTAAACGTTGACAATGAAAGGATTGCGGATCAGTTTTTTAATACTTTTGTCTTAGCAGTCAGGAAAATAGCGGTTGAATACACTTTTTAAGTGTTTCAAATGGAGCACCATATTCTTCTGTATTTCTACTTTAATCACAGCATTCTGCTCGTCAATAATTTTATTAAGCGTATCGAATGTAGAAAAGTTTTTTCTATTGAACTTTCTAATCTTGCGTGGCTCCGCGGACCACTTGGGATGCTTCCAGGGACCACCAGTGGTCCGCGTACCACCTGTTGAGAACCACTGATTTAGAGACTCGTAAGTACACGGTGCGCCTCTGCTTATAAAGGCGGCACGCAAAAAGACAAAAATGCCAAAAAATCTATGTTATTTTTCTTTCTTTTTGAGTGAAATGGAAGATATCGAGCGCTCTGTATCTCATTGTATTTGTATTATTTCACTACGGTTAGGACACTGCATACAAATTCTGTAACTTTCAAAATTATTTCATGCCATTTACAACCGCGCGGTTTGCGACCATTGTCTGTTTTATCGCTAGCATAAAGGGAACGGCAATAAACAAACAGCCAGACGCGTTTTACAGCGATTTCAGCCTGACATTTTATCGAAAATACTGTACTTGAGTAACATGTTCATTTTCTGAAATAAACAAAGCATCAAAACATGTTACTTGGTTGGGGACCATTTCCAAAGATATCAAAAACACTCAGAATGGCGAAATAGGATTAGGAGGGCCAACCCTATGAGATATGGGAAATAGGCTTAATAGGCTCAGGAGAAGAAGAAGAAGTCAAGACATGTGACTGGAATGGTTGACCTTTTATACTACTTATCAAATAACAGTTCTTCTTGGTAGTCATACAACAAATTCCTTTAAGTATGAATGGTTAATTACGACAACTGGATAAGATTCCCTTCCTAAAAGATCCAAATGAAAATTGGAATATTGCAACTTACTTTTCAAATTAATTGATCTTTGTTTAATTTAAAAACGGAGGTATGAGCTTTGTGAATCATGACGTGACCCCAAACTCCAATCTCCAAAAAATACCAAGAATTTTTGCTGCGAAATTCTGGAGGAACTGGATAGTTTATTATTTTAACATACATACATAATATCACGCCTCTTTCTCGTCGAGGTAGCACAGTCCTCAGTCAGTTGATTATTTTTATTTAAATTTAGTATCAATATTATATACAATCTAGCACTAAATAATCAATTGAATCAGTATATTCCCGATAGCGAATTACAGATAAATACCAGAATCAAAGAGAATGAGGAATTTTCGACCCTTACGATGCAGCTTCTACATTACGTATCATAAATGGTTCATCATATTATACCTAATCAAGAACATTTCAATGCTAATAAAGTGATAAAACTGAATGGTAAAATTATAGTGGAATGGGCTTTATTATAGATATAAATACAACGTCTAACAATATCGGTTGAGCAATTGAGCATTCATTTAACTGAAGAAATTTTCCCAAGTTACATGCCAGGTCCTTGCCTATTTTCCATCTTTTGGTTTGATTGGTACAGTTGCACGGCCTAAGCGCGGGTTTGATCCCCGTTTAGGACAAACGTAAATTTTGTGTGATTCATATACGCAAAGCCTCTCGGTTGGTAGTTCCACTCTTCAACAAAAGTTGTTCAGTTACAAGGGTGATTAGAATGTGGTTATTTTTTTTAAAAGTAATTTCCAAAAGTTGTAGGAAAAGTGTGCAGTTACTTGGGTAGAACTAGAATTACACGTTGTGTAGGTAAAAGTGAAATCAAAACCAGTATAAGCTGAACAAGCGTTACGCTACAAACACCCAAAATTATAACTGTTTTCTCAGACGTGCGGCCGTGTGTACGTGTTTGGTATGTCCGACCATTATTATTTTAGGTGGGGATGCCGCAACGATAGCGTGGAGTGGAAATTTTTCCCAATCCACAGTCTGAATCCGCAGTTTGCTGTTTTCTGGAGAAGTTTTTTACAAGCTGTATATGTTCCATATATTTATATATTGCTTTAAAAAATTGGTGAAAAGCATTAATAGGGCTCATTCTAGGGGCTAAATGCAATAACTTTTGTTATACGGCTTTCAGAAATTTGAAAAAAACATCTACTCTCCATACATCAGTATGAAAGGATTGATGAAAGTACAGGAAGCAAGGGAAGTATGTCAAGATCGTAGCAGGTGGAGGACTGTGGTCTCTGCCTACCCCAACGGGAAAGAGGCGTGATGTTATGTATTGTAGCGTTATCGCTCATATTCCTTTTTTGTGTTCGATACTTTTTGCTTCTTTCTCGGTGTATTGACTGGCTGTTTGTATTCTTTGACAGTGGATTCAAAATTTTGATTTTCCTTGCTCGGTGATTATTATTTGTTTGGACACAAGAGTGTTTTTGTCAAATCTAGCAAAATATAGATAAAATCTAATCTAAATACTATTTAAACTATATTTAAATACAGCAGTTTTGCTGCTGTAGTTATTTCTTTGACTTGTGCAATTATAATACCTCAACGATTTGGATTTTTACTCGTTATGAACTCTACAATTTTGTAAGTATTTTTGTCTTTACGTAATTTTTGTTGCTGGGAGGTTGCCACTCTCTTATGCCGCATTTTTATTCGTGCAGCTAAAGCTGCCCGATTACGGGCAGTAGGTTCCGGCTTGCACCTGCAACACAGCCAAGCCCTGTCTCCAGAGAGACTTTGACATCAGCAGCTTGCACCTTGCTCTCTGCCGCTGCATCTCTTCAACTGCGGGTTTCCTACCAGCACGGGAGGACGCCACGAACTGCGCAAATCCAACTACTACCTATTCCAGATATTTAATTCATTTATATTATTAGTTTTAAGTTTGATTCCCAAAATTCAAAAAAAGGCCTCCAGACGCGCCATGATTTATTTAGATACGAATCTTTGGCAGTAATTTTTAAACTTTTAGAACATTTATCCGCGATACATTGCGGAAGGTACGACTATGACCATATTTAACTAGTCGCTATAGTAATAAGTTAGGTGGCCACTTAAAGTTATCACTAGACTTTTCCAAGCGATACTATCTAGTAGCTATAGACGGAGCGTTTTACCTGATGCACGCATCGCGGATTCCTTCCGAAATTTATTTGTCTTATTTTTAACACCTATCGTTGATTTTTAATATTTTAAACAATATTATATTTTTAAATTTAATCTCCGATCGTACAATCAAATTTAAACTTTATTACGTTGGTTTTATAATTGTGAAATTATACAACAAAACTGAGGGTTAATCTGTTTTTATTAAAATATTGTGTGTTATATTTCTTTGTTTGCTTGATTAGTTTAAGGTAAGTTAACTCTTACTCTATTTCTATCTAACTGCAGAACATTTTCAATTTAATTTACTCTATTTCACTGCAGTATGTATGTATGTATGTACATCAGCTGATGAAAAGTCGATTATTTATGATTATTTTCTAAATCTAAATGTTGGAAAAGTTGTTGCCTTAGCCACCAGAATAAGCCCTTAAAAGGTTTTAGACGAATTTTTTTAATCTGCTAAATGTATTTTCTTTAAAATTGGTACAGTCAGCACGTAAACCGTTCTTACTATAACAGCCGTAGGAACTAAAGTCGTGCTTCGAGTTTAAAACCTTAACCTGCTCTTGACCGTACCTAAATACAAAAACTTTATACACTTTAGGAATTCATTGCCCGTGGTCTTACTGGATTCTTCAAACTTACGTCTCGTACGTCCGCATATAATTTCAGTTCGTTCATCAGATTCAGACTCAGATAATTTTATTCAATGTAGATTCTTTACAGAATACTTATTGAATGTCATGCAGAATACAATACAAATAGAGCGAGTCTACGCCGTTTCGGATCGTGCTATGGCAGCGTAAAAGAAAGGGCAAGAAACCACTGCAGCACGACCTACTTTAAGAGTCGGCTTTTTACAATGTGTTTCTTGTGTTTCGCTGAAATATCAGAGCACCATACCTCCTTGTCATTGATATTAGTCATCTAATCTATAGTAAGCTTTTTTACATCATATTCTGTGCTTCCATCAATCATCATCACCATATTTTATGGGTTGTAATATCGATAACCGACCTTACAAACCCCTCGCCCCAAAGTTGTTGAGCAGCCAAAGGCCTATTATGGCTTATTACCAACTACTTTCTATAGAATCATATAATTTTTCTAAAAAACCGGTGATTCATCCTGAAATGCCCTAACGACACGGGGGAGGCCCACAAAGTTATTTGTGTTTGAAAGAGTCCCTACTGGGAGTCGAACTCAGAACCCCCGGATAGAGAGCCGAACGCTCTAACCGCTAGACCACGCAGGTTGAGCAACCAGTACAGACAGACAATATGTCCGTTAAAATTGTCATCATAAATTCCGAAATTAATTTGCAATTATTATCAACCGGCTACATAACATCAACAAAGGCTGACTAAATCCGTTCTACCCTCAAATTGAATTAAATAACTGATCGCAAGTTAGTTATTTACTAACGTTAACTAATCGCTTCACAACTATTCGGGGTTAACCTCAGACTAATGTTGCCATAGATGTCAAGCGCGTGCAGTGGTTATTTTTTTAGTAGTGCTACTGTATTGCGTCATCGATTGAGATAAATCGGCCTTAAGAATGGCCGAGATCAACTCCAAAGTCAGGGCGAACCAAACTTAACAAGAGCCCGCGGAAAAAGAGAAGCTTGTAGACTCTTAAATGGTCCTAAAGGAAGAATTCCATCAGAATGTCAGGCAGGTTTCCTGGGGAAAATACCAGGAATGCAATATAACCCATAACAAGTGGCCCATCAAAGATACTTCGGTGAAAAATTTTAAACTAGGCAGGAGTGTTAGGCAATGACATTCAAATTGAGAGCCCTGCTCTCTCCTCCATTTGCAAAAAGGTATCCATATTCAGTTTTTGACGTACAATTTCATACTTTTGCGTTATTAGTAAAATGTTTCTTACTGAATGTTGAAGAACCTAAAATTTTCCACAAGCCTTGCTTTATGTAATTTGTTGTCAGACTGATACTTTTCGATTTACAAATTCGAAAAACGAACCTGCCGCCCTTACTTCATAGTAAGTTTTGAATCTGTCGATTTTATTCAATTTATAAGAGGTTTATAGAATTATAACTCTGCAAGTGTATGTGATTCGGATAATAGTAGGTATAACTGTCATCCCTGGTAGGATATAGTGATCCTAGTAGATTTCTTTATCAATGATCAACATCAGTACACATTGAAAATGTTCAGAGAGATTATAAAAAAATATTTTAATATGTCACAAGGAGAATATTTTTTTCCACTTAAGAGATTAAATATTCATAGATATTGCTTCTTCTTTCCGATGAAGAAAGATGAGCAGCATTGTTTTTAGGGTTCCGTAGTCAAAAGGAACCCTTATAGTTTCGTCATGTCCGTCTGTCTATTTTTTGAACCTAAAAGGGTGACGTCATCCTCGGCTACCTGTATTGATAACGTCTTTTGTAATTGAGATTATTTTGAGAAAAGTATCATAAACTCGCTTCAGTCTGACCACTCTGATCAAAGTGTTACTTTTAATTATTCTCTGTCTGTCTGTCTGCCTGTCCGCGGTTTAGCCCAGAGACCCTTAGTACTAGAAGCTGAAATTTTGTACGAATAAACATTTTATCTACGCCGACAAAGTGGGAGAATAAAATTTTGAAAAATATATTTTTTTAGGGTACCTCCCATACAGCTAAAGTGGGGATGAATTTTTTTGTTCTCGTCTTCCCTATAGTGTGGGGTATCGTTGGATAGGTCTTTTAAAAATAATATAAGTTTGCAAACATAATATTTCGATTTAGAGATCCGTTTGCAAAATATTAACCTTGAAAACGCAATTTTTTGTTGGAGTCGAGTGTCCCCCTGCCGGCTAAACGGTTATTATAGGAAATGTGAAAAAAATCACAGTAGTAGCATATATGATGAAATCAAAAGGAAAACTATCACAGTTAAGTAGGCTTCACAGGTTAATGATTTATAACTAAAAAACTAAAAATAATAAAAACAGCAATAGCAATCAGGCGCTAGGACCTCTGAGCAGGTGGTAAAAAGTTTATGTTATAAACGTTATGAAATACTTACTCAAAACCCGCTTTGCGATAAAAAAATCGTAAAATAACTACGGAACCCTATTTTGCGCGTGGCCCGACACGAACTTGGCCGGTTTTAAAAAAAAAATAAATGAGTTGCCCTTTGAGCTCAATCTAGCCGTAAGGAAAGAGACGTGGTGGGCGATGGGACGAGCTTACCCAGACCAAATTAGTGGAAGGTTTTTTGGCCAGACAAAGCCTATTCAGTCACCGATAACAGCTAGAGCGTTTTCCGTACTTCATAGGCACGTTGAGCCTCATTATTGTTAATAGTAGTCTGTCAGCCAAATCATAGATAATTTGGTTGCTTGACTAATAGCCGAGATGGGCACTAATCTACAGGTAGGGTTTGGTCTCGTTTACCTTCTGGGTTTTGTCTGGGTTGCGGTGGTCAGATCAAATAGCAATCATCATCATATCAGTCGACAGACGTCCACAGCTGGACATAGGTTTACCCTAAAGATCAGATAAAAAAGAATCAATCGCAATCTGTGTAAATTCGTTAAATCTCTACGTAAGGACCACGGCGTCGGCAATGAAAGTTAAAGTATTGTGTCTACGGTGTAGTAGTCTGTGGGTTGAACTTAATCCAATCCATTGGGATGCCGGACGAAACTAAATTCGATTAAAGTTTGCAAACACACAACACACAAGTATGTGTAGACACGCTGTTAGATAGACAGGGCGATGTTACAATCCGCTAAATGTAAGTCCTTTTCTCTCAAAAAGGATTTTTACTGTGTAGCTCAAGGTGTAACTTATTAGAATGACATTAATGCGACAGTAGGACAGATACACATATAGATCCGTCCTGCTCTCACGCATAGTTCTGTCCTGCTATAATTCGCAAAGGAAACTTATATGTAAGGTACCTTGAAACTTGGCTCATAAACAGGAATAGGATCATTAAAGATAAATACAAAATACCAAGTTTTTTCGGCCACAAATGACGAAGTTTTAAAAAAAAATCGTTTTCGTCAAATATCGGTAGGTCGTATGGCAGAATGTGATGATTAGTCATTTCCTATCATAAAAAAAACTAACAGCTGCATAAACCGACCACAGACTACTTAGAACAGCTGTCAGTTTTTTTTTTTAAGACTGGTCATGGCTATGTTTCATTCTGCCATACGGATAATCGATATTTGACAAAAACAAAATTAATTTTTAACTTTATTATTTGCCACCGAAAAAAATTCGTATTTATTTTTACTTATTGACCTTATCCCTGTCTATGAGCCAAGTTTCGAGGTACCTTACACATACGTTTCCTATGCGAATTCTAATCAAACTACATTATTTTTAGTGTTAATTAACTTTCACATCAGTAAACGTTTGATTCATCAAATATTTTCCTTAAAAAGGTGGAAAAAAGATAAGTTAAAAAAAACCTCGTTAAATTTTACATCCTGCTCTGGCAGAATTCGAGCCTAGGTCTTCTCCATTAGTACACTCAACAGCACATCAGTAGAAACAATAGAGTTGAAAAAGTTTCTACTGACGTGCAGTTGACCGTACCAGATGCTGTCTTGACGACCTAGGTATCTACGTATGGCAGCAAGCACTTAGAAACACAACCAGTAGAAGCTGAACAAGCGCTACGCTGCAAACGCCCAAAACCAGAGACCCACTCACGGTCGAAGTGTTTCCACCGACGTGCGGCGGTTTTTTATTTGCCGAATTTTTTATTTTCTTTCTCAATAAGTGTTTAACTTCTGCTCTCATTGAGCATTTTTGTAACTACTTCTAAAAGAGAGAGTTTATGGAGTTAGTGCCAAATAGCTATAATACTTCTTTTTTTTATAGCCATGTATGTGCTAACATCTGTTTTTTTCTCCATGAAAATAAAATTATTGTTTCTTTTTTTAATTTTAAGAGTTGTAGCGCTGGCTTTGCTTATACTGGTATTGTTACCATGTATCTGTGGCCGTGTGTGCAAAAATACTGCATGCGACACACACGCTTAGTTCATAGAAATAATTCCTTTGCAAGTCAGTGGACCATGCATCGTGGTTACTGCACCGAAAATGATGAAGCTCTTTAGAATGGCCCTACAACGGACATCCGGCGCTACCATGCGCTTCCGCAAAAAAAAGAATGGCTGAGGTTTTACTAAAATGTTCCTACATTTAGCGGTTTGTACTTAATTTAGGTTGAATGACGCTCTGTTTATAAATAAAAGTCAATTTATATTAGCGTTTTTAGGGCACCCCATTTTTACAGTGCTTTTGAAATTATTTTTTAAGTTTGTTATATTAGAGTTGAAGATTTGTATCGAAGCCCGGGTCCACATCTTGTATGAAATAAATTTCGCTATTACCAATGCAGAGACACTGCCAAACAAGGTAGATTTGCATTGGCTTTCTGCCATATTCTTGGATACCTACGAATAAAATTACTTTACCTGGGAAACCCGACTCTGTATACAAAGAATAATTAAGTTATTGGTGACTGCTTTTTCTTTCAACAAAAAAAAAAACATTGACCTATACGCGGTTATTCTTTTTATCATCCCGGATATTTTAAGAGGTGGCTCTGGCTATAAAACTGAACAACTTTTCCCAAGGAATATAGGTCGAAATATGAAAAAAAATCGACTTCCCATGCAGCACATTTGTTCGATATTCTTTTTCGTACTTCGACCTATGTTCCATGGGAAAAGTTGATAAAAAGTAACCCTATATCTTCTTCTTCTTTAAACTTAAGAGCTGCGCTCTTGTCGGTGGAGTAATCGCCAATGTTTCCTTGTTTTCGCCAGTTCCTTCACCTCCTGATACGACTCGACCTGTACTTTCTCTTTGGTTTGTTCCATAAAGGATCTTCTCGGTCGGCTCCTTCCTCTCTTTCCCTCAATTTTCTCTTCTATGAAGGGAATCCTATATAGTATCCTATTTTTCACCCTACCTCGTAAGTGATAGACTCGTTAAATTAGTCAAACGAAAGCAAGTTGTCGTAAAATTTATTTTAATCGCAACAGCCCTTCTGTTGAAGGGGTGACCGCTGGAAATCCGCCACCAGATGTTCATAGAATTTATTGGTCTCTCCACTTACGTCCGTCGGGTACTACCTGAGTAGATTTTTTTTTTCAATTTAATTCTTATATGTTCTAAATTTGATTCTTATAAAATTAATAATTCATTCAAAATCACCTCTTTAATAAGTAGGCACCTCCTGGGGAGCCAGCGCAACCACCTTGCGAACCTCGGCACTGTCCATAATATACTCGGCGGCTGAATATTGTGCTGCTGCTTGGCTGCGAAGTGCTCCTAATTGAATCACTCAATGCAGCTTGTTAATGGCTGCCTTAAACCAACTCTCTGCCATTGGCTACCTACACTCAGTCACATTATGCCACCGCACCTCCGCAAAGAAAAGAGTGATCACACCTGGCTGAATTCAAAGACTAATTCGGCATACATTGCTCGTTGTAGTAAGGATATTGCAATTAACATAACCAAGCCTACCATCAATGTATGCTGAATTAGTCTTTGAATTCAGCTAGGTGTGATCACTCCTTAAGCCTTGAGTTGGACAAAATCCGAGGGAACAAAGCGTTGCTCATCCATGACGACCTCCTCGAGTTTTACATCACCAGGCTGAAATCCATACAACCCCCGCGCTACAATTGCATGGCTAACAGTCAGCCGACTTCCACGAAGCCTGGTCTGTTGATTTGTATCAAAAATTCCACCCCAACGCATTATTTAATCTGAACACCAAGCACACGCCAACAGGCTTTGAGGAACACCAGCGGGTGTGGTGCCTTCCCAACCGTATCAGAACGGGAGTTGGTAATTTTGCTGCCCATCATAAATGGGGCTGGCCACCGTGCACCAAATCGTATTTGACTGTCTGCTTACTAAATTTGACGGGAATAAAGAGGACCTTTTGTCACTTACAACGGACGCAGTAACATAATTAATAACTTTTAAGTAGAGAACACGCCATACGATAAATAAATAATAAATAGTCATGGTACCTACTTTTTAACGTCAGTATACCCTGTTTTTCAGACGCCAGGTTTCTTCCTAAACAAACACAGATATGAAATCCGT
Source organism: Athrips mouffetella (assembly GCA_947532105.1). NCBI lineage: Eukaryota > Metazoa > Arthropoda > Insecta > Lepidoptera > Gelechiidae > Athrips > Athrips mouffetella. The sequence continues at coordinate 15,381,462 of OX383974.1, forward strand.
AGATTGCTGAGAGCTTTTAATAAAATGAAAGCATTTTACGAGCATGGCCATCTATAGTGAATGATAACCAACGGTGGTTTTAATGCTTTCAAAAAATTGTTTGGAATTGCTATTCAATTTTTGCTGTGAGCAATGCAACTTTGAACTGATAGTAGAATTGCAAGAAGTTCAATAGAATATGGCTGTTTCTGTTAAGAATGTACATTAGAATAGACGAATCTGAATTTGATCTAGTTTTATTCGCTTATGTGTTCTCTAAAGAGTTTTCGTTAAATAAAATTAAAGCCCTTGGCCTTGGTATTAAAATTGATTTCGTCGAAAAAAACTACTTATTAAGTTTTAGTTAGATAATTGAGACCAACAATAACAAATATCGGGTGTTAATTAAGATGTGAGCCATAGCTCAGAGGGAAATTCAGTACCTATCAATGAAGGAACAAAATTACAAAAGAAATCGAATAATTAAAATTAACTATCTAGAAAATTCATATATTGTTAGGTCTTTAAGATTTTTTCTTGTGATGAACTGGGGGTGTAGACAACGTGCCATTATATTTGGAGATGACGAAAGCGATCGTCAGTAATTTTATGGAATGACATATTATGTCAAATGTCATCCCATACATTTCGTGACATTGTGTGTACCCCCTGAACTGAACTTTGAACTTATTACTGAAGATATTGAAATAATAATTATGTCTAATAAAGACATAAGTTCAAAGTTTTTTGAGAATTATTGAACTTCTAGTGTGTCATTCAGAGACGTTTCGCTAGCACATGGCCAACCAAACCCTGGCCTTAGCCTTGTCTTAGCTCTGTCACCGGTCATTATCTGTCACTCAGCATCAATGATATTACAATACTCAGCATGCCATTTTTCTTATCATGGGCATAGACCAAGTATAAAATATGTAGTGATAACTTATTACCGTCCTAGCGAAATGAGTTAGAACAAGGTTAAACCTGGGTTTTGCTGGCCCCGAATAAGCGAAACGTCTCTTAGACTACAAGTATTTCACATTCGTCAACATTCGTCAACCCTCTTTATTTAAAAGAGCGCGTGGGTTTTTACTGTCGCTTCTTTTTTTCCCACTATGGCGCCACATTGTTTGTGAAGCGATGTAGTTTAGCAGACGTCATTAAGAGATTTTAATATCCAACAATGAATAAACGATTTTGACTTTGACTTTATGATTGGCTTCGTCCTTTATAACTAATTTACGCAGTCATGGTTTTGAATCCGTAAAAGCTTAAATATCTCGTATTCCGTTAAAGTACCTGAGTTCACAAGAATAATTCGAGCAATATTATGCTTAAGCACACTATAATTCAGCCAAGTGAAAGTTCTTGTAGAAACAATATGGCTTTTCATGTAGCCATAACCTGCTACGGTTGTATATTTAAGTACCAAGAGAAAGGAATACTCGGGAGGTACTGAGGAGTCTATAAGAAAGCTCTACAAGGTGACACAAAAAGGGTGTAACCACCCTGGAGGATGTGAATGTGTAAATGAAACTGAACTACTTTTCCCATGGAACATAAGTCAAAGTCATTCAAAGTACAGAAAAAAAATCTATTACACATTGAAGCTGCATCACCTTATATTTTATTTATTTAAGATCACCAACAGATTACACATTAAACACAGAGTCAGAAGATACAATTAAACTAGGTTTATAGCTAAATGGGAAAACAAATATTAGATGTGATTACAGCTTTCTTAAAATGACGGCAACTAAACAATATGGAAGATTAAACTAAAGAAATAAAATTAACAGAAAACATTGAAAGTAGTCAGTAGTAGTTAGATCAAGTACATAAAAAGAAATAACAATAATAATTCGCACTATGAGTAAAAAGTTTTGATCAGATAAGAATAGATTTGTGAATACAATATTTCTATATTTACATTATAGTGTATTTTGTTCAGGAGGTAAATTTTTTATATCGACCTATGTTCCTTAGGTATGTTCGAGAGGTCAAAATTTTTATTCAAACATATCCCAATATATGTTTCTTTGGGAAAGTTGTTCAGTTTCGTTGACTGAGCACGCCCTTTCAGTTTTCGGTACACCCTTTATATATACTACTCAAAATAAAATAAGGGCTAGCAGGTTTTTTTGATATATCATAAAAATTATAAAAGTAGTGTATAATGTTATGTACGTTTTATTTAGCTTATTCTATTGTTTACAATTTGTACTAATAAATGTTTAAAATAATGCTCAGTGGAAATATTTGTCGAACTTTAATTGAAAAATTACAAGTAAAGATATATTAAAAAACCTTCTGGCCCTTATTTTGTTTAGAGTAGTATATATATATATGAAAAACAAGATTTCTACAACATCAACTGGAACAAACGATTGAATAAACAAAATTGTAACTTTTGTTTTTTATGCCAACCAATTTAAGGTATTAGTTTTACTACACTCTTATGTAATGCTTCGTCAAATAATCAATTTTTCTCTGCAACATTAACCCTGCATTGTCCATTGGTTCTGGCACCGAATAGTACCAGTGAGTGTCTTAAAAGGCGATCAAGAGAATATAAACCGGAAAATGGGGAGCAACATCCTCTGAACCCAAACAATCGCGGTCCTTTGTGCCAGCCGCAACGATACGTGGTAACTATGTTTTTAGGGTTCCGAACCAAAACGGTAAAACTGAACCCTTATGGTGCGACATCGTCCATCTGTCTGTCTTTCACACCTGTTTATCTCAGCAACTTCTTACGCTACTGTTTTGAAATTTGGATTAGTCATAGAATATGCTTGCCCAACTATAAAGAAAAGGAAAAAATAAAAAATATTTTTATTAATATTGGAAACGGGGGGAGGAAAAATTTAAAATTGTCGTTACTAGGTCGAGTGGGGTTGCATATTATAATAGTACATTAAGATGCACGTGCGCTATTTTGGATATTACAGTCGAGGCCCAGAAATTGCAGCCCAAGCCGCAGGCGAGGGCGTAATGTAGCCGAGGGTGTAATTACCAACGCGCACGAGCTTTTTACGACGTTTTTCAACACATTTGCGAATAAAAACAAATCAAATTGGTTACCTTTAAAATACTAAACTTTGCTAACCTTACGTCCACCGCACGTCCACCGGAACATTTTGTCGGCTGCATATGTTCATGCTTCCCTTTAATTTTACCAAATTTCAAAATTGTATTTCGTGTATGAGTATTTTAGACGGTTCAGGATCAGTTTTTTATATGTAGAAGTCGACACTATTAGAAATAATTACAATAATAAACACGAATAATAGTTGTAAAATGGCGCGCATTTTCCATTCTGATGCACACGCTACTTTTTTACAACGCTACTTCTTAAATATTGTCTAATAACGTCCGCAGCATTTATTATGCGAGATCTCAGATTTTCCTCTGTTGGCACGGGTGACACGTCGTAAACCAGTCTTTTCATGTGTCCCCAGACGTAATAGTCCATGGGTGTCAGGTCTGGACATCTTGCTGGCCAAGGAAGTCTGGTTTACGACGTGTCATCCGTGCCTATAGTGGAGAATCTGAGATCAATGCTGCGGACGTTATATTAGACTAAATTTAAGAAGTAGTGTTGTAAAAACTAATTTAAAAACAAGAATGCGTGTTTGCATCAGAAACAGGGGTTCACATTTCGAACACCAATTGTAAAAAAAATACAAATAAACAAATTACAATTTTTTTTGACCTTCACTTATTCCGATTAAATCGAATTTATCCAGTAATTTTTCAACGTATTGAAAATGTTTATACCTCGTTGGATAGCTAGTAAAACGTAGATGTTTATTAAATGTTCCGCCAATGAAGTTACATGCAGATTTTTTGTAATAAACTTGCAATTAATCATGAAAAGTATCAAAAATTATGAAACTGTTATGAGTTTTAGAGTCATTTCTTAATATTGGTACGAGATTTGTGTTATTTTATTACTTATTATTATGGACTGGAGTAAAAACTACTCCCGAAAATAAAATTTAAGATCTAAGTGGAACTCAAGACTTAAAGGATGATTATAACTATAGTATAATAAACTATAAAAATTGAATTCAAACGCAAATTATGTACAAAGTGGAATATAATGACTGAAGAGTATTATGGTAAGACAAATTTATTTTTTTTAGAGAAAAATTTATTTCAGAGAAAAAAATAAGTATTACAATTTTGGAATAAAACATAAAGGCTTTGTATTTGAATCATTTTCGATTCATTTGAGAATGACTAAAACCATATAATATAATATGGTGTCATATGAATTCATAATGGGTTTTATTTTTGGTATTTGCATAGCCTCTTTCAATTTGTTCTATAAAAACTAGTGGTTTAGATACATGGATTTTAAATGATTTAGATTTGTAAAAGAAAGTTAGTCTTCCGAAATTTTATTAGATAAATGAAATCTTCATTAATCAATCAAGTATGAGAAAAGAATAAAACTAGATGACATTTGTCATTATTGTCAAATAATCAACAGACAAGTCATTTTGTAATAAATTTATACACAGCTAGACGCTATTTTGAATTTCGTACAGTTTTTTTTGAAATATTTAATAAAAAATAAATCAAAACCAAAATCTAAATGGAAATAAATATTTAAATAAATAAAAGATATTTTTTTAGAAAATAATAAAAGTTTGGCCCTAAAAAATAAAATTCTAATGTTTTTCTAATAAAACAATTATATGTCAAAATCATTTGAAATTTAGAATATTTGAACAAACGACAAAAACTGTTATGCCAGATCGGACATTAGTATAAAATTTCGATTGTGATTCTAAGTGGAAAAAGTGGTAAGAATAATTATTAAATCTTTTTTCTAAGGAATTTAAACTATATCTGTGTTTGTAGGTTTATTTGGAATTCTATAATCTCACTTTTCTTATATTCCAATATTTAAATATGTTAATGAAAGTTTTTTGTCTTAAACTAAATAGAGCTGAACGATCCTTACATAAGTCTAATTTTGGCTAAGGCAAGTACTAAAATAACTTTGCTAGAAAATAGCTCCTTTCAGTTTAATTCAGTTTTAACTGTACTAATATTATATTTTCTGATGATACAATTTCTGAGTAGAAAATATATTCTAATAATTATTCTTAAAAAAGGGTGCAATCATATCATATTACTACAATAGACTTCCTTCCTTTTGTGTAGGGACATTATACTTTAATCTAGAGACATTAACTTGTTTATAAGGAATAAATTAGAAATGTCCTGAATCAATAGGAAGAATATTTTTGATGGAGATATTACATTCGTTCGTGGGTTGCTTCTTGTAAGGTGTGTTGACGACGTTCGCCCGCAAGGCTGCGACGGCTGTACGATACTCCGACCTTGGGGGACCTCTGAACTTTATGTGTGTTATCCTAGAGTAGTTAGATAATTTAAAGCTTTCTTCCTTTTGTGTAGGGACATTCTAGTTTAATCTAGTGACATTAAATTGTTTATAAGGAATAAATTAGAAATGTCCTGAATCAATAGGAAGAATATTTTTGATGGAGACATTACATTCGTTCGTGGGTTGTTTCTTGTTAAGTGTGTTGTCGACGTTCGCCCGCAAGGCTGCGATGGCTGTACGACACTTCGACCTTGGGGGACCCCTGAACTTTATGTGTGTAATCCTAAAGTAGTTAAATAATTTATATAATCTTCATTGAATACAGGAACCTAAACCTTATAAGATTCTATTTTAATCTTAATAAAACTTGTCATAATTTATCATACTTAAAATTATACTTTGACTCAGTGTGAAACCACCTTTAATATTACTAAAGTGGATTCTTGAAAACAAAATGGAACAGAAATTATAATGTTTAGTTTCCTTTCATTGTATGTTCCGAATATTTAAGTATACAGGGTGTTAATTTAATTGCGTGCCATAGCTTAAGGGGTGTTTCAGTTACGATAAAGGAACACAATAAAAATATTTAAAAAAATCCTACTGAAAAAAAAAACTATAACTGCATTGAAACTTAACTAACGCGGAGCAACGTCGCTAGCGCGCGAGTGTCAGTGAGAGTGAATAAGGTAGGAACATCATCATCATATCAGCCGAAAGACGTCCACTGCCTCCCCTAAAGATCTCCATCATGACGACTACATAACTGAAACTCTTTCGCGCGCATTTGATAGCGCGCCCATTCGCGCGGTCATTGCCCTCCGCGTTAGTTTTCAATGGAGTTTAAATTTTTTTTTGAGTTGAATTTTTTAAAATATTTTTTTCGAGTTTCTTTATCGTTACTGAACCACTCCTTAAGCTATGGCACGCAATCAAATTAACACCCTGTATACAATTATCCCATTTTTATACTTCTTTTGAGTCCTCTTCTAAATGAACATCGAGTTTTAGCTAGTGTTGTTTACACTAAATTATCCCAGCTTTCTTGGTTTTAATCACTCGATGACTTTGTTTTCCCTTAAGATCTTAAATCATAAATGTTTGATTCAAACTAACTTAGATACAAATATCCCGTATCTTCTCGATTTTGGTCATCATTCTTCACTTTTGTTTAAGGATTACCTTCAGTAATCTTTTGTCATACTTACTTCTTATATGTTCTTCTTCGAAATATGCTGGGTAATCCCATTATAGTTTAGATGCAATTCATTTTTAAATGAGTGTTTAGACTGGGGTTACTCTACATAATTCTTGTCTCGCGTGGGTTGGTAACGGAAAAGAGATTTAGCTACGCATCACAAGCGAGAGCTATGAAGGATATACGGAGACCTTGTTGATGCAATAAAGTCACTCAGTGACTGGGGGGAGGGAAATTGCCCTTCAAACTCTTTATATCTCTCGTTATAAAACCGTTATTGATCTAGGCTGGCCATGCAAGCATTAATACTATACCCGTATCTAGTACAGACTCCACACCTGGACGTGTGGGGCTGGCTAATTATTTTCAGTTTAACTTATTTCAAAACATGCTTAGGGATTTGATGATGTCGATCACTGTCTGCCCGGAGGGAGTACAGGAAGAGCTCATTTTGTAGGAGTGCCTTGTTTCCCAAAGGAAGACTGTATGATTCGTGTGCCTGGCGGGCTCGACGACCAACTCTGGTATGGGTGGCTATAGCAATAGTCCAATACCCTGTAAACCCTGGACGAGTATGTGATGTTTCTTCGATGTGGAACACACGGGTATTGGGTTTATCGCGGGGCATGAACATACCGGGGGGAGATATCATCACCGTCTGGGTTGTACTGTGGTTAGTTAGTTCCACTCTCCACATACATTAACCCTAGTCTTTACTTTAGTTTAAGTAGTTCAATGGGATATCCTGCTTCGCGAGGCTGATCAGAATCTTGACGATCCAGTAGGATTGTTAGGGTAGTAAGCGTCATATCACCGTGCTCTGGGTGGTGGTATGCCTCGGACCTAGGACTTAGGGTAGAGGAAGCCTAGGACGAACTGTTTGGGGCGACGGTGGTGCTCCAAACTTGGGGATTGTCCCCACATTTTATTTTATTAATTCATTCCTTTAACAAAGGTCTCTTTTCAGAAAATTCAATGGCCATTACGTAAATTAAAACTTGAAATTATAGTATAAATAAATTGTTAAACAAGTGGATAGAATGGAACCATAAACAAAATCAAGATCTATAATAAAAATTCTTTCAAGATATTAAATAAAACCAAGTTATTAGTTTTTGTAAAGATAATATTTATTAGAATAAACAAGAAAACTACCAAATGTGTTTTTCATTCATTAGTCAACCTCTCCACCAAGTAGGATCTGATACTACAAATTAATATTACATTATTGATTAAACACAACAAATGGGTTAAAATTAACATAATTTTATTGGGATTATGTTGCTAGACGAAATAATTGGCCAAATCTTAAAGTATCTGACTTGAGGATTCTAAAGGAAGGATTCTCAGATCAGTACAGTACCTACTTATGACGCTTTCGATACCATTCAGACACTTTTACTGTTCCTCGGTGATGTAGATTCCCCAACCCACATGGCACGCTGCCCGGGGCACTGGTTTTACTGGTGCTCCTGCAGTATCACCCCGTGGAATCTTCCAGTAGCTTTATAAAATCTTACTATATCTCCTATTGATACTTCCCTGAGATCCTCCTCTGATAAGCTGTCTCTGCCTAGAGTCTTCCATCTCGGTAGCGAATACATCTGGCACTCGGCGATGAAGTGGAAGCTAGTTTCATCGAGCAATCGCCTCTGTATTTATAATTCTCTTGAAAATCCCTTTAATTTATCTTACTAGGGATGGGTAGGCGGGGTTCTGGGCCTATCGAGACTTCATCTGCTCCCATCCTTGCCAATTTATCGGCAGTTTCATTGCCCATATTTCCTTCATGTCCAGGCGTCCAGGCTATGACTACCTCCCTGCTTGAAGTTAGTTTGTTCAGGGTCTCTTTGCATTCCAACACCAGTGCTGATGTTGTTTCTGGTCTCTCTAGGGCTTTTCTCTCATTGGTCCCTTGTTCTTATGTGGATTCTATACTTCTTGTCAAAGATTCTCCGTTTGCCTATGAGGTCATTGCGAGTCATGATCATCTATAGGTTTCTTTCGTAAGCTTTGTCTATGACTGAGTGCCCATTACTGACTTTTATGTTGCTCCATTTCCCTAAGGATCTCATTTTATACCACTGTTCAAGCGCCTTTTTCTTAGCCCCAGATCTGGTGGATCAAGTCCAAGGATCATGTCTAGCGCTGCTGTGGGTGTTGATCTCATTGCTCCTGTTATCATCAACTTGGCTAGTCTTTGTACCTGGACTAGCTCTTTATTATTGGCTTCAATATTGTACACTAATGCCGTACATTAGTCTAGGCAATATTATAATAAGCAGCGCCTGTTGTGTCCTTTTTCTTAATTTTAATTTTCTTAATGTATTTTCATGTGTACAATAAACAGTAAATAAAAAAAAAAATTATGGCTTGGTAGATCCAATACCAAATTGAAATAGTAAATGAATTTTTTTTTCCTTTTTTTTACCTAATCAATAATTAATGTTTACAGGTATAATAAATAAACAGAGAGAAAAGATCAAAAACTAAATTTGAAGCCAAAAAGCATTTTATACTTTTTATAAAAATGCATAGCTACCCATCACTGAAGCAAAGAAATAAAGTTAACAGATTGTGCCACACGATATATATATTATTATATATACTATATATATATATAATATAACAATATATATATATATATTGTTATATTATATAGATTGTTATATAGCTAAGCACTTGACTCCTATCTCACCTGATGCCTACTTAAAATATGCCTGTTAACTCTTGCCTTGAAATGATCCAGATTGTTTTGTTCGGGGAACAAATTTACAAGGAGGGAGTTCCAATGTTTAGCAGAGATAGCGCTTCTTGCGAATGGATGGTATATCAACGACATAGGGATGGAACTCCAACCGGCGTCTAGTGCCACAAAGATGGAAAGGAGAAGGTGTAATTTGGTTTTATGCAATTCAGAGGCACACTTTCCGAAATGTATCCTGTAAAATACCGATCAGTCTACTTTGCGACGGTACTCAAGGCTCTGCAGTTTCGCCTCAACTGAGTAGCGTTCCGTCTCCGAAAAGCTTCCTGTCACGCTTGTCAATTGCACTAAAACTGGCCATACTTATCCTCCAGAATATACCACTCATTTGTGCTGGGAAATTCTGGTGGCAGCTCCCTGTCCAGCAATGGACTCTTGATGGGATGCTATGATGAACTCTTCATTATCGTCAACTGGAACCTTCGCGGCACCGTTGCTTTATTAACAGGAGTTAAAGTATATTTTTAAGCTTAACCTCCTAAGAACTAATAAATGAAATGTGGCAGATATTTGTACACATAATCGCACGTGTCATTGGAAAAATTCTGAACTTGAGCCCGCCTTTTATACCTACGAATGTGTAAGTTGATATTCGTAGTGCAAGTGCTTCACTGATTTGCGATTAACTGTAACGCTGGCCGCGTTGCCAGACTGAATGGTCAATGAGATGTGAGCCAGGTATGATTCTGAGCGAGGGTCACAACCATAATCCTGCTAAAGTTTAATAACATCAGAAAAAACACTACATCTATTGAAACTACCAGGAGCGCATAACCTACGAAGAGGTTTTCGAAATGCCACACTCAAGCACCCATCGATTCGAAACTTAGAAAACGGCGGGCACCAGCGCGTCAGACTCCTCATTAACCTACAAAACTGGCCGTCGAGTCGCTTGAACCAGTGAAAGACGATGAAAACTAGTATATGAGATATATTAGCCCGCCAAGCGGTCCCATTCTCAGTCCCGTAGCGATCGCCCGCAAGGCCGCACGTTAGCACCGGCCAGTTGAAGGGTTAAGCGGAAAAAAGCCCCATTCGAAAAATAAAAAGTTTTTTAATTTAAAATTAAAGTTCCCAGTGTTGTGGTGCAATTCGGAGGTGCATTCGGAATTTTTATGAGTAAGTTTTTTTTTTATTTTAAATATAAAAAGTAAAAGTATGCGAAATAAGTTTAAAAACTTGTAGAACAAAAATGTTTTTCACGCACAATGTCGAAAACAGGTAAAAGCCCGGTTTTAATAAGGCGCAAAAAAATGCTGGAAGGGTAAGTAGTACGTAGTTTGAAAAGTTCGTTTATTAAGTATGTAAGGTGTTTACATTTTGTTTTGTTTGTTTAATAAACTATTTTATTTATTTATTTATTTCGAAGCTTTTTACAGGAAAAAGTCTAATGAAAAAACTTTCCGTGCCACTTAACCAAACATGTTTTTGAAAGATAATTATTTAAGTGCAGTAAATAAGCAGTTAGCTGCGTAGTATTTATTTATTGGTTGGGTAAAATCATTTTGAATTTATTTTATTTAGTGTTCAGCGCTGATGTCAATTTCGAAATTTAATAGGTCAACACTATAAAGATACCTAATGATATTTTGTATTAATAATGATTATATTTTTATTATTTAGATATAATGCTTAGGTATTACGAAGTAATTTAATACTAGTTAATGGTTTTACTACAGAAGTTACGTATAACGAATTAATATTTTAGTAAATATAAAATATTATCAGGCAGTTAGCGTGTCCACTGCTGGACAAAGGACTGTGAAAAAACTAAGAACATTACTACAGGTATAAAAAAACCACTATAAGAAAATATAAAAATCTATTTAATCAAAAAAAGCTGAACTCATGATCTTAACAACACTCGCTTGCAAAGGTTTCTTTCTCTAAGCTACTGATTGACATATCAATGCACCATATGAACAACTTCTTAGTCTAAAAAGGCTAAAAAAATCAAGGTAAGGATTATAGGTAGAAAGAAATAAAATACCTGGGATTTTACATGAGACACAATAAATCTATGTAAGAATGTACCTAATTAAGTATTTTAGACCCTCAACACTTGGAGAAGAAAAAGTTCCCCTGAATCCATTTGAACGGAGAAATGACCACAGGCCACTTATTATAGACTATTTATAAAAATATAATCATAAAAACCTTTAAAAGCGTGAGATTTCCGCAGTTAATGATTACACATAAATAAAAAGTTACCATAACCATGGTAGGAAGAAAGCAATCGTAAGTGCAGTCTTAGAGAGCTTTTTTATGTCTTAGATAGTATGGGTAGCTACTATGTAGATATAAATAAAAGTAAAGTTAAAGATAAGCTATCATATTCAACGTTTAATTCTAAATACGCAAAACCTCTTGGGGGGTAGTTCTAATAATGTAATTGAACAACTTTTGTGAATCATCAAAATAACGTAATAATTACCTTCTTTACTTTTGTTTTATTTAGCAGGTTACTATTTTAACAATTTAATAAGCCCACAATTGGATTCTACAATAAATAAGACTTAAAGCTTTGGAAATTGCAGACTACAAGCTTTTATCTACAAGCGAATACATCGATGATTGAAATATCTTTAAACTCAATCAAACGCAACTAAAAGGAACTACAATTACCTACAATTCCGAAAATAAATAACAAGTCTGAAGTGAATGGGATACCTTACCTTTTCACCACCACCACATTAAAGAGTAATGACAAAAAAAAAGTGACGTCGTAGTCAATGTTTGGCTGCAAAATGTCTCCGACCATCACGTCGAAGGATACCCGTTAAACATTAAAAAAAAACTAAAAGGAAACATGAGTGAAAAAGTCGGAATCCGTTATAAAGAATTTGTAATAACTTAAGTAATTTTTAAAAGTTAAATTATACGGGACACTTAAGTACCTCTTCCTTAAAAGTAAAATCATTAACATCACCCACAAGACCGGTATAAAAATTGCTTACGGGAAAAGGCATTATATCTGCGTCTGGAACGTAGCGTTTTATATTTAGCGGCATTTCGTTTAAGTACAAATTTTATGAATATTTTAGTTGAAGTAGTTAATACGTAGCAATGACTTATTATGAATGAATATTGATCTTTCTCTGTCCTTTACTACTAAAGGTTATTTTAAAAATTTACTAATGATTTTAAACATAAAAATATAAATAATACTACATTATTTTCAGTCTCGATAAAATAAAAACCAGAGTAGGTGTAGGTGCAATTATACTGAGAAATCATTTTGCTGGTATTGGACTTATCGGTATCCCATAAATCTTATTAGCTTTTTTTTTAATTTTCTCTTTTTCATAAAGTCCAATAATGGGTTACTTCGCCCATTGGAGGAGTTTATTTACTAGGGTAAAAACATTGATGAATGCTGCTGGTTCGTTTTGGCTATAAATAAAAGCTATTTTTGAAAAAAAAAAAAAAATATCAATTGCATTCTCCATTGTATGCTACAAACAAAAGTCACCGTTGTCACTATTTTCAACGTTTCAATTTCCTACTTTTATCTGGGTATCATCTGAGCCACATCTTTCCTTCTGATCAGAACTTCTATGTCATCTGTTAAAACGGTAACAGAAATAATTTTAATATAAAGCGGCCTGTGGTTGAGAACAATGCACCATTTGAGCGATATCGGGTCCCGACATCTCTTCCTAATTGTTTTCAGATCGGACGAGCTGTTTAGAGACACCGTTATGCAGAGCAATCATATCTAGTTTACTCATAAAGTAATGTTGTTCTAGTGTTGTATTGAGTATTTTGTACCAACCTATGTTTTCCCACTTATCGTCATAAGAGACGACTAAGGGATTTAGGATTAACAACAAAGTCCTTCAGTTTACTTTACAGAGTATTAATTGCGGTCGCAAAAGTAGAAAAGCAGGGCTGTTGCTTTAGTGTTAAGACTAGTGTCCTCGTCAAATCCTCGGGCGAATGTGTTGAACAAATTAGAGGGAGGCCTTATTTAGTAGTAGTATCAATCATATTGTAATCATACCATAATGACCAGAATTTCTAAATAATACAATTTTCTTCTTCATGTTTAGGCGAACATACATACATAACGCCTCTTTCCTGCATTACTTTAAATCGGCAGCCTATATTTTGAGAAACTCTGAAGTAAAATAAAAGATTTTGATTGGAAAACATCAATCTTAGACTTCATGTATCTTAATTTAGATTATACATCTTCCGAGCAATAAAATCGATATTGAAATGGATATGTAAATTGGTTTCTAGAAGGACATAATTTCAAACTAGCCAATACTGGTCATTTGAAGGATTTATGGCCTCTAGAGCTGAATTGATGATGTTGCCACCTTTCTAATATTTATATTTTGATGACTTTATCAGATTGCTTGAGATGACGACGACATATTCGGCGCAGTGATAGAGCAGCTGCCTCTTTTAGACTTCAAGTTCAATATTTTGATGCACGTTTGGAAATCTGTTCCCGGGTCTTATATGAGTCTTTAAGGATCTTGATATTTTTTCTCAAATGTGAGATTGGTATCAAGAGGTATACTGAAGGCAGAAAAAGAGGTTCTTGAGAGACATCTTACACTTGAGAGGAATTTATCCCTACAACCCAAAAAAAAGACGATATTCAGTATGGGGGGTCAAATTTAATTTGCGAAACTCATCTTTATTAAAATTGGTATAATTCTTTTCTTAGATAGATAGATAGATAGATAGAAACTCTTTATTGCACACAAATTAAGAGTAATTGCGCAAGAAACCTTATATCTAATTAGGTAAGATTTGTCACTTCAAAATTTTTTGCAAAATATATTTTCATGGAAAGATAACTATTTAAGGGAAACCTCTAGCTTTATGGGCATAAAAATATATTATTATGATTATTAAGATAATAATTCATCATGTAACCAGCCGCCCTAAAAATAAAATTGTTTGAATAAGTAATGTTTTTTAAAAGCTTTTATTTTGCTCTTGCTTCGGCTCTTGCTCTATCCAATGACCCTATTTTAAAATTCTCGTTCAAAAACATTCAATCAAAGGATCTACGTCTTTCACTGCGACAAAGTTACATTGTATATCAGATTTCAATTAAACTTGGAACCCTACTGTGTTAAAATTGAATTAGATCGTAGATGACTCGTATTTAAATACAGTTGTAACTGTATGTCTGGTTGGGAAAGGTCAGGAAACGCCTTTGGCTGAATTAAATTTAAAAAATCAAGACTCGACTGGAATTTGTTAGCCAAAACTTACCTCTACATCAGACATCTGCACGGTGACTAAGTTAATACGACTTTTACAAAAAAATTATAGTGTTTACTTACAAAAGTCTGGCTTTCGATTTTCTCTGCTCTACATTGGAATCAATTTACAGCTTTGATTGGTACTAAATGTCATCTGGTACCGATGTATGGTCGATTGGTACCAATAAGTATTTAAATTAACGAGTCAAAGAGCAATTATAGTGCAATGGCCTCGTTCGCGCCTTCAATAGGAAGATTAAGGTCAAACCAGTGGTTCTTAAACTATTTATGAATTATGCGGAGACTACAGGTATACAGACAAGTAAGCAAGTATTGGCATGGACGAATAATAGGAACGACTGACTATTTCCATACTACAAATCGTAATCTGGAAAAGCATAAAAGTCACTGAAACTAGATGGCGCTAACAAACTATCAGGAAAGTAATCACTATCTGCTAATAAATTGTTTAATAGTTCTGCATAGTTTTAACAAAAATAAATGTTTATGTTGAAATTGGGTATTTTTTTAGCAGAATACTGGATATACCATAATAATTTCGCTCACTATTTGTGAACACCATCTACTTTTATTTTTCGGGTAACGCTTTATATTTGTGAAGAAAAACTCCATTACTTCCGTTGACAAAATAAAACGATCACTTTTGAAGAACCCCAGAGGGACGAATATAAAAAAATTACTTTTTGGGGAATCGTCAAAGTCGCCTCAGTAATAAAAATAACTTATTTGAAGCTTCTACACTATCAAAGATTTTTTGACAAAAAAACAGCATTAAACCATAAGCATATGCACGAATTTTAAAAACTCTGTACATTTACAAAGACAATTATTCAAAAATCATAATATAACAAAATAAAAATAAAATATTTCTACAGTTTGAGAGTCGCAGTTTATCGAGTTCAGAAAGAATGCATAGAGTTTTTGTTAAAGATCTCTGTGTCACTGTGACCTGTAGGAATTTAAGTTGAATACATTATTTATATCTTTTTTTTGCCTAGAATTATGAAATGAAACCATTATCATTTATTGTCTGCTATAGGTGATATGATATTTCAAATTGTTACCTATACAATATATTTCCCGTTCTATATTTATTTCCCGTGTGGTGCCGGCAAAGAATAGTACCAACCCATCTCTACCCGTGGGTGTCGTAACGGGCGACTAAGGGTTAATGGACGAGAGGATGGGCAGCAGCATCCTTCTGTGTCGATACACAGAAGGATGCTGCTGCCCATCCACGGTTGTTGGTGATCGAAGAATGTAAGATGATACGATTATCATCTTACATTCTTCGATCACCAACAACCGCGGTCCATGGTGCCAGCCGTAACACTAACAAGCGTGGTGGGTGACTATGGTACTTCCCCTCCACATAGTTCCAGCAAAAGCTGGAATTATGGAGGGAACTCCCTGTCCTGTAGTGGACATTTCAAGGGATGTTATGATCACGATGACTTAATAAGTTATATTTTAGAATAAGCTTCAAAACCATTTTCAGAAATTTTCCATTTTCCGGGAACTCGATGGAATATTGCAAAAGAGATCAAATGTCAAAATTGTCATTCATCATAGTCATCCATCACATCTATACTCGTAGTATTAAACGAGCAATATTTGTATATATATTTGTAATCGGTTTTTTTAAAACAGCTCTAACGATTTTTTTTTTACTGTGTATGGGCTTACTCTTGACCTCGATCTAGCCCTGAGGACAGAGATGAGGTCGACGATGGAACGAGCTTGCCCAGAAGAAGCCTAAATGGCACTGGCACTCCCGCACACCGACGGAACACAGACAAGCTGTTTGGCGTCGGGCTCCGGCGGGAGGGCGGGATTTCGATGAAATTTACGTTGATGTTTTCGGGGACGAAAAATCGATATAGCTAGGTCTCATGTCTGAGAAAATTCGTTTTCGCAGTGTTTTTAAGCATTTTTTTAATACCGCGTTTTAAATAAAAACCTACAACGCCATCTGTTGAGGCTGCTATTATAGAGCAAAACTCGGTCGTCAAGGTACTGTGATATGAAGTGTCTTTACAGGTTAAACTATATCGCTTCACAAACAAAGTGGCGTGTCGTGTGGAAAAAAGAAGCGTCAAGAAAACCCCACGCGCTCCTTTAAATATGTCTGATTGTTACAATATGTAGAGTTTACATTAGTTAATTTGAATGAGGAGATTGTAACAAACAGATTTTATAGAAATTAGCGCTCTTGAAATCAGTTAGCACAGTTTAGAAGTGAAAGAAAAAATGTACATTTTTATAATTTCGTCTACAATAATTACCTTAACTGTAATTGTTATTCATATCTCTTTAGTTTAAAAAAATATATATTAGTCAAGCAACGACACACTCATAAAGAAAACAATTTCAATAGCTTTTTTAAGTCGTGGTGTTCTCGTACTTAAAGTCAAAAATCTCAGCAACTATTATATTATTAAATTTGATTTGTTAGGAAAGGATAGTTTTTTCATAGAATGTTGTTTTCTGCAACAACGGTTGGTAAAAACTACAGCACATCAGTAGAAACACTTTTAGACTTTATGGCATGGTAATAGAGTAGAAAAAGTTTCTACTGACGTGCGGTTGACCGTACCTACGTTTTTTTAATACTACCTAAGAAAAATATGCCGTAAACGTAAAACAGGGCGAATCCCAAGGGGAGATATATTTGTCATTTTTTTGTTATCTTATGGGCTTGCTCTAGAGCAAGACTAGACTAGATCGAGGTCGAGGTCTAGACCTCGATCTAGTCTTGAGGAAAAAGATGAGGTCGACGATGGAACGAGCTTACCCAGAAGAAGCCTATTCACTCGCGACTTGAATATACTGCACACGGCAACTAAAAATGTTGCGTGACAGTCCCACGTTCTGGCCGTAAGACGCGGTCAACGGGTTAAAAGCTTTTCAGCTACTCTTTAAAACAGTAAACTGCAACATTACCTACTCAGTAATGCAAAGTTGTTTGGCCAACTTTGTAAGTTTAGAACACTAGAACCATATAACAATGAGACAACGACATGTGTTACCGTAACTCATCGGTTTGCAGTAACCAGTGAGCATGGCATGCGCGTGCTCATACTGAATCCATTACGTCGACGCCAGTTATGCTTTCATTATCATTTATTATCTTTTTTTATGTCAAACTGTTAGGTGAGATTTAGGTGTTAAATACTGATCGAGAATGCGGATTTTTATGCTCATTCATTGCACTTGAATCTTATTTAAACCATGCATTACATTAGCGATGGAAGATCGGCATCTCGGGCTTCAAAACTCAAGACACCATGATGAGTACCTAGTTTTGGTTTTAAGTTGCCAAATAAATTATAATTCCTTTTTTCATTGAACATATTTTATATTCAGTTACGTTTGACACTGCTCAAAAATCGGACTCCCTCGAAAAGTGATAGTTATGGAGATCAAGGTACATATTACTGTAATAGTTACTTCTAAAAGTACGAAGCATGGAATCATCGCAACCATATTTTTTGTGGACGAATTGTTACAGCAATATAATACAATTTTATTTATTCGTGTCAATGTAAAGTTATTCCTTCTATAATATGCCACTGTTAGATCAGATAGAGGCCTCTGGTCACCACGTAAGGGTTATAATTTTCGGGTCATGATTATCTCGATATAGAGATCGACACTCGAAATGTCATCCGGCCACATACACAAAGAATGAGATTGAAGATATCATTCTGAAACACGGTAGGTACAGTTATTTGGCGAGTATGAAATTATTGCAATGAAGACAGGACTTTTCGAAGTCGTAAATATTCCTTTCGTCATTTTGATGAGTGTTGATATGATACTTGTAACGGTTATTTGGCAACATAGACATTTGGGTCAACACATCGGAAGCCTTGCATAGGCTTCAGATGTTTTGACAGTATGTCTGCTTCATAAAAGAAACATCTGATGCAGATTCAATCCACTCGTGACCAGTTGGCAAATTCTCTATTTTTCTTTCTGATCATTCTTGGCATTAATAGGGTGCGCAATCGCTTGTGATACCTCTATAACAACTAAAACGCAGCTATCATTACTGAACATTGGCTAAATTCATTTGAGTAGGACTGCCAGTCGATACTTCAAATTGACTTATGTTGATTAACAACCCGGGTACATCGTATACAATCAAACTTATTTTGTCAATCAATGTAATCAAATATATTATGTTTCTTATTATCGCTTCTTTTTTCCCACATGGCGCCACTGGTTACCATCAGGTAGCCCGCCTGTTCGTTGTCTCAAATGTAATATAAAAAAGACATTGGACTATAGTAGGGCTGCCATCTCTAAAACCTTCCCCCCAGGACCGGAAGCGTAAGTTCCCCGGATTTTGGAGCTTTCACCCCGGACATTTCACTATATTTTATACTTCACCTTCTTGGAAAGTACCTCAGTCCTGTTTTAAAAATTAGGAGAAGAATATGCGGGGGAAAAAGTTATATGGTAATCCATTGTTAACGTGTTTTAGCGGGATGGAAATTTGTATGAAAATCCATTGTTAACGTGCTTTTATTTCTTAAATTTTGATTAAAATCTGTCGATAACCAATTTTAATATCATAATGCCAAAAAAAGAAAAAAATATATGTTTAAGTCCGCGAAATGATGTGGCTACCTGCACTTTTCTAAAAAAAACAATAATTTGTAAAAAAGAACATTTGGAACGAAAGCGCGCGCGCGAATTAGGTACCTATTCTTAAAAATCACCGGCTGATTAAAATTAAATCTTAGTAAAAATATTCGAAATTTCTGTTTTTTCTTATCAACAGGGAAAAATTATAATGCATAAATACATATAAAGAAGCGTTTAATTGTTAAATTTTATAGAGTACACTATCAGAGTAATATAAAAAAATTTAAATCTCCAAGTGATTTTTATCACACAGTGATTTTCAAAAATAGGACCCCTGTTTTATTTACGACGTTGTTGCAGTTTTGTTGGTGCGTGCTTTTTACAAAAATGTCAAATAATGACAGTGATGAAGAGTTTTTGACGCCGCCAGAATTACAAGAAAGTGCGCAAGCGGTTATTGAAAAGCTTTTGCCTGAAAAATCTCGAATAAAATACAACAATGTATATGATGATTTTATAAGTTGGAAAAGCGAAAAAAATGCGCATTCATTTTCAGAAACTGTATAGCTTGCTTATTTTAGTGAAAAGCGCATAATATTAGCCAAGCCAAGTACCTTATGGTCTTTGTATTTCATGTTGAAAAGCACCATATTGGCAAGACATGATATCAATATAATGGAATACAAAAAACTTACATCATATCTGAAAAAGGAATCTGAAATATTTTCCTCGTAGGTGAAGCACTATGTATCACTCGAAAGAAAGTGCGATTCCCAACTCGGGTGTATTGATTTTCCTCGTAGGTGAAGTATAAAGCACTATGTATCACTCGAAAGAAAGTGCGATTCCCAACTCGGGTGTATTGCGTGCGCCCTTCGGCTTCGCCTCGGGGCTCTAACGACACCCTTGTTGGTAATCGGCCACTTTCTCCTCTCGATGAAGAATGTACTATTTCATTCACTTACATCTTGATTAAAATACATATTTTACTCCGTACTTGATAGAAGAAAACTTTAATTTTAAGCCTCTTTTGTTGCAAGAAATAGTGTGTTTAATCGTTCTTGTGACGACAAGTGAGTAATTTTGCTTTATTTTTTAACTTTCTTAGGTATTGAATAAAAGATAAACAAACCCAATATTAGTTACTCAGTTAATAAAATTAAATAGCGTGGGCAGCGCGTGCACCTAACCTAATCCATAGATTTACATAAATTATGGGAACGGGATCTGATCGAAAACCCGGACTTTTATTGTAGTCCGGGTTGCAACCGGACTACAATTTAAACCCCGCCCGGACGCTCCCCGGACGTCTTCCAAACTAGGACAAATCCGGGGAAACCCGGACGGATGGCAGCCCTAGACTATAGTCATGATTTCTAAGCGGCACGATAAGTGATAGAAGATGATTCTTAGCTGGCACCAACTGGAGCTAACTGGTTACATAAGTTCATGAACATCGCACCTCTTACCCTTCTACTTGCTACAATCTTTACGTAGGTAATTCTCTCGCTTCTTGATCTTGGAACGTTTCCTATTGCCTTCCTCTTCTAATATTTTCATTCACCCTCGCCTTGTGGACCTCTTTCATCAGTCTCTCTACTATTGGAGGAGCTACGCACTCTACATGACCAACTTCAACTACATCTTCTCTTTCGATAAAACCTCCTTTTATTACACTACAATACAGTCTCACGCTATTCCGGCGAAAATTTACACACAAGGGTGCCGGATTAGTGGCATATGGGAAAATAATGCAAAATGGTATTTCTTTTTAATAATACGTTATAACTATTAGTTTTTCGTCTACTAGCCCTTGTTAAAAAAAACTTTCTCACGTAGATTTCTAAAAACCATCACTTCTTGTGTAGAAACTCTATTTTTTTCTGTTCAAGTTACACTTTAAAGCTTCATCAGCTTTGATGGACAGTGATCCAGCAACACAAAAAAGAGCGAGGTAAAATGAGTGAGTGAGTGTACCAGATTACTGGACATACATACATAAAATCAAGCCTCTTTCCCATAGGGGTAGGCAGACACCTCAGCCCTCCACCTGCAATGACTTTGACATAAAATCCTCCTAAAACTAAAACCTCATAAACTTCCTCTACTTTCATCAACCCTTTAATTATCACTCGTCTGTTTAGAGTATTTTAAACCTATCCTTTATTCAGAACATCCTGAATTTTGTATTAGAAAATTTACCGTGGCATTCCTCTACCAACGTTTCCATTACTAGACATGCCAGTGTATTGAAATGCCGGATTACGAGATTGTATTTTTAATCCTGTCTCTCAAAAACTGGTTCAGTATGTACAAAAATACGAACCAAATAACATCCAATTTACCATAAATCAAACTTAGGCTATCAAGTATAAACATTAAACGTTGCGTAAACCGAAAAAGAGCTTTACAATTAAAACGGTACTGAAAGAGATTAATTACGATGGCTTCCGGATGGAGGTCGCGAGTTTGAATCCCAGCGGGAGGCGTTCCGGTTCGCTTCTGGCAGGTGCAATGATCGTCGTGTAAAACAAGCCTAAACATCCATGGTCTTCCGAGACAAGTACATCATTGATGATCATTATCATTTGGGAATACGACTAGATTCTGAATTACGGAATTGGCTACCTAACCTAGGGGATTAGACTGTAATCTGACCTCAACCAGACCATCATGAAAACAAGAGTAAAATCACTGGGCTTCGGCCGCGAAACGAATTAAAACTCACGGTGTAGATGTGGTCTTACCTTTAGCATGTCAGACTCACGTTGTCAAGGCTCTCAAGCTCTGGCTCTTAAGCTGTCTAATGCCTTAACAACCACTATCTAAGACAGTAGTCACTATTAAACACGGAGCTTTTTTATTAAATGGTATATCAGTTGCGGTGACCCATTCAGGATCTGACCATTCAATATTTTACTTTGCTTTTTTATCATTGATAAAAAAACCAATAGGCCAAGAAAGCATCAATAAACTTTCGCGATAACTAACTAACGGTGACCATGGAGAGTTCACGGGTGGGTGACCACTAAACAACACCTCTACTAGAGCATTAACTATTGACGCTGGTTGCTTGTTTAAACTAGCTGTCGTTAGACCATGTTACACAGAAATAACAAATTAAATTCTTGTAAGAGATCTAGATAGGTACAGTCAAATGCATATCAATGGAATAACTTGCACTACAAATAGCATCGCGATTAGTATGTGTATTTGTGTAATGAAGGAAGAAAGGCTTCTATGCAAAGACTGCACAGAGAGCATTGGCAGACGGGTTTTGGGCTTGGAGTATCACGTAACCAGCGCAAAGCCGGAAAATTAGCTCTATGGGTTTTGTGTGATACTTGTTCCCGCCACCTTTGCTGATCTCTACCGTAAAGCAGCAGTGCTTGCGTTATTTTGTTCCAGTTCGAAAGGTAAAGGAGTGGGTGTGATTGCTGGCACATGAGAATAAAATTCCATGTCAGTTCTCAGGGAGGGCAACGCGGTGATGCTGTCAGCAAGTGAGTACGTCACAAATAAGGCAGTAGGGGCTATAGGTTGTAGTGACCACTTACTATTAGGCGGTCCATCTTCTTGTTTACTAACTGGTGTCATACAAAATATATAAATGTGGTCTTAAGATCGATGTGTGGACAAGATGGCTGGTGTGGCGCAGTGATAGTAACTGCCTGCTGCGCCGAAGGTTCTGGGTTCGATAATCGGTCACATCAGATATCCGAATGATGAATCTGGGTATTTCTCCAGGGCCTGGGTGTGATTTTTGTGTGGGACTGTGAGCAGGTCATGATCGTAATTTTTTTAAGTCAAAGTATGCCTACTGTAGATAACCAGAATTTATTTAAGTCGCGAGTGAATAGGCTTCTTCTGGGCAAGCTCATCTCTGTCCTCTGAGCTAGATCGAGGTCAAGAGTAAGTAAAAAAAACTGATTATGAGAAGCACATATTTAGTCTTTGGCAGAACATTAAGCTAGGCTCACGGTTTGTCAGTGAGAAATGTAGCGTAGTATTCTGAGTCTGAAACTAAACGGATCGGGTGAGAAACACCATACTGCACTCTTAAACAGAAAGTAGCCGACGTAGCCTACACACCCGCTAAGCTTAAGTGGGATTGGGTGGGCCACATGTACCGCATGCCAAAAGAACTGTGGGCCAAAACAACCACCACCTGGTAGCCATGAACCGCCGAAGCCAACCAAGGTCACTACGTGACGAACTCCACGTCTTTTGTAAAGCTTGACAACAGCAGGTTCTAGATAGGTACCAATAGAAAAAGAGAAGTGTTCGTCCAGCTGTGGGACACTAACGGTCCATCAAGGTAACAACTATTGTAGCTGACTGTACCTGTGCACACTGGCAGTAAACGATACTTAAGTAAAGCAACTAATGAAATGCAGTAAACCCATTTAGCTACTACAACCATGAAACGAACAGTAAACTATTTGCTGGAAATCATAAAATCGGCAACCGAATAGGAACAAAACGGTACAAAAGCATTCTTCTATACACTATAGTTTTTATGTTCAAAGCACTTTGAGAAGATTTGCGAATTCGGGATAGTTGTTGAGAAAAAAATACGTTCATTTTCTTTGCGGCTCAGTGGAAACTAGATTTTAAACCTTTTACTCCTGAAAAAGACCCTAAAAAGCTTTAAAGAATAGTTTGGTCTATTTTGTGGGGAACTTGCCAAGTTGCCACAATTAAAAGCCTTACGGTACGGTTGGCGACACCGACACCTACGTTGGTAATAAAAAATACCCGGCCAAGTGCGAGTCGGACTCGTGCGCCGAGGGTTCCGATATACCTATAGTATTTTTAAGAAGCAATAAAGTCAATTTATAGGACTGCAAAACTATTTTTTTGTGTATAGGTGTTTTGCAGATTTCTAAAAAAACTGTGTATCTTAGAAAGATCGTTTTATTTTTCCTGTAATATTTACGTAAATCTCTATCCACTATATTTTATCGATTTTCCTTTGGCAAACTTCGGAGATAAGGGGGGGAAATGGTATTTTTTTGTCAAATTCATTATAACTTAAAAAATAAGAGTCTTAAAAAAAATTAAAAATCTATTGTAGAATGTACAAGTATTAATGATTGTGTAGTAATGTGATTGCTGATTATTTAAAATAAACTTATAAAATAGTAAAGCCTTACCCCACTCGACTTACTAACAACAATTTAAAATTTTGCCCCACCTAGCGCTCCATTTCCAATAATAATAAAAAAAAAAAAATTGTATTTGCAACATAGTTGGGCAAGCATATTCTAAAACTATCCAAAATTTTAAGTCGGTTGCTGGGATATACAGGTGCATAGAATACATGAAACAGATGTATTCTATGTACAGGTGTGACAGACAGATAGACGCAGTCGCACCATAAGGGTTCCGATTTTACCATTTTGGTTTGCAATTGGTTCCATTTTGGTTTGGAACCCTACAATGAATACAAATATTTTCGTTATACTTGAGAACATTTTCATGGTCGATAAATTTTATAGCTTACTTATTTAAAATTTATTGTTTTATTTTTCTCACACAAAATCATTTCTACAACTTTACTCGTCTTGTAGCAGTACTAAGAAATATCCACTACTGATTTTGACCGATTCAATGTTAAATTTTGTTGTTTAAATATTGTCTGCGCAGAATTATAGCCATGGAGATATTATGTACGATATTCGGTTGGTCTTTAAAAATATAAACCTAGTAAAATAATTTATAGTACTTATATTTAAACCTCTAGTCGGATCAAAACTATTCAAGTTGTGTACCCCAAAAAGAAATGGTTATTTTGGACTTCTGGCAAGTTTATGTTACTCATAACATAAATCTGAACAAACAAAACAGACGTGAGTTGAAATATTATGAGATATCAATTTGGTCGTGCCATGCAAATTGCACTATTTCTGGCGAAGAGAATGTAAAAAAATTCTCATGTTTCGACCCATTTTTTTAAGATTAATGATTCAAGTATCAAACTTAAATTTGAAAACAGATACCCTTGTGTTTTCTGAGATAAAAATGATATACTATTAAGTTTCTTATTAAATGAACTCCTACATGTTTATACGAGTATGACAGAAAAAAACACACCACAGCTTAAAAAACAGCTAAACTCAAATTCATTTAAACAACTCTCGCCAGAATTAGAAAATGGTGGCTAGAAACCTCAAAAGCTTCACAAGCTATCAGGCACGTAATAATCAGTCCACAATTAAACATTACACTAGTTAAGCAAAACAGTTCAAGCAATGAGATCCGTTGTGTGCATACAAGTAGTGTTGTTCATGGAAATGTTATCGATATCGATGCCCAGATGATATAAGAATACGAGATGAGATGTGTGGATGATATTGTAATAGTAGACTAACATGTGAGTAGAATTTTAGCATAACGACATTTGGAAAGTCATATTTTGCTGCACTATAGGCCTGATATTGAACTAAGGTGTCCTTTAAATACTCAAGATGAGTCGTTGTCACGTATGGGTTTGATAATTATTATTTAGATGACTTTAATTCTAATACGAGTACTTTACTATAAACAAGCGGAAACGTTCGTGGCCAAGTAGTAGTTGCTCTATATTTTCCGATCACGAAGGTTAAGTAACGATGGCCGAGGTCAGAACCTGGATGGGTGACCGCTAGTATATTAAATTTGTAACAAGTGTGGCAAAATAAATGGTTCAAATGGTAGTAGTGAGTTAAGTAACTTCACCATATTACGTGTTTCGGAAGACATGTTAAGCTGTTGAATTTCACTGGTAGTAGTAGTTAAGTAAAGCAGAGGTCATTTGGTGGCTTGAAAACTCCGACACTAATATGACAAAGCCTAATCAATAATTGGATCTTATTTGCCCTTTTATCTTCGGAGGTCAGATGGCAGTCGCTCTATGTTAAAACTAGTGGCCTTATCAAATCTCCTAGCTTGGGAAACCGACTCCGTAAAACGAACTGAGGCTAAGACAAGGCAAACGATTAATGTTGCTTTAGAGTAAAGATTAAATGACGTTCCAAAGGTACCCGCTAAGAATAATTACACTATGACGAGTCCATTTTTTAAAAACCAATCAAAATCGAATGTTACTATTCAATTCAAATACAGATTATCGACAGATTCAATAATATAGCAACACTAGACATAGGTCAGCGACCCCGACAATTGAATTCATGCAGAACTTATCCGAGCACTAAATCGGCTGCAGCTAAGTTTACTTTCCACTGGCAAACTACTTCAGGTGCGGTCTGTGTAATACGGTTGCTTTTAGACGAGTTAGCTGATGTGCAATTATATAGCAGGTAGACACAGATCAACCACTGCTGTTTAGGGACAAACTCAATATTTTTAATGAAATTGGTACCAGTCTCTCGACGGGTGGTTCAACTTCTAGCCTCTAGCTAAATAACAATCCACTGTTTCTAGAGGCATGTAATATGAACATGAAGTAGTTGATAGTGACCCTGCCTGTCAAGCAAAAGGTACCAGGTTCGAATCATCGTAGGAGCAACATTTGTATGATGAACTAATGTTTTTACCCGAATAATGGATGATTATATATACATATATACAGGGTGTAAGGGACAGGTTGGCAAATACTGAAGGGGCATGATCAGTCAACATAACTGAACAACTTTCAGTAAATAAAACTTTCCGGAAATGTAAAATAAAATCCTCCATACAGAATTGCAAACTTGATTGGATAGTTTTTGTTTGTTTGTAAATTCTTTATTGTACCAAGAACCTTAAAAATACACATACTTAAGAAAAAAAAAGAACAATATCGGCACAAAGGCGGACTTATCCCAAATAGGGATCTCTTCCAGTCAACCTTTGAGACACACAGTAGGACAGTGGACAGTTTTTATGGAGACCCCGATAATTTTATTCATTTATGGAAAGTTCAATTTACTGAAAGTTGTTCAGATACGTTGACTGATCATGCCCTTTAAGTATTTGCCAACCTGTCCCTTACACCCAGTACGTATATCAATTCATGTATTTATATTCCGATGCTTAATATTCACAATAGAATAAGCCCTCACTTTATTGATGAGTTTGATGAAAGGGTTTAAATATTACTTTATACTGATGTGCATCCGCAGCGCTTATCACATACGATAAGTTATTTCAAATTTCAAAAAACGGTGTTCAAATCAGCTCTCTAAAAAAATTCTAAAGTAAGAATAGAAATAGCAGTGGCCCCAGAACAGTGCCTTGCGGCACCACTTTGCATGCAGTGAATTCTAGATCCGAATCTCGTGCTACCACAGATCTACTTCCTGGTCGACCTAGAATCTATGAATAACAAAACTGTTTTAAAGAGTAGCGCGACGTTTAAACGTTACAAAAAATGGATAAAATCTGTGTAATACATTACCAAACGCTGTGAATGTGGATATAGACAACACCTACATTTATATAATAGTACCTGGGTGACCGAGCTTCGCTCTATAATAGCCGCCTCAACATTAAAATATCATCGGATGAGGAAGCTATGCTACCCGCCAACAGATGGCGCTGTAGGTTTTTGTCTAAAACGCGACATTTTACAAAAACACGGGGATAACGAATTTTCCCAGATATGAAACCTAGCTAGATCGATTTTTCGCCCCCGAAAACCCCCGGATACCAAATTTCATCAAAATCGTTAGAGCCGTTTTCGAGAAACCGATTACAAATATATACATACGAGTATATACAACAAATATTGCTCGTTTAATAGTATAGGATATTTTTGCATTTGTGCCACCAAATGTCTAAGTGAACACATTTTCTTAAGCTTGGGGAAGTTAGCACACAGAAAACAGGCCTGTAGTCTAGCTGTGGCACTCGATAAAAAAATTAAGGCGTGTTTAAATTTTTTACTTGTTTTATCCCAATAAAATTATCAAGTGGTTTACAAGTGGTCCGTCTTATGACGTAAAAAATAAAGCCTCCCTAGCAACCTCAAGATCAAGTGTTGGAAGGTCCAATAAACATGGTTTTCTAATCGAAAAATATTTAGTAGCCTCGAGAATATAGGTATATCTACCCATAAAACAGAACGACTTTGTCCAAAGAATATGAACCAAAATTCACACAAATCAATGTTGATTTGAAAATTGAAACACAAAATTCGAGTGAGTTTCACTCCCATACCATATTCCAAAATTGATGTCCTTCTGACTTCTCCATTGTGAACTTATTACAATTTTGCAGCATCCTTATTATAAAGCTTTTATGCTACTTACCATTGAATTGTGCATTTAGATCGTCAGTGCATACAGCATTCAATTTTAAATTGCCTTTTGCGCCGGTAATAGGCTGTTTGCATGGTCACATTGGATACTTTAGACTAATGAAATATGGTCAATGTTGTCAAATTCGTTAGTAAGAAGTTGCTTGTGGAGAGTTAAGAAACTACTGCGTTGATGGTTCAAAAGAACTGATATCTTAGTTCAAAATAGATTGGAGGACCGACAGACCAAATTATAGGTTTAGTAGGATTTTATGATGGACAGGATATAACGGCACATGATGAAGATATTAGTGTGGAAGCCGACGAACGAAATGAGGCAAATCGCACAATTTCGTACAAAATTAGAATAAAATTGTTTGACACAAATTTGAAGAAACTTAACTTAGTACAACTTAACATAACGTAGTTTTTTATAGGTTTCACTTAATATAAGCTTTTATGTAGACACTGTCAGCAAAGTGTCCTGCTTTACTTATTTGTACATACTTTATGTACTGTTTGTCAGCTATCATAAACCGCCAATAATTGACCTATGACATGTCATGGCATGGTCTACACAAAAAATTATAGGTAGTTTTTAAATATACGAGCTCATCTTAAGTTTTACGAATGATCCCAGAGTATACAGTGTTTGAAAAAAAAATATGATGATTCTTTTACGGGGTGATTCTACATCACTAGTAGATATTCCAAAAAAAAAAAATATTTTTCATAAAATAAGTACTTTTAGCTCAAGAAGAAGTGAAGCGCCTGGAGGGTTAAATGACCTCTATGATCAGCTGGCGATGCACACAAAGATGTTTTTTCAATCACTACCTATCCATTACCTATCCATTTCAATAAATTTCTGTAATGTAATTCGTAGGAAAATGTAATTTCATGATCACCCAAAAAAAAATATAAATATAATAATAAATAAATAATAAAACATATTCAAAAAAGTACTTTTGTTCTATTTTTTTTTGTATCTAGGTATTAGTGATGTAGAATCATACTTTTTTATCATCGTACTTTTTACACCCTGTATTTAAATGTTTTTCAACATTGATTAGGAAAATTATTATTGACTTTACTAGATTAGTAAAATAACGAGAATTTTTTCCCTCCGGTCGAGCCTACGTTGCCACAAAAAAGCGGAATTAAAAAAGAAAAGTAACTGGTAGTTTAATGACGGAGCTTAAAAAAGGTATACTAAAAGTAGCAATAGCGACAGGAAAAACAATATGGCAGACAATGGGAGACAGGACAATGATTGTAGCAGACCGTGAACTGAAACTGTAATTTAAAAGTTTAAAATAGTGCTGCAACAGTTTATCTTTTAGACTTATTAAAACATGCTTAGTAATAGGTTACAACAGTATGGAAAGTTAAACCTCTACTCTTCTGTTCGTATTTGTCAAACGCTTTACATAATATATATGTCGCAGACAAATTGTATAAATCACCGTTTCACATAATGCCTTGGCTTTTTACAATATGCCGAGGCAATTCGTTGAGGTCGTAAGACCTCACTTAACCTAACCTAACTTAGGTTGGTTTTGCCTTAACTAACTAACCTAAAATGCACCAGTAGTGATCTAATCCCGTTTACAATCTGCCGACGACGTTTTACAATTTCCCGAACGTATACATTTGCCGGCCGTTTGAAAACGGCGAATTATACGATTTGCCTGTGACATATAGATTTAAACTGCACAAAGCAAAAAAAAACCGCCGCGCCTGAATATGCAATAGTTTTTATCTACACTCATGTCGTAATCTTTGAATTATGATTCAAAAAGTTGGTACATAAGGCTGAATATTACGCAGAGTATGCATAAAAAATTAAAAAGTTACCATTACGTAACGATTTTTGTATGAAAATTTTGCAAAGGTGTTACGTAATTTAACTTTTTAATCATAACATAACACTTGGATAAAATTCTTCTTGAACCTAAACCTTTTTAAAGAAGACTGAATATAAGGTCTTTTACAGAGCCGGTTTTAAATGTAACAGTTTTTCTTAGTAGCTGTCAAATATCAGTAGCATATTTACAAAGTGTACCTTTTAAAAAACCTATTATTTTGGAGCAGTTACAGTAACAGTTACTATAGTTACAATTATTTTATCTGTAGTGGAAAATATAAGCGCGCAGCCTGAAATTAGAAGGACTTGGAAATAGATTTGCCGCCATTTTCAAATATTTACCTTTTTCAAGTATTTTGTGCCCGTGAAAGTAATGTGAAAGTTTATTGAAAAAGTAGATAAAGTGGTGCAGTCAGGATACTGCAGTTACACCAGAAGATACTCAATAACTTATGATCTTCTCCCATATTAGTCTAAGACATTGTATGACATAATGAATTGGGAAAGAATGAAAATCGAAAAGAAAGAAAGAAAACCATGCCTTCTTAAGAAAATGATCTGCTTGTATATTTCAAAGAAGACCTAGTGGATATATTAAGGCGGCTTCTTCAGACTCATATAAGAACTGTAATATACATAATATAAGGTACCTTTGTTGTTTACTTACTTTTGTTTAATTTTTATAAGTAAGTACCTACCTATTGCATGAGTGAAGATAAAGTAGTATACGCAACTGCATATAATATGGTATTAAAACACTCGTTTGATGCTATTATTACACTCGGCTACGCCTCGTGTGATAAACCCAAGCTCGTGTTTTAATAACCTGTTTTATATGACAGTTGCATAAACTACTATTGTTAGATAGGTACCCGAGTAGAAAAAACCGGATACAGAGATCAATATTTGCAAAAAAGTGTGAGTGTATAATAATGCAAACAACCTTGCTATGAAGCTTTTATAAAAGTTACAAAAAAGTGTAAAAGTCATTATTTATTCAGCGAAAGTTGCAAATAAAATAAAATACGAATTCTAACACCTCATTCACATTCTGATCGACTCAATAGCCTTTCATTCAAATCATAAAAAACATAAGAATAAAATCGCCCATTGAAAGTCCAAGAGCTTCTATATTCAAAAAATAACATTTAATTAGTGAGGTGAAATGGAAAGTCATAACGTTATAACGGTTAGAAATAACAAGAAGAGCACATTAACACTTTCACTTGTCATTTTGTGACGTGTTGTCAAAACAAATTCTAGTTATTGGAACGATACCTTATTATTAAATCTGATATACATGTGAAGTTGCAGATTTTAATTTTATGTTTGGAGATTAGCTACCATACAAAGTTTTTTTTTAATTCTTTGTATGAAATTGAGGTGATTCGAAGGTAAAGACTTGAGAAACAAAAATCGTAAGCCGTGGAAAGAACGAAGGGATGCCTTTGCCACTGGCACTCGTAGCGGAAAAATAAAAATTAAAAAATATTACATTAAAATACAACATTTATAAGGCTTTTTTTCAAACAGCAATCTAAAGGTATTTCGCAAAATAACAATGTGGGAGAGGCCCGTTTAATTAATAATACTGTAGCTCTTAATTTGACAGCTTATTTTGCAGCAGTGTTACGCATTTCATGGTTTGTATGAAGATATATTCGAATACGAAATGACTGTTCAAGTGCCTTGAGTGAAATATCGAAGAATAAAAAAAAGACTGCATACAATAAATCATAACAGCTCACTATAATTCGAAAGCTCAATCTATTTATACCCTTCAATAAACTTTTTTGCTTCGTATCATTCTTTTGCTCTAGATACATGTTTCGCTTTCAAAATAGTTTTTTTATAATATTCTTTGTATGAGGTTGTACTTACGGTTAAGGTCGCGGTAAACGAACCACAGGCCAATAACCTTTTTAACCATATACCTGATTTTAATGTGATGAGTTAACTGTCTTTATATCATGACGATGAAGAATATTTTATAATAAAATGTATTGGATGAATAATAATAGAATTTCATTTCATTTATAAGAATTTTTAAATACACGCTGATGTCATTTGTACTTTTTTTATATTTTCTATAAACGGAAAGTTACATACAAAAGGACATTAACAAAGGTAGGCTTATCTCTACAAGAGATTTCTTCCAGCCAACCCAAGGCGGTGACAGAGATAGTGGCGGTGAATATTAGTGGGTCGCAATAGTGCGTTGTGAAAATCAACAAACTCTCTTTATTTAAAAATTTTCATTCTTTTCCTATAATTCATGAAAGATTTCGATGACATATTTTTTTAGCAGCTAACGAAAAAATATGCACATCACAACGGTATGTAATTAAAATTTTTCAAGCTTTTTCTTGCATGCTTTTGCGAAGGAGCTAATTGCATGCATTAAGATTGACAGTTTGAGATCGATAATGAATGGTTGTTTCAATTTATTGAGCCGTTTTATAAATTATATCTTTTGATAAACACAAATCGGTTTCTCTAGATTTCAAGTACCTTTTCCAACTTTTTAAACGAAAGGCAAAATAAAGAGGTCAAAACAAACCAATAAAGCGAATGTGCAGAAAAAATATTTTAAATATCTTACAATTGTAAGGGTGATGAAAGACAAATTTCTATATGATTTGCTCATGTCTGTCTCTTTGACTGATGATAAGGAGCATCCTCTAGAAGATACAAAAAATATTGGCGGACATCCACACTCCTGCGTTTTTGAGGAATTAAGTTTTAACTATTTTGAAATTTGACAATGAAACGTACACTTGGCAGACTATGACTATCTGATTAAATACAATGTATAAAACCCCAGAAAAATTGTCTGCCACCATAATAGCCCTGCGTCGTAAAGTTTCAGCTCTTCAAAATGCAAAAATTCACTAATTCGTCCCGTGATAATACAGAGCCCTGCATGTCTGCCTCTTCGATTTTTTACATCTTCAGAAGTATTTTAAACAGGAGCCACAAAGGCAGACCAAAAAAACATTATTTAGTATCTTATTTTAATTTTTTTTTGCTTTAACTCAAAAACGCAGCGACGCACAAAAAAACTTGTAAAGACCAAATCGATTCGTATTGAGTTGATCTATCATCCCTATCAATATGAATCATGAGCAAATCATATACCCAAATTGCAGCCAGCACCCTAACTACAAAGATGGTTATTGGATAGCTTCAAATCATTTCGGAGCAGACAACTGAAGTGCCCGTTTGGATTCAGATAGAACATGAGTAGACAAGTCTACAGCGTGTAACGGAGAGGTGTGATAATCTGCCCATGAAACTGAACAACTTTTCCCAAAGAACATAGGTCATAGAACAAAATTAATTGTTAACCTCCCATTGAAACTGCATCAGCTGATAGCACGTTTTGAATGGGAGGTTAAATTTTGTTTTTCGTATTTCGATCTATGTTCCTTGGGAAAAGTTGTTCAGTTTCATGGGCAGATTCACATCCTTAAGTATTATCACACCTGTCCGATTCCGTTCCGTCACACGTTGTATAAAGCCCGGAAAACTAATTTATCTGGCCCTCTAGCGGTGTTAATGATGTCATTAATGTTCCTTTTTAGGATTCCGATACCAAAATGGTAAAAAAAGGAACCCTTATGGTTCGACTTTGTCTGTCTGTCTGTCCGTCTGTCTGTCACACCTCTATATCTCAGGAACCACTCATGCTATCGACTTGAAATTTGGAATAGTTTTAGAATATAGTTGCCCAACTTAATTGCACATGAAAGAATTTTGAAAAAAATATGATTATTAATGTAAAGGGGGCCATAATAGAGGGGGCCAATTTTCAAATTTTCTCCACTAGGTCGAGTGGAGTATCGGCTTCACTTGTGCATTCTAAAATATATTTTTGTATTTTATAAGTTAAAAATAAAAAATACCATACCCCCCCCCCCCCATTATCTCCGAAGTTTGTGAAAGGAAAATCTGAATTAATTACAGTTGACAGAAATTTATGTGAACATTACAGCAAAGATAAAACGATCTTTCTAAGTTGCACACTTTTTTTGAAATCTACAAATAACCTGTACAAACAAATTTAGTTTTGCGGTCCTAAAAATGGACTTTATTGCTTCCAAAAATACAAAAAAGTATATCGGAACCCTCGGCGCGCGAGACCGACTCGCACTTGCACGGTTATTTTTATTATTTTTCATGAATATCTCGAAAGTCTTCGCTGCCGGCTCCGAAACTCTTATCTAAGTTACTCCAGTATTAAAATTATTTGTATTCGCGAAGAATAATTCCTGACATTACTTGTACTTATATAGTGATTGACTAGATTTAGACCTAATAACTCAATAAATATTGTCGTATGACCACCAAGTAACTGATGTGTTTTGGTACTATCAATACATATTTAATAAAACCGTGACGTAGGTGAATCTGTACATTGATTCGTGGAAATTATGATCTTGGAAAACGTAACATAACCACTCAGGTCATTTTGAAATTTTTGTATGTTCATCTGTGCGTCTGTTCATTCTATGCGAGTACAAAGAAGAGCAAAAATGTATACGAGTACAAATTTTCAAGCAGTGGCGAATGTAGTTACAGTTTACAGTTGTTTTCTTCTTTCTTTATTCAAACTGTCTGTATAAATATAGATGAAAGACATAAAAAGAACAGAAATATTACTGTGCATTCACTCATTATTATTTGTATTCTTTTTCTCTTTAAAGGACGCGAGTACCTTACAGTTACAAAAATTACGGGATTTTTGCATTACAACTGTCATTAAAGCAATCATCACGAAATGGTCACTGTGGGTTGCTACTGTGGATGGTTACTGTCCATTGATGGTTAGTAACAGTCACGGGACGGTGGAGTGGGACAATTAATTGCTATGGAAAACTGAAGATGTCTTACGATTTAATATTTAAAATTAAATGATTTTGTTGAGCATGGACTGAAACTGGGGTTGAGGGATAAGAAACGATGAAAAGACGAACTGATTTTTTAAATATATGTGCTGGGGGACAATTCACGCAAAGTTATCTGATCTCTAGGCAAAGCCTGTACTATTATTATCATAGACTGATACACATACAAAATAACTAAATAAAAGAACAAACACTCGTGTACATTACACAAATTTTTGCTCTGGGCGGGGATCGAAACCGCAGCC
Organism: Athrips mouffetella; assembly: GCA_947532105.1. Lineage (NCBI taxonomy): Eukaryota > Metazoa > Arthropoda > Insecta > Lepidoptera > Gelechiidae > Athrips > Athrips mouffetella. The sequence continues at coordinate 15,416,849 of OX383974.1, forward strand.
CAAGTTGTAAAAGGCAGGCTCACTAACAACCACACCAACGGGCCACAATGCTACGATGGGGACAAGTGGGATTGTAAGTTAAAGAAACTAAGGAATTGTAAGAGCACCAAAAGCATTATAATTTTTAATTGTAGTTTAGTAGCAAATTGATAGAAAGTAAATTGGGTGAATCATAAATCTGAGTAGTTAAGCAAGTTCTTTTCGTTGTAGTAAAAGCAGTGAAAAAGGAATAGAATTGATTATATTTTATTTATTAAATGGTAACTTACTTATTGTGTTAGGCATCAGACCATTGACAACTTTCTAACCCTGTTTGTTGGTTTGTTAGATTCTCACAATTAAAATAATGAATATATTTTATCAATCATATCAGCGTAACATATCTACTTTTTTTTTCATCGATCACTTTTATCTGGCGTAGACTCGCTCTATTTGCATTGTATTCTGCATGACATTCAATAAGTATTCTATAAAGAATCTACATTGAATAAAATTATCTGAATCTGTGCTTGGTGGTTGCTTTGATTTTTATCGTTCGACCTTTTACTTAATTGAGACGTTGAGGTTTTATTGAGTGATATTTGATTGTTTTTTTTTATCGTCTGGTCCTTTTTCCTACATAAGACCCGTACTTTGTCCGAATCAATTGTCCACAAATTATTTACAATTAGGAACACTGGCAAGTAGGGTGACAACCTTAATGTAAATTTGATGGATGAGGCATAGTTAAAGTTTTAAGCATTTTGGAAGTGTCTTTTGTTGTTTTGTATTTCCAAACGTACCTAACCTTAATGACGTCGAGTTAGAGGATTATTACCGAATTATTACTGTAGTTTGTACAATTTACGTATTCCTACTAAACTGAAGATTATCTATTCCGTGTTAGGAGGTAATTATTATTACATTTCTTTCAAACTACTAACAGGACGCTAAAGCTTCTTTGTCTACTGGTCAATAATAGTAGATTAGTAGCCTAGGGCTGTAAGGCATCAATTGCAGCCGGAGATATTTAGGCGCACGAGCGCAGCGAGGGCGCCTATAGTTCGAGGGTGCAATTGCTGCTTACACCCGAGCTAACTACTCTGCTTTACATCTCGATTGTGAGGTAAGTAAGTAGGTCCTTATTACCACCAAATTTTAGGTCACCAATTAGCGCTCTAGGGTAATAATGTGGCTAGAAAAGCCCGAGGGCGGTAAGTTATTTAAAAAAAAATCACTTCACTCTTTCAAAACTCAATTACTTACCGCCCTAGGGCTTTTCTAGCTACATTATTACCCTAGATCGCTAATTGGTCACCTACAAGCCCCATTTGGGGGTAATAAGGACCTACTTACCGAATATGAGAGATGTAAATAACTTTTTACTTATCTTACCTGCTTTGAAATTTCGAGTCATACAAAGTCACGCAAATGTTTTGTTTACTTTAATAAAAAAATATATATGTTTCTTTTCTTGAAACAAAAGCGAACTTAGAAATTACGGGCCAGGTATCTCTAATTAAGCTTTCCGCCTGTGTAAGGAAAAACACATTCAAGAGCTTTTTTTACAATTACCTCTATTTTCGGGTATGATAAAGCTATCATGAATATAAAAAAAAACGCATTAAAATCGGTCCATCCGTTAAGGAGCTACGATAGCGCAGACAGATACACAGACAGATACACTCGTCAAACTTATAACACCCCTCTGTTTTGCGTCGGGGGTTAATAAGAATGAGCAAAGCAACTAAATACTCAAACGCAACGGATTGTTGACCAAACAATCAAATGAGCAACGAGCTGTGTCCACTATTTTGTTTGGGCTTTTTCAAACAAACTACTGAACTGATTCAAATGGTGTTTTCAAAAACTTGTCGGGCTTGTTCAGGTGCAACATTTAAGCTTTGTTCCGTGGCAATCAGTTCACTACAAGAGAAGAGACACGACCGCAAATTTAAAATCTGCTCCGCTGGTTCAAACTTCGTTTTCTCATAATATTATGTTTAAGTGAACCGATTGCGATGAATCAAAGCTTATAAGCCTGCCATTGCAAAGCATTATAGGAAATACTGTTTGAATTGGATGAATAGTTTGTTAGCGATTGACAATGAAATGAAATTTAGTTAGTTACATTTTTACAGTTTTTCTTATAATCCCAACTATCCATAGTCTGTCTCTGTTACGCTTTCAAGGCTGAACTGCTGAACCGATTTTGATAAAATTTAGTACGATGATAATTTGAACCATTGGAATTGACATAGGCTACTTTATTTCTAAATTTAATTCGTACAAAGTAGCGCGCAACAGATAGTGCAATGATAAAACGGTCGATTCATTAATTTAAACCATTGGAATTGACAAAGGCTACTTTATTTCTAAATTTAATTCGTGCAAAGTAGCGCGCAACAGCTAGTGCAATGATAAAACGGTCGATTCATTTTCTTTCATGTCGATCGCGCAGATACAGTCAAGAGCGTGTCAAGCTTGACACGTTAGACTTTGTACCGTCCTTATTGCTAAGGGTGAATTTCCACCAGAGCTGTGCAGGGGAGCTAGGCTAGCCAATAGGATTGCTCCATTTAACAGTGCATTTGACCAGCTATAAAAATGGCGCAATCCTATTAGATGTATAAAAATTTCAACGTGCATGACACGTTACAGGAATTTTGTAAAACTGGTTAAAAAGGAATTCTTACTAATTTGTTGTGTTTCAAAAAAAGCTAAGTTTCACTCCTCATTTTTATCATTACGTGGTATAACAACTTGTTCACTCGCGCGTAAAATATTTCATAATCGAAAATAAGACATGCGAAGCCAATGAACATTGTTTATAAACAATCACACGTGCAAGGTTTTAAGGAGGTTATTTTATCGTGATTTTAAGAAGAAACTCAACTGTTGGAGCAATACCTACTCCTTGAGTAAATTACGAGTATCATAAAAAAATATATGCTCTTGGGCTGAACACATTTCATCTGAATATATTTCTATTTGTTGGTATTTCGCCCATTAGGTTATGGGCCCAGCACGCTTCCACTAAATAAATAATAATATTCATAAAGTATGTTACGAAAAGTACTCTGAAGCCTGATAGATATAAATTTGCCCAAGAAACTGAACAATGTTTCCCAAGGAACATAGGTCGACTTCTAAAAAAAACATTTTTCATAATAAATGTGTTGTATAACTTCACGAAAGACGGTGTGGGTTCGTGAACAAAATAATAACCTCAAATCCACACTTTTTCAAATGTAGATATTTTTGACTAGGTATATGTGTAAAAACGTTAGTCTATGCGATTTGTGTCTGTGTATTGTGGTTATAAACGTGTACCTCATGTAATTACACCTACCACCTGTAATTACAAATAATTTTTTTCTTAACATCAAAATGTTTGATTACAATACGTTGCGTTCTGTCGTGAACTCTGAAATACACTTTTTTCTCGCATTTCGACCTGTCCTTGGAAAAGTTGCTTATTTCGTTAGCACACTTCCTTCAATCTCCTAATTAATTACTTTTCCTTACATGCTGCAGATTCAATGTTTTTTTTTCTCTACCACTGCATCGGCGTTAAAAAGTGCAAAAGGGTTAAGCGAATGGCCGCAGTCGGAAATTATGAAGGAAGTTAAATACATTCTAGTAATGCGACAAACTATATGCTGCATAATATATGCAGTTTATTATTTCAGTATACAAATACTTTATCCCTCGCCTGCCCTAATTCCAATTTATTTGGTGTCGATCGCTTCTATTTCTCACTATCAAACGCCACCTAAACATAAACTTCTTACTTTCTCACATTATCTTTCATACTGACCACCCATTTTTCATTCGGCCTTCCTCGCGCCCTCAATCTTTTTCATCCCTCTCATTTCCTCGTTATTATTCCATATCATGTCAAACGCTTCTCTCTATACTTTCAGTAATAGCTAGGCGCCACTTAATATTCTATACTATTAAACGAGCAATATTTGCATATAAAATTTGTAATCGGCTTCTCGATAACGGCTATAACTATTTAGATGAAATTTAGTAGAAGGGGGGTTTTGGGGACGAAAATTCGATCGAGCTAGGTCTCATATCTGGGAGAACACGTTGTCTCCGTTTTTTGAGCATTTCTTAAACATTGTTTGTTTCAGACATAGAGCAGAAACCTGTGGTTTCAGAGACCCTACAGCGCCATCTGTTAGCGGGCTTTCGTTAACATTATACTGAGCAAAGCTCGGTCGTTAAATATTTAATATTGAGTCGAATTTTTATATGCACATGGATGAATGCTTGTCTTCAAAAAAGTAGTATACGGGAAGTCGAAAAATGAGTCGCGGGGGTGAGCGCGGTATGTGGGGGGCACAAACGAATCGTTCGAGGTGAGCGAATCGTTCATTGGCTCTCCGGCTGTCACCCATGCGCAGAAAATAACCGTCATAGCCTGACTTATCCTGATCGCGCTATACCTAGTGCTGAATTAATAAAATTGCAACAATATTTAACAATTAAAAGCACATTCTCTTGTCTAAATAAGACTAATCAAAGACTATATAATTGTAGCTTATTTAGATTTAAATGACAGGGACTATAATTAAAAATTATGCAGCTATGTGAACCTACTTACCTACTTACAAATAAAATGACCTGACACTTATTAATTAAATACATCTTCTAAGTATAAATTAGGTACCCATCGAAACTTATCTCGTAAATAACTGGACATCTTAAATACTGTACGTGGTTGCTGATGGAATAAGATAAAAATATTCTTGTTTAACGCTATAACGTTACTTTTAACAGATGAAATTAATGTGTAACATAACTGTGCTTCCGTTAAATATGTTTTTTAAGATACGAGGAGCAGAAAAAATGTTTTGTCAGTTTTGATATGCATTGCATGTACCTTGTATATTTACTTAGCATGGAAAAAATATTGAAATACGAAAATAAATCAACTTTGAAACTGCAGCAGACGACGGGAGATATTTTTTTAAATTTAGTTTGACCTATATTTCTTATTTTAATGGCCAGATTTGCATCCCTGGAAAAATTCCATCCATTCCTTTCTACCATTTAATAGAAAAATATGTTTCCGTATTATAAAGTCCCGTGTGGTGCCGGCAAAGAATAGTACCAACCCGTCTCTACCCGTGGGTTTCGTAAGAGGCGACTAAGGGTTTATAATCCAGAGGATGGGCAGCAGCATTTTTCTGTGTATCGTACCATCTTACATACTGCGGTCACAAACAACAGCGGTCGCCAGCCGGGAAGCTTACAAGCGTGGTGACTATGGTAAATCCCCTCCTAAATACCACGCGTTTTTGCTATACTTCTGGAGGGAGCTCCCTGTTCTGCAGTGGAAGTTTTTGTTGTCTTGATGATGATTATAAAGTTGGAAACTATGAAACCAAATACAAATTGAATTCATAGTGATACACTTGTATCTATTGGATTTTATATTAAAATTATATGTTAAATGGATTATCTTAAAGCAAGAGGCAGGCTTCTAAACCATTCAAGCAGGTCGTGCGTTACTGTGATCAGTCCAGCCTTGACACTGGCGACCTGCAAATGACCCGGAAGGTAGATGAAAGTAGCACTGCAGACAATACTCGCAGACTTTCACGCGGTTTCTGGCCACCTAGTACTCAAATAAGAAATTCTACCAGACGTTTGACACTGAGTACTATTGAATTGTACTGAAATGTTTACTTTAGCCAGATAACGACTAGCGTTACCGAATTAATAGAGGTCAGCTTTTTTAGGTGGCTTTTGTGCAAAGCCTGCTTAGGAAGGTACCACCCTCTTGCCTATTTCTGTCATAAAACAACAGCGTTTGCAATACTGTGTTTCAGTTTCAAGGGAGCCAGTGAAATAAGGCCGCCACGTGAGACAAAAAATCTTAGTTCTTAGGTTGGGCAACGCGCTTTGCTGTATTATTAGGGACAAATTATGCCACTAATTAGACAGTGGGTGCAATGGGCGATTGTAACTACTTACCATCAGGCGGCACACCTGTTTGTTTACCCACTTGTGACATAAAAGAAAATAAGCCCCGCAGGAAAGACAACTTTTTTATACTTCGATATGCGAACGAAAACTCAAATAAAATAAAGACAGCCTATAAAAACTAATACGAGCATAAAGTCCAAAAACGACTACAAGCTAAATTGCACTAACTCGCAATGTTCGCACAAAAACGTTTCTTTGTCGTTTAATTCGACTTCCGCAGTGATCTCCAGAGATGGTTTGTTTAGACGCAACGGTAAACGTTTTTGCTTTACTTTTAAAGAATTCAGGCGTACAATTGGCGAAATGAGCATTTTAGGGTTTCGCTGCGTTTGAGTAAAAGCCACATACATACACAAAATTACTCTTTCCCGTCGGGCTAGGTAGAGACCACACCCCTCAACCTTCTACGATCTTGGCGTATTTCCTTTGATTCCTCTACTCTCATCAACCCTTTTGCACAAGCTCGTTAACCTGGCCTTTGTTTAGAACGTCCTGAGCTTGCACGAACGTTCTGAAAAAGGGCGCTTACAATATTATTTCCTTGTGAAAGAGTAGTAATGTTTTTACAGCTTCAGATTTTTGCTCCTTTACATGCGAATTTTGCCTTACTCAAATGAAAACAGAGGGCTTGAACGTCTATACACATGTGTAATAAATGACTCATCTTATCATTCTTGTCAGTCATTTAAAGATTCCTTTATTGGTTACGCATGTGGACTTACTAGTACGAGTAAGGCCAAGATCACTCGTACCTGTCGGTTCAAGACTTTGGACTTACTCGACTTACTCGTACTGTACTTGTAGGCTTATTTTTATCTGACCCCCACCCCCTGCTTACAAAGTTTTTTTGTAGTAAGCAAAATATTAATAGTTTATCCATACGGAACCCAACCAACTACGATTGATCTTGTCCGTAACCTTCCCGCATCCAATCTATTTGTCACGGCTTCACAAATGTGTGTCAAATTAAACAAGACCCGATAGATTACCGACCGGTTGTAAAAAATGTAATGATGCTAATTTGCCTGATTAATTTGAACAAGTTAAAAACTGGTTTCCCGAGTGGTGTTTGATTTTGGAGATGTTAGAGCATCATATTTGGAGTTTGGAAAGATCTATTAAAGAATTTGTAACATACATGCGCATTAGTAGTTATATGGAAACGACTGGTAGTTTAATTATAAGAAGCTTACCTATAACTTTATTATTATTTTTGGAAGACTACATAAAAATCTAAATAACTTGCTTAAATAATGCTTCACTTCAAATTCAGGTGTCTCTAGGATAGTTGTACGGTTCAAATTATATTATTTTCTGTAGGAAGCTCACTATAATGTGCTTGAATTTTATATTCCAGTGCTCCAAATTAGACTCCACTACGCTAAGTTTTGTACAAAGGTAATGATATTTTAAGTCATTTGTTACGATTTGATTATTTCAATTATTTTTTATTTACAATAAAAAAAATATATAAATTGTAAATAGTGCTCAAAATCACTTTTAAAGTTATTAGAACTTAATTTTGATGTTTTGTACCTCTTGAAAATCTTTTCAACTTCATCCTAAAAGCTCTAGAGTAAAATGTTTTTTTTATAGGAGGCACAAAATTTATCGCAGCATTTGATTCTACTACCAATCTACTTCGCGGTCGATCCCCAGGGGTGTATGTGCACATAATCGGTCTTTTCACGTGTTTGGTTTTGTGTATAAGTGTACAAAATAATATTTTTTTACCTAATTTTGATTTCATTACTTAGTACTTCTTTCGGATTGCCCAATTTCTCAGTAGGGCTTCTAGATTTGAAGCATATGCAACAGCTCAAGTGAAATTTCGTATAACAATTTATGCATTTACTACAAGGAGATTGTGCCTATTATACGCTAATTCTCAGCAGAATCACCCATAAAAGGGAATTAGAAAGGAAATCCTTTGCAAGGGAAAGTGGCGAAAGCATGCATCGGTTGCCATGGTTACCAAGCGCTTGCGCAGCCTCATGTGCATAGCTTTCCAGTTGATGCCGAGTAATTGCTATTTTATGAAGAATGGGCAATTCAGTGTATGTTGCGCTCTAGCTCTAGTGTTGCAGTTTTCTAAGTCTTAATGTGCATGGTGCTCATCACTTCATCCTTTTCTATATGTTCAGTTTACGCCAGTATTGCTCTATGGTATGGGGGATAAAAATATGTTTTCGTATTTCGAATAATAAGAAAAATGTTAAGTTTCATGGGCGGATCCACCTTATTAACAAAATACGTTCTATACAGGGTTTAAAAATAGTAGTTTAAGAAACCAGTTCTGTAAAAAGGGTTATTACAAACGAGTTGAAGCTTCGTGAACCCGAGACGCAGTCGAGCATCAATCGTAGGTTTACCACCGTCACTAGTTATATTTATTTATAATGTAGAATAAGATTGTATGAGTGAAATGAACTAAACTAATAAGTTTCTTAGTTTTATTGATTTTTCAAATAAAGATAAATTTATTTTATTCTAATAATGTCTCTCTCTATACTTTTTCATTGACCGTAGAGAAATAAAAAGAAACCGTAAGTAAATAATAGCAATGTTTACGTTCTTGTAAGTCCATTTTTCGAGCAAATGTATTGAAAAAATGTTTAAAACATATTAGGGGCTTATTTATTCTGGAGATTCACAGTTTCACAGTCTGACCCACCGTCGCAAAGTTACATGTCTGTCGGTCTTCTACAGATTGTACTTCGGAGAGTGTGCTCTGGAGCTCCACGAGCTTATTCCACCAACTCCATTCTACATTCGGGAGTCCAGACACACCGCAGGATATCACCCATACTTGGTTGATATTCCGCACATTCGCACAAAGCGCTTTGAAACATCTTTTATAATGCGCACGACTAAAGAGTGGAATTCTCAGCCTGCGTCTGTGTTCCCGAGTTCATATAACCCGTATCTACTCGAGTCGCGAGTCAATAGGCTTCTTCTGGGCAAGCTCGCTCCATCGTAGATCTCATCTCTGTCTTCAAGTCTAGATCAAGGTCAAAATTAAGCCCATTTTCAATAAAAATAAAATTAAAAAAAGATTAAATGCAACAATTTCCGTTCTAAGAATTAGACCCGATCATTTTCCGGCAAATAAATAACTTAAATTTTCTATTGTTACAGAATCCTGACAATATGGACGAATGACTGGACGCGCAGTGTGAACCTACCCTAATTTTAGTGAAATACAGACTGGTCAAGTGACACCTCTAGACAAGTAATAATAAATATGCAGCTCAACACTCGTTTACTAGTTACAGCAGCTTTTTTAATTATAGGTAAGTACTTTTTACAATATTTTTAACATGAAAAGACACTTTACAATTAAAATACACTAAGGGGCAAAAAAAAATTGGCCGCTCTGTTTTCTGACACATACTATACAAATACATAACATCACGCCTCTTTCCCGTCGGGGTAGGCAGAGACCACAGTCCTCCACCTGCTACGACCTGACATACTTCCCTTGCTTCCTGTACTTTCATCAATCCTTTCATACATGCATCAATCCTTTCTGACACACATTTTCATAAAATGATGAGGTTAAGTTAGCGTCAAAATATTATCTAAATGAAGCAAAAATTCAAATCAGATTAATGAGTTCTTAAATAAAGAAACTCATTAACAATTTTGTTAAAGATTACACATATCAAAAATATATATCTCTTACATTTAGCGTATTCAAATGTTTTATGTGTCGCAGGGGTTTTTCTTAACATTTAAGATATGTGTAATCTTTAATAAAATTGTTAATAAGGTTCTTATCTAAAGACCTCATGGATCAGATTTGATTTTTTATTCGATTAAAATAAGATATTGACGCATACTTTGACCCCATCATATTGTAAGAAAATATATGACAGAAAACAGCCCGGTCTTTTTTTTGCCGCTGAGTGTATATACAGGAGCGCCCTCCTGTCACCGTCATCCAACTGCCTATGGATTTTTGCGCCATATAAAATAATTTAAAGTGAATACAATTAAATTATTATTTATTATTATTATTATTATTATTTATTTATTTACAAGTGTAGAATGAATAAAATTTATTTATTTATTTGAACTAAAAAAGCTCAACAGGTCTAGATTTAAAAGCGTTAATTTTATTCGGTCGTGTAATATCTAGGTAATTAATGCGTTTTTATTAAGTAAGCGATATCTTTTCTTTTTCTTTAAGTGAAATATTCTGATTAATATTTCGGATGTACATTTAATGTGACGCTTTCGTTTGCCAAATTTTAGTTGGTTCCTCAGGAACAAATCCAATCGTTGGTCTAAAAATTACATTGATTTTTGTCTTCTCCGTACAAACCTTGTGCTGGCAACAGTAGAATTTGTATGCGATGGCCCAATTTTTTTGCAAATATTGTTCAGTTTTATTTCCTAAGAACTAAAGCTTGGACAGTGGTCTTAAAATATAACCCTGTATGTTGTTTGTAAGTGTGAACGCGTCGTCTAAATTCGCCTTCTCATGCTTTCGCAATATTATAAAACTTTCTCATATTTTATTGACAAACTAATAAAGATTTCAAACCACTCATTTTGCTATAATGATCCACGTCTAGATCATCGATCTATGGATCGTGAGCGACGCGTGCGCAGCTGTCAATAACCGTTAACGTGACACTCTCATTTGATCGATTGGAATTATCAAGCAGTGTTTTTTGATATGTGAACATTTGGCGCCTTCTACATTTATAAATATTCATAATGCATGTCATTTCCAACCTTATTTGTCAGTTCTGATTTGCAAATTCATTTGCATATTTTATGCTGGTTGTTTATGTAAACGGGGTTGTAATTAATATGTAACCGTAAAAGGGCTTATTTGGAAACTAAATGCAGTAACTTTTACTCTAAAAATTCAAATAATTCTATTACGACTTCCAATTGTACGGGTAAAAACTTTAATTCCTTTTTGATAAATAAAAACAATCCCAAACAGTTATCCAATCCCTTACAGTTTTTTTTATTTACTTGCCTACTTTAGTAATGGAACTTATTTATAAATCCCCTGCTCCTACCCTGCCCACCTTACTTCGGGTCGGCGCAACATGTCCCTCGCTCCCTTTTCTCTATCGGCCGTCATCTCAACATTTAATTTTTTCTTTATTACTCCTGCGCATAATTTCATGCTTCTAGTCTTATCGGTGGTACCGACAAAGAATAGTACTAACCCATCTCTACCCGTGCGTGTCGTACGAGGCGACTAAGGGTTGATGAACCAGAGGATGGGCAGCAGCATCCCTCTGTGTATCGTATCATCTTACATTCTGCGGTCACCAACAACCGCGGTCCATGGTGCCAGCCGTAACGCTAAGCGTGCATGGTGACTATGGTACTTCCCCTCCATATTGTTTCAACAAAAGCTGGTATTTTGGAGGAAGTTCCCTGCCCAGTAGTGGACGTTTAATGGGATGTCATGTTGATTCTTCCCGGTTCAGGCTATGCATATACGGGATGTGAGAGACAATTTTCCAAAACTGAAAGGGCGTGATCAATCAACCAATATGAACAACTTTCAGTGCATTAAACTTTCAAGATATAAAAAAATAAAACGGCCTCTTCTTACCAACTGTCCAGCAAGTTTCATGATTTTTTATGCAGAGGCTGACATTTTTAATTTCCAGAAATGATAATTTACTGAAAGTTGTTCACTTTGGTTCACTTATCGTTTCATTTCAGTTTTCGGAAAGCTGCCTTACACACTGTTCAGTATGAACTGTCTTTTGTCAATCAGTGATAGAAATTTAAGATTTATAAATTTTTGTTCAAATCTACCAAGTAAAAGTTTAAGTTTCACTTGTGCCATAAAAGTATAAAACTTGCAATGTAACAAACATTACCGCATAGCAACGCGTGCGCATCGTAGCTTTGCACTGAACCTGATTTTTTGCACGAATAAAACTTAACGGTGGTTAGGCGCTACAGGCTGTTTTAAAATATCCGTTGCTACTGTTTTTTGAAGTATTAAGATCTAAGTGGAACTCTCAATTTATTTCTAACTACATAAGATCAGCAACGCCTAAGATCTGACCGGGAACGTGATGGATGTCCTTTAGCATTTTCATGCTTCGGAAGGCATGCTAAGCCATATTGTTCTCGGTTACAATATATACTAGAAAGGTAGGAATTGTTAATCTAAATAATAAGTCATAAATCTAGTTGATCGTGTTTAATGAGCGCCACTGACAGCAAATAAAATAGTGGAATAAATTCTTAATTTTGATGTATTTTTTTATAAATATTTCATAATTTTTAAAATTACAAACAAATTAATCCGAACACACAATGGCGAAACACGCTAAGAAGTTTATGGAACAGAAGTTGTTTTGTTTTCATACAGTCATGAGGTTAAGCTTGACTCGCAGTGCGATTTTCGTCTTTACGCTGATTGAGATAAGCGCGGGACCAAGTCCAATGTGTCAAGCTTGACTTGCTTTTGACTGTACCTAGGGAAAAGTTTTCCAGTTTTCTTATGGTCTTATAATCAACTAACCTTGTAATCATAAAATAATTTCTGACCGATTTTAACTGTATTAAATTAATAAATTTACCGCGGATAAAAACACCTGACGACCCACTTAATGCGTTTTTTGTGCGCCTTGTATTTAAGCACCGAACGTGTGTAACGTGGGCAATGGCTAAGCGCCAACCCACATAACGAGTTTTTATCCTTGCGTTACACTTGCGGCCATTCAAAAATGTGAAGCAATTTTGTACATCAGCTCGTAAATATTATTGATCTATTTATGTCACATATTTCATCAAAATGTCAAAAGCAAGTAGGTATTTAAATTCTCATTACTTTCTCAAAGAAACATGACTGTGTTAGAAATTTACACATTTACGGTTACAATTATATTTATAAATATATTTTGTTTCATATAATATGAAATATTATATTAAAAAAAAAATTGTTTAGTTTTATTGATTGACCAATGAGTATGTTATTATGACTTTAAATGGTACCTAAAAACTACACGATGTAAACTAAATAACATGTTTTTTGAATCGCAAATATAGTTGCTTTACTTTCACCTGCGGGTTGCTAATTAAGACATTTCCATTTACACTTTTAAGACATTTAACTGTTAACTGTGTAAAATTACAGTTTTTATATTTCGGCTTCCGAACAACCACATTAATTGTTCAATTATCACAAAATCTTGATAATGGTTTTAAGTTACACATTGTTTTTGTCCACAAATGTACTTTTACAAAAGTAAGTGTATCTTAAAATGTATGTCGTAGTACTTTTCTGTCGAAATAAATGTGTCTACCGTTATAATCGTTTAAAATACATAATTTTAAGCTTATTCGTACTTCACTTGATCAAAAATTGTTCCATATGGTTCAGATGACCTACTTTTTTTTACTCTCGAGCGGAGCGAGAAAGGTATTGTGGTCGCAAAAAAAAAGTTTTTATAATTTTCTCAAAAATGTTCTATCACTAAAAGCAAGTCTCCTCAAAATGTCCGTCCGTCGGTCGGTCGGTCACGCTTTGGCCTAAAAACGAATAGTCCAATGGACACCATATTTTAGATTTAAGAGTTTAATCCAAATCCATCGAAGGATTCTGAGTGGTTTCTTGCTGGCTCTCATTTTGATGGTAGCTGGCTTACAACGAAAATAAAAAATTGCAATTTGCTCAAAAACGCCTCTTGCGATCTTGATGAAACTTTGCATGACCTAGAATTTCCATGCAAGGTATCTTGCGGCTTTATCTATTGGTCTGTGAAAATTTATATAAGGGCTGTCCCCTTACAACTAAAATGTAAAAATGTGATTTACGCAAAATTCAGCTTATTTTAATACATTTTAATTTGCATTCTGAATTGGTTATCCACCCGACTACATATTTCATTTCAACCTTTTTTTTAAAAAGGTAAGTTTGTGTTTCAATATTATTTGTATGGAATTACAAACTTAAGTTTGCATTTGGTACTTGTTTATTCTCTGCAGCCAGCCACTGTGATCTAGTAGTTAGAGCGTTCGGCTATTGATCTGGAGGTTCTGGTTTCGATTCCCGGTACCTTGCAATTTATATCCCGTGTGGTGCCGGCAAAGAATAGTACCAACCCATACATACCCGTGGGTGTCGTAATAGTCCAGTAAAAATACGGTTTTGCAAAACATTAAATGCTAATAGCTACTTTTTTGTGTATATCGTATTTAAATATGATGTTAAGACGCAATATTTACGAATCCACCTAAAATTTAAAGCGGAATATTTTTTTCGAATAACAGCTAAGGCAAAAATAGTAATAGACAATTATATACTTTATATCATAGATAAACGTATACTTTACATATAGGCATCAAAATCCACCATAAATATATTTAAAAATATCAATTTATTTCAAAATATAAAATCTCCACTTATTTTTACATATAAGGGCCAATAAAGTCGAGGTAAAATAATAGGAATAAACTGAGCTAAACTCAACCTTTTTAAATGTAAGTGATTCTTATATATATTCACAAAAATGCCATACTAAATAAAAAAAAAGTTTTTTGTAATCGCTGGTTTACAATGATTTTGTAAACATTTATGTTGGATTTGCCAAAAATGTGATTATATAGCACTATTTAAATTATTAGAAAGCAAAACGGATCTATTACTATTTTTGGTTGCGAAGATAAGCTGTATTTAAATTTCGTGCTATAAAAGTTAAACAATACAAAAAAGCTAATATTTTTAGGTGGATTCATGTATAATATGAAATTCTGAATATATAGCAAGCCGTAAATAAAAAAAATAATCTATTAACATTTTTTTCCGAAATTCCATATTTTTTTAATGTTTGGACGGCAAAATAAATAAATAAATGAAGTAAATTTAGGTGGATTCCATTAAAAACCTTTATACAGAAATATAATCTATCGATCTGAAAAAGAATCACGGCTATTATCAATTATTTCCGTTTCGCCATACAATCTCTCGTAATTTTACTGGAGTATAAGAGGCGACTAAGGATTGATGAACCAGAGGATGGGCAGCAGCATCCTCTTTTGTATCTTACATCTTACTTACTGCGGTCACCTACAACCGCGGTCCATGGTGCCAGCCGTAACGCTAACAAGCGAGGTGCCTATGGTACTTCCCCTCTACATTTTTCCAGCAAAAGCTAGAATTCTGGAGGGAGCTCCCTGTACTGTAGTGGACGTTTCATGGGATGTTATGATGATGATGATACTCCTTGATATGTAACGAAAATTGTATAGCAATCCTAAAAGTACGTGTTACATTTATAGGTTTGCAATTTCGATGATCAGAAGCCGCCAGAAGCGCTAGAAGTTGCTCCAAACTTAATAATTTATAGCATTCCTCATTAGAATTATAGAGAGAAACCGATAGCATGATATAAATTTTATTATATCGCTTTTATTACATCTAATACATATTAAATGCAGCGATAAATTATTATATTGGCGATATATATCGACTTTCATTTGTTATTCGCCGGATGTGATACAGCTTGGGTAATGTAAAGCGGCAGACTTTGGCTCAATTGGCTTGAAGTAAGGGTGGGGAAATTTTTCGCAGTTTGGAGGAGAGGATTAAAAAAAAAATTATGAACACATTTACTTCGGGATTAGTACGTATACGTATTTACCTGATCAATAAGTAGTGTTACGTTACAAGCTAAGGATTTAAGTGATTTGCCAATGTAAGTTTCGAACTTAAGGACCAAACTCCGTAATTCTCTTGTCATGGAGTTCTTTCTCCGAGTCCTGTTAGATGTTTCCCCTAAAGGTCTTCTCAAGTCTTCTTTTTTAAGGCTTCCTAATCCTTTTGAGTACTTAATTCTTTTATCTTTATAATTCTTGTCTTCCAATTCTTGCGTTTGGTGTTGACACTGAAAATGTTTGCTGTAGAGTAGGACTTCTCTTTCTAACATGGATCGCATGACTTGCTGAATCAATGGTTATAAGAGTTGGCAAAAATATGATATTTACAACGAAAAAAAAAACCCGACCAAGTGCGAATGCGGTTCACAGAAAACATCTACTTACAAAGTTTCAACAATATAGTTCTTATAGTTTCGGAAAAAAGTGGCTGTGACTTACGGACGGACAGACAAACAGATAGACAGACATGACGAATCTATAAGGGTTCCCTTTTTTGCCATTTGGCTACGGTACCCTAAAAAGGAAAAAAGAATAAAAGACATAAATCTATAACAAGCAAGTTGGTGAATCCCTTAACTTGGATAATAAAGCATATTTCAAACATACATTCTCTACTTGGACCATTCTATGAAATCGGCGTACATTTCTATGAGAAATCCTGACCTAGAGAGCTTGGCTATAAATAATCACAAACTCCACGCTACTGTTAGAATCTATCAATGGCCACTAATATTTTAACTTATCATTTTAACACCACTTCCTACTGACATAGCTAGGTAATTATAACCAGTTCCACCAGTTTTGCTAATAAGGGGGTAGTGTCACTTAATAAAGGTGTTACCAACATGTGTTAGTGCTGTATTGAAGTTTTTTTGTTACGATGAAGATCGGATGCATGAATGGAAATTTATGTCAGTAAGTCAGCGAGGCACGAATGAGGTACTCATCATCATCTCGTGTCAGAGTTGTTGAGCCGCCAAAGGCTTCTGATATGGCTCATTAACGGCTGCAACCGTATATATACTCTGACACCAGGGTTTGTGAGGTCGGTCATCGACCTTGCAACCCACACGATATGATGATGAGGGTGACTTTTAAATAGTTCTTGATAGCAAAACATATGCATATACTCATGATACTGAACAACATTTCTCAAGGAACGTAGGTCGAAATACGAAAAACCAAATTTGACCTCCCATACAAAATGCGCTATCAGCTGATGCAGTTTCTATGGGAGGTCAAAACTTGATTTTTATATTTCGACCTATGTTCCTTGGGAAAAGTTGTTCAGTATCATGAGTACATTCAAACCTCTTTCTATCAAGAACTAATTAAAAGTCACCTTTAGTAGTCGGGACCAGCTTAACGTGCCTTCCGAAACTTCCGAAGCGAAGCTCAACTTACTTTTCGGACAATCAGATGATTCATTCTGTAATGTCCAAACCAAAAGATCGAGAGGAGAGTGGAGGTCGCACAAAGGGAGTATTGTTTGGAGAACCTCAGGATTGAGAGCCGACCACTAACCACTACTAGACCATGGAGGCTGTTAATGAGGTACTGTCAATTGGGAATGAATGAATAACACTTTATCTACACTCATGTCGTAATCTTTGAATTATGAGTCAAAAAGTTGGTACATAAGGCTGAATATTACGCAGATTATGCATAAAACATTAAAAAGTTACCATTACGTAACGATTTTTGTATGAAAATTTTGCAAAGGTGTTACGTAATTTAACTTTTTAATCATAACATAACACTTGGATAAAATTCTTCTTGAACCTAAACCTTTTTAAAGAAGACTGAATATAAGGTCTTTTAGCGAGACGGTTGTAAATGTAACAGTTTTTCTTAGTAGCTGTCAAATATTAGTAGCATATTTACAAAGTGTGCCTTTTAAACAACCTATTATTTTGGAGCAGTTGCAGTAGCAGTTACTATAGTTACAATTATTTTATCTGTAGTGGAAAATATGCGCGCGCAGCCTGAAATTAGAAGGAAATAGATATTGGATTTGCCGCCATTTTCAAATATTTACCTTTTTCAAGTTTTTTGTGCCCGTGAAAGTAATGTGAAAGTTTATTGAAAAAGAAGATAAAGTGGTGCAGTCAGGATACTGCAGTTACACCAGAAGATACTCAATAACTTATGATCTTCTCCCATATTAGTCTAGGACATTTTATGACATAACCTACAATGAATTGGGAAAGAATGAAAATCGAAATGAAAACCATGTCTTGTTAAGAAAATGTTCTGCTTGTATATTTCAAAGAAGACCTAGCGGATGTATTAAGGCGGCTTCTTCAGACTCATATCAGAACTGTAATATACATAATATAAGTTACCATTGTTGTTTACTTACTTTTGTTTAATTTTTATCATTTTTATAAGTAAAGAAACCTATTGCATGAGTGAAGATAAAGTAGTATACACAACTGCATATAATATGGTATTAAAACACTCGTTTGATGCTATTATCACATTCGGCTACGCCTCATGTGATAAACCCAAACTCGTGTTTTAATAACCTGTTTTATATGACAGTTGCATAAACTACTATTATTGCACACTAATAAAGAAACATTTACACATAATGAATATGCATGATGTTTTTTTATTTAAAAAAAATATCCTCATTCAGTTTAGTAAAACAATTTCTCGAATAACTATGAAATTGAAAAAGATATAAGCCATCGAACAATTGTTTCTGTCTCTTTCTAGCAAAACGAAATTTAATAAGAAGTTTATATGGCCGTAGTGGCATATGACGTCACATGCCATGTCGGATCTCTCTGTCTAATCGGCGCGTAATTAATAGTTTTAAATGCTTATATCAGCCGTATTTCTTAGCCGATTTTAATTTTCATTTAACTTTTTGTCATCTCTACTACGGTTTTTCATATTTTGTTAATAAATGCGACTAAAAAAAATTATGCATATTTCCTATTGCAAAATAATGTGTCAGTGTCAAAATAATATGTTGATTTTTATTGTTTTGTTGCCAAATAAAGTGTCAACAACAGATTTACTTTTGGATTGGCTAACTATACTATTATTTTCATCCTTGTTGATGCTTTCTGCCAAGCAGGTGTTCATGTTCATTATTTTAGAAAGTAATACACTGTTTATTAAGAACTCCTGGGAACTCCTAGGACTTTTTGTGTTAAATTTTACGATCGGCGTTTCAATCCACACCCATCACTATATGAAATTTTACCGATTTAAGTTTCGACGCTACAAGAAGACAAAACATTTTTTTTTATTGGGAGTCGTAGGGTTATTGGCCTACGTCTACAATTTAATCAGTCTGGTAGCACCTTTCACCCTGACATGATACAGCCATGTTTAGACGCCCAGACTGGAATACATCAACGGATCCAAGCTACTTATCATTTTCGCAAAGCCTTCCTACTGACATTGATAATTCTAACCAGTTGCACAAGTCTCGCTTGTTTAGGGTCTAACTCCATTTATCGGGGTGCTTTAACTTGTTTTATTGAAAATTTAGTAAGTAAGTATAAGGTGTAATTTGGGTGCTGATACTTATGATGTTCTGCTGTATCACCAAACAAAAAAACTGACTCACTCACAAACTTTTGTAAAACATTGAAAGTGGAGTGTTAACTGAAAATGAATAAAAAAGAAGGACTTTAAGAAAGATGATATCTCAAGGTAATGAGTAAAGTAAATGTTGAGGTGTCAAAATTTAGAAGCATTAAGCGTGATTCTCTAAACAAATTGGGTTCGGGCCATCAGAAGTCAAATTCTTCGATATAATCCAGTGATTCCCGAGTGACTTTCAAGATTTCAAAAATTAAGAAGGTCTAGAAAAACTATTAAAAGTTAAATCATTATAGATGTATTAAAAATCAAACACTATTCTATATTAAAAGGATACTATTAAGTTTTAAAAAGGAAAGCTTTTTTTTTTTTTTTTTTTTTTTTTTACTATGTATGGGCTTACTCTTGACCTCGATCTAGCCTTGAGGACAGAGATGAGGTCGACGATGGAACGAGCTTGCCCAGAAGAAGCCTATTCACTCGCGACTTAAATAGATTCGGGTTATAAGAGCTCGGGAACACAGACGCAGGCAGAGAATTCCACTCCTTAGCTGTGCGCATTATAAAGGATGTTTCAAAGCGCTTTGTGCGAATGTGCGAAGCTTGTCTCAAGATTTGGGGTCCGATTGTTGAATATATCACTGGGTGATACACAAATCATCATGAAAAAGAAAACCACGTGATCTTCATTTTAAAAGTGGAAAATGGTAAAATAAACGTACATAACGTTTATACGTTTAAAATATAACGTTTAATTGTGAATTTCTATACATTATGATTAACTTTTTTAAAGTTTTTCTGGCTTTTTTTAAATAGACTCCTAAATCTAAGATAAAGTCGCCGGAATCAAGCGAATGAGCATTTTCTTATTTATTGGCCACTGTTTGACTATTACAGAAGTTGATTAGTTAATTAGTGATATTTTTCTAGTAGATCTGATTTTTAAATAAATCATCCTAATACACTAATATGCTACAAAATATTTTAATAAATAAAGAAAAGAGAATCTTAAGATTTATCGAGTTTCACGGCAGTGACTAGAAGTTTATTCTTGGTTTCAAGTGGATTGAAACCCTTACAATCATAAAACTGATATATAGAGACAGAAACGGACCGGACATAACACAAAGATGATATATCGAAATCGGTTCAGCTGAAATGTGGGAGAATTTCTCTCAGACATTATCAAGTGGGTTAAGCTTTCTTTATTGCCTTAGCTGTTGATTTGATTCTATATGATTTGTTTAACTGCTCAGTAACAACATTTTGAAATGTAATGTTGTTAGAGAAGAAAGACCAGTTTAGTGCAATTAAACTTCCAATATTTTTTCCGGAGATTTGAAGTATGGATAGACTCCTGAAAAATCTGATAGCTGTCGATTTGTACTAGTGGTGTCTCAGTAAAATCAAAGTTGAACGCGAAAAGATAAGTGTGTAATCGCAAAATTCCTAAATTTTATATGGAATTTTAAAGTTTTTAAGAGATTTCTGAAATGGCTGACAGCTTTAATTTCTTTCTACGATCAGAGGTAAACCAAAAACATGTATATTTTCTAATACAGACAGTTTTACGACCAAGCGGCATAAAACGCGGCACCTTTGATATAAAAACGTGTTTTGATTTAATATTTCAATCAAATATAATTAATGCAACAATAGAATGCCCAGTAGCCAAGAAAAAGTTAAAATAATAGGTGTATAAAAATGCAAAATGATGGACGATTGTGTTGGAAACATCAAATTAAGATAATTGGCGAGATAAAAATGCAAAACACTTCATCGGTATTCTGACACCGTTGGAGTTAAGTCGGGCCTTAAATAAAGCGAATTGGGTAAAGCGATCGGAATTGTAGTCGTTTCAAAAAGGATTGGCTTGGCTCTTGTCGATGGAGTAACTTCCAGTCCTCACGTTGTATCGCGAGCTGTACATAAAGTATGAATGCCCTTGTTTATCCCTGAAACTTTAGAACATATCCCAAGGACATAGGTCGAAAATTTTCCATTCAAAATGCATCATATCATAATCATATCAGTTGGTTCATTATAATAATTTATTGTGAAATTATATTCAGGTTCATGACAAATTTACATCTTCTAGCTTTTTGTTACATTTTATTTTTCTGCATAAAAAACTGTCATTTGAAACTGTTTGAAATTCACTTCAGGGATAATTTACAGTTATACATAATATCATTGGTGTCAACAAATTGGTACAAAAATACAAAAGAACTTACAGACCATCTCTGTCTTTCTTTATGCTTTTTAATATCAGTCCACTACTGCGTAGGTAGAAGATGCTACTCATCGTTTACATTATAGTATATTATACGTTTTTTCTTGTCATAAGCTTATTATTTAGATTAACGTTTTCATTAGCGATGTTAACGTTACAAATGATGACAAAAAAATAAGTAGTTTCTTTTAAGTTTCAAATTACATTTATAGCTGATCTATTGGGATGTCTGAGAAGTATTATATTGTATTGCTACTGTTTGGTACACATTCATAATTTTGTGGCCTTGAAAATTTCTAAATTGTGTAAAGCAGCGTGATACGCAGTATTATTTAATTATGTAAGAAATTTTTCAAATTTTATTTATTCGCTACTTTTCTGGCCCCAACGTTAAGTGTGATGCATATTTATTTTTTTGACGCGGACACAGCACCACGCGACATTGATTCGCTGTTCTTTGTGAATTTTAAACAGGCATTTGATATTTTTTTCTTTGGTTACATTAACCTAATATGGAAAGGCTATTGATTTAAATTGCTTGTAATTTGTTCGTGAAAGTTTTCGAAGTTTATAAGGCGGTAGAAATTTATGGTATCAAATTCAAATAGGTAAGTAAAAAGCGACAACTATTCATTTTAACAACGTAGAACATGCAAAAATTCGTATCTATATGCGTAGTAGTTGTAATGACACCTTTAATCGTAAGTGAAAAGAAAAACAACAACAATAAAAGTGAGAAAGAGACAAGAGGAATACCGTACGTTCTACATAAACAGATTCGTGGTAAAGACAATTTGGTGTAAGTACCAGGAACACAGAACTCGCTTGGAGGTCTGCACTGTAATCCTGCTGAGGTAATAGCCACAAAAACAATGAAAGTAACGGGGCTTGTCGGAATAACCAACACCTAGCACGATGATTCCTTCGAGGAAATTCGAGCTAACCACAAGTAAGACTTCAAAGAAAAATTGCACAGAAACCTACATTTTTTGATCTAGATGCATGCACAGTCAACTTCCCATAGAAACTGCATCGGCTGATGATAACGCATTTTGTGAAGGAGATCAAATATTATTTTGAAAAAAAAAAATGCTCCTCAGTTCCTTCAATCAAGGTGTAAAGGATTACACCTTGTTTATTAGTAGTATTACAAAACTCGTAAACTTTGTAAAGACTTCAACAACGCTCTTCGGCTTTTTGAAACAAGAAAAAATACCAAAACATAAAAGTTTTCGCGCTCATATGTTACACTAGCTGTTGCCCGCGACTCCGTCCGCGTGGGGTACTGAAAAACGTAGCTAATGACTTTTTACCATGGATTAAACTATCTTTTTACATTTATTTTTGCTTTTGCAATATTTTTTTGTACTCCTCTTGTTTACGTGTAGACAACTTGCCCACTATTCTCGTATGTGCAAAATTATAATCGAATCCCACACGGACGAAGTTTAAAACGGGTTTCTTTATTTCTTGTACAAAATAAAACCTTTAACGAAATTTGAGGCTCAGTCACTTTAGCTTCTGTAGCTACTGAAATAAGAGCGGAACAAAGTCCAATGTGTCTAGTTTCACATGCTTTTACCTGAACATGTTTCTCCATACGAAACCGTAGGACTCTAATTTTATACAAACTTAAAATTTTGCGTACCTCCTCTCTGAGTGAACAGCTGTTTGCAATGAAACAGTTTTTAGTTGCACGGAAAGAAGCCCAACGCATCATTGAAAACCCCGTTAGAATCGTTCCAGTAGTTTGTGAGTAAACTCCGCGTATCTTCTGTATGAGTGAACCGTTTGCAATGAACCTAAGCTTAAACGATGCAAAGAAGTAAGTTAATTACGTTATTGAAAACCCCGTTTGAATCCGATTAGTGTAGTTTGTGAGTTATTGGCGTTGCCGCTTGAAACTTCGCGTACCTTCTGTCTGAATGAACTGTTTGCAATGAAACTAAGCATATATATTGCAGAGAGTAAGTCAAATACGTTGTTGAAAACCCTGTTTTAATCAGTTTGTGAGTTATTGGCGTTGCCGCTTGAAACTTCGCGTACCTTCTGTCTGAATGAACTGTTTGCAATGAAACTAAGCATATATATTGCAGAGAGTAAGTCAAATACGTTGTTGAAAACCCTGTTTTAATCAGTTCAGTAGTTTGTGGGTCATTTGCTCCGCCACATGAAACTTCGCGTACTTTCTGTCTGAGGGAACCGTTTGCAATGAAACAAAAATTTTATGTTGTACGAAAGTAAGCCAAACATATGATTGAAATTTTTTTTTGTATCGGTTAAGTAGTTTGTAAGTTGTTGTCGCACAGGCAGTTTAATACTTTGAATTAGTGTAGCTTCTGATTGGTTGAACCGATTTTAATGAAACATAGCCTATATATTGCTCGGAGTTAAGCTTAATCTACCTGTGAGAACCGCGAGAAAATCTGTTCAGTATTTTCGGAGATTAGCGCAAACAGACAGACAGAAATACGGACAAAAATTTCAAAAAAAAATATTTTGTGTTCTATTAGTCCTTTCTAATCGCCCGCACTAATTTTTTGCTAGATTCATCAAAAGTACAGACACACGGTTTCTACTGTTTTATTATATCTATAGATACTTTAAGAAATTACTTTCCAATTTGTTTGCAGCTTCCAAAATACGCCCTTTGACATGATTTGATTCTTAATTATTATAAGATATTATCAGAGTCATTCATCACGTCAGGGATGTAAACATTGTACATACTTTCGTTGGCCGGCCGTGCCTTTCCTCTACAGATAAAAGCAATCTACCTAAAGAGCTGGTGAAAAGAATTAAAGGTAAATCCCACAAACATATAAAACAGTCTCTAAAACACTATTTCATCGTGGGTCAATTTGAACACAAAGTGACTCCAGACCCTCTTACCAAAACCGTGCGTTAGGTGTATGACCCCTGCCTGCACACAATCTGTATAAGCAGATTTTTTTAGCAGTCAGGAATTGTAATAAAATATTTGTCAATTTATGAAATAAATAGATTTAAATTTAATTTTTTTTTTTTAATTGATATTCGAACAAATGTCTCAGCCAGTTCACAGAACCTATGTCAGGTTTCCAAAGTGACTTGATAAAGGCTCTAGACGATGACTAAGCTTGGAGACATTACTTAAGTACTGGAGATTGCTAAGTTTCTCTATCAACTTCACTCTCGCTGTCTTACTTAATTACTATCCATGGGACTTGTTCCTAGTTCTAAGAAGTCTTGAGAATGTTCGAGGTACTCGCAAACGTCAAAGATAATGTTTGTAGTATTTACAAAAGTGAAATGAGTAATTCCTGTTCGGAAAACGGGTTTAAATAGATTTCGCAAAATACGGAGTGTTCTGAACCGTAAATTCAAATTTTAAACAACTTTTCCCAAGGAATATATGTAGGTCGAAATGAAAAAAACATTTTTTTGATTTTTCGTGCAAAATGCACTATCCCATGGAGCAGTTTCTGTGTAAAGATGAAAAAAAACCGGCCAAGTGTGAGTCGGACTCGCGCACCAAAGGTTCCGTACCACTAAGATAAAAATACCGTCTCAGTTATGGACGAGCAGGCACGCAGAAGTGTATCAAAAACGCGTGAGTCGGACACGCACTTGGCCAGTTTTTATTTTTTATTGGTATTCTATAGATTATGCACTATAATTTTCAATTTTCACGTTTGTAAGTGTTCCCGTTTTTATGATAGAACTAAAACAAAAATCGAGCAAAAAATCTTTTAAAAATACATGTTTTATCTTGATTTATTTTTTTTATTTTTAGATTTTTTTGGTATAACGGCAACAGAAATACATAATCTGTGGAAACCTATTACGGTTCATGAGATACAGCCCGCTGACAGACGGACAAACATCGGAGGCATATACCTAATATGGTCCCGTTTTTTCATCATCTGGGTACGGAACCCTAAAAATCTTGTTTCGATTTATGTACTTTAGGGATAGTTGTTCAGTTTTATTGTTTTTATCATCGGTTAGTTTACTATTATGTAACTTGTGTTCACGGTTTAGTTTCAGGAGGTTTTTTTGTAGTTACGCGGAATGCTCCAATTTTTATGACGATGCAATGGCAGTGTGAAGTCAACCCAGAGGCGTATGCGTTACAAAATATGTAAAACTTATATAGGTTAATGTATACGCTTCTGTAATAAGGTACCCACTGATATTAATAATAATAATAATAAAAATCATTTATTCACTTACACAGTACATTACATATTATTTACAAGTTATCAATTCTAAAACTATAGGTACTACAATTACCAGGTATAATAACAAAATATTACATTAGTCTCTAGTTTTTTTTTTGTGGTGTACTGTGGTAGCGAAAAGGTTTCCTGACTCAGCATTGACCGCAGTGGGACTGCGATGCTGTTATTCTGCCAGGACCTGTGCTCCTGCGCACACTCTCGCTCTCACATTACTAGAACATTTTTCATTTTTAGTGAGTCTAAATTAAAACGTAATTTTATGAAGTACATTCCCTATACTAAGTACAAAAGTAACCTGTGTTATAGGGAATGGATCTCCAAAAAATATTATGTGAATGAAATGGAATGAATGAATTAAAACAATTTTATTGTGAAGCTGGGTGTATGCAGTGAAGTGCGGACGTGTGTGGTGTTTATTTGTTCTATATTTCAAAAGAAAGTTATTTTATATCGAATAGCAAAAAAAAAATAATCCAGGTTCTTATTAGTATACTTATAAGTTGATAATTAATAATATTTGGATTACAAACTAATTATGAAATTGGAGTAAAACGCGGGTGAACATACGAGTACCGTCGACTCGGCAATGGATATTTCAACATTCATCAAAAACATAACTATTAAAAGTTAATTTAATTTTTGAGTTTTAATTTATATATTTTAGAAAAGGATTTTCCAATTTTTTTTGAAAAGTATGTGATATTAGGATTTGAATAAATGATAAATTTAATGCAACATAATATATAAACTATATGAGGCACATAATTTATTGCCTATGTGAATTACTTGAATATTTGAAATCAAGCATTTTTGATTCTGTAAACTGGGTCAGTGGAGCGTGGTGCGAAATGCTGATCGAAGAAATTGAATTGGGAGTCATGATTTATAGATAGAGTTTTTATGTTTACAAAACTGATATTGAAGTTTACCGTTAGATAAATTCAAAACTGTTATCAAGCAAAAATTATACAGGTTGTAAGGGACAGCCTTACGAATACTGAAAGAGCATGATCAGTCAATGTAACTGAACAACTTTAAGCGAAAAAAACTTTCAGGAAACGAAAAAAAAAATCGGCCTCTCCATACAAACTGTCTTATCAAGTTTGCAATTTTGTATGGAGAGGCTGATTTTTTTTTTCATTTCCTGAAAGTTTTATTCGCGGAAAGTTGTTCAGTTACGTTGACTGATCATGCCCTTTCAGTATTCGGAAGGCTGTCCCTTACACCCTGTATAAGAAAGGTTATTATAAAATAACAGATTATCTAGAACACAAAAATCCATGGGATTAGGCTACGGTTCTAACAGGATAATTCAAAATTAAAACTGACTTATGTTTATTGTATATCAACCTTGTACATTCAATAGTAGTTTATGCAACTGTCATATAAAACTGGTTATTAAAACACAAGATTGGGTTTATCACACGAGGCGCAGCCGAGTGTGATAATAGCATCAAACGAGTATTTTAATACCATATTATATGCAGTTGCGTATACTACTTTATCTTCACTCATACAATAAGTAGGTACTTACTTATAAAAATTAAACAAAGTAAGTAAACAACAAAGGCAACTTATATTATGTATACTACAGTTCTGATATAAGTCTATAGAAGCCGCCTTAATATATCCGCTAGGTCTTCTTTGAAATATACAAGCAGAACATTTCCTCAACATGGTTTTCTTTTAGATTTTCATTCTTTCCCAATTCATTGTAGGTTATGTCGTAAAATGTCCTAGACTAATATGAGAGAAGATCATAAGTTATTGAGTATCTTCTGGTGTGAGTGCAGTATCCTGACTGCACCACTTTATCTACTGTTTCAACAAACTTTCACATTACTTTCACGGACACAAAATACTTAAAAAAGGTAAATGTTTGAAAATAGCGGCAAATCTAATATCTATTTCCAAGTCCTTTCTAATTTCAGGCTGCGCGCGCATATTTTGAGCCACAGATGAAATAATTGTAACTATAGTAACTGTTACTCTAACTGCTCCAAAATAATAGGTTGTTTATATGGTACACTTTGTAATATGCTACTGATATTTGACAGCTACTAAGAAAAAGTGATATATTACTAACGGGCTCTCTAAAAGACCTTCTATTCAGTCTTCTTAAAAAAAGTTTAGATTCAAGGAGAATTGTATCCAAGTGTTATGTAATGATTAAAAAATTAAATTACGTAACACCTTTGCAAAATTTTCATACAAAAATCGTTACGTAATGGTAACTATTTAATTTTTTATATATACTCTGCGTAATATACAGCCTTACGTATCAACTTTTTGAATCATATTTCAAAGTTTACGACATGAGTGTAGATAAACATATTTAAAAGAGCGCGTGGGTTTTTATTGTCGCTTCTTTTTTTTTCCACCATGGCGCCACCTTGTTTGTGAAGCGATGTAGTTTATTAAGAGATTTTAATATCCAACAATGAATAAACGATTTTGATTTTTTTTTCTGAACCGTCCGGAATGCATCATTTGTTTCCTTCAGGACCACAATGAATGAGCTCGTAAAATGTTAAATTGTCAAAATGTTGAATCCCACAATGTTTGATTCGCATTACGTTGAATTTTAATTAACTACCGAAATGATGAATTCGCAAATATTTTACTTTATTTGACATCAAAAACATTATGTACGGTACACGGATGTAAAGGTGGTATAATGAAGGCGTGCGAAAAAAACCATGCGGCTACAGATTGCGTAGTCACGTACCCAATTAACAGGTACTTGTTAATTCCGAAAGGCCCTTCGAAACTTTTGATTCACAAGAAGCAATGCATTTTGATTTCTTTAATTCACATGGGCATTGTAATTTATCTGAACGAAGACATGTGAATAAGCAGGAGTAGATAATGAGAATGAGATGTGAAAAATAAAAAGAGACCAACGGGTCGGTAAATCAAGACCTATACCTAAAATTTTTCAGCTTGGCAAAAGCTTACCAACACATTTTGCAGCTATATCAAGACTGTTGTAGAAAAAACAAGTTTGTAAAACAATGTTATTTTTTCGGTCAAATATACTCTGGTTCGTCTGGTTCGTGGTAGTTTGTCTGGTTCTATGGCTGCAAAATGTGTTGGTAAAAAATTTAGGTATAGACGAAAATAGTTCTCTAGTTCGGATCCGTCGTGTGTATTGAACCAGACTTTATAAGGTCGGACATCGACCTTCCAACCCACGTTATTATGATGATTGAACCAGCAGTTCAAGTAACTGGAAGGCATCATAACATCCCATGAAACTTCCACTGCAGGACAAGAATCTCCCTTCGGAACTCCAGCAAAAGCGCGTGGTTCTTTGGAGAGGATTCACTATAGTCGCTACGCTTGTAAGAGTTGCGGCTGGCGACCACTGTTATTAGTGACCGCAGTATATAAGATGGTACGATACACAGAAAGATACTGCAGTTCATACTTCCGTTCATAAGCCCTTAGTAGCCTCTTGCGACACTCGCGGGTAGAGATGGGTTGGTACTATTCTTTGCCGGCACCACACAGACAATCATGAGTAAATAGCTTCTTTCGGTAAACTTCTTTCGTCGTCGTTGTCGTGGTCAAGAGCCAAGTATATTTAAAGGTCTTTTCAAAGTTTGATGAGGTTGTCGATACTAAATTTTTATTGCGTTTTTGAAGCAAAGAAAATAAGCTGTGAGTCAAATAAGAGTAGAGTAGCTAAACTCCTAAGCTGTGAAGCATCGAACTTGTAATTCTATACCAATACCAGAATTGGCACCAACAATTTTCCTTATAGCCAGAGAGTGCCAACCGCCATGTTTCCCACCCAGGGTAGTACCTATATTGTAACTTAAGCGCAAACAGTGAACTGTATCAACGGAAGATAGGAGATTGTTCCGCTGAGTAATGAGCTTGTTCACTTGAGCTATAGGGTTAGTCAGTTTCTGTTTATTTTGTCTAGACGAGAGTTCATAAATATATGGAGATGGCGACAAGTATCGGCGTGTCTTTTGATTATGTTAACTTTGAACCTTGAGATTTTCACACCTTTAAGCGTAGGTATTTGGTCTTAATTTGAAAGATACCTTTTCCCATTCTTGAGAAAAAGGGTCTTGACAGTCAGACAGACGGACAAGGAAGCGATCCTACAAAGGTTCAGATAAAAAAAAATTCTATTGGGAGCTCCCTCCAAAATTCCAGAAAAGACGCGCGGTCTGGAGAGGAAGTACAAGAGTCACCGTGTTTGTAAGCGTTGCGGCTGGCAACATGGACCGGGTTGTTGGTGACCGCAATATGTAAGATGGTACGACACACAGAAGGACGCTGCTGCCCATGCTCTGGTTTATAGTCCCTTAGTCGCCTCTTACGACACCCACGGGTAGAGATGGGTTGGTACTATTCTTTGCCGGCACCACACGGACTCTATTGAGGTTCATATCCCTTAAAATGAATGAGAAAAGTGACGAAGAAATAAAGAACTAAATGTTGCAAGAGATGTAGAGAGATGGTGGGGATTTTATCAAAAGCAGAATTTCAAAGATTTTGACAACCCTAATAAAAAGCAGCTAGCACTGCGTTGTGGGCGACATGCGCCGGCGTCGTTGTTTCTAAATTCAAATCTTCCGCCATTTCGTATGTGAAACACGCGTAATAGTGAACGGACTTTACATTATTCACCAAGCTTGCAACACTCCAGGATTCAGGAGTGCAGAATATGATCATTTGGTATTCCGATCGCATGCAGAAGATTTGCACGATTAAGAGAAATTTTGTTTTGTATGTTTTTGTTAAGTTAGAGGAAAGCGTAGGTTATATGAACCAGATTAAGGAGATAAGAACCTAAATTTGGTGTAAAAGAAATGACTGAGGTTGAGAAGGGAATGCGGAGATGGTGTTGTTATGTAGAGCGAGAATAACGAAAGTGATATAAACGTAAACGCAAATTTTGAAAAGAAAAGGCCTCGGCAAACGTTTCAAGACCAAATTCAGGACGTTCTGAATAAAGATCAGACTAAAAGTGCTCTAACTAAACTGAAGAATGTGTATGAAAGGGTTGATGAGAATATAACAAAAGCTCAAAACATATGTTATGATCTTAGCAGATGGACGAGTCGAATTTATTAACGTTGTAGCCTTTCAAACCTTGAAATCGTATC
Source organism: Athrips mouffetella (assembly GCA_947532105.1). NCBI lineage: Eukaryota > Metazoa > Arthropoda > Insecta > Lepidoptera > Gelechiidae > Athrips > Athrips mouffetella. The sequence continues at coordinate 15,447,625 of OX383974.1, forward strand.
TGACATAGTCCTTAAGTAATTATCTAAAAAACTGGCTAAGTGCGAGTCGGACTCGTTCACCGAGGGTTCCGTACCACTAAGATAAAAATACCGTCTTAGTTATGGACGCGCAGCCACGCAGAAGTATATTGAATTTGCGCAAAACCGACACGCATTTGACCAAGTTTTATTATTTGTTGTTATTTTTTAGCTTATGCACTATAAGTATATCAATTTTCGTGCTTGTGAGTGTTCCCGTTTTTATGATAGAGCTAAAACAAAAAATCGTACAAAAATTGCTTAAAAAGCACATTTTTAGTATTGAGGCCAGCCTTCATTTTTATTAGGGTTCCGATACCAAAATGGTAAAAAAAAGGAACCCTTATGGTGCCGCTCTGTCTGTCTGTCTGTCTGTCCGTCTGTCTGTCACACCTCTATATCTCAGCAACCACTTATGCTATCAACCTGAAATTTGGAATAGTTTTAGAATATAGTTGCCCAACTTAAATGCACAAGAAAAAATTTTGAAAAAAGTATGATTATTAATATAAAGGGGGCCAAAATAGGGGGGGCCAAATTTCAAATTGTCGCTACTAGGTCGAGTGGGGTATCATATGAAAGGGCTTTACTTGTACATTTTAAAATATATTTTTGTATTTTTTTAAATTTCTTAGTTTTAAAGTTATGATGAAAAATGTTAAGAAAAATACCATTCCCCCCCCCTTATCTCCGAAGTTTGAGTAAGGAAAAATCTGAATTAATTACAGTTGACAGAAGTTTATATAAACTTTACAGCAAAAATAAAACGATCTTTCTAAGTTGCACAGTTTTTCAGAAATCTGCAAAAAACCTTTACAAACAAATTTAGTTTTGCGGTCCTGAAAATGGACTTTATTGCTTCCAAAAATACTATAGGTATATCGGAACCCTCGGCGCGCGAGTCCGACTCGCACTTGACCGGTTTTTTATTTTTCATTTTTATTGTTTGTTGTTGTAGCGGCAATAAAAATACGTAAAATGTGAAATTTTCGTGAAATACACCCCGCTGACAGAAAGACAGACATCGCAGGGTACCCTCAAAAGGAAGAGGGGCCAACGGCTTCACGTATGCTGTGTCACGCTACTCAAAAGTAGCTTCTGAATCAAGCCTTTGAAGTAACTGGTCGGTAACTCGTTTCTCTTAGAGTTTACTAAGACTCAAACAGTACAGTGCACAAGTGGCATGGCGGCGGCGTTTCTCTTAAAATTTAGAGACAGACTTAAACAGTATAGTGTACAAGTGGCGGCGGCGTATGTCTAACCCAGCCCACATTACTCAAACTGCATCTCACGCATGCATCACTTTCCCTCGCTCCATCTACTGGGTCAAGTACTGGGTCAAGTAGAACCGGCTAGGATAGAATAGAAACGTTAAAATTGAAAGTAAACGTAAGTAAATTTTAATTTGTGGGCAATAAAAAAATGAATTTGTGGGTAATTGAATGGTTAAATGTAGTTGACTGGCTGTGGTTTTGGATTAAGAAAATAATGAAAATTTCGCTACCGCACACGAATAGGCAACTCTCCCAATCCGCGCAAAGCTCGGAGGGTAAAGGCAAAACTTAATAGCTGACTTAAAATGTGACAGACTTTATAATTAATTAATATTCTTTGAAAAATTGTAACTATCGTGGGTGCTGAACACAAAACAACATATTGCAAACCGTAAACTAACTTATACTGCAAAGCTTCTCAAGCGGTATAGGTAATCGATCCCCAGAACTTCACATGAACGCAGAAACGCCAACTCGCTTAATTTATAAACGTAATGAAATCTATCCTAGTACCAAGAGATTAAAAACGTGCCTTCCGAAGCCAGTAACAACACCCTCTCTAGACAATGAACGAATTCAAATGTTCAAAATCTTAATCTACTTACTATCATAAAAGTCGTTTTGGATATACCGAGTGGTGAGGAATGAATTGTGGTCAGCATTGTCTATGTATGGGGTAAACGGTCATCTGATTCAAGCACTGAAATCTCTCTATGAGGATTCCAGTGCTTGTGTCAGAATAAACGGGGCGTACACTGAATGGTTTAGCATCGAAAAAGGTGTTAGGCAGGGATGTGTAGCGTCACCTTGGCTGTTTAACCTGTTCATGGATAATTGTTTGATTGATCTGAAAGAGAGTATGTGTGGACTGAGAATAAATGAGTTACTCATCAAATGTCTTCTCTACGCTGATGACCAAGTTGTACTTGCGTCATCTGCTGACGAGTTGCAGGAGATGGTAACAATGATGAATGTGGCTTTGGACAGGAAAGGAATGAAAGTAAATGTAAGCAAGACTAAAGTAATGGTACTTGAAAGAGGGGAATGTATGACAGAGTGTACTATATTAATAGATGGTGAACAAGTCGAACAAGTGAAGGAGTTTGTGTATCTGGGCTCAAAGTTTACGAGAGATGGAAAGTGTGAAAGTGATATTGAAAGAAGAGTGAATGCTGGAAACATGGTGAATGGTGCCCTGCACGCCTTTATGAGGAGTCAGAAGGTGTCTCACAAGGCTCGTTTGGCTGTTCATGGGGGAGTTTTGGTACCAACACTGATGTATGGCAGTGAAAGCTGGGTATGGCAGAAGAAGCATGAAAGTAAAATTAATGCAGTGGAAATGAGAGCGCTAAGGAGTATGATTGGTGTTAAATTGAGTGACAGGATTAGAAATAGTGTGATAAGAGAACGGTGTGGCGTAAAAGAAGACGTAGTGACCAAAATCGAGAAAGGGATGCTGAGATGGTTTGGTCATGTAGAGAGGATGAATGAACGAAGATTGACGAAAGAGATCTACCAGGCGAAAGTGAATGGAAACGTTGGAAGGGGAAGGCCTAGGCGAACGTACCAGGACCAAATTCAGGACGTTCTGAATAAAGGCCAGGTTAAAAGTACCCTAAACCGACGAGCATGTATGAAAGGATTGATGAAAGTACAGGAAGCAAGGGAAGTATGTCAAGATCGTAGCAGGTGGAGGACTGTGGTCTCTGCCTACCCCAACGGGAAAGAGGCGTGATGTTATGTATGTATGTATGTATGGATATACAACGTGGAACGGAAAGGTGTGATAATACTGTGTGTGATAATACTGTAGGGTGTGATAATACTGTAGGTGTGATAATACTGTAGGGTGTGATTATTTTCACACCTAAACGCTAACCTAACCTAAAGTATTATCACACCCTACAGTATTCTGTAGGGTGTGATAATACTTTAGGTTTGATAATACTGTGCCCATGATACTGAACAAATTTTCCTAAGGAACGTAGGTCGAAATTCGAAAAACCAAATTTGACCTCCCATACACGCGCTATCAGCTGATGCAGTTTCTATGGGAGGTCAAACATTGATTTTGTTCCATGACCTATGTTCCTTGGGAAAAGTTGTCCAGTTTCATGGGCAGATTCACACCCTTTAGTATTATCACACCTGTTACACGCTATATAAGGTTCTAATGAAGTTAACTGGACAACGATGATTTGGGTTAGGATACATGTCGCCCGCTATAATATCTGGTCTACGGCCCAGTTGTCCACATTGTGAACTCAAGGGGTATTCTCGCCCACATTCAAATCTGCTAAAAGGGCGAGTTTATCATTTGTAAAAACTTAGAGAATAACTGGCCAAAATCATACTAAAGGGCGGCGATATGATGATGACTTCGAATTACTACGAAATAGTAAATATGTTTTTTTTCCGTACTTCTGCAATTCCAACGCTTGTTTGCATAACATGGATATGCATTTGTTAAGGAAGTCCGAGAAAATTTCATTGTTTTTATGGACTGAATTTTGCAGTCGACTTAGTTTTTTCTTTTTATGTTACAAGTGAGCAAACGAGCAGGTGGGCCACCTGATGGTAAGTGGTCTCCACCGCCCATAGTATCCACTTGTCTTATTAGTGACAAACTTTGACGCTAATAAGACAACAAAGCGCGTTGTCCATCCTGAGAACTAAAATGTTATGTCCCATGTGCCAGTAATTTCACTGGCTCCCTTACCCTTCAAACCGAAACACAGCAGTGCAATCACTACTGCTTCACGGCAGAATCTAGTTTAAAAAACAGTACGTATTTAAAAGTTATATTCAGCTCAACATATAATAACTTTATCTCTATAATGCTAGTGCACCCTTTAATGTCAGTGCTAAATGCCTGTGGCCCATTTTATTGTGGTCATAAAGAGCTTGCGCCTGTCTTTTATGGCTCCCTGGTAGGTAAATTGGTTATTTAATTGAAAATCACATACACACAAAGATAGTTTTAAAAATAAATAAAAAATTGGTTGCTTTGCATTTTGTATGGCTTTCCCGTACCAACTTGCGCCTTCATTAGAGGGTAGGTATAGGACGACCAAAAATTATCTGGGTTTACGACCCATGGTTTTTTGGAAAAATTTATCAATTTTATGGTATGAGTGATAAAAATAGTTATTTGATATGCAAGGCAGCAAAGTTGTAGTTATTTGATATGCAAGGGAGCCAAAAGCGAAGCGAGTAGTTCAAAAGAAGAATCCTGAGCGTAACGTGGGTTTCAAAGCACGAGCCACGAAACACACGATTTATCACCTCACTACAGCGAGGAAAATGCTAACAAATAGCACCACTACCTTATACTACAGGGTGAATTTGAAAACATTCGACAAATTTTGAATAATACAAATTTTGAGATTGAGTTCAGGCCACGAAACTGAACAACTTTTGCCAAGGAACATAGGTCGTTAGACGTAAAAAGAAATCGATCTCCCATGCAAAATGTATGGTCAGCTGACTTTACTATGGACCCATGCAAAATGTATGGTAAGCTGACTTTACTATGGAAGGGTAAATTTTTTTTTCGTTCGATGACCTATGTTCCTAGGCGAAAATTGATCAGTTTCGCGGTCTGAGCTTAATCTCAAAATTTGTCGAATGTTTTCAATTTTACCTTTATTATCATCACGTCCTTTTTCTTTCTACGCAATAAACCTTTTCCAGGCTAGCGGTCAAAAATGAAATTTTGCACCCAGATTTTGATTGAAAAGATTACAAAAACCGTTTAACGGCAAAATATGACTTTTGCATGCAAATTTCGAGCGATAAAGCAAAGTTTTCCAAGCTAGTGAGGTGAAAAATAACTTTGAAGCACTGAAGGTAACATAAGTAAAAAAAATCACTGAATACAAACAGAAGGATAAATAAATAAGGATTTCTTAAATTGGATATACTCACTTATAAATGATGCTACCTTATAGTAAATTTCCATTGACAAATTGTCAACAAAACACAATTAGTCATTTATAGACTTTAGAGTGATCAATTTATTGGGTGATTCCCTTTGAAGCCCCGTGTCAAAAAATTGAAGGAATCTAACAGAAAACGCAATTATTTACGCAGTAAGTTGCAATACATTTTCATGAATTTTCCATTTTCCGGGAACTTTATGGAAAATTGACATAGGGATCATACTATATCAAAAGTTCCCTGCATCCGATCGGGTATTAAAGAGCTCTTGCTAGAGATTCAAGCAACTTTACTATAAAATAATTAACAGTAATAAACAGTCAAAAACACATCAGTTGCACTTGTACCGTGGGAGCACGCAAATTAAAACATTTATAAATGGCTGCGATTATTTTTGAAATGTTTGTACATGAATCCACCGGTTTAAGATCTCTTATTTACCTACGAAAAGAGATGGGGTGGTACAGTCAATAGCACATCAAGCTAGACACTTGTAACGCGATACTGTCACACAGCGTTTGTAATAACAACGGTAAAAAGCCTTTGTTTGTACTAAGTTTTATATGCTTTTAACTGTGCTATTTTTACAGCCAGTGGCACAAAGCTGCTTCAAAGTTAAGGCTCCTTTAAATCTATTGGCGTCTCCTTCGTTGACGACTAAACATAAAGTGACATAAATAGTTTTGAAGTATCTTTAACTTCAAAGATCTTTTGTGCAACTGGTGATGAGTCGGTACCACACGTCACCACGGACGCACATTGGTGAGAAACTTTTTGACCTTGAGCGGGTCTCTGGTTTCAGGCGTTTGTAGTGTAGAGCTGGTTCAGTTTACGAGTATATGTAGTTTTGTTTCTACGTGCTTCCTGTCGTGCTTACTCACCTGCCTTGTTATCTGTACATTCACCTACCTAGACCTAATTGTATTTTGAATGAGTAATATGTATGTAATAAGATGTAAGTTTATAGGGTCATACCATAAATCCCACGGGGCGTTGCTTAGCATTCTTGCCGCAGGGACCTTTGAAAAAAATTATCATCAGGAACAGACAGGTGCATTTATTTTATTTATTTAAATACAATATTTCAATACCTTAATTAACCACAAAAAATGATAAATAATTGTAGTCAGGCGCTTGAAAACAACGCGTGCTTGGCAGGAACAAACAGTAACAACAGACCGAAGCCTATTAAAATTTATGCAATGGAAGCTCCCCCTAAACAACGCGCAAGTATACGTTGTACAAAACAACTCTGGCTATGACCATTAATGCGCAGAACACGAAAAATGAATCACGGGGGTGAGCGCGGCAGGTTGGGGCAGGCGAGCGAATCGTTTATTGGCTCGTCGCCTGTCACACATACGCAGAATCTAATCGTCAGAGCCAAACTTATCCGCACGCTATCTACTATACGAGTAATATGCGTTTCAAATGAGTATAGGAATGAGATTAATTTGCGGCCGCAATAATATGAGGCTGTCACACTAACTTCACTCTTTATCAATTTAGATTTGCACAACCACTGGGAACCCATGTGAAGTTAGCCATAGACTAGTACTATTCTCATTTGAAACGCATAGTATACGAATAACGCCGAAACCATAAATGTGCCGTTTTTCCAATTAGTAGCCTTCGTCTTAGCACAAATAACGTTATTTTATAGACCACGCCAGACCTCCCAGATAGTTTCCAGTGTGGTCCAATAAATACTAATGATGCCACTCAATGCTTTATATATGGGTTTTGAATTTAAGTAATAAAACCCTCGTTACAGTTCGTGGAATTACTTATTAACCATAGACATTAACTTTTGCAACTTTAGGATATTGCCGTTCGTTTTTGTAAGGTTCTGGGATTCCTGAGCTAAGGGTGCCAGTGCCCGTGACCATAATATATTCGTACCTTTTGATTACATAGACGCATGATTGCTGCACAAAAAAATGCCATCGTTAAAAAGGCATCGCTCTCAGTCGCTTCATGGCGCAGGAACCTTACATGTGCTTTGAAATTCAAATTTAGAACCATTGTTGTAAAAAAAACATTCAGGAAGTTCTAAATAAATTCCAGGTTAAAAGTATCCTATACCGACGAGCATGTAAGGATTGATAAAAGTACAGGAAGCGAGGGAAGAATCTCAAGATCGTAGCAGGTGAAAGACTGTGGTCTCTGTCTACCCCGACGGGAAGGAGACGTGATGTTATGTCTAATGATGTAAAAAAACGCACGCTCCGCTTGCGACTGGGTTTTTAAAACCTTGGGGACACTTATTTGTTTGAATCTTAAATGAGACTGTCGTATCTACCAAAATATCAATCGAAGAGCTAGCCGATTGAAGTTTTCACACGATTTGTTTAAGAAGCCTCAGATGTGAGGTGCTAGAGTTAAGAAGAGTTATTAGTCTACTGCAAACGAACGAAGTCGCAGGAAAAAGCGCGTGTAGAAAAAGTAATACTTAGAGAAATTCAAATCTTCTTGTCCCAGATTAACTTCTTCAAAAGTTTATTTTATTTGATATTTGTACACGTGTACAAATGAAAAGAAACCCGATGCTAATTATTACCGTTTGTACTAAGATTTCGAAACAAACTGTGCTTATTTACACAAATTGTATTTTTCCGAAGAAAGTTGCACAATTTCTACAAACAGTGGACATGTGTACTTAATAATTAGGCCAAGTAAAGTGCTTTAGTAAAACATGAACTTGTTGGTACGGTTGGTAGTTATTGTATCCGAATTTGCTATTCATTACAAAAAATCAGAGACACCTGGTACTATAGCATACCCACAGAAAAATAAGAGTAATAGAAGGAAGATCAAAGAAATGATGCGTCACAAGGTAGTGGAGGCGTCGTTCTATGAATTTGACGGGTTATTTTGAATATTTCCTATCGATCATCGATGATGTGACATTTAAATTTGGGACAAATAGTAAAATAAATTAGCAAGGTATCTATTCCGAGCGAAGCAAGGAGGTCCGAAATCTTTGAGAATACCAAACCACTATCTTTATCAACTTTTTTGTCACCGATTCATGAAACGGCCAGAACCTTGGACCAAGCAATGCTCCCATTTCGTTGGCTAGAATATTAAAAATAAATCTTTTGTCTCAGCACCTGCTGGATAAACAATTTTTCTAGCGCATTAAATTTGTTTATACACGATCAGCTGTTGTAAATGATTACGCAATGCAGTTGCAATAGGTACTGCATAGGTGCCAAGATCACTTTTGATAGGGAAGTGGCCCAGATACCGCAAGGGCACTAGGGTGACGATTTGTAAAGGTACGCATTTATACATAATCAGCAACTCAGTCAAAGGTGGTCACTATCTAAAGGATGCCACACACAGGAGTTTTCAAAGCCATTAGTCCATTAGGTTATTTCTTTGGAGATATGGTGATCTTTTTGAAGAAATTTATTCTACCAAGATTCTGTTTTTTTCAGTTGTCAAAATTTGTGTCCTTCGAATGGCACTTCATTTTTTTTTGGTATTAAAAAGGTTTAGCTTTGGATCAATAATTTTCATGGTAAGTACATGTTTGCGGCAAGATTTTTTTTGGCAACATATACACATAACACGAATGTATGTACGATCCAACGAGCAACAAGGTCGAAGGGATGACCTCATATGAAATTTTTGGTACAGTCAAGAGAGTGTCTAGCTTGTTTGACACCTCCTTATTTCAATAGCTGCAGAACTTAAGTCGCACTGCGAGTGTCAAGCTCTACCTCCTCTTGAGTTTACGTTTCGTTCAAAATAGTGATATGTTCAAAGTTTTGCAGTAGGATCTAAAGTAGAAGGTACACTCGTATTCAATTATACAGAGTAGTAAGCCACATTGGTACGATGTTTTTTCGAAGCAGACATACAGGCGAAGCAGACAAAGACTTTTTTTAATGATAGAGTATTGATTGGATGATTTGTCAAGTCGACAGTAAGATAAGGGAATCTGTCTTCTAGGCAAGCTCGTCCCACCGTCAACCTCATCTCTGTCCTGAGAGCTAGATCGAGGTCAAAAGTAAGCCCTTTGACCATTAGAAAATCTAACAACTTTTACTCTGTCGTTTTTAATTTGACTGTTTCAATAGTTGTGTTTGAATCTGTGAAGCAAAAGTACCATTGTGTATAAAAGTTTTATCCCAACTTGCATGCTTTATGTCTTTATTTTATTTTCTTTGAACTCCCATCGTATGTTGATCCGCTATCGGGCGATAGTCGCGACACTTCGCACTAATGCAATTCCCTAGTACCACGTTAGCTGCGGGCTCGGCCTTAAGTTTTATAGAGGCTAGAAGACCAGCGATTGTACAGATTGTAATACGGGAAAACCAAATTTTTTTGTTAGTAAGACGGCGTCTCGCTCGCACTCGTCAGTCTATCCAGATTAAGCTCGGCTATAGGTAATTTGTTAAAATTAGCACTCGTTCTCTACAACAGGGTTAGATGGCGTAAAGAGAATAGAAGTTTTAGTACGTAGAAAAAAAAGTACTTTTTGAGCAGGTCATGAGTTTAGAAGACCATTGATTGTGCAAATATGGTGCAAATAGTGGTTTAAAATGTTACCTTACATCCTCACGAACTAATTAAAGTAAGGGCTTTTGGGCAAAGTCCGGAAGGGCAAAGATTCTGGGGAATAAACATCTCTTTGCCTATTTTTTACGTAAAACAGGAGGGAGCCAGTGAAATTAGCGACACATGAGGCATTCCATCTTATATAGTTCTCGGTGTGGGCCGCAACCGCGCTTTGTAAATTGCTACAAATAAGTATGTGTTATCGTACACTTACTGGTGGCCCACTTGCTTGTTCATCAGTTCAATTATTTAATTAATTTAATTAATTTAATTAATTTAATTAATTTAATTAATTAATTTTATACCTTCACTATTTCGTCGATCACAATGATAATTTTTACTGGCTCCTAAACTAATAATTAAATTAATCAGAATAAATCTGATTATACAGCGTAAATTTTTATTGATTACTCCCGAAGCCCAGTGATTCTACTCCGCCTTACTATGCGCTATGGAGAGTAGAATTTTTTACTCGAAATATTTTTTCCTTGGGAAAGTTGCTTGTTATCATGAGTAGAATCACTGGGTTTCGGGAGCCAAACTAATCAAAATTAACGCTGTATGTTTTGAAATGTGTTCTTATATCAAGCAAGAGGCCAATATCGTCGCGATGTTCATGGCCACCCGAGGCAAAGTTTGCGAGTACTCTTATCTAGTATTTGTTAAAGTATTCGCTCGCTTAACACTATCTGCTACTATTACTTACCTACCTTCAACATCGCACCGTGAAGTTCATAGTTTTATTTTATTAGTTTCATATTTATTGCTGCTAAGTATTATTTATTTGGATACAACGAAAAATACAAAACCGTGAGAGATATGTATTGCTGTCACTTTTTTTTTAAACTTAACAGACAAATCGGCTTGGGGCACTTTTAATCGCATATTTGTAACCGATTTGAGGTGTATCATAAAATCAAATCTCAATTTTTGCGGATGATAATAGGCAACCCACTAGTATCTCCCAACATTCTTCAAAATTACCTGAATCGTATTTTACAGTGGACAAAGGCTTATCTCATTGAATCCAACAATATGCACAGTCTACATAATATAGGAAAAAATGTCAAACTACCACCATTGACTCAGTGCCCCTTAAGACTATGAACTCCCAGAGAGACCTTGGCGTTGCCATTATGCACAATCTAAAATGGATAGTGCATTAAAAAAAATAACTAAGAAAATAGAATTAGCTATTTTAAACATGATCAGAAAATCTTTTCAAACAAAGAGTTATTTATCAAAATTTACAAGACATACCTACGCCCATTGTGGGAATACGATTTTTAAATATGGAGTCAGTCCGTAACTACTTTCAAAAGGAAGCATATCAACTTTCTTGTGATAGTAAAACAAACAATGAAGCTAGCCTTCGAAATGTATACTATGAGCAACGCTTAAAAGCTTAACTTTAAGAACACTTCCTGTAACCTGGTGGTGAAACTGCCAATACTACCTAGTTAGAAAAAAAATCCCTTATGTGCCCATGTATCTAAACAACTTGTTCAACAGATCATTGGTCAATTAAAAAAAATATGCACACGTCTTGATTTATAGCCTTTATAAACTCCTTTTCCCAATTTCATACTTCTAAACCCACTGGTTTGAAGCTGTGCGTTGAGAGGGTTAAATTTCTTACCTGCATCTCTTGTCCCCAGTGGCGTCATGGAGCGAAGCAGCCCGCGACGCGTCTTGTCCCAGAATCTGCGGGCCAGCGCTACAAGGAGAGCCAGTCTGTGCCACCGACGGATACATCTACCCTTCGCTCTGTGAGATGAGGAAGAAGACTTGTGGGAAAGGTATTCTATTCATTGGTTCTTATTAGAGTAAAACTGCTCTCAATGTATCCTGTCTCAAGATCTGTGGACCAGTGGTTCAGAGAGAGCCAGTCTGGGTCACCAACAGATACATGTACACCTTGCTCCATTCATTCGTTCTTAGAATGAATCTGCTCGCAATACGTCCTGTCTAAGGAGCCAGTCGGTGCCACTGACGGATTCGTCTACTCTTCGCTCAGTACAATGAGGAAGGAGACCTGTGAGACCATTCAATATTGTTCGAAAACTATCTTGCTCGAAGTTACCGATGCTCGCTCTGTTGGATGAGATTTTAGCGTCGGTAAATTGCGTGGTGGGTGAACGCCAAGCTTGAAATATCACCGGATTGGGAGCCACTGAACGTTCATAAGGATACAGTCTTACAATACAAATGAAAATTCATCCATTATCTATGTTTAAATCTAGTGGATGGATGGCCAGACCTAGAAATTGCTTTATATGCCTTCCCCAAGGACGAAGAAAATTTTAATAAGTAAAACCTATTTACTGACCTTGTATTTAATTTTGCTTCCAGGAGTCCGCCTAGCCCCCGACCAAGGCTCTTGCTCGCGCGCTCAAGGGTCTAAATGCGAGCACCGCTGTACGTCAGAAAGGGACCCAGTATGCGGAACCAACGGCAGGACTTACTTAAACAGATGTATGCTGCAGGTCGAGATTTGCAGGTTAGTTTACAGAGTACCTCGACTTTTTAAAATGCTCCTGTAGGAATAAACATGAACTAAAAATTTAACTTCCTATTTTTTTTTTTGCTATGGTAACTCTTTGTTTCTCTTTCTGGGAGTCGTTGTTTGTTGCTTGTGGGTTAACCGTGCTTTAAAAGGCACGGGCCGTAACGTAACTATGGGTTTAGTACTGGTCAGTCAGTTTGATCACTAGCCTAGCTAAAACTAATCTGGGGTTGGGCCTGGTTCACCCATCTATAGTTAGGCCAACGTAATTGGTCCGTTCTGACTGCTGTAAAACGTATGAAAAATTACAAAATGCAAAGTAAAATGAACCCTGTTCGTTGGTGATAAGGAAACGTTAAAACGAACTTCTTACGTTGGCCTTCTTACTTGAGGTAGCAAAGATCAGATGGCAGTGGCAGTCGCTCTTTGTAAAAAACTAGCAATATTTTAGGTACCCGGCTTTGAACTAAAAAGTTTGTAGAAATGGAATAAGACTGGGGCAGGGAAGAGATGACCGACCAAGCAAGCCTTAATGTCATTAAATTAATCTAACAATGACACGTAAGATGAAATTCAACCCTAAAATGTATGGATGTATGAAAGTAATATTTTTCCCTCTTCTTTTTTCAGAGTTGGCATAGGCTTATCCCACCTGGGTGCTTGTAACAATATCAGTGCTCACCGGGAGAACTGCCCGGTGGACTGCTCTCAGGCCCCCTTGGATGGGCCAATCTGCGGCTCTGACGGCAATGTCTATAAGAATACTTGCCAGATGAAACTGCTTACTTGCGGGTGAGTTGTGTTATCGTGGTACTTTTGAAATATATGTTTATTATACTTTCTACTCCCCCCCCACTTATATCCTAAAAAGTGAAAGAATTAATTACAGTCGATAGACGTTACGTGTATGTAAAAATTACAGGAAAAATAAAACAATCTCTTTAAGTAGCGCCGTTTTTTTAGAAATCTGCAGAAAAACTATTACTAACAAATCTAGTTTTGTTGTCTTAAAAATGGACTTTTTTAGCTTCTAAAAATACTATAGGTATATGGGAGACTCGGCGCGCGAGTCCGAATCGCACTTGATCGGTTTGTAGAGAGTTACTAATATCGAGTCGAGTTAGTAGGTATAAGTTAATGCGAGAACCATGGAATTAATAAGCATCTCCAAGTCATGTGAATTCTATGGTATGATCTATGGGGACAGTATATAAGCATAGACAGCCCCTACATGCTCTTATTCTTAACATTGTCTCATAAATACCAACTTAATTCCTAAGTCCTCGAAATCTACTAGTTAAATTGTTAGATTTCTAACGTGTTCAAATGTATCTTAACAAGCAATTTGTATTCGTACGAACAGACGGTTAAAACTGTTGTTTCTCTGAATTTTTCAGCCAAGGTGTAGTCCGAACAAGCAAGAAGCACTGTCAAACAACGCGCCACTGTCGCGAGTCATGTTGGCGAGTTGCAAGACCCACTTGTGGATCAGATGGGAAACTGTACGCCAATGCTTGCAGAATGAAAGCCACCAATTGCGGGTAAGATAAGACATGAAGAAAAGAATACGGTAGAATTTCATTGACTCCTCCAAGCGACGGACAGATAATGGTGCGGACGATTTCGTTCGTCACTTCTCTCTGTTAGTTACTACACCGCTCTACCTTTAAAACATCGACTATATCTGCTCAACCATACCCGGGCAGGCCTGATACCATCTTCCCAAAATCAGACTCTTTCCCATTAGGTTGGAAAAGCCTATTTTTTGTATTAAACTATCCAAATTATCATCTTCAGTTATTAGCTAATTATTTTTGAGAGAGTTAAATTTTTTTACAAAAGACTAACATGTTTATATCAAATGTTATAGTAGTTTATACAATTTTTTTCTAGAAAACACGTATTTGAAGTCCCGATGGCGTTTTGCGTGTCCCAAGAAAGGACTTCGGGCGGCGAGTCATGCCCAACAGACTGTTCTGATCAGAGGGAGAAATTGGTTTGCGGATCTGACGAGAATATTTACAGGAACGAGTGTGAGATGAAGATGCTTAACTGCGGGTAAGAGAACTTTAAGCCATCATCATTAAATCTCACAAAACTGGACAGGGGAGCTCCTCTACAATTTTCAAACCAAAATTCAGAAAATAAGAAAATTGTAGAGAAGCATTCATGGTTTATCGTTAGACCTTTAAAGTCTGTTAAAATCAAGGGTTAAAAGTTTATTAACCAACAGAAAGTTATGATGACCATGATACCATTCCAAATCAGCCTACACTACAAGTACGACGTACGTTTTTTAAAATATATACTTTGATGACTTTTCTCAGTTTCATTTAATTAAAGATAACTATCTTTTGTTTTTCATTTTACATTAGTTAAACCTAAAGTTATCCCACTACCTACACATTCTGATTTTACTGACGGATTCAAGAGACGAGTTTCTTATTTTTTTTATGTCAATTTCAGGGCAACCAGCAGAAAGATCGTCAAGAGAGTAGACATGGAGAAGTGTCGGGCTAAGATGAACAAATGCATGAAGGTGAAATGTCCTACTGAGCGCGACCCGGTCTGCGGTACTGACGCCAACGTGTACACCAACCCTTGCCATCTGAAGGTTGCTACTTGCCTGTAAGTAATCACCTCGACAATGAGCAAATCAACTGGCACATGACCGAAAAGACTAGCACACAAGAGAGTATGTTCTTAAGTGGGCAGCTATAAGTGTATAAAGGTGATGAACCAAATTTTCAGGGGTTACTAACCTCATACATGTGATTTGGCCCTAACCTAACTTGCATTGCCCACTTAATAGGCGGAGAGCACGCAGTTGGCAACCTTACCTCATCGGATACAAACAGCAACCTATCTAGGCTGCTGCACAATGAAATGGTAAGTCTAAAAAAACAGGGTTGCCTGGGCGCAACCTAGCACGTTATGTACAGTCAACAAATAAGTGTTTTTTTTTACCACTTCATATTCCAAGTAAGTATATAGTAAATGCATAAGTACTAATTAATATGTACCAAAATAACCAAGGTTGCCTAGCCTAAACCCGGTAGTTTAAGGAGTTGCAATGTAATTTTAGTAAGAGCGTTCATCCGTTCAAATCGCGCCTGGAGTCAAAATTTACGATTTTCGCCGAAGGATAAAACAATGCAGTTCTCAGTACACAGATATACTTTCACGATCTGTTTTGTGGTTTAAAAACATTTCAAAATATTGGGATATTTTTCCAAATAGAACAGTTTTTTAACACGTCCGTTTTTAACTTAGCGCTTGACCGTCTACGCAGATGCGAGATTTATGTAGATTGAAAAAAAATTACCATTCAAAAATTCAGGATATTGTTTAGTTTTTGGTTAAAAAAATAATCGATTTAGGTAAAAATTCATTCAAAAAAACTACAATCAAAAGTGACATTTTCAGTAAATTTACGGGATATTAACCGTGACATTTTAGGTGAAAATGTAAGACATTATTTTTTCTTTTTGGACTAAGCATGTGAAGTCATTCATACTCTAAAATACTGCATCTTTTTTTTTTTGAATAAATTGTATTTATATTTTACTGTGAATTATTTAGTACTCCTGTAAAATCGATGCGAGAAGGCGCCAGCGTTTATTCGTGGCCGAGGCCTTGTTGTGGCGACGCATCGGAGTAACGCTCTTAAGCAAAGCAATCCTGTTGGTTTTGGTACTTCATAATTAGCACTTTTGCATGCACTATGTGCTTACCTACTTGATATACGATTTGATAATTTAATATTTGATTTGTTGACTCTACAAAACGTGCCAGATTGCGCCCAGCCAACCCTGTTTTTTTAGACTCACCATTTAATTGTGCAGCAGGCTAGATAGGTCGCTGTTTGTATCCGACGAGGTAGGGTTGTAGGTAGGGTTGTAGTATCCGCTCTTAGTCTATAACCTATTAAACGATCAAAACTTTTCTAATTTTCACTCTTTGCTGACAGTTATCTTTAAAGCATCTCTTTCAACCCCACAGTAAAGGAGTCCAGCTAGCCCACTTCGGTAACTGCACATTGCTGCCTCGCGTCGAAAGCGACTGCACTGACAACTGTGACAACGCTGTCGAGGAACCGGTCTGCGGATCGGATGGAAATGTTTACAAGTGAGTATAATAGGTACATACACAAAATTCAAAGGAAGGAAAAGCGGTATAGCGTGTGCAGGATAAGTTTGGCTCTGGCGGTTATTTTCTTTGCATGGGTGACAGCCGGAGAGCCAATAACTTCAAAGAGCACAAAATTCGCACGCCCCCACCTGCCGCGCTTACCCCCGCGACTCATTAACGCATTAACGGTCATAGCCAGAATTATT
This sequence comes from Athrips mouffetella, assembly GCA_947532105.1. Taxonomy (NCBI): domain Eukaryota; kingdom Metazoa; phylum Arthropoda; class Insecta; order Lepidoptera; family Gelechiidae; genus Athrips; species Athrips mouffetella. The sequence goes on from OX383974.1 coordinate 15,464,271, forward strand.
TTGTACGACGTATAACGAGTGCTTTCTGCCTACAAAAGTGGTAACCTTAAATAAAAGGTAAAAGAATATGTAGCTACCACTAGTGCTACAAACAATAATTATCACACAGTATTTTTTATATTAAGGCCGGTATTTCACTGGGACGCCATGGTGGCGCGACTGGTGGCGCGACTGGTTGCGCTACTGGTGTCTGTGACTAGACACCAGAGTCGCTACACCCTGCGGCCACAGTATTAAGGGCTATATTTCACTGGGAGTGGTAGCGCGACCAGCAGCCGAGCTGGTGTCTAGTTACGGACACCAGTGGCGCAACCAGTTGCGCTGCCAGTCGCGCTACCACTCCCAGTGAAATATAGCCCTTAATACTGTGGCCGCAGGGTGTAGCGATTCTGGTGTCTTTACTGGTATCTTGTTACGGACACCAGTGGCGCAACCAGTCGCGCTACCAGTGTCCTAAGGCCGGTATTTGGTTGCGCCGCCAAATTGGTTGGCGGCGCAACCAGCCCGGCTGTTGGTCGCGCTACCACTCCCAGTGAAATATAGCCCTTAAAACTGTGGCCGCTGGGTGTGTCTTTACTGGTGTCTAGTTACGGACACCAGTGGCGCAACCAGTCGCGCTAACAGTCGCTCTACCAGTGTCCCAGTGAAATACCGGCCTTCGGGATCTGGTGTTTGGGTTTATTCTCAAAATAGACAAGCTCAAAGAGTTAATTCTTTAGATTTTTGCAGTAACGACAAGCTGCACCTAGGTAATAGAATTAGCTTCAAACAAGAACAGTTATTGAGAAAATTAGAGTCCATTACATCCTTTTGATAATTGTTCCTATGTAAACACTTCTTATGTGTTCGGATATTTCTACAAATAAGAAAAAATTGGAGGATGGGCAGCAGCATCTTTCAGTGTATCGTACCATCTTACATGGTATGGTACGATACACTGAAAGATGCTGAAAGATACATAATTCGGTCACCAACCAAAGCGGTGGCCTGTCGCAACGCTTGCAAGCGTAGTGACTATGAAGAATCTCCTCCAAAGTACTACGCGTTTTTGCAGTAGTTCTGGAGGGAGCTGCCTGTCCTGCAGTTGCCGTTTCATGGGCTGTTATGATGATGATCGAGTCTTTAGAATGACGTGGATTTTATGACTCTACAGATCAGAATGTGAGCTCCGTCGCCTGACATGCGGTCAACACGTGGTGGCCGTGTCAGCAGCTCACTGTCGCACGACCGCGCTCTGCCACGAAGAATGCCCCGACACTCCAGCGTTCGTATGCGGCTCGGACAACCGGTTCTACAAGAACGAATGTATCATGAAGAAAGAAAACTGCGGGTGGGTAAATGTATTTTTTTACTTACTCTCATGCATATCTCTGTCCTGCTCTCATTCTATTCAAGCAAAATATAGTTACGTTTCGTTCCTTTCTGCTGTCTAACTGCTGTTGTACCAATCAAGGCGTAGTGGCCTTTCTTTATGATTAGAATTTGTATTTCCTTTTGTGGTGTAGCTTAGTGGAAACCCGAACAAAAAAGTGAAGACTGGGCTAAGTCCAAAGCTAAGTCTGGAAAAGCACTGCATATTTGTAGCAAGTCCGTGTGATGCCGGCAAAAAATAGTACCAACCTATACAGGTCGTGGGTGTCGTAACGGGAACCTAAGGGGTTATGAACTAGAGGATGTGCAGTAGCGTCCCTGCCTGCGCATCTTGCACAGCCGTAACGCTAAAAAGCGTAGTGATTATGGTATTTCCCTTCCAAAGTGTACCTATCACGCGTTTTGGCTGGAATTTCAATAGAAGCTCCCTGTCCAGCTGTCGACGTGTTATGGGATGTTATGATGATTTGGGTTCAAAGGGTAAGAATGCGGTGAAATCACTAGGACGTAAGACATTCCAACGCGCTTATAATATAAAGCACATGAAGGTACCTTATTATGTATTCCAGTAAACACGTGTTCGTCGTCCCCCTGAAACGGTGTCTGTCACGGTTCCAATACTCCGGATGCGCCCGCGTCTGCCCACCTGAGTACGACCCTGTCTGTGGCACTGACGACAAGACTTACTCCAATAAATGCTTCCTCGAAATGGAAAATTGTCGGTCTAGGTGAGTGTCCTTTCTTTGATATAAACTTTTTGAAAAGATTGAAAAATTACATTATGGGTTTCAACACTTCCTTCTCGAATACCCAAAGGGTGAAAAACAGGACCCTATTGATATGCCTCCGATGTCTGTATATCTGTCTGTCAGCGGGCTGTGTCTCATGAACCGTAATAGGTAGAAATTTCAAATTTTCACAATTTGTGTATATCTGTTGCCGCTACAACAACAACTACTAAAAATAAAAAAAAGTAAATCATTAAGGGGGGCTCCCAAACAGCTAAAGGGAGAGCGTAAAAAAAGTTTGACCTACCCCATCGAGTGAGATCTCGTTGAGTAAATAAATACTGTATTTTTTTTAAAGTATTTAAAAACAGTCAGCAGTTTTTACAAAATTTTGTTTGAGCTGTATCTCATGAACAAAGATAGACAGATAAAATTTTCACAAATTTTGTATTTCTGTTGCGCTATAACAACAAATACTAAAAATATAAAAAAAGTAATAAATAAAGGGGGTTCCCATACTAAAGACCAATTTTTTTTTGGCGATTTTTGTTTTAGCTCTATCTTAAAAACGGGAAAACTTTCAAACGTGAAAATTGGTATATGTATAGTGCTTAAGCTATAAAATAACAACAAATAATAAAATCTGGTCAAGCGCTTGTCAGTGCACAGTAACTTACTGAAATTTCAACTAATACAATTATGATTATGTGGTGGTACGTAACCCTCGGATCGCGAGTCCGACTCGCACTTGGCCGGTATTTTTTATTCAGGTAGGTGATTAAGAAGATTTTTATTGTTACCGGTGACATATCTACCATTTTTTTACCCGACTGGCAAAAAGGAGGTTTATGATTTTAACCGGTAGAAGTATAATATATTTATATATAAGAATAAGACGTTACATCAAACCGAAGCGCCCTCTAGAGGAGGTTAAGTCCTGAAATAATTTTTTATTTGTGATATCATGTTGGATATCAAATGAAAGTGCTTAATGAGCAACCCGTAATAATTTAAATAAAAGATAGTTCAAAAATTAGAATCCGACTACTGACAAATCTTGCTCTAAAAAGTATAAAACAAGAAAATATTTTCATGTGATTGTTATGTATAAACTATAGTATTTAATAAATATTCATAGTGATGTTCAAATAATAGCTGTGATCATAATATGCCACCCACCCTAAAAAAGCGATCGTGAGCTTTAGGGCAAAGAGGCTTAATCATATGACCACGGCTATTATCAGAACATGACTATGAATATTAATTAAATACCATAGTTTGTACACAAAAATTTCAGATGTCAATATTTTCTTGTATGAAAGGATTGATGAAAGTTCAGGAAGCAAGGGAAGTATGTCAAGATCGTAGCAGGTGGAGAACTGTGGTCTCTGCCGTCCCCGACGGGAACAAGGCGTGATGTTATGTATGTATGTATGTAGAGTAATATTTGTCAGTAGTAGGGTTCTAGTTTTTTAACTAATTTTTTAATGATTTTTATAATAAATAAAAAATGGTCACAGAAGAAATTTTTATTTCGTGCCTATGTTAACCCATTGTTGTGGTACATTGCTATTGACTGTTAAATTAAAAAAATCAATGTGGAGCAAAGACCTTTGCTCTGTATGTCTTCTTACTTGTAACTATACAAGAGCTGCTAGGCTTTATCAAATCGGACACGTACGGGAGAAATTCACTGGTACGTTTTTCTTCCATTTGACCCTTCACACTACCTACGATTGGAACTTACGTATGTACGAAAACGCATTATAGCGTGTGCAGGATAAGGGCTCCCCGCCCAAGACCGTATTTTTGTCGGACGTATTCTTGTATGACGTTTAGGGAGGTGATCGATCAAAATATTATGGACACACGACGATGTCGATGATTTTATTGTTTTTAGGGTTCCGTACCTCAAAAGAAAAAACGGAACCCTTATAGGATCACTTTGTTGTCCGTCTGTCTGTCTGTCTGTCTGTCAAGACCCTTTATCTCACGAACGGGTAAAGGTATCAGGTTGAAATTAATACCATATATTAGGATCCATGAACCACACAAGATCTGAAAAATTCAATTTTTTACAACCACGCAATCAAAAGATATGGCATTTTATGTTCTCATCTCCATACATTTATTCAAAAATGGAAAACCTACAGGGTACTTCCCGTTGACCTAAAATTATGAAATTTGGCAAGAAGCTAGGTCTCACAGTACAAATAATGGGAAAAGTCTGAAAGCATTAAATATTACAACTTTTCTCACAACTAATGGTAACCAATTGTGGTGAGCTCCCGTTTCAAGAACATTCATATAAGAGAGGGGTCAAGTTGGATGGTCGCTGAGGCGATTTTTGTTTTAGTTCTATTTAAAAACGGGAACACTTACAAACTTGAAAATTGGTATGTTTATAGTGCATAAGCTATAAAATAACAACAAATAATAAAATTTGGTCAAGCGCATGTCGGACTAAAAAAATCTGGCACATTAACTTACTGAAATTTCAACTAATACCACCACATAATTATGTTTATGTGGTGGTACGGAACCCTCAGTGCGCGAGTCCGACTCGCACTTGGCCGGTTTTTTTTAGATCCATATTTACGAACTAGCGTACAATAGCAATATCGATGATTTGATTTTTTATTAGTAATTACGGTAGCTATGTGTGTAGTAATAAATGTGAATGTAAGCAGAGAACTACCTGCCACTTACGGTAGACAATTTTTTTTTGGAGTGACTATTTGCTAGATTTGATAGTCTACTTTTTGGAATTTCACGCGAACGAAGTCGCGGGCGGTTGCTACTTTATAAATAATACCAAGACTCATAAAAAATGTGTTAATGAAATCTTACCTTACTAACAAAACATAAAATCATCAATCATCATGGTATGTCGATATTTTTTTGATCGATCACCTCCCTAAACGTCATACAAGAAGTCGGCCGACAAAAATACGTCCGTGGGCGGGAGCCCTAAGTTTGGCTGTGACGGTTATTTTCTGCGCATGGGTGACAGGCGGAGAGCCAATGAACGATTTGCTCGTCTCCCCCCACCTGCGGCGCTCACCCCTGCGACTATTTTTTTGACTTCTGTGCATTAACGGTCACAGCCAGAGTTATTTTTTACGACGTAATCCACATTGAGTCTTTAATTTTGACTTCTACGTAAAACGGCTCTTGTCTTCGGACCCCTATTGTCAAAGAGATTGAAAAGATAATTAATACATGACGGTAATATATTTTTCTTTTTCAGGAGTCTTGTTCAGCTGAAATACCTTGGAACGTGCTCAGAACCTATTGCCGAGGAACCTAAGAACTACCTTTATCGATAAATTAATATCGATAAACCAGTCATGTCGACATATTTCGCTTCATTCCATATCGTCTTGGGTTTATTTACCCAATTTTAATTAGTGCCAACCTTGTATAAGAAACAATGTATAAAATAATTTATACGTACTAAAATTAATTATATAATTAATAATCTAGACAATATTAATAATCTTTGTCTTCCATCTAAATTCTTTAAGATCTTTTCTAAAAAAAATAAGTACAAACGTAAAAATTCAAAACGCCGCTCTAATTAAGGGCGTCTAAAATCAAAATGGCTGACACTACTTTTTAAAAGTAATAATAAGATTTACGTGATACTTATAAGCGTATTATTGCTAAGTTTTTGACTGTTTATTTATTGTTCTATTTATTTATAGGTTTAAGAAGTTTTGTAAATAATTTAGTGAATTTATAATTTCTTAAAAAATAAATTAAAATTTACTTGTATTAGATTCCATGCATTTATGTGAAAGACTTATATTTAAGTATTTAAATTAACCTTATCTATTCTAACTCCTAGTTGAACATTGTGACTTGTCATTAATTTAATATTTATTAAATCTTAATGTAAATGGAATACTTACTCCATTACTGAAAGTGAAGAAAGGATTGTACTGTATCAGCTTTTCTTAAAGTACACATAGTTTGAAAATAAACCTATTAATGGAAATGCCTGAGTTTGATTTTATCATAAAAGAACTAGCAAAAGGGCGCGCTATGAATTTAACACAGTAATGTGATGAAAATAATGGAACTCGGCTTAATTTAAAGATTCCGCTTGGAATGTAAGCGGAATAGAATTTTTTTTTCTTAGTCTTTAAATTCCCACTGCTGGCAAAAGGCCTCCCCCGCGGCTTTTTATTTTATTGGTCGAGATCTTCTTTACAGAACCCCTCCCCCTGTCTTCTTTTCTGAGGTTACCCTCATCCCAATTCTTCAGGAAGGCATTAAGATCGACACGCCATCGCTTCCTTCTTCTCGGCGTCTGGGCCCTCAAAAGGTATACAGTAGGTGACTTTATTTTCCCACCTAGTAACTTGGCTAAAAAATATAAACTATGAAGAATGTGAGGATCTCTTAAAGACAATAACATGATATATACTACTACTTAATAGGCATACACTCTGATTTACACTCGGACTCACACACGCACTCACACACACGCTCACACACACGCTCACACACACACATACACACACACACACACACACACACATACACGCACTCACACACACGCACACATACACACACTATATAACTTCACTAGCACGCCTGCAATCATATATTTCCTTTACCCTTTACTGAAATGGTGTTTTCTATACTCATACATACACAAAATATAACATTTATTCAATTGTTACATATATGTAATGTATTAAATAAATATATGATATGTTTCCAAATATATATGCTCAATTTTATATTATGTGAGACATCTTGAATTATTATATATTTTTTAAATTTAAATTCCGATGGCACTTTTACGCTAGTAATACTTACTATAAAATACTTGGTTTTCTTAATTTATATATTTATATTTGTGCACTCAACAGCACGTCAGTAGAAACACTTTTGGACCTTATGGCGTGGTAGTAGAGTTGAGAAAGTTTCTACCGACGAGTTGGTTGACCGCACTATTCCTTAGTACCTAGATTATTTTCTGAAACTGTTTTTGTACGTACGTGCGTTTAGGAGGAGCGGGGTCTTCTGGAACAGGCTATTAAGGCTTAAAAGAAGGTCCTAGCAACATGTTTTGCTTAACTTTAAGTTTTTGAAAATATATATTTTTTTTTTTACCTACGTCGGAAATACCAATTTTTGAACGCAGTATGGTAGGTGTAACTGACACGGTCTGTTGGTCTTAGGGCTCCCGCACACGACCGAGAATCGGTGGGCGATTATCGGCCAGGACAAGGAGGGAAGATTCAGGTGATAACACGTCAGAGCGGGATGCCGACAAAAAATCGGTCACCGATTCTCGGTCGTGTGCGGGAGCCCTTATCCATCGCTCTCTGGCAATACTTGAGCTTGGACTTAAAGTAGCTCGTTAGAGACTATGTTGGTGCCGTAAGTTAGAACGGGAAGAATACAACAGTCCATAAGTTTGAGTACCAGAGAAAGGAGAAGATTGTGTTTTAAATTATCTGAATATATAAAATAAAAAATGCACCATATTTTTGACTACTGGCAAGCCCCAATTTCGAAAGTGTGTTTTCATTCTAAAAGTGATGCGCTTACCAATTAACAGCATTTATTTTTTTATGTGTCATTTGACATGACCTATAATAAATTTTATGTAATAGACGGAGAGCGCGTGGTCGTCAACCCTACCTCATCGATTACCAAGATGCGACTAATCTAGGGTGATGCACGTTAAAAAGTTATATCCGAATCAACAGGGTTGCCTGGGCGCAACCTGGCAGGTTTTGTACAGTGGGCAAAAAACTTGTAATTTTTTAGGCAAAAATTACCTCATCGAAAACCAAATAGGTACATAGTACATTCGATAGTACTCATCAAGGAGTGCCTAAATCAACAGGGTTGCCTCACTCAATCCTGGCACATTCGGGAGTCGGCCTGATTTTAAGGTGGTCAAAAATGGCAAAAATTACCTCATCGATTACCAAGTAGGTACTTATTACAACTGATAGAGCTCTTCAAGAAGGGGCAAAATCAACAGGGTTGCCTCGCCAAATCCTGGCACATTCGTGAGTCGGCCTGATTTAAGGTTGGCAAAAAAATACAAAACTTACTTACGATTATGAGTAATGAATTGAAACTCATACCATTTGAAGGTTCTAGACATCTTAATAATATTTGGTATAGTATGCCGACACTTAAACTCATGTTTCATATTATTATTATACAGGATAGAAAGGTAAGATGAGGTACACACGGCAGCTACTAAAAGCATTATAGCTACAAAAAAACTTAGTAGAGAGACTAACCCTAACTTTTAGAGATATTTTGACCTACATTCACAGATTTTGGAAAAAATGTACAGTCAACAAGAAAAATAACAATTTTCACATACTTTTTTTTTCATTCCATTTGATCTTCTTATTCAGCTCTCCCACAGGAAGAAACGGCGTCGCGGTGGTGCTCTCCGAAGACTTCCAGAAGGGTCTTCTAGAAGTCGACAGGCTGAGCGACCGACTTCTTCGGGTGAAGTTACTAATTGAAGGCGCCATTACCCATCTTATTAGTGCTTACACCCCCCAAGTCGGCTGCCCAGTGTCAGAAAAGGAAGCCTATTGGAACGAACTAGAGGACGTTCTTCGCCGCATCCCAAATTCCGAGAATGTAGTTGTTGGAGGTGACCTGAACGGCCATGTAGGATCAGAGGCACAGGATTTCAAACGAGTACACGGTGGTTTTGGTTACGGTAGTGCGAATGCAGAGGGGGATTCAATTCTCAGCACCTGCCTCCCATCAGATCTTGCTGTCGTGAATACGTATTTCCAGAAGAAACCTGAACATCTCACAACGTACAAAAGCGGCTCACACTCCACTCAAATAGACTACTTACTCATAAGCAGAAGCCAAATTGGCAAAGTAACTAACTGTCAGGTCATTCCCGGAGAAAGTCTCACAGCACAACACCGCTTACTTGTCATGAATATTTTGGTAGTACAAAAAAAGAAGATGCCCGAACGACGCAGACCGAAAACCAAGTGGTGATTGCTGAATAGACCCAAAAGCGATGAATTCCGCGAAGCTGCTATTATCTCAGATCTAAGCGCTAACAAAGATGAGTCCGCGGATAGTCATTGGAACAGGATGCAGTCAGCAATCAACACACTCGGCAAACGGGTGCTTGGCACTTCAAAGGGAGGCCGCGTCATCGACAAAGAAACGTGGTGGTGGAATGACTCGGTACAGAAGGCAGTTCTGGAGAAGAAAACACTCTTCAAAAAGTGGCAAGATAGTGACTCTCCCGAAGGCCGCGGCGCGTATAAAGCCGCTAAATGTATCACCAAGCAAGCTGTTGCCAAAGCCCCTCATGAACAGCTGTCACCGCTGTGTGATACTCTCGACACCACAGAGGGCCAAAAGACTATCTTTCGTTTGGCAAGAGCTCGAGAAAAGGCTACCCAAGACATAACCAAATGTCTTTGTGTTAAGGAAGCTAATGGTACATTGGTGTGCGACGAAGCGCGAGTGAAGGAAAGATGGTGCAGCTACTTTAGTGAGTTGCTGAACAAGCTTCCAGACCTGCCTCCTAATCTTGGACTTGTTACCCTCATAATACTCGACGAGGTGCAAAAATGTCTTCGCACAATGAAGAACCGAAAGTCCGTGGGCCCAGACGATCTACCGATTGAAGCATGGAAATCGATGGGTGCTCGTGGTGTAGCTTTGCTTACTGACCTTTTAACCTCATACTCACCAGCCGGAGAATGTCCGACTTGCGTCTTCTGCGTAAGTACCGCAGACACTGTGATCCTGCCCGATGTTGTGAAATTTAGCGACCTCTATACGCATTCCAACGTTGCGTTTGTGCTGCCACCTAGCAAGCATTTTTGCTGTACAAGCTCAACTAGTCCATCATTGCAGACAGATTTCGAGTTGAAAATTGGTAACACTACGTATAATTGAAAATGATTTTATTTTAACACTTTCTGTGTTCGGATAAATCTACAAAGTAAAAAATCGCTAAATTTCACAACCACAGGCAGGATTCGAACCTGCGTCTTCTGCGTAAGTACCGCAGACGCTTTACCAACTAGGCTACTGTGGTCCTGCCCGATGTTGTGAAATTTAGCGACCTCTATACGCATTCCAACGTTGCGTTTGTGCTGCCACCTAGCAAGCATTTTTGCTGTACTAAATTTCACAACATCGGGTAGGACCACAGTAGCCTAGTTGGTAAAGCGTCTGCGGTACTTACGCAGAAGACGCAGGTTCGAATCCTGCCTGTGGTTGTGAAATTTTGCAATTTTCTACTTTGTAGATTTATCCGAACACAGGAAGTGTTAAAATAAAATCATTTTCAATGTCCGACTCTTGGAGATCGAGCATCGTTACACCAATTTACAAAGGCAAGGGTAGTGTACAACACTGCGGAAGCTACCGCGGTATTAAGGTCATGTGCCACACCATGTAACTCTTCGAGCGCATAATCGATACTAGGCTCCGGCAAGAGTGCATTATCTCGGAGTGTCAATATGGGTTCCGCCCTGGCTGTGGCACGATAGATCCTATATTTGCCCTAAGAGTATTAGCTGAGGCGTACAGAGAGAATAAAACACCGTTATATATGGCGTTTCTTGATCTGCATAAAGCCTTTGATTGCATACCGCGCCAGGTAATCTGGTGGGCCCTAAAGGTGAAGAACGTACCACAAGTCTATATTGATACTATCCGAGACATGTACCACGACTCGGTATCCGTGGTTCGAACCGCCGTTGGTGATTCTCGCCCATTCCCAGTCACTGTAAGTGTCCACCAAGGCTTAGCCCTGAGTCCCTTTCTGTTCAGCGTAGTTCTTAACGTGGTTACGGCGGAAGTCCATGAGCCATATCCTTGGCTTATGATGTATGCCGATGATATTGCGCTGACAGACGAGGACAAGCAGAAATTGGAGCAAAAGGTGAACCACTGGAAGGGTGCGCTAGAGAACGGCGGTTTAAAACTAAATGTGTCGAAGACCGAGTACATTGCCTGTGGCAGTACAGACCCGGATCCCATAAAAGTCGGCGCTGAATACGTCTCGAAGACGGACAAATTTAAATATCTTGGATCTGTATTGCACAACTCTGGGGAAATTGACCATGACGTCCAAGCCCGAAAAAGCGCTGCGTGGGCAAAATGGCGTGAAGTAACCGGTGTCACCTGTGACCGAAGGATGCCGGTGAAACTTAAGGGCCTTGTTTACAAGAGCATCATCCGACCAGTACTGTTGTACGGAAGCGAGGCGTGGCCGGTCCTGGGAAGGCATGTTCAGCAGCTTCACGTCGCGGAGATGAAGATGCTGCGATGGATGTGTGGTGTTACGCGGTTAGATCGTATCCGTAACGAGCACATCTGTGGTAGCCTTGGAGTTCGCGACGTAGCGGATAAGCTGCAGGAAAGCCGCCTTCGATGGTTCGGCCACGTCAGCCGCAGGGCGACAGACTATGTCGGGAACAGGTGCCTTGCACTATCTGTACAAAGTCCTAGAAAACGCGGCAGGCCTAAGAAACGCTGGCTGGACGACGTGAAGGCTGACATGAGGGAGACCAACCTCACCACAGAGGATGCCAAAGACCGGGCAAATTGGAGAAAATTAAGCCGGAAAGCGGACCTAGCAATAGACCGGGATAACGCTAGGAAGAAGAAGAAGATTTGATCTTATTATTGAAAAAATGAACACTTATAGGGTCTTAGCTGTCTATTTTTCGGCCAATGCAATGTCTGCCATTTGGATCAGACCCCTAAATAACTCTGAAACTACTGTTCCTAGACTACTCGTATGTTAGGACAAATGAGAGGTCTCGTCGAAATCTTTATTTTGTTTAACAGCTGTCAAATTCAAAATCGCTGTAACTCAGAAACTACTGACAATGGATTACTTGTTCGTTCGGACAAATGATAGACATCGTCAAGATCTTTATTTCATAGGACAGCTGTCAAACTTTAAATACCTATTACTTGGAAACTACTAACCCTAGACTACTAGTATGTTCGGACAAATGATAGATCTTGTTGAAATCTTAAATTCAGTTAACAGTTGTCAAATTAAAAACGGCCATATCTCATAAACTACGAGTAGCTATGTTAGACTAGCACTGTTTGAGAAAAAAAATATATGCCTCAAAGAGATCTACATTACAAGTGTCAAATTAATATTTTTCCTACATTAAGTATTTTTATAATATTAGTGTACGAGATATGAGACTTTATTTAACTAGAAGTGAAGACCTAGTAAAAAAAATTTTTTTTTTCCCAAACAGAGCTAGTCTTTCATCGCTAATTTACGATATATGGCGATCTCAACCAGATCTATCATTATTCCAAACATACGAGTAGTCTAGGGTCACTAGTAACCGAGTTATAGCGACTTTGAGTGTGACAGCAGTCAACCGAAATATAGAACTCGACGAGATATATCATTTGTCTGAACATACAAGTAGTCTAGGGTAAGTAGTTTTTGAGTTATAGTGGTTTTAGATTTGACAGCTATCAAACGATATTAAGATCTCGACAAGATCTTTTATTTGTCCCTGTATGCGGGTAGAATGAGGGCAGTAGTTTCTAAGTTATAGCTGTTTTAAGTTTGACAGCTGTCAAACAAAATAAGGGTCCTAACGCGATCTATCATTTGTCCTAACATATGAGTAGTCTAGGAAAGGTGGTTTCATAGTTGTAGCGGTTTTAAGTTTGACAGTTGACAACTAAAATATTGATGTTGACGAGATCTATCATTTGTGCGAATATATGAATAGTCTAGGGACAGTAGTTACAGATATATCGTGAAGATCTCCTCAAGACCTATAATTTTCCTTCAAGAGCTAATTGACTAGGATCAACAGTTTCCATTATTCAAATTTTAATTTAAAATAATTCAATTCCAATAAAATTTTTATTCAGTTATGATTTAGTTTCAACTTTGTTCCATTTTAATTCCAACTCGGCTCAAATTTAATTTCAGTTAAGGTAGAATTCAGTTCCACTTTAATTTCTAATCATTTCCATTTTCATTCCAATCTAATGTAATTCTACTTCAATTGCAATTAGATTATATCCTGTTAGCGAATTTGCGAAAATAAATTAACCGAGCAGGCACATAGATTTGTGATTACAGATTATGGGTTTTTTTGGAATAGGTGTAAAAAAGTGGACTGTATGGAAAAGTAAAAGGTGCGGTTTGAACAAAGGAGAAATTTAAGGAAGCGGGAAAGCAGAGGAATGCACGCGTACCTGGCTATATCTGGATGACTGGATCCTTTCTTCTGCAGAATAATCAAGCAGCTTCCGGAATCTTCTTTCTTGGTCTCACTCTTGGTCTTTCATATTGCGTAAGAACGTCCAGATAGCTTTTACCTGTACCGGCGATCTCTTTACTGTCTTTAATTAATATAAAACACCAATAAAAACTGTTTAAAGTTCACAAATCTAGAACCTCGTGGTATTTTGGGTTCCACGAGAAGCACAGCCTTGCCCGTGAGCCGAATTGTAGTAGACTGGTCTGATTTGATCAAAACCATCCATTTTAATTGCGTGTCACCGATGCATCTTCTTCTGATTGAGACGGCGAATGCGTGCGTGCATAAGGGGTGGATTGGAAGGAAAGAGAGGGATGTAATATTCATAGTTCATAATTCCTTAACAATATACATTGTGTTTGACATACATCTTATGATCAATACGATTTGTCAATATAGAGAATTTAACAATAATACATGAAAAAAAAATACAAAAATTGAGTAAATAAAGAAATTCGCCTATAAAGGTATTTAAATAGTAAACAAATAAATTAAGAGATGGCGATAACATATCCTATTCCAATTTAATGCCAATCCAATTGCCATTTAATTTCCATTCGATTCCGATTCAAATAAAAAAAAGTAATAAATTAAAATCAGGCCGAAAGTGCCAGGATTTGGGGAGGCAACCGTGTAGATATTGCCACTTCTTAAAGAGTACTACATCAACATACACACACACATCCTACACTATACACACACACACACACACATCACACGCACACAAACACATACACAGACACACACATACATCCACTTTATCTACATTCGTAATGGTAATTGTTATCCAAAAAGTGTTTTGCCCACTTAGAAATTGCAAATGGCCCTAAAAGTCAGTAGAATACTGAGAGTTCTGGATAAGGATTTAGGATATATAGGATTCTAAAAGTTCTAATACCTTTACCCTGGTGGACCTTTTAAAGACTTCTGTTTCTTAGTAACAAGAGGATAGAATGTTTCGTAAAAAAGGTACATGAAAATTTCTGTTTCTCCTATTACATGTATGGGAAAATAATTTTGTGCTTTCTGTCAGTTATTATACATTAACGTCGGTTGACCCCATAGAAAATATGTTCTTTATCAATAAGAAGTTCAAATGGAATGAAAAAAAAAACATATGTGAAAATTGTAATTTTTCTTGTTGACTGTATATTTTTTCCAAAATCTGTGAATGTAGGTCAAAATATCTCTAAAAATTAGGGTTAGTCTCTCTACTAAGTTTTTTTGTAGCTATAATGCTTATAGTAGCTGCCGTGTGTACCCCATCTTAACTTTCTGTCGTGTATAATAATATGAAACATTAGTTTAAGTGTCGGCATACCATAGCAAATATTATTAAGATGTCTAGAACCTTCAAATGGTATGAGTTTCAATTCATTACTCAGATACGTTATAGTAAGTTTTGTATTTTTTTGCCAACCTAAAATCAGGCCGACTCACGAATGTGCCAGGATTTGGCGAGGCAACCCTGTTGATTTTGCCCCTTCTTGAAGAGCTCTATCAGTTGTAATAAGTACCTACTTGGTAATCGATGAGGTAATTTTTGCCATTTTTGACCACCTTAAAATCAGGCCGACTCCCGAATGTGCCAGGATTGAGTGAGGCAACCCTGTTGATTTAGGCACTCCTTGATGAGTACTATCGAATGTACTATGTACCTATTTGGTATTCGATGAGGTAATTTTTGCCCAAAAAATTACAAGTTTTTTGCCCACTGTACAAAACCTGCCAGGTTGCGCCCAGGCAACCCTGTTGATTCGGATATAACTTTTTAACGTGCATCACCCTAGATTAGTCGCATCTTGGTAATCGATGAGGTAGGGTTGACGACCACGCGCTCTCCGTCTATAATAGGTAACGAGACTATATCCCGCGATACCAAAGTACGTGATCTCGGCACATCGTTCGACACTCAGCTAAAGTTCAACGAGCATATAATACAAGCTTGTGCCAGAGCCAGGAAATGTTTAGGTTTCATAATGCGTCAAACCAAATATTTTGACAACAAAGAAGCAATATGCTCAATTTATAACGCGTACGTTCGAAGTGTACTCGAAACCAATTCTGTTGTCTGGGCCCCTCATGAAAATTTTTATAATCTTCTAGTTGAGAAAGTGCAAAAATCTTTTCTGAGATATCTATATACCAAAATATACGGTTATTATCCATATATGTACCCTACGCCCTTTATTCTAGGTATGGTTGAATATGTCACGTTGGAAATAAGACGCAAGTTGTCACTGTTGAAATACTTCTATAGACTTTTGCGTGGCTTTACCTGCAACCCGTTCTTACTTGCCCAAATACCATTTCATGTACCTCCACCTGATAAATACAACCTGCGCCCCCGTCAACGGACTCTTTTCGCTATACCCTGTGACCGTACCATTTCTTATACACACACTCCCCATAAGGAAGCACTAAAAATCCTGAATGTCTTGGGGCAATCTGATGTAGATATATTCAGAGATGCAGAGAATGCCTTCTTAGCATCTGCTGGGCGCTACTTAGAGTCGATGTATAATAAGAGCTCTATTATTACAATGCCAAAGAACTGTGCAACCTATTAATAATAAATATATGTTTTTTTACTCTTGTCTAGACTTACATGATTAGCTTAAGCTGTTAGTGTAAGGTCTATTTTAATAATAAATAAAATAAAATAAATAAATAAATATAAAATTTGACCAGAAATTGGATACCTACTTTTCAGGCACTGTTTACTGTCTAGACGTTTTCCAAAACGACGAGAAACTGTAAAATGTTATACAACGCCTAGGCATTTTACAAAACGGCGCACAATTCGTTTCTCAAGGTCGCAATATATTCGATCGGTTAGGTTAGCCTTGGCTTTTCTTCTTCTTCCTTCCCTGTACCCATTATTTGGGTTCGGGTCTCCTCACCCTTCTGCGCCAAGACAATCGGTCTTGAGTTGTCGGCTCTGGCAATTGGGCTTTCTTGAGGTCTCTTTCGATATTGGACCACCAGGTCGATGGCGGGCGGCCTCTGCCTCTCTTTTGTTCTGGGATTTTCAGGGCTAATTTCACTACGTGATCTTCGCTGCGTCTTTTTACATGTCCATACTATCTGAGGCGGTGTTCGGTCATTTTGTCCGTGATCGGCGCAACCTTAAAACTGCCGCGTATGTATTCATTGCGCACCTTGTCCAGTCTGGTCACCCCTCCTGCCCACCTCAGCATCTTCATCTCACTGACGTGCACCTTTTGTTCATGCGTCTTCTTAGCTGTCCAACATTCGGACCCATATAATAATGCTGGGCGGACTGCTGTCTTATATACTTTGCCCTTGGTTTTCACTGGCATGCGAGGATCACACAACACTCCGGTAAGCGTTCGTTATTTTTGCCATGCAACATTGATTCTGTGGGACACATCTGCGTCTATGTTGGCATCCGTTGTGAGCATAGAGCCTAGATATTTGAATTTCTCTACTGTGGGAATAGGTGTTGACCCAATGCATATCGTTTCAGGAGTTGAGTTTCTGCTGAAAGGGCATTTCAGGTACTCCGTTTTGCTTCTGCTTACTCTCAATCCGTATTTTTCTAGAGCGTGTGTCCAGGTGTTAAGAAGTTCCTGCATATGTTGTGAAATATTGGTAGCCAGTACAATATCATCTGCGTAGAGCATGGTCCACGGTAATGGTGCCGGTATATCTTTAGTGAGGTGGTCCATAACTAGATTGAAAAGGAAAGGGCTGAGCGCAGATCCTTGATGGACGCCTACTTTGACTTCAAAAGCTTTGCTTAGACCCGCCAGGCTTCTGACTCTTGTGCTGACGTTTTTGTACATGTCCTGTATGAGCTCAGTGTAGTATTCCGGTACTCTTTGAGCACGAAGGGCCTGCCATACAAGGTTACGTGGTACCCGGTCGAAAGCTTTTTCGAGGTCTATGAATGTAAGGTGTAGGTAGGTCGTTTTTGTTGATCCTATGCTTTTTCATCAGGATTCTGATTGCTTGTATGGCATCGGTGGTAGATTTTGATGCTGTGAACCCGAACTGATTTGGGGATATTTCAACGAGCGCGGAGAGGCGTTTATTAAGAATTCTTTCCCAGATTTTCAGTGTACGTGACGTCAGTTTTATACCTCTGTAGTTTTCACACAGTGCAACATCACCCTTATTTTTGTAGAACGGTAGCAGATAGCTTTGTCTCCATGACTCCGGTATTAGATTAGCCTTGGCTAACGAACCTAAAATGTATCCGCGAACTAAACAGTCTGCCTGCCGACGACTTCATAATATTGCTGGCCGTTTCCGAGAATTTCTTTACTTTCCCAATCAAGGTGTGTAATGTTCTATTATTTAATTCTTTGATCATTAGATTTTTAACGAAAAGGAAAACAAATACGGGTTGTTTTCCTTTTTATTTAAACTTTAATATGGCATCTGTTTAGTGAAATGTTTGTGTCAGTAATAACTGTATAATATTTATTTAGGATCTTCGTCTTGTTACTATCTAATGAATGTTTCTTGATTATAATTATTTATAGCAGTAATGAAGGTGTTAAGAGACTTTACGGCGGTAGACTGAAGTATGTTTGTTTACTTTTCTTGTTAAATGCAAAATAGAACGGTAATAAATCTTAGGAAATCACTGGATTGAACAATGCTACTGTCATTTCATAGAAGGCGGCTAAATGATTTAATCTGCCCTCATATAAAAGACGTCACTTTAAGTTTATCATTCAGGTCTCATGTTATCACTTTCTTAGTCAATGAAAACGAAAAGGTCAGCATGAGAGAAAAAATTTTACTTTAAATGACGTTTCTGAGTATACTTAGAGATAAAGACAGATTAGGTAAGATGCCACTTTTTATGCTATACAGCGTGATTATGTAATGTCTGACTATACTTGAGTATGGTACTTAGGACATGAAACTGAACAACTAGTAATCATTAACTGTTTATCTTGTAAATTTGAAAAAAAAATATCTTAGATGAAGTACAATAAACTATCTTTAATTTGATGTATACCATGTTTGGGTTTGATGGCTCAAAACACATGTAAACATAAGTTTAAGTTAATTTCAATTAATTCGTTGGATTCAGATTATTTTATTTAATGTAAATTATTTACAGAACACTTAATACATGTCATAGCATGCAGTATACAATAAAATAAAGCGAGTCTGCACCGTTCTAAAGCTTGTTTTTAGTACGCACACTTCTTTGGCAAACACTAGAAATTGGCAAACTCATGTTTCCATGTCTTTTTAGCCATGGAATAGAAGCATGTCATACATCATGTTGAAGAAAATTTTTTGCACTACATCCTAAATATAATAAAAATATAAAGATCTTCTCGAATAACTTAAGTATTTTGTAAAAACTTGATTTAAAAAAGAAGAATATCAGAAAATCATCAGTATTTCCTTAATAACTTAATAGCGCTTTATCTAACTGAAACAGTTTTATGACATTATTTATAGAACACATACAGACCTTTAGTTTAAAAGAAAAATAAATTAAATCGGACTATTAGTTCCTGAGATACAGTAAAATTGGTTTAATTCAGCATTTTACATCTTTGATTGGCTGTCATTTTATCCAGGTACCACTTTGAAATCACAATCATGGTCATTTGACATCCTTATCCTATCTAACTACTGTCTAAAGGAAAACGGTTTCCCCAAATCATACCAAATATTAGCAGCATCTGAACTCTTGGATTGGCTGCTATTTTGGTCAGCTACCACTTTAAGACAGCACTCATGGTTTAATGACATCCTAATAAACCTATCTAACTGTAGTAACATGGAATATTGGTACCTCCCAATTATACCATTTCCTTATTTTAGGCCATCTGGCCCATGGACTAGGGGGGCGAAGTATCCGTTTTGTATGATAGTAGGTACTATTACTTTATTCTGTGCTGACGTCTAGTTCCACGAAGAAGATGGAAGGGGACGGTGAGGCGGGTGGTGGCTTTCCATCAAATGACGGTCTGCCAGTCGACTTTGATGTGTGCCTTCAGCCATATTATAATAGGTCTTTAACTATGAAATTGCCGAAATTTTCTTACAGATTAATAAGATCATTTCCTATAATTCTAAAGATTTTTTTTTTTCATTTTTTTTTATTTCACAACAACAGGCAGGACCACAGTAGCCTAGTTGGTAAAGCGTCTGCGGTAGTGACGCAGAAGACGCAGGTTCGAATCCTGCCTGTGGTTGTGAAATTTTGCGATTTTCTACTTTGTAGATTTTTTTTCATTATTGACTTCAAGGTTATCAATTTACGCATGAAATAAATTTATTTATTCTACAAAAAAAAAAAAAACGTAACTTACAGACTAGCCAAAACGTTACATTTTATCAAAGGTAAAAGTTGGTAAATACAATTATTACATAAATCAACGCATAATAGAGAAAATTTCATATCAATTGCCTTCACAAATGTTCAAAACATTCCTTTTTAAATTAGACCAATCATCCACAAACACATTCAATTGAGGTTGACAGATGAGGAGCTCATTCAGAGTTTTGATGGCTCGACTGACTGGAGAGTATTGTCTCGCAACGGTGCGGGCATTAGGTGCAGCAAACAGGCGCAGAGATCCCATACGAAATCTAGTATATTTATCCGGCACATGGTAACGGCATACTTGGTTATGCAGTTCCGGTGCATCGAGGCGGCCACGCAATAGCTTGCAGGCTGTAATAACCTGGTCATAGAGTCGCCTCGTTTCAAGGGAGTTGTACATTAAAGTTCCTTGTAGGAACTTCGTTGGGTACATAAAGGGGTAGTACTTACCCATATCTTTGTTTGTAAACAAAACGCAGGAACCTTTTCTGTACCTTTTCCAATATTAAGGTGTGGGTCTTTTCATGTGGATTCCAGACGCATGCACCAAATTCTAATTTTGTTCGTACAAGGGCCGAGTACAGAAGCTCTGTTACTTTAGGGTTATCAAAATCCTTGCAATTTCTGGTTACAAAGCCCAAACGTTTATAAGATTCAACTGCAAGGCTTTGCACATGATCATGGAAATTGAGTTTAGGATCAAATATAACTCCCAAATATTTGACGCTGCACTTTCTTTCAATCGGCGTGTCGTTAATAGAATATTGCGCCATGATTCCCTGAGGAGATCTGGTAAAACTCATTATCGAGCACTTTGAGGTGTAAAGTTTTTATTGTTAGGTTAATATACAGCGTGAATTTTAATTCGTTTTAAAGCCGAAGCCCAGTGATTCTACTCATGAAAACAAGCAATATTACCGAAGAAAAAAAATTTTTACTCAATAAAATTTTTACCTTCCCATACGAGTAAAATGGGGAGGTGAAAAATTTTTCTCGAGTAAAAATCTTTTTTCTTCGGGAAAGTTGCAGTTAGCTGTTTCGCGTAGACACGACTTACAATTTCACCAAATTTTTTCCAGGTACTAGTTAGGTACATAGCTCTCTATTTTTGATAGGAGCCAATTCTTGAATTTCAAAAAAATTCCATAGTAAATTCAAGAATTGGCTCCTATCAAAAATTGAGAGCTATGTACCTAACTAGTATCTGGAAAAAAATTGGTGAAATTTGATGAATTTGGTGATATAGACTATAAGGGACCGGACTATGGGCTTCGGCTTTAAAACGAATGAAAATTCACGCTGTATAAAATTAAAGGTTCGAAAATTGTTCGTCTTAAATGTCGTCCGATTTCATCATAAGATTTGTTTTTTACAGATAATATTTTTCGATAATTAAATTTAATCTTCTGTCTGATTAATGTCTTCCAATCACGTTTTAAAAATTTCTAATTTGGATTTTTAATTTCTAAAAAAAATGCAAAAATTTTAGTACCTACTTACTGAAAATTGAGTATATCTAAAACTCGCCATACAAAATGGCAATTTCATAGTTAAAGACCCAATATTTAATATAGTTTTGGCTAATATAACTACATTTTGGTTTTATGGAACAATTTTATTTAATAAACAAGTTTTTTTATTATATTGATACACTACCTATCCCTCACTTCCAGATCATACACATTGCACTTTAAACATAATGACATTTTTATATCGCTATCCTTTTCTTCCTCTTGTCAAGATAATTATCATTAATGTTAGAAAGAACCAAATATATATTTCCATGTTATTACTAACATTGTCAACCTTTAATCGAATTTTTTTCCTTGCATAGCGTGCTAATTCTAATACTATGTTTTTACCGACGACACAAGAATCTAGTTTAGGCTCGGCATCCATTTTTATATCTAGATTTTAATGTTAGCAACGAAAATATAAATCTAAATGACAATTTAACTAATAGATACCAGTTCATATAAAGAAAATAGTAGGCACTTACACAAAGTTTTTGCTAAAATAGTGCATCTCGATTTGGTACTTAGAAAAAAAATGCACGGAAATTTCATCGGCTAACAAAATAGGCTGTCAATCATTTTCTGTTAAACAAATCGTTTGACCAAATCATTAACTTTATTATCCAATCACTGCGCAGCGTATATATGTATACGCACAAATATATATTGAACAAATATGCGAAGGATACCATTTGGTTTATAAAAAAATTTAAACCGATTAATATTTTATAAATTTATCAGATTTTTTCACGTTCATTACTCGTTATTTTCGGATGGAATCTTCAATAGTGTCACTCAAGTGCAAAAAAAAATATGTCAAACTTAAAAACACAAGTAACATTTTGGTGGTTCCTTAATTTCAAATTTACAACGAAAAATGAAATTTACGCCAAAATTTACGCCAAAATTCACATAGGTATATAAAAAGTTATGTTACAGTAAAAAACTGTCAAGAACTAATTGCCATATTCTTTAACTGATAATTGATGATTTAATGTTCTAGCGGCAAAACTCTGTTGCTTGTAACCGTATCTGGTGGGACGGACATCAAAGACTTTCTCCTCCTACCTTGAAAAGAAAAAAAAACTTATAATAACAACAAAAAAAAAACATTCATATCTGAAACCAATTCTGAAATCACCTATTTATCTAAACTATACAACGAGTAACGGAAAGGTGTGATAAAACTGAAGGGTGTGAATCTGCCCATGAAACTGAACAACATAGGTCGAAATACGAAAAACCAAATGTGACCTCCCATAAAAATTAGTGTAGGCAACGAAGCAGTTGACCCCAACATAAATTTCTCAGGCAGATTTTATTTGACAGGATGATAAAGAATCATGAATTAATTGTAAAATCAAAATATCCAAAAAAAACATTACAAAAAAATTTTACATACATTTTTTTGTAATTTTTGTATGGAAAAAATAAAAGTACCGATTTTTTTTTTGTAGAAGGTTTGTCTCATGTAGTGTAATACCCCAGAAAAGTTTCATCGACTGAGGATTTAATGCAGGGGTCTTCATACAACGATTCGCTACGTTGCCTAGACTAAATGCGCTTTCAGCTGACGCAGTTTCCATGGGAGGTCAAACATTTTTTTCGTATTTCGACCTATGTTCCTTGGGAAAAGTTGTTCAGAGTCATGGGCAGATTCTCACCCTATAGTATTATCGCAACTTTCCATTACACGTTGTACTCGTATAACCGGCCGGACCCACTACAAGTAGCGGCACGAAACTCTACCGCTGACCTTTAATAATTTATAATTAATTATTATTATTATTTTTTGAAATTCTTATCACTCCTCTTTGAGGCTTACACCATCACACGGGCCTTAGACAAGTGTGATGGAGTCTTGGTGCGATACTGAAATGATTGATGAAGTTAAAAATTTACGGGTGATCCTACAAGTATTTAATATTGTTGCTTTTTGCAATAGATTTATGACGCATTGGGGGATATTTAAAGTATGTAGGCTGTTATTTAATGTTTTCGGTATGACTCCAGTTGTAGAAAGAACGATCGGGACTATGTGCACAGTGTGGGCTTGCCATTGGGTTTGGAGTTCTATTGATAAATCCTGATATTTAGTGAGTTTTTCGGTAATAGTGGTTTGAATGTTAATTATTATTTATTATTATTATATATTTTTTTATAATTTTATTGTATAGTGTTACAGAAATATTTACTGTCACATCACTAGCGTTCCGATAAAACGATTAACTGACAACATTTAGTAATGCCATATTGTCCTTTGTGGCGGGAATCCGCATGTTTTGTGAAAAACCAATAGTATTAAAACCAAGTTCCAAGTGAAATTAAAGTTATATTTATCGATAAACAATTCCTGAGATCTGTAATAATTGCGTGCGCAATTGCACCCATTCGCAGCTATCCCCTCTATATTTCGCTCAGCGCTATACTTACTTGCCGCTACCTGTACTGAAAATTTTTCGTGCTTTTTCTTATCAGTTATCACTTTTTTGTGCTTCATCTGGCCGTTTGCATTTGACTGGCCGCTATAGCTCGCTTATAAACAGTATAAAAAGTGACAAAAAAACAATTACCCATTTGAAATTGACTACACACCAACAATAATAAAAATGGCAACCTGTAGTCGAAGGCTGTGTTCCAAATTGTACAAACGCTGCTAAAAGCGTATACAGTACTGACGGACGGTCCAAATTGATTTTGCACGCTCACAAAGCTATCACTGCTTTAATGGCTCTAGTCAATTTGGAATGGATTTAAGCGCGCTCACGTGTTCATCTGTCAAAATGTCAGTTTTGTTTTTATTTTCTTTAACAAAGCCTAAGCTAATCGCTGAAAAATGTGCGCCAAATCCACTCTCATTTCCATTAGAGACAGACTCATTAAAATCAAAACTTAAGAGACATCAGCTGGCTGCAAATGTGTAGGATTTTATGTGTCATATCGATTTTGACATTAGCGCTTTCACTGCTCCACCTATTTGACTAAAGCACTGATAGCAGAAACGATGACGTCATCAATGACGTAAGGCGGTGAACGAGCGAGTGCTTTAGAGCACGCTTTTGGTCAATTTGGACCGACTTAAGCGCGCTCACAGTGCTCTAAAGCAGTCTGTTAGTACAATATGGAACGCACAGGAAATAATACAGCTTGATTGAAATGACAGCAGTGTGAGAGCAGGACGGAGCGATGCGTAAAGTATAGGAGCGACAAGACACGTATCGTTCTTTCTTGCTTTCACGCATAGAGTCTGGCCAACGAAAGCTGTCTATACAAAACCGCGGGAAATTTAAAAATAACAAGTTTTAAACCCTGAAAATAATACAAAATAACAATTTGATACTTTTAGTTGGTTTTTACTTGTCTAGTCTTGAAAACCAACTAAAAGTATCAAATTGTTATTTTGCAGTATTTTCAGCGTTTAAAACTTGTTATTTTAAATTTCCCGCGGTTTTGTATGGACAGCTTTCGTTGGCCAGACTCTAGCTCTGTCCTTTTGTCATTCTGATCGAGCTACTTTTGACTGTAATATCATTTTTAAGTCCAACTGCCGTACTCACAGACGTAACATTTTTATATTTTTTATTGAAAAAGAAATTGACAGCAGCTCACGAGTTTCAATGAAAGACTAACTTTGAATGACGTCTGTGAGTACGGCAGTAAAGGTTAAGAGAAATAATTATTTGTTCAGCAACTAACTAAATTTGTGCAGCAATAATTCCTATTTGGGCACCGAAATATTATTTTTACCGGCAATTATAAAAAAGGACCAGCAAAACACCTCATATTCGCGCAGTAATTAAAATTTGAGCCGAAAAATTGATATTTGGCCAGTAAAGTTATTTAAATCAGCAGCAGAGAATAATATTTGAGCAGCAGAATAATTATAAGAGCAGCAATATAACATAATTGCGCAATAGAAATTCGCTACATTTTAATCAATTGCTCTTTATTTATTTAAATTTGAAATAGGTCAGCATTTGATCCCGATGTCACCTGGTGGTAAGTGACGATGGGGTCGAATATTTAGCATACTTACATAGAAAATGCCTGTTCATTCTTGCCTTGAGAAGATCTAGATTATTTTTTTCGGGGTATAGATTGGCAGGGATCCCTCCCGGCCAATCTCTACTCCTTGGCTGTGCGCACTAAGAGTGAAAAATTTGCACGGTAGTTGCATTCATAACAATAATTGGTCCGTTAGGTAAGGTCAACACAACGGTTAAGTTTTGTTCGGTTCTCTTTCGACCACAACAAACACCGGAAGCGATTTTTTTGAATTGTCAATGGACTTACTTTAACGAACCAAACGTATCTCACAATTTGCCGGTCAGTTACTTATATTGCTGCTCAAATAACTATCCTGCTGCACAAATTCAGCTCTTTAAACAATTATTCTGCTACAGGAATAATTATTTTGCAGGAAAAATAAATAGAAAGCTGCTAAATTTTACATTGTTTGCATTTTTTTTTTGTTGCCTGACCTTCAATATTATGTATGCTGTTCGTTTTTTACTACTTAAAACTTACACATTTTACTGCACCTTTTAATTATAGCCAAAAGTTAAAATTTCAGTAGGTATATAAATAATTTTGTTCAATGACAAGCTCCAACTTAAATTTATTATTAACTAAGATTAGGTTTAAATCTCACTCTAACAAGCAATGCAGACGACCGCTCTGCTGTGTTCCAAAAATTATATTTCATTTGTGGTATTTCCGTTCCGCTCCATAAGCCGTTGACTGCGCCTACAGTCGAGAAAATATTGGTTTTGCAACACGTTGTGGGTTTACAAACGTACTTTTTCCACACTTCTTTCAAGATTATGTATTTTCAAACTTTAAGGCCAGAGTTGAGGGGGAGAAGCACGGGTGAAGAAATGTATCTTATACAAAAATGGCTGCCGAGCAATATCAAAATATAAATTTGGTTTTAGAAGTTGAAGAATGTAAGAGGAGAACGTCTTCATCACTTGTGCTTGAGGTTGAGTCACTTTTGGATATTTTGTCTTGTGAACAACCCACATTTTACCAAATAATGAACGAATTTAGGTAGCTTTAGACTTTCGCACTTTTCAATCACGTTTATTTTGTTTCGGGTCTTAGCGCGATAATATTTATTTTGCCTAATAACTATTATCGCGCTAAGACCCGGAACAAAATAAACATGAATTTAGGTAGCGTCGAACCCCAGACACTACATACATCGAGCGCGAATTTGAAATTTAAAATTGGATGGACGCGTAGGTATGCATATTCAGTACAAAAGACCCTCAGGAAGACCACGAGAATCAAGAGGGCGGGTGCGCGCGGGGGTGCGGATGAGATTGTAAGGGGGGCGGAGAGTGTCCGTTCTGTATGATAGTGCTATTACTTTATTCTGTGGTAGCATAGTGTATAAACATACCAGTAGCCTCAGAAAGTAGCATACAAGGTAGGCGGCGGTATGCTCTACACGGGAGAGCATTATCTGACGTAGTAACAAGTATTATGTTGCTCTGAACTATGATATAATCTGTGGTAAGCACTGGCAGTGCTAGCGGACTTTTTGTTCTCGCCTGCAGAGCACCTAAACGCAATTATTGAAATGTCTTACAAAACCTGGCAACCAGCTCAATAGGGAACCCGCAGGGCTGGAAATAGACGCTCAACTCATCGACAAGGGATTGAAACTTCTTGTTGAACTCCCGAAGTGTTTGAAGATTAAAAGAGTCATGATAGACGAGTATCAAAACTGAAAAAAAAGCTTTACTTAGTTACAGTTTGAGGAGCTTGTGTCGTTTAAGAATATGCAGTATTTAAAGTGGAAAACAAAAATTAAAATGTGATAAATCAAGAAACTGATTTATATTATAGCATCCCATGAAACGTTCACGGCAGGACAGAGAACTTCCAAAACTTCAGCAAAAATGCGTGGCATTTTGGAATGGATCTACCATAATCACCACGCTTGTAAGCATTGCGGCTGACGACCGCTGTTGTTGGTGACCGCAATATGTAACATGATATACACAGAAAGACGCTGCTACCCATCCTCCGGCTGCATCCATGCTGCTAATTCCTTAGTCGCCTCTTACGACACCCACGGGTAGAGATGGGTTGGTACTCTTCTCTGCCGGCAACAACGAATGCAGGCACTGCACGGACGTAACTGATTTAACGTGAATGTTATTATTTATAACGATTATTATAATACACACAGTTGTAAAATAGGTACGTGAAATCATTTTTCATAAGTCAATGTTACTCTGAACAACAGCTGTTCCTAGGACCATAGTAAATAACAAAAATAATTTCAACTTTCCATAAAAACTACTAGCTGATTGCACATTTTCAAAAAAAAAATTCGTAGGTACAGGCTTATAGAAAATATAGGCTTACGTACTAGTTAATCAATATTATCACAAAAAACATCACAAACTACTATTCCAACTAGCAAAATAGTGATAAATGATGGCCTTTTAAGACACTTGATATTTGTATTAAAGTCGTATATTAGTCACGCTTATGACTGCTAGAGACATATCTGTGTTCTGAAACACAATTTAGCTGTAAAAGGATGTACAACGAAATAGTGATATTATCCTATTACATAAACGTTTATTCAGCTACTTTTTACAGCTTATATATCACATCTGTAAAATGACACCACTAACATTGATAAATAGCAGGTATGTTGTACAGCAGGCTTACATGAAATGATTATAACGCAAAACTGAACTAATGTGGCTCCATGATCACTAATATACAGCTAGTGTTAAATTGATCACTTTTGCAGCTAAACTGAGTAACAGTAGATGTAATGGAAGCTGCAATATCTCAAATATGCTCTATATGAGCGTTTGCTAACACCTGTGATAAATAAATGACAACTGTAACTTTATTAACACTCAAAAACTGTATTCAGGCATTGTGCAGTGCTCATATATCACTGTGATATAATAACATTTTAATTTCCAATTTGACGCTAAAAAGATGCATATATGTTCACAATAAAACGTTTAACTAACTTTTCTGCTATAATCAAGAGTTTCTATCATCAAATTATAACTTAAGATAATGGCTGACATCGCTTACAGTTGAGGTTAGTCTGCTTCCTTTTTATTACGAAAAATGGACCACTGGACTAAATACAAGAAAACTGGAACTTACAGACGTAAAAGACGGATATAATATAGGTATGGTTTGGTACGGCAGTGTGGTTTGTATTTACTTGCTCCTGAGGAACCCTAAACATCGGAATGGCTGCGACTCAAATACTCAATAAATTAATTAATTTTATTTAATTAAATACTACGAATTCGAAGGGGGCATTAAAATATCATTAGTATTACACTACAAATTTATCAATATAATTGCAAGCGCATGTGAAGTTGAACTGCTAATGACTATTTACACATACTTCAAACATTGATATTGAAACGGAGAATGATGACTAGAATAATATGATAAATATTACTTAAAAAAAATATTATTTATTTTCCGTAAAATCTGAAAATATGCACGCACAAATTGTTAACAAGTGTTAATAAAGAATCACAATCACCAATATACAATTAAATAACTCGATATTTGTGAACCTGTCTCTCTTTTGTTACTTAATTGTGATACAGCCGATTTCCTATCACTGGTATAAAACAAAAATGTTAAAAATTACACAGATATATCACTGAAATGGTAGCACCTAGATAGGTAGCACTAGGTGAAGCTGAAACAGAGCTACTATAAAACATAATAGGGATAAAAGTAGGGCAATTTTTGCATTGTATAAACGTTTCTATCACACATATACGACTGGTTATGTGACCGATATACAGCTATGTTTTAGCTGATTTTGCTAGTTGGGATTGAACGCTTCACTACTACTTCTAAAACCAAAATGTTTTTTCTAAGAATATTATTTTTCGGATATTTATTTTTGTCATAAAATGTAAAAAGGATGCAGACTCACTCCTTAAATACTACCAGGAATCACTCGTCTTGAATGTTGTTGATTGTTTTTTTTTGTGATATCACTATGACAAAGCCCAAATAAAATACTAGGATGACGCTTTAATTATAATAGGGATACCTACTTACAAATCCAAAATATGAAGCTATATACTTCCAGGCCATCTATTGCAGCAAAGCTGAAACAAAATTTCTATGTTAATTAAAGTTCTTGAGAGAACGAGCAAGCTCGAATCATCCTATAAAAATGAAAGCTGACCAACAGGGTGCACTATAGAGTTTCTGTGACCAACAGGTTGCACTGTAGAGTTTCTGAATTGCACTATAGTATTATAAAAAAAAACACAAAATAAACGAATTAATACAAGAATTAGGCCTAGCTAGATTGATATTTCGCCCCCAAAAACCTCTATAATATGTGCAAGGTATAAAAAAAGTACGATTATCATTTTTAAGGTGTGATTTTATATCACTAACTAGTATCACTAATATAATATGTAAAAAATATAAAAAATAGTTAAAAAAAACGTATTTTAGCTCAAGAAGAAGTGAAGCACCTGGAGGGCTAAATGACTTGATCAGCTGAGCTGGTGAGGCAGACTAAGATGTTTTTTGCTATATTGTCCAGTCACCAGCAAGCACCACCTATCCAAATGATTAATTACTTTAATGGAATTCCAAGGAAAATCGTTCATGATCAACCAAAACAAAACAAAAAAATTAAGATACATATTTTTTTTACAATCTATTAGTGATGTAGAATCACCCCTAAGAGGGATCATTGTACTTTTGATTACGGCCTGTATAGTCTATATTCTATATTGCGGCTGAACAGACGTCCCAGGTACCGCTGGAGTATGCGCTGGAGTGAGGAAGTACAGGCGTCTTTTGGTGTCGCAGGTCAAGATCTTCTTTGGGTCCATAAGCCAGCGAAAGTAAGTAAGTATATATATTACAAATCATTCTGACCTCACAACGGCTGTTCGTAATATAATTCATCCATTTCTTCTGATTTTTTTTAGTTTTATTTTGTAAAAACCACCTGAAAACAAAAAATTCTACATTATCATAATAGAAGTTGTCAAACTAATGTATTCGTTGTCATTCTGTGGTTGTCATCTGTCATCTTCTATTTGTGGCATTTGGTGTGGTCATCCATCAAGAAAAGTCCTGGACTTCTAAGGGTAAGTTTGAACTGCAGCAGAAACCTACGCGTTGGGCGTTTTCTTGGAAACCCGGTTTGAAACATTGACATATAGCCTAAGAGCCAAACGATTTCACTGTATGAAGATTCAACAAAAATTCATATCAGCATTTTTTTCGTCAAAAATTAGATTAGCTGGTCTATAAAATAATTCATTAGTAATCCACCCAAATTTACGACCGCATGATTTAAAAAAAAGGTATTAAAAATTCCACAAAAGATGGGAAAAAATGCTATAAATATTATTTACTTTACATTTAATTACCTTTATTTTTATCTTTTTTTTAAGTATATAATCCTCCTATATTTGTAAAAGAAACACAATTAAATCTAAAAAACAAATTTACGTAAATCTCAAAGTTGCATTAGGCCTATTATAAAAATGCTATCACATCAGTTCTTCAATGCTTTTGTTTCATTGACGTCCTTTAACATATGGTATACTAAATCCAACAAAAACAATATGGAAATTGAAACCTCCAGAAATTGAAATTGTTCCTTCCAGTTTGAAATTTGGGTGGTTTCAAAAATATAGTCTCTTAAAATTGCATTTAAAAGCCGTTTACAAAAATTTGGCCTGATATGAATTTTTTCTCCAAAATATAGGATAGCTCTTAGGGTAATATGAGAAACGCGCGCCCCGTGGGTTTAGCCCACGGACTCAGCTCTCCTTTATATATTTGTGGGGTCAAATCAAAGATTTCGGACCTCCTTGCTTCAAAGAATTTATATGAACCTCCTTCGTAATATGTCCATGGTTACTATTTGAGACTTTCGCGGGTCACGTGATGCTCTAAGTTTGAGACCATTTCGATCGGCTTCAAAAAGATACCAATTTACTTTACGTGCTATTTTAGCGCTGCTAAGCTTGCTGAGCGCTTGGGCCAAGATTCAAAGACGAAACTAAGCGCCTATAAAAATGTATATTTCTAAACTTACTCTTAGTTTTGTCTCTGAATCTAGGCCTTGGAGCCTTGGTGAGTCGCTTGGTTTCTCGTTAAGATAAACCGTTGGCTGGAAGCTTAGAGCAACGCGTGTTAAATCCGCGCAAGCCTGGAAATGTCGTGTAACTCTATGGCTAGAACTTTTGTCGTCCGTGCGCGCACGCTCCATGCCCAGACCACAGAGCTCTGAAAGTATCGTTGTTCTGTGGCTCAGACTTTAGGCACCTCGCGCACCAGCGGCCACGACCACGGCCAGTGGCCGCAATAACCAGAAGCCATATGAACGTCGCGCACTCGGCCGCAACGGCCAACTTAGGTCGTTGCGGCCACTGGCCGTGGTCTTAGCCGTCGTCCGTTTACGGTCAATGTAATAAATCCGGTTAGTATTAATAATTACCGGTTAGTATTAATAATAACCGCATCGAATGGTTAATGTAATAAATATTGAAGAAATAATCACTTTAACCGGTCATTAATCATAATTTTCAGCTTGTTTTGGTTAAAGTATTAAAACACCTATATTATGTCCGTTACGCAAGGCAACAACAATAAAATCCCGGCAGGGATCGGTTAGGTTTTGTTAGGTACTCTTGCGACCACAACGCATTACAAGTCGGAAAATTACCAAATTCCTTTCTGGCACTCGCCGGCTTCTACCGCACCACCCTCGCTTCGCTCGCTCGGCTCGTGCGTTGTGGTCGCAACAGAACCTAACACAACCTAACGGACTTATAGGTATGATTTATCACATTGACCAAACGAATGAGGGGATTATTAATAATAACCGGTCAATGTGATAAAGTTAACACTTTGTTAGTTATTGTTAAGATTAACCGGTAATTATTAATAGTCACCGATTATTTACTCTGACCGTAACATATATACCTTCGTGGTTGCTTGCTCAGTGGCTCAGGCTAAATAGCTTTTTTCATTTGTGGTCAAAGTTTGTGGTCTCTAATTACTCGCCCGGCGACTCGCTATAGGCGCCAATATTGGTAAATGTATTTGTAATAGAGTTGTTCTGACCACATTCATAAGTAAAAATGATAAAATTGTGTTGTCAGATAGAAAATAAAATATTCAAATGAACTAAAGAATTGAATAAAACTTTGAAGGCAGATAATATTAGATCCTGCCGTAAAGTTATTTCGCCAAAATGCGAATTCGGGGGTCATCGCATCCTTTTTAGGGTTCCGATACCAAAATGGTAAAAAAAGGGACCCTTATGGTGCGACTTTGTCTGTCTGTCTGTCCGTCTGTCACACCTCAATATCTCAGCAACCACTCATGCTATCGATTCGATTGTCGCTACTAGGTCGAATGGGGTATCATATGCAAGGACTTTACTTGTTCATTTTAAAATATATTTTTGTATTTTTTTACGTCTCTTAGTTTTAAAGTTTAGATGAAAAATGTCAAAAAAATACGAATCCCCCCCCCTCCCTTATCTCCGAAGTTTGTGAAAGGAAAAATCTGAATTAATTACAGTTGACAGAAATGTATGTAAACATTAGAGCAAAAAAAATAAAGCGATCTTTCTAAGTTGCACAGTTTTTTTGAAATCTGCAATTTAACCTTTACAAACAAATTTAGTTTTGCGGTCCTATAAATGGACTTTATTGCTTCCAAAAAAACAAGAAGTATATCGGAACCCTCGGCGCGCGAGACCGACTCGCACTTGACCGGCTTTTTCCAATGGGCTTACTCTTGACCTTGATCTAGTCTTGAGGACAGAGATGAGGTCGATGATGGAACTCGCTTGCCCAGAAGAACTCGCGAAAAGATTCGGGTTATATGAACTCGGAAACACAGACGCAGGCAGTGACTTCCACTCTTGCCGTGCGCATAATAAAAGATGTTTCAAAGCGCTTTGTGCGAATAGGTATGTGGAATATCAACCAAGTGTGGCTGATATCCTGCGTTGCGTCTGGAATCACAATGGTTTCATGGAGCTATTGAGCGCATTGAGCACACTCACCGAATCTGTAAATGACCGTGAGATTTTTATTTTTGTGGTTTACCCCAGCTGCGCGTAGTTTCCGAAATCTTTGACCACATCGTGTGTGGAGTCGTTGGATAAGTCTCTTAAAAATAATGTGAGTCTGCAAAGATCATTTTTCGATTTAGGGATCCGTTTGCAAAATATTTAGCTTGAAAGCGCAATTTTTTGTTGGAGTTGAGTGTCCCCCCTGCCAGCTAAACGGTTGTTTTTGGAAATGTGAAAATATTCACAGTGGTAGTATATATGATGAATTTAAAAGGAAAACTAACACAGCTAAGTAGGCTTCACATGTTAATGAGCTATAGCCGAAAACTGGAAATAATAAAAATAGCAATCAGGACCTCGCTGAGCATTAGGAGGCAAAAAAATTAAGTAATGAACGTTATCAAATACTAAATCAAAACCTCATTTGCGACTCGATACAAAATTCTAAAAAACTACGGAACCCTTACTGCGCGTGGCCCGTTACGCACTTGGCTGGTTTTTTTTTTTTGACAAAACATCTTGATCGGAAATCAAAGCCGTAATCAGCAGCGTTATCAGCAAGGCTTTAAAAACATTTCCTATGTCAATTTGCTTTGGGATCATACAAACGTAACTAGTGGTATTTGCCAAGCACGTGTTGCATACAGGAATTTCCATTTTAAAAATAGATGTTTTTATAGCGATGTTGAGGTATCTACTTAAAAAATCTAAATGCCCTATTGTGTCGGCTAAACTAAAACATTTTTTTTTATTTATGTTTCATGTGAGCAAATGAGCAGGTGGGGCACCTGATGGTAAGTGGTCTCCACCGCCCACAGCACCCACTGTCGTATTAAAGGCATATTTTGACACTAATAAGACAGCAAAGC
This sequence comes from Athrips mouffetella, assembly GCA_947532105.1. Classification (NCBI taxonomy): domain Eukaryota; kingdom Metazoa; phylum Arthropoda; class Insecta; order Lepidoptera; family Gelechiidae; genus Athrips; species Athrips mouffetella. The sequence continues at coordinate 15,498,457 of OX383974.1, forward strand.
GCGTTGCTTGCATGCAGTTAAGATCTGACATAACATAATACTGGGTCGATCCACCGGATGACAGTATTATGATGGATTTCCCCCTGTAAAAAAAAGTCAACACATTCATTAGTTTATTAGGTAGGTTCAACTTCCATAATAATGTCAAGGCGATATCAACAAAGTTTAAAAATATTACCTATGCCTATTTGCTTTAGGATAAAATTTTATGACACGTGTAAATAAAGGGATTTCCATCTAAATATTATACTAAATAAATACTTATAAATAAAAATGAAATTGTTCATTGGGAAGCGAATCATTTGAGAACGGACCGATTTGGTCAAGATTTGGATTTGGCTACCTCTTTTTTCGTTAAAGTAGTCCAAAAGAGGTATTAAAAAAGAGAAATTGCCCGGAAAACTGGGTAATTCGGGACTTTTGCAAGAACTCAAAAATCTCTGTTTTACTGAGCCACAGCAGCGCCTGTCAGGGCACAGCAAGTCCTAAAATAAATATAAAAATTCGTAGAACAAAAGTCGTAGAACAAAAATTTTTACCTCCCATACAAAATGCGCGATCAGCTGATTCAGTTTCTATGAGAGGTAAATTTTTTTTTTCTTATTTCGACCTATGTTCCTTAGGGAAAGTTGTTCAGTTTCATGGGCAGAATCACATCCTTCATGGTTGATATACCTTTTTTGTTACACCTTGTATAAGTTTGCATATCTTAATAGCAATTTGATAAGGTGATTGAAAAGCTAATTTACCCTTTCGTCAGCTAAACTAATACAATGTAATATCTAGTCAACTTACTAGTCTACAGACTATTTAATTGGAAAAACATTGCAGTCTCTTTAGAAATGTGAAGCGGCTCAGACGTTTCAATTTGCTTGCCGTAAACGAAAGTAACTCCACGATGTGTACTAGAGAATAAAAGTTTGGTATCTTTAGGAATACCTATTCCTACATATCTAAATATTTAATTATCGAATTACTAAAAACTGATATTTTTAATGTGATATTAAGTTATAAAAAGTTTCTGTTAATATAAACAATTAAGTACCTGTACAAAATGAAGAAGTTTTATTTTTTCTTCGGTGAAGGAAGTAAAATTAACCAAGTTATTTGTGCTATTTTAGGTAAGTACACAGAAAATAATTACATAACATCTCTTTCTCGTCGGGATAGGCAGAGACCACAGCCCTCCACCTGCTACGATATTGACATACTTCCTTAATTACCTCCCATATTTTGGACGTATCTCCATCAATTTTCTTCGCTTCCATTTTTTATTATCACATAATTATCAGAATTCGTTTACAAGCGTTCTTCTCCTGCGCGAGAGACAAATTGTTTTGTAGAAATATACAAATACTGAAAGAGTGTGATCACCAAATTGAATAACTTTCAGTAACTTAAACTTTCAGGAAATGTGAAAAATAATCGACTGACTGTCCAATCGACTTAGAAAGACGAAGTCAGTTGATGGTGATGCAGGTTTTTTTTAATTTCTTGAAAGTTTAATTCACTGAAAGTTGTTAAGTATCGTTTAACGATCATGCCCTTTCAGTTTTCGTAAAGCTGTCCCTGACACCCTGTATAAGCTAGCCATGTAGCCATCAATCCAATTAGTAGGTACTGGCAAGTACTAGTTACACACCCAATTTGGGACCAACAAAGTTCTTCGCCATAGGTAATTGTATTTGATACAGATGTTTATCGTAGTGTAGTTAAAAAATAAATATGATGTCTTCGATAAAAGCTAGCGAGGTGCGCTAAATATTTTTTTCACTTTAGCAATTTTCGGCGAAGGTTTCCGGAAGTAGCTATGTATGTATTTTACTTATTTCTTATTCGTGCAAGCAAAGCAATTCAAAGGATGTTTATCTTGCAGTAAATCTACCAGTCTTTGTCTACGGAGCCAGTATAGGATGGATGTCTCCAATGACACTTTTACTGCAGTCAGACAAATCTCCTAGAGGAGAAAAATTAACCGATTTTGAGGTAAGAAAATAGCAATGGTGTATTGCAGAATATATTTGGTAATATAAAAACAAACAGTCGAATAGAGAACCTCTTTGAAGTCGGTTAATAACCAATATCAAACTCAACGTTTTCTTCCTTTGCCCAAAAATGTCCACAGCAAGACAAATGCATCGCCCAAATATTTTCAAGGACAAAAAAAACGTTTTGGTGGGTGTTTTATTAGGAGGTTGTAAGGTCTTGTGCAAAGTCCATCTAAGGATTCCTTTACGATGTTTTAACCAAACTGAAGAAGTCTTAAGCGATTTTTTGTTGAAATTGGCCTGGCTGTCAGTTTTCAAACCGTCAAATTAATGGCCTTTGACTTGGCTCCGAGCTTGTACGTATAGTCTAGTCCCTGCTCCGAGCAAGTACCTACTGTTGGTGACAGAAACCAACGGATTATCATAAAGCTCCCGTTCCGAATTCCGATCTTATTTGACATAAAATGGTTTGTATTTTTCAGATCTCATGCATAGCATCAGTAGCTTATTTAGTATGCGTAGCAGGAGACTTCTTAATGGCGGTCCTTAGTGACTGCATAGGGAGGAAGAAGACACTTCTTTTCATATCGTCTACGGCTGTGGTACGTATCATACAAATTGATATTTGTACCTAATGTACGAGTCATCGAAGTTGGTTGACTTTGACAGACAGAAGGGGGCTGATGGGGCTGATGTCATATAATTTGCTCGCACAGTTCCTAATTCCATGGGCGATGGTGTTAGTTTCGATTTCATCTACCTGCCAACAGATTCTAACTTCTAACATATCCTCGTCGCTTTATACACGAGAATGTCACATTTGCAAAGTAATATTTTTCACAATGTGGAGTTAGAGGCTTGACTCTACAAGAGATCTGGGGGGCTGTTACGGTAGCCGGAACGAGTCTGCCATCAACAATCCTTTGCATTGCGAATTCCCGCCAAAAGCCCCTAAAGTATGTAAATAGTTCCGATATTTTTGACTTTGACAGAAGGGAACGCTGTGTAGGGCTACTCTATTCCAGGCTTTACGCGGGAAATAGTGTTGCAAAGACAATGGTTTGTTTAAGGCCGCCACTGTGATAGCGTACCTAATATGACAACAGTGAAAACGTTGGAAGGTCTTGGTCACCTACTTTACATGAAATATTAAGATCTGATACTGAAAAGACAACTTTTTGCAGATTGCCTGGATAATAAAACTGTCATCATTCCAAACGTGGGCGTTAATCCTCGCCAGATCTTTCATCGGGCTTCTCATGGCTGGGGCCTACGTCACCTGTCCCCTTTACACTAAAGAAATTAGTGAGGACAGCGTGAGGGGTATCTTAGGATCTTTGGTAACTACACTTCGAGTCGTATTCATAAATCCCTCTCAAATCTGAGATTGAACTCAAGATGTCTAATTTGTATGTGTAAAGTACATTTTGAGAGCAATTCGAACTTGATAGGGATTTATTAATGCCACTCTTAAATTATAGAAAGTATTTAATAGTTTTACTGTTTATATTGTTCATCGTTTTGTTCATAACGATAAAAGAATACGAGGGGTGTTCAATAAGTAGTGAGAATGAACAACTTGTTGGCTGTAAAGTCTTTAGATGTTTATGAGTATTGAAAGTTTATTTCACTAAAAATATCTTATCAAAACATTGGCCATAATATTTAGAAACGTATACGTAATGAGGTAAAGTTCAACAGCCAGTCAGCAGCCAATCCAGCAAGCAAATTAAATATTGAGAAAAACTAAAGTTTCCTTAGATGAAATAGAACAAGCCGCTCCACTTACTAGATTTAACTGACAGTACTCTACTCATAGTAACTTCTATCTGTTTCCTAACACCGAAGAAGATCACATACGGAGAGCTTTGGTAGAACCAACTAAAAAGCTTTATTTTTCAAAGGGATCGAAGCTTCGGAAAACTGCAGGATTCAGGGTCCAAAGATGTGTTGAAGCTACGTATAAAAATTTTATATTAGTTTATCAATAGTCCTTTATTTTCTGGGTCTCACTACTTATTGAACGCCATAGTAGTAGAGGACGTACCAGTTTACCCCTTATAGAAACCAATGGCTTGAAAACTAAATATTTCAACGGTTTTTCAAAAGATCATCATGCAGTTTAATTAGCAATCATTCCTTGTGCTAGGATCTTTGATGATTTGTTTAGTTTGAAAAAGTGACATAAGATACAGAAAAATATATAACGTTTTTAAACAATTATGTGCAGGTGATCCTGTTCCACGTGTCAGGAAACCTGTTCTCTTACATCATAGGGGATTTGCTAAGCTACAGAACTGTCCTATGGGTCTGCTTGTCACTACCAACGTTCCACCTAGTACTCTTCATGATGATGCCGGAGTCTCCTTCGTACCTTGTCAAGCATGGAAAGACTGAGGTCAGTTTAGAAAGATGTTGCTAATTCTGATTCAAATTCCATTAATTCATTGTAAATTCTTTACAGAATAATTACTGATCGTCATAAAATGCATAATACAATGCAAACAGAGTGAGCCTACCCTTTCATTTTTTCATTTTATTTCATTAAGTAGTTAGTTAATAGCATTTGCATTGTATTCTGCATGACATTCAATAAGTATTCCGTAAAGAATCTACATTGAATAAAATTATCTGAATCTGAATCTGAAACGTCCACTGCAGGACAGGGAACTCCCTCCTGAACTGCAGCAATAACGCATGGTACTTAGGAAGCGTTGTGACTGGCGACGGTTGTTGTTGGTGACCGCAGTATACAAAATGGTACGATACACAAAAAGATGCTGCTCTCCATCCTCTGGTTCATAAATCCTTAGCCGCCTCTTACGACACTCATGGGTACAGACGGGGTTGGTGCTATTCTTTGCCGACACTACAAGGACCTGCCCTTGCAGTTATGTGATAAGAAACGCTAAAAAAGTTTACCTAACGTAACTTTTAGTTAGTTATATTAGAGCAGGTAATTTATATAATTTATAAGTGTTTGTATATTTTATCGAGCGTTTTACGCGGATTGAAATCATTGTTGACACCTTCTTTTATAATAAAACAGAGAGTGTCAGCAATATATTTATTTAGATGCTTTCTGAAACTTAGGAAAAGGTAGGGCTTCTTTGGTAACGACAAGTCTGAGCGCGGCGTTTTGCAATCTATATCACACTTGCTGTCGTGCCCTACTTTTTCAGTTTCCTGCACTCAAAGGGATATTTTTGGAGGCAACCAAAACATGTGGCCACGTTTTGGGCTAAGATCTTGTAGTCACTTTTTGCCGCTGTATCGAAAAGAAGAAGAAGACTGCAGCTGCTGCGGGCATTTGGCCATAAAGTAAGGCTATCGTAATAGGTCCTATCCGTTGTGAAAGGTGTCAAAAGTATGAAAAATTATGACCTTCAAAGAAGAATGAACCCTGTGTGTTGGTGTTAAGGAAACTTCAAAACGGACTTCTTATTTTGGCTCTACTTTAGTTATGAATTTAAATGTTATTACAAGTGTTGAAAAGTTAAAATATCCTGTAAAGTCGGACATGTCTTCGGTATTGACTGTTATGCCTTAAATAATTATTACCAATCCTGAGAAATTGTTTTTCTATTATTGTATTATTTCCCACATATTGTTTAAGTTTGTACTAAAAAGTTCCTTAAAATAATAAAAGATACCCAATAAAGTACCCAAATAAGTAAAAAAATATATTTAATATTCTTTTAGGAAGCCGCGAGAGTTCTGGCTTGGCTTCGCTGCAGAAAGGAAAAAGATAGTGTTGTCCAAAAAGAGCTAGACCAGTTACTCAAAGAACAGAAGCTGGATGACGAGAGCAGTAAATTCGCCCTGAAGGCTATACGTAAGTTTGTATCTTATTGACTAAAAAACATATATAATGCGAAGCAAATGCCTTTCCAGTAGCATAGAATAAATAATAGTGTATCATAAAGAAAGAACCGCCGACTCCACCGTCCGCCTATTCCCATACCTCACCTCTCCCGCTTGTGGCTTCTGTGGACAAATTGAAATTTCTCTTCAATTCATTCAAATTTTATGTAACATACATTTTATTTATAAAGCGTTATTTTTCATCAACCCGGATATTTTAAGAGGTAGTCCTGCCTATGGAAGTGAACAACCTTTTTCAAGGCACATAGGTTTTGACCTATGTTCCTTGAAAAAGGTACGACGGTATACGGTATACGACAAATTAATTACGACCTCCTATCGATCTCCCATATAAAATGTCTGTCAGCTGATGTAGTTTGTAAGGAAAGTCGTTTTTTTTTTCGTTTTCGACCTATGTTCCTTGGGAAAAGTTGTTCAGTTCTATGTACAGAACCACCTCAGCCAACTACCTCTTAAAACATACGGGTTGATGAAAAAATAAGGGTGTATTTAGTATACAAGGTGTAACAAAAAGGGTATACACCCTGAAGGATGTGATTCTGCCCATGAAACTGAACAACTTTCCCTAAGGAACATAGGTCAAAATACGAAAAAAAAATTTTGACCTCCCATAGGAACTGAATCAGCTGATCGCGCATTTTGTATGGGAGGTCAAAATTTATTTTTCGTATTTCGACCTATGTTCCTTAGGGAAAGTTGTTCAGTTTCATGGACAGACTCACATCCTTGAGGGTTGATATACCCTTTCTGTTACACCTTCTATATAATATCAACATGTATATGATAAATTGATAATATTACTTTCCTTATTCAAAATAATTGCAGAAATTTTGTTTAGTAAACTTAATATTCTTTTTCGTGAAATCCATTTAATATACTAAGTACCTACTCTGGTAACGTATTCTCCAATATCGTATTTCTAGTATTTTCAAACGATGTAATTAATTCTGCAGCTTGTAAGTATTTACATGGTCATCTACACGACATGTTATTATACAAGAACAAGCATTGATTCAGTCCTTCGATAAATTTAATTAAAATTAGTTTTATTATTATCAATAAAAGCAAATAATTAGAACATCACGTTCTGCGTTTGAAGTTCATCTAGCCAATGATGACAAGGACAATGTTCAATTGATCTGTTTTATCAATGTTCTTGAGAGACCGCTTGATTGATTCTGTAATTTTATTTTGCGAATATGCCTTATCCTCATGTCTTATACTATTAAACGTGCAATATTTGTATAAGGTTTGTAAAATTCATTAAACGAGAATTTTCGGGGGCGAAAAATTTATCTAGCTAGGTCTCATGTCTGGGAAAATTCGTTTTCTTCGTTTTTTTGAGCATTTCTTGAAAATAGCGCGTTTTAGAAATCCTACAGTGCCATCTCTTATCGGGTTTTGGTTAAGACTGTACAGAGTAAAGCTCGACTGCCAGGAATACTTTAGAGCAAAACGATTCTCTTGAAAAAGATGTTTTTGGTAGTCCGAACGATCCACGACGGCTCTTTCCGTCAAGTCGTGACTTATTATTTCCGCCTCGGAACTTAAGGCCGACAAAATGTGTGCTACCAACAAAATGTGTACATCTCTATAGAGAGTTACTCACCTGGTGTCCGTTTGGTTGCGCAACAAATATGGCGGCGCGACCAGTTCGGATGCTGGTCGCGCTACCACTCCCAGTGAAATATAGCCCTTAATACTGTGGCCGCCGGTTGTGTATTTACTGGTGTCTAGTTACGGACACCAGTGGCGCAAACCAGTCGCGCTACCAGTCGCGCCACCGTGGTGTCCCAGTGAAATACCGGCCTTACCGCAAGGTTATGTAACTTCTGACATTTGCTTTGTGGTAGCTAGTATTATCTTAGACTATATAATACTAACGTATAAGTATTATATAGTCTAAGGTGGTAGCGGATCGTTTTGACGTGAAAATTGCGCTCTGAAATGTCATACTTGACGGAAAAAGCTGTTGCGGAGGTTGCGGATTGTTCGGATGTGGAATTTTCACAGGTGTGTCACTGCACTAAATGTTACCAGGTTTTCTTCATATTGATCCTTACCGTCTTCGACTCCCCTTTGAGGCATTCAGATCGGTTAGTCAGAAGTTCAGAACAACTTTCTTTTATATTCGTTGATCAAAACAATGATTAATATGAAATTATTCGTTGTTCGCTTTGATAACTTCGTTTTTAGGGTTTCGTACCTCAAAATAAAAAAACCCGGCCAAGTGCAAGTCGGACTCGCGCCCTAAGGGTTCCGTACCTATCTACCATATGATATACTAAAAGCTTTTGCTCTTTGATTTTAAAAACTCCACGACCATCCAACTTGACCCCTGTTTTCTATAAAAGTTCTTGAAACGGGAGCTCACCTTAATTGGTTACTATTAGTTGTGAGAAAAATTGAAATATTTAATGATTTTAGACTTTTCCCTTTATTTATTCTGTGAGAGCTTCTTGCCAAATTTCATAATTTTAGGTCAACGGGAAGTACCCTGTAGGTTTTGCTTTTTTGCATATATGTATGGAGATGAGGACATAAAAAGCCATATCTTTTGATTGCGTCGTTGTGAAAAATTGAAATTTTCTGATCTTGTGTGGTTTATGGACCTTAACATTCGTTATAAATTTAAACCTGATACCTCTTCTCGTTCGTGAGAAAAAGGGTCTTGACAGACAGACAGACAGACGGACAACAAAGTGATCCTATACGGGTTCCGTTTTTTTTATTTTGAGGTACGGAACCCTAAAAAACGCATAGTTTATACGAGCACAAGTTTTTGGAAGTTGCAAATTTAGATTATCACTTCCCTAACAAACCAGAGTATTTACATCAAGCTTTTTAATATCAATTCTGCGGTTAATGTGACATAAAATTAAACAGGTTTGTTAAGGCAAAATCAAACCAGGAAAAACAACAGACAATAAAGACAATGCTTCAATCTTTCGGTCCCAGCATTATACTCCAGTAAAATTACGAGAGATTGTATGGCGAAACGGAAAAAATTGATAATAGCCGTGATTCTTTTTCAGATCGATAGATTATATTTCTGTGTAAAGCTTTTTAATGGAATCCACCTAAATTTACTTCATTTATTTATTTATTTTGCCGTCTAAACATTAAAAAAATATGGAATTTCGGAAAAAAATGTTAATAGATTATTTTTTTTATTTACGGCTTGCTATATATTCAGAATTTCATATTATACATGAATCCACCTAAAAATATAAGCTTTTTTGTATTGTTTAACTTTTATAGCACGAAATTTAAATACAGCTTATCTTCGCAACCAAAAATAGTAATAGATCCGTTTTGCTTTCTAATAATTTAAATAGTGCTATATAATCACATTTTTGCCAAATCCAACATAAATGTTTACAAAATCATTGTAAACCAGCGATTACAAAAAACTTTTTTTTTATTTAGTATGGCATTTTTGTGAATATATATAATAATCACTTACATTTAAAAAGGTTGAGTTTAGCTCAGTTTATTGCTATTATTTTACCTCGACTTTATTGGCCCTTATATGTAAAAATAAGTGGAGATTTTATATTTTAAAATAAATTGATATTTTTAAATATATTTATGGTGGATTTTGATGCCTATTTGTAAAGTATACGTTTATCTATGATATAAAGTATATAATTGTCTATTACTATTTTTGCCTTAGCTGTTATTCGAAAAAAATATTCCGCTTTAAATTTTAGGTGGATTCGTAAATATTGCGTCTTAACATCATATTTAAATACGATATACACAAAAAAGTAGCTATTAGCATTTAATGTTTTGCAAAACCGTATTTTTACTGGACTATTATTATTTCTCTAATCTTGCTACAGCATTACACGACGTGCTTTTTTTTGCCTTAAAACGCTTAAAAGTGTCTACTCACGCAACAATCTCAATCACAATCAGTTGTCACAATCTGCAGATTGCCAACAGATTGCAACGTAAGTAGGCAGATTGGGACTGACTTCCAACTAATTGTCAAATTGTACAATCCAATCTTAGCAATTTACAATCTGTCAAACAAATTGTGTCCAAATTGCAATGTGTGGAGCATGATCGCATGCAATTTTCATACATTTAGCTCCATGGTCGCAATTTTGCGACTCTATTCTATCTATAGGACGAATTCTATCTAATCTGTGGCTCTCATTTATTATTGCTGTAAGATAAAAGCGATAAACGCAATGTTTTTAGCCACTATCGTCTTCTTTTCGACGCTAATTGCTTGTAATTTGATGAATCACAATCACAATCATAACAAGTTCGCATGTTGAAATTTCGATAGTTTTGAAAATTTTGAAATTTCGCGGCATGAAATTATGATGAAATTGCTTTGTGAGTAGAGTACAGACAATCTCGAATCTACAGATTGTCACAACTAATTGTGATTGAAATTGTCGCGTGAGGAGACCTTTTTAAAATGTAATGCAACTTGCGCTGGATGCTAGGCGTTTTGTAATTTTTTCCGAATATGATTTTGGTGCCCCCTGATTTGCCTCCCTACGAGTATTAGATCAAAGGCTGAATCTATCTCCGGAAGATTGTAAAGTACCGGAAAATTTAAAACCTGACCCAGGTACTGTATCTTCTAGGTCTGTTGCGGCCTAGAAGATACAGCCAGGGACCCAATTCTTGAAACCGGGTGATAAAATATCGCTGTTTAGACTTTAAAATTAAAATTTATCCTGAATAATCCTGTAAACCTTTAACAGGTAAATAATAATATACTAGCGGCCCGCCCCGGCTTCGCAAGTGTAGCACTTAGTTTTGGGAAAAGGTTACATTGCCATTTTTAAATTCTTAATATATTTTAAATGGAATGTCCGATTTGAATAATTCAAAAAGTGGTCTACAGGTATGGAAACAGCAAAACAAATGATTTATTTGGATAAGAATTAATACAAAGGTATGGATAACTAACATGGTCTGATTTTGGTCAGCACTTCTTTCAACTTATAAAATGTCAAAAAGTAATGTAATGACATAACTACAATTGTTGGACATAAAATGTCATGGTATAGCGAATTTTTGTAGATATTGGTGTCGATTCTGGCAGACCCAAACTGAAACTAAACTGAGACCTGTCAAATTTAGATTAGGTTTTTGTTTGAGTCTGCCAGAATCGACACCATTGATATGTCCTTCAATATTTTAGAACTTTATTTCGTTCATTATGAATGAAAGATATTTTATGGCTAGCTTTTTACACCTTGGGTTACTTTATTGAAGTTTTAGTAGGGATCCTTATTTTTTTTAGTTCCTTTGTTACTTAGGAATAATGTAGCATTTTAATGGTGAAAGAATTTTTTAAATAGGTCCAGTAGTTTTCAGTTTATTTGTTACAAACATCACTGATTTTTCTTTTTCAAAAGTAGTTTGATATTCGTTAAATATATATTATAGGTTCAATTGTTAATGTTGATATTTCTTTGTTTCATTACATTTTATCGGGCCGAATTAGATTTTTTTAAATCTCAAAAGTGATATTTTATCTCCCGGTGATTTTCAAGAATTGGCCTCCAGAACATTCAGGAAAGTTATAAATTTTTCGTCAGTTTAAAATTCATATTATTAAAATTTTGATGTTTCAAAATTTTTAATAAATTTAAATCGATTGTCCGTGTGGTGCCGGCAAAGAATAGTACCAACCCATCTCTAAACTTGGGTGTTTTAAGAGGCGACTCAAGGGCTCATGAACCGGTGGATGGGCAGCAGGTTGCAGCATCATTCTGTGTATTGTACTATCTTGCATACCAAAACTAAATGACGTAAGCGCCCGATATAAAATATCGACTTTTTGTAAAAACTAAGTAATAAAATAACATTTTCGGCTGGTCATATGATAGCAACTACGAATACCTGTCTGTATACTTAATTTCATTACTTAAAACACCTCAGATTCCACAAAAAGAGGAAAGAATGACAATTGAAGAGGCAACTTAGGATTTTTATATTGTCGAGTCGATTTTCACTAATAATGTTTTGGTCTTGGTGATATGATCACTTCAAGAAACACCTGCCTGAAAATCACGGCAAAATACTGAGTAAATAAAAAGATATTTGTCTTCAAAATATAAAAAAAAATACATATCGTCTTAACTATGAAATTGCCGTTTCGTATGGCGAATTTTAGGTAAACTCACTTTTCAGTACTAACATTTTTGAATTCTTTTTTTTATTTTAATCCAAATTTTTTACATTTTTTAAGCATGATTGGGAAGACATTAAGCTTACAGAAGCTTAAATTTAATTTTCGAAAAATAATATTAGCTGTAAAAAATATAACAAATTGTTGATGATATCAGACACAATTTAAGAAGAACTTATGTCGAATTTATATGAAACTAAAATAAAATCTTTATTTTATGCGTAAATTGATAACCTTGAAGTAAACTGTCAAATACAAGACAAATGGAAAAAAATGCATTAGAATTATAGGAATTATGATCTCATTAATCAGTTACAAAATTTCGGCAAATTTCATAGTTAAAGATCTAAAACAAAAAACCGGCCAAGTGCGAGTCGGACTCGCGCACTGAGGGTTCCGTACCACCACATAAACATAATTGTATTAGTTGAAATTTCAGTAAGTTATTGTGCTAGATTTTTTGAGTCCGACACGCGCTTGACCAAATTTTATTATTTGTTGTTATTTTATAGCCTATGCCCTATAAACATACCAATTTTCAAGTTTGTAAGTGTTCCCGTTTTTAAATAGAACTAAAACAAAAATCGCCTCAACAACCATCCAACTTGACCCCTCTCTTATATGAATGTTCTTGAAACGGGAGCTCACCACAATTGGTTACCATTAGTTGTGAGAAAAGTTGTAATATTTAATGATTTCAGACTTTTCCCATTATTTGTACTGTGAGACCTAGCTTCTTGCCAAATTTCATAATTTTAGGTCAACGGGAAGTACCCTGTAGGTTTTTCATTTTTGAATAAATGTATGGAGATGAGGACATAAAATGCCATATCTTTTGATTGCGTCGTTGTAAAAAATTTAAATTTTCAGATCTTGTGTGGTTCATGGATCCTAATATATGGTATTAATTTCAACCTGATACCTTTACCCGTTCGTGAGATAAAGGGTCTTGACAGACAGACAGACAGACAGACAGACAGACAGACGGACAACAAAGTGGTCCTATAAGGGTTCCGTTTTTTTCTTTTGAGGTACGGAACCCTAAAAAACGGAACCCTTATAGGATCACTTTGTTGTCCGTCTGTCTGTCTGTCTGTCAAGACCCTTTTTCTCAGTAACAAGAAGAGGTATCAGGTTGATTACGAATGCTGAGGTCCATAAACCACACAAGATCTAAAAATTTAAATTTTTTACAACGACGCAATCAAAAGATATGGCTTTTTATGTCCTCATCTCCATACATTTATGCAAAAAAGCAAAACCTACAGGGTACTTCCCGTTGACCTAAAATTATGAAAATTGGCAAGAAGCTAGGTCTCACAGTACAAATAAAGGGAAAAGTCGAAAATCATTAAATATTTCAATTTTTCTCACAACTAATAATAACCAATTAAAGTGAGCTCCCGTTTCAAGAACTTTTCTATAAAAGAGGGGTCAAGTTGGATGGTCGCGGAGTTTTTAAAATCAAAGAGCAAAAGCTTTTAGTATACCGTATGGTAGATAGGTACGGGATCCTTAGGGCGCGAGTCTGACTCGCACTTGGCCGGCTTTTTACAGTAAAATCTACTGAGATATTATCTTATTCAGTAAAAAATGCCTGCCTCAAACCTTTCTGTTTGTTAATTATGCAATCTATATATATAAAAGAAGAAGGTGACTGACTGACTGACTGACTGACTGACTGACTGACATATCAACGCACAGCCCAAACCGCTGGGTCTAGAGATTCCAAATTTGGCACGTAGGTTCCTTATGAGACCTAGGGGTGCACTAAGAAAGGGTTTTAAAAAATTCCACCCCTAAGGGGGTAAAATAGGGGATGAAAGTTTGTATGAAAGTCCGTCAGTTTTGAAGTTAGGATCTTCAAAATTTGTACTTAGGCGGACGACTAAAAATTAATAATTACGTGTCTCAGGGTTTTTGAAAATTCGACACCCTTAGGAGTGAAAAGGGGGATGAAGTTGAAAATTCTTTATTTTTCAAGTAAAATCCACATCATTTATTATTAAGGCATTAATGATGTAATTCTATGCATCGTTCATCACTGTTATTGAAATTCCATCCCAAATTCAACCCCTTAAAAAGGGAAATGGGGTGAAAAAGTCTAAAAACCAATATGGGTATCGTTTGTATGCTTTATCGGGTCGCTGATTACGAAAACTACAACAATTTTGAAATCCAACGTGGTGGACGTTAAATACCATCATTCGCTTGGGATGGGGTTGGGGTGCGATGGGGTTGAGGTGCGATAGGGTTGATATATGAATATGGGTGTCGTTTGTATGGTTAATCGGGTCGCTTATTACGAAAACTACAACAATTTTGAAATCCAACGTGGTGGACGTGAAATACCATCATCCCTCTGGGGATGGAGTTGGGGTGCGATAGGTTTGAAATGTCTAAAAATCAATATGGGTGTCGTTTGTATGGTTTATCGGGTCGCTGATTACGAAAGCTACAACTACTTTGAAATCCAACGTGGTGGACGTGAAATACCATCATCCCCTGGGGATGGGGTTGGGGTGCGATAGGTTTGAAATGTCTAAAAATAAATATGGGTGTCGTTTCTATGTTAGGGATAGCGGTTAAATTAACGTTAGGGGTAGGGATAGGGGTAGGGATAGGTAGAGGTAGAGGTAGAGAGGTAGAGAGGTAGAGAGGTAGAGAGGTAGAGAGGTAGAGAGGTAGAGAGGTAGAGAGGTAGAGAGGTAGAGAGGTAGAGAGGTAGAGAGGTAGAGAGGTAGAGAGGTAGAGAGGTAGAGAGGTAGAGAGGTAGAGAGGTACAGAGGTAGAGAGGTAGTGAAGTAGACAGGAAGAGAGGTAGAGAGGTAGAGAGGTAGAGATGTAGAGATGTAGAGAGGTAGAGAGGTAGAGAGGTAGAGAGGTAGAAAGGTAGAGGGATAGAGGGATAGAGGGATAGAGGGATAGAGGGATAGAGGGATAGAGGGATAGAGGGGTAGAGGGGTAGAGAGGTAGAGAGGTAGAGAGGTAGAGAGGTAGAGAGGTAGAGAGGTAGAGGGGTAGAGAGTTCGAGATGTAGAGAGGTAGAGGGGTAGAGGGGTAGAGAGGTAGAGAGGTAGAGAGGTAGAGGGGTAGAGGGGTATAGGGGTAGAGAGGTAGAGAGGTAGAGAGGTAGAGAGGTAGAGAGGTAGAGAGGTAGAGAGGTAGAGAGGTAGAGAGGTAGAGAGGTAGAGAGGTAGAGAGGTAGAGAGGTAGAGAGGTAGAGAGGTAGAGAGGTAGAGAGGTAGAGAGGTAGAGAGGTAGAGAGGAAGAGAGGTAGAGAGGTAGAGACGTAGAGAGGAAGAGAGATAGAGAGGTACAGGTACAGGTAGAGGGAGAGGGAGAAGGAGGGGAAGGGGGAGAGGGAGGGAGTGAGGGAGGTGGAGGGGGTGAGAGAGAGGGAGGGAGGGGGATAGGGAGGGGCAGTGGGAGAGGGAGGAGGGGGAGAGACAGAGGGAGGGGGAGGGGGAGAGGAAGGGGGAGAGGGAGAGAGAGGGAGAGGGTTTCAGTTTTTCTCAATTACTTCTGCGTATTGGCTCTGTTTTGAAATATGACATGAAGGTGTCTCTCATCTCTCTCTTTACATTTGTTAGGATACTGCTGCTAAGTTCCTCTGTTCTGAGTAATTTATGAGTAACGTATAAAATTCAGCTGGATCTTGAATAATACTCATTGATTTGCGCAGCGTTAGTCCTGTTTTTCCTTAGTTTAAAATTACCCCGAAATGATGAGATAAATAATAATTTTCCTGGACTAAAATATCTCATTGCTTCGGAAAACCGGTAACAACCTAAATACGAAATCCACGCGAGCGAAGCCGCGGGCAACAGCTAGTAAAGAATATGTGTAAAATATTTGCTCATTACGCTAGGGAAAATAATCACAGCGATTTTTGTTAATTGCTATCATTTCATTCGTATACAAATATTTATACTGGACACTTGCTCAGTCACAAATACGAGTATGTATTTATCAGTAACTACCAGCATCAAATTCATTCCTTTCTTCACAGTAAAAGACAAAATCCTCTTCCGGGCATTCAGAATAGCAATAGTCGTCACGCTCGCTCGTGAGGTATGCGGTGCTATACCTGTACTGAACTTCGCTGGCGATATCTTCGAGAATGCTTCGAAAGGCTCCAGCCTGGTTCTGACGTCGAACCAACAGGCCATGATGCTGGGAAGTGTGCAGGTCGCTGGATCTATGCTGGCGTCGAGCATTGTTGAGAAGACTGGACGGAAGGTAAGGTTGAAAACGCACTAGAACTGACCTTACATTAGGGTTGGCCCCTAGCTACTCAGCTATATATCTAGGTTAACAAATTACCAAAAATGGGAGCAGCCTTAATCAGTGCGATGAGAAAATTTAAAGTTCGATCCCTGCACAACAGCTACGAAATCTTTCAGGTCTTGAATGGAACATGTTTCAACACTCAATAGGAAAAGGTTAAGCAAGGTAGTAGTAGCGTTGGCCTCCATATTCAGTACAAAATACCCTCAGTAGCACCAAGCGAATCCGCGGGCGGGTGCGCGTGGGGATGCGGGGTGGATTGCAAGGATCGAGGCTGGAGAGTGTCCGTTCTGTGTGATAGTAGGTACTATTACTTTATTCTGTGACAATACAGTATTGCTGACTCCAGTTTACTTCGTAATAAATCGAGAGAGAAGATAAGAGAGATAAATAAGATAAATATATAGATTGTTCCCTGAACCTGTGCGCTGCACCACCTGCTTTTCAACATACGCCCAGCCTATTAAGCGTGATGACTTTAGTACATTGTCCAAATGTCCAGCCATAAGACATTTTAAAACTTACGTAATCCAACATGAGATTTTATGTTTTTTTTAGCCTCTTCTGGCGGTGACGTCTCTGGTATCTGGGCTGAGCATGTGCGTGCTTGCCTCCTGGTATGTCGCTCGGGTGTATGTCGTGGCGGTACCAGCGTGGATCCCCGTCGTAACCCTATGCGTGTGCATCTTCTGTGACTCCAGTGGTCTTCAGCCCGTCTCCGTCTTGCTCAGTGGAGAGATGTTCTCTTTCAAGGTGAGACAACAGACAGAGATACAGCCAACAGCACGTCAGTAGAAACACTTTGGACTGTATGGTATGGTCATAGAGTTGGAAAGTTTCTACTGACGTGCAGTTGACCGTCCTTATAAGGTATTCTGTGACAACAGATATCTAAAATTCGTTGATGTGTACAGGCTCTAGCCACGAAACTTTCAGTACTTCCACCTACGTTATTTAATAGTACGAATGCGTCCATCCATCAATTTCGAAGAATGCTTTTCAACATATTTCCTTTGGGCGCAAAAACTACATTCTGGTTGTCTGTCTGGTGCTGCCTGGGTTACATTAATTAAAATACATATCAAATACAACAATAAATAAATACATGTCAAATTAAAAAGTTATATTTTTAATGATTGTCTGACAGTTGCACAAAGCTTCTTTGAATCTAGTGCTGATCTTTCTGTTTTGTCCATTTTTTGACAAAGAAATTGTCAGCAATTTTAAGGGAGCTTTAACTCTGAAGAAGCTGCTTGCAATGAAACTGGCAGTGGCGGTACGTCACTTTGTATTTGCACCGTATGGCCTTTTCACCCGAATGTATGACGACTTATTTCATGCGTGTGGCAAAGTACTTAACAGCTTGGAAAATTTAGTATTTTACATATAAGTAGGTATCAGATTAGTATGATGTTGTTTTTTTTTTCAGTACCGGGGCACAGTCATGGCCGTCACCATGTCCCTAGCATCGGTCTTCGCATTCCTTCAAACGATGTTCTTCAAGCAACTGGCAGTAAAGATGGGAGACTATGTGTCCTTCTACTTCTTTGGTGTCGTATGCATAGCTGCAGCCCTTTATGCTCTCCTGGTAGTTCCCGAGACCAAAATGAGGAGTATTGAGGAGATTCAGGAGGATTTGAAGACAAAGAAAGAGAGGAAACTAGAAGTTAAGACTATTGAGAAACTGGATTGTGTGGAGACGGTTGAAGCAGGTTCAGTGTAAACAGAAGACTTTGATTAATTTTAGCTTTCGTAAGATTCTGGCAGCGCTCGTAGTGTCAACTATTTTCTGTGAATACTCTTAGCAAATAGAATAAGAAACAGCATTTTACTCAGACCATAAAACTACACAATTTTCTAACTTAAAGAAACAAGGGTCGATAAAGGAGAAAACATTTTGCAGGACTCATACAAAACCTTTTGTTGACGGCGTGCAAGGCGTATAGGAAAAGTTGTAGTGTCAGGTTGAGCAATAGTTTGAGTAACATACTCACAATTTTTTGTAGTGAAGCCCTAAATAAATCGAACAGTATCTTCAGGAAGTAAAGAAGGTATGTATTTTGTTGATAATGTCAATAAATACCTATTATAGTTGAATCCAGTTGTTAGTTGTTGTTGTTGTATAGTTGAATAAATACCTATTATAGTTGAATCCCTCCGCTACTTTGGTCACATCAGCAGGAAAATGCCGGATAACCTAGAACGAAATATCTTGCTAGGGAGAGTAGAGGGTACAAGACTTCGTGGACGAAGACCAACGCGTTGGATGGACCAAATTACGAGCGCCCTTAATATGTCCTTCCAGGATGCTCTCAGACTGGCGCAAGACAGAAGTACCTGGCGATCAACAATTTTAGCCAAGACGGCACCTGTCATTGTGGGTCACGATCCTCAGAACTGAGGGAGCGACTAAGAAGAAGATAGTTGAATAAGTGTACTTAAAGGATTAAGTTATTTTCAAATTCCTGATCGTAAAATTACATACAATTTATGTATACTCTCTTGTTTTTATTTTGTTTGTTTGTAAACCTTAGTAAAAGGCAGTGACATTCTTGTGAATGAAGTCAGTTCATTGACGTAAAAACAAGCGCTCCGCTTTGAGTTTCCAAAATCTTTGGGACAGCCACTCTCCGCAGAGCGTGTTTGTTTCTGCTCTGTGGTCCCACCCATTGACGTAAGAAAAACGCTGCGCCCCCTGGCGTAGTTTCCAAAATCTTTGGGTCCTACCTTAGTTTAGGTTCGTTTTTCAACATTTGAAGATGGCAGTCGTGTTTTTATTTCAATTTTAGTTTTATATGTTTATTTAAGTGTTTAATGAATAATTTTGATTGGGGATTATGCAGTAAACAACATTCAAAGTGAACATCTATTAGAAGATTGGAATACATGCATTTTCCGAAATTTTTGGATGGAGAGAAGCGGACTTCGTTACTTCAATAATTTTCCTAATCAACTTATTGGAGTCATCGTGGTGCACAGGCTTTCCTCGTCGGCGATCTTCGAGATGTGGATTCCTGTGTAAATCAAACTTTCACTGGACATTGGCGTGTCGCCATAATTTTGTAACAATTCCTTTACTTTGACATTGGCGAAATACGTTTTGTAATGAGATGTGATGCCATTAAATAAATATACAATACAATACAGCTTGACCAACTTATCTGTAGAATTTTACGATGGCGCTACGATCGAAAAGGATTGCCACCTATTACAAAAATAAACAATTTCTGCCTTTTTAGTGTTCCGATATCAAAATTGTTAAAAAAGGAACCCTTTTCTATGGTGCGACTTTGTCTGTCTGTCTGTCCGTCTGTCACACTTACACATGTATTAAAGCAACCACTCATGCTATCGACTTGAAATTTGGAATAGTTTTAGAATTATACTAATAGCGGTCAAATGCCTAACTTTACGTTGAATAAAAATAGTTTTAACAAAAACTACACACCTCCTTCAAAGTTTTGCAAGATTTATATTAGCAATAAAAAGTATAAAATAACTATAACATTTAATAATCTCTAACTAAGTGAAGTAATAGAAAATAAAAAAGCCTGTTATTTGTTTCAATTATAAATTTATAGTTACATTACAACAGTTCATTTTGAAGTGCTGCCATCCGAAATGTAGATCTCATCGAGACCTATCATTTGAGTCAGCACACAAATAGTCTAGGGTTAGTAGTTTTCAAGTTAAAGCGATTTTTAGTTTGACAGCTGTCATCCGAAATGTAGATCTCATCGAGACCTATCATTTGTCTTAGCACATGAGTAGTCTAGGGTCAGTAGTTTTCAAGTTATAGCGATTTTTAGTTTGACAACTGTATTTAGTTCGACTGCTAAAAAAAGAGCCGAGACTATGACAAAGACAAAAAAGATGTTATGGTCTTTATCACACTTTAGAACTTTTGTATGTATAAATTGAGCCTGCTCTAACTTGGTATGATTATTTGCAAATCCATTTCTATACTTCATCCGAGATCTAAAGATCTGACATGTGACATCTGAAATGTGTAGATGATGGTGTTTTTCCTGATTTGATGAAACATAGTAAAATTATTCCGTTGTTTAAAGCTGGTAGTAAATCAGACCCCACTAATTTTAGACCTATTTCTGTTCTACCAACTCTTAGTAAGATATTTGAAAAGATAATTTTAAATCAGGTTCAGAGCCACTTTTATCGCAACAACTTGATGAACCTAAAACAGTTCGGTTTTACCAGGGGTCGCTCAACAGTCGATGCAGGTGTTGAGCTTATTCAAAGTATATTTGACGCCTGGGAGGAGTCAAGTGATGCCATTGGCGTTTTCTGTGACTTGTCCAAGGCTTTCGATTGTGTACATCATGATATTCTTATCAGGAAATTACACCATTATGGAATTAGAGACCAGGCTCTAAGCCTTCTGGAGTCGTATCTAAGTGAAAGGATTCAGAAGGTTGATGTAAATGGGAAAAGGTCACTAGGATCAAAAATTTGTATGGGCGTTCCACAAGGCTCAATCCTGGGACCATTCCTGTTCATTGTCTACATTAACGATTTGCCAAACCTTGTAAAGGACAAGAATGAGATAGTACTATTTGCAGATGATACGTCTTTGATTTTTAAAGTCAAAAGACAACAATCAAATTTTGACGACGTAAATAGTACAATCTCTAATGTAGTTGAGTGGTTCACCGTAAATAATCTTTTACTTAACGAAAAGAAAACTAAGTGTGTTAAATTTGTTTTGCCTAATGTAAAGCCAACTGCTACAAGCCTTTTAGTGAAAAACGATAAATTGAGTCTTGTGGAATCAGCTGTGTTCCTAGGTATTACCTTAGACAACAAATTACAATGGGGACCGCATATTTTTCATTCATCAATTACCAAAAATTTGTGACAGGCATAATTTTAATACTAGAAATAAGCATAAAATTGATCAACCATATACTAGATTAACTAAAGTCAATACATCTTTCGTTGGTCTGTGTATACGATACTACAACAAAATACCTGACAATATAGTGCAATTACCTGAGAGAAAGTTTAAAGAATGTGTAAAGCAAACGTTATGTAAAAAAGCTTACTATAGATTGGATGACTATATGAATGACAAAGAGGTATGGTGCTCTGATATTCCAGCGAAACACAAGAAACACATTGTAAAAAGCCGACTCTTAAAGTAGGCCGTGCTGCAGTGGTTTCTTGCCGTTTCTTTTACGCTGCCATAGCACGATCCGAAACGGCGTAGACTCGCTCTATTTGCATTGTATTCTGCATGACATTCAATAAGTATTCTGTAAAGAATCTACATTGAATAAAATTATCTGAATCTGAATCTGAATATTAATAAATTGTCGAACAGACTTAGTTCTGCAGCATACGCAGTGAAAAGAATAAGAGCTCTGACGGATGTAGACACCGCGAGGTTAGTCTACTTCAGTTATTTCCATAGTCTCATGTCATATGGCCTTTTGTTATGGGGTCATGCTGCGGATGCAAACAGCATTTTTTTACTACAAAAGCGAGCTGTTCGTGCAATTTATAAAATGAAGCCTAGAGAATCTCTTCGAAATAAATTTAAAGAAATCAACATTTTGACTTTTGTGTCGCAATACATTTATGAGAATTTAATATATGCTAAACGGAATATACATATTTTTGATAAAAATTGTGACAGGCACAGTGTCAACATAAGAAACAAGAATCAACTTGCTTCTCATGTCAGCCGTATTCACAGAATTAGTAAAACATATAAAGGTCAATGTATACGCTTCTATAATAAGGTACCCACTGATATTGAAAGTTTACCGTTAGATCAATTCAAAACTGTAATCAAGCAGAAATTATGTAAGAAGGGTTATTATAAAATATCAGATTATCTAGAAGAGAAAAATCCATGGGATTAGACTACGGTTCTAACAGGCTAATTCAAAATTAAAACTGACCTATGTATGTTGTATATCAACCTTGTACATTCAAACATATTTAAAAGAGCGCGTGGGTTTTTATTGTCGCTTCTTTTTTTTCCCACAATGGCGCCACATTGTTTGTGAAGCGATGTAGTTTAGCTGACGTCATTAAGAGATTTTAATATCCAACAATGAATAAACGATTTTGATTTTTGATTTGATTTGATTTGACGCGACAAAGACAAAATAGATGTTTTGGTCTTTATGACACTTTAGAACTTTTGTATATATTGAGTCTGCTCTAACTTGGTATGAGATCTGACGCGACAAAGACGCGACATCTGATGCGAATTTATAATTTTTTCCCCATCTAAAAAAGTGCTAGGCGCTGCTTAAAACGTTTTCACTTCAAAAATCCCCAGCAGCACCTGTTTTTCTGATAATTTGCAAAATTTCTTTAAAACAAGAAAAGAAAAGTTAAATCTTATTGGTAATGTCTAAAAAGTGATTATGGCACCGTTCCTATCAAGTACGAGGTAAATTCTACGGAATTTACGGAATTACAGCATGTTTTTACAATTGGCTAAATTTGAGATTTTCAAAATGCTCTAGTGCTTAGAGTTTTAAACCTAGGTTAATGAAACTTTACACAGGTCTTTAACTAGTACTTCTAATTGTTACTGCAATAATAATCTGAATCAATATTAAATTTGCGTCGACACGAAAAGAAGAAGATCTGGGTAACACTGACCTGTAGCGGCAGCAATGCGTTTGTATACATGAATAAATGGTGTTATTGGAGATTCTTGCTCCTTTTCTGCATCAAAGAACGATGTCATTATGAGAATCATTTCTCGCATACCACTTTCGATCGCTTTTGGTATGACTTTCTCATAAAATACTTGGAAATATGCAGGAAAACAAGAACAGCACAGGCAACACTGACTGACACAAGGAGGTTTAAGTAGCAGCTCTTTATGCTAAGGAGGGAGCCATAACCGTATCCATTTCTTGCGAGGGACCTCCATACTAAAATGTATGATTTTTTTTATATCCCAAAAACGTAAAAGTTTTGTCTTTCTCTTTAAGAAATAAATAGCTTAGAACTAATAAATCTTGTTACTACAGTTTTTCTGGTAAGAATACTTACCATTCAAGAAAAAACCGGTCAAATGCGAGTAGGACTCGCGCGGATTCCGATGGGTTCCGATGTGCTTAAAGTATTTTTGGAAGCAATAAAGTCCATTTCTAAAAAACTGCAAATTAGAAAGATCGTTTTTTTTTGCTGTAATATTTACAAACTTCTATCGCCTGTAATTAATTCAATTTTTTTCTTTCACAAACTTCGAAGATGGTTTTTAGGGGAGGGAATGGTATTTTTTTTTTAAATTTTTCATCATAATTTGAAAACTAAGAGATGTAAAAAAATATAAAAATATATTTTAGAATGTACAAAAAAAGGCCTTTCATATAATACCCCACTCGACCTAGTTATGACAATTTGAAATTTTGCCCGCCCACCCGTATTTGGGCCCCCTTTACATTAATAATCATAACTTTTTGTTGATTCTCTCATGTGCAGTTAAGTTGGACAACCATATTCTAAAACTATTTAAAATTTCAAGTCTAAAGCATGAGTGGTTGCTGAGATATACAGGTGTGACAGACAGACCAATAAAGTCGCACCGTAAGGGTTCCTTTTTTTACCATTTTGGTATCAGGACCCTAAAAAACGCTGTTAAAAATCGCGCATTTTTTGCTATTACATATCATTTACGCTTCCTTTCTTATAATTAATTATCAATTCACAAGTTAAAAAGATATATTTTTACTTTCGCATATAAGGTTTGGATGAAACATTAGATTTGTTTGATTTGTAAAACGTAACCTAGACCCTAGTTTTTTGACCGACTTGTCATAGTCGACTAGGAGACGCTTAACACGACTATGTATATGACGGACTCTATACGAGTACATTTTTACTCTGAGGTTGTCAAAATGACGTAAGTAGTTCCGCTTTTGGCCATTCTACAGAAAAGTTGGTCAAGCTTGTACCTTAGTTTAGAGCTACGTTCCAAAATTGAACAATCCTATTGGTTAGAATATTTTCAGCTCACGGGGTAGCTACCTCATCATCAAAAAAATAAGTTAAATGCAAGAAGGAGTGTTTATTTATTTGTTAATGCAAACTGTAGTAACACAACAATATGTTTAGAAACCAAACTCCACACGTTTATAGCTAAACCATTGTAACTGAACCTATAACCTTACTTAATAGAATAAGTATTTTCTATTCAGACAAATACCGAGATATTCGTTAGAAGGTTTTAATTTAGCCAAAACACAAGTGTTTCAGCAGCGCAGTCCCTTGAACTGACACAATAAGATCATAGCGAGTTCCTTTCACAAGATCTTTTCTCAAATTTCTATATCATTATCTATTCCGCACGGAATTAGAGAGATATCCACCGACTATGACAGTTTTATGTCCGAAGACAAAGCAAATTCGTTAAGCTTGGGCACACCAATACAATTGATGTGCTTACACTTAATTTTTAAATGATCTATTTACTTGGTCCTTTGATCCCGACAAATCCGCTTTTAAACGTAATCAATCTGGGTGTCCAAGTAGATCAACATCGTTACAACTCCGGAGAAAGCTGAAAATTGAAATACATTGAATGTTTTATTTAGGCCTCTAAACATAAAATTTTTTGATCGACTTGTGGTAGGACTTACTACATGTGAATAGTAGCCCAAACTCTTTTTGAGGATCATGTTGTTGCCATCAAAAGGTTTCATAACAAGTGGTAACTTTTTATATTATCTATCGCTTCACTTTTTAAGTGCTTATCACTGCCCCTTCAGTGTAATTGTAGCCATCAAAAGGATTCAACCTAGTAACTCTTTAATTATCTATCGCTTCACTTTTTAAGTGATTATCACTGCCCCTTCAGTGTAATTGTAGCCATCAAAAGGATTCAACCTAGTAACTCTTTAAGTATCTATCACTTCACTTTTTAAGTGATTATCACTGCCCCTTCAGTGTAACCTATTTATGTTTTAGGCAAGGCTATAAACGGCACACCCCATTCCCTTTTCATCTTAAGCCCTGCCTATGCGAGGCCTAAGATGATAGCTCTCCCGTTTTCTATTCTTTATCTTAAAATAAAATAAAAAAATAAAAAAGGTGGGAGAGATGGTCCGCTCCACCACTCGCGGCCCACGATGAGCACCTACCAACACACCAACGTGCGCAATGTGCTCCCCCCAACGGGGAAAGGGTATGCCGGCTTAGCCAGTCTTTTGATTTGGGCCGAAGCCCGTGCCGAAGCACCGTTGGAGCCGAAGCCCATTGTTGGAGCCGAAGCCCATTGTTGGAGCCGAAGCCCATTGTTGGAGCCGAAGCCCATTGTTGGAGCCGAAGCCCATTGTTGGTGAAAGGCCGAAGCTAGGGTTAGGCAAAAGCCTAATGTGATTCCAGCGGTGGACGAGGATTTCTCCAAGTCGGAACCAACAGCCGACCGAAATCGAGGCTGCGGCCCCAAAGTGACAATTTAATGAATTAAAAAGGTGGCCGAAGCCAAATATTGACCTCCATGGCGAAAACAGAAACATAAGAAGATCTATCGAAACAACTTACGTTTGTGTCGTCTTTTATTTTGAGTCCCGTAGGACAGACGAGGATTTCTCCAAGTCAGGACCAACAGCCGACCGAAATCAAGGCTGCGGCCCAAAAGTGTCAGTTTAATAAATAAAAAGGTGGCCGAAGCCAAATATTGTCCGAGTTCTGTAGAACAATCATGTCCCTCAGAGAGTCTCCATAATCTGCATGAACTTTTATAGCATAACTGCTATTACTCCTCATTTATTTCTGCTCTACACGTCTAGCGCGTATTTGTATGATAGAATGATTTATTCAGTATAGTCTTGGCAACCCACTTTTGCCATAAGACATATGAGGCGTTATTCCCATCGTTTATTTGGGGTTTTCATTCGTGGTTTTATAACTGTCATACTTGTGCTCTGCAGAAATATGAAAACTCTCTGTCCAACATAAGAAGTTCCAGACTCTTAGTACATGCTAGTACGTTTACTAACATGGCTTTGGGTACAACTCCGAAAAGCCATCACCAAAGGCTTTAATAGCGTTCGCAAACTTGTCTTCAACGATCATCAAAGATAACTTGTATGAATTCATTTCACCTCTCGCAAGAAGCGCAATTTAGCATTTTGTTGCTGTTCATATTTCTATGAGCGACGTATACAACCAAGATCTACATCCATCGACGTGACTTTAGCCAATATTGAAAACGCCAACCAAAGTCCTTATCTATAAATGTAGGCCCTAGTCAATATCCATCTGCTCTGCACTACTTAGCACATTTGCTCAATGCACGAATCGCAAGATTGTTATTTTAAATCACAAGGTAGCGCCTAGACAAATATTGAAGGCAAATTCAAGCTACTTGCTTTTATGTGTCATTTAAAAATAGTGATTGATACATCGGAGACATACTTTTAGACATTTCCAATGACGAAACCAACATATCATCACCGTAGCCGTACTGTTCATAGCACTCAGGATACGGACTTTTATCATTCTACGCACTATTAGCTGAACAGTGTTAGGCAAGATAGTTGTGTAATTCAGACAAGCAGCTCATGATAGCGAACTCCAGGCGCGCCGCTTCAAGAAGCTCTCGTCGTACAAAACACAAAGAGACTGTAAGCTTGTCATCGTCGAAAGTGCCGCAACTGCCAAGCAAGCATCGATTCGTGTACCGGATTTTCACGTCTCGCTAACACAATCTCTGCTTTACTCAGAACAGTACCACATTCCTTCAATAACATCGCAAACATCTCCCAACTTGCCCCGATCATTTATATTTTTCGTCAGAAATATAAGAAAACCCAAACTTTTTGAGTTTTCCATCATGCCATGCACTACCAATCACCATGCAGACGGGTTCGATAAGTATTTGTTTCATGTTATACTTTTCAGTTTATCGAACAGGGGCCTAAGCGTCTGCCTACATATTATACGAAATGCCTTTCGTATTAATTAAGTCTCATATTATCACATTTCATGTGATTAATCCATTTGCCAATATTTCTTGGATTCGGTCCGCCGCCTGCTCGGCGACCGTCTTCCCCATAAGTATACTTCGTAATATAAAACGACAGATCGCGCAGTTGTACACGGATTCTACCGCGTAGTTTCCCGCCAAAACGGCTTCGATAGCCCGTTTTCGTATGAATATTTCAATACAGGCAGATTTTTGTTCTAAATTGACGCTTGATGGAAAGATATTCCTATAAACCATTGCAAATACTACTTTTAACTGCTTTAAGTAATGTTTTTATATGATTACATATCCTTTAACCTATCTTAATGTCCATTTTCATTAACTTTGTAGTATTTCTCAACTTTTATGCGTTTCTAAGATATTTTTCAGCTCCCAGCCAGCTGTTTAATGGTTTTTTAGGTATCTTAATTTGTACCTAGGGTCCTAGTGTTACAACCAGCCCCCAAAATTCTCTGTAATTCATGGAAGAGAATTTTTGAAAACTATATAAATTCAAGCTTAGATATAATGTTAAAAAAAAAAAAAACCGTTTCCCTATTATCCCATTCTTTATGGAAACCATTTTAAATCCTTAAATGAAAAAAAAAAAAAAATCTTTTAACCTAAAATGAAAGTCCAACATTATAATACAATATTTACTTTTCCTACTTTCATTTGTATACATCATTAATGTCTTACGATTGTGACGTTTGACCCTATCATGAGAACGGCCACCAACCTCCCCTACAACCACATCTATCATTCATAGCTTTTAAAATGTGAAATCGTGTGAAAAAAAATTTTTCCTTTTTCACTACTCGAATATTATTGCATACTTCATAATTTTGAAATTGCACTAATTAATACTTAACCATCTTTAATGGATGTGGTTGTGCCACTCCCCGAACCTCGCTACTACTTCCCGTGTTTTCATCGTTTATTTTATTAAAAATATATATTTTTAAATCGTTTTTATTTGTGTTACATTTGCTTGGTTTGAAATAGTCAATTCTTTCTCTTTTTTTTTTTGTACTCTTATTAACTCTTATACCAATCTTCTTTAATCTTATAACCAATATATGATTATATAATGAATACTCTTAACCAAAGGATTGACTAATTCTACAATTTTATTTACATAATTAGACCTTGCATTTACCAAAGTAATTTTCAGGCTTATAAATTTATAATTTATTTATAACCTTTCATAATTTATTTTCGCATAAAACTACAAAACAAAATTCTTAATGGCCTTTATTAACCAAAAACAAAATAAATTGCTTTTTGTTAAAAAAAAAATCCGTTTACATCTATGTTGCAACTAATTATAATATTTTGATAAATGTATCGTATTAAATTTTCCTCTTACATTCCCCGTATTTGGGTCTTCTAGAATATAAACATTTTCAAAAGGTATTGAGGAAACTATATATGGCCCTTCATATAACAAATCAAATTTACTAATCTGTTTGTCCTCAGCATTTGATTGTGTGACGCGTTTGATCTTCACCAGGTCCCCTACATGAAACTTAATCAATTTATGATTTGCGTTGAACTTCTGTTGTCTATATTCGCTTTGTTCCTTTAACGTCCTTCTGACGTTTGTCCTGACTTCCTCTACATTCAATTTGTCTTTAGGCAAATTCAAACATCGGTCAAATGTCATTTTGTTACTTTTTCCATACAAAACTTCGCACGGCGTGTAACCAATGCTGTCATGTAGAGTGTTATTATATAATTTCTCTATATCTGGTAACTTTGTCGCCCATCCGCGATGGTTATTATGACAATATGTTCTAAACATCCGTCCAAGCTCCTTGTTTACTCGTTCAGTAGTGTTTGGTCTAGGATTCCTCACTGTAGTATAAATGGTCTTAATTCCAAGATCATTTAAACTTTTTCTCCATAATTTACTAATGAACTGAGATCCATTATCAGTCATTATTGCTTTTGGCTTTATGATTTGTACGAATTGTTTAATTTTTGTTACTACTGATCTTGCTGTAGCATTTCTCATCGGGTAAAGTTTTGCAAACTTACTGAAAGAATCCTGTACCACCAGTACATATCGATATCCAAACTTCCCACTCGGTAGGGGTCCATAGATATCCGCCATCACTAAGTCTCCAATATTCTGTGTTACTATCGATTGACATGGACCAAAATATTTAAAATTATTACATTTTGCCAATTGACAAATGTGACATTTGTTCAAAATTCGCTTTATATCTCTTGTCAGATTAGGCCAATAAAAACGATCTCTGATGTATTTTATAATTTTATATGCTCCTTGGTGTCCCATCTCCTCGTGGACTTGCATAGTGACAGCTTCTATTAATGCAGCAGGAAGAACCAAGACATCTTTGCTGTTCACCTCCATATGTAGTTTTTCATCTCTAATAGAGCAATGTGGGGTTAATCTGTTTATGCTTTCTTGTTTTTCTTTATTTAAGTCCTGAAAAATTTCGGAAGCTACAGGATCTACTTCCTGCAGCTTCCTTATATTCCTCAACCTTTTATTTAACTCCTTATTGGGATCACTCTCAGTATAAGCAATTTCTGGGCAAATCGCTTTCTCCTCTTGTATGATTTCACTACTAGGAGGGTAACGTGATAAAATATCTGCTCCAATATTCAACTTTCCAGCTACATGTTCAAAAGTGTATTCAAATTGTTCCAAGAACAAAATCCATCTCGTCACTCTACTGTTGTAGAGTTTCATGTTGTTAACGAATAGTAATGCCTTGTGATCTGTTCTGATTATCACTTTTGCTCCTCTCAAATAAGTCTCAAACTTTTTAAAAGTACTGATTACGGCGTAAAATTCTTGTTCTGTAGTTGTCCAATTTAATTCAGCTCCTTTCAAGGCTTTACTGTGGAATCCAAGTATTTTCATATTTCCATCGTCTCCAAGTTGAAATAATACTCCTGCTAATCCAATTCCGGAGCAGTCTGTTTGAATGTAATACTGTTTGCTAAAGTCTGGATGATGGAGCATAATTGTTTTTATAAAACGGTTTTTAAGCTCATCAAAAGCTTTTTGTTCTTTCTCACTCCATATCCACCTTTTCCCCTTTTTCAATAATTCACACAAAGGCATAATGTTTCTGTTATAATCAGGTATGAATCGGCGATAAAAATTACAGAGCCCTAAAAAGGCTCTGACTTGTTTCACCTTCTTTGGAATTGGAAATTCACTTATTGCTTTGACTTTCTCTGGGTCTGTTCTTATGCCTTCTGTTGAAACTATAAATCCCAACATCTTTACTTCCTTGCAAATGAAATCACACTTTTGTAAGTTACATGTCAACCCGGCCTGGTGTAACCTTTGTAAGACTCGATCAATATGCTCCAGGTGAAGATCAATCGAGCCACACGTTATGATGGCTAAATCGTCTAAATAGTTAACACAAAATTCCCTAACATCAGGCCCAAGGATGATGTCCATCGCTCGACTGAAGCTTCCCACAGAGGTCTTTAATCCTTGAGGTAAAACATTGTATACATAAGATTTACCCTCGAAAGTAAACCCAGTATACTTTTGACTTTCTTTGCTGATTGGTATTTGAAAATATGCATTGTTTAAGTCTATCGTGGTAATAAATTTTGCTCCATGGAAGGAATTGATCACATCTATTTGCATAGGTGGCTTCTCTGTCTCAGCCACCATATGTTTATTAATTCCTCTGGCGTCTAATAAAACACGTATATCAACGCCATCCTTTTTCAGCGTAAATGTTAATGGACTCGAGTATGGGGTTGATGCCCTTGTAATTATACCCATTTTTTCTAATTCGTCCAACTTAACTGCCATCTTGGCTTTATAAGCGTACGGTATTGGATAACTCCTATTTACTATGGGTCTTTCGTGTTCCATTTTAATCTCATGTTCATAGCAATTTGCTTTGCCCAATCTGTCTGTAAACAATGACTCATATTTCCGTAATATTTCAATTAACTTTTCTCTACCTCTGTGGTCAGACTTGCATCCAATATTCACATCAGCCTCAAACCTCTTACTGATATTTACACTGTTTTGATCTTTGCCACTTTTAATGCAATATACACTTTTAAAATCCTTAAATGGAAAAAAAATCGGCTTTCGGCCGTGTACTATGCAAACGCCATATTTTCCCTTTTCTATTTGTATTTCCACTTTATATTGCAACATGAAATCAAAGCCCAAAATCATTGACCTTGATAGATTGGGCACAACCAAAAATGGAATGTCTAAAGATAAATCCTTTGTTAGATCAACATGTAGCATAATCTGTTTATTGATTCTAGAAGAGCGTTGACCCACAGCCCCCTTTATTTGGAACCCTTTGACAGGCATAACGGACAACTTAGGGTTTTTGTGGATCAACTCATTATAGAGCTCTTCTGATATGCATGTTATATCTGAGCCCGTATCTAACAAAGCCTTGACTGTGAGCTTTTCACAAATTATTGAGATATCAGGCCTTATTCCTTCCAGTAATTCCTTTGTCTTCTCATCCTCTTCGAATACTGTGTTTAAATCTTTGTTAGGAATCATTTTTTCAGCTGAAAGCAAATTAAACCGGTCTTTAATGAGACCTGATATACTCTCTATGATATTTATAAAACCAAAACCAGCTCGCCCCGACTGGCCTTTTGCTTCGATCGGTCTCTTTAAGCCATTATTATGTTTACCCAAACTTTGGCCTGGTTTCCAGCCTTGCTTTAACATTATTTGATAACCGATCGAACTGTTTTGTAGAGCTGTGCCCTTATTTGAAGCTGAGTGCTTAGGGACAACTACGCACTCAGCATTATTCAGTTTTTTGGAGCTTCTTCGATGGACTTCACTGTTTCCATGGATGCAGCAACCGGTGCGGTGGGCGCCTTCACCCCACCAGTACTGCCTCGCGTGGAACCCGTGTTGTCTTCTTTTGGCCTTCTCCACTCCTTGTATCTGTTGTTTGTTTTTGTCGCTCCTGATGGAGCGTGCATGTTGCTACCCGAGGATCTTGTTAATTGAGCGTCTTCTTCCGACTGGTTTATGCAGTCTAATTCGTGTAAGAACTGTGTTGCGGACAATATTTCATTCCTCTTTGATAATGTCCACAACTGTTGCACGTTTCGTGGAAAATGCCTCATCAAATCAGCAATTAACTGTGCATCTGTCAAAGGGTAATTTAATAGCTTCACTTGTCCAGCATACTTCATGAAGTGAGCTAACATAGTGGGTGTTTTTGTTCTGTCCCACTTTCCACTAACGATTTCTCTTCGCACTTTATTCTGTTCGACCTCGTTCCAGAAGGTCTGTAAAAAGTCCCTTTTAAAATCATCGAATTCACTCCACCTTTCCTTATAAACTCTTGCCCAATCTCTTGCCTGACCTTCTAAGCACTCAATCACAATGTCCAATCCTTTTCCTTGTGTTGGCACTTTCTTAATATAAGACGTTAAGTCTTCTAAAAAGGTCACAGGGTGAGTTTTTCCTCTGCCGTTAAATTTGGGCTTCTCTGAATTAAGGTTAGTAATCGAATACATAATTTGTCGGTTTGCAAGCGGATCTGGTTGCTCCGACACAGGTGATGTCCTATTAGATGATGTAGGTCGATTTTGGACTTGTAAACTTTTCTGAGCTTCTGCGGTTTGCTTGATCTCCGCTTCTAATTTGCTCAACTTAATGTCCAATATACGGTTTTGTCTTTGTATCATTTTGTGAAGAAGGGTAAATTCTTTTGACATTTCAGGAGCATCCCTTTTCTCCTCTACTTGAAAGACAGGGCTATTCCCCTTCTTACCCTTTATCTTTTTCTTGGGGGGTTCGTATATCTCCTCCACGTCCTCTACCGGAACTTGCACTTCCTCTTCTGTGTCCGACATGTTGTGTTACGTTTCTTTTGAAACTTTTTAATTATAGTCCTTTTTACTAACAATATCACTTAATCTATTAAGTGTCACTGCACTTTGGTGGTCCTTATCCACTTTTTATATTTTTGTGTCACTTCACTTTAGTGGTCCTCAGCCACTTTATTATATTTATTCACTTTATACAAACGTTATATTTCCACTTTTGCTTTTAATATTCATATGCTCATTAGTTTAGATATTTCTTTGTTGTACCCTGTAACAAAAGAAACTTTGGTTATTATTTGAACTAGTAACCTTTTTAAGATGGAAGAACATATTTCTAGGCCACAACATGCTCGCTCATTCCTCTTTCACGGACAACAAATTGTAGGCTTAAGAAGCCTACGTATGTTTAGCCACAACCAATACCGGATCAAGAAATAGATCGTTGATCCATATCCTGGTCACGGCACCAAATTGTAACTGAACCTATAACCTTACTTAATAGAATAAGTATTTTCTATTCAGACAAATACCGAGATATTCGTTAGAAGGTTTTAATTTAGCCAAAACACAAGTGTTTCAGCAGCGCAGTCCCTTGAACTGACACAATAAGATCATAGCGAGTTCCTTTCACAAGATCTTTTCTCAAATTTCTATATCATTATCTATTCCGCACGGAATTAGAGAGATATCCACCGACTATGACAGTTTTATGTCCGAAGACAAAGCAAATTCGTTAAGCTTGGGCACACCAATACAATTGATGTGCTTACACTTAATTTTTAAATGATCTATTTACTTGGTCCTTTGATCCCGACAAATCCGCTTTTAAACGTAATCAATCTGGGTGTCCAAGTAGATCAACATCGTTACAACTCCGGAGAAAGCTGAAAATTGAAATACATTGAATGTTTTATTTAGGCCTCTAAACATAAAATTTTTTGATCGACTTGTGGTAGGACTTACTACATGTGAATAGTAGCCCAAACTCTTTTTGAGGATCATGTTGTTGCCATCAAAAGGTTTCATAACAAGTGGTAACTTTTTATATTATCTATCGCTTCACTTTTTAAGTGCTTATCACTGCCCCTTCAGTGTAATTGTAGCCATCAAAAGGATTCAACCTAGTAACTCTTTAATTATCTATCGCTTCACTTTTTAAGTGATTATCACTGCCCCTTCAGTGTAATTGTAGCCATCAAAAGGATTCAACCTAGTAACTCTTTAAGTATCTATCACTTCACTTTTTAAGTGATTATCACTGCCCCTTCAGTGTAACCTATTTATGTTTTAGGCAAGGCTATAAACGGCACACCCCATTCCCTTTTCATCTTAAGCCCTGCCTATGCGAGGCCTAAGATGATAGCTCTCCCGTTTTCTATTCTTTATCTTAAAATAAAATAAAAAAATAAAAAAGGTGGGAGAGATGGTCCGCTCCACCACTCGCGGCCCACGATGAGCACCTACCAACACACCAACGTGCGCAATGTGCTCCCCCCAACGGGGAAAGGGTATGCCGGCTTAGCCAGTCTTTTGATTTGGGCCGAAGCCCGTGCCGAAGCACCGTTGGAGCCGAAGCCCATTGTTGGAGCCGAAGCCCATTGTTGGAGCCGAAGCCCATTGTTGGAGCCGAAGCCCATTGTTGGAGCCGAAGCCCATTGTTGGTGAAAGGCCGAAGCTAGGGTTAGGCAAAAGCCTAATGTGATTCCAGCGGTGGACGAGGATTTCTCCAAGTCGGAACCAACAGCCGACCGAAATCGAGGCTGCGGCCCCAAAGTGACAATTTAATGAATTAAAAAGGTGGCCGAAGCCAAATATTGACCTCCATGGCGAAAACAGAAACATAAGAAGATCTATCGAAACAACTTACGTTTGTGTCGTCTTTTATTTTGAGTCCCGTAGGACAGACGAGGATTTCTCCAAGTCAGGACCAACAGCCGACCGAAATCAAGGCTGCGGCCCAAAAGTGTCAGTTTAATAAATAAAAAGGTGGCCGAAGCCAAATATTGTCCGAGTTCTGTAGAACAATCATGTCCCTCAGAGAGTCTCCATAATCTGCATGAACTTTTATAGCATAACTGCTATTACTCCTCATTTATTTCTGCTCTACACGTCTAGCGCGTATTTGTATGATAGAATGATTTATTCAGTATAGTCTTGGCAACCCACTTTTGCCATAAGACATATGAGGCGTTATTCCCATCGTTTATTTGGGGTTTTCATTCGTGGTTTTATAACTGTCATACTTGTGCTCTGCAGAAATATGAAAACTCTCTGTCCAACATAAGAAGTTCCAGACTCTTAGTACATGCTAGTACGTTTACTAACATGGCTTTGGGTACAACTCCGAAAAGCCATCACCAAAGGCTTTAATAGCGTTCGCAAACTTGTCTTCAACGATCATCAAAGATAACTTGTATGAATTCATTTCACCTCTCGCAAGAAGCGCAATTTAGCATTTTGTTGCTGTTCATATTTCTATGAGCGACGTATACAACCAAGATCTACATCCATCGACGTGACTTTAGCCAATATTGAAAACGCCAACCAAAGTCCTTATCTATAAATGTAGGCCCTAGTCAATATCCATCTGCTCTGCACTACTTAGCACATTTGCTCAATGCACGAATCGCAAGATTGTTATTTTAAATCACAAGGTAGCGCCTAGACAAATATTGAAGGCAAATTCAAGCTACTTGCTTTTATGTGTCATTTAAAAATAGTGATTGATACATCGGAGACATACTTTTAGACATTTCCAATGACGAAACCAACATATCATCACCGTAGCCGTACTGTTCATAGCACTCAGGATACGGACTTTTATCATTCTACGCACTATTAGCTGAACAGTGTTAGGCAAGATAGTTGTGTAATTCAGACAAGCAGCTCATGATAGCGAACTCCAGGCGCGCCGCTTCAAGAAGCTCTCGTCGTACAAAACACAAAGAGACTGTAAGCTTGTCATCGTCGAAAGTGCCGCAACTGCCAAGCAAGCATCGATTCGTGTACCGGATTTTCACGTCTCGCTAACACAATCTCTGCTTTACTCAGAACAGTACCACATTCCTTCAATAACATCGCAAACATCTCCCAACTTGCCCCGATCATTTATATTTTTCGTCAGAAATATAAGAAAACCCAAACTTTTTGAGTTTTCCATCATGCCATGCACTACCAATCACCATGCAGACGGGTTCGATAAGTATTTGTTTCATGTTATACTTTTCAGTTTATCGAACAGGGGCCTAAGCGTCTGCCTACATATTATACGAAATGCCTTTCGTATTAATTAAGTCTCATATTATCACATTTCATGTGATTAATCCATTTGCCAATATTTCTTGGATTCGGTCCGCCGCCTGCTCGGCGACCGTCTTCCCCATAAGTATACTTCGTAATATAAAACGACAGATCGCGCAGTTGTACACGGATTCTACCGCGTAGTTTCCCGCCAAAACGGCTTCGATAGCCCGTTTTCGTATGAATATTTCAATACAGGCAGATTTTTGTTCTAAATTGACGCTTGATGGAAAGATATTCCTATAAACCATTGCAAATACTACTTTTAACTGCTTTAAGTAATGTTTTTATATGATTACATATCCTTTAACCTATCTTAATGTCCATTTTCATTAACTTTGTAGTATTTCTCAACTTTTATGCGTTTCTAAGATATTTTTCAGCTCCCAGCCAGCTGTTTAATGGTTTGTTAGGTATCTTAATTTGTACCTAGGGTCCTAGTGTTACACCATCTACGTAGAAAAGACCATATACGGACATTTTCTCGAATGTAGAGTTGATTCGGAGGATAATCTTGCAGGCTCTCCTTGCTTCTTCTGAAAAAATAAAATAAAATATGTTTTGTCGGTCATGATGTGAGTATGACGGAGGCTGAAATAGAATTAATGAAAGAAATATTATGATTATTACTAGGTAACTAAAAACTAATTCAAATAAAAAAGAATATATTCAGGAAAAATTAAAAAAAAAGTACTTAACAAATGTAAGAAAGTAAAAGAATAAACAAGACAAGAAGAATTAAGTTATGTATGTGCTATCTATGACTGACTATATCTTCTTGCAAGTCGGGTTTCTATCTTGTCTGTAGGCGAACGGCCTAAATTAAATCTATGGCTACATCTTGGCATGTAAGGGCCTGGCCACAAGTAGCCGGCACGGCACCGTCGCCGGCCACCGGTGCCGGTGCCGGTAGACGGCGCGACGCCGTTGCCGGTGGACGGTGTGCAAAGGTGCGTGCAGTTTAGTTGGTCACCGCTTGCTGTTCGGACTAGTACTAGTGACAAATACTGGGGAAACCCAGTATTTTCTTTTATTATTATATTTTTGAGTCTTTTTGTGCCCTATAAACAATAGCAAGAGAAGTGTACGTGTCTGTTTTTTTTATTTATAATACAATAAAATGCAAACCATTACAGTGTAAACCAAATCGGCAAGCAAATACATTATTATCTATCACAGTGAATCTGAAGTGAAGTCTTGTAATCCATCATTAGAAATTTTAGTCACTAATACTAGTCCGAACAGCAAGCGGTGACCAACTAAACTGCACGCACCTTTGCACACCGTTCACCGGCAACGGCGTCGCGCCGTGTACCGGCACCGGCGCCGGCTACATGTGGCCAGGCCCTTAGTATGGGCAACATGTCTTTTAAATGTGAGTGCATAAAGTAACAAGATAACACGAAAGTTGCCATGTATTTGTCACCGGAAAATAATACAGAATCGTAAGTTGATCAATTTCCTAGTAGGTAAGTTGATCAATTTTCGAAAAATAATAAACTGTAACGAATTCGCTTCTGGCAGTCGCCAGCTGCTGCCGAAAGCACGTTCGCTTCGCTTACTCGGCTCGTGAGTTTGGTCGAAAGAGAACCTATACAACCTAAGGTTGTGTTTGCCTTACCTAACGAACCTATGGATCTACAAATTTCCGACGAGTTTATTATTTTTCGAAAGTTGATCAACTTACTAGGAAGTTGATAAACTTACGATTCTGCTTATTTTCCGGTGACATATTCATTTCATACCTACCTATTGTCAGATTCAGTCGATTCAAGTCTACCGATTATGAGCTAAGCAACTCAGCCCTTTTACTACCATAGCATACCTGAATGATTCCTATGTAGAACGTCACAAGATTCACTCTCCACAATTCCAATATTTTCGTAAAACGTAGAACATTGTGAGCTCAGCAGCCGTAGTAGTATAAGGTTCTTTAGTAACCATAAAAAAGTCACAACTTTAGAGAACAACACGGGTTTCTGGAAGATAAAATTTTTTGATAAAATAAATTTCATCTGACTGGCTGGCAGTTTAGCATCATAAGACCCCGTGACGGTTGGCAAAAAAAGGGGAGGACTGCTTTGCCCAGCAGTGGAACACCCTACAGGCTAAGCAAAAAAACATGTTTAGTGTATAGCCCGCGAAAGTATGTTCAGTAGGTATGAAAGACCTGTGTTTGAGACTTTACTTTAGACATAGAGTTTTAAAAATAAATTGCACTTTACTTATTGGATTTAGATTCGAAGAAAAAGTTCAGTTTAATTTATCGTTTTAAAATCCGGTATCTCGATATTATTGGGAGCACCCACCCAGAGATACAAGAAAGCACACTTGAATAGGGTGTTTTCGACCACATTGTTCACTGGATGGCGCTGCAAATCAGCACGAGGAAAAAAATAATGCCACCGTGTGATCATCGGTATGAAATGGCATAGTGCGAGTCGGACTCGCGCACCGAGGGTTCCGTACAAAACAGTAGGTAAAGTAGAAGTTATGGTATTTTTATTGCTAAAAGTTGATATTAAATTATGTAACTAAAAATTTATGCTTTTGGCAATTTTTCCTTTATGTGTGCTATAAGACGTTGCTTTGTACCAAATTTCAAGATCTGAGTTCACGGGAAGTACCCTGTAGGTTTTGATTCCCTTGCGAGTATCGAAAGACTAAGAAATTTGCAGCATAAACGGCTGTATCTTTTGATTGCGTCGGCTTAGAAGTTAATTTTTTTTCACAGCTCCAAGGAACAGTCAACTTGAGTATTTTATATGAATTTCAGCTTGATACCTTCACGCGTTCTTGAGAAAAAGGGTCGTGACAGACAGACAGACGGACAAAAAAGTGATACTACAAGGGTTCCGTTTTTTCCTTTTGAGGTACGGAACCCTAAAAAAACCAGCCAAGTGCTAGTCGGACTCGCTCACCGAAGGTTCCATACAGAAGTGTATAAGTAGAAGTTAAGGTATTTTATTGCAATTTTTTTTTATTATGTGATGTACGGAACCCTAAAAATTATTGAGTGTAAATCACAAAAAAACCTGCAAATTAGGTTTGAGATGAAAGCGTCAACATACATGAACATAACTACCATTTTTACTCGACTTCTCCAAAATGAAGCTTAAAACACGTTTTTCGGAATACTTACGGAAAAGTTTCCCACGATTCCCATTTTTCCGAATTCTATAAACACTTGCACGTTGAGAATAGATTGCACAAACGTATTTAATGCAAGACAAAGTATCTGAAATATAGGCAACGATTTTAAATCAAAATTACATAGCAATACCATTACAAGATTATTCTTATTTTGGTTTGCCCACTATTATTAGTGAGGTCAAAAGTAACAACTTTTGTTATTCGACTTTACTAACAACGCACAAAAAAAAAATTCTACTTCCCGTACAAATTGACGTAGGTGACCAACATATTTTACTAAATAATGCCAATGCTACGCATAAAGCGAGGACAAACTCGCAATTAACCCGTCCGTGGTGCTACAGAGCTGGAGTGTGATTCTGTAAGGGGATATTTTAAGTTCGAATCTGAATCCGCAGTGAGTTCGAACCATAGAATACATGAAACAGATGTATTCTATGGTTCGAACAGAGTGGGCAATTTGTATGGAGAGGTAAATTTTTTTTTCATTTCCCAACATATGTTTCTTTGGGAAAGTTGTTCAGTTTCGTTGACTGAGCACGCCCTTTCAGTTTCCAGTACACCGTCCCTTACACCCTGTATATTCGTTACGTTTATGCAAAGTCATATAAGGCTAAAAATATTATTTTCTCTTATAATAAGTATTATTATTTTTTCGGATGTTGTACTTGTTATACTAACATACTAAAACAAGTTTTTAGTGTTTTTTTTTGTCATTCATCGTAATTCATGCTGTAAAGGGTTTAAATTCGTCTGTCTGTGTGTAAAGCGGCGTCGGCAGGTTTTAAATGAGTTTAGGCGTCACTGGTGCATTTTAAGTTCCTCAGCTAAAACAAACCCAGCTTAACAGATCCCGAACGGGATCAGCTGCGACCTCCGGCGAGGTATCAGAAACGAATTAGAGTAATAGTGTACGCGCTGTTTTGCATTAGCATTGGCATTAAGTAAAGCAGCGAATTTATTAATTTGCCTACGACACTAATAACTTTTTTACTGGTTTAAAATATCATTCATGAATCATTTATTCACCTTCTCCTCAATCCAATTTGAAAAACAAGAACTTACTGAATATTGATAAATCCTTTTGAATATACCAAATGCTTGCATAATACCCGAATATGCTTTGCGTATTGTCCTCCAATGTAGTTCTGCATATGGCAAATTCAGGCCTTGGAACTCCAAACAGAAGTTCGAATAATGTTTCATCTCTGATCTCCACAACTCCATTTCATTGTTCATTATTTTCAACATCAAATAACCATCCATTATAAACACATCGAAGTATGTAACGGAATACACGTAAAACACGTATATAATTATTTCTTTGTAATGTATCACGTCAAAGTTATTCCACGCTAAAAGCATGTACAATGGAGACGAGACGTTGCTGATGATCCAAGTCCAAAACACCAAGTAATTAATACTCTTCATCTGTTTTTCTTGAAACTTAATCATTTTGTGAGCTTCTTGAAGTTTAAGAACTAGAAGGACGTGGTCTAAGGAATGTAGATTATGAACAATGAAATTAAAAGTGACGCTGATGCAATATAATGTAACGCTGAAAACGGGATAGAAGGAAAGGAAATAGTTATTTAAGGTGAACAAACTAGATTCTCGAGTGACAAGTCTGTATATGTGCACACTCATATATAAGATTCCGCCAAACAAAGAGAGGTGTGTAGCAAACTTGCCATGAGGCGTAATAAAGTTGTGAGAGATTACATACTTAGGGCTGAAGAATATCCAGTGCATTATATTCAAAGGAACTAATATCTTTTGAAAGTCTTTTATTATTATATTGTTGTAAAGGTACTCATTCATGTTTAAAAAGACTATTTAACATTAGTTGCTTTTAAATTATTAGCTTATATTTTTTGTAAAAAGTTATTTAGTTATTTTAAATTTCATTTTATAGTAACTGAAGTCTGAAAGTACGTGAATCCTCTATAGGTACATAATGTATACCACAAAAGAAACTACACTCGGTAGCGATGCTTTATAAGGTCGTTATAAGGGTTTTAATTACTAAAGTGGCATTACCTTACTACTGTACACACAACAGCATGTTAGTCAACACCATTAGGCTAATCGTATTTACTTCATATTTCATGTCATACTTAATTTGCTTGGAGGAGCTCCTCCAAGTTAATTTGAGTGAAATAAACTTCAAAGGGTATTTGTCTACTGTGTCTAAATATATACAGATAAGTATAGGATTTAAGCCTATGCAAGAATTATTTCCTCCCAAAACCGAAACTACTTAATATACTTTGAATTTTTTTTTATTTGATATAACCTCGATGACGCTAGTTATGTGCTCAAAAGACAGTTTCTAGATTAATAAAATATACTATTTTTTGTAAATCAAAATATTTATTGTACACCATAAGCTAAATTCATAAGCACATTCGTCAGAATCATTAACACATATGAACTTAACACATACTTTCTGTGCATATTTTCT
The DNA here is from genome assembly GCA_947532105.1 of Athrips mouffetella. NCBI lineage: Eukaryota > Metazoa > Arthropoda > Insecta > Lepidoptera > Gelechiidae > Athrips > Athrips mouffetella. Next base: position 15,540,486 of record OX383974.1, read on the forward strand.
ACTTTAATTTAAACTTAGCACAGATAGTTAGGGTGCTAGCTGCCATTTGGACATATGATTTGCTCATGATTCACAATAATAGAGATGATAAATCAGCCCAATACGAATCGATTTGGTCCTGCCAAGTTTTTCTGTGCGTCGCTGCATTTATGAGTTAAAGCAAAAAAACTAAAAATAAGATACTAAATAAATGTTTTTTACTTTCGAGCGGAGCGAGAAAGGTATTGTATTCGTGAAAAAAAAAGTTTTTCTAATTTTCTCAAAAATGTGTTCTATGTCACTTATACATCATAAAAAGCAAGTCTCCCAAAAATGTCCGTCCGTCGGTCGGTCGGTTGGTCGGTCGGTCGGTCGGTCCGTCGGTCGGTCTGTCCGTCACGCTTTGGCCTAGCGGCTAAACGAATAGTCTGATTGACACCATATTTTAAATTTAAGATTTTCTTGTAAATACATCTAAGGATACTGAGTGGTTTCTTGCCGGCTCTCTTTTTAGGGTTCCGATACCAAAATGGTAAAAAAAAGGAACCCTTATGGTGCCGCTCTGTCTGTCTGTCCGTCTGTCTGTCACACCTCTATATCTCAGCAACCACTTATGCTATCAACCTGAAATTTGGAACAGTTTTAGAATATAGTTGCCCAACTTAATTGCACAAGAAAAAATTTTGAAAAAAGTATGATTATTAATATAAAGGGGGCCAAAATAGGGGGGGCCAAATTTCAAATTGTCGCTACTAGGTCGAGTGGGGTATCATATGAAAGGGCTTTACTTGTACATTTTAAAATATATTTTTGTATTTTTTTAAATTTCTTAGTTTTAAAGTTATGATGAAAAATGTCAAGAAAAATACCATTCCCCCCCCCCTTATCTCCGAAGTTTGAGTAAGGAAAAATCTGAATTAATTACAGTTGACAGAAGTTTATATAAACTTTACAGCAAAAATAAAACGATCTTTCTAAGTTGCACAGTTTTTCAGAAATCTGCAAAAAACCTTTACAAACAAATTTAGTTTTGCGGTCCTGAAAATGGACTTTATTGCTTCCAAAAATACTATAGGTATATCGGAACCCTCGGCGCGCGAGTCCGACTCGCACTTGACCGGTTTTTTGAGGATAGCTGTCATACAAGGAAATGAAAAATTGCAATTTGCTCATAAACGGCTCAAACTATCTTGATGAATCTTTGCATGACTAAGAATCTCCATGCAAGGTATCTTTCGACAGGATCCATTGGTCTGTGGAAGTTCATATAAGGGGTGTTCCCTTACTACTAAAACTTGAAAATTTGATTTACTCAAAATCGGTTTCAATGACTTATTTTAATGCTTCAAATTGGAATTCTAAATTGGTTATTTGCCTGACTGCATATATTATTTTTTTTAAATTACATAAATCTAGTGTAGGTAAGTTTGTATTTCCATATTATTTGTATAGAATCACAAACTTAAGTTTGCACTTGGTCCTTATTTACTCTTTACTATCCGCAGCGCTTTATAATCTAGTAGTTAGAACATTCGGCTCTGGGTTCGATTCCCGGTGGGGATACTGTGGTGGGGAATGATGACTCTCGTATATAGCGAGAAAGTAAGTGCAGTGCTGCTATATTTATTTTGTCTGCCTTTGTGGCTCCATACTAAAGTGGTCACGTGACTGACCCATTTTGTATGGGAAGTTAAAAAAAATTCGTGTGTTGTTAGCAAAGTCGTAGAACAAAAGTTGTTGCTTTTGACCTCACTAATAAGTGGGCAAAAGGAAATCATGTTAAAAAAAATAACCTAGTATAAAAGGATAAACTGAATGACTGACTGATATATCAACGCACAGCCCAAACGGCTGCACCTAGAGACTTGAAATTTTGCACGTAGATACCATACACAGTGTAAGCAACCACTATGGAAGGATTTTGCGAAGTTCCACCCCTAAAAGGGTAAAATAAGGGATGAAAGTTTGTATAAAAGTCCGTCAGTTTTTAAGTTAGGATCTTCAAATTTTGTATTTAGGCTGATGACTAAAAACTAATTTTTATGTGTTTCAGGGTTTTTGAAAATTCTACACCCTAAGGGTTGAAAAGGGGGATGAAGTTGAAAATCCTTTATTAATAAAGTAAAATCCACCAAATTTTTTAATTAGGCATTAGGGTTGTAAATCTATAGAACGTACATCACTATTAATGAAATTTCATCCCAAATTCAACCTCTAAAAGGGGGAAATGGGGTGAAAACGGGGTTCAAGGTTTGTATGGGGAATTAAGATAAGTATGAGCATTTAATTTGTAACTTCACAGGAGTACTTAGAAGTACTCCTGTGAAGTTACAAATTAAATGCCTATCAATAAATGAGTAAACAAGTGTTTCAGATTTTTTCAGAATTCATGCCCTAAAAGGGGGAAATGGGGTGAAAAAGTCTAAAAACAAATATGGGTATCGTTAGTATGGTTTGTCGGGTCGCTGATTAAATAAATTTTAAAATCCAACATGGTGGACGTGAATAACAATCATCCTCTGTTAGGGTGCGATGGGGTTGAAATGTCAAAATTGGTATGGGTATCGTTTCTATGTTTTATTGGCACGTTAATTACGAAAATAGTATCGATTTGGAAATTAAATTATAGTGGTTATGAGAATTGTAGAAAGCATGTGTGCCAAGGCTAAAACGGGGGTTGCAAGTTTGTAGGGGGAAACAAGATATAAGTTAAACCATTTTATTCGTAACTTCACTCTTGCTGCTATCAAAGAATGAGTAAATACGTGTTTCAGATTATTTCAGAATTCAACCCCGTAAAAGGCGGAAATGGAGATAAAAAGTCTAATGCCAAACATGGGTTTTTCGGGTCGCTGGTTACGGAAACAATAACGATTTTGAAATCCAACGTAGTGGTCGGGATAGGGATAAGGATAGGTTATAGGGATAAGAGTAGGGACAGGGACAGGGTTAGGACAGGGTAGGGACAGGGAAGGGGACAGGGACGGGGATAGGGACGGGGACATGGACATGGACAGGGACGGGGACAGGGACAGGGTCAGGGATGGGGACAGCATGGGGATAAGCTTGGGAATGCGGATGGGGATGCGCATGGGAATGTGGATAGGGATGCGGATGGGGATGCGGATGGGAATGCGGATAGGGATGCGGATGGGGATGGGGACAGGAGTAGGGATATAGGTACGGTTAGAGTAGGGGTAGGGGTAAGGGAAGGGATAGAGATAGGGGAAGGGATAGGGGTAGGTGTAGGGATAGGGGTAGGGCTAGGGATATAGGTAGAGACAAGGGTAGGGCTAGGGGTAGGATGCGGCTGGCAAAGGGTATAATTTTTGAATATATGTTTGAATTTTTTTATGAAATAAACTGAATTTGGTTATCTGTTAAAAAATCACAATAATTGTCACTACGAGTAATAATACTGACCAACCTGTCTAAAGCTATCACATCGTTCTTTTTAACAACCATAGCACTTCCATCCTAAACAATAGTTTTAGTTTTTCTCAATTACTTCTGCAAATTAACTCTGTTTTAAAATATATCGTAAAAGATAAACTTTAAGGCCTAATAATACTGCTAAGTTCCTCTGTTTTGAGTAATTTAGAATAACGTTTGTAAATTATAGGTAGATCTTGATTTGTATTCATCCTGTTTTTCTTTAGTTTAAAATTACCCCGAATTTAACGGGAAAATATCTCATTCCTATGGAAAACCGGTAACAATATATAATACGAAATCCACGCAAGCGAAGCCGCGGGCAACAGCTAATGTAGTAATTAGCACAACAACTAAGGAGGTAACTTATCACAGTCATTGTAACAACCAAGAAGGTAACTTATCCAAGCATAACAAGAAGGTAACTTATCAAAGATTTTGTTTAAATTTCGAACTGGCTAGAAAAATAAAGTAAAAAAGTTAATAAAGAAACACAGATTAAAATAATAAGTAAATGAAAAAATAAAGGAATATATTGGTAAGTAGAAAGTTTTTAATGTTTGTTTGGATTAAACTTAGTTTGAATTTCCGCGCATTTATAGAGAAAAGTACTACCTATACAAGCCTTCTGCCGTTATTCATAATCTAAGGCCGCTACCAGGTATTGAAGGACTCACGCATGTGGGCCTTGGCTAACGCCTCTGCCCAGTAGTGCCCACATTATCACGTTCGTCATTAGGTACTTATCAGTACTGGTCCACCGGCACACAAATGTCAGTCACAAATTGTCAACTTTGTCTGAGCGGACGAGCAAGGAGGTCTTTGTTCTGACAGTACAATAAAAATATTGTTTTGTTTTTCCCGCCATATTATTTCCTTTCCGTGTATTTAGCACCGACCTTAGAACAAAGACCTCCTTGAAGTACTACACAACGTAGTTCACGCGATTTTTCACAGATGGCGCTATTTTTTCTTGTATGGGGAAATTTTGAACCGCTTGTTCCCAAGACCCTATCTTGACTATATAAATCTATGCGTTCGTCCTAAAATACTTACCTTTTTTGTCGGTCATTGCAGTAATGTATTGTACTATGTATGTCAGTCAAGGAACATATACCTATACACACCTACGGCGAGTCGAATATCCGCTTTGTATCCGACGATGTTCGCTTGATTTCATTTATTTTATCACGATTCAACAACTGAAAAGGTTTAGACTGGTATGGACGGAGTCACAGAACGTAGTAAACAAGTTTAGGAAGTTCAAACCGTTTAAACCCTGGGAAAGTATATGCTTTACAATAGCCTACTTTTTTTCTTGCGGACGAAGTTATATACAAATATTTGTTTAAAAAATCTCTGTACCCATGTAACAAGAAAGCAATTTTTTCCATTATAAGAGCAGATAAAATAAGTGTTTCTGTACCTTGAAGTTTTGTTTATAAAGTCATGAACCGCTTCATTCCACACTCATTTTGTGTTCGAGTATGTATTTGCAAATAAGCACACACATGTATCGCTTGTATGTAGGTTGAATGAATGAACGGCATGCACACATACACACTAAAAACACTACGCGCCGCGGAGGCGACGACGTCATGTACACACACACACTACAAGCGGCGCACGACAAATATTTGACAAAGCTCCCGCACACTCGCAAATATCAGTGTGGCGTGTGACGCCGTCAAGAACAGACGTTTTCTCTGTCAAGTGTGCTTTACAAATTACAGAACAAAAATTTGTAGAAAACATGGATTGGACTAACGAAACAGTTCTAGAATTCATAACACTAATTGCCCACAAACCTGAGCTATGGAACCCAAATGATAAAAGATATAAAAGCAGGAATTTAGTGTCAAAAGCGTGGACCGAAGTTAAAGAATCACTGTCGATACCATCGACTGTAGAGGAATTGAAGAGAAAAAAGAATTCGTTATTTACACAATACAGAGATGTCTTGAGAAAGATTAAAACTTCGATTAGAAATGACGAAGAAGTGTACAGACCGTCTTGGTTTGCGTTTGATTCAATGAATAGTTTTTTGGGGGACCTTTCTAGGTACCGGGTGCACACAGAAGCGACCGAGGTAAGCGCATTTGCGTACGTACAGTCAAAAGCAGGTTATACTTGTCAATGCAGCGCGACTTATGCTCCTTCGGCTCTTAACTGTACAAATATTTGTTCAAATTTTTAATAGGTAATGTGATTCAATTTGGTCACATTTGTGCTCTTTCAAAAAGTTTCATGCAGTTATAGCTAGAGAGTAGTATATTCCTTGGTTATAACAAAAAAACATGTTAAACACTAGCTGTTGTCCGCGACTTCGTCCGCATGTAAAAATAGACCAGTGTTTAAGTCAAACTATTAGCTATCAAACAGAACGTTTAATTAAAATCGGTTCATCAGTTTTCGCGTGATGCTCGAATAAATAAACAAACAAACAGACAAAAAGTCCAAAACTCTGTGATTTGAATTCAGGGGCATCAAAATAGCATAACGTGATATATTTTTTTATAAATATCTTCAATGTTCAGACAAAATCAATTCACAATTTTATAATAGGAGAAATTAAGGTGGATAATTTAATTAAATAGTTTTATTTCCAGACACTTAGGTGAACAACGCCATATGATTTATACTTGCGATTGTCGGCGCTTGGTGAAACTCCATATACAGTATTTGTATTGAAACACTTGTACACTGGTTCACGATTCTTTTATTTTTCTCAACCGGTTTCGCTATTTAGCATCTTCAGGAGAATACGAATAAATTATTAAACACATTTGTCGGACATCCACCATCGTGCAACAATAATTATACTATCAATTATATATATATACATACATATATATATATAACCAGTGTACAAGTGTTTCAATACAAATACTAAACAACGCCATATTTAAAATAAGTACTCATCATAAATTTTTCTTGCCTTATTCAGTTTCTGCCAATGGTTTCTATGGAGTCGGCTACCTAACCTAGGGGATTTGACGAGGGCCCTGGTTTTTACACAGAGCGACTGCCATCTGTCTGACCTCCGCAACCCAGAGGGAAAACCAGACCCAAACCTAGATTAGGCTTTGCCAGGTTAGTGGCCAACCTGGCTGTCAGAGTTTTCAAGCCGGCAAATGACCTCTGACTTAGCTTAACGGACTACTATCATTGACAGTAGACGGGACCAACGGCTTAACGTGCCTTCCGAAGCAGAGAAACGCTCTAAATCTTGTAACACTAGCGGTCACCTATCCGGGTTCTGACCACGGCCAACGTTGCCTAACTTTCATGATCGGAAAGAAAGAGCAACTAGTGAAGGCAACAAAGCAGTTGACCCCAACATAAATTTCTCAGGCAGATTTTATTTGACAGGATGATAAAGAATCATGAATTAAATGTAAATTCAAAATTTCCAAAAAAATATAAAGAATTTTTTTTTTCATACATTTTTTGTAATTTTTGTATGGAAAAATTAAAAGTACCTATTTTTTTTTGGATTTTTGTACAGAAGGTTTGTCTCGTGTAGTGTAATATCCCAGCAAAGTTTCATCGACTGAGGATTTAATGCGGGGTCTTCATACAACGATCCGCTTCGTTGCCTAGACTACCACATGGCCAAAAGCGGCTCATTTAAAACATGTAGGTACTGTAGTTAATTCATTACTTTGAATGAAGACCTATTTATTAATGTACACATACTAATAGTTACCCAAAAATACCAAAAGAAATAAATGTGTTAATATGGTCATTAAACAAATAACTTTTCCCCAAAGAACATTATTTCATCGAAATACGATCAAAAGGTTTGTGAGGATGGTCGATATTTTTTTCGTATTTCGACTTATGCTCCTCGAAAAAGGTTGTTTAGTTATTTTTAATTTTTTTTATGTGACAAGTGAGAAAACGAGCAGGTGGGCCACTTGTTTACGGCAGAAATAGGCAAGGGGGTGGTACTTCCCCAGACGGACTTTGCACAAAAGCCCTACCACCTTCTAATTGTTAGATTAACACCCTTTAGGCTTTACGGTTTTTTTGTAACACCTTGTAAGTATTAGTCATTATTACATAATTCCTCTTATTCCTATATTATTTAATATCATTGTATAAATACCTGTTGGATAATTGGAACTCTAGCGCAGTGCACTTCGTGCGTAATGTGCGCGGGGTAGGTGAAGGAAGGAGTGCGGTGCGAAGCATTAATTGGCTCTACGTGTGCCACCCATGCACTATTATCTAATCTGTGCCCGTTCGCGGAAAAAAAATCATCAGCGATAGATTTACCTAAATCCCAGCTGTTTAAAGTATAAGTTCATGTTGGCTAATTGTTGTTATTTTTTTCTTTAGGATAATCATGAAGATATCGATGATGTTTTGTATCAAGATCATGAAGAAGTATTTTTACTCGAAGAACAGCATTTAAGTGAATCGCCAAGAAACTCTGATGAAGAATTCCAGTCACCTTCAAGAAAGAGGCAACGAGTGCTTAACGACACGAAACATCAAAACAATAAATCGTATTCAAAAGAGAGTTCAGTTCAAATTGAACATGAATGTGATTTGTACGGAAAACTGTTAGCTGAAAAACTGAAGAAAATGAATGAAGATGATCGTTTGAAGCTCATGAATGAAATAGATAATTTAGTGTTTAAACGAGTGATGGAAGCACGGAAAGTTTTTAAATGTAGCTCTAAGAAAAACTGTTCTGATTGCTTAACTATAGCGAAAATATATTAAAGAACAAAACGTGGACGAAAAAAAAATACTTGAAAGAATTTAAAATCTTGTTAATTTAGTTTTAGTTTTTAAATATTTCGTTTCACGTGATCTAGCAGACAGACATAAAATATCAAGCTGTAACTTTGCTACGGAGCGACTTTCATTCCACTTTTCCAATGTTCTTTTTTGATGCCGCAAGGATTGTTTCTTAGGAGAGCCAAATAATCTCCTTGATTTATTTTATGTTTGGACTGCCTGCTACGTTGCACACTGCTGTTATTTGTCAAAAAAAATACATTTTCATTACGTATGTAGCTATTTATTGTAGGTAGTTTTACCAAATAAAACTTTTAGGCATCTAATTCGCTATACAAAATGGCAATTTCATAGGTAAAGACCTATTATCATTGGATTTTACCATATTGTAAAGGTTGCCTACTAATCAACTGCGATTCTTTGAGTATTAACATACTCAAAGGACCATATAAAAATAAAACTGAACATCTTTCTCTTATGAACATAGGCCAAAATACGAAAAAAAAGCCGGCCAAGTGCGAGTCGGACTCGCGCCCTAAGGGTTCCGTACCTATCTACGAGTACCATATGATATACTAAAAGCTTTTGCTCTTTGATTTTAAAAAACTCCGCAACCATCCAACTTGACCCCTCTTTTATAGAAAAGTTCTTGAAACGGGAGCTCACCTTAATTGGTTGCTATTAGTTGTGAGAAAAATTGAAATATTTAATGATTTTAGACTTTTCCCTTTATTTGTACTGTAAGACCTAGCTTCTTGCCAAATTTCATAATTTTAGGTCAACGGGAAGTACCCTGTAGGCTTTGCTTTTTTGCATGAATGTATGGCGATGAGGACATAAAAAGCCATATCTTTTGATTGCGTCGCATTAAAAAATTGAAATTTTCAGATCTTGTGTGGTTTATGGATTTCAATATTCGTTATCAATTTCAAGCTGATACCTCTTCTCATTCGTGAGAAAAAGGGTCTTGACAGACAGACAGGTTTTTTTATTTTGAGGTACGGACCCCTAAAAAGATCTCGTACGATATGCTGATGAAGTTTTTGTGAGAGTATTTTTTTTTATAGTACCTATGTTCCTGAGGGAAAGTTGTTCAGTTGTATGGTCCGAGTAACATACTAAAAGGAACGCAGTCGATTAGAAAGCATCCTGCATAATTCCAGCTCACACTTATGTCTCCCGTGGTTGCTTGTAGACGCGGATAACATCTGCATGTCTTTTGTTGGACATGCCTGTTGGATATCCCTGAATGGACTTTTTTACGTGTAGGCAACCGATTATAAAAAGAGGAAGCGTAAAATACATAAAAAAACTTGAAACTCAAACTCAAAATCATTTAATCATTGTTCAGGGCTGTACACTCTTTTGTTTTGTTTTTTTTTATCTTCAATGGGCTTACTCTTGACCTCGATCTAATCTTGAAGACAGAGATGAGGTCGACGATGGTACGAGCTTGCCCAGAAGAAGCCTATTTACTCGCGACTTAAATAGACTAATTACATGGTGTATATGTTATAGTCAAAGTCCGATACACAGTCTCTTCGCGGAAGGACTGGTTTATCCTAGGTTTGGCCAAAGCCATCAGGCAATCCCCGAAATACATTTCAATTTCGCCCTTGGCCTGAAGTATTTTTAGTCAAACCCAGGAGCTCCTAACTTTTCAGTCAAACGTCGAAAGTAAATTATTCTGTTTCGGTTTTGGCCTAGTCAATCCTAGAAGCGACTGCAAAACTCGGTCAAACGTTGATCTGAACATGTTTAAACAGGTTCATAATGTCCCTTTAGGTTAGGTTAGGTTATACTTTATTGCACATCGTACAAAAGGCGGGCCTAATGCCACACGGCATTCTCTCAAAGCATCTCAAATATAAAAGTGAAAATCACGTAAGCTGACCAATCAGGTGTCAGAACTGGCAGAGTTAAGCGGTTCTTAAGACTTGAAAGCTGCTTAAATGATAAAATGCTTCCAAATATACGAAGATAAGACACTTCATACCTATATCGGAGTTTGACTCGTCAAACCCCGATTTAATAAAATTGTGTTTTGACGTTTGCCTGACCAAATTAGTCTCTCCCAGGTTTGACGAAAATTGTTTAGTCAAAGGCCGAAAATTTACATTTGTTTGGGCTTTGACTAAGTCATTCAGTCTGACCTGAGGATTGACCAGTCCAACCTAGGAGCGCCGGAGCTTCGGAGTTTGCCTATAACATATATAAATATCTGTCTATATTCCTAATCATTTCTAAAATCATGACGCGTTAGAATGGCTCAGAGATGTAATATAAACATTAATTTAGTTCAAGTTCTTTATTGTCATACGAATAAATAAAATAATCAATGTAACTGGCTAAAGAAACGCAAACTGCAGAAGAACGATGATGTAGGTGGCAATGGTTCCAGCCCAATGAAGAGGCAATTTTGCATCGACAACGAAGACACCACAAGCGTTTAGCTTCCTACCACTCACTGCGCACATTCGAAGGATGTTTTTACCAAATCTTCGATTCGAAACTGAAAGTTAAAAGATTGCAAGAGTCTCTACTCACGATCGGATCGTAGCGCTCCGAATTTAGCTCGGGAACGCCATTTTGTCAAATAGCGTTGCCGGATTGTCCCAAACGACAATTTTGCAATTGGGCGAAAACGTGGTCCGGACCTAAATTCGGAGCGGTCCGATTCGATCGTGAGTAGAGCCTCTCAATGTAACTCAGGGGCGCAGATTCCGTGAAAACTCGGAGTATACAAGTGGTTTCAATTTATCTCACCACCAACTTTGAGCAACGTGATTTGTTAGGTCGGTCATCGACCTTGCAACCCACACGATATGATGATGATGATGATTAATAAGACGGCCCTCTTGAATAACTGAAACAGTCTTTTCGAAGATATGAATTAAAACCAAGATACTTGATTGAAGGAAATCAATTTAAAACTCAAGACTACTCCTTCATTTCGAAAGAGATATCGTTAATTATCTGCTTGCCGGCAAAAATGTTGTACCGGCTAAGAAATAATACCACTAATTCTTTTCCCGTGACGACTCTTACAGTGATCGATTTTGTAGACAAACAAATACTTACAAGAACTTTGGGTTTTCATTTTGGATAAAGTCGCGTGTTGAGCCATCTGCAAATGCCTGTTTAAATACTCTGCGCAGAAACACACTCCAGTATCTGCTATCAGACTTTTTATTATCCACATAAAGACTCCCAAGGCATGGCTGGCAATGATATCAACATTTACCTTTTGAAAAGATTAGAACATAAATAAAGAAGTATTCAAAACTTTGCTTGCAGCAAAATAATAAATTAAAGAGATTCCTGTATGAATCTAAAATCAATTCAAAGTCAACAACATTCTGGTCTGGCTAGTGAATTTGTCTTGGAATCAAAGTTACAGATAACTAATACTATACATACATACATAACATCACGCCTGTTTCCCGTCGGGGTAGGCAGAGACCACAGTCCTCCACCTGCTACGATCTTGACATACTTCCCTTGCTTCCTGTACTTTCATCAATCCTTTCATACATGCTCGTCGGTTTAGGGTACTGTGGATGTACGTCAGTCGTACTTTTAACCTGGCCTTTATTCAGAACGTCCTGAATTTGGTCCTGGTACGTTCGCCTAGGCCTTCCCCTTCCTACGTTTCCATTCACTCTCGCCTGGTAGATCTCTTTCGTCAGTCTTCGTTCATTCATCCTCTCTACATGACCAAACCATCTCAGCATCCCTTTCTCGATTTTGGTCACTACGTCTTCTTTTACGCCACACCGTTCTCTTATCACACTATATCTAATCCTGTCACTCAATTTACTATATATGGCTTAAAAAATATTCGAGTCGACAACAAATGTTTGAGGATTATAGGATTATAGTATTAAATTGAAATAAAGTGTTCTACTAAAAATTACATACAATTTCAACTGACTATGCGGACCAATTCTAACATCGCAAAATGTATGAAACAGTAGGTAGACATATTTTTGCGATTTCAGTTGATCCTCAGTTGTGATTATCACTCAGTTTGACTTAATTTGAAATATTAGGTAGGTACTTTAACAATTTTAGTCACTCACCGTCTGATTATTGATCCACAGCAGAAGAATTTCAAAGAAAAAAAGAGTTTCCGTGAAACTCGAGCAGAAATGGAACAGTATCTGAAAAAAAAAAGCATACGAATTTGGCAATATATTTGTATGTTAATAAATATGCATAATAAAATACATTTAATTTATACAGGGTTATTTTTGGACCCCTGGCCAAATTTTTGTATGTATCTGAACAAATTTCCCAAACGAACTTGTAGTTCAGTCAATCTACGAAAGTTTGTATAGAGAGTGTTGCATTAAATGCAATTTAGGTGATAATTTATTTAATTACCAGTAAAAACATTCAGAAATTTAAAACCACTGTTGATATTCTTAAAACCAGTATAAGGTGAACTCAACTTGGATAATATTTACCATGTAGCACAGGTCAGCTTATACTGCTATTTTTACAAAAAATGCAAAAAATGCCGGATTTAATTATATTACTATTTAAAATTAATTTCAAAAAATGTGCATTTAATGCAACCTCATATCGTAGATTGACTGGACTAATGGGTCGAAAAACAAGATAACGTTCTGGTCCTCCCATACAAATACGACTATTGTCGGTACAACATTTGTGTGGAAGAACCAAAACTTTTTCTCGTTTTTCGACCCAAGTTCCTTTGGGAGAGTTGATCAGATACACGCTCTGAGCAACATACAAAAATTTGGGCAGGGGTCCAAACATACAGCGTGTAATTGAAAGGTGTGATATTACTAAAGGGTGTGCAATAGTGTGCATCTGCCCATCAAACTAAACAACTTTGTCCAAGGAAAATAAGCCATGGAATATGTTCTTTGGGAAAAGCCTCCCGGCGCATTATGTCACGTTCACAAAATGTCACTTTCTCAAAATGGTTTTTTAATTTCATAGGCAGATTCACACCCTTCACTATTATCACACCTTTACCACACGTTGTATTATATACAGGGTGTTAGGGTGTAACTCTATGACCCTAGGTACAAATTAAGATACTTAAAAAACATTAAACAGCTGGCTGGGAGCTGAAAAATATCTTAGAAACGCATAAAAATTAAGAAATACTACAAAGTTATTGAAAATGGATATTAAGATAGGTTTAGGGATATGTTATTATATAAAAACATTACTTAAAGCAGTTAAAAGTAGTATTTGCAATGGTTTATAGGAATATCTTTCCATCAAGCGTCAATTTAGAACAAAAATCTGCCTGTATTGAAATATTCATACGAAAACGGGCTATCGAAGCCGTTTTGGCGGGAAACTACGCGGTAGAATCCGTGTACAACTGCGCGATCTGTCGTTTTATATTACGAAGTATACTTATGGGGAAGACGGTCGCCGAGCAGGCGGCGGACCGAATCCAAGAAATATTGGCAAATGGATTAATCACATGAAATGTGATAATATGAGACTTAATTAATACGAAAGGCATTTCGTATAATATGTAGGCAGACGCTTAGGCCCCTGTTCGATAAACTGAAAAGTATAACATGAAACAAATACTTATCGAACCCGTCTGTTTGGTGATTGGTAGTGCATGGCATGATGGAAAACCCAAAAAGTTTGGGTTTTCTTATATTTCTGACGAAAAATATAAATGATCGGGGCAAGTTGGGAGATGTTTGCGATGTTATTGAAGGAATGTGGTACTGTTCTGAGTAAAGCAGAGATTGTGTTAGCGAGACGTGAAAATCCGGTACACGAATCGATGCTTGCTTGGCAGTTGCGGCACTTTCGACGATGACAAGCTTACAGTCTCTTTGTGTTTTGTACGACGAGAGCTTCTTGAAGCGGCGCGCCTGGAGTTCGCTATCATGAGCTGCTTGTCTGAATTACACAACTATCTTGCCTAACACTGTTCAGCTAATAGTGCGTAGAATGATAAAAGTCTGTATCCTGAGTGCTATGAACAGTACGGCTACGGTGATGATATGTTGGTTTCGTCATTGGAAATGTCTAAAAGTATGTCTCCGATGTATCAATCACTATTTTTAAATGACACATAAAAGCAAGTAGCTTGAATTTGCCTTCAATATTTGTCTAGGCGCTACCTTGTGATTTAAAATAACAATCTTGCGATTCGTGCATTGAGCAAATGTGCTAAGTAGTGCAGAGCAGATGGATATTGACTAGGGCCTACATTTATAGATAAGGACTTTGGTTGGCGTTTTCAATATTGGCTAAAGTCACGTCGATGGATGTAGATCTTGGTTGTATACGTCGCTCATAGAAATATGAACAGCAACAAAATGCTAAATTGCGCTTCTTGCGAGAGGTGAAATGAATTCATACAAGTTATCTTTGATGATCGTTGAAGACAAGTTTGCGAACGCTATTAAAGCCTTTGGTGATGGCTTTTCGGAGTTGTACCCAAAGCCATGTTAGTAAACGTACTAGCATGTACTAAGAGTCTGGAACTTCTTATGTTGGACAGAGAGTTTTCATATTTCTGCAGAGCACAAGTATGACAGTTATAAAACCACGAATGAAAACCCCAAATAAACGATGGGAATAACGCCTCATATGTCTTATGGCAAAAGTGGGTTGCCAAGACTATACTGAATAAATCATTCTATCATACAAATACGCGCTAGACGTGTAGAGCAGAAATAAATGAGGAGTAATAGCAGTTATGCTATAAAAGTTCATGCAGATTATGGAGACTCTCTGAGGGACATGATTGTTCTACAGAACTCGGACAATATTTGGCTTCGGCCACCTTTTTATTTATTAAACTGACACTTTTGGGCCGCAGCCTCGATTTCGGTCGGCTGTTGGTCCTGACTTGGAGAAATCCTCGTCTGTCCTACGGGACTCAAAATAAAAGACGACACAGACGTAAGTTGTTTCGATAGATCTTCTTATGTTTCTGTTTTCGCCATGGAGGTCAATATTTGGCTTCGGCCACCTTTTTAATTCATTAAATTGTCACTTTGGGGCCGCAGCCTCGATTTCGGTCGGCTGTTGGTTCCGACTTGGAGAAATCCTCGTCCACCGCTGGAATCACATTAGGCTTTTGCCTAACCCTGGCTTCGGCCTTTCACCAACAATGGGCTTCGGCTCCAACAATGGGCTTCGGCTCCAACAATGGGCTTCGGCTCCAACAATGGGCTTCGGCTCCAACAATGGGCTTCGGCTCCAACGGTGCTTCGGCACGGGCTTCGGCCCAAATCAAAAGACTGGCTAAGCCGGCATACCCTTTCCCCGTTGGGGGGAGCACATTGCGCACGTTGGTGTGTTGGTAGGTGCTCATCGTGGGCCGCGAGTGGTGGAGCGGACCATCTCTCCCACCTTTTTTATTTTTTTATTTTATTTTAAGATAAAGAATAGAAAACGGGAGAGCTATCATCTTAGGCCTCGCATAGGCAGGGCTTAAGATGAAAAGGGAATGGGGTGTGCCGTTTATAGCTTTACCTAAAACATGAATAGGTTACACTGAAGGGGCAGTGATAAGCACTTAAAAAGTGAAGCGATAGATAATTAAAGAGTTATTGGTTGAATCCTTTTGATGGCTGCAATTACACTGAAGGGGCAGTGATAAGCACTTAAAAAGTGAAGCGATAGATAATTAAAGAGTTACTAGGTTGAATCCTTTTGATGGCAACAACATGATCCTCAAAAAGAGTTTGGGCTACTATTCACATGTAGTAAGTCCTACCACAAGTCGATCAAAAATTTAATGTTTAGAGGCCTAAATAAAACATTTAATGTATTTTAATTTTCAGCTTTCTCCGGAGTTGTAACGATGTTGATCTACTTGGACACCCAGATTGATTACGTTTAAAAGCGGATTTGTCGGGATCAAAGGACCAAGTAAATAGATCATTTAAAAATTAAGTGTAAGCACATCAATTGTATTGGTGTGCCCAAGCTTAACGAATTTGCTTTGTCTTTGGACATAAAACTGTCATAGTCGGTGGATATCTCTCTAATTCCGTGCGGAATAGATAATGATATAGAAATTTGAGAAAAGATCTTGTGAAAGAAACTCGCTATGATCTTATTGTGTCAGTTCAAGGGACTGCGCTGCTGAAACACTTGTGTTTTGGCTAAATTAAAACCTTCTAACGAATATCTCGGTATTTGTCTGAAAAGAAAATACTTATTCTATTAAGTAAGGTAGTAGGTTCAGTTACAAGGGTACTGTTATCCTTTAATCATAATATCAAATTATTTTAATTTCATATTATGATTCAGATATGTTTGTTTTATATTTTTGACACGTAATAATATGAAAATCCCATACAAAAAACCGGCCAAGTGCGAGTCGGACTCGCGCACTGAGGGTTCCGTACCACCACATAAACATAATTGTATTAGTTGAAATTTCAGTAAGTTAATGTGCTAGATTTTTTGAGTCCGACACGCGCTTGACAAAATTTTATTATTTGTTGTTATTTTATAGCTTATGCACTATAAACATACCAATTTTCAAGTTTGTAAGTGTTCCCGTTTTTAAAAAGAACTAAAACAATAATCGCCTCAGCGACCATCCAACTTGACCCCTCTCTTATATGAATGTTCTTGAAACGGGAGCTCACCACAATTGGTTACCATTAGTTGTGAGAAAAGTTGTAATATTTAATGATTTCAGACTTTTCCCATTAAGTATTTGTACTGTGAGGCCTAGCTTCTTGCCAAATTTCATAATTTTAGGTCAACGGGAAGTACCCTGTAGGTTTTGCATTTTTGAATAAATGTATGGAGATGAGGACTATTGAGGACATAAAATGCCATATCTTTTGATTGCGTCGTTGTAAAAAATTTAAATTTTCAGATCTTGTGTGGTTCGTGGATCCTAATATATGGTATTAATTTCAACCTGATACCTTTACCCGTTCGTGAGATAAAGGGTCTTGACAGACAGACAAGCAGACAGACAGACAGACGGACAACAAAGTGATCCTATAAGGGTTCTGTTTTTTCTTTTGAGGTACGGAACCCTAAAAATGTAAACAATTGGTGCAGTTTCTATGGGAAGTCAAAACTTTTTATTGTATTTCGACCTATGTTCCTTATGGAAAGTTGTTCAGTTTCATGGTTTGAATGAACTGTTTCAAGGATTTCAAGGGTTTGCCCTAACTAAAACTCTGAGTACATTTAAAACTTTGGTATAGCCTTCGATCATAAATTGGTGGATGCGAGACAGCTGCTCAAAACATGGCACCGTAAAAAGAGGCTCAAGCCTCTTTTTTGCTCTCAGTCCCAGTTTGGTTCAGTAAACTTTTAGTTTAAAATTCCAAATTTGGGACACAAGAAAATGTATATTTTACACTGAATCTTGAATTCGACTGTGCATCTAAATATAAAAAAAAAATCAGACATACTAATTAAGTTTTGTTACTTACAGTAAACTGGTAAACTTTTCGCACCAAACTAATTGCACTAAGCAATTCTCGAAACACTTCTGTCATTTTAATCATAAATTCAGTATTATCTTCGGCGTAACAACCATCTTTATTTGTGAAAATTTCAGTCCATCGTCCTATATTGTACCCCAAAAAATACAAATGAAAACCTGCATATACCATCTCGAGATCAAAGATTATGGTGCTGTATATAAATATTCCTCGATACCAGGACCACATTGGGTCAAAATATAGTTTCATAGTTATCAGGATAATATACATTACTATATATATAACACAAGGGATAATAAGACACAATTTGTTTTGAAGGACATCTTCTTTCCGATACAAGAATATATAAATATCTTTAAGAACCAAATTCAATTTGAAGTTGTGACTTGTGTGATAAAAAGTCATAAAAGATAAAACAACATGCCGTACCACATATTGAAAATATGTGAAGATATACATACATAGCACTAACTGTGTCGTAAAATATAAATAAAATTCATACAATGTTAATAAACACGTAGCTATGACAACTATATTAAAAAATAAACATAAAAATATACCACTTTTAAATTTAAATCTTATTTCATTATTTTTTATACTAATTTTTGGGTGGCAAAATAAAAAACTTAAATAATATGATGGTTTGAAAATATTAAGAAAGTCTTTATAACGTGCGTTTTGTATTCTTCTGAAATGTATTTTCATATATTTTTGTGAATTCATAGATATATTAAGCATGTTTGTTTTTTGGTAGGATATAAACCAACCAACAGCAAGCAAGCAAGCATTTAATTAGTGAATACCTTCAAGTGCTACACTCTAACTAAGTACGTTTACGTCAATAATCCAAGAAGCATTAAGTGTATTACAATTTTGAAATTAATGACAGATACCAAAGAACACTTTTAAGAACTGAAAAGCTTGTATTATTATAATTTGAATATATAATGAGTATTGTTAAACCTTGATCATACGAAATATGGGAATATTGGACAAGAATTATCGATAAAAATCCAAATTTTGCTGCCACTGTGGTAATTAATAATAATATCATGATGAACGGCGACTAATAAAAATGAAAATTTAAAAGAGAAGTGCAAAATAACTAACAGTAACATCATCCGATTAAATGTCAGAGTGCTTACCTTGAGTTGAATTAAAGCCAACCGTTGGGAGAAAATATTTATTATGTGAATTAAATGTGCAATTTATTTATTTATTTTATTGAGTAGCTTGGGCATGCATCAGTACTGGAGGCTAGCATACACTAAGTACTAGAGCTTGTCTTGACACTATTCCTGCCACGGTTGGGTTGTCTTCTTCTTCTTCTGCCTAGCGTTATCCCGGCCTATTGCTAGTGTCCGCTTTCCGGCTTAATTTTCTCCACTTGGCCCGGTCTTTGGCATCCTCTGTGGTGAGATTGGTCTCCCTCATGTCCGCCTTCACGACGTCCAGCCAGCGTTTCTTAGGACTGCTGCGTTTTCTAGGACCTTGTACAGAAAGTGCAAGGCATCTGTTCCCGACATAGTCTTTCGCCCTGCGGCTGATGTGGCCGAACCATCGAGGGCGGCTTTCCTGCAACTTATCCGCTACATCGCGGACTCCAATCGGTAAAAACTTACAGTTATTTTTGAATTTCTAATACCGTTCATTAACGCAATTGGCTAGTTGACAATTTTTTTAAATAATTTTAATTGAAGCTTTTTTACCTCGCATATAGCCGCATATAGTTGTTAAAAATCCTGTTGAAAAATAAAATAATGGTAAAAAATAATTTTTAAAACAAGCTTGTATTAGATGTAGGAAAAGATCGTTATCATCACAGTCTCAGGTTTTCAAATAAAAGCGTTTTACCCTCATTTTTATTTTTCTCTGGCTGTTTTATAATGTAACACGCTTTTATATGAAAACCTGAGAGTGTGATAACGTTCTTTTTCTACATCCAACAAAAGCTCGTTTGAAAATTTATTTTTATACCATTATTTTATTTTTTTAACATTAACAACTACACATCCTATAGAATCAGAAGAACCCAAACCTAAGATATTTTTCTACGTACGACTAACACCACGTCAGTAGAAACACTTTGGACTTAATGACATAGTAATAGAGTTGCAAATGTTACCATTCACGTGCGGTTGTCCGATCGTAAGGTATGGTTATATTACTCTATAATTAAGTAGTCGTCATTGTCATCAAAAAACAGCGCCTCTAGTATGGCGTAGAAAAACTACAGTATCATACTAAAGTTACCATCGTTGCTTTGCATTGCAGTTATGTAAAAATTAGAGAAATTTCCCCAAAAGGCCTAGCCACACTAATAATCTAAATATATAAAAGAGCTTGACCTGACTGACTGACTGATTTATAAACGACGAGCCGTAACCGCTATAGATACAGATCTGAAATTTTGTACAAAGAAAGGATTTTGGAAAAGCTAAGCTTCTGGTAAAAAATAAAGAAACCAGTTCTTAAGCATTTATTAAAATCACCCTTCAAGGCGGTCAAAAGGGAAGATTTTTTTTCCGTATGTTGGTCTGTAAGTCTTTCATTTTAAAGGTACAATTATAGAAATTTGGTTCTGAGCTCTTGGTAAAAAATAAAAAGTACGCGTTTTACATATTTCCTAAATTCATTCCCTAAGGGGGTGAAATAAGGGATGAACGTTTGTATGAAAATCCTACAGCTTTGATATGCGGTACTTGAAAATTTAAATTTTAGTTATTAATAAGAAACAAAGAAACGTGTGTATTCGCAATTTTGAGATATCATCACCCAAGGGGGTGAAAAGAGGGATGAAAGTTCGTATGAAAATCCTACAGTTTTGACATGAAGTGTTTGAAATTTGGATTTTAGCTAATAAGAAGTAAATAAACAAGTGTTTTAACAATTTTGAGATTCATCCCCAAAGAGGTGAAATAAGGGATGAAATTTTGTTTGAAAATCCTACAGGTTTGACGTGAGGTACTTGAAATTTGGGTTTTAGCTAATAATAAGAAGTAAATAAACACGTGTTTCAACAATTTTGATATTCATCCCCCAAAGGGGTGAAATAAGGGATGAAAGTTTGTATGAAAATCCTACAGGTTTGACGTGAGGTACTTGAAATTTGGATTTTAGCTAATAATAAGAAGTGAATAAACACGTGTTTCAGTAATTTTGAGATATCATCCCCCAATCGATGAAAGTACGTATGAAAGTTCTATTAAAAATTAGTATTTAGGCTAATAAAAAGAAAGAAATAAACATGTGTTTCAGCGTGTTTGAAAAATCACACCCCAAGAGAGGGAGATTCCTCCCGAGGGAGAGAGGGAGGGGGAGAGGGAGAGACTGCACTACACTACACGCGGGCGAAGCCACGGGCACAGCTAGTAATGTTATAAAGAGGAAAAATTGGCTCGTTTGTTTGTTTGCTTTGAATAGGCTCCGAAATTTTTGTAACTACTGAACCGATTTAAAAATTCTTTCACCGTTAGATTTCTACGTTACGAGTATCTCCCTGATGAACAGTGTGCAATAATATAGAAACACGCCAAAAAGTCAAATTTTTGTAACAATATTTAAATTTTAAAACACATTTTTGAGTAATACTCTCCTATTTTCTTAAGTTTACATAGTCTTTAAAAAACTGCAAATGTAGGTATAGGTACATATTGGTACTCGTGACTAAACATAGGCTATAGAATATTTTCAAAAAAGTTAAGGATTCGTATGAAAACTTCGATAATGTAACCTAAGGTGTGGAAAAAATAACTAAAAAAAACCTTATGTCCTGAAAATAGAGCAAAGTGGTTTACTACAGTTTTATAGATGACATCAACATCTTAAAAAAAAGTTTGCAATACCATAACTATTACAGTTATGTCACATTTATTTAAGTTTTTCATGTTAAAATAGGCAATAGTATCGCCGGTACAAACTATTGGCATTAATCCTTAGGCTTCCCGCACACGACCGAGAATCGGTGACCGATTTTATGTCGGCATCCCGCTCTGACGTGTTATCACCTGAATCTTCCGTCCTTATCCTGGCCGATAATCGCCCACCGATTCTCGGTCGTGTGCGGGAGCCCTTATCCAAATAAATCACTTCTTATTCAAGGCTGTAAATTACTTTTTGAATTATTCAAATTGGATATACAGGGCGTCCCACGGCGATGCCACACGGAGGGAAAGTACCTTAAATATTAATGATAGGATATTTTACTGAAAGAAGACATCGTTTAATTTTTAATAATAAGTAGAACTGCATTCACAGATTTTTTAAAAATCGCCTACCTCAACCGGGAATCGAACCCGCCAAATGTGACAGTAAAATTACATGTATTTTATAATAGCGTCTGAAAGGGCTACTCATAAGCATTATTTTTTCCTTAATAACCTAGCATATTAAATGAAACTAAAAACATAAAATTTTACATTTTATTTAAAATTTTGTTTAGAGAAATTTCCTCTGATTTGGCCATGCTTCCAACCATTAACATTATCATTTCAAAGATCTACCCACTTTTGAGCATTTGATTAATTATTATTTTTTAAATAAAATGTAAAATTTTATGTTTTTAGTTTCATTTAATATGCTAGGTTATTAAGGAAAAAATAATGCTTATGAGTAGCCCTTTCAGACGCTATTATAAAATACATGTAATTTTACTGTCACATTTGGCGGGTTCGATTCCCGGTTGAGGTAGGCGATTTTTAAAAAATCTGTGAATGCAGTTCTACTTATTATTAAAAATTAAACGATGTCTTCTTTCAGTAAAATATCCTATCATTAATATTTAAGGTACTGTACAGATCTGAAGTCCCTTCATATAGGATCCTCAAATCAGATACGTGAAAGTTTTGGCCAAGGTTGATCGTCTAGAATAATATCCTTTAAGAATATTATATTTTTTCTGAATCCTACGTCATTCCGTTTTATATCCTTATAATATTTTGTAATTTACAGATTCTGCTCGGTGGAGAGTGGCAATAGAAGAATGAAAAAAAAAGCACACTTGAAAATTTATTACATTTATTTGAATATAATCCTATTCAGTACAAGTCTAATTTGTGTTATTTAATTCTATATTGAATCACTATTTATTTAAATTTAATTTCAAATTGATTGGAGTAGCTCATGTGAATTCATGGAAATCACATCTATTTAGGAAAGGTTTCATCTCATTTACTATGCAATATTAGAGCCGTTAAGTTTCTGAAAAGAAACCTATGTTAATATAAATGAAGTAATAAAAATAATGTGGGGACAATCCCCAGGTTTGGAGCACCACCTTCGCCCCAAACAGCTCGTCCTAGGCTTCCTCTACCCTGAGTCCTAGGTCCGAGGCATATCATCACCCAGTTCACGATGACATGACGCTAAACTACCCTAACAATCCAACTGGATCGTCAGGATTCTGATCATCCTCGCGGAGCCGGAAATCCCATCGAAAACTTAAACTACAGTAAAGACTAGGGTTAATGTATGTGGAGAGTGGAACTAACTAACCACAGTACAACCCAGACGGCGATGATGTCTCCCCCCGGTATGTTCATGCCCCGCGTCAAAACCCGACTTCCACGTGGCCCACCTTTAAGGGACAATCACTGACTCATCCAGGGTTCACAGGGTATTTGACTATTTCTTTTAGTCACCCATACCAGAGCTGGTCACCGAGCCCGCCAGGCACACGAAGCATACAGTCTTCCTTTAGGAAAACAAGGCACTCCTACAAAATGAGCTCTTCCTGTAATCCCTCCGGGCAGACAATGATCGACATCATCGAATCCCTTAGTTTGCTTTGAAATAAGTTAAACTGAAAATAATTAGCCAGCTCCACACGTCCAAGTGTGAAGTCTGTACTAGATACGGGTATAGTATTATTGCTTGCATGGCCAGCCTAGATCAATAACGGTTTTATAACGAGAGATATAAAGAGTTTGAAGGGCAATTTCCCTCCCCCCCAGTCACTGAGTGACTTTATTGCACCAACAAGGTCTCCGTATATCCTTCATAGCTCTCACTTGTGATGCGTAACTAAATCTCTTTTCCGTTACCAACCCACGCAGGACAAGAATTATGTAGAGTAACCCCAGTCTAAACACTCATTTAAATAAAATGAATTGCATCTAAACTATAATGGGATTACCCAGCATATTTCGAAGTAGAACATATAAGAAGTAAGTATGACAAAAGATTACTGAAGGTAATCCTTAAATAAAAGTGAAGTATGATGACCAGAACCGAGAAGATACGGGATAGTAATATCTAAGCTAGGTTGGGCCAAATATTTATGATTTAAGATCTTAAGAAAAAATCAAAAGCATCGAGTATTCAAAACCAAGAACACTAGCTAAAACTC
Organism: Athrips mouffetella; assembly: GCA_947532105.1. NCBI lineage: Eukaryota > Metazoa > Arthropoda > Insecta > Lepidoptera > Gelechiidae > Athrips > Athrips mouffetella. The sequence continues at coordinate 15,564,435 of OX383974.1, forward strand.
GATGTTCTTTAAAAGAGGACTCAAAAGAAGTATAAAAATGGGATTATTGTATATACTTAAATATTCGGAACATATCTATAATGAAAGAAACTAAACATTATAATTTCCGTACCATTATTGTTTTTAAGAATCTATTTAGTAATGTTAAAGGTGGTTTCACACTGAGTCAAAGAATAATTTTAAGTATGATAAATTATGACAAGTTTTATTAAGAAAAAATAAAACTTAGAATCTTATAAGGTTTAGATTCCTATGTGAATCAATGAAGATTAAATAGATTATTTAACTACTTTAGGATGACACACATAAAGTTCAGAGGTCCCCCAAGGTCAGAGTGCCGTACAGCCGTCGCAGCCTTGCGGGCGAACGTCGTCAACACACTTTACAAGAAGCAACCCACGAACGAATGTAATGTCTCCTTCAAGAATATTCTTCCTATTGATTCAGGACAATTCTAATCTATTCTTTATAAACAATCTAATGTCATTAGATTAAACTAGAATGTCCCTTCACAAAAGAAGAAGGTTTTAAATTATCTAACTACTCTACATTTGGTAAACCAACGCTAAGATCAGGAGGTCCTCCCGTGGTATATGCCACTCAAACGACGCATCCAATAATGGGCGAACGTTGTCAGCACATAACACAAGAAATACCAATTCCAAAATCCAACGTTAAAACACCTTGCTAATATCCTTCCATTTGTATCGGAATAACACCAATTCATTCCACACATACAGATAGGAGAAGTCAGGATGAATCAGCGAAATCCCACACAAATAGAAAGAGAAGAACTTTAGTATCAGACCCTTTTAGGCTTGAGGGCTCCGGCCCAAGGATGAATAAAATAAATAAATCCGAAGGTTGATATTATCAGTTAATCTTAGGTGGAACTAAATAAACCTGAGAGCAAGTATTTCTTAATCTCAAAATCTGGGACCCCTAAAAATATGATAGTTAAAGGAAAGATAAGCACCTCCTATGAGCTTGAGTACTGAGATGTAGTAAAGCTCTCAGCATGTTCCAATATTGGGAAATCGAGGCAAAAGATTCAAAATCACTTTCAAAACAATTTATTATTATTTGAAATAATATTATTTATTATTTTCAAACTATTTAAACTTACCCTTTTTATTTCACAATAAAATATCACAAATTATATCCAAGTTTCAGTTTGAAGATATTTTATTTTAAAATTTTGAATTGACGTTCTAATTCTTTTGATCTGACGGAATATTTATTTTTGATTTTATCAAACGAAGACACTAGCATATAAAATCTGGAATTTTGGTTTTGGGCCAAAGATTTTATATAATTTTCTAAAAAAAGTAACTATTTAATGTTTTAATATTTTCTTCCATTTTGATTTTGGGTTTTGATTTATTTTTTGTTAAAGAGATAAAAATTTATAAAGATTTCAAAAATAGCGTCTAGCTGTGAGTAAAACTAAATCCAAAATGATTTATTTGTTGAGTATTTGACAATAATGTCAAATGAGTCAATTCTACCTAAAAAGGAAAATATGAAAAATATACATCGTCCAAAGTCTCTTTGAAATGATGGTAAAAAAAAATATCGTCTAAAGTCACTTTGATATGATGACAAAATATACATCAACTAAAGTCACTCTGAAATGATGACAAAATATACGTCATCTAAAGCCACCTTGAAACGATGACAAAATATACAACAAAGTCCAGTTTCTATGATTTCACCAAGGACTATTTTAATCAATTTCTCTGTAAAGGAAAAGATTAATCACAATGAAATTTACATTACCTTTACAATCCAAGCAATACCTTTTTTAGCCTTCACGTTTTGTCATTTGTGGTTTGCTATTCTATGTCTATAGAGTTCTTTGTAATTCCTGTACCTGTTTAGAAATAGAACATTATCCTGCCTAGCTATACGCGAACAAAGACATTTGCAGAACTAGTTTATACTTAATTATGGGAATAGGAAATCTTTATTACTATCTACAAATAACGACTCAGATTAGAAACACAGTATGTTATAATTCTCGCAGAGTTATTAATGTTTACAAAAGAAAATCATTAAGAGGGAATAACAATTTTACTTAAAGTATCACACAGTACAAGCCTCTTATGATCCCGCAGGTAGATCTGTAAAGCTGCAAATATTCTCCATTCAACTCTTCCTCTTTTGACATTGAAATCTGATTTTCTCAACGTTATTTAGCTCACACAACCTGGAAGAAACTATAAATTTCATTAAGTCACATTTCACCTTAACTCAAATACACACAACAACTTTGAACCGAAAATAAATAAAAGATGGAAAACCACAAAATTGAATACTTACATAACATTAGTTTCACACCACTTATTCTATACACCTTGGAATCAAATTCTGAATGTTAGCGTCTTGAAATTTAACGCAAATAAACCTTCCTATACTATATCCTACACGGAGCAATCCCTATCTTTATCTCAATTGAAGGAATCCGAAATCAAGGATCACGGTCTCCTTCAAAAGATTCATCACATCAGCTATATGATAGCTTCCTCCACGAGCTACAAACAATATATAAAATTGACTCACTGATGTCTGGAAATAAACCTTCCCTTTTTACCAAGACTATTGGGTGGCTCCAAGATTCCTCCAAAAAATTACACAGCAGCAGACCACTGCGTCTTCCTTTGACCAACAGCTTCTTCTTACTGGAAGTGTGGCAATCGCAACTTTAGCAATTATCCCCTTTTATCCAGAAAGCCACTCATTCCCCTTTTTACCAAAATTTTCCCAACTTGACGGCCCCAATTCTCTCACAACTGTCCCCTTTTGTCATATTTCTTTTCTAATCATATCGAGCTAAACTTTTGACAGTTCCTCTAAATAGTATTTTATGCATTTAAAAATTTTTTAGGGTTCCGCAAGTGCACAGTACTTTCCCTCCGTGTGGCATCGCCGTGGGACGCCCTGTATACCATTCAAACGTTATCATGAATGTAATAATTATCAAAACTGAAAAAAACGTTATGACCGAAATAGTGAAAAAGATTTTTTTTTTTTCCGAATTTTTTATTTTGGCGCTCAATATTTTAGAAACGTTGAATGATATAAAAAAATTGACAAAATATCCTCTGGACAATTTAGTCAGCTACAATTTAAGCCTTAAACAAAGACGATCGTGTTAAGGATTTGCCCTGTAGCCTAACTTTTTTAAAAATATTTGCCCTGCGTAGCCTAACTTTTTTGAAATTCATGATAATAAATAAGAAGTACCTATTTATTTTATGGTTTCAAATTACATTCTGAATTATAAAACACTAGCAGCTAGATAGTCGTGTTTGGCACGAAATCTGTGAATTTTACTGTTACTTAAACGTAAATAAACTGAGGAGCAAACACATTAACATTAGATAAAATATAACATAAATACATTATTATTTAACAAAATTTCCGAATTCAACTTCATTTTTAGGGTTCCAATACCAAAATGGTAAAAAAAAGGAACCCTTATGGTGCGACTTTGTCTGTCTGTCTGTCCGTCTGTCTGTCACACCTCTATAACTCAGCAACCACTCATGCTATCGACTTGAAATTTGGAATAATTTTAGAATAATTTTAGAATATGGTTGCCCAACTTAATTGCACATGAAAGAATTTTGAAAAAATTATGATTATTAATATAAAGGGGCCCAAAATAGGGGGGGGGGGGGGGGCAAATATCAAAATTGTCGCTACTAGGTTGAGTGGGGTACCATATGAAAGTGCTTTACTTGTACATTCTAAAATATATTTTGTATTTTTTTACGTCTCTTAGTTTTGAAGTTATAATGAAAAATGTCAAAAAAAAATACCATTCCCCCCCCGCCCCTTATCTCCGAAGTTTGTGAAAAGAAAAATCTGAATTAATTACAGTTGACAGAAATTTATGTAAACATTACATCAAAAATAAAACGATCTTTCTAAGTTGCATAGTTTTTTAGAAATCTGCAAATAACCTTTACAAACAAACTTAGTTTTGCGGTCCTAAAAATGGACTTTAGTGCTTCCAAAAATACAAATAGTATATCGGAACCCTTAGCGCGCGAGTCCGACTCGCACTTGACCGGTTTTTTTCATGACTAGTGAGCTATCGAGTAAAAAGCTTGTTTGCCTGATGTTGCATTTAATTAATTAGGTCCGAAATTGGCGAAATTTTTCTTGCCGATTAATGACATCATAGTTCCTATAATTCTATAGCTATTTTCATTATTTGTTTTAAATTTCAAAGTTGATTTCAAGGTTATCAATTTACTCATAAAACAAAGTTTTTAATTTTAGTTTGATTTATAAAATTAAAGGTTCGAAAATTGTTCGTCTTAAATGTCGTCCGATTTCATCATTTAACTTGTTATATTTTTTTACAAATAATATTTTTCGAAAATTAAATTGAAGCTTTTGTTAGCTTAATGTCTTCCCAATCATGCTCAAGAAAACATTAATAATGTGGATTTGTAATTCCTAAAAAAATGCAAAAGTTTTAGTAATGAAAATTGAATTTACCTAAAATTTCCATACAAAACGCCAATTTCATAGGTAAGGACCTAATATTATAATTTGGAAAAATTACAAATAACTTGCATAGTTTATGAATGTCTATACAATCAATTTAATAATGACCTAAGCCTGGTCAACCAAAATACTACGTTTATAAGAACGAAAAAAAAAATTATTTTGCATATAATTTACTTAATTTTGTTTAAATAGTTCACAGTGTCAAAAACTTTCATTTCCTAAATACGCTTACAAAAAAATCGGGTTTCTTTCTTCCTTGATTGATGAATGGAAAATAAAACGGAATAAACTACTTTTGAGTTGGGTGTGTAGCTGAATTAACGATATTTGGGTTAACGATATTTGGATAACTATATACCAGAGCTAAGTCCGTGGATACCTATAATTGGTTAATTAACCCTATTCTTTAATTTAAGATAATTTTTTGTAATCCTTATGTGTTTGAGTGTCAGAGCGAATAATTCAAAGAATAATTTAACGGTCCACTACATCAACTTTCAATTGAATGAAATTTGTTCTACCAAGAAAACTGATTTATGATGTAAATAAAACAAAATAATACAAATTCATTTTAATAAATAACATTTGAAGATTTCAAACAAAATCACCCAGTATTACAAATAGACATTTTGACATAAATCTAATTGACACCGTCGGTCGCGTCGTGTCGTGACCGTCTTCGGCGTATTATATTGAGGAGTATTATTTAATTTAATTATTCTATGATGGTATCAAAGCAAACTGCAGTACGACAATCGTGTATGTTGCTAACGCCCCAGCAAATTTGGTGAGCAACGTCGCATCTACGTCGAACAGGCCACCAGCGGATACTTTGCTAAACGTGGCGTCATAGAGACGGCATATATTCTTGCAAGCTCTACGTGTTTTCTCTGCAAAAGGAATCTATACTATTATAAAATTGTAAATTGGTTTTGTCCATACATTGGTCTTTACCTATGAAATTGCCGTTTTGTATGGAGAATTTTAGATAATCTCAATTTTCAGTACTAACATTTTTGCATTTTTCTAAGAAATTATAAATCCAATTTTATTTATTTTTTTAAGCATTGTTGGGAAGACATTAAGCTTACAGAAGCTTAAATTAAATTTTCGTAAAATATTATCTGTAAAAAAATATAACAAATCTAATGATGAAATCGGACGACATTTAAGACTAACAATTTTCGAACTTTTAATTTCATATATCAAACTGAAAATGAAAATTTTATTTTATGCGTAAATTGATAACCTTGAAGTCAACTTTCAAATATAAGACAAATGAAAAAAATAGCATTAGAATTATAGGAATTATGATCTCATTAATCTGTAAGAAAATTTCGGCAATTTCATAGGTAAAGACCTTTTATTTATAGGATGGATATTTAAAGGGACATCAAAATAGCATACAATATGAAAAAAATAAATCACGTTATGCTATTTTGATGCATAATCAATCTTGAATCAAAATAACAGATTTTTGAACTTTTTGTCTGTTTATTCATTTGTTTGTTTGTTCGAGCATCTTGCAAAAACTAATAAACAGATTTTAATGAAACTTTTTTTATAGCTATTAGTTTGACTTAGTACTGACGAAGTCGTGGGCAAAAGCTAGTAAAAATATAAAAAAGAATATAGTAATAAGAAGCAAAGAGAAAGTAAATTCAAAGAACAAAAATTTCTAAGAAAAATAAACTGAACAGCAAAGAAAACGGGTCGGTAGCTTTTCCGACATACATTTTCGCAATACATTTTTATACAATGATGGGCTCAAAGTAATCGTCTATTTCTTATCCAAATCGAATACAAATACCAACCTGATTTTTCAGATCTTTAGATAAGAACCTTGTCAACGAATCTCTCAAGGATCAACCCTGCCTGTCTACAGTATCCAGGACAGTTAGTACATCACTTAGAAAAAAAAAGAAAAAAAATTCCAACTTATTTTCCGTAATCATATTTTCGAAGTGACGCACTGATTTTTCTGAACATTTTAGATATGTACAATGTTTTAGAAATTTGTTGACAAGGTTCTTTGCTAAAGATTTGACTGATCAGATTCGTATTTTAATTTGATTTGGATAAGATATTGACGAATACTTTGAGCCCATCATTGTATTAAAATGTATGGCGGAAAAGCTACTGACCCGTTTCCTTCGCTGTTCAGTGTACATCATTTCCCATTTGACGTGCAATAAAGAGTAGTAGCTGATTAGGCTAAAAAATAGGTAGCGGATTTCCTGTCATCATGTTGAACTTACTAGTTACTTCGGTTACACGGCTTAACGTGTCTTCCGAAGCACACAATCATCTTTTTTCAAACAGTGAAATTTGAAATTTCCTAACGAAACTGAATATAGTTACACGAAGTGGTTTTTTAGTGACTGTGTGCCCAGCTGAATTCGAACCTTGAACCTCCTCCGCGTTGAGAGCCAAGCGCTCTAACCACTACACCACTACGGCTGGTGTACGTGTGAGTGTGGTAATAGGATTAAAACTTCGAAAGGGTAGCATACATAAAAATAGTATTGTATTTTGCCGCTTGAAATGAAACGCTTCTGTTTTAGTAAACTGATTGCAATGAAACAAAGCACACAAGTTGCACGGTAATAAGCCAAATTCATTATCGAAAACCCCGTTTGAATTGGTTTTGTGATTTGTGAATTTATTGCTCATAAACGAACAGACAGACAAAAAAATCAAAAATTACCCCATGTAAATATGATCTGGGGTGTCAGATCATATTTTCGTGAAAATTTTCAATGTAAGTACAGATCGACGAGTTTACGACTTTATTACATGCATAAACGATGTTTAGTAGATACCTGGACAATTTTTCATGTTTTTGATTTTTATGCAATGACTTCGCGCTTTGTCTAAGGCTGAATAGAATCTTTCGCAAACAATTCCAATTGCAATTATGTTTGCCATATTTTTTATAATGTATATTGGTATTTCTGTGTAAGTTACCACTGCTGGCGGCTGAAAGATAAGATTGCTTAGTAAAAGAACAACATGCATAGTAGTTTCACCACTGGGCACCGCCCAAAATTTTACACCAAAAATGTGGTATGATCTGGCTGGGATGTGCGCACAGTCAAGAACAGTTCAAGCTTGACATTTGCAGAGCGGCTTTTGCTACTACATCAACCGAAATAAAAATGGTATAAGGTCCAATGTGTTCCGCTTGACGTGCTCTTGACTGTACCATCGTCCCCACTCTCCAGTAAAAATACGGTTTTGCAAAACATTAAATGTTAATAGCTACTTTTTTGTGTATATCGTATTTAAATATGATGTTCAGACGCAATATTTACGAATCCACCTAAAATTTAAAGCGGAATATTTTTTTCGATTAACAGCTAAGGCAAAAATAGTAATAGACAATTATATACTTTATATCATAGATAAACATATACTTTACAGATAGGCATCAAAATCCACCACAAATATATTTAAAAATATCAATTTATTGCAAAATATAAAATCTCCACTTATTTTTACATATAAGGTCCAATAAAGTCGAGGTAAAATAATAGAAATAAACTGAGCTAAACTCAACATTTTTAAATGTAAGTGATTCTTATATATATTCACAAAAATGCCATACTAAATAAAAAAAAGTTTTTTGTAATCGCTGGTTTACAATGATTTTGTAAACATTTATGTTGGATTTGCCAAAAATGTGATTATATAGCACTATTTAAATTATTAGAAAGCAAAACGGATCTATTACTATTTTTGGTTGCGAAGATAAGCTTTATTTAAATTTCGTGCTATAAAAGTTAAACAGTACAAAAAAGCTAATATTTTTAGATGGATTCAAGTATAATATGAAATTTTGAATATATAGCAAGCCGTAAATAAAAAAAATAATCTATTAACATTTTTTTCCGAAATTCCATATTTTTTTAATGTTTGGACGGCAAAATAAATAAATAAATGAAGTAAATTTAGTTGGATTCCAATAAAAAGCTTTACACAGAAATATAATCTATCGATCTGAAAAAGAATCACGGCTATTATCAATTATTTCCGTTTCGCGATACAATGCTCTCGTAATTTTACTGGAGTATTAGCGTTGCGGCTGAGTTAAAATGGATCGCAGTGATTGGTTACCGCATCTTGATGGTACATACATACACTGCGTAAAAGGAGGCAGCTGCCCATCTTCCGCTTGCTAATCCGATTAATAGTCGCCATTTACAACACCCGTAGGAGTTATCCATACCATAAATGGAGTTATCCGCAATCTATGGCCCAACTCCTAACCTGCCCCACGTGCCCCGATACGAGTATATGTACGTTAAAAAGCAAAATAATATTTTTTAAACCCACGACGGTTGTAATTGAAAAAATAGTACATAAGACTTTTAATGTACCCCCGACTTAAAAGGAAGAATATAACGAAATAATACGAAGGTGTCTCACAAGGCTGTCTCACAAGGCTCGTTTGGCTGTTCATAGGGGTGTTTTAGTACCAACACTGATGTATGGCAGTGAAAGCTGGGTATGGCAGAAGAAGCATGAAAGTAGAATTAATGCAGTGGAAATGAGAGCGCTAAGGAGTATTATTGGTGTTAAATTGAGTGACAGGATTAGAAATAGTGTGATAAGAGAACGGTGTGGCGTAAAAGAAGACGTAGTGACCAAAATCGAGAAAGGGATGCTGAGATGGTTTGGTCATGTAGAGAGGATGAATGAACGAAGACTGACAAAAGAGATATACCAGGCGAGAGTGAATGGAAACGTTGGAAGGGGAAGGCCTAGGCGAACGTACCAGGACCAAATTCAGGACGTTCTGAATAAAGGCCAGGTTAAAAGTACCCTAAACCGACGAGCATGTGTGAAAGGATTGATGAAAGTACAGGAAGCAAGGGAAGTATGTCAAGATCGTAGCAGGTGGAGGACTGTGGTCTCTGCCTACCCCGACGGGAAAGAGGCGTGATGTTATGTATATGTATGTAGTACGAAGAAAGCACCCACGAAAATCCGTCGAGGCTGCCATTCCGTATCCTACGAAAATTAATACAGAATTTAATCAACATAAATTATATACGAGCTAGTTATAAAATAGCTTTAGTTTGTTACAGTTATGTATAAATTATTAAAACATGACAATGGCAGCCCCGGACGGAATTTCTTGGGTACTTTCTTCGTACTATTTCGTTACTTTCTTCCTTTTAAGTCGGGGGTACATTAAAAGTCTTATTTAATATTTTTTCAATTACAACCGTCGTGGGTTTTTTGAAAAATTTTAATTTTGCTTTTTATTTTTAACTTTTTAGAGAGTTCCCACTTCACTGATAATTACAGCGCCCCCTGGTGAGTTGACGCCACAACTCTAGTCTAAGAACCATTACTGATAAATCGTAAATCTTTTACTGAAAACCGTACCTAAATCGGTCAAACCGTTTTGGAGATAAATGGGAACATTTGCTTTAATAAAAATTATTATTACAGCGCCCCCTGGTGAGTTGGCGCCACAACTCTAATCTACAAACCATCATTGATAAATTATAATCCATTACTGAAAACCGTATCTAAATCGGTTAAGCCGTTTTTAAGATAAAAGGGAACATAACTTTGCACACACAAACACACAAACTAACAACCTCTCACCCTTAACGCATACACCCTCTCCGTTCCGTCGTGGGTAAAAAGATCTGTGGGCAACGCTTGTCAAATGGCAATACATGGGGCCACGAAAATTTTGAATTTTACACATCGATATGAAGAAAAAGAAGAAGATAAGTGGAGTGATACTATTCTAATACGGCAACACACATGGGCACAAAGATAATTCCTAATGTATAATGCTGTAACGTTTATAAGTGGTTTATTTAACTGATACATCAGATTCAGATAATTAATTCAATGTAGATTCTTTACATAATACTTATTGAATGTCATGCAGAATACAATGCAAATAGAGCGCCATTTCGGATGGTGCTATGGCAGCGTAAAAGAAAGGGCAAGAAACCACGCACGGCCTACTTTAAGAGTCGGCTTTTTACAATGTGTTTCTTGTGTTTCGCTGGAATATCAGAGCACCATACCTCCTTGACATTGATATAGTCATCTAATGTATAGTAAGCTTTTTTACATAACGTTTGCTTTACACATTCTTTATATTTTGTTGTATTTTGTTGTAGTATCGTACACACAGACCAACGAAAGATGTATTGACTTTAGTTAATCTAGTATATGGTTGATAAATTTTGTACTTATTGCTATTACTAAAATTATGCCTGTCACAATTTTTAGGGAATTGATGAATGTTCTTTATAGCGTACATAATGTTTTCATAAATATATTGGCTTGGCACTGTCATAATGTTGATCTTCTTAAACAGTTCTCTCAGGGAATCACGAGTCTTCAGGCAATAAATTGCTCTTATAGCCCTCTTTTGTAAAATGCATACTGAATGGATATTAGCTGCCTGGCCCCAAAGCTGTATGCCATAAGACATAATGCTATGGAAGTATCTAAAGTGAGCCAGCCTTGCGGTAGCCACATCAGTAAATTGTCTGATTTTTCTGTCAGCATATGCAGCCGAGCTTAATCGACCAGAAAGAGCCGTTATATGAGGGCCCATTGAAGTTAAGAGTCTAGTGTTAACCCTAAGAAAACTGTACTATTAACAAAATCTAATTTTTCATTATTCAATACTACGTTATTTGAATCAGACCTTACATTTGGTAGTGCAAATTTAATACATTTAGTTTTTTTTGGTGTTCTAGATTAAATTGTTGACAGTAAACCATGCATGAACTTGTCCAAGTGCATCATTAACCTCGTTATAATTGTGTGATTTCCTACTTACATTAAATAAAATGCAGTATCATCAGCAAATAACCACCAAAGGTAGGTCATTTATATAAATAAGGAATAAAAATGGCCCTAATATGGACCCTTGAGGTACACCACTTTTGACTACAGATCCCAGTGACTTCGTCACGTTTACTTGTACCTTTTGAATCCTATTCTCCAAATATGACTTAAGGAGTTTAAGTGAGTTATTCTTCACACCGTAATGTTCAAGTTTAAGCAACAATGTGCTATGATCTACGCAATCAAATGCTTTGGATAGATCACAAAAGATGCCAATAGCATCTTTAGATTTTTCTCACGCGCAAAAGATGTATGTTAAAAGTGCAGTCCCGGCATCCGTTGTACTGTGTCCTTTCGTAAAACCAAATTGATGGTCATGTAGTAAGTTATTTCTATTGAAGTGCGAAAGCATTTGATTGAGTATGACCTCAAAAATTTTATTTAGTACAGGCTATACTGACATAGGTCTAAAATTACTAGGATCCTTTTTGTCACCTGCTTTGAATAATGGAACTACTTTACTTTTTTTCATTAAGTCAGGAAAAGTACCTTGATTGACACAATCATTAAATATAACAGCTAAATATGGAGATATAGTATCAATGATCGCACTTCAGACTTTGACTGACATTCCGCACAGGTCCTCAGTAGTTTTAATTTTAATACTTTTAAAGGTTTTAACAATTTCGTTAGGGGAGACATGTTTGAAGCCAAATTCAGGTTTGCAGGCGTCCACATTCTTTTGAAGTAAATTTCTAGCAAGTGAAGATGACGAATTGAGTGCCTCTGTTGTTTTCAAAGGAATATTAGTAAAATAGGTTTCGAATTCTTGAGCCACTTCTATGTTCGAACGAAGATTTGTATGAAGTGTGATTTGATTGTAACGCCGTTTAACTTTACCAGTTTCACTGTTTATAACATTCCATGCAGCCTTAATTTTGTTATCAGCAGACTGTATTTTTTTGCTTTTAAACAAAGTAACTTAAACAATTTTGAATAATTTTTGACATATTCAATGAAACTGTCGTCATTTGAATAATTTCTTAGCTCATATTATTCAAAAAGTCTCCCTACTTTTGCGAATACCAGTGGTAGCCCAGTCACTGAATTTGAATTTTACAATAATTTGTTTTTTTCTAATAGTGAAAATTTTACTGAATTCAGTTTTAATCAATGTGCGTAAATCTTCATATGAGTTATCAGGGTTATTAGTATTTATTATTGGTATTACTAAAATATATTATTATTATTATTTATTTATTTATGTACAAATTTAGTGGATAAGACTTAGGATAAGCAATGGATCTTGTGTCTGAATAAAAAGAATTATTATTATTATTTTTAGAAATTCTTATCACTTCTTGGAGGCTTACACCATCACACGGGCCTTAGCCAAGTATGATGGAGTCTTGGTGCGATACTGAAATGATTGATGAAGTCAAAAATTTACGGGTGATCCTACAAGTACTTAATATTGTTGCTTTTTGCAATAGATTTATGACGTATTGGTGGATATTTAAAGTATGTAGGCTGTTATGTAATGTTTTCGGTATGACTCCAGTTGTAGAAAGAACGATCGGGACTATGTACAAAGTGTGGGTATGCCATTGGGTTCGGAGTTCTATTATTATTATCGTATTTCTTTTTTTTATCTCTTTTCAGAGGTGAGTTCCCTACCTCAAGGGCCTAAGCCAAGTGAGGAGGGGTCGTTGGATGAGGTAACTGAAGTTGTTAGAAAATTCCTGACTATGCGGCTCGTGTTGAGAATGGTTGCTATTTGTAGTGTCTAGGTAATTAAAGGATGGATCTGCAAGGTTTTTAAACTATTGCGTAAGGTTTTTGGTGTTACTCCAGTGGAAGAAATTACTATTGGAACTATGTGTATAGTTTCGGCTCTCCATTGGGTTTGAAGCTCAATTGCCAGGTCTCGGTACTTCGTTAACTTACTTAGCTGTGATGGTGGATTGCAAATTGTGAGTATTGGGAATTGCTACATCAATTAAATATGCAGTTTTCTTTTGTTTATCGTAGAGGGTAATATCAGGCCTATTGAAATGTATTGTCTTGTCAGTCAGTATGGTTCTGTCCGCATAAAGTGTGTAGTTGTCGTTCTGATCTGTTTTTCTAATACTTACTCTTTCTTTAATGGAGAGATCGTTTGCTGCTATCACGAGTTCAATAAAGGCCAAGCAATGAATGAAAATAACTATAATATAAATTAATATCTGAAATTCAAGAAAGTAGCAGAAGTAGTACAAATGTCAAGATCGTAGCAGGTGGAGGATTGCGGTCTCTGCCTATCCTCACGGGAAAGAGACGTGATGCCGTGTCTGTATTAAAAACGAAGATATCATTGACCAAAACATATGGTTATAGGTGGGTAAAAAAACAAGCAATTAATTTTAATAGTACTAGATAACAGAAAAATACTATAAGCAGTATTTTCACTTAGTACGAGTATGAGATCCAGCTGTTATGACCGCAGAAAATTTAAAAAATGGCCTAATTTATTCCTTTTATTTAAGTTGAAAAAAAAAAGTTACTTTCAAACGAAATGTTAAATAACAAATACGTGAAACATATTCACGTCTAGGTAGATAAAAAATTAAGTTAAAACTAAAACTCCACTACACACGTAAAACTAGTTAATAAACGGAAGATTTACCTTACCAAACAATATTTTGCCATTAAGTTTATTAGTTAAATATTGTTTTGTGTGTTATTATATTAGTTTAATATTTTTTATCCAAATCTCTCTTTTTCACTGTGACGCGATTTAATAATATTTTTGTAGTAGGTATGTTGGTCATGGTGATTTGAAATTATACCCCATATTGTAAAATATATCTGATATTTTTGGAGTTTGCATTATTACGCACCTTTTTAGTTTTTTTAACACTGCTATAGATATTCATTTGCTCATTACGTATTTTTCTCTTACGATCACGGAGATTCTAAATTGTACACTATTTAGTAAAAAATAATCTGATATTTTGATTAAAACCTGCCGAATGACGCACCCTTATATTTTTTTACATAGTTTTACTCTTTTTATCATTACAATTCATGGTAGAGGCGCCGAGAAGGATTTTTCACGTGATAATCAGGGCGACTAAGAGATGTCTCAGTAGATGGGGCTTTATGAGAGGATCACGAAAAACTATATAAGAAGTTCCAGACCGGAGCCCGGTGTTCAGGAGTCCATTGTCAGGCTCCGGTCTAGAACTTCTTACATAGTTTTTCGTGATCCTCTCATAAAGAATCTTCTATTGAGACATCTCTTTTGCGCCTTGATTATCGCGTTAAATTTTATCAGGTACTCAAAAGAAAACAATTTAATGGTCTGGTTTGCCAACAGTCTTTAGATTTTTGGCAAACCAGTGTCTGGTCAAAGTTTTTATATCACTACTCATCAGCCCTCATCTTTTGGCATGATAATTTATTTTGCTGAACATCACGTTTTTTTGTTCCTGTTCAGTTCCAGACAATGGCTTCCTGAACACCAGGCGCCGGTCTAGAACTTCTAACATAGTTTTTCGTGATCCTCTCATAAAGCATCTTCTATTGAGACATCTCTTTTGCGACTTGATTATCGCGTCATATTTTATCAGGTACTCAGTAGAAAACAATTTAATGGTCTGGTTTGCCAACAGTCTTCAGATTTTTGGCAAATCAGTGTCTGGTCAAAGTTTTTATATCACTACTCATCAGCCCTCATCTTTTGGCATGAGAATTGTTTTTGCTGAAGATCACGTTTTTCTGTTCCTTTTCATTTCCAGACAATGGCCTCCTGAACACCGGGCTCCGGTCTGGAACTTCTTATATAGTTTTTCGTGATCCTCTCATAAAGCCCCATCTACTGAGACATCTCTTAGTCGCCCTGATTATCACGTGAAAAATACTTCTCGGCTCCTCTACCATCAAATGATAACTCTTTTTCTGAAAATAGTCGAACATTTTCGAAACTTTCACTATGACGCAACTTTATAATTTTTATATGCCGTGTGTCACTAAAGTGGTCAGCACGATTCAGAAAATACCTTGTTCATGGGAATTGGTCCAATAGTTTATTAACTAAGATAGTTATGCATAGTATTATCAACTTTATTTCATAGTGTAACGCACCATTACAATTTTAATATATCCTATAACCACCGCACGATCCTGAAGATAAAAATTATACATAAAACCTATGACATCGGTCCAGTAGTTTAGGAGCTAGAGTGGTACATCCGATTTTTTTCTCACATACATAGACTACCTAATACACTAGTCAACATTGTCTAAGACACAAGCACATTTTAGATGCTTTTTAAAAAATTAAGGCTAGTTAATAAAATAAACTAAGACCCAACGAAACAAAAATAAAAATTTATTATGACAGAAACAATAATAACGTTAAACTTTTGACGTTGACGAATGACATTAACTTAAAATAAGTTGAAAGAATAAACGGCAAAACGCGTTGTTAGGATAATCATTTTAAAATGTATTGCTGTTGGTGAGACATTTAGTATTCAGTTGGACCTCCTAAGGCACAGGATAAGGCTCTATATCGCCACGGCGCCGCATGCTAAATATCAGGTTGGCTATAAATGTCAGGTGGAGGGATCCTGCTCCATTTTTGAAAAAATATGCAAAAATAGATATCTTTCGGTGCGTAACATTCAAGGCAGTTCTTGGAATTCAATCCTTTAGACTCTGGCACGCGAAGAAAAAAGTTTCCCCATACCTGCTTTAGAGCAAGTCTAGCGGTATACGCGCGAGCATTGTCTTGCATGAACACAAAATCAACGCCTATTTGTATTAACATTAGGTTCCACTTCTTCGTTGCGGTATTTTTGAGCGTTCATATTGCCTGCCCCGAATCAAAACGAGGTCGGCTGTCTCGCCAACTCGAATTCCAGCCCAAACCATAAGTATATGGTTTGGGCTGGAATTCGAGTGGAACAACAGCCGCCTTGCTAAGAATGAACTTCCTGAGGACAACGAAGTTGTCCACGACGTCCAGAAGAACGCCAAACGCATATTTTTCTCGAATCAGGTTGGAAACTGAACCTCGATTCATCAGGAAAGAGACCACTAGCCCATAAATCTTCAGACCATCGCAAATGAGAACGGGCCCACAGTAACCGCCGAGCACGATTTCCACGCCGGAGTTTCGTGCGATCTCCTCCTGGCAGTTAACCTGGTTTTGAGATCGCAAACTTTCCGCGAGTTGTCGAACAGTAGTTTTAGGCTCTCTTCTAGCAATGTTCTGTAGAAAACGGTCTCGTTGTTGAGTTGTTTATTGATATCTGCCAGGATGCCGTTCAGCCGTGTTTCCAGTGAGCTAATAGCGTTCTCATAATCTTCGGAAAACAAATTGATTTGAATTAATGGCGGCTGCAACTTCACGTTGTGTACGCCCGGATTCGAACATGCCAACGGCACGTAACATGACTTCTTGATTTAAATGTGGGCGTGACACAGTTCCTACGACACCAATCTTTTATTCTATAAATATCTTTTCTGCCAATTTACTTGAATTCTATCGAAATTTTTCCCAAAACGATCGAAGCTAAAATGTTTAATGACTGACAGTCTTAAGTTTTTAATATTCTAAATTTACAACGCTATTTTATCACCCTAGAAATTAATTAGAAGCCAGCATTTTTTTCTAATAAATTATAGTAAAAAGTTCACATTAGTGACTGAGACTTTGGTGATGAGTGTACAATTCCTTTTTGGCTTCGCGCAGTCGTGTAAAAAGCAATGAAATTGAATTCCACCACCGTCAGCATGAGTCCCTTGATGACAATTACACCGGGTGTAAAGGTAAACAATATGATCCTTGCAACTGAGCATTCAGACCATAAAACTGATAATCTTCTCCAAAGAACATACGTCGAAACACGAAAAAAGAATTATTATCTGCTTTTACTTTTTAACGTGCTCCACCCTAGATTAGTCGCATCTTGGTAATCGATGAGGTAGGGTTGACGACCGCCCGCTTTTCCTCTAAAAGGACATAGGTCGAAAAACTGAAAAAAAGATTTATCATCTCCCATACAAAATGTACAACCCGTTGTTGCAGTTTCTACAGACGGCCCAAATTTTGTTCTAAAGCCTGTTCCTTAGGGAAAATTTTCAGTTTCATAGTGTGAATACAAAGTCTCAAGGATCACATTGTTTATTTACCCTGAAACCCTCTTTATCAGGTGAAATGTTTGTTTTTTACTTCAAAAGTATGAAGCAAACATAAATTTTGTCACGCAAATGAATGCATATGTCGCAACCGACTGGTTTAATCAGGCAGTTAATTGAATGCCTAGGCGGTAGATTGACTGCCAGCATTCAATTGAATGGCTGGAGAACACTTTGCCCAAACGTCGAATACAACGATTAACAAGATGGCTACACGTCCTGCAGCCATCTCGTTGAACTTGCTCATAGGTCCGACCACAACGCACGAGCCGAGCGAACGTAGCGAGCGTGCCGCGGCAGCGGCCGGCAAGTGCCAAAAGCGAATTAAAACTTACTTGTTCTGCTGCACAAATAACTATGTTGCTGCAAAAATAATTATTATGCGGCTCAAAATTTTTTTTCCGCTGCAAAAATAATTATTTTGTTAGACAAATAAATTAAGAGCTGCTCAATCAGGATTTTTGCTGATCATATTTAGCTGACAAAGTTAAATTTGATAACCCGGCTGATTCAAGGTTAGCCGTCTCATTCGGGCTAGCTATCGATTAGCCAACTCTTTAAACGTGGAGCGATAGTAGTTCAATCAACATTCGGCCTAGGCATTCAATTGAATGCCGGCAGTCAATCTACTGCCTAGGCATTCATTAACTGCCTGGCTGCGACATACATATATAAAGTGTTTATCTAGGGGCTCAAGTTGGCGTTGCTGGAAACCACTATTTTTTTTTTATAATAATCTACCTAACGCAATGTACTTAACGCGGTGCCTTAGGGACGAAAACCGTGCATTAATTTAAACTGAATGCAAACACTTACTATATTTTGAAAATGAATTTTGAATAAAGTGTACGCTTCAAAGATGTGCAGAAAACATCTGTAAATCTCATCGCATTTTATCGAAAGCGAATCATTATTGTCTGTCATAAAATTTGTCAAAAGGACCAATCTCCTTTCTATGAACCCCATTAAATGTATAGATAAACATATATTTATTGTAAAGTATAAATCAATAAACTGAAGAAAGTGTCTTCCGACAGAAAATAAAATAATGAACATGTATATCGTTACACCTATTTCAAAAAATAAGCGAACCCAATTCCAAAGTTTAAAAGAAATGCCATCTTCCTTTTCTTTTGTAAACTTGAAAATATATTGCAAATTTAAAATAAATATAACAGATTTGCCACTTAATATAAAATTTGTGAAGGAAATATAACATACAGAAAATGAAAGAAATATTGCATCTAAAATGCCAAAAATATACATAAAAGGAACATTTAACAAAATAGCGCTAAATATAAATAAACTGCTATAATAAATATGTAGACATAGGAGTCCGAATAAAAAAGACAAACTCATCAAGTTGCTGTAAAATCCTTTTGATGTAATAAAATTATCTTTTATGATGTATTTATTTTGTAACACGATACACTGTAATACTTCAAGTGGGAATATCATATTTTGAAAATCTTTTTCTAACATATTATTCGGCAAAAATTCTGAATAGGAGTACATTGTTGTTACAGTCGTAGTATGTAATGAAATTAAAAAGCGATTAGAGGCGCGACCAATTATTTTAATATGGACAGAAAAACAAACACGTTACATATTTTATTATTGTATTCCAATTATTTTATAATAATGCTATTGTGCTCCATGGGTAAATGTCAATGTAGGTATAAGTACTACTCTACACATGGTCTACAAGAGCACCCGACACCAACTAGAAGGACATCAAATACTCGATCAAATATTGCGAATTTTGTAATCTAACTATAACAATAACAAAATACTCTCGTCTCTATCTGTCGAGTAGGTTATGGTTAAATTAGATGGTGCAACCCACAATCAGATTTTTCGAGTTAGTCTTAGATTTGACTCTTCATAGAGACACGCAGTAGACTTTTAGTTTTTTGGCCAAAAACATTTCAGCTATGCAGCGCAAGGAGAAGGCCTGATCTGCACATCCCATTCCCTTTCTAAATCCCGCTTGTAAATCCCATTTCTTTTCGTCAGTATCTTTCCACTCTTTCAATCAAAGCAAAAACGTCAAAACGTTAAGAAAATAAAACGTTATGAACTTTTAAATCTAATAAATAACGTTTAAGAAAAAAATGTTTACTCCTTATTAGATTAAATTAAAATGTGAAATAATAATAATACAACTATGGTGAGCCAGTGGCGGTAGTGAAGGAGTGACGGCGTAAATATTTTTTTATTTATTTGGGAAAACAAACAGTAGTACAATGTGTACTAAATGTGTATGTCAATGTGTATGTGTACTAAATAAAAATATTTGCAAAACATAGTTTATGGTACTACCAAAGACATTTTCCACAGATTATTCCTAACGAAAATTTTTATATTTCGTGCCCTGGTCGTGCTGTATCATTGTATCTGTAACATTGTTGTACAAAGACATTCAATTTATTTATTTATTTTTTATGTATTTGCTGTCTTATTAGTGTCAAGTTATGCCACTAATAAGACAGCGGGCGGTGGTGACCACTTTCCATCAGGTGACCCACCTCCTCGTTTGCTCACTTGTCACATAAAAAAAACCGGTCAAGTGCGAGTTGGACTCGCGTGCCGAGGGTTCCGATATACCTATAGTATTTTTGGAAGCAATAAAGTTCATTTTTAGGACCTCAAAACTAAATTTGTTTGTAAAGGCTTTTTCTAAAAAAACTGTAAAACTTAGAAAGATCGTTTTGTTTTTGCTGTAATATTTACATAAACTTCTATCGACTGTAATTAATGCATATTTTCCTTTCAAAACTTCGGAGATAAGGGGGGGGGGGGGGGAATGGTATTTTTTTTATCATAACTTTAAAACTAAGAGTTACAAAAAGATACAAAAATATATTTTGGAATGTACAAGTAAAGCCCTTTGATATGATACCCCACTCGACCTAGTAACGACAATTTGAAATTTAGCCCCCCCTATTTGGGCCCCCTTTACATTCATTCAAAATTTAAAAGCCAAGCTCTTGTCGGTGTAGTTCCCTCCACCTATTTCTATCCTGCATCAGGTTCTTGAGATCTCTATACGTTTTGACTCCCACTTTTTCTTTTAACTGTTGGCAGTATGCAACTCTTTTTCTCCCCTCCACGATGTTTTTATAAATTGATCATGCCTTATAATATGGCCAAACATTTTCCCTTTTCTGTTTTCAATAATGTTTATAATTTCTCTCTTCTGTTTTACCTGTTCCAGTACCTTCTTATTGGTCATTTTCTCTGTACAGCTTATCTTTTCCATGCGCCTCCAGCACCACATTTCAAATGCCTATAACCTTTCCTTATCTCTTTTGGTCATGGTCCATGTTTCGCAAGCATATAAGGCAGTGCTCCATTTACATTAGTAGTCAAAATATTTTTTTAATTCTTTCGTGTGCAGTTTAGTTGAGCAACCATATTCTAAAATTGTCCAAACTTCAAGTCGATAGCATGAGTGGTTGCTGAGATACACAGGTGTGACAGACAGACAAAGTCGCACCATAAGGGTTCCTTTTTTACCATTTTGGTATCGGAACCCTAAAAATGTGGACTGAACAAACATTGAAATTGTAATATAACAAAATGATTCAAATACGTTTCAATAAAAGACAGTTAAAGATTTTAATACAACTTGTTTTCTAGTATTAGGTATATGATCTGTGCTACAACAGATTTTTGTCAATATCCTTTCAAAATGGTAATTGACACCGTCGGTATAGTTGTGACCGTCCACAGATTATTATATGTATTGTTCTTATTAAATGTTATGTTAAAATTATCTCACTCCTCGCTGCAATTGGATAGGTTTCGAGTCCTGGTCCTGAAGACGAACTGACATAGAGGCGTTTTGGTACAGATCCTTCAACAGACGAGACGTCATATCTCCTAAACTGTTCACCGCTGCATTGGAAGACGTCTTCAAACTCCTGGACTGGAAAGGACTTGGCATCAACATCAATGGCGAGTACATGACCCACCTTCGATTTGCCGACGATATTGTCGTAATGGCTGAGACCCTGGAAGATCTCGGCACGATGCTCAAAAACCTCAGTAGAGTTTCACAACAAGTGGGTCTTAAAATGAACATGGATAAGACGAAAATTATGTCTAACGCCCTTGTTGTACCCACTCCACTCAAAGTTGGAGGCTCTACGCTCGAAGTTGTTAATGAGTACGTATACCTGGGACAAACAGTCCAGCTGGGTAAATCCAACTTAGAGAAAGAGGAAACTCGGCGAATCCGACTCGGATGGGCAGCGTTCGGGAAGCTCCGCAATATCTTCACATCCAAAATACCGCAGTGTCTCAAGACGAAAGTCTTTGACCAGTGTGTGTGCCAGTGATGACATATGGCACCGAGACGTGGCCGCTCACGATGGGCCTTATCAGAAATCTCAAAGTCACCCAAAGAGCTATGAAAAGGGCTATGCTCGGAGTCTCTCTGCGCGATCGAATCAGAAATGAGGAGATCCGCAGAAGAACTAAAGTAACAGACATAGCCCTGAGAATCGCTAAACTGAAGTGGCAGTGGGCAGGGCACATCGCAAGAAGAACCGATGGCCGATGGGGCGTGAGGGTTCTAGAGTGGCGACCACGTACCGGAAGACGAAGCGTTGGCAGGCTCCCCACAAGGTGGACCGACGATCTGGTCAAGATCGCGGGAAGCCGCTGGATGTGAGCAGCGCAGGACCGGTCGTCATGGAGATCTTTAGGGGAGGCCTATGTCCAGCAGTGGACGTCTTTCGGCTGATATGATGATGATGATAAAATTATAATAAATATATATTATGAGATCTAACGTATGATTAGAGGTGGGCGTTAAATAACGTAAATAGTTTTGATAACTATTTATAGGTGCAATAGCTTCATTACGTTATTGGCTATTGCGAAAACTATCTATCGAGCGCAACTAGTTATTTCTGAAAACCGAAAACCATTGAGATCGCGCGACTCAACGCGTGAACGAACGAAGCTTGATTACAGCGCAAAGTTAATTTTATTTCGATATTTGTTTAAATCTACAGTCAAAAATCCGAAAATATTCCTAATCTAACCAAATCACGTATTTTATAAAAATAACCAACACGCATTTCGGTTATTCTGATACTCGTTTTCCGAACGTCAAGCGATATTAAAAAATAAATAGTTATTAAAATAAATAGTTTCAAAAGCCGCTATTGGCTACTATAACGATAGCTAGTTTCGGTATTCCGAAAAACGAAAACGACCCACCTCTACGTATGATGCAATGGTATCGTGAGATAACACAAGCCCTGATAACTTTCAGCAGACGTTCCCTTCCAGGGGGAAGCGAAGGCTTTGCGGTCACCAGGTTCTCGGGCTAGTTTTCTCTTAAATTTCAGATATATGTTCCAAGAGTTGGAAGCATATATCGTGCCAACAAGAGGTCCCAACGTTGAAGCTAGAATCGAATACAAACCAAAAATTGGTCAGAGACCTTTTGTCGTTCACACAATAAACACACTAGCGCCATATAGTCAATGGCGGAGTCGGTACGAAACCTTCGGTTGCTTGACCCAACCAATGTCCGTAGACACATCGATAGCGCGTTGTAGGAACCCAGTGGTGCCATCTAGTGAGGGTTTCGGGGACGATGGGTTCCAAATAAGTGGCGCGTTACAATATTATATTTACTAACACTTTTCTATATTTTAAGATTTTTTTGTGTAATCCTTATGTTTAGTTTGAATGTGAGACTAGAGCGAATAATTCTATGTATCTAACGAATAATTCAACGGTCCACATCCACAACTGTCGACAGAATGAACTTTGTTTAACCAAAAAATTCAATTGATGTGAACTGAAAAAAGATTACGATATAAATAAAACAAAATAATACAAATATAATTTTAATAAATAACATTTTAAGATTTCAAACAAAATCACGCTGTATTACAAACAGACATTTTGCCAATATTTTTTCAAAATGGTATAAATCTAATGACACCGTCGGTCGCGTCGTGAGTATTACTTAATTTAATTATTATATGATGGTATCAAAGCAAACTGCAGTATGACAATCGTGTATGTTGCTAACGCCCCAGCAAATTTTGTGAGCAACGTCGCATCTACGTCGAACAGGCCACCAGCGGATACTTTGCTAAACGTGGCGTCATAGAGACGGCATATATTCTTGCAAGCTCTTCGTGTTTTCTCTGCAAGGAATCTCTACTATTATACAATTGTAAATCGTTTTTGTCCGTACATAGAAGATATTTATAGGGGCATGTTTAACGGGGCATTAAAATAGCATAACGTGATATTTAAAAAAATTTCTTTATGCTATTTTGATTCTAAATAAATTCTTAATACAAACAACTGATTTCTGAATTTACTGTCTGCTCGTTTGTTTGTTTATTTATTTGAGCATCACGCAAAAACGACTGAACTGATGATGATGAAACTTTTTTTTATAGCTATTAGTTTGACTTGCTACTTATTTTATTTATTTATTTATTTTATTTATATTTTTTTAACATGCGGACGGAGTCGCGGGCAAAAGCTAGTAAAAATATACAAAAGAATACAGTAATAAGAAGCAGAGAGAAAGTAAATTCAAAGAACAAAAATGTCAAAGAGAAATGAACTGAACAGCAAAGAAAACGGGTCGGTAGTTTTTTCGCCATACATTTTCATACATTGATGGGCTCAAAGTATTCGTCTATATCTTATCCAAATCTAATAAAAATACCAACCTAATTCGTCAGATCTTAAAATAATAATCTTGTCAACAAATCTCTCGAAGATCATACCTGCCTATCTACAGTGTCGAGGATAGTTAGTACATCACTTAAAAAAAAAAAGAGAGAGATTTCCCATATATTTTTCGTGATCTAATTTTTGAAGTGACGCAGCACGGATTTTTCTGAACATTTAAGATATCTACAAGGATTTGGAAATTTGTTTAAAAGGTTCTTAGCTAAAGATTTGACTAATCAGATTCATATTTTAACTTGATTTGGATAAAATATTGATGAATTCTTTGAGCCCATCATTGTATGAAATTGTATGGTGAAAATGTACGGCGAAAAAGCTACCGACCCTTTTTCTTTGCTGTTCAGTTTATTTATTGTTGCGTCCGGTAGGACGCACTGTTATTTATCGGGATGCATCTAGTAAAACTAGCTAATAATGGTACGTAGGACACAGACAGAACATCCCCGCTCGCCGGCTGGCTATGAAGTGATATTCTCCCCGAGTACCCACATTTATTATGTACGTCACATCTCTTCCTTTTTATATGATTTGAAATACTTTTATATATCATTCTTTACATAATACTTAATGGTCATCATAACATGCAGAATACAATTCAAATAGAGCGACTCGACTACCGTCTCGGATCGTGCTATGGCAGCGTAAAAGAGACGGCAAGAAACCACTGCAGCACGGCCTACTTTAAGAGTCGGCTTTATACAATGGGTTCCCTGTGTCGTGCTAGAATATCAAAGCACTATAAGTTTTACATTGAACCGATTTAGATACGATAGTATCATTATTAAAATTTTAAACTTCGTTCATTAGGTAATTAAGTTTCTTCTAGGTACTGTCCACTTTTCTCCATTTTTCCTTTCATTTGTGGATGCTTCTTGCAACACTGAGAGTCCCAGTATTGTTGTTGTGGTCGCTGGCAGTCTAATCTAAAGTCATCTTTAAGCAGAAACTCCACCTGTGGACAATATTGCAGCATCTATATTCTCATTAAGGTGAAATTTCGCGCTTGCGCGCGATACTTAGGTATGATTATTTATTATTTTATTTTTATTTTATTAGGATATCCAACAGCTTTCCTTATAACTAAGTTTTGAAAATATATGTTCTTACACTTATTTGTTAAAAGAACGCGTTTATTATAAAAGTCAGGGAATGAGATTTCTGTCTTCTGATGAATTGTTAGGATATTTGTTCCAAATTAATTAGAATTTGAATTATGTTTTTAAAATTTATCTAAAACATTTTATAATATCGGTTTGTGAACCACCTCTTTACAAATAATATTTTTTTATTCTTAAAATAGCAATTCCACAGTTAGTTATCAAGATAATCAGGATGCTTTGGCAGTTTTTTTTTTTAATACTATTTTAACTCGAGCATGACAAAGCATTTGTTTAGTCTTGGTTCATAAGAAACTGAACTGTCACCCTATCTGCGTGTGTGATATTGGAGCCCATTTTTTTTCTTTAAGTTTTACGAGTAGACATGTGTTGCTTTGCCATGGCATTAATGGCATCAAACGACCCATAGAAAATTTATGGTATTTATAATGTTTTTCAACTCTGGAAGATTTATGGCATCTTTCGACCCATGGAATATTTATGGCGTCGTTTGATCCATGCGTACACATTTGTGCATTTTTCGACCCATGGGTAATTGTGGCGTCTTTCGACCCATCGATTATTGTGGCGTCTTTCGATCCATGGATTATTGTGGCGTCATTTGACCCATAGATTTTTGTGGCGTCTTTCGACAGTTTCGACCCATAGATTATTGTGGCGTCTTTCGACAGTTTCGACCCATAGGTTATTGAGTTTTTTTTTTTTTCCATGGATTATTGTGGCGTCTTTAGACCCATAGATTTTTTTTTTTTTTTTTGCGTCTTTCGACCCATAGATTATTGTGGTGTTTTTTGACCCATGGGCTATTGTGGTGTCTTTCGACTTGTGGCCAAATCAACACATGCCTCCCGACCACGCATATAAACCTTTATGGATATGAAAAGTCTTTCAAGACACGAGCTGGAATTGAACCCGCACCTTTGGACCGAACCAACTAGTATTTTTTGTATTTACATACACCAGACACCAGAAGCAGCACGATCCAATGCACTGACCACTGTGCTATCGCATCTAGACTCCCCCATTCACATGGTTCACATGCGTAGTTTTTCTCATATTAGTGATGCAACAAGTATAAAAATTTATTTTATTTTTGGTTGGCTGAATAATAATGACGTATTTACGTCTTGAAATATCCAATATTCAGCATATAACAGTTTCCTTATAAATATTTAATCTCTTTTTTTTTTTAGCTTTTAATTCCTTATCTGTACCGAAATATTATTATGGATTTAAAAATTTGAGACGCTGTTGTTAGGTATTTTTATTCATTTGTGGTATCATTAAGAACTTATTCGTTTTCACAGCTAATACATGGACGAACAAACTCTTGTGACAACTGTGTATATTTTAATCGAAACAAATTATACATTTCCTTATTTTTTTTCTTTACTGTAAGTTTGGATCAATAAAAGAAGATGTCTATATGTGTTTGCAACTTTTAAGCTCTTACATACACAATGGAAAAATACTAGCTTGATTTCGTTGCATCACCAATATAACTGAGGATTTCAATCCATTCGAGGATTATCGTTAAAACTAACATTTCCTTTGTTTTGTTTTCGTTAGTATATTTTGTGGCTTTATAGAATATCAAGACTCTTTTATGATAAAAAGCAAACACACACACAAGTTGATATTTTGTTTTTACTCTTGGTAAGTTAAGTACCTATTACTTGTTATTTTCAATAGGGTGTTTTCCCGCACCTTGTGAAAGTTCAACTGGATGGCGCTGCTGAGTATCGTCAGGAAAATGGAAACACTGATACTAAAGTATAGTGAAAACATGTTCGCATACGTTATACCTCGGTATGTCTATTTAAATCACATTGATTTGTCTCTTTCATTGATTTTTATTCTAATAATTTTTTTTTCTGTTTTAAGAAATATCTAGTAATAGTAAAATTGTTTAGCGCCTAAGTTTCAACATTTTTTTTTTTTAAGTAACCTCCACTCTGGTGCTGACTGAGAAACAGTGCCATAAGCATTTGAACTCAAGTACTTGTTAGTATCTCCTAGTTAGTCTGTGAGTACTTGTTGCAAATCTCAAATGTCTTTAGTATATTTTCTTCCAAAAAGATTTAATTTATTTTAAAAAGCCATAAAACAGAAATTACCACAGTGATGAGCGTGCCACCTAACGACAGTTAAAACCGTAGTTGAAAATATCATAGAAAATTGCCTATTATTGACATCAGTCATCAGTTTTCGGGCCGAAAATCGATCTATTCTCATGTGTACGAACCTTTTCGTTTTGCCCTTTTTTTTCAAAATTCAGGAAACCCCTGGTGCCATATCTTGGTCTGCTTCGAGTAAGATTATTCGGAGCAAGCTGAGTTGCCTAGCTGTACCTACTTGCATATTATACTTTGTAGGTAATATAGAAGTGTAATAATTATTAAGCCCATCTTGTCTACATATTTTTTTAGGATTTCATCTAATAACACTGCATCCATTCCGTACCTACTTACCAAGATTTAATTAATAATAAAAGTTAAAAAGTAGTTTTAAGGTGTTTGTTAATGATGTATTAAACAAAAATATTTGGTAGGTAGGTAATTTATAGTTGGATCAATAGATATTTATAAGGAGTTAGCACAGTGAAATTTGTTCCACATCAAGAGTTGTTATTTACATACCTGGCTTATTTTTTATTCTGGTCTTGGTATTTTGGTCCTGTCTACCGAATGTCTACTTATTAATTATAAATTGTTTACAACACGATTAGCTGGTATTGCTTCATCAGCAAGTTATATACATAGTGTAGCGTCGCAGATGTTAGTTGTTAAGCTCTTTATTTGGCTCGCCAACGCACACACCACGTTGCACATCCTACTCGCTGTACGGTCGGTTGCAGACTGAGTATGCACGCTCGAGACAAAGGCTATACACTACATCCCTTCCCTATTTTAATTAGATTTTTATATCGTTCATAAATTACCTAATTAAAATTATAAAATACATTTGAATCGGAAATTATCAAATCATAATACGCTTCTAGCGGTACCTTCTAAAAAATAGTTTTTCATCGTTTCCTTAGTTACTCCTCCTCTCCACTACTGTTGCAAATGTTATCTTTTCCCAAATTATTCTTTATGTCTAACACTTTCCAGTCTCCTTGTATATTCTTCAAATGTACTACGTTTCTTCTTATCTGCCCCGTCTCCTTGTTCTGGACTTACAACAACTATTGACCAATGAAGCTTGCCTACAGCAGCCAACCCAGAAACTCCAGGAGGACCTTACTTTTAAGCCCTGTGTTACTTTAAAGCCTTGAGAGGAAGGCAAGAGTGAGAAACACCACTACCTGTCTTTCCTTTACCTTTTTTCTTAATATTTTTATTTCACACTACTGGTTTCCATAGGTTTGCAGGTGATAAACAAAGAAAAATACAAAGACTATTCAAATTAAATGAAGGTTTTAAATATTACAACTAATCCAGAACAATAACAAGTTCTTCAGCTATTTATTATAGGTATATAATTTCTTTCCCTTTTTTTTCCGTATGGTTTGCAGGGTCAACGAATTCTTGGTGTTCTAATTACACCTATTAAAATTATGATCTATACCCAGACCTACAAAACGCACTCTTCAAAGTACATATTTATATGGTGCACACCTATGTCATCGAAATGTGTGGTGATGATACAAACTGGCTGTTTCAAACCAGGAACTCCTCGGAAAGTCGATCTATCAATTCGGCTCATTACTCTGCACGTACCTGCTGAACTCCAACCCACCACGTCTGGATCGAGCGTCCAACACATCTTCCAAGACTATTATGATAAGAATAAGTATTTTAAACTATTATTGTACTATATTATTTCTGTTAGCATGGTGGCAATTATGACATCAATCATTTATAATATAGATAGGCTAATGATAGCTTTCAGGTGAATGATCTCTGTTTACCATGGTGTTTTTCCCATATAAAAAGGAAACTAAAGTTGTCCTGATCGCAATAAAGTGCTTTGTCACAATTTGACATAAATTAATAAGATGGCGATATCAAATGAAGTTATTTTTCAATCTAATTCAACTACTGTTACCTTTAGTCTGAATGTAGAATCTCACCAGAATTAAACTCGAAATGTTTGTCGAAAACTATTTTTTATGTTACTGATCAATTTTCAAACCTTATTGTCAAATTTATGGAATTATTATAATTGTTTATTTTTATTTTTAAGACTTCTTTCAGTTGTATCAATTTTGTAAATGAATTATTTATACATTTGCCGCTGCACAAAAGAACAGCACCCCTTTTACCACGTTTATTTTTTTTTCTAATCTCTTAAAACCTTTGCTCACAAATTTCTTGTGGAATTGCTGCTTGTCCACTTTGTTGATTTTATTATCTTACCTGTACCGTGTATGTCGACAAATCAACTTTTACAATAAATTTTTAATTCATTGGGACTCATTATTCAGACAGAACTATTCATTTAGTTAAGCAAATATACCTAATTACGTTTTCGTAAGTTCATAGGTATCTTTATTTTTACAACGCTTTTAAAGAGTATTTTGTTGCTTTACAGGAAAGTTACATAAGAAAACCTAAATTAAAACTGCTTTTCAATAGTTACCTGCGAGGCTTATTTACCACAAAAATCCTACTAGGCGACCGGATTATTATTCCAATTTCTGTAGCCTTTCACAGGAACCAAGCTATTTACTAACCAAAGTATATTTGAGTATGCACTAATTTTAAATAGGTACCTATTAAGAATGATAGGTTAGTTTTTTTTATCGTTGTGAATGGACAAACCACATAATTTATTTCAAACATTGTAAAATTATTTACTTAATTATCTTTAAAATCGATTGCTTCTTGAGCTTTATTTATTTATTGATTAACACGACAAGAAGAAGAAATAATCCTTGATCCCAATGTCTTGATTTAGGCACTTGAAATAGGTTGGTAGGTATTATTTGTGGTTGTCTTGGCCCATAGAGGAGAATCAATATAACTTTTAGATGTATTAAGTACGCATATTGTCTATGTACCGGTCCTTCCAATTTAAGTGAAATCGTTCAATACAATATACTAGCTACACGTACAAGTACGTATGTTAAACATAATGAAATAGGGACATGATCATTAAATAAACCCTTCCAGAATAATTTGACTTTTCGTGGGTATGTATTAATTATAGTAGCAAATGTACAGTAATGGGTACTCTCGCTACAAGTGCCAGAATTTACCTGCTCCCTAACTACACCAGTGGTATTGAAAACTGTAAGGTAAGTATCGAACTATTTAAATTTCAAACTGTAGGTAGGTACTTTTTATCATACCTTTTCCAAACACTCAGCATGTTTAAACTGAATTTAGGGACCAAATGCAATTGTCACCATATGTCCTTATAAAGATGACTTGACTGTCAAACAATGTGTGTGAATCTGAAATCCATTTGTTACTTCTTTTCAACTAAACAAGGAAGCATTTTGTTATTTATAATTCACACTAATCGGTTCCCGAATCGTATCATATCATTATCCATTATCCACCCGGACTTTCCTTGCACTCTTTAATACCATGGCTCAAAACAACACATGTCATTCGCCCACGCATATAAACTTTCTGAAAATATATGAGAAATATTTTAAGACGCGAGCTAGATTTAAACCCGCACCTTTGGAACGGACCAAGCATGAATTGTATTTACATACAACAAACATCAGAAGCAGCACGAATCCAATGCACAGACCACTGTGCTATCGTATCTAGACTCCCTTATTCTCTTTATATTTTGTTTATGCGTGACTATTCTTTGAGTTTCATAATATTATTGATGCAACAAATATGAACATACGATTTACTATCATATTTGTCTAATAATTACACATTTTTTCCATACGCCTACATATTAAACAAAATCAAACGAAAGCTGATTTAGTTTACACAATTAAACTGAATAATTTTTAAAATAAAAATTTTCTTTTTTTTTTCTTTTTTTAATTATGTAGGTATTGTTCATGTTACCTGCATAAACATGCATATAATGGTAATTCTATGGTTTTGTTTACTGGTGAGGAGTAAGCCGTTCCAACCATTGGAGCCGACCAATTAATAATTCAGTTGGAATTCACAACTGCTCCAATTATGCCTCATTTTATAATTGACATAATGCAATCTAATGCCCAGTTAGTAACTGCTCATATTTTAAATTGTTGAAAAGACAATATGCAATTTAATGGCCAGTATGTAGCTGCTCGTATGTATCTCAACATTGACAAAACTATTAGCCAATATGCAATTAAATGCCCAGTTTGTAACCGCTTATAACATATCACATTATTAAAAAGACAATATTCAATTTAATGCTCAGTTTGTAACTGCTTGTTTGTCAGATTATTGAAAGGACAATATGCAATTTAATGCCCAGTATATAACTGTTTACATGTCAAATTATTAAAAGACAATATGCAATTTAATGCCCAGTATGTAGCTGCTCGTATGTATCTCATTATTGGCACAATTATTAGCCAATATGCAATTAAATGCCCAGTTTGTAACCGTTTATAACATATCGCATCATTAACAAGACAAGATTCAATTTAATGCTCAGTTTGTAACTGCTTGTTTATCAGATTATTGAAAACACAATATGCAATTAAAAGCCCAGTATATAACTGCTTATATATCGAATTATTAAAAGACAATATGCAATTAAATGCCTAGTATATAACTGCTTACATGTCAAATTATTAAAGACAGTATGCAATTCAATGCCCAGTGTATAACTGCCAATATGCCAAATTATTAAAAGACAATGTGCATTTTAATGCCCAGTATATAACTGCCAATATGCCAAATTATTAAAAGACAATATGCAATTTAATGCCCAGTATATAACTGCCAATATGTGTAATATGCAATTTAATGCCCAGTATATAACTGCAAATATGTGTAATATGCAATTTAATGCCCAGTATATAACTGCCAATACGTGTAACATGCAATTTAATGCTCAGTATATAACTGCCAATATATGTAATATGCAATTTAATGCCCCGTATTTAACTTCCAATACGTGTAATATGCAATTTAATGCCCAGTATATAACTGCCAATACGTGTAATATGCAATTTAATGCCCAGTATATAACTGCAAATACGTGTAATATGCAATTTAATGCCCAGTATATAACTGCCAATATGACAATTTAATGCCCCGTATTTAACTTCCAATACGTGTAATATGCAATTTAATGCCCAGTATATAACTGCCAATACGTGTAATATGCAATTTAATGCCCCGTATCTAACTTCCAATACGTGTAATATGCAATTTAATGCCCAGTATATAACTGCTAATATATGTAATATGCAATTTAATGCCCAGTATATAACTGCCAATACGTGTAATATGCAATTTAATGCCCCGTATTTAACTGCCAATACGTGTAATATGCAATTTAATGCCCAGTATTTAACTGCTTGTATGTCAAAATATTAAAAGACAATATGCAATTCAATACCCAGTAGGTATATAACTGCCAATATGTCAAATTACTAAAAGACTATGCAATTTAATGCCCAGTGTATAACTGCTAATATGTATAATATGCAATTTAATGCCTAGTATAATCATAACTGCTCATAACATGGTACATATGTAGCACGAGTACCACTTAACGCAACTTAAATAGATTGCATTTGACAAATTCAGAGTATATTTTATATCATATAATATTTCATCATAATCCAAAGTAACGACCACTACAGGACGCTGAGTTCCCTCCAGAATTCTAGCTTTTTCTGTATAAAGTGAGGAGGGGAACCTCGCCTGTCAGCGCTACGGCTAACACCATGGAACCCGGTTGTAGGTGACCGCAGTATGTAATATGGTAAGGCACACAGGAGGATAACCCATCAATACAATTCAAAATTTATTGATAAATAATAATTGGCATGTCAGTTACCTCCTCCCGTTTATGAGCCATAGTCGCCTATTACGACACCCACGAGTATGTATGGGTTGGTACCATTCTTGCCGGCACTACACGGGATATAAAATAATTAGGATCATTAAAACTAACTCGTGGCTGGTTCGTTGGATCCAAGGTAAGTAAATTATTCTATAAATAGTAGTAAAAACAGCACAAATAACCTGCGCTGAGTTAGCATCCAGCTAGTTAGTTTTTTGGGTTCAGTGGAGTTTTCTAGCAGCGGCCCTAAAAACTCAACGACGTACACTCTAAAAAATAACCTTATTTTTGAATCGAGTTTCATCGAACATTTTTTCAGTCATTCTATCTGCGTCTGCGCTCTAGTTTTATACGTTATTTGAAGTGGCAGTCTAAATATTATTACATGGGTGGTGGTATCAAAACCAATGGTAAATATGTATCAAAGTATTAGTATCTACTGTACTGGTAACCACGTTATATGCCACACGGTGGGTCAATTATGGGAGGTCAGCACTTTTAATAGTAAAGTAAATAAGTTTGTGAAGGTAGTTCATAGGTATATTCATCAAAAATAATTCTTGCCGTGACAAGTTGTCAACGACCGACCGAACCACTGTTCGGCGAAACCTACAGGCACCCTATAGGTTATTTTCAAGTTTCCTTAAATCCTCCTTATTTTGATTGGCTTGACGCAACTACCTACGTATTGACTTCTATCCGTTCCGATTTCTTTGGTTAAAATACTCAAACCACAGCCAAGGAAATCTTTAAATATAATGCAAAATCTGGATGGGCTAACACGCATCCTTTGTCCGTTGAAACCTGTTCTATTTATAGCCGGCCGACAATAACTATGTTTGTTTACATCAGGCCAAAATTTTTTTTTTCACAACTATTTGGTGAAATTAAGTAATTCCTTTCCTTTTTTTTTCTGTTTTATTATTTTTTAAGCAAGTACTCACTTTTAATCCTCGTCGCCAACTGTAGCGTCGCAGATGTTAGTTGTTAAGCTCTTTATTTGGCTCGCCAACGCACACACCACGTTGCACATCCTACTCGCTGTACGGTCGGTTGCAGACTGAGTATGCACGCTCGAGACAAAGGCTATACACTACACATAGTGCAGGTGATTCTGTTGGTAATCTTAAGTTGGTTGCCTATATTTTGTTAACGTCAAAACGTACTCGTCGTCGTACTGTAGTAAGTTGAGTGCATAGGGTAGGTACGGTACGACACATAGTAACGAGTTTTATTTACCATTACGTCGGTGTCATAATAAGCCCTTACGCAAGCATATAAGCACTTACGTAAACCCTCAAAAACCCTGGTGTCAGAGTTACTGATCTGCCTATAATAACTAGAACAACCGTTTAAGCCTGCATCCCGAAGCACGCATTTATATTATTTTAACGGTCAATCAAGTAGCTTTATTATGCAACGTCTTAACCACTTTTGTTTGACGTGTCTCCACGGGGATTCGATCCCAAAAATTATGGTTCGAGAACCGCAATTTCTAAGTTGGTACAGTCAAGAGCACATCAAGCCTGACACATTGAACTTTGCACCGCTGTTATTTCATTAGATGTACGGCTGGATTCGCACTACCAGTATCAAGCTTGACCCGTTGTTTACTGCACTATAGATTACCTTCAGAGGCTGATAAAAATATTTTGTTTACTTTGTTTTTGTATAAGTATTAGGTTATTTAAAGGAATTCACACACGTGTAACAATTTAGTTCTTGTGTAGGTATTAGCTACTACCTCGGTAACAGAAATAATGCATCATTAAAATACGGTCAGGCAGCCATCAGCGGAAACAATTGACGAAAGATATATTTGAAACGCATTTCCGTAATTTAATTTTTCTTGAGTATGAGAAATAAGGCACAGCAAGGGTTTAAAGTTATGCCACACACATGAGAGTCTAAGCGAAATTCTCTGTATATTTTTCGAAACCTACTAGAAACATTGTTTGGGATGGCGGTCGAACACTTGTAAACAAACGGTTCAATTTTATTGATCAATGCATAATTTAGCAAATACGTGAATGGAGACATTTTTCAGGGTAGGTATGTGTCTAATCCTCCTTTTTTCCATTGCTTGAGAAGGGAAAGGTTTTTCTAGTTATTTTTTGCGGATAATTTGAAAATATTGTCAAAAATTGTTTTCCACTCACCACGCTTTCATTTCATCGTCGTCGCCACTGTTGCGTCCGGTAGGACGCACTGTTATTTATCGGGATGCATCTAGTAAAACTAGCTAATAATGGTACGTAGGACACAGACAGAACATCCCCGCTCGCCGGCTGGCTATGAAGTGATATTCTCCCCGAGTACCCACATTTATTATGTACGTCACATTTATCTTTGACATTTTTGTTCTTTGAATTTACTTTGACTTGCAATAAAGCGCAGTAGCTGATTAGGCTGTAAAATCGGCAGCGGATTTCCTGTCATCATCTTAAATTTACTAGTTACCTACTACGGTTACACGGCTTAACGTGTCTTCCGAAGCACACAATCATCTTTTTTTCAAATAGTGAGATTTGAAATTTCCTAACGAAACTGAATGTAGTTACACGAAGTGGTTGTTGAGTGACTGTGTGCCGGTGTGCGTGCGAGTGTGTTGTCATCTATATAGTATTAGTATCAAAAGTTCGAAAGAGCTACAAGAGCATACATAATATAAATGTTTTGCATTACAACAAAACAGTTATTATGTGTCGAATAAAATACACAGTGTTGTTTGAAGAAAGCAATTCGTAAATGGCTAGAAACCAGATAAATACTACGAGCTTTTTTGATTTCCCGCGGTTGTCTCACCCATAGATGCAAGTGTCATAGACAAGCTGTCAAATCTGAATGACGTCATTGTCTTCATAGACCAGCAAGGCCCTTTGGTGCAACACTGTGTATTTTATTCGACACATAATAACTGTTTTGTTGTAATGCAAAACATTTATATTATGTGTCTTGCTAAAATACA
Organism: Athrips mouffetella; assembly: GCA_947532105.1. Taxonomy (NCBI): domain Eukaryota; kingdom Metazoa; phylum Arthropoda; class Insecta; order Lepidoptera; family Gelechiidae; genus Athrips; species Athrips mouffetella. The sequence goes on from OX383974.1 coordinate 15,600,732, forward strand.
CAGTGTTGTTTGAAGACCTGTTTGATATCTGCTGGTGAGACAAATACAAATGCCAATGTGAATAATTAACTTTTAGTGGTAATAAGGTGCCCCACGTATGAATAAACAAACGATACAATAAAGGCAACACTTATGTATGAACCACTTGTAGTAGGTAGTGTATTTTATTCAGTGTGATACTAATTTTAGATGAAAGTAAGAATCTTAAACTTATTTATTTCTTAATGATGTTAGACTAGCAAAACAAATCAAGAGATAAAATGAAAGAATGTTATATATTTTAATGATCAATTGAAGGTAGAAAATCTGTGATTAAGGTCATTAATTAACCTGTTAAATAGTCCCATGGCATGGGCTTTAAAATATTATTTTTTCAAAGATTTTGCAATGTTCTGATACTTATAGCAAGTAATGGATAGTTCCATGATGGACTGAAAGTATTTCACAGTGAAAATATGTTCAAAAGAAGATAAGAGGAAAAAATAAGAGGTTTTCTTTATTTCTTGTATTTAATATTCATTAAATTCTACTGAGATGGCAATCTGGTGAATTATCTTAAATTACTATAAGATCATTATAATATTTTCGAAATGTTCAGACACTTCCCGGGTAGGTACTTTAGCTCAGGTCTTTTCCGATGGCAAAATTCTTTGTTCAGCTTTTTGACGCCGAGTTATCGGTTAATTGAAACGATCCAAGTTGGACTCGTAATCCAAACTGGTGCCTGTTGTAGGTACATAGTCAAAGTTTGCTTACTTGTTCTATCGTACATATTTGTAGGTCCTGATATCCTTTGCGTAGGAGTCTGCTTTAGATCTGAATTTACTAGATTGGTTGCCGTAATGATAAATATCTATGTAGGTACATGGTATTTTTACCTGGAAATGCCTGGGATTCAGGTAAAATTCGACTGTTTTTGCCTTCCGAAGGCGAATAAAAGGAATTGTACAGTTTTTCTTGATATAATCAATAGCATTTCTAAACTTTATACTTATTGTTTTTAACCAACAGTAAACACCTTTATTTTAGGTACCGTACAGAATACTTCCAAGAGTCGCTTAAAGTTCTTTTTGGGATATTTCTGAAACACTCATAAAATTATAGTAGAATTTAAATGAAATGGGTTGTCCCATCAATTTGTTTCCATGTATAGTTATGTGATTTGTAAGATACACATTCTACAAATTAATAATTTTAAAAATCAGTACAGCGCGTTCAGGGTAAGCCTGTCTATGACGGTTATTTTCTGCGCATGGGTGACAGGCGGAGAGCCAATGAACGATTCGCTCACCCCCGCGCCTAATTTATTTTTTATTATTATTATTGAGTGTTCTGTTTTTTGATTCAGCTCGAATTCTAAATATTCACCGGTAGTATGAATGCTCACGGGCCTAAGCCATTTATTATTATAATTATTATTTTTTACTTCTGCGCATCAACGGACACAGACGGAGTTATTTTGCACGCAGTATAACACCATTTTATTGACACGCATGTCAGCAAGTAACTGATAGCAAAACCAGTATAAGCTGAACCTGTGCCATTCTACAACTTCCGGAGCTCCAGACCCGCTCCAGGCCAAAGTGTTACCACTGTTTTGAGGCAGACTTTACTATGACACAAATAAATCCATGTTGTGCTATAATGTTCACAACTACAATGTAGTAAGAATAGATGTCCGTCAACTATTGCTTACTAGTATCTACTTTAGGTTTCAGTAGTTCCGTCTGTTTTCACACTTGCAGGAACAGTAAAGAATATTCCGCTAGGATGATTCATAAGACCATATCTAAAATGGATTCTTCAAAGTGTCTAGACGTCCGCCATCTAATAGCACTGATTCCACTCAGATATGTGGGAATATTATACTTTTAAGTATGTATGTAGGTATATTCGTCTTTGATACTATTTATTTCAAAGTTTTAAGGAGAAAAGAAAAAAAAACTCAAGCAAGGTTTGATAGTCACATTGAGTTGTTTTTTGAACGTGGGCAAGTTCCGCACTAGACCAGAGCACGCTCACTTTTATAAATATATGTAATGGCTTCCGTAGCCATAGGTCCCACTCGAATTATCGATTTGTCGACTGCTGATGATTCACCATTTCGTCAGACCTTCCCTGGTAAGCTGAAATCATTAGGTTAGGTTTTTTAGCAGGCTTCCGCAGCCTGAGGTAACAGGTAACAATTTGGAGCTGGTCGATTTCTCGACCTAAAGGCAATCCGCTTTTCCGTTGACTGATTTATAAGTAAGCGGCCGACAGCGTTGGTTTGAGCTGCTCGGTTAGTTCCTAATATGTTGATTAGGCCCTTATTGAGGTGCGTGCACCTGACTGCATTCTCTGTGTGTGGTGTCAGTAAGATTTAACTTTTTCTTCATTCACTGGCCCACCAACGCACTAAGGACAGGGTCAGTATAACAGTTGTGCAAGCCCTACAGGCCCTGTTTTACCGAGGCCGCCACGTAGCGAGCCGTGCGTGGTGAGGCATGCCTCGCCTGAGGCTGCCTCTAATCCGTACACACCTTTAATAATAATAAAATTAGTTTATTTACTCCCAAAAATGGTTTCTTACAAATAACCTATCAGCATGGGTATTTTCAAATAACAACAACCAGGTCTTGACACCGTGTTCGTTCTTCCAACACTCTCTGTCCGTTTTAAGCAAGTGGGTTTATTTTGGTATACTTAACAGTTCTCTCGGTTTCAGGTTTTTAGAGCCAGTGATTCTCTTAAGTTTAGATAACAAAACAGTCCCGCACTATAATTTATTTTAAGAGCGACCTTGATGCTAACAGGTCAATGTCTGGCCCCGCCCCAATACCTCCGCAGTAGTTAGGGGTAGCAAGTGCTATATAGGAGTTGGTAGTCTCCGCGACCACCGGTCAGCCAACATATGAGTCCTTCGTTCGACTACAAACATGTACCATGTCAGAGGCCTTTGGCGGCTCAGCAATTCTGACACAAGATTTATGAGGTCGGTCATTGACCTAACAGCCCATATAATATGATGATGATGACTACAAGGGTCTCCGAGACCTGGTCAACTTATTTCAAAAACTTAATTCCAGACTACCACTGCGTGGAGTTAAAGAAAGTGACGGAAGTAGTCAAGTTCATTATTTATCTCTTAACACTTCTTCTTAAAAATGATTTGGTCCTTACAGAAGTTGGTATAATGCTGGAGGTGCCATATTCGCCAATCTGTAATTGCCTAGTTAGTATGTATTTGCATATACCATAGGATATTAACCAACCATGTCTCTTAAACTCGAGATTAATTTATTAAACCCGTCTAGTTGAAAAACAGGAATTCATGAACTTGGCTGACACACCGCGGTGTGTCTAGTCATTTTCCTTTAGTTATTATAACCTGGTGGTCTTATATATAGGGATATAAAATAAGGTAGGTATTGTACAGTTTAAAATTATAAGATTAGTTTCCAAACACATCCACGCTATTAGATTTGCATTGTGGCATGGCATCATCCGAGCCATACGGTAGGCATCAGCAGCTACTTTCTATTATAAGTTTGGGCTAGTTTCCGCAACCTGACACCCTTAAAAAGAAGTAACAATTCACAATAACACTCATAAATTTACAGTTTGTCTGTTTATGAATCTTAAGAACTTTTATCTTAAAGATTCTTTTGAAAAGAAGCATTTTCCTTGGCTTGCATGGAAGCAGAGGGTTTCAGCCATGTCTGTGCCCCCCCCCCCCCCCACTCCCCTCCCTGACCTGAAGGAAGAGGATTTAATGCCTTTTACTATTATGCATTCTTGTGAGGAGGAGGAGGAGCATTGTGAGAAACTATGGAAACTGAAATGAGTACAAAATTCTAGAGAAGATAGGTACTTACCCAAAATACATACATTCAACGCATCAATCACCATTTTCTGATGCTCTGACTATAAATACTTTATTATTTTGTGGCCTTGATCTTTGACTTTACAGCCGTTTTTGATACAGTAAAGCATGGGATATACCAGCTACAACTTGTTCTATAGTGATAGCATTGCTGATAATAAAATCAATCCTTATTAGTAAGCAGTTTGTTAGTACTCACTTAGTCTTAGATGAGGCAAAGCAATTCATTACTTTATAAACTGTTATGTCAATAATCCTGGACTTGCTTTGTATATGAACGTGAGTGAAAAGTTTTCTTGTCCTAATTTCTTGAAAATTTAGGTGTAATAGGTACCTAAGTACGTACAATCTGTCTGCGGTTTTGACAGCGTTTTAATGGAAATCAGTAGGTATAGAAAGTTTCTAAAGAACAGCATTCAACCTTTCTTTAAACAACATTCAATGAATGATGAAACCGTAATTTAGTGAATAGGTATGATAAATACCGTACAAACAAACTCACGTGATATACCTATGTGAACATGATAGATAATAGATAGGTATAAATAAAAGGGGCATATGCCCTCTTTCCATCAAAGAAAAAGGATATAAGTAATTGTCTTCAGGTTATAATTTTGTAACCTCTAACGGAGGCTTAGGTATTCTTCCGTCTTCAGATTTCACTAAGCTAGCACATCACCTTCACGCACAAACTTATCTAAGCTTTGAAATATTATATTTTACATAAAAACATATTAATATGTTTTGATTTTCACCGTAATTTGGAAATATGGTATCTTTCTGCACAAATTTACAAATGCCAATGACGTCATTCAGATTTGACAGCTTGTCTATGACACTTGCATCTATGGGTGAGACAACCGCGGGAAATCAAAAAAGCTCGTAGTATTTATCTGGTATCTAGCCATTTACGAATTGCTTTCTTCAAACAACACTGTGTATTTTAGCAAGACACATAATATAGTATTGTACTTCGCCGGTTGAAAAGAAAGTCCGATTAACGAGGAAATCGTTGTATGGAGGATTCCGGAAAATTCCTCTGCCTATGAAATTTGGCATGTGATGTAGTTAGGTAATACAGATTACAGATGTAAAATAATCCAACAAATTTTGTGACGAGAAGTTAGGTATTTTTACCTAAACATAAAAATCGCTTATAACTCTTTGTGGAAAAATCCTCAGACTGAAATAGTTTCTGCATACGTACGTATGCATTTATTAGAATCGGTAAGTATAAGAATCCAACATTTTTTCGTTTTGAAAGATACCCCAAACTAAGCTTTTACCATTTTGGGCTTTACCGCCTACAGGAAAATTACTCAATTAGGCATTGTATTCGTAAAAAAAAATAATTTAATTTTCTCGAAAATGTTTTCTTTATCATCATAAAAAAACCGGCTTAGTGCGAGTTGGACACGGAGGGTTCCGTACCACCACGTAATATTAATCGTATTAGTTGAAATTTCAGTAACTTCCTGTACTAGATTTTTTGGGTCCGACTCGCGCTTGGTCAGTTGTTATTATTTGTTGTTATTTTATAGCTTATGCTATGCACTATAAACAATCCAATTTTCACGTTTGTAAGTGATCCCGTTTTTAAGATAGAGCTAAAACAAAAATCTCCTATAAAAACAGGTCTTTAACAATAATAAAAATATGTTTATTAAAGACAACATTGGTCCTTTAGTATGGGATTTGTTGTTATAGCAGCAAGAGAAATACATAATCTGTGAAAATTTTAACTGTCTAGCTATTACTGTTCACGAGATACAGCTCGAACAAAATTTTGTAAAAACAGCTGAATTTGATGGCATCTTATTTCTTTATTTAAAATATTTTTTAAAATAAAAAATATAGTATTTATCTACTAAACTAGTTCTAAACAATGATACTCCCGTATGATAAATTTCAGCAAAATCGTTAGAGCCATTTTTGAGAAATCTATATATAAAATATTTATACAAATATTGCTCGTTTGATAGTAAATAATTTGGTCTAAAATTAACTATAACGTCGTTTACATATTTTTATGGCACGCCATTAAAATAAAATTAGCTTAATTTCTATAATGCTTCAAGAAACACAATTTGGTGAGCAGGTGTTTAGAATAAATTTAAAGTAATATAGATGCATTTTTGGTAGGTATTTCAACATTAGCCTTAAAAGAATAACTGCTGCTTCACTATGTAAAGCGGTTGCATAAGTAGTGCAGTGAAATAAAAATTATTAAATTAAAAAGGTACTGCAATTAATGTAAATAGAGTAATAGCAAACTTACCACGAAAGTAACCAGGAAATATAAGCACACATATTGTAATTAAAATAAAATAAACACTGAATTTCGATTTTTTTAAGAAGATTTTAACAAATAGATTTTAGATAGATTTAACAAATAAATAAAAATGGTGATAAAGTAAAATTTGATCTAGTTGATTAGTATTTCATTAGTGGATAAAGGTTATCAAGTTTTTAACAAATTTCATTAATAAAAGAAGGATTTTTTGTAGTATAAACCTGTGACAAGTGCTTTAGGATAACCGCCGCGTCTATTGCTTATAATTAAATCGCTTTTTAAAAGAAGATACGTGTATGTGGCCACCTAAACTATATCTCGGCGACTAGTAAAACTTGCCGAATACGTTGTCCCTCAGCTAAAGAAGTCACGGTTTTGCTTGCAAAATAATGATTTGAAGCCAAAGTTTCTCAACCAAAAAAAATCATGGCGCGACCGTGGCGCTTTCGGAATTTAGGAAAGATTATAAGGTTAAGATTAAATTATAGCTAAATAAATATCTGTATTTTGATCCTGTAGGTTTTGCGCAGTTTGTGGCGTCTTCCAACGTTGGTGAGTAACCCGTAGTTGAAGTGGAGCTGCGGTGGATAGCACGGCGAAAGCGGCAGATGACAATGAGTCTCACTGAAGACAGGGCTAGGTTGTGTAGCAGGTGCAAACCGCAACCTACTGCCCGTAATCGGGCAGCTTTAGCTGCACGAATAAAATTGCGTTATAAGAGAGTGGCAACCACTCAGTCACAAATATAACGTAACGACCAAAATACTTACAAAGAAGAGAACGAAATCCTCAGCTTCTCTGACAGAAGAAAACTCCTGAACAAAATTTGTTAAAATGTCTTTGTGTATGTCCTTCAGTTACAGTCTACTCTGCGAAACCCCGTGGAAAAGAGAATATAAATATAAATTCACTGGAACACGTACAGAACTTTGTATATTTAGGCAAATATCATAATCCAAAAAAATATTTAGACAGTTTTCAAGTTTTTCATCTCAAATGCCAAACAATAATAAAAACAGAAAACTGATACCACAAATTTTGAATCCACTGTCAATGAATACAAACAGCCAGTCAATACATCGAGAAAGAAGCAAAAAGAAAAATTAGTCATTAATAATATTCATCTCGCTAATCGGCTAGAACAGACTGGCTTTGGAGCAGAGGCTTATCTCTGATGCATTCAACAAGTTACTTACGTCAAAAAAATACTACTTATTTAGAGCGCAATTCATTTATCATACACCTTCAATTAGCGCGAAAATGCCGCCGCCGCCGCCGCCCCCGCTGGGTAGGTATCACCGGTAATCGCATGACGAAGGAGCTCCGAGCGGTCAAGTACAGGTTAAGCTTTATCCAGATAGGTTGTGTTCGAGCCGATTTTTTGCGTGATTTCACGTAGAATGCCGCTTTGTTTAGCTGTGCAAGCATTCAAATTGTTAACGATTAAGCAATGCATGACAAAACGTGGCAAACTTGCATGTATAGGTTTATCCAAAAATTATATGAACATTCGAAAATTTGTTGGATTATTGATAAATTGGTTTAAATACAAAAATTATTTGACTAATAAATAATTATTTGACTAATAAAATTAAAGAAATGGACAGAGTAATTTTCTATATTACGCAGTTAAGCAAAAATAAAAATAAAATGTTTAAAAAGGAAAATGTGTTGGATTACAAAAAAATATTTAGCTATTTATTTAAATAAATAAAACCATAATAAAACATAAAAATTAACAGAGTAATTTTCCTGTAGGCGGTAAAGCCCAAAACGGTAAAAGCTAAGTTTGGGGTATCTTTCAAAACGAAAAAATGTTGGATTCTTATACTTGCCGATTCTAATAAATGCATACGTACATATGCAGAAACTATTTCAGTCTGAGGATTTTTCCACAAAGAGTTATAAGCGATTTTTATGTTTAGGTAAAAATACCTAACTTCTCGTCACAAAATTTGTTGGATTATTTTACATCTGTAATCTGTATTACCTAACATTACTTACCTACCTACTTTCATTCCCTGAGGAATTTCTCGGGTCACATGTGCCTCGTTGATCGGACGAAAGCCCCGTTTGAATTAGTAAAAACAGATAAATCGTGCATAAACAAACAGACAAAAATATCAAAAAATGCCCTTATGGGTTCTGTTACCTTTTTATGAAAATAGGTTAGATCATATTTTCTTGAAAATTTTCAATGTACAGAATAGGCGAGTATACGACTTTATAACATGCATAAACGATGAATGTTTAGTAGCTACCTGGACATTTTTTCATGTTTTTGATTTTTATGCAAAGACTTCTCGCTTTGTCTAAGGCCGAATAGAATCTTTCGCAAACAATTCCAATTGCAATCATGTTTGTCAGGTTTTTTTATTATGTATATTGGTATTTCTGTGTAAGTTACCGCTGCTGGCAGCTGAAAGATAAGATTGCTTAGTTAAAGCAACATTCATAGTAGTTTCACCACTGGGCACCGCCAAAAATTTTACACCAAAAATGTGGTATGATCTGGCTGGGTGTACGTACAGTCAAGCACAGTTCAAGCTTGACACTTGAAGTGCGGCTTTTGCTCCTATATTAACTGAAATAAAAATGGTATAAGGTCCATTGTGTTCCGCTTGACGTGCTCTTGACTGTACCTATTATAATCCCCACTTTAGCGTTGCGGCTCAGTTAAAATGTATCGCAGTGATTGGTGACTGCATCTTGATGGTACATACATACAGTGCGTAAAAGGAGGCAGCTGCCTATCTTCCGCTTGATAAACCGATTGATAGTCGCCATTTACAACAGCCGTAGGATGATAAATGGAGTTATCCGCAATCTATGGCCCAACTCCTAACCTGCCCCCGATATTTGTACGTTAAAAAATCTGTGGGTATCGCTAGTCAAGTGGCAATACATGGGGCCACCAAAATTAAGAAATTTAACCATCAATACGAAGAAAAAGAAGAAGATTAGTGACGTGATACTATTCTAAAACGGCAACACACATGGGCACAAATATAATTCCTAATTTATAACACTGTAACTTTTTTGTTTTACTTACAAAAAAAAAAACAGAAACAGATTTTATAAGTGGTTTATTTAACTGATACATCATAATACTTACTCTTTCTTTCAAGGAGAGATCGTTTACTGCTATCACGAGTTCAATGAAGGCCAAGCAACGAAAGAATATAATGATAATATAAATTAATATCTGAAATTAAACAAAATAGCAGAAGTAGTAGAAGTATGTTAAGATCGTAGCAAGTGGAGGACTGTGGTCTCTGCCTATTCGACGGGAAAGAGGCGTGATGCTATGTATGTATTAAAAATAAAGATATGATTGACCAAATTATATATTTATAGGTAGGTAAAAAAAATTGCAATTTTTATACCTACAAACTAGCAAATTAGCAAGCAAGCCCATCTGAGTCGGATTCGACGTGTAACCCTTTTCTCTAAGTCCTTTCCAGTCCAGGAGTTTGAAGACGTCTTCCAATGCAGCGGTGAACAGTTTAGGAGATATGAAGTCTCCCTGTCTCACTCCTTGCTGCAATTGGATAGGTTTCGAGCCCTGGTCCTGAAGACGCACTGACATAGTTGCGTTTTTGTACAGATCCTCCGACACTAAAATGTATTGATAGTCGACTTGACACCTCTGGAGAGATCGTAGCACAGCCCACGTCTCGATCGAATCGAAGGTTTTCTATGAAAGCGACGCCTGGCATCTGTAGACTATGGTCCACAACCGCCAGACAAAGTGGCTGGTTATACTCTTAGGTCTTCTGTATAACTAGCCGTAGCGTATGTATGTGGTCTATTGTACTGAAGAATTACGGAAGCCGGCTTGTTGGAGGGGCTGGAAGTCGTCGAGCCTGCGCGCGAGACGGTTCGTAATGGCTCTCGAGAACAGCTTATATGACATAGCTCAGAAGTGAGATGGGTCTGTAATTCTTCAGCAGAGTCTTACCACCCCTTTTGAAGAAAAGCACTACCACACTTCTGTGCCATACATGTGGCGTTTTCCCTTGGAGTATGACAGAATTAAACAGCTTCTGAAGAGCTTTGAGCACTGGCCTTCCGCCTGCTTTCAGAAGCTCAGCCGTAATTCCATCGTGCCCGGGTGCCTTGTTGTTTCTAAGCTGTCTAAGAGCCATACTAATCTCGTGCAAGCTGACGTCCGGGATATCATCGGTATGGTGTCGGGTTAGTCTAGCTCTTGGATCTTTGGCCAGACTGCTAACGGGTGGGCCGGTTGATGTGTATAACTGTCCATAGAATTTCTCGACTGCCCTCAGTAGCTCAGGGTTGAACGATACGGTTCTGCCATCCTCGGTCTTTAGCTTCGTCAACTGGCTCTGCCCAATAGACATATCTCTTGCGAACACTTTGGAGCCTATTTTCTGCTTAATCACTTCTTTAATATGATTAGTATTAAATAGCCGGAGGTTGCGAGTCAGAGACTTAGGGATCTGTTTATGGAGCCGCCGATATTGAGAAGGATCTTCCGAAGACTGCAGAATCATTTCGCGCCTTTCTTCCATTAGCTTGAGGGTATGATCAGAGATCTTTTTGGTTCTTTTAGTACAGTGGGCTCTGAAGTAATTTAAACCAAATGTATGGACAGTTTCCACGAACCCGTTATTGTAGTCGTCCACATCTAAGCATTTACCAAGGCACACAAAACGGTTTGCAGTTCGAGCTGAAAGCCGTCAGGATTTTGGATATTGGTGAGTGCTGGTCGGAGCGTAGACTTCATCAGTCGAGTTCTTTCCAGCTTTACGTTGATATTCAATGTGCCTCTTACCAACCCGTGAACGCTTCCGGTTTTGACCGCATTGATCACAGAGACATCATTGAATATTCGCTTCTTTCTCCAAAAAGTCGGCTAACATGTGGCCCCTAGAATTTTGATATCCAACAACAAATTGCCCTACTCTCAGCTCACCATCGCCTCGCTTGCCTAATTTCGCGTTGAAGTCCCTCATGACAACGGTATAGTGGGTTTTAAGCGTATGTATGGCTTTAGAGATATCCTCATACATAGCCTCGACTTCATCATCAGAGTGGCGTGTACCCGTATGACATTCAGAAAATACCTTTTGGTGATTCTGAGTATAAGGTACGGTCAACCGCTTGTCGGTAGAAACTTTTTCAACTCTATTACCACGCCATAAGGTCCAAAAGTGTTTCTACTGATGTGCGGTCGTGTGTACACACTCTCGATCATGACCACGTTGCTCACGAGAGGCTTGTGGACCATAAAAGTGATACCTCCCTGGGACACTTTGTCGCCCCTCCGGAAATAGAGCAAGTTACCTGATTTTAGGATTATCGAGTCCTCCCCCTCTTTTCGGAATTCAGATAGACCCAAGATATCCCAGTGTAACCTGCTCAATTCCTCTTCAAGTTCAGCAACCTTCTCGTCGGTCCGCAATGTGCGCGTGTTGTAGGTTGCCAGGGCCAGAGGTCGTCGTTGTTGGTACTTGCTTGTACTATTGCATAAATAACTATGTTACGTTAAATAACTAATTTATTCTGCTGCACAAATAATTATTTTGCTGGACAAATAAAATTAGAGCTGCTCAATCAGGATTATTTCTAATCATAATTTGCTGACAAACTTTAATATTTTGATCACCCGGCTTATTCAACGTCTCATTCGGGCTATCGATTAGCTACCTCGTTAAACGTTGAGCGATAACAGTTCAGTCAACAATTGGCCTAGGCATTCAATTGAATGCCGGCAGTCAATCAACTGCATAGGCATTCAATTAACTGCCAGGCTGCGACATATATAAAATGATTATCTAGGGGCTCAAGCTGGCGCTGCTGGAAAAGGTATGAAACCAAAATTTTATTTTATTATAATTATGTACCTAACGCAGTGCCTTAAGGACAAAAACCGTGTTTTGTACTATATTTAAATTTAAACTGAATGCAGACACTTACTATATTTTGAAAATGTATTTTGAATAAAGTGTACGCTTCAAAGATGTGCAGAAAACGTCTGTAAATCTCATCGCATTTTATCGAAAGCGACTCATTGTTGTCTGTCATAAAATTTGTCAAAAGAACCAATCTCCTTTCAATGAACCCCATTAAATGTATAGATAAACATATATTAATTGTAAAGTAAAAATCAATAAACTGAAGAACGTATCTTCCGACAGAAAATAAAATAGTGAACATATATATCGTAACACCTATTTCAAAAAATAAGCGAACCCAATTCCAAAGTTGAAAATATATTGCAAATTTAAAATAAATATAACAGATTTGCCACTTAATATAAAATTTGTGAAGGAAATATAACATACAGAAAATGAAATAAATGTTGTATCTAAAATACCAAAAATATACATAAAAGGAACATTCAAAAAAATAGAGCTAAATATAAATAAACTGCTATAATAAATATGTAGACATAGAAGTCCGAATAAAAAAGACAAACTTATCAAATTGCTGTAAAATCCTTTTGAAGTAATAAAATTATCTTTTATGATGTATTTATTTTGTAACACGATCCACTGTAATACTTCAAGTGGAAATATCATATTTTGAAAATCTTTTTCTAACATATTATTAGGCAAAAATTCTGAATAGGAGTACATTGTTGTTACAGTCGTGAAAGTAATAAAATTAGAAAGCTATTAGAGGCGCGATCAATTATCCTAATACGGACAGAAAACAAACACGTTACATATTTTATTATTGTCTTCACAATCAGATGATTATAAAAGGTTCACAAATTATGTTATAATAGGTAAATGTCAACGTAGTTTTAGGTACTACTCATCACATGGCCTATAAGAGCACCCGACACCAACTAAAAGGACATCAAATTGTTGATCAAATATTGCGAATTTTGTAATCTAACTATAACAATAACAAAACACTCTCGTCTCTATCTGGCGAGTAGGTTATGGTTAAATTGGATGGTGCAACCCACAATAAGATTTTTCGAGTTGGTCTTAGATTTCGAAACAATACAATACGAAACAATTTAACTTGTGATGAGGACGCCACAGAACCCTCAGTCGGTTTCCATGGAACATCTATTTAACCCTGTATGAGTATATTAAGGATACCTACATAAAACTCTGAAGATGATGAGTAAAAGTTAACGTCGTAGATATTATAAGTTGTGCACACGATTTCTTTTGCGTTGAGTTTGGGATTGTATAGTAAACACAAACAACTGGATTGTTTCAAACGGGGTTTTCGATAATTGTTATCAGCTTCACTGCTTAAATTTTTCCAGTTGTGTAGCTTCTGTTTAAGTGAACCGATTGCAATATTTGCAATAAAACTTACATGCTGCACAAAAATTTGACACGCAAACGCGCGTTTGTATCGCTATTCGCGACACGCGACTGTATCAATGCTGCATCGCGTTTGCATCGCGACTGTATTGATACAAAATATCGCAGTGTAAGTAGGGCCAAATAGATTACCAAAAACCCCGTTTGAATCGCAAAGACTAACGGACATACAAACAAAAATTCCAAAATTTACCTGGACCCAATAGTTTTTTGCGATTTTTTTTTAATTTTGTAGAGACAATAGTAATCCAATTTCACTCTAACCTCAATCTAATCTCACTTAGCAAAGTATGTACATGTACAACTTAAAGTGTAGCTTATATTTAAGTTAACAATAAAGCAAGAAGTAAGTATTTTGGTACGTATAATACAATAACTAGGTTTATTAATAATACCCACAACTATAATGATTTTGTGTTTATCATTATATTACAAAATACCTGTATCATAGGTTGATAGTTAACAGCCGGCCAAACTAACCATCCCTCGATCAATTCCATTTGATACTTATTGTTATTTTTGTGACTTAGCGACCACTTCCAGAAGGATATAATTGTAAGAAGAAACTAATTAATAAAAAATGTTCTCTTAGTGTGTTAGACCGTTTGTTTATTGCGGGGTCTGCTTGTTCTGGCCGCCCTATCTAAGCGAATGAATCACAAATTTTTTCAGTACTGTTAATTGCAATGACCGATCAATTTTATATGTTAAAGACACCGTACTAGTGTATAAAAATAATAGTTGACACTCTAGGTTTGCAGCTTGTATATATACCAATATAAACATGTACTTTTTTAAGTTAACCGTCTGTTGTCAAAATAAAAAAATTAAAAGTAAGAAGTTTCGTATCGAAGTCGTTTTCAGAATTGGAAGTTCACAGACCTCCTGAATCCACAGTTTTACTTTCAGGAGATGTCTTTTATTTTATTTTTTACTTTAGAATCATTATTTTCTATCATCATTCAACTCTTCAACCTTAACATTGTCTAAAGTTTTCATTCATTAATTCATTTCAAGATACACACACTCAACAGTCTATACGTTCCTTGGTTTATCAACACAGCTGAGCAGTTTAAACTCCCTTCCAAAAGCTTCTCCATCCCCGAGGGTTTGAGGCAAGGGTTGGTTAAGGGTCTCCGGGAGGAACAATGACGTCACTCCTCCGACAAAACTGAGGACACCCATGATGATGAGCGGTAGGGCTCTGGAGTAAGCTGCCTGTAATAATAATATTCAGATTTACTCGTTTAAGTAAAGCAACAGAAAAAACAGAGCTTTAGTATTCATCATAACGTTCCATTAAAAGTCCACTGCAGGACAGGGAGCTCCCTCCAGAATACCAGTAAAAACGCGTGGTGTAAATTAGAGGGGAATTACCATAGTCACCACGATTAATATAGCGTTGCGGCTGGCACCATAGACCGCGGTTGTTGGTGACTGCAGTATGTAAGATGGTACGATACAAAGAAGGACGCTGCTGCCCATCATCTGTTTTATAATTCCTTAGTCGCCTCTTACGTCACCCACGGGTAGAGATGGGTTGGTACTATTCTACGCCGGCACCACACGGTCGGTCGTTTTTAGTATTGATACAGAAATATTTACTATCAATATAATGTAAGTAGTCAGTGTTATGGCGGCTAAAAATAAAAAAAACCCAATTCCTTCTTGTTAGTGTCGTTCAAAGCGTCTGAAGAAACCTAATGAGGATAGGAAAACTTATGTCGTTTATTGTGGGACTTTTAAGGACTCTTTTTAACTCCAGCGACAAAGGATCTCTTTCTGCAAGATATTGAGTGTCTACAAATACTACGAGAAATCACCAAATACTATGCTACTTACCAAAGACACAATATATGGGACTGCTAGCAACCCCAATCCACAAATAAATGAAGCTGCTCCCATAGCCTGAGCTCGTAATACTGTTGGTAGTAGTTCCCCAATTAACACGTAGAATACTGCGAATGAGGCCGCAGAGCAAAGTCTTCCCAGCATCGCTAAGGTAACGGTTATCCATGGCATATCTGGAAAGAAATTTAGAAATTTAAGCTTTTAGTATACTTACTGGCGCTGCGGCGAAAGATGTGTTTCGTATTTGTATGTTTTCCGCCCACTTTTAAGGCAGTATAGATTCAGATTCAGATTATTTATTCAATGTAGATTCTTTACAGAATACTTATTGAATGTCATGCAGAATACAATACAAATAGAGCGAGTCTACGCCGTTTCGGTTCATGTTAGGGCAGCGTAAAAGAAACGGCAAGAAACCACTGCAGCACGGCCTACTTTAAGAGTCGGCTTTTTACAATGTGTTTCTTGTGTTTCGCTGGAATATCAGAGCACTATACCTCTTTGTCATTCATATAGTAATCTAATCTATAAGAAGCTTTTTTGCATAACGTTTGCTTTACACATTCTTTAAACTTTCTCTCAGGTAATTGCACTATATTGTTTGGTATTTTGTTGTAGTATCATCGTACTCACAGACCAACGAAAGATGTATTGACTTTAGTTAATCTAGTATATGTTTGATCAATTTTGTTTTCAATTTCTAGTATTAAAATTATGCCTGTCACAAATATGTTCTTTCTAGCATACATAATATTTTCATAGATATACTGGCATGGCACTGTCATTATGTTGAATTCCTTGAACAGTTATCTTAGGGAATCACGAGTCTTCAGGCAATAAATTGCTCATATAGCCCTCTTTTGTAAAACGAATATTGAATGTAAATCAACTTCCTAAAAGAATGATAATAAAGGGAGTACCTAACTAAACCTTACAAGACTTATGTCAAAAAAGTATAGTTGACGTTAAAAATGCGGTTTTATTTTTTTATTAAGATACAATTTATTTTTTGGGTTTTCCATTCAAACGAGAATTTTGTATCAGATGACCAAAAAATATGTTGAACCAAATTTTATTACGAAAATAAAAATAACACTTAACAAGTAGTTTGTTTACATGTTACCCATATTTTCATAAACCTTCCTCACGGTGTCATTACATCAACAATCTTTCTCAACACTCCAATATGTCTATAACATGTCAAACGCTTGCCTTTCATATTTTAAGTTATAGGAACCACTTTCAAGCTTCCCTAGTAAATGGAAAGAATGCAATAAAAATAAATATCTACCTTCAGAAACAAATAGACAGCTGAGGCAGGCAATACCACCAATGGACATAAAGACGCAAAGCACCCAGCGTCTGCCAAAACGCTCCATGCAACGCCATGCGATGAAGTATGATGGCAACTCTACTGCACCACCTAGGATTAGTATTACAAATTATTAGGTGTAACGATACCAGCACGCATTCAAATGTATCTTCAAATAGTATTTCATTATTATTATAATAGTGGATCTAATTGTCTGACTAGCAGTATCGGGTTTATTAGTATAGTACCCGATATTAACAACATATTTACATAGCTCGTAAGTCAATCATTTATAAAACGTTTCAAATATTCTGTGGCTATGTCTTGTTGAATGACCGTCAAACCGAATATGGCTGATTAAAATATGAATAACTTTTACACATCTTTTGAACTTACCTATAAAAAAAGCCACATAATCGTTGACTCCTAAATTAGGCGAATTGTAGCTTAAACTATTATAGACCACTCCCAAAGCCACCCAATCAAACGTCAGAAGAAAGAATTTCTTTCTTATATTGGGATATCTAAATATATCTAAAAGAGTTGCCTTGCAATCGCCTTCAGAGTTTTGGTCATCCATCCTCTTATCTTCAATAGGATCACCTTCTTTATCCTTAATAAATATTTTTGTAACTAACTGTATGCTTTTTCTTCTTAAAGTATTAGGTTGTGATTTTGTATAAGTATCTGTTTGGGTTGATTTCTGTTGTGAATCAGAATTCAAATGAGATTCTTCAGTAACTTGACTATCATCTTCGATTTCTTTATCTCTTAGATGAGATTTCTTTTTCACTATGTCGGCTACTTCAAGAGCAAGTATTCTTTCAATACTATCTTGTCTTTCGTCTTCTTGTTCAGTAATTTTTGCGAGGTCTGGTTTGAAACTGAGCATATTACTTATCCTTCTATCGAAATATTCGCCTTTGTCAAGTTCAAGGTGACCAGGAGCGTGACCATTAATGTTTAACATTGTTATATCTGCGTCCGCATCTTCTTCTTTTATGCTTTTCTGAAATAAGAAAATTAAGTCAGTCAGTATACCGATAGAGTCCATATGAATCAAAACAGAATGGAATTGATCATTGTGGAAAAAAAAAACATTGTTATCTTAACTCTTAATTAAAATGTTGGTTTGTAACAGTGCAATCAGATTTAAAAGAAAAGTAGGTAACGTTTCATAGATAAACATGATAACATTTATGTTACAAACCCGCATATTGTTCCGTATCTATCTACGCTCTTTAAAATAAGTTCAATAAGCAATTTGGTCCACATTGAATAAATGAAATTGTATGAAAGGTAAATTTTCAGTATTTTTTAATCCCGAAAACTTTAAATTAAAAGATCACGTGACCGAAACATTTTGTATGAGAATTCAAAATATTTTTTTCTGAATAGAATAGAATAGAAACATTTATTCGCTTAAAACATGGTAGTAGGATGTTACAATAGATATTACAGAACAGTCATGTTTTGCCCACAAAAGGCATGAAAATATTTTTAGATGATGTTACAAAATTATGTCAATAAATTTCATTAATAATTAATAACATTAAAATCATTACATTCAAATTACATCAAAATTACAATAAAAATAATAAATAATTCAATTTTGGTCAGAAAGAAATTCCTTAACACTATAATAGTTTTTGTCACTTAGCCATGTATATAATTTTGTCTGGCAAAAACAATTTTCTTTAATAAAGTTGCTTCGAGATAAAATAAATTAAAATTTACTTTTTATAGCAATCATTCATTTCATGAGAGAGACTACAATTTTAGACGACCTTCTAATATTTTACAAAGAAAAACTTTTATTACATGCAACTCTAAAAGGAACCCTCTCGGAACATTTATTCCATTTCTCTTGGCAAGGTTCATCAGGACCTTCTCCGCTTCAGCTATTCTGCCTCTACCGACTAACCATCTTGGAGATTCTGGTATGAGCCAGTAGTATCTGAAAAAAGATTTGCTACATTTGTACTTTTACTCTTTAATTGAATCAAATATCCTCAAATTATATTCTTTAATTACTTACCCATATAACAAAATAAAAGGTAAACTGGTGGCCAAGGATAAGTAGAACCAATCACGGATAGCAAACGCCAATAGAGCGAGAAGACACATTCCAGCAGCGAACAGGGTGCTTACGACAATGCCTGGAAAAATCAAAGACGATGAAGGTCATGTAAAGGTACGAAACATAAGAATAACAGATACACTAAAGTAGTAGGTAGTTAAATATTTTGTGATCAATCGTATCTATATTAAGTGCTTTCAATTTATTATTATAGATTTGTGGGTGCCCATATTACAAAATTGAACTTGAAGAGGGCACTCAACAGGAGGCATAATATGTCAAAGACATAATGGCCTACCAGCATTATTCCTCTTCTTAGGGGGCATAAGCTCCAGTGCTAGTATAAATGGCTGCTGATACAGAGCTGGGAAGAACAGGCCTCCAGCGACCCTGAGCGCGATGTAGCTCCAATAGTTAGTGGAGAAAGTAGCTAAGATGGCAATTGGGACTTCAAGAAATATCATCACGAGGATTGTAGGGCGGCGACCGTATCTGAAAGAAAGTACTAAGATAAACAAGGTGAATATGGAACATCTAAAGGAATAATTTGATCTTTTTCTATGAACTATTGGGTTGTTACCTATGAAATTGGTGAATTTTTCTTGAAGATTAATAAGATCATAAGTCATAAAATTATATAGCTATTTCCATTATTTGATTTATTTTTTTTCTTCAACGTTATTACATTAATCATCAATCCACGCATAAAATATTATTTTTATTTAGTTTGATATCCCAAATTAAAGGTTGCGAAAATTGTTCGTCTTAAGACGTCTTTTTTTTTTGTTTTTTTTTTATGGACGATATTTTACGAAAAATTAAATTTAAGATGCTGTTAACTTAATGTCATACCATTCATACTTAGAAAATATTATAAAATTTGGGTTTGTAATTCCTAAAAAAATGCAAAATTTAGGTACTGAAAATTGCGTTCTTCATACACAACGCAAATTTTATTGGTAAGGAAACCTTCTGCATTTAGCCTCAAGCTTTAGATTAGAAGGATTATTAAAATAATGGATTTATACGTGACGGTCTTCAAACTTAATTTAGGTTCAATTCAAGTCGCGAGTGAATAGGCTTCTTCTGGGCAAGCTCGTTCCATCGTAGTCCTCATCTCTGTCTTCAAGAGTAGATCAAGGTCAAGAGTAAGCCCATTTTCAATAAAAAAAGGTGAAAAATAAAATAATGAACTTCTTGAAAAAGATATGAACAAAAAGGAATAAAGTATGTTTTTACTACCTATCTGAGAGCCAGCCAAAGAATAGATTTCCAAAGATAGATCCAACCCAGAATAGCGTGTTGCCGGTGCGCGGTAGCCAGTCTTGGTCGCAGACTAGAGAATACTGGAACATAAAAAATTAAGAGCTACTACATTTTATCATCGGAGTATTCATCATTACTATTACAGTTCATCTACCAGTTCATAAGATGTCCCAAGCTGGACAAAAATCTTCCAAAAATTTGCTTAGCGTATTGTGGTATATTTGTGGGAGATGTAAGTACTGTCAAGAGCACGTCAAGCCTGACACTCGAGATATATTTTTTTATGTCGACGATGGAAAAAGCTTGCCCAGAAGAAGCCTATTGAATCGCGACTTGAAAAGATTCGGGTTATACGAACTCAGGAACACAGGCTTAGGTAGAGAATTCCACCGCTTGGCTCGGCGTAACATAAAAGATCTTTCAAAGCGCTTAGTGAGAATGTGTTGAATATCAACCAAGTGTAAGGGATAGTGGAGCTCTTGGGCACACTCTCCGAAGTACAAGGCTGTAAATTACCGAAAGACATGCGACTTTGCGACTGTGGGCCAGACTGTGAATTTTGTTTTTCACCAGCATTTCATCACCAACGAGCATCTTGGCTTTGCGATCTATCGAGTCAAGTGCGGCTAGTTGGTATTTGGATGAGCCAACCTAAAGGTGAAAGCAATTCTCCATGCAGGATCAGACTTGTACTTTATACTAGGTTTTTTTTTGTACCTGATATGCGTATGCCCACCTTATTACACAGGTCAAAAGCAACAACTTTTATTCTACGACTTTGCTAACAACGCAAAAAAAAATTTCGACTACCCATACTAAAGTGGTCACGTGAGCTACCCATTTTGTACAGGAAGTTGAAAATTTTTCGAGCGTTGTTAGCATAGTCGAACAAAAGTTGTTGTTTTTAAGCTCTGTAATATGTTGGGCAAACGCATATCAGGTCCAAAAAAATAACCTTGTATAAAACTAGAAGCTGTCCAAGAGTGAAGTAACACTTAACCTTGTTGAGAATACTCAGCTTTTTTGCCGCAGTTTGGGCTTTTGACTCAATGTTGGCACCAAAGTTCAGTTTGTACACAACTTCAAGCCAAGTAGCTCGAGGCTGTCGGTAACCGGTACAGTTGTACCTCAAAAAGTAGGAGCCAGACTAAACGGACTCCTTTTGGCGGTGAACAGACACGCTTGTGTTTTGGTGGCGTTGAAACTTACCAGAATTTTGTCACCCCAGTTGGAGACAAGACTTAAGGTTGAGTTTATTCGCTTTACTATAACGTCTCTCGAAGAACGTACTTCAGCTTTTGCGCTAGACATTATATACCCAACAATACCAGGAACAAGTAGGTTGTTAATGTTTAGCAGGAAAAGTGTCGCAGAGAGAACTGACCCCTGAAGAACTAAACCACTTCCAAGCAATCAAGCTTCTTAGCATTCCGGCTTGCATAAATCGAACGCACCGATTGGTAGACACGGTCGCACATCACTTTTAGACCTTATGGCGTGGTAATAGAGTTGAAAAAGTTTCTACCGACGAGCGGTTGACCGTACATAGAAAGACGCTGCTGCCCATCCTTGTCACTTGATGGGTTGGTAGTGTACTATTCCGGCACCACACATACTCTCAGCTCTCGATCCGGAGGATCTGGGTTCGAGTCCCGATGGGGAATTGGGGACACTGTCAAACAAAATGCTTTTGTGCGATTTTGGTTGGGACATTGCAGGATGAATCACCTGTTTCTCCGAAAAGTAAGGTGAATCCGTATTTTGGAAGGTACGTTCAGCCGTTGGTCCCGGCTACTATCTACGGATGTAGTCGTTAATGAGCCATGTCAGAGGCCTTTGGCGGCTCAACACTCTGACAACAGGGTTAGTGAGGTCGGTCATCGACCTTACAACCCACACGATATGATGATGACTATACACTTGTGTGGTCATTATATAGAGATAATCAACATATTTAATCACAACTAATAATGAAGAGGATAATAAGTATTATGTAGTGTGAACTACACTTACGTCAGTAACGAGAGTCCTTGTGTATTGTTCCGTATTATATCGCCACCCATGAGTGCATTCTGTTGCATTATGGCTTCTTATTGCCAATATTGCCTCCTTTACTTTAGCTATCTAGAAAAAAAGACCATTAAGAGCAACGTCTGTACTAAAGACCCGATTTATCATCCATTTTGTTTAAAACCAGGAATATAAAAAGTAATATTCTAGGGGCTATGCAATAACTTTGTTCTACGACTTTTCAAAATTCGCAAAAAATACTAGTTTCATACCAACAAAATTGGACCGACCTCTTAGAGGCGAGTCGAATTTCGAACATTCGTAGAACAAAGATGTAGCATTTAGTCTAGTATGTATATGTAAGTATGTATAACGTATCATGAAACTTAAGTTTGTTTGTTTCGTTTCGTGATAAAGCATTTTTATTATTAATCAATTCAGATCTTCTCCTAGTGAGGCCCTAAATAGACTACGCAATCAGGATGGGAGATAGTAAAAACATCTGCAACTGCGATGTGATGCCATGAACTATGCCTAACTCGCAGCATGCCCATTGTGTCCTATATCATGCTCGCTAAAGGATATTATTACGGCCAGGCCAAATCACAGAATATATAATAGTAAACAAGTTTAGCCAAATGTATACGCGTTGCCAAATACTGGTCCGTAAATGTTGCCGTCGATGTGAAAGAAGAAGTAAGGAAATCGCAAAGAACGCATTGTTAAGACTGCACTCCGCGCACACTAGCGCCCTCATCAGAATTTAATTAATTTCTTTGAATTGGAGACCAAAATGAAAAATTGAAGAACGGCTAATTGTTCTTTGTCAGGATAGCGTTATTTTAAACTATTACAATAAGCTTTATGTAATCTTGTTTATTCAAAGTCCTTTGAACGGAACGCGGTGGCCACCAATTTCCGTTTTAAGGATTTTGAATAAACAAGATAACATAAAGCTAATTGTAATAGTTTAAAATAACGCTATCCTGACAAAGAACAATTAGCCGTTCTTAAATTTTTCATTTTGGTCTCCAATTCAAAGAAATTAATTAAATTCTGATGAGGGCGCTATTGTGCGCGGAGTGCAGCCTTAAGGGGCCGATAAGACCTGAATTACCTCCCTTTCTAACAAAGGGCAGAATGCGCGTGCTAGAACGGAGCAGATTCGCGCTGTTTTACGTGTTTCGCTAGTTTTTGCATTTTTCTCAAAATCTGTGCCCATAATATTAATTATAAAACAGCTATATTATTATGCATAATATATTCAATAGTGTGTAAAAGTTTTGGAATCACAGATTAATGGGTACTAAATGAACGCTTTAAAAGCAAAAAGCAGAGGTAACTTTGATTTTTTTTTATGGCGTCCAAAATATTTTTAATCGTGTTTCAGAGTCGGCCATATTCTTGTAAAGATGCTTAATTATCACATTTTTTTTTCACTGCCATATGTTTATCACTTTTCGTTAAAAACCTGCTCAAGTGAAGCGTATTTAGGTCTTATCAGCCCCTTAATCTTTCGTTTCTACTACTGATTGAACGAGCAAATAGGCCACGTGTTGGTAAGTGGTCACCTGTCTGCTGTTTTACTTGTGACGAGTTTTGGAACCAATAATCTTACTCACTATATCATCATTCGAACTACATATAACACAGTCCTATGATATTAATACCTATTTCTTAAAGTACCTATTTTCAATTATCTTACCTGTTCTTGTCGTTCCTTTTCACCCACAGCTGGCACCAATTGATGTATTTTGACCAACCTTAGTGTTCCGCCTTCACGAACCATCTCTGACCTGTAAAATTTAAATAGATTCATATATGAAAGTCGTTACCTCTGTTTCGTAACTGGCACTGACTTATGATGATACATTATAACTTCGGGGCTGTACTTCATTTATTTATGTATTAGCACCTCAGGTCTCTTGTCGTGGTCCAGTTTCACTATAAAATCATTGCATTAGGCTTTGTTCTCTGAACTGAACTCAAGAAGGACCTCCATCTAGTCTTTATTGATCTCGAAAAGGCGTTTGATCGTATTCCAAGAGAGCTTATATGGCAGGCATTACGAGCACAACTAGTCCCTGAACAGTACATCGAAATTCTTAAAGACATGTACCACAATATCAAAACCAGAGTTCTCAGCCCTGCTGGTGTTGGTCCAGAATTTGAGGTCAGGGTTGGGGTCCACCAGGGTTCCACCCTTAGTCCCTTGTTATTCAACATTAGAGGTGGGTCGTTTTCGTTTTTCGGAATACCGAAACTAGCTATCGTTATAGTAGCCGATAGCGGCTTTTGAAACTATTTATTTTAATAACTAGTTATTTTTGAATATCGCTTAGCGTTCGAAAAACGGGTATCAGAATAACCGAAATGCGTGTTGGTTATTTTTATGAATTACGTGATTTAGTTAGATTAGGAATACTTTCAGATTTTTGACTGTAGATTTAAACAAATATCGAAATCAAATTAACTTCGCGCTGTAATCAAGCTTCGTTCGTTCACGAGTTGAGTCGCGCGATCTCAATGGTATTCGGTTTTCAGAAATAACTAGTTTCGCTCGATAGATAGTTTTCACAATAGCCAATAACGTAATGAAGCTATTGCACCAATAACTAGTTATCAAAACTGTTTACGTTATTTAACGCCCACCTCTATTCAACATAGTCATGAACTATGTCACCGAACACCTTCAGAAACCAGCCCCTTGGTCACTGTTATATGCCGACGACATAGTTCTCATAGCGGAAACGTTACAACAGGTCCAAACCGACTTAATGGCATGGTGCACAGCACTAGAACGCAGAGGGTTAAGAGTGAGTCGAACCAAAACGGAATACATGCACTGTAGCTTCTCAGGGAGAACACCTAACAACAGAGTGCCACAAATGGATAACAAACCCTTAAAACAAGTTGACCATTTCAAATATCTAGGATCTGTTTTAACATCTACAGCCTCCATTGACAAAGATATCGAAAACCGGAAAACAGCTGCATGGCTTAAATGGCGATCCTTGACTGGAGTTCTTTGTGACGCGAAGATGCCCATTGAAGTGAAAGGAAACATATACAAGAGAGCAATTAGACCAGCTTTAATGTATGGCTCAGAATGTTGGGCCACGCGAAAGACAGATGAACAAAAACTCCACGTTACAGAAATGAAGATGCTCCGATGGTCTGGGGGCGTAACCCTTAAAGACAAAGTGAGAAACGAACATATAAGGGGAACGTTTAAAGTTGCAAATATTACGGATAAATTAAGAGAAAATCGCTTACGCTGGTACGGGCATGTCATGAGGCGCAACGAGGATCACATGACAAGAACGGTCATGCAAATTGAACAAACCAAAAGGCGTCCAGGTCGCCCACCGACAACCTGGATGGGGACCATTTCCAAAGATATGAAGACGATGGACTTAAAACCGGAAATTATACAAAAACGCTCAGAATGGCGAAATAGGACTAGGAGGGCCGACCCCAAGAGATATGGGAAATAGGCTCGGGAGAAGAGAAGAGAGCACCTCAGGTCTCTTGTCGTGGTCCAGTTTCACTATAAAATCATTGCATTAGGCTTTGTTCACAAAGATTCGGTATTAATGCTTTTAGATATCGTACTAAACTGATGATTAAGAATCGACGTACTGGAACTGTATGGCCATTATTAATGCCCTCGTCCATCTTATGATCTTTGAAATGTTCCTCATCATTCTTGCCCCACACTACCTACCCATTTCATCATTAGTATTGCTATGATTGTTAAATATCGAGATTTTTTTATTTAATCTACAGAAACAACAAAAAATAAATACTGGAGCTATTTTTTTAGTACTATAGTCTGTATAAATAACCTGTCTTTATCATGCTTACTGTTATTTTTTTCTATTTTTATCATTTGTAAAGCTAATGATAAAAATACTGCGTAGACCATTTTTTATTTCCATTAACGTGATTGATATCTTTGGTATTTGTATGTTAGCGCCGCGCCGGCCTTCGGTTTATGATGATAAGTTGAGAACTATTTTATACTTAGTATTTTATTTGAGAACTTAATGCACGATACCTTATTTTTGAGCGCAGAATAAAATAATATTAGGTACTCTACAGAACGGTCACCCCGCTCCCGCCATTAGTGATACTCGTACCTCACCTCGCCCGCGTGTTGGGCGAGGTCCATTATGGCTCAGCGCTCGCAAAGGATGCAACTGTCAATGCAAGTTAATGTAAAAAGCCAGTTGCTACCATAAAACCATTATTCTGACCAACACTTTAGTTAACAGTGTCAAAAGTCAAAAGCTGTTTATTTATTGTAAGATATTTCCAACCTCTTAATGACGTCAATTAACTAGCATCGCTTCGCATACAAAGTGGCTCCAGGTGAAAAAAAGTGTTAAAATAAAAATCTTAATTCTACATTAACGTCTGAAGAAATTACTACAAAAGTCAGACTGTGTGTCTGGTGACATGTGATAACTGAGGTTGTCAGCTTTAGTTATTAGTCTGAACCTCTCTCCTACAGCCATAATACATACTTACATTGTCCTAATGTGCGAATTTTGTCCTAATAATGAACCAAGTGTGACGTCCAAAGATCAAACAAAAATGGTATTACATAGTTATTTGTTTCCCATTCATACGTTTTTATTCTATGAAGTGACCGAAGTGTGCCACAACACTAAAGTGATTATGACCAAACAAACAAACCGGCTTTCAAGTTTTGATGAATAGAATCATTCAATACTATGACTTTCATCATCCATCACCTTTTTGCCTAACTTTACCAGATGAAAAATTGTCTTACCTTTCATCAACATAATCACTAAGTGCATTGTACAAAGCTCTTGGCTCAATGCTAAATGCTCTACAATTTTCAAAAATCCCATGTTCTCTAGGTATTGTGAGGTTTCGAAGCAGGTCGTCTGGAAGATTTAGAGGTTCAAGCTCTGGTGGTGGAGCGCACCAGTGGGCTGGTGAGGCGTTCGTGAAGACCTGGAAATGTAAATTAGCAACTAATATTAGGAATTGAGTTATCATACAGATATCTTCAAACCACTGGCAAACGCCCTCAACACGGATATCCAGAACCAAAGTTTTTAAGCCGCCAGCTGGCCTTTACCTTTGACATGACTTGATCGGTATTCTAGAGTATTTAAAGATGGTCATTAAGAATAACGATAAGTGTCTCCAAAAGCATGGAGATACGAGTAGCTCTACTAATTACTAAAACTAGCGGACACAAAAATTTTAAATTTACAAAAGGCTTTTCGTCCTACTCCAACTAAATTCTACTATGTTAATTTTTACCCTAGTCTTAGTCTATTGTGGACCTTCGGGATCTAATTATTGTGTGGTACAGAAGATTGTTTACAGACAGATTTAACCCTGAATATCAATTTTTACCCTACCCTAGTCCTAGTCTATTGTGGACCTTCGGGATCTAATTATTGTGTGGTACATGAAATAAGACAATAACCTGAATCTAGGCTTTATTATGCAAAAAACTTGACAACATTAACAAAGTTCAGTTTCCTAGACAACGCATAATACAGATAAAATATATCACATTTTCCCCCCCTTTAATTAATAACGTAATCTCCAAGATAAGCAGGAGCTCGACGATTTCTTTGAGGACGTCTCATAATTCCTGATTGAGAGTCAGTCCCTTGTATAGTTGGTCTGGCTTCTAAGTCCGGTCCTGCATTTTGAAGAACCGGTCTTGGTGTAATATCAGGTTCTGGCTCTGGCTCTACAGTTTCATTTGGGGTTGATGTTAGGTGACGATTTTCCTCTATAGGAATTGGATCCAGCGTCACGTTAGGTTCCGGTCCTGCTACCACAACTTCATTTGGGACTGGTGCTAGGTGACGATTGGCTACTATAACCTCCCTCCCAGAAGAAGTCATCTTTACTTTTGAATGCTGCGGGTTGGCTTCTAGCAACTCGGCCTCTTCAACTAACGGGTCGTACTTACTATTTCGCCTGTGGTTCATAACTAACACCTGACCTGGAGTAGTCAACCAAGAGGGAATTGATTGTCCATTGGAAGACCTTCTCGGGTGGTTGAACATCCTGTCATGTGGTGTGCAATTTGTTGAGGTACATAACAGGGACCTTATGGCATGTAATGCTTGAGTGAGCACGGTCTCCCATTTGGTTATTGGTAGGTCATTATTCTTAAGCGCTAGCTGCACTGTTTTCCATATTATGCCATTATAGCGTTCAGTCTGCCCATTCCCTCTAGGGTTATATGGAGTAGTGTAACTCGTAGCAATGCCTTTCTCATGCAAAAACTTTTTTAAATCATCTGAAATGAAAGCGGCTCCTCGATCAGTATGGATGAAGGAAGGCATGCCAAAAAGAGAAAACAAGTCTGTTAATTTGTCTTTAACCGTGTTTGTTGTCATATCGGCACAAGCATAAGCAAATGGGAACCGTGAAAATTCATCAACAATTGTGAGTATATAACGATTTCCGTTACCTTCAACCGGCAAAGGGCCTTTAAAATCTAGTGACAGTCTCTCAAAGGGTAACGTTGCTTTAATCAAAGTACCTTCATACTTCAAAAAACTGGGTTTGATTTCCGCGCAAATTTTACAGTGTCTAGTCATAGTCTTAATCTGTTCAACAGAGTAGGGCAGATTTTTCATTTTAATCCAATGGACCATCCTCGTTATCCCAGGATGACACAAATTTTTATGAAGATTGTACAAGTTATCTGAACTTATAGAGGCTGTTATCATATTAGCTCTAGAAAGAGTATCAGCAACTATATTCTGTACTCCTGGTCTGTATACAATTTCAAATTCAAATTGTGAAAGTTCCAGCCGCCAGCGTTGTATTTTGTCATTCTTTATCCTTGATGAATGATTTTGATCAAACATAAAAGCTACAGATTTTTGATCTGTTATCAAAAGAAATGATCTGCCAAGTAGAAACTGCCTCCACCTTTTCACGCATTCAATTATAGCAGCAGCTTCTTTTTCAATCGCAGGGTGATTACGTTCCGTTTTCGAAAGCGTTCTAGAAAAGAAGGCTACTGGTCGCCCTTCTTGAGACAACGTCCCTGCAATCGCGGTGTCCGATGCATCGGTTTCTACAGTAAATCGTATGTTTTCATCAATCGCATTCACTGCAGAATCTGCGATTTCCTTTTTAAGCTCATTAAAAGAATTGACTGCTATGTCATTCAAAGGAAAGCCGTCTTGAGTAGTTAAAGGATGGATTTTTTTAGAAAAATTTGGAATCCATCTAGAGTAGTGAGCAAGTAATCCAAGAGTTCGGCGAAGAGATGCTGTATCATTCGGAATTGGAAGATCTAGAAGTGGGCGCAAGCGTTCAGGATCAGGTTTAACTACTCCATTGCATATATTGTATCCCAGTAGATTGATCTCCATTTTGTTAAACTCACTTTTGTCAAGATTCATGGTAAGACCATATCTGTCTGCAACTTCTAAAAATTTTCGTAACTTCTCGTCATGATCTTCTTGGTTTCGCCCACAAATTGTAATGTCATCTAAATATGCATATACTCCTTGTAAGTTCTCTGTGTTAATAATGTTATTTATAGCACGTTGAAAGGCCGCAACTCCATTTGTGACTCCAAAAGGAATCCTTTTAAACTGATACAAATCTCCACTTGCTTCAAATGCCGTATATTTTCTTTCTTGTTCCGGTATAGGTATTTGGTGATAGGCACTTTTGAGATCAATCTTACTGAACACTCGATATTTTGCCACTTTTGAAATAAGAGCGTCTATGTTTGGCAGAGGGTAGGCATCAAGCTCCGTATATTTATTTATTGTCTGCGAATAGTCTATACACATGCGTTTTTTGTGGCCTACAACTATGAGAACCTGAGCTCTCCATGGCGAATGACTTGGCTCAATTATTCCATCAGAGAGTAGTTTCTTAATTTCATTATCAATAAATGTCTGATCTTCTTTGGAATATTTTCTGGATTTGATCGTGATTGGGTGGGTATCCTTTGCTAAATTTGTGAATAAAGGAACTGGTGAAATTTTAGCGCATGGAAGAGCGTTCAGTTTTATTGGAGCTCTGGGCCCACCAAAATGCATCTCTAAAGTTCTATGCTTGCTTAGGATGTCATGTCCTAAAATAGTATCGGCGCAAAGTCCATCCAGACATAAAAGATTAGCTTCAAATCTTTGGCCTTGTAAATTTATTTCTAGAGTGCAAGAGCCATTTACTTTAGACTTTAGATGAGTAGCTGCCATTGTGACGTCTTGATTACAGGTCTCAGTTTTTATGTTATATTTCGTGATTAAATTTTTGCTGACAAAACTAGCACTGCTTCCCGTATCAATCAAAGCTTTTGCAGAGATATAGCCATTTATGATAATAGGGAGTGTGGCTTTACTTAGATCTGTTGATGCGGCGGTTACACAAGCAATCTGAGGTGGCAAGTCTGGAATGAGTGATGCGTCTAAAGTTTGATCGGTTTGGATTGAAAAGGCATTCTGTCCCATAGGTTTTCCTTTACAGACCTTAGCAAAGTGTCCTTTCTTTCCACAGGAAAGACAAGTCACCCCTTCAGCCGGACAATTTCGTCGAGCGTGTCTCTTGTTTCCACAATAATAACAAGAATTTGAAGTAATAGAACTAGCAGTGTTTCTCGTAGCAGCGGCGTTTACAAAAGAAGAACTTGGGATTGGGTCCTGGTAAGACTCATTGTGGATTTGTGCAATTTCCAAGGAACGGGCCTGTCTATGAGCATCATCTAAAGTTAAGGTCGCATTTTCTAGTAGCCGCTGGCGAATGGTTGTAGAGGATAACCCTGATATGAATGCGTCACGCACATATTCGTTCTCGTTTTGTTGCGCTTGTACATCTTTAAACTGACATTCTTTAGCTAAAAGTTTTAGAGATTGGAGAAACTGGTCGATTGATTCTCCGGCTAGCTGTTGCCTTTTCGAAAGTTTATGTCTATTATATATTTCATTTACTGGCTTAATATAAAAGGAATCCAACCTCGAGATGGCAGTTTCATACGTAGTGCAGTCCTTTACATGGGCGTAAACTGTAGGCGAGAGATGATTTTCTAGTAGTTTTAATTTCATAGCACTGGTCACTGTTGGCGCCGTAATATTATCGGTAGCAATAAGCGCATCCAGAAAATTGGTGAACGATTTTTTCCAATGGTTCCATTGAGGCGAATTGTCTTGGTTTGATGCCGGGTCTACATCGAAGCGGTCTGGGCGTAAATATTTTTCCATACTTTAGCTCGTTTTGGTTCAATTTTGCATAATAAATTGAAATAAGACAATAACCTGAATCTAGGCTTTATTATGCAAAAAACTTGACAACATTAACAAAGTTCAGTTTCCTAGACAACGCATAATACAGATAAAATATATCACAGTACAGAAGATTGTTTACAGACAGATTTAGCCCTGAATCTTGACGGCTTCGCCATTATTTACTGCAAAAACTGTTTTTGGTTTTGGTTAAGAAAAATACTAAGTTTGTTCACCAATCGACCAAAGAGAGCGGTGAAATTGGGCCTTCACTTCAAACGTTAACAGTTCAAGACAATACGTGTTAATGTTTACAATCTCTTAGGTCTTGGCAACCAGCTCAAAGACTTGTCAATCCACCGTAATACTGATGGTAGTTATTACTGATTTGCGCTGGTTGGCTGCGAAATTAGAAGACGGCTCCTTTGGTTAATAAAATATAATTTAAAAACGGTAAAAACACACAGTAAATATAAGTAAATCAAGTAGAGACCGAGAGACTGCCAAAACTAATCAATGTCGTAATTTGGAATTTGCTTACGTCTAAGTTTAAATATACATATTTACAGAAGCCTGCCAGCATCAGGCTAGCAGGCAACCTCCGTCGTCGACAGTAGTCATGATAGAATTCAAATAATCGAGTCCAATTCTTGAATGTGACCTGGTCATTTATTTATTTACAGTTTATTGTACACAAGAAATTACATAAAAAAGAAATTAAAATTAAGAAAAATGACACAACAGGCGCTACTTATTTCTAAATGAAATTACAATTTTTATTTGAATTATTATTAATTATCACTTTTGAGATATTAAAAGTGTTTATTTATCTTGATAAACAGTTAAAAGGTAAATCATATTATCCGCACATTAAAATTAATTACCACTTTATATTTGACGAATATCATTCTTTACTTTTAAAAAGAAACTAGCTGTTGCCCGCGACTCCGTCCGCGTGCGGTTCTGAAAAACGTAGCTAATGACTTTTACCATGGTTCAAAATATCTTCTTGCCAAGTTTCATTAAAATCGGTTCATCGAATAAGTCGTAAAAGCGTAACAGACAGATAGAGCAATTTTCGCTTTTACAATACTATACACAGTATAGATAGTAAGGATTTTTTGTAAATTGAACAACTCTTGTTTACGTGTGAACTGTTAGTTCGCACACTATCCTCGTATGAGTAAAAGTACAGTCGAATTCACCGAGGACGAAGTGTGATACTGGTTTCTTTATGTCTGGTACAAAACAAAACCTACAACTAAGTCTGAGGCTCAGTCACTTTAGCTTCTATGGCTACTGAAAAAAGAGCGGTACAAAGTTCAACGTGTCTAGTTACGAGTACACACACATGCTTTTTAATGTACATGTACCTCCATACAAAACTGTAGCACTTTACTTCTATACAAACACGATTTCTCAAAAACAACCTTTATTCCTTGAAGTATTTCATTTATATACCTATAAATAAAATACTTTAAGAACAACCTACTTCGTCTTTAGTACAGTAAAATTCCTTACTTTATAAGCTACGTACTACTTACGAGTATGTCTTAGTGGCACTAAACGATTAAGTAATGGTCGAAACTCACTGCCAAATAGGTACTTTGCAACTGCTGTGTTTCCACTCTCGTACCTATTTGGCGATCCCAAGATCGAGACGAGACTACATCCCGGGATCCTCGAAATTTCGAGAGTTTTGAGACTATAGGAATAAAGTAAGAAACTTGAATATTTGGAAGATACCGAAAATTTATAATCGATTTCAATAGTTAGTATAGTTCTTAGTCAAATGAAAAAAGAAGACTACGGAGAAAAAAAAATGCATTGTGAAAATAAAACAAAGTACCACGAAGCAGTTGATAAAATATTAATTTTTGAAAATACATACATACATAACATCACGCCTTGTTCTCGTCGGGGTAGGCAGAGACCACAGTTCTCCACCTGCTACGATCTTGACATACTTCCCTTGCTTCCTGAACCTTCATCAATCCTTTCATACATGCTCGTCGGTTTAGGGTACTTTTAACCTGGCCTTTATTCAGAACGTCCTGATTTTGGTCCTGGTACGTTCGCCGAGGCCTTCCCCTTCCAACGTTTCCATTCACTCTCGCCTTGTGGATCTCTTTCGTCAATCTTCCTTCATTCATCCTCTCTACATGACCAAACCATCTCAGCATCCCTTTCTCAATTTTAGTCATAACAGCAAAAGGAAATAACTTTTAGTCAGCGCGATCTTTCATTTCTATTCTCTTTGATAAAAAATTTCGAAAAGAGCATTTTCGATTCTGATTGCAGTACACATACTCGTATCATATCGTCTTTGCCACATCGATAAACTTAATTTTATACTATGATAAAAGGCGAAAGCTAATATCTTTACTAGTGTAGCGTGTGAGTTGCCAATTAATACGTTTTAGAATGAACAGAAACTGTAGTTGCTTTTTGTATCAGATCACGATAGCTAAGCAACGATGGCCGTGGTCAGAATCTAGATAAGTGGCACAACAAAAAGAGCGCTTTCGTGCTTTGGAAGCCACGTAAAGCTGTTGGTCCCGGCTATTGTCAATAATATTAGTCGTTAACCCAAGTCAGAAGTAATTTAATGGCTTGAAAACTCAGACAGCCAGGTTGACCTGGCAAAGCCATGTCTAGGATTGGTCTGGTTTGCCCTCTGGGTGCGAAGGTCAGATGGCAGCTGGATGGCAGTCGTTCTTTAAAACCAGTGAACTCGTCAAATCCCCTGGGTTAGGTAGCCAAGACAAAAGCTGGTGCAATGATGAGAATGAAAGGAAACTGTTTGAAATTGAAAAGAATAAAAAAAAATCATGTCCATTTACTTCATTCCCATATTTTCAATCTGTGGTTTCAATAAATACCCCTCACGCCTTAAAAGCCGTCATGGTTTTATAAAAACCACCAAGCCTCTCAATTCAGACTATTTCAGACCCATCCAAGGATAGAATAGAGCTGAGTTCAAAAAGGTCCTGTTAGCCTATACATCTCAATGGCCGAAAAGCTGCCACCAGGACACGATCTTCCCTGGTCTATAAGGAAGTCTCTAAATAGACTGCGATCGAGTGTTGGCAGATACGAGGAACTTAGGAAGAGGTAGGGCTTCTCTGATAACGACAAGTGAGTGGGGCATTTTGCAATCTATGTCTCACTTGCTGTCGTGCCCTAATTCTCCAATTTCCTGCACTCGGAGGGACCTTTTTAAAGGCAACCAAAAGGCTATTGATGTAGCCACGTTTTGGTCTAAGATTTTGCAGTCACTTTTTGACGTTGACTCGAAAACAAGAATATATAATATTAAAATTTTTAATTTTCGTTACTAGGTCGAATGGGGTATCATATGAAAGGGCTTTACTAATTGTACGTACATTCCAAAATTGTTTATTTTTTATTTTTTTACAACTTTGTTTTTCAGTTATTTTCCAAAAAATATACAGTTTGCGAAAGGAAAAATCTGAATTAATTACAGTCGATACAGGTGTATGTTTTTTTTGTGTAAACTTGGTGCATGTCTTTGTTACCTTTAATTAGAGTTGCAATTAAGCTTTTGTCCACATGTGTTATTTTTAAGTACTTGTCATTGTAAACTCTGTTGGTGACCATAATAAATAAATAAAATAAATATTCTAACAAAATTTGTTTGGCGGTGCTAAAAACTGGACTTGCTTGCTTCTAAAAATGCTATACGTAAATCGGAATCCTAGGTGCGCGAGTCCGACTCGCACTTGACTGGTTTTTTATCTAGAATAAAATATGTGACTCTTAGACGAGAAGGTACTGAGGTGGTGAGGTTCCGTTATTAGTATGTTCAGACCCTTACCTACCCATCCTTGAACCCTTACATACTCACAACATTCATACACGTTCTCGATACACCTCTAAGCATTTAAATATGAAAAGTATTCACAAATCGGGTCGTGTTGAAACGATATGTATGAGCGCCATATTTGTAAAGACTCTTGAAAGAGATTCGTGACTGTAGGCTTAACTTAAGTCTTTATTTATAACTAGCATTCACCCGCGTCTTCACTCGATTTCGCAACTATTGTCAGTTGGTTAATGAAAGTTATGATATACTACCTCTGCCCACGAATTCGTTCGCGGGGATTTTGATCTTTTAGTAAACACAAACAACTGGACCGATTTAAGGCGATCCGTTTTCCATACTAAATTCAAATGACTTGCATTCTTATGCGGGACCTAAAATGCTGTTGAAAAACGAGTTTATACTACTATTTTTAATTTTTTTACAGCTAATGCACGGAAAGTAAATCTCGATTTGATTTTGCGAATATTTTCTAATGTTATGTTAAACAAAAAAAAAACCAGCCAAGTGCGAGTCGGACTCGCGCACCGAAGGTTCCGTACCAACACATAATCATAATTGTATTAGTTGAAATTTCAGTAAGTTAATGTGTTAATTTTTTTGAGTCCGACACGCGATTGATCAAATTTTATTATATGTTGTTATTATATAGCTTATGCACTATAAACATACCAATTTTCAAGTTTGTAAGTCTTCCCGTTTTTAAAATAGAACTAAAACAAAAATCGCCTCCGCGACCATCCAACTTGACCCCTCTCTTATATGAATGTTCTTGATACGGGAGCTCACCACAATTGGTTACCATTAGTGGTGAGAAAAGTTGTAATATTTAATGATTTCAGAGTTTTCCCTTTATTTGTACTGTGAGACCTAGCTTCTTGCCAAATTTCATAATTTTAGGTCAACGGGAAGTACCCTGTAGGTTTTGCATTTTTGCATAAATGTATGGAGATGAGGACATAAACTGCCATATCTTTTGATTGCGTCATTGTAAAAAAATAAAATTATCAGATCTTGTGTGGTTCATGGACCCTAATATATATTATTAATTTCAACTTGATACCTTTACCCATTCGTGAGCTAAAGGGTCTTGACAGACAGACAGACAGACGGACAACAAAGTGATCCTATAAGGGTTCCGTTTTTTCTTTTGAGGTACGGAACCCTAACTAAGTAATCCGTTATTGTATGCAACTGAGAATATGTGTACAAATTCCTAAACTAGAAAATCCACGACATATTAACTTTTCTTAGGAAATCTATACATTTCCAAGAAAATACAGTACATTCAATGTTAATCCTATCCTAACTTAACAAAAGCTTCAAAATTTAGACCAAAATCTGTTT
The DNA here is from genome assembly GCA_947532105.1 of Athrips mouffetella. Classification (NCBI taxonomy): domain Eukaryota; kingdom Metazoa; phylum Arthropoda; class Insecta; order Lepidoptera; family Gelechiidae; genus Athrips; species Athrips mouffetella. The sequence continues at coordinate 15,637,167 of OX383974.1, forward strand.
ATTTTACAAGTTGGCGGTGGACCATCAGGTATTCTAAACAATACGTAGAAAATGGAAATGATCTAACTTGTCGAACCTTAGATTAATCAAGGTTTTCATTAATCTAAGTGTCGACCCTTAATCAAACGAAAATATGCATAACAAAATATTAGACAAAAGATTATCGATAAAAATCCGAATATTTTTATAGAAAATTTTATATTTGGCTAAAAACTGGCCAAATGCGAGTCAAACTTTCGCACCGGAGGGTCCCTTACCACTAAGGTAGAAATACCGCCTTAGTTATAGCTATTTTAGGTGGTTAAGGTAGATTTTTCAATGTTTAGTTCAATTTCATGATTTCATTTTATCTACAAATTCTCGAAAAAAGAATCTGTCTGTCACTTTTCATTGCAATGCTAATTGCATTTTTGCTAATTTACCAATTAAATCGTGAAAATGATTGCAACGAAAAGAAATAGACTAGATAGTATGGGAGATTTTGTGGACTAATTATGAATTATAATATAACAAAACGTCCAAGAAAGTCTACTTCAAAAATAATAAAAAAGTCTGTATCTGCACGATATTGTATTTTTATATCTCTTTAGCTATGCAGACTTTTTTACTTTAAAGAAACTACTTTAATTTGAAGAAAATGCACTGTTTGCTTAAAAATAAACAAAGAAAAAACAAAAAGCTGTCTAGTTCATGGCTTTTAAAATTATAGCGCCTTTAATTTTAATCGATAATTTTTGTCCAATATTTGAATATTTCGTTTGACAAGAGAAGCTAAAATAATTGCATTTAAGATACTAATAGAAAAAAGAAATGGTCCTCAAGGGAGTGAAAATGTGAGATGAAAGTTTGTGTGAAAATCCTACAGTTTTGATATGAGATGGAAAAAAATTTCAATTTGAGCTACTGAAAAGAAATAATGAAACACGTCTTTCAGCATTTTTGCAAAATGATCTCCTAAGAGTGTGAATTATTATAATTTTTTATATTGAGTTTTATAAACATGTATACCTGAAGTACAAAAACCACGTGGGCGAAGGCGCTTGTATTTTATACATTGCATACGTTCTAGGTATTTTATACATAGCTTAGGTATTGTGTGGAATTCCTGAATTACACATATTTCCGTGACATATCCACTCCAAAAACTGCGATATCTTGTGAGTCGTTTAATCTATTTGCGCCTTTAATTTAAAACATTAGATAAGTAATACGCGAATAGATCACTCTACGATAACAAATACACAAAAATTTCGATATAATCGTGGCAGATTATGAGATTATACACTAATTAATAAATACATATTTGCAGTTTTATATTCGACAGCACGGCTTAATCTTGGTTTTCTACATAATTATCTGTAGGCACAAATGAAATTAAGGGAAACCGCAACTGACTGATCTATCAACGCATAGCCCAAACCTCACAGTAAAAAACTACTTATAGAGTACGCCATTTACATATTCTTTATGAGCTAGTGAAGTGTAAAGCATCTCACTGTCGCCCATGCTAGTCGGTCAAAAAACTCAGTTAAGTTTTACAAAAATCAAGATATCTTTAAAAATCTAATGTTTTAGTATAAACATAAAAAATATACCTATAGTTTTTTACTTGTGAATTGATCATTAATACTAAGAACGGAAGAGTAAATAATCCGTAATAGCCATTTTATGCGTGATTTTTAACACCGTTTTTTGCCTGAATAGTAAGTGTTTTCACTAGAAAAACTGTGGTAGTAGCATTTATTAGTCCCATGTCACGTATTTTTCAGAGAGAAAGATAAAAATATTACGTTTATAGGATTTGAAAAAAATCCATACATTTTAGTATGGAGGTCCCTCGCAAGAAAGTGATACGCTTATGGCTCCCTCCTTAGCAGAAAGAGCTGCTACTTAAACCTCCTTGGCCCAAACCCTACATTGTAGACTCTACATACTTGAAAATTTTCAGAGGTTTTTTTCTCATACGATTATTATACGAAGGTGAGCGCTTAGAAATAATTTAGCGAAAGTCATCTCTCGAATCTACGCAAATCCATACGGACGATGTCGCTGGGAACAGCTAGTCTCTATTTTGTCTGCACATTGAGGATATGAAAAAAAGTATCACGTTATGCTGTTTTGATGCTCCTGAATCCCAATTACAGATTTATGGACTTTTGTCTGTCTGTTTGTTTATTTGTTCGAGCATCACGCAAAAACTAACCAACCGATTTTAATGAGATTTTTTTTTGTTTGATAGCTAATACATAGTTTGATTTAAACAGTGGTATATTTTATTTAACATGCGGTCAAAGTCCCGGGCAAAAGCCAGTGTTATATATTTTACTTAATTCAAATCCCTTCGATGTAGAGAGGATACCATATGTTGCTGTAAAAATACGCATGTTAGAAGAGCCGTTTAGGGTGCATCCACATCGGTGACTCCAAAGTTCATAAACCGTTGCATCAACTGCTTGCGCACATTGCTCCATAACGCACCTTTCAATTGCGCAGGTTGCGCGGGAGCAGCGCCATGCGCCAGTACAAGAACCATTCACGACCGCACATTATGCCACAATGTGGGCGCACCCTTAAGGATTCTTTAACTGTAAATGAACTTCAAGTCAATTAGGAAATTATGAATCATTTTAGTGTAGGTACTCTAAGCTGATGAGCTTGCAGAAAGCTGAAAGACCTATTACGATCGATTCAAGCTTATGATCCATTTGACGAAGTACCCACAACACACACAGAAAAACGCTTTGATGGCTATAATTAACACTTAACTAGTCAGAAATAACCACATTTTTAACAATATTATACAAGCTGAAAGAGACGAGTTTCCGAAAACTGAAAAGACATATATATTTTTTTTTTTATCGTCAATGGGCTTACTCTTGACCTCGATCTAGTCTTGATGACAGAGATGAGGTCGACGATGGAACGAGCTTGCCCAGTAGAAGCCTATTCACTCGCGACTTGAATAGATTCGGGTTATATGAATTCGGGAACACAGACGCAGGCAGAGAATTCCACTCTTTAGCTGTGCGCATTATAAAAGATGTTTCAAAGCGCTTTGTGCGAATGTGCGGAATATCAACCAAGTATGGGTGATATCCTGCGGTGCGTCTGGACTCCCGATGGTAGAAGGGAGATGGTGGAATAAGCTCGTGGAGCTCACTGAACAATTTTAAGTGAAAAACTTTCAGGAATTTAAAAGAAAAATCGGCCTCCGTACAAACTGTCCAATCATGTTTACAATTTTGTACGGAGGCCGATTTTTTTTTTCAGTTATTTAATGTTTTATTCACTGAAACTTGTTGTTACGTTGATTGAGCATGCCTATTTCGGAAGACTGTCCCTTAGGGCTCCCGCACACGACCGAGAATCGGTGGGCGATTATCGGCCAGGACAAGGACGGAAGATTCAGGTGATAACACGTCAGAGCGGGATGCCGACAAAAAATCGGTCACCGATTCTCGGTCGTGTGCGGGAGCCCTTACACCCTTTATTGAAAATTTATATAACTTTGTTTAAAACTGTTCTTTCATGAGCGGATGAAATATAACGTAATATTATTATGTTCCTTCTTACAATTCTTAGTTCTTCCCGTTCCGGTAAAGATGCGTGCCTAAAATGTGTTAATTACTCTTTTATTTTAAATGCGTGCAGATTTTGTAAATAATTTGCAAATTTAATGCATTCTTGATAATCTTTCCGGATTAGTCATACTGATAAATTTCTAAAAATGTATAGACTTTAGAAAAATTGTTGACGTAAAAATAAAAGTAAAAGTAAAAATATTGACCCATTTCAAAATTGCAGGTGTAATTTGGCGATCAATGCGATTACCAGCCATTTCAAGGGCCCAAAAGGCTCTTTTCAGAGCCAGCTCTGACTGTCATCACGATTAATATCGGAGGACTAACTTGACGGTAACCAGAGGGCTACCACGGTAGCCGCTTTCTGGGCAAGTAAGATTAAGCCCGTGTTCTTGCCGACACGAAAGAAGATGAAGAAGATATGTACTGCGATTTACTGATTTCCATATCTACCTACAACGTGTAACAAAGGGGTGTGATAAGTTTGAAGGATATGAGTGAGAACAGAGAGAACATACCATAAAAATTGAACTTCTAGAAACTTCATAAGTTATTGCGCATTTTGTATGAGTGGCTAAATCTTTTACCAGTAATACAAACTATGTTACTTTGAAAAGAGCTTTATTTCCATGAGCAGCTTTCCTGTGCAATCCTTTAGAGTTGTACGACTATATTATTATCTTGTAGACGTCACTGTGAACATATCTTGAACATAAATACTTACACACGCCCTTTTCCCGTCGGGGTAGAGCCGGTTCCCACTATGTCGGATTCCGATTTTAATCTGGAATTTGCGCATCTGCACCGGCTCGCACGACATCCGACAAATGTGAACAGCGAGCGTTGATCCGACACGATTTTTTTCCGGACGGTCGTCTAACAAAACACACGACATTTCTTGTCGGATCCGACACAAAATCGTTGTCGGACGAGTGTGAACAGCTTCATATAAAATGTTCTGCCACTGGAACCTCCGACATACGACTAGTGGGAACCGGGCCGTAGGCAGAGACCACAGTCTTTCACCTGCTACGATCTTGACATACTTCCCTCACTTTTTTTACTTTCATTAACCCTTTCATACCCGTTCGTATCGTAAATTATTGCCTCTTTTAATTTGGACGGACAATAATAAACTTTCGAATTTCCGATAGCAGACATATGGTGTTCTTCTAAAATTGTGCGCATTATTTTAGTATTATTTTTGTACAGTCAAGAACACGTCAAGATTGGCACATTGCACTTTGTACCGTGCTTTTTCACGTGCCGTAAGAGCTGAAGTCACCCTATGAGGACTACAAGTGTAAAGCTCGACCTGCACTCAACTGTACACAAGTATATTACTCAGACCCCAAGCCTGAACAAATTTTCACGGGATATAGGGTGACTTTTAATTAGTTCTTGATAGAAAAGGGTATGAATGTACTCATGATACTGAACAACTTTCCCCAAGGAACATAGGTCGAAATACGAAAATCAAGTTTTGACCTCCCATAGAAACTGCATCAGCTGATAGCGCATTTTGTATGGGAGGTCAAATTTGATTTTTCGTATTTCGACCTATGTTCCTTGGGAAATGTTGTTCAGTATCATGAGTACATGCATATCTTTTGCTATCAAGAACTAATTAAAAGTCAGCCTATATATGCCGAAACACAAAAAAGTTCCCATAGAAATTGCAGTCAAAATGTTTGTACTTAATATTTGTTTACTTGTGTTCCTTGGAAAAAATGATTAAATTTAACTTAGGGAAACCTGTTATAGTCTCATGTACCATTAATATATAAGCAAACTATTATTTTTGTAAACAGCTGTTGGTTTTCTAAATAAATTAAAAAAAAATTAAAAAAAAAAATTAAGTACTCTATTTCAGAAGGACCCTATATGTGTGAGTACATGTGTATGTGTGTGTACATTTGTATGTGTGTGTACATGTGTATGTGTGTGTACATGTGTATGATCCATTTCGTTCGTTTATTCCAACGCTTACCAATCTATTTTGAAGACATGACACTAAACCCAGAGTATATTTTGACGGAATGAATGACATTGTTTTACAAACTTGTTTATTCTGACACCTTTAGCCGATTACTTTTGACATAGCTGCAAAATGTGGGAAACGCTGGAGAGAACGAAACAAATGGATGCTAAAAAAGAGTACGAAGATCCTTTTAAGGTAAAATAAAATTCTGCGTCATGAATAGAATTGTATAAAATGTAGAAATCTTTTTCATTATTTTTGACGAGAAGAAGTGAAGGATCAATAATCCCTACGATCAGCTGGTGATGAAGATGTATGACATGTCAACGCATAGCCCAAACTTTGGTCTATAAACTTGAAATTTTGCACACAGGAAGAAAGGATTTGTGATACTCATTTCACACATCCATGGAAATCCACGCGGACGAATGCGCGGGCAACAGCTATTCCTCATGATAATGGTTATTATATCGCACCAGAATGACTGTAACTCTATTCAAAGAAATTTGATTCCTGACTATCATGATACATTAAATGAAAGAGTTTTTTATAAAATAATTATCAAAATTTTCTACACCCTGTATAAGAACAAATAATAAGGGGTGTAAGGGAGCTTTCTGAACATTGAAAGGGCAAGTTCAGTCAACGTAACTGAACAACTTTCAGAAAATAAAACTTTCAGGAAATGGAAAAAAATCGGCCTCTTCATACAATCTGTCCAATCAAGTTTGCAATTTTGTATGGAGAGACCGATTTTTGTTTCTCTTTTCCCGAAAGATTTATTCACTGAAATATGTTCAGGTACGTTGAGTGATCTTTTAGTTTTCGGAGGGCTGCCCCCTTACACCCTGTATGTCTTACCTGAGAGAAGACTAGAAAAGAGGTCGGAATAGCAGCCAGACCACAGAGAAGATAAAACAGCACAGTGTGCCAATGACCACGACTGGTGGCCAAAGCAGATGCCCGCTCCAACTCCCTTGTCCAGGTCATCTTGGAATTAGGGTCATGGTTCCAGGTGTTTATTTTATTAGCAACAAAACTGTAAAAGAGTTAGTACTATCCTGGCGGCATTATAGGAGTTGCACATTCACTTGCGATGTTTGTAGATGATTTTGTTATTACGTCTAAAAAGTTTGGTAAGTTCTTCTTACATTATTATTTTTAATGTTGTCCTAGTGAATTATAAATATTATTATTAGCAACTTCTTTTTTTTTACGGTCGATTGCGTGATTTAAAAAAAATTGTATATGAAAACACAAAAATTCAAAGATCGGGTTTGGATATCGAAAAACTTTCTTTTAAAAAAGTCACAAAAACCACACTTATGATCAGGCAACGAAATATTTACTCATATATATAATTAAATGACAATTTTACTAAGCAAACTTGTTACTCGATCGCGTGTTAATATTATTATAATAAGTATAATAATGCGGACGTCTGACTGCTACAATATCAGCCAAATACTAAATGTAGGTACGCAACACATTGCCCTGCGTTGCCTACGAGCATCCTTAATATAAACTGACCAAATGAAACGACCAGAAATGGCCTATTATGTAGAGGAGTAAGATAGCTATTTGAGTTGGTAGAGTTATAAAGGTATTCTGTCTGGGCAGTGGTACTTACTGAATAGGCAATAACTTTTTGATAGTTACTTAGTTGAAGTCCAGCTTATACATTTTTATCACCACGAATATTTCAAGACGTGGTTTTTTCTCAAGGAACATAGGTCGAAATAACAACTTTTCTCAAGGAACATAGGTGGAAATACAAATACAAAAAATTCTGACCTCCTGTACGAAATGTGCTGTCAGCTGATGCAGTTTGTACGGCAAGTCGTACAATTTCTGTCGCATTTCGACCTATGTTTCTTGCTTGGTAAAAGTTCCACCTCTTAAAATATCCGGGGTGATATAAAATAAGGATGTAATCGACATTCGTCAGTTAAAAATAAGACCGACGATTTTGAGCCATGTCGCCTGCAAGTTTTGGTTACTTAGCACGTGACGGTGAACTGAAGGCAACCTATTCAAACGGTGTTCTCACGTGCTCTCATTTTGGGAGAGAGTTCACTGCAACAATATCCTAAACCTTATCCTAATATGCAGATCGGCGCCTCAACTCTTTGAAAAGGTGAAAGGAGTCGTCGCCATGGCCGAAAACGGTCGGATAATTATGATAATCGACATTGCAGCCAAAGCTAAAAACGTAAGATAAGAGATATTGTTAATTTATTCTATACACAGAAAAAATGCTAAATTAAAATAATAAAACAAAATTGTTGCATGCAAGAGACTAGTGCCTGAAAAGTACTTAAATATAATGACATAAATTTAAGACTCACCAGTAGAGTAAACAATAACGGTCTTACTACAAAAAAGTTAGACATCTGTTGAACACTTGATCAAAAAAATGCGCACAAAATAACTGGCTATGTCAGTTGATGCGCAGAAGTCAAGTCATAAGAAAATAAGTCATTTTTGACTTCTGCGCATCAACGACATAGCCAGAGTTGTTTTGTACGATTTTTTTAATCAAGTGTTCAACAGATGTCTAACTTTTTTAGGGTTCCGTACCTCAAAAGAAAAAAACGGAACCCTTATAGGATCACTTTGTTGTCCGTCTGTCTGTCTGTCTGTCTGTCTGTCTGTCTGTCTGTCTGTCTGTCTGTCTGTCAAGACCCTTTATCTCACGAATGGGTAAAGGTATCAGGTTGAAATTAATACCATATATTAGGATTCATGAACCACACAAGATCTGAAAATTTCAATTTTTTACAACGACGCAATCAAAAGATATGGCATTTTATGTCTTCATCTCCATACATTTATTCAAAAATGAAAAACCTACAGGGTACTTCCCGTTGACCTAAAATTATGAAATTTGGCAAGAAGCTAGGTCTCACAGTACAAATAATGGGAAAAGTCTGAAATCATTGAATATTACAACTTTTCTCACAACTAATGGTAACCAATTGTGGTGAGCTCCCGTTTCAAGAACATTCATATAAGAGAGGGGTCAAGTTGGATGGTTGCTGAGGCGATTTTTGTTTTAGTTCTTTTTAAAAACGGGAACACTTACAAACTTGAAAATTGGTATGTTTATAGGGCATAGGCTATAAAATAACAACAAATAATGAAATTTGGTCAAGCGCGTGTCGAACTCAAAAAATCTAGCACATTAACTTACTGAAATTTCAACTAATACAATTATGTTTATGTGGTGGTACGGAACCCTCAGTGCGCGAGTCCGACTCGCACTTGGCCGGTTTTTTTAGTATGACCCTAACCGTCTTACTACAAAAAAATTAGACATCTATGTGGACAGGAGTACGTTAAAATCAGTGATAATTTTTACATAATACAAGATACACATGGTTGTATCTATGCGGATTTTTACAAAATTTCGTCCGACTTACGTAATAATCATTAAAAATACTGAGTTTCATATTTTTTGCTCATATGAATCAGATGGTCGTTAGCGACATAACATCGACATTAATCAATATTTTTCTTTATCAAAAATTCACAAAACGGGTTATGCGAGATTAATGTGAAAAGAATCATAGTAACGCAGTTCTTATAAATGACAAACAGAATCTCATTTGGATATGCTAAATCATGCAACGCAAATATTGTGTTAAGGTTATCGTATTATCTCCTTTTTATGTTCAATCAATCATTGCACCTCAGTTTTTATATGATGCATTCTGTTAAATAAAATTATTACTTTTTTTGATATTATCTTGCAATTTTCCTTGGTTTTCGTAATTTGCCTTCCAGAATATTTATGAGGGCTTGTTCTTTACTTTAGTTAGAACTAGAAGTAAGTATTTCTTTTTCGTATTGCGATCTATGTTCCTTTGGTAAAGTACAGGCTTTGCCTAGTTTGGGATCAGATGACTTTGTGTGAATTGTCCCCAATATAAAAAAAAAGTTGTTACAGGGTTGCAGCAAAAAAAAACAATACACTGAAAAATTCATCCTTACAAGGGATTAATAAACCAGGGTAGAAGCCTTTAAATAGAGGAGGAGAGTTTTATTTGAAAATCCGGATACACAAGCCTGGGAACATAGCCAGATTATGTGCCATCGATGTTCCCAAACTCAAAAAATCTGAGAAATAAGAGTCATAATTTCTTCTTAAGATTGTCTATTTGGAAACTCGCAAAAATTACGTATTTCGATAATATATGGTGAAAAATGCTTGATCGATTAAAATGAAAATATTGATAAAAATATTATAGTCCGTGAGTGCAGATTTAGGAATAGAATAGAAATTTATTTGCAAGAATACATGTTACTTATTAAGTTCTTAAAAAAGATTCCAGTACAGTATTCTGCTTGCGTCAAGCATGCAAATTTTTGTATAAAAATATCAATTACATCATAAAATTAAATCCTGGAGAACCAAATAAGACAAATATAAATAAATTATAAAAGATATGTGAAACGGTCAAAAATTAACGAAAAAAAAAATCAATATCAGATAAAATGTTAAATTAAATTTCATTATAAGTCAGATATTCTCTAATTAAGGAGCAACAGTTAGAGTTCTTAATAAAACTAATATAATATTTACCGTGATAGGAAAACGTATTGTTCTCACTGAAAGAACGTAAGCGAACTCGTAGAGAACGGCTAGTTTTTATAAGGTAAAAACGTAATACCTATTTACTTATTTGGACGAGTTTCTTTGGGTTTGGTAATCGTCCTTATCAAGTAAGTAGTATTTGCCCTAACTCTTATCTACAATTATCACTTCGATTGGGTAATCTATTGGCACAAATATGTAAATACTCTGATTTCAAGAGATTTGAAAGATAAAATCATGACAAATATAGAACGTTGTTTGTTTATGGATAGATAAATAGTTGAAGTGATACATATTTGGAGCATAACCGGGTAGTATTAAAAAAGGATGCCAACATTGCCACCTGGACCTAAATATTAAGCCTACGTCGTTTGTTTGACTGTCTGGCACAGAATATTACCTACCTATCTCTTCCCGTGGGTGTCGTAAGAGGCGACTAAAGGATTACGAACTGGAAGATCGGCGTTCTTCTGTGTGTTCTACTATCTTATACACTGGTCACCAACAACCGCGGTTCATGGTGCCAGCGGCGACGCTATCAAGCGTGGTGACTATGGTACTTCCCCTCCAAATTGTTTCAGCAAAAGTTGAAATTATAGAGGGAGCTCCCTGTCCTGCAGTGGACGTTTCATGGGATGTTATGATGATGATGACTGTGTGTGAATGTGACGGCTTTCCTCTCTTTTCTATAATATATATAAAAGAAGAAGGTGACTGACTGACTGACATAACAACGCACAGCCCAAACCGCTGGGCCTAGAAATTCCAAATTTGGCAAGTGGGTTCCTCATGAGGCCTAGGGGTGAACTAAAAAAGGGTTTTTGCAAAATTCTACCCCTAGGGGGTAAAAAAGGGCATGGAAGTTTGTATGAAAGTCCGTCAGTTTTGAAGTTAGGATCTTCAAAATTTGTATTTAGGCTGACGACTAAAAATAAAGTTTTACGTGTCTCAGGGTTTTTGAAAATTCTAAACCCTAAGGGGTGAAAAGGGGGATGAAGTTAAAAATCCTTCATTTTTAAAGTAAAATCCACTAAATTTATTGTTTAGGCGTTAGGGTTGTAATTCTGTGGAACGTACATCACTGTTATTTAAATTCCATCTCAACACAAATTGCCCACTCTGGTCAAACAGTTTGTATTAAGAGGTCAAATATTTTTTCATTTCCCATCATATGTTTCTTTGGGAAAGTTGTTCAGTTTCGTTGACTGAGCACGCCCTTTCAGTTTTCGGAATACCGTCCGTCCCTTACACCCTTTATTATTGTAAAATTTCATTAAAATCCATTCAGAAGTTTTTACGTGAAAGAGTAACAAACATCCATCCATACTTACAAACTTTCGCGTTTATAATATTAGTAGGATACTAGGATAGGATTTAACATGCGGATGAAGTAAAGAAGGGGCTTATGAAAACGTGTTTTGTTGGATTTTTTAATCAGCTTTATCGTGAAAATTTTAAAACCAACATACAAGTAAGAGACTTTGTATGATTGTAGCGCGTATAAGCCATACCGTAGTTTAAATAATAATAAATTATAAAATCAGGTCAAATGCAAGTAAGATACAACAACATTTTACACAATAGTTTTGAACCTGCTACAAAACGAAACCCTCAATGCGTGAGTTCAACTCGCATTTCGAAAGTATTTTCAAATATTTACGTCAATGATTTATTTAGCTAATTACCTAGTAGTGTGGGCAAAAATAATACCACAGAGAGAGTCAAGAGAGAGTGAAAATTTCTGAGTAAGAAACTTAATAAGTATATTGTTCCCTATTATATTCATAAATGTGTTAATGAGTGCCTCGCAATTTAAGTAAAGTATTTTTCAACACATTTGCTCATAAAACAGCTCTATTTGCACTGTATTAAGGTCCATAATCCAGCTTATTAAACACGCGTGCTTTTTTCATTGATATAACTTCGTTAGTGTTGTAATTTTTGTCTTTTTTTTAATCGGCAAAATGCAAGGAGTTTCTATATCTATAACATTCATAATATTTTCATGAATAAGTCAACTGTGTTCGATAATATGATAAATAAATGTTAATTACATGGAAATACTTATATTAACCAACCAACTCACTACAAATTTATCTTTAAAGTAACAAAATATTCAATATTCAATCATTCAAGGGAGTGAGCCTCAGAATAAAGACCTCCTTGCTGAGTAAGCTGTTTGGCAGGTTAGTGTTTATTTTTGTTTTGTTTTTTATAGCGGCAAGGTGCAAGGAGTTTCTATATCTATAACATTCATAATATTTTAATGAATTAAGAAACTGTGTTCGATAATATGATAAATAAACGAAAAATATTGATTTTAATCAACTAACTACAAATTTGTCTTTAAAGTAACAAAATATTAAATTTTAAAATAATTTGAAAAGTACTTAGTCTGTTTGGAAGTGTAGTCATTGTCTCCTGCGCGCGCATGAATAATCTGTGTCTTCGAAAAAAGTAATACGCGCGCCATTTTAACAGATATTTCTTGTTGTGAAACGTGTTTAATGTAATTAAAAAATAAATGAATTCTACAAATAAAAAAACAGTGATAAGTGTAGAACGTCGAAAAAACTTGAACAAAAAACACAAGTCCGGTGTATCGGGTGACGTAGAAATGTGAGGAAAACAATTTCCTTAGGAAAAAAGGTAAGCGAATTTGATTCGTTTTTATTCGAAAATGTGTTGAAAAACGTCGTAAGAAGGTTGTGCGCTTTGGTGATTACACCCTCGGCTCCATTACGTCCTCGCCTGCGGGTCGGGCTGCAATTTCTGAGCCTCGGCCGTAATATCCAAAATAGCGCACGTGCATCTTAATGTACTATTGATAACCACCCGGAAGTTATGCGATTATCCAGTCTTGATCAACTTTTCATTCTCCGCTACAAATTTAATTCAAAATATTGTAAAAATTTCTTATATTCGGTATGGAAGAACCTTTAGTCAGAATTTTACTTGACAACTTAAAATCATTAACACGTAGAAGTATCTAATTACAACGTCTAATTTCAAACGTATCCAAAAGGGGATATTTGGCCTTGAGCAAATTAAAACGAGTCAAAACACTAATCAGTCCCGACAAATTAACATTTAAACATGACATAGAGATTAATAATGATTACTTTGACTGTTTGATTAAAGAACAAGTTACAAAGACAAATTTTGGCTACGTATATAAAAACATTTTATGGTAAAGTAGTTCTCACATTAGTGATACATGATTATAGTACTAATATAGGTAAAAAAAAAAAAAAAAACGGCTGCTTGTATGTCGGACTTTGCACATTTAGGGTTCCGTGAAAATGAAAAAAATTCAAAGAAAAAACCTGATTTCTAGATAGGTATAATTAGTATTTGTTAGTAAAATATATGTGCCAATAACTATTATCACCAAATGTCAAGTTCATAGGTCAATGAAAAATTTCAAAATTACTTAGGTACAAAATTAAAAAAAAAAAAAAACGCTGACTTTCGTGGCTTCTCATCCTTTTGTTTTGCAATATTTTTGAAAATAAAAAATACAGTATTTATCTACTCAAAAAGCTCTAAACAACGATATCCCACTTAATGTAGTGCATTATTTTTTTTCGCTCCCCCCTTTAAAACATTAAAAAAATATTTTTTTTAAATTCATATAGCATTCATATAGCTTTGGGTCAACGGAATGTTATTCTGTGAAAATTTCTAACCGTTTGACTGTAAAACCTGGTTGACAGACAACAGACAGACAGAAATACACGTGAGTGACAGCTCCGTTAGGAACTTTCGGGTACGGAACCCTAACTAATAAACTGCTTCATAAAACGATACCTATTTCCACGTAAAAAGTTCTTTAGTTTCATTACTTTCAGCGATGAATAGCTCTTTTGCTGCACAGTATTATTTTTATCTTAAATCTTCACAAAAATACATAATTTACCTGTTTCCTTAAATACTGATAGAAACGGTTACAAAATATTACATTACATTTTAATATGCAGAACCAATCTGATTTACTATGTTTGAAAACTAGTTGCTCTTGCGAAGTAAATTGGGTAGGTAAAGTCATTTAAAATATCGCTTCAAAAATTGTCTCCTATTATTCATTTTACCTGACTTCGGCAATCCTAAAAGTAGAGTTATGTGTGTGACCTGTCTGTATGTATGTATGTCCGTTTCCTTTTTCCCTCGTGACTACTCAAGGGTTGAACCAATTTTGATGAGTTATACATTGCTAAATTTGTTTTAATAGCGCGAGTGACACTGGGTATAACAAAATTATGAAAAATCGAAATGGCGGATTTTGTTGGTGTAAAGCACCTTCATGGTTGACGCCACTATTAGCTGGCCGTTTTTATAAGTGTTTTATATATTTTGATAGATGTCTGTTATTGTCGTTCGTTTTTGTTCATCACACGGCTCTCATGCTTTTTGTATCTTTCCTAATAAACCAGCTTATTCTATACCATTGTGCATCGCTCTGCCTTTCCCCTGAACAAGGGTTATGGGCCCAGAGCTGGTAAAAAATAGTAGTCGTAAAAATATTTGGTAAATTAGGTATAGTCGGATCCAAAAATGTCTTCGAGTATACGTATCCAAACATTGACAAGAGACAACTATGATACCTGGAAAGTGCAAGTGGAGGCTTTATTGATCAAAGGCGATTATTGGGAGTATGTTAGTGGTGAGAAGCCAAAGCCCAGCGACGGAGATGCCACTTTGTCAGCGTGGAAGGCAGCTGACAGAAAAGCTAAATCCGAGTTGATTTTATCGTTGGATCCAAGTGTTGTTCATCATGTAAAGAAGGTGGGAACTGCACGAGAAGTTTGGCTGAAATTGGAGAGTATGTTTGCGTCGAGAGGTCCTGCGAAAAAGGCAACGCTGTTGAAAAGGCTGATGTTGCAGAAGATGGGCGAAAATCAAAATGTAAGCGAACATCTCGATTCTTTCTTTGAAGCTGTAGATAAGCTTGAAGAGATGGGCATCCAAATCCATGATGATTTATTGGCAATCATGCTTTTGTATAGTCTGCCTCCTAGTTTTGAAAACTTTCGTTGCGCTATAGAGTCTAGGGACAACCTTCCTAAACCCGAACAACTTCGAGTAAAGATCGTCGAGGAGTATACCTCGAGAGGAAACGCTCAAGTTGAAGATATCGAAGGTGCTATGTATGTGGGTAGACGTCAGAAAAACGTGAATGGATCTGGAGCTGGAACAAGTAGTCAGAAGAAAGGGAACGGAACTGGAACGAATTTTAAGTATAAATGTTTTAAATGTCATATATTTGGACACAAGGCATCGGACTGTAAAAAGAAGAAGAAAACTTCGGAAACTAGGTGCGCTGAAAGTTGCGCAGAACCAGATGGAACTGTAGAATGTGAAGCATTAACCATCAATCAAATTTCAGACTGCCTGGCTGTAGGAGCTAAGCGCCGTCAAGAATGGCTATTTGATAGCGGATGCAGTGCTCACATGTGCAACGACGCGGCAAGGTTTGAGGAGGTACTGCCTTCGAGCCAAAAGTTAAAGTTAGCCACTGAATCTTTTACAACCGTGCAAGGTAAGGGTACAGTTAAGATATTAGCATGCAATGACGACCGTACGCGCTTCATAAAATTTGAAGATACTTTACTAGTTCCCGACTTACGAAGTAATTTAATTTCAATCGCTAAGCTCACTGAACGAGGCTGTGTAGTCACTTTTAAGCGTGATGTAGCATACGCAGTCAAGGATGGCGAAGTAAAGCTGACCGCTGACCGGCGAGGTAATTTATATTACTTGAGGGAAATGGACGCTTCAGCGTCTGTGGTATCAGGAAGTAAGAATGTCGATCTGTATAGATGGCATGAGCGTATGGGACATTTGAATGGAAGAGATCTTATGAAATTACTTAAGAAATCAGGTATTGACCCGGTAAATACTGATTGTGACTTGCGTGATTGTGATGTGTGTGCTAAAGGGAAAATGGTTTCGTTGCCTTTTGTGAAGTCCAGTGGACCCTGCAATGAGAAGTTGCGAATAATTTATTCTGATGTGGTAGGTCCCATGAGAGTTCAATCGAACGCGGGAAATAAATATTTTGTTACTTTTATTGACGACTGTACTCGTTGGTGTGAAGTCTTCATGCTAAAAAATAAAAGTGACGTATTGTCAAAGTTCAAGATTTTCAAGTGTCAGGTTGAAAATATGTCAAATAGGAAAATCAAATGTTTACAATCGGATAACGGTGGTGAATTTGTAAATAAAAATTTTGATTTATATTTACAAAGTGCGGGAATTACGAGACGACTAACAACGCCGCATACACCCCAAAGTAACGGAACAGCTGAACGTATGAATCGTTCATTGCTTGAAAAGGCAAGATGTATGCTTTTATCCTCGGGACTAGCCGCAAGTTTTTGGGCAGAAGCCGTTGCGACGGCGTGCTACATACGTAATAGGTGTCCATGTAGTAGCTTGAACGGTGAAATTCCCTATGAAAAATGGATCGGGAGACCTGTGAATATCGAATATTTTAGATCGTTCGGTACAAAAGTACACGTCTTGAACAAAGAACCAGGAAAGGATAAGTTTGCACCAAGAAGTTCACTCGGCATTTTTGTTGGTTATCCAGCTGAATCTATTGGATATAAAGTGTGGATACCTGAAGACAGAAAAATAATAGTGTCGAGGGATGTTCGTTTTCAAGAAGGTAAGCTACCTGAAAATAATGATAATATTTTAAAAGAGTCACTCATTGAACCACACTGTGAAAAGAATAGTGATAAAAAGACTGTTGAAATAGAAATTCAAGCGGGACAGTCGGGTTCTTTGACGGGACAACCCTTAAGTGTAGAAATCTCATCAGAAAGGCCACCAGATTTGCCATTGAGCGATGAAACAAGCGGTAGTACGTATACTAGTGGAGACGGTACTAGAGTTAGTAATGATAGTGATGGCAATGAGGCTTTAGAGAGGAATATCACTCTAAAAAGAGGTCCTGGAAGACCAAGAATTGAAAGAGGGCACGTCGGGCGTCCTCGAAAGCTGTATAATATGGTCGAGATTGAAGAAACTGAAAATAATGAAAGCGAAGCATCAACAGAGCAATACGCCGACACTGATGACTTTGCTGGAGTTATTGAGATCACGTTAAAGCAGGCCTTGAGTAGTGATGAAAAAGACAAATGGCAAGAAGCGATATTATCTGAGATAAGGAGCCTTGTAAAAAATAATACATGGAACATTGTGAAGAAGCCTCCTGATAGAAATGTCGTAGGTTGTCGATACGTACTGACAACAAAGTTAAACGTTGACAAAACAGAGAAAAAGAAGGCGAGATTAGTTGCGAAAGGGTATAGTCAGCGAGAAGGGCTGGATTATAATAAGACTTTTTCTCCAGTTGCGCGAATTGGAACTGTACGTCTGTTGGTTGCTTTAGCCGTTGAGATGGGAATGGACATAGACCAAATTGATATCAACACGGCATATTTAAACGGATACTTAAACGAAGACATTTATATGAAGGTTCCAGAACTGTTGGAAGAAAGTCTAAAGAAACTAATCGAAATAGATAGTAAAAGTGAAACAGGAAAAAAGGCAATAAGAATGCTTGAAGAAATAAAAGCAGGTGGTGACACATGTCTTCTAAGGAAATCACTATACGGTCTCAAACAAGCTGGACGACAGTGGAATATTAAGCTGGATTCAAAGCTGAAAGAGATGGGGTTGAGACCTACTGTGAGTGAACCTTGCTTGTATCATAAACATACTAAAGATGGAGCTGATCTTTTTGTAGTTATCTATGTCGATGATATTTTGATCTGCTCGCAACGGAGAGATGTGATAGATAAGTTCAAACAAGAACTGGCCAAGAAATTTGAGTTAAAAGACTTTGGTCCTGCAACTTATTGTCTTGGGATAGATATAAAGAAAAGTGGTAATGGTTACTACTTGTCACAAGAAAAATATATTAAAGATATATTGAAAAGATTCAACATGGAAGACTGTAATCCTGTTCAGACTCCAATGGAGACAGGAAAACAAGTGATAAGTGAAGAGAAAAAGGTTGCAGAGAAATCTTTTCCTTATAGAGAACTGATCGGAGCACTCATGTATTTAAGTGTGGCAACTAGACCAGAGATTGCTAATGCTACGGCAAAACTTGCACAGTTTGCAGAAAATCCACAAGATACCCATTGGAAAGCTGCAAAGCGGATCTTGCGATATTTAAAAGGTACAATAACGCATGGTTTGTTATTTAAACCGACAGGGTTATGTATTCAGGGGTATTCGGATGCAGACTGGGGTAGTTGTGTAATCGATAGACGATCATTTACTGGATATGTTTTTGTACTAGGTGGTGCAGCCATATCTTGGACTTCACAAAAGCAACGCATTGTTGCGACTTCTACGTGTGAGGCTGAGTTTGTGAGTTTGGCGGAAGCTATGAAAGAGGCTGTATACTTAAATAGTCTGCTGAAGGAGCTAGGTCTTCACACATTGTCTAAGGTAAGAATGCATGCTGATAACTTAAGTGCTATCTGCCTTGCTGAAGATCACGGTGTATTTCACGCAAAGAGCAAGCACATTGATATTAGACATTTCTTTATTAGAGATGTGCTGCGTGACAACAAAGCCATAACTTTGGAATATCTGGCGACTGACAAGATGTTGGCAGATATCCTCACCAAACCTTTGCCTCGTATAAGGCACGAGCTACTGACGGCTGCGTTAGGGCTGCGTGACGTTAAGCCATGAGTTGAGGGGGTGTGTTGGTGTAAAGCACCTTCATGGTTGACGCCACTATTAGCTGGCCGTTTTTATAAGTGTTTTATATATTTTGATAGATGTCTGTTATTGTCGTTCGTTTTTGTTCATCACACGGCTCTCATGCTTTTTGTATCTTTCCTAATAAACCAGCTTATTCTATACCATTGTGCATCGCTCTGCCTTTCCCCTGAACAGATTTTAGGGACAACATTGAGTATCTTGAAAAAAAAATGTTCAAGTAAATATTTAAAAATAATTTGAAGAGAGAATTTTGAAAACCTAAAGAATTAAAAAATAATAATAAATAAAAAGAAAAAAAGCTTGTATGTATTTTAAAATGTTGCAGGCGGGGACCAACAAAATTATGTTTCATCATCATCATATCAGCCGAAAGACGTCCACTGCTGGACAAAATTTGTATCTGTCCCCGCCGCCTGCATAATATCATAAAAATCAAGTTAATAATCCTACAGATTCTAGCTTGTTTTTCTCTTTTCTGTTGCGCATTCGGGTTTTTGTTTTTAAATATTTTTTTATAGTAACATTCTGAGATTCAAGTAGTTGATCTGATTGAAAAAAAGCACCTTAAAATGTGTAGAAGTCATAAGGCCTCCAGGAAACACTTACCTTTACTATCTAACAGTCTTATATCACGAGCAAACAAACGAGCAAATCCGGATGTTTGACTATAATTGAAGCAATGTCTTCAAGACAGGCGCCAAACGGGGTCCATTGGAGACGAGATTGGAGATTATGTAAGTATACATTGCTCTTTTTTATGTCATTTATATGATACATAAAAAAAATGTTCAAGAACTAGAACCAACTAGAAATGGTTCATTCAAAAATTTAAGAGCCAAGCTCTTGTCGGTGTAGCTACCTCCACCTATTTCTATCCTGCATCAGGTTCTTGAGCTCTAGAAATGGTATTAAATAAATATTAATAGTGATGTTCAGATAATAGTCGTGCTCATATTGTTATGTCAGTTTGCTCTAAAGTTTATGATCGCTTTTTAGGGTAGGTGGCATGTTAATGACCACGGCTATTATCTGAACATCACATAGAATATTTATTAAATACAATAGTTTGTACAGTCAGGAGCACGTCAAGCTTGACACATTAGACTTTGTACCACACTAATCTTAGCCTGCGTAGAAACGGAAATTGCCCTGCGAGTGTCAATATTGAACTGCTCTTGACTGTTCATAACAATTTCAGATGACAATATTTTCTTGTTTCATACTTTTTAGAACAAGATTTGCCAGTAGTCTGGTTCTAGTTTTTGAACGAATTTTTTATTTCATTTATTTTTGGGTTGTAAATCATAAATGACCTAACAATATATATATATATATATATATATTTGAAATGTGCTCATTAACCCCTTTCATTTAATACCCAACACGGAATGATTAAAAAATTACCTTTTCACGTTCGTAACTTAATCTCCTCTAGAGGGAGCCACATTCAATCCAACGGAACTTCTTGTATTCTATAACCAGCACACTTAGAGCAACGCGTCAAACCGCGCTAGCCCGTTTTTGCGCGCGAAAATCGTGTTACTCTATGCCAGCACACAATCAAGACGCTTTTAGCGACACCTCGTTTGTCAAAGTACGATAAGGAGTTAAGAAGTTATGAGGGAGCAGATGAACATACACACATACATACATACTGGTCAAAATCGTAGTCC
The DNA here is from genome assembly GCA_947532105.1 of Athrips mouffetella. Classification (NCBI taxonomy): domain Eukaryota; kingdom Metazoa; phylum Arthropoda; class Insecta; order Lepidoptera; family Gelechiidae; genus Athrips; species Athrips mouffetella. Next base: position 15,657,750 of record OX383974.1, read on the forward strand.
TCCTTTTTGCCGTGCTCGAATTAACATACTTTTGGTAGATGCCATGACTTTTTCATGCAGCAGCAGCAGCACTCTTTTGCGTGTTACACCAATCACTATCTTTTGTGCTTAATTTGGGCGGGCCATCAGGAAATGTCGTACGGCTTATTAACATAGTTGTGACATTAGGAACACAATCTGAATGGATACTAGTCGATCCATCAGGAGTTCCCGGTGCGTAGCACAAATTAGTTGTGCACAAAGAGATTTCTAGTAAGTACACATACAACCAGAGAGTGCACGTGAATGGCAAAAACGTCCCTGACGTTTTCTAAAAACTTGCAGTCTAAATGGGCTTCCATCCCTTTCTAGCACACTACTGGCACAGTTGCTAGAAAGAGATGACGCCCTTTTGTTTTTTTTTTTTTTTAGTTATGAAAATATTATTTCACGTGAGACCTTTAATTGTATATGGAAACATGCAAAAAATCTTTTTGGTTGTGCATAAGTTGCACAAAACTGTGCCATTATGAGCACTATTCGAACGACGCAACTAGATGTGCACGATAGCTAGTCTATCAGAAATTACCGGTGCTAGCAAAACTTGTCGTGCCATTAAGAACATGTAATCTGGATGGCATAACTAATTTAAACTAGTTATACCGTAGTAGTTGGTCCATAAGGAATTCAACAATTAGTGGCGCCATTGGGAACATATAATCTGGATGGCACAACTATTTATACACAGTAATTGGTTCATCAGTAATTCCCAGTATATACCATAATTTGTTGTGCACATTTGTACCATTGGGAACATTATAATTTGGATGTTACAACCAGTTGTACAAATTAGGTGGTTCATCAGAAATTCCCGGTACGTAGAACAATTACTAATGCATAGTTGTGCTATTAGAAACATATGATCTGGATGCCACAACACATTTTATATAAAAGTTGTATTATAAAAAGAAACCGTTGCTTAGCACAAAAAAAAGTGCATTTTTATGCTTTTAGGAGCATTATAATGTGAATGGCACATCTACTTGTACACACCAGTTGTTCTATTGTGTCTTTAGGAACATAATTTGGATGTCATAACCAGTTGTATACACTACCATACACTACACACTAGTTGGCCCGTTAGAAATTAGTTGTGCCAGGAACACAATACACATAAACAAACAAATGGTTAACAACGCGTAATCTGCAAATAAATTTTAAGAAAACGAAATTGGTTCAGTTCCATCCGCATCAAAAAGAACCGTTACAGTTAAATGTATATGTAGGCGGTGAAAAAATTGAAGAAGGTCAAACACATACCTTATTGGGAATCAACATCGATAGCAATTTAAATTGGAAATCACACATAGCACAAACCAAATCAAAACTGTCTAGATATACATACGCATTAAGTGTTTTAAAGAAAACGACAAATTTCGAGACGGCATTGTCTGCATTTCATGCGTACACGCAGGCTTGTCTCCGCTACGGTATTAATCTTTGGGGAAATAGTACTGATGCCCACGACCTATTTGTTGTGCAAAAAAAATGTGTACGCGTTTTGACTAATATTGAAAACACAGATAGTTGTAACTTACTTACTTACTTTCGCTGGCTCAGAGACCCAAAGAGGATCTTGGCCTCCGACACCAAAAGCCGCCAGTCGGCCCTTTTCTGCACCTCCTCACGCCAATCAGGTCTTTGGAGAGCGCTCAGGTCCTTCTGCACTTCGTCACTCCAGCGGTACCTGGGACGTCCGACCGGCCGCTTTCCCGTCGGTCGTCCCAGGTACGCTCTTTTGACTGCACGATCTTCCTCCATCCTCTCTACGTGGCCCAGCCAGCGAAGTCGGGCTGACTTGGTCTCTCCAATTATATTGGGTTCAGCCACTAGGTCTTCTATCTCCTGGTTTTTTCGTGACCTCCAAATGCCATCATCACGCCTAGTTGGTCCCAAGATCTTCCGGAAAATCTTCCTCTCTGCCACTAAGAGCTTACTTTCCTCTTTTTGAGTCAGTGTCCATGATTCGCATCCGTACATCAAAATTGGTCTAATAACCGTTTTGTAGATCCGAATTTTGGTTTTCCTGCTAATTATCTTGGACACTAGGACTTTGTGGAGAGCTGCTGAGCATCTTAAGGCATTTTGGACACGGGTATCTATTTCTTCTTCACGCCGGTTGGTATCAGTGACGGTGCAACCCAAGTATTTAAATTTATCAGCACCTTTGTAGGTGCATGCTTCAGTCACAAGATCTTTCCTTTTCTCTAGAATGTTTTTGTACCTCTTCATTATAAAATACTCCGTTTTTTCCCGGCTAATCGTGAGACCTACTTTCTGTCCTTCCTGTTCTAGGGTGTTCACCATCTTTTCGATGTCTTCTGCTCGATGTCCCAGCAACGCCAGGTCGTCGGCGTATCCTATCACCCTGTGTTTGCCATTCAGCTCCACTCCACCATCCGATACCATGACTTTCCGTATGATGTGCTCGAGTACTAAGTTGAACAGCAATGGTGATAGCGCGTCTCCCTGCTTAAGACCCGTCACAACATCAAATTCCTCAGAAAGACTGCTTCCTACCCTGACCCTCATTTTGCTGGTTTCCGTGGCTGCTTTAACCATGTCGACAAGTTTTTCAGGTATTTTAAAAGCTTTCAAAACTGAGTAAAGTGTCTCTCTGTCCACGCTGTCATAGGCCTTAGTAAAATCAACAAATAGTATGTGGATGGTTTGTGCGTACTCCCATTTCTTTTCCATTAGTTGTTTTAATAGGAAGATTTGGTCAGATGTGCTGCGATTCCTCCTGAAACCACACTGGTAATCGCCTAGTATGTTCTCAGCATATGCTTCCAGCCGACTCAGAAGAACATATGAAAGAATTTTGTATGCCGTCGGTAGCAGTGCAATCCCTCTATAGTTCGAGCATTTTTTCCTGGAGCCTTTTTTGTGTATTGGGCATAAAACTCCCACATTCCACTCAGCCGGCTGTTTTTCATCCCGCCAGATCTTGAGGATTAGCTCATAGATTTTTTATTGCGCTGCGCCTCCACCATATTTCCACAGTTTGCCTGGTATTCCGTCGATTCCGGGGCATTTGTTATTCTTTAACCTCATTATGGCTGACCTCACCTCCTCAAAACTGGGTTCCCTCATTTCAGCGTTGCTGCACTCTACCTCTTCTCTTATACCGTTTGCTACAGCTGGGCAATTGAGTAGCTCTTTGAAGTATGTACGCCAATGTGTCTTCAAACTCTCGGTGTCGGATATGAGGTTTCCCGCTTGGTCTTCGAGTATCTGCGTGGTAGGCTTGTAACCTTTTTTGAAAGAGCTAAGCTCCTGGTAGAATTTTCTACTTTCTCCCGCTCTTATGAGCGTTTCGACTTCCCGAACTCTATTTTCCAGGTGCTCCCTCTTGGCTTGTCGTATGAGGTTTCTTAACCTAATGCGCGCCTCTTTGTGCATGAAATCCCACTTGCTATCCTGTTCTGAGAGGATCTTGTACTTGCGCCTCTCTTCTAGTGCTCTTTCACAGTCCTTATTCCACCACTTTCTCCGCTTACGACGTTTCTTCCTTCCCAATACTTTCTGTCCTGCTTCTATTATTACCTTTTTTGTGTCTTCCCAGTCCAAATCGATGTCCCCATTTGTCTCTAGTATCTGAAACCTGTTTTCTAATTCTATTTGGAATTCTTTTCGCACATTCTTGTCTTTGAGACTCTCCGTGTTCAGACCTAGTGCCCCTTCCTTCTCAATCCTACGTACAACTTTAATCTTAGCTTTTATTTTAACTCCAACCATATAATGATCGCTGTCGCAGTCGGCTCCTCGGAAAGACCTGACATCTTCTATCACGCTTTTGTGCCTGTTGTCTACAAGTAAGTGATCTATTTGGTTGATAGTGACACCGTCATTTGATTTCCACGTGCCCTTATAAATGTCTTTATGGGGGAACATAGTGCTTTTGACTACCATTGATTTTGAGGCTGCAAAGCTAATAAGCCTCAGGCCGTTTTCATTGGTAAACTCATGTTTACTATGCCTGCCAATGGTGGGTACAAAGATCTCCTCCCTTCCAACTTTTGCGTTGAAATCACCAACTACTATCTTTACATCGTACTCTGGAATTTGGTCGTAAACGACTTCCAGGTCTTCATAGAAGCTGTCCTTCAGCGGTTCATCAGCGACTTCCGTTGGAGCATAGGCGTTCACGATGGTGATGTTGTAAAATCTGCTTTTAATACGCAGGACACATAGTCTGTCAGACACTGCCTCAAATCTGAGTACGTTAGTCAAAGCTTTGTTATTAACCATGAACCCTGTACCCTTTAAATGTTTCCCGTTGCTATCCCCACTATAAAATAATACTGCACTATTATCTATGTTACTTTCTCCTTTTCCTGGCCATCTAACTTCTTGTAGTGCTGCAATGTCAATATTGTACCTATGTAATTCCTTATTCACTTGGTACACAGCACCAGGTCGGTTCAAACTTAGTACATTCCATGAGGCAAATCGAAAGTCCTTGAAGCCGCGCTTAGAGTCGTTGTTAAGAGGGGATCGTTTATTATCTTTTTGTGTCGGTTTCGTAACAGTAAATTTTTCCGTGGGAGGGTCGTTAGCCCGCCGCACAACCCCCGAAATGCTGGAGGACCACACCCGTCGTTGGTCAGCGAATCCATCGGACTTAGTCAGGTAGCGTAGCTAGGCTGTGCTACCGACCGTTCCCCTATCCGCCACCCAGGGGACGCTCCTCTACGCCGTGAGGGCCGGCGCGAGGTAGTTGCAAGCCTCACTTTATCAAACACGGAATTTTAACACTTCCGTCGCTTTTTATTCTGGAAACGGCTATATTCGTCCGTAAGAACATGCACCTTTTCACACTTATATATTAATAATCTTAAAGAACCTCAATCAAAAATGCATATGTACCGCAAAGGACCCTACTATACTGCGATAAAAATCTATAATAAAATACCTGAAGACATAAAATCAGAAAACGATTATAATAAGTTTTGTAAAAAGTTAAAGAAATATTTATTGGAAAATGGTTTTTACACAACTAAAGATTTTCTAAACTGAATAAATTGCTCAATCCTAATATAATATAAACAATAGTCCAATATTTTAAATTTTAATTATTATGACACTATACGTAAGACTGACATAGATGTTTTGTAATGTATAATTGATTGATTCCGTTTTATAATCTTTTTTGTTTTTTTAATTAGTATTAATTTGGGAAATTGATTGTACAAAATTTTTAATTATTTCATTTCTATAATTATTAAGCCAGTGTTTGCTACGCCTAGTTCAGGCATCAAGTGAGATACCTAAGTTAGTTTAAGACCTATATTGTACCATTTGAAAGCAAATAAATATGAATATGAATATAAGGTTATTTTTTGGACCTGATATTCGTTTGCCCACTTATTAATAAGGTCAAAACCAACAACTTTTGTTAAAGGACTTTGCTAACAATGCACAACAAATTTTCAACTTTCCATACAAATTGTGTTAGTCACCTTACAAAATGTGTTAGTACCTACCTTACTTTGTATGGGTAGTTGAACATTTTTTGTGCGTTGTTAGCAAAGTCGTCGAACAAAAGTAGTTGCTTTTGACCTCACTAATTAGTGGACAAACAGATGTCAGGTACAAAAGTAACCTTATATAACGTCAATGTATCTAACGTAAAAACTTTATCAGCAGACATCTTTGGGGTCTGTCCGTATCAATTGTCACCGGACCCTCTTCGTTACGACACTGATACGCAGAGTAGTACCATTTAGTCGTAAATTCATTTGAGTTATATTGTAAACCGTCGCTCGTTCATCAAAAGATTAAGGTCTGCGAACTTTTTGGGTTTGTACTTGGGATCTTTACAATATGTATGAGTTGATTGTTGAAATAATTGGTAGAAATTTTAGTTTCGGATTAAGTCCATGATTTTATATTTAATAATGCTATATGTAGATTCATTACAGAATACTTATTGAAGTTCATAATAATGAGTAGTGTAGTTTTTACATATAATAAGACTTTCAGCCTTTAGTTAGTAAGTGTCATCGAAAGTGACATCGAAAGTGTGAAAGTGACATCGAAAGAAGAGTGAATGCTGGAAACATGGTGAATGGTGCTCTGCATGCTTTTATGAAGAGTCAGAGGTGTCTCACAAGGCTCGTCTGGCTGTTCATAGAGGCGTTTTGGTACCAACACTGATGTACGGCAGTGAAAGCTGGGTATGGCAGAAAAAGCATGAAAGTAGAATTAATGCAGTAGAAATGAGAGCGTTAAGGAGTATGATTGGTGTGAAATTGAGTGACAGGATTAGAAATAGTTTGATAAGAGAACGTTGTGGCGTAAAAGAAGACGTGGTGACTAAAATTGAGAAAGGGATGCTGAGATGGTTTGGTCATGTAGAGAGGATGAATGAAGGAAGATTGACGAAAGAGATCTACAAGGCGCTCTCGCCTGGAAACGTTGGAAGGGGAAGGCCTCGGCGAACGTATCAGGCAGGACCAAATTCAGGACGTTCTGAATAAAGGCCAGGTTAAAAGTACCCTAAACCGACGAGCATGTATGAAAGGATTGATGAAAGTTAATGAAGCAAGGGAAGTATGTCAAGATCGTAGCAGGTGGAGAACTGTGGTCTCTGCCTACCCCGACGGGAACAAGGCGTGATGTTATGTATGTATGTATGTATGTATGTATGCGGTCGTGTGTACATACCGTGTTTTGTAAGCCGAATGCAAAAACTTTTGCCAGCAGAACTGGTACAAAAGTTTGTTCATAATTTTCATTGACTCTGCCTTTTTTTAGACTTTTATAGTCACCTGAATAGATTTACAATTTTTGTTTTATTTGGTAATTTAATTTTTTTTTAATTTTACACATATTTTTGCTTTAAATATTTTTTTTTTAAATCTTACGACAGTTTTATATTATTGAATCTAATTTAATTTTATTAATAATATGATCCTAATTATTTTAGCTACCAACAATAACTAAGAAGTCCATATAGAAATATGGACTGGAAATTGTGTCTGAAAAAAAAAAAAAATATATCTAAATACTGAGCTATTACAGGTACGACTGTACGTGAAAAAAAAAGCAAATTGTTGATTTGCTAAGATACATATGTCTATTAGAACATTCTTGAAAGATAACATAGATTAATGTTTTCAATTAAATCAGATTTAGCAATGTCGATCCTATCATTTATCTTCATTTCGTTAGTCTATTCATATCGTTTGAGTAATCACTAGTTACCCACATACTTAAGCATAAGCAGTCTCTATACACATTCTTGGCGAAACTACACGACTGTTGCCGAATACAAGAATGTAGGGAACTATTCGTCTACATTTGTGCTGTCAAAAGCTCTCGCGTCGTTCTGTTGTACGTCCACACCAGAGTAGAATGTAAATGTATGTGTTCTGATATTAGAAAGCTATAGCGGCCGTGTTGTATTTTGTTGTCTAAATAAGTTTTCATTTTGAAATCTCAATATACACCGGGACAGGGCGCCCGTGTGGTGCCGGCAAAGAATAGTACAAACCCATTTCTACCCGTGGGTGTCGTAAGGAGCGACTATGGGCTTATGAACTGAAGAGTGACGGATGGGCAGCAGCATCTTAATGGGTATCGTGCCATCATACAGAGTGCGGTCACCAACAACAGCGGTCGCCAGCTGAAACCTTAACAAGCGTGGTAACTATCGTACATCACCTCTAAAGTACCAAGCGTTTTTGCTGGAGTTCTCTGTCCTGCAGTGGACGTATAATGGGATGTTATGATGATGACGATGAAGGGACAGGTTGGTAAATACTGAAAGGGCATGATTAGTCATCGTAACTGAACAACTTGAATAAAAATCTTTCAAAATATGAAAAAAAAAATTGGTTTCTGTCCAAAATCAAACAGTCCAATCAAGTTTGTAAATTTTGTATGGAGAGGCCGATGATTTTTTTCATTTCCTGAAAGTTTTATTCACTGAAAGGCTGAAAGTACGTTGACTGATAATGTCCTTTCAGTATTTGAAAATTGTCTTTGAAACCCTGTATGTAAATACCTAATTTTAAGTTTTCTCACATGTTTTACAATCCTTTGACTCGAGAATAGCATGTCAAAAAGTCATTCCAAAAAGCTCTGACCGTTCCCCAACCTTCATCAAGTTCATTAAATGCAAGAGTCGTGTTTGCAAATATTTATATTACAAATATATTTTCGTCAAATACTTTAAACACATATAGTTTAGCAAAAAGTAAATACTCAAACGAGTTTTACCAGATATCAAGTTGTTTGTACAAAGATTTGGTTTTGGTCAATAAACTCTGAATACGTTGTTGTGTATCAATAAAAGGCAGTATCAATATTCATTCATTCAAAGTTATTGTGAGGAACATAAAAATGTATTATCCGAATTTTATACGTTTTTATTGCTTCCGTATTTCCATCCGCTAATAAACGTACTGCCCGTGTGGAACAGGCAAAAAATAGTACCAACCCATCTCTACCCGTGGGTCACGTAAGAGGCGACTAAGAAACAACAAAAGATGGGCAGCAGCGTCCTTCTGCGTATAGTACTATCTTAAATACTGCGGTCACCAACAACCGCGGTCCATGGTGCCAGCCACAACGCAAGCGTGGTGACTATGGTATTTCCCCTCCAAATGCTACCATGCGAGTTTGCTGGAATTCTGGAGGGAACTCCCTGTCCTGTAGTGGACGTTTCATAGGATGTTATGATGATAGGATGATGATGAATCACGATAAAACATATTTTCATCCACACCTGTGGTATCATAGCAACCCCTTGTTTTGATGTAATAAAAACATGTCAACTAAACAACCGACTTTGGTATTATAAAATCTGGTGGGGGGGATGTAATGTGGTATCATAGCAACCCCTTGTTTTGATGTAATAAAAACATGTCAACTAAACAACCGACTTTGGTATTATAAAAACACCCTATAGATCTTTTCTTTTACGCAGTCGGGTTTCTTGCTTTAGTTTTTAAACTTTTTTTACCACTTAATGTCAACCCTGGCTTAATTCTACTTACGTGCAAAATTAGTCTTATTTTCTGAACTTAGGAATAAACGACAGTTTACTGCGCGTGAGTGCACATTAAAGTGCACCTTCATCATCATCATAACGTCCCATGAAACGTCCACTACAGGACAGGGAGCTCCCTCCAGAATTCGCAAGGGAAACTTATATGTAAGGTGCCTTGAAACTTGGCTCATAAAAAGGAATAGGATCATTAAAGATAAATAAAAAATACCAATTTTTATCGGCCATAAATGATGAGGTTTTAAAAAAAATCATTTTCGTGTAATATCGATAGGTCGTATGGTAGAATGTGATGAGTAGGCCGACGCTGTATAAACCGACCACAGACTACTTAGAACAGCTGACAGTATTTTTTTTTAAGACTGGCTATGGCTACGTTTCATTCTGCCATACGACCTATCGATATTTGACAAAAACAAAATTATTTTATAACTTTAGACGAGGTGTCCGAACGCGAGTCTCCGAATCACCCACTAAGCCTATTATTTGCAACCGAAAAAAATTCGTATTTTTTATTTTTACTTATTGACCTTATCCCTGTCTATGAGCCAAGTTTCGAGGTACCTTACAAATACGTTTCCTATGCGAATTCTAGCTTTTGCTGGAAAAATGTGGAGGGGAAGTACCATAGTCACCTCGCTTGTTAGCGTTACGGCTGGCACCATGGACCGCGGTTGTAGGTGACCGCAGTAAGTAAAATTTAAGATACAGAGGAGGATGCTGCTGCCCATCCTCCAGTTAACCCTTAGTCGCCTCTTACGACACCCACGGATATGTATGGGTTGGTACTATTCTTTGCCGGCACCACACAGGACCAAGTGCACCTTACCTATTTAAAATTATTATGATTTTGAACAAAAAGTGCAACTAGACTTCAAATTAACCCTGATATTCGTATCAATTTTGTTTATATTTCGCAGGCAAATCGTCTAATTTGCCGTTTGCAAACGGTCGGCAAATAGTGAAAAGGCGTGTCGGCAGATTGTAAATAGGTTAAGATCACTGTTCGTTAACCCAAGGTTAGGTTGTCTTACGACCACAACGCACGAGCTGAGCGAGTGGAGTGAGTGCCAGAAACGAATTACGCACTTTTTAGGGTTCCGTACCTCAAAATAAAAAAACGGAGCCCTTATAGGATCACTTTGTTGTCAGTCTGTCTGTCTGTCAAGACCCTTTTTCTCACGAACGAGATAACATGAACCACACAAGATCTGAAAATTTCAATTTTTTACAACGACGCAATCAAAAGATATGGCTTTTTATGTCTTCATCTCCATACATTTATGCAAAAATGCAAAACCTACAGGGTACTTCCCGTTGACCTAAAATTATGAAATTTGGCAAGAAGCTAGGCTCACAGTACAAATAAAGGGAAAAGTCTAAAATCATTAAATATTTAAATTTTTCTCAACTAATAGTAACCAATTAAGGTGAGCTCCCGTTTCAAGAACTTTTCTATAAAAGAGGGGTCAACTCGGATGGTCGCGGACTTTTAAAATCAAAGAGCAAAAGCTTTTAATATATCATATGGTAGATAGGTACAGAACCCTTAGGGCGCAATTCCGACTCGCACTTGGCCGGATTTTTTTTGTAAAAAGCCGAGATATTACGTAAAATGACGAATTATCTTTTTCTCGGTATTTTATAAAATGCCAAGGCATAATGTAGAACGCCGAGTTACTCAATTTCTTGCGACATTAGGATAACGATGTGGAAATATAAAAAACAAAGTTATCTGATCTGATTCTGATTCCAATCTTAAGTTTTATCTCTAATATCTATCAGAGATATACAGCGTTTTGCTCCCGAAGTAGTTTAGTATTATTTAATCTGTGCCCGAAGCCCAGTGATTCTACTCATGAAAACAAGCAACATTACCTACCAAAGAATTTTTTTCTTTTACTTGTACGAGTATGTAAATGCACTATCAGCTAATTCAAATTCTATATATCTATTTCGACCTATGTTCCTTAGGGAATGTTATTCAATTTCATGGGCCAAGTCACTTCCTTCGGGGTTGGTATATACCCTTTTTGTTCATCATAACATCCCATGAAATGCCCACAACAGGACAGGGAGCTCCCTCCAGAATTCTAGCTTTTGCTGGAAAAATGTGGAGGGGAAGTACCATAGTCACCTCGCTTGTCAGCGTTACGGCTGGCACCATATGGACCGCGTTTGTAAGTGACCGCAGTAAGTAAGATGGTACGATTCATAGGAGGATGCTGCTGCCCATCCTCCAGTTTATAACCCTTAGTCGCTTCTTACGACACCCACGGGTATATATGCCACCACACGGGACAAAAGCCCCTTGCGAAATACCCTTTTTGTTACTCCCTGTATAACACTCAGACACAGAGAAAACAGGTCAAATGGCAGTCACTCTATGTATGAACCAGTATTACCAAATCCCTTAGGTTAGGTAGCCGACTCCCTTGGTAAAAACGAAATGAGACAAAACAGAATCATGTTTATCCATCACCATCACACAAGACTTGTCATCAAGTCAGTCGATCAATGAGATCCACGTTTCTTGACAAACGAGCATTATTAGTTGCAACTCTATTCTGAATACCTTTGCTGTAAGATGTGACTCTCCACTCATGCGCCATCTCACTAAATTGTTGGTGGCGTATAGAGAGAGCGTAGAGGCTGATTTTATGTAGATAGGTTACTAACCGTAGCATAAGTACCGTTACTAAAAATTCTGAACCATTGTAGTCTTTTTATTATTTTTCAATACATTTGCTCGAAAAACGTACTTACAAGGACGTAAATATTGCTCGTAAGTAGTTACTTACCGCACTAGTGCGGTAAGGAGTTTTTACACTCTGATCATAAAATTATTTTGTAAAAATACTACAGTGGTGATTTTTACTTGGGTGACGACTGCCTACCTATATTTAAAATAAAATGGAGAGTACCAGGAGAACATAAATCGACAAGAGGCTGACAGTACCTATGGTTGGTTCCTTTACCAAGTGTATTACTTATACGTGTTTTCTCACAAATGTATTGAAAAACGTCGTAAGGCAGAGGGTTGAAGGTGGTAGGACTTTTGTGGGAAGTCCGTCTGGGGAAGTACCACCCCCTTGCTTTTTTCTGCCGTGAAGCAGCAGTGTTTGCACTGCTGTGTTTCGGTTTGAAGGTCAAGGGAGCCAGTGAAATTACTGGCACATGAGACATACCATCTTAGGTCTCAAAGTGAGCAACGCGCCTTGCTGTCTTATTAGTGTCAAATTATGCCATTAATAAGACAGTGGGTGCTATGGGCGGTGGTGACCACTTACCATCAGGTGGCCCACCTGCTCGTTTGTTCACTTGTAACATAAAAAAAAAAAAAGATACACGTCCGTAAGGGTTATGACAAACTCGTGCCGATGGTAAACCCTCGACTTCGTCTCGGGCTTACAAAACGTCAACTCGTTTGTAATAACCCTACTTACGGAACTTGTATCTTAAACTACTATTCCTAGGCGTCCTTAAGAAAAGTGGAACTCCTTGATATGACAAGTAAAGAGTCTATTGATATAGACATTTGCGCGACACGTTTGATAGTAGATTGGGATCGGATCAGGTGAGGACACGCTTCAGCTGACACAGAAGGTCTTGTACGCTCCAACGCGCGCTGCTAGGTAGTATCCATATATGTACACACTTACCACACGCATACAGAGTGTAAGAGGTTTCCGAAAACTGAGAGGAAATGATCAGTCAACGTAACTGAACATATTTTAGTGTACAAACCTTTCCGGAAATGAAAAACATATCGGCCTCTCCATACGAAATTGCAAACTAACAGTTTGTACGAAGAGGCCATTTTTATAGGGTTCTGTAGCCAAATGGCAAAAAACGGAACCCTTATGGATTAGTCATCTCTGTCTGTCCGTCCGTATGACACAGCCACTTTTTTCCGAAACTATAAGTTGAATTATTCTGTGAACTGCATTAAGATTTTCACACAAAAAAAGAAAAAAAAACAATAAATTTTGGGGTTCCCCATTTTTAGATTGTTTTTTATTTTCTTAAAATTTTTCTTCAAACCCATACGTGTGGTGTATCTATGGATAGGGCTTCAAAAATGATATTGAGGTTTCTAATATAATTTTTTTCTAAACTGAATAGTTTGCGAGAGAGACACTTCCAAAGTGGTAAGTGGTTGGTCTCTTTTAGAGATAAGCCCGCCTTTGTTAATGTCCTTCTGTATGTAACTTTCTGTTTGTAAATTTGTGCAATAAAGAATAATATATAAAATGTGCGTAACTTCTGTAACTTGTAACTTCTAAAATAAGAGAATGATTAAACTAAAAAGATTATATGATGTACATTACCATGCAAACTTCCTCCGAAAATTGGTTTGAACGAGAAAGTAGTTTTTTTTAATACGTCATAAATCGTAATTCGCAATTTACCTTTCATTCAATCAACTCAAATCAGCTAATTTAATTAATATAATGTGGTGGTACGGAACCCTCAGTGCTCGAGTCCGACTCGCACTTGGCCAGTTTTTGTTATTTTATTCCTGAAAGTTTCACTCACTGGAAGTTGTTTAGTTTCGTTGACTGATTGTGGGCTTTAGTTTTCGGAAACCTGTCCCTTGCACCCTTTATAAGTACAGAGTCCTTGGTATGTCTGCAAACCTTTCGGATTGTTGTTCCACCCATGGTACTTATCAGCTTTTATACTTACTGAAACTTTTTAAAACAAGCAAAATCATTTTTACTTCTCCACACTGGTTCTTCTTCTCAGTCTGGTTTGATAAACCAAAACATGTTTTTTGCTAATTCTAAAAAGCAGAACAAGAGTTGTTCAGTTTTCTCATGAAATGAACAACTACTTTAATCATAGAGCAACCATATTTACAAAATAGAGGCGTTGTAAAGTAAAAAAAACCGGTCTAGTGCGAGTCGGACTCGAGCGCCGATATACCTTTAGTATTTTTGGCATCAATAAAGTTCATTTACATCTCTCATATTCGGTAAGTAGGTCCTTATTACCCCCAAATGGGGCTTGTAGGTGACCAATTAGCGCTCTAGGGTAATAATGTAGCTAGAAAAGCCCTAGGGCTGTAAGTAATTGGGCAGCACCTCCATGTTCACGCGCGGCTCCGCCTTGATGGCCGCCTCCAGCAGCGGGGCGGCGGGCGTTTTAATTACTTACCGCCCTAGGGCTTTTCTAGCTAAATTATTACCCTCTAGCGCTAATTGGTCACCTACAATTTGGTGGTAATAAGGACCTACTTACCTCACAATCGAGATGTAAAGCAGAGTAGTTAGCTCGGGTGTAAGCATCAGGCGCCCTCGCTGCGCTCGTGCGCCTAAATATCTCGGGCTGCAATTGATGCCTTACAGCCCTTGGCTACTAATCTACTATTTAGGACCGCAAAACTAAATTTATTTGTCAAAGTTTTATGCAGATTTCTAAAAAACTGTGCAACTTAGAAAGATCATTTTATTTTTGTTGTAATACTTACATAAACTTCTATCGACCCAGTAGTGACAATTTCAAATTAATAATCATATTTTTTTTTTAAATTCTGCCATGTGCAATTAAGTTGGGCAACCATATTCTAAAACAATTCCAAATTTCAAGTCGATAGCATGAGTGGTTGCCGATATATACAGGCGTGACAGACAAACGGACAGACAGACTAAGTCGCACCATAAGGGTTCCTTTTTTTACCATTTTGATATCGAAACTCTAAAAACAATGCAGCGAGATCAGGGGCTGTATCGTACAAAGCTTCGCAACATCTTTTATAATGCGCACAGCTAGGAAGTGGAATTCTCTACCTGCGCGTCTGTGTTTCATATGCGAGTGAATAGGCTTCATCTGGGGACGTTCGTTCCATCGACGACCTCATCTCTCTCTTCAAGACTAGATCGAGGTCAAGAGCAAGCCCAAGACAATCTTTATACGAAATGAGAAGGAAAAAAGGAATGAAAAAAGAAATAATTGAGGTGAGCTTTAAGCTCGTTGAAGAGTACAAGCAGTTATACTCGTAACATTCACCTTATCAGACAATCTTTATATACACAGGTCAGAGATCGAACATTGGCAGAGCAGTGGGACGCAAATGCATTGCAATTGCAAGGTCCCAATTACAGTCAATTTTCCTTAATTAACCAATCGAAATGCATTTGCAACGTAGAGAAGTAGGTACTATACCGGGTTAGCTGGTTATTATCAGGACAGTGGCGGGTCCAAATAACCATGGTCATTGCCCTAGCCTTATTTCGTTTTTATGGAGTTTAATTCATAATTTTTTAGTTTTTTTTTTTACATTTCACACAAGGTCATCTGATCCCAAACTAGGCAAAGCCTGTAATATGGGTACCAGAGACTGATATCTATATATATAAAAGAAGAAGGTGACTGACTGGCATATCAACGCACAGCCCAAACCGCTGGGTCTAGATATTCCAAATTTGGCATGTAGGTTCCTTATGAGGCCTAGGGGTGCACTAAGAAAGGGTTTTACAAAATTCCACCCCTAAGGGGGTGAAATAGGGGATGAAAGTTTGTATAAAAGTCCGTCAGTTTTGAAGTTAGGATCTTCAAAATTTGTATTTAGGCTGACGACTAAAAATAAATATTCACATGTCTCAGAGTTTTTGAAAATTCGACACCCTTAAGGGTGAAGAGGGGGATGAAGTTGAAAATTCTTTATTTTTAAAGTAAAATCCACATAATTTATTATTTAGGCATTAATGATGTAATTCTATGCAACTTTCATCACTGTTATTGAAATTCCACCCCAAATTCAACGCCTAAAAAAGGGAAATGGGGTGAAAAAGTCTAAAAACCAATATGTGTATCGTTTGTATGGTTTATTGGGTCGCTGATTACGAAAACTACAACAATTTTGAAATCCAACGTGGTGGACGTAAAATACCATCATTCCCTTGGGATGGGGTTGGGGTGCGATAGGGTTGAAATGTGAATATGGGTGTCGTTTGTATGGTTTATCGGGTCGCTGATTACGAAAACTACTACAATTTGGAAATACAACGTGGTGGACGTGAAATACCATCATCCCCCTGGGGATGGAGTTGGGATGCGATGATAGGTTAGAAATGTCTAAAAATCAATATGGGTTTCGTTTGTATGGTTTATTGGGTCGCTGATTACGAAAGCTACAACAACTTTGATATCCAACGTGGTGGACGTGAAATACCATCATCCCCTGGGGATGGGGTTGGGGTGCGATAGGTTTGAAATGTCTAAAAATAAATATGGGTGTCGTTTCTATGTGTGGGATAGCGGTTAAATTGGCGTTAGGGGTAAGGATAGGGGCAGGGATAGTTTGAGGTAGAGGTAGAGAGGTAGAGGTAGAAGTAGAGAGGTAGAGAGGTAGAGAGGTAGAGAGGTCGAGAGGTAGAGAGGTATAGAGGTAGACAGGTAGAGAGGTAGAGAGATAGAGAGGTAGAGAGGTAGGGAGGTAGAGAGGTAGAGAGGTAGAGAGATAGAGAGGTAGAGAGGTAGAGAGGTAGAGAGGTAGAGAGGTAGAGAGGTAGAGAGGTAGAGAGGTAGAGAGGTAGAGACGTAGAGACGTAGAGACGTAGAGAGGTAGAGACGTAGAGACGTAGAGACGTAGAGACGTAGAGACGTACAGACGTAGAGAGGTAGAGAGGTAGAGAGGTCGAGAGGTAGAGAGGTCGAGACGTAGAGAGGTAGAGAGGTCGAGAGGTCGAGAGGTAGAGACGTAGAGAGGTAGAGGTACAGGTACAGGTAAAGTATAGGGAGAGGGAGAGGGTTTTAGTTTTTCTCAATTACTTCTGCGAATAGGCTCTGTTTTGAAATATTACATAAAGGTGTCTCTCATCTCTCTCTTTACATTTTTTAGGATACTGCTGCTAAGTTCCTCTGTTCTGAGTAATGTATATTATATAAAATTCAGCTGGATCTTGAATTATACTCATTGATTTGCGCAGGGTTAGTCCTGTATTCCAAGTTTAAAATTACCCCGAAATTACGGGAATATATCTCATTGCTTCCGAAAACCGGTAACAACCTAAATACGAAATCCACGCGAGCGAAGCCGCGGGCAACAGCTAGTACAAACATAAAAAGATAAAATAACACCCAGACACAGAATAAACATTTGTGTTCATCACACAAAGGTGACTGACTGACTGACTGACTGACTGACTGACTGACTGACTGACTGACTGACTGACTGACTGACTGACATATCAACGCACAGCCCAAACCGCTGAGTCTAGAGATTCCAAATTTGGCATGTAGGTTCCTTATGAGGCCTAGGGATGCACTAAGAAAGGGTTTTACAAAATTCCACCCCTAAGAGGGTAAAATAGGGAATGAAAGTTTGTATGAATGTCCGTCAGTTTTGAAGTTAGGATCTTCAAAATTTGTATTTAGGCTGACGGATAAAAATAAATATTTAAGTGTCTCAGGGTTTTTCAAAATTCGACACCCTTAAGGGTGATAAGGGGGATGAAGTTGAAAATTCTTTATTTTTAAAGTAAAATCCAGATAATTTATTATTTAGGCATTAATGATGTAATTCTATGCAACGTTCATCACTGTTATTGAAATCCACCCCAAATTCAACCCCTAAAAAAGGGAAATGGGGTGAAAAAGTCTAAAAACGAATATGGGTATCGTTTGTATGGTTTATCGGGTCGCTGATTACGAAAACTACAACAATTTTGAAATCCAACGTGGTGGACGTTAAATACCATCATTCCCTTGGGATGGGGTTGGGGTGCGATAGGGTTGAAATGTGAATATCGGTGTCGTTTGTATGGTTTATCGGGTCGCTGATTACGAAAACTACAACAATTTTGAAATCCAACGTGGTGGACGTGAAATACCATCATCCCCCTGGGGATGGAGTTGGGGTGCGATAGGTTTGAAATGTCTAAAAATCAATATGGGTGTTGTTTGTATGGTTTATCGGGTCGCTGATTACGAAAGCTACAACAACTTTGAAATCCAACGTGATGAACGTGAATTACCATCATCCCCTGGGGATGGGGTTGGGATGCGATAGGTTTGAAATATCTAAAAATAAATATGGGTGTCGTTTCTATGTTAGGGATAGCGGTTAAATTGGCGTTAGGGGTAGGGATAGGGGCAGGGATAGGGAGAGGTAGAGGTAGAGAGGTAGAGGTAGAGAGGTAGAGGTAGAGAGATAGAGGTAGAGAGGTAAAGGTAGAGAGGTAGAGGTAGAGAGGTAGAGGTAGAGAGGTAGAGGTAGAGAGGTAGAGAGTTAGAGAGGTAGAGAGGTAGAGAGGTAGAGAGGTAGAGAGGTAGAGAGGTAGAGAGGTAGAGAGGTAGAGAGGTAGAGAGGTAGAGAGGTAGAGAGGTAGAGAGGTAGAGAGGTAGAGAGGTAGAGAGGTAGAGAGGTAGAGAGGTACAGGTACAGGTACAGGTACAGGTAGAGGTAGAGGTAGAGGGAGAGGGAGAAGGAGGGGAAGGGGGAGAGGGAGGGAGAGAGGGAGGGGGAAAGGGAGGAAGTGATGGAGGGGGAGGGGTGAGGGAGAGGGAGGGGAAGATGAAGGGGCAGGGGGAGAGGGGGGGAGATACAGAGGGAGGGGGAGGGGGAGAGGAAGGGGGGAGAGAGAGGGAGAGGGTTTTAGTTTTTCTCAATTACTTCTGCGAATTGGCTCTGTTTTGAAATATTACATAAAGGTGTCTCTCATCTCTCTCTTTACATTTGTTAGGATACTGCTGCTAAGTTCCTCTGTTCTGAGTAATTTATGAGTAACGTCTGTATATTATATAAAATTCAGCTGGATCTTGAATTGTACTCATTGATTTGCGCAGGGTGAATCCCGTTTTTCTTTAGTTTAAAATTACCCCGAAATGACGGGTAAATATCTCATTGCTTCGGAAAACCGGTAACAACATAAATAAGAAATCCACGAGAGCGAAGCCGCGGGCAACAGCTAGTAAGTATATAAAAAATCAATAAAATTATTTGAATTAACAAAAGAGAATCAACGTTATAAAATACAAATGTCAAATAAAATAAAATGTTATAATGATCACCGTACAATAGTAAAATACTCCGTCATGGAGTATAATGCCTTATCCAACAAAAAGTTCTTCAGTCGACTCCTAAAAGTTTCGTCACAAGATTCATTTTTTAAATCAATGGGATGTTGCTCATAGTACGTCGGGCCTATAACACGCGGATTTTTTTCGAGCAGTGCGGTGCGCCGCTGTACACTTCTGAGACATCCAGTTCGGCGAAAATGCCTACCCGGTACCTCCACCCGCTCAAAGCTCGACAGGTTCCTACGAACAAACATGAGGACTTCGAACAGGTAATGAGAAAAGTGCGTCATGATCTGGTGTTCAACGAATAACATTTTACAAGAGTGTCTCGGCTTGACGCCGGTCATCGTTCGAAGAGCTCGCTTCTGTATTCTCATCACCCTGTTCGCATCAGTCGAGTTGCCCCACAGTATCGTACCGTAAGACATCAGCGAGTGGAAGTACGCATAGTACATCTGCCTTAGGGCTTCACGAGATATAAGCAGCTTCAACTTGCGCAACGCGAACAATGCACTGCTCAATCTGCCACACAGCTCGTCAACATGCCGTTTCCAATTTAAATTAGAGTCCAGGTGGAAGCCCAGAAACTTACAGTGATCAGCAAGTGGCATTAGGCTTTGGATACTAGTAGTTCTCGCAATACTTTGGCCAGAAAACAACATGATATTAGATTTAGATAGGTTTAATATCAGACCGTTTGTTGAAAACCAACAGCCTAGTTGATCACACGCTGTATTGAGCTTGTCACTGAGCTGATGATACGTTGGCGCTTTTACTACTACAGTCGTGTCGTCAGCAAATAGCACCATCATATCATCACTCAAAATGGACGGTAAATCATTAACAAATGCAAGAAACAGAGTATTTCCTAGCGCCGAACCTTGAGGAATACCTACTGTCACACTGCCTGCTTTGGAGTTCTGTCTTCTCCCGTTTAATGTGACTTGCACGGTTTGCCGTCTATTTTCCAGAAAATATTTAAGCAACTGGTGAGCATTATGATTGAGTCCGTACCTCGTTAGTTTGTTTAATAGAAGTTTGTGATTGATGACGTCAAAGGCTTTGGACAGGTCGCAGAATACCCCTGCGACTTTGTGTTTGTCATCAATGCCGGTGGTAATGTAGTCGAAAATTTTATGAGTGGCTGTGGTAGTGGACATGTGCCTGCGGTAGGCATACTGTTTATTGGTCAGTAAGTTATTCCTCTCAAAATGTAGCATAAGGTGCTCAGATAAAATCGATTCAATAGTTTTTGAAATATTTGGTACTATAGATATAGGTCGATCGTTATCAACAGTTGACCTTTCACCCTTGCCTTTGTACACGGGACATACTCTTGTGCTCTTCAGCACCTCGGGGTACACGCCCTCCGAAAACATAGAGTTTATCAGGATGACGAGTAGCTCCGCGAGTACTGGCCAGATACACAAGAGTATGTTTACCGAAATGTCATAAACGTCAAGTGTGGTTCGGGTGTTCAGCAGAGATTTTAGAACCCGGTCGAGATCTCACGTGAGACAGTCGGCAAGGAAAAAGTCGGCACAACCGAATCGGATAAATAATTTTCAAGGTACTTTAAAGACCTGTTTTCATCAATTTGTGTGGTATGGTTAGATGCACTATTTAAAAATTGAGTATTTAAGTGATCAGGGATTTCACTCATAGGGACAAGTTTAGATGTTCTTAAATGCTTGTTTATGCGATATTTCATCATTGTCTATTCGCCATATCTCTTTAGACGGATTTTTACTATCTTTTAACCTATTTTCCACATGGATTTGTCTGGCTTTCATAGATTTCAACTTTATCACATCAGAATAGTGTTCTATACAATTAGAGATAATTTTTTCGTTAGGATATTGGCGCCGGAACTGTGTAAAATCGTTAAATTTTATAATTAGTTCAGCTATTTCATCGGTCATCCAGGGAACATTTGATTTAGATTTAATTTTAAGTTTTTTTAACGGAAAATGAATGTCAATGTAATATGTTAATATATTAAATAGTTTAGAAAATTTGCCATTAATGTCAAGAGAAGAATTTGTTATAAAATTCCAATCATAATTTTCTATGTCAATGTAAAATAAATTAATTGCATTTTCTTTAAATAGTCTTCGTTCAATAAACGTATTGCACGGTTCGCAGTGCGCTTGTTCCGTAGATAACGAGAAGAGCTGGGCGCTGTGGTCGCTAATGAAGGTGACGTCACAGGTACGAGCAACTATCCCACAGTCAATAGAGGTGGAGCTATCAGCACACACTCGGGTGGGGAACCCGACAATGTTCGCGCAACCGTAACTGTTCAAAATATTATTCAGTCTTACCTTTAAATTATTATCAGTTAAGTAATCCACGTTCAGGTCGCCGACCAAATATTGTAATGGTATTTTATATTTAAAATTAATGACGAGTTTGTGTCTCAATGAGCCTCTTATTCTTTTCTCATAGAGGGAGATGAAAATTAGAGTGCATTACGCGGCTGCAACAATATTTTTACCTTGGGCGACCTATTAAATCCCTCGCTACATTCAGGATTCTACTTTAGAATCCTTCACTTCGCTCTGGATTCAAAATAGCGCCCTCGCCTTAAAAATATTATTTTACAGCCTTGTGATACAATCTACTATTATTTATTTGAGGCATACAATACACCCATAAAAAAGAAAGAAAGGAACAATAAACTACTACACTACACTAAACTACACTAAATACACTTGCAAACGTTAATCACCTTGTATTTGGGCAAGTGATCAAGCTGACTGATAGAGTTTTCAAGCCGCCAAATGGTGAGACCAACGGCTTCAAAAGGCTTGCCAATAGTAAACGGACACTCATCTGAGTTCTTCCGACCAATTATTGCTTTTCTTCCGTGGCAGGATATATTACATTCCACTTGTAGAAGATGGCGCCATTTGAAAGACAAGGACGGCTACATGTTTTCGTGCATAGAATACATGATGTTTTCGCTTAGACTATATAATATTAACGTATAATACTAACGTATAAAAGACAGATTGTATTGAGCATTAGTTCATAACCACGTTTTATCTCACTTCAACTAGAAGTGATTCATCGTAATAGAAAGAGCTAGAAATATATCGTCTGGTTATACTCGATTCTCCCCCGCCACAGGCATTTTTTGGTCGGATTATAATGATAAGCATAATCCGACTAAAAATGCAGGATCCATAAACATAGGACAAAACCCCTCCTGTAAGGTGTCACTTAATTTGGAAGGTTTATGCCTCCATTTTTCTGTCAGACTGTGAAAGTTGTTGTTTATTTGCTTACTGGTTGTTTTTGCAAAATTTTAGTATATAAGTGTGTTTCAGCCAATGTTTTGAGCTCAGAAATTGCTCAGAAAGTTAGTGAAAAATGTTTTGTTGCGTATTAGGCTGCAATGCCCGAGAAAATTACAAAGAAAACAGTGCCGAAGTCATATCGTATCATTCGTAAGTATTTTTTAGTTTATTTTTGATAATACGCAATATTTTATTATACTCGATACATTGTGGTATATTAGGTGTATGCTCAATATCGCATTTAATTAGTAAATTTTACATAAAAATATGATGATAAAAATTGATATCAATACATGATATAGTGATGAGATGTCTTACATCGATATATTTTTATCCAACTGAGGCGAAGCACAAATCTCGTAACTACCAAATGACTTGATATATTTTAATTTTATGAGGTGTCATAAGGCTGTTCAGCTAGATTTTAGTAAAATTTTAAACACTGATGCCATATTTTCAACCGATGGTATTGTACATAAAATACGTTTTGTTAAAGGCTATTATGATTGTTTATCTATATTGAAAAAGACAACTGTTGGTTGTAACAATATCGTAGCCTGGGAGACCAATAAACTGAGATACACCCTTAACCCTTTGATAGCATAGTTTATAACTTATGACTTTGTACATAAAATACATTATGTTACAGGTTAATCATTGTTTATCTTAAGTACATAGTGAAAAAGACAACTGATGGTGGAATCAATAGTAAGGTAATAGTAAAGGACAATAAAGTAAGTTATGTTTTAATAGTTTTTAAAAGCAACAAATTAAATGATTCCCAAAATATTTTTTTATACCCCAATACACTTCAGACAAAATGGATGAATGTACACCAAATTGGCTGAACGTACACTAAATTTGGGTAACCGGTTCGGTTAAGTTGTGTTAGGTTATCTTGCGACCACAACGCATGAGCCAAGCGAGTGGAGCGAGCGTGCCGCGGCCGCTGCCGGCGAAGTGCCAGAAGCAAATTTGGTGTACATTCATCCATTTTGGTAGACAAAATTTGGTGGATATTATTTGGTAAAAATTTACTCAAATTTGGTGGCACGTTAATACACCCGTTTTTAACTTATGATATTGTACATTAAAATGTATTTGGTTACAGGTGTTTATGTTTGTACATTTTAAATAAGGAGAGAAAAAGACAACTGTTGGTGGTATTAATATCGGAGCCTGGAAGGCCAGTAAACTGAGTTTTGTTCTAAACCTTTTAATAGCATAATTTTTAACTTATGATGATGTACAAAGTAGAAAATCGCAAAATTTTACAACTACAGGAAGGATTCAAACCAACAAGGCTACTGTGATCCTGCCTGATGTTGTGAAATCTGCGACCTCTATACGCATTTCAACGTTGTGTTTGTGCTGCCACCTAGTAAGCATTAGCTGTACTAGACTACTAGCTCAAGTAGTCTATTATTGCAAAAAGAATTCAAGTCGAAAATTGGTAACACTACGTATGATTGAAAATGATTTTATTTTAACATTTCCTGTGTTCGGATAAATCTACCAAGTAGAAAATTGCAAAATTCAATCATTTTGAATTATACGTAGTGTTACCAATTTTTGACTTGAATTATATTTACCAAAATAGGACTTGTTGAGCTAGTACAGCTAATGCTTATTAGGTGGAAGCACAAACGCAACGTTGAAATACGTATAGAGATCGCAAATTTTACAACATCATGCGGGACCCTGAGCCTAGTTGGTAAAGCGTCTCCGGTACTGACGGAGAAGATGCAGGTTCGAATCCTGCCTGTGGTTGTGAAATTTTGCAATTTACTACTTTGTAGATCTATCCGAACACAGGAAGTGTTAAAATAAAAAATTCTTACGATATTGTACTTAAAAATGCGTTTTGTTACTTATTATTATGATTGTTAATCTTGAGTACGTAGTGAAAAAGACAACTGCTGGTCATGAAGAATCATGAGTGAAACCTGTACTAATAATAGCTTTTTGTACATTTTTTTAAGTATTAGTAGTATTATTACGGATAAAATACACTGCCTAATGGAAAATAATAAAATTATTATCCATTGTCATAATGATAGTTATTGTTAAGTATACCCCTATTTAAGAATCTTTTTTCTTTAAGCTAAAAATAAAATTATAAACTTATATTAGCCTTTTTATTTACATAATACAAGTTTAAAAATAAGTAATCCATAATAATAAAAAAAATCTGATAGTATTTGTTTTCTTTTTCACAAATTTTGTCACCTGTATCCAAAATTCATCGCTATAAAAATCGACAATACCTCATCACTACTTGATTATGACAGTTAAACAGTGTGACGTCACAAATGTCAGGCGCTGAAAGCATTTGAGACGGCTTACACGGGGGTTTGTTTTCGCTTAGACTATATTGTTTAAAGCTATCTCTGTCTAAAATATCAAAAACGTAATTTGTGGGTTAGCTAAACATTTTCTTGCACTAACATCTCTTCGCGTTTAGAGGTGATATAGTTGACGTCATTCCTCAAATAAAGTGTAATTTCTCCGAAATATACTTTCTTTTGGGCAACGTGCTGAGCCCGCAGAGTTCGTGTTCTGCTCTTTATAATTGTTAATTTTCATCTATCATTATCAAAGCAATAAATAATAGAAATAAAGTGGCCGTCAAGCCAATGAAATGATAGTTTTTTTTCTTCAAAAATAGATGGCGCCACTAGGTTACTGAAACGCGCTATCATTGTGTCTTTCTGACTATACGACCTCCGCAAAACAAGCTGTCGCGTTAATTACTGCACAGACTACGAGTGATAAAATTTTTGCAAGCGCGTCATATGCACTTTTTATGTGCGACGTGCCGCATAGATAGACTACTGGCTGTAAATAAGACAGGCAAGTAGATCGATTATAGAGGTGGGTCGTTTTCGTTTTTCGGAATACGGAAACTAGCTACTAGAGGTGGGTCGTTTTCGTTTTTCGGAATACCGAAACTAGCTATCGTTATAGTAGCCGATAGCGGCTTTTGAAACTATTTATTTTAATAACTATTTATTTTTGAATATCGCTTGACGTTCGGAAAACGAGTATCAGAATAACCGAAATGAGTGTTGGTTATTTTTATGAAATACGTGATTTAGTTAGATTAGGAATATTTTCGGATCGGACTAGATTTAAAGAAATATCGAAATCAAATTAACTTCGCGCTGTAATCAAGCTTTGTTCGTTCACGCGTTGAGTCGCGCGATCTCAATGGTTTTCGGTTTTCAGAAATAAATAGTTTCGCTCGATAGATAGTTTTCGCAATAGCCAATAACGTAATGAAGCTATTGCACCAATAAATAGTTATCAAAACTATTTACGTTATTTAACGCCCACCTCTACTAGCTACGAGTATCGTTATAGTAGCCGATAGCGGCTTTTGAAACTATTTATTTTAATAACTATTTATTTTTGAATATCGCTTGACGTTCGGAAAACGAGTATCAGAATAACCGAAATGCGTGTTGGTTATTTTTATGAAATACGTGATTTAGTTTGATTAGGAATATTTTCGGATTTTTGACTGTAGATTTATAGTTATTTATGCAACTGTTGCGTAATGAGAGTAATTTTAACACGAGATCTGGTTTTTGATACGAGGCGCAGCCGAGTATCAAAATAGTATAGATCGAGTGTTAAAATGACTAATTACGTATAGTTGCATACAAAACTTTATCTACGACCGACGAAATATTTTTTTTTTTTTAAGAGTAGTGATCACTTTATTGAACTAAGAGGACAGTTAGTACAGTTAATTAAAGTTATTCCCGAACATTAATTTCATGTATATGGTTACTGACAGCCTCTTGTAGAATCATGTTCTCCTGGTACATACTTTCCATTTTGTTCAAATCACTTCTTTTGTTGCCAATGTCACTTTATATAGAAGCGAGCAGACTGTCAGCTTCTTGTCGATTTATGTACTCCTAGTCACGCCTGGTACTCTCCGTTTTCTTTTAAATATAGGTAGGCAGTCGTCATCCCAGTAAAAAGTATTTTTACAAAATTACTATAAAATACGCTGTATGTGGTAGTATTGCCTTAGCCTATGCAGATTGAAAATTATGTATTATAACAGTTGCGGAATGAAAATCCATACTCCATTTCCGTACTGCTCGTAGTATGGAACAGTGTGGAAATGAAAATGATAGCGGACAATGACCTCAATTTCGAATCTGTCATTGGTTTCGAATTCGGAATATTCCGGTACGGGAGTAGATAAAATAGTTATCAAAACTATTTACGTTATTTAACGCCCACCTCTAATCGATTATAAATATAAGTACCTGGGCGACTGAGCTTCGCTCTATAATAGCTCCCTCAACATTGAAATATCATTGGGTGAGCAAGCTATGCCACCCGCCAACAAATGGGCCGTAGGTTTTTTTGCCTACACGGATAAAAAGGATTTCTCGGACCAAGAAAATATATTTTCTTGAAATATTTCGTAAAACTAAGAAAATATGTCTCTGTTCAAGAAATATTAATTTAATTAAAGAATACGACGTTCTTAAAACAATAATAAAATTTACTTGACATATTTCTTCCAACCAAAGAAACCAATCTTCAACTAAATGAAAAGTGTCTTAATCTAAGAACACCAATATTTCTTATTTCAACTTATTATAAATCTTAATCTGACACAAGATATTCTCTAAATTAATAAGAAATGTTCTTATGGCAAGAAAATTTTATCCTCTTAGCTACCAAGAAAAAAAAATCTCATTCAAAGATAATAACACTTTCAATATAATGTAAACGTATCTCAGTTGAATTTGAATATCTTTCTTATTTTAAGATGTGATTTTACTTTATGAGAGAAAAAAAGAATTATATTTACTTTTTCTTTCATTTAAATTAAGTAAATATTTTAACGGTAGAACAATATTTATTTACGTGACAATGAACGATGCTTAAATTACAAAAAGTTATCTGAGAGAGTTCTACGAGAGATTTAAAACGTATTCAAAATGTGGATATTTTCTGTGTGGGTTTTCCTGTGTGTAGTTATAAACGTACCTCGTGTAATCTTCTTCTCTCTGTCTGTAATCCTCGGGTTTTTTTAACCGCAAAATGTTGTAAGATATTTGTAAGAATAAGTTTGTAAGATTTGTATGTAATGTTGTAAGATTTTTCATTATTGGAGCTGATCAAATAATGTTAAAAAAGATAATACATATCTAAAAACAAATATTATCTCGTAATGACATTTATACTATCTTGATATTAATTCGTGGTTTCTTAAATTAAGAAAATACAAATTTATGAAAAGTTACACTAACTCTTATTACAAATCAATATTTTCTTGAACGAAGAAATAATTAACTCTTGTATTAAGAGAACTGGGTTACTTGGGACTAGAATACAAATTGTTCTTGATGATAGATACATTGTCTCTGATCAAGTCTAAATTTTCTTAATACAAAAGAAAATCATTTTCAATTCAAGTAAATATTTTTCTTGCAGCAAGTAAATATTAGTTTCACTATATATGAGAGCACCATGTTCTTGGTTCAATGCAATTTATCTTGGCACAAGATAACGTCTCTTATTTTGAGAAATCGTTTTTATCCGTGTAAATCGCGGTATTTCAAAAAAATGCTTAAAAACACGGGTAAACCGAATTTTACCAGACATGAGACCTAGCTAGATCAATTTTTCGCCCCCGAAAACCCCCGTATAGTAAATTTCATCGAAATCGTTAGAGTCGTTTTCGAGAAACCGATTACAACTATACAGGGTGTAAAGAAAAGTACCGATATCCTTTTAACCACATGTTCTATAAGTAGAATATAGAACAATAAGCATGTTTAAACAACAAAAAAAGAATTAAAAAAAAAAACAGAAATAAAAAAATTGTATTAAAATTTAACTGTGTCAACCCTCGCCAGAGTCGCAGCGCGCATGAAGGTACCTATTTTTCTTGTTTACAATTGGTGCGCCGCGCCGGGTGAGAGGAGCTCGTTAATAGGAAGTATTTTGTTTTTATGTTATTTTTTATAATTAGTATGTTCTATGTACTTTATTCTACTTACACAACATGTGGTTAAAAGGAAATCGGTACTTTTCTTTACACCCTGTATATACCATAGAATACATGAAACAAATATATACCTACAAATATTGCTCGTTTAGGGCTCCCGCACACGACCGAGAATCGGTGACCGATTTTATATCGGCATCCCGCTCTGACGTGTTAGCACCTGAATCTTCCGTCCTTGTCCCGGCCGATGATCGCCCACCGATTCTCGGTCGTGTGCGGGAGCCCTTAATCGTATAGGATGAAAATATATAGTATGGTAAGCTCCATGTGGGGCCAACTAAGGGATCCCGCACACGACCGAGAATCGGTGACCGATTTTTTGTCGGCATCCCGCTCTGACGTGTTATCAACTGAAACTTCCGTCCATGTCCTGGCCGATAATCGCCCACCGATTCTCGGTCGTGTGCTCGAGCCCTAAGGTATCGTGAAAGGCAACTATGGGATTTTGAATTGGAGAATATGCGGTATACCGATTACAATGACGTATTCAAGGTTTGACAATTTTTTTTAAAAATTAAATTAATTAATTCAATTCGCAGGTATATCGTCAAGATTTGTTAAATCATAATTCACCTCTAGTCAAAACAAAATAGGGGACACTAAGTATTTTTGATATAGCATTAAAACTAAACAATTAATAAAAAATATAAATTAAGGTAACAATAAAACAATGTTGTTGCTTACATTAAGGCTAATGATTATTTAAAATTAATGCTCTTTTAAGAAAATATTGAACTTACGGCAAAAATGATTTTTTTAATGACAAACGAACAATGGAAATTAAATGTTTTTTTGGAAAATCTGGGTTTATTGTAGCTTTTAGTAAGAGGTATGCACTCCTCTCTTAGCTATGCACTCCCGAAGCCTAGATTGCATATTCTCGATCAAATGCCTCACGTGTTCAGCTGGAATCTCTCCCCAGGCAGTTTTTAACGCATTAATCAACTGCTGCTGGTTGTGGATCTCTTGCTCACTCTCTCTGACCTTTCGTTTCGAAAGATCCCACATATGCTCTTAAGTCCGAATTGTTCGCTGGCCACGGTAACACTTGAATATGAGAGTCTTCCAGTACAGACAGGGTGGCTTGAGCTGTGTGTGCACGAGCATTGTCTTGCATCAGGATGAATCCAGGACCCACTCGCTGTGCAAACGGGATCACATGGGGTCTGATGACATCCCTGATGTAACGCTGTGCAGTTACGCTACCTTCATTCAGAATGGCGAGCTCAATTTTGCCCTGTAAGCTAATCCCACCCCAAATCATTGAGATGGGACCACCGAAATGGTCAACTTCATGGATACAGTCATCCGTAAAACGCTCGCCAGGTCATCTCCACACCCTAATACGCCGATCTTTACAAAGAAATTTCACTTTGCACTCATCCGTAAAGAGCACCATGCCCCACTGGTTTATTCCCGTCCAAATGTTGACGAGAGAACCTTAAACGGTTTGCACGTTGAGCACTGGTCAAAGAAATTCGAACTACTCGTCGTCTTGATCTTTGCTGATCTTCGTGCAACCGATTTCGAATCGTTTGATCACTGACACGGGTACCCGTTGTTAGCCGAAGACGAGCTTGTAAATTCCGAGCCGTCATTGTTCGATTTAGACGAGCACTCAAGCGAATGTATCGGTCTTCCGAAGCAGTTGTAGCCCGAAGTCTACCCGAACCAGGTCTTCTGGCAACAGTGCCCGTCACTTGAAAACGATTCCAAGCATTTTGGATAGCTCTGCGAGAAAAACCCAGCTGCAACCCCACAGAACGCTGCGACTGTCCTTCTTGAAGCAATGTAACGGCTCTGGTTGCAGTAATCGTGTCCAAATGCCTTTGTACTCTTAGAATTGTTCACTCAAAATGATAATTACACAAAAAAAATACGATTCCTTGGTAAAAATTAACGCTTAAGTGATCCCAAATGATCCCGAGCTTAAAACAAAAATCCATAAAAAACATGGGTCGAATAACGATTATTTTTTGCTTTCTCATACAAACCTTGCTTTGGCAACAGTGGACTTTTGTATGGGACGACCAAAATTTTTTCTCGTTTTTCGGCCCATGTTTCTTTTTGAAAGTTGTTCAGTTTCATGGTCTGAGCAAAACACCGAAACTTGGCCAGGGGTCCAAAATAACCCTGTTTATATTGAAATGTTCTAACTAAGCCCTTTCATTTAATACCCAACAAGGCATCATTAATAAATATTTCTTTTTTCATTCCTGACTAAATGTCCTCTAGAGAACGCCAATTCAATTTAAAAATATCAAAAATACACAAAGAGAAGAAAAATTTCAACAAGTCACTGAAACACGCGGTAGCTAAATGTTAAGAGAACGATTTCCGTTTTCTCCATCTATTTAAATATTCCATAGTATTCTGAACCCTTCGACATGTTCTTAACACCTTCGTGGAGCGGCTTAAGGGGCTGATAATAGCTTGCGCTTAGCTAACGTTACACTTGAGCAGGTTTTTAACGAAAAGTGATGAATATATGCCCGTGAAAAAAAAAATGTGTTAATTAAGCATCTTTACAATTATATTATGGCCGACTCCGAAACACGATTAAATATATTTTGTACGCCATAAAAAAATCCAAAGTTACCTCTGCTTTTTGCTTTTAAACCGTTTTTTTAAGTACCCATTAATCTATGATGCCAAAACTTTTATACATTATTCAATAAATTATGCATAATAATATAGCTGTTTTATAATTAATATTATAGGTACAGATTTTGAGAAAAATGCAAAAATTTGCAAAAAACGTAAAACAGCGCGAATCCGCTTCGTTCTAGCACGCGCATTTTGCCCTTTGTAAGAAAGGGAGCTAATTCAGCTCTTATCAGCCCCCTAAGATGAATGAGAGATAGCTTTTCATAGAAAAGGCTACCTACAGGATATTTTAATAGGAGGCCAAGAGTTTGTCACGATGACGTGCGAGAGCACCTCATTATTTAATTTCTGCCCTCTTTGTTCACTCAGCCATTGCCATTTTCATAACATAGTTCCAAATTCGAAACTATCCCCCATCCCCTATATGACAAAATTCGAGACAAAGTTGTAAATGTGTTTCAGTACCTACTTATTTATTTACAAAGTTCACCAATAATTTTCATTTTACAACAACAGCATTAAAATATTAAAAATACACAAGGAGCTAAGAAAATTTTCAACAAATCGCTTACAGTCGTCGACACAGCCACGGTAAGAAAAGAAACTCTAAAAAAAAAAAAAAATTTCTTTATTAAACAAACTTTTCACTGATTAGAAAACCCTGTCTCCCAAACTATATTATCAGCGCAGTGATTCTTCAGGTGTATTCTGTTACATCCTATACTATTGAACGAGTAATATTAAATTTGTAAATATATTTGTATAATATTTATAATCGGTTTCTCGAAAACGGCTCTAATGATTTCGATGAAATTTACTATACAGGGGATTTCGGGGATAAAAATTTTATCTAGCTAGGTCTCATGTCTGGGAAAATTCGTTTTCACCGTTTTTTTAAATTATTTATTTGCGCGTTTTAGTGCGTTTAGGAAACTTACAGCGCCACCTGTTATTGAGTAGCATAGCTTGCTCACCCGATGATATTTTAATTATACAGAGCCAGTATTATATTACTCTGTGACAGAGCATAGCTCGGTCGCCCAGGTACTTTCGTCTTAAATCACCTCAAAAATTACCTAAGCTAATTCACACCCCTTTTCACTTTTGCCACCTACTGTCTTTCTGCCATCTCACCCGCAACGTCAAAAATTTATCCACGAATTAGAAAAACTCGATTTCCGCGGAAGACCTGGTTATTTAGGACCTGCTAATTCCAATCCTGAGACGAGGCACGTTACTTTTGCCACAATTTGAACATTTAGTGACCTTTTAGTTTCTTTTTTTTTAAAGGAAATACGCTACGGTGGAACAACAATAACTTACTGTAGTATGTTTCTTTTGAACTAGTTACAAATTCTATTGTCTTGCTCGTCTGTATATCTATGTAGAGGCCATCTAAGGTGCGTATGCGCATGTATTTGACAACATGATCGATTGATATGACGTAACGAGAGCTGGAGTTGGCTGGAGTATCCGTTTGACACACTGCGCTTGCGATACAGATAGATCATAGAGGATTAAAATCTGAAGGCGGTATTGTTTCATTTTCAGACTTTTTCAATTGTATGAAACAAACGCAAATATGCGAATTATTAAATATTTTCTGAAAAACTTGCTTGTTTTATTTTAAAAACAGGTCAAGGGCGAATTTGACTCGCGCGCCGAGATTTCCAATATACCAACAGTATTTTTAGAAGCAATGAAGTCCATATTTAAGACCGCAAAACTAAATTTGTAGAGATCTAAAAACCTGTGCAACTTAGAAAGATCATTTTTAGGGTTCCGATACCAAAATGGTAAAAAAAGGAACCCTTATGGTGCGACTTTGTCTGTCTGTCTGTCACACCTCTATATCTCAGCAACCACTCATGCTATCGACTTGAAATTTGGAATGGTTTTAGAATATAGTTGCCTAAATAAAATTCAGACCTAAAATTTTTGTTAAAATCGCGTTTTGACTATAGTAGGGGGGATAGGCCGGTTCTGGACCAGCTAGAGGTGATGTGGTGGAAAAACGGTCACCGGGATTCGACCTGGTTCGGTAGCTAATGTGGTCGAGGAACGGCTGCCGTTTGTGAGCTGGCAAAAACAAGTGCGTGCGTGGACCGAAACGATGAATGGCAGGTGCAAATCTAGGTCTACCTGCCCAACTCTGCAAGTTGTTACCGGACAGGGACGGTGATGCGGGCGAGGAAGTGGATGGGGACAGGGACGGGGACGGTGATGCAGGCGAAGAAGCGGATGTGGACAGGGGTAGGGACGGGGACGGGGGAGCGGATGGGGACAGGGACAGGGACGGTGACGGGGATGGGTACGGGGACTGGGACGGGGCGGGCAGGGCCGGGGATGGGTACGGGGACGGTGATGCGGGCGAGGAAGCGGATGGAGACAGGGATGGGGCCAGGGACGGGGATGGGGTAGCGGATGGGGATAGGGACAGGGACGGTGACGGGGATGGGTACGGGGACTGGGACGGGGCGGGCAGGGACGGGGATGGGTACGGGGACGGTGATGCGGGCGAGGAAGCGGATGGGGACAGGGATGGGGCCAGGGACGGGGACGGGGGAGCGGATGGGGACGGAGATTTGTACGGGGACATGGACGGGGACGGTGATGCGGGGTGAGGAAGCGGATGGGGTACAATACGATTGATTACGGCTTCGTTAGCAGTTTTAATTTGCAGACTTTATTTCTGGTTCATTTGCATTGCAATATGTGATGTATTTAACTAGCTGAGAACTTTTTTGGGGTCACCCTCAGAGGACACAGGTGCAGATGCCGACTCATTGTGTTCAAATTTTTACCTGTCGGAATCTTTTTTGTAAGGGCTGTGTAGTGCTTTTATTGCTTGCCCTTACGGAAAGATTAAGTCCAATAAGATAAAAAGCAAGTTACATAAAAAACATTTCAACTCAACGTGTTGGCGATGGATTTCCTATTATTTATATCAGGTAGGTACGCTAAGGACATTAATTTAAAAGCTGATAGTTTACAAGTTATGATATGATGCTAAAAGCAATTAACGGTTGCCAAATCTCATTTAGCACGTCGCTGCAGTCCGTAGGAAAAACATTCAACATGTCAAAGTATAAAAATCAGGTACAAATAGATATGCAGGTACAAATAACATAACCTAACCTAACCTAACCTAAATACCTATAACTTAAAGGGGGCACTATTCCAAATTAATTTACATAAATACGTAACACTACCTATAACCACAATAAAATCATGGAAGAGCAGCTTGTATTTAAAAATACAGAACAAAGATGTCAACAAATAAATTATTCAAGTTCAATATCGCAATTATTCGTAAAAACCATGTCAGAAAAATAAGAAAACTGCTTCAGGAAAATAAAATTATTGAATTACTTAAACAAAAAAAAGGTATTTAAAACTATGTTTATCGCTTTTCGCGCAGAAATAAAAAAAAAAGAAAAACCTATAATCTTGGTGAACTTGCAGACAGATTTATTTAATATTTATGTATGCTACAACTAACGCCGACCGACGAGGATCTGTCGAACTAAATGGCACTCCGCTATCTAAAATAGATTACTCCGTTGATTGAAATATTTCGTACAATGCTTGAAGGTGATATGTATGCTCAAAGGATGGCTAGTTCTGGAGATAATTCAAAGATGGTGCTATTTGAAGCTTCTAGTTTTTATTTCAAAAGTTTTCAAAATTGAATTGTTCGTAAAGGTATTCCTTGGATTATCTTTACAAAATCTGAAAAGAGAAAAACTGTTTTTGATGCGTTTAATTTTTACTGCTTTTTTATTTGAGACTAGGTTTTTTATAAACATTTCACAACTTATTTTCAAATTGCACTATTATTTTTAATAAAAGCAATCCTTGATAGATAGATAGATAAATGCTTTATTATGCACATAACAAAAATATAACTAGTTTGATATAACTAGTTTGTTTTGTTTGTTTCTAGCTTGATATTATTGTTTTAAAAATCATAAGCATCACAAGTTATTTTCAGTAGACTTCAAAACGATAATTTCTATAAAAGTTTATTTCGATTTCGTTTTTATTCGATGTATTATAAATTAATTTTCAAAGCTTCATTATAAAATTCTTTTTCTTAAAAAGTATTCAATGAAATTTATAGTATTACATTCGATCAAGGTTTAATTAGCAGTCGAACTCGTACGTTTTATTAATGGTTGATTTGACTTGCAAAGATTTTTTTTAGGGTCGAGGCCAATCAATGAAATGGCGGGGTGCTACCTGTCCAACTGAGTTCGGTCCATCTAGTCACAATCTAGTCACGATTAAAAAATACCTATCAAAAAGTGTCATCTGATCATGAATTCCTTAGTTGTAGATAAACAATAGAAATACATTTGGAAAGAAAAGTTTTTCTTACTTTGGTATGATATCATTTTGGTCGAAATAATTCTTAAGATGAAATAGTAAATGAGTTTTAAAAACTGCTTTGTTTTAAAACTGCTTTGTTTCTAAATAAAATTTCAATTGCTAAAAATGCAAAAAAAAATATATCAGCATGTATAATATCTTAAGAAAAGAATCTAAGTTACAGTTCTGATTATATTAAACAACAACAAAACAAATGTAAATAGCGAAATATGCAAAATCAACACTAAAAATACCTATAATAAATTATTCACAATGTGTAATTTCAAATACGCGAAACCTCTAGGGTTTTATCCATGTAACTGAATAACTTATTCCAAAGAACATAGTTCGAATTAAGAAAAAAAAAATATTTCCCACAGAAACTGCATCCGCTGATAGCGCATTTTGTATGGGAGTCTAACATATTAAAGCTAGATTTCCTCACTTGACTTTTTAAATTAATACATAAACCGTAACACTTTTCGATGCAACGCGTAAAATTTATTACTTCACATTATGGAAAGAATTATTGATTGTTATAAATAACGGCGAAGTCACGGGTATTTAATAGTTTCCATTCGTTCCAAGTTAGTGAATCTTTGTGTTCGTGTATAAAATGGATGTAATTTATAACATCACGAAGCAGGTAGTTTCAAGCCCAGACTAACCTAACCTAACCACGAAATCAATCACTTTAAACATTTTTCCTCTCAACATTTACTGCTCACCTAAAACCGAGACGGAAAATTTATCTGTAGCTCATAAGTTATCACAATTTACCTCAAACATTTTTCTTTCTACAATTACCTACTGCTAACTTCAAACTCTGAAAACAAAGATGAGATGGACGAATGAACATTTGGTTGCTTTTTGCATGCCAGGCACTAACTTTCAGAACATTTGTGAGTAATCAAACCTAAGTGTTGTTAGTCTTAAACTGTAAACGAACTTTTGAAGGTACGCACTATATTACCCAGTTGCTCTTAACTTCAATCTAGCATAGAACAAAGATGGGGCTGACGATGAACAGAGGTCACTCAGAAGAAGTCTAACACCTCTTGATTATCAACATGCGATTATTACTTCTGAAGTTATTGGAGTCAGGAACTGGCATTTAATGTTAAAATTATTTTAATATACATATGACGACATATCTTATGAAAAAGAACTAAATAATGAGTAAAAGCAAAACTTTACTAAATCACGCGTTTCTGCACGAACAATAGGGTACGTTTCAGAACATTATTCGTAACTTTCAGAACATTATTTCTCCCACATGCAATTTCAAGCCACGACGAAGACATTTCTTGAGTCATACCTGTTTGAACTCATCGCACGTACGTATTTAACAAGTTAACAGTTTTGTAATTACGAAACATGGCGGTACTGACCACGACAGGTTTAGAATTCTAAAGGACGGTTTAAGATTAAAGTATTGAAAGCTCTAATAATTAATAGCAAATTTTTGAAAAATTACTAAATTAAAATATAAAACTAACAATCTCGACTGAATCAAAATATTTGAATTAGTCGTTACAACCAAAACTTTTATGTAAAAGAAAATTATAACAAAACTTATTCAACCAAAACTACATGTCGAGAATAGCTCTACGGCGACCCAGGCGCGGGGCGAGGGACGCGCGGGGAACGGCGGCGGACTGGCGACCGGCCATATTCAATGGACGAATGCTACGCCGAACGTTGATTAATAAGCATCATCTTTTTACATTTTTGTATAAACTTGAAATATACTACTAAAATCATAATTTTGAGTTTGAATAATAAAAGATATAATCCATCGTAAACATTGTGGAGACCACGACGAGATTATACCGAAGAAATAACAAAGCAACCTTCAGAACAAAGGAACCTTTGGATGACGTACTCGATCCCTATCAATCCTGCGGGAAAGGCTGAAACAACGCTGCAACAACATACAGGGAAGTGCGCCAAATCCTTTTTCTTCATATTTCCTTTTTTCCAGCTTTAATTTGCGTTGATAAAGTGGACAGTTTTCGCAAAGTGTTGAAAATACCCACCTTGCAAATTGTAAAAAATCATAAATTTTTCGTATTTTTACGTATTTCCATAAATTTGATATTTAAATTTTATCTACACAATAAATATACAAACATCCAATAGCCCATTTTATGTATTTCCACGTCCTTTCATAAAAAAAAGACGTCTCTGTCACGAACATCGGGAGGTACTTTATATTTTATCAAGCAAAACCCA
The DNA here is from genome assembly GCA_947532105.1 of Athrips mouffetella. Taxonomy (NCBI): domain Eukaryota; kingdom Metazoa; phylum Arthropoda; class Insecta; order Lepidoptera; family Gelechiidae; genus Athrips; species Athrips mouffetella. Next base: position 15,695,389 of record OX383974.1, read on the forward strand.
TCATATTAACTTTAAGATCATAGTTACACGAATATAATTTAATAGTTTTATTATAATTTTGCTTGTTTTCCTAATTTCCAGTAATTCTCACTAAATTTCCGCGTCAAGCGGGTGAAACTTGTTCATAAGCGGAGCGGAATTGACCGACGGCCGGTGCCGACCGACGTGTCGAGTACTAGTGAGTCACGGCAGCTACCGCGCGGTTGCCCGCTGCGCTCAAAGAATAAATACCGGCCTTATTGGAATGTTTTCCGTCGCAGCGTGGTATCAGGTTGTATTCATTGCTTGATTTTTATTAGTGCGTTATTGATTATATATTGTATTGTTACGTGTTGTAAATTGTTTGCGCTTATAAAACACATATAAAATGAGTGAATTTAGTGAGCTAACCAAGCAAAGAGGTACAGTGCGTGGCCGTTTAACATTATTCGAGAAATATTTAACACCTTTATTGAAAGTACCGCCGGATACGGTCACAAACCTTCAGTTTAATGAATTAAAATTACGTGTAAACAAATTGCAAGAAATATCGTATTCCTTTGATGAAATTCAGGCAAAAATTGAGCAGTTAGAGGAAATTAAAATTGAGGAACAACTTAACGAAAGAGAAGCTACGGAAAATAAATTATTTCTTCTGTCTGCTCAAGCGCAAGAACTTCTTGATTCCTGGAAGGTTCCTAAAAACAGGGAAGAAATTCCTAAAAGTTCCAACTGCAACTTAAAATTACCTCCCATTCAGATTCCTCCGTTTGACGGCAACCCAAACAAATGGCTGGAATTTCGTGACATGTTTTTATCGTTAATTCATAACAGCGATGATATTGATGACGTAAATAAATTACATTACCTAAAAACTTACCTTCTAGGTACAGCAAAACACGTCATCAGTTCCGTCGCCGTTACGAAAAAAAATTATCCAATTGCTTGGAGTTTATTGTGTGAAAGATATGACAAAAAACGTCTACTTATCAATGAACATCTAAAGTGCTTATTTTCAATTGATAAAATGAATAAGGAGTCAGATACGGGTATTCGTAACTTGATTGATACTTTTTCAAAGAACTTAAGTGCGTTAAAAGGTCTAGGTGAGAAAACTGATGAGTGGGATACTCTCATTATTTACATAGCATCAGCAAAGTTGGATGCCGTGACCTTGGGAAAGTGGGAAGAGTTTCGGAGCAACGAGGATTCACCTTCACTGGAAGATTTTTACTCTTTTTTGCGTCTTAGGGCAGATGTTTTAGAAACAGTCAGCGCAGGTAAAACATCTTCATCTTCAAATAATAATAATAGAAAAGAAAAACGACAAAGTTTCTCTAAATCAAGTTCTTTTGTTGCTGCTACCGGAAACGCCACCTATCCTACTAAAAAAAATTGTATTTATTGTTCAATGGATCACAAGTTACACGAATGTTTAAAATTTCAATCTTTACCTTTAGAAGAACGTAATGCTAAAGTTAACCATTGGAAGCTGTGTGGTAATTGCTTACGTGGTGGGCATCAGTCTTACCAATGTAGATTGAGTGGTTGCAGAATCTGTAACAGAAAACACAGCACTTTATTACATAAATCGAATTCTCAACAATCATTACTGCAACTACCATTACTACAACAGCCGTCACCACAACAAACGTCACTACAACAACAATTTGTACAACAACAACCATCTGTACAACTACAACCATTTGTACAGCAACAACAACCACCTGTACAACAACAACAACCTGTACAACAACAACAACCTGTACAACAACAACAACAACCTGTACAACAACAACAACCTGTACAACAACAACAACCTGTACAACAACAACAACAACCTGTACAGCGACGACAACCTATACATCAACAACAACAACAACAAACTAACTCTACTGCTTTATTTACATCATATCCTATGCAAAATGAAACTAGAATGGAAGTGAATTCAAATGAAATTCCTTTATAGTCCTTGAGCCCGTGACAAAATCACTTACCTGTCATGAGAACATCTTAAGATGTATGGCAACAGATCGGCAAAGTGGTGCTGAGCAAGAATCAGTTACATTTGGCATCCGAAATTTGCCGGAAGTCCGAGAATTTCTTCCACTTCCGGTCAAAATTTGGGGGTGCAATTTACGTGTCATGAGAACACTCTGAAACCCTCGGCAACATGTAGTCCTTCATTGACAGAGTAGAAAAATACAAGTCTGCCAGTTCCTAGTTTGCCGGAAGTACTTGGTGGACGGTCTCAAAGGATGGCCGCCACCCAGTAAACAAATCCAAGTTTTTTACTATAAAATTAAATACGTATTAATAATCGTGCAAGTCTGCTACGGCTATGGTTTTTTAGTTACACTAGTCATCGTAACTGAGTACTCCAAGGGTCTGATGATGACCAGCTATCAAGCAACTGGATCTGAGGGCCAACTACACCCAAGTGCTCCAGATTTGGACTAAAATGCATTGTAGGTGGCTGCCGTTCCTAGAATTGCTGGCTCGAGAGTCTGATGATGACCAGCTGTCAAGCAACTGGATCTAAGGACCAACTACACCCAAGAGCTCCAGATTTCGACTTAAATGCTTTGTAGGTTGCTGCCGTTCCTGGACCTTCTGGCTCGAGGGTCTGATGATGACCAGCTATCAAAAAAGATTAATTTTTATTGACAATTAGGTATCATAAACAAGCTTAGCTTACCTTCATATGCCCAGCCTTTGGAATCGAACGGTCAAAATTTTCTTAACCTTAATAGGGCTCATCATCAAATCATCCCCTTTTTTACCCCCTTGAATAGTGGTTTTTAAGAAATGCTTAAACACATGTTTCTTTATTTTCTACAAAAAGCTTAAAGTCAAATTTGTGTGATTCTAACTCAAGAAACAAAGGACTTTCATACAAATTTTCATCCCTTATTTCACCCCTTTAGGGGATGAATTTTGAAGAATTCTAAAACATGTACTTTCTTATTCTTTACCAAGAGCTCAGACCCAAATTTCTATAATTCTACCTTTAAAAAACCGGCCAAGTGCGAGTCGGACTCGCGCCCTAAGGGTTCCGTACTTATCTACCATATGATATACTAAAAGCTTTTGCTCTTTCCATCCATCCATCCATCCAACTTGACCCCTCTTTTATATAAAAGTTCTTGAAACGGGGGCTCACCTTAATTGGTTACTATTAGTTGTGTGAAAAATTGAAATATTTAATGATTTTAGACTTTTCCGTTTATTTGTACTGTGAGACCTAGCTTCTTGGCAAATTTCATAATTTTAGGTCAACGGGAAGTACCCTGTAGGTTTTGCATTTTTGCATAAACGTATGGAGATAAGGACATAAAAAGCCATATCTTTTGATTGCGTCGTTGTACAGAATTGAAATTTTCAGATCTTGTGAGGTCTATGGACCTTAATATTCGTTATCAATTTCAACCTGATACCTCTTCTCGTTCGTGAGAAAAAGGGTCTTGACAGACAGACAGACGGACAACAAAGTGATCCTATAAGGGTTCCGTTTTTTTAATTTGAAGTACGGTACCCTAAAAAGAGCGGTACAAAGTCCAACGGCACGGAACCCTAAAAATGAAAGACATACATCAACATACGGAAAAAAATCCCCCCTTCAAGGGTGATTTTAAAAAAATGCTTAAACGCCTGTTTCTATATTTTTTACCAAAAGCTTAAATTCAAAATTGTGTGAATCTAGCTCAAGAAACAAAGGACTTTCATACAAACTTTCATCCCTTATTTCACCCCTTTAGAAGACTTGGGAGACGAATTTTCCAAAATCCTTTCTTAGTGGGTGGTTTTGAAGTGCAAAAAACCTGTGTAAAAAAATTCAGATCTGTAGCTATAGCGGTTACAACTCGGCGTTGATGAATCAGTCAGTCAGGACAAGCAATTTTATATATTTAGATTTAGTAGTTCCAGTTATAATTAAGTTCACAATTTAATTGAGTAGTCCTCAAGTTTGAATAGAACCATTTTCTTGGATGCTGGTCAGTATCAGACCCTCGAGCCAGCAGGTCCAGGAACGGCAGCCACCTACAAAGCATTTGAGTCGAAATCTGGAGCTCTTGGGTATAGTTCGTCCTTAGATCCAGTTGCTTGACAGCTGGTCATCATCAGACTCTCGAGCCAGCAAGTCTAGGAATGGCAGCCACCTACAATGCATTTTAGTCCAAATCTGGAGCTCTTGGGTGTAGTTGGCCCTCAGATCCAGTTGCTTGATAGCTGGTCATTATCAGACCCTCGAGCCAGCAGGTCCAGGAACGGCAGCCACCTACAAAGTATTTGAGTTGAAATCTGGAGCTCTAAGGTGTAGTTGGTCCTTAGATCCAGTTGCTTGACAGCTGGTCATCATCAGACTCTCGAGCCAGCAAGTCTAGGAACGGCAGCCACCTACAATGCATTTTAGTCCAAATCTGGAGCACTTGGGTGTAGTTGGCCCTCAGATCCAGTTGCTTGATAGCTGGTCATCATTAGACCCTCGGGGTACTCAGTTACGATGACTAGTGAAGCAAAAAACCATAGCCGTAGCAGACTAGCACGATCATTAATACGTATTTAATTTTATAGTAAAAAACTTGGATCAGTTTACTGGGTGGTGGCCATCCTTTGAGACCGTCTACCAAGTACTTCCGGCAAACTAGGAACTGGCAGACTTGTATTTTTCTACTCTGTCAATGAAGGACTACATGTTGCCGAGGGTTTCAGAGTGTTCTCATGACACGTAACTTGCACCCCCAAATTTTGACCGGAAGTGGAAGAAATTCTCGGACTTCCGGCAAATTTCGGATGCCAAATGTAACTGATTCTTGCTCAGCACCACTTTGCCGATCTGTTGCCATACATCTTAAGATGTTCTCATGACAGGTAACTGATTTTGTCACGGGCTCAAGGACTATTACCATCTACAACAATGTCTGCTGCTACTTCATATCATGCTCTTCTTTCTACAGCGTTAGTCGAAGTAAAGAGCAACGGTACTCGTTTCACTCTGCGGGCGTTATTGGACAGTGGTAGCCAGTCATCGTTTATTAGTGAAGCAGCTCAAAAACGAATTGGGTGTGCCAAATTGCGTAACACTATTCAGTGTGTGTCTGGTTTAAACAACAATACAATAAATATTACTGAACATTGCAATTTAAAATTAGGATCATTATGTAAAGCATTCAGCACCTCTGTGAAATGTTTCATTTTACCCCACATCACTGACAAATTACCCCATACGTACATTCCTATCAATGAATTGAATATTCCAAGCAATGTTAAATTAGCTGATCCTGAATTTTATCAGCCAGGCGAAATTGATTTGCTCTTAGGAGCTGACATATTTTGGGACTTGATTGGTACAGGTAGATACAAATTAGGGTTCAGCAAACCAATTTTACAAGAAACCGAATTAGGTTGGGTCGTGTGTGGTCCGATGGGGGGGAACACCAATATTCAGCCAGAAAAAATACAATGCAATTTTAGTCAAGAAATCAAACAACAATTGACCAAATTCTGGGAGCTAGATGATTTGCCTCCTACTAAATTTGAGTCCAAGGATAATGATTTCTGCGAGAAACTGTTTACTGACACTACTCGCCGCGATAAAAATGGTAGGTTTTGCGTTCAGATTCCTCTTCGGGAAACACCGTACGCTCTCGGTGATTCTTATAATATGGCTGAAAAACGATTGCTTCAAATCGAAAGGAAAATGAAACGTGATCCTATTTTAAAACAAGAATATACTAAGTTTATCAATGAATATGAATCTTTAGGACATTCAAGTGAGGTACCTAGACCTGGATTTGGCTGCTATTTAGCACACCACGCAGTAATTCGAGAACAAAGCGACACAACAAGATTAAGGGTCGTTTTTGACGCGTCAGCGCAAACGACATCCGGTAAAAGTTTCAATGACATCCAATACGTAGGTCCAGTCGTACAAGACGACCTGTTTTCAATCTTAACTAGATTCAGACAGCATAAATACGTTGTTTCGGCTGACGTAGAAAAAATGTATCGTCAGATACTAGTAGATCCGATGCAACGCCATTTGCAAATGATTCTTTGGCGTGACGAAGAATCTTCGTCCAATAAAATATTTCAATTAAACACCGTTACGTACGGTACGGCATCAGCGCCTTTTCTAAGCACTAGATGTTTGCTACAGCTGTCAAAGGATTGTACTGATCCTGATATTGCACAGTTAATTAAAGAAGATTTCTATGTCGATGATTTTTTAACTGGAGCTCAATCTAAGAAGGAACTACATCATATAGTGGCTTCAGTTACAAATATATTAAATTCAGCTTGCTTTCCATTACGTAAATTTCGTACTAACGCACCTTCAATATTCAAAGATAATGATGCAATTTTAGCACCAAAGGATCTCGATTTATGTTCACAATCAAGTGCGTTAGGTTTGAAGTGGCATCCTACAGAGGATGTCTTTGAATTTCCAGTTAAAATCGAATCTCCATCTCGCGTAACAAAGAGATCAATCCTATCAAGCTCAGCTAAGTTGTTTGACCCTTTAGGATTGCTCGGTTTATGCACAATTACTCCCAAAATTATTCTTCAAAAACTGTGGCTCACAAAGTTAGAATGGGATGACTTTATCCAACCTGAGGTAGAAAAGATGTGGAATAATTTTGTCTTGAGTTTAAACACACTTGCTAACATTCAAGTACCAAGATGTGTCATCGTAGATAACCCAATTGCTATAGAGATTCATTCATTTTCAGATGCATCACAGGTTGCATATGCAGCTTGTACTTATATACGTTCAACTGACATAACCGGTAACATTTTGGTCAGACTTCTTTGTGCAAAAACAAAGGTGGCTCCATTAAAGTCTGTATCAATTCCGCGTTTAGAGCTTTGCGCTGCTCTATTAGCAGCTCGATTATGTTCGAAAGTAACTAAAGCCCTTCGCTGTGAAATTTCAAAGATTGTATATTGGACTGATTCTACAGTCGTATTAAGCTGGTTGTCCACTCAGCCCTGTGAGCTCCAAACATTTGTAGCTAATAGAGTTAGCGAAATACAAAGCCTTACTGCAGCAAACTCATGGAGGCATGTACCAGGCCAGGAAAATCCGGCTGACATGGCTTCAAGAGGCTTAGATCCAAAAAACATGAACAAGGCCACACTTTGGTGGAATGGGCCTGATTTTTTGGAACTTGATTCAGAACACTGGCCAAAGAGTTTCACTCCAATTGATGATGTACCTGAAAGGAAAACTTATCCTAAACCTACACCTAAAACTACTACACTTAACACAACTACAACATGCACTACACAAACTAAAATCCCTAACGCTAATTCTACAACAACAAATCAAAGTCTGATTATTAATTTTGAAAAATACTCAAAGTTACTTACCTTACAAAGAACTTTTGCTTATGTTCTGCGTTTCGTGCAGAATTTGCGTCATCCAAATGCCAAAGAGACTGGCCCTCTAACCTGTAAAGAAATGGAAACGTCATTAAATCACTTAATTAAACTACATCAAATGGAATGTTTTCCTAATGAGATCAAAACATTATCAAACGGAAAAAGCTTACCAAATAAATCTCATATCTTGTCTTTAAATCCATTTGTTGATGAACTCGGCGTACTCCGTGTAGGTGGTCGAATTCAAAATTCTTCTGAAAACTTGTCAAAGAAACATCCTGCAATATTAGAGTCTAATCACAATTTTACCAAATTGCTTTTCTTGCATGAACACCATGCTCTTTTACATGGCGGACCGCAGTTAATTTTAAGCAATTTACGAGAACGTTACTGGCCCCTAAGAGGAAAAATTTTAGCAAAAAAGACAGTCAACAACTGCATTAAGTGCAAAATTTTAAAGGCTAATAATGTAAACCCAATAATGGGAAACTTACCGGCTCCTCGAGTGACTCCGAATCTTCCATTCCAGGTAAGCGGCGTCGATTTTGCTGGTCCCTTTTATATTACCGACCGAAAAGGTCGTGGATGTCGTATTACTAAGTGTTACTTGTGCCTTTTTGTTTGCTTGGCTACTAAAGCCTTGCACTTAGAGCTCGCTAGTGATCTCTCTACTAATGTTTTTATGCTTTGCTTACGGCGTTTTATCTCACGCAGAGGAAAACCTAGCGAGTTGTACTGCGACAATGGTACGAATTTTGTAGGCGCAAATAATGAAATCGCAAACTTTTTAAAGTCAAGCAATGAAGACATTTCTTCTTTCAGCGCCAACGAAGGCATAAATTTCAGGTTTTCACCCGCTTACGCCCCTAATTTTGGAGGTCTTTGGGAAGCTGGCGTGAAGGCCGCCAAATTCCATATTACTAGGATTCTAGGTAATCAACACCTAACATTCGAGTAACACGTTATTTACTCAAATTGAAGCCATCCTCAACTCCAGACCCTTGACTCCTCTCTCCACAGATCCAAATGATTTTGATCCTTTAACTCCTGGCCACTTCCTCATTGGCAGAGCTCTGACTTCATTACCATCTCCAGCCTTAATGCACGTCAAGAACGTAACCCGCTACGAATTCATCGAGAAGATGCGACAAGTATTTTGGCAACGCTGGCGTCATGAGTACCTGAGCAAAATACAGCAAAGGACAAAATGGAAGGTGAACCAGAAAGGACTGCAAGTAGGAGATATGGTTGTTCTTAAGGATACAAATTTGCCTCCTCTCAAATGGCAGATGGGGCGTATTACCAAACTATACCCTGGCTCTGACGGAGTTTCAAGAGTGGCAGATGTAACCACTAAGAAGGGGATCTTTCGTCGAGCGCTGAATAAGCTTGTTCCTCTCCTGCATTCTGATGACGACGATCCTTCTACTACTCGAGAGCCCAAGGACTTCGAGGGGGGGGAAGATGTCGAGAATAGCTCTAAGGCGACCCAGGCGCGGGGCGAGGGACGCGCGGGGAACGGCGGCGGACTGGCGACCGGCCATATTCAATGGACGAATGCTACGCCGAACGTTGATTAATAAGCATCATCTTTTTACATTTTTGTATAAACTTGAAATATACTACTAAAATCATAATTTTGAGTTTGAATAATAAAAGATATAATCCATCGTAAACACTACAAACGAAATTACAAATAAAAATATTTGAATGAACTATTACAACACAACGTTTATGAAAAAAAAAATAAAAAAAAATGTTAAAAAAAACACTCAAATCAAAATCTCAATTACAATTTCTAAATAAAATGTTTAAAAGTAAACGTCTCGAAAACTCGTTTTTAAAAATACTTACAGATTTTTCTTCATATAAATTATCAATTTGAAACTTAAATCAAAATTGTACTATAGTATTGAAAGTTAAGATTTTTTTTTATGGTATGAACAGTATGAATCAAAAATAGTTTATTAAAACTTTTTAAATGAAAATCTTAAAATCAAAAATACTTTATTGACAATTACTAAGCTAAGACTTAAACCAATAATATTTAAAGGAATACTTTTATAAAAAAGAATTGCAAAAAAAAATGTTGCTGGAAAGATAACTTGACATAAAAATAAATTTTCATAATCTCATGTTGAATATGTTAAAAAAAAAATACGAAATGAAATCTTTATTGACAATTTCTTAGCTAAAATTTAAAAAAATATAAATTTCATTGAATACTTTTTAGGAAAAAGAATTTTATTTTTGAATAAAAAACGAAATCGGAAAACTTTTATGGTCATAGAAATTATCGTTTTGAAGTCTATTAAAAATAACTATGATTTTCAAAACAATAATATCAAGGATAGCTTTTGTGATGAAGAATAATGCAACTTTAAAAAATAATATGTGAAACGCTTTTGGGAAGGAAACCAAAAAAAACTAAAACTTAAAAATCTCAAATCAAAAAGATGTAAAAATTTTACGTATCGAAATCTATTTTTATTTTCAGATTTTATAAAGATAATTCAAGGAATACCTTTACGAACAATTAAATTTTGAAAACTTTCGGAATAAAAACAAAAAGCTTTAAAACTAAATAATCTTTTAAAATCTCAAATAAAAAAGTTTAAAAATTAAATTTGTCGAAAACTCGTTTAGCAATTTACTAAGATATTTAAAACTATAATGTTTCGAAGAAAATTTTATGACAAAAGAAAATATTGCTATAAAAATGTAACAAGCAAGACTTACAAACATAACAAAAAAAAATGATTCCCCATCCGCTCCCCCGTCCCCGTCCCTGGCCCCATCCCTGTCCCCATCCGCTTCCTCGCCCGCATCACCGTCCCCGTACCCATCCCCGTCCCTGCCCGCCCCGTCCCAGTCCCCGTACCCATCCCCGTCACCGTCCCTGTCCCTGTCCCCATCCGCTACCCCATCCCCGTCCCTGGCCCCATCCCTGTCTCCATCCGCTTCCTCGCCCGCATCACCGTCCCCGTACCCATCCCCGGCCCTGCCCGCCCCGTCCCAGTCCCCGTACCCATCCCCGTCACCGTCCCTGTCCCTGTCCCCATCCGCTCCCCCGTCCCCGTCCCTACCCCTGTCCACATCCGCTTCTTCGCCTGCATCACCGTCCCCGTCCCTGTCCCCATCCACTTCCTCGCCCGCATCACCGTCCCTGTCCGGTAACAACTTGCAGAGTTGGGCAGGTAGACCTAGATTTGCACCTGCCATTCATCGTTTCGGTCCACGCACGCACTTGTTTTTGCCAGCTCACAAACGGCAGCCGTTCCTCGACCACATTAGCTACCGAACCAGGTCGAATCCCGGTGACCGTTTTTCGACCACATCACCTCTAGCTGGTCCAGAACCGGCCTTTCCCCCCTACTATAGTCAAAACCCGATTTTAACAAAAATTTTAGGTCTGAATTTTATTTGATGAGCTTTTTTTTAGAAACTGGTCAAAAAAGTGGGCCACAAACGGCAGCCGTTCCTCGACCACATTAGCTACCGAACCAGGTCGAATCCCGGTGACCGACTTTGGACCACATCACCTCTAGCTGGTCCAGAACCAGCCTATCCCCCCTACTATAGTCAAAACGCGATTTTAACAAAAATTTTAGGTCTGAATTTTATTTGATGAGCTTTTTTTTAGAAACTGGTCAAAAAAGTGGCTCACAAACGGCAGCCGTTCCTCGACCACATTAGCTACCGAACCAGGTCGAATCCCGGTGACCGACTTTGGACCACATCACCTCTAGCTGGTCCAGAACCGGCCTATCCCCCCTACTATAGTCAAAACGCGATTTTAACAAAAATTTTAGGTCTGAATTTTATTTGATGAGCTTTTTTTTAGAAACTGGTCAAAAAAGTGGGCCACAAACGGCAGCCGTTCCTCGACCACATTAGCTACCGAACCAGGTCGAATCCCGGTGACCGACTTTGGACCACATCACCTCTAGCTGGTCCAGAACCAGCCTATCCCCCCTACTATAGTCAAAACGCGATTTTAACAAAAATTTTAGGTCTGAATTTTATTTGATGAGCTTTTTTTTAGAAACTGGTCAAAAAAGTGGCTCACAAACGGCAGCCGTTCCTCGACCACATTAGCTACCGAACCAGGTTGAATCCCGGTGACCGACTTTGGACCACATCACCTCTAGCTGGTCCAGAACCGGCCTATCCCCCCTACTATAGTCAAAACGCGATTTTAACAAAAATTTTAGGTCTGAATTTTATTTGATGAGCTTTTTTTTAGAAACTGGTCAAAAAAGTGGGCCACAAACGGCAGCCGTTCCTCGACCACATTAGCTACCGAACCAGGTCGAATCCCGGTGACCGACTTTGGACCACATCACCTCTAGCTGGTCCAGAACCAGCCTATCCCCCCTACTATAGTCAAAACGCGATTTTAACAAAAATTTTAGGTCTGAATTTTATTTGATGAGCTTTTTTTTAGAAACTGGTCAAAAAAAAGGCTCACAAACGGCAGCCGTTCCTCGACCACATTAGCTACCGAACCAGGTCGAATCCCGGTGACCGACTTTGGACCACATCACCTCTAGCTGGTCCAGAACCGGCCTATCCCCCCTACTATAGTCAAAACGCGATTTTAACAAAAATTTTAGGTCTGAATTTTATTTGATGAGCTTTTTTTTAGAAACTGGTCAAAAAAGTGGGCCACAAACGGCAGCCGTTCCTCGACCACATTAGCTACCGAACCAGGTCGAATCCCGGTGACCGACTTTGGACCACATCACCTCTAGCTGGTCCAGAACCAGCCTATCCCCCCTACTATAGTCAAAACGCGATTTTAACAAAAATTTTAGGTCTGAATTTTATTTGATGAGCTTTTTTTTAGAAACTGGTAAAAAAGTGGCTCACAAACGGCAGCCGTTCCTCGACCACATTAGCTACCGAACCAGGTTGAATCCCGGTGACCGACTTTGGACCACATCACCTCTAGCTGGTCCAGAACCGGCCTATCCCCCCTACTATAGTCAAAACGCGATTTTAACAAAAATTTTAGGTCTGAATTTTATTTGATGAGCTTTTTTTTAGAAACTGGTCAAAAAGTGGGCCACAAACGGCAGCCGTTCCTCGACCACATTAGCTACCGAACCAGGTCGAATCCCGGTGACCGACTTTGGACCACATCACCTCTAGCTGGTCCAGAACCAGCCTATCCCCCCTACTATAGTCAAAACGCGATTTTAACAAAAATTTTAGGTCTGAATTTTATTTGATGAGCTTTTTTTTAGAAACTGGTCAAAAAAGTGGCTCACAAACGGCAGCCGTTCCTCGACCACATTAGCTACCGAACCAGGCCGAATCCCGGTGACTGACTTTGGACCACATCACCTCTAGCTGGTCCAGAACCGGCCTATCCCCCCTACTATAGTCAAAACGCGATTTTAACAAAAATTTTAGGTCTGAATTTTATTTGATGAGCTTTTTTTTAGAAACTGGTCAAAAAAGTGGGCCACAAACGGCAGCCGTTCCTCGACCACATTAGCTACCGAACCAGGTCGAATCCCGGTGACCGACTTTGGACCACATCACCTCTAGCTGGTCCAGAACCAGCCTATCCCCCCTACTATAGTCAAAACGCGATTTTAACAAAAATTTTAGGTCTGAATTTTATTTGATGAGCTTTTTTTTAGAAACTGGTCAAAAAAGTGGCTCACAAACGGCAGCCGTTCCTCGACCACATTAGCTACCGAACCAGGTTGAATCCCGGTGACCGACTTTGGACCACATCACCTCTAGCTGGTCCAGAACCGGCCTATCCCCCCTACTATAGTCAAAACGCGATTTTAACAAAAATTTTAGGTCTGAATTTTATTTGATGAGCTTTTTTTTAGAAACTGGTCAAAAAAGTGGGCCACAAACGGCAGCCGTTCCTCGACCACATTAGCTACCGAACCAGGTCGAATCCCGGTGACCGACTTTGGACCACATCACCTCTAGCTGGTCCAGAACCAGCCTATCCCCCCTACTATAGTCAAAACGCGATTTTAACAAAAATTTTAGGTCTGAATTTTATTTGATGAGCTTTTTTTTAGAAACTGGTCAAAAAAGTGGCTCACAAACGGCAGCCGTTCCTCGACCACATTAGCTACCGAACCAGGTTGAATCCCGGTGACCGACTTTGGACCACATCACCTCTAGCTGGTCCAGAACCGGCCTATCCCCCCTACTATAGTCAAAACGCGATTTTAACAAAAATTTTAGGTCTGAATTTTATTTGATGAGCTTTTTTTTAGAAACTGGTCAAAAAAGTGGGCCACAAACGGCAGCCGTTCCTCGACCACATTAGCTACCGAACCAGGTCGAATCCCGGTGACCGACTTTGGACCACATCACTTCTAGCTGGTCCAGAACCAGCCTATCCCCCCTACTATAGTCAAAACGCGATTTTAACAAAAATTTTAGGTCTGAATTTTATTTGATGAGCTTTTTTTTAGAAACTGGTAAAAAAGTGGCTCACAAACGGCAGCCGTTCCTCGACCACATTAGCTACCGAACCAGGTTGAATCCCGGTGACCGACTTTGGACCACATCACCTCTAGCTGGTCCAGAACCGGCCTATCCCCCCTACTATAGTCAAAACGCGATTTTAACAAAAATTTTAGGTCTGAATTTTATTTGATGAGCTTTTTTTTAGAAACTGGTCAAAAAGTGGGCCACAAACGGCAGCCGTTCCTCGACCACATTAGCTACCGAACCAGGTCGAATCCCGGTGACCGACTTTGGACCACATCACCTCTAGCTGGTCCAGAACCAGCCTATCCCCCCTACTATAGTCAAAACGCGATTTTAACAAAAATTTTAGGTCTGAATTTTATTTGATGAGCTTTTTTTTAGAAACTGGTCAAAAAAGTGGCTCACAAACGGCAGCCGTTCCTCGACCACATTAGCTACCGAACCAGGTCGAATCCCGGTGACCGACTTTGGACCACATCACCTCTAGCTGGTCCAGAACCGGCCTATCCCCCCTACTTTATATTTTTCCTTTCGCAAACTTAAAAAAAACTAAACTAAACTTCGGAGATAAGAGGCGAATTAGTGTAGGCAACGAAGCAGTTGACCCCAACATAATTCTTTCAGGCAGATTTTATTTGACAGGATGATAAAGAATCATGAATTAAATCTAAATTCAAAATATCCAAAAAAAAATCTACAAAAAAATTTTTTCATACATTTTTTGTAATTGTTGTGTGGAAAAAGTAAAAGTACCGATTTTTTTTTTTTGACTTTTATAGAAGGTTTATCTCATATAGTGTAATACCCTAGCAAATTTTCATCGACTGATGATTTAATGCGGGGGTCTTCATACAACGATCCGCTTCGTTGCCTAGACTAATGGTATTTTTTATACATTTTGCATCATAACTTGAAAACTAGTAGTCGTAAAAAATACAAAAGTCTATTTTGGAATGTACAAGTAAAGCCCTTTCCTATGATAATCCCCACTTGTTCTAATAACGATTTTTTTTATTTTGCCCCCTTATTTGAGCCCCCTTTACAATAACAAGATATATTTTTTTATAATTTTGTTTGCAGTATAGTTGGGCAGTCATATTCTAAAACTTTTGCATATTTCAAGACAATATCATAAGTGGTTGCTGAGATGAGAAAGGTTAATTTATTTCTTTATAAAACTTAGTCTAATTACATAATAACTTAGCCTAAATATTAATACGAACACGAATTAAGCCCGAGTCACACTGAGGCGGTAGCGGAAGCGTTCCGGGGGCGGTATTTTTTGTAAAGTATGAGTTCTTATGCACCCTGTCATATTGAAAAGCGGTCGCGGCGGTATTTTGTTCCCGCCAAACCGCCCCCGGACCGTTTTCGCAATCATACCGCCTCTGTGTGACTTGGGCTTTAATAATGACGAAGATACCTAAATAGTTTACTATTATTTAATCTGTGCCTAAACTAAGTAACCTAATACGCGGGTACCACTTGTCATAACAAATCAGTCCTTGAGTGAAAGTAAGTAAATTAAAATAAAGCTACAAATTGATAGATTAAAATAACAATATAAAATAAGCTTAAACTTATTACTAAACATACGAGTATATAAACAGGTGTAACGGACAGACGGACCATTTTGGTTCGGAACCCTAAACATATACTTATACATTTGTGTTCTAAACTTTTAGAAAAATTGCTATTTTTGTTTAGAAGGGGCTAATTATATAAAAAATTCAAGTTACGAAATTTTGACAAAAACTGTTAGAAATAGGTAATATTAAAACTAACAGGTATACTCGTACTGGGCTATAGATCAAGCATATTCCTAGTGGATTTTATGTGCTGGGCTTAAGTATCAGAATTCAGTAAAAGTGTTTTGATCCGTCTGTAACTCAGTTCTCTCCGCCAGATGTTCTAGTTTCTCGTACGACACGACTTCGGCCAATGGCCGAAACAAGGGATGTGGTTATTTATTATTTATTTATTAAATTATTACACTTAATAAATATTAAAAATACAATAAAACAATGCCCCGCAAAACTGTTTCAACAGTTTGACTGCGGGAAAGAAGATATAAGAAATAAAAGTCAAAGATACAACTGATAGGTTACGTAACTAGTTACTGTAAGTATTATACAGGGAGTTTATCTAACAGATACTTCTTTAGACGGCTCTTAAATTTTTTCTTACATGGCTCGAGGCGGATGTCCTCGGGCAAACGGTTTAAAAAATATGGTATACGTTTTTTCAGGGTTCTGTCACCATAGTAATTATGAACTCTAGGCACCTCGAATTTTCCCGTGGACATCGATCTCGTGCCATGGCTATGACATAACTGTTTTAACTGCTGTAGGTTACGCTCTTGATTGTTTACAGCTAAAAGGTATTTATGTTTTAAGCTTACCGGTAAGATTTTACAAATTTTAAACAATTTTCGATAGTCGCCTTTACATTGATTTTTAGTTTTGTTACTAACTAGTAGTTTTAGGAATCTTACTTGCAGTGACTCAAGTTTCTCTATGTACGTTTTAAAGGTAAGGCCGTAACAATCAAGAGCGTAACCCAGTATTGAATCTACTAATGAGAAGTATAAACACTTAAGTGTACTAATGGGGACCTTAAAGCTTAAATGGTAGAATTTCCCAAGCAATATTCTTAACTTATTACAAATATAATCAATATGATAAGACCAGGAAAAGCTAACATCGATTTTAACACCAAGGTAGGTTACGCAGTTTACTCTTTCAATGGGTAAGCATTGGCAGCCAGATAAATTTTTATGGTAACATGAAAAGCTATGAGTGAACATGGGAGGTGGAGTTTCTGTAAGACACAAATAAGGTGAGTGGATTATAAGAAGCTTTGTTTTATCTGTGTTTAAAATGATGCCATTATCGTGCGACCACTTAACGACCGCATCTATATCCTGCTGGACTAAGTGACACGCATCGGCAAGGCTAGTACCGGCACGGAGTGTGCACAGGTCGTCTGCAAACATGTAGGATGAGCAGTGTCGTATGACTCCACATAAACGGTTTACATGCATTAGATAGCACACTGGACCGCATCCTGATCCCTGTGGCACTCCGTTAAAGTAACTTGGCCTAGGCCTCTGCCTCTTTTCCCTTAATTTTTTTTTCTATGACATTTTTAAAGAAACTGACGTGTCGTATCAGGTGTCCAATCATCTTTCCTCTTCTATTCTATATCGTTTTAGATCTTCCTCTATAGTCCAGTCAATCTACGAAAGTTTGTATGGAGAGGGTTGCATTAAATACACTTTAGGGGATAATTTATTAAATTACCAATAAAAAAAAAACAATAAATAAATAAAAAATAAATACAAAATAAATAAATAAATAAATAAATAACAATAAATAAAAACATTAAAAAATTTGAAACCACACTAATCCCCGACATAACGTTGATATTCTAAAAACCAGTATAAGGTGAACTCAACCTGTGAAATATTTACCATGTAGCACATGTCAGCTTACGAGTATACTGGTACTTTTACAAAAAAATGTGTTTTACAAAATTGTCGGTTTTAATTATTTACAGCTATACTGAACGGGCATGATCAGTTAACGACACTGAACAACTTTCAGTGAACAAAACTTTCAGCAAACGAAAAATTAATCGGCTTCGCCATACACACTGCCCGATCAAGTTTACAATTTTGTGTGGAGACGCGGATTTTTTTTGTATCCTGAAAGTTTTGTTCACTGAAAGTTTTTCAGCGTCGTTGACTGATCATGCCCCTTCATTATTCGGAAGGCTGTCCCTAACACTCTAAACGGCTCTAACGATTTTGATTAAATTTAGTAACCGGGGGTTTTTGGGGACGAAAAATCTATCTAGCTACGAGTATGTTAGTGCGGTCATTTAGCTGTTTTACGTAGACAGACACGCTTTACAATTTCACCAAATTTTTTCCTTAGGTACATATTTCTCAATTTTTGATAGAAGCCAATTCTTGAATTTCAAAGAAATTCCATAGAAAATTCAAGAACTGGCTCCTTTCAAAAATTTAGAGCTATGTACCTAACTAGTACCTACCTGGAAAAAATTTGGTGCAAT
Organism: Athrips mouffetella; assembly: GCA_947532105.1. Taxonomy (NCBI): domain Eukaryota; kingdom Metazoa; phylum Arthropoda; class Insecta; order Lepidoptera; family Gelechiidae; genus Athrips; species Athrips mouffetella. Next base: position 15,713,305 of record OX383974.1, read on the forward strand.
TTGGTGAATTTGGCGATATAAGACGTTTAGCGACCGGACTATGTCTCATGTCTAGGAAAATTCTATTTCTCCATCTTTTTTTAACATTTATTGAAAATAGCGCGTTTCAGTAACCCTACAGCGCCATCTGTTAGTGGACTTTGAACTTTGGTTAAGATTATACAGAGCAAAGCTCGGTCGCCCAGGTACTAAATCTCCAATATTATTAAGTGGATGATTTAGCCTAATACGAGTGAGATTTCCATGCCTGCAGCTAAAAAAAAGAACCATAAATTAATCCTCTTAGGGAAGCCCTAAGAGGATTAATTTATGGTTCTTGACTTTCCAAATGCGAGTGTAGCTGTAAAATGTAAATTCTTACGTTATATTTTTCTTTGCCCCTATAAGTGTCACCAAATTTTAATGCATCGCATAATATCTTGGCGGGAACGTGGAGGTTAATAGAGAATATTTGTTGCATTTCAACGATATACTCGTAAGTGCACAAAAGTACATGCAGCTTTAGAAAGCGTGTGCAGAAATTCTATAAATTTTAGACAATAACTCGCCTATTAGCTTTATTTGCAGTCTCATTCGTTTTAAAATTACATAACGGAACAATATTTGAAAATCTTACCGCGAATATGAATTTCAAAACACACTATTCTAGTACCTTGTTTATAAACTAGTTAAGTTATTATCTTATAGACATATGTCGTTAGTCCTTTACAGAGACTACCGGTAGTTTGAAAATCAACAAGTTTGGTAGCTGTAGACGGACTTGACGTTATCCAATTAGTTTTATTCTTTAAACTTTTTAACATGTAATTCGGGAAATAAATAATTTATTTTTTATAAAACAATAATTTCATAAGCACTCCGACACTAAACTGTCTAAAACGTAATTCAGTGTAAGACTACTACTGCAGCTTCAGACAGCTTATTGTCTGCTAAATCTTTAGTGATATGCGGCAGGAATGGTTAATGGAATACGGTCATGTAAGATAAAGATTGAGAAGAAAAATAAACTATATAATTGTTGTTTTTCAGTTTTTCTGTAAAATGAAAATTTATTTATTCGTGAACTTACTCCAAGTAATATGTATAGCTATTAAAAATGACTAAACTTTATTATGTTCGATCAACATGGGTTTCGAGTGTACAAGATTCCGTAACATAGGTCTAATTTCAGTTACATTTCTTTGTATGCCTTTCATTTCGTCGTCAATCTCTTGTAGTGTCTTATCTTTAGTTTCTGGTAAAGTAAAATATAATATAACCAAGCAAAATATTACAATAATACCAAAAACTGAATATGTACCAGCTATTCCCGTATGTTGCATCAAGATTGGTGTAATTTTCATTGTTATTGAGTAAAATATTGCAAAAATAATTCCAGATAAACAAGTTCCTATTCCTCTACATTCTATTGAAAACAATTCCCCAAATAATGTGTAAGATACTGGTATCAGACTAAGATTTACAATAAAGTAATGTAACAAAATAACAGACGCTATCAACCACTTGTCTTCTGGATGGACGAACTTAATTAAAAATAAAGAAAACATCAAAAATACTGAAAAGCCCCCTAAAATGAATATAACTGTACGTCGCTTAAAGATTTTTATAACAAAACATGATACAAACAATGCCAATATTGCCAAACAATCACCACCTATGGAACAATACGTTGCAACTGACTTGTCTCCAGTTACTTCCATCATTATTTGTATAATATATGCTATAAAGTAATATCTACCACATGCATCTAAAATAATCGTTAATAGTCCCACTAACAATAACGTTTTTAGGAAAGCTTTGTCTTTGATTATTTTAATCATAGTTCTTTGCTTTTTAATTTCTCTTAGCTGTATTTGTGCTGCCACCATTTCATTTAATTCTTTTTCACTGGAAATCGAATATTTATGTAACCAGTAGAATGACTTTTCGCATTCTTCAAACCTTCCTTTCGAAGCCAAATGGGCAGGTGTTTCGGGCCAGAAACAAGTAATCCCTATCGATACTAACGACGGAATCATAGCAATCCCTGCAACCTGTCTCCATGTTAACACGAAAGTCAAAGCATGACTTAACAGTGCACCTGTTGCACCAAATATTTTCTTAACGGATGTGAAATATCCCCTTCTCGATGAATCAACAAATTCGCTTATAAGTAAAGAGTGTATGAATATACCTCCAAGTATTAACCCGTGTAACGCCCTGCCTACGATCAAAATTGGAACACTGTTAGCAAATATAATAAACACCCAACCGGCAACTATAACTAAATTTGTTATAATGCTGTCCATTCTTCTACCAAAATATACAATTGATATTGAGTGGAGGAAGTAGCTAAATATGCCGAATATGCCCGAGGTTGCAGCTGAAACAATGGAAAATAAAACTGTTATTAAATATTATGTATGAAAGAACGTAAGGTAGCGACGCACCAGCAGATGTTCCGATGCGGAAAGTTCCGTGACCGAAAAATCGGTCAAGTATGACGACAGTGAAAATTCCGCAGATATGCCACAGGTAACCTTAGCGTAACGTAACTTTCCGCTACGGAAAGATGCGCAGGTGTGTCACTACAGTTACTGTCATTTATTGAGACTATTAGATTCAATACATACCTAGGTCGGCTAAATCTTAAACATTTGTTTTCTACTATGTGTAACAAAAGATATAATAACCCTAAAGGATGGTAATCTGCTAACATGTAATGTAACTGAACAACTTTACCTCAGGAAAAAAATCTTCATGAGAAAAAAAATACTTCCCATATATGCGCTATCAGCTGATGCATGCAGTAGGACCCGTACCACAGGTAATACGCGATTTCTATGAGATGTAGAAATTATAAGATGAGATTTTTATGGGGTGGGATGGGATATCCTCATCATATCAGCCGAAACACGTTTACTGCTGGACATAGGCCTCCCCTAAATATCTCCATGACGACCGGTCTTGCGCTGCTCGCATCCAGCGGCTTCCCGCGACCCTGACCAGATCGTCGGTCCACCTTGTGGGGGGCCTGCCAACGCTTCGTCTTCCGGTACGTGGTCGCCACTCTAGAACCCTCACGCCCCATCGCCCATCGGTTCTTCTTGCGATGTGCCCGGTCCACTGCCACTTCAGTTTAGCGATTCTCGGGGCTATGTCAGTTACTTTACTTCTTCTGCGGATCTCCTCATTTCTGATTCGATCGCGCAGAGAGACTCCGAGCAAAGCCCTTTCCATAGCCCTTTGGGTGACTTTGAGCTTTCTGATAAGGCCCATCGTGAGCGGCCACGTCTCGGTGCCATATGTCGAAAGTCTTTGACCAGTGTGTGTTGCCAACTGGTCAAAGACTTTCGTATTGAGACACTGCGGTATTTTGGACGTGAAGATATTGCGAAGCGGATATTCCCTATTTAGACTTATTTCCTATATGTTCTATGAGAAAAATTATTCGGTCTTATTAGCGTATTCCATTCACATCCCACAGGGTTGTTGTTTTTTTTGACTCGTTGTATAGATAACTAAAAAGTGTAATGCTCTTAATAATAATAATATTACCGATCCAGGAGGCTTCATCAGGAGTGGCGCTGATATCAGTTGTGTTCGCTGATAAGATCCCGAGGTTCAATACTGCAGGGAAAGACAGTACGAAGCTGACTGACATGGAGCCGAAGAAAGTCGCGGAAACCACGAAAAGCTGAAAACATTTGTTTCACTCATAAAACATCTCTAACGATTACTTTGGATTCCTTTTAGGGTGGACAAATAGAATAATAAAGATTTTCCAGTTAGTGAGATATAAAACCCGTGTGGTGCCGGCAAAGAATAGTACCAACCCGTGAGTGCCGTAAGAGGCGACTAAGGGCTTCTGAACCGGAGCATGGGCAGCAGCATCTTTCTGTGCATCGTACCATCTTACATACTGCGATCACCAACAACAGCGGTCGCCAGCCGCATAACGCAACGCTTACAAGCGTGGTGGGTGACTATGGTTATTTTTCAGAACTAGGAATACTGACACTAACATCGATTTTCATACAAGAAGCAAGTTTACTGGTTAAAAATAATATGCACCTCTACCAACAATATTCCAGACCACAGAACCAAGAATAGATTAGACATTCCTTTTTCCAAATTGAAGATGTATCATACCGGGCCCTATGCAATGTCTCTAAAAATTTATAATAAGCTCCTCCCTCAAACAATAAAAGATGAAAGTGATCCCCAGTTATTTAAAAGATCTCTAAAAACGTTTCTTACTGAGAAAAGTTACTACCTACTCAATAGAACAATTTTTTTGTGAAAAGGCGTAATACGCATGTAAATTAAAGAATATAAGTAGGTATATTAGGATTAAAAGTGTTTGAGTTTAATTAAGCTTAGTTTAAAATCTTTTTTTAGTTGTAGTTATGATTGCGGTGCCCTATAAGGGTTCATGTTGAAGCTGTACTTTTTAAATAAGATCTATTTTGTACAACATGGATGCAATAAAGATTTGAAACTATGGTAAATCCCCTCCAAAGTAACACGTGTTTTGCTGGAGTTCTGGAGGGAACTCCGTGTCCTGTAGTGGACGTTGCATGAGATGTTGAGTGAGAGGTATAAAATATTTTCAAAGATGTGTACTATTCAAAGAGATTTCAAGTATTATACGAGTATAGAGAGAGTGCACTCGAATTGCAAAATGTCTCTGACGTTTACGCTGTTTTATATTAATTTTAACGTTGCTAAAAAGAGACACCGATTTTATATTCAAGAACAGAAATGTTCCATTACGCCCTTTCTCTTTGATATTATTATTTTTATACTGATAGGAAAGCCTAATAAAACTTATAATAAACAAAATAATATGAAAACGAACAGAAACAAAAATTTTGATCAATATTTGGAAGGTCAAATGATCGAATTAATCTGTCATTCGCAGTTCAGCCCCTTTTGGTACCCGACGACCTCTATTTATTTCCAAACGACAAGAATAAATAACATGGTGGTGATGGTGGTAACGATTTTCGGCCCGCGCAGAAGCCATTGTTGCATTCAATATGCACGTTAGTTATGGAGACACCTCAATCAGAGTAGAAAAAGTGCCATAAAAATTGGTTTCAACGTATGCAAAAGTGTATTTATCATCATGGCGAATATTTTAAAGGGCAATAAAACCATATTTTATTAATATTATAGATGTTCGTTTCTTCTTGTTTTCCCGGATTCATAAACAGAAGCCTTGCCTTTCAATTTAATTAATTAATAAGCAATTATTATATACCAACATACCTGTCTCCAAAAGTAAATGTATTCTCCTCCGCACATTTTGAACACTGACAATGACTTTGGACGATAGTAAAACGAGTTTTTATTATTTATTCATGTTGACTTTAGTTATGTGCTGATATCGATTCTTGAGCGTAGACATAACCCACATAATTTGTTTTAGAAATGGCATTATTATTTTTAGTCGAATTTCAGGGATACTTAGTCAGCTTAATACACACTGAATCATTGTAATCCAGATGGTACTTCAGTAAGTTTACCCAAGAGCTCTACGAGCTTTTTCCACCAGCCTTCTTGTTATTCCACCAGCCTTCTTCTTATTCCACCAGCCTTCTTCTTATTCCACCAGCCTTCTTCTTACACCATGAGTCCTGAGTCGAGTTCGAATAATTCGAATTGTCCGTGTGCCGTGTGGTGCCGGCGAAGAATAGTCCAACCCATCTCCTACCCGTGGGTGTCCTAAGAGGGGACTAAGGGTTTATAAAACATCCATCTTACAAAATGCGGTTGCGGTTACCACCAAAAGTCGATATTTTTTATATCGGGCGCCTAGGTACGTCATTTAGTTTTGGTAAACGCACAGTATATCTGTCGCAGTCTAATGCGTTGCGGATGTGATCACTTTATCCCTTTCTTTCAAGCGAGAAGACTGCGCTCACTGTCAAATAAATATCTTTTCACATATCCTTTTAAAAAAGAAACATAACCCTCCTGTTTGGGCAGTCAGGTTTATAATAAAGTTTTGATTGTGCTTTCTTGCAAAAGTATACTTAATTACTAACAGCAAATTTCAAGTCATCTTGCATCGGTTTCCGTGGTGTAGCGGTTATCACATCTGCCTAACACGCAGAAGGCCCCCGGTTCGATCCCGGGCGGAAACAATGCTTTTTTGTAAAATAAGATTTGTTATTTCGTTTTACATTTTATTTCTTTCACTTATAAAATTTAACATTCCGAATGTGAACTATTTATTAAATTTTAACCTCTGTAGCACCTTGTCTAAATGGAAGCAATATAAATCGAAATGTAGCAATAATGCTGAACGTTGCTTATGCAATAAGGTATAATTTTCCATACATTGCAATACATTTTACATGAATTTTCCATTTTCCTGAAACTGGAAAACTGCTATATGTATCAAATGTCAAAATTTGGCAAATCCCTTCAGCTTTAAAGTATTAACTGCCATCTATTAACCCGCTTAGAAAGCTTGAAAGAAATTACTGCCATCTATTAACACGTTTAGAAACTTTTAAAGTACAACCGGTAAGGTTCTGCCTAGGGCTAATTCGTTTTACTACGCGACGATAGATGACGCATATAAAATACTTTATCTACTCCACAACAGATGGCGCAGATCGCTGCGTGTTAGCATCGCAAATATTTAATCATGTGGCGTTATCGTACATGTATTTTCTAAAAAGAAGAACTACCTACTAAAGATCATTGCCTGATAAAAAATGCTATAGCAGATAAAAGTGCATAATGCAGAAAATTATGGTACAAGGTAAATGGACTCGTAAGTAACCAAAGGTTTGTAGAACTGAGGAGGGTTGGTGGCCAGATTACAGCTGATAATATTAACTCAGTGATAATAAAAACTGCTGGTACTTATATGACAGATAGTTATAAAAATAAGGTTTATTAATCTTTCAGTTTGATTTTCTTTTATACCTAATTTTATTTATAAATATTTGTGAATAAGCCTCATCTCACCATGGTTGATGGAAATGGAAAGCAGATCCTGTCGAGAAAACGTTAGACAGAAGAAGAGGTATTAAATAAGTTAAAGGACATTGCCAAGACCATGATTTTGGAAATAATATTAGTCTCAAATAAAACTGGCGTGTTTACACAAAATATCTAATACATAAAAATGTATCGATCCAGGGGGCCAATTCAATTAAAATTGAAAAAAAAAAAACACTATAAACTAAAATTTTTATGATGGCATTTTTAAAACTAAAAATTATTTTATAATTAACAAATATTTATCCTTACTTTTGAGGAGTTTAACAGTGCTTATATTAATCTTAAAAATCTCGATAATCACCCGGTGACTTTCAAGAATTGGCCCGAATAATATTTAAATGAAAAGTATTCAATGACTTTAGTACACTCAACAGCATAACAGTAGAAACACTTGTGGACCTTATGGTGTGGTAATAGAGTTAAAAAAGTTTCTACTGACGTGCGGTTGACCGTACCTACAAGTAACAACGATTATGTGGTTGTCGATAACTGTATTTTAAAATTGTCAACAATAAAATATTCAACAATAATTTTTGTCCTTTATTTTCATTGCACATTATAATTTTTATATTTATTTAACAATGATTCTCAGCAAAAAGTTTTTTTTGTAAAGATTTTTTAACCGGCTACGGTTGAAAACATTCTACAGATAGACAGACGACGTAGTACAGTCAACCGCACGTCAGTGGAAACATTTGCTACTCTATTACCATGTCATAAAGTGCAAAGTGTTTCTACTAATGTGCTGTTGGGTGTACTTCTAGTAATTACCTCTCCAGACTGACTTCGGACAAAAGCCCGTTTCTAGAAGGAAGGAAGGTCTTATCAGTAGGTATAATATTTTTTTATCTTATTCCGAACGATGCACCCTACTATTGCATTAGTATCAAACAAACTGATGCCCACAGCTTTGCTCGTGTGGATATCGTACTTTAAATTTACAGGTTTATAAAACCTTGTTTTTAATAAATTCACCCCTTTTAAGGATGATTTTGTAAATATGCTGAAATACGTGTTTCTTTCTTTTTCTTTTTTAAGCATCTCATTCATCATTTTGAAACACATTTTTCTTAATTTTTTATTGTATTTAAGATATAAATTATTTGGTTACTCACAATTTTTTATGCCTACCTATTACCATAGCTATTACTTCAAAAACGAGCGACATGGGTACGCTACAAATTTACTTTTAAAAAATGCTTCACTAAATGTGTTTCTTTTTTTCTTTCCATTTCCAAAAATAATGTCCAAAAAAGTGGGATTTTTAAACAAACTTTTAACATTTGGGAGAAGAAAGTCGCAAGAATTCATTTTGATTTTCTGAACCTTTATTATTTCTCAATTTAAGTGAACTGATATAATAAATTTGATGAACTACGCCAACGAGCAAACAAAGAAATTTTAGGATAAATACATATAATAAAGGATGATTGTTAGCTCTCGGTACCAAAGGTTCTCGATACAAATTTCCCACAAAAACATGGAACGAAAAACAACCGCAAGATTTGCACGGGAAAGCCAAAAAAAAGTCTTATTTAGACACATGTTCCATTGGGATAGTTTTGTTGTTTGTAATCACGAGTACATGCACGTCTTTTGATTTCAAGAACTAATTAAAAGTCGCCCACAGCGAAATTTTTTTATCACCCCGGCCCCGGATATTTTAGATGTGTTTCTGCCTATGAAACTGAACAACTTTTCCCAAGAAACATAGGTCGAAATACGAAAAAAAAAATTTGTGGGACAAAAAAGCCTTATAAAAAAAGCATAGACGGCCACCTCTGAATTTTGAAAACTTTGATCGGTTTTCAAACTAACAACTTTTCCTAGGGTCAAGGAAAATTTATACAGCGTATCACAGAAAGGTGTGATAATACTAAAGGGTGTGAATCTGCCCATGAAACTGAACAACTTTTCTCAAGGAACAAAGGCCATAGAACCAAATCAATTTTGACCTCTGATAGAAACTGATCTGAGAGCGCAGTTTGTCAAATTTGGTTTTTCGTATTTTGACCTATGTTTCTTGAGAAAAGTTATTCAGTTCCTTGGGCCGGACCACCTCTTAAAATATCCAGGGTGATAATAAAATAAGTGTGTAGAGTAGTATGACAAAAATAAATTTAGTAAGGAATTTGGAATTAGTTGTTTATAAGCTTCTTGGTAAGAGTTGAAATGAAATGAAATGAAATGAAATGAAATATATTTATTTGCACGCAAACACGGTATGTTACAGCTGTTAAAGTGAAAAAAAAGTACAAGCGTGGTGCACCAACAAGTTGGTATGCAAATTTTTAAAAAAAATTTTTTAAAGTTGACAATTGACAATAAAAAAAAATACGATCGAATAGAGAACCTCCTCCTTTTTGAAGTCGGTTAAAAAATGGAGTCCTTTTGAATTCGACTTTCTAGAAGGCAAATGCAACAACTTTCATTCCCAACTTATTGACTATTTAGCTGATGAGTTTCTAGCCTGAATTTTATTGTTTTTTGGACATTTATCTAAAAATATTCAGTGGCTCCCTGTATGTAGGTTGTATCTGTGTCGGTAATGTTCAAAGTGGAGCAATGATATAACACTGTTTTGTGCATAACAGTGACCAGGAAACTGCCTACGAACAATGACTACCGCCACTGATTCTTCTTATTTCGTGCGCGTTGCGTAAGCGCAGACAAGTAGTGCGCTTTTAGTGCTGTCGTGATTCTGATTCACATACTAAAATGTAAATTCTTTCACACTTTCATAACATCCCATAAAAATTCCATTTCTAGACAGAAAGCTGCCCTCAGATTAAGATAAACATATCTCCGCAAGCGGGGTAGGTAAAGTCAAGAGAATATCAAGCTTGACGCATTGGACTTTGCACCTCTCTTCAGTCAATAGCTGTGGGATCTAAAGTCGCGCTACAAGTGTCAAACATGACCTGCACTTGACTGTACCATATAAGGTACATACTCTGGACGGACGGACGGATAGATGAACTGACGGTGGACGGTGGTATGGTACAAGCGCGTTAGCGTAACATTATATATTCGTTGGTACAAGTTTCTTTTTTAAGTCACAAGTGGCTAAACGAGCAGGTGGGCCACCTGATGGTAAGTGGTCACCATCGCCCATAATACCCACTGTCTTATTAGTGAAATAATTTGACACTAATAAGACAGCAAAGCGCGTTACCCACCCTGAGAACTAAGATGGTATGTCTCATGTGCCAGTAATTTCCCTGGCTCCGTAGTAAGGCGACTACGGTCATCTCACCAGGCGTGTTGGCGTTTTCTACCGTCGGTAATATCGGGGTCTAATGCTCACCTATATCGCATAAAAAATGATAAATCCCCAAAGATCTAGGGTCAAAAAACGAGAAAAAGTTTTGGTTGCCGTTTAACTAATTCCACTAAAGCCATTATAGTAAATCTTGTTTTATAGACCATGTTTTTTAGAAAATTATTTATTAATTAATTAATTAATAAATAATAAATTATTATTAATTAATAAATAATAAATTATTATTTATTAATTATTATTTTTATAAAGTTATTCTGAGGAAAAAGAAAACCAAAAATGGTCTAAAAATAACCTTCTAAAACAAGGACGAATTTTTAGTTTAGCAGTTTATTAATATCCGATTGAAACCTAAATACATTAGACCTACATATTATAGACCAAGAAATAAAAACGCCAATCGCGTGCCGTGGCTCGGTCGCTGCGTGCGTTTCATGCCGCGTTCCGGTCTACTTGCAGTTTAGTGGTTATGTAACCACCCTGTGGTTGTGGCAATAGTCGCCACGGTACGACGATGGACAATATACTTAGTTCCTTCTAGATGCTGGTTAAAATCTAATGGCTAAGAGTTTCGGTCCAGCGCTGATGGATTGGAAAATGCGCTTGCTCAATTCTAATCTAGTTATCGTTATCGTGAAAAAATCATAACATCCAATGAAACGTCCACTGCAGGACAGGGACAGGACAGCTCCCTCCAGAAGGGCTCCCGCACACGACCGAGAATCGGTGGGCGATTATCGGCCAGAACAAGGAGGGAAGATGCAGGTGATAACACGTCAGAGCGGGATGTCGACAAAAAATCGGTCACCGATTCTCGGTCGTGTGCGGGAGCCCGAATTCCAGCAAAAACGCGTGGTACTTTGGATAGTCCAGGGAAATTATTATTTGACCTGGAAGTAATTAAGTATGCCTGTTTTTTGTCGGATTCTTGTTGTACAACTAATCTCTCCTATAAATGTATAATTATTAAAATTGTATGACTTCGGGAACATATATTTTAATTTTTTATTTATACGAAAATGCTAATGCAATCAATCGATTAGCATTGTTAATAGAACTATAATCATATGTAGTTTACCTAAAAATTTTAATTTTTTTTCCATTGGAATTGCTGAAATTCGGAGTTTCAGTAAGGTAATAAGTTAACTCGAATTTGCACTTATATTAAAGGATAATATGTAATTGAAGTAAGTTTAATGTTTAACTTCTTAAATATTATTTTAAATACATTTTATACAAAATTAAAATCTCAACTGTAATGATAAACTTTATTTTTGAATTTTTCGGTTTAAAATGTATTTTTCGTCATCTTCCCTATATTTTTTATCTTTAATACTATTTTACATATATGTATTTAAACTTAATTTTGTCAATAATAATAAAAAAGTCACATTTATATTTACTTCAAACTCACTTATATAAAAGTTTCTAAATACCCTGGCCTAGGAGGGGAATTACGATAGTCACCACGGCTGGGAACCACTGTTATTGGTGACCGCAGCATATAACATGGTACGATACAAAATGGACGCTGCTGCCCATACTACACTTCATACTCGTATACCCTTATTCACCTTTCAGGTCACCCACTGGTAGAGATGAGTTGGTACTATTCTTGGCCGGCACCCTCCGTGCCGGCACCACACAGACGGATCGATGATCAAGGATACTAGATCGCAATTCTGCGTCTACGTGGTCTGGTGGGTAGAAGGTTTTGCTCTCGATCCGGATGTTCTGCGTTCGATTCCCGATAGAGACACTCTCAAATAACTTTGTGAGATATCTGGTTATCGGAATCACCTGATTGTCCGACAAGTTAGATTATCTACGGAATTAATCGTTGATGACTCAAGACAGAGGCCTTTGGCGGCTCAATAATTCTGACACCAAGGTATCTGGGAACTCACATGATATGAATGAATAAACTAGCAGACAGCTAACCATCCGATCTGTGAGCTTACTTGATGGTAAGTGTCACCTTCCGGTCATGGACTCTTTCGAAACCTAAAGTAGACATCAAAGGGTATCTACACGTATCGCCTATCAACCTAATCTGCCACTGTGGTGAACAAATTCACAGCAAAAGTCCCGACTTTTACCCGCAACAGGAAGGCATTTTTTGGAGCCTGAGGATTCCTGGACTCATAATCCTAGGCAGATAGTCAATTTCTTTTAGGCTGTCGGTGTGGCTGAGGAGATGTTCTGCAAAGGTTACACGGCTACTATAGATATTAACAGGTTGCAATGGCCGTCGTTAGCTAGGAGCCCAAACCCTTTACCACAGAATAAATCAATAGTACTATCATACAGAACGGACACTCTCCGCCCCCCTTGCAATCAACCCCGCACCCCCGTTCGCACCCGCCCGCGCGATTTTCGTGGTCCTCCTGTGGGTCTTTTGTACTGAATATGACCTTCCAATTTCAAATTCGCGCTCAATGTACGTAGTGGCCGGGGTGTCCCTTTACTTTCAAAACATGAAGGGTCTTAATACAAAAAAGTTAGACATGTGTTGAACACTTGAACAAAAAAATTGTACAAAATAACTCTGGCTATGTCATTGATGCGCAGAAGTCAAAAATGACATAATTTCTCATGACTTGACTTCTGCGCATCAACTGACATATCCACTTGTTTTGTGCGCATTCTTTTAATCAAATGTTCAACAGATGTCTAACTGTTTTGTAGTAAGACGGTAAACATTACACGTTGTGATATAATGATATAAGTACTTCAGTGTTTAACAAAAACCGTAGGTGGTCAAACTCAATGACAAATTTAAACGGAAGGAAGGTATTATTGAATTACAATGCACTTCATTCGAATTGATTTTGTGCTAAATCGTCAATTTCGCTCCCTATTGTCATGAGGAGGTCGCGTGGAATGTAAACACGTATGCTTTTTCCTTTTCATTCAAGCACACCACACCACCTTCTATAAGAACCTTAATAAATATTTATATAATTTATGATATGTACAGTCTAGAGCACGTCAGGGTTAATAAATTGGAGATACGAGTATTACCCTTCTTATTTCAATAGCTGTAAGAGCTAAATAAGAGCGTAATTCAATACAACGAAAAATAAATGTTGGCCAAGTGCGAGTAGGATTAAAAATTCGACACAGTATTTTTATTTGTTTCTTTTCTAACTTGTGTGGTGGCACAGATTAAATAATAGTGGTGGTACGGAACGCGTTAACGAGTCAGACTCGCACTTGGCCGTTTTTTTGTGTAACAAAGTCTAATGTAGTTTTCCGCGGTGCAGTGGAGGCTGCGACGCCGGTCGCCGACCCGCTATTGCACGTGCGCAAAGTACAGACGCACGACTACTTGGATTAACTATTATTAATTATGTGATGGATTACTTACTTACTTTCGCTGGCTCAGGGACCCAAAGAGGATCTTGGCCTCTGACACCAAAAGCCGCCAATCGGCCCTTTTCTGCACCTCCTCACGCCAATCGGGTCTTTGGACGCTCAGGTCCTTCTGCACTTCGTCACTCCAGCGGTACCTGGGACGTCCGACCAGCCGTTTTCCCGTCGGTCGTCCCAGGTACGCTCTTTTGACTGCACGATCTTCCTCCATCCTCTCTACGTGGCCAAGCCAGCGAAGTCGGGCTGATTTGGTCTCTCCAATTATATTGGGTTCAGCCACTAGGTCTTTTACCTCCTGGTTTTTTCGATGGATTGGGCATGTAGAAAGGATGCAAGAGCATTGGGCTGTAAAAAGAGCGTACTTGAGAAACCAAACGGCAAGCATCCGGTTAGTCGACCCAGATATCGCTGGCTGAATGAAGCTGAGAAAGACCTGCGCGAGCTCCAAGCTACTACCTAGCGCCAAGCAGCACTAAATCGAAACAGCTGGCGCCTTCTTGTCTCGGAGGCCAAGGTCCTCTTTGGGTCGCTGAGCCATCATAGTTAGTAGTTATTGTGTTGGTACTGTCAGGGCATTAGCTAGACTAAAATTACCCTATTGTCAGTGATTGGAAACCGCGATAAGTCCTGTCATGGCTAGAAGACCGATTATTATTATATATTATTATTATTAGGAGCCTGTTGTGTCCCACTGGAGGGCAAAGGCCTCTCTCCCACCTTTCCACTTTTCTCTTTCCTGGGCCAACTCCTTCCCGTTATTGGCGCAAGTGTCGAGCTCATCCCTCCATCTTTTTCTAGGCCGACCACGACGACGCTTGGCGTTAGGTGGAATCCATTCTGTCGTTCGTTTTGCCCATAGTAGACCGATAATAACCGATAATTTTAGTTAGATAATAGCGAGGACCTATGGCTTCGTGCGCCTTTCGAAGCACGAAAACACCCTAGTTTTTATGTTTCGAGCGGTCAATTCTTACACACATAAAAATCAAGCCTTACTCACGTACTCCCATTCTTGGAGACAACAGCTCCTCAACTCTCATCAATGCACGCACGCAATGTCTATCATACACGCTATTATCATACACGCTATAGTAAAGTGGTTACGCGATCGTCTCTTTTGTTCATTATGACATATTTTTTTTAATATTTTTTTTTTCTTTAGAATTGGCTTGTTTTCATTAGTAGAATCCTATGCGCGCAAGAATCATGTTATACTCTATGGTGGAATCACTGACTGTATTTTCCATTCTCCCTCGCCTACATAAATTTTATTTGATTTGTCTATGTTTAACAGTCTGATACCCATAGAATACATCTATGCTGATACCCATAGTAGAGGCTTTTCCTAGTTTGGGGTCAGACGACCTTGTGCGAAATGTCCCCCAATATTGATTTAGATTACATTGGTACTTGTTTAACTTACCTTAGTTATATAAAACGAACAATATATTTTATTTGAATTCACAATATCCAGTTTCAATGAGAAAGCAAAATAAGGTAGTGTGAAATTCAAGTCGCCGTGCGGGTGTACGCTGCGCGTGCGTCGACCGGTACGTTGACATTGCTCTATGCAGTTTTCGGGGACTAGATAATAGTGGTACATACAAGTACCAAGAAGGAAAAGCACCGTTCTTCATAATATTTAGAAAGGAGTTTAATTTTACTTGCTTCGGAAGGTACGTTAAGGCGTTGTTTTTGGCTACTATTACGGATAGTAGTCATTAAGTCAAGTCAGGCGACTTTTGGTGGCTCAAAAACTCTGACGGCACAGTTGGTCCGGCTAAGAACTGGGTCTGTTTTACCCTTTGAGACCTGGGTTGTGGAGGCTAGGTACTGTAAAAACCTGTGATTTTGCAATCCTCCTAGGTTGTAGCTGACTCAGTTAGCAACAGTTCTATTATTATGACTGTACTATTTTGAATAAATAAATAAATAAACAGTATACAAGGTAATTTCTTTTTGTACCTGAAATCAGTTTTTCCACTTTTTAGTGAGGTCAAAAGCAACAACTTTTGTTCCACGACTTTGCTAACAACGCACAAATATTTTTCGACTTCCCATACAAAATGTGTTGGTCACACTTAACTTTGTATAGGAGGTTGAAAATTTTTTGTTCGTTGTTAGCAAAGTCGTAGTAAAAAGTTGTTATTTTTGACCTCACTTTTAAGTGGGAAAACGGATGCCAGGTACTTACAAAACCTAGCGTTCTAAAGCACCCACAATCTGAAAAACGGTGGTTTTATTTTTAGTTAGTCTCTTTATTCATTTTGATTCGATAGAACGCAGAGAACAAATACGAATTCCGTTGACTGGTCATCCAAGGAAAAGTCCAAGGCAAACGGAAACCAGGACTTAGGAGGATATCGTAGCTTCAAAGTCTACGCCACTAGTTCAACGTGACACAAGATTGCTTTTCTGAGCAGCAGTCTCCAAAGTTTAGATAGGCGTAATGATTGGTAGCCTTCGGGAGAAGACACTCGAAGAAGATGAAGACGAGAGCAGAGTAGAAGCTCGTCAGTAACGAGAAGCGAGTAAGAAACCTAGCTTCATGGCCAGGCCTACAGCATTCTTCACATTGTACTTTGGTGAGTGTGCCATGAATCTCCACCCAGTTATGTTACCATCATGTTTTTTCAATTGGGAGTCTAAAATCCCCATTGACTATCACTCAGTTACAACTTGGTTGATACTATACACATTTGTGTACTAACACTTTGCAATATCTTTCTTGATTTGGGAGTAGAGTAGGTTTGTTTCAGGTGAGCAGGGCTTACGAGGTCAAGTTCAAACGCATTTAAGTAACCTCTTACCTAAAACTTGCAATTTTTTTTCCTTTCTGGCACGAACAACAACACGAGGCTCCTCTATTATTTTGGTTCTTAAAGCTATTACTGGAACTTCCACAACCTCTCTCTCTCTGATTGTTATTAACATGTCACTCAATATCTTCTCTTTTCCATTTCAAATTGTCTTTTATTACCTCCTTTCTCTAATTAAGCTGCACGGGATTTACAACCACAACAACCTTGAAACCTGGCTTTTCCTAACCTGTGTTTTCGGCAGATCAGAGCATCGACCGGGCCCCAGGCAAGGGCCTTCACCCTGGTGAAAGTGCGCCGGGAGCATCTCGCTTATTAAGTTCGTTCACTTTACTGGGAATAAAGGTGCTGCTGAGAGGCATAGGAAATATTGTACTAAATATTTTATTGAAATGCAATCTCCATTGTCATTGATCCTTGATCAATTTTAGTTTACACATCAGAAGGCACAGTATTCGGGTCTTTAAATATCATCTAACTTTAGGTACTATATTTAGGTACAACTCAACTTTCTCAAACGGCCTCTGCAGGTGACTTTCCACCTGTGCTAGGCAGCTAATCTGTGAGCTGTACTATACCCAACCAATAGGATTCCTCCATTTTCCTATCTGAGCAAAGCGCATCTCTAAGCTAGGAAAATGGAACATCATCAAATGGTGTGGGTTGCAAGGTTGATTGACCGACCTCACAACCCCTGGTGTCAGAGTTGTTGAGCTGCCAAAGGCCTCTGATATGGATCATTAACGACTGCATCTGTAGATGGTAGTCGGGACCAACGGTTTAACGTGCATTCCAAAGCACGGAATCATGTTACTTTTCGGACAATCAGGTGTCCTTCATCAGGCATCCTGCAATGTCCTGCAGTCACAAAGGGATTTTTGTTTAACAGTACCCCCATCAGGAATCAAACTTAGAACCTCCGGATCGAGAGCCGAGCGCTCTCACCACTAAACGACAGAGGCTGTTAGATAGATAATGGAGCAGTCCACGAAATCCCGAGAGTACCACAAAATAATAATATAAGTATGGGGTGAAAGGAACAGCTCTTCGATAACTGAAAGGACATTATCAGTAAAGAAAACTAAACAACTTTCAGTTTATGAATATTTAGAAAAAAATTAATTCAGGAAAATGTAAGTTTAGGATCATTCAATTTTTTTTAAGTAGATACTGATTTCGTTTTAATTTCCCGAAAGCTTCATTCACTGATTGTTGTTCAAGTTCGTTGACTGATCATGCCATTTCAGTATTCAGAAAGCTGTCTCTTTTGACCTACACCAATCAAAAATATACTAATAGAAGCTCTATTGCCGCCAGTGTCCCAAATCTGGCAGGCTGTTCTCTCGAACCCGGAAAGCGATAGTGGAATGCCCCCCTCACCTTGCTTCCCGGCGGCGCTGCGCCGGCGCCTATGGCTTTTCTCTTTTCCAAATTACTCTACAAGTACTGCTTTCATACTATTTTTTGGAGCTTTTAAATACGAATTAGAACGTTAGGGTTAAAATCGCACTGCGAGTGGGGGCCTGACCTGCCGGTGACTGTTCCTAATTTTAAGTTAGTTTTATTTTATTTTCATAATTTTTAAGTCTGTGTGAGAGAAGCGAATCATTCGCGCAACGTAAAAACCTTGATAGGTTTTTGTAGCGCGTCTTGGCTATCAAAATCATGTTAAAAAAGCCTATTGAATGAATGATTTAAATTGATTTAAAAAAGAAAAAAAACTAAAGAAAAGGCAAAACTTTTTATACTTACATTCAACATTGACAAAAACGTATAATAACCCCTAATCCAACACTAAATACTCCCTCCCTCGTCTCGTTTCGTTTCCCCGAAAAATATAATGTAGATCTTTTCAAGGCTAGAGTGAACAGGATTATCTAGGTAAGCATGCTACATCTTCGACCCCATCGCCACTTACCACATTACCAATAAATGTATTAAGTATTGAGTACCTAACCAAGTAACAAATGGTTAAACTTTCTCGACGTCCCTACATCTACTTTGGGTGAGGTAGAGTCTGAATGAAAGCGATATTGGACATCTATCATCCTCCAGGACTTTCACCTTTACCCTGAGGCAGATGTAAGTAAATAAATAGCCTATTTATGTTAATTTTGGTACCGTCAATGAAAAGTACAAGTATTTCTAATTCTTCCTCCCCGCGGCTTTCCATTGGATATCATCTGTAACTTGTTCCTAATCCTTAAGCTACTCATCCACTAGCGCCCCATCAGTTAAAAAGTATTACTCGCTAAATACAAAACATATCGGAAATCCGGAAAGACAGATTATAGAAAAGGTGCCCTTGTTTATTTAAAACCTATCAACGATGTATAATATAGTTAACTGTAGTCACAGATACAAAAAACCAGTGAAGTGCGAGTCGGACTCGCGTGCCGAGGGTTCCGATATATCAATAGTATTTTTGGAAGCAATAAAGTCCATTTTTAGAACCGCAAAACAAAGTTTGTTTGTAAAGGTTTTTTGCAGATTTCTAAAAAATTGTGCAACCTAGAAAGATCGTTTTATTTAGGTGTTCGTGCCTTCGCTTGAACCATATTTGAGATTACACCCTTATAACTCAGTCCTATTCATTCACTCATTCATTCATTCTTCGTGACATACAGCGCCCCCTGGTGTCCATAGCTATAACTAGTGATTGCCCGGCGCCGGTGCACGGCTGTTCGCTTCTCAGTACGCTTTTATAACTCAGCCAAGTAACACGTAAATTTTGGAGTGAAATAAAAAGTGAAATAAACGTAGGTGAGTGTGAAATATCTTTTAACCTACGATATGAATTCCGCTCGGGCCTTTGGTCAAGCGACGAGACGCAGCTGCCTCCATTAGGCACCGTCATAACCTATGTCGTCTCGTAAAGCGACACGTCGCCTCATGAGACGACGCTTGTAGGTTCGCGAATCGACGCACGCAGCTTCGTGAGTCGACGCTTGTCGTCTCGTGAAACGACGATTGTAGCCTCGTGAGTCGACACCTGTCGTCTCGTGAAACGACGCATGTAGCCTCGTGAATCGACGCTTCTCGCATCAACGCTGGTCGCCTCGTGAGAGGACGCATGTCGCCTCGTTCGACGACGTATAAACTTATTTGGCTGCTTCTCGAGTACTATTTGTACCGTCGTCTCAACGACAAGGCACAGTACCCATCCATTTGGTACTGTTGTTTCAATGGTTGATGTCGTCTCATGAGACGACGCATGTCGCATCATTCACGCACAATCAACAATGGGTTGAAAATCGGAAATTAACCGACATATTGTTTTCAGAACATCGCGACTTCCCCCACAACAACTATGGGCCAGTTAGCCGAGCTGCTTCCCGAAGAAGCCGAGGAGAACGATGCTTTCTCGGTGATTGTCTCTTCGATCAGGGAAAATTACCCAGAAGATTGGAAGCAGTGGCAGGTTATAGCTTACACATTCGAAGAACTGTTCGGGGACCAATTGTCGCCGGGTACCGACAACAAGCTAAGATTCGGTCTACCAACCACAGATCTAGTGCGGGCATTTTACCCAAACTCAACAGAACTATCTGAAAGAATGTTCAGGCACATTCGGAGAATGTTATTGGCGTGGCCCTTAGGGAGAGCGCTGGTGTACTCACCACACAGCATCGTGGAGAAAGTTCACGCCCCCTCGTACCTAATATTCATGAATACCATCCGAGACATGAAACTTGAGGGTAAACTCAATAACAGAGAGAGAACATCCAAGATCTTGTCCGATGATATGATGATATCGTCTGCGCCTAAAAACAAAAGAGGGGGGGCGGTGGAAACAATCACATCGGCAAGCCAAGGGTTCAAGCGCCGGATCCAAACCACGGGCGATTCGCCTCCCCCTAAGCGATGTTCTGTACAACAGGGTAGTGACGAACAACAAATGGCTTCAGTTTTTCAACAACAGATGTCTCTTTTTTTGTAACAAATTTGAATGAAAAATTAAAAGTAGCAGGGTTATTCTTAGATTTGACGTCAGCTTTCGACATGGTTAATCACAAAATTTTGGTAGAAAAGCTTGAACACTACGGAGTCAGAGTTGCAGTTTTAAAATTGTTAGTATCTTATCTAATGAATAGAAAACAGTTTGTGGAAATAAAATCAACAACAATTGAAGGCACAGAAACAACTGAAACATCTGAACTTGTTAATATCACTCGAGGTGTCCCACAAGGATCCATATTGGGACCAGTTTTCTTTATAGTATTTGTCAATGACTTAGCTAGTTATGTTGTTTCCAAAGAACCGAGTGCCAAACTAGTACTGTTTGCTGATGACTCTAACGCAATTTTATCAGGACCTAACGACAAGACAACACAAGACAAGACAAGATCTCAACGACAAGGCTAATATAACATTAGCAGCTTTTGAAGCCTGGTTTTTGGCAAATGACCTAAGGCTTAATTTACAGAAAACTAATGCAATCCTGTTTAAAACGACTTCAAGAAATCAAGACTCTCTTAACTTAGTTTTAAATAATATACACATAGAGTTAGTAAATGAAGTTAAGTTTTTAGGTGTCCATATAGACTCCTTATTTAATTGGAAAGCGGAATTAAAAACCTTAGAAAGCTCAATAAGCTCTGCATGCTTTGCATTAAGAAGCCTTAGGGACGTACTGTCATTAGACCAATTAAAATCGGTTTATTTTGCTTTAATTGAATCAAAGTTACGTTATAGTATAAAGTATTGGGGAAACAGTTATAAATATAATTTGGTAAAAGCTTTCACAGTTCAAAAAAGGGCAATAAGAACTATAGCTCGCATTCCCCCGTGGGAATCGTGTAGGGAATATTTTAAAACCTATAAAATTTTAACAGTTCCCAGTCTTTATATTCTAATTATTTTAGTTGATTTAGTCAAGCATAAATCAGTATATGAAACGGAAGACGAGATGAATACTCGCCAAGGTACTAGGCGCAAAGACATGAATCATGTGATACAACCATGTTTGAATATTGTGAAGCACTGCTATAAATATCAAGCTATTGCGTTTTTCAATGGACTTCCGACAGAATTAAAAATTATAAATAATGTTAGTGTGTTCAAAAACAAATTGAAGTTATTACTACTAGAAAAAAATTGCTATTCTTTTAATGATTTTTATGAAAATTGACATTTTGTTATAATTTTAATATTTAATGACCTTTTAATTCTTTTTGTTTGTAAGTGCTTATTGTTTTAATTAATTTTCTTTTGACATTTCCATATATTAATTTTATTTTAGTTTTATATTACAATCAATTATTTTTATTTATGTTAAGAAACTATATATACTGTAAATATTTCGCACACAGAAATTCTGTTTTTGAATAAAATAAATAAAATATAAATAAATAAGCTCATTGAAATGCAAGCCGAACAAAACGAGAAAATGAATAAGAAGCTCGAGCAGATACAAACAAATTCAAAAGCTCCGGCTCCAGACCTAAACGAATCTTTTGAGTCACTCCCTGACAGCACATACATTGAGGCAGCAGAATCCACATCTTCCCGTTCTCTTGCACTCAGCGAAAGTGGTTTACGTTACTCTAGATCTCTCGATCTCGAATCAGTCGACGCAAATGAGGACGAGACAGCTCTCAAATACAGGATTGATGAAGCAGAACGACGTTTGAAAGAACTAAAAGCAACCAAAAAGACTGGATCACCGCCTCTATTTGACTTCGCACCTCACACCAAAGAATCTGAGACGAAATTCTCTAAAGCAGATCCCACCTTAGCTCAACAAGGTATACACTGTCAGCGGCTTAGGACCGAGGATTGGAAAAATATACGTTCAAAAGCAGTTCCAAGCCTCCCCAGTATTTTCAGCGCTAAGGGTCAACAACCAATTTGCTGGCATTACCCCAAATTGGTCTTCTATCGCAATATTGGAGAAATTCGACCTAACCTTAAGGGCAATTACAAATGGGCTCCTCCAACAGAGGAAAACATTCATAGAGTTGTGGGAGAAGCTCCCGCAGGAAATTAAGCAAGGAGCCAACCAAGAGTTCCTAAACTCCAAATTCAGGAAAGATTCAGATGCCCTTCTGCAGTATACTTGTGGCCGAAGAGCTAGCATATTGTAGCAACGAAGGAATACCTACAAAGTCAAGAACAAGACGCTTCACGAAATTATACTCAACATACCGCCTTCCGATACTCATCTATTCAGAGAACCGGATCAAACGGTTAAAGATCAAGGTGGCATACACAAGTTTTTTCCATTCAAGAAAACACACAATCGAACGACGAAAACCCAATCGAGGATCGAGCACAGGTCAAAGAAATCCTCCTTCTCACGTGGACCTACCAGATACGCAAACAACCCCTCCCAATCCACAACTAACGCTAACAACAAACAAAGCCAAGGGGCCAATCATAGACAAAATAAAACCTCCAAGGGACAGAGTAAGTGGAAGGGACCTAAAAAATTCTGACTTCAAGGCAGGCCAGTTGTTGTTCCATCAAAAAGAATGGCTAACTTTAGGAGCTCCGCCGACAATCTTAAAAATTATATCGGGGTACAGAATTCCGTTTCGGGTAAAACCACCTTTAGTAAATTTATCAAGCCGGAGACCGTTTTACGAAACTCGTCGATCAAAAGAAATGAAAGACGAAGTCTCAAACATGCTAAAGAATGGTGCGATCCGATACAGCAATCACAAAACAGGGTTCTTGTCGATGATATTCCTCAGGAAAAAATCAGATGGATCAAACAGGCCTATCTTCAATCTAAAAAAGCTGAATCAATACGTACACGCACCCCAATTCAGACTGCTAAATCATAAAAAAATACCATCAATTTTAATTCAAAACGACTTTCTAGCAAAGATAGATATCTCGCAAGCCTATTATCATGTTCCGATAGTACCAACGCATTGCAGATTCCTGTCTTTAGCTTTCGAAGGAGATATCTTCGAAATGACTTGCCTCCCGTTCGGGTTGGCGAGCGCACCATACGCTTTCGCGAAAGTAACAAACTGGCTGGCACACCGGTTCAGACAAACAGCGGGAATAAAGATGGTAGTCTACTTGGACGACTTCCTGTTAATACACCAAAATCCAAGGGTACTAGAGGAACAAGTTTTGTTTGTGATCCAAAAACTGGAAGACTTGGGATGGTCGGTAAACAAGAAAAAGTCGCTAGTGGAACCGTCTCATTGCTTAGAGTACCTAGGTATAATATGGAACACTCAAACAAACCGCAAAATGCTATTGTAACAACACGTAACCTACCTAAATATGGCTATTGTGGCCTGGAATTTAACTATTAATAATTTTGTGATAATTTTGGCCATTAATGCGTGATCGTCTAACTTTAACACCTAAAAGACCCGTACATTGTGGATTAGTAATTAATTAAAAAAAAAATTGAATTGTGAAAATAATTAAGTAGAAAATGAAGTTAAAAGGTATTACACATACAAAATAAAATATTTGGAATAAAACATACCAATTCAGCCCGCTAGCTTGTGTGTGATGTCAAACCGAGCGCTGCAGACTCGTCTCAACCGCGCGTCTCTTTCAATTTCTAGGTGACCTAGGTTTCCTAGATCTAGACCTAATAGTGGGAAGTAAAATAAAATTAAGTGTGTAGTCTCTTCGTCTCGCGTTGCTGGAATGAAAGTGACTCAAAACCAGGGATAGGGTTTGGATGAAGACTTGAAAGTCTAGAATTAGGTTTCCTATAGATTTAGATTCTCAGAGGCTCCCTTCCAATTCCTAGCACCTCTGCTACCCATCAAATCCTTAGAACAATCCTACGCCCAAAGTTAAAATAGGTTACCTTGCAAACCATCACACACATTATTCCGATCATCTCAAAATAACATCCATCTCCACCTGCCAAAAATTTATCTACGATTAGTAAATTGTTTTATATCCATTCGATCCAAACGAAACAAGATTCGACACTCAATTTTAACGTGTAAGAGTGCTGAATATTGTCCCTCTATAATACAGGCTAGGCGACTTAGGTAACCTAACCAGTACTATATTCGTGGAACATTAGACAAAATCAATTTACTAAAATAATATTGTCTTATAAATGCATGTGTTATACCGATTAATTTTATTGTGTATTCATCGATATAACATTAGAATACCTACATCACATTTTAGTGTTAAACATCCATCACCACCTAAGTGCCCTAATAACCTAGCATCAAATGAACATAACCTAATTCTCACGCTGGCTCCATAAAACACAGGATTCAGCTGCACCTAGATTTAACTCAGAAAACTCGTCGTTGATCACCCCAGCACCTTCTCAGATGACCTATCATTTCAAAAGACCTAGCTAGCACTTTTAAATGAATAATTAGTAGGAAATCTGAAATAAACTCACCAACAACGAAGCCATAAATTCCCGGCGAGAAAGACACAAACACGAAGCCCTCTCGTACAATACCTGTAGCACGTTCACTGCACTAAATTGAAATATAATTATAAATTACTTTACACAATTTTACACTTGCTAAAAAAAGTAAGTTAGTATTCCCTATTGCAATACGCTTGACACTTCTTTATTCAGTAAACCTCCACGTCTAACATTTAACACTAATGCGCATTAGGTACCTAAATTAATACCTAGCCTACTGAACCGCAGTCGCTAAGTACAATTTTTTTAAGCTCCAACTCTATATCCTATCGCACGTAAAGTTAGGCACCGTCTCTAAATCAAACCATAATTTTAATCACTAAAGTACTATAATCAGGCGGCCGCCGAAAAAAATAATAATAATTTGTGCACGTAATCCCTATTCTAAAGCCTAGCGCTGACTGCCGCTGCATCTCTCTCTTTCAAAATCCTGTGTTTGTTCCTTACAATTTTATACCTGCTGCGTCTCTCCTAAAATGAACCTTAAATCAAAACAGTAAAAATTACCAAATGTGCAATTTGGCTGCAGTGTGTTACGTCACTGCCTCGCTATGCCTTTTTTTCTTAAATTTCTAAGAAGTATTGTTTTTACAATAATATGTCCACTGCGACTTTTTACCAAAATGAATCTAATTACAAGGCATTACATTCCACTACGAGCGCAATGCTATTTTGTAAGCGGGAAGTCTATTTAGGTGTACAGTCAAGAGGACGTTCAGCTTGACACGTTGGATTTCGTACCAAAACTATTTCAATCTCCGCAAGAGCTAAAGACAAACTGCGAGTGTCAAGCTTTACCTGTCGTTGACCGTACCTGTTGTAAATTGAATAGTGGTGAAATATTATAGGGTCTTATTTGGTTTAACTTAGTAAGTCTATATCATTTTATACATTTATTATTAAATTCCTAAAACAGTGACGAATATAATCGTTACACTATCAGATACAAAAGTACAGAAAATCAAGCAGTCGGCGCTCGCATTCCTTCGGAAAAAACTTTGGAGCTGGCTAGAAGCAAAGATCCTTCTAGGAAAATTTTACTTCGCATCTTTTGTGGTACCTCTGGGCAGACTTCATTGCCAACACCTACAAATAGAATCAAACAAACTCGAAAAAAGGAGACGGCACGAGCGACACCAAATATCGGACTTAGCTCTGACAGAACTAGAATGGTGGATAAAAAATATAAACAAAAGCACAAAAATCCGTTACCCCAATCCCACGGTGTTTATTACCACGGATGCAGCGGACTCAGGATGGGGTGCGATTACAAACAACCAGAAATTCTGGGGAACGTGGTCAACACAACAGTCCATTTGCACTGCAACCAAAAAGAACTCTGGGCAATTTACGAGACCCTGAAGCGCCTAGGTCTCAAATTACGGGACACAACAACAGTTTGGCAAACGGACAATCGAACGGCCGCCGCTTATATAACGAAACAAGGGGGAACAAAATCCAAGCGACTACTAGAGACAACGACGAAGACATTACTCCTATGCGAAGCCCTAAATTGCAATCTAACGGCACGTTACATTCCCGGTCCGTACAACGGCTTAGCGGACAGCCTGTCCAGAACGAAACAGTTACCGGAATGGCACTTGAAGCCTTCAATAACGGACACGATTTTCCAACAATTAGGCCTTCCGGATATAGACCTGTTTGCGTCACGCCGGTCTGCAGTAGTTCCAGCTTATGTGAGCGAGGATGCTTCCGACCTGAACAGTCAGTACACGAACGCCTTCAGCCAAACCTGGTCATACAGTCTCGGGTGGATTTTCCCGCCACCAGCGCTAATACCAAGACTTCTTCACCACCTAGAACGGTCGAACGGTGTCTATCTTCTGATAGCCCCAGAGTGGAACAAAGCGTTTTGGTCACCGGAAATGAAAAGACGAGCAATTCAAGCGCCATGGAAAATACCGGACTTACCTCACCATCTTGTAGATCTACAAACAAACCAACCACCAGCGGGAGTAATGAACATGAATTTGCAGGTTTGGACAGTACAGGCTGGGCCAATGAAATTTTCAACCGGGATCGTCAAGAAATAGACCTTCTCTCAAGTGCCTGGAGAAAGTCAACCTTAAAAACTTACCGCCCCGTATGGCAGAAATGGTTTAAATGGGCTACCGACAATAACGTAAAAGTGGATGACCCCAGTCCATCGGATCTTGCACGATTCCTTTGCTACCTATATGACGTCGTTAAACTAGCCCCTAAAACTATATTAGTTCACAAGTCGGCCGTTGTCACCTTCACAAATCCACATAAAAGTTCCATATTGAGTTCACACCCAATTGTTACTCATGCTATTAAAGGTATTCTATCGAAGAACCCAACAGTGAAGAAACCTCTAACGTGGAGTGTGGATTACCTATTAAACTTTTTGGAAAATTACAGCATTAATAGCGAAAGTCTGTTTACTGTGTCCCGTCATACTTCCATTCTTCTGTTGCTAGCGTCTGGCAGAAGGGTTCACGACTTAACTCTTCTGAGCGTTAATCCTGAAAATTTCGAAGATAATGGCGATGAGATCATTCTTTGGCCGAAATTCGGCTCCAAAACAGACAGTTCGACGAGGGGAGTAGTAAAAGTGGCATCACGAGCAGTAATAGCAGGATGGATAAAGACTCTGTTCAAACAAGCAAATATTACTGCCCCAGCTGGAAGTATAAGAGCTGGTGTAGCCACCGCCAACTGGACCCACAATAATTTAGACATAGATGAAATTTTAAAAAGAGGAAATTGGAAGTCAAAGAATACTCTTTTCAATCATTATTTCAAAGAAGTACAAGCAACTACTTCTACTTTAAGCAAGGTTGATCTCAATTAATGTTTTCATCCAGTTGATTAGTTGACCTTTACAAGGAGCGTAAATTAAAATAACAATAACATAATAATATAATTAAGTTTATTTTTGTTATCCTTTCGTAACATGTCTACCTAAATTATTAAGCCTTTTCAATTGCTGATTTGTGAAACGCTTATGTCATAATAAGCAGGCATCGTACCTGATTAAAAGAATAAATCTGTTAGAGTTCACATTGTGTTTTACATACTAACTTAATAGTCACAGTACGCCCAGCACCGCGCCGGCAGAAGTTAAACACGTCTCAAATATGGTTCAAGCGAAGGCACGAACACCTAAATAGAACCGTTTTTCCCCCGAAGGGTAAAAAACGGATATGTAGGTTTCTGCCGTAGCTTGAACCATACTTGTACCTGAGGGCCTTGCCGGCTTTTGCTAACGTACTGAGAAGCGAACAGCCGTGCGCCGGCGCCGGGCAATCACTAGTTATAGCTATGGACACCAGGGGGCGCTGTATATCACGAAGAATGAATGAATGAGTGAATGAATAGGACTGAGTTATAAGGGTGTAATCTGAAATATGGTTCAAGCTACGGCAGAAACCTAAATATCCGTTTTTTACCCTTCGGGGGAAAAACGGTTCTATTTTTGCTGTAATATTTACATAAACTTCTATCGACTGTAATTAATTCAGATTTTACCTTGCACAAACTTCGGACAGAACATGTCTCTCGTATGCATCCTGAAAGGTGGACAAGGTTGGCCACAGACTGGATCCCGGAGGACGGACGACGTCGCCGAGGCCGTCCCAGAAGGAGATGACGTGACGAATTAGATGCATTTGTGACTGACTGGCAGTTAGCATCACAGGACCGTGACAGATGGCGAAAAGAGGGGGAGGCCTTTGCCCAGCAGTGGGACACCCTACAGGCTACATAAAAAAAAACTTCGGTGATAAGGGGGGGGGGGGGGGAATGGTATTTGTTTTTTGTCATTTTTCATTTCATTGTAAAAAATACAAAAATATATTTTAGAATGTACAAGTAAAGCTTTTTCATATGATACCCCACTCAACCTAGTAACGACAATTTGAAAATTTGGCCCCCCCTATTTCAGCCCCCTTTACATTATTAATCATAATTTTTTTTTAGGTGACCGCTACTATAATCTCGTTTTTAGGGTTCCGATACCAAAATGGTAAAAAAAAAGGAACCCTTATGGTGCCGCTTTGTCTGTCTGTCTGTCTATCACACCTGTATATCTAAGCAACCACTGATGCTATCGACGTGAAATAGTTATAGAATATGATTGTCCAACTTGAAAATGATTTTTATTTTAACACTTCCTGTGTTCGGATAAATCTACAAAGTAGAAAATCGCAAAATTTCACAACCACAGGCAGGATTCGAACCTGCGTCTTCTGCGTAAGTACCGCAGACGCTTTACCAACTAGGCTACTGTGGTCCTGCCCGATGTTGTGAAATTTAGCGACCTCTTTACGCATTTCAACGTTGCGTTTGTGCTGCCACCTAGTAAGCGTTTTTGCTGTACTAGCTCAACTAGTCCATCATTGCCTAGGTTAGGTATAGGTTCGAATCCTGCCTGTGGTTGTGAAATTTTGCGATTTTCTACTTTGTAGATTGTCCAACTTAATTGTATGTGAAAGAGTTAAGAAAAAATTATGATTATTTATGGTAAAGGGGGCCCAAATAGGGGGGGCAAAATTTCAAATTATCGGTCCTAGGTCGAGTGGGGTATCATATGAAAGGGCTTTACTTTTGCATTCTAAAATATATTTTTGTATTTTTATACAACTCTTAGTTTTCAAGTTATGATGAAAAATGACAAAAAAACCGTCCCCCCCCCCCCCCCCTATCTCCGAAGTTTGTAAATGAAAAAATCTCAATTATTTACAGTCGATACACGTTTATGTAAATATTACAGCAAAAATAAAACGATCATTCTAAGTTCCACATTTTTTTTTAAACCTGCATAAAACCTTTACAAACAAATTTAGTTTTGCGGTCCTAAAAATGGACTTTATGGATTCCAAAAATACTAAAGGTATATCGGAACCCTCGGCGCGCGAGTCCAACTTGTACTTGACCGGTTTTTTTTGTATCTGTAACTACAGTGAACTATATTTTACTTATATAATAAAACAAACATTATATATTCTAAAAAAACTACCTTATTAGACCTCATAGGTCTGATTGGCGATCCACACTGGTCAGTTAAACTAAAGAGCAATAGGTATCTTAGGAACGGTGTTTGTTGATTTTTTACTACTGTCTTTACGTTCTGTATACAAGCTCCTAGGTCCAACTAAATTATATTTATTTATTACCGTTTCCACTGCGTTTTACTCCTCTGCTGCCCCATATCCTTAACAATGTACCTTTACTTCAATGTGTCTTTCCGGATTTCCGATAAGTTTTGTATTTAGCGAGTAATATTTTTTTAACTGATGGGGGCGCTAGTGGACAGGAGGTAGCCTCTTAAGGAAGACATCTAGATCGTCACGCCATCGTTTCCTTGTTCTATCTTCACGCCTAGCCCCGTCATGAGGTATCCGATTGGTGACTTTCTTCCCCATCTTTTGGATAAATAATTAGGAATACTTAGCTGTTTTCCTAAGGTTGAAAATATATCAGAAAAATCCACTTATAAATAGCGGAAAATAATATTTTACATTTATTGCTTCCGCGCTTTGTTCATTTTATTCTTAGTTTTTGACGTCATCGAAGAATTTCATCATCAGATCTGAACTGGGAAACCGTATTTAACTACAGCAATGATAAGTAATTAAATCCCAAAACATTCTTAAAACTCTGAAGAACCAAGTAAAATATTTTTTTCATCACAAAACAGCTCTATTTGCACAGCATTAAGGTCCATCGCACGTGTGGTATCGGAAAAGAATAATATCAACCCATCTCTACCCATGGGTGTCGTAAGAGGCGACTAAGGGCTTATGGACCGAAGGATGGGCAGCAACATCTTTCTGTATCGTACCATCTTGCCATCACCAACGGTCGCCAGCCGCTATCCTTACTAGCGTGGTGACTATGGGATGTCATGATGAACGGCCATAATCCAGTGTATTAAACACGTGTGCTTTTTTCATTATATTACCGCACTAGTGTTTTATTTCTGTTTTTTAGTTCGGCAAGGAGCAAGGAGTTTTTATATCTATAACTCGTGTCGTTTATTATGACATAAACCGACACTCGGGTTTTACACCCCTCATTAAGTAAGTACCGTTGCATAAAATACTAAAACACATTATTGCCCAAACCTCAATAACAAGCCAAAAAGGTTTTAAACGAGATTAATAAACTCTGTATAGTAGCGGTCACCCATCCTAGATCTTAAGATAAGGAAGTGCTTCCTATTAGAACATTTAATATAGAGATACATACAACAAAAGGATTGCTTATAGCCAATCTTATTGTTTTAAACTAATTATCTATGTAAATAGATGCAAATTGCATATTTTATTACCAAGTTAGTAAAAACAAATCAACGTAATATCATACCGATGGAATTTACTTTACTTTTAAGTATTATCTTAATTAATTTATACATATGCAATTGTGCTGATCTTATTAAATAAAGGCCAGGTACTACCATTAATTTAAAGGTTTTATTACCTGGGCGACTGTGTCCGCTCTGTTTAATCCGTATAACCTAAACTCACTAACAGATGGCGCTGAAGGGTTTCTAAAACGTGATATTTTCAAGAAATGCTCAAAAAAATGGAGAAAATGAATTTTCCCGGAGATAAGACCTAGGCTAGATCGATTTTTGCCCCCGAACACCCCCGTATAGCAAATTTTATCTAAATCGTTAAAGCAGATTTCGAAAACCAATTACTGAATCCTATCAAACTCTTCTCTTCTTTCTCCTGGCTTTTATCCCAATTTATTTGGGGTCAGCCCTCCTAGTATTTCTGCGCCACACCGTGCGGTTGCGGGTTGTCTCTTCGCTAGTGTTTGTGCTTCTCAGGTAATTTTTTATAGTTTGTAGCCAGGTCATTGGTGGTCGTCCACGGCCTCTTCTTCTCTCCTCTATATTCAAAACACTTTTGGTCATATGGTCATCATCTCGTCTCATCACGTGTCCGTACCAGCGCAGTCGGTTTTCTCTGAGTTTTTCTTGTATTTGGGCAACTTTGAAAGTACCACGGATGTATTCGTTTCTAATTTTATCCTTTCTAGAGACTCCTCCTGACCAACGGAGCATATTCATTTCAGTGACGTGAATTTTTTGTTCATCTGACTTTTTCATCGGCCAGCATTCGGACCCATATAGTAGAGTTGGTCTTACTGCCCTTTTGTATACATTGCCTTTGATTTTAATAGGCATGTGCGGATCACACAGGACGCCCGACAGAGATCTCCACTTCAACCATGCTGTCTGGATTCTGTTCCTTATGTCTTTTTCTGTACACACCCTAGGTGCTACGATGGATCCGAGATATTTAAATTCTTCGACTCTTTTGAGAGGTTGGTCTTCGATAGATGGACAGGAAATAGCGCCTGTACTGGCTTCTGAAAAGTCGCAGAGCATATACTCGGTCTTCTGTCTACTGACCCTCAAACCTCTCCTCTCCTTTCCTCGTTTGAATCCTATCAAACGAGGAATATTTCTATATATATAAAAAGTGGCCGTTTTTCGCACTTTTTTAGGGTTCCGTAGCCAAATGGCAAAAATTGGAACCCTTATAGATTCGTCATGTCTGTCTGTCTGTCCGTCCGTATGACACAGCCACTTTTTTCCGAAACTATAAGAGCTAATACTGTTGAAACTTGGTAAGTAGATGTATTCTGTGAACCGCATGAAAATTTTCACATAAAAATAGAAAAAAAAACAGAAAAAATTAGGGTTCCCCATACATAGAACTGAAACTCAATTTTTTTTTTCATCCAACCCATACGTGTGGGGTATCTATGGATAGGTCTTCAAAAATGATATTGAGATTTTTAATATCATTTTGTTCTAAACTGAATAGTTTGCGCGAGAGACACTTCCAAAGTGGTAAAATCTGTCCCCCCCCCCCCCTGTAACTTCTAAAATAAGAGAATGATAAAACAAAAAAAAATATATGATGAAAATATTGATGAAAATATTGAACGAGATCGAGTAAGTAGTTTTTTTTTAATACGTCATAAACCGTAACCGATTAAGGTGAGCTCTCGTTTCAAGAACTTTTCTATAAAACAAGGGTCAAGTTGGATGGTCGCGGAGTTTTTAAAGTGAAAGAGCAAAAGATTTTAGTATATACTATGGTAAATAGGTACGGAACCCTCAGTTCGCGAGTCCGACTAGCACTTGGCCGGTTTTTCTTTACTTCAATCTGATAAGACAGATTTTCGATAAGTTTTGTATTAAGCGAGTAATATTTTAGCGAGTAATAGGCGACTAAGAGTTTATAAACCCGAGGATGGGCAGCAGCGTCCTTCCGTGTATCGTACCATCTTTCATACTGCGGTCACCAACAAACGCGGTCCATGGTGCCAGCCGTAACGCTGACAAGCGTAGTGACTAACGTACTTCCCCTCCATATTGTTCCAGCAACAGCTGGAGTTCTGGTGGGAGCTCCCTGTCCTGGAGGGGACGTATTACGGGATGTTATGATGATAATGATGTATATAGGGCGACTATTAATTATTTATTGATAGAAAAAGGTACTCATGATAAAAAGGTACTCGTGAATGTACTCATGCTACTGAACAAATTTCCCCAAGGAACATAGGTCGAAATACGAAAATCAAGTTTTGACCTCCCATAGAAACTGCATCAGCTGATAGCGCATTTTGTATGGGAGGTCAAATTTGGTTTTTCGTATTTCGACCTATGTTCCTTGGGAAAAGTTGTTCAGTATCATGAGTACATGCATATCTTTTGCTATCAAGAACTAATTAAAAGTTACCCTTTAACGAGTGGTAAAACCCGACATCCTTCTAATTAGGTACGGCTAAAATTTAAAATATGGAGGTTGTCGGGGACAAAAAATCGTTCTAGCTAGGTTTCATGCCTGGGAAAAATCGTTTCCTTCGTGATTTCAGGCATTGCTTCTGCAAATTACTATAGCGTGACACAGCAAACCCTTCAGCGCCATCTGTTGGTCAACGTTAGTATTAAACTATTTCGAGCACAGCTAGTTTTTTTATCAATCACTGGGAACGATCCCACGAGATCGGTAACATTCACATTACCGCATTGTGAGACTTACTTCTTGCTATCTTCTAGCCTTGTTTGAATCAATTACAAAAGGTGATGACGGACAAAAGACAGACTTATGTTATTAGCATAGAGTTCATTCTTGGTCCTCATGTAATGTACACGCCCACTATAAGATATACAACAAGGTGTTTCTATGACAAGTCTGAAGGATGTGAACCTGCCCATAAAACTGAACAACTTTTCAGAACATTGGTCAAACACGAAAAAAGTCAGCACTCATGGGAAAAACGCGCGCGTGGGTTTCAAAAATCTTTGGCGTCACATTTTGTATGGAAGGTCAATATTTATTTTTCGTATTTCGAAGGTATATGTTGCTTAGGGAAAGTTGTTCAGTTTCATCGGAATATTTACATCTTTTAGGGTCGATATACTCATTCTATTCGTCCTTGTGGTGCCGGCAAATAATAGTACCAACTCATCTCAACCCGTGGTCATCGTAAAAAGGCGACTAAGGACTTATAAACCGGAATATGGGCAGCACCGTCTTTCTGTGTATTGTACCATCTTACTTACTGCGATCACCTACAAAGCGGTCCCCAGCCGCAACGCTCACAAGTTAGTGTGGTGACTATGGTAAATTCCTTCCAAAGTAACCAGCGTTTTTGCTGGAGTTCTAGGGGAAGCTGTCCTGTAGAGGACTGCCTACGAATGTACAGTCAAGAGCACATCAAGCTTGACACATTGGACTTTGCACCGTTCGTATTTCAATAGACATACGGGCTAGAGTTGCACTGCGAGTGTCAAGCTTAACCTGTCGTTGACTGTACCACGAAATAGGATAAAAATCTATTAAAATCTCATTTTCAGCTGATAGCTAATTTGCAAGTCAAAATTTTTCTTGTGTTGTGTTTGTTGAATTGAATGTTTTACGATTTATGGTCCAAGGGAAAGTTGTTCATTTTTAGGGCCGTTTTGAGATTTTTTTACATATTGTATCAAAGGGGAGAACTTTGCTAATTGTAGGAGGGACATGGCAGAAAAATATGCTACCTCTGATATCTGCTGTGGTAATCTAGGAAAAGCCTTCCCAATTTGCGTGAAAAACAGTTAAAACAAATGGTGACATTTATTTATGCTCTCAAAAAAACTTTCGACTACATAAAGCATAACAATACGTGCAGTGGTTTGACAAACGCCAAAATCCGCATTTACATTCGAAGCGACTCACGCGCATAGTACCCCCCTCCTCTTCGCGCCGCAAACTTACTTTCACTTTCATTTGTAGGGCAAACTCATTACTATACAACCTACTCTTCTACACACAATTCTTTATTCAAATTTCTACCTTACTGTCCATAACTTTAATCACATTTTCAATGTAAAGGAAATTCAATATGCAGCCTTGTCAAAATAAGAATTTCAAGTCTTAAAAGACGAAAGTGTGTCGTCGCTATGCTGGCCACTAAGAAACTTCGGTCTTCGATCTTGGGTACAATTTTGTTTAAATTTGTAATGAAGATATGGCGTTCTGTGTTCAAAATTAAAACTGTTCCGCCTAGAGATTTGGCGCCTTATGATGAGTCCGACTTGTTATGAAATCGGATTGACAAGAACTTAGGATTATCAGCATTCAGAACTTGAACACCATATAAGGACCAATTCGATAGACAACCAAACTTGTTGGTCTAATCTCAAATTAAGAGAGCGTTTAACATTTTCTTTCGTCATTCTACCATAAATCCAAATTCTGTTCCATTTAAAAGTATGCAACTAGAGGTTATACAACGTCGTAAAGCAATATGTTTAACAAAAAGGAAGTTGTATGTACAACTTTTCCTAAGGAGCATAGGTAAAATTTTTTAGCTTTCCATGAAATCGAGAGCTGAAATATTTTATCGTATTTCGTCTAGTAAAGTCGTTCAATTTCATAGGTAGATTCATCTTTCAAAGTTTTATACTTACCCTATTTGTTATTTATACTGCTGCAATGAAATCTAAAAGGACATCATGACACTTAACGACAGATTATCTTTAAGTGTCATCTCTGAGTATGGCAGCAACTGAAATGAACAGCAATAAATCTATGAAACATTCAACTTTAGAAAAAGTTCTGGGCCCATAGACAAGTGGCTACCTAACTACCTAAGCGTAAGCGCCAATAAAACAGAATAGAATAAAAATGTATGAAATTAACATAAGCTAACGAAATGACGCTTGACAGCTTATGTCAATCCCGTACATATTCATTCTATTCTACTAGCGTTTCCGATTAGAGGAAGGCACTTGCCTAGGTACCCAGTGCAACTAACGATTATAGGTATTTGTGGAAGTTCAAGTCAATTACTTCAGTTTGTTAACAAGGCCGGATGCAAATGAAGTCCTGTTGCACTCTCTTTATATTTCCCTCGGCTCTTCTTAGATATAATCTACTTAGATTCAGCTGTGTGGACGTGTGGATCGCCTAGTTACTGGTAAAATTAAATAAAACTGGGTGTGTAGACAAAGTGTCAATAAATTTAGAGATGAAGAAAGCGAACGTTACCAAATAGGGTCAATAAAAGGTCAATTTCATGACGTCGCTTTCGTCAAATTGTTGTCTAGACCCCTAAATGGTAGGGCTTTTGTGAAAAGTCTGTCAGCCCATTTCTGAGTCCATTCCAGTCAATGTCACTTCATTAATAAAATAAATTGTTTATTATTATTTCTAACTTAAAGGATTTCTAATGGACCTGTTTTGGTTCTGTCTGTACACTCGGACTTTTACATTCTAATAAAGGTTACCGAATATTATTGTGAAATTCAAGTACTCATTTTTTTGAAATTTTTGACTTGACATTGTTTAAAGGGTATAAGGAACAGGTTTCCAAAAACTGAAAGGACATGATTAGTTAAAGTGTCTAATCAAGTTTACAATTTTGTATGAAGAGGCCAATTTTTTCTCATTTCCTCAAAGTTTTAATCACTGAAAGTTTTTCAGTTACACTGACTAATCATGCCCTTTCAGTTTTTAAAAACCTATCCTTTATTAAAATTAGGAGCCTGATGTGACCCACTGCATGGCAAAAAAATTCTTATATTTCAAAAAGGTTACACCGAAAATTGTTGTGAAATGTCAGCGGCCTACAGAACTATAAGAGAGATGTTGCTGAGAGCAAGTTGTTCAGTTTCATTCTGAATCCGTGGTTTCAGCTCATTCTGTACAAACCTGCAAATCAATTACCTAATTAATGTACCAAAAATCAACGAATAGCGGATGTCCGTCCTAAAACAATCCAGAAACGGATTCCACACTTTGCATAACCATCTTAAAAGTGACTATGCTTGGTAGAAAAAACCGGCCAAGTGCGAGTCGGACTCGCGCACTGAGGGTTCCGTACCACCACATAAACATAATTGTATTAGTTGAAATTTCAGTAAGTTAATGTGCTAGATTTTTTGAGTCCGACACGCGCTTGACCAAATTTTATTATTTGTTGTTATTTTATAGCCTATGCCCTATAAACATACCAATTTTCAAGTTTGTAAGTGTTCCCGTTTTTAAATAGAACTAAAACAAAAATCGCCTCAGCAACCATCCAACTTGTCCCCTCTCTTATATGAATGTTCTTGAAACGGGAGCTCACCACAATTGGTTACCATTAGTTGTGAGAAAAGTTGTAATATTTAATGATTTCAGACTTTTCCCATTATTTGTACTGTGAGACCTAGCTTCTTGCCAAATTTCATAATTTTAGGTCAACGGGAAGTACCCTGTAGGTTTTTCATTTTTGAATAAATGTATGGAGATGAGGACATAAAATGCCATATCTTTCGATTGCGTCGTTGTAAAAAATTGAAATTTTCAGATCTTGTGTGGTTCATGGATCTTAATATATGGTACTAATTTCAACCTGATACCTTTACCCGTTCGTGAGATAAAGGGTCTTGACAGACAGACAGACAGACAGACAGACAGACAGACAGACAGACAGACAGACGGACAACAAAGTGATCCTATAAGGGTTCCGTTTTTTTCTTTTGAGGTACGGAACCCTAAAAAACTACATGCGGTTAAACGGAAAGTGATGGCCTACTTTTAAAGGGTTGAGTCAGAAAAACCCGTTATAGCTGCTTGTTACACCGAAGTGTAACTTATAATAACCTACCAAATTCCAAAAGTAGGGTCAACGTAAGAAGTCTGTTTTGACGTTCCCTTAACACTAACACACAGGGTTCATTTTTAGGGTTCCGTACCTCAAAAGAAAAAAACGGAACCCTTATAGGATCACTTTGTTGTCCGTCTGTCTGTCTGTCTGTCTGTCTGTCTGTCAAGACCCTTTATCTGACGAACGGGTAAAGGTATCAGGTTGAAATTAATACCATGTATTAGGATCTATGAACCACCCAAGATCTGAAAATTACAATTTTTTACAACGACGCAATCAAAAGATATGGCATTTTATGTCCTCATCTCCATACATTTATTCAAAAATGAAAAACCTACAGGGTACTTCCCGTTGACCTAAAATTATGAAATTTGGCAAAAAGCTAGGTCTCACAGTACAAATAATGGGAAAAGTCTGAAATCATTAAATATTACAACTTTTCTCACAACTAATGGTAACCAATTGTGGTGAGCTCCCGTTTCAAGAACATTCATATAAGAGAGGGGTCAAGTTGGATGGTTGCTGAGGCGATTTTTGTTTTAGTTCTATTTAAAAACGGGAACACTTATAAACTTGAAAAATGGTATGTTTATAGGGCATAGGCTATAAAATAACAACAAATAATAAAATTAGGTCAAGCGCGTGTCGGACTCAAAAAATCTAGCACATTAACTTACTGAAATTTCAACTAATACAATTATGTTTATGTGGTGGTACGGAACCCTCAGTGCGCGAGTCCGACTCGCACTTGGCCGGTTTTTTCTTTGCAGGTTGAATTTTGCATACGTTTGACAGCTGTTAGAATGGACCTATTACGATGGCCTTACTTTAATGGCAATTTCTAAAGGACCAAGTTTTTTAATGGGATCTACTCTAAAATCTTAAAAAATCGACTAGTCAGCTGATATATTTGGTCTATGGTACTTTTAGGGTACCGTACCTCAAAAGAAAAAATCGGAACCCTTATAGGATTACTTTGTTGTCCGTCTGTCTGTCTGTCTATCTGTCTGTCTGTCAAGACCCTTTATCTCACGAACGGTTAGAAGTATTAGGTTTAAATAATACCATATATTAGGGTCTATGAACCACACAAGATCTGAAAATTTCAATTTTTTACAATTTCGCAATCATAAGATATGGCATTTTATGTTCTCATCTCCATACATTTATGCATTAAATCAAAACCTATAGGGTACTTCCCGTTGACCTAAAATTATGAAATTTAGCAAGAAGCTAGGTCTCACAGTACAAATAAAGGGAAAAGTCTGAAATCATTAAATATTACAACTTTTCTCAAAACCAACAGTAACCAGTTGTGGTGAGCTCCCGTTTCAAGATCATTCATATAAGAGAGGGGTCAAGTTGGATGGTCGCAGAGGCGATTTTTGTTTTAGTTCTATTTTAAAAATGGGAACACTTACAAACTTGAATTGGTATGTTTATAGTGCATAAGCTATAAAATAACAACAAATAATTAAATTTGGTCAAGCGCTCAAAAACTCTACATTAAATTAATTGCATAGAAATTTCAACTAATACTATTTTGATTATGTGCTGGTACGGAACCCTCGGTGCGCGAGTCCGAATCGCAATTGACCGTTTTTAGGGTTCCATACCTCAAAAGAAAAAAAAGGAACCCTTATAGGATCACTTTGTTGTCCGTCTGTCTGTCTGTCTGTCTGTCTGTCAAGACCCTTTATCTCACGAACGGGTAAAGTTATCAGGTTGAAATTAATACCATATATTAGGATCCATGAACCACACAAGATCTGAAAATTTCAATTTTTTACAATGACGCAATCAAAATATATGGCATTTTATGTCCTCATCTCCATACATTTATTCAAAAATGCAAAACCTACAGGGTACTTCCCGTTGACGTAAAATTATGAAATTTGGCAAGAAGCTAGGTCTCACAGTACAAATAATGGGAAAATCTGAAATCATTAAATATTACAACTTTTGTCACAACTAATGGTAACCAATTGTGTTGAGCTCCCGTTTCAAGAACATCATATAAGAGAGGGGTCAAGTTGGATGGTCGCTGAGGCGATTTTTGTTTTAGTTCTATTTAAAAACGGGAACACTCACAAACTTTAAAATTGGTATGTTTATAGTGCATAAGCTATAAAATAACAACAAATAATAAAATTTTGTCAAGCGCGTGTCGGACTCAAAAAATCTAGCACATTCACTTACTGAAATTTCAACTAATACAATTATGTTTATATGGTGGTACGGAACCCTCAGTGCGCGAGTCCGACTCGCACTTGGCCAGTTTTTTTTTATTGCCGTGTTCAATATTGTAGCATTTTTCATAGGTTTAGTCACAGACCTAGCAAAAGCGCGCGCTAACTATGGGTTTAGTCCTATATTTTTGGCTTTTGACCTGCAGCAGAAAGAGTTTCAAGATCCAAGCTCTAAAATGTCACATTAGACGTCGATCTCTTCTGAACAATTAAATACAAAAATGAAAATTATATAAAAAAGATGAAAAATGAATTTCAAATGCGTGTTCCTAGCTGCAAACATCGGACGTTCTAATCTAAGCAAAGGAAGATAATGTATGGATCTCTATCCAAAGCCGCTTCGGTGTAACAGAAGTCCAAAACCAAATTTCGTGCATGTTTCGCGTCATGTTCGCACAAGTCTGCGTTCGTACCGGATCCAGGATCCTTTCGTTCGCTTTCATCCGATTCATTTTGTTTATTTTTTCTCAAAATATGACCGTGACATCCTTTTGAAATGTTTACTTGGAAATCAATACGTTTTGCATTATTAGTCGTCAGAACGAAAATACCTGTGAATGTATCAAATTAAAGTTATTTTTATTTAGAACAAAAATTGGAACAACTTTCCAGAACTAACATAGGAAAGAGATTTTTAGAGATTTTTTTTTGCTTTTCACATTTCCATACAAACCTTATGTTGGCATAAGTGGAATAACGGGACGGCCAAATATAACCCTATCTGTAAACTTCCATGTTTTCTTTCTGAACATAATAAAATAGTTATTTGTTGAGAGAGAGACAAAAACTGAGCCACGAGCGAAGCGAGTGATTCAAAAGAAGAATCCTGAGCGTAGCGAGGGTTTCATGAAATGAAACGCAAAATTACTTGCTGCCGAGCGAAACACACAATTTTTTACTTCAGCGAGGAAAATGCTTACGAATAGCGTCAGTAACTCATACAATAATAATTTATCATGACATTCTTATCTCAAAAACATTTTCCACGCTAGCGGCCAAAAATGACCTTTGCACGCAAATTTCGATCGATTGAAATTTCAAAAACCGTTTGCACCGCTAGCGGCTAAAAATTTCTTTTTATAATAAAACAAAGTTTTCCGAGATTGTGAGATAAATAAAATACTTATGTTGTTTTTCAACTGATTGAAAGTATGTTTCTTAGATAGTCTACAACATACTTACTACCTTCCTACGTCTAAAGTTTACGATTTACATTATATCACCTTTTTGAACTGAACCTTCGACCTCGTAAAAGCCGCTTAGCCAGTATCTCAGAGAAACTCATCAAGTTGTATTCACTTAAGGTAAGGTATCTATCTATTTGATAGACTTGATATCATCTTCTATAGGTAATTTAAGTAACTATCCCACCTTCGTATCCAGATCATTTCAAGTCATTCCTTCAGTATTAAGAGTGTTGCGTTTGTATTTTTTTTAAATATATATATATATGATTTGGCAATCTTCAATCCATATGTCACGTAATCACTGTACGTAATGTAGCTAGGCAACTGCAAATAAATAAACTTTTTTTTTTTACGGAAAATGTCGGTCTTTGACTTCGTACTAACCAAAATTATAACATTTTTGGCGACCGTGGGATAAAAAGCCTGCAAATAATAGGCAGAATATCATCGTGCAGTGAAATAATTACAAATTAATTATAATGGATGTCCTAAAGCGCAAGCGAACCCAATTTCGCAGAGAATTTACGTCCGCAGCTGACAACTTTGAAAAAGCCATGCAGCGCAAAGAAGAAGCTGAAAAACTGGACGTAGAGGGGAAATTTGCACGGCTATCCGACTGCGCGGATGAACTATTCAGCTGCGAAGTGAAATTACGTGACATCTGGTGCGAAGCCGAAACCTTCGACGAAACCGCTTTCGCCGAGGATCAAAGTAAAGCAGCGCATTACAAAACCAGATGGTCCATGTTGAAGACTCAATTCAAAAACTTCGTTAAACAAAATGAAAA
Source organism: Athrips mouffetella (assembly GCA_947532105.1). NCBI lineage: Eukaryota > Metazoa > Arthropoda > Insecta > Lepidoptera > Gelechiidae > Athrips > Athrips mouffetella. The sequence continues at coordinate 15,755,530 of OX383974.1, forward strand.
TGATGGTGCTAGTAATTCATCGTCAAAATCTACTGTTAAGTCTCACTCTAAAGAGCGTAAGGTTATAATGCCAAAACTGGAGATTACTAAGTTTGATGGCGAGGCAAAGAAGTGGTTACGCTTTTGGGGACAATTCTCAAAGATAGACGGGGACCCAGACATCAACGGCACTGACAAGTTCCAGTTCCTGTTACAATCTATGGAACCTAACTCCAGCGCCAGACAGTTAGTAGAGAGTTACCCCCCAAGTAGCGAAAATTATTCAAACGCTATAAAAGCTTTAAAAGATAGATTCGCCAGAGATGACGTTCTCATCGAGACTTACGTTAGAGGTTTGCTAGCACTGATGCAAAATAAGAGTGAGGTAAGCAATCTAACTACATTGTATGACAGTCTTCAGACTCACCTTCAAGCATTAGAGACTCTCGGCGTCACCAAGGACAAATACGCTTCAATGTTGTTCCCTATGATTGAGTCGGCGCTTCCAGAAGACGTGCTTCGCGCTTGGCATCGCAGCCAGCAAACTAGCAGGGACCTTTCTAACCTCATGAACTTTTTGCGTCTAGAGGTAGAATCTGAAGAAAGGATCCGGCTCGCTAGTCAAGTTTTTCCCACAACATCCGCTGTAGAGCCGAAGCCGCCGACCGCCTGTTTCTTCAACGAATCCAATCCAGGCAAGTCTGAAAGCTCCAGTAAACAACGTGCAGCATGTGTTTGGTGCGATAAGGATTCCCACTCGGCTACGGAGTGCCACAAAGCTGCGAAGATGCCGCTGAAGAATCGTGTTGAGTTTTTGAAAAAGAAGAATGCCTGCCACATATGTTTTAAAACAAATCACTCGGCCAAGCAATGTAAAAGCTATCCAAGGTGCCTTTTCTGCAAAAAACGACACTACACTTTAATGTGCACTGAATTAGAAAAATTGGATAGTCAAAACAACACTGCAAACAATAACAATAAACAACCAGAGACGAGCAATTTGTCATGTCAATCAAAGTTGACAACTGTAACTTTACTACAAACTTTTGTGGTAAAGATTGTTCATGGCAACAAAGAGGTTTGTGTAAGAGCGCTTATTGACAGTGGCGCGCAAAGATCCTACATCAAAAAAAGTCTCATTCAAAAGCTCGGTCTGAAACCTTCGAAGAAGGAATTAATAACTCATTGCTTGTTCGGCGGGCTTGAGACCTCTTCGAATGTTTTTGAAGTATTTGACATATGTGTCAAAAATGTCGAAAATGATTTTTATATAAACATGTCTGTCGTAGAACCGGAAAAAATATGTAATTGTCTACAAAAAATACCGAACAAAATTTTACAAAAATTGACAAAACAAAACATAAAATTAAATGACTCATGTGACGAGGTAAGTTTGCTCATTGGAGCTGACTATTGCGGACTATTGTTGACTCATGAGTTTTTACAATTGGACGACAATTTGACTGCTGTAAAAACCAAACTCGGTTGGACCGTCCAGGGTCCTGTTACAGGGTCATACATTTCGTCAACTAATTTGTTTACGACTCTTCATTGTTTGTCTAACATTGAAATTTCAGATCTTTGGTCTCTCGAAGCCCTGGGAATAAAGGATCCTGCAGAGCAGGCCACCCGGTCAGCGAATCAACTTGAGATACTCAAATGTTTTGAAAAATCTATCAAAATTAACAATGAAGGTCGTTATGAGGTTCATTTACCGTGGCGTGACGTACCGCGACCCCAAACTAACTACGATCTCGCCAGAAAAAGATTGGACTCCACCATGAATCGTCTCAAACAACTAGGTAAGTTCGACGGCTACAATGAAGTTTTTGACGAATGGTTACGACTTAATATTATAGAAATAGCGCCAGACCAATCCATCAAAGGCCACTACATGGCACATCATCCCGTAATCAAAGAGTCAAGTTTAACGACAAAGATTCGTCCGGTTTTCGATGCGTCGGCCAAGGATAAAAATCAGGTCTCCTTAAACTCTTGTTTAGAAAAAGGCGTTAATCTGCTTGAGAAAATCCCTAATCTGTTAATTGATTTCAGGAAGCACAAAATTGGTGTGACCGCAGACATAGCAAAAGCGTTTCTTCAGATTTCCATCACACCAAACGACCGTGACTATCTTCGGTTCCTGTGGTGGTCTAAACTAGATGAACAGGACAGAAAACTGATAACATATCGTCATAGACGTGTTGTGTTTGGTGTCACATCGAGTCCTTTTCATCTCATTGCTACAATTAATCATCATCTGGACAACTGCCCAGAGCATCTGAAGGAAACTGCTATGAAATTAAAAAAATCATTCTATGTGGACAACTGCGTCACAAGCCTGGAATCTGAAGAGGATTTAGATAAGTTTATCAGGGAATCCAAGCAGGTAATGCTTAAAGGCTGTTTCGATCTTAGAGGTTGGATATCGAGTCCTACTTTTGTAGATAACAAAGTCGCGAACACTAACGTATTAGGGGTATTATGGGATGTCAAAAATGATAGTCTTCGGTGCAATGTTAACTTTCAAAATATTAATGGTAGATATACAAAAAGAACGTTACTTTCGATAGCTCAAAGGGTTTTCGATCCCATAGGTTTTGTCTGCCCGACCACTATTGTACCAAAAATGATTTTACAAAGGTCGTGGTGTCTTAAACTTACCTGGGACGAAGAATTACCCAAAGATTTATCTAAAGAATTTGAAAAATGGTTAGAACAGGCCCACCTGATTAATGATTGCGTTATTCCTAGAAGGCTTACTCGTGTCTCTATAAATGATTGTAATAACTCTTTACATATTTTTTGTGACGCGAGTAAAAACGCTTATTCAGCGTGTATATTTTTACGATCGCAGCTAGGTGAGCATGTTGATCTGAGGTTAGTTTTAGCTAAGTCGAGATTAACACCAGTAAAAAAAATTTATATCCCAAGATTAGAGTTGATCGCCGCTACGCTCGCTTGCAGACTGTCAGTAATTGCTATTGAATCGTTAGCATTATCAAATTGTCGCGTGTTCTTTTGGACAGATTCTAGCGTCGTACTGACGTGGATAAAATGCGATGGGCCGTGGACAGTATTCGTCTCAAACCGTGTTAAGGAAATTAAAAGCATAAGTGCTCCTCCCTCCTGGAGGCATGTACCTGGTGAATTGAATCCAGCCGATTTACCTTCCAGAGGCATTTCTCCGAAGGGCTTACTAGAAAGTCAATGGTGGGAGGGCCCTTCTTGGTTACGGTTACGCGAGGAAGACTGGCCTACTACAAAACTCGTATTTAACGAGTCTGAAGTGAACGACGAACGGAGAGAAGTCTCCACTCATGCTATGCTTGTTGAGCAAGAATCTTTTTTGACGCGATTAACTTACTTTTCAAACTATGTAAAAGTTGTAAGAATGTTGTGTTGGATATTACGCATGAAGAATAATCCAACGTCCAAAGAGTTGTCTTACGACGAATACGAATACGCTGAGAGTTCCCTTATCAAGTTAATTCAGCAAAATTATAGGAACTCTTTACTCAACGATAAAAAGTTACAAACTTTTGTTGACGAAAATGGTATAATACGTCTAAATACAAAACTGTCCTTAGGATCAGACGAACGTGATTTTAAGTTTCCGATAGTTTTACCAGGAGTAGAGACGTTAGTAAGACGTCTTATAGAGCGTCGACACGTCGAACTGCAGCACGCTGGGGTTCAAACATTGATGTGTAACCTGCGTCAAACCTTTTGGATCATAGGTCAAAGGAAACTCGTGCGCAGCGTCGTCGATAAATGCATAAAATGCAAACGTTTTAAAGCAAAACGTTGTCAAGCACCCGTAGGAGTTCTTCCTAGAGAACGTATGGAGGGTAGCACGCCTTTCCAGTTTTCGGGCGTTGATTTAGCTGGTCCTTTATTGTTGCGCTCGGGATCCAAAGCATGGATCGTGCTTTTTACGTGCGCTACTTATCGTGCCGTGCATTTAGAGGTAGTAGAAGCACTCTCCACTTGCGAGTTCTTGATGGCTCTAAGACGATTTGTCGCGCGACGTGGCCGAGTCCAGTGTTTATTTAGTGACAATGCGACAAACTTTCACGGTCTTAATAATGCTTTTAGTTCCTTGGACTGGAACGAAATATACCGTTTTTCCACTATAACGAGGATCAAATGGCAATTCCTGCCACCAGCAGCTCCTTGGTGGGGAGGGTTCTATGAGAGATTGATCGGTTTTTTAAAGCAAATTTTACGAAGAGTTCTAGGCAAAGCGGCTCTTACGCTAGTAGAGTTGCAAACAATTTTATGCGACTGTGAGGCAGTCATCAATAGCCGCCCATTGACCTACATAAGTGGTCAAGATGAACTGCAGCCGTTGACTCCGTCTACATTTATTCAGCCCATGACTTCATGTGGTGTAAATGACTTTGATGAGGTCGATTCAAAGACTTTAAATATGCGACAACGATATTGTCAACGATTACGTGAGGACCTACGGAAACGTTTTCATGATGAATACATTGGTTCTCTGATTCAGCTAAACCGTAAGCGGGAGAATAAGGTGCCGCTTGAGGTTGGTGACATCGTTCTTGTGGAGACTGAAAATAAACGTGTCACCTGGCCATTAGGCATCGTAGAAGGTTTTCACAAAGGTGCAGATGGTATAAACCGAGTGGTACAACTACGGACTTCTGGAGGGACTAAGGTCAGGCCAATTCAGCGCTTATTTCCTTTGGAAATCAGACAAGACAGTTCAGAGATGGACTCGACTGACCTGAGACAAACAAAGTTAGACTTGATTCAGACTGATAAAATTAATGACAATAAAGACGACAGTATTAAAACACGGTCAGGTCGTCCTAGCAGGCTACCTAGCTATTTATTTGACTATGTCTTAGATAAATAATTGTATCAAATAGTTATGTACATTTTTATACATTTGCCATGTTAACCTGCCGGTTTTCCCTCCCTGGGAGTGTCACGTAATCACTGTACGTAATGTAGCTAGGCAACTGCAAATAAATAAACTTTTGTTTTTACGGAAAATGTCGGTCTTTGACTTCGTACTAACCAAAATTATAACACCATATTTGGGGATATTTCTGCCAGTGTCGTGTTTTAGAACATTCTTCAGTTTTTAGAATATTAACTGTAACTTGAAGTAAAAAATATGGCGATTTGAAAATAAGTGAATTACACAATGCTCTCCTCGTAAAGCGATAGTGGACTTTACAAAGGAAAATGTCCGTGACTTTTCGAAACAACACAAACGGGGCTTGTACACGAGATCACTTGACATCTTCATCAGCTGCGCACTCCGTGGTCAATTTACTAGTTAATACATCTTTATTATCCACTAAATCACTAAATACACAAAAAACTAAAATTTCAATCGAGCAAGCAGCAGTCCTCCGCGCCAAAAATCCTCTTGTCTTATTCTTTTAATATTTGACAATCGTCAACCCATATTTGGGGACATTTACAACATTCTTCAGTTTTCAGCATTTCTTCAGTTTTTATCATAGGTTTTTACACATTAAAATCATCGCGAACCGCCAGTCGGGTGGGGAAATTGTTCATTGCTCCCCCCGTAAAGCGAGAGTGGACTTTACAACGGAAAAAGTCCGTGATTTTTTGAGACAACATTTGTGTCGGGGTTCAAACACGAGGTCACTTGAAATGTTCATCAGCTGTGTACTACGTAATCAATTCACTGCATAACACACTATCTTTATTATCCACTTAATCACTACATATACACAAAAAACAAGAATTTCAAACGTGCAGGCCAGGAATTTCAACGGAGCCCACGCCGAGATTCCGCCAAAAAGTCCTCTTGGCTAGATAGACACGAGATGGACGGATGCCCATCTCTGTTTTGTATTAGGTTCTTAAACTACCCGTATATGTTTCACCCCAGCCCTCTCCTTCATTCGTTGGCAGTATACATCCTAGATCAACCTCGGCCTCTACTTCCCTCTATTTTCCCTTCCAGAATATTTTTCATGAATTCTTCTATTATGTTCTATCTATTGTGTCTTCCTCTACGGTTTTCCATTATGCCCATAGTTATTCTGTTTTGATTTGTTCTTTCCAATACTTCCTCGTTTAATTTTATCTTTTGTCATTTCAAATGCTTTTAATCTTTGCCTATCCATTTTAGTCTCGGTCCACGACCCACGTTTTTCAGGATAATTTTAAAATATTTGCCTTTGACTGGGCCTTAGGAAGTGAGGATAAATCTGTTATGTTTTTAGTTTGGCGCTAGATTTAGAGCCAAGGCCTAACAAACCCTTCTGCTTTTTATGGATGAAATTTTTAACCCAATTAAACTTTTAAATTAAAATAATATTGAATTAATATTGCGTGATTGAGGGTCCTAATAGCTAAAATAGCAAAAAGTTCTGATATGTGATTTTTGTCAAACGATTATAGGCTACATCTTAACTAACACTATTGCTAAAACTATTGCTGTCACTTTCTTTATCATCAAAACGGAAAATAATAAATTAATTATACAGAGCTTTAACTTTAAAGAAGTTTTGTACAACTACCTAAATGCCCTAACGTTTTGTAAGTGTGATGCGGGTGAGAATAGCTCCACACCATCTTAACTCGTAGGTACGAGTATCGTAAAAGGCGACAAATGACGATGAGATGCCAACAAAGGCCAGTTCAGCAACTTCCTTCTACGAAGCTATCTACCACCATACTGCGGACACCAATCACCGCTGTATATTGCGGTCCCGTCCAAAGTATAACACGCATAGCTCCATGTCCAACGTAATTTCTTTTTTATGGGATTGTATGTTAGCTTACTTAAAATTGCTTCTTCTTAGCTTAAAAAGGCTTTATTAAGGTGTGGAAGATACTCCACCGTTAAGAAAGTAGTCGTCAAGATTATTTAAAATTTCTTTTTCAAGATTACTAGTTTACCTTAAAACCCCGAACAAACAGCGGCTCTCAGAACACAGATAGCTTGCAAGCTGACCTAGTACTTCCATGCCAACAAAATTTTTTGAGCCGTACGCAACAATCATATCTCAACGATCTCAACAACAACTTCCTAAAACTTTTCAGTGCTCTAATACTACTAAATATTAACCTCAAAACCAAAAAGTAGGGGTCTCAAAACAATTGGAGTTACATAACCCCAGCAAACTCGGTCAGAGCTTGCGCAAGAGAGAAAGGTTGCATAAGATACTGGCTTAGAGCGAGACGAGATGTGCGCTTGCGACACACCATAGATAAGTTCGCGAATTTTATAGAAGTGATAGTTGCTTCATTCATACAAATCAAATCTAACCCCAACCCTCTAACTGAAATGGGACTTATACATACAGATACATGATAAAACCATGTATTTTTTCATCTGTTATTTGTCACACTGTTGGGTAAACCCTCCCCACTTCTTTACATTCTTTTAGATTTTTGGATAATCTCTGTCAAATTCGTCTCTCGAAAGTTTCCGGCCTTCCTCGACCACGCCACGTCGGCTGTTAATCTTAGCAAAATTTGTGAGCAAAATATTTTTTTCAATTATTAAAAACGTTGTCGTCGTCGTAATCATGTTTTAGTTTAGTAATATTGTATTTTTGTTCCTCAGAAGTATGCATATTTTCTGTGACTACTTTCGTAGTTTTGTTTGGGATTACTAAAAATCGTCAAAATACACAGCTACCTCTACAAAAATATTTTTTGTTGCCCCAAAAATTTTAAAGAGGTGATTCTGCCTATAAAGCTGAACAACACTTCCTATGGAACATAGGTTGAAATACGACCTCTCAGCTATCAACTAATGCAGTTTCTACGAAAAGACCATTATTTTTATTCGTATTTCGACCTACATTCTTGAAAAACTGTACAGTTTCATAACACTTCTTAAAATTTCCAGGAGTAGATTTAAACCAGTACAGTACTATTCTTTTTCCCACAATTACGCATCAAAGTTTCATTTTATAAGAATTAAAACAAATAATGTCTCTATTGAGTCTATAATGCATAGGATCTGACGACAGGTTGCAAATCGGAGGGTCATGGGTTTGATTTTGAATAATATAATACACTAGTATCTTATAGATAACATCCCCGACCCTTCCTTCCGTCGTTCAAACTGGTTTTAAGAACAAACGAAAACTATGGTCAACGCTTTACCGCATACGCACGGGAGTCGCTAGGTATAATTACCACCTACACCAATGGGGCATTGCGGATTCTCCTGCCTGTGACCGTCATACAAACCGTCCAACACATAGTAGATGACTGCCCTGGCAGGAAATTTGCTGGAGGGCTGCAGGATCTCCACCAACTGACACCCGAGGCGGAGATATGGATGTCCAACATTGACATTCAATTTTAAACGTAAGAATTATTATGCCATACGATGATTACGATGAGAGATAACGTAGAAAATTAACGTAACATTAAATTCCGTGATGGAAAAACAAAGATAAAAGTGCATTTTTACGTGCCTTATCTACAACTTCCATTGAGTAAGATATTTTGATTAAAATATTAAGAAACTTGGAATGAAAATTATTGTCAGTGTATTTTGTAATCTAAATGATAAAATAATTATTATGAAATTTACCTGTGATAGATTTCTTTTAAATTTTGTGATTTATAAATGAAGAAAGAAAGATGATGATGAATTGATGAGATGATGTGAAGAAAGTTATGGCATTAGTATACTAATGCCATAAATTTCTTCACATATCCAAATACAAAACCGTTTATCTGGAAGGATGGGATGGTTTAAAAAATGAACCTTTAAGCTTAATATTTTGAATAGTTTTATGGACACTTTTTCGATACACCAATTGCGTACAGTGCTAAAATGACGAGTATGCTATTACGAGTATTTGCGTATTACTAAGTAGTACCTGGATAACCGAGCTTTGCTCTGTACAATCTTAACCAAATCCTAGTAACAGATGGCGCTGTCCCAGAGATGAGTTCTAGATAGATTGCTTTTTCGCCTACGAAAACCCCCATAGAAATCGATTACAAAATCGAAAAAAAAAATACAAATATTGCTTGTTTAATAGTATAGGATATTTTGAGGTCAGTGTACTTAGACCATCCATACTAAACAATTTTCTCTTATAAAGTTCTGAAATACCTACCAAATGTTATTTTCAATTTTCTTCTGAGATATAGATCGAAAAACTATTTTTTTCGTTTTCCTATAGAAATCTGTCGCCGTCAACAGCTAGGGGATTTTTAAGACGATCAAATACTATCGTTTTTACACCTATTATGTTTATTTCAAAAATACATGTCATTCAATTTCATAGAATGAGTAACATACTAAAATTTTTGCTGTGACAGAAAAAGGCTACATTTCTGCCTATTCACACATCTGCGGAGTACAGTCTTAAAGATCATAGAGGGGAGGTATGTAGGTTGGCGCTTTGAGGCTTTGTTCCAGCCGCAACTTGCCATTTCCCACCACCGAGATACCTCAACCAGCGAACACTGGTTTTTGTACAGCCAAAAGCACTTTCAGCTGGACACATTGGACTTTATACCTTACTACAATAGCTGTATGAGTTATTGTAGTAAGTCACGTAGCGAGAGTAAAGTTTGTCCTGCTCTTGACTGTACTTATACTTCGGCGTCTTCGGCTGAGGACTGAGGTAATGCTTTTCTGACATATCGTTTACCTCATTCTTGGTACAAGGGTTGTCCCTTGTCGCAGAAAGCTTCTTTAATAGTAAACCGTTCCATTTTATTGCCAGCACTTTAAGCAAACAGAACTTTGTCTTTCAAAATGAAAGCAATTGCTATAAGAAGACCACAAAAGCAATGTAGCTGTTTTTTTTTCTTTTCAAAGTTAAACTACGTTGGGCGTAATTATATAGGAACTGGATGGGTGCCCGGTAGTGGTATAGCAACTAGGGCGCTTTTTGTGCTTCAGTGGGCAAGTTAATCTGTTGGTCTTAAGCAGTATCGATGATAACTTAGCAGAACTGAGGACACCCAATTCCAAAAATTTCAAGAGTGCAAAAGTTGTACTGTTCTACTGAACACAGTAATACTAATGGAAAAATAAAAACATTTTCTTTATAACATTTAACTATTCAGTTTCAGTTTGACTATTCAGTTAACAGCCTCCGTGGTGTAGTGGCTAGAGGGCTCGGCTCTCGATCCGGAGGTTCTGGGTTCGATTCCCGGTGGGGACACTGTCAAAAAAAATCCCTTTGTGTGACCTCCCTAGCTTGGTTAGGACATTGCAGGATGAATCACCTGATTGTCCGAAAAGTAAGATGATTTCGTGCTTCTAGAAGGCACGTTAAGCCGTTGGTCCCGACTCTATCTACAGATGAAGTCGTTAATGAGCCATGTCAGAGGCCTTTGGCGGCTCAACAACTCTTACACCAGGGTTTGTGAGGTCGGTCATCGACCTTGCAACCCTCACAATATGATGATGATGACTATTCAGTTTCAGCAAAGACTATATAATGTCTAGGTCTAGTTGTCAGAGCGTTCCGCTATCGATCGAGTGGTTCTGGGTTCGATTTTTCTTTTGTTTTGTGTATCCTCTGACATGGGGCCAGAGACTTTTTTCAGCTAACACGGACTTATATTCATTATTATTATTTTGCCCATATTTTTTTTTGCCCGTAATATGTTTGGGGGTGCAGGACTCCGGATTTTCATACTGGAGTCTCGTCACATTTATAGGCTTTTAGTGCATTGTGAGGATTCCTGGTGGGAATCCAGGTGGGGACACAGTCATACAACAATGACTTTGTGAGATTTTCCCACATTGGTTAGGAGAGTGTAGGGTATTCACCCTAATTCTACCTGAATGTGCGGAATGTAAGATGATTCCGTGCTTCAGAAAACACGTTAAGCTGTTGGTCCCGGCTACTATAGACGGAAGTATTCGTTAAATGTTCAGTTTCATGTATAGTTCTGTCAACACTACAAACAACAATTATAACAATGTACTTATACATTTTTACATGTTGTGATATAATTATTCTGTAAGGCACATGTACTACTTTTGTAATACTTCCTGCCTAACCAATTATAAAAAGTAAGACGACCAAGTCGACCAAACACGAACCACAAACGTGAGAACGTTTATGTAATAAACGGTAGTAAAAAAAAACGTTGCCATGGTTACGCAATTTTCGCGCGCTTTTTTAAGGTCACAGAGTAAAAAAAGTAGTAAAACAACTTACTGTGTCAGTGGGTGAAAGTCAGCGAATTAATTTCACTTTTTTGAGTCGGTTCTTTATGTTGCGAGCGAAATTTGGTGGGTTATGATTTCGGAGCTTATCGCTTGATTTATGCTGGTTGTATTAAAGTGAAACGTTGGTAATTCAGAAATATGCGGATTTTTTTTAACAAGTAACAAAACTAGGGTAGGTATCTACCTACTTAAAACTCAAATTATCGAACTGAACAACTTTTCTCAAGGAATCGAGATCCAACCACAAAAAACTTCCCTGAGACACTGTACCACTTAACATCGTAATATTTTATATGTAGTAAATAGCAAAAGCAAAAAATTAACTATTTATATTAGAATAGAAAAAATTACCAAGATTTTTTAAAATAAAAACAAAATTGATTTAGAAAAACGACGTTATAGTACTAGGAAATTCCTTACAGTATTTGTAGACAATTTCTTTGTTAATTAGCTGTGTCCCGTTACTATGTTGGCCTTAAATATAGAACCTATAAAAATCTTTTTTAGAATCGGTTCAGCAGTTTCATTATCTCTTTCAAACATACATACAAACAAGCTCTATAGTCTTTTTATAAATTTTAGTGTAGCATGCTGATGTTAGATTTTCGTTGGAAGGGGAAGGCCTAGGCGAACGTACCAGGACCAAATTCAGGACGTTCTGAATAAAGGCCAGGTTAAAAGTACCCTAAACCGACGAGCATGTATGAAAGGATTGATGAAAGTACAGGAAGCAAGGGAAGTATGTCAAGATCGTAGCAGGTGGAGGACTGTGGTCTCTGCCTACCCCAACGGGAAAGAGGCGTGATGTTATGTATGTATGTATGTATGTATGCTGATGTTAGATTTTTGTGTGTACTAATACGACTTGAAAACGGCTGTGGCGACTACGACTCGCCCTTTTACCCGACTAAACCACTTTCCTCAAATCTCGGTTCAGTTTCCATGGTTACGCAAGCTTAGCATAATTTTAAGGTCGTACCACAGATTAGTAATAAAAAAAAGAGTGTGGAAGTTAAACCAGTGTGTCAGTGGGTGAGAGTCATTGTGTAATGGTGCTTGTTGGGTCGAGCTACAATTTTAGCGTCTAATCACAGAACTACAGTATAATATCTCGCTTAATATTTCATATTATAAAAGCGTAATGAAAATGCGTATGGGTGTTTGTATGTTTGTTCCACTGTCACGCCTCAACCGCTGAACCGATTTCGATGAAATTCGGGAGGTAAATTTGTGGAGTCTTTTATTTGTTGTTGTATAATCTTTTTTTTTTGTTGTGTTTTTTTTACTTGTGTTTTTCTTGCTGCTTCTTTTTTGGCGCCACTTTGGTTGTGAAGCGATTCAATTTAACTGACATCTTAAAAATAAATATAAAAATCCTAATACGAAGAAATAAAGGTATGTATATTTGTTTGACTTAAATAACTTGCTAAACCTTTATCACATGGCTGCGCAGTATCATATTTTATAGCACGGTTAACCGCGCGTTTTGATTCATTAATTTCCACATGTGGAGCTCTACCCTTATCAACCTGCGCCCGCGGTTTTATGCGAGTATGTTTTTGTATGATTATATTACATAAGTCTATTAACATATTAATCAGAGTTAAAGCCTACTTTTGCTTCTTGACTTTTAAGTGTAAGAGCTTGGTTTAATATTGATACTGAATCAGTGCATGAAACGAAACTTTGTGTTCGTTTTGCGGGACTTTTTTGACCTCCTATACAGGGGTAACTACCAACCCTGAAAGATGTGAATCTGCTCATGAAACTGAACAACTTTTCTTAAGGAATATAGGTTGAAATACGCAAAAAAAATTGTTGACCTCCCATAGAAATTGTCGTATGTCGGGTCCTAGGGAAAGTTGTTCAGTTTCATTGGCGGATTCACATTCTTCAGGGTGACATACCTTTTCTGCGTTACACCTTGCATAAATAGCATCAGTTGATGCAATCATGGGACGTCGTTCTTGTATATGATTCTTGAGTTTTGCAAAGCACTTTGCGGAAATATGAATTCCTGTAAAACCTTGTTGTTGAGAATTGAAATATTTCCTTGCTAATTTCATACAGTTGTTGCATTTTCCCCCAGAATAAGCTCATGAAAGTTTTTACACGATAAAAAAAATTACAAGTAATAATAGTATTTACCACACAAGAGTGAAAATCCTGCGAGCACAGCCCGCTGCCTGCCGAATCCGCCTGCTTTCCTCATGGAGCTCTTGGGTAGGTACACTTGGGTACAACAACAGGCACCCAATTAGAGCCAAGCTGTGAAGCTTAATTTCTACCAACTACTCTTAGGTTATGAGCTTTAAGAAGCGAAATCGCATTCGACTCGTACTCGATACTATATAACGCAGAATTAAGATTCTGCGTTATATAGTATCGAGTACGTCTGTTTAGTTGATGTTAAGATGAGCCATCCTAAAAAAGCTAGTCCACCTATGTAAGTCTTAGGGAAAGTTGTTAGATTTCATGGTCTGAGTACCATACGAAAACTATGTTCACTATTTCATTAGGAACGGTAACGGAAAGGTGTGATAATAAAGGGTGTGTATCTGCCCATGCAACTTTTCTCAAGGATCATAAGTCATAGAACAATAGTAGATTAGTAGCCAAGGGCAGTAAGGCATCAATTGCAGCCCGAGATATTTAGGCGCACGAGCGCAGCGAGGGCTCCTATAGTTCGAGGGTGCAATTGATGCTTACACCCGAGCTTACTACTCTGCTTTACATCTCGATTGTGAGGTAAGTAGGTCCTTATTACCACCAAATTGTAGGTGACCAATTAGCGCTCTAGGGTAATAATGTAGCTAGAAAAGCCCTAGGGCGGTAAGTAATTAAAAATAAAACACTTCACTCTTTCAAAATTTAATTACTTACCGCCCTAGGGCTTTTCTAGCTACATTATTACCCTAGAGCGCTAATTGGTCACCTACAAGCCCCATTTGGTAGTAATAAGGACTTACTTACCGAATATGAGAGATGTAAAATCAATTTTTGACCTCCCATAGAAACTGCATCAGCTGATAGCGCATATTCGTACTTCGACCTATGTTCCTTGGGAAAAGTTGTTGTTTCATGGGCAGATTCACACCCTTCAGTATTAACACACTTTTCCGTTACTCGTTGTATAGGTGGTTGTACGAATCTGAATTTCTTGTTTATATCTAACGCTAGTTGCCTCCTTACTGTCTGTTACTAGAACTTTCTGTTTCGTTGGTACAGGAAGTGATAGCAAGCTTTAAGGGAGGTTTAAGTTTAATGAAGCTTTTTGCATCTAACGGTTATAGTTTACTTAAGGGTAACCCATATCTACCCGAGAGATAAGGGATTATGAACCCGGGGCCCTGAGAAAAGTGGCTGTCTATTATCGCAAATGCTAAGAACAGAATAAAAATGTATGGGTTTGACATTAGCTGTCACGCAAAGTTTCGTTAGCTAATGTCAATTCCATATATTTGCATTCTATTCTACTAGCGTTTGCGATTGTAGAAAGCCACTTGACTCTGGCCCGGGAATGGGCAGCAGCCTCTACCAATCTATCGTACCATCTCACACACTGCGGTTACCAACAACCGCGGCTCATGGTACCAGCCGCAACGCTAACAAGCGTGGTGTCCATGGTACTTCTCCTCCACATTGTACTACGTGTTTTTGCTGGAATTTAGAAGAAGCTCCTTGGCCTGAAGTGGATGTTTCATGGGATGTTATGATGGATGATGTCTAGGTACTACTACTTCTTACTCTCTTAGCTCTCTTCACTTTTCCTGTTTAAGTTCTTTCGAATAAATTTTCCTTGCTCCTGTAAAAATAAAAACTCCAAAATTAAAACTACGCGGCAAAGGGCCGGCCCTCCAAACACGTGTCTCTCCTATCTCTATGACCTATTTACACACACACGTACACAAACACACACAAGCGTACGATGTGCGCGTGGGCCGAATAGACACAAACCATTGCATCCGTCCGTATGCATTCAAACGTAGTAAAATTTTAATGTGTGGGTAAAATTTGGAATAAACATTGTCTTGTGTGCGTTTATCTACGATGCTCTAGGATAGATTAGTGTGATTGGAATATTAAATTTTGAATTTAGAATTTTCCGTGGAGTTTCCTTTTTTGTAAGGTTTTTAAACTCTGGCTGGAAGATGATTTTTACCGGATGTTGTGATAACTGTTGGAATTTCCGGTCAGATGTTGTGGATTTTGTATTCGGTTTTCTAATTTTTAGAATATGTCTCTAGCTAGTAACTGGAGGATGGGTGACCGCTAGTGAAACGGAACGATAACCTGTTATTACGCTTGTACTTCAAGGTAGGTACAAAATATTTTAAAGGCTTCTTGTTCAATCCCTGTGAGGAAGCCACCTTGCCGTTTTCTGCTGTAAAGCATTAGTGTTTGAACTGCTGTATTTTGGAACATTCAGTTCGAAAGGTTAGGGAGCCAGTGAAATTATCGGAAACTAAGACATATCTTAATTCTCACGGTGAGCAACGCACTTTGATATCTGATTAGTGCAAAAGTTTGTCACAATAAGGATGCTCTAGGCAGTGGTGACCTCTTCTCATCAGGTGTTCATAAAAAAGAGTTATCACAGAGATATATCTCCTTTCTTAACTTACTCTCCTTTTTCGTAGGTATTGTATTCAGTTTTGGAAGATTTTTATAACGTGATTTGTGTATGTGTGTGTTTAACATTTACTTTATGAGTTGTATTGTATTATGGGCGCGACAGTTTTTTAACCGTAGCAGAGTAAAATGTTTTCCGTTAGCCATGTTATATTTGTTTTAGTGGTGACTATGGCTATGGTACTTATTCCTCACTTTGTTCCAGCAATCCATAACTAAGACGCGCGTCCATAACTAAGTCGGTATTTTTACCTAAGTGTACGGAACCCTCAGTGCGCGAGTCCGACTTGCACTTGACCGGTTTTTTTTATCGTATGTTGACCTATGCTCCTAAGGCTAAATTGTTCAGTTCCATAGTCTGAATGCAAAGTTTCAAGGACCTCAGATTTCATCCTAACACCTGAATAACTCTAAATACGTGAGGCTTAAGAATCGGATGATGGGTAGCAGAATCTTTTTGTGTATCGTACCATCTTATATACTGCGGTCACCAACAACAGCGGTCGCCAGCCGAAACGTTTCCAGCAAAAATGCATTGTACTTTAGGGGATTTACCATAGTCAAAAGACTGTCCTGTCCTGTAGTGGACGTTCATGGGGTGTTATGATGATCCCTGTAGGATGAAATCTTTCGATGAAACTAACGAACTTTACCTAAGTATCTTTCGCAAAAAGTTACAGTTTTTCGGGAAGTATATTTTTTGTCGTATTTCTACATATTCTTTTTTATGTGACATAAGTGAGCAATTGACCCAATCTCACCTGGTGGTAAATAAAGCCACGATCACAGCTAGCTGAATTCAAAGATTAATTCGGCTTACATTGCTGGGAGGCTTGGTTATGTTAATTGCAATATCCTTACTTCAACGAGCAGTGTATTCCGAATTAGTCTTTGAATTCAGCTAGGTGTGATGGTGGCGATGGGGTCAAAGATGTAGCATGCTTACCTAAATTCTCCTTGCTCACTCCATATGAAGTTGTTCAGTTTTTTGGACAGATTCACATCCTTTAGGGATGCTACACCTTTTTCGTTACACGTGTAGAGATATACAAAATATGATTTGTGTTAAGAAAGCAAAAGGATCTCATACAGTCACTTTCTATTGACGATGGAAGCGTTAATTCAATTACCAACTTGTCCGACCGAGTCTTGTCTTCACTCTGAATGAGAAACTTTGAAGATAGAAGATGAGAATAAATGGATATTAAACCATTGAACTATGACAAAATAAGTTGATCGCGTGACCACTTTATTATTATGAGGCAAAAAAACTTAAAAGTAATTTTTTTTTTCTTCGGGAATGTTGCTTGTTATCATGAGTAGAAATCACTGGGCTTCGGGAGCAAACCAATAAAAATTCACACTGTATTCAAACAGTTCTAAATTGAATTTAATATTAAAGGCGCAGTAAATAAACAAACCGATGGTTTCCCGCTAACCGCACGACGTCCCATTTAACCGAGCAGTTAAAAATAACCGCATTCCGTCTGATACTCTGCTTTGCCAAACTGTTAGCCCTGGGTCTTTGGGTGTTGAACTTTAGTCCAAGAAGATTCAATCGCCAATATACAGACAGGGTATAAGGGCCAGCCGAGCGAAACTGAAAAGACTAGATAAGTCAACGAAACTGAACAACATTATCATTCACTCATAAGAGATTTTTATATCCAACAATGAATAAACAATTTTGAGTTTATAGAAAGAAACTATAGTATTTTTAGAAGCAATAAAGTCCATTTTCAAAGGTATTTTGCAGATTTCTAAAAAACTGAGCAACTTAGAAATATCGTTTTATTTTTGCTGTAATATTTACGTAAACTTCTATCGACTGTGATTAATTCAGATTTTTTCCTTTCACAAACTTCGGAGATGATATTTTTTTTGTAATTTTTCATCATAACTTGAAAACTAAGAGTTGTAAGAAATTAATTTTATTTTAAAATGTACAAGTAAAGCCCTTTTATATGATACCCCACTTGACCTAGTGACGACAATTTGAAATTTTGCCTCCCCCCCCCCATTAATAATCATAATTTTTTTCATTTGTAATTAAGTTGGGCTATCATATTCTAAAACTGTTCCAAATTTCAAGTAGATAGCATGAGTGGTTGCTGAGATATACAAGTGTGACAGACAGACAAAGTCGCACCATAAGAGTTCCTTTTTTAACCATTTTGGTATCGGAACCCTAAAAAGGGTCTCCTTTTGTTCGCAGTTTGTATGGAGAGGTCGATTATTTTTTTCCATTTCCTGAAAGTTTCATGCACTGAAATATGTTCAGTTTTATTGGCTGATCGTGCCCTTTCAGTTTTCAGGAAGTTACACCCCATTTGAATAAAAAATAATAATGAACACAATATTTAGTTTTTCAACCCCAGTAGAACTTTCAGGTTCTTATCTAAAGATCTAACTAATCATATTCGCATTTTTTTTCGATGTGGATAAGATATTGTCAATTACTTTGAGTCAATTATTGTAGAAAAAAGTAGGAAGGGAAAACTACCGACCCGTTTCTTTGCTCTTCAGTGTAGATTCAGTTTCATGACCAGATCATCATCATCATAGGCCTTAGCCTGGCCTTAGATTTAAGCAATATTCTTTCGATTGCACCGTTTTTAGTGGCTGAATAAGAAAGAAAGAAAAGAAAAGAAAGAAAAAGAGAAAGAAAGAAAGAAAGAAAGAAAGAAAGAGGCGTGATGTTATGTATGTATGAATAAGCCTATTCGGGAGAGGCAGGTCCTGCCACATCACATCTTAAATAACCCTGTAAGTACCTGTTTCTGTAATTCACAGAGCGGACAAACGTTTTTTACTATGGCTATTTTAAGTGATTTCGCTTATAGGTCAAACCTGCTAAGTCTTTTTAAACCAAAATTTAAAACCGCCTTATCAGAATAAAATAAAAAATGCATTAAAAACCTATCACTTATAATCATCCTTCTTCATCAAAATGCGTCTGTAACAAAATGGAAGGATGTGAATCTGCTCAAAAAACTGAACAACTTTCCCGTGGAAATACGATGGGAGAAATTCATCTCCATATAAAAACTTTACTTACTTGACTGAGGTAATTTTTTATAAAAAAAATTCCTAAACAAAAGACTCGTTTACTATTTATAGCACAGTTTATAATTAAAATAAGAAAGTTAAATACCTCCTATAAATCGCCATTGAATTTTAGTACGGAAAGATAGAGATCCTCTGTAAACCAATAAAGCTAGAACAGTATCTATACAGTTAGTTTCAGTTATGTTACGAGTTACGACCGTAGCCCGGTCACCGCCGGACGCGAAAAGCTTACAAATTGATAGGGTTGGCACTTAGAGAAATTTTGATACCCACTTCAAAACCAAGACACCTATAGGTTGACGGGCGAGATAAGTTCAAGTTTCCACTATATTGTGGCACTAGTTTACTTTTTGTTTGTTTCTATGTATTTCCAATAGGTACGAAGTCAAAACATATAGTAAACTTGGTATGTTTTCTTTTGTAGTTTTGTAGGAAGAACTGATTATATTTTAGTTTACTTGTATGTAAATCTTGGTTGGATATCTTTGATGTAAGGATTTTTTTTCTCGTCTAAATGTCATAGTGTTGAATGATAAGCGATGAATTGGAAGTCTCACAAGTTTTTAAGAAATTATAATTAAAAATTAAATTTCGTCGTTTAATCTGAAGTAATTTTCTACTTGGTACATCCCTATTGGGTGCAAGTGCAGTGTGTATTTATATCGGCCTAATTTCGAAGTGGGATGCGTTTGTGGGGCAGCCCTGCGTCTCGTCTGTTAGAAGCTTCTGTTAGTTGTGCTAGCCTGGTACTTCTGATGGCATAGCTACTTGTAAGGAGGTTTACTTCAATCGCGCACAGGTGAAAGATGTTTGTTTTAATTTAACACTTCCTGTGCATTTCTATTAATTTGAAAATTCCACTATTTTTAACCACAGGCAGGTTTTAACCTGCGTCTTCTGCTTGGGTACCAGAGACGCTTTAACCAGCTAGTTAGCTACCGTGGTCATGAAGAGTTCGAAAACTTCACAACATGAATGAGGAGAGTCAGTTGAAGCGTCAAGACCATGGTTTGTATTGTCGGAGAAACAGTCATTGTAAATTTTGTATTTTTTTATTTAGCTTTAAGACTATTTTCGATTCGACTTTGCAAACAAAAGCTTATTTAAAGACTCGCTGAATTCATTAAATTCATACTTATGTAAGAAGAAATGCGAGGACTCAGCTACTGCCTCTGTATCATTCAGTTAGTTAGCGCTAAGGTGTTGTTAAGATAGTGGTCAGCCAGATTTAATTATCAATGTTTCGAACCGCCATTTTTCGGCATTTTTGCTCTACCACAGCCATATGGCAACCGCTAATGACAAAAGGCGGCGGCGGGGCCGACCACGGAGTAGATATTGCGATGAACTCGACGCTTTCAGTAAAGACTGGCAACACAACAATAGTAAGAATAGCTAAGTAGAAGAAATGGCCACCTCTGATAATATGGCCTTGCGACGACTGGGTTTCTAAAATCTTAACTTGCACATAAAAGTTTCCAGCCAGCAGTTAAGAGCAGCCAAAATCCACAATGCTTATCTTTTATGGTAGTTACGAAGCTCTTCTTTATCTTAGATCACTGGAAGATCTCAACTGCACTTTACTTTACCTAATGATTCACGCCATTCAATAACTTCCTAACACGAGTATCACATAATTGCAATAACCATGATCTTGAAGCAATAAACAATGAATGAGACACTAGTAGGATTGAAGCACGCGAATCGTGGTGTGAAAAACAAATAGACAAGATATAATCCCGTTTTTGCAAGCAAAGAGAAAATTGAAATTGTTGAAAATGAACGCAAATGTTTAAGTCGATTGTATAAAGTTTTTAGCGATTTAAGAACTCTTACAACCAATCTGGCCACTACAGTTAAAAATAATGTAATATAATAAATTTATTTCGTTTATTACAACGCTTACCAATCAATTTTGCAGACATGACACTAAAACCAGAGTATGTTTGACGGAAAGAACAACATTGTTATGCAAACTCGTTTTTTCTGAAATGTGTTGGTTAGTGTTGGAATTAACGAAAAAAATTGATCATAGTTTGATTAGAATGACAGTAGAACAGAGGCGTACCTAAGTGAGAGTAAGACGGAACGACATGTATATCCAAGGAGTGTATGTATATCTGTCGCTATAATATCGCTCCATCCTGCTTTCACACTGCTGTTATTCTTATTAAGTCACCTTATTTCGACTGTAGATATAGGGGAAGTAAGAAAAGCACTCTTCTAATGGATAAAGCCACGATCACACCT